>CM027675.1:13095000-15907500 GCA_015731905.1 Salix dunnii | reverse complement strand
TAAACCCCAAAACCCTAAACCCTAAACCCCAAACCCAAAAACCCTAAAACCCCAAACCCTAAACCCAAAACCCGAAAACCCAAAACTCGAAACCCGAAACCCTAAACCCCAAACCCAAAACCCTAAACCCAAAACCCAAAACCCTAAACCCCTAAACCCTAAAACCCTAAAACCCCGAACCCGAAACCCGAAACCCCAAAACCCGAAACCCTAAACCCTAAACCCTAAAAACCCTAAAAACCCTAAACCCTAAACTTTTTTTTGGACAAATTAATATTCATTGAACAAAAAGGAAATATACAGAAGAGGAGAGCCAAAGGCTCCCACTAAAAAACAAAAACTGGCATAAGCCCGAAAAGCCTCCTAAACAGTGAAGAGATAAGGCCCTCGGGCCTAAGAAAAGAAAAGCAACAAGAACGGGCTTGAAAGAAGCCCAAAGGGAAAACAACTCTAAAAGTAGGCGAAAGAAAAGCCTGGAAAGGTGGCCCCCTAGCTCGAGGGTGAAAGAGGCTTCTGAAAAGCCCATCATGTGGCTGAGAAGAGAGCCCAGAAGGCTTGAAAATCCAAGGCCCTTCTACCTAGAGATGGCGCCCGGTACTGGAGCTCCTAGCCCCAAACCCTGCTGACTCAGGCTGATAGTCTCATTGAAAAGGAGACAACAAGCAAGCGGCCTGTGTTGAAAGGCCCAACATCTGACAAAGAAGCTGTAGCCCAAAAGGCTTGGGAAAGCCTAGGCCTCCCGACCTGAGGAAAGCACGCTACTGAAGATCCAAACCCCATTCACTTCGGGCCCGAGCTGTGAGTCTCATGGTTTTGGGGATAAAAGCCAATTGATCCCTGACAATGTCGAGGATCTCTCTCTGTACTTGCTGAGAGGTTTTGAACTGCTGCTTGAAAATGCGGCTATTCCTTTCATACCACACATGATACACGGTGCAAGACAATAGGAGCTTTGCTATGACATGATCTGACCTCCGAGTGCTCTGTAGGTTATCTGAGGCCCAAAGGAAGATGTTCTAACTGCTCCTAGGCCAGTGAATATCTGCCTTCCCTCTTATCTCCGTCCATACCCCATGAGCGAAGTTACAATGGAAGAAAAGGTGATCATGGGTTTCCTCTTCAACATTGCATAGGACACAAGTGTTGTTGATGTTCCCATGGACTCTGTCTGCTGTGCTTAGCCTGCCTTGTGATGCTAACCAGAGGATGAAGGACTGTCTAGGAATGTGTCCTTTGAACCAGAGGATGTGATGGTGAGAATTCTCACTTCTGGCCTCCCTTAGGTGGTTCCAAGCAGAATGGATGCTGAATTTTCCTGATGCATGGCACTTCCATATCCAGGAGTCACTAGTGGAGGCATCGGGGTTAAAGTTGATGGCATTCCATTCTCTTTGTAAAGGGTCACTGGCCCGAGGGAACTCCCAAGTGTTATGGCGAATAACTTCAGAGACCTTTGCGTCCCACCTAAGCCCAGTGTTCATTAAGGTTCTTATTGGAAATTTGTCTGCTAACCTTCCCCCGTCCAAAAGCCAGTAATCGTGCCATAGAGAAGTGTTGGTGCCATCCCCAATTACCAACGTAAAGAACCCTTTGTTGTACTCACGAGCTTGAAGCATTTTCCTCCAAACCCAAGATGATTTGTTTGGGATTTTAACGTGCCAGAAAGGTTCCCCTCGTAAAAGAACAGTGTGAACCCACTTTGTCCAAATGGACTTATCATCTGTGAGCACCCTCCAGACGAGCTTCAAGGTTGCTGCCTGGTTCCAAACTTTTAGACGTTTGATCCCCAGACCTCCTTCTACTTTGGGGTAGCAGATGTTTGACCATGCAATTTTTGCCCCTCCACTAGACATCTCAGTATCTTTCCACAGGAAAGCCGCTAGCAGGCTTTCTATCTTCCTTATAGTCTGGCAAGGCAGAATGAACATGGTAGCCCAGTACACCTGAATAGAGAATAGCACTGATTTGATAAGTTGAAGACGACCTGCATAAGTGAGGGAAGCTGAAGTCCACAGCTTGATACGATTCGTGATCCTCTCAACAAGCACCTGGCAGTCTGCATGGGTTAGTCTCATGGATATGAGAGGGACTCCCAAATATCGAACTGGCAACAAGTGGCCCTGCATACCCAGTAAAGTCTGGATGAGGACCTTCTCATTGTTATCCACCCCTGCCATGTATAAAGCACTTTTATGATGGTTAATAGAGAGGCCTGAATCTTCGGTGAAAGTATCAAGAACCTCTTTGAGCACTCCCACTGAGTTCCGATCACCCCTGCAAAAAAGAATCAAATCATCTACAAAGCAAATGTGAGATATTTTGTTAGCTTTACATCTCCAGTGGAACTGGAAAGGGGGCTGACTTGTAGCTGACTTTAGGGCACCACTGAGCCCTTCCATTGCAAGGACGAAGAGGTAAGGGGAGAGGGGGTCTCCTTGCCGCAGTCCCCTGGTAGCATGAAAAAAACCATGGGACTCTCCATTCAACCTAATTGTGTACCCCGGTGAAGAGATGCATGCAGTCAGCCATTGAATCATTTCTCTGGGCATCTCAATTGCATCTAAGGCTGCAAAGATGTAATCATGACTGACAGTATCAAAAGCCCTTCGAAGATCAATTTTGAGGGCACATCGGGGAGGCTTTTTGTCCAGGTGGTAGTCACGCAACAGCTCCTGAGAAAGGTGGATGGCATCTAAAATTTGACGCCCCTGTAAGAAAGCAGTTTGGTGGGGGCCTACAATTTCTACAAGAGCATTCTTTAGCCTGTTGGCCAGCACCTTTGCAATGCACTTGTACATGACATTGCAGCAGGAAATCGACCGGTAATCATTGATGGTTGCGGGATTCTCTATCTTAGGGACAAGAACAATGTTGGTGGCATTGATGCAGCGAGGAAGCCGAGCAGTGCGTAGGAAGTATTCGACTACCTTGATAAAATCTGCCCCTATAACATGCCAAACTTTTTTGAAAAAACAAGCTGAAAAGCCATCAGGGCCTGGAGCCTTGTCATCTGGAATTGAAAAAAGAGCACTTTTAATTTCTTCGTTGCTGAAGGCTCATCTCATTTCCAACTTTGTTCCTGAAGACAAGGGATTGGGGAAGTGGCAGGAAAGGGCATGGTCCAACTAACTATGAGCACTAGTAAGAATATTTTTAAAATGGCCTTCTGCCATTGCTCCCATTTCTTTGGTCCCAAACCTGGTTACTCCCCCCTCATCTTGCAAAGAATGAATGCGGTTCCTGGATTGACGGTGCACCACTGACTTGTGGAAGAAACTTGTGTTACTGTCTCCTAGCTGGAGCCATTGGATGCGAGATCGTTGCTTGAAGGACGCTTCCTCATCACGGCTGAGAGAGGTGAACTGGGCAGCTAGGCGCCTCTCGGCCTCTTGGGCCTCTGGCTGGTTAGGGTTCCTATCTAGGTTCTGCTGAGCCACTCTCCATTCTTCTCTTGCCCTGTGAACCCTGCTTGAGATGTTACTAGTGTGCTGCCTGTGCAAAGACTTCAGTCTGACCTTCACTCTCTGGAGTTTTTGGGTGAAGCGATAGAAAGGGTCACCCTGCACCTGGGAGCTCCACTCCTGATGAATCAGAGGCAAGAAATCTTCCCTCTCCGTCCAAAGATTGAGGAATCTGAAAGTTGTGGGACCCCTGGTGGGGGATGGTTCAGGCTAATGACCATCGCACTATGGTCAGAGAGGGAACGCGTGAGGAACTGGGTGTGGGCCGCAGGCCAAAACTCCTAGAAATTAGGGTTCCCAAAGGACCAGTCTAGCTTGCGTTGGATTAAGTTGGGCCCACTCCTCTCATTGTGCCATGTAAGCTTCATACCTGAGTAGGGAAAGGGAGCCAACTGAGCTGAGTGCATGCACATGGGGAAATCATCGTTGTGACCATGCCAGGCCAGGTCCCCCCCTGCCCTATCCCCGAGCTTCATGACGGCGTTGAAATCACCAAGCACCAGCCAAGCCCTAGTCGTGTGCTTAGCACTTTCCTGCACCAAATAGCTCCAGAGGGGCTGGCGATCTACATGAGTGTGGAGGCCATAGACAAAAGTGACTGCAAATGGGGGGTATGGTTACGAGGAGTGACCTCCACCGTAATACATTAGGGGGATCTATCGATACACATGATATTTCCAATCATGGTGTTCCAGCCCACCATGATTCTGCAATGGCCTCCTTCTTCGACGTTCGAGATGAACTCCCACTCCGGCTGCCCTAGCCCAGCCACAGCTCTATCCATGTTCAAACTTTGCACCTTTGTTTCCACTATCCCGACTACATCTAGGTTGTTTTTGTGAGTCCATGACCGGACTTCTTTTTGTTTTTGGGTGCTATTGAGCCCCCATATGTTCCAGCATCCGAGCTTAAACATTTATTATGGAAAGGGGGAGACCTGTTTGCTTAAAGACCCTTGGCCTCTCTTCTTTTCCTGCCACTCTTCTTCTTGTGAACTGTGAGGTCCAGCTTGATGGGGGAGATAGTTGTGGCTAGGCTGGTTTGAGAAGAGGCTAAGGGAGATGAGGGGTCTTGGTCAGTGATACTGCAACTGGGGGATACCATCCTACTCGTGGTGCAGGGGGGGTTTGGGGTTACATGGGTAGTAGCTGAGCCGTCATCAGCTCCTCTGTTGGTGGTTTTTTGAAGGGTCTTTGGTATCACATGGTTTACAGGGGGGATAGGAGGGTTTGGGGTTACAGTGGCAGTTGCTGAGCCATCATTAGCTACTCCTTTGGTAATTTTTTTAGGGAGCTTTGGTATCACGTGGTTTAGGGGGATGATAAGGGATTTTAGTGAGAGCTGTGGGTTTTCGTTGGGGTTAGGGTTTTCATGGCCGGTGTTATGGTTGGCGTTGCCTTGTTCCTTTTCTCCAGTAACCACTAGAGGGATAGGGGTAGAGGCCTCATCAATGGGGTCATTTGCTTCACTTGAGACACTGCATGAGTGACCAAAATACTTGCATTTACTGCACCTTGAGGGTTTCCACTCGTAATCAACCTCCACTGTAATAGGCTCCATAAAAAGAGGGTATTCCATCTCAAATGTGTGAACAAAAGGCAGCGTTGCATCAAGTTCAACACAAACTTGGGCATAGTCCAAACGGGTGCAGCTATAAGTTTAAGCATCACAGGATAGAGGCTTGCCTACCATGCTTGCTGCCAAGCTCAGGCCTTTCCTTGTCCACAGAGGGAACGGCAAGCCATGGAGACGAACCCAAATTGGTATTGTGGCAATCTTGGTCTTGTCAAAAGTTAGTCTGGGGTGCCATTGCTGGAGAATGATATTTTTCCCACCAAACATCCATGGTCCTTTTTCCATGACTACATGGATGTCCTCTTCTTCCTTGAACCGGAATATGAAGAAACCTGAGGATGTGGCTGTTACTGATTCCAGCCCACCTTGTTTCCAAGCTCTCATTGCTATGGATTTGACTGCATGGAAAGCCATCTTGAAACCAGGGAAAAACCCTACCATGCTTCTGGACCATTGATTCGTGCTCTCCTGGAGCACCTCTTCAGGGATCTGTAGCCTCCCATCCACCTGTCTCGGCAGACTGTCTAAGGTGAATTTGGTGCTTGCATCGGACACCCTGACTTTGTCAGCCCAAGAGCTGTTGAGATGCTTTTTGGTTTCCATTTTGGGGGTGCGGCGCTAGTTGGGGGGCAGCGAGTGATTGGCTGGTCTGGCTTTTGTGGGAAAGACTTGTTCTTGTTTAGTGTGCAGTAGGGTGACGGGGTCTTTGCAGCGGTGGTGGTGACGGGCAGGTGAAGGCTTTTGGCCCCAGTCAGGTAGGCTATGAGGATGTGGAGAGTCGTGAAGAGCTAGAGGGGAATTGAGAAAGGGAAGTGGGAACGACCCTGCAAACTCCGGTGATGGAGCTACACGCAGATGGAAAAAGGTCTCCGGCTAAGAGTTTAGAAAGTTAAGAGCATCTCTCTCTAGACTTCTCTCTAGAAAACACATTATCCCTAAACCCTAAACCCTAAAACCCAAAACCCTAAACCCAATACCCAAAACCCAAAAACCCTAAACCCTAAACCCTAAAACCCTAAAACCCTAAACCCTAAAAAAAAAAAACCTAAACCTAATCAGTTAAGGAGAATAAGGGTGGGGACAATCCTAATCAGGGATCGATGGAGGAATTTGGTAGTTGCCTTTTAGATTGTGGGCTGTTGGATGCAGGTTATGAGGGAAACGATTTTACTTGGACTAATGGTAAGGTCCTGCGTCGGCTGGATAGGATAGTTTTTAATCTGGAGTGGAGTGACTTGTTCTCTCTCACCCGGGTTAAGCATCTTAATAGGGTAGGGTCTGATCATTGCCCTTTATTACTCCAATGCTCTCAAGTCGTGCAAACTTTCACTAGCTCCTTTAGGTTTCTTCATATGTGGACCCATCATCATGATTTTTTAAATGTTGTTAAAAATAATTGAGAACAACCTAGTGGGAGCTCGGGGTGTTTGAATTTTTGGCTTAAACAGTAGAGATTGAAAAGTTGTCTAAAATGGTGGAATAAGTATAAATTTGATAATATCTTTGATAAAATTAAAATTGCCGAAGATAATGTTACTGAGAAAGAAATTATTTTTCAAAATGATCCGAGTTCGATTAATAAGGAGGCTCTTCATAAAGAGATGGCTATTTTGAATAAAACTCTGTTTTTGGAAGAAAAATTTTGGCAACAAAAATCAGGTTGTAAATGGCTTCTAGAGGGTGATAGGAATATTCGCTACTACCAGCTTTTACTCAAAAAAAAAGAGGGTTAAAAATTTTATCTGGACCATTCAAAATGACGATGGCTCTGTCCTAAATGATGTCATGGAGATTAAGCAATCTGCTGTGGATTATTTTTCAGCACTTCTTTCTAAAGATAACGCCATTAATGTTGATACTAATATCATTGATTGGAGTTTTATCCCTAATATTATTACTGAAGAGGATAATAATTTTCTTACTAATATCCCTGATAGAAATGAAATTCGTACGGTAGTTTTTGAGTGTGATGCTAATAACGTTGCTGGTCCTGATGGTTTTTCAGGTCTCTTTTACCAACATTGTTGGGATATTATCGGAGAGGATTTGGTGGAGACTGTGGCTGATTTTTTTAATGGAGGTGCTATCCCTAAAGGTGCATCCTCAACTACTATTGTTCTGATACCCAAAGTTCCTCATCCCAAAACTTGGAGTGAATTTAGACCCATTAGCCTGTGCACTATGTTCAATAAAATTATTACTAAAATTATGACTAATAGGCTTTCCCGTATCTTGCCTAAAATAATCCTTCCTTTCCAAAGTGGCTTTATTCCAGGCAGACACATTGAGGACAATATTTTATTGGCTTAGGAGTTGGTTCGGTCCATTGATGAGAAAACCAGGGGGTCTAATGTGATCCTTAAGCTGGATATGATGAAAGCTTATGATAGAATTGATTGGGCTTTTATTATTAAAATAATGCATAAATTTGGTTTTTGTTCTAAAATGACTGACATGATTGAAAATTGTATCTCCAATTGCTGGTTTTCAGTCCTTTTAAATGGTGAGATTACAGGTTATTTCCATGGGTCTAGGGGTCTTCGTCAAGGTGACCCTATTTCCCCTACTGTATTTATCATTGCTGCTGAATATCTATCTCGTGGTCTGTATAATATGTTTCAGAGGTTCCTCTCTTTGCATTATCTTGCTAGGTGTCCGGTGCTTGTTCCGCACCTTGCCTTTGCTGATGATATTATTATTTTTTCTAATGGTACTAAGTCATTTCTTAAGCGCATTACTAATTTCTTAGCTGAATAGGAGCAGTGTTCGGGCCAAAAGGTTAATTCATCTAAGAGTGGTTTTATCCTTTCTGCTAGAGCTTCTTTATCCAGGGCCTCTGTTGTAGGTGGGGCTTTGGGCTTTCCTCGTATCCGCTTGCCTACTAAATATTTGGGGATGCCGCTCTACAAGGGACCCAAGAAAAGTTTTTTGTGGGATGATCTTATTTCAAGGATTGCTGCTAGGATGGAGGGGTGGGAAGCTAAGGTTTTATTGCCGGGTGGTCGTATTACCATCCTTAAGAGTATTCTTACTTCGATGCCTCTTTATCTTTTACATGTTATTGTGCCTCCCAAATCGGTTATGTGCAGGATTGAAAGGCTATTCAAAAAAAATTTGTGGAGCTCCAAGGGGCAAAAGAGAATTCATTGGGAGTGTTGGGAGGATTTATGTTATCCTGTAGAGGAAGGGGGTCTTGGCATGCGGAGACTTCAGGACCTCGTCAATGTTATGAGTTTGAAGCTTTGGTGGCGGTTTTGTACCGTAAATAACCTCTGGTCAAATTTCATGAAATGTAAATATGGTTATAACAAGTGCTTCCTTTTCAATCAAGCTCCCAACACTCATGTAATTTGACAAACAGAAGTCAAAGATATTTCAGTTTCAAAGTCTAGTCTTATTTGGTATTTTACCGAGCAGATTGCATCATATTTTGTTGTTCCAACCAGGTTTTATCTCGCTTTGGCTCCTTCATCAAAAAAGATAACTCTAGATTTTTTAATCATATAATTTGAAAACCAAAAGCTCAAGATATTCCTGTTTCAATGTCTAGTCTTGTTTGTTTTTTGACCGACCATATTGCGGCACATTTTGTTGTTCCACTGAGGTTTTATCTCGCTCTGGATCCTTCATCAAAGTTGTAGGTCTATCTATAAAGATGACTCTGTATTTTTGAATCATGTAATTTGAAAACCAGAAGCTCAAGATAATCCCATTTCAATTTCTAGCCTTGTTTGGTTTTTGACCTACCATATTGTGGTACATTCTGTTTTTCCACCCAGATTTTATCTCACTCTGACTCTTTCATAAAAGTTGTAGGGCTATCCATAAAGATGACTCTAGATTTTTGAATCATGTAATTTGAAAACCATAAGCTCATGATATTCCCGTGTCTTGTCTTGTTTTGTTTTTGACCGAGTAGATTGTGGAAAATTCTGTTCTACCACTAAGGTTTTATCACGCTCTGGCTCCTTCATCAAAGTTGTAGGCCTATATGTATATATGATGCTGGAATTTTGAATCATTTAATTTAAAACCAGAAGCATCAAATATTCTTGTTTCAATGTCTAGTCTTGTTTGGTTTTTGACCGACCATATTGCGGCACATTCTGTTTTTGCACCCAGGTTTTATCTTGCTCTGGCTCCTTCATCAAAATTGTAGGTCTATCCGTAAAGATGACTCTGGATTTTTGAATCATGTTATTTGAAAACCAAAAGCGCAAGATATTCTCATTTCAATGTCTAGTCTTGTTTTGTTTTTGACCAATCAAATTGCAGCAAATTCTGTTGTTCCACCCAGGTTTTATCTCGCTCTGGATCCTTTATCAAAGTTGTAGGCCTATATGTCAAGATGACTATGGATTTTTGAATCATGTAATTTGAAAACCAGAAGCTCAAGATATTCCCATTTCAATATTTAGTCTTGTTTTGTTTTTGACCAAGGAGATTACGGCACATTCTGTTGTTCCACTCAGGTTTTATCTTACTGTGGTTCCTTCATCAAAGTTTTAGGCCAATACGTAAAGATGACTCTCGATTTTTGAATCATGTAATATGACAAACAGAAGCCAAAGATATTCTGGTTTCAATGTCTTGTCTTGTTTCATTTTTGACCGAGCAGATTGCAGCACATTCTGTTGTTCCACCCAGGTTTTATCTCGCTCTAGCTCTTTCATCAAAGTTGTAGGTCTATACATGAAGATAACTCTGGATTTTTGAATCATATAATTTGAAAATCAAAAGCTCAATATATTCTTGTTTCAATGTCTACTCTTGTTTGGTTTTTTACCGAGGAGATTGCGGTACATTCTGTTGTTCCACCTAGGTTTTATCTCGCTCTGGCTCCTTCATCAAAGTTGTAGGCCTATCCGTACAGATGACTCTAGATTTTTTTAATCATGTAATTTCAAAATCAGAAGCTCTAGATATTCCCATTTTGGTGTCTAGTCTTGTTTGGTTTCTGACCGAGGAGATTGCGGCACATTCTGTTGTTCCACCCAGATTTTATCTCGCTCTGGCTCCTTCATCAAAGTTGTAGGTCTATCCATCAAGATAACTCTGGATTTTTGAATCATGTAATTTGAAAACTAGAAGCTCAAGATATTCCCGTTTCAATGTCTAGTCTTGTTCTTTTTGGACCGACCATATTGCGGCGCATTGTGTTTTCCACCTAGGTTATATCTCGTTCTGACTGCTTCACCAAAGTTGTAGGCTTGTATGTAAAGATGACTCTAGATTTTTAAATCATGTAATTTGAAATCTAGAAGCTCAAGATTTTCCTATTTCAATGTCTCGTCTTGATTGGTTTTGGACCGATCAAATTGCGACACGTTCTGTTCTTCCAACCTGGTTTCGGTTCGGTTTTTGAAAAATATATATATAATTTTTCATTTGGTTACTTTTTTTATAAAAACCGGACTGAATCGAAAATACTTATCCCTAACATTATAGAATTTGCCTTTCGTTTGTTTGCACACGCCAAATTGCACTGTAGCCTATTGTTGAAACAAAGGTTACATAACTTGTGCTCCTTAACTAACAATAACAACAATAATAATAGCATCGTGTAATAATAATATCGTCTATTTGAACTGAAAGAAATTAAGCATCATACATTAATCCATTAATCTTTGACTTTCCTTGATCTACCTTCCAGTCGGACGACCGGCAACATAGTTCCTCAGAGAAGGTGAGTGGATGAGACCATCCGGAGCAACTGTTGTATTTTGAGTTCCATTCTTCTGCTGCATTCTTCTCCTCGCTATGTAACCTCTGATCCAAGGGGTAACATCCTCACTGATCTTGATCATGATAAAGAAGATGATGCGGTAGATGACAATCATACTGAATATGACGCTGAGATCTATCCATTTTGACCGGTGCACATCAATCTGGAATATGTTTTCCAGTATGTACTCGCCAGGTATCTTGGGTAGATCAGGTGATTGGTTGTCGAACAGCAATCCTCTCAAATCATTTTGATATTGTCCCTGAAAACGCATACATGGATATGCCTCTTTAATCTCTTTCAGCTACGTAAAGATCGTAGGATACTATCGATATAATGCATGCATGTATGTCTGCAGGCAGGTTCAGTGTTACCTGTAGAGCCCAGAAGTGGAAGCTAATGTATGACATTGGGTATCTCCACACAGGCTTTGGTATGTCATTTGGGAGCCTAAAGTATCCAGATACTAGCATGAATATTCCCTGACAATGACATGAAGAAAACATGCAGTTATTTGGTTTATTTATTACAAGAAAAATTAAGAGAAGAATAGATATATTTAGAAACCTGAATTCCAGCCCCAATGATAATGCCCATGAGGAAATTGGGGACAATGCTGGCTATGACCATCATCAAGCTTTCAACTACGGTGACGCTCGCATAAAGGCACAGAACGAAGAAAACATAATGTTCAAATCCTGGATGAAGGCTGACCATGAAATAACATACAGTTCCAGAAATAAAAGTTATCATTATCAGGAACGGCATTGCAGAAATGGTGTTGCTAATCACAAATGCGGCCACACCATAGTGCCCATTTAGCCTCTCTCTTTGGAAGACCTGCGAAAAGAAAAGAAAAAAAAAACAATTAAACTAGCAAGCATCATCGCTATTGATTAGCAGTTTTGATAAGACACTCGTACATAACTTGTGAGCACTAATGAAAAAAGGTAATTCATTACCTTCATTTCTTCTACAAAGGAAGGAAACCCACCAATTGACATGAACGTGACAAAACCAAAGACAAACGAGGCACATGACCCTCTTGCCTGTTCCAGATTAATCCAGAGAAACAAATATCTTTAGTAAGAGGATACTCCTAAATAACAAATAACTAAGCCAGGAGCATAAGAATGATATATTTCATTAACAGTACCAGTATAGAACTGTAACCCGTCCCCACGTTGAGATAGATAGTTCCAATGCAGATAGTGACCACAATATAAATCACTAGTCGAAGCCAGTAATATCCAAAGTCCCTTGACATGTTGATGAATGAACGCTTGGTTAAAGTAAAGGCCTGCATCAAGAAACTAGCCTGGCTCCCTCCTGATTCCAGCACATCTCCTCTCTGCGACCAGACGTCAAATATCAATTAGCTACAAATGTGAAGCCTATAAAGTTGAAGAGAAGGCCTCCCTAAAATTAAATCGATGGAGATAAATATTGATCAGATTGCAAATAGGAGGAGCACCACGAAATTAAAGCACTTACAACTTTGGATATCTCCTCAACTTTTTCTCTTGCTGCATAACAGTACTGAGAAGTTCGATAGTGATCAATCAGAGTTCTGATGGCTTCAGCAGTGGTTATCTTCTCCAGAGGATCGTCACTTGCCTCAAACTATGCAGAAACACAAGTTTTAAAAGAATAATCAATCAGGCCTCAAGCAACAAATCAAAGAGAGGAGGATATATACAAGCATGGAAATTTAGAATCAATTTGGGTAAGGAACAGATGAAACTAAGCCAATCCAATCATTAATTGCCCAATATTAGCACTCATCCAGACCCTTAAATTATAACAGCCTATGGCTAGAACTCGTCAATTATGAATAGTTGACTTAAAGATTACATGAAGTCTTTCTCAATGGAAGAAGAAAAAAAAAATGTATTTTCAATATCATCTCATCAGTTATGTCATTAATTATATATGTAATTCAATAATATGTCCTTAGCCTGTAAATTTCAGAAATTGCTAGTACAAAAGACAGCTCTCAAGTATAAAACAAAAGAATCAGAATTGAATCTTTATTTTTCAATAAAAAAACAAAACAATTTGTAAACAATTAATTAAGAAAGAATGTGATACCCGCAATTTCATGGACCCTTTCAAAGTAGCCTTCACTTTGTCGAAGTCAGAATTGATGCACCTAAGGAAATGATCAGAAGGGTTCCTCAAAGCAGGGCAGGGAAAGCCAGCTTGTGCAAAGAACTGTAAGAAAGAGCTAAAAATGATAAACAGTTTGAATCAAATGACCAATTAGATTAAACCCAAAAAAAAAGAAGCAGCATTTCTTGCCTCATATGCCTCTGAAACCTGACCGAAGTAAACAGTTTTGCCTCCTGAAAGCAAGTACAGTCTATCAAAAAGCTCAAAAACTTCACTGCTAGGCTGGTGTATTGAAGCAATGACAGTTCTTCCATCTCTAGATAAGCCGCGGAGGGTCTGAGTTACAAAGAAAGCTGAAGCACTGCCACATGTATACATGATCAAATAATTATTAGAGTCAAATGAAGGAACTGGAAAGGGGAACGCCATGATTTCATCAAAAAGAAAAAAGCAAGGTGTTAGGAAACAGAATAGAATCACTGCCAAGAGAGGTGAAATATTCACCTGTCAAGTCCACTGGTTGGTTCATCAAGAAAGAGCAGTCTGGGCCTCATCAGGATTTCAAGAGCAATGCTGACCCTTCTCTTCTCTCCCCCGCTTATCCCACGCAAATGCCAATTCCCAATAACAGTATCAGCACAATCTTGGAGACCCATCTCTATTATGGTACTCTCAACCAAGGCACGCTTCTCTGACCAAGGCATCTTATCAGGAAGACGTAGCCGGGCTGAATAGGAGATTGTTTCCCTCACCGTCAGAGTACCAAGCAAGTTGTCATCTTGAGTCACATAGGCCTAATTAAGTTTAAAACAAAAAACCATTATAATTAATTAATAATGTCTGGTTAATTTCTCTCTTGAAATAACAAAAATTACAATAATATTGCTTAAAATATGTGACAAAACATTTGGTGGTGATTAATTACACATAACTTAATTAATTAAGAGCTAGAAAAGCAGAGCATGTATGTGGAGTGTGGATTAAGAAACATAGAAGAAATGAAACTAGAAGAGTAGTAGCTACTAGCTAGTGTAGTCAGTACTGACAGCAGTCCCGAAAGAGAGCTTGGTTCTGCGACCATTGAGGAGAACTGTTCCAGAGAGGAAAGCATTAGCAGCAAGGCGACCAGAGAGAGCGTCAAGGAGAGTGGATTTGCCAGAGCCAGAAGGACCCATAAGTGCAGTGAAAGATCCAGGCTCAGCATAGCCATTAAGTCCCTCCAAAACCCTCTGTGTTTCTCCATTACTGAGCGTAACCATCACAGTCAGATCCTTCCATGTAAGCCTTGCTGACACATCTCCTACGAATTCTGTTTTAGTTTTGTCTCTCCAAAGGGTCTCGCTTAGAGGACTCAAACCTACCATTATTCCATCCACAACCTCCGATGGCATGCTTGCCTCTATCTCCATTGTTCCATTATTCGTCGATGGGTTCTTCGCCATCTTTTATATGTATATTATTATAGCTTGTCTTGATCAGGAGAGAGATGAGACGCAAGAGAGGATTGAGCTAGCTAGATAAGGTAAAGATGCAGCTGGAGCAAGAAAGATGTGATGGGAATATAGATCAGAAAGAAAGCAAAGGTGTCGTAGTGAGGTATATATTGTATGAATTTGACCGGTGGAGGAATAGGGTAGGTTAAAATAAGAAAGTCTCATGCAAAAAGAGCCTCAACTGATCAACAACTTGGTTACTTTTGCATAGTCGTCTTCGGTGTTACAAAACAGAAAATCTGACAGCAAGCAAGCTGCAACACAATTTTGTCTTCTCTTCAACTTCACATATAGATCATGTTTGAGATCCAGCTAGCAAGCAAGCTAGCTTCAATAATCGATTAGATTCAAATAATCTCAGACATAACCGAATAAGTTATTGTGAAAGAGATACTTGAACAAGAAGATCGTAATCATCTTAAAAAACAAAGAAAAAAAGAGAAGATAATAAGGCGGTGGTGGTGATGGTGAGACGAGTGAATTGGTTAGCAGATATTGGATGCACCAACAAGATTTAGACTTAGACCGTGTTTTCCATTATTATCCAATAAATGAGTTCTGGTAGATGTTGGCAGCAGCATTTAATTCAAGGCCGACCCCCATTTAAAACCCAATTGTTAGTTTTCATCTTCTATTTCTACGATGTAATGGGTTCTAAGTAACAGCTACTAGTATACTACTACTATTTTGGACTATAAGTGCCACGTCATCAAGCACATACCTACCTACATAAATACTTGCGTACATACATACATACATACTGTCAATTGGTGTTTGATAAATTGATGACAGTGACTCGTTAGTAGCAAGAGACTGAACTCCTTAGCGCCCATTACACCGGCCATCACCTCTCTCCCTTACACACCCACAGCCCATTACTTTGGTCAGACCCATCACCTATCTTCCACTCAACACACAGCCCAGTGAAATAATACCATATTGAGGATGATTACAATTGATCCTTGTTTTCTTTTATATTAATTTGTTCTTAAAAATTTTGAGAAAAAAACTCTTATTGTGAATTTTAATTTCAAAAGAAAACATCAAGCAATTAGAAAACAAAACAAAGTGATTTTTATAAATTGTGGCAGCTTTATGTGAAATCATAATTATCAAATTTTTCAAAATATGATTATAGTAAATAATTATTTTTTTTCAAAATAAAGTTGATAATTAGAATATTTTAATATTTTCAAAAATAATAAATTAAAAATAGTATTTTTCCAGTTTATTTTCATGAAATAACTACGTAGAGAAAATTGTTTCTAATTTATTTTTCATGATAGGAAAACAATCCCATTTTCTCAAAAATAATTTTCCATAAATAAAAAAAAATCAATTTCAGACAAACGAACACCCTCATTAGGCTTTGTGATAGAAAATATATAATAATGGGCCATTACCATCTGAAATTAAACTCATTTTCAAACTTCAAATGGATGACAAATGTCCATCAAACTAACTAGTTATGAGAATATCTATCAGCAAGTTCTTGTTTAAGATGCTTAAAGTGGGCTAGAGATACAATATGTGGCTAGCCTATTGTTCCATCCGGCTTCCCACCTCTTTCCAGATAATCATAGGCTAGTGAAACATGATGTGATTGTGTAGAGTTCTGGTTTGCTTGCTTATATTAGAAAAGTTTCAATCATATCTTAATTATAATTTCTATTGAAATATCATATTAAATCAATAAATAAGCTCTCAGTTTTGTTTTAATATGAGGTCGGTTTGTTTAGGGATTGATTGATATTCTTTATAGTTTTGTTTTAATAGTGATCTCCCCATCATAAAATGATACAAGTGTTCCATGAAATTGTCTCGTCACCACTGGCAGCCAATGAAAACCTTCCATTTTTACGCATCTTATAATTCTCATCCATGAATTTGCAGAATCTTTCAAGGAAAAAAAGCTAAAAAACACAATTAATTATAAACCAATAATCTGAGTAAATCTAAAAAAAAATCATTAATCCACGTTATAGAACAAGTTATTTTTTTTTAATATGAGGTCGGTTTGTTTAGGGATTGATTGATATTCTTTATAGTTTTGTTTTCAAAAAACTCTGAGTTTTGTTAAAATACTTGAATTAGTTGTAAAGCATGGGCTAGGTTTTAGGCCTTCATCTTACCATGATATTAGAGATAAGTACTTAAAGCAAGAAGTAGATAACATAATAAAATTGATTGAAGAGTATAAGCTTAAATGGAAAAAAGCAGGTTGCTCGATAATATATGATGGAAAGACTGATAAGAAAAGACATTCTATTTGTCACTATTGGTTAATAATCTTAAAGGAACAAAAAATAATATTATTTGTAGACAACTGTAATATATCCAACACAATCAATAAAGTATTTAAGATGTTAGATGCTATTGTGAATAGGATTAGAGAGGAAAATGTAATGCAAGTAATAATTGATAATGCTGTGAATTATAAGGCAGCAAGGCAATTATTGATGGAAAAAAGAAAAAGATTGTATTGGACACCATGTGTTGCTCAATGTATTGATTTGGTATTAGAAGATTTTGAGAAAAACTAGAAGTGCGTCAAGTAATTATTGCTAAAGGGAGGACAATCATCATCATCATCATCATATATATATATATATATATATATATATATATATATATATATATAAACTATTCTTATTTCCATGCTAAGACATTTTATAAAAAGAAAAGATTTGATCAGGCCTGTTGTCACTTGATTTTCTATTGTGTACTTGACTCTTGGATGTTTAAACGATTGTAATATTCAAATGATGAGAATGTTTACTTCCAGCTAATGTAGGTCATGTAGGTTTTTAAAAATTGAAGAAGGGCAACAGATTCAAAATTATGTTTTGGACAACAAGTTTTGGCATGATGTCACCATATGTATTTAGGTAGTATATTCTCTTATTAAAGTTCTTCGATTAGTTGATTAAGATGAGACATCGGGCATGAGTTTATATATGAAGCAATGAATCAAGTAAAAGAGAAGATATAAGTGAATTTTAGTTCAGTGCAAAAAAGGTGCAAATTATTTATTTTGCTAATTATTTATTTAATAGAAATATCTATTTTTATATTATGTTATTTAATGTTGATATTAATATTTTATTTTTTATTTTGTTTTGTAGTTATATACCTATATGGAGTATTTCTGATGCAAGATGGGAAGTTCAACTTTGCAAACCTTTACATGAAATGACTTATTTTCTTAATCCTTATTATCATTATAGTTCTAATTTTAAAGTTAATGTCAACATTAAAATTGGAGTATATCAATGCTTAGACAGGATGGAGACGAATGAAGATGAAAGATGTGAAATTGATATACAACTTGATATATCCAAGGTTACAAAGGGATTGTTTGGTATTGAAGCCGGCAAAATAGCAAGGAGTAAAAAAACTCTAGCTAAATGGTGGGATTTTTTTTATGGGGATGAATGTCTAGAGCTACAAAAGTTTGCAAATCGAGTTTTAAGCTTGACTTGTAGTTCATCTGGATGTGAACGTAACTAGAGTGCATTTAAGATAATAAGTTTTCTTTAAAAAAAAAATAATGTTTTGGTATTTGATAAGAATATTATATGCTATCAATTTGATTTTTTTTTTCATAGGTTCTTACGAAAGGAAGAAATCATCTGCAAAAGAGAAAAATGAATGACTTGGTATTTGTTATGTGTAATTAAAATTGAATGATAACCAAGTCAAAAGGCAAGTTAATTATTTTGATGAAGGTTTAGATGATCTCTCATCTGATGATTGAATCACTGAAGAAGAAGAACATAATAATTCATCAAACATTAATTTACTTCATACTGTTGATAGTGTGACACAAAAAAAATAGAAAAGACGAAAGTGATGAAGAAATTTTTGGTGATGTTGAAATGGGTACTCATGGTATTGAGGATGATTTTGAGATTCAAAATGATGTCAATCCAGATAATTCAAGGAGTTTGAAGCTAAATATTGTTGCCAATAATGATGTTGAAGTTGAAGCTAGTATTAACAAAATTGGTGTTGATACCAATAATAGTAGTAATAATAATCCTTTTGATAGTAATGTTTTTATCAAATCTCTTAGAAATAACAAGGAAGATAAAGGTAATGAGACGTTTTAGTTTACATAACATACAGTAGAGTATTTATTTTAAATTTATTATTCTTATTTAATGAAATTCTATGGACATAATTATTTTGTACTGTATTTTTAAGTTATTTAAATTATATATGAATATTAACTAATAAAAATTTATGACTATAATTATATTATATTATATTCAGATATATTTTATTTATGATTTTTCTAAAAATATATTTTACTTATAATTTAATTGTATAAGATATAGCTAGCTGATTTGAAAGGATCTTTGCATTCAACTCTCTCTACGCCTTTATGGATCAGAAAAGTTAGAAAAACGACGCTGTAATTGAGTGTAAAAGGGTTAGAAAATCGCAAGGAAAAAAACAAAGAAATAGCAGTGGTCCCACCAAAAATAAATCATTAGAATAGTAAAATTAATGTAGTTTTTATTTATTTATAAAATAAAAAAAGAAATAGCAGTGGTGGACAAACCATGCCTCCTCGTTTCATCAAATTCTGAAATGGATCACGACCTTTTCACGCGTCGGTGAATTGTAAAAATAACGGAGCAATCTGTCCGGACCATAATTAATCATGAGAACCCAAAAACAATTAAAAAAAATTGTGTAGTATTGATTAGTTTTTATAATCTGGGATAGAGATTTTTGAGAGGGTAGTATGGAATATTTTTTGAAATATTTTTTTGTTTAAAATATATTAAAATAATATATGCGGGGGAACAAAATAAAATATTATTATTTTTAAATTTTTAATGCTTATCATACATATATCAAAACAATTCAGAATTATATAAAAACATATTTTTTAAAACACACAAACAAACTCTTTGTAACTCCTCTCCCTCCCCTCCTTGAAAGAAAAAGGAAAACAATTATGTAGGAGAACAAAACATCCATTGTTAATCAATTGTCATGTGACGAGGGGAGAAGGATGTCGAATTATAATACTGAAACAAGCTCGTGTTCCAAGCATATGAATAATAATAATAATAATATTTAAAAAACCTTAATGATTATAACTGCTTCAAAAAAAAAAACTATCAAGATGATACTTGGTATAAAATAAAATCTGCAATCAACTATATCTTGTTTAATGGTTTTTTAAAGATCTGATTAAAAGCGTCATATCAAAACTTTTATAAAAAACTATCAAGATGATAATTGGTATAAAATAAAATCTGCAATCAACTATATCTTGTTTAATGGTTTTTTAAAGATCTGATTAAAAGCGTCATATCAAAACTTTTATAATATATTAAGTGCGTAGAAAATAGATTTTCAATGTATTTTTTTTTTAATTTCTTTCTCTATTAATGATTTTTTTATAATATGTTCTAAATTTTTTAATGATTTTTTGAACTTTTTTAATGATTTTTTATTTCAAAAATCTTATCAAATTTACCATATATGTACCTGGCATTAATAATATTGTCTGTCTGTTAATTATAGATCCAATTTCACACATGATGGTTAAGTTCCTTTCATACAAAACATCAAAAGAAGCTTTGATTCGTCTTAAAAGACAATATTATACTATAATAGTCAACCTATAACTCAGAAAGATTAGTTCAACCGACCTCATGTTTTTACAAGGCTATGATATTAATATAAGGTACATTAACTATTAATTTGGTATGCTATGATTTTGTAGGACTACATTATTATACAAGATATATTAATTGATTTTTACTGCAACAAAACAGGTCAAAAAATCAATTGTAGCATTAGTTGTAGTTTTAAAAATATAAAGGGGTCCTTTGGAAGTAAATGTAAATTTTTCAAAGAAAAATAGAAAGAGAAAAAAGTAATATAATAGAATTTGAAGAGAGAAGTTTTTATTATTTTCAGTGGATTTTTTTTTTTTTACTTGTGCTTATATATATTTTTAAATAAATCACATAAAATAACTAATAATACCATAAAATTTCTCGAAATGGAATGTGTAAAATAGAAAAGACAAGAATCTAAACAGTTGACAGATGAACATGCGGCGAAGCGAACGCTCAAAGTCCTACCATGAATAACTCTCGTCGACAAACTCACACACAGAGCTCATAGGTAAGGTCTCTCTTCCTCCTCCTCTCTATTCACGTCTACTTGCTGTCCGAAAGGCCAAGATATATTTTCAGTGTCTTCCTTCTTTGCTTAATTGTGTAGATTCGTTCCAGTAGCGTATATAAGTGGGGGTTCTGTTAATTAATTAACATCTGATCTCAGTTTGAACTGAATTTAATTAATTAATTAAAGAAGCATTGCGTTTTCTCTCCTCAGAATACTCTCCTCTCATCTCCCATCTCACTACTCTTTAATTTCTTAAACTCCCCTCTCCTTAATCACCTAATACTTGCAGCTATAGCTGCAACGAAAATTAAAGCAAATTAGAGAGTTAATTAAGGCGTTGGTTTGGATGTCAGTTTAACTTGGATTTGCTCGCCAATCTTTCGTTTTCTTATGCAATTTTTGTTGCTGTTATCTGTATTTATATGATTTGATATCAAGTTATTTCTCTAGCTAGGAGAGCTCTCTTTGTGTGCAAGAAATGAAACAGAATTTGGGGTTTGATATTTTGCTTCCTTATTTAAGATCACGTGTCTATATTTATGCGAGTGTGTCTGGGATAGGAGGGGGTTTAAAATAATATCGAAGAAATCGCTAAAATAGCTAACTTGAGGGGTCTCTTAGTGCCTGGTGCTCTCTCTCTCTCTCTAGATTACAAGGGAGTACTTCTACTTCAACTCAAGAAGAGTTAGCGAGCAGTGAATTAGTATCATCATCATCATCATGGTGAACGTAAGGGCTAAAGAAAGGTCATCGTGGCATGTGTTGACGCCTTCAATAACTCAGCAGCAGCGGCAGCAGCGGCAGCACTATTCCAATCTTGAACGCTTTCTTCAATGTGTAACTCCATCTCCTCCTTCCAAACTCCTTCCTCAGGTATTTAATCCATGCTGTATACTTATTAATTTCCCTCTTCTTTCTCTTTTAATTATCTCATTTCTTTTCCTTTTTCTGTTTGTTGAAAAATTACTTGATCAATCTTCGTTTTCTTAATTTGTCCATACATACATAAATACATACGCTTTATTTATAAATTTTTATCTGTTTTATCTTCTGGCTATTTTGTTTTGCTTGTGTCATCCATCATCATGGAAACTAAAAAATGAAGGGAAAAAAGAAAGAAATGCTGTAGCCGAATTTGAGCGCAACTGTTCAGTCGTCACTTTGGGGAGCAACCGATGACCTTTTCTTTTTCTTTTTTTTACCTTCCTCTTTTTACTTTTAGGTACCAAAAATGACCGATGAGATTGGTCCTATTAATTACTCCCCTGTTATTGTACTGTGCGGGCCCAAGTAGTTTGACACCGGGCATGGCACATTTTTAAAATGGCCGCATGCAGTTCCAGCAGTATACTTGGCGGATGCCTCGATTATCCTCATCCTCTAATTAACACCCACACACAAACACATAAAGATATGGATAATGTTTCATAAAAAAAAAGATATGGATAATGTGATGATGATCTGTCTCTTTCAGCCAAATGAATAAATTGCCACGTGCTTCCCGTTGTTGATTATTTATTTATTTATTGATATATTTAGAAGGATAATAAAAAATTGCTATTTATTAATTTATTTTTATATATATTAAAATAATATATATTTTTTAAAAGTCTCTCCTAAGTGCGTTAGCCTTGTACATGCTCTTGTATCATTCACTGCTAATAATCTTGAAAATTTTCTTTCTTGAATACTTTGCAGAGCTGCATTCATGATCTAAAAAGCTTATGGCAACCACCAGGTTCTAAGGACATAGTTGAATATTTCATTTTGGGAGATTTATGGGGCTGCTATGATGAATGGAGTGCATATGGTGCTGGGACCCAGGTAGTGTTGAGCTGCGGCGAGACCATCATGCAATATTATGTGCCTTACCTATCAGCCATTCAGATTTACAGCAATAAATCAGTGGTGGCTTCCAGGTTTTGAAACCTTTTTTCTATTCATCTTTTATCTACCAAAATCTAGCTGATAGCAGAGCTCCTTTATCTTTGATGATTTGCAGCAGTTAGGTTGAGCTACCGTGCTTTTCTTCCTGTAGGAACTCAAGAGAGTATAATGATGTTGTCCAATTTGAAAGTGATTGTTGGAGCGATGACAGCATGAGTGATAAACTGTCCAGGTCTCTAAGCAACAATTCCAGCAAGACATGGGATACCATTTCAGAGGATTCCAGCGTTGACCATGAGGGTTCTTTGTCAATGAGGGATAAGCTCGGCTATCTGCACTTTCAGTACTTTGAGATATCTTCTCCTTACTGGAGAGTTCCACTTATGGAAAAGGTTATTCTTCCGGTTATTGATTTCGATTTAGCAGTAACAGCCCTATAAATCCCTAGAAAATGATATGCTTTTATCTTTATTTCCAAGCTAGATACATGTCATGCTGATTTGTTATTCATTTTCAGGTAACTGAATTAGCCAGGAATAATCCGGGATTAATAACACTTAAGAATGTGGATCTTTCTCCAGCAAGTTGGATGGCAGTTGCTTGGTAAAAGTGATTAGTTCTTGCATTTGTGAGTCCATCTTTTTTCCTTTCCATAAAAAGGTTGTAGTAATTGTATGTTCTTAATTGTTGATCAGGTACCCCATATATCATATTCCATCTCAGGGAAATGACAAGGACTTGTCAACGTGCTTCTTGACTTATCATACACTTTCATCATCATTCCAAGGTATCTCAATCTTGCACCGTTAATTTATTTCCACATTTTTGTATGGCTCTCTCGATTTTCAAAGAACGAGGCATCCATTTCCTAATTATTTCGTTTTCATTTTTTAACATGGTTATCCAAAATTACATGGAATTGCTGATATGAACTTTCCTGGGGGTTGCACAGTTTCAACTTCTTGCACTGGCATCCTTGTGTTATATAATGTCTGATGCTTTACAATGTAGACTGAAAGCAGTGCATTTGATAATGCCTTTCTGATTATTGGTGTAAATATGCATTATACAACTCCTAGGAATGAAATTCAGGAGTTGATTGGGCTGTACACTTTTCATGGCTGTGATTCTTGTTTTGCTCATCGTTGTTTGCTTCCATGCGTATCCAATATTAGGAGTTTTTGGCTTGATTTGTTCCATGGCCTTGCAGATACTCTTTGCTATTCGTCTATCTATTTTAGAGTCAACTGTTGTCACCTGATGCTTTTAAGTTTCTTCACCATTGTTGGCCTTCGACTCTGCAGATTGTGTCAATGGGGATGATGACATTGAAGCAAATGGAACAGGAAGTAAGAAAAAGGGAGAAGGAAATGGTGATATTTCCGTTCCCCCGTTTGGTCTGGCCACGTACAAAATGCAAGGGGATCTTTGGATAAACCCAGAGACATCTGATGATGAAAGAATGATCCATCTTGAAAGTGCTGCTGGATCCTGGTTGAAGCAGCTAAATGTCAACCACCATGATTATAACTTTTTTACCAGCTGCCACTGCACCATGTAAATTGGTCTGTGCTTTAACTTGTTTCCCTCCGAGCTAGGTTCGTGATTCTCTAGTGATTCCGCAACCCCCATGAAAACAGTCCCTCTTCGACTGTTGTGACTTCTTTCAGAAACTAATTCGTTTTGATATTAATGTACAACTTTACTAAGCGTCCTTGGGATAGATAAGCATATATGTAAATGGTTTCAGAGCTAACGTACTTTGAATAAGCCATGATTCCCCAAGCATCCAATAGCTTCTTGATCCAGAGAGTTTTGTTAGAGGGGGAGTTTGTTTGTGGAGTTGGTTTCCTTAGCAAAGAAAGAGAGAGAATACAAGTGAGAGTTTGTCGATTGGAAACTTAGTTTCCTTTGAATCTTATTATCCTAACTTGTATAAGGGGATTGATTGTTAGTTTATTTGTGAAAAGGATTGTAAAATGTAAATGGATTTGGTTTGTTTCCTTCCAGTTTAGAATGTACTTGCTACTTCCGAGAAAACTATGTGCAAGTTACACAAAATTTGTTGATCGTCACCGACGTTGATACTGTTGGAAGAGAATGATAGGTGTAGAAGAAACTAAACTTGTAAAATAAAGCAAAAATACAAGAAAAATTGAGAGGAAAGATGCTTATCATTAAGTATTTTCTTAAATGATACGTTATTTTGCTGTTTTATATGTTGCTTTGTACTTATAAATTATATTTATGATCTCAAATCTATTTATAGGCATCAAATTCCAAACAATCAAGGAATTAAACAAATATAAGGAAATTCTAATATAAACTTGAATTATATATTGACGACTAGATCGGTGAATGTAGTTGCTTTATCTCAACTCGACTAGTTAAATTAATTTCTAGAAATTAGTGATTTCTTCTCAACTCCCAACATATCTCTCATCTTAAAAAAAACATAAAATTTGAGTGATTTTATGAAAATATATGCAACTTGATCTTATGTTCTCATATACTTGAATTCAATGATTTTGTTTGTATTGCAATCTTTTAGGTAATGACATTTGTGTTAATATGTTTACTTATGTTATGAAAAACTGTATTTTAAAAACAATGACTGATGAACTATCCACATGAATACATGTAGGCTTCTCTTGTGGCATTCATAGTTTTTTCAATAATTTTTTTAGCCATATGGAATGATAAACAAGTGACATAATAGCTACATATTTAACTTCACAAGTAGATAATATGACTATAGATTGCTTCTTTGAACTGTTTATAAATATCGTGTCTCCTATACAAAACAAAAAAATGGTAGTGCTTTTTTGATCATTCATATCCTCAACATAATCACTATAACCCATAAGTTTAAAATTATTAGAATATCTATAAAACAAGCCAAAATATATTGAAGAATTCACTACTAAGCTTTGAAGTGTGTCATCATTGGCCTATTTATAAATATACTAATAAGTCATACTTTAAAAACAATATTCGGATAAATGTATGTCAAATATCTCAAACTACCAACTAGACTTTGAATGTTGGAGTGTTTATCTTCACCTCCTCATCAATCTTGGATATCTTTACTCCACACTTAACCATAATATTCACTTTTGCACAATCTTCCATTTTTAATTTCTTGAGGATCTTATTTGTAAACTTCTCTTGGATTACAAAGATTTCATCCTCTTATTACTTAATCTCAATACTTAAGTAGTATGTTATAAGACAGATGTTCATCATCTCAAACTCAT
Organism: Salix dunnii; assembly: GCA_015731905.1. NCBI lineage: Eukaryota > Viridiplantae > Streptophyta > Magnoliopsida > Malpighiales > Salicaceae > Salix > Salix dunnii. The sequence goes on along the minus strand of CM027675.1, from coordinate 15,881,834 downwards.
TGAATCATTGTTTCATTGAAGTCTTAAACATCTATAGATTATTTACTATAAAGACCAAATCATTCACATTCATGCATACAATAAGAGTATCACAATTTTATTTTATTTTACATAGATATCATCCCTATAAGGGTATTTACAAAAATATTTTTTAAGAAATAGTCATTAATGCAACTATACCAAATTCTCAGGGTTTGGTTCATTCCATACAAGATTTTGTTCAACTTTAAAACCTTATATTCATGTCCCTTCACTTCATATCTCATAGGTTACTTAGTGTAGACCTTCTCCTCAAGAAAGCAATTTATATAATTTGAATTAACATTCTTTTGATAGATTTTTCATCTATATTGACAATTATGGTAATAATTAATCGAATGATCTCTACTTTAGCCATTGAAGCAAGTACTTCTTCATAGTCGATCTCTTGCTTTTGACTATATCTTTTTATCACTAACCTTGTTTTATATCTCTCTACTTTTTCTTTAGCATTATTTTTTTCTTTTTAGATCTACTTGAAAATATATTGACTTATTTCCTTTTGATCTAGAAATCATTTTTCATGTCATTCTTTTCAATTGGTGTAATATTTTCATCCATAACAATTCTTCATATCATATCCTTTATAACTTCTTCAAACACTATAGGAATACATTTAATAAGGTAACACTATAGTGTTACATTAGTATTAATTGGATTAGCTACCTCATATATGTCATCAAGGATCTTCATCTTTTCTTGGTGGACTTGGTAGGTTGCCACCACTTGAACTCTCATTAGAAGATGAGGGTGAAGATGAACTCTTTGTATTTATGGAGATTTATCTACTTTTAGATGATCTTCATGTCACTCTTAATTTTCATCAAAAAAAGGTAGAAAATCATATTTATTATTATCATCTACCTTCCAATCTCATGCTCTTTTTTCATCTAATTCAATATCTTTACTAATTATCATTTTTTTCATCAGGTTTATAAATTTTATATTTTTTGGACTTTTTATCATAGCTCATAAAAGATCATTGTTGCTCTTGTCATTTAACTTATCTTTACTTGGTCATGTACATTCACATAATCAATGCTCTCAAAAACTTTCAAGTGAATAACATTTGCCTTCTTTAGCCCAATGCTTCTTGCGAAGTCATGCCATTCAAGCTTTTAGTAGAACTCCTAGTTCAAAAGTATATAACATGAGGATATTTGTATTCTTCTTTCCACTACACCATTTTATTTTAGGGATCTAGGCATCATTAAGAGTCTCTTTATACTATAGTTTTCACAAAACTCATTGAAATCATTAAAATAAGATTCACCCTCTATTCATTTTAAGTGATTTTATAGTACAATCACTTTATTTTTCAACTAATACATATAACTTCTTAAAATAATTAAATACATTAGACTTTTATTTTAAAAATATACCCATATTTTTTAATATATCATCAATAAAATGTATTTTTTTTTTTACCAAATTAGCATAGATGGATAGAACCACACACACACACATTTATTTCTTGTAAGGATTGACTTGATTTTAATATAGACTTATTTGGAAAGATTTTGTATAATTGTTTTCTCACTAAACAGCTTTCACATAATTGATTTGGATGCTCAATACATGGTAGGCCTTTTAGCATCTTTTTTTTATATCATCATTTTCAAGCTATCAAAATTTACATGCCCAAGCCTCATATTTCAAAGACAAACCTCATCCTTCGCACATGTTTTTAGGATTTAGGCATATTTATCTCTATGTTTAGTAAGAACATTATATTTTTTTTTTCATAGTTTTATTTGCAATTATGGCTCTATGATTATTAAGTAATGTTAAAGTACAATATTTTATCTTAACTTTATATTTTTCTCCAACAATTATCTCAAACTTAATATGTTTCTTTTTAACAATAGAGATATAGTAAACATCACCAATAAATTAATGACTATTATTTTTATAGTATCCATTTTCCCCCCCTCCATCTTTAGGCTTTTTAAATCCTTTTTCAACTCTCCCACATGTATCTTGGGAGCCTAGTTAGACTTTTACTTGAATACTCTAAGTTTCATAGTTGTTCTTTATCAACTCAGGACATTAAAGTAAGAACTTTGAATTGACCATGTCAAATAATCAAATCTAAAATCTTATACCATTTTTGAAGAAAAAACTATAAGTGTGGTAGAAAATAAGCTTAAAGATCAAAGAAAATTTAAGAGACTATGTTTTTCATTAAGTTTTTTTCTCAAAATATATATCATTTTCTCTTATTTATGTCTCTTTGTATTTAGTAATTATGTTTCTTATTATAAGCTTATTTATAGACATCAAGTCCTAAAAAATAAAATAAATAAATTAATACAATAAAATCCTAATCTAAACAGGAATTATATTATACTAACTAAACTACTTAATTATTTCTTGACTAGTCACCCATTTCAATTTATTCTAGTTTGTTGCGTTGTCTTAATTGGTTGAAATTTTTAACTAATTTCTTGAAATCAGTTTACTTTTAATAGATATTGTCTACCATTGACCGTGTTGAAACATAATTTATATAATTTAGAAGTTTGAGACTTAGTTAATAATGAAGTTATATGGTTATGACTGAGTTAAGATTTCTTCTTTCTATTAAATATTATTAACTACTACCCTATATAAATTGGACTTTCCACATCTTTTGTTCATATGAATATCCTACTCATATGAACAATAATGATTTCTTTCCATTAAATGCTTTTTAGTTTTTTTTTCTTGTATTTTTTTTTCAAAAATGGTTATATTTTAAAGTAGTACTTAAAAAAGGTAAAGGTCTTTACTGATATGTTATTGGGTGCTTTTTATATAGCCTAGTCATCCTATAGAATGACGTTTATAGAAGTTGCCCAATATTTTAAAAAAAGAAAACAAATTGCACACTTAGATATTGCATTAACTAATAACAGTTGAATGGGGTGACTATGAAAAACAAATATCCATTTATAAATATCCATTTATAGGGAGATATGATTTGTTTAACTAGTTGAAATGAGAAAGAGTGTTTTTTAAGATAGATTTAATGTCAGAATACTATCAATAAAGGATTAGAGAACGAGATATCTCAAAACATGTTTTTAAATCTCATTATAAACAATACCAGTTCATAGTGATGTTATTTGGATTGATGAAGAGCTAAATAGTGTTTATGAATTAGGTTTTTGAGCCTACTTGGAAAAATATATGGTGGTGTTTATATATGATATTTTGATTTATTCTAACTTATACTTTGAATATGAATAACATCTAAGGTTTATGTTGTAAGCATTAAATTACTATCAAAATACCACCAAATATAATCTAGTATGGATGTTCACTAAAAGATAAGGTCTTTTATTATAGGGGGTATTTGTGGATCCAAGAATGGTGACAGATGATTTTTAAATAAGAAAGGCCTATAAATATGAATAAAAGATAAAGTCTTTTATCGATATATTTCCAATGATAGTGACATAAATTATTTGATTAATTTGAAAGATATTAAATGGTAATAGACAATAAAGTATGAATAGAGCTTTCAATAGCTTAAAAAAGATTTACCATTTGCCCAATATTAACCCTTTTCTCAGGATAGAAAGAATTTGTAGTTTATAATGATGCATCTAAAAAAAACTTGTTTAAGCTTTAATGAAACATGAAAAGGTAATTTGCTTATGCATTAAGACAATTAAACCCTTATGACTTTAATTATCAACCTGAATGCAACAAGGGGGAAGAACCAATGATTGCATTGAGTCTCTCACTATGAAAGTAAGGAGACTCAAGAGAGACCCAACAAGTGAATCAACTCTCTTGAAAATGGGATTACTCCTCATAAGTTGGAGTTGAGGGCGAAAAAAGCTTGTACTCTTTCTAAGTTCCTAGGGATACTAGGTGTTTTCTTAGGCAAAGCTCTTTTTATCTTTCATGCTTCCAGTTTTAAGTTGGAAGAACAAATGGCTATCAAAGCCCTAGAAGTCTTTGAGCACTAGATGTGAAAAAAGGTCTTTCTAATTCTAAAACTCTTAGGTTACACAGTGGATAGCCCCCATGATATTGATCGAGATGAATGATGTCAAATCCCATGAGTTTAGGTTTATTTGAATCATATTGTTAACCAAAACTTTGACCTTTTTGAGGCATTTTCAAAAGAATGGGAAGATTTCCATTATCCACCAAATGACCTAAATGGTCTGGGGATCTAAGTAAGGGGCATGGAGAGAGGAAGATGATCATAAATAAATTTGGAATTGGTTGTCATCATTTTGTAGAGAGGAGGGTCTAATATGCAATTTCACCTTTATGATATTTTTAGTTGTATTCACTCATTTATTTAACTAAAAGATGAAGACAATATGAGTCATGGAAAAAACTTTAATACATTTAGGGGTGTAAAAAGAGTAGAAGAATGAGTCAGTAAGGATTGAGCTTATTTTCTAAGTTTGACTTCACCTTTAGGTTGGACTCTATCATGTAAGTTAAACTCATTTTTTAGGTTAAACTTGTTTTATAGGTTGGACTTATCTTTATATTGAGTTTATTTTTTAGATTAAACATGTCTAATGAAAAATAAATCATTCTCACAGGTTATATATAATTATATATAAAAAAAACATCATTTCTTTTAGCCTTGTCTAAAAGGATGCTTGCTTTCTTGGACATTTTTAAAAAAGACAATCATCTCCTTAGACATGCTCATAAGAGGATGCATATTTTCTTGGGTATGTTAAAAAATGATATGCTCCATGGAAGATAGACCACTCCATGAAAGGATGGTCATTCCTTTAAGGGAGTTAAAAAAAATGCTGATTTCCGTTTTCAAGGGAGAACATTCATTCACTTAAAAAAAATATAATTTAATTGGGCATACACTCAAAAATAAAAAGTCAGTCCTTTGGGTATGCAGAAAAAATGAGACATTATTTCCTTCGGTCCAAAGAGTACTGCTTCACCGGATGAAACGATGCTTAAACGATCGGTCCTTGATATAATAGTCAAAGAATCCGAAAGTGTTAGATGAACACGCGTGTTGCTTCACATTTTTTCCTCTTCTTGTTTTTCTCTATATTCTATTACTATCTTTTCATTGCGGTTTGAAAGGAATCTAGAAGTGACAGGTCTTGGCAAAGCAAACGCAGAGCAAATATCGTCTCCAGAGAATAAGGAGGGAGAAGCTGATTCTCTTCCTGAGCAAATTGTAATCAGTAGTGGTGCTATTCCTTCTGTGATAACATTCCTTTCATTTTTTTAAATAAAATTCCTTTCATTTTTTTGACTCCATCCCCACATGATTTATAGCTTAATTGATTCAGAAAACACCACCTTGCCTGTCCAGACAGTAGCCCATTTATTTTTTTTGTTTTATTTTTTGGGTTTTTTTTTTTTTACTCGTTCTCCCTACGACCCCAAAAAGTTAACCAATCTCAGATTAACTATAACACTGTTGACGCATAGTGTTGTATGCTGTGTTGCTGATCAAATCATTTGATCGAGAGAAAAGAAGAGAAGAAAGTAAGGGGTGATGTGGTCCGTGGTAGTAATATTTGCTGGTGGTTTTCTTTCTGGCCTGCTCACTCTTGTTGCTTTACAAGCTCTGGGTGTTTATTTTTTTATTAAAAGATTGAATCGAAAGACTCGACAACAACAAGCATCGCATTCTCCTCCTCCTCCTCCACATCATCAAGACCTCGATCCCCCACAGTCCCTTGATTATGTCCATGACAAGAAGGTATCTCTCTCTCTCTGGTATCTTTCAATTACTAGTGACTAGTTTTTTTTACGTTTTCTTCCTGGAATTCTCTTCAAAATGGTATATTTTTTTTTATTTATTTGTTGTGAAAGAATGATGCTTTCTTGTTATATTATCTTCATTTGATTTGGGTATTGATTGCTGCCAAATGGGGAGGTGGGGTTTTGGTTCTTTCTCTAATTGAATCAAATTCTCTTGTTCTGGCTGTTACTCTTTGTGGTTAAACAAGGCATGAGAAATTTTTTTTCTTTAACTGGATCTCAAAAGAGAATGCATGTTCATCTAGCTTGCTAGATTTCATATCACAACTGAATTGTTCATACATCTCTAATTCTCTACTATATTTTGAATTTTTGATTATGCCAACAAAATAATCCCTATTCAACTTTCTAATTGCATGCCCTTTTATCCAACAATTGTATGGTTTGTTGTCTTGATGCTGCCCTAGAAAGCGCATATGTCTATCAGAATCATACAAGCTTCGTCTTTGAAGGAGCTTCTGAAGATATGTTCATCCATCATGCATAGATAGGGAAATGTATGCTCACACCACAATCATGCACGTTTAAACTCATTGTATATTGTGTCTTTAGTGGTTAAAGGTTTTTTTTTTTTCACCGGCTGATTTATTTCTGTGACTCAGGGATATGTCTGGGTTCTTGAATCGGATAAGGTTCTGAAAAATCGGTCAGTGGAAAAAGTACCTAAAGATCAAAAGAAAAAAAAGGAGCTCCTTGAGGTTACTCCCATCCGAAAACAGGCAAAGATCAAGGATAGGTCACTTGTACTGATAGATTCTGGTGGTTCACAGATAGTTATTCCTTTGAAAGGTTGTGCAATAGAAGCTGTGTCAGCAACAAGTCTTCCCTCAAGAAAATGGTAACTGCTGTCTTATAAGATTCTTTTGGTTGGCTACTATTATGCTATATAGTATCACACATGCTAATTAATCATTTGCCTTCATAATGCTTTTGGGGTTGGTTGTGCTATTGACAAGTCAAGGACTAAAGACTCATGCCTCCTACTTCTACGTGTGTTGATTTTTGCTCAGAATTTCATATTGGAAAAGAACTTCAGCTCGATAGTTCAGTAATTATATCTCATTCACAGCTCCTTGTAGTGGTGCAACCATGGTTTTCAAACTGAGATTTGAATCATGAATTGGAAAGCTTATTTTTGGGATCGTGAATAGCTGATTCAGTAACAAATGAAAATGACATTTAAAAGATAAATAATACTTTTAAAATAAAGGGTATTTCGATCATTTGCAAAACTAAGGATGCGGCAAATCATTTTTTCTAGTTCTTATTCACTAAATGACCCCAAAGACACAAAATTAAACATATTGATCATTCTGAGGACTACATAACTTATATATCTAAAAGCTATCTTCTTACTATGTAAACTACTAGATATCGTAGTTTTATTAAAAAGTAATAGTCTCATTCTTGCCCAATGTTAATATCATCGTTGTCATTCTTGTGCCTTTGGTACTTCTACTTTCTATTATCCTTGTCTTTATTTGTTAAATTTAACTAACAATTCGTTTCAGTTTCAATTAGAAATGTTAATCAAAGAAAATTGCCGTGGCATTTTTATTCTTACCAATTAAACTTTCCTTTTTCTATTTTTGGCGACTCAATAAATTCAATGAATAATACCGAATCAAACAAAGTTATGACTGAATCATAGGATTTATGTACATCCGCAATTTGTTTTTCATGTGAATCCAGACAAATCATGAGATTCTAATAAACATGGTTACAACCATCAGGATTTCTACTGCTCATAAAATGCTGCCAGTGTAATGGTTAGTGCCATTTAAGCAACCCACATTTGTTCAGAATGTCAACTTCCTTCTTGACTTCACTCATCAGTTTTAACCTGTTTGACCAGGGCTGAAATACTTGCTTTTTAAATCTTTCTATAACTCGTAATTCAGCTCAGTAGAATCAAAATTTGCATTTATTTAGTGTTAGAAATACACATGTTACATGATTCAGTAAAGAATAGCTCAAGAAGTTATGGTGTCTTTTTTCACCCTTTATCTATGTAGAAACATGACTAGTCTCTATTCCTATCACAGGGCCAAAAGATTTCCAATAAAAGTGGAAAGCAAAACATCACCAATATATAATGCAAGCAAGACAGTTTTTATATTTCTTGAGACATCCTGGGAGAAGGAGTCATGGTGTAAAGCCCTCCGTCTTGCTTCAAGTGATGACCAAGAAAAACTTAACTGGTTCATCAAGTTGAATGAAGAGTTCCTACGATATTTGACATCCTTAAATACAGAATACCCTTCATTTATGAAACCCTCTGTTGGTTTCTATGTTGAGCCAATTGATAGGGCCAGTAGGTTTGATGGTTCTGAATCAAAGGTTCGTATGTTTTGGAAAAAGCTTGCCAGAAAGGCATCAAAGAGTGGTGTAGAAAATAAGGTGAATTCCTTGTTAGGTCGTGAAGAGAGAAAGAGTAATGATAAATATCATCTATCCCATGACCCATCTTTTTCTGGCAGTGTGGGAAAGAATAATCCAACAATGAAGGCACCTATCACCTCCGAGGAAGAAAATATTTCATTATCTTCATCATCAACCATTTCTCGTGCCTCAAGCCTAAGCCAGCTTCCAGTCGTTTCTGATGCAGATGCTGATGAAAAATTAAATGTTGATGAGGGAACACTCTGCTGGAACTTGATTATTTCTCGGCTCTTTTTTGATGCCAAAAGCAATGACAGGATAAAGAGTTTAACGCAAGCACGGATTCAGGTCTATTATTTCCCAAATTACATTCAATAGCATTCAGTTTTGTCCATTGATGCTTTCTGCTGCAAGTAGATGATGCTTTTGCTTGTAGTTTTAATATCTGCATTGGGTAGCAATTTTGGGGGATTGGTATATAAAATAATTTTTATTGTGATGTAAGGGAACTTAAGAATATAGTTTAAATATTGGTTCTAATCCACGCTCATCATTCAGCTTCTTGGTGTTCACAAATTCCAAATGCTTGGATTTTTCTCTGCCCTGATTTATAGAGTAGATAGAACTATTGCAACAGGGAATTATCCTGCTTCCATCAGAACTTATGAACCGTGATCAAGGGGAGGAAATTCCATAGGCTAGGAGAAAATTATTATAATATAATTTTGCACGAAGGGCAAAAATATTTCACATTATTGCACGAAATAGGTGTTCTTTGATGAATATGCATATTTGTTTTTTAAGATGTACTCAGACATTGCTGTTTTCCAATTTTGGATCACAGAGATCTTTGTCCAATATGAGGACCCCCAGTTACATTGGCGAAGTCATATGTACTGATCTAAACCTTGGGAATCTCCCGCCTTATATCCATGGTATTAGGGTTCTTCCTACACACATGAATGAGGTATGGGCATGGGAAGTTGATATCGAATATTGTGGCGGGTTAGTGCTAGATATTGAAACAAGACTGGAAGTTCAGGAGCTAGATTCGCAGAAAGGTGTGGTGAATACAGACTCAGGACCCAGCTCTGTTAGGGATGCTTGTCAAGACCTTTTGGAAGGTTTTGAACATCATGGAAAGCAGTCGAATTTTTCTGAAGGGACTGTTGATTCACAAGAATGGAGGGATGAGGGTAATCCTAAATCTGGTAAGTATAGAAGATTCTTGCTTATTTAATTTCTGTCTGCTAGTTTGCAAGTTAATGCTTTAGAATATTACAAACTCACTTTTAAAGAAAAGAAAACCTCTATGATCCAAAAGTTGCATTCAAACTTTCACAGTGATTCAGTTTTCAGATCTTGAAGATACTGATGGGTGTCCTCAACTTTCATATGTGAAACAAAATACTGGAATGCTGCCTAACTGCTTTTTAACTTTGTAGTGAATTCAGACCACTGTTGTGGTAATATTATTTGAAATGATGATGACGTTCATGCGAATGGGTCGATGCATTCATTATGCAAACAAGATAGCATCAGATATAAATGTAAACTAAATCTAGGATCCTGTTCTGTCAACTATATAGCCCAAAATAAGGTCAATTTTTCAAGGTTTTGGTCGCTTTGCATTTCTATGTTCATGCAAGAAATGGGTTGGTGTTCATGCAGGAAATGAGTTGGTGTCTTTCCTTTAATGAACATTGCACACACTCCATTAAAGAATTGTGTCTTTGTATACAGAAACAAACCTATGAGGATGAGATGGTTTTATCCTAATTAAGAAAGGTTCATGACATGCATGGTTCCTGGTCCACACAATATCATCTTAAACTAGGAAGCAAGGAGGTAGACCTGTGTCACGATGATAAACATTTATTAAAGTTTCTGTATTCCACCAATTGTAACAGTGTTCTCTATTCCACTTGTCGCAACAGTGTTAATGATTAATGCAGTTATTCATTGCTATTTTGGACAGGAGGAATGGTTAATTGACTGTTTTAATGGAAATTCACATAAACAATACCAATTGAGCCTTATCTTTTCTTGCTGCAGATAAATCAAAGGACTCTAGGAGTGGTATATCAACATCAACAAATGTATCTAGGTGGAAGTCCATCCTTAATTCTGTTGCAAAACAGGTTTCACAGGTTTGTAAAAAACTTCTTCTGTATACATAGGTTGTTTCTGCCTATATTCAAAGACATATATATCCTTATTACATGGTATTTATCCCTTGAATTAGTTTGAATTCAATTGCAGTATTTGCCTGCAATTTAAGTTACTATTATCAACAATTAGGATATTTGTTTCCCACCAGCTTTATTCTTTACCATCAGTCAGATGAGATCTCGCCACATGACACCTGTTATAGCTGTTTTAAAAAAATTATGTTCAAACAAAGACTTGCTATTTCTGTTCGTTGGCCCCTCAAGCTGGAGGCAAAATCATTTTAGCTAGCATTCTCTTATGCTGTTGTCTTTTTTCATTCCCCCTTAGTTGTGCTCGGCACGTCCTTTTTTCTCTCTCTCAAAGGAATATTGGATCTATGATGCAGTCTTCTATTCTTTAGCCTCTATTTCAACATCCTTTTTTTAGGGAATCTACTTACTATGTTTATAATATCATCTTAACCATGCGAAATTCATCAACTTAAAACTTACAAATTGATTTTCATATTATATTATTTCCATCTTGATTGAAGACATGGAGAAGAAAATAATGACAGTAATAAATGATTACTTAGGTTGGTCTTATGAGGTGGAGCCATTACTGATGTTGCGTTATGGTTTTTGAAAGTGAGTCCTGGCTTTTTTATCACATTATATGTACAGAACAAAGCCCTTCTGCGAGTTTCCTCTATCTGACCATTACAAAATTGTCAAGTGAACTTGAAGTTGTGGAGTTTCATAGAGTGATGTTCGAGATCGCCTCTGTGTGGTTCACCCTAAGTAGCTAACCAAATCGGAACTGACTGAAAGGACTGCAAAGAGAATCTAACTGTTTAGAGCCAGAACACTGTATGCCGAGAATAGGCTGTGACGAATAGTTTCTTGTCTCTTTGAATCATATCATTCTGACTTCGAATACGACAGGATTTAGAAGCTCATCTAACTCTCAGTTGAATTAACAGAAGAGCGTAGAAAAGATAGGTTTTGATTTTGCTAAGACAGAGAAAAAAAAACGCAGAAGTCCCATTAACTAGAAGTGAACTTTCTTTTGCCCAGTAACTGATTGATTATCGATTGCAGGTGCCACTCTCTTTGTCAATAAGGGTAGTATCCCTTCGTGGAACAGTGCGATTACATATTAAGCCACCTCCTTCTGACCAGTTATGGTTTGGCTTCACATCCACGCCTGATGTGGAGTTTGAATTGGAGTCTTCTGTTGGGGAACACAAGATCACTAGTGGGCAAGTAGCTTTGTACCTGATCAATAAATTTAAGGTATGGAACTTGTCACATAGTATTCATCACTATTATTTTAATTTTCCTTCAACACATAAGCAGTCAGTCATTATTTGGGTCGCTATGCTGCTTGACTGGATGTTTGAATTAATGAGCACGCAGCTCTAAGGAATTATCTCTCTTCCTCTTTTTGATATCCATTTTGCAGTCAATTTCATCTTTTCAATTGCCTTAGTTTCTTTTTTTTTTTCCTAACTTGAAAAACCTTGACTTAGTTAGAAGTTTGTTTCCTTTCTCAATGGATATTGCAATTAGTTCCATCATTGCAGTGAATCATATTCTGATTATAATACTAAAAAACTTCCAAGACTATTTATGGAGTGTTTGATGTTTGTGTTTGCTGATGGAGGCATGCTATCATCACAACTCCTAGTCCCCTGTATTTGCCTTCTTTGTTTTCGTTTAGTTGGAAAAGTCTAGGACTCTTGCTGGTCATATGTGAGATTGACACTTTGCTTAAACTGCCTTTTAGATGATCAGTTTCTGAATCTCGGAATTGTTGTCAATTGTGATTTTTTATTAGTTTGCTTTAGTTAATGTTTGGAATTTTTGGTACTTCTATGGAAGTAGAATAGGATGAATGATAGATGCAAGGTAGGTTCATCTGATGCTCCTTTTAATAATGCAGGCTGCAATCCGGGAGACAATGGTTCTTCCAAATTGTGAAAGTGTTTGCATTCCCTGGATGTTAGCAGAAAAGAATGACTGGGTCCCTCAAAATGTTGCTCCTTTTATATGGATTAATCAAGAAGCCGCTACTGATAATGCCACTGCACTTGAACTTTTGAACTCCCAACTTGATGCAAAAACCAAGAGTGAAGCTGGCAGGGGAACCTCATATGATCATCCAGAAAGTAAGAATAAAAAAACAAGGAATGCTGAAAATGTTCAACCACCATTTTCTGATTCTTCAGATGCTTCGACTGGAGCATCAAGCTCTAACAAATCATCAATGAAAAATGACAAGTCATTGCAAGATCTAACAAGTCCTTTGTTGGCAAACAGTGAAGCGCAAGAAACTGGCCAAAACAGTTCAGGGTATGTCTCGGAAAGTCAGTCACCATCCAGGTCTCTGATATCTCTGGAAAAACAGGCTCATGCTGTTGAAGAAGTTGATTCAAGACCAAAGAAAATGGGAAGGAGAGCAAAGATGCTTGATCTAGGGAAGAAGATGGGGGAGAAATTTGAAGAAAAGAGGCGTCATATTGAAGAAAAGGGCAGGGACATCGTTGACAAGATGCGAGGACCATGAAAATGCCAAAACAAGTAGACTGTTGGGAGAGACAAAAGAAATGGTGACAAATACTATTTTCTTCAGAGAAATGAAGGCATCGGTCAGTTCACATAGATGATATCTATTTTTTACGTTGAGATAAATCCTTGGGTACAGAATTTAAATTTACAGTTATTTCATGAAGAATAAGATACAGCGAGAGGCTAGAATTGACAGCAAAAATAGGTATATATAGAAAGCAACTCAAGGCCTTGAGTTTATATAGATAGGTCTTTGTTGTGACATAAACTCATTTTGATGCACTCGAGTTCAGATAAGCGTTGTATGGGTAGAGGTCCATGATCGGAAACTTCCACTGGTGCGTCTGTCTTTTGATTAATGAAAAAACTCTCATTGATCAAAAGAACTAGAAAGTACTAGAAGTCTTTATCCCTCCCGTTGTCACCTGCCTTTCTTTAGCAGAGAGCCTATCCAACCCAGGAAGCCAAGTACTAAAATTGCGTCTTGGCAAATGCCAAGGTCCCCGTGAACAAATCAATATGAACACCTTTTTTCCTGAGATGATCGCAAACATTCCTAGTAGTGAACTTTCCATTAGCCTTAAGCTTCCAGGTAATCTAATAATGTCAACGTTATACAGCACTTTGGATATCCACCAATTCCTCATTTTTAACAGCAGGCCAGCACTAGTCTCTTCCTTGAATCACCACAGAAAATCTAGCATCTAGAGACAACCTGACTTCTGAATAGTTGTCACACCATGAAGCTGTTTGGCGCGGCGTTTCACCCGCCGCCCACAGCTTTTTGTTAATTTTTTTTTTATTTTTTATTTTAATTAAATATGTTTTGGTGTTTCTAGATCATTTTGATGTGTTGATATCAAAAATAATTTTTTAAAAAATAAAAAAAATATCATTTTGATATATTTCGGCACAAAAAACACTTTAAAAAACTACCACAACAGCTCTCCCAAACAGGCTCCATATCTCTTGAACAGATGGCCATTAGGATGCCAGCAATCCCAGCATTGGTAGACATCTTTAAAATCACCAACTTGAAATTCTGGGATTTTTTATATGGTTTTTTATTCACTTCGAGATCATGTAATTAGTGAGACAGTAATTCGGCAGCATAAGAGTAAAATCATCTGAAATCCTTGCGTGTGCATGTACCAGATTCAAAATGGTGGAAGCGAGAACCATCTCTCAAAATAAGATGCCTGTTTGTAGTCATTGAGATAATTTTCAAAGCAGAGTGCTAATCATTACGAGTTTGTAGTCTTTATGATCGTTAGAGTTTAGCCGGCACCGTGCTAACGGGACCAAATGCAATAGCCAATCTCTCACTACGAACCTTCAATGCTTCCTCCTCCTCCTCCCTAACCAAGTTGTGAATCACATTATCTGTTTCCGGAACGTATCCAGTGTCTGCAAATTTAAAAATGTAATTCCTTCAACTTTCTGTAGATATCAACTGACTGAGCGTGTGATCGATCTCCAGCAATAAAAACATGGATAGAACCACTGATCTCAACCTGGCTCCAAATACAGCAGCCTCCTTCCAGTTTCACATGAACGTATATAGATTAGCCACTAACACACAATTACCATTGCTTCCAAGATTCATATCTAACAGCTTTCTAGCTGCAAGCTACCCCAGCTCAAGGTTGCAAGCGCTAAGAAAAGGAGCCTAAACCGAGCTTGTACATTGACAGGCACCACTGTAATGATTTTCAAAGCCAATTCAAGCCGCCCAGCTCTGCCAAGAAGATCTACCAAACTTGTATAATGTTCTATACTGGGTAATATTCCAAAATCCCACCGCATAGCAAACTTTTCAAAGGATGTTGAAAGTTGCACTGAAAATTGTTCCACGCTGCGTGGAATCTTATCAAGTGATTGAGTTAGCGAAGAGGTAAAAAAACTCGCATGTTAGACGTGATTGGTTGCCCATACTTCAAAAGTTTTCCATGTCAAAATATGGATAATAGGAACCCAACTTCATATTATCAAGAAGCTTATTTCTATGTCTAACGACTAATATCAAGTTATTGTATCAGTTGAACAGTGATAATTATTTATTGTAATAACCAGTTATTGTAATAGTATTTAGTGTATTATATTGCATGAAAAAGGATGGGTGTAAGCTCTTAATGGAAATTAAAGCAATTGCTTAATGTAATAGAGACCTAAATAATTTGACACACACTAATATAGAAGTAGTGCCACTTTCGACGAGAGTTGGGGTTTTTCCCTTGCAAATATTAATGAATACAAGATTTTAGCATATGGTCATATATAAGTGCTAAATAATTATAAACCTCTTTTAGAGCTTGTATAGAATTGTATGTGTGGTATCTTTGATTTTACAATATATATTTTTTTAATTAGTTTGTGAACACCAATATCTCAAGTAGGATTCAAGTTATGACATTAATTCAAAGTTTAAGTTACAAAATATCTCTTTATAAGCATAATTATATCAAGTGAAAAAAAGTTCATTATAAACTAGTAGGATATTGCTGATGTAGTTTGTAACTAAATAAAGAAAGAAAACATTTATATCCTGTATTGAAAAGAAATACTCTATAAGTATGGTTTTTATTGTGTAGTAAATTAAATGAAAGTCACTGTGGACAGGATCTTCCAGTGAATTCTTTATATTTTTATATAAATATTTATAATATCAAAAGGTGACATTTAACACCTGATCAAAGATCAATTATTTTTTAATTTATTTTTTAAAGTTTTGTAATTAATTTTAATATTTGTGAATGTTGGATAAAACAGAATAACAAATATTCAATTAATATCAAAATATAATTGTTTCATTGTACTCTTTTAAATCTATATAAACTTCTTACTACACAAAGAAAAAGATAGATACAAATTTCTTTTCCTTATCATTATACAAAACAAATCCTATGGCCTAAATCACTGGTTTGGTGAGGTTATTCAGTTTTATGATTATCTTAGTTT
This sequence comes from Salix dunnii, assembly GCA_015731905.1. Lineage (NCBI taxonomy): Eukaryota > Viridiplantae > Streptophyta > Magnoliopsida > Malpighiales > Salicaceae > Salix > Salix dunnii. Next base: position 15,865,977 of record CM027675.1, on the reverse strand, counting down.
TATGATTCAAGATTGACAAGTTAATATGAATTGATTTTTTTTTTAATTTCATCATTAAACATTAGATTGATTAAGAATTATGTTTAATAATTTTTAATTAATTTTCTATTGAGTTATTAGGGTCTCATGACCTAGGCAGTCTAATTTGATATGTTATCTGAATTAATATAAATTAATCTAATATCTTATTGTTTTAAAAATTTTTGCTCTATTGTTTTAAAATTAAATTAATATAAATTAAATTGTTAACATGCAACAATTACAAGGTAGTCACATGAAAGATATAACAAAAACCGTACTTTCCCTCAATTTTTCTGGGCCTTTCCATACGGCTTGTGGCATTTCCCTGTAAAAATATGAATTGCTAAATAAAGTGAATCTGTGTTTATTTGTTTCTTTCTTTATTTGACCTCTTTTTGTGACTAATTCTACAATTTGTTTATTATCATCTTTTTAATGTGTGTATTTGTTTATTATCATCTTGCATTTGGATCTTTTTTTTTTTTTAATAATAAAATTAATTGAAACTATAAATCGAAGCATTTATTTATATAGTATTATTTTGGGCTTGGATGCCTCAACTGTATAGTGGGCTGGGCTTTTTTGCCCTTCTCTTTTCTTCTTTCTAATTGGATCCCTCCAATTGAATCTTGTTGTATGCCCATGTATTATTCTGGGCTAATATTTCTATTTCGTAATGCTATCCATTTCCATTCTGCATGGCTGGGGCTGCTGTACAGGCAGTAACAGCTAGTCTGACCACTTACTACCTGTTTGTCATTCGGCTAAACTGATTTTTTTTTTTTAAATAAATATATTTTAATATTTTTAGATTATTTTAATACACTGTATTAAAAATAATTTCTAAAACATTAAAAAAAAATATTATTTTAATATATTTTAACATAAAATACATTTTAAAAAACAAACACTCTACATGGTTAGATTCTATCTGAGGTTCAGTTCGTAGTTCGTAATACTAAAGTCCAGATGGGCATCTGTCTCTCTCTCTCTGCTGATTGATAAATAAAATAAAAAAGGGTAAGGAAAAGAAGAGGAGGAGGAGGAGGTGGCATGGTCATGGTGATGATGGTGATGAGGTCTATCTCTTCTTGCCTTACCTTATCTCAGACACCACCACCACCTCCCCGACCCCGTCCCTGTAATCATCTCTCCACACAAAAACAATTCAAAAGAAACTCGAGGAATTATTGCATTACGAGGCCCCAAATACTGCCTTCATCTTCTTCATCTAGGGATGCTTTAGGCTTCAGGGTCTTCGTGCTTTCTGATTTACACACTGACTACCCAGAGAACATGAATTGGGTCAAGTCCTTATCGACCAAGGCCTACAAAAATGATCTTCTTCTTCTCGCTGGCGATGTCGCTGAGACTTACCACAACTTTTACCTCACTATGTCCCTTCTCAAGGATAGATTTCAGCATGTCGTCTATGTTCCTGGGAATCATGATCTTTGGTGTCGCTCCGTGCCCGAGGGCCACCCATATTATGTAAGCAAACTTGTTTTAGTTTCCCTCTAGCCAGTTAACAATTCTACTTTTCTTCTCGGTTTTTTCCTTTTCCTGAATTACAAAAGAAATGTATTTCAGCTTGATTCTCTAGAAAAGCTGAATCAATTGCTTGATGCATGTAGAAGACTTGGAGTTCAAACCAGACCAATGGTCTTATTTGGCCTCGGAATCGTGCCTTTGTTTTCTTGGTACCATGAGGTAACTGACTGGTGTGCAAATCCTATTCCTGATTTCATCCGCCCCTTCTGCTTCTAAACTAAAAGGTGCCGATGGCTGGTCAATTCAATGGCTAATGCTTTCATCATACACAACTTACTTTTCTTGCAGAGTTTTGATAGAGAGATGGACATTGCTAGTATACGAATTCCTTCTTTGGAGATGGTGATTCACTTTCTTTTATGCTCGTAAGATTTCAAAAGCATGGATGACAGCAAAATCACATTCTAGAATTTGTAAAATTATGATGCTTGACTTAGCTTTCATATGGATTTAGTTCGTTTTCCTACTTGACAGTGATGGCACCCATGACATTCCCTCTATCCTTCATCAGTAAAGGAAAATGGAATTACCATATTGAAAATCTAATATAGAGTAGACTGAGTTAATCAATCTTAGATATCTAGATGGCTGGCAATTTAGTGCCTGATTTTCTCAAGCTTTTCCATATTGAAAAAAGGCAGTGTTTGATTATTTATCTTGGTGCAAAATTTTATTCTTGCAGCATCTAAATGCTTGAAACTTGGAAGTGTCTCAAAGTCTGGGAATTGATAGGAGCTTTAGGGGTTGGTTCGTAGTTTGAGAGCTTCAGCTCTGGTCGTTGTAGATCTAACCATTTTAAGTGAAGAGGAAAGGATGAAAGCAGAGCAACCTTGCATCGCACTGAGTCATTGACTAGAGTGAACCTCTTTATGTAGGTGATTCATCCTAACAAGACTGTGGATGCTATTCTTTGGCTTTGTTTTGAATTCCTTTCATTTGTTCATCTGCCTTTTTATTTGTCTGGTTTACTTCACAATCAAGTAATTTATAGCTTTGTGACATTGTAAATGCTCGTAATTTTTTTTAGTTGCGCATATCCTTTATATTTGTTCTAATTGTAGGTATGCAAGGACTTTCATGCTTGCAAGTGGCCAAGGGAACTATCAAACAGAGATACGTCTCTTGCCTTGTACTTTGATGCAATGAACAAAGAAAATGAGGATGCAATCAAATTAATCAAAAATAAATGCACTCAAATAATTACATTCTCTCACTTTCTTCCCAGGTTAGTTGCTCTAAAACTTTTATTGCAATACTCCTTAGAACTCAATATGGGTAAGAATAGATCGCCACAAACTATGAAGCTCGCTATTGTTTTATATGTACTCTTGGAACCCCAGTGCTATTTTATTTTAGTTGTTCATTTTTTATTATATAAAGATTCTTCATCTTATAAGTCTCTAAATCTAATTCCTGTTCATTAAGGTTCGCTCAGCAAAACTGGAATATAAATAAAAAAATCAAATGACTCAAAGTCATCACTTAGCATTTACGATTTTCTTACTATACAGAATTCATCATTTGTCCCACCCTTTTCTTAAACCCAGGCAAGAACTATGTCCAGAGAAAAGGATGCTATTTTATCCGAACCTTCCAAAAATCGTTGGTTCCGATTTTCTTGAGGTTCGCATAAGGTCAATACATGGAACCGAGGGGAATGCGTCTGCATGCCACGTGTTTGGTCATACACATTTTTGTTGGGATTCTGTGCTTGATGGTATCAGGTAAATCCATTCCCTTGAACGCAAAAGGTTTAATTACAGTACCACTCAGTTTTTTTATGTCCTTTGTGCATTTAGAAATGATATAAGATGCATCTTTTTCTGTGTTCGCTGATTTGCAAACTTGAGTTGCAAAGAGTGAATACTTAAAGAGAGTAGAGACTAGTATTATTTGGAAAATTAGAAAAATTATATCAAGTTGAGATGCACTCTATCTTTTAACAGAAACAACACAACATTTTGGAAGCATGTAGGAATATAAAATCTGTTCAGTATCCAAGATTTTGTGGGACTGTCTTGAGGGCTGTTTCAGGGACTGTGAACATTAACATGAATTGTCTGCATTACTAGGACTTTGAAGGCATCTATATTGAAAAAAAAGAAAGAAATATGAACCTTAGAATGTGTACTATCCTATGGTGGAGGCGGGTTCTATCCCCATGCTGAAACTGCCAAGAAAGAGGATATGTGCTGAACTTAGGAAGGAGGTCCCGTGGATAAATGATTGATTAGTATGTGGAATTCTGTGGGGAAATTTTTTTTTAACTCATGAGGAAATTCAGGATACCTTAACTCGTGAAGAGTTGGTGTTGCTGTCAAGTTTAGTAAGGATGATTAATTTCAGGAGCCAGGACTACACGAGGAATGACTCATTTCCCATACATTATTTTCATGGAGCATTGACTATATTGTGAGCTTGGCCCCCGTGTGTAGTTTACTTGTGGACCCTTCTTCAGAGTAAAATGATGTTAAATTTCTTGAAACTGTCAATGACAGAGAATCTGATGGAACAGCAGCATGTCAATGGCAGCAATTGTGCCTGAAAATGTGGAAGTCTGTCCCCCATTTAGAGAGAGCAGAAAGAAAAACGAACATAGCAAACATGTAGAATGAGAGCTGCCTTAGGGGCAGCAGCAGCAGCCGCGGCTTTCCAGCAGAGATTGTTGTCATCTATCAGCCTATTCCCATTATAGTTTTCTGTGTTTCCTGACTTTTCTGCTCTTTCTAAACCTTTCTATTTATAGCTGAAAATGAGAGGCAGGCTTCCCTATTTTCAAGCACAATTTCTGCCAAGAATCTGCCATAATTTCTGCCATTGACACACTGATTTTCTGCCATTAACAAAAAGAACTGCTTATTTTCCCAGGAATGATCATCTTTTAGCTGTGGCTGGGGTTGATTTAAATAAAATCATTGTTTCCAGACTGAATAAGAAAAATATTACTTTTCTAATTTCTATTAGGCAAGGTTGATTACTGAGATTAAATCATTCATTTCTTGGATTTATGCTGAAGATAATTGGAGCAGACCGTGATCTGGCTTTTAAAGGAGTTGAGAGATGTTTTGCCTATGTGAATAGTTGCGGTAGGTTAGGGAACTGGTACCCAAACTATTGAATTATGTTAATTAGAGCATAGCGTGAAGCTCCATGGAGTTAAATATGACATGTCAATGTTGTAGGCAGGCCGCATGGGATGCAGAGAAGCACCTCTAATAGGTTAGACAATCAAGTTAATCTTTTCAATAGTTTCAATAAAATTGTAGTTTAGCTTGATAATCATGGTTTCATGCATCTGATAGGAGGGGATGGACATAAAAAAGTGAAGAAAAAAGAAGAAGAGTATAGTATAGTATAATAGAAGTTGTCTAAGATCCAGGACATCCTATGAGATGGTGGATCAATCAGATGGGTTCAAAAATGGAGATACCCTAGGTGGCCTTCTTCTAGATTTATTGTTATAATCATTAGAGTTCAGTATAGAAAATGGGGAGGAGGCATTATTGTGTAAGAAAGAAAAGGGAAGATCATCTACCCTTCAACACCGGCTTTTTGATAAAATAGAAACTTGGTATGATTATACCATCCACAAGAGAGATTGGGATGAAATAGTCCAAGATGCAGGGATACCCCCTTCTGTAACTCTTCAAATTATTATTTTTTCGATTGACCACAGCTAAGAGGTGAGTGTTCTTGACTTCTGAAGTGATACTTGAGACGGTTAAAGAACATAAGAGTTATTTTTTTGGAGGCGCATCAATCTCATCAAAACCTCAAAAATTAATGCAGGTATATACAGGCACCTTTGGCTTACCCTAGAGAAAGGAAGAGAAGGATGAACGGAGGCGAAACTTGGCTGCCATTTTGTGTCTATTCTGGTGGAAAGTTTGCAGATAGACTATCACCTTGTTTTTGGTCTGATTACTATGCCGCTCACTCAAGAGCACCTCATGTCAACGAACTTGCTCCTTGGGTAGCCAGATTCTATAACCGAGCATAACCATTCTCATTCATATTCTACAAAGATAAAAGTATATATAATACACTCATTTCATTTCCTTTGTAACTTTTAACCAGATGTATACGTTCTGCCCCCCCCCGTTGGACAGTTCATCCTGACACAGAGGGATCCTCATTCTGTGTGTACTGCTGCTGCTTAAAAAAATTTGCGCATATGACCAGGAAAAAAAAATCAATAAGTTTACGCTTACCCTAGTAGTAGTGGGAAGACGAAAGGTAATAAAATACAGTAATAGATAGCGGCTGGAACACCTTTATTCCCACGCATCATAATTCATGGCCTAGGCTACCCTTGACAATAGAGAAACACCTCACAATCACGTTGTTCCAGACCCAAAAGGCAGTGAAAGACAAGATACCGAACATAAGAAACAAGGTATTACAGACAATATATGATAAAAGAAGACGACGACTAATAGTCTTCAGGAGCCGAGGTTTGATGCCGATGAGCATGGTGAAGTGCTAGCTCTGTTGTGATCACGATGTATTCATAAATGAGCGCTGCCAAGCCTCCTCCTAGGAAAGGACCAACCCAGTAGTAAATCCAATGGTTCCTCCATCCTAATTAGTAATTAGTTATTGTCTTCACATTACATACATGCATGTATATCCTCTTCAATTTCAATTTCCGTTTCAAATAATTTGTACAACAATGGGCTCACTGTCATGATAAGCTATGTGCTAGATTCTGTCGATGATACAGGGTGGACTTGGGCTTTCTTGACACATTTTGGGCTGCTCATTGCTTGAATTTCCATGTTCATCTTTGCTGGTCCGATTCCGCACCAAACTGGCTAACTAACGATCATGATTCTTTGCTTGCGTTAGGCCCCTGTGCTTTTCTTTCCCCATTTCCTACACCATCTATTCGCGACTTAATCCAACATTTATGTTACATTAATTACTGGAATCATATGGCAAAGGTAATGAAACGATTCGGAATTCATTAATTGTGTTCAGCTGAGTTAAAACCGATACATAATTAGAAGATCACAACCAATATTCAACTCAAAAATGTCAGTTTGAATAAATCAATCTAATTACACTTCATCTTGAAGTTGAAACGTAGAGCACTATATATTTCTTCCAATCAATCCTGCCGTTAGTCAGCCTACCTACTGCATATGGTTAACTTAAGCCGAAATGAGCTCCCAGCCATAACATTGTAAGGCCAAGTTATCGCCAGAATGGGAAATTAGCAGAGCTTCAACATATTCTCTTTCTAGTCATTTTCTCGGTTTGTTCGATCAATCTCTTCTATCCTTGTCACCACTTCACTCATCTTAGGCCTTTTTTCTGGTGCCATATCTGCGCACTGCAGAGCTATCTCTGTCAGCTTCTGCATCTCATTATGCCCTTCTCTTGAAGCCAAGATCTCTACATCTAATATGTCTGTTGACCAATCATTATTCACTACCATTCTAACCCAATCAGAAAGATCATCTATTTTTTCATCGTTTCTTTCTGGTGAACTCCCTCCTGGAATCTTCCCTGTTATGACCTCTAATAGGATGATGCCAAAACAGTATACATCAGTTTTGTGTGTCAGCTTCTTTCCTTGACAGAATTCTGGTGACCTGCCAGCAGCTAGCCTTTTGGATAATTTCCGAGAAGGCAGCAGAGGCAAGAAGCCATAGTTTGTGAGCTTAGAGTGGTAGCTTTGGCGATCTCTATGGATTAGTACATTAGATGATTTGAGGTTGGCATGTGGGACCTTGTTGGAAGGCAAGGACTGGTGAAGGAAAGCCATACCCTTGGCTATGTCTTTGATTATCGAAAATCTTGCAGCCCAATTCAGAGGGATTCTTCCGATTCCTCTATTCTCTAGCAGCCACAGGCATAATTTGTCAGAAGACAATGTTGTTACAGCTATGTAGTTCCTTATCATATTAATGGCATAAATGAATTTGCAGGATCAGAAATTAACATGCATAAAATTACGATGATGGAAAGCGAGAGAACTTGAACTAACCATGCAACAGCTCAAACAAACTTCCACCTGGTACAAACTCATAGACAATCAGCTTTTCCTCCTTGGAATAGTAATAGGAGATTATCTGCACAAGGTTTTCGTGCCTCATCTTTCCCAGAAGCTGCATCTGCCGAATAAATTCCTTCTTGCTCAAGCTGTCCATGTACTTTACCCTCTTAACGGAAATGACAGAACCTGATTCCAGGTTGGCTTTGTATGTAGTGCCAAGTTCCCCCTTTCCCAACACTTCCGCAGATGCCCTTAGTAAATCATCCAAGTCAAAAACAGGTACATTCAGGTCAAAAAATTGTAACTCTACGCTTCTTTCAGGATCCTCAGTTCTTCGGGAATGCGCCATTTTTTTGTCTGTCCACTCTGAAGAACCATCTTCCCCTATTTGAATTTGAAATAATAATACAAAAAAAGGAATTTAAAAGCCTATGCTGTAAGAAAATGGAAACATAGTTAATCATGAAGCAAATTCCAGATAATCAGTATATAATATACCTGCCTGATGTTCTTTTGGTGTTTCCCTTTCTCGTGCCTTCATATAACAAAGCAAGAAAACAAACATGACCATCAATGCAACAAGGGTTGATACAACCGCAACCAAAACAACGATCCAAATTGGAAGCTTCCTTTTCTTGCTCTGCGGTGGACTTTTGTGAGAAGATGGAGGCGATATAAGCGAGGGAAGAGGCAGAACTGGGCATGGTTCCAACGGAATTCCACATAGATTTGAGTTATGATCATAGGAGCTCTCTGAGAACCTCTGAAGGACACCAGTATCAGGAATGGAGCCTTGAAGATGATTATAGGACACATTGAAAAAGGTTAATGTCGGTTGATCAAAAGGTGGTATCTCCCCATCTAAATAATTCTGTTGCAACTCCAATTGTTTCAAGTTTGGCAATTCAATGTACTCGGATGGAATTGGACCAGTGAAGCGATTGTAAGAAAACAAGACAGATTCCAAGCTCACAAGATTGCTGAGATTAGGAAGAGGTCCGTAGATTGAGTTGTTTCTGAAACTAAGAATTGCCAAGAAAGTAATGTTCTGTAAAAATGTAGGTGGGAGAGAACCTGTGAGCTGGATTCCTTCAAGCACAAGGCCAACCACATGCCAATTTGAACAAATAATGCCTGCCCATCTACCCACATTTTGGCTACAAGGCGGTCCAGTCCAATTTCCATGCAAATCTAACGTAGAACTGACAGAATCTCTTATCTGCATCAATGCATCTCTCTCTTCAGGAAAGAACACCTTGATTTGATACAAGGAATGAACAGGCATGGTGCTTGACAAGCCAAAGATCAAATTGAAGACAACATATGTTGCAAGAACAAATATGTAGCTAACAGCTAAACTCATGATCAAGTCTTTTGAAACTGGAGAAAGGAGGACATGGGAATAACTGGTGATTGAAAACGGGACTTGAAAGTTTAAGACTTGGGGTGGAAGCATTAATTAATTCCACAAATTAAGCCATACCTTTTCTTTCTTTAATGTTAGACAAGCCCTACAGTTTGACGATGTGGGCAAGGCAAGGTTTGCAAAGATTCTAGAGTTTTTCTTAGTCACAAATAAAATTTTAAAACGTAAATAACAACAATGTGACACCTGCTTGCTTGGTATTAATCGTTTAGGGTTCATTTTTAGTCTTCATTGTTGTTTTTAATCACCCGTGGGCTGTTCCTGTTCATGGATGAAAATGGTATTTTAATATATACTGCTGTTGTATTGATACATGTTATAAGATATTGATGTAATTGACTCATTGCTATTATATGTCGATGAATTAGGCAAAGGAATGTCAAATAAGAGTCGAGCGTAGTGTATGCATGGCAATGAAGCAATCTAGACCGTATATAATAATTAATAATAAATAAAGCTTGGTTTTATGGCGATGGTCCAACGACCCTAAGCCACCAAAACTAAGCGGGAGTTAGGCTAAAGGGCCTTTTCTATGCAGTCAATAAGATGGGCTGAAGGCCCAAAAACTAGCCCGGGCAGCTTTTTTCCAGTCAAAAGAGTACACAAGAACTTGTACTTTGTGGATGATTTATACAGGGTTCGATTACTGCGAGGTAAATCACTATGAATTATAATAATATTATTCGTTTTCAGGTTATTTTGATTTAGTTTGTTCTGTTCATTTTTATAATGATATCTATATATTTTTATATAATAAAAACCCAAAAAACGCTTGTACCTGAGTTCGGTTACTGTAGTATCTAATGAATTAAATTAATGTTACTTAATTTATAGGTCATTCAGGTCGGTTCAGTTTGCCCTTACAATGATATTTATATATTTTTACAGAGTAAAAATCCAAAAAAGGTATGTATCTTAGTGGATAAAGATTCAACTTAATACCTAGGAAATCAGGGTACGCCCCCCTTCCCCAACTATGCTTTTATTTTTTCGTCCCCCCATTATGCTTTAATATTTTTTAAAATTTTTTTCCATTAAATCATTTATTTCCCTACTTATAATTTTTTTTCTTTTTCAACATATATTTTTTTTTGTTTTTTATTAGTTTTTTTTTCACGTCAAATGATTTTTTTAGTGAATAAGTGTATTTTATTTTATTTTTTTTTGCTCTTTTGTTAAAGTTATTTATCTTTTTTTCTTTGATTGAATTTTTTTCTCATTATTGATGCAATAATAATAATAATAATAATAATAATAATAATAATTTTAGTTTTTTCTTTCTTTCTCTTTTATTAATATTTTTTTATTTATTTTATCAGTGTAATTAAATAATTTTTATTGTTTTAGCAGTAATCGTAATGTAATAATATGTTTAGATGTTAAGACTTTGATATTTATGTTATTATAATAGGGTGTGTTCATGTATTTTATTATATCAAACCTTGCATGTATAAATGTTATACTTTATTTGATTTTTTTTAATTTTTTTAGTTTATTGAAATAGATAATATATTTGGTTTTCATTTTGTCCCTTATACTTTTAATTTTTTATTTTAATTTTATTAATTTTTTATATTTTTTAAATAGTCTCTATTTTTGCTCATTTTTATATATATGTGATTTTAGTTTTGGTTTTTAATTTGTATTATTTTCTCTTTGTTGAGATAACATTTTTTTTTTCAAAAATTTTGTTCTTAAATTTTAGTTTGTGTTTATGATCATTCGAAAATTGATATATTTTTTCCTTTTGGTTTTTTTTATTAGCTTTTCTTCACGTAAAATGATTTTTTTAGCTAATAATTTTTATTTTTTTTTATTTTTTTGTTTGATCCTTTGTTAAAGTTTTTGGGCTTTATTATTCTTGTATTGAATTTATTTTTCCATTATTCACGCAATAATAATAATAATAATAATAATAATAATTTTAGTTTTTTTTTCTTCCTTTTTTTTAATGATTTTGAGTTTTTTCCTCCTCGTAATAATTTAATAATTTTTATTGTTTTAACAATAATAATAATAATATTTTTAAATATTAAGTTTTCCATGTTACTGATGTTATAATAAGTTGTGTTGATATATTTTATTATATCAAATCTTATATATATTAAAGTTATATTTTATTTTTAAAATAATAAAATCTATTAATTATTTCAATCTCAATCATTATAAAAACATATGCTACGTTGCGGGCAATTAACTAGCAACAACTAAAAGAAATGGACTTGTTTTGTGCAAACAGGCATAGTTAAGGTAGCAACAACTAAAAGAAATGGACTTGTTTTGTGCAAACAGGCATAGTTAAGGTAAAGCCTACCTGCTGCAACATTCACCAGAGGTTGCAAATTCCAAATATGCAAGATCCCTAACAAGCTCATCGGCTGCTTTAAAATGCTCAAATTCAAGACGATGAGCCCAGACTACCATAGCGCAAGATGAGCATTTCCCATCACGGGCAAGGAATAGCCATAGTTTCTAGACTAGACTTTGGCAAACTTAGAATTCACCGCGAGATACTAGTGGTCAGAAAGTGAGCCTATTTTGTGCTTCCGAAAACATTACAACTATCAATAAATAAACAATAAAAACGTTAATTCAGATATATTTCAGTGCAATAAATCCTCTTTTTTTTTTTTTTTCTTTTTGATTGCAGAGTATTGAAATATAGAAGCCATCTAGTTACCTTCTACTACTCTCCTGAGATAACTATGGCAGGAAATAAAACTAATCCCATGACTATCGGTATGTACACAATCATGGGATGTATTCAAATATGACTCCTAATAAATCTAACTCTAAGCACAATTCATGCTAGCACTTTGATTCCCAACTTCCCAAGTGAGCAATGAAAGCTTTTGTTGGAGATAACTTTTGTAAATATTTTAGCAAGTTTATCATTTGTTGTGATAAAAGGAAACAAATCACTTCTTTTTTTGAGTTTTTGTTTAAAAGTGTTGGTCTATCATGTTGAATTGAATTATGAGATATTTTTATTATAACTTTATTATCACAATACATATTCATTCCTGAGTTAGGAGTGAAATAAATCTTTGAAAACAGTCTGCTAAGTCAAATATATTCACAAAGACAACTCATTCATTCATGTAAACAAAATATTTTTATCAATTGCATCCATATGGTCTTTACTAGAGCAATGCATAAATTGATTAACTAGACTAACAACATAAGAAATGTTTAGACGGGAATGAGATAAGAAAATCAACTTATGCATTAGTCACTAATAATTCAAATTATTGGTTGGTTCTTGATCAGGATATTCTCCCAGTTCTGATTATAAACTATTGGAGTGTGTGCAAGCTTGCAATCAAGCATTCCTACTTAGTAGATCAAGCACATGTTTTCTTTGTGAAATGGAAATGGCTCGTGATCTAGCCACTTTGATCCTTGAGAAGTACTTAAATCCATTCCATGCTCTTAATTTCAGATTTGATTGCTAACTTCTTCTAAAACTTACAAAAAAAACTATGATCATATCATCTATATAAAATATCAAGGCAATTACCTTCCCTTTTCATCTTTCCAGGAAGATAATATGATCTAAGTTGTTTTTATTGAAAATTATACTTTTTCATAGCCATGTTAAAATGATCAAATCATGCATGTGGTGAATACTTCAATTAGTATAAAACTCAATGTAATTTGCAGACAATTCTAAAGGTATATGAAACATATATAGCCTAGTAAGATATTTATTTATATTTTCTCCGCAAGCTCTCATTGAAGAAAAATATTCTTCACATCAAATTAATATGGTACCTAATTTAAATTTGTAGCCAAGGATAACAAAACTCTAAGAATGTTTAATTTTTTCACTAGAAAAAAAAAATTCTTGATAGTCTAGTACATATGTTTGCAAATAACCCTACTAATCTTGTATTGCTCAATGGATCCACTTGTTTTATGGTTATTAGAGAACACCTATTTATACCCAACTATATATTTTCTCTTTTGGAAGCATGACAATATTTCATGTTATGTTCTTTTCCAAAGCTACCATTTCTTTTTGAATTGCTTGGGACCATTTGAATATGGTAAGGCCTCACGAACTCGATCCATAAGAACTTGACAAGAGGGAAACCTGCGTGCAAAGGCTTTAAGAGGCTTGGGTAGTACTTGTGTGGTTATATGATCAAAGATTATGCGTTTTAATTGTTTCCCTTCATCATCTGGAGAATAATAGGTTGGGGGCTTGCCTCCATTGTGCTTGGAAGGTAAGTGATAACTAAAAGAGTATCCAAAACATCATTGAAGGATGGGAAAGTGATATTCTCATGGGAAAGATTGCCATGGTCAAGTACATTAGAGATGGGGGTTTACTAGATGTGTGAGATATAGGGCCTGTTTGGCACAACTGTTGTTGTTGTGGTTGAGGTTGAAAAAAAATAGGTTTATGAAAAGCGCTTTTAGCTGCGGTTCGTAACTGAAATTTGTGTTTGGTTAAAACTGTGGTTGAGATTGAGTTTAATGAAAAGCAGTTTTGTGTGTTTGGTTACTCTGCTTTTCATATTGCTATCAACTTGTGAAATTAATTAAAAATACACATGTATACACACACATACATACATATATAAATATTTTATTGGAATAATTTCATATATTTATTAATAATTAAAATAACAAAATGTTTGAAATAATTAAAGTAAATTAAACACTTGATTTTATTCTCTCATCAAACTACTTGTAATTCCATTACGAACTCAATTCTATAAAAGGTTGGACTCGTCGTATCCAACCAAGCTTCAAAAAACTCACATATTAAGTTCAAAAAATGTTGTTCGGTCCAATTTTGTTATTTTTTCTTAGAATTCTATGTTATTTTTTTATTTATTTTTGTTTTAGGGTTCTGATTTTTAGATAAAAACTTGTAAACCAAAACTTATTAAATTATTGCTCTACAAATAAAATAAGATTTTTTCTTGTTTATTATTTAACCCTATTTCATTCAATTTTCTATGCTTGTTATTATTCTTGTTGTGCTCCCTCCGTGTCATAAACTAATTACACAATGCATTTTTACAGGAACCGGATGAACATCAATACCTATTTATGCTATCTCAAATCAAACCTCTAATTCACAATGACAACCTCAATTAACTGAAATTTTATTTTATTTTTAAAAAATCTCGACAAATTTATCCCTTCTGAAATAATTTACATCACATATAGATTACATTCACTGCCTATTACAATTTAGAATCCAAATAAAGTAAGAAATAAAAGGGAAACAAAACATCACCACACAATTCAAGTGCATCATCCATCTTAATCTGTGTACACAAATTATCACACACATTCAATGAAAGGTAATCAACAAACCAGAGTTAACTCCTAAGATATGGGGAACCTTCTCCTCCTTGGCTTGGTAATATCCATACCGATGTTATCATCAATATGAAGAGTATCTTTAGACCCATGCTTGAAAGGATTCAACTTCCCTAATGTTTTCGACGTGGATGAGAAGAAGGTATGTTTTCGAGACCTAGTAGTCGTAGGAGCAGCGGCTGCAATACCCTTAGCTGAATTCCCTTGATTCTTCTGCATGTCTGAGACGTAAAGATTCATCTTCATAAGCTCTAACCGCAAGGCCTCATTCTCTCTGACAAGTGCAATTGACTGCAATTGACTCCTTGTTGCAGCAGCATCAGGCTAGTCATCTGCACCACTCCCTAGTTTAAGCTGATCATAGTAAAGTGCATGCAAAACAATCTCTACTGGTAATCTTGCGGCTGTGTCCACCTTGAGAAAAAGAAGCCATGGATGACCCAACTTGCGGCTGTGTCGTGCCTCTCACTTGCTGCCAAAGTGGAGGAGACCCAAGTGCCTCTTCTGTTGGATTTTCAGGTAGATATGTGTATACGATCTGATATAAACTTGCAGGCTCATTTGTTAACCCTCTGGATGTGGGTTATCTATGGGCTGAGGGAGAGGGACCAGAGAGGCGAGGGAGGTGAGGGTGAGGGAAGGACAGGCGAGGGAGATGAGGGAGACACGAGGCAGAGAGGGAGATGAGAGATGAGGAAGACGAGACACAGATGGATATGGAGATGAAGATGAGAGATGATGGAGATGAGAGGCAGATGGAGATGGAGATGTGAGGCAGAGATCTTGAGAGATGCGAGAGACGAGAAGCAGAGAGGGATTTCACATACGCCGCGACAACAAAAGCAACTCTTAGTTGCTTTTGATGTTGCGGCGTGAATTGTGTTTTTTTAGTGAGACCCACAGCCAAAAGCTGGGGTCCCGTTTGGTAAAGGAGCGATTGGAGCCGCGGTTCAACACAAACGCGGGTTGAACCGCGGCGCCAAACACCCACATAGTCTTCTGATTCTCCTTAGCTACTGTCACACTTACTTTCAAATTTCATCAATTATTGTCACATTGACTTATGGCGTTATTGTTGGACCATCTTCAGTCAAGCCAATTTATTTTGCAATGCCCTTTAATGTTACTTGTGGTGTTATTTCTTCAGCATTGTCAATCAGGCTAGTTGACAATTTCTGGTGTTACCGCAACAACGTCAATCAGGCCATTATTATTCTAACATTGTTGCTATGTTACTACAACAACTTCATTCAGCCCATTTCCATTTCACCACTTTCGTTCTTCATCTCAAACCTCCCACTGAAGAGGAGAAGTTGATACTTATAAAGGGTAAATCCTCGTACTCTAAAAAAGTAATATCCATTATAATATAAACACGTCTTTTGATAGAATTATAACAATAATATCCCTTCTTATTTGTACCATACCTTAGTAAAGACAATAAACAACACAAGGTACAAGTTTTGACCATTGATCTTTACTTTTATGTAGATGAGAAAATGCAACACAATTGAATTCACATGATGGAATAAAGAGCATGATGTTAAAGAATAATATAAATCATATGTTAGGATCTCATATAATAGTTTAAGTTTTTAAGTGAGCTAATTTTTTAACATGATATCAAAACCTTATTGATTCAACAATCACAAGTTTGAATATCACAACCCTCATTCTATTTGATAAAAAAATTAAGGACAAGATAGTGTGAACTTGTGCAAGTTTCAAGTCCAAAATGTTTTCATTTAAGAGAGTGTGTTAGAGAATAATATAAATCATATCTTGGGACTTTATTTAACTTTTTAAATGTTTAGGTTACATGATTCCTTGATACATGGATGGTAAAGTATTTTGTTGTGACAAAACCTATAATTAATATATTTTGATGAGGATATGCTGTAATATATTGTATACAGTAGTAGTCAGAGACCATAGGTAGCTACTTAGATGTAAGAGATATAAATAATTACAAGTTAGGAAACACACATCATGCTGAACAAAATTATACGTAAAAAATGAAATCTCACTCCAAACAATTATCACAAGGATTCGGAGTCGAGATGATGGCGCCTTGTCAAACGAATTTGGAAACCATTAACTAAGCGGGCTGATGGAAAGAAGGACATCCTATCTTCCTTGAGCTGCTTCCATCTGTCCACCCCTCCATTTCAAAAGTTGAAACACAAACACCAATTGTAAGGTCCATGACAATTTTTTTTTTTTTTTTTTATGTTAAGATTAATTTCAAAACTAGAGAGAGGAATCACGTACGTATATGTAGTTACAAAGTAGTGAAGAAAGATAGCAATTTGGAGACGAGACAACTCTGCTCCTGGACAAGACCGGGCACCTCCTCCAAAGGGACAGTAGAATGGGCTACTTCTCCAATTTCTCTTTTCCTTTTTAATTAATTAATTGTTCAATGTAGAAGAGATCAGGTGATTCGTTAAAAACAACTTCAAAATCCCTACTACTAATGTGAAGTGAAGATAAGCATATGCAAGTAAAGAATAATGAAGTAGTACTTGATTTTCAGGTTCCATCCATCTCCAAGGATTGAAGGTGCTAGCTCCCCTGTACAAGTTTTCATCCAAGTGAACCGCTGAAAGAAATGGAACCAGGAAGCACCCTTTCGGAATTATATAATCTGCAATCAAATTGTAACACGTTAAGTAATGACACTCCAGTCCAGTAGTCTGAATCTGTGTTTTGTGGTAGTTTTTGCTTTTGTGGTTTGGGGGACAGAAAAGAAAGACTACAAATTGTAGCTCTTTTCAAACCCAAGTTTCTACCATAATTTGATATAAAAAGTAGGTTTAATGAATGAAACCCGAGTAACTTTTTAACCTAAAAACATCTCAGAGCTTAGTACATGTACCTTGGTATACCACATCATGCTTTGCCTCCCTCATTAGCCATATTGCAATCCCCCCAAGTCGAAGTGTTTCATCAATAACCTATTTAAGTAATTTGTGCCAGCAACAGACTAATCCGATAAATAAATAGATCGCTCAGACCTAATTGCATGTGACTAGTGGGAAGAAAGTAATTAGGTAGGATAGCAGGGGATTAATTAAGGAAAATTATATTATGCATCACTTACACACTGAGTAAAAGACATTGCTTTGTAATCTTGCCATGTTAGCATTCCGTCTCCACCACTAGAATTACTCCTTATACTATCTTGTTCATCCTGTTTATAAAATTAAGCAGCAACAAATTCATCAGACCAGATGAAGATGATGGATGATATAAAAGACATAGTCTAATGGATACAATGAACAGTAGCTTGAAGGAGGTGTGGAAATTAATACTAATAATTAAGCAGAAAATCAATTAATATATAGTTAAGTAGGTAGTACCAGTAGCTGCTGCATTGCTTTTGGACACCGAGTTAGGAAATACACAGCAAAAAGCATGGTTTTAGCTGTTGTTTCATTCCCAGCAAAAAGGAGATTGATAATAAAGTCTGCTACTGCATTGTCAGGCAAACTTTCTTCCTCTAATAGCCTTCCAAGTACCCCATCACCACCTTCTGACGAGTCTTCTTCCCCGTGCTTCTCTACTGTCTTGTTTATCTTTCTTATGATCTTCTCCCTTGCCTGCCAAACCATGACATGTACTCTCTACATCACTAACAATACATATATGATATGATACTCCAAGTACTCAACATTTCAGAGTTTACCTTCATGGCATTGTGGAAGGCAAAACCAGGAAAATTTATGGGAAGAGATAGACAACCATCGACAAAGTCAGAGAAGAAGTGAGCCATCTCATCGATTTCTGTCTCACTCGATGCCCCAAGTAGTTGATTCACCATCAGATTGATAGCTACCTGAACAATAATAAATCATTAACCAAGTATATTGATCCAGCATGTAAATAATCCATTGATCATGATGGCCCTAATTTTCCTTAATTAATTATAACGGTCAAAGTGTTGTTACATAGAGAGAGAGAGAGTACTAAAGGACTACTTGCCTTTCTGCAAACATCTTGGAGAAGAATGACTTGGTTGTTGTCAAATTTGTTCAAAGTTTGAAGCATAACCAATTGAATATTATCCAAGAAATGGAACTTGAGCTTCTCTAGACGCATCATATTAGATGCAATTCCATGAAGTTTTCGTTGTTGCTCTCCTTGGACTGTGATCACCCCATTTTTCCCAACCAAATCTCTAAAAGATTTTGGATAACTTGATTGAAACAATTTGCCTTCATTTTGCATTATAAACCGGTTAAAGGTAGGGTCTGCTGATACCACAGCCCATTTTCCGAACAAACTGCATGAGAATATCTTTCCAAACCTGTTCATGTCAACTATTACCATGAGCATCCTTCATAATTAATGTAAAACATGGGGAGTAAATCTTCTCTCAATAATAGTTAATAAATGGTAATTAAGAATAGAAGATTGTACCTATTGACTTGTTGCTGAACAAATTGTGGGGGATGAGAACCAGCAACAGCATTGTACCAGTTGAAGCTATCACCAATTAATGGCCAGCCTCTACTACCTGGTGGCAATCTGTACCTTGTCGTTTCCTTGCTCTTCTTTTTGCATACAAGCAACTGTGCAAGAAAAACAATGAACAAGATTGACGAGATCATAAATGTTGCCGAATAAATTTCTCTCATTTTCTGTGAAGGTTTCCTAGAAGAAGAGGGAGGGAGGGAGAGGGTCTATGAAACCTGCCAGGGTAATCCAAATATCAGTTATATTTCAAGGAAGGTAGTTAAAGTTGATAATCACTTCTTATAAAGATTCGTTGACCTTAGTTTTGAAGACTTGGTGCGGCCACGTTGGTTGAGTAGATATAGCATTGTTGCATGTAATAAACTATGATAAAAGCAATTCTGTTCTCACTCGTCACCATTAATTAGATTTTTAATATGTGCTGAGGACACAATTGTCGAGTAGCAAAACTTCCCCGCTACAACTTACAATGTCCCCTGGGGAAAGAGACGAGGGATTATTAATTCAAGTGGGCAGGGAGAAAAGGAAAACATTGCTTCATCCAGTGCTCCAAAGTCTACACGTGCTGTGCTCAGCTGCAAAGGGAGAGAACCCTAAATGAGTGACCTTCAAGGTGATGATGAAGATAGATGCTAATCCAGTCAGTGACCTTAATTTAAATAATTACATAAAGCTCCTAAGTAATTAAATCTCAAACTTTGACCTGCTGCATTAACGGGTGGTGGGGGAGGGTAAACTCGATCATGTAATTAGTATTATATGGTTAATATATTACCATCGCGACTGAAACACGGAGAGAGAGAGTCACAATATTGTCAAGTTGAGAGCTCGAGAGATATAATAATGAAACACTACTATATATATATAGCCATTAGGATTGTTAATTTGCGTGATAGCTTCGAGCATTGAACCACCCGCGGTCTCGAGACTACTTCAACCTTTCATGTTGTAGCAACTTGGTCTGAACTTGGTTTGTGTTTCGATACATGAACAGAGAAATATATTGTTTTTTTCTTTTTTGTTAAGAAGACAAGACCGAAGACATATAATAAATGTTTTTGATGCTTTGTTTTCTGAAAAGTGATTTTCTTGAAAATTAATAATATTTTTTATTCTCTCGAAAAATATCTGTGAATGAAAAACTTTCTAGTCAAAGACAAATCTAATTTAGTTCTTAAAGAAGTATTCTTCTAAAATATTTTTTAGAAATATATTCTATATGTTAAATTTGGCTCCTAATCTTTTCATTGTTGTGTATTTTATTTTTATTTTCATTTTCATTTTCATCAATTTGATTTTTATATAAACGTTGGTTCTTGTTTTTTTTAGGTTTAATAGGTTTGAAAAAAAATATTAATAGGTTATTTTTCATGAAAGCGGAAAACTAGAAAGTGTTTTTCAAAAGTAATAGAAATTTACCTTTCAAGAAAATCATTTTCTAAAAACAAACTATATATTTTCTAATAAACAAAGAAGCCTATAGAATGAATCTCTAACACAGGGCACTATCTGTCAACGACAAAGTTGTATATTAACAGGTTACTCGGTAACATGGAGCCACAAAACCAGTCAAGTCAAGATGCAAAGACAGTTGAACGGGTTGGAATTGATGGAATTCTGTCCTGTCCAAGAATCAAGCCCCTGATTTTCTGCCGCGTTGTATACCAAATTAATACACAGTCAGTATGTATATATTCGATATTCAAGCCATGGTCGTAGGGTTCATGTTGTTGATATATATATATATAAAATATTCATACGCCAGCAGAACCCAGCTAGCTTTAAGTGATTTACAAGCCCCACTACCAAGCTCAGGGGATGGATTACTTTATAAGGTTTCCCTTTAAATATTTTTTGGAGAACATTCCTCGCTCGAAAGAGAAAAACGGATGGGAAAATCAAATGGCTTTTCGAAGTTTCTTAGATGAAGAATGGCAATACAAAACCAGCTGATGCCAGGAAGATAAGAAGAAGATACAGATCAGAAAATCGGAAGCAACAATTGTTGCTGAGTGACATGATCTCTTGAAGTCGGGTCTATATGTGTTTGTTATCAACTTTTGAGATTTATTTCAATCGAGTTCTGCTCATATGATTCTGAGATCCAGGGCCCCAAGTCTCTGTGCAAGTATGAAAATAAAACCTGCTAGGATAAGTTTGCTATGAGGCTAGCATGATTTAAAACAATTCTTCTAAACATTACTACTGTTGATAATTATTAAGGCGTGGAAGTTAGAACTCATGATGGATTATCGCGTGAATAATTATTATAAGACTGCTATTTTTAAAAGATATAAAAGCCAAGCTTGTAAGAAATTTAAAATAAATTCAAAAATAAATCAATAATTATAATAGAGAGATTTTGTACAAAGAGAAATTAAATACTGTTTTTTTTTTTTTTTCAGAGGGAAAAAAAGAGGGGGAGAGAGAGGGGTTTTCTTTAAAAAAAAAAATGCTTTGAGGTTGGGTTTTAAATTTTTAATATTGTACAAACACATCAATTGTGATACAAGGCTATGAGAATTTCTAATAGTTTTTATTGACTCTATAAATGAATGTATACTATTTTTAAGGAAGAAAAAAACAATAACCATAAAGGAAATACTTAAAAGTTTAATTTCTATTTATTTACATTTCTATTTATTATTATTTTTTTTAAAACTCTTTATATAAAAAAAACTAGAAAATCCTTCTACTATTGAATAGAAAAATAAATTACAAAACATCATCTTTCAAAAAACATGATAATGCATAGTTATTCAAGCTCATGTATGAGTATGGTAACATGTCAAACCCAACATCTTTAGACTCAACCAAATATTTAGTCTAATCATGTATGAATATAATGATATGTTAGACTCTTTAAGTGTCAAACGTTAAGCACATGTAAGTATGAGTCTGATGTTCTGCCAAACCTAATATTTTTAGGCTTAGCTAGGTATCTAGTCCATACATGTAAAGACTCTCTTTTTCTAATCAAGTCAAAGATTTTTTTTTTTTTTTAATTTAGAGAAGCAAGGAGGCAATCAAGGAAAAGGAGAGGCTATAAATGTGATGTTTTGAAAAAGAAATAGGAAAAGACAACAATATCCTTAAAGGCTTATAAGCATAGATGAATGAAGGGTATTGTTGTAAAGTTTGATAAATTTTAATATATAAAAAAATATCTGAATTTTGACAGAGATAATAGTGAGAAGAAAAGGAAGGAAGAAGTCATATAAAATAAAATTTGATTGGATTAGTTTTGTCTAATTATATTATGAAGTTAATCTTGTAATTATTATTGCATTGAGCCGGCCTTGAATGAAATATTTAATTAATAAATTTGTATGTAAATCTGAGTTGATATAGATATGAAATTTTGGAGGATGATCAATCATGTATATCTGGAATCCAAGTCATGAAAATAAACCCTTTTGATAGAAGTAGAATCTTAACAGAATAAAAACTTAAAATACACATCAAACACTCCATAACCTTTCATATCATGTCTAGAACGTACATCATCAAATTCTCTATACATCTTCCATAACCACTGATTGCACTATTCTGTACAATTTAATGCTTAAGAAAGCACAATCCAATAAGTATGATATTATGCTCAAATTCTTTTGGCACATAGTATTGATGTGGAATTCGGCACTCAATGATGATTATGAGATTGAAGAAGAAGAAGAAGAAGAGGGGCTCGAACAGTTGAAGTTTACAGAATAAGAGCTATTACACCATAACATGATCATGAAACCTGAGTTCCAAGTTTAGAAATTACATATATGTTAGGAAAATAACATATCGAATAATCTTTTTAGTAATATAGTTTACGCCCACAACAGATTTTATTTCTACTCTTAAAATTGATATTTAAGCAGAGGGTGTTGGAAATCACATAATGTGCCCCTCATGACACACCCATGTTCTTGATCATGCAAACCCATGACCATGAAGATAGGTCATGGAGTTTGATCATGGGGATCAATTGATTGATCATGGGTAATTATCTCCTTGATGGAAGGAGAAAATTGAAAAATAAATTAATGAGTGGGGTCCCTAATCTACCTATAAATAATAGCTTGTGTACTCCATCTACGGCAAATGAAGATAGGCATAGATTAGAAGACTCCTCTCATAAAATATTTTATTATTTTGTTATTGCTTTGGGAAAAGCTTTGTTGCTGCTGCAATTTGGGAGTTCATTCATTTCGGTACTTGAGCAATAATGGCTGGAGGTATTTATAATCTAAATTTCCGCTGCTATATGTATTTAGCATTTTGATTATATAAAGTATGTCTAACATGTGGTATCAGAGCCTGCCTTTATGCTATTTTGCTCAGTATATTCGTTAATGATTCTCGTATTTTTGAATCATTTATCCTGATTTTCAATTATGGAGTAGTGTTGTAATTTTACGTAAATTGTTGTAAATGACAACGTGTGTAATTGCACTGTTGTTAATGACAACGGGTGTAACTGAATAAAATTGAAATTGAAAAATTGGAATCGACGGAAGGAGAGGCCACTGGCCTCTCCCCGTCCTTTGACTGGCGACCCATAAGGGTCGCCGATGAGTGCACCGACGGCCCTTGAAGGGCCGTCTGCCACACAGGGAGAGGCCTCTCCCTGTGGTAGATGAATGAAGGGTCCTCTCCGCTATCACCAGCGACCCATATGGGTCACCAGTGAACAACGGCGGCGGCGACCCTTCACGGGTCGTCTGCCACATGGGAGAGGCCAGTGGCCTCTCCCTAGTTGACAGAAGGAGAGGCCACTGGCCTCTCCATCGTCGGTGAGAGTACCAGCGACCTTCGGGTCACTAGGTATATAAAGAAAAACGGTGACCCATTGGGTCGCCGTGACTGGAATGGACGGCGGCTTCTATGGCCGCCGCATGAAGACTGAATGGGTCGTCGGTCGGTGACCCAGTTGCCGGCGAATAAGTGGAGACGGTGAAGGTTTGGGTTAAATGGGTCGAGTTAACAATCCGGGTCAGGTTTCTACAAACCCATAAGGAACCGGGTCAAATGGGTCATTCAATGATTGGACCGGTTTGGTCCAACCCGGTGGACCGATTTGGTCCGACCCGAGAAAATGGGTGACTCGCCCGTACAGTAATTATATTAAAAAAAAAAAAAAAAGGAAATTGGAAGTGTGTGAGCAGGGGTTCGAACTTGGTGTCTCCAAGTTTGTAAGGCAAACCCCAAACCATCATGCCATGGTGCATTTTATGCTTACATGATGAAGTATTTATTGCCTTTATTTTATACTATAAAGTAAATTGTGCAGTGTTTATTTTATGCTTACATGAAGTATTTATTCCTTTTAATTTATGCTTTAAAGTACATTATGCTTTATGCTTATGTAATGTAGTTTTATTCCTATTATTTTATGTTGTAAGGTATTAAATTAATACATTACATTAAATTAGAAATATATCCTGTAATTTATATTATTTAAATATAAATTAATTAATGCCTAGAAATAAGAATAATTAATCAAACCATAAATGTTAGTGAATTTTATGGTACTATCCATTTTTCAATGTCTAGGAAAGTTCTGTCTAGGAAAGTCTTGGTATTTAAGCGTGTCCATTGTGACCCACCTCACTTTCCTGGGAACTTACTTGGTTGTAATTTGGAAAAATACCATTTAATTCATATCGGTTTGTTTGATTTCTAAAGTACCTGATCTAGGCATCGATATGATTATTAGATGTTAATGAAGTAGTAATTATCATAATAATTTTAGAAGTGCCACAGCGTCTGATTTTATAAATGATAATTACATCAAGAAAATACACATGAACTTCATAAGGAAAATTAACGTCGGGTTGTAATTAATTCATAAATTTAATTGCTAATCCCCACAGGAACATTTTTATTTTTATGACTTAATTAGAATAAGATAGTAAATTTTATATTTAAGAAATAAAATTTATCTTAGGCCCACAGGTACGGAAAATTTTATTTATTAAATTTTAAATTTATTAGACTTATTAATAAGTAGTAAATTTCATGCGTGATGCAACCTTTGCCCACAGGTAGGTTGAAATTTATTATTAAATTGACATTGGTTAATTTAAATAAAGTTATATTCATAGCAATATAGTAATTTTTAGTTTCCTTGATAATTGCAGTTATCCCTTCCGCTTTGATTGAAATAGTTCCGATGCTAAATGGTAATAACTTTTCTGAATGGAAAGAAAATTTGCTTTTTACATTGGGGTGCATGGAACTTGACTTGTCGCTCCGTGAGAACGAACCACCCGCCCTAACAGACTCCAGTACGACACTAGAGATTGCTTAAGTCTCATGTTTATGAGATCTCATGTCATTAAAGGCATTCGGGGTTCAATCCCAGAATGCACCAAGGCTAAGGATTTTCTCAAAGCTGTTGAGGAACAATTTGTCAGTTCTGACAAAGCATTAGCCTGCACTCTAATGAAAAGGCTATCAAGCAAAACCTTTGACAATTCCAGAAGTATGCGAGAGCACATCATGGAAATGAAGGACATGTCTACTCAACTGAAGTCCCTAGAGGTTGATATTTCTGAGTCATTCTTAGTGCATTTCATACTTAACTCTCTCCGATCTGAATATAGTCCTTTCAAAATTTCTTACAACACACATAAGGATAAATGGTCAGTAAATGAACTTCTGACCATGTGTGTTCAAGAAGAGGAGAGGTTAAAGCATGAGAAGCCTTTAAGTGTTCATATGGCTACTCATGATAAGGGAAATGCCAAGAGAGGCAATCATGCTCACAAACTCAAGAAGAATAACAAGTTGTCAATAAAGAAAAATGACAAGAAGGATGCTTGTTTCTTTTGCAAGAAGAGTGGGCATATGAAGAAAGATTGCCAGAAATACAAAAATTGGCTCGAAAAAAAAGGTAATATTATATCTCTAGTTTGTCATGAATCTTTTTTTGTTGAGGCTCCTAGTAATACATGGTGGATTGATTCTGGTTCTACAATCCATATTGTTAATACAATGCAGGGTTTTCTCAACACAAGGAAACCAGCAAGCCATGAACAACGAGTATATTCTGGAAATAAATTGTTTTCTCAAGTTGAAGCAGTTGGGACATTTAGGTTGATTTTGAAATCCGGATATGTTTTGGATCTGGATAATGTATTTTTTATTCCTCATTTTTCAAGAAACTTAATTTTTGTTTCTAAATTAGATATTATTGGTTATGGTTTTTGGTTTATCAATTCAACCTTTAGTATTTTTAAAGGTGAAAACCTTATTGGTGGTGAAATAAAAATTGATGATTTATTTAAAATTGATTTAGATCCCAACTTTGAGAACAATTATTTATCGTTATATACTCATATTGGCATAAAAGAGGAGTCTTATGAATGAGAACTCTATTTGGTTATGGCATAGGAGATTGGGACATATCTCCATAGAGAAAATCAAAAGGTTAGTAAATGATGGAGTTTTAAAAACTCTTGATTTTACTAATTTTGGTACTTGTGTGGATTGCATAAAGGGAAAGCAAACCAACAAGACCACTAAAGGTGCCAAAAGAAGTTCTGAGACTCTTGAGATCATACATACTGATATCTGTGGACCTTTTCCTACTCCCTGCTTAAATGGTCAAAGATATTTTATATCTTTTATTGATGACCATACACGGTTCATGTTTCTTTATCTTCTAAATGATAAGGCTGAGGCATTAAATGCTTTCAAGACCTATAAGGTAGAAGTAGAGAAACAAAAGGACAAGAAAATCAAGATCGTAAGATCTGATAGAGGTGGAGAGTACTATGGTAGGTACACAGAAAAGGGACAAATGATAGGTCCATTTGCGAAATTCCTTGAAGAGGAAGGCATTGTTGCTCAATACACAATGCATGGTACACCACAACAAAATGGTGTGGTAGAAAGAAAGAATCGCACATTAATGGACATGGTAAGGAGCATGATTAGTAATTCTAAGTTGCCTTTATCTTTATGGAGTGAAGCCTTAAAAACTGCAGTGTATTTATTAAACCGGGTCCCATCCAAGGTTGTTCCTAAGACACCTTTTGAATTGTGGAATGGATGGAAACCAAGTTTAAATCACTTACACATATGGGGTTGTCCTGCTGAAGTGAGGATTTATAATCCAAACATGAAGAAATTAGACCCAAGGACAACCAACGGTTATTTTATTGGCTATGCAGTAAACTCTAAAGGATTTAGGTTTTACTGTCCTTCTAATAGTACTAGAATTGTTGAGTCTATAAATGCAAAATTTTTAGAGGATTCTGAACCTAGTGGAAGTGTTTGTCCTCAAATGATTGAATTTAAGGAAACACAAGAGTTGACTGAAACTCCTTTACCTCAAGGACGTTTGATTGTGCTCAAGGAAATCCAAAATGATTACCTTGAACCACAATCAATTACAGAACAATCAACTCATGAGGAACAAGTTCAGATTGAACCTACTCAAACTCTGCCAAATACAAAGCAAGTAGAATTAAGAAGATCCTCTAGAATAATTAGACCTACAATTTCTAGTGATTATGTTGTATATCTCCAAGAGTTCGATTTTGATGTTGGGCCTAAAGATGATCCAAAAATATTTTCACGAGCCATAAGTGGAGAACACTCCACATTATGGTTTAATGCCATGAAAGAAGAGATGGAATCCATGGCTAAAAATCAAGTCTGGGATCTCATCGACTTACCAAAGGGAGCTGTAGCCATAGGCTGCAAATGGGTTTACAAAACCAAAAAAATGCTTCCGGTAATGTTGACCGATATAAAACTAGACTTGTGGCCAAGGGTTTCACTCAAAAGGAAGGCATTGATTATCATGAAACCTTCTCTCCAGTATCTAAGAAGGATTCATTTAGGATAATCATGTCATTAGTAGCTCATTTTGATCTAGAGCTACATCAAATGGATGTGAAAACAGCCTTTCTAAATGGGGATCTTGAAGAGGAGGTTTACATGAAACAACCAAAGGTTTTGAAGATAACAGTCAGAAAGCTTGCAAACTAAGGAAATCTATTTACGGACTAAAACAAGCCTCCCGTCAATGGTATATCAAATTTCATAAGGTCATTACCTCATATGGTTTTATTGAGAACCTTGTTGATCAATGTATATACTTTAAGGTCAGTGAGAGTAAAGTTATTTTTCTAGTCCTGTATGTAGATGATATTTTGCTTGCAAGTAATGATTTAGGTTTGCTACACGAAACCAAAGGTTTCCTCTCTCAAAACTTTGAAATGAAGGATTTGGGTGAAGCCTCTTATGTCATAGGCATAGAGATTCACAGAGACAGAAAACAAAGAATATTGAAACTATCTCAAAAGGCCTACATTGAAAAGGTTTTAGAGAGATTCATATTGAAGAACTTAACGGTTCTGTAGCACCTATCATTAAAGGGGATAGATTCAGTAATGATCAATGTCCTCGAAATGCATTGAAAAAGGAACAAATGAAAGATATCCTATATTCATCTGCAGTAGGCAGTTTATTGTATGCACAGGTCTGCACTAGACCTGACATAGCAATGGCAGTTGGAATGTTGGGTCGATATCAAAGCAACTCAGGTTTGGAACATTGGAAAGCTGCAAAGAAAGTTATGCGATATTTGCAAGGAACCAAACATTACAGTTTGACATACAGACACACTGACCATTTGGAGGTGGTTGGATATTCGGATTCTGACTTCGCGGGATGTGTAGATAGCAGAAAGTCTACTTCAGGATATATCTTTCTTCTTGCTGGAGGGGTTATATCTTGGAGAAGCAGCAAGTAGACTATAGTTACTACATCTACAATAGAGGCAGAATTTATTGCGTGCTATGAAGCTACTACACAGGCACTTTGGTTGAAAAATTTTGTTGGTGGTCTCAAAATTGTCGATTCTATAGAGAGACCAATCAAGATCTTCTGCGATAATCGTGCTGCTATATTCTTCTCAAAGAATAATAAAAGTGGAAGCAGAAGTAAACATATCGATATTAAGTATCTTCGTGTGAGAGATAATATCAAAAGACATGAAGTGTTTATTGAGCATATAAGTACTGAATTGATGATTGCGGATCCCATGACTAAAGGTTTACCGGTAAAGCTATTTAAAAGTCATGTGGAGCATATGGGATTGATTGATTCATTTTGTACTTAGTCTTAATTTTGTATATATACATCAAGTTATTGTAATAAAGTTTGTGCACATTTATTACTTTATCCATGAGGATAAAAATAAAGTTTGGACCCGAATAACTTATAGGAAGTTTATTCATAAAGTTTTGAATGCCTATATAGTACTTATTTAAGGGATATTTTATATGTAATACATGGAAGGGACGACTTATTAAATATTGGTCTTACCGCCATGATTCATGTGTAGTATTCCTTATATGAGTGGGAGGATTCCATGATCATGTTAAAAGAACAGAACATAATAAAGAGTTGTTGTGTCATAAGAGCCAAGTGGGAGAATATTGGAAATTACATAATGTGCCCTTCATGACACACCCATGTTCTGTGCCAGCACCAGAACACTGTTCTTGACCTGGATAACATCAACTGGGTCGATTTGCGAAAAACAACTCCTCTGGATGATGCTCTTCTTGTTGGGCATTAAAGGTGAGGTGACACCAGTTGCAGGTCGTGCTGAAATTACCATCCTTGCAGGTCGGTCACTGAATCATGGCTTCCGAACACCCCTCCGGCCTTGATGCTCTTTAACGTGTAAGCAGATCTGATAAATTTATAATAATATTAAAAAACTAGAGTTTGGAAGCTTCAAAAGAAAACAAGAGTTTGGAAGCTTCAAAAGAAAACAAGAATGGAAGGCAAACAAACCCGATTGTTTCTTACATGGGAGCGCTGTGGCCTGCTTCCTTGATCATCTCCCCTTCAATCATCCTCTCTTTCTACTTTAACAACACCTACGGAGGCTACTTATTCCTCTCCTTTCTTCTTCTTCGTCAGTGATTTTCTCTGTTAAGTGCCACTTTTCATGCAGCTTCAAGTCTCAAATACCACAGCATGTGAGGAGTCCATTTAATAGTGAAATGAATTGATTTTTTTTACTTCCTTGTATAAAGAAAAGAATGATCAAAGTCATTGAAAATCCAATGTTGAACAACATTTTGAGCGATTTGAAAATCGTTCCTTTTAACCGAGAGAGAATTGATATCGTTTTAGTGGGAAGCCGCCGAAAGAGAACGACGTCGTTCTTATACTAAGAAGCCCCGGATCCGAACCTTTTCCTTCTGTTTACATGGCCAAATTCGATTGGCTCGTAAACCGGGCCTAAGTATAAAAACGAAAAGCCCATCTCTAAAACCCAGCAAAATCTTCCCTGCTTCCTCCACCTCCTTCAATCTTCACCTACACAGTGTCGACGGCAGTTCCCCATTCATGAAAAACCAAGCAATTATCTCTCAGATTGTTTCTTACTGGTTTACGTAACTTCGCAGGACGGCTTCTTGGAGTGATCCGTACAACTGTTCCGTGACGATTCCAGCTCCGTACGTTACTTTCTCCCTACCTTTTTTTCTTCTTTAAATTGCCTTCTGTTTGGTTGCGTAAAAGAAAATTGAAGGAAACAGAGCCAATTTGTATTCCTATTTCATGATTTCCCTCTTTGGCTTGACGTATTAGTAACGCGTCGTAGTAGTGTAGTCGAGGAAGAAGACGTTTTTTTTTTTTTTGTTATCATTACTTTCGTAGGATCGAGTTATTTAATTCTATTTCCTGCTTTATTCAACAAATTACACGCATTTTCTGTAACATTTGCGTTCGTTTTGTTCTTAAAAAAACAAGATAATTGTTTGCGAGTTATAACAACTAATAATCCATGCTCATATGAATTGATTTGATTTCAGTTTTTTTTGTAAAAATCACATCTTTTTTAGTTTTCGTCTCTTTACATGTTAAGCCTTAAATATTGTCTTCTGATACAGTAAGGAAAGAAGGAATGTAAGTATTTCTTCTTTCAAGTAAGAGGCCATTTATTATGCTGCTTATAATTTGTACAGTTAATATCCTTCTTGAATATATTGGATCAAATCAATACCTGTAGTTTTAGTTTCAATAAAGAGATTGATTTGATTCAATTTACATAGAGGATTTGATATACTCAAATGTGAAAATAGAAGGATTGTGCTTGATTTTTGGTTTGCCTGTGCATGACCGTGGGATCTCATTGTATCCAATGTTGTGTGTACATTGAAAAGATCACATATTTTTTCAAGTGTAGGAACAAAATATTATTGGTACTTAGTAATGTTAAAAATGATCACATTCATCTTTAATCCAATTTTAATACTTATATCGTTGGTACTCCTAGATTCACATATATTAAGTGCATGTCACAAGTGTTTTTTACTTGAAAATGCATAAAAAAAAACTTTTTTTAAGATTTTTTTATTATATCAACTCGTCAAAATCATCAAAAAAATATTTTAAAAAATTATCAATATGATGCCTTTTCAAAG
The DNA here is from genome assembly GCA_015731905.1 of Salix dunnii. Taxonomy (NCBI): domain Eukaryota; kingdom Viridiplantae; phylum Streptophyta; class Magnoliopsida; order Malpighiales; family Salicaceae; genus Salix; species Salix dunnii. The sequence continues at coordinate 15,834,710 of CM027675.1, read as the reverse complement.
CAAACATACTTTTCAAAGCACCTGAAGACAGAAGTTACCACACTGCCAAACTAGTTCTAAAACTTCAATTGAAAAAAAGATGTAATATAGAATGGAAATACCAATTTGTCTCCATCAAATAAGATAGTACTACTGTTAGTGAATTCACACTAACATGACTGTATGACCAATTCATAATTTGAGCAAAGTTGGTCTAATATAGAAGGGAATATTCCATAAAGGTTTTAAATCTTCGGTTAATTCATGAATTTGTTTTTTATATAAATTTATTTAACTGTAAAAGAATGGGTAAGCCATGGTAAATAAAATTTTATACATGACTAAAGCTGTTCAATATTAATATAAATAAGTTATGTTGGATCACAATATTTTTATTACATCACGTAAATAAAGCTATTTTAGAAATTTAAAATTTAGGTATATATGTGGGTGTCAAATATTGGAGTAAACTAATTATATTTATTTTACTAGTTGGCCTCTCTGCATTGTTTCCCCCTCAAAATGGCAACACCACCTGTACCAATGCAACTCCCACCCAACTTCGAAGCAAATCCTCCTCCAATGGGGCCAACACCGCCGCCGCAGCCTCCGGGAACAGACATGACAGGGATATGCTTTAGGGACCAGCTTTGGCTAAACACATATCCTCTTGATCGAAACTTAGTCTTTGATTACTTCGCTTTGTCCCCTTTCTATGATTGGACTTGCAATAACGAGCAGCTTCGGTCGCAATCCATTCACCCCCTTGATCTCTCCCACTTATTGTAAGTACATATAATTCAATTGGGTAACGTTGATTTTCATGTTTTATTGTAGATTTTTCTAATTTGGATGAATGAACTACTTTTTTTTCCCCTGTAATAAGGAAGATGACAGGCACAGAGTATATGTTGAGTGAAGTGATGGAGCCACATTTGTTTGTTTTTCGAAAACAGAAGAGGGATAGTGCAGAGAAAGTTACCCCAATGTTGACTTATTATGTGTTGGATGGGTCAATATACCAAGCACCACAGCTTTGCAGTGTGTTTGCAGCTCGAGTTGTGAGTCTTTTCTTGTTAGATTTCTTTTGGGTGTTTGTGATTTCCCACAATAACATTACCATTAGTTCATTCATGATTGGTTTAAATAGGATTTGCATATCAAACATGGTTATAAGAATAATTTCTTGAAAGAAAAGACGAGTCCTTTTGGTACAAAGAAGTTTAGAGTTAAATTCATTGCATCCCATGTAGCACATTCAGGGAGGAAGTATTAAAATGAATTAGAATCTGATGTAGGATGTATAGATAATTGTATTCTTTGTGATCCAAGTTTGGGCTGGAAAGCATATTCATAGATTGTACTCTTGTCAAATGATTAAAGTATTAATGATTGGATGAGATAATGTAGCAAGATGATATGATGTTGTTTACACAGCACAATCCCAGAGAGTGTGTGGGATTGTGGTCGGATCTTGCTTTTGAATTTTGTTAGGTTTAAACAATAATTTTTTCTGTGATTTTGGATCGTTTTGATGTAATAATATCAAAAATAAATTTTTAAAAAATTATAATAAAAAATATTTAATGCATTTCTAAACAAAAACAACTTTTATCACAATCTCAAACACACTTGAACTGCTACTTATGTCAGGGACGGGCTTTGTATTACATATCAAAGGCTTTTGGTACTGCTGCATCAAAGTTGGAGAAGATTGGATACGGTATTGAACACTACTTACCTTTGCTCTTTTTATTTCATAGTGATCAGATTAGTTTTTGTTATTGAAGGTTACATGTCATGTTTTCAGTTTAAATGAAATGCATCCCTCGGGTGTCTTTTGGAGTTTTTTTTTCCCAAAGTAATTGACAGCTTGTTTTGTTTGTTTCAAAATGAACCTTCATTGTTGATATTTCACATTATCAGATTTGATGATTTCCATGTGAATAATTTGTGGGGTTTCACATGAATAAGTGAGTTATGTATTTGAAGTTGCATTTTGTATGAGATGACTTTTCTTATTGCGGCGTTTTATCTAGTTAGTGTGGTTCGCAAAATTGGTTGCCAATTCCCATTTTTCCTATCAATTTTAGTTACCATGATTGTATTTTCTCATGATATTGACATTGTTCACTAAATATTCTAATTTGCTGGATGATTTATTAACTAATTTGCAGATTGTTCACTAAAGTTTGATATTTTTCTTATAATGCACCTTAAATATCCTAAATCCATATTCCACAGCAATTTTAACCAATTTCTAAAGAAGTGTGGATGCATAACCTTTTCCTGCAAAATAACTTGTAATACTGGTCATTTCAACCTGCATTTTCATTTAGAGTTTTTTGCATGGTGCATAAAAAGCCAACCCATACTTTTTGTATCCGTAATGCTCTCTAGACCATGGGAGATGATAGGGTTTTTTTTATTACAAGTTTTATCTTCAGTGTTTGCCAGTACTGACTGGAACTCCATATGAACTTATTTTTTTGGCCTTGGTCAATAGGCACCCCTAACTCCAAGGGTGATATTGCTGAACATAAAGTTATTCATACTTTTTGTGTGTGCTCGTGTAATAGGTTTTATTGTGGCCCCTCTTCGACATCGTTATCAGGTTCAAATTCATTAGGTTAATTATTTTGTTATTTCTGATGCAGTTGATTCTGAAAATGAGGGCGCTGCTTCTGAATCAAAGATTGGTAAAGAAGTTATTGACTTCAAGGAAGTTAAGCGAATAGATCATATCATTGCCTCCTTACAGCGGAAGGTAACTTTTGACATATCTGAGCAAAATGTGTGGTCCTGTGATAAAGATAATACAAGTATAAGGCAAGAAAAATGTCCCCTATTGTTAAAAGTTACCATGTCATGACTCTGTGTACAGCCACAAGTTATTTGTGACTATTTGCCCTTGTCAATTATTGCATCCATAATGATGAAAAATGCATGTTATAAAGCCTTTATTTTCATGGCGTTGTTGGTGTTATTTGTTGTTTACTTCCTTGTCCAATCACCCATCATTGCGTACTTTAGACACCAATCTGAGGGCTGTGAAATGATATTAGATACCAATTGATGATTTCTTTCTTTCCTTTTATTTTCTTTGCAGTTACCACCAGCTCCTCCACCACCATCTTTTCCTGAAGGCTATGTACCCCAACCAACTACAGAAGAAGAAAAAGGCCCAGAAACCCAACAAGGAGGAGAGCCACAACTTCCTCCTGTTGATCCGATCATTGATCAAGGTCCTGCCAAAAGAATGAAATTCTGAAAAGTGGTCTTTTCTTTATTTCAGCAGATAATCAAGTAATGTAGAGAGCAGAAGCCATCATCTCGAAGATGATAGGAGATGTCTTCAGGGGAAGAAGCTTTCGAATCATCTTTCTGACTTTTAATCTGATCTGAAATGCCATTTGGATCGCAAGTTATTGTTTTACAACACAACATAATACTAATTATGTAATTTGAGTGTGATGTTTGATAGTGTACTGGTTCAGCTTTTCCAACAATTCAGTATTTTCTATATTAATGTAACTACCACTATTTATAATTAAACTACATATGTTGCCTGAACATGACATCTCATTTGGAATATGTTCTTTCTCTGACCTTTTGAATCATCCATTTTGACATGTATTTTCAGTTCTCTGCTCACTAGAAGTGTCTTTCCCTCAACTAGATACTGAACATGAACATTATCGACATCCTCCAGTGGTGGCATATTCTCCGCTTCATCCTTATTATTAGCTTTAATGATCATGACTCTTTTATTGGGACACTATGAAGTAACATGACCAAAACCTAAACAGAAGTATTTAATGTCATAGTTACAAGAAGAGTAATATTATTAATATTATTACCTTTAACAACAATAGAGGTGTCTTTATTCTCTAAGATATTTGACCTTACCCTCCTTGTTTCAGATGGACCACCCTCATATTAGCCTTCAAATGGGTTTTGAAGGTCTAATAGCTAGCTTCGTCAATTGTACCTATATGTTTAAATTATTTCTCCACCATTGTAACCATGCACCATTTCCTTCAACCTCATTAAATATGAGTTATTTTATGATTTAACTTATATTATCATTAAATACATTTAGGAATTGAGAAATTACAGATTTTTTATCCTCTTTAACATTAGCTTGAATCATAACAAGTTTCATTTCCTTGAAGTATTTATCAACACTCTTTGCAATCTTGGATACAATTTTCTATTATAGTGACTAATCTCCTTCTTATAAGAGTTTTTATATAATCTCATGTATCAACCTGCCTCTCATAATTTCTCATGTAGTTTGTCACTAATTAGTCCCACCATAAGATGACATAGTTAGTAAAAATAATCACAACAAGCTTGACTTTCTTAGACTTTAGATAATTATGACACTGAAAGATCCACTACACCTTCTTCTCCCATTCTAATGACACTCACATTGCAAGATATTGTCATGTTGACTATCCTTCAAAATAGACAGAGCTCTAATAATAGGACGCGGAGGGTCGATTCATAGGGGGTATTTATATGGTCATGTATTAGGAAGAGTGCCTCCAACTAATGTTTACATAGGCAACAACATTAAATTGATGGACATGGAGGGTTGATTAATAAAGGTTATTTACCAGGAAGGGTGTCTTTGGCTAGTGTTTACATAGGCGATAACATCAAATTTAAGTGATTTGATGTAAAACTTAATCCCTTAATAGATATGAAATATGATAATTGATTATGTATGCTTGAGCATGCATAGTATATAGCCTTCCACTGTACAAAATATAGGGTGATATTGTTCTTTCTGATATTATTTAAAGAACTTTTAGGTCATTCTTAATTACAGTTGAGGGGGGTATACTTGCATATCTAAAATATCCAAGCATCAATCAAACTCTACTTTATTTATTTCCTTAATTATAACTGAAAGATAATTAATAAATACACAGGGGATAAAATTAGCTAGCTAGTATAAACGTTGATGTTGTGGATATTATCGTGGCTAAAAACTGTCGAAATGATTTAAAATTAATTGCTGTTATTAATTAGGCTAAAGAAGCACTGTCGTAAGAGCTATTGGATTCCTCCACCCGATATGGATATTGCTAAATCTTTAGCCCACTAATTAACATAAAAAAAATTATATTTTTTTTATGATAATCTAGGGGAATCAAATCGAGTAAAATAAGCTTAATTAAGATTTCCTTGGCCCCCCCAAATGAGGTAATAATTAATTTGCTCGTGCAAATATAAGAAATAAATGAGTGGCATGGCAAAAAGGGAAAGGGTAATAGCTTAGCAGCTAGTCTTGTTTGAGGTGGGAAGTGCTTGTGAAGTATGCATCAACTCCTTTTGATATCTTGTGTCGTTTTCTTCATATAAAGATTGTGACCATTGCCTAGCCCTCATGGCTTGAACTCCCATTTGTGCTAGGCCCCAAAATGCTTAATTAAACTCCCATTTGTTTCCCAGCTAACCTTAATTGTCAGATTTTCCCGAAGAACTGGCTGGATATGAAATATATAACCCTAGCTAAACTTCATGATTATGTTGGTGGGAGAGTAGAATATGGACAAGTATTCATGAGATATACGCGAAGTTGTCAAGAAAAGTGACCACCTTCCCACTTGCTAGACTCGTGTCCAAATGGGATTCAAAGTTGGCCATATCTTTCTGAGCTTTAGGCCCGTTTAGCGATCCAACCTGTTTTTTTTTTTGTTTTTTGTTATTTTTTTATTTATTTTTAAAACCGGTAATTTATTATTTTTAGATCATTTTGATGTACTGAAAAAAACATCATTTTAATATATTTCAGCACGAAAAATATTTTCAAAAACTACCACAATCACACTCCCAAACATGCCATAAACTAGCTTGACTCAGGCAGGCTGGCTGGCTAAGGTTTTGATGATCATCATGGTTCTCTATTGACCAGGTGGAGGGATGCATTCGTGTGACACTTGTCCTTTGATCGTTGTTCATGGCTTCATGCAATCGATCTCTATTAGTTTTTCTTACTTGGCAAGGACTTGTATAGTTAATTAAGCCGAGCGTCAATGTCTAATAGATGATGAGTCTATTTTCATTGGTGGAGCCAGTCAATACATGATATCATCCACCAATAGACACCATCTGAGCACAGCGGAGGGCAGGTAAATGCTACCAATTTAGTATATCCGGTGCTGTCATAGTTTTTGTGACTTTTTTTTCTTTTGTTCCGAGAAGAAAAATATATAGATTTTTTAAAGCAATGGTCCATAATGTGGTGATTAATATTTAAAAAAATAACAAAGCCTATACTTTAATAATAGGAGCATAACTTTATATGCTTGCCGTCATGGTTTAATTATTATTGTTTCCCATCATGGTTTTAACAACTTTTTGTCTTGTTATTATTATTACCAAGGCAACATTCAAAGATTCTATCTTCCCTGAGATATTTGATGGGCTTTATCTTATTTGACACCTTTGGAAGCACTTATTGTTCATGTAATGTCAATCTACGTTGTGTGGGTTAATGTTACAATATATATGATAAAAATTTAAAGAGGTATAATTAGAAAATAAATATGTCTCTTCTTGGATTTCTAAGAGTATTGTTATGTTCTTTCAAAATATGAAGGATACATAAACATGTCTTCTTTGCCTTCCATGTTTTCATTTCTTTTCCCCTACTATTAAATACTTTATCCAAACCAATAGTTTTGCTTCTGGGTTGCTAAAAATATATTTTTTAAATGACGCAAAAATACAATGTAAACTCAGATCATAATTTTTTAAAGTATTTTTTTAAAATTAATTATATAAACAATTCATCAGATAATGAAAGTTTAAAAAGGATTGTGAAAAAAAAAAAAACTAGATGAAGAAATGAAATAATATCAAAAGTCAAACTCAGTTATTTGAAATGATTTAGCCATACTCAATTTCATGTATTTCTGCTTGATATTGCAGGGGATTCCATGAAATAATATGATTGTGTCCATGAAATAAGAAAAATAAGACTCATATGCCAAGACTAACCTCTTCCCTCCGATTAATCTAGGCTTAACTCTTCGGTTAGTATCCCTATATGGTATCCTCAAAACAATAACAAAACCTCATGCCATAACTCCAAAGTTTCACCATTTATTGCAACATGCGGGCTTGCCTTGTTGGAGGTTCTTTTGTAGTGTAATTTTTGGAGCTTTACAATCCAGTAAAAGTGCAAAGTGGAGTTTTCGGAGAACAACAAAATGAAATCGGGAATGGAGTTAGAGAATTTCGAGTGTATTTATACTTTCTATAAACTTGTAAACTTGGATGGAAAATAACAATTTTAAACGGTATTGAACTAGTTTATCGGTTTTACACTTATCAAGTATAATTTTATTGGTTCTTAGGTTTTTAGGCCAAGTTCATACATGTTGACTCATCTAGAGTATCTCATCTCATTTTATTTTTGTTGAAGAGTTGAAAGCTAAGTAACTAGAGAATGATTGAGAAATACATTCTTACTTTTTCTATTTTCTATTTTGGGATCTTAGAATGTTTGTATCGAAGTTGAAAGAAAAGTGAAGTTGAAGTTAAAGCTTCGAGGGACAAAGATAGAGTCAATAGCTGAAAGGTTGAAAAGGGTACGTCTGTGTTGGGGTGCCTGCGTTAGGCATCAATCAAGCACAGACACAAACAATTGCCAATATAGAAAAGGCAAACGCTCTCTTTACTTGTACTATAACAATAAATCTTCTTCATATATATAGAGATAGAGAGAGAGAGGGAGAGAGTGTTACACTTTGTTCTGAAAAAAGCAACAAATTTTCATTCGAACCTTCTAAGCTTAACAACCCTCTCTTCCTTCTCTCTTTATTGAGTTTTTATTTCTTATTAGAGAATTTAGCCTTGTTTTGTTAAAGTTTTTCGTTGTTGTTCCTTGGTTTTTGACACCCTTTCGCCCTCTCTAAATTTGGCTTCAGTTATAGTTCAGTTGTGACTTTCCGTTACTACTAGTATAAAAAGCTTTGATGACAAGACAGTTTTTTCGTCTTTCTTTCTTTAGTATGTTTTCAATTTACTTGTTGAAAATGGCGCCTTTTCCTCTTGGGTTCTTTAGTTTCGTTGCTTGGAGATGATGACATACTAACATGTGCAAAAAGTTTGTTTCTTGCAGTCTTGAAATTCTATGATGTATTTTCCTGTCAAATTTAGCTAAGTTTCAAAAGCTGTTGAATTGGCACTAATGGGTTTAGGGCATTTGTTTGTTTTGCTGAAGTTTGGATTCTTAATCTTTTTGATTTCAAGTACAGTGGAAAAGGATAAAAAAGGGGATGTCTTTACTTTGCTTCATGGGTTTTAGGTTGCTTGTTTTTGTTCTAACACTGATTTTGGAGACACTTTACCCACAATCTTTGCCCAATATACTACTGGTGTAATAGTAATTTTATCGGAATTTACTGAGTTGTTTTCGATCTGCGTGCTACCAACCTAGCATTTTGTTTGACTTGCTGCTTCTTCTGCAAGGCTATTTCAATTCTGCTCGAATCCAGTTGCCCTTTTCCTTCACATTTCTCTTTTAAAGTTTTATTTCATGTGTGATGGGAAAAAGCACATCACTTTCTCCCTTTCCAAGTTATAGTTGTTGCATAACACTTTTGCATTTTTCCTTTTCTCTGAATGGGGAAGATAGTGAATTATGTAGTGTCATGCATTTCTTGTGATTCAGTTACTTTTATTGGTTGCCTCTTTTTATTGACTTTCTCTGTTATTGAATTCTTATCTCCCTTTTCCGTGCAGAAATTACTTGAAATTTTGACCCATTTCCGATTCTTCTAATTAGGGACCAGGTGACTTAATCTATCTCTTAATGTTGTTTGGTGATGAAATTTGTTAGGAGAGGGATATTATAAGTAGATTGTAATTGTTAACTACAAAAAATCTTTTTCAAAAGCTTTTGGAGAGTTCTAGAAAGAGTTATTTGAAGACTGCTCGTGAGTGACCTACTACTTGTGCTTAGTTGGTTGGGAAATTTAATTACTTCATTTCAGGCTTGTTTACTGCAAATCCTCCAGTTTTCCATATGATTGCTGTTTGCGTTCTTTGAACATAATTGCTGCCTTTATCTTTCGCTCAATTTCATGGCACGGGAATCAATATCCTTATTGTGTTATGAATCACTTTTTTCCCTTGCAAGAGGGATCATTTATGCCCAGCTAACTTGTTTGTACTGCACTAACTGACTTTCTGTTCCTTGAATTCGTGTATACAGTAACCATTAGGATATGGGATGTCTGGTGTCTACACCGCAGGATTCAGGTGGACATAGAAAGAGACCGGGGAGTATAGGGGATGTTTCTGTTTATGTACCTGGTTTTCGGATACCAAAGCCTGTTGATTTCTCTCTGCCACTTGGTGATCACTTGCCTAAGAATTTAATGGAACACCTATCTGCTTTGAGAACTCGTGTTGTTGTTATGGCTGGCCAAGAAGCACCGACAGTTTCAAGAACAAGGAGAAAAGGTGCTACACAACATGGTAGGTTGTAATGACACTGGTGCAGATTGATAGATCAGCTATAGGTGAAGTTGTTTGAATTTCAATGTTTTTTGTTGTCTGCAGGAGGTTCAACATTGGCCGATCTTCATCAGGCTCTTCATGACTACTTGCCTGTTCTGTTGGGATTAGTTAAAGATGGAAGCCAGCTACAACACAACGTACAATTTGTGTGGATGAATCAAGAAGATGAAGCAGAGGTGGGTGTGAGTGTGGTCAAGCTCATCTATTTGCTATCAGTTGAAATCTTCTGTTTTATTGGTTTGCAATTCCTTCTGAGATGGAGAATTATTGATTTTATATGTACTGTGGAATTTTGTAGGAAACAGCCATTTCTAATGCATGGTATGAGGTGTTGTCAGTTTTGCATTTGATGGCAATGCTATCATTATCACAGGCCAACTTGTTACTTCTTCCAAGAACATCTGCTGATGGTTATCAGCCAAAAGTGTCAGAAGGTAGTTGTTTTCTAAAACCTTTTTGTGAATCGAGTGATGAAGCTTGTTGTGTGTGACATTTCTTAATAGTTTTTTTTCTAGAATTGAAAACTCATTTGGCAAAAATAAGGTACTGTCCTTGCCCAGCAGTTTGGAGAGTAACTGCTGGGTCAGGAAGCCATTTGTGATATTTCTTATACTGTCCATCTGAATCTTGGCTATGATTGCATCTCGGTGTAATTTGCGCTAATATACACAAAAAAGAGATTAATTGTTCTGGCAGACAGCGGTGTTGATCTAATTATTGACAAAAATGTTGGTGACAGTTGAGTTCATAATTATGTTTATCAGAATCTTCTGTCTTAGTGCCCGTTTGGGTGGGCGGCCCAAATGGCGTTTTGCCATTTTTTTTTTCCTTTTTTTTTTTTAAAACGGCGGTTTGATGTTTTAAATCATTTTGATGTGCTGATGTCAAAAATGATTTTTAAAAAATAAAAAAAATATTATTTTGATATATTTCGGCACGAAAAGCACTTTCAAAAGCTACCGCAACCGCCCTCCCAAACAGGCTCTTAATATACTTAAGCATGGGCATGCAATTAGAACAGCAGGATATTTCTTAAGCATTTCAGCATATAGCCTTCAATTAACCAGTGATCTAACTTGAAGACCATTAAAGCATATACTTAATATGAGTAATAGATAGAGGGATGTTAAATGAAACCTAAAAAAGTTAATTGCACCATCTCAATATTTCATCTGAGATTGAAAGACCAAATGCCAATAACCACTATTTCTAAACCAGAGAACATTGCTTTGACTTTGATAGAAATCTGAAAACCACAATGAATTTGGAATGTTACCTTGTTTGGAAGGAGTTTTCCATGTGTTTGAGAAAGCTGCCTCGATGAATATTCAGAAATATCTTGCTAGCTGATCTAATCAGATTTGATGTAAGATTATTTCATGCACATATGTTCATTGGTTACCTTTCACTATGCTTCACATTAGATCTCTACTCATCCTGTTACAAAAGTTTAATTTTGCTCCTTTATTTTTGTGAGTCTGTCACAGAGAATAGGCGAGCATCAGTTGATATTTTCTTGAAGGCAGCAGGGTATCTGGATTGTGCTGTTCGGCATGTGCTCCCACAATTTCCTACTTCTCTAAGGTTTGCATAGATGAAAGACTTATCAAGAGTGGAATTGCTCATGTTTCATTATATTTATCTTCATTGCATAACCAATCTTACTTGATTAACAATTGGTTCCAGGGAAGATTTGCCAGTGGACCTTGCGGAAGGTGTTCTAAGAGCACTTTGCCTTCAAGCATTGGGACAGGTAGTAGCTTATTTTCCTTTATGATTTTGTTTGATGAAGTCAGAAATTCTGCCCATCCTATCCTTGACATGTATGAATGGCGGTTGTACATGGAGACTATCTAGTAGATTTGAGATGAAACTTCTCTTATTACATCTTTCTTGATTACCAATACATAAGTTGGCTACCCACTAACTGATATCAATCATTTTCTTGCACTGTTGATATGAGAACTCCAACACCTCATCCTTTGAGACTTGTAGCACATAAAGGACATATTAGGAGCAAGAAACCTCTTTGGGCAATAAATTGCGATGATGATTTGCTGTAAAAACTACTTTTAGCAGTTGACATGTTCAGAATAATTAAGATTTCCACCTTCCCTACATTTTGTTTGGAGCTGTCTCTTTGAGCTGCTAATTCCTATAGATAGAATTCTCTTTTACAGTTTTCAGATCACCCCCTTTTCTTGTTTTCCTCTGTTTTGGTTAAATATTCTTCTCACAGTCTTATGGTCTTTCTATTCATTCCATCTGATGCAGGGTGTTGATATCCAATTAGGAATGGCAATTGACAGTGCCAAAGCTACTCTTGCAGTGAAGCGAAGGCTTGCTTGTGAGATGGTAAAGTACTGGCAGCAGGTATGAGGGACGCTAGCTGTGTTCATCCTGACAAACAAAAAAAATTATAAACTCAGTTTTTCTTTATTGTTTTCTTGACAGGCTCAAGATAATATAATGAACCTTCCATTAGCAAATGGTTGGGGGGGAAAGCACCGGCTCTTCATAAAGTGGAAATATGTGGAGGCAAAGGTTTGCAAATATTACTTTCATTCCTTTGTTTCCTCTCTGTATTTTGTCATCATTCATGTTAGAAGCTGTCCTTCCTGTTGCTTTCAGATCTTAAAACTATGAAAATGAAATTGTGTATTCGCCCCATGCAATGTTGCGCAGAAAACATGAACTAGAAATAATCGAACCAACCATCTAATTCACAGCATTTGATTGGCATTGGAATAGGGATATTAATGATGCTTTAAACATTGAACTTAACTAACTTCCTTTCTTCTTTTGGCCCTACTTCTTTGCTTTCCATTTTCACCTTTCTCCACATCAATGATCAAGTGATTGGCAAAACAAGCTGAATCGCACTCAAGAAACTGTGCTTACCATAACAACTCTCAAATTGCCCTTGATCTTTAATCAGCCTGACATATTTTTTCCTGATTCTTGAGAGCTAAACAAATGGTTTTGGTCAAAACCGATCAGTAACACCTAACCATCTTGTCCTCTCAGAATCTTCCAACACACACGCAAGAGCAACCAGATAACAAAAATGATTTGTCCTTGTGTCATTTGACCTTCCCACAGCGTGAGACTTATTGCAATTTGGATCAGCAGACTGAAATTGATTTAATATATGCTCACTGTTGACTTTTCTAGCCATTTACTTGTTGGCTCGTTCTTTGTTGCTCATTCTCTGCTGTAATTAGAACTTTCTTTAGATACCATTTTTTTTAAATCCTTTCTAACTTTGGTTCCTTGTATTTCCTTCTCGTAGCCATCAGTCAAAATCACTTTTCTTGTAGTAACATTGTTTCTCTAAACCAGGCTGCAGCATACTATTATCATGGTTTAATCCTTGATGAAGGGAACACAGAAAAGTCTCACGGGATGGCTGTAGCTGCTTTGCAAGCTGCAGATGAGTATTTTAAAGAAAGTAAACGATCATGTGAGGCATTCAATGCAGTTTCTCCTTTGTCAAGGTAATGCATCTAGTGAAGTCCCGCCAGCTCATTTTGTTTTATGGTCTATTTTTTTTTCATAGTCTCAATTTAATGCAAGTGGTTCGGGTATATTAATCTTCACTAAAAGAAAGCAGAGACGTATTCATTTTGTCTTTATCTCTTTGCATGCTACAAGGAAATCTATGATACCATTCAAAAAATAAACCATTGATAGGATTCTTGGCTATTAATGCTTCAGTGTCTTGGCATGTCTATGGAATTGTTAATGCTCTACCTTGTTGTTTCCATGGGCCTTTGCATCAGGACTTGGGATTTTCTTAATTAGTTGCCTTTTCTTGTTGAAATCTAAGCGAGTGATTGTTAATGCTCTGCATTTTATTTATTCGGGTCTCCTTTTCAAGTTTTCATTCATCTTGGTGCAGAAACCCACCGCTTTGGGGAACCATGAAATACCTTTCTGAGAAAATTCCAAAAGATACTTCTAGCAAGGTGCGGATTAACCGTGACCTATATTCCCATGAAAAGTAAGTGGTTCTTTTAGCAGGTGAATTTTTCCTTGGAGCCGTTTCCAAATTGATTGGTTAACAAGTGGAGTCGCCTGATCCTGTAATTTGGGGATTTGGTGATGTTGATTGCAGAATCATGGAGACAGCACCAACATTGCCGGATTTTTCTTTGGCGCTGAAACCCGATGAATTTCAGCTTCCTCCTGTGGTCCCGTCCTGGAATGAGGAGAATGTTGGTGGACAAGCCAGTTCAAACCACCTTTAGGGTGAGCTTAGATGGGTCATGCTGCATTTTCAGAAAAGATACACACATGGGGCCAAATTTGTTTTTCCGAGGCATGGAATTGTGGAGTCAACAAGAGTCTCTTCTCCCATTGTCAAGATCTGTATCTGATCTGTGTTGTTGACCTCCGTACAAGTTCCTGTTGTGTGTAAATTAGATACTGCTTGAAAGGGGTTGATTTTCTGTACCAACGCCGGTATAGCCATATGACGTTCCTTAATTGATCTTGAAATTTTCTAATTTGATAGGCAGCTGGTGTGAAAAATTGATTACAGCTGGTGTGTGTGCACGGCTTGGAATGGCGTGGGAAAGAAATAAAGTCATCATTTTTCTTGCAAAGCAAACATTTCTCTCTCTTTCTTTATTCCCGAGTAATACCTTTCTTGATGGACAGCAAACATTTGATGCTGTATTTTTCTTGCTATATAATCTCAATAGTAGTGTGTCATCATTAAGATTGATAGAAAATGAGCTGCTTCAAGTGCCTCATAAGATACCATCTTTAGAAATAGAAAAATCATATCATTTCACTAAATAAAACTCTGATAGATAGATGGAGACACATGAATCCAGAATTAGCATGAGCTACAAGCAGCTTGGTGCTAAACAATAAAAAGCCATTACTGGTATTGCACGTTACATGCAACTCGGTTTCCTCAGTTACTAATATTTCCGATTTCGTAATGCTGGATTCATTACTGAAGAAGTAAACCTGTTGTCTCACAAAGCTGCAACTTTAAAAGGTCAATTGAACTGCAATTCTTCTGCATTATTCTTCGCAGGTACCAGTTAGGCTTCTTTGGAGCAATTCTGAGAAATGGATCCTAAACATCCACCCACATTCAGAAACAAAATTATAAGCAGAAGCCAGAAAGAGCGAGAGAGAGAGAACAAACTCACAAAGACACAGGCTACTACTAGGAAAACTTGGTACATGAAGGTCACAATTCCCCCTTTCTTCTCTAATGGAGGAGGTACGGATGCAACAGGATCTACAAACTTTGGTAGCACTGGCGGACAGTTTACCCTTGAAGCTCCTTGTCTTGAGGAACATAATTTCGAAACTTCATGCTGGGATTGCTGAAAAGAAGAAAATGCAAAATTATACATTAACACGTACGTGCTCTATATATATGACATGATCAACACGCGCAATGGATATACACACCAGGAAACATATCAAATTTATCACCCATTTTCATCAACACATTAAAACATGCTCTATAAAGCTTGTTTTGTTCTGAGTAATTTTTAGGGTATCCTTGCACAAAAAAAGGGGTCAAAGGAAAAGGCAGGGAAGAAGCAAACCACAAACAAATTCAAACACATCAAAACACTATATTTGATCCAAAAACATCACATCAAAAGAACCCTTAGCTTTCATAACAAATGTTCCGTGGCATTACAATTACTTGTTCTTTTGTAAAGATTGGAAAATTTTCTTGGAAACAAGAAAACATATATTCTGGCATTACCACCATGGCATATTTCTAAATGATTAAATTCTCTACTCAATAATAATTCCAAAAGCTAACGCAAGGAAATGATAGCTTAAATCTAAGCAGTTGTCTTTAATCCATCCACTATGTTAACTGACTTACTATAATCTAACCATCAACCTAACTAACTAACAACACTATAGTTTTTAACATAAAGCAAAGGGTTAGGTTAATGAGGGCGACAGATATTATAGAATTTATGGCATACTCACGATTCTTGGGTAGCTTCATCGTCATCATCGTGGGCAGTCTTAGCAGAATCAGCACCAGTAGTAGCTAGCAATTCTTGAGGAGCTTTAGACACTCACGAACGCGCTGCTACTGCTTGTTCGACGGACTCGTAGAAAAAGGTTTATAAAACCATCATATTTTACTCTTGTGGAGATGTTTATACAATATTCATAATATACAATTGTACATTTGACAACTAATTAACCAGTCACCTAAAATAATTCCTACAATAAAAGAGTATGAGGATGCAATATTATTGTATCCTTAACATCTCTCGAAAAGCTTGCTTGCATGGTGTGAGATTGTCTCGAACACGTACGAAGCTTGAAACGAAAAAAAGTAAAGAAAGATCGAGAGAGGATCTTTGTAAACACATTAGCAATTAACTTACATTTAAGACGACACAAATTGAGTTGAATAGCACTAGAGTCAGTTAGCTTACGAATAAAATGATAATCAAGATCACTGTGCTTAAACTGTTTATGAGAAACAGGATTGAGAGCTAGGAATATTGCATGCACTTTTGTTATCTCAGGGAAGTAGAGGCCGATGTTTGCCAAATAATTTCAGAGGCCGTGCTCGATGCTCAAATTCACAACTAGAATAAGAAACAGTGGGTTGTTTCTTAGCAAACCACGAAACAAGGTTTTCACCAAGAAAGAATGCATAACAAGAGGAGCAACATGTGTTATGTTAAAAGAATTATCTCACCTAAAAGTTTAAGCTAATAGGTAAGAGCCTAAAATATGATTTATATTATTTTCTAAAACACCCCCTCAAGTGAAAGCTCTTTGGGCTCGAAATTTACACAAGCTCACATTACCTCATGCTTGATTTTTTTTATCAAATAGGAAGGTGGTGAGATTCAAACTCTTTGTCACGACCCGATTCCCGGATCCGTGACCGGCACATAGATATGGTTCCCCTCCAAGGTTCCACACCTATGCGAACCCAAACTTAATATTCTTATTCAGAGTTCAACGCAGCGGAAATATCAAAGTAAACTTTATAACATAATTCAACTGTCTTTATACAATAGTTGATTACATACTGTTATAATTATGGAGCACTAACTAGACATATGAACAAAAGTATCAATTACAACCAAAATAGCAGGTTCCAAGAGTAGGACAAAAATGACCTGCTAGCAAGCTACGAGCCTGAAAATAATAAATAATGAGGGGGTGAGTTCAACAACTCAGTGAGTAGATAACATCTAATATACACATACGAGATAATACAACAAAGAGAAGTATATTATCAAATCGGCTCAAAGTTCTTACAACAAGTTTCTCAAATAGATCATAACAAGAATATATATATATAAGGTAAATCTCGTCAGAAAATCAGAATGAAATGAGCATGAGGCTCCGTACTATGGGATGATCAGTCCATACAGGTTGGTGACTCCCCCGACCAACTAGGGTTTCAGATACGATGTGCACAAAGACTAACATTTCCCTGTTAGCATGAGTATTCTGACTGGCATACCGTGGGTATATATATCATAAGCAAACAGACATTCATATCTCAAAGGTTCAACTCATGGCATTAATCAAATGAGGAGCTATCAATTCACAAACAAATATTGGCTTATATCAAGAACGTATATTCAACAATTGATTATGCTTTATCGTATCAAGAATCGTAATCAATGTATATCTTATCAAGAGCATAATCCAAATACTAGCAAATCAAATATTTATAATATTTCTCATGCATATTAAATATTATCCACTCACCTGACCCAAAAGCGATTGAAATCAAAAGGCAGAATACTGACGAAATCTTACTAACGTACCGCGGGCAGAATATCAGGATTATCTGAACATATAAAAGAAGATATACTCAAAAATGACTCAAAAGAAGTAAAATACCTTTAATAACATATCTAAGAGTTCAACTCATAATCCTATGTGTTTTTGAATCAAACTATCCATTTTTCCGCAAAACCTAAAAGCAAAGGTTTCTTCGGAAATCTAATTCAATATACACAATTCATAAAATTGATAATAATTCATTCAATAGGCTTAAGTTATCCATCAAACCAATATGAAATACTTATATTCCATCTAAGGACCATTCTGAAATTTTCTTATATTTTTAGGGTCAAATTGTAATTTTTACCAAATTGAAGGACTAAATTGAACACTTCATAAATTCATAATTATACTAAAATATTGTCCATAATTCAACCTCAATTCTGTCCAGAATTTCAAATTTCACTCCAGGGACCAAACTGGAATTTTCCAAAGTTCAGGGACTAAATTGTAATTTTCCAAAGTTCGGGGACTAAACTGAAATTTTCACCAAAAGGACCAAAATGAATTTTCTTCATCTTCAACCTCCAGACCTGAATTTACAGCAAGGGTTTTCACCATTTTTCTCAATATTTTCTTAAACAAAACACCTCAAAACTTCAAAATCATCTACAATCAAACTAATTAAACCATTACCCAACACATTCAACCCTTAACATCTCTCTTAATTCATCAATCAAACCCAAATAAAATCCTCAAACCCTAACAATCAATCCAAGCAAAAATCGTAACTAATAACCACATTTATACATATTAAAACATACACATTACCTTAAAACTATTTCTCCTTCTTCTTTTCTCCTCCTTTTCTCTTTCCCTCTTTTCTCTTCTTCTTCTTCTTTCTTTCTCTCTTCCCGATTCTCTCTCTCAAATTTTCAGTTTACTTCTCTTTTTTCTTTTCTTTTCTTTTCTATTTATATTTACTAGCTTGTACAATTACTACAACACCCTTAACCTAATTCTAAGCCACTAAGGGCATTCATGTATTTTCCTTCTTTTTTTTTTTAAATTTCAAAACACTACAGTTACCGCTAGTTTAATAAGGCTCCGATACTATGTTAAGAATATCAATGAACCATTTCAACTAAAAGTTTAATCTATTAGTTGAGGCTCCAAAATATGATTTGTATTATCCTCTAATACCTCTCTCAAATAAAAGTCTTTTGGGCTTGAAACTTACACACATGCTCATATTATCTTGTGTTTGATTTTTATCAAATAGAATGGGGGTGGTGAGATTCAAACTCGTGATCAATGAGTTAACAATGCTCTGATACCATGTTAAAGAGCTATTTCACATAAAAACTTAAGCTGATAGATGAGGGTCTAAAATATAATTTATATTATTCTCTAACGTGTTAGGACAACAACAACATGTGTTATGCAATGCATAAATTCTTACATCTTTATATCTTTTATTTTGGATTTTTGTTATGTTTGAGTTTCAATAAAATATATTAGAGTTGACACGATCTAAATCAGTTTATTTACTAGATTTAAACAAAACCCGATATGATATGTTGCTCTTTTGTTTTTTCAAAAACTAATTTCAAAGGATAAAATTAAAAAATAAATAAAAGAAAACATCGAGACACATAAGTTTTTCAAGTCATTAATACGAGATATTAAGTAAAAAATACCACGCATGAACAAGTTATGAAACCAAATTTCTAACCAATATAACATCAAATGATAAATTATCATAATTATTATTCTCATTTTTATTATTATCATTGATAATTTTATCACAATCATTATAATTATCATCATTACCACCACTATCAATAAAATAATATCCTAATTATTATTGTGATCATTATCATTATTATCAATATAATAATTATTATTTATACTATTGTTATAGTTATTATCATCATACTTATAACAAATATTACCATAGTTTTTATTCTTATTCTTATTACTATCATCATCATTATTGTTACAACCACAATTACTACTACTACTACTACTACTACTATGATCATCATCATCATTATCAATAATGTTACTTTTATTATTACCATTACTATCATGACGATGATTTTTTCACACTTCATGCCCTGTCATCTCTGAATTGGGGAGACAACAACGCGTGATGAAAATAAGGTATGTTTTATAGCTGTAAGAATTACAACTATAATTATCAGGAGTCGCCACCTAGTGTTAAAGTCACTTGAAAACTTATTGGTTTACGAGAGTCTAAGTAAAGAGACTTGTTGTGCAAGGAGAAAACGCATCACCTCGAGTGCACTTGCCCTAAGGTAAACTGCATTGTTATTTGATTACTTGTCTAAGTTTATTATTATTTTTTTACACTGTATTTTTTTTTAAATTTGTCCGCCGGTGTACTTTACAATGTAATTTTACACCACAGTTAAATATTTTTTCTTCCTATGGGTGTATTTTACAATGTAATTTTACACCGTAATAAGAAAACCCTTTTTAGTATTTATAAGTGTACTTTACAATGTAATTTTACACCGAGATAGCTAAAACAAAATAATTGTTAAATATTTTTGATATTATGACCAAATTTCAAAAGATAATCATAAATCGATTATGATATTCAATTTTCATTCAAAATATGAGAAAGGTGCAAAGTATATGTTTTATGAAAAATATTCTTGAAAAATCTTGGAATTCGGTCATATGCACGAAACACAACAAATTTTTTGTTTTTTTAAATAAAAAATAAAAATAAAAATTTTGGATCGGGCCTGACCCAACTAAATGGGCTAGCCTAGCCAAGTTGCCCTAAATGCCAGCTCTATTAGGTGGACTAGACCTGACCTAACTCAGCCAACTGGGTGGGTAGCAAGCAGTCCAGCCAATAATTAAAAAAAATTGAGCTACTGAAGACACGTGAACAGTAAGTGAATTAATATTGTTCATGTGTTATGTGAACAATAAAATGTACGGTGACCGATGGTGACGAGAGATTCACCTGCCACTACCGCCGAGTAGAGGAGGTCGAGGTGGTTCTCCCTGTGGTGGTGGCCGAAAGGAGCTCTTGAAGTGGTTGATTTGTGCTGATGCCATTGCTGCCCTTCATCGCTGGAGCTGGGAGGGAGAGCTGGACCTACTTGAGGTCACGGTGGAGATGTTTGTTGTTGTTAAAGGTCACAGTGGAGTTGGTGTTGCTGCTAGTTGTAGTTGCTGGTTTTAAAGAGAGAAAGAGAGAGTTGACACTGTAGGTGGGAAGGTGAGAAGAGAGAGAGTTGTTGTCGACGATGGAGCTCCTGCTGAGGAAGATGAATTGTTGTTACCGAGGGAGAGAAAGAGGGGCTGTCAATTTTTATTATTGCCTGTGATCAGTCGTCTCCCTCTCGTCCCTGTCTGTTCTCTCGTATGCAAATTCTCCCATTATTATTTCATGCTCTTGTAATTGTTCTTCTCCTCTGTTATTTTTGTTCTTTTTCCTCTCTCGTAACTGTAAGATTTTTTCTCTTTGTTTACTAATGTCCCTCCTATTACGTAAATTTTACTTTTGTTTTCTCCCCCCTTTTTTCATGTTGTAATCAGGCTATTTATAGGGGAAGGAAGGAGGCAACTTGTGTGCAACGGTGCCTCAACTTTTTATGGCTATCAACAGTATGGTGGTGACTATCAGCAATGACGTGTCTACAGTGGTGGCTTGGCAGTGCTGGTGCAAGTGGTTGTCGGCAAGCAGTGCAGATAAAGGCATGCGGCAGGACTGATTTTTGGGAGAAGGTGGAAGTGCATTTTTATTTTTCAGTTTATAATTGTTCTAATTGCACCCCTAATTGGCTTTGAATTTTTAATTTTGTATAATTTTATCATTGTCAGAATTTCAACAAAAAATTAGCTTTGTGTGTATTTGTTATTTCGGTCCTTAGCTTCCAATTTATGCGATTTGACCCTTAATTAACCATTAAATTCTCAATGTATTCAATTTGCCATTTTACCTCGCATAATTGACTTGGAAAAATTCAATTTGATCTCCAAAAATTCCAATCTTCTCGATTAAGCCCGAATTAAATTCAAAAACTTGATTTTTTTTTATCAATTAAGCCTTTAATAAAATTAATTTGACCGATTTAAAGTTAATTAAGTCCTTGCACTCAATTAAATCCTTCAATTGGACCCTGAATTAACTCTCAAATATAATTATACTTGAAATTGGTCAACTATTAAATCAAATCAACCCATAAAAATATAATTATGTCGTACAACTTAATTTTTTACACAGATTTATTTGATGATGAATTATTTTTGCCCTAAACATGTACCTTCCTCTATTTTTTTGGACAAACGAGATACGATCGTACTCTCAAAAACAACTAAAATTTCCACATTGATTTTTCTACCAACACTGACCCCTTTTATTTTATTTTTGGGTAGATTTTGGAGAGTAACCCAAAAATTGAGTTATGATAGTTACAACCATACAATTATCAATTTTAATTTTGAGATAACAAAAGCAATAAACTTGTTTTGAAGGATAAAATAAAATAAAAAAACTTTGATTAAAGGGCAAGTGAAAAAAATATTAAAAGAAAAGGAAAAAATTAAAGTAAATATTAAAACTATTGAAAAAAAACTCATAAATTTGATTAGAAAAATAAAATATAAAAATATAAAAACCTTGACAAAAAAGCTAAGAGAGAAAAAATCAAAAGAAAATGTTTTTATTCAAAAAACATCATATGCAAAAATCAGAATTGCGGGTTTAAATTGAGAATAATAATACTCAAAACAAAAGAGGAAAGGACCAAAATAGAAAAGTCAAAACTAATAGAATAGATAGAGAAACACCAACTAAAAAAGTAAAGACAAGTTTAAAAGGACATAAAATTTAAAAGGAATAAAACCAAAATAAAACTTAAAAAAATAAGGACTAAAATAAAAAAATATATAAAAAATTGCAATTGAAGAACAAAGTTAAAAAAAACAATAAAACTTCGAATGAAATAATAAATTAAAATAATGGGGACTAAAACCAACAAGTAATAAAAAAAGAGGATAACTATGCATGTTAGCTGTTAAGAGAGAGAAAAGAAAAAAATATATAAAACAACTAATCATTATCAATAATTTGATAATCATAAAACTACACACGCCACTCCACATGAAATAGGTCATGTCGACACATATGTTGAGGCGATGGATGACCAGATTTGGCCATCAGACAACATCACACGTGCCATCTATATAGTGTTGATACCTTTTAATCGATGGCCTATGAGGAACACGTATCAACACCTTTTTAATTAAAAACACATGAAAATACCAAAATACCCCTAGCTACTCTTAATTACATGAGAAATCCTATATGAAATACCAAAATACCTCCAAAAGACAACTTTTTTTTTTAATATCTTATAAGAACAAAATGGTTATTTTACTATACATAAATTTTGAAAAACCTAAAATATACTCCACCAACAACTCAATATTTTTCTAATCCTGGAGGGGAAAAAAATTAACTGTCACCAAACGTGTGATTTTGTTTTCGTTTGGTGCAAAAAAATATTTTCTTTGGGTAAAAAAATGGAAAAAAACCCTAAAATCAAAAACTTAAATTTTAACAACGGAATAATTTCACCGTAGCAGTACACATGGAAAACTAGAGTGATTTCTCCGAGTGATTTAGCTTTTGCTATAACATGGCTCTACTCCATCGGACCCAACCGCCCTTACCCTTTTTCTTCTGGCTAGTCCATGGCCTTCATGGGTTATTAAAACAATAAGTCGTCTTTTACTAATAATTTCAGTATTCGATTAAACAGAGATACAGTTGGAACTGGTCTCTGGAAATTAACATTAACTCAACACAACTCTATAAAGCATCTAGTATCAGAGTGATTTGATGTCTGGCAGCAAGCATGCAGTTTGGCAACAATTTTCTACTTTCCCAAAATAATGTATTCTTAATCACCGATATTACAAAAATATTGTGTGTGTGTGTATATTTATATATATAAAATAGCATCTGGGAAATGAGTGAGAGCTAAATGGGGAGAAATGAAAAGAAAAAAAAAGGGCCTAATAAAATACATGGCATGAAATTCAAAGCTTCAATTTAAACTTGCAATTACTAGCTTTGATGCTGATCAGATTGTTGGTAGATAAGCTATCTACCACCAGCAAACAAGCCCCCAAGATCGTCACCTTCCTCAGCTTCAACCTACCAAGTTTGATAGAGACTGGTGCATCAACTTTAAGATCTAATGGAATACGTCCTGTTTGTTGCTGCTCTTGCAATGCCCTCAATAAAGTGCTTCCGTACTGTGTTTGCCCTGTTAAGCTCACATCCAGTTTTGTCATGTTCTGGTGACCTTGGTAGAATTTTGGGATTGAACCTGAACAAAGCTTAGTGTTTGAGTACCATACACTCAAGAGCCCACCTCTCTCGTAGTAAATTCCAATTTTCTTGTTGGGGTTATTGGCTGTGATATTCACATCAAATTTAGCATATAGGGACATATCAAAGTTGAGCCTCAGGTCACTTATGCTCAAACTATCAACGGAGTAGTCGGGAATTTTCGGTTTGAAGACCAGGTATAGAACGCCGGCAGTGGCTCCGACACAAACTAATAGAAGGACAAGTAGTCCTACGGTCCAACATATGTACTTGCAACAACAGCTTCTTGTCTTCTGTGGTTTACTAGACTGCATAGCTGCTGGCATGGTGCGTAATGGCAGTGGAGGCTGCTGCTGGATCTGACTCGAACCACCCTTTTCGGATGCTGCCAAGCCTCGAGACATCAACGGTGCTGTTGGATGAATTTTCGGCTTATCTCCCATAATCTGCGTTCTTGTTTTTTCCATATCAGAACTTAAAAGCTGACTTGAGGCTTGCTTTCGGTGGTGCTTTCTTCTTTCCTTAAACCAGTTGTTGCACCTCAAATGAGCGCAAGAAAGATATGACAGTATGTGTATATATATATATATTAATGTCATTCATAATCTATACGAATAGAGGGAGCTAGCTTACCGGAGAAGCTTCCTTGTAATGTAGGCCTATGATTTAGTCGTTGAAACACTTAATTTGGTTAGGGAAGGTGTTGACCTTCCACACCTAATAACAACACATGGGACACATTTGATACGAGGCAAGGTAGTTCAGCTAAGAAGGAAGTCTTAGTTCAAATTTCATACATTTTGCTTGACAGGAATCTTTATAGGCAACATGTCTACCCTATAAATTTATAAAAAATAAAAATGAAAGAATGTTGCAAGCCTGGTTCCAATTAATTAGGTGACCAGTGACATCAATGCTTGACAATTCCAATCAAACACGTTACACATATAAACCTAATTGAAACCTTAGAGTTGATTTTGGAGGACAAAAACTATTTGGGGGTAAAATTGAGAGTAGCCCTTAATGATATTTCTCATTATTCACTTTGCCATGACCTTTATTTTCAGAACAATAATGTTTTTGAAGGATCAGTGACAAGTTGGCAGCGAGCATAGAAAAAGAGAGTAAGAAAATGAACATTCACTGTCTAAATGTCCTGCTTTCTCCGGTGAACACTGTAAGCGCTGATCACCCTCTTGAAATTCAGTCACTCCCTCTCCAATGCTGTTAATAATCCTGTATATAAGTTTATTGGTAGAAATTTAACACAAATTGTCAACCTCACTGCACAATATACAATCATTTCTAATTGTGCAAATGCATATAAGGAATTATATAATTAGTTTTCAAGTGAGAAGTTGCAGAAAAGATCCTGATGCTTCGTGGCCATATATCCGAGGAAATATAGCCTGCTACAAATTAACAAGCATGTTCATATAAGCATTCAATCAATTGATTGATTTACAAATCTGCAAGTAAAACTTCTTCTAAGGCCCCGTTTGTTTGCTGGAAAGTGGTTTCTTTTTGGAAAGTAAATTCCGGGGAAAATGAATTCCTGGAAAGTGAATTCCTAGAAAGTGAATTCCGATGTTTGGCAGTGTTATGGAAAATGAACTGGAAAACACTTTCCAGTGTTTGTTTATGTTATGGAAAATGATCTGGAAAATAATTTATTAATAAATTAATTTTTTTTCAAGTTTATTAAAATAATGAGGAACAAATCTTACAAATTAAAAAGTTGAATGAGAATGAAATTGAAAAAAAATATAATTTCATAAATTATCTCAAATAAAATAAATAATAATCAAAATAATAGAGATCAAATCTAATTTTTTTTTTTAAAAATAAAAGGTGAATAAATTAAAATAATAATAATTAACATTTCATAAATTATTTCAAATAAAATAAGTAACAATAAAAAAAATGAGGACCAAATTTGATAGATAAAAAATTTCAATAAAAAAATGATAAGAAAAAAGCAAATAGCAATTATAAAAATAAGAACCAAAATTAATATAAAAATTAAATTTTAAGAGATGAAATTGAAAAATAAATATTCAAAACAAATTATATATAGCAATCAAAAGTTTGAGGATCAAATTTGATATAATCAGCAAATAATGACATTTCTAAATTTTTCACAACTTCCGTAAAGTGTTTTCCCCCCAAATTTTCTGGAAAACACTTTCCTGAAAACCAAGCCAAATTCTTCTTTGACCGGAAAGTGTTTTCCATTGACCGGAAAGTGTTTTCCGTTGACCAACTTTCTAGAAGACAAACAAACACAAGAAAGTTTGGAAAGTGGTTTTCCGGAAAGTGAATTCCAGGAAACAAACGGGTCTAATTATAATATAACAGTAGCATATATATTTTTAGCTTTGATCGATGAGATGGGTTGGACTGACATTAATCTCATGATAACCCACTTCTCAAGATCTTAGATGGAGTCCTTTCTGTACCTGAACAACTTCACTCCTTTCAACTCCCTGAGCAAAACATACACTGAGTGGAATTGCATTAGCTTCAGAATCCAGTACGACATATAAGCTTAGTTCAAGAAGAAAGTAGAATCCAGCTGCTTGATTTGGGCTGCCTAAACATTATCAAAATGTAAGTTACTACAAGTAGAAAGTAGGATAAATTACATGATAATCCAAAGCATTGAGGTCACTGCGGCAGAGAGAGGTAGAGACCGCTTTGCCTCTGATCTCTTGAAGGGAGGGTGGACTGACTTCCACTTCCTCCATCACCAATGCCTCTCCAGATCCCCATGCCACCGCAGCTTTATACATTTGTTAATAAAACAACAATGCAATGTTACAATTCAGATAAACAATCACCATCATTAAGTCAGAAAGTTTACAGGATTACAAGAAGAAGATAAACAAGGAAGTTACCTTTCGAAGTGATGATATGGAGGTGGTTGATGGAAGATAACATTGATTAATTAGAGTTGAAAACACAGTGATTAAATATTTAGTTTCTGAAAACATGGAGACCAATTAATTAGTTTCAATAAACTACAGGGAATGATTTTGTTGGAAATAAAGAACCTGAAGCACGAACAGTTACTGTTCAAATCAGTAACTGTTTCCGCGTTGATTGCCCAGAAAACAGGTACTGTGCAGATCAAGAAATTTCGGCCTCTGTTTCTGCAAAACCGTGAGAGCCAAGGCAACCGAGACACAAACAACTTTATTTAGAGAATTAGGAGTAGAATCACTTAAGGTTATTGCCATCCCTTAGTTTTATTTATAGAAGAAAAATCAACCCTTACATGAATAAGAATTCTTGCCTATTACAACTTCTCAGCTAAATAGGAAAAATAAAAGCTCCTAGTTTAATCAGGAAATAGCTACCGTACTTGATCAACACTTTGATCTTTATTGAAAACATAATTTAAAAAAAAAACCAACTAATGATCTTCTAATCTTCATTTCAGTTGCAGTCTTGGAATCAAAGTCTTCAATCTTCAACAGATTCCATGATTAACAAAAATAAAATTTGACAACGTTTGAAATACTATTCTTGTCAGTGTTTGAACTAGTCTTGTCATGGGATCTTTGTCGGTTTTATGAATAATTTCCTGTGTTAATTCTACGCATAATGATGCGCTGACCTTGTTACTGAAGTAAGTTCACATACAACAACATTAATCAAAATTTTACGAAGAATAAATAAAAACTCAGTGCTCAGTTTAGTTTCTCCTGTAGAAGAACTCTTTAGTTATGGCAAGCACCCACCCATTTGAGTGGTGAAGCTGCTGCTCCACAACATTTCAACACCAGCTCATCCATATAAGCACATCGGAAGTTAGCTAGCAAGGTTCTAAACCGCTAACCAAAATGACCAACTGCCAATAGATTCTTATGAATTGATGATTGATATCACAGCACTTCATAATACAATAATCTAGATTCAAAATCCAAGAAATTTTTTTGAATAACAAATCCATTAATTAGAGTGAAAAATAGTCTTTCCCTTACCATTAAGTTCCAACGGACGACTTTTCCAACATTATTGGAAGTTCAAAATATCTCAGACGCGTAGGAGTCAAAAGGAGATGCATTTTCCTTTGAAAATACTTTTCAAAATATTTCTAACGCTTAGGAGTCAAAAGGACATGCATTTTCCTTTGAAAATACATTTCCAAATTTCTATAAAGTTAAAGCAGCTGTGTTCGCTTCTTGGGCTGAAAATTCTTTTCTTTTAGTTTCTTCTTCTAGCAAAAGAAAACAGGTTTTTATTCTAAACATTATGCATGCTCTTCTTTTTGGGAAGCTGTTCCCTCTGTTGGTATCTTTAGTGGACAGGTAAGATCAATGATTCTTTATTTCTTCCATTATGCATCAAGAAACCCTAAAGCTCTACTACTATTTACCGCAGCAGCAACAGCAACAGTAGTTGTAGTAGAAATATGAATGAATTTAAGCGGAATATTTAAAGTTGTAGTAAAAAAAACCCGGTGTCTTCGATCACTTACAAATGATATTTTCGATGTTGCGAGCTGCAGGATCGGGAGAGTCTTCTGTTCACCACCTTCCAAGAACACGAGGTTTGTTTGTTTTACTGTAAGAACATTGAACATGCGCGCGCGCGTGTATAGATGAGAGTTGTGGTGTTTGCTCATGGTGGATATATTTTGTGTCAGGAATTGTGACGAAGAGGCCTACTCTTCTGCTGCAGCTACACTTTGAGACTGCCTGATGATGATGGAACACAAAACAATATATGCAAGCTGAGAGCTGAATTTCTACATCTTCCATTGATTTTTTAATGTTTATTATGTTAGATCATATTACACTAATATGTTGAGGTAGAAGAAGGATTGCGGTTTGAGTTAGGTAAAGGTTATCCATATTTGTTTAGAGTACTTATTTAACTACTGTTTACAATCCTAACTGTATTAAGATAATTTGAGTTAATAATCTCCGAGCAAAGTAGGCAGAACCTGTGTGTACATGTGTGCTGAATATTAATGAATAAGAGAAAGCAATTCAAATATTTGAGTGTTCAGTATTTTTAATCAGCAGCAGCCCAACGATTAGTTAACTTTTTCAACATAATATTTCTTTGAATTCCACTATATAGCAGCTAGAATATAAACATTGTTTATTACCACGTCGAATAATTTGCTTGAACTGCAGCTCGTGAGTTGTATCCAGGTTGGATTGGGTGAGGGTTCCAGCAATAATGGATATATGCTCATCTTGGCATTAAGAACAAATTAGTGACAGTGAAAGAATGATATCTGATCATGGATGCCTATTTTCATTTGTTCAGATCGAAATTAGTACAGATTGTTTTAGAGATCCCAAGGACCACAACATGATTTTAATCAAGTTCAGATAATTATTTGATGAGCATGCCTATGATAGATGCACCGGAAAAGCAAAACACATCGAGTGGAACTAACGAGTGTTTGGGACTCTCCAGCAAAAAAAAGACGGTACTGGTCATGGAACCAGCAATGGAAATCTGCATGACAGTGCACAGTGTGATAAATTCATTCCTTTGTGCTGATTCTGCTGCTCAACAAGATGTCACTACCACTCAACCATACATGAGCTTCAAAATAACCTTTAAACCAAAAAGGTTTTAGAATAAGTGTTAAAGTTCTTAGGATATCCATCAAGGTGCTTGCAGTGTGACTTTTACTTGGGAAACTTGCAAACTCCCTTCTGCTGTCCTATTAATCACTGAGGATCTCAACTATCCTTTTCTTTTGGTCAAGAAACTCCAGCCCACAGATTCAGACATGCGCTCCATCAGATGTGTTCTCACTTGTTTTTTGGTTTTATTTTAACTGAATTTCGATTCTAGGAAGATGATGAGTTGAACTCTACAAGATTGTAAATCAGGAGGATTCAAACACAAATCCAATCACGAGAAAAAAAAAGCTGATGGAAACCTTAACAAGTGAACATCCATGACTCAATTCACTTCTTCACCAGAACATACATAGCTACTCTGGGGCTGCAATAATCTGGATGCCACTGTGTCTGCTCCACACGCCCAACAACAAATTCCTTCATTGCAGCATCTAAGAAATACTCGAGGACAGCATCTGCAACAGGAATAAGCAATACGAATTTTAAAATTTGCATGTGTCTGTGTGTGTGTGTGTGCAAGCACGCATGCACATAAAAGACTAAGACTCTCACCATTCCGAAGTTCTCCGGCCAAAAATATAGTTGTTTGGGCTCCACAGAGTTGCACCAATGTCTCCAACAAATCTACCACAGCACCTTCACTGTAAACCACATCCGATCCAAGCACTGATAAGCAGAGCACATAATCAAGTTAAAATGCTACTTTTCCAAGAAACAATCACGCATTATTTTCCTTTTTTTCTTTTTTTTTGATCATTCACCAATTTATTGGAAGAAATTCAGGGATAAGAACTGCCTACTGCAACAATAAACTAATCTAAGTGCAAAAATTGACAGTTCTAAGAAAGAATGGCAGAGAAGTCTGCTAAAATGTTTTTTATTCCACAAATTAATATATTTAATCTGTCTCTTAGAAAAATGCCTGTCGTATGTTGCTAGCATAGGGACCAATTTCAACTAGAAAAATAATTGCAAAATGTAACTCACTATTTATTTTCATAAGCAACTTAGGTTACACTGGATAAACTGTATGAACAGATAGCAGCAAAAGATTTTGCAGCCAAAGTGAAATATGTGTAAATGTGCTTTTCCAGTACTATTGAAACAGTGCTAGCACATCCTCCCCTTCCTATCATGAGACATATGAAGGATCCAATCCTTAGTCTCTTAAAAAATGACTCAGTATAACTTATTAGCTACACTAGTTGTCACCTGCGCCAACATTACTATGATAATCTCACAAAACAGAAACCATGAAAGAACAGGTATCAATACGAGTAAAAATCAACTTCGCATACATCTTATGATGATGGTGATGATGGAAATGCTTCAGTTCCTAATTTCTCAACTCTAGCTTCTTGGTCACAATTCATTAGCCACAAGAAAATAATAACCTCCCTCCATCTTTTATGCCGTTATTCTCAGCATTACTGTGTATCTTTTTTTATTTTTAATTAGATTCATCAATGGACATGTGCCAAATTTATTGTGTATCACCTTTCTTGTGAATGAAATGTATGCTTGATTCTTCATAAAAAATTCATGCGAAACACTCACATGAACTGTCTGCATATCCAATTCACCCTAACCAATCAAATTCTCTTGCAAATCACTGCCAGTTATGATTTGAACAGTTTTGTAATTTCAAGAAATACACGTTATTCTAAATTGAATTGCCACAAATTTGCCATATATGGATTCAATAAACATTACAAAGTTGCTCACATGGAACCAATTAAGAAAAAATAGGTACATTTCAATTTCAATTCACGCTCCAGCAGGCAAAAATAAGATATAAGTCGTACCGTAATCAGGAAAAGGATCAATCAAATCCTGATCTGTGTCATCTCCCCATATGAGTTCCTTAACAACTGCAGAGCCCCGCACGTTTCCATGCCTCAGATTTGTTTCGATATTCTTTTTCAGTAACCTCAGTCTATCAGGCAGGTCAGTGAGTGTTACTTCAGCACCCAAAAGAGCTGCAATGCAGCTGCAAACCATAAACATGAGACATATTCAAGTAAAAAAAGTGAGACTTTTCTTCTTCTTTCTCAACTAGAAAAGTTGAAATTCAGAAATTAGATAACTCAACCAGCCTAAAACAAAAAGTTTGAGTCTTTGGATGCCAAAAATCACCAACACTTCATATTGAGCATCTTCATTTATAACAAAAAGGGGTCCAATTCCAAAGGTCCCTCTTTAAATTAACTCAATTATCAGGATGGATGGTAAAAAGTTTCCGCCTATTGCCAGCCCAATTAAGAGAGCAATTTTCCATGACAACGTATGAATAAAAAGGATAAAAAAGAAAGTGATAAAGAAGCAATCTTTACCCTACCAATCCACAGCCAGAGCCCAATTCAATAACCTTCTTGCCATGAAGAAGAAGCAGGCCAGAGTCGACAGCATGCTCCAAGAACTTCCCCAACACAACACCACTGTCCCACATGACCGAACCAGTGACTCCAGGTGTGCTCAATGAAGAAGGAGACTGGAGAATAGAGAGACAATGACCGCAAGCATCAAGATTGAGCTGGAGAGAAGAATGGGAGACAAAAGAGTTTGGTTTTGAAAAAGTGGGCTGTTGCATACCCCACAAGAGCATGGTCTCCTCAGCAGCTGATTCTTCATCATGTCTTAACACTCTCACCTTTCCACCATAAGATCCCAACTTTGTTTCTTCTTCAATGTCTGATTCAGCAACAGGACAACTAGCCATCAGTTTGATACCCTCAAAGAGTTGGCAAAGAACAGCAGGAGCAGGTCTGTTGCTCCTCTTTAGATGGTGAGTGACCAAGCCTGGTAGCGAACTATTTGTTGCTTTCTTTTGTTGGCCCATCACTGGGTCCAAGGATTTCCGGGCCTATGGTTTGAGTAAAACAAGAAAATCAGTTTCAAATTAGCACCGGTCCATGATCAGGCCTCTCCTCTTTACGATAGCAAAGGGAATGGCGTACCATAACCCTCATACAAAAACCCATATCCTAGAGTTTTCAATGGTAATAACCTAATATATATAAAAAAAGTTTTTTCCCACCATTTTTAGACAAACTTTTAGAGATTAAACAATTTAAGATATAATAAGTATATCTTTTGATTATTAAATTTATTCATAATGTATTTTAGATATTTTTTTAATTCAATTACGTGAAAATTCTAATCAATAAAGATTATAGAAAACTTTTCAAATATTAGCAAGTGTTGTTTTTATTCATCGTGTTTTTTTTTTTTTTTTTAATTTGGTTGATTTAGTGTGACTGTTTGATTTTGTCATCATATAATTAGATCAAAAAACATTATTGAACTCATATATATATATATATATATATATATATATATATATATAACCCAAACTGTCATTTTTATTTATTTTATCTTAGAGGTATTTGTTTTTCCAAGAGAAAATGATTTCCATATTTATAAATATATTATGTAGATTAAATTTATTTATATCAAATCTAAAATGGAAAAAAATACTATAAATTAAAATGTGCTTTATAAAATAATTACTGTAAAAATTGAAATAACTAATTTTTTAAATATAGAGAGAGGATATTAATTAAAAATTAAATAAAGAAATAATAAAAAGTGAAAAAAATATAAATAAATGATTATATTAATTAAAATTTAAATGAAAGAATTAACAAAAAGCTTTTTGAAAAAAATAAGATAGGTGAGAGATTGTAAATTGGAAGAAATCGCATTGACCTAAAAGTTCTATTTTGTTTTTTTATTATTAAATTTAATTCTTTTTCTTAACTATTCGTAAAGTTTTAATTTATAAAATCGGATCAATCATAAGAATATTTGTTTGTATATGAGAGAATTGGAATATCAGCTCGCGCAAGCTCTGCATGATGAAATTACACCACAGAATTAACTGTTTTATTCAATTCTTCTTTTGATTGTTCTATGCAAAGCGATATTTCTTTTGGTTTATTCGATGTTATTTAAGATCCATTGCTCTAGAAGTTCTCTTATCAGCGCAGATCAAATTCTTACTTCCCGAAGCCGTGCAGATTCATAAGATTATTTTACATGACAAGCTAGAAATCACAATGCACGAAGCCAGACATGAATGCTGTTTGATGTTGCAGAAGGTCACGGTGAAG
Organism: Salix dunnii; assembly: GCA_015731905.1. Lineage (NCBI taxonomy): Eukaryota > Viridiplantae > Streptophyta > Magnoliopsida > Malpighiales > Salicaceae > Salix > Salix dunnii. Next base: position 15,801,321 of record CM027675.1, on the reverse strand, counting down.
AATCTGAGACATGATTGCTTTGCTTCTAGGCTTGTTGATTACTTCACAAAGCAACCCAGGGTGTGTCAACCCCCCCCCCCCCCCCAATCAGTTTTCTTATTGATTTCTTGACGCCTGAGTTTTCAAGTGGATTGTGTCCTGAGGAGTTGTGAATTAGTTGGCTTGAGTGAGAAAATAACATTGTAATTCAGCTCGAGGGGGAGCCTCGATAGCTCATCTGTAGATCAGAAAACCTGCCAGCTGATGCCTATTCATTTGCCTGACCTACTTTCTGTGATTCACCACATATTCCAATCAGTCAACTTCTCTCCGATCACAAAGGAGGAACTTGTGCACTAGATAATTCTAAATAGTTAAGGTATTATTGACAGACGTAGGTCAAAATGGCTCTGCCACCCTTGATATTTTTCTTACTGAATCATTGGTTAGTGAAGTCACCTAGTCACAGGTGAGATCGAAGAAAAGACTGGGATTCCAGATTGGATTTGCAGGACACCAGCACCCAGAGGCTATAATTTATCCATTGCTGGATACAACGGCTGTAAGTAGAATTTTCCAGTTTATTTTTATGACAATGTTTGGAAAACAATTCATTTTCATGCCCCCCCCCCCCCCCCCTCCCCTCCCAAGAGCTGCTTAGATCTGACAGTAGACAGCGAAATAAAAATAACTGAATGTCTTTTCTTAAAAATTACTTTTCAGCGAGGCATAAGACATCCAACTTCAATACTCTCTGTGCCGGAGGACCTGGGCCAGCACATTTGTACGTCTGGTGGTATTTTTTTTTTTATATATAAAATTATAAATACGCCGACTCTGAATGCTTATCTTTACTTGAACACTCAACTTCCAATCAAAGCCTTTTTAGTTTTTTCAAAGCTGGTAAATGAGGGTTTAAGGTCTGACAGCCATTCAGTTGTTGGTGCATTATCCGCCCGTAGGTAAAAACAAGATTTGCTAAATGGGAAGCTAGTGCATGGGATGATCTTTAGATTTCAATTGGGGGCGAACTCGATTGTTGGTCATGCTTTGATTGATATGTATTGCGGGAATGGTGAAACTAAGATAGCCCAGTTGGTGTTTAAGCAAATGCGTATCAAAGATGTGTCTTCTTGGACAAGTTTGCTTAATGGGTTTGTAATGTGCAATGTTTTAGAGTCAGCTAGGCGTGTGTTTGATGAAATGCCATTGAGGAATGGCGTTGCTTGGACTGCGATGATCACAGGTTATGTTCGAGGAGGAATGCCAATTCGGGGTCTTCAAATGTTCAAGCAAATGAAAGCTGAAGGGGAAAACCAGCCTACGGTTATCACGGCAGTGGCTGTTCTCCCGGGTTGTGCTGATCTTGGGGCTCATGATCATGGTCAAGCTGTTCATGATTATATCAGCAAACTTAATCTGCTACTGTGAGAAATGCTTTAATGGACATGTACTCAAAGGGTGGATGCGTTGAGTCTGCTACGAAGATTGGTGAAAAAAGATGTGTATTCATGGGCTACTATGATATCAGCTTGCTCATCTCATGGTAAAGGAAACCATGCCCTTGAAGTTTTATATGACATGTTGGAATCTGGGGTCGTTCCAAATGATGTTACGTTTCTATTGGTTCTATCAGGTTGCAGCCATTCAGGATTGCTTGTCGAGGCAAATAAATTGTTGAACGGAATGATCCAACGTTATGGTTTTGAACCCAAGATTGAGCATTACGGATGCATGGTAGACCTTCTTTGTCGAGCAGGGCTATTGGAAGAGGCAAAAGAGTTGATTATTACTATGCCTATGGACCCAGATGCTGCTATCTGGCGATCCTTGATTAGCGCTTGTATGAGCCAGAGTAACTTGGACGTGGCTGAAATTGCTGGAAAGAAGATAATTGAATTAGAACCACATGATGATGGAGTGTATGTACTCCTTTCGAACATCTATCATGTAGCAAATAGAATGAAGGAAGCACGGAAGGTGAGGAACAATGATGGGTGATCAAAAAGTCATGAAAAAACCAGCATGCAGTTACATTGAGTTAAATGGTGGTGTTTATGAATTTCATACTGAAAATGCAACCATCAAGCTTCCACCAAAATTTACATGTTGCTTGAAATGATCAATGGGCATTTGAGATTGGATACGGATTACTCTTTATTGGAAATGGACTTGGTATATGAAGGGCTGCTTTGACACATGGCAAGGTTTTGGCAGAGCATTGTAGAGAAGAGTTATGGTTAAGGCAGCTGTGGTTTGAAGCACTTGTAAACTTGGGATAGTTCAATTTATTACATGAATTATTATGCTGTAACTTGGATTAATTAAAAATTGTAAGAATTCGAACTTCGATTCATTTCAATATTTTTCGATTACAATTTGAGAATGAATTTATAGACAAATGACTAGACTAAATTAGCTAAATAAAGTTACTTTAATTTCCTACTTTACACAGTTTCTATAACAAGTAATTAACGACCATATATTTTACCACTCCCCCTCAAGTTGGAACGTAGATATTTATCAAGCCCAACTCGTCAATTGCGTCATAGAAAGCTCTTCTAGAGACTGTTTTTGCGAGAATATCGACTAGCTGATCTTCAGATTAGACAAACCGAAGTTGTATAATTTTCTGATCAAGATTCTCCTCAATGAAATGCCGGTTAACTTCAACATATTTGGTACAAAGATGTTGAACAGAATTATAGACAATTTCGATAGCTACCTTATTGTCACAGTGTAGACTCATAGGCATTTCATAATCAATTTCAAGGTCTTGTAATACCTATTTAATCCATAATAATTCATACATACCATGAGTCATACCCCGGTATTCCGCTTCCACACTTGACCTTGCAAGCACTTTTTGCTTCTTACTTCTCCAAGTAACAAAGTTGCCTTCTATGAATGTAAAATATCATGATGTCAATTTCCTATCCATCTGATTTCCTGTCCAATTTGAGTCTGTATATCATTTAATATCTTGGACCTTCCTTTTTAAGAACAGAATTCCTCTTTCTAGTGCACTTTTCAAATACCTCAAAATATGGTATACTTTTTCCATATGTTCTTTTCTTGATGAATGAATGAATTGACTTACTACACTTCCTGCATAGGCAATGTCTGGTCAAGTAAGTGATAAGTATATTAGTTTTCTCACTAGCCGTTGATAATATCCCTTGTTAGCTGGCGTTTGATCTTCTACTTATCCTAGTTTGTAATTCATTTATATAGATGTATCTACCGGTTTGCATGCAAGCATTCTAGTTTATGCCATTAAATCTAACACATATTTTCACTGTGAAAGACATATCCTCGTTTTTTACCTCGAGACCTTAATCCCTAAGAAGTACTTCAGTTGTTCGAGATCTTTCATTTCAAATTTCAATGTCAGAAACTATTGTAGTGCATTTCTCTCTTTTGGATAATCCCTTGTTAAGACTATATCATCCACATATACTATTAGTGTCATTACCTTCCCTTCTTTGTGCTTTATAAACAAAATATGATCTGAATTACTTTGTTTATAGCCAAACTCCTTCATCATGGATGAGAATCTTCCAAAACATGCCCGAGGTGACTGCTTTAGACCATATAATGCCTTTTTTAATTTGCATACTTCAATTTCACATGAGGATCTGGTTTTCACTCCAAATGGCAATTCCATTTACACTTCTTCAAAATCTCCATATAAGGAAGGTATTCTTAACATCAAATTGTTGTAAGGTCCAGTCTTAATTCACTACTATAGATGTGAGAATTCAGATGGTGTTTATTTTTGCAACTGGGGCAAAAGTTTCTTGGTAATCCACTCCATACTTGTACGTATATCCCTTCGCGACTAACCTAGCTTTGTATCTATCAATACTCTCATCTACTTTTAATTTCATTGTGAACACCATTTACACTCAACTTTCTTCTTTCCTTTTGGTAGTTGACATAGCTCCCAAGTGTTATTTTTCTGCAGTGCCTCCTTTTCCTCATTCATTGTCTTGATCCACTTTGGGTCTACTAATGCATCCTATACATTACTAGGAATAGACACATTAGATAATTGATTAACAGTAAACGCATATGATTCTGATAATCTATAGGCAGAGATATAGTTATTGATGAGATATTTAGTTTTGTTTTTGGGATTAGGTTTATATTATTTCTTTGGGACTCCTCGATTTAGTTTTTATGGGTATCTATTGGTCACATTATTATTTTAGACAGGAATTTCATTTATCTCAATAGAAATAGGATTTAGAGGTACCTGAGTGGACTGAGGAAAGACATTTTTGGTTGATTTTTCGGTTAATAGTGTAGGCGTTGGTAATTCCAGAGACATAGAGGGGTCGTTACTGAGATTATTTCGGTCTGTGCAGGATTTCAGGTTATCATTTAGTCTCATTTCCTCTAATTTAAATATATCTTCATTTTTTTCATTGTTACACCCCCTGAAGAGAAGACCCGTGAACTCTCCCTGAATAGTAGGGTTTGGATTCTCAAAATGATGCATCTAAGGTGACATGCAGTTTTTTATGGTGAGGATCATAACTGATATCCTTTCTGAAACTCCGAGTAACCTACAAACACGCACCGTTTTGCACACGGATCTAATTCGCTTCGTAGAACTTTAGGGATGTGAACATATATTGTACAGCCAAATACTCGTGGTTCCAAATTTGATAAGTGAGGAACTGAGAGAAGAGATTCCATTTTCTGTTGAGGAGATTGAAATTCAATCGCACTTGATGATGTTCGATTCATTAAATAAGCAACGAATTTAACTACCTCATCCCAATAGTATTTTGGCATATTCATGCCAAATAGCGAAGCATGAACAATTTTCATAATCTGCCTGTTCTTTCTTTCAGCTAATCCATTCTGCTGTGGAGTATACGTGCAGGATATCTGATTTCAAATTCCACAATGCCTTAAAAATTACCCAGCATTTGATCCATAAATTTCATACTATTATCTGATTGAAGTGTACGAATGTGTCATTGGTATTGGATCAACACCATTTTTTGAAATTCCTGAAAAGCTGTACCTACTTCATTTTTATTTCGGAGAAGAGATATTCAGGTCATTCGAGTACATTCATCAATAAACATAATAAAATAACAAGAATTAGAAAATTAAGGAATTTTTACAAGGCCCCAAACATCTAAGTGGATGACTGCAAAGGTTCTAAACTTTTATGCAGACTTGGTAAATAGGGAATACGGTGACTTTTGGCCAGTTCACATATTTCACAATGAAAATCCAAATTCTTAAACTTGGAAATAATTGTGGCTAAAGCTTCTTTGATATACCCAAAAGAGAGATATCCTAGCCTTCGATACCACAACCATACAAGAGCATACGCTTGATCCGTACTTCTAGTTTGATGCGTATGACCCATTTTTAACCCTCCTTATTCTATTAATTCTAAATAATACAGGTTGCCCCGTCTAACACCATAACTAAGAATCTTCTGAGTTAGAATGTCCTGAAAAACACAAAATTGAGGCCAAAACGTTACCGTGCACTCAAGTGTAGTCGTTATTTGACTAACCGATAGGAGATTATCTACAAGAAATGAAACAATAAGGACAGTATCTAGTGTAATGGTGTCAGTTAAAATGATAGATCCTTCCCCCGTAACATGAGAGGTACCGCCGTTAGCGGTGAATATAGCTGACCATGAGGAGGGTTGATGAAAGATTAAATTATCGGAATCACTAGTCATGTGATTAGATGCACCTGTATCAATAATCCAAATACTATTTTTTATAATAACAAATTTTGTAGAAGTTTTACCAATTGTACCGGGATGAATGACATTCGTCGTAGGTTGTACCTGTTCAGTTTTCATAAAATTTACAATACCTTTGCCTATATTTTTTTTTTTTGGGTTTTTTTTTTTTAAAATCCCACTAGTCAAGGTAGCCAATAATTTCATAGTATTTTTTATTTTGAATGACCTACTTCACCGCAATAGAAACATACTAGCCCACTCGGGTTTTTATAACCCGAATTAATCATCTGCCTCCATTTCTCATTTCCATGACCCATCTGTCTTGCACCTCCATTTCTCTCGGTCTCAACTCTCATCGTCAAATCCTTAACCTCACTTTCCAAGACTCTAATCTCATTTTCCTGCTCTTTCATCTTTCTCACCAAACCATTAACAAGGCCATCCATTTCAACCATCCGCGTCTCAATAAAAACATAAAACAACCCATTTTCGATATCCAAGCTCACTTTTCTAGCACCGATTTTACCGAGCTCAATCTCCAATGCCTCCTTAGCCTTCACCAAAGACTCAACTTGTTCTCGGTGTTCTTTTGTTTCCTTGACAAGCAAACCATGGAGAGTTTTCAAAGATTGAAACTTGTTATCAGGGTTTTCCATGGAGGGTTGTTGTTCATTTGCAGTGTTGATGGTTTGATTTTGATCTTGTGGGTTATCTTGCTTGGGGTCTTGGGTTCTCATATGGGTTTCTAGGGAAAGGATGGGTTTTTCTGTGGGTTAACTGGTTGATGATGCTGGGTTTCTGAGAGAGAAAAATTGTTCAAGGAGAAATACGAGAGAAAAAAAATTGACTTATTTGTTGGGTCTGTTCTCGGAGCTAGATGGGTTTGTTGCTGGAGATGACAAAGAAGCATGATGAATAGAAGCGCTGTAGATGAATGGGAAAATCTGGGTGTTTTTGTGTTTTTTTTTTGTGGGAAAAACTGGGTTTTTCTAGGTATGAACAGTAAATTTGACACAAACAGGTACTGTGGCAATCAAATTATGGGGATGAACAGTAAGATTTCGAGAGAAAATATTAGAGAAAAAATACGGTTCAAGAAAAAAAATTCAAGATTCGCTATTGGATGTTTTTTTTGTGGGGATTGTTGGGTTATTTTTCTGGCTTTTTTTTGTAAGAACAATGCTCTTGATGAACAAGTACTGTGCAAATCAATTTCTAGGTTTTGAATAAAAAGAGAAAAAAACAACAATATGATTTCAAAGAAAAAAAATTTAAGATTTACTCTGATACCATGTAAGAATTTGAACTTTGATTCATTTTAGTATTTTTTTATTACAGTTTGAGAATGAATTTATAGACAAATGACTAGACTAAATTAGCTAAATAAAAGTTACTTTAATTTCTTACTTTGCATGGTTTCTATAGCAGGTAATTAACGGCTATATATTTTAACAAAAATTAAATTAATGAAGTTTTTTCTATGCTTTCTACGTGCATGATTTTTTCAGAATTGGATTGCTCCTGTTTCTACATTGAATAGAAAACCAAATCAGATAGCTACCAAGAGGTTACCGTTAATATGTATAGTATGGCAGTCACGTAGAACATTTCTAATAACGCGAAACCAGGTTTTGATTCGTTCTTGCAAACTGAATCTTAGATAGCCATCGCAAGAAAATGCTTCCAGCTCTAATTAAATGAAGGCAAATGTTAACTCTAACGTGTTCTTATGATCTCCTCATTAAATTCTTCGCTCGTTAAACAAGCCATGTGATGTGACCTGAACTTCAAACTAGAAATTAATTAAAAACGAAGTTGTTGAGTGATACTCAAATCCACAGAAAACTATAAACTGATTAGGACATGATGCAATGTAGCAGATAAGAAGTTCTGACTTCATACAAATCTTTGACATGGCAACTATGGTCAAAAACACACTATGTGACTGTTTATTTTGTAATGTTATTAGGGTTGGTTTTGAAATTATTTTTTTTAGAAATATATTGAAATAATATATTTTTTATTTTTTAAAAAATATTTTTTATATTAGTATAAGAAAATAATTTAAAAATATTAATTTAAAATAAAAAATAAAATAAAAATTCAAATTTATTAAAAAATATTTGTGAAATGCAATGGTTAAAACCTCTATCATCCATTGTAATATACAGCTTTCCCATCTTTCCCCAAAACAGGGTGTGGTTTTCGACCATCCCCATTTTATCAAATAACTCACATAAATATTAACAAAGACACATCATATCGTTCGAGATTCTCAGGAATATAAAATATAGGATTAGCTAGGTTTATCCAAGATCTTTTAATTGATTTTATGGCTGGTCAGGCCACCGGTTTTAAATGCCCTACACGACTCCTTCAAAAGTTTTTACCAGCACCATGCATGCACGCATCCCACTGTATTGCTAACCCTATAAATCCAAGCCTCTTCCCTTACAATCCTGCATCAACACATCACCCACATAGAAAGCAACACATAACGACAATGAGAGCTGCAATTCTATTGCTGTCCTTCCTTCTTTCTGCCTTCGCTGCAAATCAATATTTGCCTAGGGTAGCAGCTGCTGCAGCCCCCGATCCAGTGCTTGACGTCAATGGTAAGATACTTACCACCGGCTCTAGCTACTACATCCTGCCGGTGATCCGTGGGAGAGGTGGTGGGCTCAAAATGGCTAGCACTGTAAGAAAAACCTGCCCACTTGATGTGGTCCAGGACCGATACGAGGCATCAAATGGTCTCCCACTGAAATTCACACCTGTGAACTCCAAGAAAGGTGTCATCCGCGTCCACACTGATCTTAATATAAAATTCTCTGCCCCGTCAATCTGTCACCAGTCAACAGTGTGGAAGCTTGACAGCTATGATGAATGGGCGAAACAATGGTTTGTCACGACCAATGGAGTTGAAGGAAATCCTGGTCCGGAAACAACCAGCAACTGGTTCAAGATCGAGAAGTTCCAAAATAAGTACAAGCTAGTTTTCTGTCCTACAGTGTGCAGGCACTGCAAAGTTATGTGCAAAGATGTCGGGATTTATATTGATGCTAAAGGAGAAAGGCGTCTGGCTCTTAGCGACGTGCCTTTCAAAGTGATGTTCAAGAGGGCTTGAAGATCGTGATCGATGGTGCAAGATGCTCTGATACAGCTTCAATAAGCTTCGGATTGTGGCTCTTCTTCTATCGTGTAACATTACAATACAATAAACTGTAATTCTGGAGGAATAAATTCCATTAACTAAATAATTAATTAATATGGTAAAATCATGTAAAAACTAACTTTTTTAATTTTTCCCTTTTCCATATGGAGATCTAATATCACCTTCACCTATATTTCTAGGATTAAATACTGCGTAGTTATTAGAACCATGAACTCCATTGCAATAATATACTTTAGGCAATCCTAGAGGTGATTTGTGAAGCATCTATAAACGATACTCTATTATTTATATTAAATTTATATACAATAATCATATATAAATTAAATACATTAAGCAAACAAATAATTAATATGATAAAATCATGTAACAATTATTTTTTATTATTTTGCACATTCTACATGGATATTTAATATTGCTTTCAATAATATTTCTTGGATTAAATATTGTGTACATAGTTAATAAAACTATAAACTTCATTGCAATAATACATCCTACAATACCCTTGGGGTGATTCCCACTACATTCATAAACAATCATCTATCACTTATATCAAACATATAGATAATAATCATGTATTAACTAAAAGACATTAAGCTTCTTTTTTTTTTTTTTAATAAGGTAGATGATTTGTCCTTTGACATATTTATTTTTAAATAAACCAAATTAGGCATTTAATGTAAATGACACGTCATCTCCATTGAAGATGAAGATTTAAATCTTACGAACCTATGTTTGAACTTGTTCTCATTTAAATATACAAAGCAAAAACTGCATAAGAACCATGATGAACCAGTTCAAAACTTCTAAAAACTCTTTAAATAGTAAAAAAAACAGGAAAGAAAAACAAATACAAAAAGATTTAAGCCCTAATCTACTTTTTCTAGTAACTATAACGATACGACAGTAAGAAAACACCTTATGGCACTTCTTTCTCCTTCCCTTTGTCTAATAATTTTCTATTTTCTCTCTTAAAACTCAAGAACTGGATTATGGAAAGACAAAAAGTTTAGACCTAAAGAATCCAGAAACAAAGGGACAAAAAATGAGTTGATTGACACTTCTGGATGAGAGTTAACATTTTACACGAAAATAAGAAAAGGTCCCACTTAATTTTTGTGCATTTTATTTTTATCTTTAATTTCTTACTTATTTTTGTACTATAAATTCTAACCCAATTACATTTAATCACTCTCAAACTAAAAATTGAAAATTGATCACACATTGAATTTGCTAGAATGTGCAAAGAAAATAAAATGTCAACACATAAAACCTTACAAACATTAGATATAAGGATGAGATTGAAAAGAATGAAAGTTTGATGATGAAAAATAAAAGAAGAAAACAATGCACCTCCATAGTTATTTGTGAGAAATTTCTTTAAATTGGACTATAATTAATTTAATTTTTAAAATTCATCAAACACATTCAATATACAATGAAAGTAATATGCCAACACATTAACTATCAATATAATTAAAGATGCAATTGTTGATTATATAGTGTAGCCCATAGTATTTACAAGGAGAAAAACTATAATGCAACCTAAAAAATAGTTTTCTTTTGTATTTTGTGCTTGTTGAACAATAACAAGAGTTGATATTGTTTTATTTCTATCGTGAACTCCTTACAGTACATGAGAGGTTTATATAAGGAGAACTAGCTACCTGTAATAAACACAACGATTAATTACAACATAGAAAAGAAGACTATTATTCAGGAAATGCATCAATATCCAGGAAGTGCACCAATACCCTTTAGCCATATCAGTTCACAGGCAGTTGAGACCATTGCTCAGTATTCAGCTTTGACACTTGATCTTGAAAAGACAGTTTACTTTTTTCTTTTCCACATGACGAGGTTCCCCTCTACAAAAGTGTAGCAACCAGTTGTGGACTTGTGATCAATTGTATTACCAGCCCAATCAGCATTGCAATATCCCATCATGTTGGTGTTCTCATTCTTCTTCATGATGATGCCACGACCCACAGACCCTTTTAAGTATCGAAGGATCCTTTTACCAAGATTAAGGCGTTCAACTATGGGTGATTACATGAACTAGCTTGCAATACTTATAAAATATTTTATGTCTGGTTTGGTAATTGTCAAATATATCAATTTACCAACAAGTCTCTGATGATAACGTATATTCATGAGAGGTGTACCTTGTAAGCTGAGTTTGAGCTTGTTGTCAAGAGGAGTAATTTTTGGTTTAGAATTGCTCATGTTAGCTTCCTCAAGAGGATCTAGAGCATACTTTCTTTGATTAAGAAATAATCCCTTGTGTGAAGTTGCCATTTCTATTCTAAGAAAATACTTCAAAATACCAAGATCTTTAATTGCAAACTATTGTTGAAGAGACTGTTTAGGATTAGAGATCTCTTTAGCATTATCACCCATAATTATCAAGTCATTGACGTAGATCAACACAACTAATTTTCCCACGGCTCCAATGCAAACAAACAATGATGAGTCTACATTGTTTCGTTTGAAACCAATACTCTTTAGAAGTGAACTGAGCTTGGCATACCGCACTCAAGCAGATTGTTTCAGTCCATAAGTTGATTTGTACAAATTGCACACCAAATCAGGCTCACTATTTTAAGGATGTCTTGGTGGCAATTTCATATAGACTTCTTCTTCAAAATTATTGTGCAAAAAAGCATTCTTCACATCCATCTGATAATTGACCCAACCTTTGTTGACCGCAATAGATAATAGAACCCTTACTGAGTTCATTTTCACAACCAATGCAAATTTTTCTTTAAAATCCACCTCAAATGCTTAGGTGAATCCCCGAGCCACCAACCTTGTTGTATGCCTCTCAATAGAGCCCTCTGAGTTAAATTTCATCTTATAGGTCCAATTACAATCCACTGTCCTTTTTTCTTATGGAAGTTTGGTGATGCTCTATGTTCGATGTTGGTCAAGAGCTTTAAAACCATGAAAAGATTCACTCGATAGTCCCCATACATCCGAATGAACAAGCTCAAATATTTTACTAGTGCTAGATAAAAATGAGCTAAAAGATAGTCTAGTAGCCATAGACATATGATAAGTTTCACATGAAATGGCATTATCCATGGATTTGGAAACAGAGTTGACAAAACAAGTTATCAAGGGTGAGCTAACCGTTGATGCCACAATTGATTAGTTTAAAGTAGGGTGGACTTGGCCTGAAAAACATTAGGATTATTCTTTGATATGTAATAAAATCCATCCAGATAAAACCCCTCATCAATCGTCCTCTTGGTGACATAATCTTGAAAAATGACACTGAGGAGAGAAAATAACTAAATAATTTAAGGTATTGGTGATTTTTCCCATACACAAAAGTTGGAAAGGAAGGGACATATAAGACAACTGACTCAATGTTATCTAATATCAAATTGATTTTTCCCTTTCCTAAAATATCAACACCCCTGCCATTTAAATTGAAACTTGAGCAGGTTTTGTTAATTTTTCAAACTTATGAAACTTAGACATATAGTTGGTCATGTGATTTGTGGCACTCGAATCTATGACCTAAAATCATGAAACATATTTATATTAAGAGCAGTTTTGAAAGCATTCATGATACCTGGCATGTCTTATTGAGGTATGTGTTTAGTGTTTGCCAAAAAACAACAAACTTGCCTAGCAATGCTGATGAGTTTCCATCTTCAATATTGATTGTATGGTTTCCAGCCCCTCCATTTTTGCTTTGAAGATACGATGCAAACTCATTTATAAGTGCAGTTGGATTTGTTGTGAAGTTATTGAGAGTATCAAATCCATTAAAGATGGACACAGATGCATGATTAGCTCTATGTGTGGCTCGATTCAGCCTTTTTGAACCGTTGTTCTCTTTCATGAAATCTAGTTTTAATTTTGGGTGCAAAATCTAACATGTTTCCTTAACATGTCCAGTGTAGTTACAACATTGGCACTTCAAGTTTGGATGTTTCGATTTGTACTTTCTTTGGTTGAATATATAAGCCCTTGCTTCAGATACGTTGGCCTTTGTATCAATGTTCATGACTTTTCTCCTTACTTCTTCACATTGAATAGTTGAACATATAGAGGTGAATGAATGAAGTTCTGTATTTATGAGTATGTGGCTTCGTAGGTTTTCATATTTTGAATCAAGATTTGTACAAGAGTTGAAATATCTTGTCTTCTTCAGCCCTCTTTAGTAACATAGATGAATCAGTTGTATGTGCATGATACGTTTCCAGTTCATTCCACATGCTCTTCATGCTACCTAGAAACTGAACCAAAGGTTTTCCTTCTCGTTACAAAATGGAGATATCTTTCATTAATTGAAAAACTCGTGCAACATTGTTCTAACTGCCATATATTTCTTTGACATTCTCCCATAGTTTGAATGATGATTCATATTAACAAAATATTTTAGGTAGCTTTCGTTTCATAGAATTTAGGAGCCATGACATAACCCTTGCTAAGCCAGGATTCATAAGTTGGTGAATAAGCATTAGGGACTTTGATGCTTCCATTTATGAATTCTAACTTGGATCTGCCTCCTAGAGCAAGACATACTGCTCTCGACCAAGTTGAACAATTAACGCAGTAGAGATTATTTCTCCTGCTGCGATACCATGTTGAACAATACCAAGAGTTGATATTGTTTTATTTCTGTCGTGAACTCATGACAGTACAGGAGAGGTTTATATAAAGAGGACTAGCTCCCCGTAGTATACACAGGGATTAATTACAACATAGAAAGGAAAACTATTATCCAGGAAGCAAAGCAATATCCAAGGAGCAAGCTGCAATACAGAATGATAACATCAATACTCAAGGACACATTGATAAACCGTTGGACAACTGCCAATTGTTATTTTATAATTATCCTTCTTCTCAATACTTGTTTTTTAATTAACAAGCCACAGAATGCGATGTAAAGTATTGAATTATACGAGGTAAAATATTTGTCTTTCATGGACAGTCAGGCAAAGTATTTGACTGATCATCCATTCCAATAAAAGAAAGTTATAAACTGATGAGCACATGATTTTGTAGTAGCTGACAACAAGTTCTAACTTTAGATTATTACCTCGAGAAATTCTTCAACATTAATGCAACTTTTGTCAAGGGACACTATATATGAATAATACAGCTCAAGTTAATTAAATAGGAAAATCTTCTTTCCCAAAAACAGGGTGTTATTTTGGACCATCCCCATGTTATCAAATAAAACATCATATTGTACGAGCTACTCAGGAATATAAAATGTAGGATAAGGTTTATACAAGATCTTTTAGTTGACTTTATGGCTGGCCATGCCACTAGTTTTAGAAGTTGTTGCCAGCACCATGCACGCACTCATCCCACTGTATTGCTAACCCTATAAATCCAAGCCTCTTCCCTTACAATCCTGCATCAACACATCACCCACATAGAAAGCAACACATAACGACAATGAGAGCTGCAATTCTATTGCTGTCCTTCCTTCTTTCTGCCTTCGCTGCAAATCAATATTTGCCTAGGGTAGCAGCTGCTGCAGCCCCCGATCCAGTGCTTGACGTCAATGGTAAGATACTTACCACCGGCTCTAGCTACTACATCCTGCCGGTGATCCGTGGGAGAGGTGGTGGGCTCAAAATGGCTAGCACTGTAAGAAAAACCTGCCCACTTGATGTGGTCCAGGACCGATACGAGGCATCAAATGGTCTCCCACTGAAATTCACACCTGTGAACTCCAAGAAAGGTGTCATCCGCGTCCACACTGATCTTAATATAAAATTCTCTGCCCCGTCAATCTGTCACCAGTCAACAGTGTGGAAGCTTGACAGCTATGATGAATGGGCGAAACAATGGTTTGTCACGACCAATGGAGTTGAAGGAAATCCTGGTCCGGAAACAACCAGCAACTGGTTCAAGATCGAGAAGTTCCAAAATAAGTACAAGCTAGTTTTCTGTCCTACAGTGTGCAGGCACTGCAAAGTTATGTGCAAAGATGTCGGGATTTATATTGATGCTAAAGGAGAAAGGCGTCTGGCTCTTAGCGACGTGCCTTTCAAAGTGATGTTCAAGAGGGCTTGAAGATCGTGATCGATGGTGCAAGATGCTCTGATACAGCTTCAATAAGCTTCGGATTGTGGCTCTTCTTCTATTGTGTAACATTACAATAAACTGTAATTCTGGAGGAATAAATTCCATATTTGGAAATTAAATGTATCTCATATCGTTGCGTGCGTGTGTTGCCAGTGACTTGAGATCTTAGCTAATAAAGAAACAATGTTGACTATGGTAATGATGATGTTTTTATTTCCTTCTCTTTCTCTCATAAAGAAATGAAAATATCAATGCATAATCAACATCACATGTAAGGATTTAATTTTTAAATATAAAATTTGATGATAAATATGTACAAATATGAAGCTGTTTATTGAACAGTTTTGTCAGTAGTTATTTGGGAGAAGTTTTACTATAATGGAAGCTCATTTAATTTTTAAAATTGATAAAAAAAAAAAATGGTGCTCAACACATAAAAATTATCAACATCACATGCAAGGATGAAATTTGAAAAATAAAGTTTAATGACAAAAAAATGAGAAAGAAAAGATGAGATTCTTCATTAAATAATGTCATCCACATTGATAGGTTAGTAATTTCAATAAATTAGTCTATAATTAAAATATGAGAATTACTAAAAAGTCCTTGTTTTAAATATAACAACTTTAACATTAAAGTTTTTGTTTATAAGAAAAACCATAGCTGCCACTTTTTACCTTTTTATCTTCCTTTCCTATATCCTAACCTAGTGCTTGCACCATTATTGTAGCCTCACTTTCATTTTCCAACAACCAACCTTGATCTCTCTACTATTTTTTCATATACTTGTTGATTTATGAAAATAAAGAAAAATCAATTGATCTCATAATTTATCTTATAGGCACTTGTACTTGTTTCAAACTTCTCTTGATAGAGTTTTAAAAATGAAAAAAATAAAGATTAAATCAGAAACGGTTGAAAAGATAAGTAGATAATGATCTTCATCTGTTAAAGATAATATGATGCTTGAATCCACTCTTGAAGATTGTTCTCTGGAACTTAGTTTGTATAGATGAACTGATTGAGTTGGTTTCAATCATTTGCAGTTCCTACTTTCTAGTAATGTACTCTAGTATATGCTCTCATTGTAAACTTTGCATATCATTTTTTATTGAATGAAGCAAAACTTTTTGTCAATTATTCTTCCTAACATTTATTTATCTTGTTTTCATGGTATCAGAGTGCATGAAATGTTAAACATATTAACCAAGCTTCTAAAAAACCTCCAATGAGGACAATACTGATTCAACTAGTGCTAACGAAAATGCTACCCTTAAGAACATGTCTTTTTTAACCATTGATCTTTTTTTTTTTAATTCATATATCAGACCATCCAAGCATGAATCTCATTCCAAAAGTTCTTTATTGAACCAATTATGCCATGTGGATACATCCCATGCTAATAAGTCTCAACGCCAAAAACAATTGGGATTCGTTAATGGAACCATAAGTATACTAGGTGAATCTGATCCTAAATACTTATTATGGCAACGATGCAATGATATGGTTCTTTCTTGGATTCTTAACTCCATAAACCAAGAGCTTGCTAATAGTGTTCTCTATGTTGAAACCCTTTCTGAAATCTGGTTGGATATACAAGAACAACTCTCACAAGGTAATTTTTCTCATCATTATAAAATTATGTGTTCCTTTGTAGAATTACAGCAAAATCAGGAGTCCATCTTCACATATTACACCAAGATAGAAACATTATAGGATGAATTAAAAATGTGCAGCTTAGCCATTCAGCACACATGTGGTGGAATGAAACAACTGTCAAACAGTGAAGAACATATGAGACTTGGTCAGTTTCTTATGGGATTAAATGAGAGCTATCTAGTCATTAAAGGGTAAACCATGCTCTTAAAACCTTTACCAATTGTTAAGAAAACATATTCACTCTTGTATGAGAAATAAAAGCAAATAGGAATGATTGAGCACAAACTTAATGAACAGGTTCATGCCATGAATGTAAAAGATTACGTTCCATTTCACAACAACAAGATTTCTTTTGAAATTAGATGTTTGGCTTATCAACTATGCAAGGATCAAGGAAACAACTCCACTGCACCTACTGTGATGGAACTATATATACAATGGAGAGATGCTTCTATTTGATTGGATTTCCCACCGATCATGCTCTTCATGAAAAGAATGTATAGCATCGCAATCGAACTCAAAAACCTGCTGCAAATCAAATAGAAATTGGATCATTTCACACCAAGTTTGGTCAAACCCCTAATCAGCCTCTTCAATTCACTCCTGAAGAATTTTCACAAACCAAAGCTTTCTTTCAACATGAAAAATTCATTACATCTGTAAATTATATAGGTAATCATATTTCTTGTCGCTCATCATCCATGACTCAAAATTTTAAGGCTTTATAATGGATCATTGACAGTAGTGCCACTAATCATTTAGCCACTTTAGTTATTGATAAAGTCATTGTTCCTATGTTCTCACAAGTCACCTTGCCAAATGGATCCTACGTAAAAATTACAAGTGTTAGCTCTACACATGTTACCAAAAGCCTACATGTCTATGGTGATCTTTGTCCATCCTCATTTCATGTGAATCTACTGGTAGTCAGCAAACTCACATATGCTCTTAATTGTTCTATTCATTCCTTTCCCACTTTTTATATATTGTATAACCTAGCTACGAAGAGGATGATTGACATGGGGAAGAAGAGTAAAGGACTACACTACCTTATGCCACATTCAAAATCACATTCATCTTCACCAATGTCATATCAAGTCTTTTTTCCATTAGGAGTTGTTTGGCAGAACAAATTAGGACATCCATCAGAATTACCCTCTCAGTTTCTATCAAAATTCATTCCATCTTTTGTTTATGATTTGCAACATTCATGTGAAGTCTGCCCTTTGGCAAAACAAACCAGGTTATCCTTCCCTATAAGCTCTATTCAAAGTACTAAATTTTTTGAGCTTATACATTGTGATATTTGGGGTCCATAAAAGATTGAACCATACTCTGGTGCACATTATTTTTTTTTAACTATTATGGATGACTACACTTGTTTTACCTTAATTTTTCTTATGAAATTCAAATATGAAACACAAGGGTTGTTAAAGTTATTAGACACTTTTATCCACACTCAAATTAACTGTCAAGTTAAAAGTATACGAAGTGATAGTGAGCTGGAAGTTATCTCCTTAAAGCCATACTTTCCACTCATGGCATTTTACTCTAAAATTTATATTCTTACACACCTCAACAAAATGGTGTTGTTCAACGAAAACATAGACACCTACTTAATATTGGTATTGCTTTAGGATTCTAAGAAAATTTACCATTACAATTTTGGGGATAGAGCTTTCTCACTACCACTTATCTCATAAATCATCTTCCCACCCTAGTTTTCAATCACAAGTCACCCTATGTACTCCTATATGGAATACCACCCATATATACCCATCTTCTTGCTTTTGGATGTCTTTGTTATGCCACCAACTTACAACCTTTTACTGAATTTTCACCACAACCTCGTCCCTTTATTTTTGTTGGATACCCTTCTAATCAAAAAGCATATCATGTTTATGACCTTACCACTCTACAATTTTTCTCTAGTCGAGTTATTTTTCATGAAAACACATTTCCTTTCTTAAATCACACTTCAGCCAATTCCTCCCAACAACCATTTCTTCCCACAATACTTTCTAAGCCTAATGACACCTTAATTTCATAACCATTATTTTTTTATCCCTCACCAACTGAGACCCCTGCCACTCCATTAACTTCCTCTTCCTCTAAAGACTCTACATCACCACCCATACAATCTTCTCCTTCTTTAAAACCAACCACACCCACTCCTATTCTATGTCATGCTGATTGGCCATGACAAACCTCTATTCTGCTTCATGATTTTCATTGTGGTCAAGTTGGTATGCCACCACTCTTTGCATCCACAATCAAGTCAGCCTCTTCGCGGTCAGCTACTCAATATCCATTATCAAGCTTTATTTCCTATCAGTCCTTATCTCCTTCTCATCAAATATTTGTTAACAACATTACTAGCACTCTTGAATCAAAAACATATGAGCAGACACTTAGTGATCCTAGGTGGTGTGAAACAATGAAGACTGAGCTCACTGCACTTAAAAATTAAAAGACATGGTCTCTGGTTTCATTACCACCACATTGTCGTCCCGTTGGCAGCAAATAGGTTTTCATAATCAAATACAATTCGAATAGCTCTGTGGAATGATATAAAGCATGCTTAATATCTAAGAGATTCAACTAACATGAAGGCTTGAACTATCATGAAACCTTTGCTTTAGTTTCAAAATTAACTATAGTTTATTATCTGCTCGCCATGGCAGAAGTCTGGAATTGGCCCCTCTTTAAATGGACATCAATAATGTCTTCCTTCATGGTGATTTACTTGAGGAAGTTTATATGAATCCATCACAAGGACTTTGTCAACAAGAGGAGAAGGTTGTATGTCAGTTATATAAGTCCCTGTACGGACTCAAACAAGTGCCCAAAAACTGGTTTGCTAAATTTTTAAAAGCCATTAAAACAGTCAGGTTCTCTCAATCACACTCAGATCATTTTATCTTTGTGCAAGAAAAAGGTTATACTCTAACCATTGTTCTTATATAAGTAGATGGTATAATCATTACTGGGAACAATGACAAGACTATTTGAGATATCAAGTTGTTTTTTCAACAACAATATCTTGGTAAGCTGAAGCATTTCTCGGAGTACAAGTGGCAAGATCAAAGGCTAGAATAGTTATATCTCATCAAAAATACACACTAGAAATTCTTGGTGATATTGAATGATGTTGCACACTACAGAAGGTTGGTAGGGAGATCAATCTATCTTATAAATACTAGACTAGATATCATGTATTCTGTCAACATCTTAAGTCAATTTATGCATGCACTGAGAAAACCTCATTGGTATGTTGCTCTTTGTGTAGTAAGACTTAAAGAACAACCTAGATTACAACTTATTATTTTCTTCCAGCAGCTCTCTACAATTGAGAGCTTACTGTGCATTTCTTGGAGATTCTCTCATCTCGTGGAAGACATGAAAACAAAAAATAGTCTTCAGGTCATATGCTGAAGCTGAGTATAGGTCCATGGCTATTGCAACATGTGAACTCACATGACTCATTTGCCTATTTATAGATCTACAAGTGCACTTAAAACCAATCACTTTATTTAGTGACAATCAAGGAACACTTCATATTACTACAAATCCGGTACATCATGAATGTACAAAACATATTGAAATTGATTGCCATTTTGTAAGAGAAAAAATTCAAGCAGGTCAAATTGTTACAAAATTCATTCCCTCCTATCTTCAATTAGTAGATATATTTACTAAGACTTTAAGGAGAGGAAATTTTAAGAAATTAACAAGCAAGTTGAACATTCTCAACATTCATGCTCCAACTTGAAGGAGAGTGTTGAAAAGATAAATAAAAATTGATCTTCCTCTGTTGAAGGAAATCTACTCCTAATGTTGATTCACTATTGAAGATTATCCTCTAGAACTTAGGCTGTATAGATGAACTGATTCAGTAGGACTCAATCACTTGCAGCTCCTATTTTCTAGTTATGTACTTGTATATATATTCTCATTGTAAACTTTGCAAATCATTTTTTATTGAATGAAACAAAACCTTCTGTCAATTATTCTTCCCAACATTTATTTATCTTGTTTTCAAAAAATAGCAAAATGTATTAATTAGGTGCATGGTGGTCAAAGCACATACGTACTGAAATGGAAGGAGTTAATTTTGTGGTGAAGTTAGATTGTTTAGTGGAGGTGGGATTGGATGGCTGCTATGATCAATTGATATTGCCAACAATTGTTGGCATACGAGAGTTATGGGTTCTAAGTGAAATTGATTTTGTTGATGGTTTTTACAAGGAACATGATGACAACAATGGTTTTTAGAGTTTGGTGAGAGATATGATGAATGATAAAGAGAGAGAACGAGATTTTATGTTGTGAGATAGAAGAGAATGATAGGTTTGTTGAGATTGAAATGAGATTTACAGATTTCTTGATTCCGTGGAAAAACTACTTCTGTTATTCATCCTTTGCTTCACCCCTTTACATTGACATTTATACAAACACTTCAATAACAGATAACTTGTAACCCTCTCCTAACCACTAACTAACAAACTTCTAATACAAACTGAATACAATTGACATATCTCCTAACTAACTCTATGGCATACCTAACATATCCTCCTTTAAACAGTTTAATGGCATTACACATACTCCCAAGTGTTCCCTCAGCTTTATATATTCCTCCAATTTTAATAGTTTTGTCATAATATCAGCTACTTGATCTTGTGACTTGGAAAACTTTAGTTCCACTGCACCTTCTTTTGTTAAGTCTCGGAGAAAATGATACCTAACAACTATGTGCTTACTTCTTCCATGCATTACAGGGTTCTTGGACAATTTAATTGTAGAACTGTTATCACAATAGATCACACAATACTCTTGATTCTAGCTGAGACGGTTAAGAATTCTTTGTAATCATATGGCTTGGCAGGCACACAATGCGGCAGATATAAACTCAGCTTCGGTTGTAGATAATGTAACCACAGCCTGCTTCTTAGACATCCATGATACTGCTCCATAACCCATTAAGAACACATAACCTAAAGTACTTCTTCTATCATCGATGTCTCCCGCATAATCACAATCTGAATATGCAATCACACTTCCTGACCTTTTTCGTGTCTTGTAACAGACACCTAGTTCAGTGGTACCTTTAAGATATCTCATGATTCTTTTTACTACTGACATATGTAGTTCGGTTGGCTTCTCTATACATCTACTCACCAAGCTCATTACGTACATTAAATCAGGCCTTGTCACCGTTAAGTACATTAGGCTGCCAATCATTTATTTATACTTAGTAGGATCAACTTTATTTCCACCTTCATCCTTAGTTAACTTGAATCCAGGCACCATAGGAGTCTTTGTTGCATTGCTGTTTTGCATTCCAAACTTCTACAATATTTCTTGTGCATATCTTCGCTGACTTATGTAGATTTGTACCTCATTCTAAATTACTTCCACCCCTAGGAAGAATTTCATCCTCCCTAGATCAATCATGTCGAATTCATTCTTCATTGAGCATTTAAATTCTTCCATTAGCACTCTGTCATTACCTGTGTAATTCACATCATCTACATAGATGATCACAATCAATAGTTTTCCTTCTCCTTTCGATTTGGTGAACAAAGTATGTTCACTTGTACATTTCTCAAATCCTTCCCTTAAAAAATAAGTTTATATTTTGCTATACCATGCCCTTAGGGCTTGTTTCAATCCATATAGAGCCTTTTTCAGTTTCAGCACCTTTACCTCATCTCCCTTCTTAACAAACCCTTTTGTTGCTCTACATAAACATCTTCCTTCAGCTCACCATATAAGAATACACTTTTAATATCCAGTTGATATACAATCTAGCCTTTTAGTGCTGCAAGTCCCAAAATCATACGAATTGTGTCCCACCTTGCAACTGGTGCAAATACCTTTGTATAGGTGATGCCCTGTTGTTGTGCATATCCTAAAGCCACCAACCTTGCTTTATATTTATCTACCTCTTCTTTTTCATTAAGTTTTGTTTTATATATCCATTTCACTCCTGTGGCTCTTGTTTCAGCTGGCAGTACACTCAAATCCCATGTATTGTTCTTCTCTATTGCCTGTATCTCACATTCCATAGCCTTATGCCATACTGGACTCCCTACTGCCTCCTCATATGTGCTAGGATCACCACTCTTATAGTACATAACCATAGTCTGATCTTCTTCATTATCAGACAATCCCTCACCTGTTACATGCTCATTCAACTAGGTTGGCTTAGAAATCCTTCTTTGTAGTTTGCCTGAGGTTGTAGTGTGATTTCTGCCAATCATGCTTTTGTGAGCTTCTTCACTATCTTCAATCTCCCTTTCAAGCCTGTTAGCCCTATTGACCTCAATAGCTGAGGATCCTGTATCAATATTATTACTTACTTCTCCATTAGCTACATTAGTATTTTCTTCTTCATCAGCTACACTTGCTAGATTCACTAGATTTTCTTCTCTATCACTATCTCCCCAGTCAAGTGTCTTCTCTCCCATACTTGACTCCTCATTGTTCTAGTCCCATTCTTCATTCTCATCAAATACTACATCTTTACTGATCACAATCTTCTTGGTTGCAAGATTGTACATCTTGTATGCTTTTGATTCACAACTTATGCCCAAGTGTACACACTTAGTGCTCTTATCATCAAGTTTTCTTCTCTTCTGCTCTGGATAGTGCACATACCCAATACACCCAAATATTTTTGAAATGCTTTACTGATGGTTTGACACTACTCTAGGCTTCTTCAGGAGTCATGTCCTTTATTATAATGGTTGGACTTCTATTCAATATATGTATTGCCCAAGCAGTTGCTTCTGCCCAAAATTCCCTTGGGACCTTTTGCTCAACCAACATGCTTCTTGTCATATTCATGATGCTTATTTTTTCACTCAGCAACCCCATTTTGCTGTGGGGTATATGCAGAGGTGAGATGTCTATTTATTCCATTGTTCCTGCAAAATTCATAGAAATCTTCAGAGGTAAATTCCCCTCCTCTATCAGTCCTCAGCCCATGAATTTTTCCATCAATTTCCTTTTCAACCAGCCTTTTGTAGTTCTTGAATGTAGTCAATGCTTCTGATTTTTCTGTCAAGAAATATACCCATGTCTTCCTTGAAAAGTCATCTATGAATGTAATTAGATACTTCTTCCCACTGTTGGACTCACGCGTCACGGGTCCACATATATCTGCATGTATCAATTGTAGTCTTTGTGATGCTCTCCACTGACTTTGCTTGGGAAAGGATTTCCTGTGTTGTTTTCCTTTCAAACATCCTTCACACATCTCTGCAGGAGCTTTTATCAAAGGCAAGCCTTTCACCATGTTCTTATAATGCAAGATTCTCAATCCTTTGTAACTTAGGTGACCCAATCGACTATGACATAGTTTTGTTTCATTTCCAGTTATAGCCTTGAAGCATGCATGTTCCTGTTTGCCAAAGTTCATAGAGGCTAATACAACAAACATGCGATTGGTTGTCATCTCACTTTGCATAATGAGACCTCTACTAGAATGAAACAATTTGCATATATTGTTTTGTATAAGTATGGCTAAGCCTTTCTCTTGCAATTGTCCAATGCTTAGAAGGTTATTCTTCAATTCTGGAATGTAATATACCTGAGTAATTAATTGAATCACTCCTTTTATATTCATTCTAACACTTCCTCTCCCCATCACAGTCATTCTAGAAATGTTTCCTAGTTTAACCGACTGCCTAAATTCTTCATCTAACCTTTCAAACCACTTTTTATTTCTTGTCATGTGGTTACTATAGCCCGAATCTAAAAACCATACCTCATCTCTTTGTGCTTGGTGCAGCTCCACATGTGCCATAAGCAACAGCTCTTCTTCTCCTTCCAATTCTGTGTAATTAGCCCTTTTCTCCCAATCATTGCATTCATACTGAAAATGCCCTAACTTGTGGCATTTGTAACACTCAATCAATTCCCTATTAAACTGCCCTAACTTGTGGCATTTGTAACACTCAATCAATTCCCTATTAAACTGTTGTTTGTCTCTTCCCCTTCCCCTGCTTTGAAATCCTCTGAAGCAACCTCTGCTGAAACCACCTCTGCCCCTTCCTCTTGGTGTTCTATCATCATAAACAACTTTAAGTGCTTGATCCTCTTCCTTGTGTTCTTGCATTCGTTGCTCATGAACCAAGAGACTGCCATGAAGTTCATCAATGCTCATTGTGTCCAGGTCATTTGATTCTTCGATTGAACATGTGATATAGTTGAATTTCGAGGTCATGGATCTCAAAATTTTCCCAACTACTACACTCTGTTGTATCTGCTCTCCATGGGCTTTCATTTTGTTAACTACCGTTAGGGTTTTGGACCCATATTTATCTACCTTCTCTCCCTTCTTCATGCTTAACAGTTCAAATTCCCTTCGCAGTGCTTGCAATTGTGATCTTCTGACCTTTGTGGAGCCTTGATATTTTCATTTCATAGATTCCCAAATTGCCTTTGTGTTTTCTTTGTCAAGAATTGTCTCCATGATTTCTCTGTCAATTGCTTGAAAAAGAAAGTTCTTGATACACAGATCTTTGAGTTTGGCTTTTTCTATCAATTTCTTCTGACCTTCACTTGTAGTTGTTACTTGAGTTTCTGTGGGAACCCTTTCCTCTACTAATTTCCACATTTCTTTGCTTCTCAAGAAATTCTCCATCAGCATTGACCAGTGGTCGTAGTGCCCAACAAACTTGGGAATGGAGGCTTGCACAATTTGTTCTGAGCTTCCTGACATTTCTTAGCAGAGGTACTCTTCTTGTTTACTCTTCTTGAACTATTCTGATACTCTTCTTGTTTACTCTTCTTGAACTCTTCTTGTTTACACTTCTTGTGGTTTCTTTTCTTCTTCTTTCTCTCTATGTTTCCCTGGTTTTTTCCTCTTCCAATCACTCTATGTTTCCCTTTAATCAGGCCCCTCTCTCGGTTGCTCTGATACCAATTGTTGAGATTGAAATGAGATTTACAGATTTCTTGATTCTATGGAAAAACTACTTCTGTTATTCATCCTCTGCTTCACCCCTTTACATTGACATTTATATAAACACTTCAATAGCAGATAACTTGTAACCCACTCCTAACCACTTACTAACAGACTTCTAATACAAACTGAATACAATTGACATATCTCCCAACTAACTCTATGACATACCTAACAAGGTTGTGGTAATTAATTTTCAAGACCAAATGTAGGAATATAGCTAAATAAATACAAGAAATGACATTTTTATCAAAAGTTTTCTATTAAAAATTGACCCAGCATAAAATCACAAGGAATACGATCAATATCAATTTAAAAACTTATCACCCTAAATCCTAATTAATATTGAACTTCAACAATTTAGTTTTTTTCATCAATTTAAAAACTTATGCTGACTTAGAATGCAACTATAACTTTCAAGTATAATTTCAACTAAATTATAGAATAACACACAGTAGTTTTTCCAAAAACAATCTCAGATCGAAAACACAATCTCATTGAACAAAGTCAGCCACCGTGATTAACGAGGAGAAGAGCAAAAAAATTGGTTTTCTTCTCTTTTAGTGTATAGTTATCGTCTTCTCGATCATTGTTTTTTAATTAATACACAAGCCAGGCGATGTGATGTAAGGTGTAAAACGCAAACAAGAAGTATAGATGGCGAAGTCTTTGACTTTCATGGACAGTTAGCTACGCAAACTATTTGACTACTCATAAACCTGTTAGCATGCAAATGATGTGTAGTCGCAGACAAGAAGTTCTAACTTTGTACCCCATACAATTCTACGACATTAATGCATTTTCTTGTCAATGTACGGACACTGTATATGAATAATAGTAACACACAACTTTAGTTTATTACCTCAGGAACTCTTCTTTTTCCAAAATCAGCGTGTGGTTTAGGACAATCCCAATTTAATCAAATAAAAAAATCACATCGTTCGAGCTTCTCAGGAACATAAAATATAGGATTAGCTTGGTTAATCCAATATCTTTTAATAGAATATGGCTGGTCAGGCCACCGGTTTTAAATGTCCTACTCGACTCCTTCAAAAGTTTTTACCAGCACCATGCATGCACGCATCCCACTGTATTGCTAACCCTATAAATCGAAGCCTCTTCCCATTCAATCTTGCATCAACACATCACCCACATAGAAAGCAACACATAACGACAATGAAAGCTGCAACTCTATTGCTTTCTTTCCTTCTTTCTGCCTTAGCTGCAAATCAATATTTGCCTAGGGTAGCAGCTGCTTCAGCCCCTGATCCAGTGCTTGACGTCAATGGTAAGATACTTACCACCGGCTCTAGCTACTACATCCTGCCGGTGATCCGTGGGAGAGGTGGTGGGCTCAAAATGGCTAGCACAGTAAGAAAAACCTGCCCACTTGATGTGGTCCAGGACCGATACGAGGCATCAAATGGTCTCCCACTGAAATTCACACCTGTGAACTCCAAGAAAGGTGTCATCCGCGTCCACACTGATCTTAACATAAAATTCTCTGCCGCGTCAATCTGTCACCAGTCAACAGTGTGGAAGCTAGACAGCTATGATGAATGGGCGAAACAATGGTTTGTCACGACCAATGGGGTTGAAGGAAACCCTGGTCCGGAAACAACCAGCAACTGGTTCAAGATCGAGAAGTTCCAAAATAAGTACAAGCTAGTTTTCTGTCCTACAGTGTGCAGGCACTGCAAAGTTATGTGCAAAGATGTCGGGATTTATATTGATGCTAAAGGAGAAAGGCGTCTAGCTCTTAGCGACGTGCCTTTCAAAGTTATGTTCAAGAGGGCTTGAAGATCGTGATCGATGCTGCAATATGCTCAGATACAGCTTCAATAAGCTACGTATTGTGGCTCTTCTTCTGCCGTGTAACATTACAATACAATAAACTGTAATTCTGGAGGAATAAATTCCATATTTGGAAATTAAAATGTATCTCATTTTCTCTAATAATAAAAATACATTAACTAAATAATTAATTAACATGGTAAAATCATGTAAGAACTAACTTTTTTAATTTTTCCCTTTTCCATAAGGAGATCTAATATCACCTTCACCAATATTTCTTGGATTAAATATTGCGTATTCATTAAAACCATGAACTCCATTGCAATAATATATTTTAGGCAATTCTAGAGGTGATTCGTGAAGCATCTATAAACGATCCTCTATTATTTACATTAAATTTATATACAGTAATTATGTATAAATTAAATACATTAAGTAAACAAATAATTAATATGATAAAATCATATAACAATTATTTTTTATTATTTTGCACCTTCTTCATGGACATTTAATATCGCCTTCAATAATATTTCTTGGATTAGATATTGTATATATAGTTAGTAAAACTATAAACTTCATTGCAATAATACATCCTACAATACCATTGGGGTGATTTCCAATACATTCATAAACAATCATCTATCACTTATATCAAACATATAGATAATAATCATGTATTAACTGAAATACATTAAGCTTTTTTCTTTTTTTAATAAGGTAGATGATTTGCTTTGACATATTTATTTTTAAATAAACCAAATTAGGCATTTAATGTAAATGAAACATCATCTCCATTGAAGATGAAGTTTTAAATCTTACGAACCTATTTTTTAACTTGGTTTCATTTAAAAATAGTAAGCAAAAACTGCCTAAGAACCATGATAAACCCGTTCAAAACTTCTAAAAACTCTTTAATTAGTAAAAAAAATAGGAAAGAAATACAAATACAAAAAGATTCAAGCCCTAATCTACTTTTTCTAGTAACTATAACGATACGACAGTAAGAAAACACCTTATGGCACTTTTTTCTCCTTCCCTTTGTCTAATAATTTTGTGTTTTCTCTCTTAAAACTCAAGAACTGAATTATGGAAAGACAAAAAGTTTAGACCTAAACATAAAATCCAAAAACAAAGGGACAAAAAATGAGTTGATTTACACTTCTGGATGAGAGTTAACATTTTACACGAAAATAAGAAAAGGCCCCATTTAATTTTTGTGCATTTTATTTTTATCTGAAATTTTTTAGTTATTTTTGTACTATAAATTCTAACCCAATTACATTTAATCACTCTTAAACTAACAATTGAAAATTGATCACACATCGAATTTGCTAGAATGTGCAAAGAAAATAAAATGTTAACACATAAAGCCCATTGGGATATTTGACTACCTAAAAACACAATCTATTATTTTTAAATTTTTTGTCTTTACTTTGAATCAAAACTTCCGGAAGGGTTCTTCTTAGCTTTTGCTTGATCGATTTGCATCTTTCTTTCAATGGTTCCCTGTGTACTGCAATATCCATATCCCATCTAGACATATCCTTATAAGGCCCAGGAGAAATATCTATATAATCCCTAAATAGTGCAATCAAATCTTCTCTTTCCTTTTGTGTGATCAAAGTTCCTATCCTAAGCTTTCTCTAGCTTTCTTCATTAGCCATGTTTAGGGCTTAAAGCTTCTCCTTAATGGGTTTCCAAACTTATTAATTTCATGAATTTCTTAATATTATGTTCATTCCCTTATGTGTTTTAAAATTCAACCATTCATTCTCAGTGCAAAGTGCAAGTGTTGTTACGAAAGATCTGTTTTAACGGTTCCCAAAAAAAATATTTTTTTTATTTTGCAGTGTAAATGGACAGTAAAAATATAAATAAGAATTTTGAAACTGCATGATCTCATTAAAAAAAAATTAGCTTGAAAACAAAGATAAGATCCAATTAATGTCTTAAGCCATGATTGTCAATGAAAACAAAATGGGGAACGACCAACCATATAGAAAACATCATAATCTAACAAGTATTTGCTGATTATATTTTGAGCACCAATGCAACAAGATACTATGGAGTATACACCCTAACGATAGGTTCTAGTTCCTTTATGTGAGACATAGGGTAGGTTTACTACTTGGTCTCTAAAGAGGGTCTTTCGCTATCCCATTGATCACCTTCATAAAGACAATATGGGGGTTTAGCAGGTAGCGGGATGGTACGTATACCAATCACTACCAGTCTAAACACTCAACAAAGAGTTGGGGTTTACACAAACTTCAACCTTGACTCAAGTCATAGGTAAGCTGCTAGTCCCCCACCTAATTTAAAGTTTATTGTGTGTGCCAAAAAAAATAATAAAGGTGATGCATGACAAAATATTTTTTTCATATTCGATATGTCATGTATGATATGATGTAAAGATGCATGCTAAAATATAAATCATTAAAAAAAATAAACATATCATAAACAAATAAAATTATCAAGCCTAATCCAAATTTTCCAGTGGAGTCGCCATCCTGTCGCACCCCATCGTGAGAGCGCGGCGTCACAGCGACCCTCCAGGTGAGCGGGGAAATTCAATGTCGGGGTCTTATCTTTATTTTTTATGGAAAAGAGAGCCGCCACCTAGTATTATGGTTACTAGGAAATCTAAAATTGGTCTTTCAGAGATTCTAAGGCAAGGGACTGGTTACGTAAAGAGAAGGTTTTAGCACCCATAATACGCCCTACCTAAGGTAAGCTACTTGACATTTTGGTTTGCTTATGATTTGTTATGGTTTTGATTTTTCAAAGAATGGGTTGGTTAAAATGGTGATGGTGTATTATCCCCGTCGCATATTTTGGATATTAATTCCTTACGATTTATTTATCCAAACACCGATAGTGAATAATAGCAAATTATCCCCTTCGAATATTTTGGATATTGACCCCTTAGGATTTATTTATCCAAACATCAACAGTGAATAATAACAAATTATCCATGTCGAATATTTTGGATATGGACCCCTTAGGATTTATTTATCCAAACACCGAGATAATAGCAAATTATCCCTGCCGAATATTTTTTATATCGACCCCTTAGAATTTATTTATCCAAACACTGATAGTGGATAATAGCAAATTATCCCCGCTGAATATTTTGGATATTGACCCCTTTAGGATTTATTTATCCAAACACCAACAGTAAATAATAACAAATTATCCCCGTCGAATATTTTGGATATTGATCCTTTAAGATTTATTTATCCAAATACCAACAGTGAATAATAAATTCCTAAAAATACGATTTTGATATTTTTGGAATATTGGCCAATAACCTTTGGATATTGCAAACATGTTGTAGAATCCAAAACTGAGAGAAATGATTTTTCTTTGTGAAATCCATGCTAAAACATATTTTTTCTTCAAACTCCAAGATAATATATAGTTTTTGGAAAACAAAAAGAATTTTCAAAATATGCTAGTGTATTGGCCGTATTCACGAAAAATATATTTTTTTATGCAAATTTTACATATTTTTGTATTTTTATGTTTTGAGTGGGCTGGCAACCCACATGCTGAAAGATTTAAGCCCTAATCTACTTTTTCTAGTAACTATAACGATACGACAGTAAGAAAACACCTTATGGCACTTCTTTCTCCTTCCCTTTGTCTAATAATTTTCTATTTTCTCTCTTAAAACTCAAGAACTGAATTATGGAAAGACAAAAAGTTTAGACCTAAACATAAAATCCAAAAACAAAGGGACAAAAAATGAGTTGATTGACACTTCTGGATGAGAGATAACATTTTACACGAAAATAAGAAAAGCTCCTATTTAATTTTTGTGCATTTTATTTTTATCTATAATTTTTTAGTTATTTTTGTACTATAAATTCTAACCCAATTACATTTAATCACTCTCAAACTAAAAATTGAAAATTGATCACACATCGAATTTGCTAGAATGTGCAAAGAAAATAAAATGTCAACACATAAAACCTTATAAACATTAGATATAAAGATTAGATTGAAAAAGAATGAAAGTTTGATGATGAAAAAAAAAGAAGAAAACAATGCACGTCCATAGTTATTTGTGAGAAATTTCTTTAAATTGGACTATAATTAATTTAATTTTTAAAATTCATCAAACACATTGAATATAAAATGAAAGTAATATGCTAAAACATTAAATATCAATATAATTAAAGATGACATTGTTGATTATATAGTGCAACCCATAGTGATTTAGAAGGAGAAAAACCGTAAGGCAACCTAAAAATCAGTTTTCTTTTCTGTTTTGTTCTTTTATAATTATCCTTCTTCCCAATACTTGTTTTTTAATTTACAGGCCACGGAATGCGATGTAAAGTACTTTCAATCGCAAACAAGAATTATATAAGGTAAAATATTTGACTTTCATGGACGGTCAGGCAAAGTTTTTGAATGATCATCCATTCCAACACACAGAAAATTATAAACTGATCAGCACATGATTCGTAGTAGCTGACAACAAGTTCTAACTTTAGTTTATTACCTCGAGAAATTCTTCGACATCAATGCAACTTTTGTCAAACGACACTATATATGAATAATAAAGCTCAAGTTAATTAAATAAGGAATTCTTCTTTCCCAAAAACAGGGTGTTGTTTTGGACCATCCCCATTTTGTACGAGCTACTCAGGAATATAAAATGTAGGATGAGGTTTATACAAGATCCGTAGTTGACTTTATGGCTGGCCAAGCCACCAGTTTTAAAAGTTCTTGCCAGCACCATGCATGCACGCATCCCACTGTATTGCTCACTCTATAAATCCAAGCTTCTTCCAATTCAATATTGCATCAACACATCACACACACAGAAAGCAACCCATAATTAACGACAATGAGAGCTGCAATTCTATTGCTGTCCTTCCTTCTCTCTGCCTTAGCTGCAAATCAATATTTGCCTAGGGTAGCAGCTACTGCAGCCCCTGATCCAGTGCTTGACGTCAATGGTAAGATACTTACCATCGGCACGAGCTACTACATCCTGCCAGTGATCCGTGGGAGAGGTGGTGGTGGGCTCAAAATGGCTAGCACCGTAAGAAAAACCTGCCCACTTGATGTTGTCCAGGACCGATACGAGGCATCAAATGGTCTCCCACTGTAATTCACACCCGTGAACTCCAAGAAAGGTGTCATCCGCGTCCACACTGATCTTAACATAAAATTCTCTGCCCCGTCAATCTGTCACCAGTCAACAGTGTGGAAGCTTGACAGCTATGATGAATGGGCGAAACAATGGTTTGTCACGACCAATGGAGTTGAAGGAAATCCTGGTCCGGAAACAACCAGCAACTGGTTCAAGATCGAGAAGTTCCAAAATAAGTACAAGCTAGTTTTCTGTCCTACAGTGTGTAGGCACTGCAAAGTTATGTGCAAAGATATCGGGATTTATATTGATGCTAAAGGAGAGAGGCGTCTGGCTCTTAGCAACGTGCCTTTCAAAGTTATGTTCAAGAGGGCTTGAGGATCGTGATCGATGATGCAATATGCCCAGATACAGCTTCAATAAGCCACGTGATGTGGCTCTTCTTCCGCCGTGTGCGTTGTAACATTACAATAAACTGTAATTCTGAAGGAATAAATTCCATATTTGGAAATTAAAATGTATCTCATGTCGTTACGTGTGTGTGTGTTGCTAGTGACTTGAGATCTTACCGAATAAAGAAACAATGTTTACTATTGTGACGCTGTTTTTTTTTTTTTTTAGAAAAATCCAAGAAAAACAATAGAATAATATTTATTTTAAAAGAATATAAGAGATACTCAGAGTTAGATTTCACAAATATTAAAAGCTTTTGTATTGTTTTTAGTAAAAATATAAAATGATGTTTGTTTCACTTCATGTTGGTAAAAAGGATTCAAGTTTTGAGTTGAGAGTCTTAAGAGAAATGACAAACTTGTGAAATGTTCATTAGACTTGTTTTGTATGGTAAGGCTTTGTCTACCGATCGAGATTGCTTGTTTTTTATTTATTTATTAGAAAAGGGTTTTATTAGGACTATAAGATAAACTTTGGCTCTTGGCTATTAAGATAAGGAATATTTGTAGGCTCAAAAGATATTTATGAGATTTTAGGAGTTGACGCGATAGTATCAGGATTTTGGGAATCACCATCTAATTATTTAGTTAGGGCTGCTATGAAACATGAAATTTCTGATCTTTTCATAGTTTTGAAGAGTTATGGGCAAGTTATAGTTAAGAAAGATGTTAGCATAACTAATGCAAACTACCTGAGGTAGATTGTTTTTAGAGAGGTTTTGATACAGTTTAAAGTTTCGGTGGTTTCCTAGCAAGTTGTTCTGGTTTAGGATGAATAATATATATTTTTAATTTGTCATAGACTTGTGTACTTGACATTTCTTGTCTTTTTATAGGCTTGAAAAAAAAATGAGATTTTCCATTGAATAATGTCATCCACATTGATATGTTAGTAATTTCACTAAATAGGTCTCTAATTAAAATGTAAGGATTCAAATGTTACAAAAATTCTTATTAATTACAGAAATTTTATTATGTTTTATACAATAACTAAAAAGTCCTCGTTTAAAATATTGCAACTTTACCATTAAAGTGTTTGTTTTTATGAAAAACCATAGCCACCACCTTTTACCTTTTTATCTTCCTTTTCTTATCTTAACCCAGCCACACCAGTGCTTGCACCAACATTGATCTCTCTACTACCTTTTATATACTCGTTGATTTATGAAAATAAAGAAAAATCAAATGATCTTGTAGATATTTTATAGACTGGGAATTACAAGCTATTATAAGTCATCTTAAAATGCCAAAGAAAAATAGAAAAACTAGCAAATTGTATTAGGTGGTGGTCGAAGCACCTACTGTAATGGAAGGAGGTAATTTTGTGGTGAAGTTGGGTTGTTTGGTGGAGGTGAGGGTGGAATTGGATGGCTGCTATGATTGGTCGATACTGGCTGATGCAAATCAGGAGACGATTATTGATGCAAATCAGGAGACAAACTCACAACAAGATCAGAAGGCAGAGCAAGAGGCAATTGGAGCATAGCACGGGACAACTAACGTGCCAGACATGGAGACAATTGATACATTACCATAAACTACACTCTACCATTACAAGAAGACACATATGGAAATTGCAACATCAACACAGCTGCTGGAGTCATGGAATCCCACCGTTGCAAGAAGTCCAATTTTAGCTAATTTTATTAATTAGTGGATTGCCTTTATTTATCTGCATTTATTTAATTTCCTAATTTGTTGCTTTCCTAGTTAAGTTTGGGTTATCATACTTATTTAAGAGGAAGATTGTAACAGAGAAACACAACTTTTATTATCCTTTGATTGAATACAATTCAGTTGAATTTTGGAGAGATTCCAATACAATTGCAAAGAGATTTTGCACCAACCTAATTACGTTTTCTTTGAGATTTAGAAGCCTGCAATACAAGGCACCAATTTGGTATCAGAGCGTCCCTTCATGCCAGTAACAAGAATTGGAACTTTTTACTCCATGGCCACCACCCAAAACAGAAACAACCCCAACCCAAACAACCAAACCCTGACCAATTCCAGTCCTACCTGCCACAACCCGAACACCCCAAACCCACTCAATCAAGAAACAAACAATTCCAATTCCAACCATCAAAATCCAACAAACCCCCAAAACACAAACACTCGAGAACCCGAGCAGCCACAGCTTCATTATCAGCTTGATCAGATTGCTACGGTTATGGCACAAGTGATTCATCGCTTAGATATCATAGAAGAACGATATGCTTGAGAGGAGAATGGCCCCGTTAATCAGCAAAGGTTCCATAGAGCAAGGGTGGAATATAATGCTGCAGATGATATTCAGGAAAATATGGAAGAAGATGTGTACGAGGATCATGAACCACGAGTTCATCGTCCCAGGCAAAATATATACAGGAGGCATGCAGATCATGATGGAGGTTACCAACCTTTGGATGAATTAACAAAAGGAATGAAAATTGACGTACCAGATTTTTCTGGAAAATTAGACCCTCATGCGTTTGAAGACTGGCTTATAGCTATTGAAGATTACTTTGATTGGTTTGCTGTTTTGGGGGACAGAAAAGTGCGCTATGTTCGGATGAAATTGAGAGGGCATGCACGAGTTTGGTGGGGAAGTGTGGAAGAGAAACTACGATGCACTCGACGTCCTGCAGTTGCTAATTGGGAGGACATGAAAGAACGACTCAAGGAAAAATATCTGCCCATTGATTATGAGCAGATGATGTTTGAAGAAATGCTGCAATTAAGGCAGGGCTCATTGACTGTGGATCAATTCACATATCGATTTCACGAACTGACTGTTCGCAGCAAGATAATGGAGACCGAACAACAGACCTTAGCTCAATATCGTACTGGATTACGGGATGAGTTACGGAAGGAAAGGTGGACCTCTAGACTGATCAATGTAGAGGATGCATATCAGTTGTCCCTCCTCATTGAAAAGCAAACAAGGCTTTCGGCTGGAAGGAGGATGACTATGACAGAAGCAAGAACTGAGCACCCAACAGCAAGCACTTTCCAGAGAACACCATTACAGAGGGACCAAAACAGGAATTTTGGCAGTGGAAACATAAGAGGAGTGACAAAACCTGCCAACGAAGGACCTCAATGTTACAAGTGTAAGGGCCATGGGCATTATGCAGTGGTGTGCCCAACAAGAGATAAGAAATTAGCCTTTATATGTGAAAGGGAATTATTGGCTATGGAAGAAACCGGAGACGTAGAAGCAGAGGATTTCAGTGATGATGTTCACAGTGATGAGGAGCACCTTGGTGCGTCAGATTTACCTAGCTGTGTGATCAACAGGGTATTAATAGGAATAAGAAAAGACAAGCCAATCCTGAGTGGCTGCGAACCAACATTTTCCATACCCGAATGGAGCATAAGGATCGTGCTTTAAATGTCATAATTGACAATGGGAGTGGCATGAACGTGGTCTCTGAGATGGCTGTTAGTCAATTGGGATTAAAGGCGGAGAAGCACCCCAGCCCCTATTGGATTAATTGGGTAAATGATGCTAACTCAATCCTTGTTAAGCATCATTGTTTAATTAAATTTTCATTGGGAAAGACATATGTTGATGAGGCTTGGTGCGATGTCATCCCTATGACCATATGCCACATGTTGTTAGGATGACCTTGGCTTTACGATCGTAAAGTGCTTTATGATGGGTATACGAACACATACTCGTTCAACTTTGAAGGAAAGAAACTTGTTCTTGACCCATTGCAAATTTCAGAATTTGAGACGAAACAGGAGGCTTGGCCAGTATTGACAATGCGTAATTTTACACGAGTCATGCATGAGGACAACATGGTGCTCATGTTGGTTACACGGGAAGCAAAATAGGGAGACAGTAAGACACCCATTGAGTTAGCCGAACTATTGAAGGAATTTCAAGATATGATGCCAGCTGAAATACCAAGTCAGCTCCCACCAATGAGAGACATTCAACACGCTATTGACTTGATTCCAGGCTCTTCTTTTCCTAACATTCCACACTACAAGATGAGCCCCATAGAGAATGAGGAGCTTGGTCAACAGGTTCAGGAGTTGCTAAACAAGGGCTTTATCCGAGAAAGTTTCAGCCCCTGTGCTGTTCCAGTTTTATTGATGCCAAAGAAAGATGGCAGCTGGAGAATGTGTGTGGATAGTCACGCAATTAACAAGATAACAGTGAAGTACCAATTCCCCATCCCACGACTCGACGATATGCTGGATGTATTAAATGGTTCTGCTATATTCACCAAGATCGATCTTCGTAGTGGGTATCACCAAATTCGGATTTGTTTGGGCGATGAGTGGAAGACGGCATTTAAAACAAAAGATGGTTTGTTCGAATGGTTAGTCATGCCTTTCGGATTAACTAAGGCACCCAACACTTTCATGCGCGTTATGACCCAAGTACTCAAACCATTTTTGGGAAAATTTATTGTTGTATACTTTGACGATATTCTGATTTTCAGCCAAAGTATGCAGGACTATATTAGCCATGTTGAGCAGGTGTTGACCGTATTACGAGCAGAGAGGCTTTTCATCAACAAAGAAAAGTGTTCATTTATGAAGGAGAGTGTCAATTTCTTGGGATTTATCATCTCCAACCGAGGTGTCAAAGCTGACCCTATGAAGGTCTAAGCGGTTCAAACATGGCCTATGCCCACAAGTGTTTCTGAAGTCAGGAGCTTCCATGGCTTGGCTACCTTCTATCGGCAATTCATAAGGCATTTTAGTACCATCATGGCCCCGATCACTAAATGCCTCAAGGGCAAAAATTTTATATGGGGTACTGCAGCATACAAGGCTTTTCGGGAGATCAAGAAGAAGATGGGAGAAGCACCAGTACTAAGGTTACCAGATTTTTCGAAAGTCTTTGAGGTAGCTTGTGATGCATCCCATGTGGGAATTAGAGGCATTTTAAGCCAAGAAGGTCACCCCATTGCCTTCTTTAGTGAGAAGCTTAATGAGGCGCGTCGATGATATTCAGCTTATGACATGGAGTTCTATGCATTAATGCAAACATTGAAGCATTGGAGGCCTTACTTAATCCATAGAGAATTCATTCTCTACACCGACCATGATTCTCTAAAGCACCTCAACTCGTAGACTAAAATGAATGCACGACATGCTCGTTGGATGGACTATGTGCAACAGTTCGATTTCCTGATCAAACACAAAGCAGGGACAGAAAACAAAGTGGCAGACACCTTGAGCAGGAGGCCTCATCTGCTGCACATTACCTCAGTGACAGTCACTAAGTTTGATAGTGTGAAGAGTGCTTATGCTGATGATGAGGATTTTGGCAAGTTATGGAATGAATTGTCCAGTCCAGACGCACAACACCAGGAAGATTACATGCTGCGTGATGGGTTTTTATTCTTCAAATCACGCCTCTGCATACAACGCGGATCCTTTCGGGAATTTTTTATTTCTGAATTGCATGGTGGAGGCCTAGCTGGACATTTCGGATATGACAAGACTTTTGCAATTGTGGCTGATCGTTTTTATTGTCCAAAGCTAAGAAGGGATGTGCACACTGTAATTGACAGGTGCAGGATTTGTCAAGTTAACAAAGGGACCAAGCAACCAGCAGGGCTGTACACACCCCTACCCATTCCCGACAAACCATGGCAGCAAGTTAGCATGGATTTTGTACTTGGGCTGCTAAAGACTAGTCGATAGAATGATTCAGTCATGGTAGTAGTGGATTGTTTTTCCAAGATGGCTCATTTTATCCCCTGCCATAAAACGTTTGATACATCCAAAGTGGCAGCTCTATTTGTTCGTGAAGTAGTTCGCTTGCATGGCATCCCAATGTCAATAGTTTCAGATCGAGATGTAAAGTTTGTCAGCTATTTTTGGAAGACCTTGTGGGCTAAAATGGGAACGAAGTTGATGTTCTCTAGTGCTTTCCACCCACAAATGAATGGCCAAACCGAGGCGACCAACCGAAGCCTAGGCAACTTGCTACGCTGCCTTGTAGCAGATCATGTTACCAGTTGGGATCTTGTACTCCCCCATGCTGAATTCTCTTTTAACAACTCTGTTAATAAATCTACAGGATGCACTCCATTCAAATTGGTGTATGGGTGTTGTCGCACCCCAAAAAATGATTTCGGTTTGTGGCGTCGTGGCGACTTTCCCCCAGTGCCCGGGGAATTCAATGTCGAGGTCTAATCTTTATTTTCGTGAAAAAGGGAGTCGCCACCTAGTATTATGGTTATTAGAAAACCTAAACTGGTCTTTCAAAGATTCTAGGGTAAGGGACTGGTTGCGTAAAGGGAAGGTTTTAGCACCCCTAGTACGCCCTACCTAAGGTAAGCTGCTTGGTATTTTTGTTTGGCTATGATTTGTTATGATTCTGATCTCTCAAAACAATGTTGGTTAAATGACGAATGGGATATCATTCCCGCCGAATATTTTGGATATCAACCCTTAGGATTTATTTATCCAAATACCAACAGTGAATAATAATATATCATTCCCGCCGAATATTTTGGATATTAATCACTTAGGATTTATTTATCCAAATACCGATAGTGAATAATAAATTATCATTCCCGCCGAATATTTTGGATATTAAACCCCTTAGGATTTATTTATCCAAATACCGACAGTGAATAATAGTATATCATTCCCGCCGAATATTTTGGATATTAAACCCTTAGGATTTATTTATCCAAATACTGATAGTGAATAATACAAATCACCAAAAAAAGTTTTTATATTTTTTTGAATATTGGCCAATACCCTTTGGATTTTACAAACATGTTGTAAAATCTCAAAATGCAACAAATGATTTTTTTCTTTGCGAAATCCATGCTAAAACTCATTTTTCTTCAAAATCCAAAATAATATATATTCTTTTTCGAGAAAAATAATTTTTAAAATATGCTAGTGTATTGGCCGTATGCAAGAAAATAATATATTTTTTTTAAAGTATTTTTTTTTAAAAAAAATAATTTATTTATATTTTTATATATATTCCGTTACTGTTCACGTATAGTGAACAGTAACCGGGACAAAACAGATTTTTAGGAAGACGATGAACAGTACGTTGATTTTTCGAGTATGACGAAATGCTTACCTGTTAACACCTTTGACGAAATGCTTACCTGTTAACATCAACCTGGCCCCCTCTCCCTCTGTTTCTCCTTCATTTTTTTTCAGTATGCAAATCTCTGTTTTTTGCAAACTTCCCTCGTGATTTTTCTCTTCTTTCTGCGTTCAAAATCCTCCTCTGTTTCCCTCTTTTTTTCTACTGTCCTCTCTCTACATAAACTCCTCTCTCCTTTTCTCTCTGCACAAACTGCTATTTATAGCAGAGGAGACCCGAAGATTGATTAGGAAAAAGAATCATGGTTGATCTATTTTGCCGAAGTCATGGGATTGAGCTGTTATAAAATCTGCTGCTGCATTGCTGTTGATTTTCTATTTTTATTCCAATTGATTTCCTTGATTTCATTTGATTGCTGCTGCATTGATCTGCTCCAATTAAATTGTTGTTGTGCTGCTATTTATCAGAGAAAACCCGAATGCTGAGGAAGGTAATTAGAGGAGAATCAAGGAGAAAGGGAGAGAATCAGGAAGAAGATTGATGGAGATAAATCAGGCAAGGTCACATGAAGCATTGATCTGCTTTTGCCGTGGTTAATGATAA
Source organism: Salix dunnii (assembly GCA_015731905.1). NCBI lineage: Eukaryota > Viridiplantae > Streptophyta > Magnoliopsida > Malpighiales > Salicaceae > Salix > Salix dunnii. Next base: position 15,760,772 of record CM027675.1, on the reverse strand, counting down.
TTATGCACGCCTGAAAATTCGCTGGAACAGTGCTTGCTTATGCAGATTTCAAAATTTCTTAAGAAGGAAATTGAATTATGATCGCGCCTGAAGATCAATGTGCATACCATTTAATGCAGATTTCAAAACAAATTTAGAAGGTAAAAATCTGATTTGGTCCTTTAACTTCTTTAATTGCACCAAATTGGATTTAAACTTGATTTTATGCAATTATATCCATCAAAAATTCAATCTCAACCTTGGCTTCGCGCGACTTTCTAATCTGGTCCTTGGCTCCTGATTTTCACGATTTAACCCTCAATCGACCATTAAACTCTTAATTTGCTCAATTTTGCCCGTGTACAAAAATCTATTATTATTTTTTTTATTATTTTTTTTTATTATTATTATATATTTTTTTTATATATATATATATATTTTTCACAAAAATAAAGAGTCAAAAATTGGGTAGCAACAGATGCCCCCTCTTTACAATGCTTACGACTAAAGTCTTGTAAAAGACTTTAAATAGTAAGTGTTGTAAAGAAAGAAAGAAAAAAAAATGGATATGGGTCTCATTATTCTGGGTGACCGACCCAAGTTAGATATGAAGGGTCTTATTTTTCTGGGTGACCAACCCGGTTAGAAGTTAGAAGGGTCTCATTTTTCTGGGTGACCGACCCGGTTAGAAAGGTCTCATTTTTCTGGGTGACCGACCCGGTTAGAAAGTTAGAAAGGGTCTCATTTTTCTGGGTGACCGACCCGGTTAGAAAGGTCTCATTTTTCTGGGTGACCGACCCGGTTAGTGGTTAGAAAGGGTCTCATTTTTCTGGGTGACCCACCCGGTTAGTGGTTAGAAAAGGTCTCATTTTTCTGGGCGACCGACCCGGTTAGCTTGGTCGCATTTTTCTGGGTGACCCACCCGGTTAGTGGTTAGAAAGGGTCTCATTTTTCTGGGTGACCGACCCGGTTAGCTTGGTCTCATTTTTCTGGGCGACCGACCCGGTTAGCTTGGTCTCATTTTTCTGGGTGACCGTCCCGGTTAGTGGTTAGAAAGGGTCTCATTTTTCTGGGTGACCCACCCGGTTAGTGGTTAGAAAGGGTCTCATTTTTCTGGGTGACCCACCCGGTTAGTGGTTAGAAAGGGTCTCATTTTTCTGGGTGACCGACCCGGTTAGCTTGGTCTCATTTTTCTGGGCGACCAACCCGGCTAGCGTGGTCTCATTTTTCTGGGTGACCGACCCGGCTAGCGTGGTCTCATTTTTCTGGGCGACCGACCCGACTAGCGTGGTCTCATTTTTCTAGGTGACCGACCCGGCTAGCGTGGTCTCATTTTCTGGGTGACCGACCCGGCTAGCGTGGTCTCATTTTTCTGGGTGACCGTCCCGAGTGTAATATGAAGGCGGTTTTGTTGTCACAAGTGATTTTGAGGAACGAAACAGCACCTGTCCTCAATTCATATTTTCTTCCGTGGTTTCGTTCACTTGAGATTCTGCTTCTCTCTTTTGGACACATAGGTCACCTTTCTCTGATGCTCCATTATCACGGGATGTCTTCGCCTAATCTCCAAAGCTTTGCAGGCTTCTCTGATTGGATGGCTCATTCAAATTTGTCATAAATCATTTATCCATTCAACGCAAGCGTATTGCTTATCATGGGCTATCTGCGATGATCTTTGCTTTTATCCAAATCTAACCATGCCCCCAAGTGTGGGGTTGCTTGATTTTCCATTTAACGCAGAGTCCTATTATTATTCTTCCATTGAAGTTTTGAGCATTATCAGTTATGATCTTTTCCGGTGGTCCGTATCGACATATCAACAAATTTCTTCAACACCTTTTGCGTTACATGAGCAAATGACCCAACTTTTACCCATCCTATGAAGTAGTTGATAGCCACGAGAATAAACCTATGATCATTGCTGGATTTTGGTTGATAGACCCAATCACATCAATTCTCCATATTGCAAAAAGGCCACGGAGATATCAAGTTAAACATAGGAGCCGGAGGGGCATCATTTTGTCACCACGAACTTGATACTTATGACACTTGCGGACCCAGTTGATGTGATCCCTCTGTAATGTCCTCCAGAAATAACCAGTTCTCTGCATTTTTCTAGCCATCATATGTCTATTAGTATGGGTCGAGCGGATCCTTTCCTGGACTTCCCGAAGTGTTTTTTTTTTTTTTTATCTGGGCAGCTTAGCAAAGTCCCATCAAATGATTTCTTATACAAAACCTCCCCATCAAGGTAAAAAAATCCATCGTTAACTTCCTCAAGGTTTTCTTCTCTTTTTGGATGCCCCCAGGGGATAAGCCTGGTTTTGGATGAAATTTTTGCTATCGTAGTACCAAGGGTTTCCATCTATTTCTCCTTCAACTGAGCAGCAATGAGCTGGTTTATTTTCTGATATCAGTGTGTATCAGCTGTAAGTTTTGTCCTAAGTTTATTCTAGCCATAGAAGCTAGTATGACCAAGGCATCGACAAACTGGTTTCCTTCCCTTCCTAGATGGATGAACTCTATTTCCTCAAATTCTCCAACTAGTTTAGACAGGATTTCTTAGTAAGGTATTTCTTTTCTTTGGTTTGTCATTCTTCTTTTCCTTGACAAATAATTACCATTGAGTCTCCATACATGTCTATTTATGTTCGACCTTAATGCAACTTCTAAACCAAGAATACAGGCTTCATACTCAACAGTGTTGTTAGTGTGCCTGAATTATAACTTAATTGGAAACAGATATTATTTCTTGTCAGGAGAGATTATCATTTCACCTGCTCCATCACCACATATATTTACAGCAACATCCAAGTACATAGTCCACCGTTTTGGTTTCCCTTCTTTGCCTGAAAGTACATCTTCATCGGGAAGATCAAAGTCTAATGACTCATAATCTTCTATAGCATATCGTACTCGGCTAGTAGAACTTGTCATCTTACAATTCGGCTGGACCAGTAGGGGTGGATTTAACTGCTTGATTTTTTAGAAGCCTCTTCACACTCTGCATTCCAAATCCTGGGATTCTTTATTGACAGCCTTTATTTTATTTTTATTTTTATTATTATTTTTTTCACTTCTATCCTCTTGTCACTTACCACAAATCCTAACAACTTCCCAGATTTCAAGCCGTATGGACATTTCACGAGGTTAAACCTCAAACTTAAACTTTCAAACAATTTCTTCAATATCTGGACGTGATTCTCCTCTTCTCCAGATTTAGCAACCTTGTCATCCACATTTATTTCAATCATATCGTGAAATAAAGTCACCATAGCCCTTTGGTCTCCACAAATTTTAAACCTAAATGGCATGACTTTGTAACAGAAGGTTCCTCATGGTGTCACAAAGGTTGTCTTCTCCTCATCTTCTTATGCCATTTTTATTTGATTATACCATGTTAACCCATCCATAAAGGGAATACATGAAGCTATGAGCTGCATTGTCTACTAACATGTCTGTATGTGGTAGCGGAAAATTATCTCTAGGGCCAGCACAATTTTAAATCTCTAAAATCCCTACAAACTCTAATTTTGCTTAAATTGGCCTGCATCTTTTACTTTGATTAAACTTCTGGATGAGTTCTTCTTACCTTTTGCTTAATCGGCTTGCATCCTCTTTTTCCTTTTAGCGGTACCATGTATACTATGATACCCAATCCACGCATATCCTCATGAATCCAAGCAAAAAAAACATCTATGTAATCTCCAAGTTATGTAGTCGAGTCCTTTCTTTCTGTGTGATCAGAGTTCTTATCTGAGCTCTTTCTGGCTTTCTTCATTACCCATATTTATGGTTTAAAGTTCCTCCTTAGCAGGTTTCCACACCTGTCCATGTTGTTCTATTAATTTCGTGAATTCCTTAAATGTTGTTTCATCCCTTTCTACAACTATTATATATTCTTTAAAATTTGGTCATTAATTTTCAGTGTGAAGTGCAGGTGTTGTTGTGGAAGTTCTTTTTTTTTTTTTTTTGATTTTTGAAAATCAATAGAGCATCCTGGATCTCTCAATTCTGGAACTTCTCTCCCTCGGCTAGCTTTCAAATACATGTATGGGCAGCAACTTCTTACAGAGCATAGATGGTTAATTGCGGCAGTTCTTCATCCTTTCTTCCAGGTGTCATGGGTCCCAAATGTTTCTCGATCAACGATGCGTGCATAAATGCATGAGAGAGTGCATAATATAATGTATGATTATGATAAAAATGCTTTGTATAATGGGTATGTATGCATTTCCCTTGTGAACGATTGATAGCCACCACCTCATGAACATAGGGTTTCTGGTCACATTGTTTTGCTATGAGTACTGCCTTTCGAGTCGATGCTTGAGTCATATTCACCAAGAGGCAGATTTTGTAAAATAGATGGGTCAACGCCCTTTTCATTAATGCTTGATAAGTTACTACAATTTGAAAACATGGAGAGAAAAAAATTAATCTACTTCTCTTCGGCCAAAGGTAGGAAGGCAAAATCGTGATTCTCGATTTTCTCCAAAAAGGTGTCAGTCTCAACTAGACTTCGGCGGTAGCGAATGATATCCCTTCTAACATTTCGTGCATTGATTGTAATGACCCGAGAATGCCTAGAAGCTTTATCCATTTGTTCATCCATCTTGGTCATCTTCTCTATAAGCAACATATTGGTTCTGTTTAATGAAGTATTGTTGGTATCGATTTGATCCTTGTGTTTTTCCATTACTGCTAGTTTCTTCTCCAGATGCTTCGCTTTTTCTCTCTCCTTATCGAGCTTTGTTCTCAGAGTTTTTATTTCCTCTCCCTTAACTGCTAACTCTGCTTCAATTGCTTCGTCTTTCTCGGACCCTGTCGAACGACTTTCCAACATTACATGCTTCTTATACAAATCTTCATACTTTTCAATTCTATCCATCAACTCGCACTGAACTTCTGCAAATTTCTCTTGGCAATATTCTATGCTCTCTTGGCATTCATTATCTTTAGTCTTCAATGCGCTGAGCTCGGAGCAACTTTGCATCCACTTCAGACTCATCTCCGTTAATTCTTTCTCCATTCCCAACCTAACATTCTTCTCCTCACCCAACTTTAACTCGAGCTTGGTTAATCTCACATCTTTAGACTGTATTTGCTCATCTAAAAATGCTCTCCCCTTATCGCCTTCCAACACCATTTCTTCTAATGCTGCCTTGTCTTTTCTGCTTTTGCTTAATTCTATTTGGAGTTTTTCTATCTGTTTTCTCAATTCCTCTTCATTGCCAACCCTTTTTCTCTTAATAGGTTTTTCTTCAATTTGAGAGGGCTTGACTTCTTTACTAATCACAGTTGAAGCAGTTAAGTCTCTCCATCTTGCATACCCTTCACTTGCACTAGGATCTTCTATACCTTTTATTTCCACCAAGACGAGATGCCTCCAATCTTGCCTGATGATCCGCAAGACCTCTCGTGAAACAGGATCCTTGATCCAACCAAAGAACTGAGCAATTCCCATGGTCCTCGGAACAAATTGCATGCCCCCATGCTGCCTTACCACAAGGGCGGGAGCATAACTCACTTAGCCGATAATCCCTACCAATGGAACCCAGCATCTTTGCCCGCAACTCATTAGGACATCCACTGCTTTGACCCAAGGAGCTCTCCATTTGAAACTGCTACTGGGTAACACTTTTAGCTTTTCTACCCAACCTTGGTTGTCTAGATCTCCCCATTCTTCTTCCTCTACCATCCTCAATGTTTTTTGGTTGAACCACCAAAAATTATTAAAAACAGGTTTTTTTGTTTCAATATGGCTAACCATCCAAATATATAGCAACTGCGTGCAACATCTCATTGTTCCTTTTCCGGCTCTTCTACAATGGTTAAGTGTTATGATGGTTTCAGCCAAAATAGAAGCCACTGGGTTGATTTTTGTATTCTCATATTCCACATAAGCAGCAGCAACTTCCAAGCTTATTATACCTGTCCGACTTGGGAACAACCCAAGGCCAAATATGCCTAAGGCAATCAATCTCTCTTTCTCTCATCCAGATCTCTGTTCTAGTTCAAACTCCAGCGTTTTCCATTTCAGACCAGCGGCCTTCTTCTCTAAAAACCTTTCCAAACTGGGGATCCTGAGCAGCTTCGACAGTTCAGGGATGATTTTGTCATATCTCAAAGGGAAATAAATTCTGTACATATCATTCGGAAATTCAGTCAACATTCTGTACTCCTCCATAGTAGGGCATAGGTCTATGTTCCCAAAAGAAAAACAACGGTAGTTAGGATCCCAAAAATGAACTAGAGCTCGCACCGCTGGGCTGAAAACTTCTACCTTTGCAATCTCCATCAGGCGTCCATATTTTCTAAAAAATATTTCCTTATCCACATCCTGAAAATGGGTCGTTAACTTATTCACCTCATTTATAATACAATCCAAATTCTTGATTGGTGATAGCCTCATAGCATCGCTTTTAAGGCAGTCTCCTTCAGTCAATTGTGACAATTCAGAACTTCTCCCATATTCCATGATGGAAAGTTTAGTAGTGGTGGCCACTTCGTTCACAAGACCTGTTAGGAAAAAATGTTTTTTAGGGTTTTTTCTTTTTATGTAAAAATTATTATGGAGCATACATCCTAACGATAGGTCCTAGTTCCTTTACGTGAGATATAGGGTAGGTTTACTACTTGGTCTCTAAAGAGGGTCTCTTGCTGTCCCAGTGATCTCCCTCGTAAAGGCGATATGGGGGTTTAGCAAATAGTGGGATGGCACGTATACCAATCACTACCAGTCTAAACACTCAGCAAAGAGTTGGGGTTTACACAAACTTTAACCTTGACTCAAGTCATAGGTAAGCTGCTAGTCCCCCACTTAGCTTAAAGTTTAGTGTGTGCTCTCAAAATAATAAAAGTGATGCATGACAAGGCATATTATGATGACAAGAGGTAAAGATGCACGCTACAGCTTCTAAAAATATAAACCATCCATATAGCAATTATGAAAACCATAAAATATCATAAACAAATAAAATTATCAAGCTTAGTCCAAAATCCCCAGCGGAGTCGCCATTCTGTCGCACCCCAAAAAATGATTTCGGTTTGCGGCGTCGTTACGACTTTCCCCCAGTGCCCGGGGAATTCAATGTCGAGGTCTAATCTTTATTTTCATGAAAAAGGGAGTCGCCACCTAGTATTATGGTTACTAGGAAACCTAAACTGGTCTTTCAAAGATTCTAGGGTAAGAGACTGGTTGCGTAAAGGGAAGGTTTTAGCACCCCTAGTACGCCCTATCTAAGGTAAGCTGCTTGGTATTTTTGTTTGGCTATGATTTGTTATGATTCTGATCTCTCAAAACAATGTTGGTTAAATGACGAATGGGATATCATTCCCGCCGAATATTTTGGATATCAACCCTTAGGATTTATTTATCCAAATAACAACAGTGAATAATAATATATCATTCCCGCCGAATATTTTGGATATTAATCACTTAGGATTTATTTATCCAAATATCGATAGTGAATAATAAATTATCATTCCCGCCGAATATTTTGGATATTAAACCCCTTAGGATTTATTTATCCAAATACCGACAGTGAATAATAGTATATCATTCCCGCCGAATATTTTGGATATTAAACCCTTAGGATTTATTTATCCAAATACTGATAGTGAATAATACAAATCACCAAAAAAAGTTTTTATATTTTTTTGAATATTGGCCAATACCCTTTGGATTTTACAAACATGTTGTAAAATCTCAAAATGCAACAAATGATTTTTTTCTTTGCGAAATCCATGCTAAAACTCATTTTTCTTCAAAATCCAAAATAATATATATTCTTTTTCGAGAAAAATAATTTTTAAAATATGCTAGTGTATTGGCCGTATGCAAGAAAATAATATATTTTTTTTAAAGTATTTTTTTTAAAAAAAATAATTTATTTATATTTTTATATATATTCCGTTACTGTTCACGTATAGTGAACAGTAACCGGGACAAAACAGATTTTTAGGAAGACGATGAACAGTACGTTGATTTTTCGAGTATGACGAAATGCTTACCTGTTAACACCTTTGTGTAGAGGAGATCGAGGTGGTTCTTCTGGTCGTTGTCTCGTCGGAAATGGAGGCCTGTGGTGGCCGGAGTCGATGACAGAAGGTGACGGGCTGTGCTGTGGTGTGACGCTGCTGTGGGTCTGCTACCTCGCCGGAGGGGGGGCTGTGCTGCTGGAGTTGAGGAGGAGATGATGATGACGAACTAGTGGCACAAGGTGGCTGGAATCGATGGCTTAAACTTGCTGCACCGAGAGGGAGGGAAAGGCAGAAACTCTCTGGTTTTAGAGAGAGAGAGAAGGAAACCGAGAGAAATAAAAAATGAAAGGGGATGGGGACTGAAGTCTAAGTCGAGAGGGAAACAAATTCACTCGAAATTTTCACGGAAATGGTTTTGTGACTCTCATCTCTCTGCTTTCTTTTGTCTTTTAAAAAAAACTCTTCACTGCAACCCTCCTCTTTACTTCCCCTTCTCTGTTTCTATTTTACGTCAACCTGGCCCCCTCTCCCTCTGTTTCTCCTTCATTTTTTTTCAGTATGCAAATCTCTGTTTTCTGCAAACTTCCCTCGTGATTTTTCTCTTCTTTCTGCGTTCAAAATCCTCCTCTGTTTCCCTCTTTTTTTTCTACTGTCCTCTCTCTACATAAACTCCTCTCTCCTTTTCTCTCTGCACAAACTGCTATTTATAGCAGAGGAGACCCGAAGATTGATTAGGAAAAAGAATCATGGTTGATCTATTTTGCCGAAGTCATGGGATTGAGCTGTTATAAAATCTGCTGCTGCATTGCTGTTGATTTTCTATTTTTATTCCAATTGATTTCCTTGATTTCATTTGATTGCTGCTGCATTGATCTGCTCCAATTAAATTGTTGCTGTGTTGCTATTTATCAGAGAAAACCCGAATGCTGAGGAAGGTAATTAGAGGAGAATCAAGGAGAAAGGGAGAGAATCAGGAAGAAGATTGATGGAGATAAATCAGGCAAGGTCACATGAAGCATTGATCTGCTTTTGCCGTGGTTAATGATAATTATGCACGCCTGAAAATTCACTGGAACAGTGCTTGCTTATGCAGATTTCAAAATTTCTTAAGAAGGAAATTGAATTATGATCGCGCCTGAAGATCAATGTGCATACCATTTAATGCAGATTTCAAAACAAATTTAGAAGGTAAAAATCTGATTTGGTCCTTTAACTTCTTTAATTGCACCAAATTGGATTTAAACTTGATTTTATGCAATTATATCCATCAAAAATTCAATCTCAACCTTGGCTTCGCGCGACTTTCTAATCTGGTCCTTGGCTCCTGATTTTCACGATTTAACCCTCAATCGACCATTAAACTCTTAATTTGCTCAATTTTGCCCGTGTACAAAAATCTATTATTATTTTTTATTATTATTTTTTATTATTATTATTATATTTTTTTATATATATATATATATTTTTCACAAAAATAAAGAGTCAAAAATTGGGTAGCAACAGGTGTCGACTAAACACTCCATTAGACATCAACACTCTTCCACTCCCAATAAGACTGAGTGAGGCTGCCTTGGACTTCTCCAGTTATATGCAGCACATTCACGAAGAATGCAAGCGTCGCCTTACAATCAGTTCAAACTCTTATGCAGCTACAGCAAATGCCTAATGGAAAGATCGTCAATTTCATGAAGGTGATATGGTTCTTGTCCATTTACGACCAGAACGTTTTCCTCCAAGCAGTGTTTCAAAGCTTTATGCTCGCAGAGCAGGTCCTTTTAAGATTGTAAAAAAAATAGGCAGTAATGCATATGTGGTCGAGCTACCTTCTGAGTTTGGGATTAGTCCCGTGTTCAATATTGAAGACATTACTGCATTCAAGGGCGACACATCTATCCTACCAGTTCTAGCCACATCAGCAGACGGGCAATTTCCAACAAATACAACACCTCGGGATGAAATTGCTTCAATTCTTGACCATCAATTTGTATCAACTCGACGAGGAGGCTATTACAAGTTCCTAGTCCAATGGAAAAATCGGCCAAATTCGGAATCAGTGTGGCTACAAGCGTCAGAATTACAACGACTGCACCCCCATCTCTTCACTACGTACCTTCAGTATAACTTGCCGGAGTCAAGTTCTTTGGGAGAGACGGCAATTGATGCAAATCAGGAGACGATTATTGATGCAAATCAGGAGACAAACTCACAATAAGATCAAGAGGCAGAGCAAGAGGCAATTGGAGCAGAGTACGGGACAACTAACGTGCCAGACATGGAGACAATTGATACATTACCATAAACTACACTCTACCGTTACAAGAAGACACATATGGAAATTGCAACATCAACACAGCTGCTGGAGACATGGAATCCCACCGTTGCAAGAAGTCCAATTTAGCTAATTTTATTAATTACTGGATTGCCTTTATTTATCTGCATTTATTTAATTTCCTAATTTGTTGCTTTCCTAGTTAAGTTTGGGTTATCATATCTATTTAAGAGGAAGATTGTAACAGAGAAACACAGCTTTTATTATCCTTTGATTGAATACAATTCAGTTGAATTTTGGAGAGATTCCAATACAATTGCAAAGAGATTTTGCACCAGCCTAATTGCGTTTTCTTTGAGATTTAGAAGCCTGCAATACAAGGCACCACTGGCAACAATGAATGTTGTGGAGTGGCAAATTATTTGGTTGATGGTTTTTACAAGGAAGATGATGACAATGGCTTTGCCAATGGTTCTGAGAGTTTGGTGAGAGATACGATGAAAGATAAAGAGAGAGAACTAGATTTAATGATATAAGATGGAAGAGAATGATAGGTTGTGGTAGTTAATTTTCAAGACCAAACGTAGGAATAAAGCTGAATAACAAGAAGAAAAGAGGAGAAATGATATTTTTTATTAAGAATTTTCTAAAAATATATTTTTTTTTTTATCTTTTCTTTATATATTTCAATGCCTGTATATTTATAGGCATCAAGTCCTAGATAATTAAGAGTTAAATTACTCAAAATAAATTCTAATCAAATTACATAGAAATCAAACATTCTAATTAAACGATAATTACAATAAGCTAGTTTATTATAATTTTTTCATCAAGAATTTCTACATTTCATATAATTTTATCTAATAATAATAAAATTCTAATAAATAATAATTTTAATATTATGAAGATCTATTAATATTAAAAGTAAAGTACACCTTACAAACTCTAAATCTTATTAGTCTAAATCCTAATTAATATTGAACTTCAACACTATAGTATTTTCATCCATTTAAAAGCCTATTCTGATTGAGAATGCAACTATAACTTCAGTATAAATTTAACTAACTTATAGAATAACACATAGCAGTTTTTCCAAAAACAATCTCAGATCGAAAACACAACTTCATTGAACAAAGCCATCCACCGTGATTTACGAGGAGAAGAGCAAAAAATGCACTTTAAAAATTGATTCTCTTTTCTTTGAGTGTGTAAGTATCGTCTTCTCGATCATTGTTTTTTAATACACAAGCCATGCGATGCGATGTAACGTGTGAAACATAAACAAGCAGTATAGAAGGCAAAGTCTTTGACTTTCATAGACAGTTAGTTAGGCAAAGTATTTGACTAATCATAAACTAGTTAGCATGCAAATGATGTGTAGGAGCAGACAAGAAGTTCTAACTTTGTACCTCACAGAACTCCACGACATTGATGCATTTTTGTCAACGTACGGACACTGTATACGAGTAATAGTCCGCAAGACACAACTTTAGTTTATTACCTTTGGAACTCTTCTTTTTCCAAAATCAGGGTGTGGTTTAGGACAATCCCAATTTAATCAAATAAAAGATCATATCGTTCGAGCTTCTCAGGAATATAAAATATAGGATTAGCTAGCTAGGTTTATCCAAGATCTTTTAATTGATTTATCGCTGGTCAAGCCACCGGTTTTAAATGTCCTACACCACTCCTTCAAAAGTTCTTACTAGCACCATGTAAAAATTATTATTTTTTACTTTTACATATTCTGTATGGACATTTAATATAGGCTTCACTAATATTTTTTGGATTAAATAATAAGTAGTTGATAAAACCATGAATCTCATTGTAATGATACACCCTACACCATCTTTGTGGTCATTCCTATACATTCATAAACCATTATCCATCACCAATGTCAAACCCACATACAACAATTATTTATTAACTAAAATACATTAAGCTTTTTTTTTCGTGCTCTTTTTTTAATAGGGTAGATGATTTGTCCTTTGACATATTTGTTTTTTAATAAATCAAATTAGGATATTTAATCTAAATTGGTAAATGACACATCATCTCCTATTAAGGATTATATCCATTGAAGATGAGTGGAAACTCAGGGTTTGAGTGTTTTTAAACTTGTTTTCTAAGATGTTTTCATTTAAAAATACAAAACAAAAACAAGATAAGAACCATGATAAACCCGTTTGTAACGTCAAAACACTCTTTAATTATTAAAAAACCATGAAAGTGAAACACTTACAAAAAGATTTAAGCCCTGATATACTTTTTCTAGTAACCGGTTCTGAATACCTGTATTTTAATTAACAAGCCACAGAATGCGATGTAAAGATCTTTAAATAGCCAACCCGAATTATATAAGGTAAAATATTTGACTTTCATGGACGGTCAGGCAAAGTTTTTGAATGATCATCCATTCCAACACACAAAAAATTATAAACTGATCAGCACATGATTTGTAGTAGCTGACAACAAGTTCTAACTTTAGTTTATTACCTCGAGAAATTCTTCGACATCAATGCAACTTTTGTCAAACGACACTATATATGAATAATAAAGCTCAAGTTAATTAAATAAGGAATTCTTCTTTCCCAAAAACAGGGTGTTGTTTTGGACCATCCCCATTTTGTACGAGCTACCCAGGAATATAAAATGTAGGATGAGGTTTATACAAGATCCGTAGTTGACTTTATGGCTGGCCAAGCCACCAGTTTTAAAAGTTCTTGCCAGCACCATGCATGCACGCATCCCACTGTATTGCTCACTCTATAAATCCAAGCTTCTTCCAATTCAATATTGCATCAACACATCACACAAATAGAAAGCAACCCATAATTAACGACAATGAGAGCTGCAATTCTATTGCTGTCCTTCCTTCTCTCTGCCTTAGCTGCAAATCAATATTTGCCTAGGGTAGCAGCTACTGCAGCCCCTGATCCAGTGCTTGACGTCAATGGTAAGATACTTACCACCGGCACGAGCTACTACATCCTGCCAGTGATCCGTGGGAGAGGTGGTGGTGGGCTCAAAATGGCTAGCACCGTAAGAAAAACCTGCCCACTTGATGTTGTCCAGGACCGATACGAGGCATCAAATGGTCTCCCACTGAAATTCACACCTGTGAACTCCAAGAAAGGTGTCATCCGCGTCCACACTGATCTTAACATAAAATTCTCTGCCCCGTCAATCTGTCACCAGTCAACAGTGTGGAAGCTTGACAGCTATGATGAATGGGCGAAACAATGGTTTGTCACGACTAATGGAGTTGAAGGAAATCCTGGTCCGGAAACAACCAGCAACTGGTTCAAGATCGAGAAGTTCCAAAATAACTACAAGCTAGTTTTCTGTCCTACAGTGTGTAGGCACTGCAAAGTTATGTGCAAAGATATCGGGATTTATATTGATGCTAAAGGAGAGAGGCGTCTGGCTCTTAGCAACGTGCCTTTCAAAGTTATGTTCAAGAGGGCTTGAGGATCGTGATCGATGATGCAATATGCCCAGATACAGCTTCAATAAGCCACGTGATGTGGCTCTGCTTCCGCCGTGTGCGTTGTAACATTACAATAAACTGTAATTCTGAAGGAATAAATTCCATATTTGGAAAATTAAAATGTATCTCACGTCGTTACGTGTGTGTGTTGCTAGTGACTTGAGGTCTTACCTAATAAAGAAACAATATTGACTATGGTGATGATGGTGTTTTTATTTCCTTCTCTTTCTCTAATAAAGAAATGAAAATATCAATGCATAATCAACTTCACATGTAAGGATTTAATTTTTAAAAATAAAGTTTGATGATAAATATGTACAAATATGATACTGTTTATTGAACAGTTTTGTCAATAGTTGTTTGGGAGAAGTTTTACTATATTGGAAGCTCGTTTAATTTTTAAAATTGATAAAAAAAAATATGGTGTTCAACACAAAATATTATCGACATCACATGCAAGGATGAACTTTGAACAATAAAGCTTAATGACAAAAAAATGAAAAAAGAAAGAAAGATGAGATTCTTCATTAAATAATGTCATCCACATTGATGGGCTAGTAATTTCAATAAATTAGTCTCTAATTAAAATCTACGAATTGAAATATTTCAAAAATCCTTATTAATTACAGAAATTCTATTATTATTTTTACAATGACTAAAAAGTCATTGTTTTAAATATCACAACTTTACAATTAAAGTTTTTGTTTATAAGAAAAACCATAGCCACCAGCTTTTACCTTTTTATCTTCCTTTTATATATCCTAACCCAGCCACACAGTGCTTGCACCAACATTGTAGCCTCCCTTTCATTTTCCAACAACCTTGATCTCTCTACTACCTTTTATATACTCGTTGATTTATGAAAATAAAGAAAAATCAAATGATCTCATAGATATTTTATAGATAGGGAATCACAAGCAATGATAATTCATCTTATAGGCACTCGAACTTGTTTCTCTATTCAAACTTCTCTTGATAAAGTTCTTAGAATGCAAAAAATAAAGATGAAATTGGAAAATAGGAAAACTAGCAAAATGTATGAGGTGGTGGTCGAAGTGTTAGGATTGAGAGAGTTTGCAGATAATTGAAAGAGAAAGAAAAATGGAGTTTAGAAATGGAAAGAGAAGAAGAGAGAAAAGAGAGGGAAGATGAAATTTGAAATTTTGCTTTATTACTATTTTGTTTTGCATACATTTGTTGTGTGTGTACTTTTCTATTTATATACATATCTCATTACCATCTTTTATATTCTAGACTACAAACACAATATTCTAGAATACACCTTCTATACTCTAACATCCCCCCTCAATCTCATGTTTCGATGAACCAAGCATGAGATTGCAGCAATAAATATGAAATACATGAGTACTTAATCCTCTTGACAGAAATTAGCATGTAAAAGAGAGAGAGAGAGAAGAAAATCGAAAGGAAAGAGAGATAAATTTGAATTTGATTAAAAAGATTTTGAGAAATTGAGAGACTAAGAAGAAGAAATTTCATTTGTCTATTTCTTAATTTGAATTTTTTTGTCTGTGTAAGAATTTGAGAAGAGAGGGACGAGAGGAAAGAAATGGGAGGGAAGAGAAAGCATAGAATTTAGTTGAATTTCATCTGTCTACTTAAGTTTTTCTTAAGCTTTTCATTTGCTGATGAATTTTTTAATTTGTGTAAGAATTCATTTTCTAATTCTCAATGATATTTTTTTTTTTATCAAAATAGCAGTAAGGGACACACAAAATGGCAACAAGATCACACACAAAACAACACAACAATACAAATGACACCATACACATCACAAAACCTAGGGTTTCTACTTATTCCTCTCTCAGCAATGCCGCAGCCAATCCAGCAGCTATTTCCTTTTCTAATATTCTCTGTTGCATTTACATACATGATGTAGAAGCGAGTTGATCAAGTGGACTCGCCATACGAGACCGAGTTGAGTTACTGTTGGCACTACCACGATCGCATCCATTGTTACTCACATTACAAGAAATCGCTTCATTCACCTTGCTTGGGTACTTCTTTAACCCTGCAACCAACCAGTGGTCATACGTGTGATCACATGTACCATCGTCAAAGGACCTGGCAATCACTGCTTTGTGACCTGCTTATTTTCCTTACAGGATTATCACGACC
Source organism: Salix dunnii (assembly GCA_015731905.1). Classification (NCBI taxonomy): domain Eukaryota; kingdom Viridiplantae; phylum Streptophyta; class Magnoliopsida; order Malpighiales; family Salicaceae; genus Salix; species Salix dunnii. The sequence continues at coordinate 15,744,912 of CM027675.1, read as the reverse complement.
TTGTTTATCTTCAAGAACTTCACCATTTTTTCTACTCTTGTCGTTTTGTGTCTCTGCCGAAACCAATAGATCTAATGGAAATACTCTTCGACAATGTCACTCTCTTTGTCCCCATGTTATTAGCATTATTCTTCCTCTCAAATGAAACATCACAATTGTTTCCCAAAGTACGGTGTTGATGCTGCATCACGGAGGCTTGAAAAGAGCGTCTGACAAGCTTGACAAGCCCATTATTTGTGACTTTGAGATCTGCATTTTCTTGACAAATCAACTCGAGTTCAATAGTTAGGGTTTGGAGACGCGTGAGAGAGAGATTTGAGTGATCACAAAGGTCTTGGTACTCTAGAATCAGTCAAGCCTGGCAAAGGTCCTAGTACTCTAGAATCAGTTGAGCCTAGGCATGGCTCTTGGTGGAGATTTCATCTGTGGTGGTGGTGGCTAGAGATAGAGGCATGCTTCGCTGCTTCTTCACAATTCACAATGATTCTCACTCTGTTGCTAGTACTCTATTTGAGCTTCAATTTTTTTTTTGAATAATACATTAGGATCAGATTGCAGAAGCAGAGGATTGTATTGGATCAATTAATTCATTTGTGCAAGCATAAAAGCTTTAATATCATGTTAGGATTGAGAGAGTTTGCAGATAATTGAAAAAGAAAGAAGAATGAGTTTAGAGACGGGAAGAGGGAGAAGAGAGAAAAGATAGGGAAGATGAAATCTGAAATTTTGCTTTATTGATTTTCTGTTTTGCATATATTTGTTATGTGTGTACCTTTCTATTTATACACATATCTCATACCATCTTTCATATTCTAGACTACAGATACAATATTCTAGAATACACCTTCTATATTCTAACACGAAGCACATATATACTGCAATGGAAAGAGGTATTTTTATGTTAAAGATGGGTTGTTTAGTGGAGGTGGAACTCGATGGAAACAATTGTTGGCAAATGAGAGTTGTGGATTCCGAGTGGAATTGATTTGGTTGATGGTTTTTACAAGGAAGATGATGATGACAATGGTTTTTAGAGTTTGGTGAGAGATGCGATGAATGACAAAGAGAGAATGAGATTTTATGATATGAGATGGAAGAGAATGATAGGTTGTGGTAATTAATTGTCAAGACCAAACATAGGAATAAAGCTAAATAAATAGGAGAAATGACATTTTTATTAAGAGTTTTCTAGAAAAAAATACATTTTGTTTCTATCTTTTCTTTATATAACTCTATGCTTGTATATTATGTTTTTTATTATAAACTTATTTATAGGTCTCAAGTTATAGACAATTAAGGAATTAAATTACTTGAAAAAAAAAATTATAATCTAACAAGGAATCAAGTATTTTAATTAAACAATAATTCTAATAAACTAGTTTATTATAATTTTCTTTTCATCAAGAATTCCTATATTAAATATAATTTTATATAAAAATGATAAAATTATAATAAATAATAATTTTAATATTATATAGCTCTTTAATTAAAGGAAATGTATGGCAGTGAGAACAATATTACATGAGTTTTTCAATTAAAGAAAGACATCTCCAATTTGCCACAAGAAGGATAGCCTTTTGTACAACTTCTCGGTAGCATGAAAAGCAGGTGGAATGAATTGGAAACTTATCGCCCACATACAATTGATTCATCTATGTTTCTAAAGAGGGTTGAAAAAGACAAGATATTTCAACTCTTGTCCAGTCTTGATTCAGAATATGAAGATCTACGAAGCCACATAATCATGAACACAAAACTTCTTTCCTTCACCAGTACATGCTCAACTATTCAAAATAAAGAAGTATGGAAAAAAGTCATGAACATTGGTACAAAGAGCAATGCATCTAAAGAGCTTACATAACCAACGAGAATAAGTATAAAGGGAAGCATCCAAACTTGAAGTGCCAACACTTTAACTATACTGGTTATGTTAAAGAGAAATGTCAGATTTTACACCCAAAATTAAAACCAGATTTCATGAAAGAAAACAGGGGCTACAAAGGCTTATGCGATCCTCACACAGAGCTAACAATGCATCTGTTTCCACATTCAATGGATTTGACAATCTTAAGAACTTCACAGCAAATCCAGTTGCACTTATAAATGAGTTTGCATCATATCTTCAAAGAAAAATGGAGGGGTTGGAACCCATACAACCAGTATTGAAGATGGAAACTCATCACCATTACTGGCCAAGTTTGCTTGTTTTCTAGCAGACACTGGACACATACCTCAACAAGACATGCCTTTAAAATTGCTCTTAATGTAAATATATTGCATGATTTTTAGGTCATAGATTCAGGTTCCAGAGATCACATAACCAACCATATATCTAAGTTTCATAAGTTTGAAAAATTAGCAAAACCTTATGAAGTTACAATCACAAATGGTGAAGGTGTCAATATTATTGGGAAAGGGAAAGATCAATTGGATATCAGATGAAATTGAGTCAATAATCTTATATGTCCTTTCCTTTCCATTTCAAATCCTATCTGTGGGGAAAATCACCAATACCTTGAATTGTTTAGCCATCTTCTCTCCTCACAATGTCATTTTTAAGGATTGCATCACTAAGAGGATGACTGGTGAAGGCTTCTACCTAGATGGCCTTTACTACATATCAAAAAATAGTTCTAGAGTTTTTGAAGCCAAGTCCAACTCCTTTTACGATAACCAATTATGGCATTAACGTTTAGCTCATCCTTCTTAGCCTGTTTTGTCAACTTTTTTTCTAGACCTAGGGAATAACTTCATTTCATGTGAAACTTGTCATATGTCTAAAGATACTAGACTACCTTTTAGCCCATCTTTATCTAGGTCTAATAAGATGTTTGAGCTTGTTCATTCAGATGTATGAGGGCCAACGAGTGAATCCTTTGATGGTTTTAAATATTTTATAACATTTATGGATGATTTCTCTAGAACCACATAGTTATATCTGCTGAGATCTAAAATTGAAGTTATGAAAGTGTTTATGGATTTTTACAAGCTTGTTACAAACCTTTTCTCTTCTAAAATTCAAACCTTAAGGTTCGATAATGGCATCGAAATATATATCTCATGTCATGACACAATACCTGAGCAATCATGGCATTATGCATCAAACAAGTTGTGTTGGTACTCCATAACAAAATGGCATAGCAAAAAGAAAGAATCGTGATCTGTTTGAAAAAAAAAAACAAAGCCTTAATACTACAAATGAATGTACCAAAGAGATTTTGGTCTCAAGGAGTTATGGTAGCTGCATATCTTATTAACAAACTACCCAGCCGAGTCTCGTGGTTTCAATCTACCATAAAGATTATGAAAGGAAGAAAAAATGGCATTTCTCATCTTAGAGTCTTTGGTTGTATTTGTTTTGTTCATATTCAATCTCAACATAGAGATAAATTGGTTCCTAGATCTGTTAAATGTATTTTTCTTGGTTATTCATCAACGCAAAAGGGATACAATTGTTATAATCCCCGACTTAGAAAAATGATTGTGTCTAAAGATGTTCGATTCCATGAAAATAATCATTTTTTAAGCAAGTTAACTGAAACCAAAAGTCATGAAGAACGTGTTTTGGATTTGTTTGTGTTACCAGGAATAGAGCTCAACATTTATTCTAAAAGCAACAAAAAAGAAGAGACAGTTTAAAGTCAAAATTTAGTCAATAATAAAGAGTCAAACACTAAGAGCAACAATGCAGCCACTTAGTCTGAAGAGACATTGCACTTTGATGGTAACAATTGTGGGATGAATACGGATGGTGACAGCCAAATTGAACCTCAAGATGTGTCTCAAGAATTGAATGGGAATGAGCTAATAGTAATAGCACCCCGGCGCAATCCTATGCATGATAGACAACCTCCAACAAAGTTCAAGACTTTGTTCCTTACAAATCTAAGCATCCAATCTACTAATATGTGTCATACCACAAGGCGACTCCCTCACATGCTACATTTCTAAATATTATTTCAATTGTAGTGAGCCATAAAACTTTTATGAAGCTAACAACCAGGAGGTATGGAAAGAGAAAATGCAAGAAGAATTTAAAACTTTAGAACAACATCAAACCTGGAGCATCACCAAAATACCAAAAGGAAAAAGTGTGGTGGGTTATTAGTAGATCTATGAGATCAAATGTAATTCAGATGGTTCTATTGAGAGGCACAAAGCAAGGATGGTGACACGGGGATTCACCCAAATATTTGAGGTGGATTACAAAGAAACATTTGCACCTGTTGTGAAAATGAACACAGTTAGGGTTCTATTATCTATTGCGGTAAGGCATGGTCTATTCATCAGATGGATGTGAAAAATGTTTTTTTACGCGGTGATCTCAAAGAAGAAGTCTACATGAAATTGCCATCGGGACATTCTCAAAACCATAAACCTAATTTAGTATGCAAATTGCACAAATCAATTCATGGACTGAACAATCTTCATGAGCATGGTACGCCAAGCTTAGTTTAGTTCTTGAGAGTATTGGTTTTAAAAGAAGTAATGCGAACTCATCATTGATACCACTGTTGAACTTTTGACTTGAACAATAATTATTTAGAACAATTAATGTTGAGATTAAAAATGTAGAAAAATAAGAAATCCTAAAGAACTTGAAAATCACAAATATTGAAATGAATCTCACTCTATGTTTAGCTCTCAAACTCTCATGTTTATCACTCAACAAAGTCACACAGTCCTGTAAGAAAAACTACTCTGATACCACTGTTGGACTTTTGACTTGAACAATAATTGTTTAAAATAATTATTATTGAGATTAAAAATATAGAAAAAAAATCTTGAAGAACCCGAAAATCATAAATATTGGAAAGAATCTTTTGTTTACACTGGAGATTTGGGAAAATTAATTGTGTTGATATATGTCGATGACTTAATAATTATAAGTGATAATGCTAAAGGGATCTCCAAGCTTAAATAATATCTTCAACAACGGTTTGCAAATAAAGATCTTGGTGTTTTGAAGTATTTTCTTGGAATAGAAATGTCATCATCGCACAAGGGGTTATTTATCAATCAAAGAAAATATGATCTAGATTTGCTCAGCGAAGCTAACATGAGCAACTCTAAACCGACAATCACTCACCTTGATAACAAGTTAAAACTTACATTATTATCAAAGGCTTGTCAGTAAGTTGATCTATTTCAAAATCACCAGATCTGACATACAATATTTAGTAAGTATCGCAAGTCATTTCATGCAATCCCCCATAATTGAACATTTTAGTCTTGTTAAAAGGATCTTGTGGTACTTAAAAAGGTTAGTGGGTCATGACATCATCATGAAGAAGAATGAGAACACCAACATCATAGGCTATTGTGATGCTGATGGGGCAAGAAACTCAATTGATCCACAACTAGATAATGTACTTTCATAGGAGGGAACTTGGTCACATGGAAAAGCAAACTATCATCACAAGATCAAGTGCCAAAGCTGAATATAGAGTCATGACATCAACTGCATGTGAATTAATATAGCTAAAGGGTCTTCTGTGTGATTTAAAGTTGTTTTCAACTCATCCTATGTCCTTATTCTGTGACAACCAGGCAGCCATGCATATAGTGTTAAACCTAGTTTTTCATGAATACGATTGTCATTATATTTAGAAACAAGTTCAATCGCAAGTGATTCAGACCATTCATACAAGGAGCTTCTATCAGTTGGCTGACATATTAACCAAGCCTTTAGCTTATCATCACTTTCAACGACTTTTGTCCAAGCTTGGATCCATCCGCCTTTTGGATCCAACTTGAGAGGGAATATTGGAAGTTGTTGAATGTTGTCCAACGATAAATTAGTGTTTTACCTTTGTGTATTAGGGTGTGCCTTTATGTATTTTTGCTCTCTTGTATATTGCAGCCACCTGCATTGTTGCTCCTTGAGTATTGTTGTGTATTGTAGCTTTCTACATTGGTGTTGCTGCTCTTTATGGATAATAGCCTTCCTCCCTTTACCATGATTAGATACTTGTGTATAGGAGGTCTTGTCACTCATTAAGGGTGTTGGTTCTAAGGTGTATTCTTTTCTTGTCAAGAGGGCTAGCCTCCATTATATATCTCCTCCCTGTATTGTAATCAAAAGCATGACAAAATAATATAACCCAAAACTTCTTTCGTTGTCAACACAAACTCTAAATCTTATCACCCTATATTCTAATTAATATTGAACTTTAACAATTTAGTGTTTTTCATGAATTTAAAAACTCATATTGATTTAAAATGCAACTATAACTTTCAAGTATAATTTCAACTAACTTATAGAATAACACATGGTAGTTTTTTCCAAAACAATCTCAGATCGAAAACACAACGTCATTGAACAAAGCCATCCACCATGATTTATGAGGAGAAGAGCAAAAAATGGACTTAAAAAATTTGTTTTCTTTTCTTTCAATGTATAACTAGTTAAATTACTCAGACTACATAGCGGGCTGAACAAATAATTTTATAACTGTTGGGGTTGAAACAATTAATAGATTTCGCTAGTTTAAAATAAAATATAACATTTATACATGCAAGATTTGATATAATAAAACACATCAACGCACCCTATTATAAAAATTATCATGCAATTTGGGGTTATAACATTTATAATATTTATAACATTTATACATGCAAGATTTGGCGCCAACATTGAAGACTTAACATGGAAAAATATCATTACTATTATTGCTAAAACAATAAAAATTATGAAATTACAATAAGGAAACAAACTTGAAAACATTAACAAAAGAGGAAGTAAGAAAAAAACTAATATTATTATTATTATTATTGCATGAATAATGGGAAAATAAATTCAATAAAAGAATAAAAAAGCACAAAAAATTTAACAAAAGAGAAAATAAAAAATATTAACTAAAAAATATCATTTGATGTGAAAATAATAATAAAAAACTAATAGAAAAATAAACGAAAGAACAAAGAAAAAAATATCAATTTTATTATTAATATTATTTCTAAAACAATAAAAACTATTAAAATACCTCAAGGAAAAAATCTCAAAAACATTAACAAAAGAGGAAGCAAGAATTTTTTTTATTATTATTATTGTGTGAATAATGAGAAAATAAATTCATTAAAAGAATAAAAAACCAAAAAAAATTACAAAAGAGCAAACAAAAAAATGATAAAAAGCAATTATTATCTAAAAAATATCATTTGACATGAAAATAAAAAAAATAAACCAAAAGAAAGAACAAAGGGAAAAAAAATTAAGAAATATCAATTTTCAAAGAATCATTATAACAAACTAAAATTTAATAACAAATTTTTTGAACAAAATGTTATCTCAACAAAAGAGAAAATAATAAAAATTAAAGAAAATACTGAGAGCATATATATATAAACATGGACAAAAATATAGATTATTTAAGAAATATAAAAAAATAAAGGAATTAAAATTAAAATTTAAAAGTATAAGGGCCAAATGAAAACCAAATATATTATTAATTTGAATCAAAGAACAAAACTGAAAAAATTAAAACTTTTGTAATGAAAATATTAAGAGATTTAAAACCAAACCAAAATTAAAAGAATAAAGACTGAAATGAAAATGTAATATATAATCAGTTTCAATTGAATTTCTATTGAAGGACACAATTGAAATAAATAAAAACTTAAATCACAGAAATAAGGACTATACAACACAATTCAAAGTGCAAGGACTGAAATGAAATAACCATAAAACCAGAGGGTGGACATGTATTTTAGGGTGATGAAGAGGGAAAAATAGGAAAAAAATTTAGTCGTCCACCATCTCATCCCCAGCCACCTTGTTAGGGTAGGCATCATTCTATGATGAATAGAACACGGAGGCGCATCAACAAAGACACCATGAGATTCAACACCCGCCGCCCCAAAGAGGGCGTGAGGCCAAATAATATCGACCGCTTGTTCCACACGCGCCCACAGTATCCAAAGGAAATTATTAAAAAAAAGAGTAAATTACCTTAACACCTCTATAGTCAACTCTTTAATTCTATCTTATTGGGAGACAAATTAGTATTTATTCATTTTTTAAAAATGTGCAATTCCGTGGAAACCCTCCCAATGGTTTTTGTTTTTTCAAGGGATAGAATAATTATTTTATTGTACATTGAAACATAAAAAATCATTAAATTGATGACTCGACCGAACCAAACTGAACCGAACCGAAAATATACAATTATTGTGGCAATCCTCTTGGCAGCACCTATTTTTTATCTTTTTAGAGGAATATAATGATTATTTTAATGTTTAAAAATATAATAATATCAATAAATTAGCGATTCAAATGAACCAAACCGACTCGAATCAAATTGAAATCTAAATAATATTATTATAATTTATAGTAATTTATCTCATAATGAACAATAACTATACCTGACCTAGTATTTTACAATTATTCAGATTAAAATATAATATTTCTATATGTAAAGTTTGATATAATGAAACAAATCAAAATATCCTATTATAACAATATTAATATCAAAGTGTTAACTTCTAAAATTATCATCACTATTATTGTCAAAACAATAACAATTATTAAACTACCTCGAGAGGAAAAAAAGCAAGTAAAAACAAAAACTCAAATTATTATTATTATTCTTAATATTAATATTATTATTGCTTTAATAACAAAAAAAAACAAAATTAAATCAAAGAGTAAAAGAAGTCTAAAAACATTAACAAAAGAGTAAATAAAAAAATAAAAAATATGATAAAACAAAAATAAAAATTATTACTTGAAAAAAAATCATTTCAGTTGAAAACTAAAAAAATTGACCGCACTACGTTGCGGGTTGAGCAAATAATTTTTATGATTGTTGGGATTCAAGAAATTAATAGTATTTGTTGGTCTAAAATTAAAATATAATATATATACAAAATATAATATAATAAAACAAATTACCACATCTTATTATAAAAATAGCAAAATCGAAGTTTTAACATCTAAAATTATCATTGCTATTACTGCCAAAACAATTAGAATTATCAAATTATTCTGAGAGAAAAAAACACTCAAAAACATTAACAAAAGAGTAAGTAAGAAAAATAATTAAATTTATTATTATTATTATTATTATTATTATTATTATTATTATTATTATTATTATTATTATTGTGTTGATAATGAATAAAAAACCAGAAATAAATGAAAGACAAAAAAAATCCTAATAACTTTAACAAAAGATCAGATAAAAAAATAAAATCAAAATTATCAGGCAAAAAAAATTAATCTAACTTGAAAATATAAAAAAAAAACCAATAAAAACCTAAAAGAAAGAGAAAATAAAAAAATATAATAGATGATAAAACGAAAATAAAAATTATTAGATGAAAAAAATCATTTAATTTAAAATTTTTAAAAAAATATGTGTTCTACATTGCAGGTTAAGCAAACAATTTTTATAGGATTTGCTGGATTAAAACTAAAATATAATATTTATATATGTAAAATTTAATATAATAAAATAGTTCAACACACCCTATTATAACAATAGCAAAATCAAAGTTTTAAAATCTAAAATTATCATTACTCTTATTATTAATACAATTAAAATTATAAAATTATCTTGAAAAAAAACACTCAAAAACATTAACAAAAGAGTAAGTAAGAGAAACAATTAAATTATTATTATTATTATTATTACTACTACTACTACTATCACTATTATTATTACTATTATTATGTTAATAATAAAAGAAACAAAAATAAATGAAAGACTAAAAAAATCCTAGAAACTTTAACAAAAGATCAAACAAAAAAATAAAAGAAAAATAAAAATTATCATTGTGATTACTATCAAAACAATAAAAATTATCAAATTATCCCGAGAAAAAAAACCTAAAAAACATGAACAAAAGAGTAAGTAAGAAAAATTATTATTATTATTATTATTATTATTATTATTAGTGTGTTAATAATAAAAGAAAAAAATAAAAGAATAAAAAAATGCTAAAAACATGAACAAAAGTTCAAACAAAAAAATAAAATAAAAATAAAAATTATCATTATTATTACAGTTAAAACAATAAAAATTATAAAATTATCCCGAGAAAAAAAACCTAAAAAACATTAACAAAAGAGTAAGCAAGAAAAATAATGATAATAATAGTAATAGTAGTAATAGTAATAATAATAAATAATAATATGAATTAATAATAATTAAATAAAAGGATTAACATAAAAAAATTAAAAGTATAAGGGCTGAAATGAAAATTAAATATAAGGGGATTAAAAAAAACAATTAAAAGTATAAGGGCCAAAATGAAAATCAAATATATTATCAATTTCAATTAAATGATAAAATTGAACAAATTGAAACTTCAGTACCGAATAAATTAACCTTTTTAAACTCAATCCGGAAATTAAAAGAAGGAGGACCGAAGTGAAATATTAACATTCAATCAATTTCAATCGAAGGACCCAATCGAATTAAATCAAAACTTATAAAAACAAAATAAGGACCATAAATAAAATAAAAAGTAGAGGGACCGAAGTGAAACTATGTAAAACCTGAGGGACTCTCCTGCACTTTTACGAGCAACTGTGCAAATAATGATAAAAAAATCAGAAAACTGGAAAATCAACCAAACCGAACGAACCGAAAACCGAACCGAACCAAAAATATACTATTAAAATCCACAGTAATTTTACACACAATCTACAGTGAATTCTTATCCTGTTTTAGATTATTGTATAATAGTTATCGTCTTCTCGATCATTGTTTTTTAATTAGTACACAAACCAGGCGATGCGATGTAAGGTGTCAAACTCAAACTAGAAGTATGCGAGGCAAAGTTTTGACTTTCGTGGACAGTTAGCTAGGCAAAGTATTTGACTAATCATAAACCTGTTAGCATGCAAATGATTTGTAGTAGCAGACAAGAAGGTCTAACTCTGTACCCGATAAAGCTCTACGACATTGATGCATTTTTTGTCAACGTACGGACACTGCAAATGAATAACAGTAAAACACAACTTTGCTTTATTACCTCAGGAACTCTTCTTTCCCTAAAACAGGGTGTGGTTTAGGACAATCCCAATTTAATCAAATATAACATCATATTGTACGAGCTACTCAGGAATATAAAATATAGGATTAGCTACCTAGGTTTATATCTTCTAATTGATTTTATGGCTGGTCAAGCCACCGGTTTTAAATGTCCTACACCACTCCTTCAAAAGTTTTTACCAGCACCATGCATGAGGCATCCCACTGTATTGCTAACTCTATAAATCCAAGCCTCTTCCCATTCAATCTTGCATCAACAAATCACACACACAGAAAGCAACCCACAACGACAATGAGATCTGCAATTCTATTGCTGTCCTTCCTTCTCTCTGCCTTAGCTGCAAATCAATATTTGCCTAGGGTAGCAGCTAATGCAGCCCCTGATCCAGTGCTTGACGTCAATGGTAAGATACTTACCACAGGCACGAGCTACTACATCCTGCCGGTGATCCGTGGGAGAGGTGGTGGGCTCAAAATGGCTAGCACTGTAAGAAAAACCTGCCCACTTGATGTGGTCCAGGACCGATACGAGGCATCAAATGGTCTCCCACTGAAATTCACACCTGTGAACTCCAAGAAAGGTGTCATCCGCGTCCACACTGATCTTAACATAAAATTCTCTGCCCCGTCAATCTGTCACCAGTCAACAGTGTGGAAGCTTGACAGCTATGATGAATGGGCGAAACAATGGTTTGTGACGACCAATGGAGGCACGTTATAAGATGTCGGGATTTATATTGATAAGGCGTGCTCAACTGTACTTGGAGGAATAAATTCCATATTTGGAAATTTAAATTTATCATGTGTATTAATTAAATAATTAATTAAAAAATAATTAATATGATAAAATCATGTAAAAACTAACTTTTTTTTATTTTTGCATATTCTACATGGATATCTAAAATCACCTTCACCAATGTAAGATACTTCATTATTTATATTAAATTTATATATAATAATCATGTATTAATTAAATACATTAACTAAATAAATAATTAATACCATAAAATCATGTAAAAATTAATTTTCATTTTTGCAACTTCTACATGAAAATGTAATATCGCCTTCACTAATATTTCTTGAATTAGATATTGTATAGTTAATAAAACCACGAATATCATTGTAGTAATACATCTTACACCACCACTGGGATGATTCCTAATATATGTATAAATGATCATTCATCACCCACATCAAACTTGTAATCATGTATTAACTAAAATACATTAAGCTTCTTTGTTTTTTTCTTGCTATTTTTTTAATAAGGTAGATGATTTGTCCTTTGACATATTTGTTTTTAAATAAACCAAATTAGGACATTTAATCTAAAATGGTAAATGACACATCATCTCCTAATAAAGATTATGTCCATGTGGAAAGTCAAGATTTCAGTTTTTGAACCTTAAGAACCTATTTTTTAACTTGTTTTCATTTAAAAATACAAAACATAAACAGCCTAAGAACCATGATAAACCCGTTTATAGCTTTAAAATACTCTTTAATTAGTAAAAAAACCATGAAAGCAAAACAAATACAAAAAGATTTAAGCCCTAATCTACTTTTTCTAGTAACTATAACGATACGACAGTAAGAAAACACCTTATGGCACTTCTTTCTCCTTCCCCTTGTCAAATGAGTTTAGACCTAAATAATCTACTTTTTCTAGTAACCATAACGAGATGACAGTAAGTAAATACCTTATGGCACTTCTCTTGTCATGACGAACCAACTGACACAAGATTAGACTTTTTTTGCTAATGGAGTATGTCTAGCCGACCACTCCTTCCCTTGGTCTAATAATTTTCTATTTTCTCTCTTGAAACTCAAGAACTGAAATATGGAAAGACAAAAAAGTTTAGACCTAAACATAAAATCCAAAAACAAAGGGACAGAAAATGAGTTGACTGACACTTCTGGATGAAAGTTAACATTTTACACGAAAATAAGAAAAGGTCCCATTTAATTTTTGAGCATTTTATTTTCATCTGTAATTATTTAGTTATTTTTGTACTATAAATTTAAACCCAATTACTAGAATGTGCAAAGAAAATAAAATATCAGCACATAAACTTCATCAGCATTAGATATAAAGACGAGATTGAAAAGAAATGACAGTTTGATGATTAAAAAAAAAAAAAAGCAATGCACATCCATAGTTATTTGTGGGAAATTTCATTATATTGAACTTTAATTTAATTTAATTATTAAAATTGATCAAACACATTGAATTCACAAGAATATACAATGAAAATAATATGCCAACACATTAAATATCAATATTATTAAAGACGACATTGTTGATTAAATAGTGCAACCCATAGTGATTTAGAAGGAGAAAAATCGTAACGCAACCTAAACATGAATTTTCTTTTCTGTTTTGTTCTTTTATAATTATCCTTCTTCCCAATACCTGTTTTTTAAATTACAGGCCACGGAATGCGATGTAAAGTACTCTAAATCGCAAACCAGAATTATATAAGGTAAAATATTTGACTTTCATGGACAGTCAGGCAAAGTATTTGACTGATCATCCATTCCAATACACAGAAAATTATACACTGATCAGCACATGATTTGTAGTAGCTGACAAGAAGTTCTAACTTTAGTTTATTTACCTCGAGAAATTCTTCGACATTAATGCAGCTTATGTCAAAGGACACTGTATATGAATAATACAGCTTAAGTTAGTTAAATAAAGAACTCTTCTTTCCCAAAATCAGGTAGTGGTTTAGGACAATCCCAATTTAATCAAATAAAAGATCATATCGTTCGAGCTTCTCAAGAAAATAATATATAGTTTATACATGATCTTTTAGTTGACTTTATGGCTGGCCAAGCCACCAGTTTTAAAAGTTCCTGCCAGCACCATGCATGCATGCAGGCATCCCACTGTATTGCTAACTCTATAAATCCAAGCCTCTTCCCATTCAATCTTGCACCAACACATCACACACATAGAAAGCAACCCACAACGACAATGAGAGCTGCAATTCTATTGCTGTCCTTCCTTCTCTCTGCCTTAGCTGCAAATCAATATTTGCCTAGGGTAGCAGCTAATGCAGCCCCTGATCCAGTGCTTGACGTCAATGGTAAGATACTTACCACCGGCTCTAGCTACTACATCCTGCCGGTGATCCGTGGGAGAGGTGGTGGGCTCAAAATGGCTAGCACTGTAAGAAAAACCTGCCCACTTGATGTGGTCCAGGACCGATACGAGGCATCAAATGGTCTCCCACTGAAATTCACACCTGTGAACTCCAAGAAAGGTGTCATCCGCGTCCGCACTGATCTTAACATAAAATTCTCTGCCCCGTCAATCTGTCACCAGTCAACAGTGTGGAAGCTTGACAGCTATGATGAATGGGCAAAACAATGGTTTGTGACGACCAATGGAGTTGAAGGAAATCCTGGTCCGGAAACAACCAGCAACTGGTTCAAGATTGAGAAGTTCCAAAATAAGTACAAGCTAGTTTTCTGTCCTACAGTGTGCAGGCACTGCAAAGTTATGTGCAAAGATGTCGGGATTTATATCGATGCTAAAGGAGCAAGGCGTCTGGCTCTTAGCAACGTGCCTTTCAAAGTTATGTTCAAGAGGGCTTGAAGATCGTGATCGATGGTGCAAGATGCTCTAATACGGCTTCAATAAGCTTCGTATTGTGGCTCTTCTTCTACCGTGTAACATTACAATACAATAAACTGTAATTCTGGAGAAATAAATTCCATATTTGGAAATTAAAATGTATCTCATGTCGTTACGTTTGTGTGTGCGTGTTGCTAGTGACTTGAGATCTTACCTAATAAAGAAGCAATGTTTACTATAGTGATGATGGTGTCTTTATTTCCTTCTCTTAATTTCTCTATGGTTGTTTAAAGAATATCGTCAAATGTCCAAATTTTACATCGCTGAAAAAAAGAGAGGAAGTCTTCATGTTTCGAGAAAATCAAAAAGCTTGAAAACTTTTAAAGAATGTTGACTATGGTATGTTGGTGTTTTTTCTTTCTTTTGTCAAATACAAGAAAAACAATAGAAAAACTAATTCAAGTGATTCTCAACGTTATGATTTTACATAGATTGAAACTTTTTTGTTGTTTTTAGTGAAAATATACAACAACGTTTGTTTTATGTGTTGATGGTCAAGAGAGTTCAAGTTTTGAGTTGAGAGCCTTTATGAGAAATGACAAACTTGTGAAATATCCATAAAGCTTGTTTTGCAGGGTAAAACGATGTTTACCGACCAAGATTGCTTGTTTTTTTTTTATCATAAAATAGATTTATTAGGAGTGGAAGGTAGACCTTGGCTCTTGGCCATTAAGGAAAGGGATATTTGTAGGCTTAAAAGATATTTAGAAAATTTTAGGGGTTTATGTGATAATATTGGGGGTTTTTGAGAATCATCACCTAGATATTTAATTAGGGCTACTGGGAAATCTAAATTTTTTTATCTTTTCATAGTTTTGAAAGGTTATGGGCTGGTTGCAGTTAAGAAAGATGTTAGTATAACTAATGCACCCTATCTAAGATAGATTGTTTTTGAAGAGGTTTTGATATGGTTTAAAGATTTGATGGTTTCCAAGCAAGTTGTTCTGGTATAGGGTGGATAAATATTTTTTGAATTTGTCATTGGCTCGTGTACCTAAATATATTTTATTCAAAACATCCGTATAGATACTCCTAAAGAGTTTACCAACACCAATTTTTTTTATATATATAATTTTATAAGGTTACGCTTGTAAGAAAAGAACATGATTTAACCAAAACAAAACTAATAAAAAGGACCTAAAAGAGTGTTTAGCAAACATGCCTTTAAGTCTAAGAACTCAACGCTAAAAAATGAAACCAAACAAACATGTCCTCATCACCAACTCGTTCAAGTTGACTAAGATGAGTAAACTCAATTGGTTGATCTGACTGGTCGACTCGATTGAGTCAACTCAACTAGTTAACTCAATTGGTTGATCGAGCCAAGTTGACTTGATAAAGGTTCACCAAAAAACAAATAAAAAATTAAACCTAAAATATTATTGAGTCAAATTGGATCATAACATAAAAAGACAACTCAAAATGGATCAGAAAAGAAAAAGAAAAAAGAACAAGGTGACATACGATGTATAGTCTTGTTAGTATTTTATTTTTTCTTATCCACCTAAAAAAGCAACTAAGAGTCTACTTTGTAGGTGTATTTAACATTTTTATTTTTCACCAAATTTGACAAATTATATATCAAAATGATGACATGATATATGCCTACATCGTGGTATCGCCAGTAGTAGATGATCGACACCATAACCATCTTGACACCACCCTAGAGATGACAATTTTGGGTCAATAGATAATATCATTTTGAAATGAATCAAGGACTAAAGGTTTTCTCTAGTAAATACCATATTGCTCTCTTCCACAACCTATAAATAGGGGTTCATCCCATGCTTAGAAGATCAAGAAATATAAAGTTAAAACTGGGAATTAACCATTGAAAACCCAGACTTTTTGTGATTTACCTGCATATATAGTTGATAGTTTTCACCATGCTTTAGAGGAGGTTTTGGTTATGGAAATAAGGAGTGTGATTGTTGGGGAAGTAGAGGCAAGAATTACATTAAGAATTAGCTTATCTTGTTTATTCTAGTGGTGTTTCTTGGCTATAGATGGTGGGGTTCCATCTGAGGAAGGGTAATGTGATTCACCATTAACATAATCCATTAGATCATAGCTAATTAGGAGAGCTTTAAACCAAGATCGCCATTCAGGAAAAGATGAGGGTGTGAGTTTTTTTTTTATTCATTTGAGTTATGATGCTAAAAATAATAAAAAGAATATCTAATGGGGAGGTAGGTTGATTTGCAGAAGCCATGAGAATTAAGTTCTCATATAGGAAAACAAATACCATATAGGAAAACAAATCTCATTTTAAGGTCACAATGAAAATTTCTAAACACTTTGTTTATCAATAGAATGGTCTATATATAGACCTTACATATTTTATTTACGAGGATTTGTATAGCTAAAAGAATAACTTCTATCTCAATTACAGATTTTTTGTACTAAAATACAACAATTTTATTTGTTATAATGCATGATTATTGGCTAGATTGTTTCTACATATTACTTCCAAAATTAGTTGTAATGCATGATTCTTAACTTGATTGTTTTTGCGAATATGTTTTTATATGTTTAATTATCAGGGTCTAACAAATACTAAATTATAATTTATTTTTACTCATTAAACTTAGAAATAAGTTTCTTATTAACTTGAAGTTGGATTTTAATTACCAATGTTTTTAATAATGGATTTCAACCTCACTCCACTAGTTATTTTCCTTACTATATCTCTTGATAATTTATTTTATGAGAAAATACTCTAATTATTCACAAACTTCCCAAAGACAATAGTGATTATCCCATTTATAATCAACTCTCGAATATCTTTATGTTGAATTTTTATATGTCTTGATTTACCAATATAAATATAATTGTATTAAATTCTAACTTTTATCTTTTGATATTATAAATATTCATGTAATAGCATTGTGAAGCCTACTAGAAAACCAATGCTTTGGGTATTCATTTAATTTACTACATTATAGAAACTTATACTTAAATACCCTTAGAAGAGACAATTTCTTTCTAATATGGAATAAAAATCTTTTCATTCATTATTCATTTGCAAACAACACCAACAGTTTATTATTCTTTAGCTGGATTTGGACTAGGAGAGCTTGGAAGTTCATTGGAATGGTTACATTATGTAGGCATGTTTTCGTCGATCACAAATAACTACGACATGAACACACCATACTAGATGAAAGCCTACAATGCTTAATCAAAAGATTGAAGACACGAACACCTTACTAATCTGTAGTGATTCCGTTGCAGATAAGATAATGCATAAAGAATAAAAACTAGAATAAGAAGCACGATAACATTTAATCAAAATTAATCCAAGTTGATCGATCAATCCAAATGACGTGGCTGTCAAGTTGCTCGAGTTTAACGATGAAACTCTCAACTATTTTTGGAGGCAGAGCACATACTTTAAGAAGTCAAATAAAGCAGGCATGATGGAAGTAATGATTACAGCCAAGACAAGATACATGTGCTCCATCAGTTATCCAATTCTTTATTTCTAGCACCAATCGATGCATCCCATCCCCATTTATAGCTCATTAAATTGAATCTCCTCTCCATTGATTTTTACATCCAAAAACAAAAATATATATCAATAGAAGATAAAAATGAATTATCCGTTGTTATTGCTGTGCTTTCTCCTTGCCTTTGCCTGCACAAAGCAGTCAATATCTGCTGCTGAACCAGTGCTGGACATTGATGGTGAAAAGCTTGTAGCAGGCACCAAATATTATATCTTGCCAGTGTTCCGTGGGAGAGGAGGTGGGATTACAATGGCTAGAAACAAAACCAGCTGCCCTCTTGCTGTTGTCCAAGACCGTCTTGAGCTATCAAAGGGTCTTCCACTTACATTCACACCAGCTGTCGACAGCAAGAAAGGTGTGATCCTTGTTTCTACTGATCTTAACATCAAATTTCTTGCTACAACAACATGTCCCCAGTCAACAGTATGGAAGATTATAAAGTCATCGAACTCGAAGGTACAGTGGTTTGTGTCAACTGGTGGGGTTGAAGGAAATCCTGGTTTTAATACGGTGACCAACTGGTTCAAGATTGAGAAAGCTGATGGTGATTACAAGCTTGTTTTCTGTCCTACTAAAGTTTGCAACTGTGGAGTTTTATGCAGGGATATTGGGATTTATATTGAGGATAATGGGACTAGAACACTGTCTCTTAGTGACGCATTACAGCCTTTTAAAGTCCAGTTCAAGAAAGCTTTGACAACAACCACGTGAATGACTGCTCAAAACCTTGCGAGAGCTAGCTGCATCATAATAATGGAAGCACCCTTTTTATGCTGCCTTTGTTCTTGGTTTTGGTATGTTAGTGGTCTCAAGCTCCCTGTAAGCCCATGGCACTGCTCTAAATGAATCCATGTTTTTAAGAGTAATAAAGTCGGCTTTCTTGTATTTTTCTTATGAATTTTGAAATGAGAACTTAACTATTGGTATAATCTTAGACTTGGATGGGGAGAGATGAAATTTCTTCTCTAGATTACCTTTCAAAAGATCTGAAACTAGATTACTTGAGAGGCAGAGTTTGCCAAAGAAATTGCTGTCCGTAGATTCTTGATAGGCTTTTCATAACACGAACCCAATAAACCAGAATTCAAAACTGTCATGTGTGAGTAGTTCTTTGCACTTCTGTTGTGGCTTGTTCATGTTCGCACTTCTGTAGGCTCTTTGAATGGTATCATCACCTGATCGTGCGTATCAAGATATTGGTCAAAGTTCTCCAACCATACATATCACGTCAACTGTTTGGCTATGAATTAAAGCTCTCTGAAATTACAAGTCAACAAATAGCCACTTCATTTTTCATATTGTAGCTTCTTGGAAATTCCAAGACAATAGGATTTACATAAAAGAAAAGAAAAGAAAAGAAAAACACAGAAAACTATCCTGATATGTAAAGGATCTTGTTAGTATCCAATTCATGATCCCTGAGATGCAAAAATTTTCCTATAAACACATAGGATTTTCTCTAGTTGTCTTATTATCACCGACTAAGTACCTAGAAAGATGAGCTTTGCTGGCTTTGCCATCGACAACGTAACAGGCACAATACCCCAATCCTTATTCAATGGAAGAAGCTTTCGAATTCAATTTTTCTAAAATCTCATCGTCAAAGCCAAACCAAAAAAAACAAAACAGTCCAATTCATGGGCAATAAATGTTCGGTCCCATCATGTCATTGGAAATCGATAGGCATGCATCTGGGCTTTGATAAGACAATGACAGATATCTGTCTTTGTTTTTTTCTTTTTTTTTGGCGTGTTTGATCCGATTGTAATAAATGGAAAGCCAAAATAAATAAATAAAAAGTTATTTTAATCTTGTTTTAAATTAAATTCAATTATTTTGTATATAGTGTAATTATACAATTAATATAAGTAAATTATATAATTAAATAATTATTTTTGAAAAATCCACCAACAATAAAAATATTATTTATATTTAAATTACAAAAAAATAAATTTAATTATAATTAAAATATCTGGAATATTTGAAATTTGAAATTTTATTGATAGAAAAAATTAAAAATAAATTTGATACATTGACAAATAATTAATAAATTCTTACATATTAATCAAATAAATCAAATTTTCAATTTTAATATAATAATATTTAATATAAAACCCACCCCACCCCTTCGTCCCCTTCACTTCAATTCAATCTTCACAAAGTTAAAAATCCCTACCCCATCTCTCTTCAATCTCTAGCCATCATGAGGACATAGGTTCATCGCAAGGAGTCAGCTCTTGTACCAGATGAAGAGGAGCCATGTTGAAGAAAAACAAGAAGTTGATGATGGCTAAACAAAGCAGGGTGTTGCTTACAAATGGTAGTTTTTTAAACACTCCTATGATTTATGGGAATGCCTTCAGCTGAGAAGAAGAGGCAAAATGCCTCATGTGATGGCTCTCCCGTTGGAGAGTAAAAATTGAACAAAAATAGCCATATTTTTAAATATTTGGCTTTGGCTCCTGGGATACATCTCCCGTAGGACTTGCCCTAATAAATGGAAAGCCAAAATAAATAAATAAAAATTTATTTTAATTTTTTGGTGATTATTTTCAGTAGTTTTCATATATGAAAGTAACATAAATTTTATAAAACAATAAAATTTAAATCAAACCAAAATCAGTTCCAACTAACTTAGTTTTGGTTTGATTTGAATTGTACTGCTAACTGATTTTAAACTTTTAAATTTATATAATTTTATTCATGCTAAAACTTTAATAGCAGCCTTAAATTTACACATCATTTTTAGTTTGATCTCTGGTCTTGGATTAATGTAATTTGATCCTCAATTATCCATTAAACTTTCAATGGTCCTCGTTTTTACTTATGATTTCAACCAATTGACTTCGAAACAAATTTAATTTGGTTTTTGAAAATTTCAATCTTCTAAATTGAACCTGAATTAGGCTCTTGGACTTGATTTTCATCAATAAAGTCCTTAATAAAATTAATTTGATCAATTTAAAGTATATTTAAGTTCTTACATTTAATTAAATCCTTCGACTGTACCCTAAAATTAATTCTTAAACATATTTATATTTTAAATTGGCTCACAATTAAATCGAATTGGCCTATAAAAATATAATTATGCATTTCGGCTTAATTTTTATGCATATTTATCCAATAATAAATTATTTTAGCCTTGAATCTGTTTTCTCTCATTTTTAGGCACAATATAAATATGATCGATCTCTCGAATTCATTCAAAATTTTCAATTTGATTTTTTCATTAACGTCAACCCCTTTTATTTTATTTTATTTTAAGTATATTTTAGGAAATAATATAGAAATGAGTTATGACAACAATAGTGAAGGATACCTCTATTGACTGTCCCATAAAGATATTGAAGTAATCTTTTAATCAAGGCGCATTGATTAGTGGATGGCCTATGCATTAATTGTGGATGTTTATTTATGGAATATATAGTTGTGTAAGTAATGAGTATTATAGGCTACCAACACTTGCACGATATTCAAATGGATCCAATAGTGGAGAACTAGAATCCAAGGTGATTATTGGTGGTAGGAAGAGGTGTGAGAACCAGTTTCGTTTCTAGCATCTTTGTAAAAGCAAGAATATCTAGGATGTATGGTCGTTGGGAGAGTAAAAGGCCATTAGGATGTGGCAGAACTTTGACACTTAGAAAATAAGATAGTTGACCAGGATCTTTTAAAGAAAACTGTTGAGACAACATGGCCACCAATTGTTGTACCAAAATAGCATGGTCACCTGTAATAATAATGTCATCAATGTAAACCAAGAGATAAATAAGATGATCACCAGATTTGAGAATGAACAAAGAAGTAACAACACGTGAATTGCGAAAGCCTAAAGCAAGAAGGAATTTGTATAGCTCATTGTATCATGCGTGTGGGGCTTGCATGAGGCCAAAAATTACCTTTTGAAGTTTGTAAACATATAAGGGTTTTATCCACGTAAACATATCCTGGTGATTGTGACATATAAACATCTTCAGAGAGGTTTCCTTGCAGGAATGCATTATTAAAATTAAGTTGATGTAGAGACCACCATAACTGACAGCAAGACTTAGAGCAAGACACACTATTGTTGGCTTGACCAATAGGCTACATATATCATGATAGTCTACACCTAAACGTTGATGAAATCCCTTAGCAACTAGACATGCTTTGTACCTGTCAATGGAATCATCAAAATGTCTTTCATTGTCAAAAATCCACTTGCACCAAACTATAATATGTTTGAAGTAAGGTGGTATTGGTTCCAATATCCTATTCTGAATAAGTACATCATATTTATCAGACATGGCTCGACTCTATTCTTGATCTTTTAGAGCTTGGGGCACCATGGTGGGTTCAATATCAATTGGTGAGGATAGTTGGGTGGAACAATTAATTTTTGTACAGGTTTGTGAATGTTGTTTTTGGCTCTTATGGTAATTGTATGGATTTGTTAAGAGCGTTGGGATTGGAGATGGACATTGGTGTTGGCTGTTGTTGGTTGTTGTTGGGAGATGTTATTGTGGCAGTGAAAATAAGAGATGATAGTAAAGAGTTAGTGGCTGCTAGGAATTAGGCTCTTGATTGCGTGTTAGATAAGGTGTCATTTGATGATAGAGATAGTGATATTAGTGGAACTGAGATAAGGGGAATCCAAGTAGAGATTATATCGAGTTATGGATGTGAAGATGTAGCGAAAAGTGTTTGAAAAGGATATATGGACCTAATGAACTTGGCATGCTTAGAAGCATAAGTTTTTTATGTTCATGGATCAAAACATAGGTAAGCAATTTGAGTGAGGGAGTAGCCTAGAAAAACACATGATTTTGAACGGGCATCTAGTTTGTGTGAAGAATAAGGGTGTAGTCACGGGTAACATAAACAACCAAAGATTTTAACAGAGAAGAGGTTGACCATTCATACACCCCATCCTTCATGTGGCCCTTCAAAAGAATTGATCATATGGGAATGTCCTTGACAAGGAAAGAAAAAGGTAAGAATTCAATGGAGACATTGTTTGACAGATAAAATTATAATATGGAGATCAATTATAATGTGGGGAAAATAGGGAACATTATGTAATGTAAATGTAGTTTTAGGACTGATGAAAGAAGTGGAACTAGCATGTGTGATGGGGAGTCATGTGCCAACACTTATCATGATATCATCAAAACCTAAGTAGGGTTCATGGAGGGATAGATTATTCATATCAGCAGTCACATGGTGAGAGGCACCATTGTCAAGTAGCCATGATGGACTAAAAGCAAATGTATTAGGAGTAAAGTGTGCTTTAAGTTGCCATGGTGTTGAAATGGGCATTAGAGGAGCATTAGTGTTGGTAGATGATTGGATTGTAATAAGATAAAATGACAAATATTTTTTTATAATGTGTCCTTGAATTTCATAGATATGATAGTGGACAAGATATGGATGTGGAAGAGGTCTATTATGTTGACCAAAACTTGGCCTGTCATTAGATGATGTATGGGAATGATGATTGTAGTTTAATGACGGGCGTCAACCTATAGTATTGTATTTAGGATGCCAGTGACTACAAGTATTGCTGAGATTGTTTGAATTACTCTAGTTGTTTCCATAAAAACCCATGTTGGTTGATGATCACCATCCAAAATTGGTGTGATTTTCCATATTAATGTAAGATAGTGATGAGGACTGGAGGGTGCTCCAAGTAGTGTGGTTTCAAAGTTCAAAAGTTTTTCATGAAGCTTATCAAATGAGATGGTGGTGTCACGAGTTTGAACTTCTAGTACCAGTTCTTTATATTAATCACCAAAACAGTCAAGAATTTTTTCTTTGAGATCTTCTTCATCCATTGGTGCTCCAAGAATAGCAAGTTCATTAGCACGAGATTTTACTGTGTGCATAAACTCAGTGATAGTTTGAGAGCCCTTTATTGGATTTTTGAGATAGCTTTTACCTGCTTAATGTGTCCTCGAGAAGGTTTGGCATTTGTGTTTGCAAGAATTATACATGTTTCCTAGGATTTTTTTGCTATTGCAATAAATGGTATGATGGTGGGAGAGAGTGATCCAACAATAATATTGAGAATTAATCATCTTATCGAGACCATAATATATGTGTTGGATTTGGTATAGTGGTATTGTTTTGGGGTAACAATTACAAGTGATGAAGGGTTTGAACCATTTATGTATCCCATAAGATAATAACCAATAAAAAGTGTTTGAAATTAAAGTTTCCAAGAGATGTATTTACTGGTGGTGAGCTTTAATGGAGCTTGGACTAAGATATTGAGTAGGCCACAAGATCATCATTTGGTTTATTGGTGTTGCACATAATAGGATTGTGTATTGTGTGATTGTGGGTTATCATGATTGTTATGGCTGAAGAGACAGATAAACAAAAAGAAAAAAAATCAGATTGTTTTGATACCATGTTATGTTTTCTAGAAGAAGAAAAATAAGTCACCCATTGTTTATTCATTTTATCTTTACAATATATAGAGTACATATTACAATGGATTGCAATAGAAAATCAAATCTATCAAAACCGATGCTTATGAATCGAGCAGTTATAAACTTATAAATTTAAATTAAGAATATCATACACAACAAATATGACAAGATTTGTAAATCCGTTGACTTCTTCTATTAGTCATCACAAATTAAGACATTCTCATGTTCTTTAAACGGGTATCATTATTTTTTAATCATGAAGAGGAGTGGTGGTTACTGCAATAATAAACGTAGAGGACATATGATATATTTTTATTTTCTCACAAGATATATTCATATGGAAAAATACATTTCATATCAAGAATTGGACAATTGATAAAGGACTAGGGGAATAAGAATTTACCTATGCAAGCTATGGACTTGGTCCACTGATTTCCGAAGGATAGAAAATAAAATATTGTGTTTGATAATTAATTACATGACCTTTTCTAAATTGGAAAATTTAAAACCATGTCATTGGTTAGTTTAATAAGCAAGGCACTTTGGAATATTATTTACCAGAACACTTAACTTAGCAATCGATGATGACTCAATTTGAACATTTCCTCTATATTATATAAACACACAATTCTAATTTAAGAGTATCTTCTACATTTTATTTGCAAAGTATATACAGATTACTCAATGATGACTCAATTTGAGCCTTTCCCCCTGATTTCCTCTAAGATCTAACTTTGTACATAAATTCACCATTCTGAAGAAGATAATTCAAGTGCTTTAGCAAAAGCAGCTTCACTAGAATCTTTGACTCCAATAGGCAATGTATAGAGAATAAACCCTACACCTCTCCACTATAATGTCCTACGAACCCAGCGGACTAGCTCGGTTTAGCCATGATCTGCATTCCATTTAAGAAATCAGGGTATAATGCTTCGATCCACAAACACAGCCTTTCTTTGAATCCCTCCCCAGTACCACTAGTTAACCATTGCGTTTGTCTAATCTTGAGATCAACTTCGTTTTGCCTTCAAATTAGCTAGCTGCGGTAGAGTTTGCGCATAGCTGTCTCAAAGTTTTGACGAGCTTTTTCGTAACGCAGGAAGTCTATAAACAGGAATTCAGAATTATCTTCTGTTCGTATTTTTATGATCTTCTGATGTGGATCGCCAAAGTTGCTCGCTCTAATGTTCCTTAGTGGTATCTCGAACTGCTCATGAGTATCAAATTTCAACCAGTCAGGTTTCTCTTGCATACAGGACTCAAACCATGCAAATTCATAAAGTTAATTCAGTTGTTTTATTATATGATTTGCAGTTCATAAAGCTTACGAATCAATTAAAAGAAACATGAGAAATCATGAGGGAAGAAAAGGAAGAAACACACTCTGCATCCTATCCTTCAATATTTTAGTGATCAATTCATTTTAAAAATTAAAACTACTGCTTGCAACCAATTGAAGAAGACTTCACCAATCGAGTAGAGACAGGAGAAATATAATAAAGAGGAAATACTCATTCACCTGTTCAACTGTTTCATTGTGCTCCAAAATAGGAAAATTGAAGGTAATTGACCTCTGACTGCAGAATGCAATCTTTTCAGTAGAAATAAAGAGCAGTCCTGCAACAGTACCAGTTTCAGTTGACATAAAGCAGTGTGATGCCTTCAGCAGCTTTTCTCCTGCTCTAGCGTCAAATTTCTCCAAGAAAATGTTCCTCCTCCCACCTTTTTTAATCTTCTTTGCCTCGAATTTCATTGTGTCTAAGAAACCAGCCGATCTAACTGCAATTAAAACATATGATCAATGATATTAGTTTTTAGTGAAGAAGAATCTCATCCTTGATTTCTTTTCATTCCTAATTAATGAGAAAAATAAAGAGCAATACATCAAATGATTGGATGGAAGGAGTGTTAATTACCACGGTCAAAGTAATTTGCAATGGTGCTGCTTGGTCCCCCAGCTGCATCTGCATCTTCAGCGGCACCTGCAAGTCCATGAATTGAAGTGATTTACATAATATTGAATTAGATTCAGCAATATCTCGGGGAGAACTAGAAGACGAACCAGGATAATTGGAGGAAGAGGGTGTTCCTGTTTGCTGATAATATGGACGTGGAATTTTCCGATGAGACATTTCTGGCACACAAAGAAGTTAAAGTGCTCAGATCAGAAGAAGCTGATTACTCTAGGCTAAAATTTTACGTCGGTTTAGAGGAAGAGGGTGTTGCTGTTTTATGATTTTATGATCAGTTTGTGAAGATAACGAAGCCAATCAAAGGATTTTTCCAAGCTGTTTCCTTTCACTGCACTCTTTAATTCCAAGCTGTTTCCACGCTTGTTCATACAACATATTACTATTCCAAAAGGACATTATTTTCAATCCAGAAGACTTTGAGCGGCGAGAATTAAGTTTGAAGCCTAGGTTGAACAGTTCCTCAGGGACCCAGTTGCTAGATAAACACAACCTTATGCTTTCTCGGTTTTATTTATTTATTTATTTAAAAAAGATTTAATGTTTGCAACTACTGACATTCACATTGACATAAAATAAAATAATGAGAGACTATATATACTAGTGGCTGCTTCCATGATTATAATTATTTTCTAAGGTTTGTTGTTTACCATCGTTGACTTTTCAACCACCCACAGATAAACTATATTTTTCAAGATTGTAAACTTTAAAACTCGAGTTTAAGAGGAATTATAAATATTTTCCAAGGTACTATTTATTTTTGAGGTGAAAATATATATTTTTTAAAATTAATTTTTTTTCTTCCTTTTATGGTTCAAGTTGTTTAGATGTTAATTTTAAATATATTATTTTAATAAATTGTTAAATGAGGAAAAAATAAAAATAAAACGCTAGCTAATTATTGATTTCAAGAGAGAGAGCATGTGATTGCACCAGCTTTGACTTTTTCAAAGGATCGTTATCTAACCTTGTTCACCAAGTTGATGGATGACAAGGCTGCTGAATAGTCTAGAAGAGAAGTCTTTATACATCATTTTTTCAGTCTTTTTTTAAACATATTTAATATATTGATATTTAAATATTTTCTTATAAAAACGCATATTATTTTAATATATTTATAAATAAAAAAACACTTTAAATCAGAATTTATGCTTATATTTCCGAGAAATTAAAGTTATTTAACACTATAAAAGCCCTAAGTGTATGGGCTTCAACCCTACTAACCCCAAGGCAGCTAGCCCAGAAAGACACTGATAAATCCTAGAGCTTAAGTCCATGAGAAAGGATGAAAATGCCCGCAAATAGAATTGAGATTGACATTATTCACTGTGAAGATTTATTTTTATTTCCTTGAGCAAGCATTTGATTCACTATAGGAAAGGAAAGCAGACAGATTCATCAAGGACTTTGTCACAGTGTTTGATGATTAATTATATGACATTTTCTAAATTGGAAAATTTAAAACCATGTCATTGGTTAGTTTAATAAGCAAGGCACTTTGGAATATTATTTACCAGAACACTCAATTTAGCAATCAATGATGACTCAATTTGAGCCTTCCCTATTGATTTCCTCTAAGATCTAACTATGTACACAAATTCATCATTCTTAAGAAGATAATTCAAGTGCTTTAGCAGCAGCAGCAGCTTCACTAGAATCTTTGACTCCAGTAGGCAACGTATAGAGAATGAACCCTACAGCTTTAATTCCACTAAAATGTCCTACGAACCCAGCGGACTAGCTAGGTTTATGCCATGATCTGCATTCCATTTAAGAAGTAATGCTTCTATCCTCAAACACACCCTTTCTTTGAAGCCCTCCCCGATACGACTAACCATTGCGTTGGAGCATGGTTGTCTCCAAGTTGTGAAGAGCTTTTTCGTAACGCAGGAAGTCTATAAACAGGAATTCAGAATTATCTTCTGTTCGTATTTTTATGATCTTCTGATGTGGATCGCCAAAGTTTCTCTCTCTTCTAATGCTCCTTAGTGGTATCTTGAACTGCCCATGAATATCAAATTTCAACGAGTCAGGTTTCTTTTGCATACAGGACTCAACCATGCAGATTCATACAGTTAATTCAGCTGTTTTATTATATGATTTCCAGTTCATAAGGCTTACGAATCAATTAAAAGAAACATGAGAAGTCATGAAGGAAGAAAATGAAGAAAGACAATCTTCATCCTATCCTTCAATATTTTAAGTGATCAATCCATTTTAAAAATTAAAACTAATGCTTGCAAGCAATTGAATAAGACATCACCGATCGAGTTGAGACAAGAAAAATATAGTAAAGAGGAAATACTTATTCACCTGCTCAACTGTTTCATTGTGCTACAAAATAGGAAAATCGCAGGTAATTGATCTCCGACTGCAGAATGCAATCTTTTCAGTAGAAATAAAGAGAAGTCCTTCAACAGCACCAATTTTGATAGAATTAATCTTGTTGTTTTATTTCAGTTTGTTTTGTTTATGTTTTGTTTTAAATCCAGCAGAGTTTAAGTAGAAGTTATTTAGTGGACGTAACCTTTTAGTAGACGTAACCTTTCATATAGCAGTTATGATTTAGAGGTTATTTAGAGGACGTAACCTTTCGTATTTGCTTCTATATATAATAAGAAAATCAGAAAATAATGCAGCGAGTTAAGCATCACAAAAAGGCCTCTATTCTTTCATTTATTTTTGTCTTTGTGATTGTGTGAGTTTCTCAAATTGTGTGACTGGCCGTAAGAAAGAAAAACCTTCATTTGGTATCAGAGCCAAGGTTGTCAAAGCAATGGCCAATGTTGAAGGAGATCAATCTAAGACGCTTGCAGTCGTCAAACCGACGGCAAGAGGAGCCTCAATCCCGATCCATTATCCAATGTTAAGCGAAACGAACTACGGCATATGGGCTCTCAAGATGAAGATAATCTTGCGTTCGCTAGGAGTATGGTCAGTGATCGAAGGTGCAGACACAGACGACGACAAAGATCAAGGCGCCATGGTAGCCATCTCTCAAGCCGTGCCAGATGACGTGATGATGGCAATCGCGGAGAAGCAGACGGCAAAGGAGGCTTGGGACGCACTCAGGGAGATGCGAATTGGCGAAGATCGTGTCAAGAAGGCACATGTACAAGTACTGAAACGACAATTGTACAAGGTGTATATGCAAGATTCAGAAACCGTAAATGAGTATTCGATGAAGTTGACTGCCTTGGTTGGTGAGATCCGATCACTTGGCGCGAAACTTGAAGAAAGTGAAGTCGTTGAAAAGCTGTTCAGTTCGGTTCCAGATCGATTTCTTCAAATCATTGGGACAATTGAGCAGTTTGGAGATGTAGACACGATGTGGGTTTCAGAAGCTATTGGCCGTTTGAGAACATTTGAAGAGGGATTGAAGGGGTGATCTCATACAGAGAGTACAGGAGAGCAGTTGCTATTCACCCAAGCTGAAAGGGAAGCAAGAACCCCAAAGGCAAAGAAAGATGAAAGTTTCAGCAACAACAAAAGAGAAGGACGTCACTGGAGAGGACATGGTCGTGGGCGTGGATATGGTGGAGGTCGAGGAAATGGTGAACGCACTAACGAAGACCAAAAGCCACGAAACTTCAACAAATCCAAGGTTAAGTGTTTCAATTGTAATGAATTTGGACACTTCGCAAAAGATTGTTCCAAGCCAAACCGAAGAGAGATGGCTAATTTTGTTACAACACAAACCGATGATGAACCGGCACTACTGATGGCTGAAACTTGTGTTATCAGCCACTCAATACAGAACGAGCATGTGTTGCTGCACGAAGACAAGGTGGTGCCAAAGATTAAAGGCACCCGAGAGAAGGCTTGGTATTTAGACACCGGCGCAAGTAACCACATGACCGGATGTATTGAAAAATTTGCTGAAATTGACACGACTATTACAGGGTCAGTCAAATTTGGGGATGGCTCGATTGTAAAAATCCAAGGAAGAGGTTCGGTTTTGCTTGAAAACTTCACAGGTGAACATCGAATACTTACTAATGTCTATTACATCCCAATGTTGAAGAGCAACATAATAAGCCTTGGCCAATTGGATGAAAATGGATGCAAGGTTGTGATTGAAGGAGGTGTTATGACTATTTTGGACAGATTACAAAGGCTACTAGCAAAAGTGAAGAGGTCAAGCAACCGGTTATATGTGCTTAACATAGCACCAGCTCTACCCGAATGCTTTCTGGTAAGGAGCAAAGAAGAAGTATGGCAATGGCATGCAAGATACGAGCATGTGAATTTTCATGCCTTGAAGTCTCTAAGTCAGAAACAGATGGTGCATGGCATGCCCTTGATAGATCATGAAGATCGCATTTGTGATGGATGTTTGATTGGAAAACAACAATGAAAACCATTCCCTGCTGAATCAAATTTCAGAGCCGAGTACCCTCTTGAGTTGTGGCATATAGATTTGTGCGGGCCAATCACACCGACTATGAATGGGAGAAAGCGTTATTTTATGCTAATTATCGATGATTGCACAAGGTTTATGTGGCAGGTTCTGATCTCAAGCAAAGCCGAGGCGTTAGAAAGTTTTAAAAGGATCAAAGTTGCAGCCGAAATGGAGAAGGGGTGTAAGTTGAAAGCTTTTCGAAGTGATCGTGGTGGTGAATTCACATCAAATGAGTTCAAGGGCTTTTGCGAATTAAATGGTATTAAACACTACCTTACTGCACCTTATTCTCCGCAGCAAAATGGTGTCGTGGAACGAAGAAATCAGACAGTGGTTGGCATGGCAAGAAGTTTGCTGAAAAGTAAAAGTGTTCCCGGCGAATTTTGGGGAGAAGCGGTGTCAACGACAATTTACTTGCTGAACAGAGCACCAACTAAGAGTCTAGTTGACAAAACACCCTATGAAGTTTACTACAATCGAAAGCCAAGAGTTGAACACTTGCGAATTTTTGGATGTATTGCTCACGTGAAGAATGTCACACCTCACCTTTCGAAACTAGCAGATCGAAGCAAATCTATGGTGTTTATTGGATATGATTTGAATACCAAGGGTTATCGGATGTTTGATCCAAAGACAAAACAGGTGGTAGTGACTCGTGATGCCGTGTTTGATGAAGAAAAGAAGTGGGACTGGACTGATTCATCGGCTACAGAATCTAGACCAGCAAAGGATATCTTTACTGTTCTTTATTTTCCTGTTGCAGTTTCAAGTGATGTTGCCCATCAACAAATTAAGGAAGAGATGTTGTATCCTAATATGGCGTCTCCACAGCCAGGGTTCTATCAATCTGGCGAGCCTGAGAATACATCTGCTGGTAGCAACAGAGCAGATGGATTCGGCTCTGGAAATGCACAGACTCCAGTGTCGTTTCCTGTTGAGCAGAGGGCATCCGAATTCATCCGTCCAGAGGCATCAGAAGTGGGACTAAGAGGGAAACGAGACCTAAACAGTTTGTACGACAAAACTATTCCTACGGAATTGGATTATTCGGGGCTATGTTTGCTAGGAGAGGAGGAGCCTACAAGTTATGAAGAAGCAAGAATCGATTCAGCATGGAGAAAGGCTATGGAAGAAGAAATTTCCAGCATACAGGAGAATGCAACATGGATGTTAGTTGCTTTACCAGAAAATCAAAAGCCAATTGGTTTAAAGTAGGTGTTTAAATTGAAGAAAGATACTCAAGGGAGAATAATCAAACACAAGGCGAGGTTAGTAGCAAAGGGGTATGTTCAAAAGCACGGGATAGATTTTGATGAAGTTTTTGCTCCTGTTGCTCGATTTGAAACTATACGGTTGTTGATATCAATCGCTGCAAAAAAGGGGTGGTAAGTGCATCACATGGATGTAAAATCCGCTTTCCTTAACGGTGAATTGGAGGAGGATGTGTATGTTCTGCAGCCACCGGATTTTGAGATAAAAGGAGAAGAGTATAAGGTGCTGAAACTGTATAAAGCCTTGTACGGTTTGCGACAAGCGCCTAGAGCATGGAATTCCAAGTTGGATAAGTCGTTGAAGGCACTCGGTTTTGAGAGGTGTCTTCTAGAACATGCGATGTACACGAGAAAGGAAGGAAATTTAACTGTTGGAGTATACGTAGACGATTTAATTATCACTGGAGGATGTATTCGAGACATTGACAAATTCAAATCTCAGATGAAAGGGCTATTTAGAATGAGTGATCTTGGGTTGCTTAGCTATTATTTGGGAATTGAAGTGTGTCAGACTCCAACAAGAATCACCTTAAAGCAATTGGGTTTTGCAAAGAAGGTGCTGGAGAAATATGGGATGAAGGACTGTAACTCAACACAGATTCCTATGGAGCCTCGTTTGAAATTGAACAAGGATAGCCTTGAACCTCCTGTAGATGTAACTTGGTATCGAAGTATCGTTGGCAGTTTGAGATACTTGCTGCACACACGTCCAGACTTGGTGTTTGCTGTTGGAATGGTAAGCCGATTTATGGAGAAACCCACGCTGGAACACATGGCAGCAGTAAAGCACATACTAAGGTACGTGAAGGGAACATTGAACTTTGGTTTTGTGTATGAGAAGAAAGAAGGAGATTTGGAGATGATCGGGTTTTCGGACAGTGATCTGGCTGGTGACAATAATGACAGAAAAAGCACTCCAGGATTGATATTCTTTCTTGGGGTAAATCCGATCAGCTGGTGTTCACAAAAGCAAAAAGTGGTGGCGCTGTCTTCATGCGAAGCAGAATATATTGCTGGTTGTGCGGCAGCGTGTCAAGGTGTGTGGCTGAGTCGATTGTTAGGAGAATTGCTAAAGGCTGAACCTAAGATAGTGGTGCTAAAAATGGATAATCAATCCGTAATTGCTCTAACCAAGAACTCAGTTCATCATGAGAGGAGTAAACATATTGACACTCGGTTTCATTACATAAGAGATTGTGTGAAATCGGGATTGGTTGAAGTTCAACATGTTCATACCGAGGACCAGCTTGCTGATATCTTAACAAAGTCACTGGGAAGGATAAAGTTTCAGGAGATGAGAGGAAAGATTGGTGTACTGGACATCAATAAAGAACAACAAGCTTAAGGAGGAGAATGATAGAATTAATCTTGTTGTTTTATTTCAGTTTGTTTTGTTTATGTTTTGTTTTAAATCCAGCAGAGTTTAAGTAGAAGTTATTTAGTGGACGTAACCTTTTAGTAGACGTAACTTTTTATATAGCAGTTATGATTTAGAGATTATTTAGAGGACGTAACCTTTCGTATTTGCTTCTATATATAATAAGAAAATCAAAAAATGATGCAGCGAGTTAAGCATCACAAAAAGGCCTCTATTCTTTCATTTATTTTTGTCTCTGTGATTGTGTGAGTTTCTCAAATTGTGTGACTGGCCGTAAGAAAGAAAAACCTTCATTTTCAGTAGAGAAAAAGCAGTGTGATGGCTTTAGCAGCTTTTCTCTTGCTATAACGTCAAATTTCTCGAAGAAAATCTTCCTCCTCCCACCTTTTTTAATCTTCTTTGCCTCGAATTTCACTGCAATTATAACATATGATCAATGATATTAGTTTTTAGTGAAGAAGAATCTCATCCTTGATTTCTTTTCATTCCTAACTAATGAGAAAAATAAAGAGCAATACATCAAATGATTCAATGGAAGGAGTGTTAATTACCACGGTCAAAGAAATTTGCAATGGTGCTGCTTGGTCCCCCAGCTGCACCTGCAAGTCAATGAATTGAAGTTATCTGCATAATACTGACTTAGATCCAGCAATATA
The DNA here is from genome assembly GCA_015731905.1 of Salix dunnii. Lineage (NCBI taxonomy): Eukaryota > Viridiplantae > Streptophyta > Magnoliopsida > Malpighiales > Salicaceae > Salix > Salix dunnii. The sequence continues at coordinate 15,710,673 of CM027675.1, read as the reverse complement.
TCGGGGAGAACTAGAGGACGAACCGGGATGACTGGAGGAAGAGGGTGTTCCTGTTTGGTCATAATGTGGACGTGGAACCCACCGCCGAGGCATTTCTGCCACACAAGAACCTAAAGTGCTCAGATCAGAGGAAGCTGATGAGTTTAGGCTAGAATTTTACTTTAGTTTAGAGGAAGACGGTGGTGTTCCTGTGTTTATGATTTTATGCGTAGATTTTCCCAAGCTGCTTCCTTCCATGAATTACACTTTTTAATTCCAAGCAGCTTCCACGCGTGCTCATAAAATTTACTGCGATTTGGAAAGGTCATTCGTCTTCGGACGTTAATTTGAATCCAGAAGGTCATTCTACTTCGGACGTTATTTTGAATCCAGAAGTTTGAAGCCGAGGTTGAACAGTTCCTCAAGGACCCATTGCTATGAAAACAAACCTATGCTTTCTCGGTTCTATTTATTTATTTGGTTTGTTGTCTGCAACATATGTTGACATTCGCATTGACATAAAATCAAATAATGAGAGACTATACGAGTGGGTGGGTGCTTCTATGATCATAATTACAAATTATAATTATTTTTCAAGGTTTGTTGTTTACCATCATTGACTTTTCTCCCACCCACAGCTAAACTATATTTTCCATTATTATTATTATTATTATTATTAAGTGTGTGCTTAATGTACGATTATGATTTAGAAAAAGAGTAATTATAAATATTTCCCACTGGCGGGTACCATTTATTTTTGTGGTGAAAATATATTCCTTTTATGTTTCAAGCTGTTTAGATATAAATTTTAAAAATATTATTTTAATATATTCTTAAATGAGAAAAAAATAAAATAAAACGCAAGCTAATTCTTGATTTCAAGCGACAGAGAGCATGTGACTGCTTCAAAGGATAGTTATCTAACCATGTTGACGCACATCTGATGAAGTTGACAGTGCTGAATAGTTCAAAAGTGAAGTCCTTATAAATGATTTTATCAGTCTTTTTTAATTTATTGATATTTAAAATATTTTTGTATATAAAAAAAATTAAAGTTATCAATTGTTTTTTAAGCACCATCGAAGCCCTAAGTGTATGGGCTTCAACCCTGCTGATCACAACGCAGGTAGCCCAGAAAGACTGACAAATCCTAGAGCTTAGGTCCATGAGAAAGGATGAAAAAGCCCGCAAACACAGTTGAGATTGACATTATTCACTGTGAAGATCTAGTGGGAAAGGAAAGCAGCCAGACAGGATGCATCAAGGCTTGTTTTTGCTCTCCATGAGATATGCCTGACACCGTTAGTGTAAGAAAATAAAATGATACTACTTTTACATTTTCATCTACAAAAATGGTTGAGCTTGTATTTATTTACTTTCTTTTCATTGGGTTAAGGCTGGGCTTCAGTGCTTCTTCCTCCCTGCTGCCCGGGAATGCCCATAGAGCTGCAGTCTAGAACGGGCCTTATGGATTCATCGATATTGGGCTCAAGCCCATATCCATCAAGGAATTCACCACAGCCACGGGCACCATGGCTGAAAACTGCAATCAAGGAAAGGAAAGATTGTTGCCATGCTATCAATCGCACCGCTAATTCTAGCTTGGTTCGGAAGAAGTTAGGATAAGAAAGTTATGGGCATATTCTTCTAATTTCTTTACTGGAATTTAAAATTAAATGATGTAAAAATTATGTTGATATGATCCAGCCTACTTACAAGCCAGGTCTTTCCTCTTCTCTGACAAGTTCTCATCATCCAAATCACTGTTCCTGCTTGCAAATAAAATAAAAAATATATGCAGAAAAGTCTAAGCTGAGTACACTTAACAAGGCTAGAAGCAAATGGTAGTTGTTGAAAACGGGCTTCTCTCATGTCATCAGAGAACCAGCTCTGCCCCTTGCCGAGTTCTCATTATTATATAAACACACAATGATGACCCAATTTGACATTCCCTCTATATATTATATAAACACTCCCAATTCTAATTTAAGAGTACCTTCTATATTTTATTTGCAAAGTATATACAGATGATCAAAGTATTGTGTTTCAATCAATGATGACTCAATTTCAGCATTTCCCCTAACTTTGTACGCAAATTCACCATTCTGAAGAAGATCATTCAAGTGCTTTAGCAACAGCAGCTAGCTTCACTAGAATCTTTGACTCCAATAGGCAATGTGTAGAGAATAAACCCTGCACCTTTCCACTATAATGTCCCACGAACCCAGCGGACTAGCTAGGTTTATGCCATGATCTGCATTCCATTTTAGAGTGTGCGCATGGCTGTCACAAAGTTTTGACGAGCTTTTTCGTAACGCAGGAAGTCTATAAACAGGAATTCAGAATTGTATTCTGTTCGTATTCTTATGATCTTCTGATGTGGATCGCCAAAGTTGCTCCCTGTAATGTTCCTTAGCGGTATCTCGAACTGCTCATGAGGATCAAATTTCAACGAGTCAGTTTCTTTTGCATACAGGACTCAACCATGCAAATTCATACAGTTAATTCAGCTGTTTTATTATATGATCTGCAGTTCATAAAGTTTACGAACCAGTTAAAAGAAACATGAGAAGTCATGAAGGAAGAAAATGAAGAAAGACACTCTCTGCATCCTTTCCTTTAATATTTCAGTGATCAATTCATTTTAAAAATTAAAACGAATGCTTGCAAGCAATTGAATAAGACTTCACCGATCGAGTTGAGACAAGAAAAATATAGTAAATAGGAAATACTTATTCACCTGCTCATCTGTATCATTGTGCTGCAGATTAGGAAAATCGAAGGTAATTGATCTCTGACTGCAGAATGCAATCTTTTCAGTAGAAATAAAGAGAAGTCCTTCAACAGCACCAGTTTCAGCTGACAAAAAGCACTGTGATGCCTTCAGCAGCTGTTCTCCTTCTCTAGCGTCAAATTTCTGCAAGAAAATCTTCTTCCTCCCACCTTTTTGAATTATCTTTGCCTTGAATTTCACTTTGTCTAAGAGACCAGCCGATCTAACTGCAATTATAACATATGATTAATGATATTAATTCTTACTGAAGAAGAATCTCATCCTTGATTTCTTTTTATTCCGAATTAACGATAAAATAAAGAGCAACACGTCAAATGATTCAATGGAAGGAGTGTTAATTACCACGGTCAAAGAAATTTGCAATGGTGCTGCTTGGTCCCCCAGCTGCACCTGCAAGTCAATGAATTGAAGTTATCTACATAATACTGACTTAGATCCAGCAATATCTCGGGGAGAACTAGAAGACGAACCGGGATGGTTGGAGGAAGAGGGTGTTCCTGTTTGGTCATAATGTGGACGTGGAATATACCGCTGAGACATTTCTGCCACACAAGAACTTAAAGTGCTCAGATCAGAGGAAGCTAATGAGTTTAGGCAAGAATTTTACTTTAGTTTAGAGGAGAGGGTGTTCTCCTGTTTGGTCATATAACAAGGTTTGCTCAAGACAATTGGTATATAAATACAAACTTCTGCTTTTTCGGTCTTTTTATTTATTTTTTAAAAAGGTTTGTTGTTTACCAAAATTTCAAAAATATTTAAAAAAAAAAGAATTTTTTTCTTTAAAATTAAATATTTTTATGTTTTAAATTGTTTAGATATTAGTTTTAAGAAATGAATTTTAAAAAATAAAAAACAAAAATATTATTTAATATATTCTTAAATGAAAAAAATAAAAATAAAACGCAAGGTAATTGATTTCAAGCGAAAGAGAGCATGTAATTGAACCAGCTTTGACTTTTTCCAGGGATACTTGTCTAACCGTGTTGACCTAATTAAGATGAAGTTGATGTATGGCAATTCTGGATGGTTTATAAGAGAAGTCTTCATAAATAATTTTATTAGTCTTTTTTAATATATTGATAAATCCATAGAATTTTAAAATAAAATAAAATACATATTATTTTAATATATTTATAAATAATAAACTAGAATTGTCAATTGCTTCTGAACCATTATATTTATCAATTGTTTTTTTTTTAACACTATCGAAGCCCTAAGTGATGGGCATGAACCCTACTAACCACAATAAACTGATAGATCCTAGAGATTAAGTCCATGAGAAATCCCTCAAATACAATTAAGATTGACAGGATTTATTTTTATTTCCTTGAGCAAGAATTTGATTCAGCATAGGAAAGGACAGCAGACAAGATCTATGAAGGCTTGTTTTTGCCATCCATATTCTACTGCTCTCCATGAGATATGCCTGACACCGTTGGTGTAAGAAAATATAATGATACTACTTTTACATTTACATCTAGAAAAATGGATGAATTTGTATTTATTTACTTTCCTTTCATTGGGTTAAGGGTTCAATTAATTTTATTTTAATCGGAATCTCATTAACTTGTTATTGTTTCGAAGAAAATTTACTGAAGCTGAAGAAGATGTGTGCCAAAACAACTTACTTACAAGCCAAGCCTTCCTCTGCCCCTTGCCTAGTTCTCACTATCCGAATCACTGCATCTGCTTACAAAAAATTTGCAGAAAATAACATAAAACACGAGGCTGAGCACACTTAACAAGGCTAGAAGCCAATAGTATTTGTCCAAACGGGCTTCTCTCATGTCATCAGAGAACCAGCTCTTCCCTTTGCCTCTTGAGCCTGTGAAATATTCTACTAGTGAAATCAACAGGGCACTCAAGAAGCTTCCCACCCCAAATACACTGGTATAGAGTGCGATTCCCATTGTTCTCATTCTTACAGGAACTTCACCATAGAAAAACTCCTGCATCCCAACAACAGTGAAGATGTCAGAGATGCCAAGCAGAATGTACTGAGGCAGCAGCCAAAATATGCTTAATGGAACTTCTGTTTCCAATCCTGGATCCATTTTTTGGCTGATTTCAAGTCTTTTTGTTTCAACCAAAGCAGCAATGACCATGGCTACTATGGACAGTACCATCCCGATGCCCATTCTTTGAGTCACTCTGATACCCTTTCTGTCGCGAGTAAATGGGATCAGCAGCGCATCATAAAATGGCATCAGGAGGATTATAGAAACTGTAATAGCACTTTGAAGTGTAGCTGGTGGGATCTTGAAGGTGCTGCCTACATTCCTCTTCATTGTCATCCCCTGTTTGGTGAAGAATGTGGCGGGCTGCTGAAAGATGACCGCAAACATTAGCAGCATCGTCCATATCGGAAAAAGCCTTAAAACTGCTTTTCCATTTTCAACCAGGTAGCTAATACCACTGCAGGGTCCCTCCTTCGATCCCTTGGTATTGCCTGGATTCTGACAAAGAGGCTTTTCTTGGAGCCTAGAAAGAGTGAAAGATTAACATAAATACACGAGATTTCAAAGCAAAAATGCTTAGACTGACAGTACGAGATCTTACTCTAGCTCAACGACTTCAGGATTGTTGTTTGATAAGGTGATTCTGCTAGTCATCAATTTCGACAGAGCCTCCTTAATGGATCGAACTATGTCCCGCGAAGGCTTTTCAGAGACAGCACCATCCTGTTTGTATGCATAGATTCTGCTTCCACACCAAAACAGAAAAATGGATGCTACCATTGCGACTGTAGGAATTGCAAATCCGAGTACCCAGCCAAATGTGTCTTGGATATAGGACATGACTGTGACACCTGCAAGGCTGCCACCACAAATCCCAAAATACCACCACTGAAAGAATAAGCTCTTCTTATTTGATCTCTTCTCATATTTTGTGCTCGGCAGCTCATCATCGTTCGCAATTTGATCTGCTCCAAAGGCTTGTAAAGATGGGTTATATCCACCTTGTCCAAGAGAAATCAACCAGAGCGACCAAAACAGGTATGAGGAGCTTATTTTGTCTGTGGGATGCCTTGCCCAAGACAATGCTGTTGATGTCAATGCAACAAGTCCCTTGAAAGAACAAATTAAGAAGCGCAAAAGCAAATTTACCATGGAAAATCATAAACCAAAAACTGTCTCTACAATTGAAAGAGGAAAATTGCTGTAATCTCAACATAATCAAGAATTTATGTATGACTTATGATCATCAAAATATTTTCCAATTGCTATAAGCTTAACAGATTTTCAAAAGCAGAAAATAAACAACAACAAAAAAATACTAACCACAACATAAATAAAGGAAGAGGTTAGAATGGTGGAATACCGATCGCATGAATCAGCAAGCGATGCAACTAGAAGTGGCAACATGGATGTGAATCCACACCAGTTATTAACAGTCTTGGCTGCAGCAGAGTTGCTCATCTTAACCACATCTGTAAGATAGGTTACCAAATTCGATGCCACCCCTTTGAATGCAAACCTTTCCATACCAGCTATCACTATCAAAATGGAAAAAACATAATGAATTCATATCAACTAACATCCTTTCTAGCAGATTGTTCATGCTCTAGCAAAAAACTTATCAGTTATTCATCAGGGAAAATCTAAGAACTCGTCAAGAAGAGAAAAATTCGATGCCAACCTATGAGGAGAAAACATGACTTGTTGAACCCTTTTGATTTCTGCCTACTGGCCATGATGAGGAAGATAGATATGAAACTGCAGGGTTTGTAGGATTAATATAATCATGCAGATTGATTAAAGAATAAGATCATGCAATCCTATTGGGATCCAACGAATCCTGTTTCAATCCCACTAAGCTCCCATCAGATTTTGACATCCTATATAGAATAGGACGACTCCACTGAACAGAATATGCCATATCAGATCCGGAGAAACACAAGCTATCGACACAAGTTTTGAGGCTGTTAGGACACCATGACATTATTGGAAACCCTTTTCCTTTTTTTGTGCAACGTAAAGAAAATCAGGTGGTTCTTGTTTATCATATCTGACACGACAAACAGTACTGCAATCCCCAATGTTTCTATGCTTACAATGATAAAACTTTCAACAAGTTTGTGGATGCTGACATAAAGGCGTTACCAAGAGATGGAAAATGTCGACATGCACTGAAACTTTACGTTTGTTTTGTTTTTGATATGGTTTCTCATATGCTGCCACGTTTTCCATGCGTGGCAATTTCAACACTTGGCGTTGGATACTGTACGTTACCACTTAGTATTTTCATTAAATATTTTAAAAGTGTTTTTGTTTTTTATTGAAGATTTCAGAAAGTGGGTTATAACTCGTGTTGGTGTGGAGGAAGAACAGCATGGTAGAGCTCCTGAACTTAACAGGAGGAGGCATTTCCTAGGAAATAAAAAAATTGAGTTGAACAGAGCGAAACATGAAAGGAAAGGAAACAGGAGGTGTTGTGGGGATGATTTTTCCTCCAATAATGGAGTCCTCATGAGTTGATCATAGGAAGGTATGCATAGAGAATCATGTTTGTTGTTTTTCATGAACATATCCAAGGATTTGAGATTTTATTTGTGTACAAATCTCATAAAATTCTGAACTAATTCTGAGTTTCCATCAAGCTATTCATTTTTTTGGATGGCTTTAATTAGCTATCCTTTGAACATCAATTAAGGAATTATGCTAAATGAGAGAAGAAAATGAATAATTGAAATTGAATGCCGAAATTCTAACAGAATTACACATATTCCACTAACGATAAAGAGATTTTACAGAGTTTCCTTGGAAAAAATAAAAATGGACACACTGCCTCAATTCTCAATTAATGCTAAATTAAATGTACATATTAATTCTCCTTGTGCCCTCATTTATGCTTCTTCTCGAGATAATTAACATTTTTCCATCGTTAATTTATCAGATTGATAGATGGAAAATCTGCAAAACAAAACCAAAACCAGAAAAGAATATGGCAGCCAAAAACCCTGTATTCTGCCCTTGAATTATTAGGTTAAATACAACATTCATGTAGACAATCACCTCCTAATCTTTTCCTAAATATGTGCTAAATTCCGTAGGATTAGGATACAGTTTTAGTAGGTTTAGGATACAATATAATTTCCTGTATTGGGTATTTCATAATACAGACTGCTCATATGATTTTAGATATGTAAGTTATGGAATATGATCTATTAATTAAATTAATTTCAGCTTGAATATATTTTGTTTGATTATATATTGTGAATGTCCCTTTATCATTTCATTGTTTTGGAATGTGCATGCACTGATCAATTTTATATATTATTTGCTTCTGTTTTAAATGCAGATTAATACACAAGGAAATGAAGATTATTATAGCCTACAAACCTGAAGTCATCAATAATATATATTCGTAAGATTTCCTTTATTTTATTATATTGTTTTTTTTTTTAATACAAAGTCTTAACATCAATCACCAGCGCTGCCAAAGTCACTCTGAGATAGTTTTTGTTTATGGAAAATGTTTTCATCCACTAGAAGTGTGTTCGGTATGCTACATGGGATACAGCAAGTAGAAATAGACAGGACTCCAATGAATTGAGTTTTTGGGAGAAAAATATGAAATGAATGGTGAAGAGATAATATAAAGAAAAATAAAGAATAATGATTTTTCTCGATGGTATTGGAAAGGATCATTTCACCGCATGGTAGGATAAGAATTTTGCTCTAAACAAAACCTTGAAGAATCCTTATCCAGGCTGAAAAGAAGCGAAGGCAGCAACAGAGATTTCCAGTTGAGTTAAGGAAGCAGAAGCTGCAGCAAGCACGGCAGAATTTCCAACAGAGAGTCAGTTCAGGAGTCATTGATTAAGTAAACTAATTATCAACCAGCAAGAAGCATTATACGATTACGCAAATTCTTTGCAGAAGTGAATTCTTACACAGCAGCATCTGCTCCGCAGAATACAGGTAAGAGTTCATATTTATGCCCATCTGTCGCAAAAATAAGCTTCCAGATTCATCCATGCTGTTGTTTTTCTGACAATCAATCAGCTGACCAATTTGTTGGACAAGTGAATTCTTGATACCAGCAGCTTCATTTTCACCAGCAAGTGTGGCATGTCCGACGTAAACTCTAGCATCGAACTTCTCCCAATCCTGCACAAAAAACATCATCATAAGTTCACAGAATTTGGATGCCTAAACTTTAATAAACAAGATCTAATATGGAAGTTCATAGAATTTGGATGCCTAAACTTTAATAAACAAGATCTAATATGGAAGTTCCATTGCACGCTAGGATTTGCTTCAAGCTCCATACATTTTCTTCGTTTCTTCATTGCTTCTAAGTTGATCCTTTAATTACTACGTTTTTGGTCCTTTTTCTTCAGGATCCACTACTGATTGTGCAGATGTTGCAAATCCTAAAGCCCATCTTTGACACCCTAGAAGTTGATGATGCTTTCTCTTTCACGAAGGCCCTCTACCTCAGTATTCAACACCCTTTGGGGCTTGCGACACTGCACAACTCATCTCGCATGAAATTATGTTAATATATATGGTCAAGAAATAGCTACAATATATAAAACATAATTTAGTTCGGAAGAAAATGTTCCACTGCAAGAAATACAAGGCCGAACCCCCACTTAACGGCCTTTATGAGAAGAATATAAGATCAGCAAGCTTCCACCACGAATAACAAGTAATTCACTTCTGTGTTGCTAATAGATGAGTTGAAAAATGTTGCCACCTGGAAAGCAGGCATTGGTTCTGCCAAATGACTGGAATTAGATAATGTTCATTTGCTAACCCTTTCTGGGCACTGGTGAATCCTCAAGTGATTGCCTTTGAAAATTTAGGTATGGAATATATTTATATATTTATTATTAAAGATGAGGAATGGTCCAAGAGGCAGAAGGCTGGACCATGCACGGCTACTCCTCATTGCAAACAAATAAACTTTTGTCAAAATAATCAATCTCTGAAAGGGATGGGATTAGCATAAAAGTCAATTCTAGTCTTTACCCATTATCATTGGTAGAAACAAATTTGGAATTATTTGTGAGACTGATTTTTTTTTTAAATTATTTGATCATCATAATAGGAAGTTGTGATTATTAAAAACAATATAAATGATCTTAATCCAAATACTTTATATTTAAGATGCTAAAATCAAATGATTATATATAATGTTTGGGATCTTATGAATTGAATTTAAATATTTTTTAAAATAAAATATCATGTTTAAAATTATTTAAAATATTAAAAATTAAATTTTAAATGAAATAAATTAGCATTTTCAAAATACTTCACATCTATTATTATGTTTTTTGAAAGATTTTTTATGGAATAAAATAAAGGCAATAAGAGTTATACATGAAACAAAATAATTAAAATTGTAAATTCATTTATTTATTGATTGAATTCACTATAATTAAATGATTTAATTACAACTCTTTATTCAAATACTTTCTACTTATAAAAAGGAAAAAAAAATTGAAATTGAGGCATTCTAAGAGAATTGAAGCTTCATTAATGTATCTTAAATCTTATATCATTGCTTCATTACATTTCAATAAGTATTGAAGGTATATTAAATCTTATTAAAAAATATTATTTCATTTTTTTTATCTATGATTATAATAAAAAAATTATGAATCCAAAATAAATTATCTTCTTAAACATAATTTAAATCAATATTTAAAATACATGTGTTAGTTTATCACTCCTATGAATGATATCAACTTTCTTTAAAGTAAAAGTAATTATCTTTAAAAAGCATATGGAAGACTTCTTACCTTCGATGCTCTCCTCTCATCTCTCTGCAAAAAATAAAATTTAATTTTAAGAAAGCAGACCGCAAAAGATAAAGAGCAGCAGCAGCAGCAGCAAGAAGCAACCTTGTCTGGTTTGTTTTCTTTATTTTAGGAAAAGGATTTGTTTTTTAGTGTGGATGATTTTAAATGCTAATTAATGAGATTTAATAATCAATATTTGTAGATATATTAATTAGTAAGAGTATGGATTGGTGGGTCTCTAAATATGGTATAATCCTTGACAAGTATAGCTGGTCTTGCCTGTGTGGTGGTGGTAACTGACTTTCTTCATCTTTTTCGGTCCTTGTATCTCACTGCTATAATTGGGGGACACCCTTTTGTATTTTTTCACTTTTAGACAGTTTTTTTTGGGGACTCTTTTAGTCAAATTTGGTAAGCAGCTTTAAATTCTTGATTCTCATTTTCTATTTTATTTATTTTGAGTATATTTTTTTGGTGGGTTTTCTTTGAATTTGTTCATTGCGTTTGTTTTGATTGAGTTGGGTGTCAAAAACTTCATTTTTTTCTGGTGAGTCTTACTGTCCTTTTCAATTTCTTGTTGCTCTATATTTTTTCTTGTTTTTTTTTCGGGTTATGGATCCTATGTAGTTAGTTTTTTTTTTTTTTTTTTTAAGACAAGAATATGAGGTTTGGCTGTTAACAGAATCATTGTCTTGTTTGATAGTTTTTTTGGTCTTATAATTAGTTCTTGAGATGATTGGATTAGAGTCAATAAGCAATTACAAGTTTTTCCCTTTGGTTCACTGTTATTTTCCTTTATTGAGCTAGATGTTTTATTGTTTGTGGTAGATTTAAATAAATGGAGTTAGCCATTATAAATGGTATATCTTGTTTTGTTTTAGTCACATGGTGCTCTTTCTGTTGCTGTTAATGTGAAACAATATGGGCATTGTTTTGATTAGATTTGGATAACCTTAATCTTCTGTTTGATCATTTCATATTGTTGTTTTCATGTGTTGTTTTGAAGAATTGGCTTCTTTTTAGTGGAATGAGTTGGTAGGTTGCCATTTCTATGGAGAAATTTTCTATTTTTGTGTATGGGATTGATTACCTCATTACGTAAATCTTGTCTTGTTTCTCTTAATTGTCATTGTTGTCGTAAACTTACCATTTGTTGGATGATCAAATTGACTCATGAAGCCCCTACTTGTCATATTTCGCGAATCATTTGTTTGTCGTACATAATTGATTAACTTCTTAATTCTAGGTTTTATGGTAATTATTGTTTGGCTTGTTTGGCAGGTAAAATTGTTTGCCACTGGAAATTTGTTGACAAGTTACATACATAAGATTTTTCTCCTAGATATCATGTGATCTTTTAGTTATTGCACTCTCAAAACATTGTTGATAGATGGTAGATCTGAATTGCATTAAATAATCAAAAAGGAACCTTCAATGGGGCTTAAAACAGGATAATTGTGCATGGCTACATTTACTGCATGGTTGAGAGTTAGAAAATGCTGCATGGTCGCTAATGTAGGCTTTTGTCATGAGCTTTAGTTTTTGGTCTACCACACATGACAGAGAAAATAACGTGTCTAATGAAGGTCTGCTTCAAAGAGACAGAGAAAGAGACAGAGCCGTAGATTTTGGCTGTGCTTCATCATCTTGTTACCGCTTATTCTGTTAGATGGACCTTCATGGACCTAGTTACTGCAATCACTTCGTGAGGATGAAACTTTTTGCCCTCAATATGGAGCTATTTGCCCAATTAGATTGACAGGGTTGTCTGACAGTAACCTGCCAGTCTGTGTTTTGTGGTACAGGCACACTTCTATGAAAAATATTAATGCAAGTATACCCACGAGAATAATAATTACCTAGGACCTCTTCCATGATCATAATGACATGGGTTTTGTAGTATTCTAACCTTTCCCCTTTTTGTAATAGCAGTTTGAGATATATCCATTTTAATTTGGATAGTTACTGTTGTTTATGATACATCCAAATGTATTTCTCTTAGTTATTTCTGCATTTCCACTATCATGATAAAATGTGCACCTTGTCTGCTGTTTCTTATGTTTCCAATATTTTTAGCATTAAAATCGAGCAGCAATGTTTGTTTGCCTGTGTGCCTTTTCTGCTGTTGAAAAAGTTGAGAGCTTATTTCTTGCTCGTTCAGGAACCTGATTCCCCTTTTATCCTGTAATATGGGCAGGCACATAAAAAGATACATTCTCCTTGCAAAGAACTTGTAGTAACAATCAGAGGGTTCCAGTTAGAGGACAGGTTGACCCATTAAGGACATTTATAGAAGAAATAATTTCAGAACTTCCCCCGGGGCATGTATCTTCATTTCACTAATTGCCCTAAACATGTGCCTTTTCCTTTTAGAATTTTCATAAACTTTTTCTGACTATCTCTTATGCATGGCTGCCTTCAGATCTGTGAAGTGTCATTTGCTGACTGGAGGACACTCATCAAAGTAATGGTTCTGGTGGTTCCATGCATTGTGCTTGTATGATAATTGTATGGTGAAATCTGATTAACTTCTATATTCAAATTTAGAGTGACTTCACTTGCAATGATCGTGAATTTCTTTCAGTGATAACAATTGTTGATTTGGTTATAAATTTTCATTTATTTTTCACTTCTAGTTTTCCTTCCATGTGTAACTGACCATATAACACACTAATGGCTACCGAACAACTCATTATTTGAAAGTTCCTGTAAGTTTTTTTCTGTTTGATGTTTCAATACAGCCATTGAGTTAAGCTTTTATGAATTCTACAACTCATTATTTGGGCATGTTTCTTTTATTTGGTTAAGGGATAGGTTCTGCCAGCATGCTGCATATCAATTTATTTCTGGAGCCAATAATTTTCTCTATGCCTTTTGCTCATTTTAGATTTCTTATGATTCAGGTAGAGCAAAGAGACAGACACTAGTCCTGCAGACAGGTGGTGTCAACTTCCTTTTCATCAAGGGGGCAATCGGGTCTTCATGTTTTGCGGGTGGCTTAAAGGTAGACATGTCTCAATTCTGGCTCATTTGCTGCCTGGGTTTTGAGTTAGATTCCTAGGATATATAAATAACAATGAGAAATTCGTGTTGCCACTTCTGACAAGTGGTATCAACTTCCTATTTTGTTGCAGCATTCTAATTGAGGATAGGCTGCAATTGAAGTTATGATTTGACATTGGTTTTTGTCTATTTATTTGCCATAGGTGCTATCTTAACAACACTTGTGCTCAAATCGGATGAATTGTAGAGGATTGTTGCTCTTGAAGCGAAACGTTTCTATCAGCATAATTGGTTTCAATCTGGAATTCAGGTGAATATGGATGGTTTGCAACTTGTTTCAATGCCACCTAGGAATGCATTCAGGGATGATCGACCTAAAGCATGTAGAGGGTCTCAACCTGATGTACCTCATTCCATAAAGTCATGCACCAGAAATTTTCTTGAAACCGGTGCATGGCATCAGTCTCAAAATGAGGGTTCCGATAAAGCGACTAGATCAAATGAGTTCTCTGACTATCCTTCATCCCAGAGTTCTGTCACTTGCCCTGATTTCTATTATTCAACCACAAAAGGATGTAATGCTCTTAGTTCATGTGAAGCTTGTATTGATATTTCTAATGTAGACAAGTCTGCAAAGAAAAAATGTAAACCAAAAAACAGGAGGAGGGGAAAACAGAACAAGAGAGTTTCAAGTGATACTGGCTCAACCGAACCTGAAGTTTTATCCGAGTACGCTCAAGGAAGCTCAACCTCCAAAGGCTGTAGCTATAATGATTTTGGAGATGATCTAACATGCTCTGCAACTTCACCAGAAGTTTCACTCAGAGATGCTAGCAGTAACCATATTGATTTTGAAGGTAACACTAGATTTAACAATCCTGAAGCCCCAGCAATATGCTTGTCGAACATTGATGAAGTGGCTATAGTAGAAACTTTTGAAGCATTGGATGTTACATCACCAGATGGTAGCAGTAGCAAGAATGATTTTGAAGGTGACTCTATATTTAGCACTTCTGACGCATTGCTGATCTGCACATCCAACATTGATGAGGTTGCTACAGTGGAACCCAGTATACCTTCTATAGCTCAGAATTTTTCAGGGCAGCATCAGATGATTAATACGGAAATCACTTTACAGACAAAAGGAGAGGGATTTTCCCTCTCTGACATTGGGGTGAAGTGCTCAAGTCAGATCAGCTGTTGTGATGATACACAATCCAAAGATTTCTCATATGCTTCTGATTCCTCTCTGGTGTTTGATTATTTATCTATCAGTTCAAACAGTGATGATGGTACTAATGATAGCCATCATGTAAAAACATATCATGAAGGTAGCAGCAGAGGTAGTGTTTTAGAAGCACCAGGTTTCAATTCCAAAAAGGGGTCTTTATCTAATAAATATTCCTTAAATGGTGCTGTAGATACCTATCACCAAACTGAGGGCTCAAGGCATCGTGGTCAAAATTTTAGCTGCAGTGACACACAATTGCTTTTGTCAAGCAAAAAAGGCAAGCAAATAAAAACATTGCCCAGAAGTAGTGCCAGTGCCCACAAATATGGAGGTTTTGGAAACTTGCATGGCCGGACAGGGAAGGAAAACAACCATTCTGTTTGGAAAAAAGTTCAGAGGAATGACACAGCAGATGAATGCAGCACAGAAATGAAGATATCTCATGGGTGCTTCCTGTCTGACTTGACTTTGAAAGAGGCTCCATCACTTAAAAGGAACTGTACTGTCTCTGATGCAAATTCATCAGCAAGAACAGAGGGGAAAAAACTGCCAAAAGACAAGGTTACTAAGAAGTTGAAACGTAAAAATAGTCCAGGTTCCAAACAAGAGTACAATTGTCATGGTAGGGGCTATAGTTCCAACAAGGCAACCTTTAATGTTCATGCAAAGACTGGCGGGCAACAGCATGAAACATTTGATCTCACAGCTCAAGTGAATGATAAAAAAGGGGGGGAATCTATTTCAAGCATTCATTCTCTGAATAGTTGTTTAACAGCTGGATTCCATCCCAGCGAAGTTGAATGCATGAATTCAGAATCAGTTAACAGCTCACAAGTTTCCCCAGATGCTTTACAGCAACTTCAAAGTACTTGTGATACTGTTTCCAGCACAAGACATTTTCATACAGAAAATGGAGGTAGCCTGCCAGCAAAGTTGTGCAACTCATTGGAGCAACATGCGATTAAGGTGCCGCCTCCAGTTTATCTTCCCCATCTTTTTTTTAATAAAGTTCCTCAATTGGAAAAGGAAGTTGCAATTGGAGAGTACTGTAAGCAAAACCATAGTTCTGGGTCCGTAACGCAGAAGTGGATACCCATTGGGGTAAAAGATCCTGAATTTACCACCTCTGCTAGATTTGGTAATTCATTACCTGATCCTTCTGATGGACCAGCTGGTGAAGATCTCACCTTGAGAAATGTTCAAGACAAAGCCAATTTTGATTCCCAAGATCTTGTTTCTTCATTGATGTTGGGCACATGCCAGGATTCAGGAAATGAAGTTTGTTTTCCCCAAGAAGATAACCACATTCATAAGTTGAAATATTCTACTCTTTGGATGGATGAGCTCAACAAGAATCATGTTGCAGATGATGCTTTAACTAACGAATTGTCTTATCAACAATTTTCAGCTTTTGAAGATGAATCAATAAAGATAATACAATCTGTGAAGGATGTTTGCAGAGTACAGATGGAATCTGAAGCAATTCAGATGGCCACTGGTGGTCCAATTGCCGAGTTTGAAAGATTTCTTCATTTATCATCTCCGGTTATTAATTTGCCCAGTTTCTCATGCTGCCAGATGTGTTTGGATGACCGGCTTGTTGGAGCATCACTATGTAGACATGAGATACCAAATATCCTGTTGGGATGCATCTGGAAGTGGTATGAAGAACATGGGAATTATGGTTTGGAAGTAAGGGGGGAAGAATGTGAGAATTCAAATAGTGGGGGCTTTGATCATTTTTCATTTCATGGCTATTTTGTTCCCTTTTTATCAGCAGTTCAATTGTTCAAAAAACATGCAAGTCAACCTATAAACAATAACAGTGCTATTGATCATGAAATTTCTGATACATACAAGGCTAGTGAATCATTGGTGAACTCTAATGCTGGTCGTCTTCCAATATTTTCTCTACTGATTCCTCAGCCTCGTACAACAGCTGTAGCTCAGTCGGTTGATTTGATGAGTTCTGGTGACGCAGAGTTACTCTTTGAATACTTTGAGTTGGAACAACCTCAGCAAAGACGACCATTATATCAGAAGTAAGTACTTGCCTTATTTGAAGTTATAGTAAACATATTACTGGAGCTTTCAAATGGATCTCCATACTGATTCTGTTAATTTCAGGATACAAGAGCTTACTAGAGGTGATGCGTCTTCTAGTTACAAAATGTATGGAGACCCAACTAATTTGGCCTCTATGAATCTCCATGACATGCACCCCAGATCCTGGTTGGTGACCAAAATAGTTATAGGAATTAACTTCACATTTTTTGTTTTTGTCTATGAAACAAAAGACTAGCTTGAATGTCATTCTGTGCATTAATTGGATTGAAGCTTGTTATGTAACTGAATCATGCCAAGAGAAATTTTATAAACATATTATAGATGTGTAATGTGATCTGGTTTCAGGTACTCGGTGGCATGGTATCCTATATATAGGATACCAGATGGCCACTTTCGAGCTGCATTTTTGACTTACCATTCACTTGGCCATTTGGTTCATAAAAGTGCCAAAGCTGATTATGCGAGTGAGGATGCTTGTATAGTTTCTCCAGTTGTGGGACTTCAGAGTTACAATGCTCAGGTAGTTATAAATGATGGTAATAAACTTCATTGAATTCAATGTGGAAGTGGATTGTCTCTATTCCCTTTCTCCACATTAAACTTCCTTGTCCACTGGTAAACCCCAATTGTTTATCGAAGTGTTAAACGACTAATTTATCAAAGATGATTTCAATCAACTTACACAGCATGTGTAATGCATGGATTAAAAAATTGAATCATCATCAACTTTTATTTTAATTTTAATTTTTATTACAAGGCAAGCCTGTTATTTATTGATTTGGTGCCCCATTTCTTCAGCAAGATTTTGTTTTTTGGATGTTATGCTAGTTATGTTGTCCACCTTAATATGATAAACCTTAAGATTGGCTCTTTAATTATGATAGATGTTTTCCCTACATATAATAAGCTTAATGATTGATGAGAGTCCATGATCCGTTTTGAATGTCTACTGATGAGATGGGATCTCCTTGTATGTTCAGTCCTCTTATTTATATTATTGGCTTCTTTGGAAGTGTTTTAGCCTAGTGATAGGCTTGCTATTCATTGCTATGCTTCTCAGTGTGGTAAATACATGTGAAAGTTTCTTTATCTTTCCAGCTATTGTTTTTGAATTAACCATTTTACAGGCAATAAAATATTAAAGAGTTAAACAGTTTTTCTATTTTAAATTCGTCGGGTGTCTGTGTAATACACAATTTGAAAATGCACTTTGTTTGTTCTTTGATAAGTTAAATTATTCAGTAGCAAAGGTTTCAACTCTCACTGTACAAAGGTCAAATGCAGTTGGAATAATCTTAAATAAGCTTCCAAAAGTGTTATAACTTGGTTTTGGACTTGGATTAGTGGCTGTTCTTGTGTGTGTGGGTATGTATGTGTACCCATTCCATTCATGCTCTTTAACAAAATGTGCTTTGTGTGTTGATTGAACAGGGTGAATGCTGGTTCCAGCTGCGGCACGGTGTAAACCAGGCAGCAGGAACACCAGTCCTGAACCCTTCTGTAATTCTGAAGGAGCGTTTGAGAACCCTTGGGGAGACAGCATCTCTTATTGCCAGAGCTGTAGTTAAAAAGGGAAATCAGACATCCATAAACAGACATCCTGATTTCGAGTTCTTTCATTCTAGGCAACGATATTCACTTCCATAGATTTTGAGTTTGCCACTCACCGGAGTAGTAGTCTCGTGTGGTTACTGATCCAGTTCCATCCATGTAGCATATGAGATAAAGCTGCTAATCTAGTTCCGTCCCTCTTGGCATGAATTCCAGTTTCTTCCTAGGAAATCATGTATTGCTGATCTAGTTGTTCGTTGAACTTGCTGTAGATATTCTAGTTGTTTGTTTAACTTCTGAAAATATTTGATTCAGTTTTAGTTGAAGTTGATGAAAGTTTCATGCCTGCCAAGAGTGAGTGAATGGAGTCGCACCCTAGTCCTGTAAGGATTTATAACAATATTATTAGCAACTCCTCAAGGAACATCAATGCTTCCTCGACAAGGCAATCTTTTGAATCAACTTTCTTAGCATTAAATAAGAAATTAATAATGGTGACGGGTTATCTATTGCTCATGACTTTGCTGACAATATTCTGTCGGAACGTGATAGAAAAATAGTAATATAAAGATTATATTTTAAAATATTTTTTTTGTTTGAAATATTTTAAAATAATACATTTTTTTAGTTTCAAGAATACCACTTTCGTCTTAAACTAATCATATTCCAGAAGTTCGGTGACGATAAGAATTATTTAATGGATGAATAAAATTCGTCCCTGGAGGATTTCATTTCCTATAAGATTTGTATGAATATATTTTTACCACCATTTTTTGCTATAATTGTTTTATAATATATCAATTATATCATTTTTGATGGGCAACAATTATAATTCTTATCTATATAAATTTATCTGATTAATAGATTTCAACAAAATCACCAACATAAAATTATCATCATCATTAAAAAGTAAGAATATTAGGATACCTGAATTATCAAATTCACTATATTATGATTAATTTATTTTATAATCTAATTAAAATTAAACACAACAAACACAATATAAATTATGAAAACAACTCCAATAATCAAATAAAAAAATAGTTAATTTTCTATCTACAAAGAGAAGAAAACGTCATTGAAAATCCATCCCTACGTTTTTTTTTATCATGACTGTAACAGTTAAAATTATTATCAACATTACTTTTCAAATAATTAAATCTTTAAATTGCCTCAAAGAATAAAAAAAGCAAAATATTTATACAAAAAAATAAATAATCACTAAAAGTAACATTATTATTGCGCAAACAATGAAATTACAAAATCATATGATCTGAAAAACATATAAAAATAACAGAAAACACAAAAAAAAAAGAACAAAGGGAAAAAAAGGAGAAATATTAATTTTAAAATGATCACCACTATAAATTAAAATTTCATGATTGAACTAAATAAAAATAAAACCCAAAAAAAAATTAAAAACAAAAACTAAAAACATAGGTGCATAATTACGAGTAAAAAATAAATATTGTCCAAGAAGAATTCAAAAAACAAAAGGAATTAATACCAAATAAAAAATTCAAAGAATAAGGGCCAAAACGAAAAATAAAATATATAATTAATTCCAATCAAAGAAAAAAATTGAAACAAATAAAAACCTTGGGACCGAAACAAATGATTTAAGGATTAAATCGCGAAAATCAGGAACCTAGGACCAAAATAAAAAAATCACGCAAAGCTAAAGTTGAAATTGAATTTTTAAGGGGATATAATTGCACAAACTCACAAGATTAAATCCAATTGGATGCAATTAAAGAAATTATAAAGGACTAAATCATTTTTTTTACCTTCTTAAAATTTTTGAAATTTTACTGTTCCGGCATGCATAGCATTCAAAAATTCTCAGGCGCGAGATCACGGCAAAACAGATCAAATTTCCTTCCTATTCAGTTGCGATTTTCTTCCCATCACAGCAAGGCAGATCGGAACTTTATTCCATTTTTCCTAAATCAACCGTGATCTTCCCAAATTTATCTCCATCAAAATCAATTTCCTGATTCTCCTCTGATTTCTCTCGATTTGATTAACTTTCCATAACACTGCATGGCCGAGCTCGGGTCTTCTATGCTATAAATAGCAGCGTGCACGGTGAAACAAGGGGAGGGAGTTGCAGGGAGAAAAAAAGAGGGGAAGGAGCCAGGTTGATGAAAAATAGAAACAGAGAGGGGAAAGAAAGGGAACGAACAGGCAGAGGATGGGAGTTAAGAAAAAAACGCAGGAACAGGGGAAGGAAAGAAGAGATTTACGTGAGTAAGAAATATAGTATTAAGGATGCAGAAAATAGAGAAGAGGGCAGAATCACTTACCTAAAAATTTTGAGTCAATTTTCTTCCTGCTCCCCCCATCGTTTTTTATCTCGTTTTTCTGCCTCTCTCTCTCTAAAAAAACCAGACCGCTGTTTCTCTCTCATTCTCGGCCAAGCCAAGCATCACCACCGTCGACCACCCATATCACTCATTATCATCAAAATAAGTCACCCCCCAACCGTAGTAACTCATTCAGCACCTTAGGAGAAGGAAGAGACGAAGATAGCCGAGGCAGCAGCAGCCCCTGCAACGACATTCCGGCCACCACAGGCCTCCATTTCCGACGAGACAACGACCAGAAGAACCACCTCGATCTCCTCTACACAAAGGTGTTAACAGGTAAGCATTTCGTCATACTCGAAAAATCAACGTACTGTTCATCGTCTTCCTAAAAATCTGTTTTGTCCCGGTTACTGTTCACTATACGTGAACAGTAACGGGATATATATATAAAATATAAAAAAATTTATTTTTTAGAAAAAAAAAATACTTTAAAAAAAAATGTATTATTTTCTTGCATATGGCCAATACACTAGCATATTTTAAAAATTATTTTCCTCGAAAAAGAATATATATTATTTTGGATTTTGAAGAAAAATGAGTTTTAGCATGGATTTCGCAAAGAAAAAAATCATTTCTTGCATTTCGAGATTTTACAACATGTTTGTAAAATCCAAAGGGTATTGGCCAATATTTCAAAAAAAAAATCTTATTTTTTGGGTAATTTATTATTCACCGTCGGTATTTGGATAAATAAATCCTAAGGGGTTAATATCCAAAATATTCGACAGGAATGATACGCTATTATTCACTGTCGGTATCTGGATAAATAAATCCTAAAGGGGTTAATATCCAAAATATTCGGCAGGAATAATATGATATTATTCACTGTCGGTGTTTGGATAATTAAATCCTAAGGGGTTAATATCCAAAATATTCGGCGGAGTAATATCCCATTTGCCATTTAATTAACATATGTTTTTGAGTCTTAACAAATCATAAGCAAACCAAACGTCAAGCAGCTTACCTTAGGTAGGGCGTACTAGGGGTGCTAAAACCTTCCCTTTACGCAACCAGTCCCTTACCCTAGAATCTCTGAAAGACCAGTTTTAGGTTTCCTAGTAACCATAATACTAGGTGGCGACTCCTTTTTTTCATGAAAATAAAGATTAGACCCCCGACACATGAATTTTCCCCGCGCACGCGGGGAACGTCGCCACGACGCCGCGCTCATCATTTTTGAGGTGCGACAGATATCAATAACAAACCATGGATTGAAGTGTGTCGACTTCTAAAAAAATATGAAATATAAATACAGAATTAACTGTTTTTTCCATTTAGGTAAGTGACGAAACTTTATTGATAGCATAACATTGGCAAATCAAAGCAAGATGAAGAACGGGTACAAATGCCAAAAAGCTTGGGAAAAAAAAACTTGGCGAGAGCAATTAGCCTAAACCAGCAAAGAGCACATAGATATTATTACTCATTGATAAATTAAGTAGCGATGCCTCCCACCTAATAAAAGGATAAACGATTACTCATTCTTCAGACGATCAGGCCAAGCCACCTCTCCTACCCCCTCCCCCGATCAAACCTGCAGGCTCACCGGCTTGGCAGTTACTTCTATCACCGGGATCATATCTACATGTAGACCTAGTATTATTATTGGCAAGTATTAGTTTCGAACATGATAACAAGATAAAGGCAACGAGGAGGAGTATTATTGTCAGGTATCGACTCTTTCCTTGAGACCCCATTTCTGATTGACACGAAAGAAATTAAATGTGTTGGCAGCGGGCAGGGGTAGGAAGTGAATCAATTCACTTCCCCCCGCATGTAGTGATATTGAAGATGATAAATAGTGATTTTTGGAGTGGGATGAATGGCTTACCTATTAACACCTTTGGATAGAGGAGGTCTAGGTGGTTCTTTTGGTCTTGGTGGCGTCGAAAATGGTGTCTTGTGGTGGCCGCAGTGGGCATCGGAAGGTGACCGGTCACGTTGCAAGCAGCCACTACTACCTCTGTTGCCTTTGCCTGAGATTGTGATTGGGATGCCGGGGTTGAGGTGGCGATGCTCGTGATGACGTAGTGGTGCGAGGTGGTCGGAGTTGATTATTGGAGTTGCTGAATCGAGAGGGAGAGAGAGAGAATGATGGTTGTAGATTTTTAGAAAGAGACAGACAAAGTGAGTTGAACGAGAGAGACGACGGGGAGAGAGAGCTGACGGAGAGAGACGAAGGGATGAAGATTAAATCAATCTTTTTTATGTGAATTTGGCTCTGCAATCTCTCTATTTTTCTATGTTTTCTTCATAAATTTCTTTCCCTGCTCCCTCTCCCCTCTATTTCTATTTTATGTGAACTTGGCTTTGCAAGTTGTTCCAGCTCTACATTTTGAGCCCCCCCTCTCTGTCTCCTTTTTTTTCCTCTGTTGGCTGCGGAGAATCATTTTTATAGAGGAAAAAATTGACCGTTTGGCATGCACATTGCATTGCCTCTACTTCTGCATTAGTTGCAATAGCTGCAGCGTCGTGCTCTGCACTGTTCAGGTGTTGGAACAGTGCAGGCACATGCAAGTTTGGTTTTGGGAGGGTAAAAATGTGATTTGGTCCCTGAATTTGCAATTGTTCCAATGCACCCCTAATTGGCTTTAAACTTTATGCTTTTATGCAATTATACCCTCATCAAAATTTCAATATCAGCGTTGACTTCGTGCGTCTTTTTTTATTTTGATCCTTGATTTCTTATTGGCTCGATTTAACCCTCAATTGACCATTAAACTCTCAATTTATTCAAATTGGTCCCCGATTTCGCATAATTAGCTTGAATAAATTCAAATTGGTTTCTGAAAATTCCATTCTCATCAATTGAGCCTGAATTAAATTTAAGAACTTGATTTCTCTTTGACTAAGCCCTTAATAAAATTAATTTGACCAATTTAAAGTACAAAATTCATTGCGCTTAATTCAATCCTTCAATTGGACCCTAAATTAATTCTCAAACATAATTACACTTTTAAATTGGCAAACGATTAAATTGAATTGGCACATAAAAATATCATCATATCTTTCGACTTAATTTTTACGCAGATTTATCCGATAATAAATCATGTTAGCCTTAATCTGAATTTTCCTTCATTTCTAGGCACTAAGAGGTATGATCGAGCTCTCGAAAACGCCAAGAATTTCTGCCTTGATTTTCTTACCGACACTGGCCCTCTTTTATTTTATTTTTGTATTTTTTGGATAGTTTTGAGGAATAACCCAAAATTAGGTTATGACAGTTGCCTCCTTCTTTACAATGTTTACAATGGTGACAAGTGACCTCCCTGAGTTAGATGGGGTCTCAATGGTGATGGGTGACCTACCCGGGTTAGATGGTTAGGATGGTCTTAATGATGATGGGTGACTTGCCCGGGTTAGAATAGTTAGGATTGTCTCAATGATGACAGGTGACCTCCCGGGTTAGATGGGGTCTCAATGTTGACGGGTGACCTACCCGGATGGAAGATGGGGTCTTATTATGACGGGTGACCTGCCCTGATTAGATGGGGTCTTAATGGTGACAGGTGACCTACCCGGATGGAATTGAGGTCTCAATGGTGACGGGTGACCTACCCGGATTAGATGGGGTCTCAATGCTGACAGGTGACCTACCCGAATGGAAGATTGGGTCTCATTATGACGGGTGACCTGCCCGGATTGTATGAGGTCTTAATGGTGACAGGTGACCTACCTAGATGAAAAATAAAGGAGAGGGCCTATTATGATAGGTGACCTACCCGGATGGAGGATGGGGTCTCATTATAACGGGTGACCTACCCGGATGGAAGATAAAGGAAGAGGGTCTCATTATACTGGGTGACCTACCCGGATAAAAGATGGAG
Source organism: Salix dunnii (assembly GCA_015731905.1). Classification (NCBI taxonomy): domain Eukaryota; kingdom Viridiplantae; phylum Streptophyta; class Magnoliopsida; order Malpighiales; family Salicaceae; genus Salix; species Salix dunnii. The sequence continues at coordinate 15,686,099 of CM027675.1, read as the reverse complement.
GTGTGTGTCTCATTATAACGGGTGACCTACCCGAATGAAAGATGGTGAACTTGCACTTCACAGGAATTCTGCACATATTTATTATTTTTGCCTAAATTTATATTATAATAAAAAAACATCACACAATTAATATTTTTTTGCGTTGAAAAAAACATGGTGCCACCAGCGACATGGCGCAGGGGCATTGGCTAATGTGTATATAAATATATATAGTGCTAGTTAATCATTATCATCAATTTGATTCAACAGAGAACGTAAAATATCCATATATATTTTAATCAATCGCAATGATAAAATAGCTCAATCTATCTTATGGACCTCTCTCGTAAGAGGGTACGTATATCAGTGTAGCCATGTATTTGAAAGTTTACTACTTTTCATGCGTAGACATTTTGGGATGCCCGAAACCGAAATACACAACAAATCTCTCGAGGTCTCCTGGTATGTACATAATGTTTAAGGATTCAATTTCTAATATTTGATATCAATAACAAACCTGCATTGAAGAATGTCGACTTCTAAAAAAAATAAAATAAAAAAGCCCTTATATATACAGAATTAACTTTTTTCTGTTTCCTTTTAGATAAGGGAGGAAACTTTATTAATAGCATAACATTTGCAAATCAAATCAAGGTGAAGAATGGGTACAACTGCCAAAAAGCTTGGGAAAAGAAAACATGGCGCGAGAGCAACTAAATATAATTAAATAGAAGGATAAACGATGAATATAATAACTCGTGGATAAATCAAATAGCGATGCCTCCCACCTAATAGAAGGATAAACGATTTCTCATTCATCATACGATGATCAGGCCAAACCACCTCTCCCAACCCCTCCCCCCATTAAACGGGCACACCGTGTTGGCATTTACTACTACGATCGGGATAATATGTGCATGAAGACCTAAGACTCCCCTTCTGAGTATTATTATTGGCAAGTATTAGGTTCGAACATGATAACAAGAAAAAGGCAACGAGGAGGAGTATTATTGTCAGGTGTCGAGTCTTTCCTTGAGACCCCATTTTTTATTGACACGAAAGAAGGATGGAACTTTTAGGGATTCAAATGTCTTGGTCTGTGTAGAGAGCTAGCTAGTCTGCGGGATGGTGGTTGTGATGATGGAGAGGGTTAGCTAGCTAGCTGGTTTGATATATAGTCGCAGCTAAAAACACACAATACGTTATATGATGAGACACCTAATAATTAAGTGCCTGTTTTTGGAAATAAAACAAGTGCAACTATTGGGAGAGAGGTTTTTTTTTTTTTTTATTTCGTTGTGGAATCTATAAATCCTTAATTTAAGACTTGGCCTTGAGTTGAAAAAAGAATTCATGAACACGTACGCCTTTCTTGACTTGGAAAATGAATAATGGTTGCAGGAGGGGTTACCTTGTGAGCACGCGGCACTGTGACCATTTCGTCCATGAAATCAAAACAACGAACAGGTAAAATGATTGGACCAGACTTCTCGTAATAATCAAATCCATTGGTATTTGAGTTTTTTTATTTATTATTTGAATTAAGAGGATGTTCCAATCAACAATCTTGCTATAAAACAACTTAAGCCTTTTTGGATTTGAGGTGGGGAAGAATCTAATCTCTTTATCATGGGTTGACCGAATTATTAGCTTCCAAATAAAAATGCTGAATTGAATAACAACCAAGATGGGTTGATGAAATTATTGGTTTTTGAATAAGAAATGAATTTTTGTTTTGTTTTATATTAATCTCTGAAATTATAAAAAGAAATATTTTAATACACACTCTCAAACAAGCATTTAAGCCTTTTGAAATTGATTTAGACAATAAAAGAACAGTTTTTTTTTTCTGTAACATGTAGCAGTCTACAAGGTTATCCTTAGCATCTATAATATTGTCCATTAATAGTGTGTATGAACATGTGAACAATGCTTTTGATTGAATTAAATTAATGAGATAATGAGAATATTGAATGGTTGGACCTGATCGGATAAAGTCACAAAAAGTTAGAGAGATTGTAAATTGTGTCGGATTGTGTAAAATTGATAAGAGTTGAAGGAATCCTGAGTTTGTTTGTAATTATGTTGATTTTCTTTTGTAATTAATGATTAGAACATATAGATCGAAAACCTGAATAGAATGTTACAATGTATAAGAAGTGATGTTATACGATAACAATACCTAAGTGGAAAACTTGTCAATGCAGGGGAGATAGATGGGGTAATTCAAAGAGCTAGTGGAGCCGCTCATAATCAAACTGCAGGTAGTAATATTGATATATTGTAGAAATCCTCTTTTAGAAGTTTTTGTTACTTTTATGTGTTAAATAGCTTATATATGAAAAGGAATACTAGATTCATTGACGACCAAGATGGGTTGACCAAATTATTGATTTTCAAATGAGAATGATAGATTGATTGACAACTAAGAAAGATTGATCAAATCTTCTGATATTTAAGATGTGTCACCAAAGTAGTTGTTGGACAAGAAAGATCATAAAGCGTTGATTTTCATTCGAGGATACCATAATGATTTTATTTGGTAATGAATCTAATGAGATTGAATGAGAAATGAGAAGTTTAAATGATTATAAAAGTGATTCGATAATTGGGATGTGTAGAACACAATAGAAACTATGTTGAAAGTTTGGTAAAATGATGTCATACCCAAAGGTAGAATCTGACCAAGTTTTTTTTTTAAAAAAAAGTCTTGGTGTAATTGGTTGACTTTTGTGTTCTATGTAAATCGGTCAACCATTTTATCGACAATGAAAAATAAACTGGCATTGTCTTCATATTAATTGTAAAGGAAGTGGTACCCAAAGTCAGGGGCGTTACACTCCAGCACTATATTCATTATTTTTTAGCATAATTAGTTTTATTGTGTTTCCTCTTTAATTGTTAAGATTTTTTTAGTTTTGAGGAGTTCTAGATGAATCATCTAGTCATTGAGTTGAACTAAAAAAATATCAAAATGTTCTAAAGGCCTTATTCCTTAAATGATTTGCAAGACTACTTCATTTGAGTTCATGAACATGTTAAATTCAGTCTAGAAATCACTAGTCGAGATTGTCTTTCTTTTCCTCATTGTTTTTAAATTACTTCTTTATTTAGATTATGATTTTAAATTAATTATGACTTTACTAATCAATATATATAATTTTTTATTTATTTAAACACCCTTGTAAACTATTTTTTAAAGAGGGATTTATGAAATAAAAGACTTATAAATATATTAAGATTTTCTTTACAACTTTTTTCTAATGGTTGTAACATTATATTATGAGACCGCTAATATCTTTCTATGAAATCATTTTTTTATTTACTTAAACAACGAACAAAATTTGTCGGTATTCATTTTTTTTTACCCCATATCTGGGGATATTTTTGAAAAAAAATAGAAATAATAAAAAATAAAAACATATGGACAAAGGGATCAAAATGGAATAGCAAGAAAACAAGGGACTAAAAAAATATTTTACCAATAAATTGGTGTGCAAAACACACATAAAGAGGGGGGAGGATAAATTGCAAGGGAGATATATTTTCCGTGATATTAAAAAAATCAAGATTTGGAGATCAAATTTGAACCTAAAAATGCTAAATTATTGAATTTAAGGACTTATTTTTATAAAATTCTATTTCTAAGAAGAAATTAAAGAGTTAATTAAATAAATTTAAGATGAAAGACTGATCTAACAATGTGTGTGACTTTAGGATTGAAGTCAATGGTTCTAATGACTTAATAGAAAAACAATAAAGTTTTATTGACCAATTAAGGACCAAATTGGTGAAATTGGAAACCAGGGACTTAAATGGAAAAAAGTGCTTAAATCCAAGGTCAAAATATGATTTTAGAAAGGGTCAAATCACAAGTAATTAAAACATCAAGGATGATTAAGGGTGCAATTGAACAAATCATAAAAAAAAAAAGCATAATTGAATTTGAACAAAACTCAAATTAGAGAACCCTAAACTTAATATTTAGTCGAAATGGTGTCATTTCATAAATATTGTGTACCTTCTCTTCCTAGAATTAGATGATCGAGAATACATCTTCTGACAATCAAATGTGATATTATGATCACCCCTAAGACTAAAGTCACTGTCATTCAACTCACAAACATCCTTTATACAAACCATTGATCTTAAAATCAAATTTTTATATCTTATATTCATCATTTATTGCTTCAACATCTTGTCTTTAATCATCTTTCACTATGTGTGCAAAGAAAAACTGGTCAGGTTGTCAAATTCAAGCAATTAAATATAGAGTTATAAACATCCAAATCAAGTAAGAAATGATGAAATAGAAAGGTGTGCACCTCTTATATCAAACCCATATGGTCTGTTTAATAAATAATGTTATGATATATTATCAAAAAATCATGAAAATTTAGAAATCTAAATTGCTACATTATGATTGTTATAGCTTTCTAACTTTGTAGTCAAGGGGTTGAGTACAAGTTATCATAGTTAACGTTTTCTGATATGGCTCCAGTTATAATGACGGCTCGAATATGCTAATATGGTTGGCTTCTCAAGAGGAATTGTCCTGAGTTAGGGTTCATAGCTCGTGATAAGTTTTGTCTTGAAATAACGGTTATTGATAAGAGATGTTTTACCTAGAGTGTATAAACTACTTGATTATTGTCTTTGTGACGGAAAAAAATTCGTTCCTAGAGGCTTTCTTTTCCTATAAAGTTTCTATGAATATAATTTTAATCTTTTTTTTTACTATAATTCTTTTATATTATATAATACTCACTGCACATAAAATATATCATTTTTTTCAGGGCAGCAATGATAGTAGGCATCCTAATTAAAATTAAAAAAAACTTTATAAATACAGAATTAAATAGCCATGCCTTCCACCGATTACTCATTCACCATACGATGATCAGCCCAAACCACCTCTCCTAACCCATCCCCCCATCAAACCTTTGAGTTGCAGGCTCACCACCTCGGCACTTACCACTATCAGCGGGATCGTATTTGCATGGGCTAGGAGTATTACTCGCAATTATTTTGGTAACAATTACGTTAGAATATGGTAACAAAATAAAGGTAACGAGGAGTATTATTGTCAGGTATGGAGTCTTTCGTTGAGACGCCATTTTTGATTGACACGAAAGAAAGATGATGCTTTTAGGGAATCAAATGTCTTGGTCTGCGGGATGGTGGTTGTGATGATGGAGAAGGTTAGCTAAAAATATGAGACACGAAATGTTGAATTGGTAGAGGACATACTTTCCTAGCATTAGCTTCTTATTATTTTCTTCGAAACAGATGTGAACCATGTCATAGGTTGAAATTAACATTCAATGTGATGGATCATGTCCAAGCGGTCAAATAAAGAAAATTTCATCGGATCATGTCCAGATATTTGTTTTTCTTATCTTCTGGCCTGGCCCTTCATAAGTGCCTGTTTTGTTCAAGCAACTTGTAATGTAAATAAATGTTATGCAAAAACTACGCACTCTCATCATTTTTTTTTCCCTGTGTTATGATGAGATTGAAGATAACTCTAATATTTATCTTTTCATAGACCAATAAACATTGGAATAATCTCTTCAATTGATTTTATACACTGCGCGCAGATTTGAGGTCTTGGTAGCTGAGAAAAAGTCATTCATGGTTGAGGTACAAATATTTTCTTGACTTCTTCCTTTCACTAATCACTAGTTATATAGTTTTATAATTATACAACTACACATAAAACTATAATACAATAAATTATACAACCACTAATGGTTGAAATTAAGAGCAAGGGAAAAGCTCCGTAGATAATTACATTTTCCGATGTCAAACCAGCCCCTCCTCTCTAGTCAAACCATGGAGGTGCATCCGGGTGGCATCAACCACCGAGTCCATATGTGAACAAATTATCCCACTGACCACCTCCACTTTCCGGGATGATATTAATTATGCCACTGACCACCGAGTCCATATGTTGATCACTTAATTAAATCGAAGGCATGGACTTTAAGAAACAAAACCTAGCAGTGGTTGATGTCAAAATAAATGTTGAGAAGAATATTCAAACACGAATGTTCCTTCACAAATCCAGAATGAAACGGATACTGTGAGAATCCAAAGATTAAAGAAAGAGAAGAGAGAATTCTGTTTAAGAGAGAGAGAGAGAGATGAACAGATTCTGTTATTCTATTTTTCACACACGCAATGCATGCTCTGTTTACAGTATTTATAGCCATTTCTATGCTATGAGTGTATGCATGTATTACACTGTATGCATTCCACTATATATGCTATCATCCCCCCTCAATCCCAGGCTTAGATAAACCAAGCCTGAGATTGCGAACATGGCTTAGAAATAGAGGAGAGCTAAGGCCTTTTGTAAGGATGTCAGCAAACTGCTCCTGTGAAGAAACGAATTGGATCTCCAGTTGATTGGTAGACACCCTCTCACGCACAAAATGCACATCAATTTCAATGTGCTTCGTGCGTTGATGCTGCACTGGATTAAAGGACAAGGCAATAGCAGATAAATTGTCACAAAATAGCACAGGAGTTTGAGACAGATTAACTCGTAAGAATTGCAGCAGCTGTTTTATCCAGTCCAGTTCTGCAGAGGCAGTAGACAAGGCCCTGTACTCAGCTTCCGTGGATGATCTAGACACGGTGTGCTGCTTCTTAGAACTCCAAGCAATTGGGTTTGATCCAATGAATACAACCAGACCAGTCGTCGATCGACGATCATTAGGATCGCCAGCCCAATCAGCATCACTAAATGCTGTGAGGTCTAAAGTTCCTTTCTGATAAGTAATCCCAACAGAAATAGTACCTTTAAGATACCTCAATATGCGTTTAACTGCCACAAAGTGATCCACCATAGGACGCTGCATAAATTGACACACCTGGTGGACAGCAAATGCAATGTCAGGCCGTGTAAATGTCAGGTATTGTAGAGCACCTACAATGCTGCGATACAATGTGGGATTATCAAACGGTTCTCCATCATCCTTGAGTAGCCGTTGATATGGAAGACAGGGAGTGGCACACGGTTTGGCAGAATGCATATCAGTTTTAATAAGCAGCTCATGTATATAGTTCGACTGTGAGAGGAACAGCCCAGCAGTGGTATGAACAATCTGAACACCCAAGAAGAAATGAAGATCCCCCATGTCTGTGATCTGAAACTCAGCAGTAAGAGCAGTAATCACCTGATTAATGACATTAGAATCACTCCCCGTGATTATAATGTCGTCAACATATACCAACAAAATGATAACCCCAGCTTCCAGATATTTGACAAACAGGGACGAGTCTGAATAAGTGTGATGAAACCCCAGTGATGGTAAAAACGAAGTGAACCTCTCATTCCACGCCCGTGGCACCTGCTTCAAACCATAAAGTGACTTATGTAATTTGCACACAAGCTGCGGTTGCAATTTGTCAACAAAGCCAGGGGGTTGTGACATAAACACATCCTCATGAAGAATGCCATGTAAAAAGGCATTTTTAACATCCAGTTGCCTCAAACTCCAACCAAACTGAGCAGCCAGTGCCAATACCAGTCTCACCGTAGTTGGCTTCACTACAGGACTAAAAGTCTCACCATAATCCAGTCCAGGCTCTTGACTAAATCCCTGTGCAACCAACCGTGCCTTATGCCTCGCAATAGTCCCATCAGCATGCCTCTTAATTTTAAAAATCCATTTGCAGCCCACAAGATTTTTATCAGATGGCAGAGGCATAAGCTTCCATGTATGCTGTGACTGAAGAGCATCAATTTCATCCTTCATGGCCTTCAACCAGACAGGACTTGTTAATGCTGTTTTGTAACTGGATGGCTCAACCACATTCAAATCAACAGCCGGGGAGACAGTAGATTTGGCAAGACACACTGTCTTCTTCTTAATAATCCCACTCTTACTCCGCGTCTGCATTGGATGCAGATTCATATCTGGAATATGAAGAATCACTGAAATACCCTCAGGATTAAATGAATCAACTGCTGGACTATCAACTTCAGATGCATTTCCAGAATTGGAAACAAGACCAGCAGGGGTGGATGATATTGGCAAAGGAACAACAGAAATGGAATCTGACGCAGGTGAAACAGGAATGGATTTGGAAGATGATGATGATGCATGAACAGGAGAATGAATAGTAGAGGGAAAAACAACGACATTTTCATGATTAACAACTGGAAAGGGCACATGTGAATGCTGGGAAGAAGACAAAGTAGAGCCCTTAGAAACAGTAGTTAAATCAATATATGGAAAAACATGTTCATTAAAAATGACATGTCTAGAGATATATGTTCGTTTGCCAACTGGTTCATAACAGATATAGCCTTTATATTGGGAGGCATATCCTAAAAAGACACATATGGTGGTTTTAGGTTGTAACTTATTAAGTCGATATGGACGTAGTAAGGGAAAGCAAGCACAACCAAAAATTCGCAAGTGAGACACAGAAGGAATAGTTTGAAATAAAATCTCATAAGGAGATTTATTCTGTAGAATAACAGAAGGCATTCTATTTATAAGATATACTGATGTTTGAACAGCATAAGTCCAAAACGACGCAGGTAATTTGGCATTTTGTAGTATAGTAATCGTGGTTTCAATTAAATGCCTATGTTTGCGTTCTGCAAGACCATTTTGTTATGAGGGCAGGATTTTTGATGGACAGTGCCTTTAGAAATGAGAAAAGACTGGAGTTGTTTACTAACATACTCACCACCCCCATCGCTTTGCAGAATTTTAATAGAACGCGAAAACTGAGTTTGAACATAGAGATAGAATCTCATGTATACAGAATAAAAATCACTTTTATGAACCAGTGGAAATAGCCAGCAATAACGAGAAAATTCATCTATAAATGTCACATAATATCGGTAACCATCTATAGACAAACAAGGAGAAGGTCCCCAAATATCACTATGAATAGTATGAAATGGAATTACAGATTTATGAGCACGCAATTGAAAGGGAAGTTTGGAAAACTTACCCTGTAGACAACTATGACACATAGACGAATTTGAATCAATGGAACATTTAATTTGGGCTTTTTCTAACATCATCGCAGCAATTTTATTAGTGGGATGCCCTAAACGATGATGCCAAGTAGACAAAAGAACTAACTGACCAAGAAAAGACCGAGGTTGATTAGCGAAATGAGAGTGACGATGATGACCAAAGGAAAAGGGATAGAGTCCATTACTGCATTGCCCTTTGTATATGATCCTCCCTGTGAACTTGTCCTGAATCCAAAAATTGAAAGCATCAAAGATTAGTCTGCAGTTATTATCCAAACACAATCGATGTACAGAAACTAAATTTTCAGTTAATTTAGGAACATGTAGAACCGAATTGAGCTGAATAGGGGCAGTATATGTGGGAATAATGGTATTCCCAATATGCGATACAAGCAAACCTTCACCATTTGCCGTTTGCACTGTATCATTCGCAAGATAAGTGGTGGATGATGCAAGATTATTCAAATCTGCTGTCATATGATTTGTTGCTCCAGAATCGGCTAACCAAACTGGAGAGGCATTCGGTTGCTGCTGCAAACCAGAGTGTGATGCCTGCATGACCGTGTTCAGTGCTACATTCTTATGTGCATGATAATCCTGCGCTGAGGAATAATTGCCACGATAATCTGCAGCTGGTGCACTGTCATTACCACCAAAATTTGGACCATTAGTATTGTAAAAACAATACAAAGTATTATGATTGGTCTTGCCACATATGTGACACCTCAGCCTCTCACTACGGTTTAAACCACACGCAGGAGCTGTATGGCCTTCAAGATTGCACAATTGACAAACTGGATTACGTGGCAGGAACGGTGCAGACTGGTATGATTCAAACACTCCTGAATTCAATCCTGGCATATCATTCATCCTGCCATGAAAATTTCCCCTTTGATGAAAGTGTCTCTGCTGTGATTGGAATCTGCCTCTGCCACGGTTCCTTTGGAAATTTCTCCCATTTCCATACGAATTGTAGCTGTGCATTCCACGTTCCTGTGGAAAATTGGCTTGTGATGCAGGTATGTTAGCCTTTGAAACCGTGTGCATAGCAGTGAGATATGCAGGTGTGTGTGTCACGGTCTCAACAATTCTTTCTTCTGCCAATAACTGTGACCGAAATTCTTGCAAAGAAATGACACTCTCTCTGCCTCTTATCACACATCTAAATGTGTTAAATTCAGGTGGAAGTCCATTCAATGCCAAGATGACTATGTCCTCATCTGCAAAATACACCCCAGCTGCACTCAAATAATCCCGTGCCTCCTTTATCTTCAACAAATATTGACTGACAGAATCAGCCCCTTTCTTGATGTTCTGCAAGTCAGATTTCAGTTGAAAAATACTGGTTTTGGATACAGTGGAAAACTGATCTTTTAACCTATTCCATAAGTCACGAGAGCTGCTGCTCCCTATGGCACAAGACATGGCCATGGGTGACAGTGTAGCTGTAATGAGCTGCATCACTGCACGATCGTGCATTTTCCAAATCAACACATTCTCACTCTCCGTAGCAGACAGTGAAGTGGAATTCTCGGTATTACTCTCAGCAATTGACTGAGTAATAGGACATGGATTGGTACCATCGGTAAATCCAATGATTCCATTACTTTCTAACAACAATTGCATTTGAAAGTTCCAATTCAAGAAATTTGACTCATCCAATTTAACATTCACAGAGGTGGAAATTGTGGAAATCAGACCTGCGATTGGAGATTGAAGAATCTGAAGTTGTGAAGCAGTCACCATGGCTGTTGGATGATCAGAAAAAGAAAGGAAGTTGACAGTGGCAAAATGTCACACACTGATCACAATCCAGTATCTTTGTTTTCACCAAATTTATCACACACTGATCACGATTCAGTGTTTTTCCAGTAGCTTTCTTTTCACCAAGCTACGAATTTTGCAGTCAAATTGTATGAACTCTGCAATAATCTGTCAAATTTGCGGAAGCAAGAAGAGAAATTTCTCTGATTTAGTGTTTATGCGTGAGCAATTCAAGCTCTGATACCATGTGAGAATCCAAAGATTAAAGAAAGAGAAGAGAGAATTCTGTTTAAGAGAGAGAGAGAGAGAGATGAACAGATTCTGTTATTCTATTTTTCACACACGCAATGCATGCTCTGTTTACAGTATTTATAGCCATTTCTATGCTATGAGTGTATGCATGTATTACACTGTATGCATTCCACTATATATGCTATCAGATACTATAATTAAATTTCATGGGTTTTTCGAGATTTACCAGTTTGGTCAGCAGTGACAAGCTGCTTTTTAAGATTATAACACAAAAAATTAATGATCATGATGATGATGATGATGATAAATAAAAAGAAAAAAAGAAGAATGACTTCTTTTCTCTCTTTTTTCTTTGTATCTCTAAATATATATTTTTTTAGTTGCTCTCCTCCTTTTTTTTCTGATGCACTAGGATTTGTATTTATAATGTGAGTGTCTCATTGCATATGAAAAATCAGTTTCACGAGTTTAATTGAGAAGATTGCATTTTTTGGAGACCAAATTTAATTTTTATCAAGTCAATTGGATGAAATCAGGAGTGAAATTGAAGAAAATTAAAATTTAATTGTCAATTGAGGGTCAAATTACATAAATCCAAGATGAAAGATGAAAGTAAAAAAAACATGTAAAATCAAGGTTGCTATTGAAGTTATGGGGGTGGATAAAACTATATAAATTTAAAAGTTTAAAGTCAGTTAGAGCATAATTAGAATAATTATGAATTAAGGAACCAATTTGTACTTCTATTATCCCGTAGAATATTTAAGCTGCCAATACAGTGTTTTGTACACCATGTTTGCCTTTGTCTTCATCATTGTAGCAACTTGCAAACACCATCGGTGGCACACAATGGTTAATTGAAAGGTCATCAAACACTATAAATACCTGCGAGGAGGACACATAGAAAAGAGAAATAAAAGAAAAGCAAAGGAGAACAATATTAGTTTCTTTATCGCCAGTAGGACATCGACTTCTCGTTCCTGAGCATCGACAACCACAGTTCCCTTTCGTCCAGCATTTGTAACCCTCTCTTTCTCCACCGTCATCCATAGCCCTAGCTTCTTCATCCTTAGCCAATAACCATAGTTTTAAACCAACAATAACCACAGTTTTATACTAGCAACAACTTGCCTTCACCTTCCTCGGTAACGTCTGCATCTCCGTTTGACAAGGCCAATAACAACTCATTTGCATTCGCAGTAGCCCCTTCGTGTTTTCAAGTGACAGTGGCAATCGTTTGCTCTCCTTCAGCGACAGAACCAATAGAGGTTGTCTCCTCTCTCCTTTAGCTTCAATTTTTCAACGTCTCCTACAGCCATTGTAGGTCACCATTCTTGACACCGCCACCACCAACGGAACCAATCTGCCCTGTTCTACGCAGCAGCAGTGATAGGTGTGCCTTCCATCTCCCTCCCCTCATCCTTTCACTATTCACCTATATGTGAATAGCGGGATGTGATATAATTCAGGTCCCACTGTTCACAGGATGAATAGTGGGTGGTGGTCGGGCTAGACATGGTGTCCAACTAAGCCACCGAAAAGTGGTGGGTCATTCGGTGGGTTGGGCAACCCAGCCTCAATAAGGGGTGAGTTGTTTTCGTTCACTTGGGCTGGCAGTCAAGCCCAAAGTGATGGGCCGCCAGCCCTAAAAAAAATTCATGTAAACGGTTGAGTTCTAAAATTTTCCAAGTATATTTTTCACAAAAGCTTATAACATCTTTTTGTCAGTTATTAAACTTGTTTATTAAGTTACATTCATTAAAGTTAATACAATGCACTTTAATACATTTTAAGAACAAGATGAACCAATAGCAAGTGTCGCGACTTGAATGGACTAGGCTTCCAGTCCTCACGGGCTGGAAGCCCGCTTTATTGTGGCCTGGTCTGAGGCCCAACAGGGCCCATACCATATGGCCAAAATTCTAATTAAAATGGGCTGGGCTGGGCTGAGAACAGCCCAACCAAAAAAAGAAAAAGAAAATAAATAAATAAATAAATAAATAAATAAAAGGAAGAAGAACATGAATAGTGCAGAATTACGCACTGTTCACGTTCATGAACAGTAAACGGCCGACTTCGACGAGAGGACAACCTGAGGATGCAGCCGTGTAGAGGGGATCGAGGTGGTCTTTCCTGTCGTTGTGGCGTTGAAAACGGAGGCCTGTGGTGGCCGAAGGGAGTGTCGGAAGGGCTGACCTGTGCTGGAATCCATGGCTGTTGGCTGCTATTGTTGCCGTGCATCGTTCACGGAGCTGGAGGAGGAGCTGGACCTGATGGTGGTCACGATGAGGAACTCACGATGGTTAAGGGAGGAGAGGCCTGGTTGTTGGAGTTTGCGAGGAGTGAGAGGGGCGACGGTGCTGTTTGTAGAGAGAGAGGATGGCGATGTTGTTGAAACTGGCAGAGAGAGAGAACTGACGAGGAAGATGAAGATGAACTCCCTTTTTTGTGTGTGATTCTTCTTGTTTTTCTGTGCTGAAAATTCCCTTGAATCTCCAGCACGTCTTTTTTTCTCTGTTTTTCTACTCTCATTTTTCTCCTCTCGTTTTTCTCCTTTCTTCTGTGTTTTTTCTTCAGTTCCCCCCCTCCTCTTGGTGCAGCGTCCATGGTAGTTTTTATAGGGGTGCTCGGCCTGACACGGGGGCGGACTGGTCGGCGGCGTGGTGGCTGCGACAGACTGCGTGGTGGCAGCTGTTGGTGGGCTGTCGGCAGCGAAGGCTGGTCGGCATGCATGTTGGCAGGAAAGGCAGCAAGGTGCAACAACTTTGGGTAAGGTAAAAGTGCATTTTGGTCCTTTGATTTGTAATTGTTCTAATTGCACCCTCAATTGGATTTAAATTTGCAATTTTGTGCAATTGTGCCCCTGTCCGAATTTCAACATTACCCTTGACTTTGCGCGCCTTTTTCATTTTAGTCCCTCACTTCTGATTCACGCAATTTGGCCCTCAACTGATAATTAAACTTTCAATTGTCTTCAATTTAATCCCTAATTATGCCAAATTAGCTTGGGAAAATTCAATTGGGTCTCCAAAAATTCTGATTTTCTCAATTAGGCCCGAATTAAATTCAAGAATTCAATTTTTCATCAATTAAGCCCTTAATAAAATTAATTTAACCAATTTAAAGCATAATTAAGTCCTTGCACTTAATTAAATTCTTCAATTGGACCCTAAATTAATTCTCAAACATAATAATATTTTGAATTAGCCCATGATTAAATCAAATTGGCTTATAAAAAATATAATTATAATTTTTGACTTAATTTTTACCTTCAATTTGTATTTTCTCTCATTTTTGGTCATAAAAGAGATTCGATTCGCCTCATAAAATTTCCAAAATTTCCACCGTGATTTTTCTACTGACACCAAACCTCTTTTATTTTATTTTTGTTATTTTTATTTTATTTTGGGGAGTAACCCAAAAATTGGGTTACGACAGCAAGTATTGAAGAGTTTTTACATTTATTAAGTTTTTTTTTAAGTTTGTAATAGTCATGTTGTAATGTCTTTATATGTTATTTGATTTCCATAATGAAAGTGTGAGAGTACCATTTTCATATGTATCGTATTCTACCAAACAAAGAGAGTGCAGCCTAAACCTTTTCATTTCCTATCCTCTGTGTTTGCTACAATTCCAACAAAATATGGTATTAGAGCCCGAGAGACAAAATGACTTCCAACGATAACAATTCCCAATTCCATATTCCCCGTCTTACCAAACAAAACTATGATTTGTGGTGTATCCAATACAAAGCACTACTTAGATCACAAGAATTAGTGGAGCTAGTTGAAGATGGTTATACTGAACCAAGAGAAGATGCAGTGATGAGCAATGTAGAGAGACAAGCACTGAGAGCATCAAGAAAGAAAGATAACAAGGCGTTATTCACGATTTATCAAGGGCTTGATGAAGCAACCCTTGAGATGGTGGCACCAGCAAAGACATCAAAAGAGACATGGGAAATGCTTAACAAAACTTACAATGGAGTTGAAAAAACAAAAAGAGTTCGGTTACAATCTTTGAGGGGAGATTTTGAGAAGATGAACAAAGAAGGTAATGAGACAATTTCAGATTACTTTACAAAAGTAATCTCCCTAGTTCACCAGATGAGAAGGAACGGTGAAAATATTCATGATGTTCGTGTGATGGAGAAAATCCTGAGATCACTA
Source organism: Salix dunnii (assembly GCA_015731905.1). Lineage (NCBI taxonomy): Eukaryota > Viridiplantae > Streptophyta > Magnoliopsida > Malpighiales > Salicaceae > Salix > Salix dunnii. The sequence continues at coordinate 15,670,928 of CM027675.1, read as the reverse complement.
GATTCAAAATTTGACCATGTGGTTATAGCAATTGAAGAATCAAAGGATTTAGAAAAGCTAGCAGTAGAAGAGTTAATGGGATCATTGCAAGCCCATGAGCAGAAAATTGACAGAAGAGGAGAAGGAAGAACTCTTGAACATGCATTGTAGACACAGCTAACTTTGAAGAATTCTAGTGAATCCATCAGAGAAGCATTCCCGAGAGGCAGGTTTATGTATAGAAGATGAAGAGGAGGAAGATCATATAGAAATCAAGAATTTCATTGTGCACAAAATCAAAACTTTAATGGTAGAGGCAAAGGCAGGTTCAGAGGAAGAAGTCGTGGAGGATATTCAAACTGGAGAAATAACAATGCAAGTGTGCAATGTTATAATTGCAAGGAATATGGTCATTTTGCCTCTGACTGCTCACAATACAAATTTGAGGACAAAATTGTTAATTTTGCTGAGAAGATAAGTGATTCATAAGAACCTACACTACTGCTGGCATGTGGAAGATTTGATGGCAGCAACTCTAGCACCTAGTATCTAGGCACAGGGGCATTAAATCATATGTGTGGCATGAAGGAAGCATTTATAGATATTGATGACAGTTACAAAGGCAAAATCACTTTTGGAGATCTTTCTCAAATACCAGTTGAAGGAAGAGGCTGAATTCTTATACAACTCAAGAATGGTGACCAGAAATTCATAATTGAAGTATTTTACGTTCCAGACATGAAGAACAACATCCTAAGCTTGGGACAGTTTCTGGAACAGGACTTTGAAGTGCAGATGAAGAATAAGAACTTGAAGATTTTTGATGAATCTGGAGCTCAAATTGCTTCAGTTAAAATGACCAAAAATAGAATGTTTCCTCTAGACTTGAATTTGTGTATGTCAAACTGCTTCAAAGCAGAAATCTCAAACCTGACGAACTTGTGGCACTTACAATATGGACATCTGAATTGTGGATCTTTGATGCTGGTGGAGAAAAACAAGATGGTCCTGGGAATACCACAGCTTGAACACACAAATAATTTGTGTGAAGTGTGTGTGATGGGAAAGCAGTACCGAAAATCCTTTCCAAAGAAGAGTTCTAGAGCATCTCAACCTCTAGAATTGGTGTATTCAGATGTGTGTGGGCCAATTACACATACAACAATAGGAGATGTCGCGACGGCTATTTTTACGCGCTCTTCGCGCCCCGCCATAACGGCGCGCGGTGAAAATGGGGTGTTTGTTTTATAGTCGTAAAATTTATGACTATAATTATGAGGGAGTCGCCACCTAGTATTAAGGTTACCAGGAACCTATTAGTCCGCGTGAGTCTAGATAAGGGGACTTGTTGTGCAAGGGGAAGACGCATCACCCCCGGTGCACCCTACCTAAGGTAAGCTGCATTGTTATTTGATTGTTTTTTCTAAGTTAAATTTTTTTTACACTGCATTAAAAAAAATATTTTTTATCTGCGGGTGTACTTTACAATGTAATTTTACACCATTGTTAGGAAACCTCTCTTTTTTGTTTTTTATCTACGGATGTAATTTACGCTTTAAATTTACACCGTTGTAAAAATATATTTTTTCTTTTTTCCATGGATGTATTTTACAATGTAAATTTACACCCTAATAGATAAAACAAAAATGGTTTTGATTATTTTTGATATTTTGGCCAAATTCCAATGGATAATCATAAACTAGTTACGATATCCAATTTTTTTTTTAAAAACATGAGAAAGATGCAATATTTTTTTTACGAAAAATATGCTTGAAAATTTTTGGAATTCGGCCGTATGCACGAAAATAACACATTTTATATTTTTTGAAAATCTTTTTTTGTAATAAAAAAAATAATAGGGAAAAAGTAAAAATAAAAATAAAAATAAAAATATTTTTTATTTTTTATTTTTTTATTTTTTAATGGGCTGGGCTGTCAGCACAGTGGGCTGACAGCCCACCCTGGAATGGGCTGGGCTTCCAGCCTCATGGGATGGAAGCCCAAGGGGTCATGGGCTGGAAGCCCGCTTATTCTGGTCTGGGCTGGGGTGAGAACAGCCCAGCCCATAAAAAAAAAGAAACGAAGAAGAACGTGAACAGTGTAATACTAACACTGTTCACGTCCGTGAACAGTAACGGCCAACTTCGACGAGAGAACCACCTGAGGATGCAGCCGTGTAGAGGGGATCGAGGTGGTCTTTTCTGTCGTTGTGGCGTCGGAGAAGGAGGCCTGTGGTGGCCGGAATGGAGGCTGAAAGGCCGCTGGTCTGTGGCCGTTCGTTGCTGCCTCTGTTGTGCTCTTCTTCGTCGGAGCTGGTTACTGCCGTTGAAGATGAAGGCTGGTTTGCTGCAGGTAACGGTGGAGGTGCTTTCTGTTGCTGTGCTCGCCGGGAACTGTTGCAGGAATCGGCGAGGAGAGAGAGCTGGAGGAGAGAGAGAGCTGGCTACTGTGTTTTTTAGAGAGAGAGATATTGGTCTGCAGACCGAGAGAGGGGGCTGAGGCTGAGATCGAGAAAAGTGAAGGTGATGGTTTATTTCGCGTGATATTTCCTTGTTCTTCTTTGCCAAAACCTCTGCAAATCTTCCTCTATTTCGTTCTCTCTTCTGCGTACCCTTTTTTCTTGCTGCAGCTTGCATGGCTGTTATTTATAGGCAATTTCTGCCTGCTACGGTGGCTGCTGGTCGGCGAAATGGTGGCCTGCTTTTGGCTTATGGCTGTTGCTGGTGGGCTGTCGGCGGTGGAGTTCAGGCGGCTGGTCGGCAGGCGTGCATGAGGCAACGGCAGGTGCAGGCAGCTTTGGAGGGCCAAAATGCATTTTGGTCCTTCAATTTGTAATTGCTTTAATTGCACCTTCAATTAAATTTAAATTTGTAATTTTGTGCAATTGTGCCCTTGTCTGGATTTCAACATTACCCTCATATTTGCGCGCCTTTTTCATTTTGGTCCCTGTCCTTCGATTTATGCAATTTAGTTCTCAATTTACAATTAAACTCTCAATTGTCTTCAATTTAATCCCTAATTATGCCAAATTAGCTTGGAAAAATTCAATTGGGTCTTCAAAAATTCTGATTTTCTCAATTAAGCCCGAATTAAATTCAAGCATTAATTTTTTCATCAATTAAGCCCTTAATAAAATTAATTTAACCAATTTAAAGCATAATTAAGTCCTTGCACTTAATTAAATCTTCAATTGGACCTCAAATTAATTCCTAAACATAATAATATTTTGAATTAGCCCATGATTAAATCAAATTGGCTTATAAAAAATTTAATTATGATTTTTTACTTAATTTTTACCTTGAATTTGTATTTTCTCTCATTTTTGGGCATAAAAGAGATTCGATTCGCCTCATAAAATTTCCAAAATTTCCATCGTAATTTTTCTACCGATGCCAAACCCCTTTTATTTTATTTTTATTATTTTTTGGTATATTTTGGGGAATCACCCAAAAATTGGGTGATGACAGGAGAAAACAGCTATTTCCTTATATTCACTGATGATTTTAGTGGAAAAACATGGGTATATGTGTTAAAAGAAAAGAAAGAAGTGTTGAGCAAGTTTAAGGAATTTAAAAGCCTAGTAAAAAAACAAAGTGAATGCAAGTTGAAAAATCTGAGAATTGACAGGGGAGGAGAGTATGTTTCTCATGCTTTTGATAATTATTGTAAAGAGAATGGTATAGCACATCAGCTCACAATGCCACAAACTCCACAGCAGAATGGAGTATCAGAGAGAAAAAATAAGACTATTATGAACATGGTTAGATGCATGTTAAAAGAAAAAAATTGTCCTAAAGAGTTTTGGGGAGATGTAGTTGTGTGTGTTGTGTATTTGTTGAACAAATTTACAACAAAGAGCCTGCATATGCTTACACCAGAAGAAGCTTGGAGCATGAAGAAACCAAGAGTTAATCACTTGAGGATTTTTGGCAGTATAGCTTATGCCAAAATTCAAGAAGAAAAACGAACCAAGCTTGAAGATAAAAGTCAGAAATGCATACTGCTAGGATATGGAGAAAATTCATATGGTTACAAATTGTTCAATCCAGTAACAAAAAAGGTGATCATGTCAAGAGATGTGAGATTTGATGAAGAGCAGGAATGGAACTAGAACAATGAGGAGCAGCTCTAGAAATTGGTTGTAGATGAAGAACAGATGCAGATTGATGAAGGAGAAATCATGATCAATTTAGCCCCTTCAACTAGTAGTCCTACTAGTTCTCCAAGTTCAACAAGAAAGACAAAGAGCATACAAGAAATCTATGATGCAACAAAAAGAATGAACCTTGATGATGTTAACATGTTGTGCTTGTTTTCAAGAAACGATCCTATAACTTTTGAAGAAGCATATCAGGAAGACAAATGGAAGAAAGCAATGAAGGAGGAGATCAATTCCATTCGGAAGAACAACACCTGGGAACTAACAACACTTCTCGAAGGTCACAATGCAATAGGAGTAAAATGGATCTTCAAGACAAAGAAGAATGCTGAAGGAGAAATTGAAAAACATAAAGCCATATTAGTTGCAAAGGGGTACAAGCAACAATATGGAGTAGATTATGAAGATGTTTTTGCTCCAGTAACAAGAATGGAAACTATGAGATTGGTGATTTCACTAGCAGCTCAGAAACAATGGAAGATATTTCAAATGGATGTAAAGTCAGCATTTTTGAATGGAAATCTTGAAGAGGAAGTATATGTCGAGCAACCAGCTGGTTTTGTAGTGAAAGGAGAAGAAGAAAAGGTGTGTAGATTGAAGAAAGCCCTTTACGAACTTAAACAAGCACCAAGAGCATGGAACTCTAAAATTGATGGCTACCTTTCTCAGAATGGTTTCATAAAATGCCCATATGAGCATGCATTATATGTGAAGAAAAACTTGCAAGGTAGAATAATGTTTGTTTGTTTATATGTGGATGATATTTTGTTCACAAGGGATGATCCTACAATGATTCAAGATTTCAAGCAATCCATGGTAAAGGAATTTGAGATGACAGACTTAGGTCTTCTAGCATATTTTCTGGGATTAGAAGTGAAGCAATACAGTAATAGGGTTTACATTTCTCAGGCAAAGTATGCAGCTAAAGTGTTGAAGAAGTTTGCAATGGAAAACTGTGATGCAGTAGACACTCCAGTCGAATATGGAACAAGACTAACTAAAGAAGGAGAAGGAGATCTGATTAATCCTACATACTACAAAAGTATTGTAGGGTGTTTACGATATTTAACTTGTTCCAGACCCGACATTTTATTTGGTGTTGGTTTGGTTAGCAGATTCATGGAGAGACTAAGGAGTTCACATTTGAAGGCAGCAAAGAGGATCCTTAGGTTTATTAAAGGAACATTAAATTATGGATTATGTTATTCATCATCACAGAATTTTGAAATCACAGGTTATAGTGACAGTGATTGGGAAGGAAGCTTGGAAGACAGAAAAAGCACAACTGGATTCATATTTTTTATGGGAGAAACAACATTAACGTGGACATCCAAGAAACAATCTATTGTTGCATTATCCACATGTGAAGCAGAATACATTGCTGCTGCATCATGTGTGTGTCATGTAATATGACTAAGGAAATTGATGGAAGATATGCAGCAAAAGCAGAACGAGGCAACAAGGATTTTTGTTGATAACAAATCTGCTATAGCTCATGCAAAGAATCCAATTCATCATGAACGTTCAAAGCACATTGATACTCGATTTCATTTCATTAGAGAACATATAAAAGAAGGAGATGTGGAGTTAGTTCATGTCAACACTCATGAACAAATCGCTAACATGTTTACGAAACCATTGAAGGCTGACATGTTTTATTATCTGCAAAAGAAGCTTGGAATCGTGAAGATTGAGGGAACAAGTTTAAGAGGGGAGAATGTCAGTTATTAAGCTTGTTTATAAAGTTACATTCACTAAAGTTAATACAATGCACTTTAATACACTTTAAGAACAAGATGAACCGATAGCAAGTATTGAAGAGTTTCTACATTTATTAAGTTTTTTTTTAAGTTTGTAACAATCATGCTTGTAATGTCTTTATATGTTATTTGATTTCTATAATGAAAGTGTGAGAGTACCATTTTCATATGTATCGTAATCTACCAAACAAAGAGAGTGCAGCCTAAACCTTTTCATTTCCTATCCTTTATTTTTGCTACAATTCCAACACTTTTCTCCTATTTTGAAACTAAAAATGAGATAGTGTAACTAGTTTATGATTATCCGTTAAAGTTCGGCTAAAATATTAAAAAACTTTGATATTTTTAATTTTTTCATCTCCTTCCCCTTCCTCTTTGCACTGTTCACATGGTACTAAATAGTGGGTGGTGGTTGGGCTGAACTTTGTGGACAACCAAGCCATTAAAAAGGGTGGGTCATTCGACCCACCTTGGTTGGGCAGCGTGGTTGTTTTAGCCCATCTAGGCTGGCATTCAAGCCCCAAAGTGATGGGCCGCCAACCCTAAAAAACTAACTAACTAAATTTTTTGTTTTCCTGTATACAGTCGAATTTTAAAATTTTCCAAACATATTTTTCCCAAAAAAGTTATAGCATCTTTTCTCATGTTTTGAAACTAAAAATAGGATATTATAACTAGTTTATGGTTATCCGTTAGAGTTGAGCCAAAATATCAAAAATCTTTCAACAATAATTTTGTTCAGTTTTTTTTTGCAAACTCTAATTACTGAGTGTAAAACTACATTGTAAAGTACACCTATAGATATTAAAAGACAATGAATACAATGTAAAAATTCAGACCTTAGAATGATTAGATTTTCGACTCAATGAGGTATAGACTCTCTAACGAAGAGGGATCAACTTTGAGACTTAGGAAACACCAACAAATAAAAAATTGGCCTAGAAAAAAAAAATCAAATGACAATACAGTTTAACTTAGATAGGGTACAATAGAGGTGATGTGTCTTTCCTTTGCATAACAAGTCCCCTTACCCAGACTCTTACAGACCATTAGATTTTTTAGTGACCTTAATACTAGGTGGTGACTCCTAAAAAATTATAATTATATGGTTATAAATCCTTTTTCTGCGCACCTCCTCCCCTCTCTGGGAATGACAGCGTGCGAAGCGAAAAAATTTGTTGTCGCGACATGTCATTAGAAGGATCCTTTTAACCAACTAAACACATTAAACTTTTCTTCTAAGTATACCCAAGTTTTCCTATTAAAATAATCCATAAAAAGTATAAAATATAGATTTTTACCCAATGATCATGGTTTGATAGGACCACAAACATCAACATGTATTTCTTGCATGGGTTGATTTTCTCTTAATGTAGATTCCTTCAGAAAACTCTTGCAAAATCGCTTGCCTACTAAACATCCTTTACACAATTAATTTGGATGCATGATAGATGATAAGCCCTTCACCATCTTCTTTTCTATCATAATCTTAAAGTTATCAAACTTTTCAAAATCACCACCTAGTTTTTATAGACATACTTTTCTCACATTGTTGGATCCTTGATTTGATGTTTGCAAAGCTTCTCATGCTTGCTTCGTGATGGTTGCATTGGTCATTATCTCAAAATTGACATTATTTACACATTGGTATAAGTGTTTATCAATCATTTCTTTGTTCCTTTTGCATGATCTCCCTTTAGAAATTTAGTCAAGTTTGTGTTTGAATACACCAAGTTTCATAATTGTCCTTTGTCAACCTATGACATTGAAGTGAAAAGTTTAAAGTAGTCATGTTAAATAATCAAACCTAAGCTATGATACCATTTGTTATAAAAGAATGATAGGGTGTGATAGCTAATTTATAAGAACAAACACAAGAACAAAGCTAAGGAACAAGAAGTAGAGTGAGAGGAATGATGTTTTTTTTTATTAAGTGTTCTCTCAAAAGATGCACCTTTCAACTCTTCTTTTTTAACATATTCAAGGTTAAAATAAATTATTATAGGATAAATCTGTATAAAAATTAAGTTTAAAGGTATAATTATATTTTAATAGGTCAATTTGATTTAATCATGAGATAAATTAAAGTTTAACTATGCTTATTAATTAATTTAGGGTCCAATTGAAGGATTTAATTAAGTGAAAGGACTTAATTATACTTTAAAATTGGTCAAATTAGTTTTATTAGGGGCTTAATTGCTGAAAAATAAAGTTTGGGAGTTTAATTTAAGTTTAATTGAGAGAATTGAATTTTTTTAAGCCAAATTTATTTTTTACCAAGTCATTTGGATGAAATCAGAGGTGAAATTGAAGAAAATTAAAAGTTTAATAATCAGTTGAGGGTCAAATTACATAAATACAAGACCAAAAAATGAAATAAAAAAGGCACATAAATTAAAAGCTACTATTGAAGCTCTAACACAGATAAAATTGCTTAAATTTAAAAATTTTAAGTCAATAAAAAATACAATTAAAACAGTTATAAATTAAAATATCAATTTGTTCTTGTATCATCCTTAAGCGCTGATACGTAATAGTGTATGCCTACCTTCATCTTCATTCAACCTGAAAACACCATCTTTGCACTCAATGGTTAACTGAAATGTCGCTGTAACTTTATAAATTACTACGAGGAGTACACAGAGAAAGGAGAAAGGAGAGAGAAGCAGAAGAGCACACTATCAAATTCTTTATTGTCGACAGGACATCGACTTCTCCTTCCTCAGCACCGACAAACTCAGTTCCCTTCCGTCCGGCAGCTGTAATCCTCTCGTTCTCCACTATCAGCAATAACCCCAGCTTCTTCATCTTCAGCCAATAGCCATAGTCTTACACCAGCAACAGCTTGGCTTTCGTCTCTCTGAGCAGTGTCTGCATCTCCGTCCGGCAAGGCCAGCAGCAGCTCCTTGGCACTCGCGGCAACCCCTTCGTGTTTTCCAGTGACAGCAACAACGTTTTCCTCTTCTCCAGTGACAGAACCGGCAGAGGTCGTCTCCTCTCTCCTTCAGCTGCAGTTTTTCGTCGCCTACTACAACCACCGCAGGACACCATTCCTGACACAACCACCACAGGCGGAACCAACCCGACCACCTCAACACGGAAGCGTAACCAGCCCAACCTCATAACAACTAAGATAAGTGCTTTCCTTGTATTATTTTGTGACTAGCTTGGCATGGAGTTGTTTATTTTGTTTGGAGAGAAGGAATTCCAGAATCTTCAATTATGTGAGTTCATTCCCACTTGATGTACCTGCTCAGGTTATGCATTCAGTTGAGTTGAGACAACACATGACCAAATTGCTTTTCGCAGCTCAAAACGATCATTTTTTTTAGTGAATTTCGTTGCTGGTGGAAGTTCAATTATGTTGTATAGTTTGGCCTGTTTCCTGTTTATGGGTTTGGCTCGTGGCAGGTCATTACCTCATACAAAATAGAGCTTCTAGAATCTCCAAGCAAAATTTTAGCTTGATGACGAAAATTATAATTGTTAACATATGTGTTAGGGGAAAATCTCTTGCACTTCAATGTTTATTTTTGCATGAATATATAAATACTAATTTTTGCATAACATTTAATTACATTCCAGGTTGAACAAAACAAGCACTTAAACAGGTTTCAGGGAGACTGCTGATGCGAAAAAGCAAGCTACAATATTTAGACTCCATTCCTGATTTCCTTTATTCACTTCAAAGTCGTCTAGACACTACAGGGCAAGAACCCTCTCTTAGAATAGCTATCCACGCCTACCAAGAAAATTGGCCTTACTTCGATTCAATTCAGCTACAGCACTACTAATATCCATTCTCTCTCGTGGAAACTTTTCGGAGCAAAACACTCCTATCTCGCAAATTGAAATCAAACACTCCACGATTTGATCAGCCTGATCAACTTCTATCAGAAGTTTCGGGTCCGCGACATCAACTACACGGCCAGGCAACGCCATTTTAACATAACTGTGAAGTTCTAGTCCATCTTTAAACATGCTATCTGTAGGTCTCTTCCCAGTAATCATCTCCAGCAGTAGGATGCCATAGCTGTATACATCCCCGAAAGTTGACACCTCGCTTCCGATGCCATACTCTGCAGTTGGTTAATTAATCAGAGGTGCTTATGACCTTGGAGAAAAAAGAAAAGTTCTAGTGCTGTATGTTACCTGGAGCAGCATAGCCGACGCTGCCTTTCAATCCAGCAGAGCTTGTCTGATCTGAAGATGACTGGCAGGATGCTTCAGAAAGGAACTTTAACAACCCAAAGTCCCCAACATGAGCAGTCATATCTCCATCAAGAAGAACATTGCTAGGCTTGAGATCACAATGTGCAATAGGCGTTTCGCATTGGTTGTGCAAGTAGTGGAGCGCATTAGCCACATCAATTGCAATGTTTAACCTCTGAATGAGATTAAGATTTTTTGGCTTATGCACTTCCTGATCCAATGAATGGATTGGATGCAACCATTCTTCTACACTTCCATTCATCATGAACACATAAACAAGAGCTTTGAAGTCATTACCTTGAAAATCAACGCCAGCATATGCGCATAACACTTTGACAAGATTTCGGTGCCTGATTCTTAAGAAGGATGCACATTCTCTCATGAAGCTTTTGGAAGCTCCTTCGCGTAGCAAGTTGAATACTTTCACAGCAACAGTCACTCCATCAAATGCGAAAACTCCTTTATACACAGACCCAAAACTACCAGCACCGATTAAATTGTCAGAAGAGAATCCATTAGTTGCTTTAAGTATGTCTTTGTAGGCTACTCTTGGGAATGACACTCCACATAACAACTCTGAAGTGGCCTCATCATTTTTTTTTTTTCTTGATGATTTTTTCAAGAAAAAATAAAATAAAATAGATGTGATGAAGATTAATCCAAAAAAGCCACAGGGAATTGCGACTATCAATGCCAGCTTCATAGAAGATTCTGGCTTTGTTGACTTGGATCTGCATTTGGGCAGATTCAACTGAAGAACTCCTCCACAAAGATTCTTGTTCCATGCAATTGAAACAGTACTTGTATTCTCAAAGACACCATGCATGGGCACCTCACCTTCAAGGTCATTAAATGACAGGTCCAAACTCTGCAACAACTTTAAATCTCCTAAAAACTTGGGAATTTGGCCAGTCAAGTTGTTGTGAGAGAGATTAAGATCTTGAAGTGCTCTCAAAGATCCCAAAGACTCGGAAATGGGGCCTTGAAAGAAGTTTCCATCCAAATGCAAGTGTTCCAAACTCTTGCAACTTCCAAGACTTGCGGGGATTTCCCCAGTCAAGTTGTTTTTGGAGAAGTCCATGTATCCGAGGTTCACTAACTTGTCCACTTCGTAGGGAAGGGAACCAGTCAGCTGATTTTCAGACAGGACCAAAAACTTTGACAAGGATGAAATGCTAAGGACCTCTTTTGGTATGGGACCACTGAGATTGTTTTGGGAGAGAGCCAGGACCACCAAGTTCTGGCAGTCTCCAAGGCTTGGAGGGATGCTTCCCTGTAGATTATTTTGATCAAAAACAATTTGCATCAACGAGGTGATGTTCCCTATAGAAGAAGGGATGGTCCCTGATAATTTGTTTTCATTGAGAAACAAATCACGTAAATTTTGTAATTTACCAATAGATTTTGGTATGCTGCCAGTCAACTGATTTGCCGTTAAAACTAAAGTATCCAAACTTATGAGATTTCCAATGCCGTCAGGAATGCTTCCTCGGATTTGATTTCTTCCGAATGTCATCTTCTTGAGCTTTGTTGAGAAGTTGCTAATTATATCAGGCAGCACCCCTCTAAAATTGTTGTTATTTATAGCCAACGCTTCCAAATTGCTGCTGTTTGAGAGGGTGTAGAGAAAGGATAAATCATCATCCTCACCATTTCCAAGCCCATTCTCTTGTATTGAAAGAACTCTTAGGTTAGGCATGCTTGCTAAAGTGGGAACTTTTCCGGTGAATTCATTGTATGAAAGATAAATCTCAGTAAGTCTTGTGGCATTTGAGAGCGTTGCTGGAATTAGCCCTCTTAATCGATTGCCGTGAATGCCAAGATAGTGGAGATTTGGAAGAGTTAGGCCTATGTTTGGAGGAAGTGTACCTTGAAATTGGTTAAAAGCCAGGGAGAAATGAATGAGAGCAGAAATATTGTATAGGGAGGGAGGGATTGTACCGTTCAGATGATTTGAACCGAGTGAAAAGAAGTTTAACGTTATCAGTTTCCCGATACCACTGGGAATATCTCCTTGTAAATTATTAAGTGTTCCATCAATTTTAATGATGGATGAAAGATTTTCGAAAGAGAGTGGTATCTCGCCATCTAGATTGTTTTTTCTAAAACTTAATACCTGCAGCTTTGATAACGATCCAAGTCCTTCATGAAGGTTGCCGGTAAGATTGTTTCCCTCTAAATTGAGGTTCAGGAGGTTCGAGCAATGGGAAATGTTAGCTGGGATCTCACCACTAAACGAGTTGTTCCCAAGGATCAGTGTCTGTAGCCGAACCAAGCGACCTAGTTCCTGCGGGATAGCATCGGAGAAACTGTTGTTTTCCAATCTTAGCAGCCTGAGAAAACTCAAGTTCCCAATGTGCGGAGATAGGCTGCCCACCAGTTGGCTGGAGTGGAGGTCAAGCTCTGTGACTCTTTGACCCTGTCTTCCACATTTCACTCCTGACCACTGGCAGAAGTGTAAAGATTCATTCCATGAGCTTAGTTTTGTAGGGGGGTTTGAAATTTGAGCCTTGAAAGCTACCAGAGAGAGTTTGTCTATCTCACTTCCTCTAGCTACTGAGAAGGAGAAGGAGTGTTGAATTATTTGAAACAAAAGAAACCACAATATGAATGAACTCATGCTTGGAAGCTTGAGTTTCAATGGGGTCTTGGAGGTTTAAGTTGAGATGAGTTTCAATGGGCTTGCTTTGATGGTCTATGAATCAAATAATATATAGGAAATGAATGAATCTTTACATCCTTAAGATGATTCAGATTCAATGAGTTCCTTTTCAAGATTCATCACAAACATTTGACCCCACATTGGCTTTAAGTCCACTAAGCTAGTCTGCGGGATGGTGGTTGTGAAGATGGAGATAGTTTGCTAGCTAGCTGGTTTGATATATACTCACAGCTAAAAATATAGAATACGTTATATGAGACAAAATGTTTAAGTGCCTGTCTTGGAAATAACAAAAGTGCAATAAATGGGAGAGAGGTTTGATTTGTTCGCTGTGGAATTTACAATTCCTTAATTCAAGAGTTGGAAAATGAATGCTGGATGATTGGTACACTTCATGAACTCGCCTTTCTTGACTTGGAAAATGAACAACGGTTGCAGGAGGGATTACCTTCTGAGCACGCAACAAGTAAAATGAAACTCAGATCAATCAAATCCATTGGTATTTGTGTTTTCTCTACTCGTTTTTTTATTATTAGATTTAAGAGGATGTTCCAATCGACAAACTTACCATACTTGCTATAAACCAACTTGCGAGGAGTTTGAGAGAAAAAAAGAAGTTTGAGGGATCATAATTGCATGGGCTAGGAGTATTACTGGCAAGTATATTGGTAACAATTTGAGGTCTTGGTAGCCGAGAAAAAAAGTCATTCATGGTTGAGGTAAGAGTAATTTCTTCGTCTTTAATTATATATCTTTTAGATATATATATATATGTTCACAACGTTTTTTGTTTATGCAACTTAAATGTCATGACTTTAAGAAACAAAAGCTAACGGGTCCTCTCAATTGTTATAATTACTCAACGCGTCGGCATTAATTGTGACAACGAGAAAACATTATTGTCTTATCAACTTTGAATAATGTCTTATCATTCATGGAAATTTGATACATGAATGATATGGTAACAGATCCAACGACCGAGAAAAAACATTTCCAGAATCCAAAAAAAAAAAGAGAAACTCTATCATACATATAATAAAAAAGATTGATTAAAAATTGACTAAAGATATTTAAAAGACTGATGGAATGAAAAGTAAAAGAGCAAAGTGAAAAAAAGAAGTTGGAAATCAGAAATTGAAAAAAAAATGCAATTAATAGGAGAGGGGTTTGATTTGTTCGCTGTGGAATTTACAATTCCTTAATTTAAGAGTTGGAAAATGAATGCTGGATGATAGATATACTTCATTGTTAAAATATGACCGTTAATTTCTAGATATGAAAATTATATAAAGTAGGGATAAAATAGCTTTTATCTTTAGCTAAATTAATCTTATAATTACTCTATAAGTTCATTATCAATTATAATGAAAAAACAACTCTGAAATATACGAATTTATACTTTTAACATGATATCAGAGTGAATCTCGATTTTTTTTTCTTGAACCGTATTTGTTCATCCCCGGATTTTTTTTCTTGAACCGCATTTGTTCATCTCAAAATTAATCCCAGAAACCGATCTCTACAGTATTTGTTTATTCAAAATTACTGTTCATACCCAGAAAAAACCTAGTTTTTCCTGGAAAAGTGTATTTTCCTGGAAAACCATACTTTCTCAGAAAATCCATATTTTCCTAGAAAAAATTCATCAAACCCAGAAACCCATACACCCATCCGTTCATCATCATTAGTATCACCACACCCCATCCATTATTTTATCTTGACAGAAGATCTTAAGTCTTCCCCTTGATCTCTCGGGCAAACCAGCCAACTGCCATCCGAATTTGTAGAAGATCTTGACTAACAGCTAGTGTTTCGAAATAAATGGGTGGAGAAGTGATGCGGCCAAGTTCAAGGCTGGAAATGAGAGAAATGAAAGTGAGAGGCAGCCGGGAAGAAATGAAAAACAAATGGGTCATGGACACCCATTTAATTTGGGTTGCAAACAACCAGGTGAGTTGGTGTGCTTCCACTACGGTGAGATGGGGCATTCAAAACCACGGTGTTATGAAATTATTGGCTACCCGGACTGGTGGGATTTTGTGAAAAAACCTCGGAAAAATATCAAAAAAACTATGGACTAAAATCTGACCAAAACCGACCAGGTATATCTACAACGAATGTGGTCCATCCAAGTATCATCAAAATTTTTTTTGCACATTCTGTTATTACTAAAAATAGCACTTGGATTATTGATACAGGTGCATCTAGTCACATGACTAGCGATTCCGATAAATTAACCTGTTATAAACCCTCCTCACATTCAGCTATACGCACTGCTAACGGTAGTATCTCCCCTGTTACGGGGAAAGGATCTATCATTTTGACTGACACTATAACCCTAGATACTATCCTTATTGTTCCATCTCTTGCGTATAATCTGTTGTCAGTGAGTCAAATTACTGCTACTCTTAAGTGCACGATAACGTTTTGGGCTCAGTTTTGTGTTTTTCAGGACATTCTAACCCGGAAGATTCTTGGTTATGGTGTTAGACGGGGCAACCTATATTATTTAGAGTTAATGGAAAAAGGGGGGTCAATGATGGGTCACGCACATCAGACTAGAAGTAAGGATCACACTCACGCTCTCGTATGGTTGTGGTATAAACGACTCGGACATCTTTCATTCGGGTATGTTAAGAAATTACAACTGCATTTATTTTCTAGTTTAAGTATTTTGGATTTTCAGTGTGAAATTTGTGAACTGGCAAAAATCCGCCGTATTTCCTATTTGCCAAGTTTGAAGAAAAGTATGAAACCATTTGCAATCATCCATTCAGATGTTTGGGGTCCTACAAAGATCTCGTCTTTTTCTAATGCATGATATTTTGTTATATTTATTGATGAATGTACTCGGATGACCTGGATATCTCTTCTCCAGAATAAAAGTGAAGTAGGTATAGTTTTTCAGAAATTTCATAAAATGGTGCAGACCCAATACCAACGACACATTCATACGCTTCAATCAGATAATGGTATGGAGTTCATGAATCAAGTGTTAGGTGATTTTTTAAATCATCATGGAATTTGACATCAGACCTCCTACACGTATACTCCACAGTAGAATGGATTATAAGAAAGAAAGAACATACAGAATATGACAATTGTTCGTGCTTCACTATTTGGCATGAATATGCCAAAATACTATTGGGGAGAGGCAGTAAAATCAGCTGCTTCCCTAATAAATCAAATACCATCAAGTGCAATTGATTTTCAATCTTCTCAACAGAAAATGGAATCTCTTCTCTTTGTTCCTCATCTACCAAATCTGGAATCACGGGTGTTTGGTTGTATGGTATATGTCCACATCCCTAAAGTCCTGTGAAGCAAAATGGATCCTTGTGCAAAGCGGTGTGTTTTTGTAGGTTACTCGGAGTTCCAAAAAGGATATCGGTGCTATGATCCTCACCATCGAAAGCTACATGTAACCCTAGATGCATCATTTTGAGAATCTGAACCCTACTATTTAGGGGGAGTTCCTGGATCTTCTCTTAAGGGGGAAAGTAACATTGAAGAGAATGAAGATATATTCGAATTAAAGGAAAATGAAGGGTTAAAGGAAATGCAACCAGGCTATGATAACCTGGAAATCTACATAGACTGAAATGATCTCAGGTTACTCGGAGTTCCAAAAAGGATATCGGTGCTATGATCCTCACCATTGAAAGCTACATGTAACCCTGGATGCATCATTTTGAGAATCTGAACCCTACTATTCAGGGGGAGTTCCTGGGTCTTCTCTTAAGGGGGAAAGTAACATTGAAGAGAATGAAGATATATTCGAATTAAAGGAAAATGAAGGGTTAAAGGAAATGCAACCAGGCTATGATAACCTGGAAATCTACATAGACCGAAATGATCTCAGAAACGACCCTCCTATATCTCTGGAATTACCAATGACTACATCATTAACCGAAGAATCAACTGAGAATGTCTCTCCTTAGTCACCTCAGGTATCCCTAAATCCCATTTCTAATGAGATAAATGAAACTCCTGTCTTAGAAAATAATGTGATCAATAGGTAACCACAAAGACTAAACGAGGGAGTCCCAAAAAACAGTATGAACCCGGTCCCAAAAAACAGTATGAACCCGATCCCAAAAACAAAACTAAATACCCTATCAGTAACTATATCTCTACTCATAGATTATCGGAATCATATGCATTTATTGTTAATCAATTATCCAATGTGTCTATTCTTAGTAATGTACAGGATGTATTAGCAGACCCAAAATGGACCAAGACGATGAATGAGGAGATGGAGGCACTTCAGAAAAATAACACTTGGGAGTTATGTCAACTACCACAAGAAAAGAAGAAAGTTGGATGTAAATGGGTATTCACCATAAAGTTGGATACAGATGGGAGTATTGATAGATACAAAGCAAGATTGGTCACAAAGGGATATACACAAAAGTATGGAGTGGATTATCAAGAAACTTTTGCCCCAGTTGCAAAAATAAACACCATCCGGATTCTCATATCTATAGCAGTGAATCGAGATTGGGTCTTACAACAATTCGATGTCAAGAATACCTTTTTAAATGGAGATCTCGAAGAAGAAGTGTATATGGAATTACCACCTGGAGTTAAAACCAGGTCCTACTATGAAACTGAAGTAAGCAAATTGAAAAAGGCATTGTATGGTCTAAAGCAGTCACCTCGAGCATGGTTCAGAAGATTCTCATCCATGATGAAGGAGTTTGGCTATAAGCAAAGTAACTCAGATCATACTTTGTTTATAAAACACAAAGGAGAGAAGGTAACGACACTAATAGTATATGTGGATGATATGGTCTTAACAAGAGATGATCCAGAAGAAAGAAAGGCACCACAACAGTTTCTGGCATCCAAATTCAAAATGAAAGATCTTGGACAGCTGAAGTACTTCTTAGGGATTGACGTCTCAAGGTCAAAAGTGGGGATATGTCTATCACAACGAAAATATGTGTTAGATTTATTGGCAGAAACCGGAATGCTTGCATGCAAACCGGTAGATACACTTATGGAAATGAATCACAAATTGGGACAAGCAGAAAATCAAACCCCAACAGACGAAGGATGTTATTAACGATTAGTTGGAAAACTAATATGCTTATCACATACTAGGCTAAACATTGCCTATGTAGTAAGTGTGGTAAGTCAGTTCATGCATTTACTAGGAGACAAACATATGGAAGTTGTATATCAGATCTTAAGGTATCTAAAAGGTGCACTAGGAAGAGGACTTCTATTTTCTAAAGGGGAGGTTCAAGATATTAAAGGGTACACAGACTCAGATTGGGCAGGAAATCAAACTGATAGGAGATCAACATCAGGATATTTTACGTTCGTAGAAGGCAACCTTGTCACTTGGAGAAGTAAGAAGCAGAAAGTGGTCGCAAGGTCAAGTGCAGAAGTAGAATACCGAGGAATGACTCATAGTGTGTGTGAATTACTATAGATTAAACAGGTATTACAAAACCTGGGAATTGATTATGGAACATCTATGGGTCTACACTGTGACAATAAGACAGCTATCGAAATTGCTCAAAATCCTGTTCAACATGATCGTACCAAACACGTTGAATTCGACCGACACTTCATTAAGAAAAATCTTTATCGGAAAATTATACAACTTTTATTTATTCGGTCTGAAGATCAACTAGCTGATATTCTCACAAAGGCAATCTCCGAAAGGGCGTTCTATGATGCTATTGACAAGTTGGACATGATAAATATCTACGCTCTAACTTGAGGGGGAGTTTTAAAATATGGCCGTTAAAATATGGCCATTAATTTCCAGATATGAAAATTGTATAAAATAGAGATAAAATAACTTTTATCTTTAATTATATTAAATTTATAATTATTCTATAAATTAATTCTCAACTATGATAGAAAAATAACTCAGAAATATACAAATTTATATTTTTAATATTCATGAACTCGCCTATCTTGACTTGGAAATTGAATAATGGTTGCAGGAGGGATTACCTTCTGAGCACGCAGCACTGGGACCATTTCGTCCTTTTCCTGAGTCCTTGAAATCAAAACAACGAAAAAGTAAAATGATTGGACCACGTAATAATCAAATCCATTGGTAAATGAGATTTGTCTTGTCAACTTCGAATATTGCATACATATGCAAGTGGTTGATGTCAAAATAAATGTTGAGAAGAATATTCCACCACGAATGCTCCTTCACAAATCCAGAATGAAACGTATAACATAATTAAATTTATAATGTCATAGCATAAAGGAAACAAAGTCTCAATCAAATTCTTTTGAAATAAATTCTTATAGAAAGGGTGCATATAAATGTTTTGGTAGTATTCACTTATCTTGGAAGGCGAATAGTTTCCATAATTAATATATTTTTGTGAAAAATAATCATAATTAAAATAAATGAATATCTAAAATAATTTAATTATGATAATTTTTCATGTACTTATCTAATTTCAAATACTCAAAATTGCGTTACATATATACTCTTCTTGTCAATGTCATTCATGGAAGTCCTTTGTTTTTCTCCTTAATGGATTTCTATGTTTGGACTTTGATGGTTTATCATGGCTCCTCATTGGGCTCTCTCCAATTAGAGCAGTCGTTTGAAGGATTGAATCTAGAACTAGCAGGCCTGGGTCCTTGGCAGCCATAATTTGTTATCACCGTCGTAATTTCTATTACCATTAATATTTTTATTAAATATTAAATAAGTAAATTATATCTGAATTCATACATTTAAAAAAAAAGAGAAACAAATCCTTCATATTTAATCTTGACATGATAATACCATAAAGAGCCCGTCAAACTATCTTATTATATCATATTAATGTATTTATATTGTACTACGTGATGCTTACCATGTTTTGCGTCAATTAAAAATTTAGAAGTATGTAGTTAATTAATATTTATATATATTATATTAAGAAAAAAACATACAGGATTGGAGATAAGCTAGGCTGGAATGAAATAAGCTATAACTCAAGCTTGACTCCCAATCTTTGGTCACGCATGGGACCCAGAAACAAAAATCCTGTGATAAACTGACAACAAAGGTAATAACTGGTCAAGTAATTATATGGTAAATTAATTTGCCAACAATCCTGTGATAAGTGGTAAATGACGTGAGAGGTTTACTTAAGGAGTCCAATTTGATCTAATTTTCCAAAGGAGTAATGCTGAGCGTAAAATGTAGTATCTCAACATCTTGTAACAAGTATTTTAGTATCCTAAGATCTTATATTAAGAATTGCTACTGTAAATCCCTCTTTAATTTTTCTATAGAATCTCCATTATTCCTTGTCGGGACAGTGATTTTCGCGCTTCGCACCCCGCCATCCCCAGATTGGGGAGACAGCGGCGCAGGGTAAAATGAGGTGTCTGTTATGGTCACAAAATTACTACTATAATTATCAGGAGTTGCCACCTAGTATTAGGACCACTAGTAACCTATTGGTCTGCGAGATTCTAGGCAAGGGACTTATTATGCAAGGAGAAGACGTATCACCCCCAGTGCACTTTACCTAAGATAAACTGCTTTATTGTTTGATTGTTTTTCCTAAGTCATTTTTACTATTCTTTTTCTAAGGTTCGACATAGATCTCTCTTCGTGAGAGAGTCTCTATCTCATTGGAAGTTGAAAACCTAACTCCTCTACCATTTGAAAATTGAATAATGGTTGCAAGAGGGATCAACTTCTGAGCAAGTAGCGCTATGACCATTTTAGGGGTGTTTGACATTGCTTTTTAAAAGTGTTTTTGAAAAAAAAAATTTATTTTAATTTTTTTTTGTTCTTAGATCATTTTCATGTACTAATGTCAAATATGATTTTCAAAAAAAAAAAAAAGTTTTGATATATTTCTAAATAAAAAAGTACTTAACAAACAACCGCAACCACACTCCCAAACAATCACGTTTGTCCTTTTCCGGAGTCCATGAAATCAAAACAACAAAGAAGTGAAATGATTGGACTAGGCTTCTATAAAAAAAAGCTCAGATCAATAAAATAAGAGGATGTTCCAATCAACAAACATCCCATACTTGTTGTCGCGACAATGTTTTTTTTTTGCACTCACGTCCCACCATCCCCCGAAGGGGAGACGGCACGTGGTGAAAGGGGGGTTGTTTTATAGTCGTATAGTCATGACTATAAATTTTAGGAGTCACCACCTAGTATCAAGATTACTAGGAAACTTATTGGTCTACAAGAGTTCGGATAAGGGGACTTGTTATGCAAGGGGAACATGCATCACCTCCAGTGCACCCTAACTAAGACAAGCTGCATTGTTGTTTGATTGTTTTTCTAAGTCAATTTTTATTCGTTGGTCTTTTCTAATGTTTGACGTATATCTCTCTTCGTTAGAGAATCTATAACTCATTGCGAGTTAAAAGACTAACAATAAACAATTACACTGTAGTATCAAAACCTCATTTTTAACTATTTGTGAGTGTACTTTACAATATAATTTTACACCGTGACAGCTAAAACAAAATAATTGTTAAATTTATTTGATATTTTGATCAAATTCCAACGTATAATGATAAACTGGTTACGATTGCCGTAACCCAATTTTTGGGTTACTCCCCAAAATAAAATAAAAATAAAATAAATAAAATAAAAAAGGTTTGGCATCGGTAGAAAAATCATGGTGAAATTTTTGAATATTTTCTGAGCTAAATCATATCTCTTTTGTGCCCAAAGATGAGAGAAAATACAAATTCAAGGTAAAAATTAAGTTAAAAATCATAAGTATATTTTTTATAAGCCAATTTGATTTAATCATGGCCTAATTTAAAGAATTATTATGTTTGAGAATTAATTTAGGATCCAATTGAAGAATTTAATTAAGTGCAAGGACTTAATTATGCTTTAAATTGGCCAAATTAATTTTATTAAGGGCTTAATTGATGAAAAATCAAATTCTTCAATTTAATTCGAGCTCAATTGAGAAGATTATAATTTTTGGAGACCCAATTGAATTTTTCCAAGTTAATTGTGCGAAATTAGGGGTAAAATTGAAGATAATTGAGAGTTTAATAGTCAATTGAGGGTCAAATTGCATAAATCAAAATCCAAGGACCAAAATAAAAGAGGCGCGCAAATTTAAGGCTAATTTGAAACTTTGACAGGGGTACAAATGCATAAAATTACAAATTTAATTCCAATTGGGGGTGCAATTAGAACAATTATAAATTGAAGGACCAAACTGCAAGTCAACCTTATCCACCGCACCCCGCCGTTGCCTTTTCCACCTTCACCTGCGCTGCCGACCAGCCACCACGCCACCGACAGCCCCCTAGTAGCTGCCGCCACGCTGTTGTTGCAGGTCGACACGTTACCGACCAGCCAGCCATCGTAGCAGGCTAGGTTCTTCTATAAAAGGCTGCCATGAACGCTGCATGGGAAAGGAGAAATAGAGAGGACAAAAAACAAGAAAAAATAGAAGAACAGAGAGAGAAAAGGAAATTTTAGATGGATTTACAAACATTTCTAACATAACAAAAAAGCAAAAGAAACATAAAAACCACACTATCACCCCCAACAACCACACTATCAAAGAGCTAGTGGAGCCACTCATAGTCAAACTGCATGTAGTTATATTGATATCTTGTAGAAATCCTAGTTTAGAAGTTTTCATTCCTTTTATGTGTTAATTAGCATATATATGAAAAAAATTGGAAAGTGATGTTGGCGTGTGTGTATATATATATAGTTCTACTAGGCATTTGTTAGGGAGTGTTAGATTGATTGACAACCAAGATGGGTTGACTAAATTATTGGCTTCCAAATAGAAATGCTGAATTGAATAACAACCAAGATGGGTTGATGAAATTATTGGTTTTTGAATAAGAATGCCAAATTAATTGGAAGCTAAAATGAGTTTATCAAATTATTGGATTTTAAATAGAAATACTAGATTGATTGACAACCAAGAAGGGTTAACCAGATTATTGATTTTCAAATGAGAATGCCAAATTGATTGACAACTAAGAAAGATTGATCAAATCTAGTGATATTTAAGATGTGTCACCAAAGCAGTTGGTGGACAAGAAAGAATGATAAAGCATTGATTTTCATACGAGGATGCCATAATGATTTATTCGGTAATGAATCTCATGAGATTGAATGAGAAATGAAATGACAAGTTTAAATTATTATAAAAATGATTCGACAATTGGGATGTTTAGAACACAAACGAAAATATGTTGAAGTTTAGTGAAATGATGTAATAACCAAAGGTAGAATCTTACCAATTTATTTTAAAAAAAAAAAATTCCTGTTATAATTGGTCGACTTTTGTGTTCTATGTAAATCGGTCAACCATTTTGTCGGCAATGAAGAATAAAATTGGCAGTGTCTTCATATTAACTGTAAAGAAAATGGTACCCAAAGTCAAGGGTATTAGAGTACAACACTATATTCATTATCCTTAGCATAATTAGTTTTATTGTGTTTCCTCTTTAATTGTTAAGATTTTTTTTATAATTTTTAGGAGTTCTAGTTGAGTCCAATGTGTAATATGATGAACCATCTGATCATTGAGTTGAACTAAAAAAATATCAAAATGTTCTAAAGGCCTTATTCCTTAAATGATTCGAAAGACAACTTCATTTGAGTTCATGAACATGTTAAATTCAGTCTAGAAGTCACCAGTCGAGATTGTCTTTCTTTTCCTCATTGTTTTTAAATTACTTTCTGTATTTAGATTATGATTTTAAATTAATTATGATTTTACTAATCGATATATATAATTTTTTATTTATTTAAACACCCTTGTAAACTACTTTTTAAAGAAGGATTTATGAAATAAAGACTTATAAAATATTAAGATTTTCTTTACTACTTTTTTCTAGTAGTTGTAACATTTTATTATGAGACTACTAATTTCTTTCTATGAAATTAGTTTTTATTTACTTAAACAAGGAACAAAATTTGTTGTTATGAATGTTGGTACTCATTTCTTGACCCCATATTTAGGGGTATTTTTGAAAACAAAATAGAAATAATAAAAGATAAACACATATGGACAAAGGGATCAAAATTGAATAGGAAGAAAACAAGGGACTAAGAACTTACTCTCTCTTCTCACATCCATACAACAAAAAACCCTAATAAACTATTTTTGCAAAGGCAGTCGTAAAAACCACTACTAAAAAATAACTCACACTCATAGTTGTTGTTACCGCCCTAAAAAAATTAATTTGAAAACCTAAATTGCAATGGAAATATATTTTTGGTGTTATTAAAAGAATCAAGATTTGGGGATCAAATTTGAACCTAAAAAAGCCAAATTATTGAAATTAGGGACTTATTTTCATAAAATTCTAATTCTATGAAGAAATTAAAGAGTTAATTAAATAAATTTAAGATGAAAGACAGATCGAACAATGTGTGTGACTATAGGGATTGAAGTGAAGGGCTCTAAGGACTTAATATAAAAAACAATAAAGTTTTATTGACCAATTAAGGACCAAATTGGTCAAATCAGAAACCAAGGACTTAAATGGAAAAAAAGTGCTTAAATCCAGGTTCAAAATATGATTTTGGCAAGGGTGAAATCACAAGTACTTAAAAAATCAAAGATGATTAAGGGCGCAATTGAACAAATCATAAAAGAAAAGGTGTAATTGAATTTTAACAAAAAACAAATTAGAAAACCCTAGTGTTAAGGTTTAGTCAAAATGACGTTGTTTCATAAATATGGTGTATGTTCTTGCTCAATATTAGATGCGTAGGAAGACATCTTCAGACAATCAAATGTGACATTTTGATCACCCCTGAGATTAAAGCCGCCATCATTAAACTCACAAACATCTTTTATACAAATCCATGATCTCAAAATCAAATGTTTATATCTTATATTCATCATTTATTGCTTCAACATCTTGTCCATAATCACCCTTCACTACGTAAGTGTGCAAAGAAAAACTGATCAGGTTGACAAATTCAAGCAATTAAATATATAGTTATAAATATTTAAATCAAGCAAGAAAGGATCAAATAGAAAGGTGTGCACCTCTTATATAAAACCCAGATGGTCTGTTTAATAAATTATGTTATGATATAATATAAGAAAAAATGAAAACTTAAGAACCTAAATTGCTACATGATGATTATTATAGCTTTCTAACTTTCTAGTCAAGGGGCTTGAAAACAAGATAACATAGTTCACGTTTTCTGATATGGCTGCAGTTATAATGACGACTCAAATATGCTATATGGTTGGCATTTCAAGAGGAATTGTCCTGAGTTAGGGTTCACATCTGGTGATAAGTTTTGTCTTGAAATAACGGTGATCGATAAGAGATGTTTTACCTAGAGTTTATTAACTACTTGATTATTTTCTTTTAGACGATTTGGAATATTGACATGACTCAAAGTCATTTACATGCTAAGGGACGAAAATCGTCCTGGGAAGAATTTTTTTTTGATCCAGAATACTCTTAGGCCACCACTTTAGTCTTAAAACTATTCATATCCCAAAAGTTTTGGTGATGATAAGAATTATTTAAAGGATGAAAAAAATTCGTTCCTAGAGGCTTTCTTTTCCTATAAAGTTTCTATGAATATAATTTTAATCCTTTTTGGCTATAATTCTTTTATATTATATAATACTCGCTGCACATAAAATATATCATTTTTTTCAGGGCAGCAATGATAGTAATTAATAGCAAGGGTTTAAATGAAATTGATGGCAACGTGAGTCATCCCTGTAATAATATATATATAGTGCTAGTTCATAATTACTGCTACTACTACTACCTGATTAAATGTAAAATCCATATTTTCATTAATTCCACTGATAAAATAAGTCAATCTATCTCGCGACCCCTCTCGTAAGAGGAGATGTGTAGCCATCTTTGAAAGGTATGAGGAAAAAAGAATTTTGTTTTCGTTTTTTTTCCTCTCCTGATCCTCCTTTTTATATGCATAGACATTTTGGGATGCCCCAAACCGAAATACACAACAAATTTCTTGGTATATTGGTATCTGCAAAATGCCTAAAGATTCAATCTCTAATATTTGTATGAAGATATCAATAACAAACGATGCATTGAAGTATGTCGCCTTCTAAAAAACATGAATATAAAAGAACACTTATAAATACACAATTAACTTTTTTTGTTTCCTTTTCGATAAGTGAGGAAACTTTATTAATAGCATAACATTGGCAAATCAAAGCAAGGTGAAGAATGGGTACAAATGCCAAAAAGCTTGGGAAAAGAAAACATGGCAAGAGCAACTAACCTAAACCAGCAAAGAGCACATAAATATAATTACTCATGGATAAATTAGATAGCAATGCCTCCCACCTTATAGAAGGATAAACGATTACTCATTCGTCACACGATGATCAGGGAGGCACACCAATTGTGCAATCACCACTGTTAGGGGGCGGCGGAGGATATGGACAATCAAACGAATCGGCAAGTATTAGGTTCGAACATGATAACAAAATAAAGGCAACGAGGAGTATTATTGTCAGGTATCGAGTCTTTCCTTGAGACCCCATTAATTGTTCAGACGAAAGAAAGATGAAACCTTGAGGTAATCAAATGTCTTGGTATGTGAAGACTGTAGAGAGCTAGCTAGTCTGCGGGATGGTGGTTGTGAAGATGGAGAGGGTTTGCTAGCTAGCTGGTTTGATATATACTCACAGCTAAAAATATAGAATACGTTATATGAGACACAAAATGTTTAAGTGCCTGTCTTGGAAATAACAAAAGTGCAATAAATGGGAGAGAGGTTTGATTTGTTCGCTGTGGAATTTACAATTCCTTAATTCAAGAGTTGGAAAATGAATGCTGGATGATTGGTACACTTCATGAACTCGCCTTTCTTGACTTGGAAAATGAACAACGGTTGCAGGAGGGATTACCTTCTGAGCACGCAACAAGTAAAATGAAACTCAGATCAATCAAATCCATTGGTATTTGTGTTTTCTCTACTCGTTTTTTTATTATTAGATTTAAGAGGATGTTCCAATCGACAAACTTACCATACTTGCTATAAACCAACTTGCGAGGAGTTTGAGAGAAAAAAAGAAGTTTGAGGGATCATAATTGCATGGGCTAGGAGTATTACTGGCAAGTATATTGGTAACAATTTGAGGTCTTGGTAGCCGAGAAAAAAAGTCATTCATGGTTGAGGTAAGAGTAATTTCTTCGTCTTTAATTATATATCTTTTAGATATATATATATATGTTCACAACGTTTTTTGTTTATGCAACTTAAATGTCATGACTTTAAGAAACAAAAGCTAACGGGTCCTCTCAATTGTTAT
This sequence comes from Salix dunnii, assembly GCA_015731905.1. Lineage (NCBI taxonomy): Eukaryota > Viridiplantae > Streptophyta > Magnoliopsida > Malpighiales > Salicaceae > Salix > Salix dunnii. The sequence continues at coordinate 15,643,889 of CM027675.1, read as the reverse complement.
AATTACTCAACGCGTCGGCATTAATTGTCACAGCGCGAAAACATTATTGCCTTATCAACTTTGAATATTCCAAGGGGTTGATGTAAAATAAGTGTTGGAAATTTGATACATGAATGATATGGTAACAGATCCAACGACCGAGAAAAAATATTTCCAGAATCCAAAAACAAAAATGAGAAACCCTATCATACATATAATAAATTTAAGACATCAAAACAGTAAAAAAGATTGAGTATAAAATTGACTAAAGATATTTAAAAGACTGATGGAATGAAAAGTAAAAGAGCAAAGTGAAAAAAAGAAGTTGGAAATCAGAAATTGAAAAAAAAAATGCAATTAATAGGAGAGGGGTTTGATTTGTTCGCTGTGGAATTTACAATTCCTTAATTTAAGAGTTGGAAAATGAATGCTGGATGATAGATATACTTCATTGTTAAAATATGACCGTTAATTTCTAGATATGAAAATTGTGTAAAGTAGGGATAAAGTAGCTTTTATCTTTAGCTAAATTAATCTTATAATTACTCTATAAGTTCATTATCAATTATAATGAAAAAACAACTCTGAAATATACGAATTTATACTTTTAACATGATATCAGAGTGAATCTCGATTTTTTTTTCTTGAACCGTATTTGTTCATCCCCGGATTTTTTTTCTTGAACCGCATTTGTTCATCTCAAAATTAATCCCAGAAATCGATCTCTACAGTATTTGTTTATTCAAAATTACTGTTCATACCCAGAAAAAACCTAGTTTTTCCTGGAAAAGTGTATTTTCCTGGAAAACCATACTTTCTCAGAAAATCCATATTTTCCTAGAAAAAATTCATCAAACCCAGAAACCCATACACCCATCCGTTCATCATCATTAGTATCACCACACCCCATCCATTATTTTATCTTGACAGAAGATCTTAAGTCTTCCCCTTGATCTCTCGGGCAAACCAGCCAACTGCCATCCGAATTTGTAGAAGATCTTGACTAACAGCTAGTGTTTCGAAATAAATGGGTGGAGAAGTGATGCGGCCAAGTTCAAGGCTGGAAATGAGAGAAATGAAAGTGAGAGGCAGCCGGGAAGAAATGAAAAACAAATGGGTCATGGACACCCATTTAATTTGGGTTGCAAACAACCAGGTGAGTTGGTGTGCTTCCACTACGATGAGATGGGGCATTCAAAACCACGGTGTTATGAAATTATTGGCTACCCGGACTGGTGGGATTTTGTGAAAAAACCTCGGAAAAATATCAAAAAAACTATGGACTAAAATCTGACCAAAACCGACCAGGTATATCTACAACGAATGTGGTCCATCCAAGTATCATCGAAATTTTTTTTGCACATTCTGTTATTACTAAAAATAGCACTTGGATTATTGATACAGGTGCATCTAGTCACATGACTAGCGATTCCGATAAATTAACCTGTTATAAACCCTCCTCACATTCAGCTATACGCACTACTAACGGTAGTATCTCCCCTGTTACGGGGAAAGGATCTATCATTTTGACTGACACTATAACCCTAGATACTATCCTTATTGTTCCATCTCTTGCGTATAATCTGTTGTCAGTGAGTCAAATTACTGCTACTCTTAAGTGCACGATAACGTTTTGGGCTCAGTTTTGTGTTTTTCAGGACATTCTAACCCGGAAGATTCTTGGTTATGGTGTTAGACGGGGCAACCTATATTATTTAGAGTTAATGGAAAAAGGGGGGTCAATGATGGGTCACGCACATCAGACTAGAAGTAAGGATCACACTCACGCTCTCGTATGGTTGTGGTATAAACGACTCGGACATCTTTCATTCGGGTATGTTAAGAAATTACAACTGCATTTATTTTCTAGTTTAAGTATTTTGGATTTTCAGTGTGAAATTTGTGAACTGGCAAAAATCCGCCGTATTTCCTATTTGCCAAGTTTGAAGAAAAGTATGAAACCATTTGCAATCATCCATTCAGATGTTTGGGGTCCTACAAAGATCTCGTCTTTTTCTAATGCATGATATTTTGTTATATTTATTGATGAATGTACTCGGATGACCTGGATATCTCTTCTCCAGAATAAAAGTGAAGTAGGTATAGTTTTTCAGAAATTTCATAAAATGGTGCAGACCCAATACCAACGACACATTCATACGCTTCAATCAGATAATGGTATGGAGTTCATGAATCAAGTGTTAGGTGATTTTTTAAATCATCATAGAATTTGACATCAGACCTCCTACACGTATACTCCACAGTAGAATGGATTATAAGAAAGAAAGAACATACAGAATATGACAATTGTTCGTGCTTCACTATTTGGCATGAATATGCCAAAATACTATTGGGGAGAGGCAGTAAAATCAGCTGCTTCCCTAATAAATCGAATACCATCAAGTGCAATTGATTTTCAATCTCCTCAACAGAAAATGGAATCTCTTCTCTTTGTTCCTCATCTACCAAATCTGGAATCACGGTTGTTTGGTTGTATGGTATATGTCCACATCCCTAAAGTCCTGTGAAGCAAAATGGATCCTTGTGCAAAGCGGTGTGTTTTTGTAGGTTACTCGGAGTTCCAAAAAGGATATCGGTGCTATGATCCTCACCATCGAAAGCTACATGTAACCCTAGATGCATCATTTTGAGAATCTGAACCCTACTATTTAGGGGGAGTTCCTGGATCTTCTCTTAAGGGGGAAAGTAACATTGAAGAGAATGAAGATATATTCGAATTAAAGGAAAATGAAGGGTTAAAGGAAATGCAACCAGGCTATGATAACCTGGAAATCTACATAGACTGAAATGATCTCAGGTTACTCGGAGTTCCAAAAAGGATATCGGTGCTATGATCCTCACCATTGAAAGCTACATGTAACCCTGGATGCATCATTTTGAGAATCTGAACCCTACTATTCAGGGGGAGTTCCTGGGTCTTCTCTTAAGGGGGAAAGTAACATTGAAGAGAATGAAGATATATTCGAATTAAAGGAAAATGAAGGGTTAAAGGAAATGCAACCAGGCTATGATAACCTGGAAATCTACATAGACCGAAATGATCTCAGAAACGACCCTCCTATATCTCTGGAATTACCAATGACTACATCATTAACCGAAGAATCAACTGAGAATGTCTCTCCTTAGTCACCTCAGGTATCCCTAAATCCCATTTCTAATGAGATAAATGAAACTCCTGTCTTAGAAAATAATGTGATCAATAGGTAACCACAAAGACTAAACGAGGGAGTCCCAAAAAACAGTATGAACCCGGTCCCAAAAAACAGTATGAACCCGATCCCAAAAACAAAACTAAATACCCTATCAGTAACTATATCTCTACTCATAGATTATCGGAATCATATGCATTTATTGTTAATCAATTATCCAATGTGTCTATTCTTAGTAATGTACAGGATGTATTAGCAGACCCAAAATGGACCAAGACGATGAATGAGGAGATGGAGGCACTTCAGAAAAATAACACTTGGGAGTTATGTCAACTACCACAAGAAAAGAAGAAAGTTGGATGTAAATGGGTATTCACCATAAAGTTGGATACAGATGGGAGTATTGATAGATACAAAGCAAGATTGGTCACAAAGGGATATACACAAAAGTATGGAGTGGATTATCAAGAAACTTTTGCCCCAGTTGCAAAAATAAACACCATCCGGATTCTCATATCTATAGCAGTGAATCGAGATTGGGTCTTACAACAATTCGATGTCAAGAATACCTTTTTAAATGGAGATCTCGAAGAAGAAGTGTATATGGAATTACCACCTGGAGTTAAAACCAGGTCCTACTATGAAACTGAAGTAAGCAAATTGAAAAAGGCATTGTATGGTCTAAAGCAGTCACCTCGAGCATGGTTCAGAAGATTCTCATCCATGATGAAGGAGTTTGGCTATAAGCAAAGTAACTCAGATCATACTTTGTTTATAAAACACAAAGGAGAGAAGGTAACGACACTAATAGTATATGTGGATGATATGATCCTAACATGAGATGATCTAGAAGAAAGAAAGGCACTACAACAATTTCTGGCATCAAAGTTCGAAATGAAAGATCTCTGACAAATGAAGTACTTCTTATGGATTAAGGTCTCAATATCAAAAACGGGGATATGTCTATCACAACGAAAATATGTGTTAGATTTATTGGCTGAAACTGGAATGCTTGCATGCAAATAAGTAGATTCACCTATGGAAATGAATCACAAACTAGGACAAGCAGAAAATTAGACACCAACAGACAAAGGATATTATCAATGGTTAGCTGAAAAACTAATATACTTATCACATACTAGACCAGATATCGCCTATGCAGTAAGTGTGGTAAGTCAGTTCATGCATTTACCAGGAGAAGAGCATAAGGAAGTTGTATATCGGATCTTAAAGTATCTAAAGAGTGCACCAGGAAGATGACTTCTATTTTCTAAAAGGTTCAAGATATTAAAGGGTATACAAACTCGAATTGAGCAGGAAATCAGACGAATAGGAGATCAACATCAGGATACTTTACATTCGTGGAAGGCAACCTTGTCACTTGGAGAATTAAGAAGCAAAAAGTGGTCGCAAGGTCAAATGCAAAAGAAGAATACCGAGGTATGGCTCATGGTGTGTGTGAATTACTATGGATTAAACAGGTGTTACAAGACTAGAGAATTGATTATGGGACATCCATAGGTCTACACTGTGACAATAAGACAGCTATCAAAATTGCTCACAATCCTGCTCAACATAATCGTACCAAACACATTAAAGTCGACCGACACTTCATTAAGAAAAATCTTGATCAGAAAATTATATAATTTTTGTTTATTTGGTCTAAAGATCAGCTAGCCGATATTGTCACAAAAGCAGTCTCCAGAAGGGTATTTTATGATGCAATTAGCAAGTTGGGCATGATAAATATCTACACTCCAACTTGAGAGGGAGTGTTAAAATATAGCCGTTAAAATATGGCCGTTAATTTCCAAATATGAAAATTATGTAAAATAGAGATAAAATAGCTTTTATCTTTAACTAAATTAATAATGTAATTACTCTATAAATTTATTCTCAATTATAATAAAAAAAACTCTAAAATATATAAATTTATACTTTTAATATTCATGAACTCGCCTATCTTGACTTGGAAATTGAATAATGGTTGCAGGAGGGATTACCTTCTGAGCACGCAGCACTGGGACCATTTCGTCCTTTTCCTGAGTCCTTGAAATCAAAACAACGAAAAAGTAAAATGATTGGACCACGTAATAATCAAATCCATTGGTAAATGAGATTTGTCTTGTCAACTTCGAATATTGCATACATATGCAAGTGGTTGATGTCAAAATAAATGTTGAGAAGAATATTCCACCACGAATGCTCCTTCACAAATCCAGAATGAAACGTATAACATAATTAAATTTATAATGTCATAGCATAAAGGAAACAAAGTCTCAATCAAATTCTTTTGAAATAAATTCTTATAGAAAGGGTGCATATAAATGTTTTGGTAGTATTCACTTATCTTGGAAGGCGAATAGTTTCCATAATTAATATATTTTTGTGAAAAATAATCATAATTAAAATAAATGAATATCTAAAATAATTTAATTATGATAATTTTTCATGTACTTATCTAATTTCAAATACTCAAAATTGCGTTACATATATACTCTTCTTGTCAATGTCATTCATGGAAGTCCTTTGTTTTTCTCCTTAATGGATTTCTATGTTTGGACTTTGATGGTTTATCATGGCTCCTCATTGGGCTCTCTCCAATTAGAGCAGTCGTTTGAAGGATTGAATCTAGAACTAGCAGGCCTGGGTCCTTGGCAGCCATAATTTGTTATCACCGTCGTAATTTCTATTACCATTAATATTTTTATTAAATATTAAATAAGTAAATTATATCTGAATTCATACATTTAAAAAAAAAGAGAAACAAATCCTTCATATTTAATCTTGACATGATAATACCATAAAGAGCCCGTCAAACTATCTTATTATATCATATTAATGTATTTATATTGTACTACGTGATGCTTACCATGTTTTGCGTCAATTAAAAATTTAGAAGTATGTAGTTAATTAATATTTATATATATTATATTAAGAAAAAAACATACAGGATTGGAGATAAGCTAGGCTGGAATGAAATAAGCTATAACTCAAGCTTGACTCCCAATCTTTGGTCACGCATGGGACCCAGAAACAAAAATCCTGTGATAAACTGACAACAAAGGTAATAACTGGTCAAGTAATTATATGGTAAATTAATTTGCCAACAATCCTGTGATAAGTGGTAAATGACGTGAGAGGTTTACTTAAGGAGTCCAATTTGATCTAATTTTCCAAAGGAGTAATGCTGAGCGTAAAATGTAGTATCTCAACATCTTGTAACAAGTATTTTAGTATCCTAAGATCTTATATTAAGAATTGCTACTGTAAATCCCTCTTTAATTTTTCTATAGAATCTCCATTATTCCTTGTCGGGACAGTGATTTTCGCGCTTCGCACCCCGCCATCCCCAGATTGGGGAGACAGCGGCGCAGGGTAAAATGAGGTGTCTGTTATGGTCACAAAATTACTACTATAATTATCAGGAGTTGCCACCTAGTATTAGGACCACTAGTAACCTATTGGTCTGCGAGATTCTAGGCAAGGGACTTATTATGCAAGGAGAAGACGTATCACCCCCAGTGCACTTTACCTAAGATAAACTGCTTTATTGTTTGATTGTTTTTCCTAAGTCATTTTTACTATTCTTTTTCTAAGGTTCGACATAGATCTCTCTTCGTGAGAGAGTCTCTATCTCATTGGAAGTTGAAAACCTAACTCCTCTACCATTTGAAAATTGAATAATGGTTGCAAGAGGGATCAACTTCTGAGCAAGTAGCGCTATGACCATTTTAGGGGTGTTTGACATTGCTTTTTAAAAGTGTTTTTGAAAAAAAAAATTTATTTTAATTTTTTTTTGTTCTTAGATCATTTTCATGTACTAATGTCAAATATGATTTTCAAAAAAAAAAAAAAGTTTTGATATATTTCTAAATAAAAAAGTACTTAACAAACAACCGCAACCACACTCCCAAACAATCACGTTTGTCCTTTTCCGGAGTCCATGAAATCAAAACAACAAAGAAGTGAAATGATTGGACTAGGCTTCTATAAAAAAAAGCTCAGATCAATAAAATAAGAGGATGTTCCAATCAACAAACATCCCATACTTGTTGTCGCGACAATGTTTTTTTTTTGCACTCACGTCCCACCATCCCCCGAAGGGGAGACGGCACGTGGTGAAAGGGGGGTTGTTTTATAGTCGTATAGTCATGACTATAAATTTTAGGAGTCACCACCTAGTATCAAGATTACTAGGAAACTTATTGGTCTACAAGAGTTCGGATAAGGGGACTTGTTATGCAAGGGGAACATGCATCACCTCCAGTGCACCCTAACTAAGACAAGCTGCATTGTTGTTTGATTGTTTTTCTAAGTCAATTTTTATTCGTTGGTCTTTTCTAATGTTTGACGTATATCTCTCTTCGTTAGAGAATCTATAACTCATTGCGAGTTAAAAGACTAACAATAAACAATTACACTGTAGTATCAAAACCTCATTTTTAACTATTTGTGAGTGTACTTTACAATATAATTTTACACCGTGACAGCTAAAACAAAATAATTGTTAAATTTATTTGATATTTTGATCAAATTCCAACGTATAATGATAAACTGGTTACGATTGCCGTAACCCAATTTTTGGGTTACTCCCCAAAATAAAATAAAAATAAAATAAATAAAATAAAAAAGGTTTGGCATCGGTAGAAAAATCATGGTGAAATTTTTGAATATTTTCTGAGCTAAATCATATCTCTTTTGTGCCCAAAGATGAGAGAAAATACAAATTCAAGGTAAAAATTAAGTTAAAAATCATAAGTATATTTTTTATAAGCCAATTTGATTTAATCATGGCCTAATTTAAAGAATTATTATGTTTGAGAATTAATTTAGGATCCAATTGAAGAATTTAATTAAGTGCAAGGACTTAATTATGCTTTAAATTGGCCAAATTAATTTTATTAAGGGCTTAATTGATGAAAAATCAAATTCTTCAATTTAATTCGAGCTCAATTGAGAAGATTATAATTTTTGGAGACCCAATTGAATTTTTCCAAGTTAATTGTGCGAAATTAGGGGTAAAATTGAAGATAATTGAGAGTTTAATAGTCAATTGAGGGTCAAATTGCATAAATCAAAATCCAAGGACCAAAATAAAAGAGGCGCGCAAATTTAAGGCTAATTTGAAACTTTGACAGGGGTACAAATGCATAAAATTACAAATTTAATTCCAATTGGGGGTGCAATTAGAACAATTATAAATTGAAGGACCAAACTGCAAGTCAACCTTATCCACCGCACCCCGCCGTTGCCTTTTCCACCTTCACCTGCGCTGCCGACCAGCCACCACGCCACCGACAGCCCCCTAGTAGCTGCCGCCACGCTGTTGTTGCAGGTCGACACGTTACCGACCAGCCAGCCATCGTAGCAGGCTAGGTTCTTCTATAAAAGGCTGCCATGAACGCTGCATGGGAAAGGAGAAATAGAGAGGACAAAAAACAAGAAAAAATAGAAGAACAGAGAGAGAAAAGGAAATTTTAGATGGATTTACAAACATTTCTAACATAACAAAAAAGCAAAAGAAACATAAAAACCACACTATCACCCCCAACAACCACACTATCAAAGAGCTAGTGGAGCCACTCATAGTCAAACTGCATGTAGTTATATTGATATCTTGTAGAAATCCTAGTTTAGAAGTTTTCATTCCTTTTATGTGTTAATTAGCATATATATGAAAAAAATTGGAAAGTGATGTTGGCGTGTGTGTATATATATATAGTTCTACTAGGCATTTGTTAGGGAGTGTTAGATTGATTGACAACCAAGATGGGTTGACTAAATTATTGGCTTCCAAATAGAAATGCTGAATTGAATAACAACCAAGATGGGTTGATGAAATTATTGGTTTTTGAATAAGAATGCCAAATTAATTGGAAGCTAAAATGAGTTTATCAAATTATTGGATTTTAAATAGAAATACTAGATTGATTGACAACCAAGAAGGGTTAACCAGATTATTGATTTTCAAATGAGAATGCCAAATTGATTGACAACTAAGAAAGATTGATCAAATCTAGTGATATTTAAGATGTGTCACCAAAGCAGTTGGTGGACAAGAAAGAATGATAAAGCATTGATTTTCATACGAGGATGCCATAATGATTTATTCGGTAATGAATCTCATGAGATTGAATGAGAAATGAAATGACAAGTTTAAATTATTATAAAAATGATTCGACAATTGGGATGTTTAGAACACAAACGAAAATATGTTGAAGTTTAGTGAAATGATGTAATAACCAAAGGTAGAATCTTACCAATTTATTTTAAAAAAAAAAAATTCCTGTTATAATTGGTCGACTTTTGTGTTCTATGTAAATCGGTCAACCATTTTGTCGGCAATGAAGAATAAAATTGGCAGTGTCTTCATATTAACTGTAAAGAAAATGGTACCCAAAGTCAAGGGTATTAGAGTACAACACTATATTCATTATCCTTAGCATAATTAGTTTTATTGTGTTTCCTCAGAGGGATTACCTTCTGAGCACGTAGCACTATGACCCTTTTAGGGGTGTTTGACATTGCATATTAAAATTGTTTTTGAAAAAAAATATTTTTTTATTTTAAATTAATTTTTTTGTTGTTCTTAGATCATTTTCATGTACTAATGTCAAAATAATTTTCAAAAAATAAAAAAATATATTATTTTGACGCATTTCTATATAAAAAGTACTTTAAAAAACAATCGCAACGACACTCCCAAATAGTCACGTTCATCCTTCTCCAGAGTCCATGAAATCAAAACAACAAAGAAGTAAAATGATTGGACCAGGCTTCTATAAAAAAAAAAGATCAGATCAATAAAATAAGAGGATGTTCCAATCAACAAACATCCCATACTTGTCGCGACAATATTTTTTTTTTGCGCTTCGCGCCCCACCATCCCATGAAAGGGAGACGACACGTGGTGAAAGGGGGGTGTTTTATAGTCATATAGTCATGACTATAAATCTTAGGAGTCATCACCTAGTATCAAGGTTACTAGGAAACTTATTGGTATGCGAGAGTTTGGATAAGGGAACTTGTTATGCAAGGGGAACACGCATCATACCTAAGACAAGCTGCATTGTTGTTTGATTGTTTTTCTAAATCAATTTTATTCGTTGGTCTTTTCTAATGTTTGACATATATCTCTCTTCGTGAGAGAATCTCTAACTCATTGCGAGTTAAAAGACTAACAAAAAACAATTACACTGCATTATCAAAACCTCATTTTTAACTATTTGAGAGTGTACTTTACAATATAATTTTACACCACGACAGCTAAAACAAAATAATTGTTAAAGTTATTTGATATTTTGGCCAAATTGTAACGCATAATCTTAAATTGCTTACGATTGCTGTAACCCAATTTTTGTGTTACTCCCCAAAATGAAATAAAAAAAAAAAAAAGAGGTTTGGCATCAGTAGAAAAATCATGGTGAAAATTTTGAATATTTTCTGAGCTAAATCATATCTCTTTTGTGCTAAAAAATGAGAGAAAATACAAATTCAAGGTAAAAATTAAGTCAAAAATCATAATTATATTTTTTATAGGCCAATTTGATTTAATCATGGCCTAATTTAAAGAATTATTATGTTTGGGAATTAATTTAGGATCCAATTGAAGAATTTAATTAAGTGCAAGGACTTAATTATGCTTTAAATTGGCCAAATTAATTTTATTAAGGGCTTAATTGATGAAAAATCAAATTCTTGAATTTAATTCGAGCTCAATTGAGAAGATTATAATTTTTGGAGACCCAATTGAAATTTTCCAAGCTAAATGTGTGAAATTAGGGGTAAAATTGAAGATAATTGAGAGTTCAATAGTCAATTGAGGGTCAAATTGCATAAATCAAAATCTAAGGACCAAAATAAAAGAGACGCGCAAATTTAAGGCTAATGTTGAAACTTTGACAGGGGTATAACTACACAAAATTACAAATTTAAATCCAATTGGGGGTGCAATTAGAACAATTATAAATTGAAGGACCAAACTGCAACTCATCCTTATCCACTGCACCCCGCCGCTGCCTTTTCCACCTTTACTTGTGCTGCCAACCAGCCACCACGCCACCGACAGCCCCCTAGTAGTTGCCACCACGCTGTTGTTGCAGGTCGACACGTCACCGACCAGCCAGCCATCGTAGCAAGCCAGGTTCTTCTATAAAAGGATGCCATGAACGCTGCATGGGGGAGGAGAAACAGAGAGGAGAAAAAACGGGAAAAAAAAAGAAGAACAGAGAGAAAAAATGAAATTTTAGGAGGCTTTACATACATTTCTAACATAAAAAAAGCAAAACAAACATAAAAACCACACTATCACCCCCAACAACCAGCTCTCTCTCTCTCTCTCTCTCAGTCTGCAACCTTTCTCTCTCTATATTCAGTCTCTCTCTCTCAACCGTTAGAGGCCAATCAGCCACCCATCATCACCCTCATCACCACCGCTTACTTCCCCTCTACACCAGCAACATAACCACACTTTCAAGTGAGGCCTCAGTGACGGTTGCTTCAACTGCAACATAAACCCCGTAACTTTAAAAGCTCCCTTCGGCCACCACAGGCCACCGTTGACGACACCACCACCACTGGGACAACCACCTTGACCTCCTTTACCCAACGGTACTAACAGGTATGCCGTTCGTTACACTTAAAGAAACATTGTTCATCATCTTCTTCTTCCCCACTATTCACTGCATGTGAACAGTGGAGATCAGGCTGGACTTTATGTTTGGCCTGGTAGCTGAAGACTTTGGGCTAGGTTTTTGAACCCGGCCCAAACATATAAGAGGTTAGGCTTCCAGCCTATGATGTCTGGAAGCCCAACCCAAACCAGTATGGGCTTCCAGCCTATGAGGAGGCTGGACTTTGTGTCTAGCCCGATAGCTGAAGACTTTGGGCTGATTTTTGAACCCGACCCAAACATATAAGAGGTTAGGCTTTTTGCCTATGAGGACTAGAAGCCCAGCCCAAACCCGTATGGGCTTCCAGCCTATGAGGATTGGAAGCCCAACCCACACCCATCTGGCTTCTAGCCCCTAAGGACTGGAAGCCCACCCCACTCAGGACAAGCTGTCAGCCCACTTGGTCTGATAGCCCAGCCCCCCCAAAAAATAAAAAATAAAGTAAATAAAAAAATGAAAAAAATAAAAAATACAAATTAAAATAAAAAAAATATTTTTATTTATTCATTTTTTACTATACTAAAAAAATTTCAAAAACATAAAAATGTATTGTTTTCGTGCATACGATCAAATTTCAAAGTTTTTTTCATCATATTTTTTGTAAAAAAAAATACATTGCATCTTTCTTATATTTTGAAATGAAAAATGGGTATCGTAACCAGTTTATGATTATCCATTGGAATTTGACCAAAATATAAAAAATAATTAAATTTATTTTTGTTCTATCTATTATGATGTAAATTTACATTGTAATATACATCCATAGAAAAAATAGGTTTTTAACTATGGTGTAAATTTACATTGTAAAGTACATCCGTAAATAACAAAAATATTTTCTAACTGTGATGTAAAATTACATCGTAAAGTACACCCACAGATAAAGAAATATTTTTTTAAATGCAGTGTAAAAAAAACTTAGAAAAAAACAATCAAACAATAATACAGCTTACCTTAGGTAGGGTGCACTGGGGGTGATACGTCTTCCCCTTGCACAACAGGTCCGCTTATCTAGACTCTCACAGACCAATAGGCTCCTAGTGACCTTAATACTAGGTGGCGATTCCTGATAATTATAGTTGTGCTTTTAACGGCTATAAACACACTCCTCATTTCATCGCGCGCTGTTGTCTACCCAAATCCCAGGAGAAGGTGGGGCGCGAAGCGCGTAAAAATTGTCGTCACGACAATGATATCCAATTTTCATTTCAAAATATGAGAAAGATGCAACATATATATTTTTTTATGAAAAATATACTTGGGAAAACCTTGGAATTAAGTCATATGCACGAAAACAACATATTTTATGTTTATAATTTTTTTTTAAGAATAAGTACTTTTTTTAATGCAAATTTTGTATTTTTGTATTTTTTTTATTTTTTCATGTGTGGGTTGGCTGCCCAGTCCTGATGGGCCGAGAGGCCCATCATTTGGTGCTGGACTGCCATCCTGGGTGGGCCCTTTGGTGGCTGAGTAGGGCCTTGTCCCGGTCTTGGCCAGCCCACTATTTTGCATGTTAACAATGAGACCCACTATTCACGTGCAGAAATAATGGGACAAGAGAGTGAATTAATTCACTCCCCTTACTGTTCACCACCATGGTGAATAGTGAAATGGGGATTTATGGAGGGTGATGACTTGAGTACCTGTTACTGTCACCTTGTAGAGGAGGCCAAGGTGGTTCTTCCTATGGTGGTGGCGTAAAAAATGGTGGTATGTGGTGGCCGAGAGAGTAGCGGGAAAGGAACTGATTTTGTGTAGGGGGTTTTGCTACTGGACGCTAGTGCTAAAGAAGAAGAACTGAGCCTGTCGAGGAGCAGTTAGTGTGGAGTAGAAATTACCGGTGCTGAGGGAGAAGTTGGTGCTTGCCAGACGCGGGTGCTGTTGGTGGAGAGAGAGAGCTGGAGCTGTTGTCGACTATAGAAAGAGATACCACTACTGGCTAAGATAGATAGAGAGAGAGAGAGAGTTGTTGCTGGAGGAAGAAGAGAGAGGGCTACCGTTCGGCTTAGGAGAGAAAAGGAGCTGCCAACATGGTTCTACTTGTGCCGAGGAAGAGGGAGAGTGGTTGTTTATAGTTTTTTGTACATGGCCAGTAAATCAATCCTCCCGTGTTTTGCCTTGTTTTGATGCCAAATTTTCCGTTTGTCCCCTCACCTGTAATTTTTTGCCCCCCCGGTTGTGCATGGTGTTACCTAATGGTATTTATAGGCGAAGGAGGTAACCCTTCGGCTGCCCATTGCATGCAGCAATGGGTTGCCTCCTGCAGCAACATGTTACCTCCTACAGCAACGTGCCTGCACTGTTCAGATGATTGAAGAGTGCAGTAATGTTTGCAGGGATATTTCGGACAAGGTGAAAATCCGATTTTGTCTTTTAATTTGCAATTGTTATAATTGCACCCCCAATTGGCTTTGAACTTTTAATTTTGTGCAATTGTATCCTTGTTAGAATTTCAACAGAAACCTTAGCTTTGTATGCTTTTTTTTTATTTTGGTCCTTAATTTTTGATTTGTGCGATTTAAACCTCAATCGACCCTTAGACTCTTAGTTTGTTCAATTTGGCCCCTGATTTCGCATAATTGGTTTGAAAAAATTCAATTCGGTCTTCAAAAATTCCAATCTTCTCAATTGAACCTGAATTAAGCTCAAGAAATTGATTTTTCATCGATTAAGCCCTTAATAAAATTAATTTGGCCACTTTAAAATATAATTAAGTCCTTGCACTTAAAGAAACCCCTCAATTGGACCCTAAATTAATTCTCAAATATAATTACACTTTTAAATTGGCTAACAATTAAATCAAATTGGCCCATACAAATATAGTTATATCTTTCGACTTAATTTTTACGCAGATTTAACCGATAATAAATTATTTTAGCCTTGAATCTGCATTTTACACAAAAGAGGTACGATTGAGCTATCGAAAATATCCAAAATTTTCACTTTGATTTTTCTGCCGACACCAACTCCTTTTAATTTATTTTTGTTATTTTTGGGTAGATTTGGGGAATAACCCAAAATTGGTTTATGATAGTTACCCCCTTCTTTACAATGCTTATGACTAAAGTCTTTTAAAAGACTTTAGATTGTAAGTTCTGTAAAGAAAAGAAAGGTGGTCTCATTGTAATGGGTGACCTATCAAGGTGGGAATAATTAAGATGGTCGCATTATACTAGGTGACCTATCCGGGCTAGAATAGTTAGGATGGTCCCATTATACTGGGTGACCTATCTAGGTTAGAATGTTTAGGATGATCTCATTATACTAGGTGACCTACCCAGGTTAGAATGGTTACGATGGTCTTATTATACTGGGTGACCTACCCGGGTTATAATAGTTATAATGGTCTCATTATATTGGGTGACCTACTCGGGTTAAATTGATTAATATGGTCTCATTATAATGGGTGACCTACCCTACTGAAAGATGGAGAAAGATGATCTCATGATAAGGGGTGACCTACCTGAGTGAGAGATGGAGGTTGTCATAACCCAATTTATGGGTTATTCCCCAAATATACCAAAAAAATAAAATAAAATAAAATAAAAGGGGCTGGTATCGGCAGAAAAATTAATGTGGAAATTTTGGACGTTTTCGGAAGCCCGGTCGTACCTCTTTTTGCCCAAAAATGAAGGAAAATGTAGATTTTAGGCTAAAATAATTTATTATTGGATAAATTTGCATAAAATTTAAGTTGAAAGACATAATTATATTTTTATGGGCCAATTCGATTTAATCGTCGGCCAACTTTAAAGTGTAATTTTGCTTCAGAATCAATTGAAAGCCCAATTGATGGATTTAATTAAGCGCAAGGTTTAATTATACTTTAAATAGGTCAAATTAATTTTATTAAGGGCTTAATTGGTGAGAAATTAAGTTTGAAAGCTTAATCTGGGTTAAATTGAGAAGATTAAGATTTTCGGTGACGAAACTCTTCAGAATTAATTGAAAGCCCAATTGAAGTATTTAATTAAGGGCAAGGGTTTAATTATACTTTAAATGGGTCAAATTAATTTTATTAAGAACTTAATTAGTGAGAAATTATGTTTGGAAGCCTAATTTGGGTTAAATTGAGACGATCAAAATTTCGGTGATGAAATTTTTTCGAGTGAAATCGGAAGCCAAAATTGAATAAAAAAACATTGTTCTTCTTGGTTTTTCCATGAAAAAACTCTTTTTTGTCACAACCTGTTTATTTCAAAAAAAAAAAACAACTTTTGCCGACAACCATTGCCATACCATCAGCCATGCCCCTTGCCTTCTGCAACACACAAGTTGCCATTCCTATGCACCATACTCTGGACACTTCCACCATGCAGTGCACCATGTCTTCTTTGCCTATAAATTGGAGGCTGAAAACTGATGAGAGAAAGGGGAGGATAAGGGGGAATCGACAGAAAAGGGAGTGAAAGCTAGGGAGAAAAAAGTAACACTAAGAGAAAGTTTTGAAATCGAGGGGAAAAAACTGGGAAAAACGGGGGGCTGAACTGAGGAAAAACTGGGGAGAAATTTTGAAGTCATGAGGGGATTAAACATGGGGGAATGATGCTGAAACAGAGGAAAATTTTGACAGGGGAGGAGACCATTTAAACTAGAAAAAAAAACATAGAAATAACACCCATGCGCAGCAGCCCATCACCTTCATCAGCCTCGACAATAGCTCCCCCTAGCTGCTGTAGCACGACGTCTCTCCCTCTTTTCTTCATCCCCGGGAAGTAACCACCACCACTGGTGTCACTCACTCTCTCCTTTGTAGTCAACCCGTTATAGGTCTCTCTCTCTCCTTTGCAGTCAGCCCATTATAGGTCTCTCTCTCTCTCCCCGACATGGTTCTCTCTCTCCAAAACAAATTACAGCGTCGGCCACCTCTCTCTCTCTCTAAAACTGGAAGAATAACAGCTCCTCATCCTCCCCCTCCATCCAATTCACAGTGACCTCTAGAAGCTCCCTAACAGCAAGCTCAGCCTTCTTCTCCAGCTCCGGTGACCGTCGTAGCAACAGCAGCACGAAACAGAAAGGGTGAGGCAGCAACAAACTAGCCTTTCCGATGCCTACTTTAGCCACTACAGGCGAGCATTTTTTACGCCACCATGACAGGGAGAACCACCTGGCGACAATGGCAGGTGAGCCCCTCGTGATGGTCGGCTGACCACCATTTTTATTGTACACGCTACATGAATTAATTTGATTCATGCAGCATGTAATATATATGCTAAGTGGGTGAGCTGGGCTGCTCTCGGCCCAGCCCAAGTCCCTCATAGTTAGGTCCTTGGCCCACTTTAGCTGGGCCGACCCATTTAGCCGGCCACGTCCAGCCTGGAATTATTTTTATTTTTTTAAAAAAAATGCATTTTAAAAAAAATATGTTGTTTTCATGCATACGACCGGATTCCAAAGTTTTTCCATCATATTTTTCATAAAAAAATGTTGCATCATGCTGATGTTTTAAAATAAAATTGGGTATCATAACTAGTTTATGATTATTCATTGGAATTTAGCCAAAATATTAAAAAAAATTAAAACTTATTTCTGTTTTAGCTATCGTGGTGTAAAATTACATTGTAGAGTACACTCGTGGATAGTTAAAACAAATGTTTTTTTTAAATGCAGTGTAAAAATCTTTTGATTAGTCTTTCAACTCCTAATGAGGTAGAGATTCTCTCACGAAGAGAGATCTACATCAAATTTTAGAAAAGACATCGATAAAAATGACTTAGAAAAAAAACAATCAAACAACAATGCAGCATACCTTAGGTAGAGTGCACTGGGGTGATGCGCCTTCGCCTTGCACAACAAGTTCCCTTCCCCAAGACTCTAGCAGACCATTAGGTTCATAGTGACCTTAATACTAGGTGGCGACTCCTTAAAATTGTAGTTGTAATTTTTATGGCTATAAAACAACCCCTTTTTCACCGCATGTCATTGTCTCCCCTAACCTGGGGAATGGCGGGGTGTGAAGAGCAAAAAAATTACCATCGCGAGAGAGGTGATTGTCTCATTTATAACGGGTGACCTACCCAAATGAAAAAAGATGATGATAGTCCCATTATACTGGGTGACCTACTCATATGAAAGATGGAGGTAAGGGTCTCATTATAATGGGTGACCTACCTGAATGAAAGATGGAGGTGGTCTCATTATAAGGGGTGACCTACCCGGATGAAAGATGGAGGAAGATGGTCTCATTATAACGGGTGACCTACCCGGATGAAAGATGGAGGTGATGATCTCATTATAATGGGGACCTAACCGGATGAAAGATGGAGGTGGTCTTATTATAAGGGGTGTCGCACCCCAAAAAATGATGAGCGCGTCGTCCCCCGTCGAGGGGGTCTTTTTGGTGTCTCGCAATGGAGTTGTTGAGGAGTCGCCACCTTGCTGTTGAGGGTCGCTAGGATCACCCGATTTGCGCTGGTCTGGTCAGACATTCGAGGGTAAGGGACTGGTTGCGTATAGGGAAGGTATTAGCACCCCTAGTACGCCTTACCTGAGGTAAGCTGCATCGACTATTTTTGACGTGATTTTAAATATTTCGATGGGTCATAATTATTGAAATGGAAAAAATGTTCCGATTTGCAAAAAAATCGGTGGTTGCCCAGAATAATCCAGTGAATTTTATTGATTATTTCCAGATATGCAAATGCTAGTCTACTTGTAGTTTCTTCACCACCTGAAATTAACCATTAATCCCCATGCATTAATTTGACGATTGATTGATTCATAAAGAAATCGACCACCGCTCAGAATAATACTGACGATTTTAGTGGTTATTCCCGAATATGTAAATGTTAGCCTACGCGTAAATCCAGCAATTATTACCTAAAATTAATCACATATTCTCATGAATTAATTTGACGATTTATTTAATATTAGGCCAATTTGAAAGATTTAATAAACTTGTTATTAAATCTAAATTTAATTTTTGGGAAATAAACATTTTGGCCATTTGCGAAGAAAACACATTTTTTATTTTTATAATTATTTTTTATTAACAAAACATAAAGAAAACACAAGCACAATCCAACACAACACAACACACACATTTCTTTTTCTTCACCTTTTATAATTAAAACACAACTCACACACACATTATCTTTTTTCCATAA
Organism: Salix dunnii; assembly: GCA_015731905.1. NCBI lineage: Eukaryota > Viridiplantae > Streptophyta > Magnoliopsida > Malpighiales > Salicaceae > Salix > Salix dunnii. The sequence goes on along the minus strand of CM027675.1, from coordinate 15,624,959 downwards.
TACATTTTACAAATAATAATTCAAAATAAAATAAAAATTCAAATAAAACACATAAAATAAAGAAAAATATAAAAGGGCCTCGGGAACAGTGCATATGCCAGGAACAGTGGTGGCAGCAGCCGGGGCACTGGTGGCGCGTCTGTTCACGCGCCACCGTCACTGGCCACGCGCCGCCGATGAACAGTAAAAACCGGGGGGCGGCAGATCTGCTCCTTCTCTTCTTCCTCTGGCCGACGGTGGCCTCCACGCGACCTGCAAAGCACAAAAATCACAGAAAAAACAAAACACAATCAAGGCCAGCTGGGTTCCTCTCTCTTCTCGGTCTGCTCTTCTTCTTCCTCTGTTTTCTTCTCCTTCTTCTTCTTCCTCTTCTTCCTCTCCGGTGGGGCTGTCTCCATGACCTGAAACACAACAAAAAAGAACAAACACAAAACCCAAACATCTCACAATCAAATCCCACAACAAGCATCAGTTTCATTTTTCTTCAGTTCTCTTCTTCTAGGGTCTGTTCGTCCTTGATTTGTCCAAAGTGGGGCTGCTCTGTTCGGCTGGAGGAAGAGAGGAGAGCGAGGAAAGGGGGGGTAGATCATGGGGGATCTGTCACGGCTGGGGGCAGAGGGGAGAGGAGGAGACAATGGGGAAGGCTGGCGTTGTGGTGGTTGGACTGGAGGCTGGGAGGTGGAGAAGAAGGAGAGAGAGCTGGTCGGAGGGAAAATGAAGGGGGACAGTCGGAGAAGAGAGAATGGGGAGAAAAGGGGCGCTGAGCTGGTTTGGAGGCTGGAAAGAGAAAAGGAAAAGTGAGGGAAATGTAGATGGGAGGTCTGGTCGGAGAGAAAGGAAGGGAAATGGCGAGGGAGAGCGTGGACCAGGGAGAGTGGGCAGCTGGCCGGGGAGAAGGAGAGGGGAAGTGAAAAATGGGGGCTGTCTGTGGGGCTCCGGGAAGAAAGATGAAGAAAAGGAAACAAAAATGGGGAAAATGGGGAGGGGGCTGCAGCGGCTGCCAAGATGAGGGCGGCGGCTGCAGCCTTAAAAAATGGAGAGAAAAATTAGGGTTTGGGCTTTTTAGGTTTAGGGTTTTTTTGTGTATGTATTTTTTTGGTCCCCTCAAATGTGGTTGATACCTCTATATTTATAGAGGTTTTCAGAGGCAAAAATTCACAATCAGCCCTCATCTTACGCGTCTTTTCAATTTGGTCCTTGATTTCCAATTTGTGAGATTTGACCCTGCATTGACTGTTAAATTCTTAATTTATTCAATTTTGCCCCTGTGCAAGATATTTTTGGATTTTGCCTTTTTATATTTTTTTTTGTCTTTTTTATATTTTTTGTCTTTTTTTATATTTTCTTGTCTTTTTTTCGAAACATAAAAATAAGAGTCAAAATTTGGGTAGCAACAGATGCCCCCTCTTTACAATGCTTACGACTAAAATCTTGCAAAAGACTTTAAATAGTAAGCGTTGTAAAGAAAAATAGAATGATGGAGATGGTCTCATTATGATGGGTGACCTACCCAGATGAAAGAATGGTTAAAAGGGTCTAAATGGTGACGGGTGACCTACCCGGGTCTGGTTATGACGGGTGACCTGCCCGAGTTAGTTGGAGTCTCGATAATGACGGATGACTTACCCGGGTCTGGTTATGACGGGTGACCTGCCCGAGTTAGTGGAGTCTCGATAGTGACGGATGACTTACCCGGGTCTCATTATGACGGGTGACCTGCCCGAGTTAGTGTAGTCTCGATAGTGACGGATGACTTACCCGGGTCTGGTTATGACGGGTGACTTGCCCGAGTTAGTGGAGTCTCGGTAGTGACGGATGACTTATCCGGGTCTGGTTATGACGGGTGACCTGCCCGAGTTAGTGGAGTCTCGATAGTGACGGATGACTTACCCGGGTCTGGTTATGACGGGTGACCTGCCCGAGTTAGTGGAGTCTCGATAGTGACGGATAACTTACCCGGGTCTGGTTATGACGGGTGACCTGCCCGAGTTAGTGGAGTCTCGATAGTGACGGATGACTTACCCGGGTCTGATTATGACGGGTGACCTGCCTGGATTAGAAGAGTCTCGATAGTGACGGATGACTTACCCGGGTCTCATTATAACGGGTGACCTGCCCGGGTTAGTGGAGTCTCGATAGTGACAGATGACTTACCCGGGTCTGGTTATGACGGGTGACCTGCCCGAGTTAGTGGAGTCTCGATAGTGACGGATGACTTACCCGGGTCTGATTATGACGGGTGACCTGCCCGAGTTAGTGGAGTCTCGATAGTGACGGATGACTTACCCGGGTCTGGTTATGACGGGTGACCTGCTCGAATGAAAAATGGAGGTGAAGGTCTCATTCTAACGGGTGACCGACCCGGTGGAAGATGAAGGTGAAAGTCTCATTATAACGGGTGACCAACCCGGATGTAGTTGATGAAGATGGGGATGCAATGCATGATGATGCATGTACTTACATGAGAAATATAAGTCCCTCTTTCTCTGATGCTCCAATGTCGTAGGATGTCTTTGCCTAGTCCCCAAAGCTTTGTTGTCATTCATTCACCCAACTTAAACGCATTGCTTATTCTGGGCTATCTACGATAATCTCTGCTCTCATTGTTTATCAAGTCTGACCTTGCCCCCAAGTGTAGTGTCACTTGATTCATTGCGAAAGAGTGTAATCAGTCATCAACTTCCTTGGATTCTCTCAATAACCGCTCTTTGGTTTGCGTGTGTTCTGCTAACAATCAATGCAAGGCTTGCTAATGTTGATCTCATCTTTAGTTGCCAATCAGTCATGGAGTTTTTCATTAACTAAATCATATTGCTTCTGCATATGTCATCATCAATCTTCATGGAATTGTCAGGTCATCCATAAATGCACCTAAAACTCATCGTCGTATGATCCATGCTATTATCAATAAATTTCTCTCGGCCCGTGAGAAAAGAGATGTAATGCTATAATCATCCACATTCATGTGATGAATTGCGCCTTGAATTGATGCAACTGCTCGGCCATGCAATTTCAAACTCTCCATTGTAGACTCAATTTCTTCTGAACAAATTCTTCTTAGTCCATGCAAAGAATTATTGCTACCCAATTTTTGACTCTTTATTTTTCTGAAAAAAAAAAATATAAAATAATAATAATAATAATAATAATAAATTATTAAAAAAAATAATAAATAATTAATAAAATAGATTTTTGTACACGGGCAAAATTGAGCAAATTAAAAGTTTGATGGTCGATTGAGGGTTAAATCGTGAAAATCAGGAGCCAAGGACCAGATTAGAAAGTCGCGCGAAGCCAAGGTTGAGATTGAATTTTTTATGGATATAATTGCATAAAATCAATTGGGTGCAATTAAAGAAGTTAAAGGACCAAATCAGATTTTTACCTTCTAAATTTGTTTTGAAATCTTCATTTAAAAAAAAAAAAATCATACTGTTCCGGCATGCATGGCGTCTTAAATTTTTAGATAAAGATTTGCTCACAGCAAAGCAAATCAATCAAATTTTCTTCCAAAATCAATCGTGGTTTTCTTCCCAAAATTATCATCATCAACCGTGATCTTGCCTGATTTTTCTCCATAAATCGATTTCCTGATTCTCCTCCCTATCCTCCTGATTCTCCTCTAAATTGATATCAATTCGCTGCATTAAACGGCATTAAACGGTGGGTCTTCTGTCTGCTATAAATACGTGCATGGTGAAAGGATGAAGAGGAGAACGAACGTGAAGATGAGGAGAGAACAAAAAAAAAAAATTGTGAGAATTTGTAGAAAGCAAAGTCTCTGCAGACTAGAAAAGAGAAGGGTAAACGAGGGAGAAAAGAAAAAAGTAGAAGAGATTTTACGTAAAAAAACAAAAAAAACGCAGAGATAGTTGCAGAACCATTCTGCATTCATTTTTTCACCTTTCTCTCTCTAAAAACAGAGCATATTCTGTCACTCTCTCCCTCTCGGCTCAGCAACGCCGACCACCAACTCTGGCCATTTCACACCTCTACGTCGTCACCAGCATCCCCACCACCACTCCAAAAACTCAGGCAGCCATCTCCGGCGAAGAAGCAACAACAAATGACAGCCACTGCAACGCCACCGTGCACTTTCCGAAGCCCATTCCGGCCACCTCAGGCCACCATTTCCGATGAGACAACGACCAGAAGAACCACCTCGATCTCCTCTACACAAAGGTGTTAACAGGTAAGCATTTCGTCACACTCGAAAAATCACGCGTCCACTGTTCATCGTCTTCTCTGCGTCTGCATGCATTCAGCCCCCTTGTGGGCCGGGCTTTGTGCCTGGCCCGATCCATGAATAATAAGGCCCAGGCAAAGTGGCTGGGCTGGGAGCCCATGTGCCGAAGCCCAGCCCGAGCGAAAGATGGGTTTTCTGGCCCATCTGGATTGAAAATCCAGTCCAAGAATTAAATGGGCCGAAGCCCATCTTTAGAATAAGCAGGCCGAGGCCCATCATCAGATTTTTTGGGCCTCGATCCCAACTCCACAATGGGCGGGCTGGCAGCCCAGCCACCATGTAGGTGGGCTGGCAGCCCAGCCCACCCATAAATAAAGAAAAAATAAATAAATAAATAAAAATATATAAAAATACAAATTTTCCAAAAAATATTTTTATTAAACAAAAATATGTTGTTTTCTTGCATACGGCCAATACACTAGCATTTTTTAAAAGAAAAAGAAATTGTTTTTGTTTTAAAAAAAAAAATATATATATATATATATTATCTTGGGTTTTGAAGAGAAAAATGTGTTTTAGCATTGATTTCACAAAGAAAAAAAAATCATTTCTTGCATTTTTGGATTTTACAACATATTTGTAAAAATCCAAAGGGTATTGGCCAATATTCAAAAAATATTAAATTTTTTTTTTTTGGTTTATTATTCACTGTTGATATTTGGATAAATAAATCCTAAAGGGTTAATATCCAAAATATTTGGCGGGAATAATATGATATTATTCACTGTTGGTATTTGGATAAATAAATCCTAAGGGGTTAATGTCCAAAATATTCGACGGAAATAATATGCTATTATTCACTGTCGGTGTTTGGATAAATAAATCTTAAGGGGTTTAATATCCAAAATATTCGGCGAAGTAATATCCCATTCATCATTTAACCAATATATTCTTGGAAAAATCAAAATCATAACAAATCATAACCAAACAAAAACACCAAGCAGCTTACCTTAGGTATGGCGTACTAAGGGTGCTAAAACCTTCCCTTTACGCAACCAGTCCCTTACCCTAGAATCTCTGAAAGACCAGTTTAGGTTTCCTAGTAACCATAATACTAGGTGGCGATTCCCTTTTTTACGAAAATAAAGATTAGACCCCCGACACATGAATTCTCCCCGCACACAGGGGAAGGTCGCCACGACGCCGCGAACCAAATCATTTTTGGGGTGTGACAAGAATTATAATGTTTTCATTTACGAGGTTCTTTCTGTCTCCTATATTCATTCGGTGAACTAAACCTTGAGTTGGCAGGCTTCAAAACAAATTATTCCTCAGTCAACCTTGGTGGCTTGCGCACTCTTCGATATTGATCATGATGCACTTATGCGATAACATCTTTTAGGAGACAATCAAATTTGTGTTTCTTTGCCCCCGAGCTGATGTGAATTTGTCTATATTCATATCAAGATCCACACTGTGGCCTCTGACTGCTGAGCTTTCTGATGGTAACCGAGAATTGTCAATGTCAAGAATTCTGCAAATCCGGTCAATATTTTCTCTGTTTGTACATCTTTCTGGTTTTGAAATTAAGTCGCCGATTTCAAAGATCATGTGCATCCAAAGTCTAATCATTGCAATAAAATCAAAGAGATGTTATTTGTTGAAAATCAAATTCATTTGGTCAAATACCCAACACAAGGCATTTAATAAATGCAGACCTGTAAATATTTCATATTTTGCAAACAGTAATTGACTCATTGTGAGATTGAAATTGTCTTTTTATGGTTTTCTTTTGTTTCAATTCAAATCTCTGATTTTGGGTATGAAATTTGATGGTACACGATGAAGTGATAATTTGGGGTTTCCAAAACAATTTGAGTGTCAAGTAAAGATCCGAGGTTCAGTTGAAAAAATTGTCTCATTTTCAGTACTTTACCTTATCAATATGCATAACAACTTCTAATTTACTTATCAGTTAAAATTATAACCCTTATGGAAAAACTCTAACAATTTTGAGAGTGCCACTTATCAGTTAAAATTGTTTGCCTGATCAAGAAGGACTTTTAAAAGCATATAATGAGGCTATGGTTGATGGCTGTGAAAGAAAAGGATATTCATAGGCTCAAAAAGGTGTTTAAGGGTTTCACAGACCAAGGATCACCGTTTGCTAGTCGTCAACTCTTTTCTCTTGTTGTCCTTGTAGAAGAGATGACATAAAAATACGTCAATTATCTTGACGTGATTTTTTATCAATAAACCAATGCTCTTAGAATCTCTACAACCATATCATTCCTTTCATTGACAATTTCAAACTTAAAAGGGAAATACTAAAACCCGACCCAACATTTGTCGTCTAACGTTATTCCATCTTGTTGCGCTCAATATAGTATAACAAAATAATTCTGCAAGATCTTTATTTGATGGATAACTTATCTTGGAGACTCAATAATCTTAATAATATTTCTTCTCACATGAGGTTTGACCAAAGATACCAACGAACATGGTATAGTTCAACATTCTCTTCTTTTTTTGCTTTTTTTTTTGCTCTTTTTTTTTCAATTTTTGAACTTGTCCTTAACATTGACTCTTGGTTTTTGTCATGTCCTACCTCAATTTGCTTGTTCTCCGATATCGGGTTTTCATTCTTAAACATCCCCTCTTTTGTTGATTCTAATATTGTCACTGCATCCTCAAACTACACATCTTATTTGCCCCCTGTGTTTGCCCCCAGTGTGAGGGTGTGATCCATGTCGGGTTTTTTTCCAAAGAAATATAATATCAGGCTCAAATTGGGGTTAACAAGGGATACACATTTCAAGAATAGTGAAGGAATAAACAAAGATGGCCTTTTATCATTTCAAGCAAAATTGATTTTAATTGATAAATTTTGACCTCGTCCAGTGTAATGATTTGGACGTGCAAGAGTCATGATTCATGGGTCAATAACTACCGAATCCATCATAAGTCAACATACATACTAATAAAGCTTAGTTCTATGATATGGTTCAAAACTCGGTGTATGGCTCAAAAATTGTTTGGTCACCTGGTATTGGTCATCATGTCATTTAAACAAAAATCAGGTCAATTCTGCAATCAAAATACTTTTAATTTTCAAGAATGGTAAACTTCAAATTTTGCATGTAGAAGTTTGATCAAATTTTTTTTGTCAAAAATAAGACTGTTAAACATCTATTGATTTCAAAACAACAAAAAGACAAAGAAAACACATGTATCAATGAAATGATGATTTAACCCCAAAACAAGGTGATAGTCGATGAGATTCCATAAGACAATTATTGACGGTGCGACACTTTTCTCAGAATTTTCAATCAATCCTTTCTGTATTGTCGCCGCTCATTGATCTTGCTCATGATCGCGATAATTCATTACTAACACTGCCGATGATAATATTCTCCACAAAACTTGACTTGCCTTTTGCTGATTAACTTTCACACTTGAATACTGAAATTCTTGCAACTAGTCCTCTCCCTCATCTGGATTATGTCGCAAAAAGAAGGCGTTTTTTTTTTGCGCTCCACCGCGCTCCTCATTGGACAAAAAAATGAATCAAGTTAGAAAGAACTCTAAACAAATCACCAAAGTACGCCAATCATGAACAATTTTGGTAGACGATGACAAGACTCTCTTACGGCAATTTTCACTTCGTCGAGCAATGTAATCTTGCAGTGCACATGCTTTAACATTCCAGACACCAGAATAGATTCAACAATCTCATATTATGTTTGTACACTCGGGATACTTTATCTTTGCTCGCAAAATAACACGGTATACTGTGTGTGGCGGCATACAACTCCTTGATCTGACAGTGCCACAAAACTCCACATGATTTAGAGAGAAAGCAACTGATAGACTGACAACTTCTTTGACTGGTGCTTGCTTTCTGAAATTGGACTCATATATGGACTAACTGCATCCCTTCAACGGAAACCTGAATTTTTCGCAATCTTCATTAACGAATGCATTAACACTTTGCAGATGATATCTGAGCATGTGCCTCGATTGATTTAACTAGAGAGCAGAGAACTCTATCGTTGGCTTGCAGAAAAAAAGACGAATGATGTCTCTGTATCAGTGAGTTCTTCTCAGCAATGTCATATGTCCATGACTCTTGACCCTTCGGAGGATGACAGATTGAGGGACCCCTATTTCAAACTATGGGAATGAATGTTGAGATGTATGCATGTTTTTTTTTTTTTTAGACTCGCTCTTCGAGAAGTGGCACGTGATTTTAACAATTGCATGCTAAACAAAAACTATGAGAATGCATGTTGAAAAATATATGCTTTTTTGGTTTTTTGGTTTTTTTTTTTGACGGATTCGCCTTTTGAGGAGTGACGTGATCATAACAATTACATTATATAAACAAACTGTGAAAATGCATGTTGAAATGTAAATGCATATTTTTTGGTTTTTTTTTTTTTTTGACGGACTCGCCTTTTGAGGTGTTATGTGCTTGTAACAATTGCATGATATAAACAAACTGTGAAAATGCATGTTGAAATGTAAATGCATATTTTTTGGTTTTTTTTTTTTTTTTTTGCTTAAACCCTACGCTGAAAATTTACCGAATGATAACGACTATGTCACCCGAAAATCTTGAATTGAAGATGTTTCAAGAAAGGTTTGCCTTAATGCACAACAAAATGAAAAGAGCATACACCCTAATGATTGGTTCTAATCTTTGCACAACAAATGGTGAGTTTGCTACTTTGGTCTCTAAACAGGGTCTCTTGCCGTCCCAGTGATCACCTTTCGTGAAGGCAATATGGGGGCTTAGCAGATAATGGGATGGTACGTATACCAATCACTACCGGTCTAAGCACTCAGCGAAGAGTTGGGGTTTACACAAACTTCAACCTTGACTCAAGTCATAGGTAAGTTGCTAGTCTCCCACATAACTTAAAGTTGCAAACTACAAACGACAGGATATAGACTCCTCTAGGATTTATTTATTCAAACACCAATAGCCCTAAATAACAAATTATTCCCGTCGAATATTTTGGATATTGACCACTTAGGATTTATTTATCCAAACACCGATAGTGAATAATAACAAATTATTCCCATCGAATATTTTGGATATTGACCCCTTAGGATTTATTTATCCAAACAACAATAGTGAATAATAGCAAGTTATTCCCGTCGAATATTTTGGATATTGATCCCTTGGGATTTATTTATCCAAACACCGATAGTGAATAATAGCAAGTTATTCCCGTCGAATATTTTGGATATTGATCCCTTGGGATTTATTTATCCAAACACCGATAGTGAATAATAGCCAGTTAGGATTTATTTTTATGTTTTAGGAAAACAAACCCACCAAAAATGCATGGCCATATGTATATATACACAAAATAAAAAATGCGAAAAACTTGACCAAAAATAAACACACATATAATTCAAATACATCAAAACAAATAATCACAAACACATCAAAACAAATAATCACATCAAAATTATTCAAAGCTCAGTCCAATATTTTTTCAGAAAAAATACCTGTCCCCAGCGGAGTCGCCATCCTGTCGCACCCCAAAAAATGATGAGCGCGTTGTCCCCCGTCGAGGGGGTCTTTTTGGTGTCTCGCAATGGAGTTGTTGAGGAGTCGCCACCTTGCTGTTGAGGGTCGCTAGGATCACCCGATTTGCGCTGGTCTGGTCAGATATTCAAGGGTAAGGGACTGGTTGCGTATAGGGAAGGTATTAGCACCCCTAGTACGCCTTACCTGAGGTAAGCTGCATCGACTATTTTTGATGTGATTTTAAATGTTTCGATTGGTCATAATTATTGAAATGGAAAAAATGTTTCGATTTGCGAAAAAATCGGTTGTCGCCCAGAATAATCCAGTGAATTTTATTGATTATTTCCAGATATGCAAATGCTAGTCTACTTGTAGTTTCTTCATTTACCACCTGAAATTAACCATTAATCCCTATGCATTAATTTCACGATTGATCGATTCATAAAGAAATCGACCACCGCTCAGAATAATACTGACGATTTTGGTGGTTATTCCCGAATATGTAAATGTTAGCCTACGTGTAAATCCAGCAATTATTACCTAAAATTAATCACATATTCTCATGAATTAATTTGATGATTTATTTAATATTAGGCCAATTTGAAAGATTTAATAAACTTGTTATTAAATCTAAATTTAATTTTTGGGAAATAAACATTTTGGCCATTTGCGAAGAAAACACATTTTTTATTTTTATAATTATTTTTTATTAACAAAACATAAAGAAAACACAAGCACAATCCAACACAACACAACACACACATTTCTTTTTCTTCACCTTTTATAATTAAAACACAACTCACACACACATTATCTTTTTTCCATAATACATTTTACAAATAATAATTCAAAATACAATAAAAATTCAAATAAAACACATAAAATAAAGAAAAATACAAAATGGCCTCGGGAACAGTGCATATTGCTTGACCGCTATTTATGATCGGCTTGTTTTAACTCGCAAGTGCACGAGTGTGCGATGTAGCAATTAACTCGGTAAGATCGAGGTCATATCCACAGAGAGCTAGATCTAGAAATTAAGCTAGGTAACAACTAAAATCTCAAGAGAATAATTAATGGATTTGTTTTCAAAGATGAAAGAGTGTAAATAGATTTTAAATGACAAGAAAAGGTAAGTCTTGGTTCCAAATCAATTTTAATGGTAATGTATCGGTGATTCCTTTAACATATACAAGATAACTAAACCTAATATCAACGATGGTGATATTAGATCGGAAGATATTACAATGAAGTTTAAAAAGATGAAGATTGATTATTGCTTAAGAATAACAAGTACTTTCATATTAAGTAAGACATTGAATCAAGCAATCTCTATACCAAAACTAAGTTTTGTTCATAAAAATTCAAGATTATAACATTACCTAATTGATTTCTAAAATTTCTTAGCAATAATAAAACATTCATGAAGAAAATGAGAAGATAGACATTAAGATTCATTCATATCTTAAAGAACTCACCTCAATCACCATCATCCTTGATTTGGTTCCAAGAAAGAGATTAGCCAACCATAATTATATATAAGAACACTCTAATAAACATGAAATCACTTGAATCAAGCTGAAATAGTAAGTTTTACAACTAAAAAAACTGAAATCTACAAAGAAGAACACAACACAATTTCGGTAGATATTCTAACACAAATCTGATGCTAACTTTGGACAGAAATTTGACCCTCTTAGAAGCCTCTCCTGGAGAAGGCTATTAGATACATATTTATAGAAAATTCTGTTAACTTTCCAGAAAATTAAATAAAATCTAATTTGAAGCTCGGAGTCAAAAGTTATGTCTGAAACACTGAAAGGTGTTCTGGAAAGTCAATTTCGGCAGCTTGGAGAAGACTTTGGTGCCCGATTTTCTTCCTCCTTTTGAGCTGACACTTTGCTTCTTTTTGACCCAAATTGATGTAAAAATCTCCCCTCCAGCTTTCCATCCATGTGCTTTCCCTCTTAGGTCAATGGATTACCCAAAATAAATCAAATATTATTTGCTGTGTGGACATGTAAGATCATGGATTGCTCTTGGGCTGATTTGGGGAAAATAAGTGCTCCAAAATTTGTCCAAATCTTCAACTAAATTTCCTCTTCAATTCTTTGTTCCAAATTTCGACATTAAATTTCCTGAAATAATTCATTTAAGCTCCAAAAACCTATCAAAACGTTAAAAGAAACTTCATTACTAAAAAGCACATCAATTATTATAAAAACCCAAATAAAAACAATAAATACATATGTAAAATAAGAGACTTAATGATACTTTTGATGCACAATCACACCCCCCAACTTAGATTTTGCTAGTCCTCAAGCAAAACAAAACATAAAACCTTTGAAATAAAAATAATAATAACCATAATTAGGTTCAACTCATCACACTTGAATGACCTATCATGCAAACATTGGTATCTTCAACTTAGTGTATACACAATAGCGAATAAAGAAAAATAAACATACTCTCATTCTCTAAATCAAATATCCATACAAAATTTCAAATTCAGTCAAATTTATCATGCAACCAACATAATTAATTCATGCGAAAACTCAACTTGTAATCTTCCCTTCTTACTACTACAAACAAGGTAGCAAACTAGAGAAATATCTATCTATCTATCTATATATATATATATTTTTCTTTTTCTCTTTTTTTTTTTTGTTTTTTTGTTTTTTTTGAACATTATTTGTTCTTTGTCTTTAAGTGGTCACTTCCCTTTTGACGCGAATACAAACATTTGTGATGAATGCACCCGGTTACTCACAAAGTCACAAACTTAAAGTGCTTTTGCATACTCATATTTCAAGCTGCCGTTTGACGTAAAGATAAACATTTGTGATGAATACCCCTAGTTACTGAGCAACTCAAAACATTGGAGTAGATAGAACTTTGTACACATCTATTTATTTAATTATTACTCTATTTACTTAAACCTTGTTTAGGACTAGATCAAAAGGGATGATCACAAGTAAAGCATCACACTCATCTTTTATGCATAATCACACAACTCACACAACTTTACAAGGAAAGATGTACTTCAATAATCTTAAAGAAAAAAAAAATATGTTATATCTTGCTTTATAAGATATTATCTATCCCAAATTAAAGCATGCAATGTTCAACACAATAATGGATCCAAAAATGTAATGTTGATCCTAATTAAGTCTCACTCACATAAATTTTTTTTTTCTTTGTTTTTTTTTTCAAACAAGCATGGCCATCTCAAGCATTTAACATAATCAAATATCTAAAATTAAGTTTTACATTATCAACAATGTAAAAAAAAGAAAGAGAAGATAAGAATAGAGATTATAAAACTATTACTCCCCTTTTTTCAAGGATGAATGTCTGATTGAATTGGACATGAGCTAACTTCTTGCTTGAGCTTTCTTTTTCTTTTTCTTTTTTTTAACCTGCATATCACAACTAAAAGAAAACATCAAACCATTCTTTTTTTTTTTGAATTTTTTTTTAAATTAAACAAAAGTTCATACCCCCCCAACTTAAAATAATGCATTGTCCCTAATGCATGAACAAGTAAATTTAAGAGTTGGAAGAATAAGAGAGAAATAAAACAAAACAAAACATAACAAAATAAAATGAAAACACATTACTTCTGATATTGTAATGGTAATGGATCTTCAAGATCCAATGTCTCAACTTCAGCCACAAAGTTTTCAAGATACGGTTTCAATCGATGACCATTTACTGTGAAAACATTTCCATTCTTATGATTTTCTACCTCAATAGCACCATGCTCAGAGAGGGATTTAATCACAAATGGACCAATCCATTTTGTTCTCAACTTCCCAGGAAAGAGATGTAATCGTGAATTATACAAGAGAACCTTTTGACCAACATGAAAGGATTTTCTAAGAATATGCTTATCATGCAAAGTTTTCATCTTATGTTTTGAAATTTTTGCATTTTCGAATGCATCATTTCTCAACTCCTCTAATTCATCCAATTGAAGTTTTCTATTTTTTCCAATCTCATTTTCATTGTCATTGAATTGTCTAATGGCCCAATATGCACGGTGCTCAATCTCAACAGGGAGATGACAAGGCTTTCCATAAACTAGCCTATAAGGAGACATTCCTAAAGTGGTCTTGTAAGCAGTGCGATATGCCCACAAAGCATCGACTAGTCGTAAGGACCAATCTTTACGGTTTGGATTGACTGTTTTCTCTAAAATGTTCTTGATCTCCCTATTTGCCAACTCAGCTTGGCCACTAGTCTGTGGGTGATAAGGGGTACTGACCTTGTGAATTACACCATATTTTCTCATCAAAATCCCAACGGGCTTGTTACAAAAATGCTTTCCCCCATCACTAATCATAGCCCGGGGCATGCCAAAACGAGAGAAAATATTTTCTTTCAAGAATTTGACCACAACTCGATGGTCATTGGTTCGAGATGCAATGGCCTCCACCCATTTAGACACATAATCAACAGCTACAAGGATGAATTGGTAACCAAATGAACTTGGAAAAGGTCCCATGAAATCAATCCCCCAACAATCAAATATTTCCAAAACAAGAATGGGGTTAAGGGGCATCATGTTACGTCGGGTGAGGTTACCTAGTCGTTGACATCGGTCACATGCAACACAGAAGGCATGGACATCTTTAAACATGGTAGGCCAATAAAAACCACACTGCAAGATCTTGGCAGTGGTTTTCTTGGAAGAGAAATGCCCACCGCAGGCTAATGCATGACAAAAATTAATGACACTTGGAATTTCATGATTAGGGATGCACCGCCTAACAATTTGGTCAGGGCAGTATTTAAATAGGTAGGGGTCATCCCAAAAAAAGGTACGCACATTGCGCAAGAATTTTTGTTGGTCAAGTTTAGACCAATGAGAAGGAATCTGACTTGTGGTTAGGTAATTTGCTATGTCAGCATACCATGGAGAGCCAATATGGGAGACATTACCTGCAAAAAATAAATTTTCATCAGCAAAGAGTTCATTTATTGGAGATTCATCAACTATGTTCTCATAGCTTGAAAGACGGGACAAATGATCAGCCACTACATTCTCTACTCCCTTTTTATCTCGAATTTCAAGGTTAAACTCTTGGAGTAGGAGGATCCATCGAATCAAACGTGGCTTGGCATCTTGTTTTGTGAGCAAGTATTTCAATGCTGCATGATCAGTGAAAACAATAACAAGAGATCCAACCAAATAAGACCGAAACTTGTCTAAAGCAAATACCACAGCTAAGAGTTCTTTTTCAGTTGTAGTGTAATTCATTTGAGCATCATTCAAAGTCTTGCTAGCATAATAAATTACATGAGGCTTCTTATCTTTTCTTTGCCCTAAAACAGCACCTATCGCAAAATCACTAGCATCACACATAAGTTCAAATGGTAAAGACCAATCAGGAGCTTGCATGATTGGTGCGGTGGTCAACAACCCTTTAAGTTTTTCAAAAGCTTCTTGACATTTTGATGTCCAGTCAAAATGGACATCTTGTGACAACAAGTTACACAATGGTTTGGCAATGGTACTGAATGAATGAATCTTCGGTAAAAACCAGCATGTCCTAAAAAGGATCTCACATCTTTCACAGTCCTAGGGGTAGGTAATTTTTGAATGACTTCAACTTTTGACTTATCTACCTCTATCCCTTTTAAAGAGACAATGTGACCTAAGACAATGCCATGTGTCACCATAAAATGACACTTCTCCCAATTAAGTACAAGATTGCTCTCCTCACACCTTTCAAGAACTTTTTCTAAATGCATTAGACACAACTCATAAGAGTCCCCATAAACTGAAAAATCATCCATGAAAACTTACAAAAAAATTTCCACCATGTCACTAAAGATACTCATCATACACCTTTGAAAAGTGGCTGGTGCATTACACAAGCCAAAAGGCATTCTTCTATAAGCATAGGTACCAAAAGGACAAGTGAACGTGGTTTTTTCTTGGTCTTCTAATGAAATCTCAATTTGGTTGTAACCTGAGTATCCATCGAGAAAACAATAGAAAGCTCTTCCTGCAACTCTTTCAAGCACTTGGTCTAAAAATGGAAGAGGAAAATGGTCCTTCCTAGTCACCATGTTCAACTTACGGTAATCAATGCACATACGCCATCCAGTTTGGATTCTAGTTGGCACTAGCTCATTATTTTCATTCTTCACTACCGTGACTCCAGATTTTTTAGGGACAACTTGGGTTGGACTAACCCATTTTGAGTTTGCAATGGGGTAAATGATACCTGCATCAAGTAGCTTAAGCACTTCACCTCTCACTACTTCCTTCATGGTTGGGTTCAATCGCCTTTGCATTTGCCTCACAGATTTGGCCTCTTTTTCAAGATAGATTCTATGTGTACATAAAAGAGGGCTAATTCCTTTCAAGTCGGTAATTGTCCACCCTATTGCTTTCTTGTGTTTTCTCACCACTCTCAAAAGTTTTTTTTCCTGCTCTATGCTAAGTTTTGATGAAATCACAATAGGATATGATTCATCTTCCCCTAGAAATGCATACTTAAGATCACTCGGTAAAGGCTTCCTTTCTGGTTTATAAGGTTGAGTAAGAGATGACTCAACTTTCACTTGGGCTGAAATCAAAGGCTCAAACACTGGAGTCCATTGACCCATTGACATAATAGGCATTGGATCTAGATAAGTCTTGAGTTCTCTTACTTCCTCATCAACACATTCCAAAGAATACAATCTTTCATCATGAATTAAAGTTCTCTCTAATGGATCCTCTATCCATTCTCTCTCAAAGTGTTCTTGACAAACAGTTTGGATGAAATCTACCTCTCTAATGTCCTCATGTTCACCAATTTGTTTGGAGATATTGAAAATGTTCATCTCCACTGTCATATTCCCAAAAGACAATTTCATCACCCCATTCCTACAGTTAATTAAAGCATTGGATGTAGCTAGGAAAGGTCTACCTAAGATGACTGGGATGGGAGCATTAGAACCTTGAATAGGTGCGGTGTCTAACACTACAAAATCAACAGGAAAGTAGAATTTATCTACTTGGACCAACACATCCTCAACAATACCCCGGGGAATCTTGATTGACCTATCAGCTAATTGAAGGGTGATTCGAGTAGGCTTGATTTCTCCTAGACCTAACTATTCGTAAACAGTGTAGGGTATTAAATTCACACTTGCTCCTAAATCCAACAAAGCTTGGTCTATCTTATGACTTCCGATAATGCATGAAATGGTGGGACAACCAGGATCTTTGTATTTGGGAGGGGTCTTAAACTGGATGATGGCACTAGCATGCTCAGTTAGAAAGGCTCTTTCTTTCACATTCAATTTCCTTTTGACTGTGCATAAGTCCTTAAGGAACTTTGCATAAGATGGGACTTGTTTAATTGCATCAAGGAGTGGAATGTTTACTTTCACTTGTTTGAACAATTCATAGATTTCCGAGTTCATAAGATCATGTTTAGATTTTCCTAACCTTTGTGGAAATGGTGCTCTAGGAACAAATTCTAAATCACTCACTTTGGCTCCAGTTTTTCTTGAATCATCTCCTTTCTCACTCATCTCTTTCTCATTTATCTCGCCTTCTTTCTCACTCAAACTCTCATTTGTCACTTGTGTTTTGATTCCCTCTTCACTTTCCCTAGATTTCTCCTCCATAATTCCTTTACGATTTCCAAATCCTATAGCTTTGTCAATAATCTTTCCACTTCTAAGGGTGGTGATGGCTTGGATTTGTTCATGGTTTGAGGGTTCACTAGGTGAGGCTTCACTCATATGCACCTGACCTCTAGGATTTGGCATTGGTTGAGCTGGGATTTTCCCCTTCTCTTGAATGCTTAGTGATTGAGTCAACTTGGTTAGTTGACTTCGAATGTCATCTAAGGTCCTATTGGTCTGATCTTGAAATTTGTGAGCTTGGTTGTTGATTCCTCCTTGCTTTTGCATGAATTGTTGAAGAGTATCCTCTAGGGATCTCTTATGAGGTGGTTGGTATGTGTTGTGTGTGGGAGCATGAAATGGTTGGGGTGGAGGTTGAAATGTTTGAGGTACTGAAGAGCCCTCATTTCTCCATCCAAAATTTGGGTGGTTCCTCCATCCAGGATTATAGGTATCAGAGTAAGGATTGCCTACTTGGTTTGAAAATGGCTTTCTAACATTACTTGAATCAGAAGTTTGGCCATATAGCACTTCCTTGAAGGCAGGAATGGTAGGACACTCAGTTGTCCTATGCCCTTTTCCCTCACAAACAATACAACTTTCCTCTTGTTGTTCACTCATGACATGCACTTTTTTTATCTCAAGAGACTCTACTTTTCTAGCCAATGAGGCTAATCTAGCATTGAGGTCATCAGTCTCTTTTAATTGGAACTTCCCACTTGAATGAGAAATGGTGTTTCTAGACTCAACATGAAGTGGGAGAGAAGTTTCCCATTGCTTGGTGTTTTCAGCCAATTGATCAAAAAAATCAAAGGCTTCACTTGGTTCTTTGTCGTAAAACTCACCATTACACATGGTTGACACTAGCTTTTTAAAATCTGCAGTAAGAGAGTCATAGAAGAAACTCACTAACCTCCACATCTCAAAACCATGGTGGGGACAAGCATTTAACAAGTCTTTAAACTTTTCCCAAGCTTGGTGAAATGACTCATTTGGACTACAAGAAAAATTCATCATTTGACGTTGTAAGGCTGCCGTCCTATGAGTGGGAAAGTATTTTTTCAAAAATTCAGCTTGCATTTCCCTCCATGTACCTATAGACCTAGGACGTAGGGAGTTTAGCCAAAGCTTGGCTTTATCCTTTAGAGAGAATGGGAACAATTTAAGCCGAATGGTTTCCTCAGTGCATGTTCTATCAATAAAGGTATTGCATACCTCTTCAAACTCCTTAATGTGTATGTATGGATTTTCAGAATCCATACCATGAAATGTGGGAAGAAGTTGAATCATGCCTGGTTTCAAATTGAAAGCTTGTTGGTTAAGAGGCAAGATAATACATGAAGGTGTACTTTGTCTAGCCGGGTGAAGATACTCTCGAAGGGTTCGAAAATTAGGTTGATCATTGAATTGTGGAGGTCCATTACCTTGAACACTCCCCTCACCCTCTATATCTTCAACATTAGCCATGATGGAATATAATATAACAGTTATATGAATATGAAAGGAAAGGAGAAAGAAAAAGAAGATTGCAAATAAAAGTAAATGAAACGTAAAAGATAAACTAATAGCTGAGAAAATAAAATACAATAAATTAGAAAATTCACACTCTAACTAATAAGCAATATTAACAACAATAAACATTAAAACATAATTAGAACAAGCATGAATAAAAAGGCGGTAATACCGGCCAAGAACTTCAAACAATAAATATTAGATAAATAAGCACAACAAAATAAAATAAAATAAACAAGAGGCGGTTGAACCAGCCAAAATCCAACAATTAGTAGTCCAGTCCACAGTTCAATATCCGAAAAGCTGAGGTCATTTTTTAATTTTTTTTTTACTTTTTTTTTAGGCGGTAAGACCAGCCATTTGAGTTTTTTTTTTCAATAATCAAATCTAAATTTGTTACCTTTGCTTGCTAGCTCCCCGGCAACGGCGCCAAAATTGCTTGACCGCTATTTATGATCGGCTTGTTTTAACTCGCAAGTGCACGAGTGTGCGATGTAGCAATTAACTCGGTAAGATCGAGGTCATATCCACAGAGAGCTAGATCTAGAAATTAAGCTAGGTAACAACTAAAATCTCAAGAGAATAATTAATGGATTTGTTTTCAAAGATGAAAGAGTGTAAATAGATTTTAAATGACAAGAAAAGGTAAGTCTTGGTTCCAAATCAATTTTAATGGTAATGTATTGGTGATTCCTTTAACATATACAAGATAACTCAACCTAATATCAACGATGGTGATATTAGATCGGAAGATATTACAATGAAGTTTAAAAAGATGAAGATTGATTATTGCTTAAGAATAACAAGTACTTTCATATTAAGTAAGACATTGAATCAAGCAATCTCTATACCAAAACTAAGTTTTGTTCATAAAAATTCAAGATTATAACATTACCTAATTGATTTCTAAAATTTCTTAGCAATAATAAAACATTCATGAAGAAAATGAGAAGATAGACATTAAGATTCATTCATATCTTAAAGAACTCACCTCAATCACCATCATCCTTGATTTGGTTCCAAGAAAGAGATTAGCCAACCATAATTATATATAAGAACACTCTAATAAACATGAAATCACTTGAATCAAGCTGAAATAGTAAGTTTTACAACTAAAAAAACTGAAATCTACAAAGAAGAACACAACACAATTTCGGTAGATATTCTAACACAAATCTGATGCTAACTTTGGACAGAAATTTGACCCTCTTAGAAGCCTCTCCTGGAGAAGTCTATTAGATACATATTTATAGGAAATTCTGTTAGCTTTCCATAACATTAAATAAAATCTAATTTGAAGCTCGGAGTCAAAAGTTATGTCTGAAACACTGAAAGGTGTTCTGGAAAGTCAATTTCGGCAGCTTGGAGAAGACTTTGGTGCCCGATTTTCTTCCTCCTTTTGAGCTGACACTTTGCTTCTTTTTGACCCAAATTGATGTAAAAATCTCCCCTCCAGCTTTCCATCCATGTGCTTTCCCTCTTAGGTCAATGGATTACCCAAAATAAATCAAATATTATTTGTTGTGTGGACATGTAAGATCATGGATTGCTCTTAAGCTGATTTGGGGAAAATAAGTGCTCCAAAATTTGTCCAAATCTTCAACTAAATTTCCTCTTCAATTCTTTGTTCCAAATTTCGACATTAAATTTCCTGAAATAATTCATTTAAGCTCCAAAAACCTGTCGAAACGTTAAAAGAAACTTCATTACTAAAAAGCACATCAATTATTATAAAAACCCAAATAAAAACAATAAATACATATGTAAAATAAGAGACTTAATGATACTTTTGATGCACAATCACATATGCCAGGAACAGTGGTGGCAGCAGCCGGGGCACTGGTGGCGCGTTTGTTCACGCGCCACCGTCACTGCCACGCGCCGCCGATGAACAGTAAAAACCGGGGGGCGGCAGATCTGCTCCTTCTCTTCTTCCTCTGGCCGACGGTGGCCTCCACGCGACCTGCAAAGCACAAAAATCACAAAAAAAACAAAACACAATCAAGGCCAGCTGGGTTCCTCTCTCTTCTCGGTCTGCTCTTCTTCTTCCTCTGTTTTCTTCTCCTTCTTCTTCTTCCTCTTCTTCCTCTCCGGTGGGGCTGTCTCCATGACCTGAAACACAACAAAAAAGAACAAACACAAAACCCAAACATCTCACAATCAAATCCCACAACAAGCATCGGTTTCATTTTTCTTCAGTTCTCTTCTTCTAGGGTCTGTTCGTCCTTGATTTGTCCAAAGTGGGGCTGCTCTGTTCGGCTGGAGGAAGAGAGGAGAGCGAGGAAAGGGGGGGTAGATCATGGGGGCTCTGTCACGGCTGGGGGCAGAGGGGAGAGGAGGAGACAATGGGGAAGGCTGGCGTTGTGGTGGTTGGACTGGAGGCTGGGAGGTGGAGAAGAAGGAGAGAGAGCTGGTCGGAGGGAAAATGAAGGGGGACAGTCGGAGAAGAGAGAATGGGGAGAAAAGGGGCGCTGAGCTGGTCTGGAGGCTGGAAAGAGAAAAGGAAAAGTGAGGGAAATGTAGATGGGAGGTCTGGTCGGAGAGAAAGGAAGGGAAATGGCGAGGGAGAGCGTGGACCAGGGAGAGTGGGCAGCTGGCCGGGGAGAAGGAGAGGGGAAGTGAAAAATGGGGGCTGTCTGTGGGGCTCCGGGAAGAAAGATGAAGAAAAGGAAACAAAAATGGGGAAAATGGGGAGGGGGCTGCAGCGGCTGCCAAGATGAGGGCGGCGGCTGCAGCCCTAAAAAATGGAGAGAAAAATTAGGGTTTGGGCTTTTTAGGTTTAGGGTTTTTTTGTGTATGTATTTTTTTGGTCCCCTCAAATGTGGTTGATACCTCTATATTTATAGAGGTTTTCAGAGGCAAAAATTCACAATCAGCCCTCATCTTACGCGTCTTTTCAATTTGGTCCTTGATTTCCAATTTGTGAGATTTGACCCTGCATTGACTGTTAAATTCTTAATTTATTCAATTTTGCCCCTGTACAAGATATTTTTGGATTTTGTCTTTTTATATTTTTTTTTTCTTTTTTATATTTTTTGTCTTTTTTTTATATTTTCTTGTCTTTTTTTCGAAACATAAAAATAAGAGTCAAAATTTGGGTAGCAACAAGGGGTGACCTACCCGTCTCGAGGAATGAATTAGGGCTGATCCTCAATTCATATTCTCTCCCGTGGTTTCATTGACCTAAGATTCTAATTTTCCACATCTTCCAATACATGGAATTACATTCGCTTTCATCATGCCTTTCCTGTCAGGTTAGTGTTATGACAATATAGCATGCATGTTTTGTTACCTCTTTAGGAAACATAGGTACCCCCCTCTTCGTTGCAGTCTTCATCGAGTATTTGTTTGACTAATTTGTTCTTTTGAACTGGAATGTGCTCCACATGCTATCCTATTTCATATTTTTCACACTCGGTGAAGAGACTTTTAGTTTCTTTTGAGATGGATAACTTATCTTGGAGACTCGATAATCTTAATAACATTTCTTCCTACATAAGGTTTGACCAAAGATACCAACAGACATGGTATAGTTCAATATTCTCTTCTTCTATTTCTTTCTTTTTCTTTTTCTTTTTCTTTCTCTTTTTTTTTCAAATTTTTTTCCTTTTTTTTAACTTGACCTTAGCATCGACTCTTGGTTTTCTGCCATGTCCTACCTCAATTTGCTTGTTCTCTAATTTTAGGTTTTCATTCTTAAACATCCTTTTTTTTTGTTGATTCTAATGTTGTCACTGTATCCTCAAACTACAAATCTCTTATTTACCTCTAGTGTGTTTGCCCCCAGTGTGAGGGTGTGATCCATGTCGGTTTTTTCAAAGAAATAATATGAGGCTCAAATTAGGATTAACAAGGGATATATATTTTAAGAATAGTGAAGGAAATAAACAAAGATGGCCTTTTCTCATTTCAGGCAAAGTTAGTTTTAACTGATAAATTTTGACCTCGTCCAGTGTAATGATTTGAATGTGCAAGAGTCATGATTCGTGGGTCCATAAATACCAAATCCATTACATGTCAACATGCATACTAATAAAGCTTAGTTCTATGATGTGCTTCAAAAACTCGGTGTATGGGCTCAAAAAATTGTTTGGTCACCTGGTATTTGTCATCATGTCATTTAACAAAAGTTGATTCAATTCTGTTGTCGCACCCCAAAAATGATTTGGTTTGCGGCGTCGTGGCGACTTTCCCCTAGTGCGCGGGGAATTCAATGTCAGGGTTCTAATCTTTATTTTCATAAAAAAAAGGAGTCGCCACCTAGTATTAGGGTTACTAGGAAACCTAAACTGGTCTTTCAGAGATTCTAGGGTAAGGGACTGGTTGCGTAAAGGGAAGGTTTTAGCACCCCTAGTACGCCCTACCTAAGGTAAGCTGCTTGGTATTTTTGTTTGGCTATGATTTGTTATGATTTTGATCTCTCAAAACAATGTTGGTTAAAGGACGAATGGGATATCATTCCCGCCGAATATTTTGGATATCAACCCTTAGGATTTATTTATCCAAATACCAACAGTGAATAATAATATGTCATTCCCGCCGAATAGTTTGGATATTAACCCCTTAGGATTTATTTATCCAAATATCGATAGTGAATAATAAATTGTCATTCCCATCGAATATTTTGGATATTAACCCCTTAGGATTTATTTATCCAAATACCGATAGTGAATAATAATATATCATTCCCGCCGAATATTTTGGATATTAAACCCTTAGGATTTATTTATCCAAATACTGACAGTGAATAATACAAATCACCAAAAAAAGTTTTTATATATTTTTTTGAATATTGGCCAATACCCTTTGGATTTTACAAACATGTTGTAAAATCCAAAAATGCAAGAAATGATTTTTTTTTTGTAAAATCAATGCTAAAACATATTTTTCTCTTCAAAACCCAAGATAATATATATTTTTTTGAAACAAAAACAATTTCTTTTTTTAAAAAAAATGCTAGTGTATTGGCCGTATGCAAGAAAATAATACATTTTTTTTAAAGGTTTTTTTTTTCTAAAAAATAATTTTTTTATATTTTTATATATATTCTGTTACTGTTCACGTATAGTGAACAGTAACCGGGACAAAACAGATTTTTAGGAAGACGATGAACAGTACGTTGATTTTTCGAGTATGACGAAATGCTTACCTGTTAACACCTTTGTGTAGAGGAGATCGAGGTGGTTCTTCTGGTCGTTGTCTCGTCGGAAATGGAGGCCTGTGGTGGCCGGAGTCGATGACAGAAGGTGACGGGCTGTGCTGTGGTGACGCTGCTGTGGGTCTGCTACCTCGCCAAAGGGGACAGCTGTGTTGCTGGAGTTGAGGCGAAGATGATGATGACCAACTACTGGCACAAAGTGGCTGGAATCGATGGCTTAAACTTTCTACACCGAGAGGGAGGGAGAGACAGAGTTCTCTGTTTTCTTTAGAGAGAGAGAGATAGAGGAAAGAACGAGAGAAAGATACTGGGAAGTGCAGGAAGGAGATTAACGAAAGGTTCTGAAATTTTTCTCTTTTTCTCTGCATGCTTTCACAAGTTTTCTCACATGAATTTCCTCTCTGTTTTTTCTTTTGTTCCCCCTGTTCCTGCGTTTTTTCTCTCCTCCTTTTCCTCCTCACTGCAACCCCTTTTATAGCAGAGCCAAAGTCCTCCATGCAGGGGTCGCCGCTCAACTTTTAAATGCAGGACGCGCCAAACATTTAAGGCTGGGATACGCCGGAGACTTTTAAGGCCGGGTTCGCCAGAATGTATCAATGCAATTTCCAAAATTATGCAGCAGGCACATGCAATGCAAATCTTCGAAGGCATAATCAATGCAATTTTCCCAGTTTTAAAAGGTAAAAAAAAAAATTATGTAGTTGGCACATGCAATGCCAATCTTTAAAGGCGTAATCAGTGCAATTTTCCAAGTTTTAAAAGGTAAAAAATCATGCAGCTGGCACATGCAATGCAACTCTTAAAGGC
The DNA here is from genome assembly GCA_015731905.1 of Salix dunnii. NCBI lineage: Eukaryota > Viridiplantae > Streptophyta > Magnoliopsida > Malpighiales > Salicaceae > Salix > Salix dunnii. The sequence continues at coordinate 15,600,122 of CM027675.1, read as the reverse complement.
GTAATCATGCAATGCAATTTCTCAAAGTTTTAAAAGGTAAGAGTATGATTTGGTCCCTCAATTTATAATTACTTTAATTGCACCCAATTGGATTTAAACTTGTGATTTTATGCAATTATACCCATCAAAAAAATTTTCAATCTCAAACATAGCTTTGCGCGATCTTTTTATTTTGGTCCTTGGTTCCTAATTTTCGCAATTTAACCCTCAATCGACCATCATCGACCATTAAACTCTCAATTTATTCAATTCGGTCCCCGATTTCGCATAACTGACTTGGAAAAAAAAATCAAATTGATCTCCGAAAATTCCAATTTCATCAATTGAAACCAAATTAAATTTAAAAACTTGATTTCTTATTAACGAAGCCCTTCATAGAATTAATTTGACCAATTTAAAGTATAGTTAAATCGTTCAACTGGTCCCTAAATTAATTCTCCAATATAATTATAATTTTAAACAGCAATTAGATCAAATTAGCCTGTAAAAATACAATTATATATTTTGACCTAGTTTTTTTACGCAGATTTATCTGATAATAAATTATTTCGACCTTTAATCTGCGACTTTCTTTATTTTCGGGTGCAAAAGGGATACGATCGAGTTTTCGAAAACATCCAATATTTCACCTCGATTGACTTGCTGACATTAGACCCCTTTATTTTATTTTTTTGTTATTTTTGAGTAGTTTTGGGGAGTGACCCAAAATTGGGTTACAACATCTGTAATCAAAACTTTTAATTTTCAAGAATGATAAATTTAAATTTTGCATGTTGGAGTTTGATCAAAATATTTTTTAAAAAATAAGAATGTCAAACATCTCTTGATTTCAAAGCAACAAAAAGCCAAGGAAAACACATGCTTCAATGAAATGATGATTTAACCCTAAAACAAAGTGATAGCCGATGAGATTCCATAAGAAAATTATTGATGATGCGACACTTTTTTCAGACTTTTGAAACAATCATTTCTATATTGTTGCTGCTCATTGATCTTGCTAATGCTTGTGATGATTTATTGCTGCCACTGCCGATGATAACATCCTCCACAAAACTTGAGTTGCCTTTTGCTGGTTAACTTTCACACTTAATTATTGTTCATCTCTCTCATCTGGATTATGTCGCAAAAGGAAGGCAATTTTTTTTTGCGCTCCACCGCACCCCTCATTGGACATAAAAAATGAATTGAGCTAGGAAGCACTCTTAACAAACCACCAAAGTGTGTATATCATGAACAATTTCGTTAGACAATGAAAAGACTCTTGCTGCAATTTCATTTCGTCGAGTCATGTAATCTTGTAGTGCAGATGCATCGACCTTTTAGATACTAGAATAGATTCAACAATACCATATTATGTTTCCACACTCGGGATATCTTTGCTCGCAAAATAACATGGTCTACTATGCGTGGCGGCATAAAACTCCTTGATGTGATAGTGCCGCAAAAACTCCACATGATCAGGAGAGAAATTAATTGATACATAAATGGAATAACAACTTCTTTCACTGATGTTTGCTTTATAAAAATGGATTCGTATATGGACTACCTGCACTCTTTCAAAGAAAACCCGAATTTCCACAATCTCCATTGATGAATGCATTAACACTTTACAGATGATATCTCAGCATATGTTCACTTGATTTAACCAGAGAGTAGAGAACTCTGTTGTTGGCTCATAGAAAAACATGAATGATGTCTCAGTATTGGTGTAAGCTCTTCTCATCAATGTCAAATGTCCAGGACTCTTGACCCTTCGGAGGATGACAGATTAAGGGACCTCTACTTCAAACTATGGGAATGCATGTTGAAATGTATATGCATGCTTTCCTTTTTCTCTTTTTCTCTTTTTTTTAACAGACTCGCCCTTCGAGTAGTGTACATGATCATAACAACTGCATGATAAACAAAAACTGTGGGAATGCATGTTGAAATGTATATGCATGTTTTTGTTACGGACTTGCTCTTCAAGGTTGTCGCACCCCAAAAAAAAATAATTTCGGTTTGCGGCGTCGTGGCGACTTTCCCCCGCGTGCGCGGGGAAAATTCAGTTGTCGGGGGTCTAATTTTTATTTTCGTAAAAAAGGGAGTCGCCACCTAGTATTATGGTTACTAGGAAACCTAAAACTAGTCTTTCAGAGATTCTAGGGTAAGGGACTGGTTGCGTAAAGGGAAGGTTTTAGCACCCCTAGTACGCCCTACCTAAGGTAAGCTGCTTGACGTTTGGTTTGCTTATGATTTGTTATGACTCAAAACATATGTTAATTAAATGGCAAATGGGATATTACTCTGCCGAATATTTTTGGATATTAACCCCTTAGGATTTAATTATCCAAACACCGACAGTGAATAATATCATATTATTCCCGCCGAATATTTTGGATATTAACCCCTTTAGGATTTATTTATCCAAATACCGACAGTGAATAATAGTGTATCATTCCCGTCGAATATTTTGGATATTAACCCCTTAGGATTTAATTATCCAAACACCGACAGTGAATAATATCATATTATTCCCGTCGAATATTTTGGATATTAACCCCTTTAGGATTTATTTATCCAAATACCGACGGTGAATAATAAATTACCCAAAAAATAAGATTTTATATTTTTTTTGAAATATTGGCCAATACCCTTTGGATTTTACAAACATGTTGTAAAATCCAAGAATGCAAGAAATAATTTTTTTCTTTGCAAAATCAAAGCTAAAACACATTTTTCTCTTCAAAACCCAAGATAATATATATATTTTTTTTGAAATAAAAACAAATTTTTTTTTTTAAAAAAAAAAAAATGATAGTGTATTGGCCGTATGCAAGAAAATACTACATTTTTTTTAAATATTTTTCTAAAAAAAAATTTTTTTTTTATATATATATTTTTTATTATTTTTTTCGTTTTTTATTTATTTATTTGGCGGGCTGGGCTCCAGCCCGCCCTGGGCTGGGCTTGGTCTGCCAGCCCAGCCTATATTGGGCTGGGCTTGCAGACCGTACGGGCTTCAAGCCCGTACTTTATTTCTTATTCGGGCCGGACTTTGTGCCCGACCCGACCCGACCCGACCCGGTTACTGTGCACAAACAGTAACCGGGATTTTACGTAAAATGAAGAAGATGAACAGTAACAGGGGGATTTTTCGAGTGTGACGAAATGCTTACCTGTTAACACCTTTGTGTAGAGGAGATCGAGGTGGTTCTTCTGGTCGTTGTCTCGTCGGAAATGGAGGCCTGTGGTGGCCGGTGTGGACGTCGGAAGGTGACGGGTGGCGTTGCTGTCGCGTTGCAGACGAAGATAGATATTGCCTCTGCCTTCGCCTGGGATGGTGGTTGTGATGCTGGAGTGAAGACTGAAATGATGGCGATGAAGTGGTGGCACAAGGTGGCCGGAGTTAAGGTTGGAAGTGCTGCACCGAGAGAGAGAGAGAGAAAATGGTGCTCTGTTTTTTAGAGAGAGAGAGAAGGAAACCGAGAGAGAATGCTGGGAAGGGTAAGAAAAGATTAACGCATGGCTCTGCAACTTTTTCTCTACTCCTCCGTGGATTTTAACACTGATTTCACACGTAAAATCCCTCCTCTGTTTCTCGTTTTTTTTCTCTTCGTTTCTGCTGCTTTTTCTTTCTCTCTTCTCCTCTTTTTTTTTCTGTTTTCTCCTCTGTTTCTTCGTTCGTTTTCTTTTTTTGGTGTTCTTCACCATGCTGCTATTTATAGCAGAGAAGAGCCAAGTTCGGCCACGCATAATGTTTAATGCAGTGTTGAGGAACAGCTAAGCAAATCGATAAAATCAGGAAGGAGATCATGCTGGAGAAAATTTGGGAAGAAAATAACGATTGACTTAGGGACAAATTTGATCTGTCTTGCTGTGATGGAGCTGAATTGGGAAGGAAATAAAATTGAAAAAGGAAGAAAAATTCGACTGATCACCGTGAATTCAATTTAAATGTAACACGCCGGAACAGTGCATGTTTCCTTTTTTATGCAGATTTCAAAAAAATCAAAAGAAGGTAAAAATATGATTTGGTCCTTAAAAAAAAAATCTTTAATTGCACCTAAATGGATTTAAAATTGATTTTAATGCAATTAAATCCCATCCAAAATTCAATCTCAACCTTGGCTTCGCGCGACTTTCTAATCTGGTCCTTGGCTCCTGATTTTCGCGATTTAATCCTCAATCGACCAGTAAACTCTCAACTTGTCCAATTCGGCCCCGATTTCGCATAATTGACTTGAAAAAAAAACCAAATTGGTCTTCGAAAATTTCAATTTCATCAATTGAACCCAAATTAAATTTAAGAACTTGATTTTTTATTAACGAAACCCTTAGTAAAATTAATTCGATCAATTTAAAGTATAATTAAATCCTTCAACTGGACCCAAAATTAATTCTGAAAATACAATTATAATTTAAAACCAACAATTAGATCAAATTGGCCCGTAAAATATAATTATATTTTTTTTGCTTAGTTTTTACGCAGATTTATCTGATAATAAATTATTTCGACTTTTAATCTGCGATTTTCTTTATTTTCGGGTGCAAAAGGGATACGATCGAGCTCTCGAAAACATCCAATATTTCACCTCGATTGACTTGCTGACATCAGATCCCTTTATTTTATTTTTTTGTTATTTCCGGCTAGTTTTGGGAAGTGACCCAAAATTGGGTTACGACAGTTGCCCCCTTCTTTACAATACTTACGACTAGAGTCTTTGTAAAAGACTTTAACTAGTAAGTGTTGTAAAGAAAAAATGAAGTTTGTCTCACTTTTCTGGGTGACCTCCCGGTTAGCATGGTCTCATTTTTCTGGGTGACCTACCCGGTTAGAAGGGTCTCATTTTTTTTTTTTGGGTGACCTACCCACGTTAGTAGTTAGAAGGGTCTCATTTTTCTGGGTGACCTACCCGGTTAGAAGGGTCTCATTTTTCTGGGTGACCTACCCATGTTAGTAGTTAGAAGGGTCTCATTTTTCTGGGTGACCTACCCGGTTAGTAGTTAGAAGGGTCTCATTTTTCTGGGTGACCTACCCGGTTAGAAGGGTCTCATTTTTATGGGTGACCTACCCAAGTTAGAAGGGTCTCATTTTTCTGGGTGACCTACCCGGTTAGAAGGGTCTCATTTTTCTGGGTGACCTACCCAAGTTAGAAGGGTCTCATTTTTCTGGGTGACCTACCCACGTTAGTATGGCCTCATTTTTCTGGGTGACCTACCCGGTTAGCATGGCCTCATTTTCCTGGGTGACCTACCCACGTTAGTATGACCTCATTTTTCTGGGTGACCTACCCGGTTAGGATGGCCTCATTTTTCTGGGTGACCTACCCGGTTAGGATGGTCTCATTTTTCTGGGTGACCTACCCGGTTAGCATGGTCTCATTTTTCTGGGTGACCTACCCTGCTTGAGGAACGAAGTAGCAACGATCTTCAATTCATCCTCCGCGATCTTGTTGTCCTGAAATTCTGTTTCTCCATACTTTCCAAAACTTTGAAATGACATCAGCTTTTGTCATGCCTTTCCTATCAGGTTAGTGCTATGACAATAATATGCATGTTTTTGTTACCTCTTTAGAAACATAGGTCCCCCCTGTTCGTTGTAGTCTTCTTTCATAGGATGTGCTTCCTGCTTGGTGTATTTTCACGATTGGTGAAGAGATTTTTCCGTTCCTCATGGGGCCCTTTCTAGCTCCATTGAAGTTTCCTTTCGATGTTTAAAAACTCAAACCGATATATATTTAAAATACAAATTCTAAACATGGTTTTGTTTATGCAAAATAGATATTTTTAAATGCAAATCACAATTTTTTTTTTTTTTTTTTGCCCCCGGTGTGGTATGTCAAATTCAAATAAAATAACTGACACAACATAAATAAATATTATAAAATCATGTGCTTTGTGGAAAAATTCCTTGCAATGAGAATTCATGGCTGACTTTTATCTTATTGATTGGGGAGGTTACAAAATATCAGGCATAATACTTCTTTACAGAGTCAGAATTCACAGGCCTAACTAGATCCCCTCCATCCATTCTAGATAATAGCAATGCTCCTCCTGAGAATGACTTCTTCACCACATAAGGGCCTTCATAGTTTGGGGCCCATTTACTCTGATCTTGCCCTGGCACAAATAATATTTTCTTCAATACCAGATCGCCTTCTTGGAATTTTCGAGGCCGGACTTTTTTATCATATGATTTGGCCATCCTTCTTTGGTATAGTTGATGATGACAGATTGCAGTTAACCTCTTTTCGCTGATCAAATTCAATTGTTCATATCTGACCTTTGCCCATTCTGCTTCATCTAGTTCAGAGTCTATCAATACTCTTAATGATGGGATTTCTACCTCTAAAGGCATTACTGCCTCCATCCCATACACCAACATGTACGGAGTGGCTCCTGTTGAGGTCTGAACTGCGGTACGGTATGCATGAAGAGCAAATGGCAACATTTCATGCCAGTCCTTATAGGTGACTACCATTTTCTGAACAATCTTCTTGACATTCTTATTAGCTGCTTCTACAGCACCATTCATCTTTGGTCTATAAGGAGAGGAATTTGAATGCTTGATCTTCCATTTAGCACAGAGTTCTGTTATTAACTTCCCATTGAAGTTCTGTGCATTATCAGTTATAATCTTTTCTGGTGGTCCATACCGACATATCAAATCTCTCTCAACAAACTTCTTTACCACTTTTTGCGTTACAATAGCAAATGACCCGGCCTCTACCCATTTTGTAAAGTAATCGATTGCCACGAGAATGAACCTATGACCATTGCTGGCTTTTGGGTTGATAGGTCCAATCACATCGATTCCCCACATTGCAAAAGGCCAGGGAGATAATAAGTTAAATAGAGGGGTCGGAGGGGCATTCATTTTGTCACCGTAGATCTGACACTTATGACATTTGCGGACATAGTCAATGCAATCCTTTTCTAATGTCATCCAAAAGTAACCAGCTCTTTGTATTTTCCTGGCCATCATATGTCCACTAGCATGGGTCGAGCAGATCCCTTCATGGACTTCTCGCAACGCGTTTCTGGCTTCAACTCCATCTAAACATCTCAACAAAATCCCGTCTGATGACCTCTTGTACAAAACTTCTCCATCAAGATAAAAATCCATTGCCAGTCTCCTCAAAGTCTTCTTTTCGATGTTAGATGCCCCCATGGGATAAGCCTGTTTTTGGATGAAATTCTTGATATCGTAGTACCAAGGGTTTCCATCTATTTCTTCTTCAACTGAGCAACAATGAGCTGGGTTATTTCTGATGTCAATGTGTATTGGCTGTAAGTTTCGCCCGAAGTCTATTCTAGCCATAGAAGCTAGTGTGGCTAAGGCATCTGCAAACTGATTCCCTTCCCTTCCCAGATGTGTGAACTCGATTTCCTCAAATTCTTTGGCCAGTTTAGATAGGTATTCTTGGTAGGGTATTACCTTTTCTTCTTTGGTTTGCCATTCCCCTTTTACCTGACAAATAATTAGCATTGAATCCCCATACACATCTATCTTCTTTACGTTCAAATCCAACGCCGTCTCTAAACCAAGAATACATGCCTCATATTCGGCTGTGTTATTAGTGCAACCGAATTGCAATTTAGTTGACACTGGATATTGTTTCTTGTCAGGAGATATTATCACTGCCCCTGCTCCGTTACCACATACATTTACAGCACCATCAAAGTACATAGTCCACCGTTCTAGTTTTCCTTCCTCGACTGAAAGCACATCTTCATCAGGAAAGTCAAAGTCTAACGGCTCATAATCTTCCATAGCATAATCTGCCAAGTGATCAGCAATAACACTCCCTCTTACAGCTTTCCTTGTCATGTACACTATGTCATACTCGGATAGCAGAACTTGCCACCTGGCAATTCGGCTGGATAAGTAGGGCTTTTCACAAATATACTTCAATGGGTCTAATTTAGCAATTAACCATGTGGTATGGTACAACATATATTGTCGCAACCTTTTTGCAGCCCATGCTAGCGCACAACATAACTTCTCAATCATCGTATACCTAGACTCATACTCCATGAACTTCTTGCTTAGGTAATAAATGGCCCTTTCCTTTCTTCCGGATTCATCATGTTGTCCAAGCACACATCCCATCGCTGTTTCCGTCACTGTTAAGTATAATATCAACGGCCTCTTTGGTACAGGAGGGACAAGTAGAGGTGGTTTAAGCAAGTACTGCTTGATTTTTTCAAAAGCCTCTTCGCATTCTGCATTCCAAATCCCAGGATTTTTCTTTTTTAGCAAATGAAAGATTGGGTCACAGGTTGTAGTTAATTGGGATATGAATCGAGCAATGTAATTTAACCTTCCTAAAAAACCTCTTACTTCTCTTTCAGTCTTCGGAGCTGGCATGGCCCGAATAGCCTTTACTTTTTCAGGATCCACTTCTATTCCTTTGTCACTCACCACAAATCCTAACAACTTCCCAGATTTCACCCCAAATGAACACTTTGCAGGGTTAAGTCTCAACTTATATTTCCTTAACCTTTCAAATAATTTTTTCAATATCTGGACATGATTCTCTCCTTCTCCAGATTTAGCGATCATATCGTCCACGTATACTTCAATCTCCTTGTGCATCATATCATGAAATAAAGTTACCATAGCCCTTTGGTAAGTAGCACCAGCATTCTTTAACCCAAATGGCATGACTTTATAGCAGAAAGTCCCCCATGGTGTCACAAAGGTTGTCTTCTCCTTATCTTCATGCGCCATTTTTATCTGATTATAGCCTGAAAACCCGTCCATAAAGGAATATGTGGAGCTACGAGCTGCATTGTCAACTAACATGTCTATGTGTGGTAGAGGAAAATTATCTTTAGGGCTAGCACGATTTAAATCCCTAAAATCCACACAGACTCGGATCTTGCCCTCTTTTTTGGGTACCACTACTATGTTAGACACCCATTGCGGATACTTGACCACCTCTAAGAAACCCGCGTTCCATTGTTTTTCAATTTCCGCCTTTACTTTGATCAAAACTTCTGGATGCGTTCTTCTTAGCTTTTGCTTAATCGGTCTGCAACCTTCTTCCAATGGTAACCTATGTACTACGATATTCGTATTTAATCCGGGCATATCCTCATAAGACCAAGCAAAAACATCCACATAATCTCGAAGCAGTGCAATCAAGTCTTCTCTTTCCTTATGTGTGACCAAAGTTCCTATCTTGAGCTCTCTCCGGCTTTCTTCAGTACCCACATTTATGGTTTCAAGTTCCTCCTTAGCGGGTTTCCAAACTTGTTCGTGTTGTTCTATTAATTTTGTGAATTCCCTAACGCTATTTTCATCCCCTTCTTCCTCTTCTACAGCTATTATGTGTTCTTTAAAATTCGGCCATTCATTCTCAGTGTAAAGTGCGGGTGGTGTTGTGGAAGTTCCGCTTTCAGGGTTCCTGAAAGCGGAAAATGAGTGTAAATGCACAAAATAAAATAAACAAAAGAGAGATGAACTAAAAATGCATGATCTTATAAAAAAAAATCGGTTCACAACAAAAAAAAACAAAGATAAAATTCGATGGGCTTGTTGAGCCTTTAATTAAAAACAGAAACAAACAAACACTGCTCATTACATTCTGAAAACTAATGGAGCTTCTTGGGTCACCCAATTCTGGAACTTCTCTCCCTTGGCTAGCTTCCGGATACAGGTAGAGGTCGTAGCTTCCTCCAAAGCATAGATGGTTAACTGCGGCAGCTCTTCATCCCTTCTTTCGGATTGAATCTTCCTGACAATGCCAGCAACTTCCTCCTTTTCCATCGTGTTTATGCTCATGGATGAGAACTTCTGAAGAGAGCTTTCATGTCTTGGGTCAGGTTGTATCACATAAGCAGCTTTTGGGAATGAGACCCTGATTGGAGGAATGACTAAATTTTCTTCTTCAGGCTTCCTTCCTTCAATCCTTGCCATTCTCTTCTCCCTTCTTGCAACAGCAGCCCGCTGGTAATCCTCCTTTCTAGGCTTATACCCCAGACCAAATCTTTGCTCTGTAGCCTTCAATTTTGTTATACCAATCCACTCGACCTTCCTTTTTCTTGCGCCAAATTGGGCAGGTATTTTATGCTTTAAAAGGTTCTTAGCGGCCATTTTAGTGGCCTCTGAGATCCCTGGTTTCCTTCTTATAGTATTCTCAGGCACCCACTCAGTATTCACAACCTCGAACGCATGCAGGTTTCCATCCACACAATCTTCAGCTTCAATGAAAGGGACCGCCACATTTTTCATCATCGATATGGTTTCCTCGGCCTTAACGGTAACCAGGACACCATTGGCGATGTACTTCAAACATTGATGCAACGAGGAGGCAACCGCTCCTGCAGCATGTATCCATGGTCTTCCTAACAGCATGCTATAGGAAGGGTGGATGTCCATCACCTGAAGGGTTACCAAAAAGACTTGTGGACCCACGGCTAGTTCAACTTCAATCGACCCTAACACTTGCCATGGTGAACCATCATATGCTCTAGCCATTATCACACTTGGCTGCATATGGGAGGGATCTACTGGCATCTCATTCAACATGTGTCTTGGCAACACATTAAGGGCTGAGCCATTATCAATGAGAACTTTACCAATGAGGCAATCCTTGCATCGGACTGTGATATACAGAGGTTTGTTGTGTCCAGTTCCTTCAGCGTCGAGTTCATCTTCAGTGAAATACAAGTAATTTGAAGCATGAATTCTCCCTACTAAGTGTTCCATAGTCCTTTGTTCAATATCTTGAGGTACGTAAGCCTCATTTAGTACCTTCTGTAAGGCATTACGATGCGGCTCAGAACTGAGTATTAAAGACATGATGGAGATCTTGGCAGGGGTCTTTTTCAACTGGTCCACCACACAGTACTCACTATGCTTCATCAACTTTAGGAACTCGTTCGTTTCTTCTTCTGTCACAGGTTTGTTTACCTCCAACTCTTTTTCAAAACCTATTACCTCTTTACCCTTAGCCTTTCTTTGCCTTTCTAGCTCCTCGGGTGTGAAACAACGACCGCTTCGGGTCAAACCACCTATCTCGGTTTGGAACAAAAAAGCTTCATCATTTGAGGTAGCAACATAATTTCCTGGTGCTGCCCTATAGTCTGTCTCCTTTGCATATGAGGGCTTGTATAGCACCAACCTCGAGAGCCCACTAGCTGTTGATTGGATCCTACACTTCTCTATCCCTGCTATCTCTCCACTACCTTTCACATTCTCGATCCTTAGCTCCCCTAAAGTCAACATCCTCGTGACCTTTTGATGAAACTCAGTACATTCATCAATGTGATGCCCTTTTTCGTTATGGAACGGGCAAAAGTTGTTTTTGCCCATGTCATGCTTGGTTGATCCCGTCAAATGTCCAGATTGTACCAACATACTGTATAAACTGGTCATGGTCACCTTTAGAACCCTTTCTTCGTTATCAGCTTCCACTGCATTTACCCCATTACTTCCTGCAGCATGCTTGGGCAAGGGATTCAGGTTCACATTGGGTGGATCCTCAATGGTGACCCATCCGATCTTGATCAATTGTAATACCTTCCTTTTAAAAGCTACACAGGTCTCGATGCTATGACCTGCATTACCAGCATGGTATTCGCAAGTCAAATTGGGGTTATGCCAAGCAGGGAAAGGTGGTTTCAAAGGGGGTAGTGGTAGGGGAGCAATATGTCCGATGTTTAGCAACTATGAGTATAACTCTTTTAAGGTCATGGGCAAAGGTGGTAGTTGTTCTTCCGATTGATAATCTCTCCTTTGAAAATTATTTTGGTTATGTGTGGGGAATTTTGTGTGAAAAGGCTGGTTTGTATTGGAGGGTTTGGAAAAGTTGACGTTGGTGGTTTGGGGTGCAGGTGTTTGATAGCTTTTGTAAATTTTGTCTTTCCCCTTGTATCTATCATCCAGATTATTCACCTCAACTTCTTTTCTTTTCCCGACAAAACCCCTCTTCTCTATGGGTTCCATAATTCTCCCGCTCTGGATTCCTTGCTCAATTCTCTCAGCGATTCGTACTGCATCGTAAAAATGCTGGGCGGAGCTTCCCATCAGGTGCTCATAGTATGGGGCCCTAAACGTATTGGCAAATAGAGTCACCATTTCTGTCTCTATTAACGGAGGTTGTACATTCACAGCTTGGTCCCTCCATCTTTGAGCATAAGTCCTTACGGACTCCTGAGCTCCTTTCTCCATGGTCATCAAGCTAGTCCTATCAGGAGCAATCTCCATATTAAACTTGTATTGCTTTAAGAAAGCATCTGCCAAGTCTGCCCACTTTCTGATCCTGATGTTATCTAACCGCATATACCAGCTAAGGGCCGACCCTGTCAAGCTGTCCTGGAAGAAATATATCAACAATTTATCATCGTGTATGACCTCCGCCATTTTGTTGTAGTAGGAACGAAGATGAGTCTTTGGGCACTCTATCCCCGTATACTTGATAAATTCCGGAACCCTGAACTTCCGTGGTATCACGATGTTAGGCACCAAACATGCTTCGGCTGCCCTAATAGGATCAGATAGATCATTCCCTTCAACTGCTCTTATCCTTTCTTCTAATGCGGACCACTTGTCATATCTTGCGTGGTCAGAGAATCTAGCGTCTTGCGGTTCCTCATCCATTAAATCCAAAGTAATAGGAATTGGGATGGGCCGAGTGGATTCAGGCTGCTTCTTTGGTGAGCTTGTCCCTAGAATATGAGGTGCCCCCGGGCTTTGAACCGCCGGTGGTGCTTCATCCGTCTGAGCTGACGTTCCCTCTCCATCTCTTGTTCTTAATGCTTTCTCGAGTAGGCTGGTTAAACGTGCCACATCATTTCTGACAGCTTCAAGCTCTTTTTGGTATGGGGACTCTGGCTCTATCCTTCCTTCGTTTTCCATTCTTTTTCTCAAACGAGTGTTGTGGATTTTCGCAGGGGGACCTATGTTTCGTAGTTGAGCTGTTTGCATAAATGTATAAGAATGTATGATAAATGCATATGTTACGATGAACATGTTTTAAGTAATGCATGAGTGCATTTTTCTCTTGTGAACTATTAATGGCCAACACTTCATAGAATATGGGTTTCTTGTCACATTGCCGCTGGGAGTACTGCTTTTCGGGTCATTTGCTTAAGTCATTTTCACCAAAAGAAAAGAATTTGCATAAGAGATGGGTCAACGCCCTTTTTATTTATATTGGATAAACTTGCTACATTTTTTGAAAACACAAAAAAAAAATTAATATTCTTCCTTTGCCATCTCTTTAGCCAAGGGTAGAAAAGCGAATCCGCGGTTCTCGATTGTCTCCAAGAAGGCATCGGTCTCAACTAGACTTCGCCGGTAACGGATGATGTCTCTCCCTACATTTCTTGCATTGGTTCTAATGACCCGAGCGTGCGCCGCAGCTTCATCCATCTGTTCATCCATCTTGGATATTTTTTCAATGAGCAACATGTTGGTTCTGTTCAATGAGGTATTATTAGCATCGATTTGATCCTTATGTTTTTCTATCAATGCTAGTTTCTCATCCAGATGTTTCAACTTTTCTCTCTCTTTGTCGAGCTTCGTCCTCAAAGTTCCTATCTCGTTTTCCTTAATTGCCAATTCTACTTCAACAGCTTTATCTTCCACAGACTCCGCCAAACGACTTTCTGACATTACATACTTCTTATGCAGTTCTTCATACTTTTCAATTCTATCCATCAACTCACACTGGACCTCTGCAAATTTCTCCTGGTAATATTCTATGCTCTCCTGGCATTCCTTATGTTCGATCTTCAATGCACCGAGTTCAGAGCAACTTTGCATCCACTTCAGATTCATCTCCGTTAGTTCTCTCTCAATTCCCATCTTAACATTCTCCTCCTCAACCATCTTCAGCTCGAGCTTGGTTATTTTTGCATCTCTAGACTGTAATTGTTCATCTAAAAATGCTCTTCTTTTATCACCTTCCAACACCATTTCTTCCATTATCAACTTGTCTCTTCGAGTTTTGCTCAATTCCATCTGAAGCTTTTCGATTTGTTTCCTCAATTCCTCTTCATTGTCAACTCTTTTCCTCTTAGCAGACTTTTCTTCAGTTTGGGGAGACTTGCCTTCTTCATTGGTCGCGGCTGAGGCAACTAAGTCTCTCCATTTTGCATACCCTTCACTTGCACTGGGATCTCCTAAACCTTTTATTTCCGCCAAAACTAGATGTTTCCAATCTTGTTTGATGGCCTTCACGACTTCTTGTGCAACGGGCTCCTTAAACAAACCAAAGAATTGAGCAATTCCCTTGGTCCTTGGAATGAATTGCATGCCCCCATGTTGTCTCACCACAAGAGCAGGAGCATAACTCACATAGCCTGTAATCCCTATCAACGGAACCCAACATCTTTGCCCGCAACTCATTAAAACATTTACTGCCTTGACCCAAGGAGCTTTCCATTTGAAACCACTGCTAGGTATAGCTTTTAGTTTTTCTACCCAACCTTGGTTGTCTAGATCTCCCCATTCTTCTTCTTCCACTATCTTTAATGGTTTTCGATTGAACCACCAAAAATTATTAAAAACAGGTTTTTTTGTTTCAATGTGGCTAACCATCCAGATATATAGCAACTGTGTGCAACATCTCACTGCTCCTTTACCGTTTCTTCGACAATGGTTAAGCGTTATGATGGTTTCAGCCAAAATAGAGGCCACTGGGTTGATTTGTGCATTCTCAAATTCCACATAAGCAGCAGCAGCTTCCAAGCTTACTATACCTGTCCGACTTGGGAATAACACAAGGCCAAATATGCCTAAGGCAATTAATCTTTCTTTCGCTGATCCAGACTTCTATTCTAGTTCCAACTCCAACGTCTTCCATCTCAGACCAGCAGCCTTCTTTTCTAAAAACCTTTCCAAGTTGGGGATCCCGAGCAGCTTCGACAGTTTAGGAATGATTTTGTCACTTCTCAAAGGGAAATAAATTCTGTATAAATTATTTGGGAACTCAGTCAACATCCCGTATTCCTCCATAGTAGGACATAGGTCTATGCTACCAAAAGAAAAGCAACGGTGGTCGGGATCCCAAAAATGAACTAGAGCTCGCACCGCTGGGCTTAAAACGTCTATCTTCGCAATCTCCATCAGACGTCCGTATTTCCTAAAAAATGTGTCCTTATCCACATCTTGAAAATGAGTCGTTAACCTATTCACCTCATTTATAATGCAATCCAGATTCTTGATTGGTGATAGCCTCATAGCATTGCCTTTAAGGCAGTCTCCTTCAGTCAATTGTGACAATTCAGAACTTTTCTCATATTCCATGATGGAAAGTTTGGTAGTGGTGGCCATTTCGTTCACAAGACCTGTTAGGCAAAAATGTTTTTTAGGGTTTTTCATTTATGTAAAAATTATTATGGAGCATACATCCTAACGATAGGTCATAATTCCTTTACGTGAGACATAGGGTAGGTTTACTACTTGGTCTCTAAAGAGGGTCTCTTGCTGTCCCAGTGATCACCCTCGTAAAGGTGATATGGGGGTTTAGCAGATAGCGGGATGGCTCGTGTACCAATCACTACTAGTCTAAACACTCAGCAAAGAGTTGGGGTTTACACAAACTTCAACCTTGACTCAAGTCATAGGTAAGCTGCTAGTCCCCCACTTAACTTAAAGTTTTAGTGTGTGCTCTCAAAATAATAAAAGTGATGCATGACAAGGCATATTATGATGACAGGAAGTAAAGATGCATGCTAAAGCTTCTATAAACCATCCATATAGCAATTATGAAAACAATAAAATATCATAAACAAACATAATTAATCAAGCTTAGTCCAAAGTCCCCAGTGGAGTCGCCATTCTGTCGCACCCCAAAAAAAAATAATTTCGGTTTGCGGCGTCGTGGCGACTTTCCCCCGCGTGCGCGGGGAAAATTCAGTTGTCGGGGGTCTAATTTTTATTTTCGTAAAAAGGGAGTCGCCACCTAGTATTATGGTTACTAGGAAACCTAAAACTGGTCTTTCAGAGATTCTAGGGTAAGGGACTGGTTGCGTAAAGGGAAGGTTTTAGCACCCCTAGTACGCCCTACCTAAGGTAAGCTGCTTGACGTTTGGTTTGCTTATGATTTGTTATGACTCAAAACATATGTTAATTAAATGGCAAATGGGATATTACTCTGCCGAATATTTTTGGATATTAACCCCTTAGGATTTAATTATCCAAACACCGACAGTGAATAATATCATATTATTCCCGCCGAATATTTTGGATATTAACCCCTTTAGGATTTATTTATCCAAATACCGACAGTGAATAATAGTGTATCATTCCCGTCGAATATTTTGGATGTTAACCCCTTAGGATTTAATTATCCAAACACCGATAGTGAATAATATCATATTATTCCCGTCGAATATTTTGGATATTAACCCCTTTAGGATTTATTTATCCAAATACTGACGGTGAATAATATGTTACCCAAAAAAATAAGATTTTATTTTTTTTTTGAAATATTGGCCAATACCCTTTGGATTTTACAAACATGTTGTAAAATCCAAGAATGCAAGAAATAATTTTTTTTTCTTTTGCAAAATCAATGCTAAAACACATTTTTTTTCTCTTCAAAACCCAAGATAATATATATATATATATTTTTTGAAATAAAAACAATTTTTTTTTTAAAAAAAAAAATGATAGTGTATTGGCCGTATGCATAAAAAAAATACATTTTTTTAAAAATATTTTTCTAAAAAAAAGTTTTTTTTTTATATATATATTTTTTATATTTTATTTATTTATTTATTTATTTGGCGGGCTGGGCTCCAGCCCGCCTGGGGCTGGGGCTGGGCCGCCAACCCGCCTGGGCTGGGCTCCAACCCGCCCTGGGCTGGGCTTGGTCTGCCAGCCCAGCCTATATTGGGCTGGGCTTGCAGACCGTACGGGCTTCAAGCCCGTACTTTATTTCTTATTCGGGCCGGACTTTGTGCCCGATCCGACCCGACCCGACCCGACCCGGTTACTGTGCACAAACAGTAACCGGGATTTTACGTAAAATGAAGAAGATGAACAGTAACAGGGGGATTTTTCGAGTGTGACGAAATGCTTACCTGTTAACACCTTTGTGTAGAGGAGATCGAGGTGGTTCTTCTGGTCGTTGTCTCGTCGGAAATGGAGGCCTGTGGTGGCCGGTGTGGACGTCGGAAGGTGACGGGTGGCGTTGCTGTCGCGTTGCAGACGAAGATAGATATTGCCTCTGCCTTCGCCTGGGATGGTGGTTGTGATGCTGGAGTGAAGACTGAAATGATGGCGATGAAGTGGTGGCACAAGGTGGCCGGAGTTAAGGTTGGAAGTGCTGCACCGAGAGAGAGAGAGAGAAAATGGTGCTCTGTTTTTTAGAGAGAGAGAGAAGGAAACCGAGAGAGAATGCTGGGAAGGGTAAGAAAAGATTAACGCATGGCTCTGCAACTTTTTCTCTACTCCTCCGTGGATTTTAACACTGATTTCACACGTAAAATCCCTCCTCTGTTTCTCGTTTTTTTTCTCTTCGTTTCTGCTGCTTTTTCTTTCTCTCTTCTCCTCTTTTTTTTTCTGTTTTCTCCTCTGTTTCTTTGTTCGTTTTCTTTTTTTGGTGTTCTTCACCATGCTGCTATTTATAGCAGAGAAGAGCCAAGTTCAGCCACGCATAATGTTTAATGCAGTGTTGAGGAACAGCTAAGCAAATCGATAAAATCAGGAAGGAGATCATGCTGGAGAAAATGTGGGAAGAAAATCACGATTTACTTAGGGACAAATTTGATCTGTCTTGCTGTGATGGAGCTGAATTGGGAAGGAAATAAAATTGAAAAAGAAAGAAAAATTCGACTGATCTGCTGACTGATCACCGTGAATTCAATTCAAATGTAACACGCCGGAACAGTGCATGTTTCCTTTTTTATGCAGATTTCAAAAAATCAAAAGAAGGTAAAAATATGATTTGGTCCTTAAAAAAAATCTTTAATTGCACCTAAATGGATTTAAAATTGATTTTAATGCAATTAAATCCCATCCAAAATTCAATCTCAACCTTGGCTTCGCGCGACTTTCTAATCTGGTCCTTGGCTCTTGATTTTCGCGATTTAATCCTCAATCGACCAGTAAACTCTCAACTTGTCTAATTCGGCCCCGATTTCGCATAATTGACTTGAAAAAACCAAATTGGTCTTCGAAAATTTCAATTTCATCAATTGAACCCAAATTAAATTTAAGAACTTGATTTCTTATTAACGAAACCCTTAGTAAAATTAATTCGACCAATTTAAAGTATAGTTAAATCCTTCAACTGGACCCAAAATTAATTCTGAAAATACAATTATAATTTAAAACCAACAATTAGATCAAATTGGCCCGTAAAATATAATTATATTTTTTTTGCTTAGTTTTTACGCAGATTTATCTGATAATAAATTATTTCGACTTTTAATCTGCGATTTTCTTTATTTTCGGGTGCAAAAGGGATACGATCGAGCTCTCGAAAACATCCAATATTTCACCTCGATTGACTTGCTGACATCAGATCCCTTTATTTTATTTTTTTGTTATTTCCGGCTAGTTTTGGGGAGTGACCCAAAATTGGGTTACGACAAAGGTGACATGTGATTGTAACAATTGCATGATAAACAAAAACTGTGGGAATGCTTGTTGAAATGTATATGCATGTTGTCTTTTTTTTTTTACACTCACCCTTCGAGAAGTGACACGTGATCGTAACAATTGCATGATAAATAAAAACTGTGAGAATGCATGTTGAAATGTATATGCATATTTTTTTGGTTTTTTTTGTTTTTTTTTACAGACCCGCTTTTCAAGGAGTGACACATGATCGTAACAATTGTATGATAAGCAAAAATTTGATTTTTGCTTAAACCTACAATAAAAATTTCCTAAGTGATGGCTACTGTGTCACCCAAAAGTCTTGAATTCAAGATGCTTCGAGAAGGGTTTGCCTTAATGCAAAACAAAATGGAGGGAGCATAAACCCTCATGATTGGTTCTAATCTTTGCACAACAAATGGTGAGTTTGCTTCTTTGGTCTCTAAACAAGGTCTCTTGCTGTCCTAGTGATCACCTTCATGAAGGCAATATGAGGGCTTAGCAGATAATGGGATGGTATGTATACCATTCACTACTACAGTCTAAGCACTCAGCAAAGAGTTGGGGTTTACACAAACTTCAACCTTGACTCAAGTTATAGGTAAGCTGCTAGTCCCCCACCTAACTTAAAGTTTAATGTGTGTGCCAATAATAGAACGTGATGCATGACAATATTTTTTTCTTTTTCATATTTGATATGTCACGCATGACAGGATGTAAAGATGCATGCTAAAGCTTCAAAAAAATATAAACCATTCATATCAATATGAAAAACAACAACATATCATAAACAAACAAAATTATCAAGCCTAATCCAAAGTCCCCAGTGGAGTCACCATCCTATCGCACCCCACGCGAGAGTGCAATGTCGTGGCGACCCTCCTTGTGAGCGGGGATGTTCAATGTCGGGGTTTTATCTTTATTTTTATGGAAAAGAGAGTCGCCACCTAGTATTACGGTTACTAGGAAACCTAAAACTGGTCTTTTAGTGATTCTAAGGTAAGGGACTGTTTGCGTAAAGGGAAGGTTTTAGCACCCCTAATACGCCCTACCTAAGGTAAGCTACTTGACATTTTGGTTTGCTTATGATTTGTTATGGTTTTGATCTTTCAAAGAATATGTTGGTTAAATGATGGTGGTGTATTATCCCCGCCGACTATTTTGCATATTAACCCCTTACGATTTATTTATCCAAACACCAACAGTGAATAATCGCGAATTACCCCGCCGAATATTTTGGATATTAACCCTTTCGGATTTATTTATCCAAACACCAACACTGAATAATAGCAATTATCCCCACCGAATTTTTTGGATATTAACCCTTTAGGATTTATTTATCCAAACATCAACAGTGAATAATAGCAAATTATCCCCGCCGAATATTTTGGATATTAACCCCTTAGGATTTATTTCTCCAAAAATCAAGAGTGAATAATGAATTCCCAAAAATAAGATTTTGATATTTTTGGAATATTGGCCAATACCCTTTGGATTTTAAAAACATGTTGTAGAATTCAAAAGTACGAGAAATGATTTTTCTTTGCGAAATCCATGCCAAAACACATTTTTTCTTCAAACTCTGAGATAATATATATTTTTTTGAAACAAAAAGAATTTCTTAAAATATGCTAGTGTATTGGTCATATGCATAAAACCACATTTTTGTTCTAGATATTTTCCTCAAAAATATAATTTTTTATTTTTGCAATTTATATTTATTTTTTCTAATTTTTATTATTTTCTTTTTATTTATTTATTTGCTGGTGGGCCGCCTGTCTAGCCCTGGTGGGCTGGGCTGCCAGCCCACTTGATGGGCTTGACTGCCAGCCCATTCATTGATCTGGACTGCCATCCAATCCATGGGTCGAGCTTTTGGGGTTAAGCCCGGCCCGACCAGCCCAATTGCCCATGTGTTGGCAGCGGGCAAGAGTAGGAAGTGAATCAATTCACTTCCCCCCGCATGTAGTGATATTGAAGATGATAAATAGTGATTTTTGGAGTGGGATGAATGGCTTACCTATTAACACCTTTGGATAGAGGAGGTCTAGGTGGTTCTTTTGGTCTTGGTGGCGTTGAAAATGGTGTCTTGTGGTGGCCGGAGTGGGCGTCGGAAGGTGACCGGTCACGTTGCAAGCAGCCACTACTGCCTCTGTTGCCTTTGCCTGAGATTGTGATTGGGATGCCGGGGTTGAGGTGGTGATGCTGGTGATGACGTAGTGGTGCGAGGTGGTCGGAGTTGATTATTGGAGTTGCTGAACTGAGAGGGAGAGAGAGAGAACAATGGTTTCAGATTTTTAGAGAGAGACAGACAGAGTGAGTTGAACGAGAGAGACGACGGGGAGAGAGAGCTAACGGAGAGAGACGAAGGGATGAAGATTAAATCAATCTTTTTTATGTGAATTTGGCTCTGCAATCTCTCTATTTTTCTATGTTTTCTTCATAAATTTCTTTCCCTGCTCCCTCTCCCCTCTGTTTCTATTTTATGTGAACTTGGCTTTGCAAGTTGTTCCAGCTCTACATTTTGAGCCCCCCCTCTCTGTCTCCTTTTTTTTTCCTCTGTTGGTTGCGGAGAATCATTTTTATAGAGGAAAAAATTGACCGTTTGGCATGCACATTGCATTGCCTCTACTTCTGCATTACTTGCAATAGCTGCAGTGTCGTGCTCTGCACTGTTCAGGTGTTGGAACAGTGCAGGCACATGCAAGTTTGGTTTTGGGAGGGTAAAAATGTGATTTGGTCCCTGAATTTGCAATTGTTCCAATGCACCCCTAATTGGCTTTAAACTTTATGCTTTTATGCAATTATACCCTCATCAAAATTTCAATATCAGCCTTGACTTCGTGCGCCTTTTTTTATTTTGATCCTTGATTTCTTATTGGCTCGATTTAACCCTCAATTGACCATTAAACTCTCAATTTGTTCAAATTGGTCCCCGATTTCGCATAATTAGCTTGAATAAATTCAAATTGGTCTCTGAAAATTCTATTCTCATCAATTGAGCCTGAATTAAATTTAAGAACTTGATTTCTCTTTGATTAAGCCCTTAGTAAAATTAATTTGACCAATTTAAAGTACAAAATTCATTGCGCTTAATTCAATCCTTCAATTGGACCCTAAATTAATTCTCAAACATAATTGCATTTTTAAATTGGCAAACGATTAAATTGAATTGGCACATAAAAATATCATCATATCTTTCGACTTAATTTTTACGCAGATTTATCCGATAATAAATTACGTTAGCCTTAATCTGAATTTTCCTTCATTTCTAGGCACTAAGAGGTATGATCGAGCTCTCGAAAATGCCAAGAATTTCTGCCTTGATTTTCTTACCGACACTGGCCCTCTTTTATTTTATTTTTGTATTTTTTGGATAGTTTTGAGGAATAACCCAAAATTGGGTTATGACAGTTGCCCCCTTCTTTACAATGCTTACGACTAAAGTCTTTGCAAAAGACTTTAACTAGTAAGTGTTGTAGAAACTGATGAAGTTGGTCTCAATGGTGATGGGTGACCTACCCGGGTTAGAAGAGTTAGGATGGTCTCAATGGTGACAGGTGACCTACCCGGGTTAGAGAGTTAGGATGGTCTCAATGGTGACGGGTGACCTACCTGGGCTAGCATAGTTACGATGGTCTCAATGGTGACGGGTGACTTACCTGAGTTAATATAGTTAGGATGGTCACAATGGTGACAAGTGACCTACCCAAGTTAGATGGGGTCTCAATGGTGATGGGTGACCTACCCGGGTTAGATGGTTAGGATGGTCTCAATGATGATGGGTAACTTGCCCGGGTTAGAATAGTTAGGATGGTCTCAATGATGATAGGTGACCTCCCGGGTTAGATGGGGTCTCAATGTTGATGGGTGACCTACCTAGATGGAAGATGGGGTCTCATTATGACGGGTGACCTGCCCGGATTAGATGGGGTCTTAATGGTGACAGGTGACCTACCCGGATGGAATTGAGGTCTCAATGGTGACGGGTGACCTACCCGGATTAGATGGGGTCTCAATGCTGACGGGTGACCTACCCGAATGGAAGATTGGGTCTCATTATGACGGGTGACCTGCCCGGATTGTATGAGGTCTTAATGGTGACAGGTGACCTACCTAGATGAAAAATAAAGGAGAGGGCCTATTATGATGGGTGACCTACCCGGATGGAGGATGGGGTCTCATTATAACGGGTGACCTACCCGGATGGAAGATGAAGGAAGAGGGTCTCATTATACTGGGTGACCTACCCGGATAAAAGATGGAGGTGTGTGTCTCATTATAACGGATGACCTACCCGAATGAAAGATGGTGAACTTGCACTTCACAGGAATTTTGCACATATTTATTATTTTTGCCTAAATTTATATTATAATAAAAAAACATCACACAATTAATATTTTTTTGCGTTGAAAAAAACACGGTGCCACCAGCGACATGGCGCAGGGGCATTGGCTAATGTGTATATAAATATATATAGTGCTAGTTAATCATTATCATCAATTTGATTCAACAGAGAACGTAAAATATCCATATATATTTTAATCAATCGCAATGATAAAATAGCTCAATCTATCTTATGGACCTCTCTCGTAAGAGGGTACGTATGTCAGTGTAGCCATGTATTTGAAAGTTTACTACTTTTCATGGGTAGACATTTTGGGATGCCCGAAACCGAAATACACAACAAATCTCTCGAGGTCTCCTGGTATGTACATAATGTTTAAGGATTCAATTTCTAATATTTGATATCAATAACAAACCTGCATTGAAGAATGTCGACTTCTAAAAAAAATAAAATAAAAAACCCTTATAAATACAGAATTAACTTTTTCTGTTTCCTTTTAGATAAGGGAGGAAACTTTATTAATAGCATAACATTTGCAAATCAAAACAAGGTGAAGAACGGGTACAGATGCCAAAAAGCTTGGGAAAAGAAAACATGGCGAGAGCAACTAAATATAATTAAATAGAAGGATAAACGATGAATATAATAGCTCGTGGATAAATTAAATAGCGATGCCTCCCACCTAATAGAAGGATAAACGATTTCTCATTCATCATACGATGATCAGGCCAAACCACCTCTCCCAACCCCTCCCCCCATTAAACGGGCACACCGTGTTGGCATTTACTTCTACCACCGGGATCATATCTACATGTAGACCTAGTATTATTATTGGCAAGTATTAGGTTCGAACATGATAACAAGATAAAGGCAACGAGGAGGAGTATTATTGTCAGGTGTCGAGTCTTTCCTTGAGACCCCATTTTTGATTGACACGAAAGAAAGATGAAACTTTTAGGGATTCAAATGTCTTGGTCTGTGTAGAGAGCTAGCTAGACTGCGGGATTGTGGTTGTGATGATGGAGAGCGTTAGCTAGCTAGCTTGTTTGATATATAGTCACAGCTAAAAACGCAGAAAACGTTATATGATGAGACACATAATAATTAAGTGCCTGTTTTTGGAAATAAAACAAGTGCAACTATTGGGAGAGAGGTTTTTTTTTATTTATCCTTAATTTAAGACTTGGCCTTGAGTTGAAAAAAGAATTCATGAACACGTACGCCTTTCTTGACTTGGAAAATGAATAATGGTTGCAGGAGGGATTACCTTGTGAGCACGCGGCACGTTGACCATTTCGTCCATGAAATCAAAACAACGAACAAGTAAAATGATTGGACCAGACTTCTCGTAATAATCAAATCCATTGGTATTTGAGTTTTTTTTATTTATTATTATTTGACTTAAGAAGATGTTCCAATCAACAAACTTGCTATAAAACAACTTAAGCCTTTTTGGAATTGAGGTGGGGAAGAATCTAATCTCTTTATCATGGGTTGACCGAATTTTTAGCTTCCAAATAAAAATGCTGAATTGAATAACAACCAAGATGGGTTGATGAAATTATTGGTTTTTGAATAAGAAATGAATTTTGTTTTTGGTTTATATTAATCTCTGCAATTATAAAAAATATATTTTAATACACTCTCAAACAAGCATTTAAGCCTTTTGAAATTGAGTTAGACACTAAAAGAACATTTTTTTTTTCTAACGTGTAGCAGTCTACAAGGTTATCCTTAGCATCAATAATATTGTCCATTAATTGTGTGTATGATCATGTGAATAATGATTTTGATTGAATTGAATTAATGAGATAATGAAACTATTGAATGGTTGGACCTCCTCGGATAAAGTCACAAAAAGTTAGAGAGATTGTAAATTGTGTGGGATTGTGTAAAATTGATAAGAGTTGAAGGAATCCTGAGTTTGTTTGTAATTATGTTGAATTTCTTTTGTAATTGATGATTAGAACATATTGATCGAAAACCTGAATAGAATTTTACACTGTATAAGAAGTGATGTTATACGATAATAATACCTAATTAAAAAACTTGTCAATGTAAGGGAGATAGTTGGGGTAATTCAAAGAGCTAGTGGGGCCGCTCATAATCAAACTACAATATTGATATATTGTAGAAATCCTCTTTTAGAATTTTTTGTTACTTTTATGTGTTAATTAGCTTATATATGAAAAGGAATACTAGATTCATTGACAACCAAGATGGGTTGACCAGATTATTGATTTTCAAATGAGAATGATTGATTGATTGATCAAATCTTCTGATATTTAATGATTTATTTGGTAATGAATCTAATGAGATTGAATGAGAAATGAGAAGTTTAAATGATTATAAAAATATTTGATAATTGGGATGTTTAGAACACAAAAGAAACTATGTTGAAAGTTTGGTCAAATGATGTAATACCCAAAGGTAGAATCTGACCAAGATTTTTTTTTTAAAAAAAAAGTCTTGGTATAATTGGTCGACTTTTGTGTTCTATGTAAATCGGTCAACCATTTTATCGACAATGAAAAATAAAATTGGCATTGTCTTCATATTAATTGTAAAGAAAATGGTACCCAAAGTCAGGGGTGTTACAATCCAGCACTATATTCATTATCCTTAGCATAATTTGTTTTATTGTGTTTCCTCTTTAATTGTTAAGATTTTTTTAGTTTTTATATAATTTATATTATGAGACCACTAATGAAATGAGTTTTTATTTACTTATCAACCTATTTTTGCAAAGGCAGTCGTCAACCACTAAAATATAACTCACACTCATAGGTGTTGTTACCGCTGCAAAAAAATCAGTTGAAAACCTAAATTGCAAGGGAAATATATTTTTAGGGATATTAAAAAAATCAAGATTTTGGGATCAAATTTGAACCTAAAAATGCTAAATTATTGAAATTAGAGACTTATTTTCATAAAATATTAATTCTAAGAAGTGAAAGAGTTAATGAAATAAATTTAAGACAAAAGACCTATCTAACAATGTGTGTGAATGTAGGGATTGAAGTCAAGGGTTCTAAATACTTAATAAAAAAACAATAAAGTTTTATTGACCAATCAAGGACCAAATTGGTCAAATCAAAAACCAAGGACTTACATGGAAAAAAGTGCTTAAATCTAGGGTCAAAATATGATTTTGGCAAGGGTGAAATCACAAGTAATTAAAAGATCAAAGATGATTAAGGGTGCAATTGAACAAATTATAAACGAAAAGGTGTAATTGAATTTTAACAAAACCCAAATTAGAAAACCTTAGTCTTAAGGTTTAGTCAAAATAACATCGTTTCATAAATGTTATGTACCTTCTTGCCCAATATTAGATGATAAAAAATACATCTTCAGACAATCAAATATGACATTTTGATCACCCTTGAGACTAAAACTACCGCCATTCAACTCACAAATATCCTTTATACAAACCTATGATCTTAAAATCAAATTTTTATTTCTTATATTCATCATTTATTGCTTCAACATCTTGTCTTTAATCATCCTTCATTACATGTGCAAAGAAAAAATGGTCAAGTTGACAAATTCAAGCAATTAAATATAGAGTTAGAAACATCTAAATCAAGCAAGAAATAATAAAATAGAAAGGTGTGCAACTCTTATATCAAACCCAGATGGTCTGTTTAATAAATAAGTCAAGGGGCTTGAAAACAAGATATCATAGTTCACTTTTTCTGATATGGCTCCATAATAACGGCTCGAATATGCTATATGGTTGGCATCTCGTGATACGTTAGGAATTGTCCAAAGTTAGGGTTCGTAACTCGTGATAAGTTTTGTCTTGAAATAACAGTTTATAAACTACTTGATTATTGTCTTTTTTATGGAAAAAAAATTCGTTCCAAGAGGCTTTCTTTTCCTATAAAGTTTCTATGAATATAATTTTAATATTTTCTTTTTGCTATAATTCTTTTACATTATATAATACTCCCTGCACATAAAATATATCATTTTTTTTCAGGGCAGCAATGATAGTAGGCATCATAATTAAAATTATATATAAAAAAAAACTTTATAAACACAGAATTAACTTTTTTTGTTTCCTTTTAGATAAGTGAGGAAACTTTATTAATAGCATAACATTTGCAAATCAAAGCAAGGTGAAGAACGGGTACAAATGCCAGAAAGCTTGGGAACTGAAAACATGGCCAGAGCAGCCAACCTAAACCAGAAAAGGACTACACATAAATAAATTCCACCGATTACTCATTCATCATACGATGATCAGGCCAAACCACCTCACCTAACCCATTCCCGCATCAAACCTTTGAGTTGCAGGCTCACCACCTCCGCACTTACCACTATCAGCGGGATCGTATTTGCATGGGCTAGGAGTATTCCTGGCAAGTATATTGGTAACAATTAGGTTAGAATATGACAGACAGAAAAAGGTAACCAGGAGTATTATTGTCAGGTATCGAGTCTTTCCTTGAGACGCCATTTTTGAAACGAAAGAAAGATGAAACTTTAGGGAATCAAATGTCTTGGTCTGCGGGATGGTGGTTGTGATGATGGAGAGGGTTAGCTAGCTAGCTGGTTTGCTATATAGTCACAGCTAAAAATAGGAGACACGAAATGTTGAATTGGGAAAGCATAAAGCATTTAAATTAATTAGTCATCGGTAGAGGACGTACTTTCCTAGAAATTGCCTCTTATTATTTTCATCGAAACAGTTGTGGACCATGTCATAGGTTGAAATTAACATTCAATGTGGACCATGTCCAGCCGGCAAATAACTAAAATTTAAATGATATTTGTTTCTCTAATCTTCTGGCCTGGCCCTTCAGAAGTGCCTGTTTTGTTTAAGCAACTAACTTGTAATGTAAATTAAGTAGATTTACTTTAATTGATTTCATGCACTGCGCGCAAGTTTGAGGTCTTGGTAGCCGAGAAAAAGTCATTCATGGTTGAGGTAAAAATGATTTCTTCGTCTTTTAGTTTTTTGATGAATGAAAGATTATAGTCGTCGGATAGCAAAAAGTCATTCAGGGCTAGCTCCTGAGCTGCTACGAGCCAAACCCGGTAGAAGAGAAACAGGAAACAAGCATGCTATACAAATTAACTGAACTTCTACAAGCAACAAAATTCACTAAAAAGATTGTTTTGACATCATAAATGGTGATGAAAAAAAGATTCCGTTAATCTAAAGTCCTTGACATATGACTCCAACATTAAAGATTGTTAATAATGGTGACGGGTTGTCTATTGCTCATGACTTCGCTGCCAATATTCTGTTGGAACGTGGTAGAAAATTACTGTTGACCTAGAATCCATTATAAAGAACATGTTGTCTTGATTATCATAAAAAGAAATCCATTGAAATCCCATTTATAAATCAAGGAAATACATGAGCTTCAATGTTTTGGTGTGTGTAAAGAGTGGTGAAAATTAGTTTGACACATGGTTAATAAACATATTTGATACCAATCAACTTATATTTTAGGTAATGATTATATATGAAATAGCTGGTATGTTATATACATTAATTTCTCCTTTATATATATATATATATATATATATATGGTCATATCTTATTTTGTATATGCAATTTAAATGTCATATTCTGATGACTTTAAGAAACAAAAGCTAATTGGTTCTCTCAATTGTTATAATTAATTGTCACAATGAGAAAACAATATTTTCTTATCAGAAGTTGACAAAATGCAATTAAAGGGAGAGAAGTTTCTTAAGACAATTGAATTACATTATAAAGATAATTTTATTATTAACGTTGCGTTGAACTCTGAATTGAAGGATAAATTTGAATGTAATTTTAGGTTCACACAGGTGTGGAACCTTAGAAGAGGACCATGCCTATATACCGGTCATGGATCCAGAAAGCGGGTCATGGAAAAGTTCGTATCAAAGCTATAAAAATAAAATAAAATAAGTAAGAAGGAGGTGATAAACATGGTATTATAGCAAAAAAAAAAGTAGTAGTGACAAAACTTAGCATCAGAGCTTTAGAATAAAGAAAAAGTAATAAAGTTAATTTTATAATTATGGAGCATTAGGATCTATATTGTCTTATCTGTTATCCTTGAAATATTGAATTCTCATCAAGCATGTCTTCTTGGTTCCTAATCTTTTTCTACTGATATGCTTTTCTATAATTATTTAATAACTATTGTGCTACTGTTATGGCATGACAAAAATGCATTTATTTCTTATAAGATATGTCGAGGAATAAACATATAGTTGATACTATTAGAGTAGGTGATGATCACAATGACGTCTATTATGCAATTGAGAAATACTAGGTGAAGAAGAGGAGGTGCACCAATGGCTCAATATGTTGAGGAGATACCTCAATCACTAGAGAAGGAGTCTTAAGGGTTTGAAGAGGTAAATAAGGTTGAAGAAACAGGTATGGGAGAAGCTAACCCTAAGACAATGACAGAGTTTCAGCAGTTATGCAAACTAGGATGGAGTTTACTATAGAGAGAGATAGGAGAAGGGATAGAGATATACTATCATCATCTCACATTGTTCAAGGAGTAAATGTGTCATTAAATGACTTCATGAAGTTAGCACCTCTTACTTTCACTGGGATGAACAGTTGAGAGGATCCTCAAAGATTCCTAGATAATGTTGGCGTCAATGTGAAGTTTTGGGATGTACAGGCCATCGCGCTATGTGTTTGGTGTCATTTAGGCTGAAGGGAGATGTGACAATCTCTTGGTTTAAGTCTAGGAAAAAAAGCAAGACCAGTAGAGGCTTAGTAGACATGGAAGGAGTTTAGCATCATGTTTTTAGATAGGTTTCTCCCTTAAAAGTGGCAAAGATGTTTGATTTTATGAGTTTTAGAGGTTATCTCAAGGGACCATGAAACTTGATGAGTATGATTTGAAATTCACTTAGTTGTTTAGGTATGCAGAACATCGTCTACCTACTAAAGAGTGGAGAGTGAAAAGGGTTCATTAGAGGACTTAAATCCTCTATGTTTATAGTGATGGTGTCTCAGGTGTTTTCATCTTACTCTTCAGTTGTTGACTGCACCAAATTGATAGAGGCATGAGAACTAGAGGACATGATTACAAGTCAATCTAAAAGGCCTAGAAAAAAGGATCATTCTTTTAGACAATAAGGAGGATCAAGTGCAGGTCCTTTTAGGGGACAAAGTGATCGTCGGAGCTCTTGGGTTCAAAAGAGGTTTAGAATGAGATCTACAATTAGTGGCTCAGGTAGTCAAAAGGGTAGTGGTGGTGCTTAGAGTTATGGTTACAGTTACAGTGAAGTTCAAAATACACCTTGTAGCTCATTTGTTCCATCTAGGGACAATTCTTTATGTCAACATTATAGAGGAGGTCATACTAGTGCAAGGTGTTATAGGAGAACTGGAGCGTGTTATATACATTAATTTCTCCTTTATATATATATATATATATATGGTCATATCTTATTTTGTATATGCAATTTAAATATCATATTCTGATGACTTTAAGAAACAAAAGCTAATTGGTTCTTGTTAGAGTATAGAAGCAAGAATATTCTAGAGTAATGTATTTGTATTCTAGAGCATGAAAGAATGTATATAAATAGAGAAGTGCACACACAACAAAGGTATGCAAAACAGAAATCAAGACAACACAATTTTAAATTTCAGTCTCCCTCTTTTTTCTCTCTTCTCCCTCTTCCCTTCTCTAAACGAATTCCTCTTCCTCTTTCAATTATTTGCAAATTCTCTCAATCCTAACATGGTATCAAAGCTTCTATGCTCGCGCATGAATTGATCTAAGCTTCCGCAATCTAATCCTTCAATGGATAAAAAAAAACTGCTGAAGAAAACACGTCGTACATGTTGTTATTTTTTTTTCCTTTTCTTTATGATCTTTTGCAACATCTTTTCAAGCTAAAGATGAAGATGATCATCTATGATGTTTTCTTCTTTCTTCTTCGTGTTGCTGCTATGGCAGCATCTACCATCTTCCATGCCAAATCAAGGTCAGACTCCTCTTCATCTGCTTCAGCGAGATCCTCATCATCATTTTTCTCATCTTTGTCTTCTGATTGTCCTCTCTGTTTGAGCATTCAGTTTGTCTTCTAGTCTCAGTACAAACTCGTTGTATCTCCTTCTCTGTCCAATTTCTTTACTCTTTTACTAATACTCTCAACTCTTCAGTTTGCACAACAAATTACTGCATTCAATTTTTTTTTAAAAAAAAAAACAGAGCAGCAACAGAGTGAGAAGTACAGTGCATTGTGAAGACGAGCAGTAGCATCGCCAAAACATTGCATATGATCAACTGATGTACTAGTAGCCTCGGAGAGAATGAAACAAAGTGAAGCTACCGACGATGGCTAGAGAGTCTCTCTCTATGATTTCTTATTCAAATTGATTTTTGGTTCACGGTGGTATGGTTCATCAGGACACGTGGCCTGTGGATCCAGTTCTGGTTGTATGATTACTGATTTTGTATCCGTTGATTGATCTCCCCGAGTTGCTGCTGCTTCTTCCATTTCTCACGATTCTGCAATACTGTCATCAAGTCCATGGCCTCAAGAGGCTGAGCAGGAGTCTCAGCAGGAGCAGGAGCCACTTAACATTTTTCATTTTGTTGATGATTTTAGAATGAGCAGAGCAGAGGAAGAAGGTGATGCGAGAAGTTGCTGAGGCGGCTGCTAAGCATTCGTTGTGAGACCTATTTTGTAGGTTTTCTGTGCTTTGTGTTCTGTGTGCCGTTTTATGCATCTCATCCTATCGTTTTGATAAAGATTACAAAAAAAACAAGAAAAAAAAACGAGAAAAAAAAAGATTAAGAAAAAATTAATCTAATGAAGAAGAAAAAGAAGAAGAAGAAGAGGAAGACGAAGAAGAACATGAATTCTTACACAGATTAAGAAATTCATCAACAAATGAAAAACTTCAGAAAAACTGAAGAAGACAAATGAAATTCAAACCCATTCTATCACCTCTCTTACCTCCCATTTCTTTCTTCTCATCCCTCTCTTCTCAAAGTCTTATAGAGACAAATGAAATTCAGGTCAAGAAATAGACCAATGAAATTCCTTCTCTTCTCTCTTTTACATATTGTTTGTCAAAAGAATTGAGTACCCTTGTATTTCATTTTCATTGTTGCAATCTCATGCTTGGTTTATCAAAGCATGAGATTGAGGGGGGATGTTAGAGTATAGAAGAAAGAATATTCTAGAATAGTGTATTTGTATTCTAGAGTATGAAAGAATGTGTATAAATAGAGAACTACACACACAATAAAGGTATGCAAAACAGAAATCAATACAACACAATTTTAAATTTCAGTTTCCTTCTCTTCTCCCTCTTCCCTTCTCTAAACTAATTCCTCTTCCACTTTCAATTATCTGCAAATTCTCTCAATCCTAACAGTTCTCTCAATTGTTATAATTAATTTTCACAATGAGAAAACAATATTTTCTTATCAGAAGTTGACAAAATGCAATTAAAGGGAGAGAGGTTTCTTAAGACAATCGAATTACATTATAAAGGTAATTTTATTATTAACGTTGTGTTGAACTCTGAATTGAAGGATAAATTTGAATGTAAGTTTTGGTTCGCATAGGTGTGGAATCTTAGAGGAGGACCATGCCTATATACCGGTCATGGATCTGGAAAATGGATCATGACAAAATTGGTATCAGAGCTATAAAAATAAAATAAATAAAAGTAAGAAGGAGGTGATAAACATTGTATTATAGAGAGAGAAAAAGTAGTAGTGACAAAACTTAGCATCAAAGCTTTAGATTAAAAAAAATGTAATAAAGTTAATTTTATAATTATGGAGCATTAGGATCTATATTGTCTTATCTGTTATCCTTGAAATATTGAATTCTCATCAAGCATGTCTTTTTATTTCCTAATCTTTTTCTACTGATATGCTTTTCTATAATTATTTAATTACTATTGTGCTACTGTTATGGCATGAAAAAAATGCATTTATTTCTTATAAGATATGTCGAGGAATAGACATATAGTTGATACTATTAGAGTAGGTGATGATCATAATGATGTCTATTGTGCAATTGAGAAATACTAGGCGAAGAAGAGGAGGTGCACCAACGCCTCAATATGTTGAGTAGATACCTCAATCACTAGAGGAGAAGTCTTAAGATTTTGAAGAGGTAAATGAGGTTGATGAAACATGTATGGGAGAAGCTGACCCTAAGACAATGACAAAGTTTCAGCAGCTTTGCAAGGCTATGCAAACTTGGATGAAGTTTACTATAGAGAGAGATAGGAGAAGGGATAGAGATATACTATCATCATCTCACATTGTTCAAGGAGTAAATGTGTCATTAAATGACTTCATGAAGTTAACACCTCTTACTTTCACTTGGATGAACAGTTGAGAGGATCCTCAAAGGTTCTTAGATAATGTTTGGTGTCCATGTGAAGTTTTGGGATGTACAGACCATCGCGCTATGTGTTTGGTGTCATTTAGGGTGGAGGGAGATGTGACAATCTCTTGGTTTAAGTCTAGGAAAAAAGCAAGACCAATAGAGTCTCAGTGGACATGGAAGGAGTTTAGCACCACGTTTTTAGATAGGTTTCTCCCTTAGAGTGTCAGAGATGTTTGACTTTATGAGTTTGAGAGGTTATCTCAGGGGACCATGACACTTGATGAGTATGATTTGAAGTTCACTCAGTTGTCTAGGTATGCAGAACATCGTCTACCTACTAAAGAGTGGAGAGTGAAAAGGGTTCATTAGAGGACTTAAATCCTCTATGTTTATAGTGATGGTGTCTCAGGTGTTTTCATCTTACTCTTCAGTTGTTGACTGCACCAAATTGATAGAGGCATGAGAACTAGAGGACATGATTACAAGTCAATCTAAAAGGCCTAGAAAAAAGGATCATTCTTTTAGACGACAAGAAGGATCAAGTGCAGGTCTTTTTAAGGGACGAAGTGGTCGTCGGGGCTCTTGGGTTCAAAAAAGATTTAGACCGAGATCTACAGTTAATGGCTCAGGTAGTCAAAGGGGTAGTGGTGGTGATTAGAGTTATGGTTAGAGTTCAGTTCAAACTACACCTCGTAGCTCATTTGTTCCATATATGGACAATTCTTTATGTCAACATTATGGAGGAGGTCATACTAGTGCAGGGTGTTATAGGAGAACTTGAGCGTGTTTCAGTTATGGACACATAGGCCATAAGGTTAGAAAGTGCTCAAAGAGAGAATCGTTAGCTTCAGGGGCATCTAGTTCAACTGAACGTCTTGTTCAGACAACATTGACGAGTCAATCTATAGCTCATGGTGGTAGATGTTTTGGTGGTCGTAGTCAAAGAGGTTAGGGTAGAGGTGATAGACGTCAAATGCAACAGGGTCAAGGGCATGCTAGAATCTTTAACTTGACTTAGCAGGATGCTTAAACATCCAACACAATTGTCTCAGGTATTCTTCATGTTTGCTCTTTTGAAGCAAAAGTTTTGTTTGACATTGGTGCCACCTATTCATTTGTGTCCCTATATTTTTCCATAAGGTTAGATAGGCAACCAACTCTATTAGGATCCCCAATTTTAGTTTCTACTCCTTTGGATTAATCAATATTGGTGAAGTATGTGTATCAAAATTGTGAGATAAAAATTAGAGATAAGATCCTTATGGGAGACTTGAACGTTTTAGATATGGTTGATTTTGATGTGATTTTAGGAATGGACTTGTTGTCAGAGCATAGGGCTCCAAAAATTTTTTGGAGTAAGGAGATAGTATTTGATTTAGATGAAGAAACAAGGTTAATGTTTAAAGGAGATAAGATTGTGTCTTCATTAGTTATGTTGTCAACTATCTCGAGGAGAATGGTACGAAAAGGGCTACAGTGTTACCTAGCATACATAGTGGATGCAGATAAGGAAATTCCTTCATTAGACCAAGTCCCTATAGCTAAGGAATTCATCGATGTATTTCCTGATAAGTTACCTAGATTGCCTCCGTATAGGGAGATTAAGTTTTCTATTGATTTGGTTCCAGGTACTGAACTGATATCAATGACACCATATAGAATGATGCCATTAGAATTTAGAGAGTTAAAGGAACAATTGCAAGAATTATTAGATAAGAAGTTCATTCATCCGAGTGTATCTCCATAGGGAGCTCCAATATTGTTTGTGAAGAAGAAAGTTGGGTCATTAAGTTAATGTATAGATTATAGACAACTACATCTAGTGACAATTCAAAATAGATACTCACTCCTGCGTCCTAGGAAGAAATATTTTTTTTGATCCTTGATGTTTTCTAGAATAATCTTAGGTGACCACTTTAGTCTTAAAACTATTCATATCCCAAAAGTTTTAGTGATGATAAAAATTATTTAAAGGATGAAAAAAATTCGTTCCTAGAGGCTTTCTTTTCCTATAAAGTTTCTATGAATATAATTTTAATCTTTTCTTTTTGCTATAATTCTTTTATATTATATAATACTCGCTGCACATAAAATATATCATTTTTTTTCAGGGCAGCAATGATAGTAGGCATCCTAATTAATAGCAGGGGTTTAAATGAAATTGATGGCATCGTGAGTCATCCATGTAATATATATATCTCGTGACCCCTCTTGTAAGAGGAGATGTGTAGCCATCTTTGAAAGGTATGAGGAAAAAAACGAAATTGTTTTCGTTTTTTTCCTTTCCTGCTAATCCTTTTTATATGCGTAGACATTTTGGGATGCTCCAGACCGAGAAACACAACAAATTTAGTGGTCTCTTGGTATCTACAAAAGATTCAATTTCTAATATTTGTATGAAGATATCAGTAACAAACGATGCATTTAAGTACGTCGACTTGTAAAAAAAATGAGAATAAAAGAACTCTTATAAATACAGAATTAACATTTTTTGTTTCCTTTTAGATAAGTGAGGAAACTTTATTAATAGCATAACATTTGCAAATCAAAGCAAGGTGAAGAACGGGTACAAATGCCAAAAAGCTTGAGAACTGAAAACATGGCGAGAGCAACTAACCTAAACCAGAAAAGGACTACACATAAATATAATTACTCATAGATAAATTAAATAGCGATGCCTCCCACCTAATAGAAGGATAAACGATTACTCATTCATCATACGATGATCAAGCCAGACCACCTCTCCTAAGCCATCCCCGCATCAAACCTTTGACCTGCAGGCTCACCGATTTTGCACTTACCACTAACAGGATCATATTTGCATGGAGCCTTAGGAGGCCACCTCCGAGTGTTATTATCGGTAATTATTAGGTTAGAACATGATAACAAAATAAAGGTAACAAGGAGTATTATTGTCAGGTATCGAGTCTTTCCTTGAGACCCCATTTTTGTCACGAAAGAAGATGACACTTTTAGGGAATCAAATGTCCTGGTATAATTAGAGAGCTATCTAGTCTTCGGGATGGTGGTTGTCAAGGTGGAGAGGGTTAATTAGTTTGATATAGAGTCACAGCTTAAAATATAGAATACGTTATATGAGACACGAAATGTTGAATTGGGAAAGCATAAAGCATTTAAATTAATTAGTCATCGGTAGAGGACATACTTTCCTAGAAATAGCTTCTTATTATTTTCTTCGAAACAGTTGTGGACCATGTCATAGGTTGAAATTAACATTCAATGTGGACCATGTCCAGGCGGTCAAATAACTAAAATTGAAATGATATTTGTTTTTCTTATCTTCTGGCCTGGCCCTTCATAAGTGCAACTTGTAATGTAAATAAATGTTATGCCAAAACTAAACGCTCTCTTCGTTTTTTTTTTCCTGTCATATGATGGGATTGAAGAAAACTTTAATTGATTTTATGCACTGCGCGCGAGTTTGAGTCTTGGTAGCCGAGAAAAAGTCGTTAAAGGGAGAGAAGTTTGATTTGTTCGCTGTGGAATCTACACTTCCTTAAATTAATTTAATGAACGCTTGATGATAGGTAGGTATTCTTCATGAACACGCGTTTCTTGACTTGGAAAATGAATAGGAGGGATTACCTTCTGAGCACGCAGCACCGTGACCATTTCGTCCTTTAGCTGAGACCATGAAATTAAAACAACGAACAGGTAGACCAGACTTCTCGTAATAATCAAATCCGTTGGTGTTTGATTTTTTTTTATTATTATTTGACTTAAGAGGATGTTCCAATCAACAAACTTGCTATAAACCAACTTGAGCCTTCTGATATTGTGGTGTTGGGGAAGAATCTAATCCTTTTATCATGGTTGGAAGAGAAAAGACATGAGGGGCCAGTAATCAGCTATAAGTAGATATTATATCCCAGTTACTTTGAATTCAACATCTATCTCAGTCTCTTTGTTTTGTTATCAAGAACGATTGATAGGTTGTTAAAAGATTCCTGTTATCTCTTGATTAGCGAGCGGTATATTATTGCAGGTTTTTCACAGCAGAGATCATGTTTATAGCATAAGAATATGCGAAGGATCCTTCCTTAGCTTGCATGCTCCATAAATTATAATTTGAAACTCACTGGATACCGAGAGCACATGCACTGCAAAGCTATATTTGAATGAAGTATCCATGCATGTTTTTGGAGTTCGATTTCTGACACTTAAATTGAGGCCAAGTTCTTCAGAAATAAAGAGGACTAAAATAGGAGACTTTTGGGGAATATCAGTAATCCTGAATGAAATAATCTTGCACTTTATTAAACTGTGCTCACCAACAACTCGATAGAATGATTCTTTGGCTTATATAGCCATTACATCAACAAACAATACTCATACCTGCACATGTCAAAGATTCTGGATAGCAGAAAACAAAGAAATTGAAATAACAACTTTAACAAACCTTTAACAGAATTTGCTAAACAAACTAATCTCTAGAAACTCAGGAGTTTGTTATTTGAACCAAGTTTAGGTTCTTTGGCTCTGCATTCCCAGCAAATTACGCAGCTTCATAAAAGATTCTAATTTCAAGGGCTTTGTCATTATGTGTTCTTTCTACTCATTCATTCCACAATAAAACATTTTCATAGAGCTTTCCTTTACCGGTTCCTGTAAGAAATGAAACTTCACATCTATATGCTTGGTTCTTCCATGGAGAATTGGATTCTTTGATTGTTTAAAAGTAGAGCTATTATCACAGAAAAATTTAACACAGTTGCAAGAAGAAAAACCAATATTATTTAGCACCCTTTTCATCCATATACTATGACAAGCACATGCAAGAGCTGTTGCTAAATATTCAGCTTCAGTGGTGGAGAGAGTTACCATTGGCTATCTTCTTGAACTCCATGCAACAACACCACCACTTATAAAAATAATACATATCCAGAGGTGCTTCTCCTATCTTTTATATCACCGGTATAGTCACTGTTAGTATATACTTCAAATTCACCTTCAAAATCCCATGTATTTCTTTTGTAAAACACCCCTAGGTTTGTAGTTCCCTTCACATACCTGATAACCCTTTTTCCTGCTGCCATGTGGGATAATTTTGGATCTATCATAAACTTGCTTAATAGGCAAACAACAAATTCAATGTCCGGTCTAGTGACTGACAAATACATCAGACTGCCAATTATTTGCTTGAACATTGTTGGATTCTCCCTGGTTTCTTCATCATTTTTTATTAACTTCGTGCCTGGCACAATTGGGTTTTTCACTGGATTGCAACTACCCATTCCAAATCTATCCAGAATTTCCCCAGCATACTTCATTTGAAACAAATGTATTCCTACGCCACTTTGATGAACTTCAACTCCTAAGAAATATTTCATTTTTCCCAAGTCACTCATGTCAAACTCTAGCTGCAATGATTTCTTGAATTTCTCACATATTTCCACATCATTTCCTGTGTAGATTAAATCATCCAAATAGAGGCTAATGAGTAAATATTTCCTTCCATCCTCATGTTTTAGGAATAGTATATATTCGTAACTGTATTTTTCAAAACCTTCCTTTAAGAAAAAAACTTTCAATTTTACTATACCAGGCTCTTGGAGCCTGTTTCAAGCTATAGAGAGCCTTTTCAAGTCTCAAGACTTTATGCTCTTCTTTTTTCTGAACATTCCCCTCCGGTTGTTCCATATATATTGCCTCTTCTAATTCCCCATTTAGAAATACACTCATAACATCTAACTGAAAGACAATCCATCCTTTTTGTCCTCCTAAAGACATAATTAGTCTTATGGTGTCCTCACATGCCACAGGTGCAAAGTCTTTGCTATAGTCAATTCTATACCTCTGAGCATAGCCTTTAACTACTAGTCATGCTTTGAATTTATCTACCTCTCCTATTTCATTTAAATTTATTTTATAAATCCATTTTACACCAATAATCTTGATCCCATTCAATGGATTTACAAGTTCTCATGTCTTTTGTTTTTTTTTCAATGGCTTCTATTTCTAAATCCATTTCCTCCCTCCATTTCTTTTGTGTAACTGCTTATTCAAAGCATTTCGGATCATCGTTTACCATAAAATAGGTTGATTCTTCAGCATACATAACTTCTGAAGACACAACTTCATGCACATAATCATCCATCCATCTTGGTGTCCTGTTAATTCTTCCCATTGGTTCTTCAACAACATCATTCCCTAGAGACCAAGATCAAACTGGAGTAATTGGACTATGGCTCCTACTTCCCTAGCAAAGTAAATGTTTCATTTAGGTTTTCTCCATAAGCCTTCATTCTGCTGGATATGGCACATACCTAGTGTTGCTTCCTTCTGTCATCTTTAAGAGATATGCAGTTTCTCTTTTTCCTTCCTGAACTCACAGCTACGCCTTGAAAACTTACACCACTTGTTGGGGAATATCAATAATCTTGAATGATAATCTTGTACTTTATTAAACTGTGCTCACCAACAATTCGATAGAATGATTCTTTGGCTTAAGTAGCCATTACATCAACAAACAATACCGATATCTTCACATGTCAAAGATTCTGGATATCAGAAAACAAACAAATTGAAATAACAACTTTAACAAACCTTTAACAGAATTTACTAAGCAAATCTCCAGAAACTGAGTTTGTTATTTGAACCAACAGTAAAACAGACTCTAAACAAACTTTTAAGATGCCATTGCCAACAGAGACCATATTC
Source organism: Salix dunnii (assembly GCA_015731905.1). NCBI lineage: Eukaryota > Viridiplantae > Streptophyta > Magnoliopsida > Malpighiales > Salicaceae > Salix > Salix dunnii. The sequence goes on along the minus strand of CM027675.1, from coordinate 15,560,205 downwards.
ATCATCTTCACCGCATAAATTAGCTTTATTGCTAACAACACATAAATATATTCGGCTAATCTCAAGCCATGGATATGCCTGCCACCGGATAGAAGGATAAACGATTACTCGTTCATCGTACGATCAAGACCACCTCTCCTAACCCTTCCCCCCAGGTTCACCGACTGTGCACTTTCCACGATTATTGGGGTCATACTGGCATGTAAATGCTGGCCTCGCTATCACAGCTAGGTTAGAACATGATAATAAAATAATGGTAACAAGGAGTATTATCGTCAAGTATCGAGTCTTTCCTTGAGACCCTATTTTTGACAGCAAAGAAAGCTGAGATTTTGAGGGAATAAAATGTATATATAGTCTGCGAGATGGTTGGTTGTAGAGATGGAGAGGGTTACATAGCTGGTTTGACACACACACACACACACCCTCTTTATATAAGACACAATATGTTGAACTGGTAAAGTATACGGCATTTAATTTGACTTGTGGCCTAGTTTGAAATTAACATTCAGTGGGAGTAATTGTCTAGGTTGTTAAGTAGTCAAATAAATTTTATTTATATGACATTTTATTTCTAATCTTATCTTCTGGCTTGGACCTTCAGAAACAAACAGTTCAGAAAACTGGAGAAACAAAATCCGACAGGAAACATAGCAAGTGTATCATATTAATTGGTCAGTCGATTGTCATAATCCAAATGAGTAGATATGGTTTTGCATGTCTTGTGATTAGATAATTAAGAAAAAATTTAATTGTCTTGACCTCTTTATTTTCTTGACTTCTTCCTTTCACTAATCACTAATTATATAGTTTTATAATTATACAACTAGACATAAAACTATAATACAATAAATTATACAACCACTAATGGTTGAAATTAAGTACAAGGGAAAACCTCCGTAGATAATTACATTTTCCGATGTCAAACCAGCCCCTCCTCTCTAGTCAAACCATGGAGGTGCATCCGGGTGGCACCAACCACCGAGTCCATATGTGAACAAATTATCCCACTGACCACCTCCTCTTTCCGAGATGATATTAATTATGCCACTGACCACCGAGTCCATATATTGATCACTTAATTAAATCGAAGTCATGGACTTTAAGAAACAAAACCTAACAGTACTAATTGATGTCAAAATAAATGTTGAGAAGAATATTCCAACACGAATGTTCCTTCACAAATCCAGAATGAAACGGATACCATAATTAAATTTCATGGGTTTTTTGAGATTTACCAGTTTGGTCAGCAGTGACAAACTTCTTTTTAAGATTATAACACAAAAAATTAATAATGATGATTGTCGCGACGGCAATTTTTTCACGCTTCGCGCCCCGCCATCCCTTGAGGTTTGGGAGACAACGACGCGCGGTGAAAAAAAGATTATTTTATAGCCGTAAAAATTACGACTATAATTATAAGGAGTCGCCACCTAGTATTAAGGTCACTAGGAACCTATTGGTCTGCGAGAGTCTTGGGTAAGGGGACTTGTTGTGCAAGGGGAAGATGCGTCACCCCTAGTGCACCCTACCTAAGGTAAGCTGCATTGTTATTTGATTGTTTTTCTTAAGTTTATTTTTTTTACACTGACTTAAAAAAGAAAAATATTTTTTGTGGGTGTACTTTACAATGTAATTTTACACCGTAATAAAAGAAAAGTCTCTTTTAGTATCTACGAGTGTACTTTATAATGTAATTTTACATCGTAGTTAAAAATTCTTTTTATCTGCAGGTGTACTTTACAATGTAAATTTACACCACGAAAGCTAAAACAAAATAATTATTAAATTATTTTTGACATTTTGGCCGAATACCAATGGATAATCGTAAACTGGTTACAATACCCAATTTTGTTTTAAAACATGAGAAAGATGTAATTTTTTTTTTACGAAAAATATGCTGGAAAAACTTTGGAATGCGGCCGTATGCACGAAAACAAACACATTTTTTATTTTATTTTTTTAAATGTATTTTTTGTTTTTTGTTTTTTTTTTTTAAATTAAAAATTAAAATAAAAAAATTTTGGGTCGGGCCTGACCTAGCTATATGGGCCAGCCATGGTGGGCCAAAGGCCCACCACTGCTGGGCTGGGCCGAGAGCAGCTCAGCCCACAGATTTTCTTTCTTTCTTTCTTTTCTTTAAAAAAAAGGAAAAATGCAAAACATAACAGTGCAGTTACGTGAACAGTACCCTGGTTGGCCGACCACGACAAGAGGGTCACATGATACTACCATGGGTAGAGGACGTCGAGGTAGTTCTCCCAGTCGTGGTGGCGTCGAAAATGGGGGCCCGTGGTGGCCGGAGTAGGAGTCGGAAGGGCTGATCTGTTGCTGCCTCGTGCTGCTCATCGCCAGAGAAGAAGCTGGAGGTCACGGTGAGGTTGCCTGGGCTAAGGTGGAGTTAAAGGTGATGAGGGGGTGGTGTTTGACGGTCGCTTGGAGCTAGCAGGAGGAGCGAGAGGGCTGCCAACCGACTGCTTTTTAGAGAGAGAGAGCTGCGGTCGGTGAGTGAAAAAGCTAGTTGCAACGGGCTACTACTGGCTGTTGTCCTATCGGAGATGGAGAAGAAGAGCTGAGCCGCCGTGATTCTCGGTGGTCGTCGGAACTGACTGGAGGAGGAGGGGCTGCTTGATGTGCCGAGGAGAGAGGGCTGCACGGTTGGGGAGAGAGAAGGAGAGGTTTGATGGTGCAAGGTTGGCCGGATATGGAGAAGAAGATGGCTGCCGTTGGTTGTGGCTGGCGAGAGAGAAGGGGGTGCAGACGGGTCTGTGTTTTTTTTCCAGTGTTTTCCACATATTATTTCATCTTTCTTCTCTGCATTTTTCCTCTGTTTTCAAAATTCCCCCCTCTATTTTCAACCTAGTTTTTATCCCCATTTCAAAAAAAATTCCTCCCCCCTGTGGTAGTGTTTTCTCTCCTTATTTATAGGCAAATAAAGCATGGTGCATGGCATGGGGTAAGTGTCCAAAGTATGGGGATTTAGGAATGGTGTTGCACAGGGAGTAGTGGCAGCATGGCTGCTGGTATGGCCAAGCATGCTGCCGGCAGTGGTTTTTTAAAAAAAAAAATTAAATAAATAGGTTGTGACACAAAAGATTTTTTTCGATGAGAAAAACCAGGAAGAACGATGTTTTTATCTTCAATTTTAGCTTCCGATTTTACTCGAAAAGTTTCGTCTCCGAAAATTCCTATCATCTCAATTTAACCCAGATTAGGCTCTCAAATTTAATTTCTCAGCAATTTAATTAGATTAATTCTACCCATTTTAAGTATAATTAAGCCCTTGCGCTTAATTAAATCCTTCAATTAGGCTTTCAATTAATTTTGAAGCATAATTACACTTTAAAGTTAGCCGACGATTAAATCGAATCGGCCCATCAAAATTTAATTATGTCTTCCGAATAAATTATTTTAGCCTTAAATCTGTATTTTTCTTCGTTTCTGGGCAAAAAGAGGTACGACCAGGCTTTCGAAAACGTTCAAAATTTTCACATTAATTTTTCTGCCGACACCAGCCCCTTTTATTTTATTTTTGTTAGTTTTTGGGATATTTTGGGGAATCACCCAAAAATTGGGTGATGACAATGATGATGATAAATAAAAAGAAAAAAGGAAGAATGACTTCTTTTCTCTCTTTTCTCTTTGTATCTCTAAATATATATTTTTAGTTCCTCTCCTCCTTTTTTTCTTATGCACTAGGATTTGTATTTATAATGTAAGAGTCTCATTGCATATGAAAAATCAGTTTTGCGAGTTTAATTGAGAAGATTGGATTTTTCGGAGACCAAATTTAATTTTTACCAAGTCAATTGGATGAAATCAAGGGTGAAATTGAAGAAAATTGAAATTTAATGGTCAATTAAGGGTCAAATTGCATAAATCCAAGATGAAAGATCAAAGAAGGTTGCTATTGAAGTTATGGGGGTGGATAAAATTGTATAAATTTAAAACTTTAAAGTCAGTTAGGAGCACAATTAGAGCAATTATAAATTGAGGAACCAATTTGTACTTCTATCATCCTGTAGAATATTTAAGCTGCCAATACAGTGTTTTGTACACAATGTCTGCCTTCGTCTTCATCATTGTAGCAACTTGCAAACACTATTGTAGCAACTTGCAAACACCATTGTAGCAACTTGCAAACACCATATCGTCGACACTATAAATACCTGCGAGGAGGACACGGAGAAAGGAGAAACGAAAGAAAAGCAAAGCACAATATCAATTTCTTTATCATCGACAGAACATCGACTACTTCCCCAGCACCGACAACCTCAATTACCTTCTGTCCAGCACCTGTAATCCTCTTTTTCTCCATTATCATCCATAACCCCAATTTCTTCATCCTCAGCCAACAACCACATTTTTAAACTAGCAATAGCCTGCCATCGTCTGCCTCAGCAACGTATGCATCTTCGTCTGGCAAGGCCAGCAACATCTCCTTGACACTTGCAGCAACACCTTTGTGTTTTCTAGTGACAATGGAAACAGTTTCCTCTCTTTTAGCGACAAAAACCAAAAAAGGTCATCTCCTCTCCTTCAGCTACAGTTTCTATTGCCTCCTACGACCACCGAAGGCCACTATTCCCAACTCCATCACCACCAGTGGAAGCTTCTCGATCTCCTTTACATGAAGGTAGTGAAAGGTGTGCCTTCCATCTCCCTCCCCCCTCATCCTTGCACTGTTCACACGATGAACAGTGGGTGGTGGTCGAGCTAGTCGTGGTGTCCAGACGAGCAACCCAAAAAGGGCCCAGCCTCTAAAAAGGGTGGGCTTTTTTGGCCCACCTTGGATGGCAGTCCATCCCTTAAGTAATGGGCTGTTTCGAAACCTAAAACCAATAAATGAATAAATTTGATTATGCGAGTGAGGATGCTTAACTGTCTTCCAATATTTTCTCTATTGATTCCTCAGCCTCGTATAATATTTGCATCTTAGTTGGTTGACTTGACGAGTTTTGGTGACGCAGAGTAACTCTTTGAATACTTTGAGTTGGAACAACCTTAGCAAAGACGACCATTATATCAGAAGTAAGTACTTACCTCTTATTTGAAGTTGTAGTAAACATATTACTGGAGCTTTCAAATGGATCTCCATACTGGTCTGTTCATTTCAGAATACAAGAGCTTAATAGAGGTGATGCACTTTCTAGTTCCAAAATGTATGGAGACCCAATTGATTTGGCCTCTCTGAATCTCCATGTCATGCACCCCAGATCCTGGCTGGTAACAAAACTAGTTCAAGAAATTAACTTCACTTTTTTTTTTTGTCTATGAAACAAAAGATTAGCTTGAATGTCATTCTGTGCATTAATTGCATTGAAGCTTGATATGTAACTGAATCTTGCCAAGAGAAATTTTATAAACATATTATAGATGTGAGATGTAATCTGGTTTCATGTACGCATTGGCATTACAAAAGAGCTAAAAGAGCTCGACAAATCATTGTTCACGCACACCCAGATCTACTATGGAGTGGGGTGCGTGATCTGGTGTTTCAAATGTCATTTAAGTATGATGACTTGCCGCTCACTCTTTTCTCTTATTACTGTATTTAATCAGAACTGAACAAAGAACTAGCTTGGCCGAGTGGTTCAAGCGTGTCCAAGCGGGGCGAAGAGCAGGAGTTCGAATCTCTCTAGCAAAGATTTGTTGGGACAGTTAAATTTATAATTATATTATTATTATTGTTTGTATCCTAGAACTACACAAGGAAGACACTTGGCCGGGCGATTACAGCAGCGTCGGTGCAACGCGGGGTGTGGGAGTTCGAATCTTAGGTACGAATGATTTTTGAATCATCTGATCTGAAGAAAATATAAAGAAAAAACACAAAAAAAAAAACAAAGAGAAAGAGGGACCAATAATTTTTGCGCAATAATAATGATAATTTTAGTGATTATTTTTTATTGTTTTTCTTTAAAAATGTTTTGCTTTTTTTTTCTAGGCAATTTAAAGATTTTAATTATTTAGGAAGTAATGTTGATAATAATTTTAACTTTTATATTAATGATAATGACGGTAATGTAGGAATGAATTTTCAATTTATGTTTGTTCTTTTTGTAGATAGAAAATGATCTACTTATTTTTCTTATTTGATTATTGCAGGTGTTTTCACAATTTATATTTTATTTTTTATGTTTAATTTAAATTGAATTATAAAATAAGTTAATCTTAATACAGTGAATTCAATAATTTAGATATTTGAATCTTCTTGCGTTTTTAATGATGATGATAATTTTATGTTGGTTATTTCATTGAAACCTACTAAACAGATAAATTTATATCAATTTAAAATTCATATATATTTATATAAAACTTGCACTTCACAGGAATTATGCACATATTTATTATTTTTGTCTAAATTTATATTATAATAAAAAAATTTCACACAATTAATATTTTTTGCGTTGAAAAAAACATGGTACCACCAGCGACAAGGTGTAGGGGCTTTGGCTAGTATATATATATATAAATATATATAGTGCTAGTTCATCATTATCATCAATTTGATTCAACATAGAATGTAAAAGATCCATATATATTTTAATCAATCGCAATGATAAAATAGTTCAATCTATCTTTAAGGACCTCTCTCGTAAGAGGGTACGTATGTCAGTGTAGCCATGTATTTGAAAGTTTACTACTTTTTATATGCGTAGACATTTTGGGATGCCCGAAACCGAAATACACAGTAAATCTCTCGAGGTCTCCTGGTATCTACAAAATGTTTAAGGATTCATTTTCTAATATTTGATATCAATAACAAACCTGCATTGAAGAATGTCGACTTCTAATAAAAATAAAAAACATTTAGCATAAGTGAGGAAACTTTATTAATAGCATAACATTTGCAAATCAAAGCAAGGTGAAGAACGGGTACAAATGCCGAAAAGCTTGAGAACTGAAAACATGGCGAGAGCAACTCACGTAAACCAGAAAAGGACTACACATAAATATAATTACTCATGGATAAATTGAATAGCGATGCCTCCCACCTAATAGAAGGATAAACGATTACTCATTCATCATACGATGATCAGGCCAAACCACCTCTCCTAACCCATCCCCCCATTAAACCTTCGACCTGCAGGCTCACCGATTTTGCACTTACCACTAACAGGATCATATTTGCATGGAGACCTAGGACTCCCCTTCTGAGTATTATTATTGGCAAGTATTAGGTTCGAACATGATAACAAGATAAAGGCAACGAGGAGGAGTATTATTGTCAGGTTTCGAGTCTTTCCTTGAGACCCCATTTTTGATTGACACGAAAGAAAGATGAAACTCTTAGGGATTCAAATGTCTTGGTCTGTGTTGAGAGCTAGCTAGTCTGCGGGATTGTGGTTGTGATGATGGAGAGGGTTAGCTAGCAAGCTGGTTTGATATATAGTCACAGCTAAAAACACAGAATACGTTATATGATGAGACACATAATATTTAAGTGCCTGTTTTTGGAAATAAAACAAGTGCAACTATTGGGAGAGAGGTTTTTTTTTTTTTATTTCGTTGTGGAATCTATAAATCCTTAATTTAAGACTTGGCCTTGATTTGAAAAAAGAATTCATGAACACGTACGCCTTTCATGACTTGGAAAATGAATAATGGTTGCAGGAGGGATTACCTTGTGAGCACGCGGCACTGTGACCATTTCGTCCATGAAATCAAAACAACGAACAAGTAAAATGATTGGACCAGACTTCTCGTAATAATCAAATCCATTGCATTTGAGTTTTTTTTTATTATTATTATTTAACTTGAGAGGATGTTCCAATCAACAAACTTGCTATAAAACAACTTAAGCCTTTTTGGAATTGAGGTGGGGAAGAATCTAATCTTTTTATCATGGGTTGACCGAATTCTTAGCTTCCAAATAAAAATGCTGAATTGAATAACAACCAAGATGGGTTGATGAAATTATTGGTTTTTGAATAAGAAATGAATTTATTTTTTTTGTTTTATATTAATCTGTGAAATTATAAAAAAAAAAATATTTTGATACACACTCTCAAACAAGCATTTAAGCCTTTTGAAATTGAGTTAGACAATAAAAGAACTATTTGTTTTTCTAACATGTAGCAGTCTACCAAGTTATCCTTAGCATCTATAATATTGTCCATTAATCGTGTGTATGAACATGTGAATAATGATTTTGATTGAATTAAATTAATGAGATAATGAAAATATTGAATGGTTGGACCTGATCGGATAAAGTCACAAAAAGTTAAAGAGATTGTAAATTGTGTGGGATTGTGTAAAATTGATAAGAGTTGAAGGAATCCTGAGTTTGTTTGTAACTATGTTGATTTTCTGTTGTAATTAATGATTGCACCATATTGATCAAAAACCAGAATAGAATGTTATAATGTATAAGAATGATGTTATACACTAGTTATATAGTTTTATAATTATACAACTAGACATAAAACTATAATACAATAAATTATACAACCACTAATGGTTGAAATTAAGTACAAGGGAAAACCTCCGTAGATAATTACATTTTCCGATGTCAAACCAGCCCCTCTTCTCTAGTCAAACCATGGATGTGCATGCGCGTGGCACCAACCACCGAGTCCATATGTGAACAGATTACCAATCCACTGACCACCGAGTCCATATGTTGATCACTTAATTAAATGAAGGCATGGACTTTAAGAAACAAAACCTAGCAGTGGTTGATGTCAAAATAAATGTTGAGAAGAATATTCCAACACGAATGTTCCTTCACAAATCCAGAATGAAACGGATACCATAATTAAATTTCATGGGTTTTTTCGAGATTTACCAGTTTGGTCAGCAGTGACAAATTGCTTTTTAGGATTATAACACAAAAATTAATAATGATGATGACGATAAATAAAAAGAAAAAAAAAGGAAGAATGTCTTCTTTTCTCTCTTTTTTCTTTGTATCTCTAAATATATTTTTTTAGTTCCTCTCCTCCTTTTTTTCTTATCCACTAGGATTTGTATTTATAATGTGAGAGTCTCATTGCATATGAAAAACTAGTTTCCCGAGTTTAATTGAGAAGATTGGATTTTTCGGAGATCAAATTTAATTTTTACCAAGTCAATTAGATGAAATCAGGGGTGAAATTGAAGAAAATTGAAATTTAATGGTCAATTGAGGATCAAATTGCATAAATCCAAATTGAAAGATCAAAGTAAAAAAAGGGTGTAAATTCAAGGTTGCTATTGAAGTTATAGGGGTGGATAAAATTGTATAAATTTAAAAGTTTAAGGTCAGTTAGGAGAACAATTAGAGCAATTATAAATTGAGGAATCAATTTGTACTTCTATTATCCTGTAGAATATTTAAGCTGCCAATACAGTGTTTTGTACACCACGTCTGCCTTCGTCTTCATCATTGTAGTAACTTGCAAACACCATCATTGCGCGCAATGGTTAACTGAAAGGTCATCAAACACTATAAATACCTGTGAGGAGGACACAGAGAAAAGAGAAATAAAAGAAAACACAAAGGAGAACAATATCAGTTTCTTTATCGTCGGTAAGACATCGACTTCTCCTTCCTCAGCATTGGCAGCCTAAGTTCCCTTTCGTCCGGTAGCTGTAACCCTCTCCTTCTCCACCGTCATCCATAGCCCTATATTCTTCATCCTCAAGCAATAACCATAGTTTTAAACCAGCAGCAACTTGTTTTCATTTTCCTCAGCAGCATCTGCATCTCTATTTGACAAGGCTAGTAGCAGCTCATTTGCACTCGCAATAGCCCCTTCGCGTTTTCAAGTGACAACAACAACAATTTGCTCTCCTTCAGCAACAGAACCAATAGAGGCTGTCTCTCTCTCCTTTAGCTGTAATTTTTCATCGCCTCCTACAGCCACCGTAGGTCACCATTCTGACACCACCACCGCAGACAGAACCAACATGACCTCTTCTACATGGCAGTAGTGATAGGTGTGCCTTCTGTCTCCCTTCCATTCTCCTTGCACTATTCACTTGTATGTCAATATTGGACGTTATTTAATTCAGGTCCTACTATTCACATGATGAACAGTGAGTGGTGGTCGAGCTGGACATGGTGTCCAACCAAGCCACTGAAAAGGGGGGGTCATTCGGCTCACTTGGGTTGGGCAGCCCAGCCTCTATAAGGAGTAAGTTGTTTTGGCCCACCTGAGTTGGCAGTCAAGCCCTAAAGTGATGGGCCGCCAACCCTAAAAAATCGCCCAAACGGTCGAATTCTAAAATATTCCAAGTATATTTTTCACAAAAACTTGTAACATATTTTCTCATGTTTTGAAACTAAAAATGAGATATTGTAATCATTTTATAATTATATGTTAGAGTTTAGTCAAAATATCTATAAAAAAAACTTTGATATTTTTAATTTTTTTCATCTCCCTCCCCTCCTCCTTTGCACTGTTCACATGGTAAATAGTGGGTGGTGGTCGGACTAAACGTGGTGTCCAACCAAGCCATTAAAAAGGGTGAGTCATTCGACCCACCTAGGTTGGGCAGACTGGCATTCAAACCCCAAAGTGATGGGTCATCAACCTTAAGAAAATAAATAAATAAAATGTGTTTTTGCCTATACGGTCGAATTCTAAAATTTTCCAAATATATTTTTCACAAAAAAGTTATAGCATCTTTTCTCATGTTTTGAAACTAAAAAATAGGATAGTGTAACTAGTTTATGATTATTCATTAGAATTCAGCCAAAATATCAAAAATCTTTCAACAATAATTTTGTTCATTTTTTATTTTTGCAAACTCTAATTACTAGGGTGTAAAATGACATTGTAAAGTACACCTATACATATTAAAAGACAATAAATATAGTGTTAAAATTCAGACTTTAGAATGGTTAGGTTTTCGACTCAATGAGGTAGAGACTCTCTCATGAAGAGAGATCTACTTCGAGACTTAGAAAAGACCAACAAATAAAAATCTAACCTGGAAAAAAACAATCAAACAACAATGCAGTTTACTTAGGTGGGGTGCACTAGGGATAATGTGTCTTTTTCTTGCACAATACTCAGACTCTTACAGACCATTAGGTTTCCTAGTGACCTTAGGTGGCGACTCCTAAAAAAATATAATTATAATTATATGGTTATAAATCCTTTTTCCGCGCACCTCCTCCCCTCTTCGGGAATGGCAGCGCATGAAGTGAAAAAATTTGTTGTCGTGACATGTCATTAGAAGGATCTTTTTAACCAACTAAACACATTAAACTTTTCTTTTAAGTATACCCAAGTTTTTCTATTAAAATGATCCATAAAAAGTATAAAATATAGATTTTTACCAAATGAACAAGGTTTGATAGGACCACAAACATCAACATGTATTTCTTGTATGGGTTGATTTTTTTCTTAATGTAGATTCCTTCAAAAAACTCTTGCAAAATTGTTTGCCCACTAAACATCCTTTACACTACTAATTTGGATGCATAATAGATGGTAGGCCCTTCAACATCTTCTTTTCTATCATCATCTTAAAGTTATCAAACTTTTCAAAATCACCACCTAGTTTTTATAGATATACCTTTCTCAGATTGTTAGATCCTTGATTTGATGCTTGAAAACCTTCTCATGCTTGCTTGGCGGTGGTTGCATTGGTCACTATTTCAAAAGTGACATCATTTACACATTGGTATGAGTGCTTATCAATCCTTTCTTCATTCCTTTTGCATGACCTCCCTTTAGGCTTGTAGATTCGATAAGGAGAACATACTTGTGATATTCTCTTTCCTTGTTATTGGATCAATTGCTTCAGGGCCACTTCGATTACTAGAGCCAAAGCAATGTTTCATAGCATGAATACCTTTACAAATCGTAGCAAGTTTAATGTAGAGTATTGAGAGAAAAAACTATCTTTAAATATGGAAAAAAAAAGCTTATATCAACATGGAGAGGGAAGTCCATATTTATACTAGAGAGGAGAGGTTACTTAGTGATTACCTTACGATTACCAATAAGTAACACCCTTAGATAAATAGACTAGGTTCATTTCTCATGGGCGAACCAAGTCAAACCACACCTCTAAATAAATAGACTGGGTTCATTCCTCATGGGCAAACCAGGTCAAACCTAATAACCAACAAGGCTAAAGTCAACATCAGTTCATCTATAGGTTCCTTAAAGCCTTTTTCAACCATCTCTCATACATTATAGAAATTTAGTCAAGTTTGTTCTTGAATACACCAAGTTTCACAATTGTCCTTTGTCAACCTACGACCTTGAAGTGGAAAGTTTAAAGTTGTCATGTTAACCACTTGTTGTAAAATAATGATAAGGCGTGATAACTAATTTATAAAAACAAACACAAGAACAAAGCTAAGGAACAAGAAGTAGAATGAGAGAAATGATGTTTTTTTATTAAGTGTTCTCTCAAAAGATACACTTTTCAGCTCTTCTAAATATATATACCAATGGAGATCACTTGTTTTGTGCTTGTCCATTTACAAAAATCGTATGGGGTTCTATCCTTCGTTTGTTGCGGAATTCAGAAGTCTGTGGGGGGATTGGGCTGATGAATTTGAATTTGCTAAGAAAAGTGCTTTCCTTGTATTATTTTGAGACTAGCTTGGCATGGAGCTGTTTATATTGTTTGGAGAGAAGGAATTCCAGAATCTTCAATTATGTGAGTTCATTCCCACTTGATGTACCTTCTCAGGTTATGCATTGAGTTGAGTTGAGACTACACAATGACCAAACTGCTTTTCTCAACTCAAAACGATCCTTCTTTGAGTGAATTTCGTTGCTGGTGGAAGTTCAATTACGTTGTATAGTTTGGCTTGTTTCCTGTTTACTGGTTTGGCTCGTAGCAGGTCATGAGACCCTGCTTGACTGCTTTCAGGTGGCTAATAAAATTTAACCTCATACAAAATAAAGCTTCTAGAATATCCTAAAAATCTCTCGCACTATAATGTTTATTTTTGCATGAATATATAAATATTAATTTTCGCATAACATTTAATTACATTACAGGTAACTTGAACAAAACAGGCACTTAAACAGGTTTCAGGGACACGGCTGATGCAAATAAGCAAGCTACAATATTTAGACTCCACTCCTGATTTCCTATATTCACTTCCAAGTCGTCTAGACACCACGGGGCAAGAACCCTCTCGCAGGATACCTATCCACGCCCACCAAGAAAATTGGCCTTTGTTCGATTCAATTCAGCTACAGCACTGCTAATATCCATTCTCTCTCGTGGGAACTTTTCAGAGCAAAACACTCCTATCTCGCAAATTGAAATCAAACACTCCACGATTTGATCAGCTTCTATCAGAAGTTTTGGGTCCGCGACATCAAATACACGGTCAGGTAACGCCATTTTAACATAACTGTGAAGTTCTAGTCCATCTTTAAACATGCCATCTGTAGGTCTCTTCCCAGTAATCATCTCCAGCAGTAGGATGCCATAGCTGTATACATCCCCGGAAGTTGACACCTCGCTTCCGATGCCATACTCTGCAGTCAGTTTGTTTGAATGGTTAATTAATCAGAGGTGTTTATGACCTTGGAGAAAAAAGAAAACTTCTAGTGTTGTTTGTTACCTGGAGCAGCATAGCCGACGGTGCCTTTCAATCCAACAGAGCTTGTCTGACCTGAAGATGCTTCAGAAAGGAACTTTAACAGCCCAAAGTCCCCAACATGAGCAGTCATATCTCCATCGAGAAGAACATTGCTAGGCTTGAGATCACAATGTGCAATAGGCGTTTCGCATTGGTTGTGCAAATAGTCGAGCGCATTAGCCACATCAATTGCAATGTTTAACCTCTGAATGAGATTAATATTTTTTGGCTTATGCACTTCCTGATCCAATGAATGGATTGGATGCAACCATTCTTCTAGACTTCCATTCATCATGAACTCATAAACTAGAGCTTTGAAGTCATTGCCTTGAAAATCAACGCCAGCATATGCACATAACACTTTGACAAGATTTCGGTGCCTGATCCTTAACAAGGATGCACATTCTCTCATGAAGCTTTTGGAAGCTCCTTCGCGTAGCAAGTTGAATACTTTCACTGCAACAATCACTCCATCAAATGCGAATACTCCTTTATACACAGACCCAAAACTACCAGCACCGATTAAATTGTCAGAAGAGAATCCATTAGTTGCTTGAAGTAGGTCTTTGTAGGCTACTCTTGGGAACGACACTCCACATAACAGCTCTGAAGTGGCCTGATCATTTTTTATTTCTCTCGATGATTTTTTCAAGCAGAAAAAATATAAAAATGATGTGATGAAGATTACTCCAATAAAGCCACAGGGAATTGCGATTATCAATGCCAGCTTGGTAGAAAATTTTGGCTTTTTTGACTTGGATTTGCATTTGGGCAGATTCAACTGAAGAATTCCACCACAAAGATTCTTGTTCCCCGAAATTGAAATCGCACTTGTATTCCCAAAAGCACCGTTCATGGGCACCTCACCTTCAAGGTCATTAAATGACAGGTCCAAACTCTGCAACTTGAAGTCTCCCAAAAACTTGGGAATTTGGCCAGTCAAGTTGTTGTGAGAGAGATTAAGATCTTGAAGTGCTCTCAAAGATCTCAAAGACTCGGAAATGGGGCCTTGAAAGAGGTTCCCATCCAAATACAAATATTCCAAACTCTCGCAACTGCCAAGACTTGCGGGGATTTCCCCAGTCAAGTTGTTTTTGGAGATGTCCATGTATCCAAGACTCACTAACTTGCCAACTTCGAAGGGAAGGGACCCAGTCAGCTGATTTTCAGACAGGACCAAAAACATTGACAAGGATGAAATGCTAAGGACCTCTTTTGGTATGGGACCACTGAGATGGTTTTGGGAGAGAGCCAAGACCAACAATTTCCGGCAGTTTCCAAGGCTTGGAGGGATGCTTCCCTGTAGATTATTTTGATCAAAATCAATTTGCAGCAACGAGGTGATGTTCCCTAAAGAAGAAGGGATGCTCCCTGATAATTTGTTTACACTAAGATAGAAATCAGCTAAATTCTGTAATTTACCAATAGATTCTGGTATGCTACCAGACAAATGATTTCTCTCTAAACCCAAAGCCTCCAGGCTTATGAGATTTCCAATGCCATCAGGAATGCTTCCTCGGATTTGATTGCTTCCAAACGTCATCTGCTTGAGCTTTGTTGAGAGGTTGCCAAGCATACCAGGCAGCTCCCCTCCAAAATTGTTCTTAGTTAAATCCAGAACTTCCAACTTGCTGCTGTTTGAGAGGGTGTAGAGAAAGGACAAGTCATCATCCTCGTCGTTTCCGAGTCCATTCTCCCTCACTTTAAGAACCCTGAGGTTAGGCATGCTTGCTAAAGGGGGAACTTTTCCGGTGAATGCATTGGATGAAAGGTCAATCTGAGTAATTTTTGAGGCATTTAAGAGCGTCGCTGGAATTGGTCCTCTTAATCGATTGTCTCGAATGTCAAAAACTTCGAGATTTGGAAGAGTTAGGCCTATGTTTGGAGGAAGTGTACCTTGAAATTTGTTATAAGGCAGGGAGAAATGAATGAGAGCAGAAATATTGTATAGGGAGGGAGGGATTGTACCACTCAGATTATTTAAACCGAGTGAAAAGAAGTTTAACGTTTTCAGTTTCCCAATACTATTGGGAATACCCCCTTTCAAATGATTGTTTGTTCCATCAATTTTAATTATAGATGAAAGATTTGCGAAAGAGAGTGGAATCATTCCATCTATATGATTGTTTCTAAAACTAAATACCTGCAGCTTTGGTAATGATCCAAGTCCTGCGGGAAGGTTGCCGGTAAGATTGTTTCCCTCTAAATTAAGGCTCAGAAGGTTCGAGCAATAAGAAATGTTAGCTGGGATTTCACCACTGAACGAGTTGTTCCCAAGGATCAGTGTCTGTAGCCGAACCAAGCGACCTAGTTCCTGGGGGATAGCATCGGAGAAACTGTTGTTTTGCAAGCTTAGTAGCCTGAGAAAACTCAAGTTCCCAATGTGCGGAGATAGGCTGCCCACCAGTTGGCTGGAGTGGAGGTCAAGCTCTGTGACCCTCTGACCCTGTCCTCCACATGTCACTCCTGACCACTGGCAGAAGTGTAGAGATTCATTCCACGAGCTTAGTTTTGCATGGGGGTCTGAAATTTGAGCCTTGAAAGCTAGTAGAGAGAGTTTGTCTGTCTCGGTCTCTCCTCTAGCTAATGAGAAGGAGAAAGAGTGATGAATTATTTGCAAGAAAAGAAACCACAATATGCATGAACTCATCATGCTTGAAAGCTTCAGCTTCAATGAGAGGGCTTTGATGTGATGCTCCATGGATAAAACAATATCACATGAAAAGAAATGATGGGATCCTTAAGATGCATTCGAACTCAATTTGTACCCTCTTCAGATTCATCAACAACCACTTGACCCCTATAAATGGTTCAAGAAAGCATTGTGAATGACTTTCCATTTTCACACATCGAAAAGGGTCCATTCTTCAAAGTCAAAGATGGCTCCTCTCATTTTATTTATTTATTGCTCACAAAGACAAGCTCTGTGACTCTCAGACCCTGTCTTCCATCAGGCTTGCTTTGATGGTCTATGAATCAAATATAATATAGGAAACGAATGAATACTTGCATCCTTAAGATGCATTCAGACTCACTGAGTTCCTTTTCAAGATTCATCAGCAAACATTTGACCCCACTTTGGCTTTAAGTCCACTAAGCTTTACATAATTCAAGAAAGTTGATGTGCATGAGCTTCTATTTTCATAACCCTTTGAAGAAGTCAAACACGGCATCGAATACGTGCAATTTTGAAAGATGTCTAAGTGGCTGTTTGTTGTTGTGGTTTAACCGGTGTTTGGAAAAAAGTTTAAAATATTATGTGGGTCTGATGACAAAAAATTAATGAAACGCCGGTATAGTAAAAGCAGGTAATTGTCGCTTCGCAGTTTGTATATCAGCTGGTAGAGAGGAACGAGAGTGTAGTGGTGTCTCTGTTTTGTTTCCTTACAAACTTTTTTCTTAATACTATATTTAAGAACACCGGTGTGGATATGTTTTTAGCTTAAGGTTAACTAATTAAAATAATAATAATAAATTTTAAAAAGTTTTTTTAATTATTCCCGAATAAAAAAAATAACACAAAATAAATATCTTATAATCTTAGCACGGTATAAAAATAAAATAACATAAAATAAATATTTTACAATCTGAGCACATGTATTTTGATTTGAATTAATATTTACTTATTAATAGTGATTTATTATTAATAATTTTTTATCTCGCAATCCTAATTTTGCTTCAGATGATATTTTACATATATTGTTCCAAAATCGCAGAAGCTTTCACATATAGATTTAATTTGTGATGAAATTACAAGTAGTTTGATAGGATAATAAAAATAAGTATCTAATTTACTTGAATTATTAATTATATTTTTTAATATTATATCTAATACATATATATATATATATATATATATATATAATTTCACAAGTTGAAAGCAATATGAAAAGTTTGGTAACCAAACACTTGAAAATATTTTTCATTAACCTTAAACTCAATCATAGTTTTAACCAAATACTTTAAAAATTATTTTGAATTACAGCTAAAGTGCTTTTCATGAAACTATTTTTTAAAACATCAACCGTAGAAATAAAAGTAATACCAAATACACTCTAATACTATTGATGCTCAATAAGTGATTTGAGCGTGATAGCAATGTTTTGCTTATTTTGAGAATTGATTTTTATTGAGATCAATATTAGCTTCCTAAATAAAAGAAATGATTTTTTTTTATTTTAAAAGAATCAAGAAAATAATATATTTGCTTTTATTTTTGTAAAATATAATAATTAATTTATTGAATCCGAGAATTTGATCAATATCTCAGTAATTCATTCAATAATTCATAATGTTAACTGTTGAGAATTAATAGTAAGAATTATGATATAAATATTATATTAAACCTACATGTAGGCTAATATTTAATTAAAGAGTTGGAAAACGCATGCTGGGTGAGAGGTAGGTATACTTCATGAACACGTACGCCTTTCTTGACTTGGAAAATGAATAATGGCTGCAGGAGGGATTACCGTGTGAGCACGCAGAGCTGTGATCATTTCGTCCTTCAGCTAGTCCATGAAATCAAAACAACGAACAGGTCAAATTGTGTTCCCTCTTTATTACTCTTCTTGTCAGTGTCATTCATGGAAGTCCTTTGTTAATGGGTTTCTATGTTTGGACTTTGATGGTTTATCATGGGCCTTCATTGGGCCCTTCTCCAATTAGACCAGTCGTTTGAAGAATTGAATCTAGCACCGGCAGGCCTGGGCTCTTGGCAGACATACATTTGTTATCGCCGTCGTAATTTCTATGACCATTCATATTTTTATTAAATATTAAATAAGTTAATTATATCTGAATTCATACATTAAAAAGAAAAAAGAAAAAACACTTCATATTTGATCTTGACATGATAATACGATAAACAACCCTTTAAACTATCTTATTATATCAAATTAGTGTATTTATATTGTACTACGTGATGCTTATCATGCTATGCGGGAATTAAAAATTTAAAAGTATTTAGTTAATTAATATATATATATATATATATATATTATATTTATTAAAAAAAAACATACAGGATTTGAGATAAGCTATCATATCCTAGCTTTCTGAAAGCCTATGGAGGCTGTGATTAGATGCCAATGGGGCAGTGATTTGAGATAAGAATCTGAGCACTCTCTGCATTAAATTCCAAGTTCATTGTGGATGTCGTTCAGGCTGGTCCTGGCTGACATGTGAATTTTGTTTTTTTAGATTAATTTACGTGTATTTTAATTAATTATAAATATTCTAAAAAAAACGATCCTATAAATATTTAATAATCACATGTCTTAACCACATCAGAATAAATCTCTGAATCTCAAAGCTTGTATCACACCGAGTAAGTATACGGTAAGGTTGACATGTGACTTTCATAATACCAACAGCTGCCTTTCAATTATTGGCTGGAACTTGCAAGTGGATTCCACCCTTTATTAAATCGTGTCTAGTTAATTGTCTATTTGTTGCTATGGTCCAACCGATTTTTTATCAAAAAAAAAAATTATTTTAAATAAAAAAACTTAATGTTTTTAGATCATTTCAATGTGTTAATATCAAAAATAATTTTTAAAAATAAAAAAATATATCATTTTAATATATTTATAATCAAAAAATATTTTAAAAAACAATTATAACTACACTCTCAAAAACCCCATAAATCTTGAACAGATTTCTATTAATATATGAAATCGATTCAAAGAGTGTATCTTCAAGATCACATAAAGACAAAATTTAGTCTCCATCATATATATATATCATCGCTATTAATTAAAGGCTGCTAATGACCGTTCATTCTTGTATTCAAGATCAATATTTATTTATGAGAAAACAGTGACAAGGCCCCTTGGTATCCCGCTCTTTTATTTACTTAAATTTTCCACGCACGTCACATCCTAGTCAATTGACCTGTACAAATTTATTTTATTTTCCAAGTATCGAACGAAGACTCGAATTTATTAAAGAACTACCTTAAACAGGTTGGGTATTCAAACCTTTCATTTTTGTAATATTGTTCTTTCAAATACAGAGATATACTGTTTTTTTATATCAGTTCAAAACCATTTCTTTTCTACGAACAACATTAGACGTACATAGTATTTATACTACATCTCTGGAGTTTAAATCAAAACATGATTATTTTATAAAAATCTAAAACAGTTATAGTTTTACTTGTTTAAACTAGACTTGTAAATAATGTTTAAATAAAAATGATTTTTTCTTGAATAAAAAAAAAATACATCCCTTTCCCCACATGATATATATAAAAAAATATATTAGAATCTGAAATCAATAAATGAAGCATATAATTATTGGGGTTTTTTATTTGTCAATATTTACTAGCTAGCAGATATTATTGAAATGAAGGTGCATGCCGCGGAGACTTAGGATTGGTGGGGAGACCTGGATTGCCGGCGGGACCATCTCATCTTCTTTCCCACATGCTCTTATCTCATTCAAAATCTGTGGATGCAAGACAAGTCAAGAAATACTTTATATTATTAGTTATGGGGTAAGCAGTTTCCCGCATTTCAACGCTCAGGAATCTATGAAAATATGGATCTTTATTATCTGATTTGATGTTTTAATTTGAATCTTCACTGCAATAACAGAGAATATTCTTGTGTGTGAGTGTGTGTGTGTGAGAGAGAGAGAGAGAGCATTTGACCGATAAAAGCTTGCAAGTCATGAATATTAATTTCCGGGCAGCTTGCGGTGATTGCTGGAGATGTACAGTGGCGATTATGATACAAGGCAGGATAAAACTTATTTTCATATAATATTAAGAATGTACTTTTTAATTATTATTTAGCAATATTATCAAGAAATATTCTCCATACTAAAACATAGCTTTAGCTAAACACAGGACTTATGACCGATGCTATGCGGCAAACATATCAATTCATTTTGAAACATAAAACATGTTTATTTAAAGTTGGATAAAAACAATTCAAAATTAAAAAGAAAATAACAAAAATAAATAAAGATTAAACTTAATTAGGAAAAAAAACAAGGGGTAGAATAAAAAAAATACAATTCTAAAAAATATCTTCGACCACAAAAAAATAGCAACTAAAAGATCAATGCTCAAATTTGACAAAGCAAAAAACTTGATGAGGGTGAAATTGAAACAAAAAAACTAACTCAATGGGGACTAAATAAAAAGGAAATAGAAGTTTAGGGGCTGGGTTAGAAAATCTGGTCTGACGACACAAAGTGGATGAGAGAGGGAAATAAAAAACTATCGTTGATAACAAATCAGAAATCCTATCTATGCACGCATCACACATCTCCATAGAGATCAGATGGTGTCATTCCAAAATTGTCATTTCAGCCTCTAATTATTGTATGCACATTAATTAATAAAGAAACTAAAATAGATCGGTTGTTTACTATAGAGAAACTATTCACCTACACCCTTTTTTACTGTGTACTGAATGTTTTATCTTCTACTTCGACATGCATTCAATTCGACGTGCATTCAATTGTAATTGTTTGCGTCAATTGCAATTACAAAGATCAAGGGTTCACATTACCTTTTTAGAATCTCAAATTTTGATGGGAAGACACGCGAAGACGGTGCAGATTTTATAATTTCAAAAGTTCGTGATATAATTAATTCCTGTTTGAAAGTTAGCCAATGCACTGCATCTTAAACTCAACATGAATTAAAGAGATGAGGCTAGGCCACGTGAATTGATCTCCCCCATACGTGAATTGACCTCCCCCATCACATCATCTTGGGAAGTTGCTCCCTCCTCAATAAGCTCACCCACCCTCATATCTAAAAAATCAGAAACCTCTAAAAGCCCCCGCTTTCCTTCACCTGGGTTCGCTCTCTTCCTCTTTAAAATCTGTATTTGTCCACAGTTCGTGTTCTTTTCCATTTCTGTTTGTAAGTCCCTGAATTGAAGAATTGTATTCAAATGAATCCCACACCTTCTACGTGTGATGATCTGGTCCTTTTATACTTGCAATATGGTATACAAACTTTTGTATCCTAACAGACTCAACAATTAACAAACTGACTTATAACAAATGCTAACAGAATTGAAATGACTATAACAAACTTAACAAACTAACTCAACAAACCTTCCCTTAAACTGATTTCCTTACAAATCAGTTTTACAAATCAGAAATTGCACATACACCCAGTTGGTCTCTCAACCTCTCAAATGAATCAAGCTTTAAAGGCTTGGTCATAATGTCTGCAATCTGCTCTTGGGAGCTGCACCATTTCAGTTCCACCACACCATTCTTCACTAGATCACGCAGAAAGTAATACCTGATGCTTATGTGTTTACTCCTCCCATGCATAACAGGATTTTTGGACAGTTTGATTGTGGAGCTATTATCACAGTAGATCACACATCCTTTCTGATTCCACTTTAGATAGCTACTAACCCTAAGTAACCATATTGCTTGACAAGCACATAGGGCTGCTAAAATGAACTCTGCTTCTGTTATTGACAGGGTGACAATGGCCTGCTTCTTTGAACTCCAAGCTACTGCTCCCGAACTCATTTTAAACACGTATCCTGATGTGCTTCTTCTATCATCAAGGTCTCCTGCATAATCATTGTCTGAGTAAGCAATTAGCCCTTCTTCTTTACATCATTTCCTATAGTATATTCCCAAAGCAGCAGTTCCTCTTAAGTATCTCAATACTCTCTTCACTGCTGTTGTGTGAAGCTCAGTGGGCTTCTCCATATACCTGCTCATCAATCCCATTACATACATCAAATCTAGTCTGGAAACAGTCAGATACATTAGACTTCCAATGATTTGCTTGTACTGAGTTGGATTAGTTCTTCTTCCTCCTTCATCTTTGGTTAACTTGAATCCGGGTACCATTGGTGTCCTGGTAGAATTGCTATTTTCCATCCCAAACTTCTTCAGAACTTCTTAAGCATATTTTCTCTGAGTGATGAAGATTTCAGCATTGCCTTGAATTACTTCAACCCCTAGAAAGAATTTCATTCTTTCTAGGTCTGTCATTTCAAACTCCCGCATCATTGATGTCTTGAAATCATTGAACAAGTGCTCATCGTTTCCTGTAAAAATCAGATCATCAACATAAATGCTAACAATGAGTATCTTACCCTCTGTTCCATATTTTGTGAACAAAGTGTGTTCACTAGGGCATTTCTCAAACCCTTCCTTGCTGAAGTATGCTTCAATTTTACTGTACCAGGCCCTTGGCGCTTATTTCAGTCCATACAAGGCCTTTTTGAGCTTTAGAACCTTATCTTCTTCCCCTTTCTTCACAAACCCTTTTGGTTGCTCTATGAAAACATTCTCTTCCAGTTCACCATGCAGGAAGGCACTCTTTACATCCAGTTGAAAAACATTCCAGCCTTGTTGAGCAGCTAATGCCAGGATTAATCTAATAGTATCCCATCTAGCAACTGGAGCAAAGACTTCTGTGTAGTCAATGCCATGTTTCTGGGCATACCCCAAAGCAACTAACCTTGCTTTGTGTTTATCCACCTCTCCCTTCTCATTCAATTTCGTTTTGTAAATCCACTTTACCCCTATTGCTCTTGCACCTTTGGGTAAAGTGATCAAGTTCCAGGTATCATTTTTCTCTATTGCTTTGATTTCACATTCCATAGCCTGCACCCATATGGAACTCTTAGTTGCCTCTTCATAGGAGCTGGGATCACCTGTTTCTGTATACATCACCCACTCTAAGTTTTCTTCCCTATCTGACAGACCTTCACCTGTCTCATAATCTGTCATCCACCCTGGTTTTCTGCTGCCTCTCCTCTGTGACCTGACAACTATCTCGGCCTCAACCTCATCCCTTTCATCCTCTGCAGCTGCTGCCTTATCTGCAGCTTCCCATTAATCTCCTATGCTCGGACCCTCATTACAAGGAGCTGATGTTTCATCTGCAGTTGCTGTATTTTCTGCAGCTACATCCCCTTCATCACTCTCATTGTCTCCTTCATCACTCTCATTATCCCCCCATTTCAAGGCATCTTTAAACTCAGATTTGCTCCATTCCCATCCTTCATCTTCAACAAATGTTACATCTCTGCTGATTACAATCCTTTTGGTAATAGGATTGTACATTCTATAGGCTTTTGACTCCTTGCTTACCCCTAGATGCACACACTTCTCACTTTTACTGTCTAGTTTCTTCCTTTTCTGGTCTGCAATGTGTACATATCCTATACACCCAAACACTTTCAGATGAGCAACTG
Organism: Salix dunnii; assembly: GCA_015731905.1. Classification (NCBI taxonomy): domain Eukaryota; kingdom Viridiplantae; phylum Streptophyta; class Magnoliopsida; order Malpighiales; family Salicaceae; genus Salix; species Salix dunnii. The sequence continues at coordinate 15,536,460 of CM027675.1, read as the reverse complement.
AAGGTTCCTGATTTCTCCATACCTCTTCAGGGGTTTTATCCAGAACTGCCAATGTTGGACTTTTGTTCATTAGATACACTGTCCAGTTGACAGCCTCAGGCCAAAACTCTTTGGGAACCTTCCTGTCAATCAACATACTTCTGGTGGAGTTCATGATGGTTCGGTTTTTCCTCTCCGCAATGCCATTCTGCTGGGGGGTATAAGCGGCTGTGAGTTGCCTGCCTATACCATTTGTTTTGCAGAATTCATCAAACTCCATGGAAGTGAATTCCCCTCCCCTATCTGTCCTTAACCCACATATGCTCTCTCCAGCCTCCTTTTCAACCAGCACTTTGAAATTTTTGAACACACCAAAGGCCTCTGATTTTTCTACAAGGAAGTGCACCCATGTCTTCCTTGAATGATCATCTATAAATGTGATTAGGTATCTCTTTCCACTGTGAGAAGCTGGGGTTACTGGCCCACAAATATCGGCATGAATTAGCTGCAACTTGTTGGTGGCCCTCCACTGACTTTGCTTGGGAAATGACTCCCTATGTTGCTTTCCCATTAAGCAACCTTCACATACAACTGTGGGTATTTTCAAAGGGGGCAGTCCCACAACCATCTTCTTGTCATAAAGGTTTTTCAACCCTTATAACCCAAGTGCCCATACCAACAATGCCACAGCTGTGTTTCTTCCTCAGTGGCAGTGTTAAAGCATGCTTGTTCCTTAGATGCTACAGTTGCTAATATAACAAACATCCTATTTGTGGACATTATACTCTTCATTATTAATCCTCTAGAGGGATGAAACATTTTGCACATGCCATTCTTAATAAGTATAGCCAACCCTCTCTCCTGAAGTTGACCCAAACTTAGCAAATTGTTTTTCAAATCAGGACAATAATACACTTGGGAAATTACTTGTGTTATTCCATCTACTTTCATCCTAACACTTCCCCTACCCATTACTGCCATTCTAGCATTGTTTCCCAATTTGACCGATTGCCTAAATTCATTATCAAGGCTAATAAACCACAATTTGCTACCAGTCATATGATTACTACAACCAGAATCAAGGAACCATACCTCATCCCTTGTAGCCTTGTGCTGCTCCACTTGAACCATGAGGAGTAATTCTTCTTCCTCCTCCAATTCTGCGTAACGAGCCCCTCTCTCCCATTATGGGCATTCGTACTGAAAGTGCCCTAATTTGTGGCACTTGTAGCACTCAATTAGTTCTTTACTAAACTGACTCCTTCCCCTTCCTCTTCCTCTGCCCCTAGCCCCTTGGAATGCACTGAATGGCCCTCTGCCCCTGCCTCTGGTTCCCCTCTCATCATAGGTGACCTTGAGGGCTTGTTCTTCTTCCTTATACTCTTGCATTCTCTGCTCATGGACTAGCAGGCTACCATGCAATTCATCAATGTTCATTATGTCCAAATCATTCGATTATTCGATCGAGCAGACCACATAATTGAACTTTGAAGTCAATGATCTTAGTATTTTCCCAACAACTACATTTTGTTCTAGTTTTTCACCATGCACCTTCATTTTATTCACTACTGTAAGAGTCCGAGAGAGATACCTGTCTACCTTCTCTCTTTCTTTCATACTCAACAGTTCAAATTCTCTTCTAAGGGCCTGTAGTTGAGCTCGTCTGACTTTGGTGGATCCCTGGTATTTCTGCCTCATCGAGTCCCAGATGGCTTTGGCAGTTCCCTTATCCAAGATTGTCTTCATGATTTCTCGGTCGATGGCTTGAAACAAGAAGTTTTTTATTTTCAAATCCTCCAGTCTAGCTTCTTCTGCAACCTTCCTCTGTGTTTCACTCGATGTGGTTGCCCTAGCTGGGATTCCATCTTCCACCAGTACCCACAATTCTTTGCTTCGAAGAAAGTTCTACATCATCATAGACCAATGGTCATAATATCCATCAAATGTTGGAATTCCAGCTTGCATAAATTGTTCTGAGTTCGCCATTTTGATTTCTGAGTTTTTTTTTTTAAATTTCTTCACTGTTCATGAAATTTCTTTACTGTAGAAATTTCTTCACGGTTCACCTCTCTGTGTTTCCCTCTCTCTCTTTCTCTCGGTGTTTCCCTTTCTCTCTCTCTCTTTCTCTCTGTGTTTCCCTATTTCCCCTCTCTCTTTCTTCTTGCTTCAAATCGACGATCTGTGGTGGTGGCAGATTGTTGATTTTCCTTTCGTCACTCTCAGTGATTTCTTCTTTGACACACAGAATCAAGGAAGAATCCTTTGATTGATCTCTTCTTCTCTTCTTCAATTTCAGGAACTACGTGATTTCTGCTGAATCACGTCTTCTTCACCTTTCAATCACAGAAGAATCAGTTTTGGTTCTCTGCGTGTATTCCTCTCTCTACTTCTCACACTCTCCAGCGTGAGAGTTCACTCTCTCTTTCAATCAGTCCCTTCACAATGCTCTGATACCACATGTAAGTCCCTGAATTGAAGAATTGTATTCAAATGAATCCCACACCTTCTACGTGTGATGATCTGGTCCTTTTATACTTGCAATATGGTATACAAACTTTTGTATCCTAACAGACTCAACAATTAACAAACTGACTTATAACAAATGCTAACAGAATTGAAATGACTATAACAAACTTAACAAACTGACTCAACACTGTTTATATTTTTAAGTAACTATATTTTGATTCTTTTTTGGATTTTTTGAAGGCTAATGGAAGATGATGTTTCAAACCCGTTTCGAAGAATGTCAATGCGAACTCGAAAGATTGCTCCAAAAATGGCCCTTGCGCTTGCCAGCAATGATAACAAAACTCAAGTTCCTGATTTTTTATTCAAGGATTTTTTAATTTTGCAATTATTTGAACTATTAAATAAGAGAGTAGTGAAATGGGGTTCTGTTTTTAAATGAAAAGGTTGAATTTTTTTATTAATATTTGGCTGATTTAAGAAAGATATTAGTTACTGGGGCTTTGTTTTTAATTGGGAAGATCTAAGCTTTTTGTTGTTTTACTTATGTTTCATTGATTTAAAGAAGATGGTTTGTTTTCTTTAAGGCATCGATTGCTAGAAGAAAAAAGATATTCCTCGACGGGGATGATGATCAGGCAATACAGAAAAGAAGTTCGGATCGATTGAGAGAATGAGGCAAGTCATTCAATCTTTTCTCATTCGGTAGAAGAAGGTAGTTTACTAAGTCGACCATAGAGAAAGCTTAAGGCGTGTTTGAGGGAGAAAAAGTCAGTTTACTTATTCGATATTCGAGCAAGGGGAGAGGGTGCAGTTCTTTCGTTAAGTGGTGAGAGATTGGTGAGATCATCTGCCAAGTGGCCTATTAGTTCTTTTCTGAGAGAGGTGGCATTGCCTATATCTATGAATTCTTTGGGAATGATTATACAGGGATGGAAATAATAGAAGCAGTTGATGATGATGAGGCTTCTCTTGACGATGATGGTATTAGAGTCTCTCATTCATTTCTCTCTTTTGTGTTTTTTTTTTTTTGTCTTGAAAAACCTTTGTTTCATTTACCATTGGTATGCTTTGCTTTGTATAGTTTAAAGTTAAAAAGAATGTCCTTTGATGCATTGAAGGCGTGCAATGTTTTCTGTGTATGATATGTTTATGTTTTCCTGTCATTTTTTCTTTTGCAAGAACTATATATAGCTAGCTGGTTTTTTTTATTAGTATTCACAAAGAAGTTTGTTTGGTGCATCTTTTTTCTGTTATTTTTTTCATGGAGTCAGTTATCTATTCTGATACATCTTCTGTTTCGGCAAGACAAGTTTCTGGTACTTTACTATTTGGATTGAAACATGTCCCTTTTATGGATTTGTTTTTCAATAATGTTATGCAAAGCTATGTCCCATATTTATGTTTAATTACCTTTATTTTAAAATATTGAAACATGTCCCTTTTGCAAATTTGTTCTCCAAGGATGTTTGCGTAGCGTGCATTTATTTAAAAAGTTTTGAACTTGACATTTTGATCTTCAATCCATAACCAGCATTTGATTCTTTGAATGGGGAGAATGAGAATCCTTCTTTAAATTCCTTCCAAGTTATTGTCAAAAGTAGTTGGAGTTTGATGGGAGTGCATGGCAAAGTGAGAGTTGATCATATGTTTATGTCTTTTTGCCATAATATTTTAAAACATTCTTTGATCTCCATTGCAGTCTATATACAAAAGAAGCATAAAGACATAAAGAGTAAGACTCGACAAGTAAAAAGCACTTGAGAATGCTAGGAAAGCCCCAAGAAATTTCCTTAAGCTCTTACATGAGGTATGAATGAAAACGCTAAACATGTATTAATTGTATGAATAGTAGATCTAAATGTTCAACTGATGAAAACATTCAAACTTGGAAGCTTTGCCCCCGCATGTTCCATCATATATAAGGGCAGTAGTGGGACCTCCAAGCTCTACCTGCCATAGGCATTTCTGCATTATTTGTGAGTTCACTTCCAATTATACATGTGCGAAATGTGGAATGTGCTTTTGTTCAATCTGTTGCCAGAAGATACATGATAGTACCCGTTGCCTGAAATTTTTGGTTTGATTGGTAAGACTTGAGTGGGCCTTTTTTCTGTAGACATAACAACACTTCACTTGCTCACTTTGATATATTGGAGCTATTTATGGATTATGCCACTCTGATTTTCAATATTTGTGGATATAAGCAAAATGAGGCTTTATTCTCCATTATTCTCTGTATATGAACATCTGTTTCACTTGATTGAGTCAGATGACCAAGGGTATATTTTGATTCCTTCTAGACTTTTTTAGCAAATGTCTTGCTAGGTTGTTCGTGTTATTAGATCATTTTAGACTTTAAGTCAATATTTATTACTGTGTTGAAATCGTGTTCTTGAAATTTTTTTAATTTTGTTTTTACTTAAAATTATTTTTTTAGTATTTTTGAACTGTTTTAAGGGTTTTATATAAAAACAAACTTTCAAAATAATAATATCTTAATGATTTTTAAGCAAAAAAAAAAAAACTTTAAAAAATAACTAAATAACTACTGCAATAATATTGCTATAATATCAGATACTGTCTAAAATTCATTCTTTATTTCCCATGGGAAAGCATAATCTATCTGTCGTTTCAAGTGAAAAGGATTATTTAGATGTTTTTCATTGGGAAACCGGGTTGCCCCTAATAACCAAACCCAAACGAGCGCAAAGATTAAATCCATTTTATAAAATAGACAAGTTGACATTTGCCAATTATATATTGCATTATTTCTAATATTTTTGCCTTCCAGTGTCTAGAGTTGTCTCTTTTGACTCTACATCATTAGTTTACGAACAGTAAAAGTAAATAGAGGTGATTTTTCAACTACTAAGAATTCGATAGATTTTCTTGAAACAAACACTCGATCCAGAAACGTATCAAATCAATTTCTTAATGAAAGTCCTATTAGCATAACGATTACTAAAAGTAGAAAGGTCTTGGATTTAAACATTAATGAAAAATGATTTTTACTATTTATATAGACACACAATCATTGTGTTTTTTAGCTTTTTGTTTGGGAGTATTTTTATTTTTTATTTTTGTGTTTGGCAAAATAATCAAAACACCTATATATAAGAAAAAATAGCATTTTAACTGCCAAGAGCATTACCGTTAATGCATATATTTTTTAAAATTGATAGATACAAAATATCCCCATATAAGATAAAACTACACAGTAAATATTGGGGTCAGTAGGGCCATTGTATTTTTTTTTTAAAAATGGTCAAATATGCATATACCTCCATATAAGATAAAATCCAAGAGTTACTGTTTTGGGTGTAACTGTAATTTATCATTTTTTGATTATATATTCTGGCGAGATATTGTTTTCACGTAGTCAAACATGTCACCCGTTCCGCGTTCATGTGGATTTTGGACGGCGCATGCAGTGGTATCTGGTATGTAAAAATATCACACCGAAGTCTAGAATTACTCCCCGTCATGTTCTTTTTCTCCTGATGCGACACATGTGGTTCCAAGGTGGCCGGAGACATATCGATAGTCAGTTGAAGTTTTTTCCTTATTTTCTCTCTCCTACATGTGAAAATACATGTTAGACCCCGTTTTTTAGTGGATTTTCATTGTGGTCTATGATCTTTCAATTATTTTGTATGATCCTTATTTTTGTTATTTAAATTTTGAATGATTTCAATTTTGTAATTCAATGGAAATTGATTATATATTGTAGTTTCATTTCGATTTTCAATCTTTTTAATTTTCTGTTTGGTTTGAAATCCTTAATATTTTTTATATCAAAGTTTTAATTTGTTTCAACTTTATCCTTCAATTCAAAGTGATTATATATTTTAGTTTCATTTCAATTATTGGTCTTTTAATATCTGGTTGTGTGAAATTCTCTAATTTTTTAGATACCAAAATTTAGATTTGTTTCAATTTTATCTTTTAAATTAAATTTATTAAGGTCATACAATTTTACTAATTAAATATTGAAATAATAAAATACAATACGTATAAAATTAATCAGTTTTCTATATAAATAAAAAAAAACCCGACATATCGCGTGGGCATATTCGCTAGTGTTCTCTAAAGATGATGGAATGGCTAGCATGTCCATCCATCATGCATCTATTTTTTTTTCTTACAAAAATACTTAAATAGCCCCACTACACTGACTAATTATAAAAAAACCATAAACAAGATGACATGGATACCCTTTAATTTAAGAGTTAAATAGCTTCACGGACATGAGAGAGCTAACCCTAATTGTTAGGAAAATAAAAAAGAAAAGATTTAAGGGCAGTATTGTAATCTAGATTTACAATAAAAAGCAAGTTACTGTTTTGCCGCGGGGGCAATTTGAGAACACCAAAATTGTACGGATTTTTTATATCTCAATATATTTTTCAGATCTTTTAATCTTTTGGGGAACATTTTATTTTAGTTTTTTTAAATTCAAACCATTTAATTTGAGCCGGAACAGGTTTAAATAAACTGCTTTGGCTGGAAGTTGACTTCCTACCCACGGTGAAGCAAGTCATTTGATTGTCATTTTCTCTAGGTCATCATCTCGCATTGCTTTCACACTTCTTAAGCAGCAACGCGTCCATATCTCTTCCCGTGATGTGTTGAGCAATAATCACCACCACCACCACCACCACCACCTTATTTAACACTTTCCCAGCTTTCGTAGCCTCCATAAAGAATCCTTCTTGTTTCAAGAAAACAAAATGGATCGCAATGGAAGAGATGGCGTCAAGGTCGAGAATGGTTATGATTTGGAGGAAGATCATGATCACAAGAAGAAGGACAAGAAAGGGGAACAAAAAGAAGAGTTGTCAGTGGAGAGAATATTTGAGAATCAGGAAGTGCCGTCATGGAGGAATCAGCTGACACTGAGGGCCTTTGCGGTGAGCTTTTTGCTGAGCATTTTGTTCAGCGTCATCGTAATGAAACTCAATCTTACAACTGGTATCATACCTTCCCTCAACGTCTCTGCTGGCCTTCTGGGCTTCTTTTTCATCAAGACTTGGACAAAGCTTCTTGAAAAGTCTGGCCTTTTGAAGCAACCATTTACGAGGCAAGAGAACACAGTCATCCAGACTTGTGTGGTTGCCTCCTCTGGCATTGCCTTTAGTGGTATGCTTTCTGTACTCCTTACTGCCATTAATTATCATTCCATCTCTCTTACTTTTGGGGTTGAGGAGACATGTAGGCTTCTTTGATCAAGATATTACAATTTCTATGCATATGGTTTCGTTTCTGCTCTTTAAGGTTGAAAACTTACAGCAGTTACATAGATTCAATGTCAAGTTTTGCTTCTTCTAACTGCTATATCACATGACAAGGCGACCCTTTTTTTCTTTTTCTCTCCGGATCCCTTTTATCACGGATGTGATTTGCTTTACATGATCCTTGAAGACAATAATTTTTTAGAGACAAATCAAAATTGAGGTTCTATGACTACCAGCTCTGCTATTGCTTCAGCCACTTGTGAAGTTTTACTAAACTAATCAACACTTGAACTTGCTGTCAGAGACATGAAAAAATCTACTTTAGTTAAATGGTCTGCAGATTTTCTCTACCAGCTCTTATCTGTCTCATGGAGTGTGATGGTGCTTTTTATTTTTCTTATGATACTCCACGAGGCATAAAGTGTGGCAGTGAAGCCACGCTAGTGATATACTTTTTTGACAGCTCAATTCATATGAGATGGATATGGATGGCTTACTAAATTTTAAAGTTATATAAGAATAGATTCTGATGAGTGGAAAAAGAAGTCCTCCCCATTAGTAAGAGAAAAGTAAATATGAATAATTAATTTGTGTGTTCTATTAATCTAAATTTTATCATATAAACATGTGCACTTAAATGTTCAAGCGGTGGAATATTTTTTATATCATTAATTAATTCTAATTAGAATAAAAAAGATTAAGAAGATTTGAACCGGTAATTACTTAGTTTTAAGACTTTGAATCATGGTAACCCCAAAACTTAACAGCTACAAGAAGTCACAAGGAAATAATTTATAATATTCATTTACTGAGAATCATTAACATAATGTCAAGATGAATTATACACTGCATTTCCAGCTTGTTTCGGAGCTGAAACAGCTAGTTTGTGATTAAATTAAGCTTGTTGATTTTATGCAATAATAGTTTCCAGTCTATAATTTGTTTCTTGTTTCCTTATAAAAGGAGGCTTTGGGAGTTACATGTTTGGAATGAGTGAAGCTGTGGCCAAACAATCAACGGAACATACAGATGCCTTCAAAAATCCATCCCTGTCTTGGATGATTGGCTTTCTGTTTGTTGTTAGCTTTCTTGGACTCTTTTCGGTGGTGCCTCTTCGAAAGGTAGACTTTACAGCCTCTGTCATCACTCAATTTCGTCATAATTATAGGAAATAGAGAACTTCTCTCTGCATTTTTTCATTTTGTTGAATGTATTGGCTCTGCCAAAATCTAGTCTTCATTGTTACCATGGTTATTTCCAGGTCATGATTATAGACTTCAAATTGACATATCCAAGTGGCACAGCAACTGCTTATCTCATCAACAGCTTCCACACCCCTGCAGGAGCCAAGCTTGCAAAGTAAGGCATTATCAGACCTCGTGCACTTGTAGTTGGATGATCATTCGGCATGTAAAAGCATTGAACTTTATTGTTTTTCCTACCGTTGCAGAAAACAAGTGAGAGCGTTGGGCAAGTTCTTCTCATTCAGCTTCTTGTGGGGTTTCTTTCAATGGTTCTACACTGCAGGAGATGGTTGTGGATTCGCTGAGTTCCCCTCACTTGGGCTTAAAGCTTATGAAAACAAGTAAAAGCATTGCTCAAACCTCAAAAAAATTATCATCCTATTGAATGTAGTTACATTTATGAGGGCACTGTGTTTCAAATTATATGTGGTTTCTTTGACTAATAATGTTCTTGTTACATTGCAGATTTTACTTTGATTTCTCAGCAACATATGTCGGAGTAGGAATGATTTGCCCATACATCATAAACATATCAGTTTTGCTTGGAGGAATTCTTTCCTGGGGTCTCATGTGGCCTCTCATAGATACAAAAAAAGGTGATTGGTATTCAGCAGACCTCAAACCTGGCAGCCTACATGGCCTTCAAGGTTACAAGGTAAGTTTTTTAAAAAGGTTAAGGTGAAAAGAGAGCTATTCTATAGACCCTCTCATTCATACCGACGCTTATTCAATGAACACAGGTATTTATTGCCATTGCCATGGTCTTGGGTGACGGTCTGTACAACTTCTTCAAGGTGCTAAGCCGAACACTCACTGCCTTGTTTTTTCAACTTCGTGGGAGAGATGCAACTGGTGCCCTCCCTATTGCAGACCGCTCCTCTCCCGAGACCTCCAGGATCACCTACGATGATCAACGCCGCACCCAACTATTTCTCAAAGATCAAATCCCAACATGGTTTGCTGTTGCTGGCTATGTCGCAATTGCTGCCGTCTCCACAGCCACCGTTCCGCAAATATTTCCCGAACTCAAATGGTATTATATATTGGTTATCTACATCTTTGCCCCAGCCCTTGCATTCTGTAATGCTTATGGCTGTGGCCTCACTGACTGGTCCCTAGCTTCCACCTACGGGAAGCTTGCTATTTTTGTAATTGGGGCATGGGCTGGTGCCTCTCATGGTGGAGTTCTTGCGGGACTCGCGGCCTGTGGAGTCATGATGAATATTGTCTCCACAGCCTCTGACCTCTCTCAGGATTTCAAGACTGGTTATTTGACCCTTTCTTCACCACGGTCCATGTTTGTGAGCCAGCTAATTGGCACTGCAATGGGTTGCATAATTTCGCCTTCCGTCTTTTGGCTATTTTTCAAGGCCTTCAAGGATCTTGGGAAACCTGGAAGTCAATACCCTTCTCCTTACGCTATTATATATCGAAACATGGCTATATTGGGGACAGACGGATTCTCGTCTCTGCCAAAGAATTGCCTCTATCTTTGTTATGGGTTCTTCGGTGCAGCTATTCTGATAAATTTGATCAAGGATGCATTGGGTGAGAAATGGGCTAGGTTCATTCCCAATCCAATGGCGATGGCTATACCTTTCTATATTGGCTCATACTTTGCGATCGACATGTGTGTGGGAAGCTTGATTCTATTCATCTGGGAAAAGATTGACAAGGCAAAGGCAGATGCTTTTGGGCCAGCAGTGGCTTCTGGTTTGATATGTGGGGATGGGATATGGACTTTGCCTGGTGCGATACTTGCTCTAGCAGGAGTAAAACCTCCGATCTGCATGAAGTTTTTGTCGAGGGGAACGAATGCTAAGGTCGATGCGTTCTTAGGGTGATAAAGTTGAAGTTCAAATCAACTTCAATAGAAACTGTAAAGTTAAGCTGATTTGCTTCCTAGACTAAGGCTATGAAGTTTACATATGAAGTTCGACTTGAAAATCCTGTGGATAATCACTAGCTATTTGGTGAAGACGACAACCATTTTCTCTAGAATCATTTCTGGAGAAAAAAATCGTGTCTATTTACTTGGAAATATGTTTATAGTTATTTTCTTGTCTAGTTTGAAGAAGACAGTGAAACAGATACATCAAACAATCTGCAAACGGAAAATCACAATTCACTCTGTCAGCTTTAAACATATTACAGGTTGCAGTCATGCTGATTTCGAACGTATTACAACTATCTTTGTTGATGATTTCTTCTTCCTTATTCGAATATGACCTATTGAAAGACAATAGATGCAATGGAAAGTTACAAAACTAAAAATCAAGAAGAAAATTTTAAAGGTAGTTAATCTCATTTAGTGTTTTTCTATTGTGAATTACTCTTTCATACATGAATTATGCTTGTGCTTTTAAATATATTTATAGACTTAAATTCCTTGAGAACCATGAATTTAAACTAAACAAGAAAACTTACTCTGATATAATCAAGTATTTTTCTGATTTGACCAGTCATTTGGTTTATTTAATTCAACCAATTGATTATCATTCATAAAATTTGTAATGGTATTTCTATCATTCATATCTTCTTCTCAATCATTATCACTATAAACCACAAGTTTAAAGCTATTAAAATATCCATTGAACAAGTCAAAATCAACAATACTTTAATATGTTAAAGAATTCATTCTAATGTTTTAAAATATGTTATAGTTAGTGTGTCCATAAAACTACTCATAAGCTCTACTCTAAAAAGAATATTTGAATGAGTTAATGTTAAATATCTCAAAATCTCAAACAAACTCTTGAATGTTATAGAATTTATCTTCTCTCCTTCATCACTCTTTGATATCTTTACTTAACTAAAGTGTTCATATTTGCGCAATCTTTCATCTTGAATGTTTTGAGAATCTCATTTGCAAACTTCTCTTGCTCATAAAGATTCCATCTTTTTCTAGTTTGATCTTAATCTCTATATAGTATGACATAAGACCAATATTTATCATCTTAAATTCTTTTATCATTGCTTGTTTCAAGTCTTCAATATATTTAGATTATTGTTTCTAAATATTAAGTGATTCATATTAAAGTATATAATAAGAGTATCATCACTTTCTTTTATCTTGAAATAGATAACACATTCATAGGAGAATTTTACAAATCTATTATTTGAGAAATAACCATTAATGCAACAATACCAAGCCCTTAGGGATTGCTTCAATCCATAAAATATTTTGTTCAACTTTAAAAATTTGACTTCATGTCCCTTCACTTCATAAATCATATGTTTCTTAATAGACTTTTTCTTCAAGAAAGTCATCTAGAAATGTTGATTAAGAAAGTCATTAAAAAATGCTAATTTAACATCTATACGGAAGATTCTTCATTTATATTGAAAAAATATGGCAATTATTAGTCGAATACTTTCTAATCTAACAACCTGAGCAAACAAAAGATCATAATCAAACCATTATTTTTCATAATAACCTTTTGCCATTAATTTTATCTTGTATACCTCCATTTCTCTTTTGGCATTTTTTTTTTTTTTTAAGATTCACTTGATACTCATTGATTTCTTTCTTTTTGGTTTAAAAATCAATTTTTATTTGTCATTCTTCTCAATTGATTAAAACTCTTAATACATAGAAATTCTTCATTTTTTATCCTATATTGCTTTTTCAAACACTATAAGTTCACATGTAGCAATATGGCAATATAGTGTTAGATCAACAATAGTTATCTCATACAAGTCATTCAAGCTTCTTAATTTCTTCTCAATTGAAAAGTTTGTTGATTTTTATAAAAACAATCCTCTGTTTGAAAATGTGATTTTGTTGCTCTTAAATATAATTTTTATTTAAAAATATATTAAAATAATATATTTTTTTATTTTTAAAAAATAGGGAAGATAAACACAGTCTCTTTAAAAGTCTGCACTTTCAGAGCAACTCTCGGAACTCTGCAAGAAAATGTGTTGTCGAATTTTATTTTTTACCCCTTAGTTTGAATATGTATTATACAATTTACCCTCCATTTCATTATATTTATATTTTGTTCCTTCGACTTGATTTTCTAATCATGACACCGCCCTTACTTCTTAATATGATGAAAAAACAATTCAAAGTTTAAACGGGTGGGCTTGGGCTGAGAAGTAATGAAATGAAAACCATCCAAGTTTGAAAGTTTTGAGAATGCACCACCTTAGTCTCATTGGTTTCGGGTTTCTAGACACAAATTTTGGACCAACCTCTCGTGTCGACTTTGATCACCCTCTTGTCTTGACTCTTTCTTCACTCTTAGAAAATGGATTTTTTTGTCTTTTAATTACCTCTTCTTCGGACCTTCCATGCGCTGAGCAATATTCACGACCACCTTATTTAACACTCTCCCAGCTTTCTTAGCCTCCCCACGAGTGTGTGTGTTTTGTTTTACGAAAAGAAAATGGAACGTAATGGAAGAGATGACATCGAGGTAGAGAATGGTAATTATGACTTGGAGGATGATCGTGGTCGCGAGAAAGAGGAACAAAAAGAGGAGTTGTCAGTGGAAAGAATGTTTGAGAATCAGGAGGGGCATCATGGAGGAACCAGCTGACAATGAGGGCCTTTGTGGTGAGCTTTATGCTGAGCATTTTGTTCAACGTCATCGTAATGAAGCTCAATCTTACAACTGGAATCGTACCTTCCCTCAATATCTCTGCTGGTCTACTGGGGTTCTTTTTCATCAAGACTTGGACGAAATTTCTTGAAAAGTCTGGCCTTTTGAAGCAACCCTTTACGAGGCAAGAGAACACTGTTATCCAGACTTGTGTGGTTGCCTCCTCTGGCATTGCCAATAGTGGTACACTTTCTGTACTTCTTGCTGTCATTAATTGTCATTTCATCTCTCAATTATTTTTCATGTAAATCCAAGCAGTGGATGAACTTCCAAAAGAGGATTTTCCATGGAACTTGGTCTCGGGAATCTCTTATAAAAATTTGAGAATTGAGTCTAATCCAACTATTGAATTAAAAGTTTTGATTCATTCAAGTTTTATGTTGATTTAGCTCAATCAACCCTTCTCTTGAACCTAACCCATTGACAAAACAACTCAAAACATGCAGCATCAGTCCAGAAACAATAGCAGCTATCTACAAACAATAACAGTTCCCGAAATAAGCAACAAATCAACAATCAAAGCAGCAAATTGCAGCAAGTCAATCAACGGCAACAACAATCACATAATGCAGCAAATAAGTGAATAATCTGCTCTCTAATCAACGGCAGATTCTTACATTTGAAAAAAAGGGAAGATATCGTAAATCAGCAGCAAAAATATAAAACATGCAGATTCTCCTCTGTTTTTTCTCCTTTGATCTCTCCCTCATTAATTCAACGGAAACATTAAGTTTCCTTTCTTGTAAACCCAACGGTAGCATTCCTTTCTCTTCTATTTCCTTTCTTGTTAATTCAAGAGAAACAGTAAAAGTTTCCTTTAGTGTAAAATTCAAGCAGTAGCATTATGTCTGTATAAATACTCTATATGTATAGTCTAGTGTTCACGGTCTCTTGTACAAGATTACAACAAATATCAATATACTCTTAAGAGAAAACTTTCTCTCTAGCTCAGTTTCTTTTTTTTCTTTATGGTATCAGAGCCTGTGTGAACACTAGACTTAAACAAAAAAACACTACTACCCAACATCCTGTCATCCTTCAAAGTCACAGATCATTTTCAATAAAATGACTATTCTGTAACTCAATGTTGGTAATTTCGTCACTCTCAGACTTACCGTAAATAACTACCCCTTGTGGCATGAACAAGCATTGGCTCTTGCTAAAAGCCAAGAGATGGTTGGGCATCTCACAAATGAAGACCCCCCTCCAACAAAATATGTAGATACAGAAACACAATAGCTCACAGAAAGCTTTAAAGCATGGCGAAAAACAAATCATCTCCTACGAGGGTGTCTTATAGGGACACCCTCAGAAGAAGCCCTTGGGCTCATCATTGGCCTTGACACATCTGATGTTGTTTGTGAGGCTCTAAGGAATGCATATGCATAAGACTAACAAGAACGTGAGTTCACACTACGCCAACAAATAACCTACCTTCGGAAAGAAGACAACACAACAATCATATAACACATTCGCACCTTCAAAAGCCTATGTGACAACTTATCAGCCATTGGGAAGACCATACCAGACCAAGAAAAAGCATTTTGCCTTCTCACCAGTCTTGGTCCTCATTATGAGACATTCACAACAACAATGTTGAAGCCTCCCAGGCCATCATACACTGAGTTGATTTCACAACTCCAAAGCCTTGATAAGAGACGCAACTGGTTTTCCAGTTACACGGACGTCACAACCTCTCTTCCTACTCATCAATTAGCCTTCTATGGACAACACCAGCAATGCCCACAGTCAAACTTCACAGGCTATCATGGGACACAATCAAAATTAACAGGTTATCGTGGGGCTTCTTCAAAATTCACTTCCAATGGCCGTGGCTTTCAAGCACAACAGAAAAGGCACCTCACTCCACCAAACCGTAGGCCTCCATCACCTGGTGAGAGACGCATGACCATAGCAGAAAGGGAAAAATATCATGACCACCAGTGTCAGTATTGTGGAATGGCAGGTCATATTGCAAAGATATTCTGGTGGTTGCCAAAGAAACCCACTCAACAAGAAGAAATTCCACAAGCACTTGCAGCTCTCACATTGGATACAAACATTGCTGACACCGAATGGATAACAGACACTGGTGCATCCAACCACATGACAGGTAAGTCAGGTATGCTAACTAACATTCATCAATACACTGGTGTTGATTCTGTGTTAATTGGAGATGGATCTACTAAGTCAATTCTTGAGATTGGTGATACATGTATTAAACAAAAAACTGCAACCTTACCTCTCAATGATGTACTGTTGGTCCTAAAATTGACAAAGAATTTACTTTCCGTAAGTCACTTAACTGATCAATTTCCTGTTAATTGTGAATTTTCTGACCATTACTTTTATGTTAAGGAACGGGAAACAGGGCAGGCAGTGATGAAAGGGAAACGCAAGGGTGATCTCTACATACTACCTGCTTCACTGGAACTGTATTTTTCTCATCGTTTCAAATTAACCACCGCAGAAATTTGGCATCAACGTCTAGGCCATCCACAGTCTTCCGCATTACAATTACTAAAGAATAAATGGTTTATTGATATTGTAGGAACAATAAAACTACAACATTTTTGTGACAGTTGTCAACTAGGAAAACTTAGTCATTTACCTTTCATCAAATCTAAAAATTCAAGTACTGGTGTTTTTGAAAAAATCTATTGTGATTTATGGGGGCCTGCACCTGTTTTATCAATTACAAAATTTAAGTATTATGCTTGTTTAGTAGATGATTTTTCAAAATATACTTGGATTATTCCCCTACACAACAAATCTAACTTTTACGATGCTTTTTTGGCCTTTGAAAAATATGTCGCAAGACAATTTGACAAGCAAATTAAAATCTTTCATTTCGATGGAGGTGGTGAATTCATCAATACAAAACTACTAACCCATTTTTTGTCTACAGGTATTATTCACCAAATATCATCACCATATACTCCCGAACAAATGGATATAGTTGAAAGATGTCATTAAACCATCCAAGAACTGGGAATGACTATGTTATTTCACAATGGAGCACCCCTATTCTTATGGATAAAAGCTTTCACAACAGCAGTATACCTCATAAATTATCTCCCTACCTCTACTCTCAATTTTGACACACCATATTTTACCCTTCATCGAACACATCCCAATTACTCCTCCCTTAGAGCATTCAAATCTAAGTATTTTCCCTACACTTGGGACACACGCAAGAACAAATTTGACCCAAAAACACTACAATGTGTCTTCGTAGGCTATAGTGAATAACATAAAGCCTATAAGTGTTTTCATCCCACAAGTAGAAATTTTTTATATCATGTCATGTTGTCTTTGATGAATTAATTTTTCTATATAAGACAACCAAGAAGTCGTGCGAGGTAGCCACACAGCAACATGTAATTAGTATTCTTGATTCATGGTTACCACATACTAATATCTCTTCTCCTACAGGATAACAAACGGACTCTGCCACAAAAACATGCCAAACTCCGTTGCTGCCCACATGCAGCAACAACCCAGAAACAATCTCTTCATCCCCCAATCCTAGTAGCACACAACA
The DNA here is from genome assembly GCA_015731905.1 of Salix dunnii. NCBI lineage: Eukaryota > Viridiplantae > Streptophyta > Magnoliopsida > Malpighiales > Salicaceae > Salix > Salix dunnii. The sequence goes on along the minus strand of CM027675.1, from coordinate 15,519,383 downwards.
GCACCACCCAGTTGTTGAAACACCAATGAGCTCACACAATAACACTGCAACTTCGACTGATAACATAGGGAATGAAATTAATTAATCATCTCCCATTCTTTGTGAAACCCAGGTGCAACATCTTGCTGTGACAGGTCTAGAAAGTATCGATGCACATATGACTGAAAGCACTATGAATGACATTGATCCCACAACCAATTCACCCAAAATGCCTCAGCCACAAAACCAACAAACTTATGAAACCATACAAGACACCCCACCAGCATTCATAGCAAATGACATTGGAATCATCACAATTTCATTTGATACATCCCAGAACCAAGAGACTTCTGGGCCAGCATAAGAAAATTCACCACTAACAGCAGAATCCTACCCATATAATCCTGAACCTTCAACGTCACTTCCAGCTTCTACTGCTCCCTCCATCCTTACTCGATCAAAACACGGTATCGTAAAACCAAATCCCAAGTATGCCTTGACCACCACTATCTCAGCAACAATACCAAGTGAACCTCGCAACATTAAAGTTACATTAGCACACCCTGGATGGAAAGCAGCAATGGAAGAGGAGCTGGCAGCATTGCATCAAAATCAAACTTGGCAATTAGTTTCACACACAACACAAATGAATGTCATCGGTTCTAAATGGGTGTTTAAAACCAAACTCAATCCCCATGGTTCTCTAGATCGACTCAAAGCACGTCTAGTTGCAAAAGGTTATCATCAAATTGATGGAGTAGACTACAATGAAATCTACTCTCCTGTTATCAAACCAGGGACCATATGCATGATCATCTCCATTGCTCTTATTAAAGATTGGCCTCTTTGACAATTGGACGTTAAAAATGTGTTCTTACATGGTACTATTTCTGAAGATCTTTACATGCAACAACCACCAGGAATGGCAGACCCTCAATATCTAATGCATGTTTGCAAACTACAAAAAGCTCTTTATGGGCTCAAACAAGTGCCACGTGCTTAGTTTGATCGCTTCAGCACTTTTCTTCTTTAATATGGTTTTTTTTGTAGTTTATCTAACCCCTCGTTATTTATTCTCCATTCAAATTATGGTTCATTAATCTTGCTTCTTTATGTAGATGACATGTTAATCACAGGGTCTACTCCAACACTTGTGTCAAATTTTATTTTACTACTGAGCAGCGAATTTGCAATAAAGGATTTGGGACCAATACATCATTTCCTTGGAATAGAAATCACACCGACATCAAATGGTCTACTTCTATCCTAGCCACACTATGTGTCGCACCCCATCACGAGAGCGCGGAGTCACGGCGACCCTCCCCGTGAGCGGGGGAAATTCGTGTGAGGGTCTTATCTTTATTTTTGGAAAAGGGAGTCGCCACCTCGTATTATGGTTACTATGAAACCTAAAACTCTTTTAGAGATTCTAAGGCAAGGGACTAGTTGCGTAAAGGGAAGGTTTGAACACCCCTAATATGCCCTACCTAAGGTAAGCTGCTTGACGTTTTGGTTTGTTTATGATTTGTTATGGTTTTGATCTTTCAAAAAAATATGTTGGTTAAATGGTGATGGTGTATTATCCCCACCAAATATTTTGGATATTAACCCCTTATGATTTATTTATCCAAACACCAACGGTGAATAATAGCAAATTATCTCCGCCGAATATTTTGGATATTAACCCCTTAGGATTTATTTATCCAAACACCAATGGTGAATAATAGCAAATTATCCCCATCGAATATTTTGGATATTAACCCCTTAGGATTTATTTATCCAAACACCAATAGTGAATAATAACAAATTATCCCCACCGAATATTTTGGATATTAACCCCTTAGGATTTATTTATCCCAATATCAACAATGAATAATATGAATAACCAAAAATAAGATTTTGATATTTTTGGAATATTGGCCAATACCCTTTGGATTTTTACAAATATGTTGTAAAATCCAAAAATGCAAGAAATGATTTTTCTTTATGAAATCCATGCTAAAACACATTTTTCAAACCTCAAGATAATATATATTTTGAAAGAAAATAATTTTCCAAAATATGCTAGTGTATTGGCCGTATTTCAAAACCACATTTTGTTTAAAAATGATGTATTTTTTTTTATTTTTGCAAATTTTGTATTTTTGTATTTTTATATTTTTTATTTATTTTTTTCTATTTTTATGGGCTAGCTGCCCAGCTCGCTACTAGGGGGGCTGCCAGCCCTCCTTCTGGGTTGGGCTGAAAGCCCACCTCCTTTGTCTGGGCTGAGGCCTAGGGATTCACAGACTGGGCTTCCAGTCCAAACGGACCGGAAGTCAGTCCTTCTCTCGGCCTGGAAGCCCGTCTTATTTAGCAATCAGGCTGGGCACAAGCATGTGAATAGTAAATCGGGGCTGCATGTTATGGGAGATGATGAACAGTGAAATGGGAGATTTTTGAGTGTGATGAATGGCGTACCTTTTTAATACCATTGTGTAGAGGACTTCAAGGTGGTTCTTCTGGTCGTGGTGGCGTCGAAAATGGTGGTCTGTGGTGGCCGGAATGGACGTCGAAAGGCTCACGATCACGTCGACTATTCTTTGTTGCCTTCGCCTGGGCTGCTACTGGGATGCCTGGAGCGTAATGGAGGTTACCGGAGGTGACAGAGGTGGTGCAAGATGGTCGGGCTGGCTGCCGATGTTGATGAACTGGGAGGGAAAGAGAGAGAGAGCTCTCTGGTTTTAGAGAGAGAGAGAGAGAAACCGAGAGAGAAAAATGAAGTAAAGGGATAGAGAGCAGGGACCGAGGCACGAGAGAGATGAAGATTCAAATTTTTACATAAAATTTCCCTTGATTCCCTCTATTTTTTCTCTTTTTCTTCTTCTCCACTGTCTGTTCTTCCTTCGTCTTTTTCCACTGTCAGTTCTGCTTTTTTTGTTTTTTCTCCTCCTCATTCTTCCCTCTGTCTAGCAACTACAATAAAGGTATTTATAGGGGAAAAAACATGCATGTTGTGTGTTATGGCTGTGTATTGTAGAGAGTTGTTGCTTTGTGTTTCCTGCACAGTTCAGGTGTCAGAACAGTGCAGAAAACATGCAGTTTTGATGCTTGGGTAAAGTGCAATTTGGTCCTTAAACCTATAATTGTTCCAATCGCGTTCCTAATCAATTTTAAACTTTCAATTTATGCAATTGTATCCCCGTCAGCATTTCAAAAACATCCTCAGCTTTGTGCACTTTTTTTATTTTGGTCCTTGATTTTTTATTTGCGCTGTTTAACCCTCGATTGAACGTTAAACTCTTAATTTAATCAAATTGGTCCCCGATTTTGCATAATTGGCTTGAATAAATTCAAACTGATCTCTGAAAATTTCATTCTCATCAATTGAGCCCGAATTAAATTTAAGAACTTGATTTCTCATTGACTAAGCCCTTCATAAAATTAATTTGACCAATTTAAAGTTATATTAAGTCATTGCGCTTAATTAAATTCTTCAATTAGACCCTAAATTAATCCTCAAATATAATTACACTTTTATTTGGCCGATGATTAAATCGAATTGGCATATAAAAATTTAATTATATCTTCCGATTTAATTTTTACACAGATTTATCCGAAAATAAATTACGCTAACCTTAAATCTGTATTTTCCTTCATTTCTAGGCACAAAAGAGGTATGATCGAGCTCTTGAAATGCCAATAATTTCTGCCTTGATTTTCTTACCGACACCGGCCCTCTTTTATTTTATTTTTGTATTTTTGGATAGTTTTGGGGAATGACCCAAATTTTGGTTATGACGGTTGCCCCCTTCTTTACATTGTTTACGATTAAAGTCTTTGTAAAAGACTTTAACTAGTAAGTGTTGATGAAGTTGGTCTCATTGTGATGGATGACCTACTTAAGTGAGAATAGTCGAGTTGGTCTCATTGATGACAGGTGACCTACCCGGTTTAGATGGGATCTCATTGTTCCGGGTGACCTACCCTGTTAGCATGGTCTCATTGTTCCGGGTAACCTACCCAAGTTAAAATGGTCTCATTATTCCGGGTGACCTACCCTGTTAGCATGGTCTCATTGTTCCGGGTGACCTACCCAAGTTAAAATGGTCTCATTATTCCGGGTGACCTACCCTGTTAGCATGGTCTCATTGTTCCAGGTGACCTACCCTGTTCGAATGGTCTCATTGTTCTGGGTGACCTACTCATGTGATGATGGTCTCATTGGTGACGGGTGACCTACCCAAGTTTTACTATAACGGGTGACCTACCCGAATTGAAGAATAAAACAGTACTAGTTTTCAATTCATCTTTCATGGTCTTGTTGACCTGAGACTTTGTTTCTCCATATTTTCTAAAACTTGGAATGACATTGGCTTTCGTCACACTTTTCTGTCAGGTTAGTATTATGACAATATGCCATGCATATTTTTGTTACCTCATTTGGAAACATAGACCCCCCTACATCTGCTTGATTGATAGAAGGTGCTCCCCGCACTATATTTTCCAAGCTCGATGAAGAGACTTTTGGTTTCACATGGGGCCCTTTCTTGCTCCATTAAAGTTCCCCTTTTATTTGCTGTTATCGAAAAAAAATTATCCTTTCCATGAAGACTTAGGAAGATATTTTGTAAAAGAATAACTCAAAAGAATAACATTATTATTATTATTATTATTATTATTATTATTATTATTATTTTGCCCCCAGCATGGTGTACCAAGCATGTCAAGTTCCAGTAAAATCAATAAGAAGTAATAATAATAATGATAATGTTATGAGATCATGTTCTTTATAAAAAAAACTTTTGTCATGAGAAATCATGGCCAAATTTTATCTTATTGATTGGGAGGTTACAAAATATCAGGCATAATATTGTTTTACAGAGTTAGAATTCACAGGCCTAGCTAGATCTTCTCCATCCATTATAGCTAATAGCAAAGCTTCTCCCGAGAATAATTTCTTCACCACATAAGGGCCCTCATAGTTTGGGGCCTATTTACTCTGATTTTGTCCCAGTATAGGCAATATCTTCTTCAGTACTAGATCTCCTTCTTGGAATTTTCGAGGTTGGACTTTCTTGTCATATGATTTGGCAATCCTTCTTTGGTATAATTGATGATGATAGATTGCGGCTAAACTCTTTTCACTGATCAAATTTAATTGTTCAAATCTGACTTTAGCCCACTCTGCTTCTTCTAATTCAGAGTCTATCAATACTCTTAATGACAGGATTTCCACCTCTAAAGGCATTACTGCCTCCATTCCATACACTAGCATGTACGGGGTGGCTCCTGTTGAGGTCCGAACTGTGGTACGGTAGGCATGAAGGGAAAATGGCAACATCTCATGCCAATCCTTATAAGTGACTATCATCTTCTTAATGATTTTTTTGATATTCTTATTAGCAGCTTCTACCGCACCATTCATTTTTGGTCTATAAGGCAAGGAGTTTGAGTGCTTGATCTTCCATTTAGTGTAGAGTGTTATTAATTTCCCAATGAAGTTTTGTATGTTATCCGTTATAATCCTTTCTAGTGGTCCGTACTGACATATCAGATCTCTCTCCACGAATTTCTTCACCACCTTTTGCGTTACATGAGCAAATGACCCGGCTTCTACCCATTTTGTAAAGTAGTTGATAACCACGAGAATGAACCTATGATCATTGCTGGCTTTGGGGTTGATACGCCCAATCACATCAATTCCCCACATTGTAAAAGGCCATGAGATATCAGGTTAAATAGAGGGGCCGAAGGAGCATTGATCTTGTCACCATGGATCTCACACTTATGGCACTTGCGAACATAGTCCATGCAATCCTTCTCTAATGTCATCCAAAAATAACCGACTCTTTGTATTTTTCTGGCCATCATATGGCCACTAGCATAGGTTGAGCAGATCCCTTCATAGACTTCTTGTAATGCATCTCTAGCTTCAGCTTCATCTAGACATCTTAGCAAAGTCCCATCGGATGATTTTTTATACAAAATCTCCCCATCAAGATAAAAACCCATTGTTAATCTCCTCAAGGTTTTCTTTTCGGTTTTGGATGCCCCCATTTTCATTCAAGAAAGCTAATGTGCATGAGCTTCCATTTTCATAACCCCTTGGAGAAGTCAAGCACGGCATCGAATACGTGCAATTTTGAAAGATGTCTGAGACTATAGATGCTCAATACGTGACTTGAGCGTGATGTCAATTTTTGACTTATTTTGAGAATTGATTTTGATTGAGAATTGATTTATTGAATCCGAGAATTTGATTAATATATCAGTAATTCATTCAATAATTCATAATGTTAACCGTTGAGAATTAATGGTAAGAATTATGATATAAATATTAAACCTACAAGTAGGCTAATATATAATTTAAGAGTTGGAAAATGAATGTTGGATGGTAGGTATACTTCATGAACACGCCTGCCTTTTCTTGACTTGGAAAATGAATAATGGTTGAGGTAGGTTAGCTGAGTCCATGAATTCAAAAGAACGAATTAAAATTGTTAATACTGTTTCGGTTACTATACTTGTTTTTTATTAATACAAAACGTTTCAGTTTTAGAATATTTTAGTGTGTCGTTTTGAGATTGTACTGTTCATATATAATTAATTATATACATATATATATATATGAAAAAAATTAAAATATTAATTTAACAAGCAGAATTAAAATTCAGGATAAATTAACTTTAAATTATACAATATAAATACAAAGTCAAATAAACATAATCTCAAAATTAGAAACATAATCACAAGTTAATCAAAAAAATTAACAAAGCTCAATTTTTCAAATAAAAAAAAATTAAAGAATAAAAAACTATAAACATGAAAGAACTCTTAAGTCTAAGTTAACCCGAATGATTTTTCTAAATCATTGCTACTGTTTTAAACTCACAATTCTAGACACAGACTGAACATTCAATTTTCAATAAATTTATTATTAAGTGATAAAAAAAAAAATTAAAAATTGTTAAAATAATAATAATAACCAATTAAAAGAATAAGGATCAAATATAATAAAAAAAGATAAAATAGTAAAAACGATTTACTTTTAAAAATTATCCAAAAAAATAAAAAAAAATAAAATCCAAATATGTCATATAGAGAAATTAAAGACCGATGGAATTAAATAAAAACTTAAATTTATAAATTATCTCAAATAAAATAAATAATAATTAAAAAGAATATTAATAGAATTAAAAAGAAATCAAATGTTGATACGTTTAAAAGTGCATTGGCCTTTTGTTCTACGTTGATAAGATCTGAGGGCATTGTGGACCCATAATTTTCCATCAATCGCTTGCTCATTGTGGCGGGTCTAACGGAACGATACATTTAAAATGATATTGAGATATTTTAGTTCGAATTTGGGTAGTATTTACAGAATGAGTTAGAATTAAAATCAAGATAAAAATAATATTATTTTGTCTTAGATTTTTTAACAGCATGAAATATTCTGACTATTATGATGAGAATGAAACGATATCGATAACCCTACAACGAACAAGGAAAATTGTGTTACTTATATACTCTTCTTGTCAATGTCATTCATGGAAGTCCTTTGTTAATGGGTTTCTATGTTTGGACTTTGATGGTTTATCATGGGCCTTCATTGGGCCCTTCTCCAATTAGACCAGTCGTTTGAAGAAGTGAATCTAGCACCAGCAGGCCTGGGCTCTTGGCAGACATACATTTGTTATCGCCGTCGTAATTTCTATTACCATTCATATTTTTATTAAATATTAAATAAGTTAATTATATCTGAATTCATACATTAAAAACAAAAAAGAAAAAACACTTCATATTTGATCTTGACATGATAATACGATAAACAACCCTTTAAACTATCTTATTATATCAAATTAGTGTATTTATATTGTACTACGTGATGCTTATTATGTTTTGCGTAAATTAGAAATTTAAAAGTATTTAGTTAATTAATATTTATATATATATTATATTTATTAAAAAAAAAACATACAGGATTTTAGATAAGCTATCATATCCTAGCTCTCTGAAAACCTATGGAGGCTGTGATTAGATGCCAATGGGGCAGTGATTTGAGATAAGAAGCAGACCACTCTCTGCATTAAATTCCAAGTTCAGTGGTAAACTCTTCACCGTGGATGTCATTCATGCTGGTCCTGGCTGACATGTGAATTTTGTTTTTTTAGATTAATTTACGTGTATTTTAATTAATTATAAATATTCTGAAAAAAACGATCCTATAAATATTTAATAATCACATGTCTCAACCACATCAGAATAAATATCTGAATCCCAAAGCTTGTATCACGCCGAGTAAGTATACGGTAAGGCTGACATGTGACTTTCATAATACCACCAGCTGCCTTTCAATTATTGGCTGAAACTTGCAAGTGGATTCCACCATTTATTAAATCGTGTCTAATTAATTGTCTGTTTGGCACTACGATCCAACCGATTTTTTATTAAATTTTTTTATTATTATTTTAAATAAAAAAATTTGTGTTTTTAAATTATTTCAATGTATTAATATTAAAAATAATTTTTAAAAATAAAAAAATAATATTATTTTAATATATTTATAATAAAAAAACATTTTAAAAAACAATCACAACCACAATCACAACCACACTCTCAAAACCCCTTCTAGGTCGAACAGATTTCTATCAATATATGAAATCGATTCAAAGAGTGTATCTTCAAGATCACATAAAGACAAAATTTAGTCTCCATCGTATATATAATCGCCATTAATTAATTAAAGGCTGCTAATGATCGTTCATTCTTGTATTCAAGATCAATATTTATTTATGAGAAAACAGTGACAAGGCCCCTTGGTATCCCGCTCTTTTATTTACTTAAATTTTCCACGCACGTCACATCCTAGTCGATCGACCTGCACAAATTTATTTTATTTTCCAAGTATCGAACGAAGACTCGAATTTATTAAAGAACTACCTTAAACAGGTTGGGTATTCAAACCTTTCATTTTTGTAATATTGTTCTTTCAAATACAGAGATATACTGTTTTTTTATATCAGTTCAAAACCATTTCTTTTCTACCACCAATACTTAGTCATACATGATTTTTTGTTTGAGATTTGTATTATAGATTTCGAGTTTAAGTCAGAACATGTTTTCTTTGTATAAATCTAGAACAATTAAAGTTTTACTCATTTAAACTGGACAAATAAATAATATCTAAAATAAAGATGATTTTTTTGTTGAATAAAAAAAAAAAATACATCCCTTTCCCAACATGATATATATAAAAAAATATCTTAGAATCTGAAATCAATAAATGAAGCATATAATTATTGGGGGGTTTTATTTGTCAATATTTACTAGCTAGCAGATATTATTGAAATTAAGTTGCATGCCGCGGAGACTTAGGAGTGCCGGCGGGACCATCTCATCTTCTTTTCTTTCCCACATGCTCTTATCTAGTTATCTCATTCAAAATCTGTGGATGCAAGACAAGTCAATAAATACTTTATATTAGTTATGGGGTAAGCTGTTTCCCGCATTTCAACGCTCAGGAATCTATGAAAATATGGGTCTTTATTATCTGATTTGATGTTTTAATTTGAATCTTCACTGCAATAACAAAAGAATATTCTTGTGTGTGAGTGTGTGTGAGAGAGTGAACATTTGACCGATAAAAGTAATATAATATATGATCTAACCATAGCAACGATAACAAATAAACCTTAAAAAACATTTGACAACAATCAACCAAAACAAATGAACTACCAATGCTACACCCAGGAGAGAGAGAGAAAAAAGATGATTGGAAATTCATCGCTACCCTATTGTTGACATCACCTATAACAAAAAAAAAAAAAAAAAATTTACTATGACAATTCAAACCCGGATGCAAAATTATAGAATATGATATAAAAAAAAGTTGCATGGTCGCTAGAGGAATATCCCTGAAGAGGAAATCCAACAAGATAAAATGGAACAAGCATTAAGTAAATCAATTCTAATTTAATTCAAGATCAATTTATTTAAAAAAAAACGCATAACAAATTAAAAGACCCAAAATAAACCTAATTAAATAGAAAAATGATAAAATCAAGGTCATAGAAAGCATAGGAAAAAAAAAAAAACTCAATCTATAACCAAATATATATTGAATAATGAAATAAAAAATATTGAATTTTGAATATATATGTATATATAAGGAAACCTCATGCTAGGTTAATTTTCAAAGCTTGCAGTCTATAAATTCTGACTCAGTTGTTTGACAAAGATCAAATCCAAATCAACTAAATATTGAAGAATTAAATTGGATAAAAAAAATTCAAAATTAAAAAGAAAATAATCGAAAAAATAAAGATTAAACTTAATTAGGAAAAACAACAAGGGGTAGAATAAAAAAAATACAATTCTAAAAATTATCTTCGACCACAAAAAAATAGCAACTAAAAGATCAATGCTCGAATTTTGATGGATATTTTCAAAAGTGAAATAGAAGTTTAGGGGTGAAATTGAAACAAAAAAACTAACTCAATGGGGACTAAATAAAAAGGAAATAGAAGTTTAGGGGCTGGGTTAGAAAATCTGGTCTGACGGCACAAAGTGGATGAGAGAGGGAAATAAAGCAAAATATTTTTCAGATCTTTTAATCTTTTGGGGAACATTTTATTATAGTTTTTTTAAACTCAAACCATTTAATTTGAGCCGGAACAAGTTTAAATAAACTGCTTTGGCTGAAAGTTGACTTCCTACCCGCAGTGAAGCAAGTCATTTGATTGTCATTTTCTCTCGGTCATCATCTCGCATTGCTTTCACACTTCTTAAGCAGCTACGCGTCCATATCTCTTCCCGTGATTTGTTGAGCAATAATCACCACCACCACCTTATTTAGCACTTTCCCAGCTTTCTTAGCCTCCATAAAGAATCCTTCTTTTTTCAAGAAAACAAAATGGATCGCCACGAAAGAGATGGCGTCAAGGTCGAGAATGGTTATGATTTGGAGGAAGATCATGATCACAAGAAGAAGGACAAGAAAGGGGAACAAAAAGAAGAGTTGTCAGTGGAGAGAATATTTGAGAATCAGGAAGTGCCGTCATGGAGGAATCAGCTGACACTGAGGGCCTTTGTGGTGAGCTTTTTGCTGAGCATTTTGTTCAGCGTCATCGTAATGAAACTCAATCTTACAACTGGTATCATACCTTCCCTCAACGTCTCTGCCGGCCTTCTGGGCTTCTTTTTCATCAAGACTTGGACAAAGCTTCTTGAAAAGTCTGGCCTTTTGAAGCAACCATTTACGAGGCAAGAGAACACAGTCATCCAGACTTGTGTGGTTGCCTCCTCTGGCATTGCCTTTAGTGGTATGCTTTCTGTCCTTACTGCCATTAATTATCATTCCATCTCTCTTACTTTTGGGGTTGAGGAGACATGTAGGCTTCTTTGATCAAGATATTACAATTTCTATGCATATGGTTTCGTTTCTGTTCTTTAAGGTTGAAAACTTACAGCAGTTACATAGATTCAATGTCAAGATTTGCTTCTCCTAATTGCTATATCACAAGACAAGGCGACCCTTTTTTTTCTCTCTCTCCGGATCCCTTTTATCACGGATGTGAGTAGCTTTACATGATCCTTGGTGACAATAATTTTTGACTGCCTAAACTCTTTGAGAGACAAATCAAAATTGAGGTTCTATGACTACCAGCTCTGCTATTGCTTCAGCCACTTGTGAAGTTTTACTAAACTAATCAACACTTGAACTTGCTGTCAGAGACTTGAAAAAATCTACTTTAGTTAAATGGTCTGCAGATTTTCTCTACCAGCTCTTATCTGTCTCATGGAGTGTGATGGTGCTTTTTATTCTTTTTATGATACTCCACGAGGCATAAAGTGTGGCAGTGAAGCCACGCTAGTGATATACTTTTTTGACAGCTCAATTCATATGAGCTGGATATGGATGGTTTACTAAATTTTAAAGTTATATAAGAATATGTTCTGATAAGTGGAAAAAGAAGTCCTCCCCATTAGTAAGAGAAAAGTAAATATGAATAATTAATTTGTTTGTGCTATTAATCTAAATTTTATCATATAAACATGTGCACTTAAATGTTCAAGCGGTGGAATATTTTTTATAGATGTATACTGTTTTATATCATTAATTAATTCTAATTAGAATAAAAAAGATTAAGAAGATTTGAACCGGTAATTACTTAGTTATAAGACTTTGAATCATGGTAACCCCAAAACTTAACCAGCTACAAGAAGTCACAAAGAAATAATTTATAATATTCATTAACTGAGAATCATTAACATAATGTCAAGATGTATTATACACTGCATTTCCAGCTTATCATCCAGGCTTGTTTCGGAGCTGAAACAGCTAGTTTGTGATTAAATTAAGCTTGTTGGTTTTATGCAATAACAGTTTCCATTCTATAATTTGTTTCTTGTTTCCTTATAAAAGGAGGCTTTGGGAGTTACATGTTTGGACTGAGTGAAGCTGTGGCCAGACAATCAACGGAACATACAGATGCCTTCAAAAATCCATCCCTGTCTTGGATGATTGGCTTTCTGTTTGTTGTTAGCTTTCTTGGACTCTTTTCGGTCGTGCCTCTTCGAAAGGTAGACTTTACAACCTCTGTCATCACTCAATTTCGTCATAAGATTATAGGAAATAGAGAACTTCTCTCTGCATTTTTTCATTTTTGTTGGATGTATTGGTTCTGCCAAAATCTAGTCTTCATTTTTACCATATATGGTTATTTCCAGGTCATGATTATAGACTTCAAATTGACATATCCAAGTGGCACTGCAACTGCTTATCTCATCAACAGCTTCCACACCCCTGCAGGAGCCAAGCTTGCAAAGTAAGGCATTATCAGACCTCGTGCACTTGTAGTTGGATGATCATTCGGCATGTAAAAGCATTGAACTTTATTTTTTTCCTGCCGTTGCAGAAAACAAGTGAGAGCGTTGGGCAAGTTCTTCTCATTCAGCTTTTTGTGGGGCTTCTTTCAGTGGTTCTACACTGCAGGAGATGGTTGTGGATTCGCTGAGTTCCCCTCACTTGGGCTTAAAGCTTATGAAAACAAGTAAAAGCATTGCGCAACCTTCAAAAATTTTATCATCCTATTGAATGTAGTTACATTTATGAGGGCACTGTGTTTCAAATTATATGTGGTTTCGTTGACTAATAATGTTCTTGTTACATGTGCAGATTTTACTTTGATTTCTCAGCAACATATGTCGGAGTAGGAATGATTTGCCCATACATCATAAACATATCAGTTTTGCTTGGAGGAATTCTTTCCTGGGGTCTCATGTGGCCTCTCATAGATACAAAAAAAGGTGATTGGTATTCAGCAGACCTCAAACCTAGCAGCCTACATGGCCTTCAAGGTTACAAGGTAAGTTTTTTAAAAAGGTTAAGGAGAAAAGAGAGTTATTCTATAGACCCTCTCATTCATACCGACGCTTATTCAATGAACACAGGTATTTATTGCCATTGCCATGATCTTGGGTGACGGTCTGTACAACTTCTTCAAGGTGCTAAGCCGAACACTCACTGCCTTGTTTTTTCAACTTCGTGGGAGAGATGCAACTGGTGCCCTCCCTATTGCAGACCGCTCCTCTCCCGAGACCTCCAGGATCACCTACGATGATCAACGCCGCACCCAACTATTTCTCAAAGATCAAATCCCAACATGGTTTGCTGTTGCTGGCTATGTCGCAATTGCTGCCGTCTCCACAGCCACTGTTCCGCAAATATTTCCCGAACTCAAATGGTATTATATCTTGGTTATCTACATCTTTGCCCCAGCCCTTGCATTCTGTAATGCTTATGGCTGTGGCCTCACTGACTGGTCCCTAGCTTCCACCTACGGGAAGCTTGCTATTTTTGTAATTGGGGCATGGGCTGGTGCCTCTCATGGTGGAGTTCTTGCCGGACTCGCGGCCTGTGGAGTCATGATGAATATTGTCTCCACAGCCTCTGATCTCTCTCAGGATTTCAAGACTGGTTATTTGACCCTTTCTTCACCACGGTCCATGTTTGTGAGCCAGCTAATTGGCACTGCAATGGGTTGCATAATTTCGCCTTCTGTCTTTTGGCTGTTTTTCAAGGCCTTCAAGGATCTTGGGAAGCCTGGAACTCAATACCCTGCTCCTAACGCTACTATATTTCGAAACATGGCTATATTGGGGACAGACGGATTCTCGTCTCTGCCAAAGAATTGCCTCTATCTTTGTTATGGGTTCTTCGGTGCAGCTATTTTGATAAATTTGATCAAGGATGCATTGGGTGAGAAATGGGCTAGGTTCATTCCCAATCCAATGGCGATGGCTATACCTTTCTATATTGGCTCATACTTTGCGATCGACATGTGTGTGGGAAGCTTGATTCTATTCATCTGGGAAAAGATTGACAAAGCAAAGGCAGATGCTTTTGGGCCAGCAGTGGCTTCTGGTTTGATTTGTGGGGATGGGATATGGACTTTGCCTGGTGCGATACTTGCTCTAGCAGGAGTAAAACCTCCGATCTGCATGAAGTTCTTGTCGAGGGGAACGAATGCTAAGGTCGATGCGTTCTTAGGGTGATAAAGTTGAAGTTCAGATCAACTTCAATAGAAACTGTAAAGTAAAGCTGATTTGCTTCCTAGACTAAGGTTATGAAGTTTACATATGAAGTTCGACTCGAAAATCCTATGGATAATCACCAGCGATATGGTGAAGCCGACAACCATTGTCTCTAGAATCATTTCTGGAGAAAAAAATCATATGTCTATTCACTTGTATATGCTTGTTAGTCGATCCTTGGAAATATGCCTATAGTTATTTTCTTGTCTAGTTTGAAGAAGGTAGTGAAACAGATGCATCAAACAATCTGCAAACGAAAAATCAGAGTCTGTCAGCTTTAAACATATTACAGGTTGCAGTCATGTTGATTTTGAATGTTTTGCAACTATCTTTGTTGATGATTTCTTCTTATTCTAATATGACCTATTGAAAGAAAATAGATGCAATGCAAAGTTACAAAACTAAAAATCAAGAAGAAAATTTTAAAGGTAGTTAATTTCATTTAGTGTTTTTCTATTGTGAATTACTCTTTCATACATGAATTATGCTTATGCTTTTAAATATATTTATTGACTTAAAATCCGTGAGAATTGTGAATTTAAACTAAATAAGAAAACTTACTCAAGTGTTTTTCTGATTTAACCAATCATTCGGTTTATTTAATTCAATCAATTGATCTGTGTTCTCTACCGGTAGACTAGTTTTTATATTTTATAAAAAAAATTAAATCTACTTTATTTTTCAGCATCCATCTTTAAACTTGATTTCTTACAACTCTTAAAATCCCTCTTATTTTGGAAAAAATATCATATTTAAGTAGCTTTGTTAAAATATATGCGATTTGCGATGCAATCTCAGAGGTAATGAAATATTGTATTAATGTGCTTGCTTTTATCATGAAATATTACACTCTTTGCTAAGACAATGAATGATGAGTTGTCCATATAAATTATATAAGCTTCTTTTGTGGTATTTGCAACTCTTTCAATAATCTTTTTAGCCATATATAAAGACAAATATATGTTATAGTAACTACATGTTCATATTCACAAGTTGATAATGTCACTATGGATTGTTTCTTTGAACTTTATGTGAATATTGTGTATCCTATATAGAAAACAAAATTTGTAGTGGTATTTCTATCATTCATATCTTCATCTTAATCATTATCACTATAAACCACAAGTTCAAAGCTATTAGAATATCCATTGAACAAGTCAAAATCAACAATACTTTAATATGTTAAGGAATTCATTCTAATGTTTTAAAATATGTTATAGTTAGTATGTCAATAAAGCTACTCATAAGCTCTACTCTGAAAAGAATATTTGAATGAGTTAATGTTAAATATCTCAAACTCTCAAACACTCTTGAATGTTATAGAGTTTGTCTTCTCTTTTTTATCAATTTGATATCTTCACTTAACACTTAACTAAAATGTTTATTTTTGCACAATCTTTCATCTTGAACATTTTGAGAATCTCATTTGCAAACTTCTCTTGCTCATAAAGATGCCATCTTTTTCTAGTTTGATCTTAATCCCTATATAGTATGACATAAGACCAATATTTATCATCTTAAATTCTTTTATCATTGCTTGTCTCTCAATATGTTTAGATTATTGTTTCTAAATATTAAATCATTCATATAAAAGTATATAATAAGAGTATCATCACTTTCTTTTATCTTGAAATGGATAACACATTCATGGGAGAATTTTACAAATCTATTATTTGAGAAATAATCATTAATGCAACTATACAAAGCCCTTAGGGCTTGCTTCAATCCATGAAAGATTTTGTTCAACTTTAAAAATTTGACTTCATGTCCCTTCACTTCATAAATCATATTTTTCTTAATAGACTTTTTCTTCAAGAAAATCATTTATAAATGTTGATAAAGAAATCATTTACAAATGTTGATTTAACATTCGTATGGTAAATTTTTCATTTATATTGGGAAAATATGGCAATTATTGGTCGAATGCTTTCTAATCTAACAACCGGAGCAAACAACACATCATAATCAAGCCATTATTTTTCATTATAGCCTTTTGCCACTAATTTTATCTTGTATACCTCCATTTCTCTTTTGGCATTCAATTTATTTTTTTTTTTGGGTAGATTCACTTGATGCTCATTGATTTCTTTCTTTTTTGTTTAAAAATCAATTTTTATTTGTTATTCTTCTCAATTGATTAAATCTCTTCATCCACATATATTCTCCATTTTTTATCCTATATTGCTTTTTCAAACACTATAAGTTAACATGTAGCAATATAACAACATAGTGTTAAATCAAAAATAGTTATCTCATACAAGTCATTCAAGCTTCTTACTTTCTTGGTAGGATGTTATTATTTGAGCTTCCACTAGAAGAATAAGATAAGGGTAAAGTAGTTGAGTTTATTAATAGTTTTAAAAGTGTAACTAGTTATTAATGATATTTATATATTTTCTTATTTTCATCAAGAATTAGTAGAAAGTCATATTTCTCATCATCAACTACCCTTTAATCTAATTATTCATCAAACTTAACATCCTTATATCATTTGAACTTTAATCATAACCGACAAAGATCATCATTTTGATTTTGTTATCTAGCTTGATCATTATTCGATGATGATCTACTACATGCATATATCCAATGTTTTCAAATACTATCAAGTTAAAAAAAACTTATAACATTTTTTATGACTTTCCCTTTTTTTCTCTAACCAATAGAATGACTATTATATAAATAAAATAATATTTTGGATAAAATATTAAATTGTCAGATTAAAGGGATCAAAATTGAGTTTTTGGTGCATTTTTTAATTGTAAACAAAAAAATCTTCATTGTTTCCCCTTATCAAATTTGGTCCTTGAATATTTTTTTTTCATGCAATTTTTTTTTTTGTGCAAAATCAAGCATCAATCTAATATATTAGAAAAAAAAACTTTAAGAGATGAAAAAACAATAATAACATTTGAATTCAGAGTGCATCTACTCAGAAATCCACATAGTAATCCTAAACCCTTATATTTCTATTTATTTTTTAACGTGTTAAGTGATAAGTAGTTGAGTTCAAGTTTTAAATATTAAAAATCTAGCTAGTCTAGGAATGAAAATAATATTCACCACGTGATTTCATATAAAACTATTGTCCAATTATAAAACTATATAAAACAAATAGCGACTTTTCAATGATACTAACAAAAGCATAGCCATTATTGAAAAAGAAACTGTGAGTAGTCTTATGCAAGCTAGGGTTTGTTTGTTTTTCTTTGTTTACCCTCTAGCTAACTTGCTGCTTGACCGTTTTAATTCAACATCTGCCATGGATTTCCATAAATGGTAACAATAGAAGAAGAGTTGCGTTTTCTTCGTGTAGAAGAGTTGAGTTTTCTTCGTGTAAATGGCAACGATCGAGTCATATATCGATGAAGGATTCGGTGATGATTTGAGTTTTCTCTGCATAGTTGGTAGCCAGCCATACATCGACGAAGAACTAGGTCATGACTTGATCAGCCATCAAGGATGAAATCAGTGTTAAGAACTCGGTGATTCAAAGGGTTGAGGTTTCTGTCAAACAAGAGAACAAAAAGCATCACGCGTTCTGAAAGAAGCCCAGAGAAAGGAAATGTTGAGTCATCTTAGCATTAAGAACTGCATTAATTTAATTAATTTTATATAGACTAAGTTATTTATTACAAATGCATGATAAGATATGTTCACTTTTGAAAAGTCTGGTTTTTTTTTATAAAAGCAATCCGAGTAGGTTTACTAGGGACGATAACACACACAGTTATAGAGACTTGGACATAGTCTCTTGAAAAGTCTGCACTTTCAGAGCAACTCTCGGAACTCTGTAAGAAAATGTGCTGTCGAATTTTATTTTTTACCCCTTAGTTTGAATATGTATTATACAATTTACCCTCCATTTTTTTATATTTATATTTTGTTCCTTCGACTTGATTTTCAAATCATGACACAACCCTTACTTCTTAAAATGATAAAAAAAACAATTCAAAGTTTAAATGGGTGGGCTTGGGCTGACAAGCCCACTCGTCTATTTTTATGTTTAAAAGACTCAATTTTATATGTTTGGCTTGTTTGAAATTTAAAATTTTTTATATTATTTTACTCTATCCCAATAATTTTGCATTGTTCTAGAAAAATCATTATTTTTTTCCAATCTATCATAATAATTTTTCTTGTTGTTTTACATGATTATTAGTTTTTTTTATCATATAATAAAATAAAAATTTATTAAACTCAATTGAGTCAAAGTCTTAGGTTGAGAGTTTGACTAGTTGATCCAAATCAATCCAATTTGTCACCAACCCAATATTGAAAAAACAATGATTCATCTGCACTTTATTTTTTAAATTAATTTTTATATTTATCAATCTTTCTAGATACACTAAGTCAGTCGGATCCTATCTTATAATGATTTAATTTAAACACAAGCTAGGTAAATATTATAAATCAAAAGTTTTTTAAAATGACCAATTAAGTTGCATTTAATTTTTTTAGTGTTAAAATCTATTTTAATATTTATTAAGATATATAATGGGTGTTTAGGGCCGCGATTTAACCATGGTTGTATAAAACCGCAACTCCAAACATAACAATAATCAAACTAGACCCCAGGTTTTTACTAGAGTCCCATCAAACAAGTTAAATGTCACCCGCAACTGCAAAAGCAGCTCTCAAAAGCAATAGAGAATTGCTTTTGCAACTACGGCGTAGCACACTAATCTCTGCATCTCTTCTTCTCTTCTTTCTCATCTTTGCATCTCTCCTCCCTCACCTTCTCCCCCCACACAGGCATTGTTCTTCTCCCTCACCTCCCAGCCTGCAGCTTTTCCCTCACCTCCCTCTCTCCCTGGTTCTAATTTTTTGATCCATTTCTTGGTGTTGTTTTTAGTGTAAAAAAGCTATGTTTTAAAATTATTCCAATAAAATTTTTTTATATATATACACATGTGTGTGTGTGTGTATTTTTAATTAATTTCATAAGTTGAAAGCAATATGAAAAGCATGATAACTAAACACACGAAATTATTTTTCATTAAACTCAAACTCAACCACAATTTTAACCAAACACTTAAATTTTAGTTACAAACCACAGCTAAAAACGCTTTTCATTAAACTATTTTTTTCAACCTCAACCACAATAGCAACCACTATGCCAAACAAGCTCATAATCTTCAATTTATTTTATTAAGCATATACATGAGATTGTGAGTTAAAGAATTGAGATTTTTGTCTAGTTAGCGTCTAAACCTCATATCTAAACTAGTCCAAGTGCCTATTTGGCTAAGCAGTTGAACCGTCATTTAGCCAAAATTTGAAGAAAAAAATCCATTTTAAATTAATTTTTTTTGTGTATTTAGATTATTTTGATGTGCTGATGCCAAAAATAATTTTTAAAAAATAAAAAAAATATTATTTTAATGTATTTCTAAACAAAAAACACTTTGAAAAATAACCGCAACAATATTCTCAAACACCCCTCAAGTGTGCTACTAGAACGTTTGATTTCTTGGCATATATATTTTTTCAAATATAAGGAATTTAATATTAATCAAAACTAGGAAACCTTTTTTTCTGATTTAATCAGGAGTCCTTCCACAATTCAATGTACCAAATAAATTGAATTTATTTTCCACGAATAAAATTCAAATTTGGATGCACAAACTCCACCAAATAAATAGTACAGTAAAAGTTCAGCTCGTTCAGGTGACAAGTAATGAAATGAAAACCATCCAAGATTTTCCACGAATAAAATTCAAATTTGGATGCACAAACTCGTGTTGACTGTTATCACGCTGTTGTCTTGACTCTTCCTCATGGTCATCATTTTTATTTTCTTATAAATGAAATTTTGTGTCGTTTAATTACCTCTTCTTCAGGCCTTCCATGCGCTGAGCAGTATTCACAACCACCTCATTTTAACACTCTCCCAGCTTTCTTAGCCTCCACCACGAGTTTGTGTGTGTGTGTTTTTATACGACAAGAAAATGGAACGTAATGGAAGACATGACATCGAGGTAGAGAATGGTAATTATGATTTGGAGGATGATCGTGGTCGCGAGAAAGAGGAACCAGAAGAGGAATTGTCAGTGGAAAGAATGTTCGAGAATCAGGAGGTGGCATCATGGAGGAACCAGCTGACATTGCGGGCCTTTGTGGTGAGCTTTATGCTGAGCATTTTGTTCACCGTCATAGTAATGAAGCTCAATCTTACTACTGGTATCATACCTTCCCTCAATATCTCTGCTGGTCTACTGGGGTTCTTTTTCATCAAGACTTGGACAAAGTTTCTTGAAAAGTCTGGCCTTTTGAAGCAACCCTTTACGAGGCAAGAGAACACTGTTATCCAGACTTGTGTGGTTGCCTCCTCGGGCATTGCCAATAGTGGTACACTTTCTGTACTTCTTGCTGTCATTAATTGTCATTTCATCTCTCAATTATTTTTCATGTAAATCCATGCAGTGAATGAACTTCCAAAAGAGGATTTTCCATGGAACTTGGTCTCGGGAATCTCTTATAAAAATTTGAGAATTGAGTCTAATCCAACTATTAGATTAAAAGTGTAGATTCATTCAAGTTTTATTTTGATATAGCTCAATCAACCCATCTCCTGAACCTAACCCTATCCTGTTGGTCCATAAAAGTAATTAGTCAAACCATCCACACAGTCTATTTGAGACATCCTCATGTAACCTGCTAAAAACATTCAGTTTTGGGTGACTTGGCAGCAACTGTTTTCTTAGGTTTCTAAAGCTATACCGGGCATAAAGTGAGACATGCAGTGAAGCCTCGCATCTAGTGTCACTGGACAGACACGTTTTTGACAATTAAATTCATATGAGCTAGATATGGATGACTTACTAAGTTCAGAGTTCTGTCAGTAAGTCTTAAAAGAATATTCTGATTGGTGGATAAGCAAGCCTTCTCCATTAGTGAACGAAACGAAAACGAGAATAATTGATCTGTTTCTAGAATGCTAGCTAGTGGTGAGCATGGGCTATTAACCAATCATTTTTCAGTAGATTTTAATACATTGAGCTTGTTCATTTACTGAGAATCATTAATATAATGCCATGCGATATATTTCTAATTATCATCCAAATACTCAGGACTACGATGGATGGTTGAATGCCAAACTTGTTTTGAAACTAAAAATGTTGTATTAAAACAGCTAATTTGTGATTATGCTTGTGATGATGTTAAAATCTTTGAATTCCGTAATAGTGGTTTTCATTCTGTAATTTATTTCTTGTTTCCTTACAATAGGAGGCTTTGGAAATTATCTGTTTGGAATGAGTGAAACCGTGGCCAAACAATCAACAGAAGATAGAGATGCCTTTAAAAATCCTTCTCTATCATGGATGATTGGCTTTCTGTTCGTTGTTAGCTTTCTCGGACTCTTTTCAGTAGTGCCTCTTCGAAAGGTAGACTTCACAGCTTATATCAGAAATCAATTTCCTCGTACAATTATTGTAAATAGAACACTTTTCTCTGCATTTTCCTTCTTGTCGAAGGAATTCATTTAGCCAAAATCTAAGCTTCATTGTTACCATGGTTATTTCAAGGTCATGATTGTAGACTTCAAATTGACATATCCAAGTGGCACTGCAACTGGTCATCTCATCAACAGCTTCCACACTCCTACAGGGGCCAAGCTAGCAAAGTAAGGCATTATCAGATCTCATGCACTTGTAGTTGGATGATCATTCGGCATGTAAAAGCATCAAACTTTATTTTTTGTGCAGAAAACAAGTGAGGGTGATGGGCAAGTTCCTCTCACTCAGCTTCTTGTGGGGTTTCTTTCAGTGGTTCTACACTGCAGGAGATAGTTGTGGATTTGCTGATTTCCCCTCACTTGGGCTTAAAGCATATGAAAACAGGTAAAAAGCATTGCTCAACCTTCAAATATTTTCTCATCCTGCTGAATGTGGTTGCATCTATGAGGGCTCTGTGATTCAAATTAGTTGTGGTATCTTTGACTAATACTGTTCTTGTTGCATGTGCAGATTTTTCTTTGATTTCTCAGCAACATATGTTGGAGTTGGAATGATTTGCCCGTACATCATCAACATATCGGTATTGCTTGGAGGAATTCTTTCCTGGGGTCTCATGTGGCCTCTCATAGATACAAAAAAGGGTGATTGGTATCCAGCAGACCTCAAACCAGACAGCCTAAATGGCCTCCAAGGTTACAAGGTAAGTTTTAAGGTGACAAGAGTGCCCGGTACATGATTTTTAACATATTTTTGAAGACTCCATTCATATCAACACTTGTGCAATGTACTCAGGTATTTATTGCCACTGCCTTGATCTTGGGTGACGGTCTGTACAACTTCTTCAAGGTGCTAAGCCGCACAATCATTGCCTTGTTTTCTCAACTTCAAAGGAGAAATGCAATTTGTGCTGACCGCTCCTCTCCTGAGATCTCCAGGGTCTCCTATGATGAGCAACGCCGCAACGAATTCTTTCTCAAAGATCAAATTCCAACATGGTTTGCTGTTGCTGGCTATGTCGCAATTGCTGCCGTCTCCACAGCCACCGTTCCGCAAATATTTCCCGAACTCAAATGGTATCACATATTGGTTATCTACATTTTTGCTCCAGCCCTCGCATTCTGTAATGCTTATGGCTGTGGCCTCACTGATTTTTCCCTTGCTTTTTCCTATGGGACGCTTGCTATTTTTGCAATTGGGGCATGGGCTGGTGCCTCTCATGGTGGAGTTATTGCAGGACTCGCGGCCTGTGGAGTCATGATGAATATTGTCTCCACAGCCTCTGACCTCTCTCAGGATTTCAAGACTGGTTATTTGACCCTTTCTTCACCACGGTCCATGTTTGTGAGCCAGCTAATTGGCACTGCAATGGGTTGCATAATTTCGCCTTCTGTCTTTTGGCTTTTTCTCAAGGCCTTCAAGGATCTTGGGACGCCAGGAAGTGAATACCCTGCTCCGTACGCTACTGTATTTCGAAACATGGCTATAATGGGGACAGAGGGATTCTCGTCTCTGCCAAAGAATTGCCTCTATCTTTGCTATGGGTTCTTCGGTGCAGCTATTCTGATAAATTTGATCAAGGATGCGTTGGGTGAGAAATGGGCTAGGTTCATTCCCAATCCAATGGCGATGGCGATACCTTTCTATATTGGCTCATACTTCGCCATCGACGCGTGTGTGGGAAGCTTGATTCTATTCATCTGGGAAAAGATTGACAAGGCGAAGGCAGATGCTTTTGGGCCAGTAGTGGCTTCTGGTTTGATTTGTGGGGATGGAATCTGGACTTTCCCTAGTTCCATACTTGCTCTAGCAGGAGTGAAACCTCCGATTTGCATGAAGTTTCTGTCGAGGGGAACGAATGCTAAGGTCGATGCGTTCTTAGGGTCATAAACTACAATTACTGAAAACACTAAAACTCTGTTGAGAGCTCTCCTCGGAGATCATTGTTTGTTTACTAGAACAATGCTCTCTTCGGTTCTTCATGTTTTCTTCTTTTATTATTATTTGGTTTTATTTTCTATTTAATTCTTTAATATTGTGCTTGCTAGAAATTTATTTTTATTTATGCCTCACATGAGCTAAAATAGATGTTTTTCATCATATCAATAGTCATACTAACCATGAAGATCTGCATGAATGAGTTCAATGGCAGGATAGGCATCATCCTGGCACGTGCCTCTCTTCCTTCCCTGTTCATGTTTGTGTGCAAAATTAAAGCTTCACACTTGGCTGTAAGGACATTGATAATGCTCGACCCAATGCTTATCTATAATAATTGCATCCACATATCACCATCACGAAGATGATTGCCACAACTGTTCCACGATTTTTTTTCAAAATCTCCCATTGATTTAGATGCTGATCTATTTTGAGACCACCTGAAGATAAAACTAAAGTTTCCAAGCTACAAGATCATAGACCAAATTGTAAAGAAATCTAAAGAAAATTCTATGATATTTTTATTTAATGTAAATAAAATTCTTCATCTCCATAAAATTAACTAGGCATCTCTATTTATATTAGTCCCAGAATTATACTTTATAGAAAATGATTTCTAATTAAAACTTTTCTAGCTAATAGAATCCATCTAGCGTTTTGATTTTTAAATAATCAGCTAGTAATTAAATTAAAAAATCCAAACCAAGTAGGAAACAGTTAATTAAAATAAAAAATTAACTAAAATAATAATGCAAAAAAAAGAGTAACCTCAGGCTTCATATCAAATACTTTCAGGAGTTCTTTTTAGATTTTTCTTGTTAATATAAACTCTTGAGATAATTGTATTACATCATAATTAAAAAAGTTTCACTATTATTTTTTAAAAATAAAATCTATTTCTTTTTCAATCATAATTTTATGTAATGTGTTGCTAAATAAAACATATGGTTTCAAAAATTCAAATCTAAAGGCGAAATGATAACTAAATGCACTAAATTAAACTTAAATTATAATTATGAAGTGTTTCGACGTTAATGATATTTTTTAACAGGTTTACTTGTTTATTTATGATACATAAATTTCAAATTCATGTAAAAATATGTATTTTTTTATAAAAATTTAAAATAATTAGAATTTTATTTATTTATCTGGATTCATAAAATATATTTTTTAATATGTAGTGTTTCCTCGCATAAAAAAAATACTTGGAATTTCCATCTTATTATTTTTAACCTTTTAATTTTCAATTATACAAGCTGCAAGAAAAATCTTACAATTTTCCAACAATTGAATTGAGAGTTTTGGTAGTATTTAAAAACACAATAATTCTTTAAAATCAATTTCAAATTTCTAGTGATTCGAACTCATAGTTACCCATCATGGGCAGTGATGATTAGCATCCGGTGAATCTAAAAGGATATCTATGGACAAAAAAGTTATTTTTTATTTTAAATTATTATTTTTAAGTGTTTTTAGATTATTTTAATATGTTAATATCAAAAATTATTTAAAAAAATAAAAAAAAAATATTATTTTAATATATCTCTAAATAAAAAATAATTACACTCCTAACAAACAGTTATGTTTATAGTAATCTAAGAAATTAAAACAGAAGAATATGGAAGTTCTCTCTCGGAGAGAGAGATGTCGGCAAGCCAGGTTTGTTTTGCTGTCCATTCTATCCAAGACAAAGCGAGCTTCGCTCAACGGTTATAATATCCCCCACTTTTATCATGACAAAGGATATACTTTTTTGTGTATATATATATATATATATATATATATATATATATATATATATATATATATATATATAATTTTTCATCCTATATTAATTTTTTTATTAAGTATTTATATAATAAAACTTGAAATGATATAGTAATAAATAAATCAAGTGGAGTGGGCTCGTGCACTTATCCATTTGCCCCGCGTTAAATATTTATCTTCAGCATTAAAATATTTTTGACGATTCTTAAACTAAAATTATAATATTTGTAACACTTTAGAATTTATTTTTAAAATTCAGCGGTCACAAGTTCATATCTTATCACCTCCATTCTATTTGATAAAAATCAAGTACAAGGTAATGGGTCTGTGCAAGTTTCAAGCCCAAAGGACTTTCACTTGAGTGGGTGTATTAGAGAATAATATAAATCATATTAAGAGGCCTCACTTACAACTTTAAATTTTTAGGTGAGATGGTTCCAACTCAAAATACAAGAACTTGGTGTTGTTACATGTTAGCGTAAACTCAATCCACCAAAGTCAAGTAAAGCAACCACCATCTACGGCCACCAACTGCTTTCACACCTTAAAATCTATTTTATCAACCTTTCATTTTGTATATAAATAGGAAACTTAGTTAAGGTGAAATAGAAGTTGGGGATATTAGAGAGAAACACTAGAGAGAGAAAAGAGAGCTTTGACATCTTGTTCATGCTCTGTATAATTTTGTTGAAATAAAAATGGTTTGTTTTATCCCCTCTGACCAACACTACAGAATTAGATTTTGCATAATCAAACTGCTTCAGAGGAATGGGGTCATTAAGCTGCAATTTTAAAATGGGATGTCCAGGAACTACATTCATCAATGATAGAGATGAGAACATTATCAGACAGCCAACTGGACTATAAGAGTTTTATTCATTGTACTTTTTGAAAGCTTTAATTAGAACTGGAATTCAAGAAGAATTAAGAGTTAATCATCAAACATGACACTTGTACAAGTCTTCTGCATGGCATTGTTTAAAAAGTTAATTGCAGCTGGAATTTGAGCAGAATTAAGTTTGCTGATCGAGCATCACAAGTAATAGAATCCAGCAATGAGAAAAACAAGTAAATGCAAGTTCCAAGAGGTAAATCAAAATCATTTAAGCACATCCCGATTTCTTTTAAATATGTAAACCAGATTGTAATGAGTTATGGGCAAGTTCTATGATATCTCAAACAAAATTATAAGCTTCTAAAGTTGTACAAATTAAATGAAGGATTTCCACGACATCATTCGCCATAATGGAAACCATATCACATCACTTTTTTTCAACTTCCTCAAGGTGCTAAGCCGAACACTCACTGCCTTGTTTTTTCAACTTCGTGGGAGAGATGCAAGTGGTGCCCTCCCTATTGCGGACCGCTCCTCTCCTGAGACCTCCAGGATCTCCTACAATGATCAATGCCACACCCAACTATTTCTCAAACATCAAATCCCAACATGGGTTGTTGTTCCAGGCTATGTCGCAATTGTTGCCGTCTCCACAACCACGCTTCCGCATATATTACCTGAACTCAAATTGTATTATTTATTGGTTATCTACATCTTTGCCCCAGGCCTTGCATTCTGTAATGCTTATGGTTGTGGCCTCACTGACTGGTCCCTAGCTTCCACCTATGGGAAGCTTGCTAGTTTTGTAATTGGGGCATGGGCTGGTGCTTCTTATGTGGAGTTCTTGCAGGACTCGCGGCCTGTGGAGTCATGATTAATATTGTCTCCACAACCTGTGACCTCTCTCAGGATTTCAAGACTGGTTTTTTGACCCTTTCTTCACCACGGTCCATGTTTGTGAGCCAGCTAATTGGCACTGCAATGGGTTGCATAATTTCACAACCTGTATTACTTGGAATTAATGAAATAAGAGGGGTTAAAGCTGGGTCATGCACATCAGACCAGAAATACGGTTCAAGCTCAGGCTCTGGTTTGATTATGACATCGATGACTCGGACATCTTTATTTTGGGTACCTTAAGAAGCTACAACCGTATTTATTTTCAAGTTTAAGTATGTTGGATTTTAAGTGTGACATCTATGAACTGGCAAAAAGCCACTTTATTTCCTATTTGCCAAGTTTGAATAAAAGCGTAGAACCATTTGCAGTTATTCATCCTAATGTTTGGGGTCCTGCAAAGGTCTTCTCTTTTTCTAATGCACAGTGTTTTGTTACATCTATTGATGAAAGCACTCAGATGACCTGGATATCTCTCCTCCGAAATAAAAATGAAGTACAGTGTTTCAGGAATTTCAGAAAATAGTACTGACACAATACCAACGGCACATTCGTACACTCCAATCAAATAATGGTATGGAATTCATGGATCAAGTGCTAGATAATTTTTTACAGCATCATGGAATTCGACATCAAATATCCTGCACATATACTCCACAACAAAATGGATTAGCTGAAAGAAAGAACAAGCAAATTATGAAAATCGTTCACACGTCACTATTTGGGATGAATCTGCCAAAATACTGCTAGGGTGAGGCAATCAAATCCGCTGCGTATGTAATAAATCGAACACCATCCAGTGCAATCGATTTTCAGTCTCCTCAAAAAAAATTAGAATATCTTCTCTCGATTCCTCATTTTCCAAACTCGAAGCCTCAGGTATTTGGTTGTACGGTATATGTCCACATTCTTAAAGTTTTGTGAAGCAAACTTGATCCGTGTGCAAAATGGTGAGTATTTGTCGGTTGCTCGAAATTTCAGAAAGGATATCGGTGTTATGATCCTCATCATTGAAAGATATATGTGACCTTTGATGCATCATTTCACAAATCTGAATCGTACTATTCAGGGGGAGTTCCTGGTTCTTCTCTTCAAAGGGAGAGTAACAATGAAGAGAATGAAGATATATTTGAATTGTAGAAAATGAGGCCAAGTCGGGATGATAACATTGAAGTCAGCACAGACCGAAATGATCTCAGTAACGACCCCCCTATGTCTCTCGAATCACCAACGCCTACACCATTAATCGAAAAATTAACTGAGAATGTCTCTCCTCAGTCACCTCAAGTGACCCTAAATCCTATCTCAATTGAGATAAATGAAATTCCTATCTTAGAAAATAATTAGACCCATAGATACCCATAAAGACTAAACCGAGGAATCCAAAAGAAACAGTATGAACCTGATCCCAAACAAAAAACTAAATATCCCATCACCAACTATATATCTACCCATAAATTATCAGAAGCATATGCATTTACTGTTATTCAATTATCCAATGTGTCTATTTATAGTAATGCACAAGATGCATTAGTAGACCCAAAATAGACCAAGGTGATGAATAAGAAAATGGAGGCACTGCAAAAGAATAATACTTGGGAGTTATATCAACTACCAAAAAAAAAAAAGAAAGTTTGGTGTAAATGGGTGTTCACGGTAAAGTTGGAAGCGGATGGAAACATTGATAGATACAAAGCAAGGTTAGTAGCGAAGGGATAAAAGCAAAAATATGGGGTGGACTACCATGAAACCTTTGTCACGGTTGCAAAGATGAACACAATCCAAATTCTCATATCGATAGCAGTGAATCGAGACTGGGCTTTACAATAATTCGATATCAAGAATGCCTTCCTGAATGGAGATCTTAAAAAAGAAATGTATATGGAATTGTCACCCAAATTGAAAACCAGACGCTTACAGGAAGTGAAAGTGTGCAAATTAAAGAAGGTTTTATATGGGTTAAAACAATCACCCCGGACATGGTTCGAAAGATTCTCATCCACGATGAGAGAGTTTGGCTATAAGCAAAGTAATTCAGATCATACTTTGTTCATAAAGCACAAAGAAGGGAAGGTAGCGGCTCAAGTAGTATATGTGGATGATATGGTGTTAATAAGAGATGATCCAGAAGAAAGAAATGCTCTACAATAGTTTTTGGCATCGAAATGTGAAATGGAAGATCTCAAACAACTGAGGTACTTCTTAGGGATTGAGGTCTCAAGGTCCAAAACAAGGATATGTCTTTCACAACGAAAATATATGTTAGATTTATTGGTAGAAACTGGAATGCTTGCATGCAAACCAGTAGATACACCTTTGAAAATGAATCACAAATTAGGACAAGCAGAAGATCAGACGCCAGCAGACAAAGGATGTTATTAACAGCTAGTTGAAAAACTAATATACTTATCACATATTCGACCAGACATTGCCTATGCGATAAGTGTGGTAAGTCAGTATATGCATTCACCAGGAGAAGAGCATAAGGAAGCAGTATACCGAATTTTACTGTATTTGAAAAGTGCTACAAAAAGAGGACTTTTATTCTCAAAAAAGAAGGTCCAAGATATTAAAGAGTATACAAACTCAAATTGGGCAGGAAATCAGACAGATAGAAGATCAACATTAGGATATTTTACATCCATGGAAGGCAACCTTGTCACTTGGAGGAGTAAGAAGCAAAAAATAGTTGCTAGGTCAAGTGTAGAAGCAGAATACCGAGGTATGGCTTATGGTGTGTGTGAATTACTCTGAGTTAAACAGGTATTACAAGACTTAGAAATTGATTACGGAACATCTATGGAACTACACTGTGACAATAAGGTAGCTATCAAAATTGCTCATAATCCGATTCAACATGATTGTACCAAACACGTTGAGGTCAACAGACACTTCATTAAAGAAATTCTTGATTGGAAATCATAAAACTTCTGCTTGTTCGGTCTGAAGATCAGTTGACCGATATCCTCACAAAAACAGTTTCTCGAAGGGAGTTCTATAACGCAATTGACAAGTTGGGCATGATAAATATCTACACTCCAACATGAGGGTGAGTGTTAAAATACAGAAATGGTTATTTCCCAAAATGGGAATTATGTAAAGTAGGGAGAAAGGTAGCTTTATATTTGCTATTTTAGGGTTGTAGTTTGGCTATAAAATAGGTTGTAATGTAAGAGTAAAAAACAATTAAATATACATAAATTATTTCATATTTCGAATTCTAATAGAAGTTCAACTCAAAAATCCTTTGGATAATCACCAGCTATTTGGTGAAGCCAACAACCATTTTCTCTATAATCATTTATGGAGAAAAAAAATCATATGTCCATTCACTTGTATATGCTTGTTAGTTGATCCTTGTAAATATGCTTATAGTTATTTTCAAACTCTAGTTTAAAGAAGACAGTGAAACAGATGCATCAAACAATCTACAAACAGAAAATCACAATTCACTATGTCAGCTTTAAACATATTACAGGTTGTAGTCATGTTGATTTTGAACGTATTGCAACTATCTTTGTTGATGATTTCTTCTTCCTTATTCGAATATGACCTATTGAAAGAAAATAGATGCAATGCAAAGTTTTAAAACTAAAAATCAAGAACAAAATTTTAAAGGTAGTTATTCTCATTAAGTGTTTTTCTATTGTGAATTACTCTTCCATACATGAATTATGCTTGTGCTTTTAAATATATTTATAGACTTAAAATCCTTGAGAATCATGAATTTAAACTAAACAAGAAAACTTACTCTAATATAATCAAGTATTTTTCTGATTTAACCAATCATCCAGTTTATTTAATTCAACCAATTGATATGTTCTCTACTAGTAGACTAGTTCTTATATTTTATAGAAAAAATAAAATCCACTTTATTTTTTAACATCCATCTTTGAACTTGATTTCCTACAACTCTTAGAATCTCTCTTATTTCGGAATAAATATCATATTTGAGTGGCTTTGTGAAAATATATACGAATTGATCTTAAGTCTTTACATTAATTTAACTTCTTGTTTGTTATGCAATCTCGGAGGTAGGTTCCTTAACACTTTCTTCCTGTTATGTGTTCATGGATTATCTTAACTAGGAGCACTATAGAAAGGATGTTAGAAAAAATATAGATGAAATTTAATTTTCACTCAACCCAATATTAAAAGATGAAATTAAAAATAAATTTCATCTAAAGAAGTAATCTGAGTTAACTTACCTAACCTTAGTTATGAGACTTGGATAACTGTATAGAAAGAAAATTAAAGTAAATTATGAAATTCAATTCTTAATCAGCCCAATATTTAAGAATGAAATTAAAAAAATAAATCAATTAAAAAACCCTAAAAAAATCACTCAAGTTAACCAACAAAACTCTTGATTTAATTCATGAGGTTTAGAAAACACATAAAAAAACAAACCAAAATAAATAATAAGATTTAATTCTCCATCAACCAAATATTAAAAAATAAAATTAAAAAAAATATGAGGCAAACAGTCTAACAGGTGATCTTATTATAAAAATCTCAATTAATTTTATATTTCAAAATTGGAACCAATAGATTAGTTTAAGTTTTATTTTCTCGATGAACAGAGTTTGCTTCTTTGGACACGTAAATGAAGCATTGGAGTTTGGGACAAAGCAAAGAAGAGATGCTAAATAAAAAAAAAGGTAGTTTACAAGGATGAAGAAACTTCAAATTAATTGCAATTTCTCTTATTTTAGAGAAGGAGAACATAAATACAGCAATGAGCTGTATCTTTTGGCTGCGTTTCTGGGAATACACGATGTTTGAGCATGTTTTCCTCTTGTTTTTTGGACGAGGAAGAATTGCTTGAAATTAATTAGTTAAGATAATCCACGAACACTTTTAGTTATTTAGTTAAGATAATTGAAAAATCAATTCACCTAAAAACACAAGCTTATATCATTTGAACTTTAATCATAACCAACAAAGATCATTATTTTGATTTTGTTATCTAGCTTTATCATTATTCGATCATCTACATGCATATATCAAATGTTTTCAAATACCTTCAAGTTAGAAAAACTTATAATATTTTTTTATGACTTTCCCTTTTTTTCTCCAACCAATAGAATGACTAATATACAAATAAAATAATATTTTGGATAAAATATTAAATTGTCAAATTGAAGGGATCAAAATTGAGTTTTTGGTGCATTTTTTAATTGTAAACAAAAACAAATCTCCATTGTTTCCCCTAATCAAGTTTGGTCCTTGAATATTTTTTTCCTTGCAACTGTATTTTTTTAAAAATCAAGCATCAATCGAATATATTAGAAAAAAAAAAAAACTTTAAGAGATGAAAAAACAATAATAATATGTGAAGAGTGCATCTACTCAGAAATCCACATAGTAATCCTAAACCCTTATATTTCTATATATTTTTTAATGTGTTGAGTGATAAGTAGTTGAGTTTAAGTTTTAAATATTAGATTGATGCTTGCCTTGTTAATTTCCCCTCTAGCTAACTTGTTGCATGACCGCTTTAATTTAACATCTGCCATGGATTTCCATAAATGGTAGCAATAGAAGCAGAGTTGCGTTTTCATCGTGTAGAAGAGTTAAGTTTTCTTTGTCTAATTGGCAACGAATCATATATCGATGAAGTGTTCGGTGAGATTTGATTTTTCTTTGTATAGTTGGTAGCCAGCCATGCATCGACGAAGAACTCGGTGAAGATTTGATCAGCCATCGATGATGAAATCAGTATTAATTAAGAACTCGGTGATTCAAAGGGTTGAGGTTTCTGTCAAACAAGAGAGCAAAAGGCATCACGCGTTCTGAAAGAAGCCAAGAGAAAGGGAATGTTCTGTCAAAAGAGCATTAAGAACTGCATTAATTTAATTTTCAATAGACTAAGTTATTACAAATGCATCAAATGTTGTTTCACTTTTGAAAGTCTGGTTTTATATATAAAAGCGATCCTAGCAGGTTTACTTGGGGAAGATAACACACAGAGTTATCGAGACTTGGACAAAGTCTCTTGAACAGCCTGCACTTTCAGAGCAGCCCTTTTATTACCACGCAAGACAACTCTATAAAAAAATCTGCTGTCGAATTTTACTTTGAATATGTATTATACAATTTAATCTACCATGTCATTATATTTTTTAATTTCAGTTTGATTTCTTAATAGATATATATATATATAGAATATTTTCATATCACCTTACTTCAATATTAATCAAAACTAGGAAACCTTTTTTCTGATTTCATCAGGAGTCCTTCCACAATTCAGTGTACCAAATAAATTGAAATTGAATTTATTTTCCACGAATAAGTTTCAAGTTTGGATGCACAAACTCCACCAAATAAAAATAGTACAGTAAAAGTGCAGCTCATTTCAGGTGACAAGTAATGAAATGAAAACCATCCAAGTTTGAACGTTTTGAAAATGCACCACCTTAGTCTCATTGGTTTCGGGTTTCTAGACACCTCAAGTAAGTGCATGGATCAAATTTTCCAGACACAAATTTTGGACCAACCTCTCGTGTCGACTTTGATCACCCTCTTGTCTTGACTCTTTCTTCACTCTTAGAAAATGGATTTTTTTGTCTTTTAATTACCTCTTCTTCGGACCTTCCATGCGCCGAGCAATATTCACAACAACCTTATTTAACACTCTCCCAGCTTTCTTAGCCTCCACCACGAGTGTGTGTGTTTTGTTTTACGAAAAGAAAATGGAACGTAATGGAAGAGATGACATCGAGGTAGAGAATGGTAGTTATGATTTGGAGGATGATCGTGGTCGCGAGAAAGAGGAACAAGAAGAGGAGTTGTCAGTGGAAAGAATGTTTGAGAATCAGGAGGTGGCATCATGGAGGAACCAGCTGACAATGAGGGCCTTTGTGGTGAGCTTTATGCTGAGCATTTTGTTCAACGTCATCGTAATGAAGCTCAATCTTACAACTGGAATCGTACCTTCCCTCAATATCTCTGCTGGTCTACTGGGGTTCTTTTTCATCAAGACTTGGACGAAATTTCTTGAAAAGTCTGGCCTTTTGAAGCAACCCTTTACGAGGCAAGAGAACACTGTTATCCAGACTTGTGTGGTTGCCTCCTCTGGCATTGCCAATAGTGGTACACTTTCTGTACTTCTTACTGTCATTAATATTCATTTCATCTAGATTATTTTTAAAGTCAGCTTTTCCTCTCTTTTCTTACTGAGTTGAGGAGATATTTGGGCTTCTTCGATGAAGAGAATAATATTTCTATGCATTTGGTTTTGTTTCTGTTCTTAGTTGTTTCAAAATTCAAATAATTGCTAAAATTCAATGTCGAGTTTTCCCTCTGCTGAGTTATATCTGCTATATATATTACATGATGAGGCAGCCGTTTTTTTCCCTCTGTATCCCTTCTTTCTCAGATGTGATCAGTAGATTTACATGATCTTTGAAGACGAGAGTTTTTTCTCTTTAAGAGACAAATCGAAGTTGAGATTTTATGACTAACATTGTGCTATTAATTGTTTCAGCCACTTGAGAAGTTTTGCTTTAACTGCTCAGCACCTGAACTTGCTGTTAGAGACACGAACAAATCTACTTTAGTGAAACAGTTTGATGAATGTCGTCTTTAAATAAGCTGTAAATTTTCTTTGCTAGCTTCCGGCCCCCCGTCTCCTGGAGTCTGATAATGGTGGATGGGGGTGGCTGCTTTTTTATTTTTTCTTCTATTTATTATTTTGTCCTAAACAAGTTTATCATGCCTTTTAGAAGCTAGAAAACTGACCTTGACAAGGAAATAATATCATAACCCTAAAACGTAAGGAAAAATAAAGTAAAATCTGAAAGAACACAAGAAATCAAGGAGATTTTTCAAAATAGGATCGTCGGGAACTACCAAAAGAGGATTTTCCATGGAACTTGGTCTCGGGAATCTCTTATAAAAATTTGAGAATTGAGTCTAATCCAACTATTAGATTAAAAGTGTAGATTCATTCAAGTTTTATTTTGATATAGCTCAATCAACCCATCTCCTGAACCTAACCCTATCCTGTTGGTCCATAAAAGTAATTAGTCAAACCATCCACACAGTCTATTTGAGACATCCTCATGTAACCTGCTAAAAACATTCAGTTTTGGGTGACTTGGCAGCAACTGTTTTCTTAGGTTTCTAAAGCTATACCGGGCATAAAGTGAGACATGCAGTGAAGCCTTGCATCTAGTGTCACTGGACAGACACGTTTTTGACAATTCAATTCATATGAGCTAGATATGGATGACTTACTAAGTTCAGAGTTCTGTCAGTAAGTCTTAAAAGAATATTCTGATTGGTTTATAAGCAAGCCTTCTCCATTAGTGAACGAAACGAAAACGAGAATAATTGATCTGTTTCTAGAATGCTAGTGGTGAGCTTGGCCTATTAACCAATCCTTTCACAGTAGATTTTAATACATTGAGCTTTTTCATTTACTGAGAATCATTAACATAATGTCATACGATATATTTCTAATTTATCATCAAAATAGTCAGTACTAGGATGGATGGTTAAATGCCAAACTTGTTTTGAAACTAAAAATGTTGTAATAAAACAGCTAATTTGTGATTATGCTTGTGATGATGTTAAAATCTTTGAATTCCGTAATAGTGGTTTTCATTCTGTAATTTATTTCTTGTTTCCTTACAATAGGAGGCTTTGGAAATTATCTGTTTGGAATGAGTGAAACCGTGGCCAAACAATCAACAGAAGATAGAGATGCCTTTAAAAATCCTTCTCTGTCATGGATGATTGGCTTTCTGTTCGTTGTTAGCTTTCTCGGACTCTTTTCAGTGGTGCCTCTTCGAAAGGTAGACTTCACAGCTTATATCAGAAATCAATTTCCTCGTACAATTATTGGAAATAGAACACTTTTCTCTGCATTTTCCTTCTTGTCGAAGGAATTCATTTTGCCAAAATCTAAGCTTCATTGTTACCATGGTTATTTCAAGGTCATGATTGTAGACTTCAAATTGACATATCCAAGTGGCACTGCAACTGGTCATCTCATCAACAGCTTCCACACTCCTACAGGTGCCAAGCTAGCCAAGTAAGGCATTATCAGATCTCATGCACTTGTAGTTGGATGATCATTCGGCAAGTAAAAGTATCGTACTTCGTTTTTCTACCATTGCAGGAAACAAGTGAGGGTGTTGGGCAAGTTCCTCTCATTCAGCTTCTTGTGGGGTTTCTTTCAGTGGTTCTACACTGCAGGAGATAGTTGTGGATTTGCTGATTTCCCCTCACTTGGGCTTAAAGCATATGAAAACAGGTAAAAGCATTGCTCAACCTTCAAGAAATTTCTCATCCTACTGAACGCAGTTGCATTTATGAGTGCTGTGTGTTTCAAATTAGTTGTGGTATATTTGACTAATAATGTTCTTGATACATGTGCAGTTTTTTCTTTGATTTCTCAGCAACATATGTTGGAGTTGGAATGATTTGCCCGTACATCATAAACATATCGGTATTATTTGGAGGAATTCTTTCCTGGGGTCTCATGTGGCCTCTCATAGATACAAAAAAGGGCGATTGGTATCCAGCAGACCTCAAACCAGACAGCCTAAATAGTCTCCAAGGTTACAAGGCAAGTTTTCTAACAAGGTTAAGGTGACAAGAGTGCCCGGTACATGATTTTTAACATATTTTTGAAGACTTCATTCTTATCAACACTTGTGCAATGTACTCAGGTATTTATTGCCACTGCCTTGATCTTGGGTGACGGTCTGTACAACTTCTTCAAGGTGCTAAGCCGTACACTCATTGCCCTGTTTTATCAACTTCGAAGGAGAAATGCAATTTCTGCTGACCGTTCCTCTCCCGAGATCTCCAGGGTCTCCTATGATGAGACCCGCCGCAACGAATTCTTTATCAAAGATCAAATTCCAACATGGTTTGCTGTTGCAGGCTATGTCGCAATTGCTGCTGTCTCCACAGCCACCGTTCCGCAAATATTTCCCGAACTCAAATGGTATCACATATTGGTTATCTACATCTTTGCCCCAGCCCTCGCATTCAGTAATGCTTATGGCTGTGGCCTCACTGATTTTTCCCTTGCTTATTCCTATGGGACGCTTGCTATTTTTGGAATTGGGGCATGGGCTGGTGCCTCTCATGGTGGAGTTCTTGCAGGACTCGCGGCCTGTGGAGTCATGATGAATATTGTCTCCACAGCCTCTGACCTCTCTCAGGATTTCAAGACTGGTTATTTGACCCTTTCTTCACCACGGTCCATGTTTGTGAGCCAACTAATTGGCACTGCAATGGGTTGCATAATTTCGCCTTCTGTCTTTTGGCTTTTTCTCAAGGCCTTCAAGGATCTTGGGACGCCTGGAAGTGAATACCCTGCTCCCTACGCTACTGTATTTCGAAACATGGCTATAATGGGGACAGAGGGATTCTCGTCTCTGCCAAAGAATTGCCTCTATCTTTGCTATGGGTTCTTCGGTGCAGCTATTCTGATAAATTTGATCAAGGATGCATTGGGTGAGAAATGGGCTAGGTTCATTCCCAATCCAATGGCGATGGCGATACCTTTCTATATTGGCTCATACTTCGCAATCGACGCGTGTGTGGGAAGCTTGATTCTATTCATCTGGGAAAAGATTGACAAGGCGAAGGCAGATGCTTTTGGGCCAGTAGTGGCTTCTGGTTTGATTTGCGGGGATGGAATATGGACTTTCCCTAGTTCCATACTTGCTCTAGCAGGAGTGAAACCTCCGATTTGCATGAAGTTTCTGTCGAGGGGAACGAACGCCAAGGTCGACGCGTTCTTAGGGTCATAAACTACAATTACTGAAAACACTAGAACTCTGTTGAGAGCTCTCCTCGGAGATCATTGTTTGTTCACTAGAACTCTATTCGGTTCTTCATGTTTTCTTCTTTTATTATTGTTTGGTTTTATTTTCTATTTAATTCTTCATTAGAAGTTTAATTTTATTTATGCCTCCCATGAGCTAAAATAGATGTTTTTCATCATACCAATATTCATGCTAACCATGAAGATCTGCATGAATGAGTTCAATGGCAGGTTGCCAGCAAGACACGTGCCTCTCTTCCCTCCCGGTTATCACCAAGACAGGTTCATGGACTATGACATTGATAATGCTCGACCCGGTGCTTATCTAAAATAATTGCATCCACATATCACCATCACGAAGATTGGGAATGACATAAAATTATTAAACACGCAAATTAAACCAATTAATTATTCCCCGATTTCCCATTGATCTATTTTGATACCACCTGACATAAAATTAAAGTTTTGAAGCTACATGATTATAAACCAAGTAGGACACAATTAATTAAGATACAAAATTAATTAGAAAAATAATTAAAAAAAAATAGTAACTTCAGGCTTCAAAAATAATATTTTCAGGAGTTCTTTTTAGATTTTTCTTGTTAATATAAACTCTTGAGATAATTGTCTTCCATCATAATTAAAAAAGTTTCACTATTATTTTTTTAAAATAAAATCTATTTCTTTTTCAATCATAATTTTAAGTAATGTGTGATTAAATAATAAAAAATAAAATCTAAATACCGGCTCTAATTATTACATATATTAAAAGAGAGGACGGAAAACATTATAGATTGTGAGTATTTTTATGGATTTCAATAGTTTTTTTGAAATAATTTCAAAGACTTGGAAGTGTGGAATTTCAAGTATTGACGACAGAAAAGATTGATGGCCACTTATTACCTAACCAGCGAGCCATGTCAATGCATCAAACTTAGTGTCCACTTTACTACGGTGGTCCCCACCCTCCACTTCCTTGGTGTTTAAGCTGTCCTTTTCCCTCGAGAAGGGAGGAAGAGTAAAAGCAAACGTAATGATAAAAAGATATCTAGAAAAAGTTAAATTACTAATATAATTTTTTAAATATAATATATAATATTTCAAACATCGACCTTCCCTTATCCCCATTTTCTAGCACTTGATTTCTACGGTGGAGCTTGGGGCCCAGCCATAGACCTTCCCTTTCCTTTCACATTCTCATGGCTACAGCACCCTGTATTGCAGGCATAACTGATACTTACATCGCCACTGTTTCTCCCACCTTTCCTTCCATCATCTCCCCGCCATGAAGAACTCACTTTAGAAATCCCACTGTTACTTTTTCGTTACATTTGCTGCTTGCTTGTCTTCACACATGGAAGACTTTTTCAACTTCCTGTTTTGCTTAGTGAACCTGACTGGTACAGCAATTGAATTTCAGTTTGGCTAATCACACGAATAAGTAAGAAAATTGACGTTAAACTACATGGCACACCTCATGAAGTATGGTTACGATTCTTGTTTTATTCATGAAGCAATGCTGCTAAGCAAAACAGCACCATAACAAGTGATGATATTAAAAGCAGAACAGCAAAACCAGTACAGCAACCAGATGATCATGATATACTGTACTACCTGTTCTAAGTAAATTGCATTTTCCATGATTCGATGAGCTTGGAAAAGGCTGTGTAGGAAGAGCCACCTTCATCCATTGCAGCCTTGGCTGCTTTCTTCATAGCAGTAGCTCTCTCCCTAATCTGTTCACCTTCCTCAGACTCCATCAATCCTCTAACCTTCTTCTCCACCTCATCAGCACTCACAAATCCATCTTCAGACTCATTCATTGGCAGAGCGAGCTTCATTTCCTCCACTAGCACCACCCTATTCATCCTCTGCTCGGCATACAATGGCCAGGCCACCATGGGCACACCAGCGCACACTGCTTCAAGTGTAGAGTTCCACCCACAGTGAGTCACAAATCCACCTACTGAACTGTGATTCAGAATTTTCACTTGTGGTGCCCATGACTTCACCACTAGTCCCCTCTCTTTGGTGCGTTCCAAGAAACCGTCAGGAAACAAAGAATCCAAATCAGGATCTCTCTGTGCTTTGATGGCTACACTAAGATCATTGGAAGGTGGATTACGAACCACCCACAAGAACCTTTGGCCACTTTTTTCCAGCCCAATTGCTATCTCCCTTAATTGTCCCTCGGTGAACAGCCCCAGGCTACCAAAACAAAGAAACACAACACTTTGGCTTGGTTGGGAATCAAGCCAGGCTATACACTCATCAGGCACAGCATCATCAGAACTGCTATTGCTTCCACCTCCTTCTCTTTGCCCTTCAGCTAGAATCAACGGACCGACACAGAAAAGTGGCGGTGTGCGATTATTAGGCACACAGAGTCCATCTGATATTGTCTTGATAACTTTGGACTCCAAAAGCTCAAAAGTGTTGATGATAATTCCCTTGGCTTTTGGTGTTTGAATGGCAAAATCAAGAAAGTGTATGTAGGCATCATCTTCACGGTCAAGAAATGGCTTGACCATGTCAGCTCCACGGATTGGTGGCAGACCAGGAATATCAGGGAATTCTCTTACATCTCTGAAACTTTTGGTAGTCTTTTGGTGAAGGGTAGGGAGATATAGATAAGAAGAAAGAAATGAAGCACAAGAAGTGATGTAAATATAAGCAGGGATGTTGAGCACTTCTGTAGCCAAAGAGAGAGCAGAAGTGGCAAGGAAGTCTATAATAATTCCACAAATGGTATAGTTTCTGGAGATGGAGAGGAGCTGTTCATGCACAAGAGGTTTGCTCAAACGGAGGACCTCAAAAATGAAGGTTTCGTGGTGGGTGGCGGAGGTGGTAGAGAGGGTGACAGTGGGAAGATGGTGGAATTTTATGGAAGGAAAGGTGCCAGAGATGGAGGATACGTAAGTATCCATTTTGCCAGCACTGTATGGTTCTGTGGCCAAGAGTACGTGAATGGAGAGGGAGGGTTGGTGGGTGAGCAAGTGTTTGCCTAGCTCCACCAGAGATATCAAGTGACCAATTGTTGGTGATGGGTAGAGAACTACTGCCTCGTCCATGGCTGTCTAGCTCCGCTCCCTGCCGAGTTTCTTCCGTGTTTCTCTGCAGAGTTATTTTGACAAAAGCAGGGATTTGGTGGACTGGAATAAGGTAGCTCTTAAATGGATTCCAAGGTTTTATTTCATAATTAATGAAGCTAAACACATCTCCCTGTCAAGCACGCCTTAATTTCAACGTTGAAATTATCGTGCTCAGACTTCAAATCTTAGAATAAGATAATATTAATAGAAGCTATACCAAGTACGAAAAATATTACATCTCATGATTAAACCTCTTGTAGTTTTTGAAAAACCCTAGAAGCAGCCCTTGCTTCACCATTCACCACCACAAATTACATCTCTTCATGCTCTCTAGCCAGAGAGTTAGTTCTGGTATCGTTGAGAAGTATACACCATCCACTTATCAGCAACAACTAGCACGTAAACCATTCACTTCCATAAGCTTTAATCAGCTTTTTTTGTATAAAAATATATCAATCCCTTGTCTCATGGGAGTGTTACTTTCTTATATAATATAAGGTTGATTTCAAAAAGGCACACAGACAGCATAAGGCTGCACAATCCTGGCCCGGTCACTGGACCATACAGTTCATAGTTTTATAAACCAATTTGAGAGTTAACATGAGTTTTTGACCAGATTAAAACCAATCAATTCATTCCTCTCTTTTTTCCCCTTCATCTTTGATCATTCTAAATCTGGGGTTGCTTAAATTTCAAGTTGACCTGTCCAAATTTCATGAGTAGGTGCAATGCTATTATAATCTCTGATATGAGAAAAAACAAAATTATATCCAGGGCCCTGCATGCCCCTAGATTCTTACTCGCGCTTTCAAGAAAGTGTGTTTTTTTCTGAGAAACTCACCCATACATTATATTAAATCATATGCTTGTTTGCTGGTTCTGGTTTCGTCTGTCTTGAAACAACATATTCTTGTCTGTTTGGTGACTCCTGTTACCATCCTTTTGCTGCCATGGATTCGTGAATTTCTTAGCGGAAACAGATCAGATAAAAATTTTTAATGTTGAAAAAAATACTTAAATATCTCTAACAAGTTTTTAATAAAAAAACCATAAATTTAAAGTATGATATGTTATATTGAATTATATTTTTACACAAATACATACATATATATATATATATATGATGGTATATTGAATTATATTTATTTATCTATTGGATCTATAACTACAATCATAATTAAGATTATAATAATCCTATACAAAATAAATCATAAAGACCAAAACTTTAATAAAAAAACACAAAAGGGTATGTTTGGAAGGTATTATTGCCTGTTGAATATTGTTTTGCACACTAAAACTATAAATTTACCCTCAAAAGTAGACAAATAAATTAATTTCTTTATTCTCATGTGGGACAAAAATAGTATGCGGATGGTGAAGGCATTTTGGTTTTTTTATGTTTGGGTAAATAATACAACTACTATAACATCCTCCGAAAAGACAAAAAATAGACAATTGGTTTAGGGGCATACTGGTATTTTGATACTAGATTTTTTCATTATTGTCTCCGGTTTAGAGGTGTTAGATAGTACCATATTTATTTATTATTTTTTCTGCTTTAACCGCAAGCGTGCTTACCGTTGCCTCCTTTTCATTATATAAATTTGATTTAAAATTTATATATTTTATTAAAAGTTCATGCTTTTAATCCAAGCGATTATGTTCATTTTTTTTATAATTTATAATCCAAACAATTATAATAATTTTAATTTTAATCCAAACAAATTTATAATTTTTTTAATTTTAATACACAAATTTTTAATTTTTTTATTATAATCCAAACAATTATAATAATTATATTTATAATGATTTTTCTTTTATCCTTTAATTATTTTCATTTATTTTTCAAATCAAATAATTTTTTTATATTGTTAATGTTTTGTTAGATTTTGTTTTCAATTATAATAATAACAATGAGAATGATAATTTAACCAATTATATTGTATTTATTAATAATTAAATTTTATAACTTTTTTTATATATAATACTTCAAATATAATATTATATATTAATTATTTACAAATCAAAATATATCAGAATTGATTATTTTGCTCAAATTTATAACATTATAAAAAAAAACTCATACTCTTAATATTTTTTTTATATTTAAAAATAATTAATTCTGGATATGGCAAAGCGGCATTCAAATTACTGGTTATATAACTAGATGACAATATTTATTTCCTTTCCCACAGTTATTCATAACTTATTATTGTATTATTTTTGTTATTAAAAAAACTCATACTATTATTAATATTATTATTATTATTTCTCAAATGAAATAGTTAATTACGAAACAGTTTTCCTTTCGAATTATTATGCATGCAAGGTTCCCACACAGTGGATCAAGCAAGATGCACAAACTTTAGGGCACGCATATATTATAATGAGATCAACACAGACCCTTCCTTGGCCCAGACAAGAAGATCAAACTGCCCACGCACTTTGGGCTCGGGGCACCACTTGATTTGCAAGCTCCTGCACGTTTGAGAACAATTATTACAAGAACTTGATGAACAGGAGGGGGTTGCTCCAACAACTGTTCAATGGGGGATCCTCTGAGTTCAGTCGTCTGTACAATGAAAACACCTTCAGAACAGATTTTGTTGCTGGCTTGATCAAGATGGGAGATATCATCTCTCTCTCTCTCGCACACACTTGTCTACAGACATCACTTCCAATCAATGAGCTTTTCTCCTGTGTTATTCATCCTTCACTCCCGTGTGATTGAAATAGAATTTAGGATTCATTTCAAGTCATTTCTGGCTCACTCCTATATATTCATTTTCAAGTTGTTTTGAAAATTGATTTTTGAACTTAATTTCTCAAACTATCACTGATTTGTTTTTGGCCTGTATATAACGACACATAGAAAAGTTTAAAGGGAAACAATCATTCATATATTAATCTAGAAAAGTTGCACAGACAAACGATAAGGCTGCACTATCCCTCCCAATGACCCAAAGGTAAAACAGGCGAGGAAACAAGCAGGCTCAAGTCATTTCTCATGCTTCCATGACTCAAGAAGCTTGGACACAGCTACGTGAGAAGAACCACCATCACTCAGTGCAGCCTTGGCTTCATTCTTCATAGCAAAAGCTCTTTCCCTAATCATCTTCCCTTCCGTGGACTCCATTAATCCTCT
This sequence comes from Salix dunnii, assembly GCA_015731905.1. Lineage (NCBI taxonomy): Eukaryota > Viridiplantae > Streptophyta > Magnoliopsida > Malpighiales > Salicaceae > Salix > Salix dunnii. The sequence continues at coordinate 15,474,910 of CM027675.1, read as the reverse complement.
AACCTTCTTCTCCACCTCATCAGCACTCACAAATCCATCTTCAGACTCATCCATTGACAGAGCGAGCTTCATTTCCTCCACTAGCACTACCCTATTCAGCCTCTGCTCTGCATACAATGGCCAGGCCACCATGGGCACACCAGCGCACACTGCTTCAAGTGTAGAGTTCCACCCACAGTGAGTCACAAATCCACCTACTGAGCTGTGATTCACAATTGCCACTTGTGGTGCCCATGACTTCACCACATATCCCCTCTCCTTAGTTCGTTCCAAGAAACCTTCAGGCAGCAAAGAATCCAAATCAGGTTCTCCCTGTGCTTTGATGGCTACCTTCAGATTATGAGAAGGTGGGTTCCGAACCACCCACAGGAACCTTTGGCCACTGTTTTCCAACCCAGTAGCTATTTCCCATAACTGTTCCTTGGTGAATAGCCCCAGGCTACCAAAACAAAGGAACACAACACTTTGACTTGGCTGGGAATCCAGCCAATATAAACACTCGTGCACATCTTCAGGGCTAATCTTGCCGTTACTACCTCTCTTGTCATCAGCTACAATCAATGGACCAATGCAGGAAATTGGCGGTGTGCGATTGTTAGGCACACAGAGCCCATCTGATATTGCCTTAATAGCCTTGGACTCCAGCAGTTCAAATGTGTTGATCATAATTCCTGATGCTTGAGGGAACTGGGTGGAAAAATCAAGAAAGTGTTGATAAGCCTGATTGTCCCGGTCAAGAAAAGGATTTGGCAAATCAGTAGCAAGAATTGGTGGCAAGCCAGGAATATCAAGGTAGTGATCTTTCATATCTTTGAAACTTCTGGAGGTATTTTGGTGAAGGGTAGGGAGGTAAAGGAAAAAGGCAAGAAAACAAGCACCAGAGGTGAGGAAAAAGTAACCAGGGATGTCAAGTTCATTGGCCACAGAAAGACCAGAAGAGCAAAAGAAGTCCATAACAAGGCCATGAATTTTGTACCTTTTGGATAGGTTGAGGAGCTCTTCATGAACATGAGGTTTGCTAAGGTGAAGGACCTCCAAAGTGAGTTCTTCATGGTGGGTTACAGTGGTGGAAACTGGTGTTACAATGGGGAGATGATGGAAATAGATGGAAGGAAAATTGGCAGAAACAGTGGCCATGTATTTATCAGCTTTGCCTGCGACATAGGGTGACGCAGCAATGAGAATATGAATGGAAAGAGATGGCCTGCGAGTGAGTATAAGTTTTCCTAGCTCCACCATGGAAACCAAGTGGCCAATAGGCGGTGAAGGGTACAGAACGAGTGCCTCCTCCATTGCTCTCCTTGAGAGACGGAACAGAAACAAGCACTACAAAATCTTGGGACGGGGGTGAGAAGAAGTAGGTGTGGCTACAGATTTGTCATGCAAGAAAACGATAATTTTATAGGCGATACGATTAGGTTTTGAATTGTAGCCCATGCAATCAAGCCTCCCTATCTTCCTTGCCATCTTCAAATTCCTTTTGAATTCCCTAGAAGGGTAGTGGGATGATCTCTCATATCTCAGTCGTTCAGCCATTGATGTGACAAGTCGTGATTGAAACATTCTCCATGAATGTTTTTCTCACTATGACATGGTATTTGAGAGTAACTTTATAAACACTCTTCGAAATTTTTATTTTTTAAAATTATTTATTTATGTTTCCATATTATTTTAATATGTTACTATTAAAAATAACTTTTTTTTAAAATATTATTTCAATATATTTTAAAAAACAACATTCATCACCCTCTCACGTATAACCCATGAAAAACATTATTTATTTCTCGGAATACAAGCAAATGGTAGTCAGTGTATGTGCCTGTAATTGTGGAAGTCGACAACATTGACAAGGCTTTGGGGTGGATGCAATTGATGAATAATTGATGGGGCGACGCGATGCTTCCATTTGTTATTGGTGAAATAAGTTAGTATCGATGTGACAATTTTCCATAATAAATATATAGATTTTAATATAAGTAGATCAATCAATCATTTAGTATTTTGATTCCCAATTATTGTTATTGTTGTATACATATAAATATACAATATAATAATCAAAGTATTTAAGGATTTTAGGCCTGGATCAATAATTTAATAAGCTAATCAAAATTGTTTTGACCTTTGCTTCAAGATTTATTTATTTAAAAAATAAAATAATATATATTTTTATAAAAAAAAAACCATTTTCAATTAGTTTAATAATGCTTTGACCATGTCAAGTCTAATCTAATTTATTTTAAAATCAGTCCAAGCTAACCTGAATGTACAAGACATCAAGTTAATTGATCACGTTGAAAAGGGTTTAATAATGATGTATGAAAACGCAATTTGTGTCAGAATTCTCTTACAGCTATGGGAAGAAAGAGCAAAGGAGGGGCCTAGCCGGAAATAAAAAGAAAAAGAAAAGGCAAAGTCCAACTCCATGACATAAATAGTCAAACTTTTGTTTATGATTCTTCAGATCCTGCAAGTTAGCAGGCAGCAATTATAGCAGACGTTAGGTGAGTCAAGGAAGTTTGCTCACCAAGCAAGCACTGTCGTGCATCTCTACTCTTTCTCATATGATTAATGTTGCTGACGATTGTGACGCAATAATCATTGCCTATTCTTATTTTCTTATTTGGTTTAGGGTTTAGGAGAAAACAGAATAGAAGTATCCCGTCCCTGAAGAACATTCGATGCAGCCCTGGGTGCTTTTTTCATAGCAACAGTTCGCCCACAAACCAATTTACCCTTCTCTGACAAACCTTCATTTCCCAGCAAGCAGCAAGTTTCATCTCTTCCGATTCAATATAAGAAGGTTGATGGGTACAGAAGTGCCAAGTTTGTGAATAGAAAGGGAAGATTGCTGGGTCAATAACAGCTTGCCTTGCTCCACCATGGATATTGATAATGGTCAATAGGAGACACATGCTTGCAGTTATAAAAAGAAAGAAAAAAAAAAAGTCAGAAGCAGCATCTCGACATGAAATAGGGGCAGATACGTGCGGTCCCTCCAAAATTTTCAGTGATTTGTTTAGATACTAAACAATTGATATCACCTTGGTTTGTCATACTCGGCAAAGACAGTAGAAAAGTAGCGAAGTACCATTCAAAACAGACCTAAAGTTCCTAAATCTAGACAAAATTAGTAAATTAAAAATCCAAGCCCTAAACAGTAGTCTGCACGAACGTCAGAATCCATGGTTGCCTGTAGCCACGGGATATATTATCCATTTTCACCACAAATGAAGCCAATTGAATGCAAGTATCTTTAATTGACATGCATGTAGATATCGGGACAATCAGTTGAAAAACAAGGGCAGGGTGCGGGTGGCCCGCAAGATTTCAGACTTCAGGGTTCCATCATGAAAACCCACATTTTTTCCCCCGACTTGCAATCTGTTCATGTCTTCCTTTTAAAGTTTTTCATGGAAACGTCCACGCTTTTGTTAAATCAACTTTATACTGCTTAAGATTAGTTTGGATTCACAGCAGTTTTATATTCTATCTAGATCAGACAATGAAGTTCTATCTAGATCACAACAAAGCAACTTTCACTAAACAGATAGATTTTCGGATTATATCAAGAACATCCCTGCTCCCCAAGTTTTTCACCACTGATTTGATTATGGAAATCAACATCAAACCATGAGCTTAAGCTCACCGATTATAATGAAAGAGCATCCCATTGCTATCACATTCTTGAAATTATACTGTCACAACGTATCCATGGAAAGCCAGCAGTTCCGCAGACCCTTTTCAGAACCACATCTCCATTAGCATTTGGGTCTTGGATTGAAGAGTAGACTGTAATATGAAAACCTTCGCTTATTTCTTATTCATTTTAAAAAAGAATCAAAAACATGCATTTTGCAATGGATAAGAAGATAGCAGTTTACTACCTGTGGGACTATGAAATGCTTCTCACATATTGATCAAGCGAAGTGTTGAACAACTCACACCTATAGAAAGTAGAACGAATTCACTTAGTTAAAAACAATCATACAGCTATTACTCTTGGAAGAAAAACTAATCAAATTCAGTACAAGCAATTGTCAGCAGAGGACGGAAGAAAACACAAGAATACATGTAATACGTGTATGGATTACTTTGGAGTTACACAGGACCAGACTTTCACTATTCTTAAAAAAAAAACACTGCTTCTATGCAGAGATGTGACTGAATATGTCCATCATGTACCACTGAGCTTTGCATTGTGCACTAGCAGTTCAGAATTGGTGGATGGAGCTAGGGGATCCTCCTAGGTTCATAAAAGGTATAGCTGAATGCATGGGGTGTAGAGGTATTACTTTTGTGCACACAAAACAAAGCGCAGGTTGTATCCCACCAGCAATATTTTGGGTTGTGAACGGAAAAAAAGTACAGGAGGAAGAATTTTTCAGCATACCTCTTTGAAGGATACACAGAAAAGGAATATTTTTTTATTTTATGACAATCTTTTGTCATTGAGGAGAAATTCAGCTGCAATGACTGTTCATCCTTAATGAACTACAGGTAGTCTTACACTACATGCAGTTTGTTACAAAGTAGGATTTTGCAATACCTGATAGGGGCTCCAGGAGTGTAGATTGGATTCTTGACTACATATTCAACATACAAGTTATAAATGTACTTTAAAGATTCCCGTAGATCACCAGTTTTGGGATGAGTAATCAGGATAATCTGCACAAACTTAATGCTGATTAAAAAGAATAACAGTTGAACAAAATACAAGAACTTGGTGCTGCTACGGAATTAGATCTTGCATAATCAAACTGCTTCAGAGGAATGGGGTCATTAAGCTGCAATTTTAAAATGGGATGTCCAGGAACTACATTCATCAATGATAGAGATGAGAGTTTTATTCATTCTACTTTTTGAACACTTTAATTGGAACTCGAATTCAAGAAGAATTAAGAGTTAATCATCAAACATGACAATTGTACAAGTCTTCTATTCATGGCATTGTTTGAAAAGTTAATTGCAGCTGGAATTTGAGCAGAACTAAGAGTTGCTGATCGAATATGACAAGTAATAGAATCCAGCAATGAGAAAAACAAGTAAATGCAAGTTCTGAGAGGTAAATCAAAATCATTTAAGCACATCCCAATTTCTTTTAAACATGTAAACCAGATTGTAACTGATTTATGGGCAAGTTATATGATATCTCAAACAAAATTATAAGCTTCTAAAGTTGTACAAATTAAATGATGGATTTCCACAACATTATTCGCCATAATGGAAACCATATCACATCACTTTGGCAACATTGCAAAGTTTAAGGGATAAAATACATATCAGGTATCCAACTGAAAGAAGAGATTGAGCTTTTGATAAAATCAAAAGAATAACTTGAATGTTACAGCGGCATCACGAGTGACACGGGGACGTCTCTAACATAAATGATATCCTGCAAGACTTTCAATTACACTATTTGGCAGGAAACCCCACTAATGGATTCACTTTTCGCCAAGACCTCTTCCCAGAAACTGAAATTGCATGATCGCAAACTAACAACCAAGCACATAACAAATAACATAAAGCAAACAAATGCTTAAAATAATTGAAATTTACACACATGAAAACATATAAAGTACACAAATCTGACCTTCAACCCAGAAGGAGTTTCCATGAAACTAAGCTTATATGTATTTGTACGAAAACTGTGAAACGAACAGCCTTGCCCTGGTAATTGTGGCACACCAAGGTTTCCTTTATCCAAACTGCACTGCCAATAAATAATTAAAACGTAACAATAATGATAAAATCAACACAATCTCAAATGATACATATAAGTCTCTAAAATATCACTCTCAACTATCTATGTAGAATCAAAATTAAGTAATCAATCCCTTCTACGCTTCACAACCACTCACTAAAATCATATTCAATAAACATTTTAGGATCCAAAAAATGAATCTTTACTCAAAATCAACTACCCAGCATCTAAAGGAGCACACAAACGTTACATATCCTAATTATTAACATTAACAGCCCTCAAACATTCTCTAAGATTATCATTAATTACAAGCAATGGACTCTAAAAAATAATCTTTGCACAAATCACAGATCCCAATATTAAAAAGAACATCCAAACACTACATATACTAAAAACCAACAGGACCATTTCACAATCATGCCATAAGATCATATACTCTATTAATCTCAAAATTAAATCTTTACTCAAAATTTCCTCTAATTCAGTATCTAAAAGAGAATCTCAAGTCTTCTGCTAAAGAACAATTTTCACAACCATGAACCTGGAGCACATTCATTCACCATTTCATGGTTCTCAAAACTGAATAATCACCAAAAAAACAAAACATTTCAACATATAAAAAGAATATAAAAAAAAAGAGAGAGAGAGAGAGAGAGAGCATAAATATTGCAATACCATTCTATGATTTTTAAAAATCAACGCCATCTCAAATGCTAAAAATAAATAACATCCATATAATATCACTCATAACTACTCAGCAACTGAATCCAAAATCGGATCTTTACTCAGAATCACAACTACTCAGTATCAAAAGAAGCATCTAGATATTAGATGTCCTAATGATGAAACATCCCACTTCTCAATCATTCACAAAGATCACATTAAATCAGCATTCCATGATTCTCAAAATCGATTTTTAATGCAAAATCACAACCAGCCAAGTAATTTAAGAAGAGAGCATCCCAGATGTTACATCTCCCACTGAAGAGCTACCCAATTCCAAACCTTACTCAAAATTACAGCTACTTAGTAACACAGTTAAATAAAATAAAACCTCGTGTGGTCATATTTAATTACCACTCTAAGTTTCCAAAATTTTAATCTTTAATCAAAATTCAGAAAGCCCGTTAACAAAGCAGTAAAAAATTCTACACAACATTAGAAAAATGAGAAGAAAAAAAACCTCGTGGGATCCATCTTGGCAGTCAAGGATTTGAGAGAGAAGAGCAAACCAAACATGAGCTTGTGGTCTTGCTGAGCATTAAGAGTGTGAAGTGGGCGGTTCCATTCTCTATAAAGCAAACAAACTCCATTCCTGTTAAAGACATACATCATGTGTGCATTGTTCCCTGATGCAGTTGGTGCTGGTGGTGATGGACTTATGTCTGAGCCTCCAAAAAACTGCATCTTTTGGGTTTTCAACGATGAATCTCACTGAAACTGATCGAAAAACAGAAGTTTAAGCTACTGAGAGACAACAACTACAAGAGAAATATGTAGATCGATGAAGTTACCTGGAGAAGAAACAGAGCGCGTGGAAGGGTGGAGGAAGAAAGCTTTCTAGTTTATTTTTGGGCTTTGGAAATTTGGCAGCTTCAAACGACCTGTCGTGGATGCCTTTATTTTATTTTATAATAAATCCATCGTATTTGAAAAGGAAAATCGTTCAATTTATTAATGTTTATGTAATTTTTTACTTTTTATTACAAAAATATAATGATAGATTTTATCAAGATCTAATGCAATATTATTTTTAAAGTAAGGTAAAAATATATATTCATAAACAACAGTTTAGCATATATAATATATCTAATTTTCTAATATCATTTTATCATTCAGATTCACATGAGTATACTTTTGCTTCAAAATAGCGTAAGGGTATAATAGAAATTTATCAACAAGATTTACGATTTAGAAATTTTAAAATTCATCTACCATTAGATTTATTATTAAAAAAAATTATATTTTTCAGAAAACTTTAATTCATATTATTATTGCATACCTCAAGGGAATTTTTAAAATAAAAAATATAATTACAACAATTTAGATGAAAAAACAATAAATTAAGATGCAGAAATATTAGAGGATTTTATATTATAGAAGAGCACAATGATAAATACAAGAAAATAGATTTGAGTTATTTAATTGAAAAAAAATTTATGTATTTAAATTATTTTAATATACTAATGTCAAAAATAACTTTTAAAAAATAAAAAAAATATCATTTTAATATATTTCTAAACAAAAAACATTTTAAAAAACAATCTCATTCTCGTATACCCTTAACCCCTTGACCATGAACCTCATTTTAATCAATTTCAAAATACACCCTTAACCATGAACCTCATTTTAATCAATTTCAAAATACACAAATCACTTGCGTAATCCCAATCCCTTTCGAAACTCAGACATAAAAAGTGTTTTTAAAAAGTATTTTGAAAATTTTATTTTACTTCAGATTATACATTTTTGGGTATTTTCAGATTTTTTGATATGTTAATATTAAAAAAAAAAAAAAAAAAAAAAAAGCATTGCTCAGACGCAGCAGTTTTCGGCAATAACACCACCACTGACCCAAAAACGCCATCTGAATATCATTCATGGAACAAAATCTAGCTGTTATGTTTTTTACAGCACTTTCCCCATTATCAAAACACAAGCTCAGTACTCCCATTTCCTCATCTCCATACCATCAGGAGGGCTTCCTTCCACCTTCTTCGAGCCCACTTCTTTCCAGTTTGTCGACAGCACCGTGCCGTTGGACTCCACCTTTTGTTGTTAAACAGAAAGCACAGCAAATATTAGGCAGTTTGTTCCATCACTTTTGAATGATTGCTTGGGTAACCACTTCATAAACAATTATAATGAGTTCAAAGGCCTTACAAAAGATTTTTTCATGGCTCTTCTTGTGTCTTCATCAGCATCTTGATAAATTCCTCGGAAAAAACTGTTCAAAGCTGCATCCCCATCTAGCTTCTCTTCTTTCTCCTGATATCCATAAATTATATCTCACGCTTCAATTTTCTACATCTTCTGTTAAACATGAACACAAGACAGTAAATGTTACTCACCTCCTTCTTTACTTGAGCTTCTATCTTGTCCCAATCAACTCGTTTTGGTTTTGATGAGGGATAGGTAGGCTTTTGAGCAATTTCTGCACCGTACATCATGAAAAGCAAATTTATCAAAGAAAGATGCAAAGCAATGTTAACAAGCTACTAGCTGTAGGCTTAAGGAATTCCTGATCCCACCAACACACTATTCTAGCACACCCAGTTCCAAAAATAAGCCCTGAACCCTGAGAAATGCATCTCATTACACACGGCATTTTGCTGGAACAATTCATTGATTCTCTTGAAGTTAATTACACGAGTAAACTTCAAAATCAGTCACAAGAATTTCACCTATACTTGGTATAGAAAATTTAATGAACAAACTTTGCTGCGAAAATGTAATAGATTACATCTCACAATTCATAACAAAATATCCTTGATAATGCAGAATGAAAACATGCACAATACATTGCCTTGAAAACAACAATTAACAAAGAGGAAGAGGGTTAAGGAAAACATTTTAGAAGAATGGATTCCGCAATCAGTTCAACCTCCAGCTCATATTAGTAAATAGTTGTATTTTAATTGTATTTAACATCGTTGATGATACATTTATTTATTGCTAGCAATATGACATACCAGAGGATACAGCAATCCTTTTTACTACTGCTGTCTGCTTGTTGTATTCAAGAGATTCCCAGTGCAGACCTGGTTCAGCTTTTGCAAGTCGAAATTCAACTTTAGTCGGCAAGATGTTATACTTGCACTCGTCAGGTTTTATCTGTTTGCATAAAATTTGCTTCCACGATTAACCAAAAAAAGAGAGTAGAAGAAGGTTGCCCCTACAGTATTGCAGGGGAAAAGGCTCAGTATGAAAGAAGTACTAAAGACTAATTATTTTAGATAACCCTTCATTCCTCTCATGCCAAACAAGCAAGTGCCAAACGATCTAAAAATTGTAGCCTGCTCAAACAAGCAGTAGATTCCAAAACATGAATCTCAAGTAATACCTTCCCAAATAAGCGAGGTTGAAAATGATATCCATCTTCACCAGGAACCTCAATGCCAACACTTAGCTGCAAAGCAATCAGCATGCTTTAAAAGTTAAAAATTCAGCTCCTTGTATCCAGGGAAATGAACAAAGAAAGAGAGCCCTGATTGAAGTGCATACAGTCTGTTCACCGAAACCAACAGTAACCCAACTGGCTTGTATGCCCTTTGCAAATATACTCACAACCACCTCTTCTGGCTTTTGGTAGAATTCATGCCTGTAGAACACAAAAAATCAAGTGCATAATTCTATGAGAAAACACACACACATTAAATTACTAGTATTCAGTAAAATGAGAAACAATACTTGGATGTTTTCAGATAAAAGCAATCCTTCACAATCATTGCCAAATTTAAATTTCACTGGAACAAATTTTGAAAATCATGAACCATGGGATTGAAGGTGTCTGCAAAAGATACAAAAGCACAAATTTGTGCTAACCTGTACTTTGGCCTGGAAGGTATTACCATTGGAGCCTGACTAGAGGTGTCCTCTGGCACAGCATCTTTTCTGGAAACAAGGTTCAATTGGGCATCTGCTGCATGGTTTTTCGACTCAGCAGTTTCCTCTGAAAGGACATAAAAAATCATTTATGAGATCATGATAAAGGGACAATGTTTCTAAAAACACATCACTACTGTCCTAAACAAATTTGTTCCAACTAATAAAAAAAGAATAAATGGACCATGTATTCACACTGATACTAGAAAAGGAGAACTACATACCTGCAATGAGCTCATCACATTCTTTGATCAAGTTAGTGAATTTAGACTCTCCCGGTACCAAAGATGTGCCTGCTTCCAATGCTGCCTTCGCATTCTGATATTTCCCAACTTTCATACATGCAATGCTGCAACAGAGATAGCGCCAGAAAATCCAGTAAGCAGAACCAGACCATTCATGAGAAGAAAGGTAAAAATGATCCACCTCAAACACATGAAGTGAAACTAAGGACCCCAAGTTTAAATACAGGTCAAAAACGTGAACATAATGGAACTGTGCGTCTACAATGATAACCTATGCAGCCCTTTAAAGAAAATTTCCTGTAAAAATCATTGCTTCCAATATTTTGTTCACCCTATCAGAACCTAAAAATGTAGTAAGATTTCCAATCTAGCTGCTGCTTGTCAAGTGAATTTCATAATTTTTCACCCCATACATTACCCAACAAAGAATGTGAGCAAACATGCTAATCTGCAGAAAATAAAAATAAAAAACATTTCCTAATCATAGTCCCAGAAAGCAAAACACTAGCAGATAAAAGGAGTAGCACAATCACCATCCTCAAGTTCTAACTTGCTCCAGAGGGATTGCAAGACCAAAAGTTTTACATTGCACTAACAATGATCACTTTGACTCGCAACATTTTCTAAAAGCAAAACTAAAATTATATAGATAAAAGTGAAGGAAGGTCAAAATAAATCGGAAAAAGGAAAACATCACATGGTTATATGAAAACTGAGCAGACAAAATAGGAAAGAAATCTGATGCTAGTACATTGAAAATCAAACTGACAGAACTGAGAAGCAATGAAGTTATGCTAAAATATGCTCCTTGATTCATTTGTTGAGTTCATTTGCCTAAATAGAGGTATAAATTGCATTCCATTTAATATTGTGATACACGAATCCAATCTCGAACATATATTTCTTTGTTTCATCCCAAAGTCACAGTAATCAGTTGCGGCACTAGTTGTGACTAGACATGGGACCACTGCAATAAGGTTGCCCTGGTGATGCCAAAGAGACTATGAGGTGAATGCCAGGTTTTGTGCATCATAATGATTATGATGGTAAAATGCGCATGAGATAATCTTTGTAGCAATGAAAAAAATGATATTTTCTTCAAGCCATTGCATATAACAAAACATCTCTCCCCTTTATAAGAAAAACAACTTAAATAATCAAACAGAAATCGATACAGAATCATCCATTGTTAGCAATCTCGCTTTTATTACTGCAAGAACACAACTTTTCTATAGAATTATCATGAACCCACATTTCACATACAAGAACACACCAATCACATAGCCACACCGCCAAAAACTCCACTTACAATCGCATTAAAACCGTAAACACGCATTCATCAACTCAAAATCGTAAAAAATAAAAAATCGCGAACTTACCCTTTCCGCAAGTAAGCTTTGGCCAAGGAAGCATCCAAATCAATTGCTTTGCTAGCATCCGCAACAGCCTCTACAAACAAAAACCCAGTCTCTCATTAACAAAATCGATCAAATCTGCATAAAATTCACAATTATATCCTAATTAAAAAAATATTAATATTCTAAAATCAGCTCCCCTTTTACACAAAAAGATTGAAAAGAATCAGAATTATGTTACAATCAATAACTAATCACGATAAAAAAAATAAAAATAAAACTGAGAGAGTGAGAAAAAACTGAATAACTAAAAAGAAGATACTAGTCGTTCAGTTAGTGCGACGGTTAGGTTACCAGTGAACTTGTTAAGTTTGATATTGGCTTGAGCGCGGTCGGCGAAGAGGTCAGGATTGGTAGGGTCAAGAGCGATGGCTTGCGTGTAGAGATCTACCGCTAGCTCGAAGTGATCGTCGATGAATGCATCTTTCGCTTTCTTCTCCAGATCCGCCATTGACTCTATTCAACACCCAAGAAATACAGAAGACGGGGTGGGAAGGGTCTGGACCGCAGAGAGGGGGGGGGGGGAATCTGATTGACTTGAGCTGCAGCTGCTCCTAAAGTCTGCTCCCCACACTTTATTTTTATATATACTTTTGGACTATATACTATATTATTGATATTAACACTAATATAATTACTGTGAGAATACCAAATATACCCCTAAACCATCGCTAATAAATCCGATTTGAAGTTAACTCGAAATAATAAATATTAATCGAATCAGAAAAAAAGATACAAGTATTATTAAAAGAAAATAAAATAAAATAAAATAGTAAAATATTAGAAAAATACTATTAATCTAGATAATTCATCAAAATAGAGTTTGATTTTTTAAAATAAGAAGACAATAATAAAATAAATTGACTTGAGAAAGTAAAAGTTGGCCCATAAATCCGCAGCTCAAATAATTGACATGGCCCATAAATTGATAACAAAGCTGGCCTATTTTTGTCTTTTTCTTTGCTAGTTGGACCTTCTTCATGAGGATGATTTTAGAATTCAACTAGCGAACTTACTCGAGCATTGTACTCTATTTTTATTTATATAAAAAATAGATTGATTTTATACATATTATAATTGATTATATTAATATTTAATAAGTAAAATTGTAATTGATAGAATTTGTTAGAGATGGGTATTTTTCTGCCTAAAAGTCATTGAATGTTGCTGCTGTTAAAACTGTTTTGATAATTATTTAATCAGTAGATTGTACAATTGAAATCGAAGAAATTATTTTAAAATGAGTCACATGTTCCGTGTAACATGCTGATTGATTGTTGTGTATATTTTAATTGTTTCATGAATTCTTTCATTAGAAAATAGTAAAATTATAGTCATTGAATTATAGCACGGATGAATGATTTGTTTTATGCAACAAATATTCTGATTGATAGTTTTGTCTTAACTACTTTGGTAATATTTTACTTGGTAGATACCGAAACCGCAATTGATCAAATTGACTAAAGATATATTATTTGTTACTTGCAATATATTAATTGTTTGTTGGGCATGTTTTAACTATTTGTCGAATAATTTATTTGACAGATAGCAAAATACAACTGTTAAAATTTATCAAAGATTATTTTTTTCAGATTTTTTCTTCATATTATTACATTAAAAAAATTTAGAATATTGAGATTAAATTAATGTGAGATTTTTAAAGAAAAGTCAATTCGATTTTTTATATATTTTTTAAGATGTTAATATAAAAAAAAATATCACAATATATAATTAGTCTCTTCTATTTTTTTTTGGAAAAAGTCCCAAAAATAATATATATAAAAATTTAGGACCATTAACAAATCGTTACATGTTAAAAAATTTGGTGCCGACTATGGCGAAATACAGGGCAATTTTTTATTATTGTAGATAATTTGACATAATTTTTCTACATGTCTTGTCTATATATGGTTTCGTATATTTTATTACGTGATATGGGATCTGAAATATCATACATAAAAAAAAGACACAGAAGTTAATTTTCATAAAAATAACATTGACCAATGAATTTTTGTCACAATTATTATAGTTGTCTTTATAAATATTATTATACATAATTAATATTCTAATTATTATTGGTCATATTATCAATGACACCATAATTAATGTTTGAAAAAGAAATTATTATTTTTTAAGATTTATTCCAGATATTTTTATATTAAACATATTTTAGAATACTAATAGTAAATTATTATTTTTTGAAAATAATAAATAGGTCATATATATATATATATATATATATATATATATATATATATATATATATATATATATATATTAAGGTGCTACTATTAAATAAATATAAAAATATATAATTAATCTCACATATTTATAATAAAAATATTATAAATTATTATTATTATTTTGAATGCCTAGAAATTTCAACACCTAACAATATTAAAAAGAAGCAGTTAAAAAACTCAATAAATGACAAAACAAAAATAAATATTATTAGATTTAAAAAAGTTAAAACTTGAAAAATAAATAAAAATAATTTTAAAAAATAAAAAAAATAATACATATAAATTTTCAAACCATCACCAACACAAATTAAAATGTAAACATTAAAAAAAAAACAACCTTAATAATAGTGGAAATAATAAAAACTGGTGAGACCACAATTATTGTTAGAAAAACAATTCTATTATTTTTTTATTTTATATGATTTATTTCTCATATTATTATATTAAAGTATTTCAGAACAATGATATATATTTTTTTTCAAAAAAACCTAGGTCATATATATATATATATATATATATATATATATATATATATATATATATATATATATATATATAGTCTGACATATTTAAAATAATACAAAACTTACAAATAATCATTATTATTATTTTGAATGTATTATCTATAATAAATAAAAATTTCAACAACCAATAATATTAACAAAAAAAACAATTAAGAAAAAAAAAGAAAGTTAGGGAAAAGCACCTTTTTAAACAGTGAAAATCACTGTTAATTTTGGGGGGGAAAATGTGATGCGCGTAAGCTAATATAGACACCATGGTATCAAAAAATAAACAAAATAAATGTATAAGTGGAGGAAAAAAAATTAAAAAAAATATATATAAAAAATAGACCTGGAGATTAATCGTGGTACGTACAAGCTGCCCCGGACACCACGGTTAGGAAAAAAAAACCATTATAAAAAAAGGAAAAAGGAATTCAGTTTTTCACCCCCACTAGAATTCGAACTCCGGACTCCCGCGTACAAGCAGAGTCCTGAACCGCTCGGCCAAAGTAATTTCATTGTTTAACTTTATATATGAAGTATAGATAATGCAAATGATATGATATCAAAATCTAAAACCATTTTCGTTGCCTGAGAGATTTGAACTCCCGTCTTGGACGAACACGTTCTCCTTAATCACTCGGTCGAAGCCATGTCTTTGATTTGTCTTGGTATACAAATTATACTTATATTATTTTGATATTTCACTATTTCAATCCACAATGCATCTGAGTATAGATGAGCAGTGCCGAATATTATTCAAAATACCATTCTATTTTAGCTTATAGTGTAATGTAATGTAATTGAAAAGTCATCAGAAAATTAGAGATTAAATTGAATGAAGGGCAAACGAATTCTATGCGTGTGTTTACACGTGTCGAGACAGAAATTAGAGATTCTTGCACGTTGATGCTTCACTCCATAACAACACTTCCAATAACTTCATGTGGAGTCGTGGCAGTTGTACTCCAGATTCTTGAAAGCAAGAATGAATTTCTTCGGCTCCCGTCTATCATCAATAAAATGCAAGGTCCAGCAAATCCCAGCACAGTTAAAATCACTAGCCAAAAATCTCCCTGCCAAAGCTGTGGGGTAAAGGTAAACTAGTAGCCGATGATCAGCATCCAAAATGAAATGGACCCATTCTCCATCGGCACCAGAGCCAACAACAGCACGTGGTTGCTTAGATTAGCAAATCATGTGCACCTTGAAACAAGAGCAAATCATGACTAGCCTGATGTAGAACATCATCTAAGATTCAACCACAGAAAACTCACACAGATACATATCAGCTGGTTGTATGCAGACCTGATGCCATGGAGTTGACAACAAATATTATTCATTGACCTGGTTGGTCATAGAAGGCTAAACTGATATAGTATTTATATATACAATATACTGTACATGAATTGAAAGAGACGCCACAGGTATTTCCTCGGATGTCCATTGCAGCAACAGCAGATTCCCCATCAGTACTGATTAAAGTTGGTGAAATCAGAAATGGAAAGGGACTTCATCTCCTTATGATGATACTGTAGATATGGCCAAAACTAAAGCTTGCAATCCAGATTGAATATTTTTAGCAAATGGGCATTGATATTTGGGTTATGAAGAAGAAAACCTTCAGGATTTACGGTCCATTCCTGTCAAAAAAGAAAAAAAAAGCCCTTAATTAAACATATGCATCTAGTCATTAAATGATTGTAATTTAAATAAATATTAATATAGTATAACCTAGACAAGGCCACAGCACTGCTACCGAGATCAAGTCTGGATTTTTGAAAAGATTGGTGCTCCTCTGAATTAATTTGAGCTGCTTGATTGTGATCCAACGTACGTGGATGAGGGTGGAGATTTGGATGACGATGATGAGTTTGATTCCCTTCAATCTCCAGCACAACATCCTCGCTTTGGGTGAGTCTTGAGTTATTGGAAAATTAATATATAAAAAAAATAGCAGGTACAATTGAAAAATGCAAGTTAACAAACAATATCAACTATATGATTCAAGGGGGGTGAGAGAGGACGGGATGAGCCATAAAGGCACATATTGGAATCACAAGAATTCTCACAGATGAAATAAACAAGCTGGAACATATCTGCAATTTATAGACTATTGATACTTTCTAAGAAAATGATATCAAGTCAAACTTGTTGCTAGCTTTAGATCTTTCAAATTTTACTAGTGGAAGCATAACTTTAAAATTTCATTGCTTTTCCCCCCACTTCTGTAGACACAAGAGTTTGCCAATGATCTGCAGCTGAATAGGAGCACAAGGGAAAGCTTGACCAGAAACAAAAGATGTAATGTGGATAGCAGATTCATTAGATTATGAGCCTGTTTGATATTGTAGTAGCAGTTGTTTTTTAAATGGCGTATTATTTGGAAATGCATTATAATAATATTTTTTTTATTTTTAAAATTTTATAATTGATATCAACACATCAAAATGTTCTAAAAAACCAAAAAAAAATTAATTTGAAGCAAATAAAAAAATGATTTTTTCAAAAGTGCTTTTGAAATGAAAAAACAAACATGTTCTACATCTCATACAATAATATCTTCCCAATCTTTGGCCATTAAAAGAAATGGGAAAAGAAGAAATAAGCATACATCAACAAAAGAAGATTTTAATTCTTAGATTTTATATCTCTTCCCTTCGGTATTGTTAAAATGAATAAAAGATACTTTTGAATACTACTATAGACACTGGAATATCTCCTAGAAAAGAATTTAAAATTACCACTTCAAGCTTGAAAAATGGTTCAATAAGTAATCTAGAGTTCTCATAACAGTAAAATTACCACTTCTCCCAGGAATTGGATATTCCAAAATATCTAAGGATATTGCTTAGGAGTTTTTGTTTCTTTTTCCATAGGTCTTCCAAAGTACCATTTCTACGGAGAATTATATCGATTCCAGCTTACAACAGAATGAACTAGATGGGGGCAAAAGGAACCAGTATGAGAAAAGTGGCATACAGTGGAGACTACAAGAATCCCTACAAGATATATGGAAAGAAGAATTTACCTCCTCTTAGGACT
Source organism: Salix dunnii (assembly GCA_015731905.1). Taxonomy (NCBI): domain Eukaryota; kingdom Viridiplantae; phylum Streptophyta; class Magnoliopsida; order Malpighiales; family Salicaceae; genus Salix; species Salix dunnii. The sequence goes on along the minus strand of CM027675.1, from coordinate 15,457,150 downwards.
TTCCAACCAGTCCTGTCCACAAACTAAAGCCTCCGCAATCTCTTGGTTCAGGCCATTTATGGCTGGATTCATTTTCATGATTTCATCAATAAAGTTGGACTTTGATAAAATAACTGATATTGGAATTGCCAAGAAATCACGAGCCATTTTCTCTAGTGTTGGAAATTTCAGAGCATTGGCACGCCACCAACCTAATATGTCAGAATCCATACCCAAATTAACTGAGGGTTCTTGAAAATATCGGTCAAGTTCAGACTTTTGGGAGTCTCCTGTGTTGGAATCGTATTTACGTTTTTGCCACTGTTTAAATCCACATAGCTTATCACCTGAATTAGGATTGTATGAAGAACAACTTAAATCAGCAGTGGTCGGAGCAGATGACTCCAAAGAGTTGGAGCCACTTGCATACATACTGTACACAATTTTAAGATCACGACGAAATTTCCACAAGTGTAACTCAGCATCATTGTTGTAGATTTGCTCGTAGCCATACTCCACCAAATCATATTTATAGCGAGGGTCAAGAACTGCTAATATTCCAAAAGTCAAACTATTTTCACTCCAGTAATCACAAAATTTCACCTTCATTCTATTTGCCATCGACTGAATATACATATGCTCACTCTTTTCCCATTTGTGCAAATTCTTATAGATGAGACAAATATTCTCAAAATATACATCCAAGCTTGTTGAAAAATTGCTTATGGACTTGTAAAACACTTTCAGGCACTCACATATGACAGTTGCCATATCCCATTCCACTGTGGACAGTTTCACTGTATAGTCACCATCAACCTGCTCTAGGTGACTAAAGACCTCCCGTAATTCCAGTGCACGTTCAAGCATGAGAAAAGTGGTTTCCCATCTAGTAGGAACATCTTGAGAAATCATAGCACTACCCTGTACTTTCAATTGATTAATTACTTCACAGAAGTTCTGTCTCTGAATGGGTGTTGCATTGAAGTACTCAATTGAGTGCCTTATCTTATAAAGAACTCCCCTTATCTCATCAAATCCATCTTGAACAAGGAGGCTAAGAACTTGTGCATGGCAAGATGTATAGAACAAATTTCCACTGTGAGGCAAGACTTCATCAGAAAGCTTACTTTTTAGTTCTCCAACCATCTGTTCATCTGGAGGAATAAGATTTGTGGAGATGAAATGCACATTCTTATCGATGTTCCACTCTAGAAGCACACTTTTAATAACTTCATATAGATTCCCCGTGGAACAATTGTAATCTAGATTCTTGAAAGCAAGAATCTTCTTCTTCAGCTGCCATCCATCATCAATAAAATGAAGGGTCAAGCAACAGTATGTCACCTTTCTGTCCTCATATGACTGCAAATCAATAGTCAAACTAAAGAGACAAGAAAGATTATCCAAAGATTTGCAAAGTTTTTCTTTCTCTTCTTTGTAAACAGCAAGAACATCAACCTCAACAGTGTCTTGTGAATAGAATTCAAACATTGGCTGCAAATTGCTGACAAAAATCTCAAAAAACTCATGTTCAACTATATTCAAAGGATATCCATGCTTAATAACCATTCTTGCAATGTCCATACGGCTCCTTTCTTGGTTAAACGTGCAATTGCTGCCAATCAGACTAGACATTAAATTACTTCTTTCAACAAATGATGTTGACTGATGTCCTGTATCTCTCTCCCTATCTCTAAAACATTTTTTCATATGTTTATGGAGATTCGAAGTCCCCTTTTTGCTTTCTCCAGGATACCTCTTATTACAAATTCTACATACAGCCCATACTAAACCATTTTCTTGAACTTTATCGAAGGCTGTCCAAACTTCAGATATCCTTCTTCGTTTAATAATGCCATTGGTTGTTTGGGAGCCATTCCCCACTACCAACTTATTGTTAACATTTAGTGCAGGTTCCACTGCAGCATTTTGTTCTCCAACTTCCTATAAAGAAATAGCCAAGCAACAGAACATCTTAGAAGCCCTTCAAACTCAATAGAAAATATGGAATGCGCAAGTTATTCCTGCATTACAGTCTCATCTGCATGTTGGTACTATAGGACAAGTTAAGTATTTCCATGTGAAGGATCATACGCCATGATCTGCAGATTTTCAAAGGTTGACAAATAGGGTAGAGTTAGATGACAACCTAGCTGGCCACATGGATTACCCCCGTTTTTCTAACAGACTTCCTAGATAGAAACAACCTAGAATGTTGCATACTTATAAACCTACCTAGATTGTTGTATAATTATAATTATCAGTGGACAATTAAGACTTAATATTAAGTAGCGGATTTAGTAAACATGTCCATTTCACTAGAAAATTAACCCTAACAGCAAGGCAGAGTTATCATCCCATCTAAGATGCATAGAGTTATGGGGAACTGGCATAAAGAAACAAGATTTGCATATCAAACTCAAACTTCTCAAATCCATAGTTGGGGTAAACCTATGCTGATGAACTAAATTGTACGCACCAAGACATTTTCAACTGCACGCAACAAATTTAATAATCACAGAACATGTATACATGCAGCACATCAATTGGTATTCAGAAATATATTCAGCGAAAAACTAAGTCCCACGATGCAATTGAAGTCTTCAATCTGTTCATCAAAAGAACAATCCATTCATCGACAAGAAAGAAAGCTAAACAATAATTCCACAATTAAAAGAAGCATACATGCTCTGAATGCCGAAAAGAGCTCCCAGAAACATCAACTAGCTGAAAGTTAGTCCCATCGGAAAACGAAGCATCACTTGAATTCTCATGGTTCCACTCCAGACTCATTTGATTCAAATTCAAACTGCCAAACAAATGCACTGGCTGGACACTATACCCATATGCTCTAACAGTCTTGGAATTCTCGCAACATTTCCTCAAATTAGCTAAAATCCCATCCATCAATTTCTTCTCTTCCAAATCTTCCAGATTCGCGGGAAGAAAAAACTCCACCACAAAATCAACTTTACTACTAGGAAACCCCTCCTTTATAATTAACTTTATAGCAAAAGCAGCACGAAGGCCAGAACTCCTAGCATCATCCACAAACGGATAATCAGCTACGTCAAGCAAACAAACATTGGGGATATAGCAATAATGCGCCAATTTAAGTGCTTTTCCAGCAGCACCTTGACCTTCTTCAAGTGGATGACCTCTACACGCCTTGAGAAACTCTTGCATCCCTGAATCATTCACACGACAAGCACTATTCACAATTTTTAAGGTTCTTTTGTTGTTTATGAGGGAATCTGAAGAAACCCATGTTAGAGCTAGAGGTAAATAATATGCATGACATATTTTGTCAAGCATGCCTGCAATATCATTGCTAACACCTGCCTGATTCATATTAGGAAGCCAAGCCCTGTAAACAAGACAAGATAAATAAAGGGTTTCTTAAAATTAAGATTTGTGTCAAAATTACTGTAAGAGAGAAGCATTTGATACTGACCTTGGAGAAATGAAAGCCAAATTCTCAGATCCTCGGTGAAAGGAGAAAAGCGATGCGGACGGAAATTTGGTTGCCGGGAAAATAACTCAGCCAGCAGTTTCTCAGATCCTCACCGAATATGTATTTCTTTTCATTTTTTTATTGTAATGTTAAAAATAAATAAATAAATATACATATACATATAGTATACATATACGTATATATTTATACAATTCATAACTGAAATTGAAATGTTTGATTAAAATTATAGTTGAATTTAAGGTTTAATAAAAAATAATTTCATATATTTAGTTATCATATTTTTCATATTGTTATCAATATGTGAAATTATTTCAAAAAACATACACAATGCACACGTGCTCACACACACACACAAATATATTGTATCTCTAAATAATTTTAATAATCATAATAATATAATATAAATAATTAAAAAAATATTTTTAAAAAACACATTACTCAGTATTAATTGCAGACTTCTGTATCATTAATTCAATAATTCAATGGCTAGCGTAGAATATTGAGCCATATTTTTATTAGTTTTGGAAATTGGGACTAGTATGTGAAGTAGATCATAGGTTAGAGCTTGATTTTTTTTCCTTTAAAAAAAATTAAAAGTTTCTCGATATATCAACATAGCAAAAAAATTCTTTTGTTAAAAAAAATTGTTTTTAAAAGCTTACCCTCATATAATTCCCACTCATTATGTATGTTGCTCAACATAAAAAAAGTATTTTTTTTTTTACTGGCTAAGCTTTCTTCTCCATTAAAAAATTTATTTTTTAAAGCTCCCAACACTTCCTCTCTTATCCCTTCTCCAATATCAGTTCTCAATATGGTCTCTCTCCCTCACTCTCCCTCCCTCAAACTTCTCATTCCAATTATTGGAAATCAAAGAAGACGAGCATTGCTCATCCTCTTCTCCTTACCCTTCTCTCCCTATCTCCACTATCGAACCAAACAATGATAACAGAACTAACACAAACCTTTCAACCTCTAATCTCCAAATAATTTCCACAAAACAATCGAAGAAACCCTTTTCAAAACAAACATCAACAAAGGATAGGCACATAGTGATGAAGAAAAAGCAATGGGAGTAGCATTGTTAACGGGTTGTTACAACAATAACGATCAGTGTTCATCTTAAGAGTTATTTTGGTATAAAAGTTTCGACAATAATTGTATATTTGTGTTTTGTAGGTGCGATGTTTGGTGGCGAAATAAAACGCAAGCAAAGCAGACAACTTCTGCTTTTTGTAAACAGTGGTCCAAAAGCTTTTTTGGTGGGTCTCATAGCAGTTGAAGTTGTAGTTATACAATAACCAAATGATAATAAAACTATTTCCCCTCAAAACTGAGTTACAAACGCAATATCAAACAACCACTTAATCGAGCTTATCAAACTTAACTAAATGAATTGTCGATCTAATTTAAAATCAAATCTAACTTGAGTTTGGTGAAGGAATTTCCCAATAAATCCATAAAGTTGCTGTTTCAAGATCTTATATATATATATAAAAACCATTGTCATTTCATTTTTTTAAAAAAAATTATGTGTCTAAAACTAAGTTTCTTGGATTTATACATGGTCCAATCCATCCACAACCTCAAATTTATGTGATGCCAAGTCTTATTATTCTCTTTACTTAATATTTATCATTAATATTAACATTAATGAATTTACAACTAAAAAATAGAATTAAAATTAAAAAACTAAAGGAATATGGAATTATATTATGTTTTATACTAGGTAGAAAATTCTTCATCCATAACTTATTATTAAAGAAAATCAAGAATTGTCTCTTTATAGAGAAAGAATTCAGTAAGATAATGAATGAAAGCTAAAAAAATAATAAAGAATAAGAAGAATAATCAAAGTTTAGTAATTGTGTGGCCTTATGAATATGTATAGATTGACGTGGAGTTGAATCTACAATCTCAGACGAAGTAGAAAAGACTGTAAAGGATAATGATGTTTCAAGTGTACTGGAGAATAAAATATCATTGCATGCAGAATAATTAGTACAAACTGGTTGATATACGATAAAGAGTATTTGAGGTACTAAGAACCTGAGATGATAAACTATTAGAATTCTAGGAAAAAATGATTCATGTAAATAAGATCAGATCTAGTCAAGCTCTTACTAGAAAGGTATATGCTCAAAAAATACAGCATGACTAGAAACATAAAGTTTAGGAGTTATGAGATCAAAACAATTATACTCTTTTTCACCTTTATTATAAAAAAAAAATACATGAATAACATATCAAGAGGATAACTTGATGTTTCTATATTGAAAAAAAGAACAAAACAAATACAGCAAAAAACTCAAAGGAAAGAACAAAAATGTTGTACTTCTATCAAGTCAAAGGTACTCAATAAATTTGGTCAATTGTAGGATTCATAACATACAGGAGTTTTCATTCAACCAATTATAAATATTATCATATCATGTGTTTCAAGGTTATTCATGTTGAACAATCAAATCAAACTAAAAAAGAAAATAAAAATAAGAAAAGAGATTAAGGACTCCTTTAATGCTTAATTAAATACTTAATCTAAATACAAAGAGACTATATATAGGCTAAAGTAAAAAGACAATTATGCCCATAATAAATAATAAAACTAAATAACCTCATTATCTTAGCTTCTGTCCTTAAACGCGTGATGCAACAACCATAAGTATTAAGAGTTTACCAAATAGAAAACAAAATCAAAAAATAGAATGTGACTTAGAAAATAAATATGCAATTTGTAAAGAGAAAAAACAAAAGATAAAGTGATGTTATCATGCTTGAGGTGACGATGAGTAAGATGACAATCAATCTCAATATACTTAGATCATTCATGAAAAAACAATTTGAATAGAACTTCAATTGTTACAATACATAGGATTGAAATGAGAAAAAAATTATTATATCTACAAGTAGCCAACATAACCAAATAATCAATTTGGTAGTAGGTGTCATAACACAATGCTATACTTTAGTTGAAAATTAAGAAACAACAAATTATTACTTACTCTTTCAAGAAATAAGAGAATCACCTAAAAAAAATATTAAATTCAATGACATTCTTAAGATTTGTGGGATCACTACCACTATCAGCATCAAAGTATACACACAGCTTTAAAAATAGGTGGATTAAAGTAAAAGACTATACTGCAGAGATATCACAAAATATCTGCCCAATGAACGGAAGTAGAAGAAACAATACATTGACAAATAACATGAACATCATATACAATGTCTGGACAAATAATAGTAAGATATATCAAACTCTCATTGATAGTACGATACAAAGTAGAATCTGGAAAAAACAAATCATGAAAAGGGGATTATCTAGCGTTAATCTCAATGATAATATCTATAGTCATATTATCAAAAAATGTAGCGCTCTTAAGAATTTTTGCAACATATTTTGTTTGAGATCATATAATACTATATAGAGTTTGCAAACATACCTAGAATCATATGAAACACCAAGAGGGAGAGTCATATAAATTTTTTCCTGAAAATAAAAAAATTCATTCAAGAAAATATTTTAACATAGTAGTTAAAAATCAATCGAGAAGATCATGGTATACTCATTCATAACATAGTTTTTTCAAGAAAATATTTTTCTTCTCCATGGATTAAGTTGAAAGATAAATGTATAAATACACTCTCGGAGAAGAAGGTCAAGCCTTGTACATAGAAATATACTAGTTAGCCTTGCATGCTAGGCCATACAAATACCTAAAAGACAAGCCATATACAGAGATACACACACTTTATATTTTTATTTAACTTTTCTTTTCCTCCATTTTATTTCTTTCCCTCCATATTTAGATACATACTCTTTAAAATTTTATTTTACTTTTCTTTTTCTATATATATATTAACTTAAATTTGAAGTTTTTAGATTAAAAAAAAAGAACTTAGTTTTTAGAAATTACCAATCTAATGGGAAAGTGAAATTCTTCAAGTTAAAGATAAAAAAAATAGCATAGTTTTTAAAACTCGAGCTAGTTCATACTCTATTTAAGAATCAAGCTAAAGCTTATTGGATTAACTCGCCTCACTTAATCATTCCGAATCAATTATTTTTATTAAGATGATGTTGTTATAATTTTTTAAAAATTTATTAAAATCAACTATGTTGTATATTACTTGAACCAACCAAGTAAAATCAAGTCATAAAAAACTATATAATAGGTAATTCAGTGAAATTAATCAAGATATACATCATTAGATTCAAACACTCATTCTAATAAAAAAAAAAAATCAAGTAGTGAGACATCGCATTGAATTAGCTTGGCAGGATGAATGTCCTTTTGTTTTTTTGTTTTTTTCTTCTAAAATTGTTTGAGATAAAACATTATTAATATTCGATGGCCACACCTAGTTGCATCTGCGTGGGGGCAAAATTCTCACTTATTTGGGGGCAAAATTCTCACTTAGTTTTAATATTTTATTAACTTTAATTCATTATTATGATAATTTCATCCATTTTTTTCAAAATAATAATAATTAAAGCTAGTACTTATTTTCAAATGAGATGGCTAAAAAATAGAATAATTAATTTTGTTGCATAACTCAGTGAATGTTTGGGAGTATGATTGGGAGTATGATTGCGGTTGCTTTTGAAATTATTTTTTATTTAGAAATATATTTAAATATTATTTTTTTTATTTTTTAAAAATAATTTTTGACATCAGCACATCAAAATGATCTAAAAACACTAATTTTTTTTATAATAAAAAAAATTCATAAACACTTTCGAATGGCAATGTCAAACAACCCTTTAATAAAAAAAAAGTTTAATCGATAAAATGATCATAATTATGGAGCCAAAATTAATTAAATATAAAAAATAGAAACCAAATGGCAATTTGGTGGTGAAAAGAGAAGAAAAGGAAGAAATGGCTGGAACAATCCAAAAGTGGAGGAAAGGAAAGGAAAGAAATAATGAGACATTAAAATACTGGACCCAATTAAGCGTCCTAGTTTGTGAATTAATTATTATTATTATTTTTCTCTCCACTGCTATTTTGGAAACAAAATCATAGCAATTCTGCATGCATTGGATTCACCTGTAATTCCATATATCTTAACTTGCCAATGAAATAATTTAGGCTCGGAGTCCATGCATGGATCTCGTTGTCGAGCCCCGAACCCTCAATATGAAATCCCAATTAAGGAAGGTAAATCAAATATAAAATTATAATATTTCAGGTAAGTGTATAACCCTTAGGTTATATTTCCATATTAACTCCTGGCTTCATCCATATATATAACGAGCAAGCTTGAAAATGTTTCCCATCGTCAAAACTAACATATATTTCTGTAAGAATTAGCCACACCAGAAGACATGGACAAGTCCTCCATTAAGTTGGTTTTCTTAGTCGTCCTCCTTGCTTTCGCAGTTGGTAATTTACTCCCTTTTCTTTTCTTTGTTTCTTTGATATTACAGATCAATGCACACTCTGATCACTCATCTGAGGATAGGAGATGATGTTCGTTTGTTTCCTTATATTTCTTTGGTTTTGTTTGAATGAACCAGGAACACAATTTGGAGCCGCAGCATTTGTAAGAAAGTCATGCCAAACTTCAAAAGATTGTCTGGTATTGGGACCTACATGCAAGTGCTTGGACCGCTTCTGTATCTGCGCCGAACGTCCTGATGAACAGGTTCTTGGAGGTCGGCCACTCCTGGGCAATCCATGAGTATTCTAAAATCAGCCCACCAGTCTGCTAATAATTAATAGTTGCTGTAATAAATGAATAAGGAAACTCTGAGTGGTGTTATTCGACAATAAATTAACGATACATTCAAGCGTAGAAGCCGGGCTGTCCTCTCTTCTATCTCTGAAAGCTTACTGCATGTTCAGCTGCATATCAAACGCCATTTCCATCAAACCTTCTCTCAAGAGCAATTCCGTTTTTTCTCATGATATGGACAAGGCATTAGGGCTGGTTATGTATTGCTTTATATTGAAATCTCCTTTGGCATGTCATCATAAGATGAGGGGACATACGCAATTACAAGACATCTACAATTATATCAGTCTAAAGGGCAATGAAAACAAAGATATCGTGCTTCATGAATACAATTAAAAGCTTGTCATAGATAAAGAGAACGATATCATGGAAGCATGGATCTTAAAGAACTACAATGGAAAACGATAGAATACGAGGCATTCAAATAACATATGGGTTTTAACAGAGAAATATCCTCGTTTGAGTCCTTTAACTTTTTACAAGTTTGATATCGTGATGAAAGAGAAATTATTTTCATAACAGGATATTCTTTAACTTTAATACTAGGAGTATTGATGTGTTGCCAAAATGTTTAATCCATAAATACTTGTCATCTCAATTCACCTTCTATGGTTGAAGATGAAGTACAATGGAACACAACATTAAAAATTTTGCTTTCTTAAAAAAAATTGCCCTAAGGCATAATTTTCTAAATAATATAATCCACATAAGAGATGAATAATTGTAAGAATTTCAATAATCAAGTTTGAAATTTGGTGAGCAAGAGATAGATCGAGTTTGTGAAGGATGTCGGTTGTATTGGCAATCATGAGTGTAACATCAATAAACAATGATAAGAAACAAATAATTATTGGAGAAGCTTATTATAGTGTTATATTGTTAATAACTTTGTTATGGAATCTTGTCGGCTATCATTTTATTTTGTAGTTAAATCATCATTTCCATAAAGCATGTCTTTTCGTTGTTTTTTGTTGTTTTAAAATCAAGAAATGTTTAACATTTTATTTTTTTATTAAACTTCAATAAGCAAAATTTGAATGTAGAAATATCTCAGTGTTTGTTAAAATGACATGATAAACAATATGAATGACCAATCAATTTTTGAATTCATATATAAATTTTGAACCACACATCATAGAGATAAGCTTGATTGGTATGCATGTTGACATGTAATGAGTTTTGTAATTATAAACCCGTTGAACAATGTCAAAATCTATTAATTTTAATTGACCTTACTTGAAATGATAATTAGTATATACTAGTTAATTGTCCGCACTATGTTCTGAGTCAAACAAATATTGTTTATAATTGTTGGGAATGAAACAATTAATAGATTTTGCTAGTTTAAAATTAAAATATAACATCTATATATGCAAGTTTTGATTTAATAAAACACATCAACATGTCTTATTATAATAACAGCAATATCGAAGGCTTAACATCTAAAAATATCATTACTATTATTGATAAAACAATAAAAATTATTGAATTATTCTGAGGAGAAAAAACTCAAAAACATTAATGAAAGAGGAAGCAAGAAAAAAAACTAAAATTATTATTATTATTATTATTATTATTATTATTATTATTATTATTATTAATGCGTGAATAATGGGAAAATAAGTTCAATAAAAGAATAAAAAAACCAAAAACTTTTAAAAAAGAGCAAACAAAATAAAAATTATTAGCTAAAAAAATCATTTGATGTTAAAATAAAAAGAAAACTAATAAAAAAACCAAAAGAAAAAAAAACCAATAAGAAATATCAATTTTCAAATGATCATAAACACAAACTAAAATTTAAGAATAATTTTTATGGAAAAAAGGTTATCTCAAAAAAAAAATGATAAAAATTAAAAACCAAAACTAAAGAAACATATATATAAACATAGATAAAAATAGGAACTATTTAAGAACTATAAAAAAATAAAAGAATTAAAATAAAAAATTAGAAGTATAAGGGCCGAAAACAAAACAAAATATATTATCAATTCCAATCAAATAAATTTTTTTTAAAAAATCAAATAAATTATAATATCTACACATGCAAAGTTTGATATAATAAAACACATCAACGCACTTTATTATAACAACAGGAACATCGAAATCTTAACATTTAAAATATCATTATTATTACTGCTAAAATAATAAAAAATATTAAATTAACCAAAAAAAATAAAAAACATTAAAAAAAAGCAAGAAAAAAAATTATTATTCTTATTGCGTTAATAATAAAAAAAAAAGGTTAATAACTTTAACAAAAAAAACTAAAAAATGAAAAAAAAATATAAGCAAAAAAAAAATAATTTGACATCAAAATAAATAAATAAAAATTAAAAAAAACAATCAAAAGGAAGAAAAATGAAAAAAAATCATAATTGAAAAAAAAAACAAAAAATAAAAAAAATTATAAGAAAAAATATTAATACATAATCAGTGCTAGGCAGGGATTCGACCCCTGCCCTTCTTCGAAACAGGCGCACTTGTTTTTCACTCAACTACAAGCCTTTTTTTATATATGAATGTGCAAGAATACATAAATATATATATATATATAAAAAAAGAACCACGTAACCTGAACTGAAAACTGAGCAATATTATATATATATATATATATAGAGAGAGAGAGAGAGAGAGAGGGGGGGGGGGGGGGGTCTCGAGTGACTCGTGGTATTGCTTTCTTTTTATACATATCGAAAGCAGATGAAACGATCGCCTTCATGGGAATTGTTTTTTTGTTTGAAAATTTGAAAGGAAAACGACACCTGGAGGAGACAACAATATATATATATATATTCCATCAAGCGGGTGAAAAAAAGGAAAAGGGGTTGGTCTTGATGGTAACAGTAATTAGTGAAAGGGATCGTGGTGGTGGAGCTGTATTCATCAATGGACCCTTCCGCCATTTTTGACTTTTAGTGGCAGGAGATCATGCAAGTCTCTGTTAATTTGCGTTTGCAACGGGGGGGAGTTTCTTTGAAAATATATATATGAACGTGAAAATTCAATGCCGGTGGTAGGGACGTTAGGTGGAATCGGTTAGCTTTGATAGGGTGTCTTTCAATGTTCTATTTTTTTAAAAAAATAATGATATTTTTATATCATTTTGATTCTTTAAAATAACTTTTAAAATGTTTTTTTATTTTCAAATGCATTAAGTTAATGTGTTTTTATGATCTTAATGTCAAATATCTAAAAAATATTCTACCTTGAAAAAAATATCAATGGCTCCGAAGCCATGGAGAAAGAAAAAAAATTAACCAACATTGTTTTTAAAAAAAAGTTTTTATTGTATTAAACTATTAATCGAGTTGCTAGTTTCAATCTTCATTGTTGGCTAGGTCAACTTCCAACTATATTCAACATGAAACTCAACCATATTGGTGAGTTACCGACTCAGACTAGGTTTTATAACAGCAAAGTCAACAAGCTTATAACTTGGCTAACACTTAAATCGTGTCTCCATGGCTTCGCGAAATCACAGGTTCTTCTAAGACTTTTCTTTGTCAAAAAAAAAAAAATAGGGTTCATATCATAATAGCCCCATTGCACTGTGTTTTTAATCTCAGCTGATCCAAAAACCGTATAAGATTACAATTACACAGTACATGGCCTAGCACACGAGAAATTATTACATAAACTAAATTTAACGCATTGGAGCAATTGCCCTCCTGCCTTCAAACAAAGGGTTAAAGAGGGCACCTGCACTCGTACTCTGATCAATCGAATACCTGCTGTGTCATCTCCCCATGAAGCAAAACCGAGGGTTATAAAAAAATAAAATCATTCTTGTAACGCCCATTCACGATTGTTCCCCGAATGGTTCAAGCCAATGTCTCAAAAACTGAATCCTATTCAATCTGGAAAAAGGGATTGCAAGATAGCAAAAGTCCAAACAAAGAAAAAGATTCAACAAAGAAAAAAAGTGTTTTCCCAAAATGACTGTCGGCAGGCAGCAAGTCACGCCTTTGACTGCGATTCACCAGGTGTGACAGCTGACACACCCTTTGGCTCCACACGTTTTGTCTGCACAGCCTCTAGTGTCTGGTAAAACTCTCCGGAGAGAGGACCGGGTATATGCCTTGGGACATGCTTTGGAATGGGGGCGTCATCCTCTATAATTTCGCATTCATAGTCATCAGGAACACCCCAAGGATCCCACTCTGTGTTCACAGAACAAAATCATGTCAGTTGTTAAAGGGATAGAAATAAAATGCTCTAGGACAATAAGCAGGCTTCCCAGAGGGTATTGAATGAGCATGACAGATGATCTCACATGTAGTTGCTAGCAAGTTTCTTCCCAAAATAAAAATGCTAGCTAAGTTAAGAGACCTCGAAAGCCAAAATTCACATTTCAGAAAAAGGATGCTCTGCAACAAGATGCCTTGTAAGAATTTGATGAAGAAAAAAAATTCTAATGCAAATGGAAGTTTAAAATCAATATGCACACTTCTTTTTCTCTTTTCTTTCTTTTGCCAGAAAAATACTCCAAGAAAATCTTCCATGCGCACAAAATTGGTAAACTCGGTAGGATTAGAATGATTTGCATTGAACTGGTAGAAAAACAAATGGTAAAAGCTCGCAAAAATGTGCAAGTAGAACAAACTGAGGAAAAACTCCATTAGAGTCACCAAATGGTTAGGAACCTTACGCAGCTAACTTGAGTGACACATTAACAATCTTCACGAAAAAGCACTTCCTGCTAATTACACACAACCCTATTCTCTTAATTTATTATATTGAGAAGATACCTGCAGAATCAAAATTGATTTCACATCAGGCTTACTTTAACACTACAGTGAGCATTGAACCAAACTCCATGCATTTCAGAAATAGTACCTTCGCCAACAAGCATCAGACCATTAAATTAGTACTGATTAAGCAACTATATTCTCAAGTGTTCCAATACACACTCCATGAGTCCCGGATATTGGTCGACAGGCAGAGCATGAAGGAGCAAACTTCAAGTGGTAAAACACGAGACCGAGTATCATAAAAGCCTCCCCCCTCCCACAAATCCCCAGTATCTAATAGGCCTTTCTTTAGACAGCTTACGCTTTAACCAATATTCTCTCCTTTAAAACCAACCTGACCCGATAGGTTGACCCGAAATTGATGTCAGTACAGGTTTTCACAAAAATAATATGAGAATTGACCTCTTGTGACCGGTCAAAAACTTGTGTCACCCACCTCTAGATAAAAAAGAAGAAGAAGAAGTCAAAACTCTTTAACTTTTTTTAAAATAAAAGTGTACGATAATATTATTTTTTATTTTTTTATAAAATAGACAATAGCTAAATCAGACTAATCCGATCCATTCAACTGACCCATGAGCAGTCACGAATCAGATTTAAAAAATACAATTACAGTAATAACCTAACCAAAATCATAAGGGCATATATGACCCAAAATTCGACCATTAACCATGAGTTTCGCCCTGTTTTTCACAAAAAAAAAAAACAAATATTGAAAAAAATAGAAATATAATGATAAAATCTGGAAAATGTACGGACCTATCATTTTCCCGATGAGCTTGAGTTCATCCTGAGCTTCTTCGATAAGCTCTTCGACCTGACCACAGCCAATCCGTTCCTCAATCTTCTCCCATTCTTCCTCTTCTTCGCAGACTGTAAGTCTGTGTTTCGTGAAACTCTCCACCGCTTTACGGTATCCTTCATCTTGCGGCACCGCTTCGATCTCTTTCAGGGTTTTGGTGTATAGATTAATCAAAACTGCTCTCGCATTCGGGACCACGTCCAATCCCACGATCCCCGTCGTTTGCTTCACTCTGGCCAGCAATGGCCGTCCGATTGCCCGCAGGAACATCGCCGATTTTGATCGCACTGGATCACGACTGCTTCTGGTTTTATCAGTGTCGGGCTGGTCGTTTTGGGTTTTGGTGAGAAATCAGGGACCGTTGAGTTTTGACCGTTAATTAGACGGTGATTCGTGGGTCCTGGAGTTGAACTGTAACGGGAGAAAGATTTCAGTTTAGATTGGGCTGGAAAGGTCCATGAAATGAGGATTATGAGCCCGTGAGGGAAGTTGCTTGGGCTATTTATTAAGATCGGCCCAAATTGCCCTTCAAAACTCTTTGGTTTCTCTCTTTCCCGTAATAAAATGTAAGACGAGTGATGATTTATAATCTAACCACTTTATTTTAAATTTAAGAAAACAAGATTGACCTTTTATTAATTTAAATATATAAATAATTATCATAAAATAAAATAAACTAAATTGAAATTAAATTGAGCAATTTTAAAGAAAATCCAAGCCATTTTTATTTTGATGGATCGAGTGGATATTATAGATTAATCGAGGTTGGAGTCTTTCTTCGAAATGAACTCTGTGAGCCAAGGAATTAAGTCTACAGATTGGTGTTTTAAGAAAGAATTAGGTGGGAATTTATAAAATAAGAAGAAGATTGAAGTTGTTGGGCTCGAGTTTCCATGGTAAACTCAAAATAAAAACCCTGCTGGGGCAGCAAGTCATGAGGATGCAGCAATGTGACACATGATTTTCTCCATGCCGTGCTAGATTACTGATAATGAGATGGTAAAATAAACAGGAAATCAAATAATTAAAAACTCTCATACGCGACATCAAATTGTTAGGCTAATAATAATCCCTGCGATGATGTAAATAAATCTGGTACACGATTGAGGATGACAATCGCAGGTTGAAAGAAAGATTGTTTAATTATATATTCAAAGACCTCTTCAATCCTGCTCGCTTATCCTTTTATAATATCTGGATTCAAGTTCTATCATATATGTTTATCACCCCACGGTATAAGTTTATTGAACATATAAAATGTTTAATGAATTCAGGAATTAGCTATAATATATATAAATTGATCCGAATATTCCCCGTTATATATATGTATATATGTATATATATATAAACAAAGAAAGACATTTTGGCTGGTGAAATTAATATCCCACTTAGGAAGAACAACTTGCATCATTATTTATCATCATGAGAATCTTGAACCACCCCGTGGATGATGTTACAGCTTCCCCCATTTAACAATTATTATGTATCTGCTGAAAAAGGCTTAGATTCTTCGATTTATTTCTGCTTCATTCAATAAATATTTTATCAGAATAAATAAATAAATCAAGAAGAAGAAACAGCAGCAACAGCAGCAGCAGATATGCTTGACCAGTTCCGATGTCCAGGATTATAAAAATGATTTGACCCCCGACCTCATCAAAGAGATTGTGAAGAGGCATGGAAAAGGGATCCTGCGCATCTCTTGTGACAAAGGGTGCCCAAAATCTTACTTATAATTGTCCCGGTTGTTCGAGTTAATTTGAATATATCTCGATTAATTTATATTATAAATATTTAATTTATTTATTTGTTTTATTGTTATAAATTTTAACTCTTATTTGATATGAAATTGAGTCCAAGTAAGTTAGGGTGTATGTGAAGTATGATTACAATGTAAACTTGATCCGAGAGCTTAAGGATTAGGGCAAAACATGAATTACGAAGAAGCAAATAATTGAATCTCATGATCAAGGCAGCACATAGGATACTTGTTTATTATTATTGCTTGATTGAACAGTAGATCCCACTAGGGTTGAATAATTGCATGATCATAAAAGCTAAATTCCCCGTAATTTTAGAGTGGATGAGAGGGAGCTTCATGTGGACGATCGCCATCTTTTCAATCGGTAAACACTTCTTTCTCGTTTAAAATGGATGGCCACAAAAAAAAAATTTATCTTGTTCAATTGGGACAGAATAATTATCATTACTATGATCTATAATGTAATTATTATTTATAAAAAAGCAAGAAATAATAAGGACATCTTTATTTTTTGTTAGGGTAAATTTTCATTTTTTATGCTTTCACCCCCCATCTAACATGATATAGAGATTGTGTTTTTTTTTTTAAAAAAAAATATTGGGATAGGAGGAATATATATAGAAGAGAGAGAAAATATTTAATTAAAGATATAAAGTAAATATGTTTTTGGAGTGAATTTCTATATTTTTAAAATAAGAATTACAAAGAGATATGTTAAAGTAATGAATATCAAGAATATAAATTAGAGTTCTCAAGCTCTAAAGTTGTAATCCTAAATATTATAAGGATGTATAGAAAATCTTTAATATTATATAATAATAATAATAATAAAAGGTTTAGATAATTATTTGATGTTTAAAACACCACACTAAACTGTTTAAACAAAGCTTAGAATCCACCTAAACAACAACATATATGCTAGGTATAAAATAAATAATTAAAATGTAAAGTTAATTAGTGATGATGTGTGTTTACATCCGCACATGGTAAGTTTCCCGAGGGATATTGTCTCACTAGAAACACATGGTGAGTTTTATTTTTTTTTAAAAAAAAAAACCTCTTGAGAAGAGATCGTTGTGCCTTGTTTGCTAACGAGAGATTAAGGGACGATTTAGAATTGTGATTGGAAAATATTTATGAAAAAATTTATTTTTTTTAAATTTGATTTTTTTGGTGGTTTTAGATCATTTTGATGTGCTGATGTCAAAAATTATTTTTAAAAAAAAAATATATTGTTTTAATGCATTTATAAATGAAAAGTACTTTTAAAAATAACTACAACTACACTTCCAAACAAGCAATTAATATGCTAGGAAACCTTATCTATTTAGGGGGTGTTTGGGAGTGTGGTTGCGGTTACTTTTCAAAGTGCTTTTCGTTTAGAAATACATCAAAATGATTTTTATTTTATTTTTTAAAAATCATTTTTGAAATCAATACATCAAAATAATCTAAAAACACTTAAAAAATTTCATTTAAAATAAAAAACTTTTTTATGTAAAACAGCGATTGCACCGCCGAGCCAAATAAGCTGTTAGTGTTTAGATGATAGATAAACACATATTCATATCATTCTTCTAATCTCCATAACCGATGGCTCAGATGATTGGTGATTAAGGCCTATTTTCCTACAAAAACATATTTTTGATGGGATTTAGGGACTCTCCAAAGACTAAAGATAATAACTAAACACTATCATATATAATTTTGATGAAGTGATCCGAGGATAATTCCTAATTTATTGTAAACTTTATCAATCCGATCGAGACTTTTGCTAGATTCCTTGGCTATCCACATTTTCTCCACGATCATCCTGTCAAGAGTTTTCAAAATAGAAAGTATAGATCAAATGGGAAGATAATTTTGGTCCACTATGATTTAATAATAAATCTAAAATAATATTATTATTTTAGATTTATTTTTAATATCAAATGGGAAGAAAATTTCGGTCTCTAATAATTTGCAATTAATGGTTATTATGATACTTCTCAATTTCACATATTCAACTATCGTGATGGCACAATTTTAAAGACAAATGTCTACATAGGTAACTTATTTAATATTTTTATATATTTAAATTAGTTAGTGTCTCGGAGATAAAAAGAATAAATACAATATAAGATGAAAATGTAAATATTTTTCTAGCGATTTTAAAATATTTTTATATATTTTTGAGAATAATAACTTTATTCTGTTTTTTGAAGTAATTACTAGATACGAATCATTCGTCACCTTCAATACTATCAAAAAAAAAAAAAGTTAGAAAGACAAAAAGGAACAACAGTTGCAGAGGGAAAAGATTCTTTCTTCCTCCTTCTACATCAATCTTGGTGGGGAAAGAAAAGTTTCCATCAAATCCAATTTCTACTTTTTTTTCGTACAGCACCAATTTCTTTAAATTTAAATAAAGAAGAACCTTCCATCAACTTCACTAGCAGCCGCCGCTACCAGTGACCCCGGCAGCTTTGGTGGCAGAGCTAGGAAAGGAAACATTATCTCCAAAAGCTGGACTATTTACTCGAACCACCACCACCGCCTTCACTAGCACTGACAAGCTCTTGAAACCCCTTAATGAAATCTTCATTTAAGGCCATATTTGGGATCAAAAGATCATCATCATAATCATCATTAATGTCATTATTACAGTCGTCGTCGTCGTCGTCACTTCCCATCAATCCATGCCCACCTTTCAAATTTTCTATTTTGATTCCTTGATCATTTACTGCTGTCTCAGCATGGTCGATGGGAGCTGAAAGTGGGGTTCTTGGAGACAAACTAGTAGCTGAAAGAGGAGAAGAACACAAGCCCTTGTCTGCTGAAATACTGGGTTGCTCGGGTTCTTTTTCTTCAGGCTTTTGGACTGCTTGTTGAACCTTGTTTCTTGTACTGCCGGCAAGTGAGTTCCGGTGAGTTGGACGTGGGTGTGTGTGATCGCCCGTGTAGCTAACAATAAACATGTTTGGATCTGTGTTGCTCCTCTCCACTTGCTTTCTTGCTGCACACCCTTTTGAGCTGCTGCATCGGTAGTAGTTCCTGTAATAGAAAAGGAATCAAGTTTTAGCCATGTTTAGTGAGAAGAATCAAGATATTTTGAATGAAAAGAAGGCAAAAATGAGAATTGGAATAAAGTTTTAACCTTGGATATGGGGAGCCTTTGATGGGTTTTTGACCATATTTTCTCCAAGCCCACACATCATTAGAGAGATTCTCTGCTGTTACATGCAATACTAGCCTCTTCTGGTTACTTTTTCTGTCAAACAAGAAAAAAGTTGGAAAATTTAAGCATAAATATTTTCTCCAAGTATAATTAAGCATTTAACAAGAAATGAAGAATTAATCAATCAATCTACTTACTTCTTTCTTGATCTTGGGGTCTGGGATTGTGACGTTAATGGAAAGATAGAAGAAGCGCTAGTCCCTAGCTGGTGCAATTGCCTCCTTTGGTTTTGTTGTTGCTGTAGAACATGCTGTGGTTGCTGTTGTCTACTCCTGAACCTGGGGCTGATGGAAACACTTGTGGATGGTGGTGGTGGAGGTTGTGGTTGTTGTTGGTGGTGGTGGCGGTGGTGGAGGAGGAGGTCATGATTCTGCTGCTGCTGATGATGTGCAAGTTGTGGTGGATTTTGGCCACTAAAAATGACCCCAAAATCAGAAATGGAGGAGGAGCTAGGAATATTATCATTATGATCACCTTGAAGTCCACTGGCGGTGTAGCCAGGCAAAAAGGGCTTGTAAGAATCTTGCAATTCTTGCAAGCTATTGTTGTTTGTAGGCTGAACAGCAAGGTTTGGGAAAGAAAATGGGTTAAATTCTTGATCATCATCATCATCAAAGGTCAAAGAAGCCAAGCTCTCAA
This sequence comes from Salix dunnii, assembly GCA_015731905.1. Lineage (NCBI taxonomy): Eukaryota > Viridiplantae > Streptophyta > Magnoliopsida > Malpighiales > Salicaceae > Salix > Salix dunnii. Next base: position 15,436,780 of record CM027675.1, on the reverse strand, counting down.
AAGGGTTCTCAAAATTCTCGCTGGTGTTGCCGCTGCTGTTCCTGTTTGCAGCAGCAGAGGTGCAGCTCCTTACTATCGCATACAAATCCCAGTCCTGACCCTCTGCCATTGAAGACTCGATCTACCTAGAAATGCTAACCCACCTCTGGTATGATTTTGTTGATTCCAATGACAATAAAAGAGAGAATGCAAGGTGTCAAGGACTGCGCTGACTTTTGGGATTGTGAGGGGGAGAGATAAGGAAATGATGGTGGTGGAGCACTTGACTTGGTAAATCTTAATTATTATTTATACAAAGCGAGGTGGGTGTTGGAGTTTTTGCTTTTTCTTTGACTTTGCAAAAATGTCAAAAGGGAGGGGGGGGGGGGGGCTGGCAGAGCAGAGCAATATGGCAATGTGAGGAAGAGGAGGTGGGTCCCAGTGCTTATAGAATTGCCTACTTGCCTGAAACTATGATGGTAAGTACTTGAGTTTTGATTGGATACAGGGAAGGTATTGGGTTTGCAATGGCATGCCCAGCAACTAGGGCACAATCCATTTAGAGTGTGTGTCATAAGACCTCCAATGAGAGTGGGGCTACATAGCCTCCTAGTAGCTAGAATAAAGTAGACATGCCCTAAGAATCATCTTAGATTTTAGGGTGAGGTGTGGACACCCAACTCTATTATTAGGAGGGTGGGGGAAAAAAATCTATGGGTTCTAAATTGTTCTTCAAATCAAAGAAATGATGATTTTAATATATAGATATAATGAAAAGTTTTTTAAAAAAACTATGTATTTTTATCAAAATGCACTTTTCTAGAAGCTTGTCAAAACATATGAGAATAGGAGATTTTTTTTTTTAAAGAGTTTCATATATAATAATTTAATTTTTTTTATTGTTTTGTTGTATATTATTTATATTTAGTCTCATGCATCTACAAAAAAAGAAAAATAATTCCTTGTTATTTTTTGAATTTTAAAACTAAAATAACAATAACATATAAAACAAATGCATTTATCAGCTAAACCAAGAAATAAATATTTATGTGTTTTATCATATCATTATTGTAATTTGCTAGCTAGTGACATTTTCTATTTTAACTTATTATCAATTTCATAAAGGTTGAAGTTCATATAGGCACACCCTAGGTTCATAATGATAATTCCTATATTTAACATTTTTCTTTTAGAGTAGTAGGTAGGTGTGTAAATATTATATTTACTATTTGAAGTACATTTGTATATAATTTTTACATACAGGTTGGGCCTTTGCTTTCATGACTTAGGTAGGAGTTTCCTACACTAGTCTATTCTAAAAAGTAATCACAATTTTCACATTTTATTTTGAGATGTTTTAAGGAGATTTTACAAACCAAAATAACATTAATGAATTGAGAGAAAAATTCATAGTTTTCTTCTTCTTTTTTTATTTTACTTTTCACATAAACAATGATTATTATTATTTTTCCCCTTGCCTTTTTAAGATCTATTTTTGTTTTCAATATTATCTTTTTGAATGATTTGCTTATCTCAATTTCATGATTTAGATAAACAGTTTGACATATTAACTCAAATAGTTTTGTTTTTAATTTTTTACTTTTTTTTCTTTTTATTAAGGTTTAGTTTTTTATTTTCAATCTCATCTTTTAATAGGTGTTCTTGTCCAAATCTCATTAATAGAGTTGTGAATTTATCAGGTTAACTAGGGTAATTTTATTCCTTTTCAATTAGATTTTTTCCCCTTCATCTTCACCCTTCAATATTTGGTTGATTTGGAATTAGGCTTCAAAGGTTTTATTTTTTTTTGCTAGTCTCATTACTTGGGCCACACATTCGGCAGGTTAAACCCGATTGACTCGATTCATTTTTTTTCTTTTGTTTGATATTTTTTATTTCACCTTTCAATATTATATTGATTGAAAATTAAGTTTTACAATTTATTTTTACTTGCTTTATACGGAGTAATCTTTGTCATACATAAACTTAGATTCACTTGAGTTTGTTTGCCTTTTGGTTTTTTTATTTGATTTTTTAATTTATCATTCAGTATGATTAGAAATTGAGTTTCATAATTATTTTTTTTTACTTTTAAAGATATTTAAGTCATTTTACTATACACTTATAACATAAAAGGATTGATTTGTCCCTAATCATTGAATTGATCACAATGGGTTGTGAGTGAAAAAACATGTAGAGTAAAAAAATCAACTCAATTTCATTAAGATCAAATATGAGTGTGAGTAAAGTTGTCTCCTAACCCATTACTCAACAGCATTCAACCTAGTATTCTTACTATTTTAATTATTTTTAATATATATATAATTATTCCTAATCCTATAAATCAAACTTAATAATCTAATTTTCATTTATTAACTAAGTTTTACTAAACAAATAATCATTTTTTTTTAGTTTTGAATAACAACAACATTACATTTCAATTCTTGGAAAAGTTAATCTAAGTTAGTTTCTAGATTTATGTTGTGATTAGAATCTAATTTATGATCATGAATATTTAATGATGATGATAATTAATAAAAATAAGTACATTAGTGTCCCTTGGTATTTTTGTATGAAGTATCAAGTTGTACATCATGTAAGTTAGGTCAGTGGTATTTAAAAAAAAAATACATGTTATAAGATTATTTAAAAAACAATAAGTATATTAAACAATATATTTTTAAAACATAAAATATATATTAAATGATAAATATATACAACCATATTAATTACTAGTAATCTAATACTTAGTATAAATCCCATATACTTTTATATTTTAAAATGACATATAATACTATTTTTAAAATATGATAAAGAAAATATGAGATTAATTTGATGAATTGAAGTACTGTTTAGAAGTGCAATTTGAACTTGTTTTCTGAATTTTATATATTTTTTTAAAAAATTAAAATGATTTTCTTAATATTTTAAATGATGAAAAAAAACAGAGACATTGGATCCACATGTCCCACTAAGCAAGCCTGGTCTCTCTCTTTAAAAATCAATCCTGGACATTGGTGGATTTCGGATCCCGCGATTGTAATGATGAAACAGTATTGACCGCAGGATCAACATTTAGGTGGGTGGAGATCGGTTTGATTTTGTGGGCTCCATGTATCCTCCATCAACGAGACATGCACTTGTGTGGAAAAAGGAATGTTCTCATGCGACCTTGGTTTATATACCTGTCTTTTGATGAAGAATCTTGAGTCGTTAAAAAATGTATGATTAGGTTCGTTGATATTTTTATTGATTGATGCTTTTCTTATGTGGGAATCTTTGCTTTTTTAACGGTGGGTGATTAAGGGTTACGGTAAATTGATGGGCATTTTACATGGTTTTGTGAGAAACAATAAATAAAGTTTTGCTCCATGTTAAAAATACATTTATTGGTAGTTGAATATTCTATGATATTTTAAAATATAATTTATATTAATTTTTAAAATATATTTATTAATATTTAAATTCAAGGATATTAAAACTTTTATATATTATTAAAAGACTCTATTGACATGAAAAATTCAACTATTAACTAAAATCACCGACTATAATTTATATTATACTCTAGTAAATAAAAATATTAAATAATTAAATTAAAAGTTTACCAAAAAAGAATTATTCGGAACTAGTTTTCCATTAAATGAAAATAATATTATATTTTCAAGAAAATCATTAATGATAATTAATTAGGCTAAGCTTTGAGAGAAGAATTAGCCCTTCATAGAGGCCAAAATGATTTTGCATGGTCCTTGACGAGAATCGAGGGATGGAGTGAGTCCTATGAGATTAGGGCTGCCATATTTTTTTTTTCTTTTCTTTTTCTAAACATGATTTCTCTCTCTCTCTATTAACACGACACATCCACATAGAAACATTAATTCTGAAGCGATCTATCTATCTATCTATAATATTCAATGAATTAAATGTTTATATATATATATATATATATATATATATATATATATATTTTACATGGACGGGGAGAAGAAGAAAGAGGTCCCCGCATGTGGATGGACAAAAAGTCAATGGGATATATGATGTGGCGGGAACACTTCGATGGGTGTTCGTGGAAGAGAATACGTGTTCATTTTGCTGATTTGCCCCCATACTTTGGATAATTTTACTTTCTGAAAATCGGTGAAAAAATCGATGGGATTCTATATCTTATATGACTTGCTAAGGGAATGAGTCTCAGTGTATATTTAAAAATATGGTAAAGATTATTTTATAAAATATTTTTTGTTTAAAAATATATTAATATAATTATTTAAAAAAATTATATTTTGATATTAACATATAAAAATGATAAATACTAAAAATTTTTTAATTTAAAATGAAAAATAAAAAGAAATTTTTATTTTATTTTTTTTCAAAAACATTTTCCAAATGTATTCCTAAACACCCCTGGAGCAATTTAGAGGACGTAAATGATATCTATAAATTGCCCGATAATAATAATAATAAGAAAGAAAAGAAAGCAAATGATTTTAAAACAATTTATGGTAAAAAAAACATTGTTATTTGAAAAAAAAATAAGAAATAAGAGAATATATCACTAGAAGAAAAAGAGAGAATGAAGAATATATGCTTCTAGAAACAAGGGAGATATTCGTCCATAAATATATCTTTTTTTTATAAAGAGAAAGGAAAACAATTTAGAGAAACCAAGCTGAAACTTTTGTCTATCACAATGTGAACACTTCAAAATGAGGAACAAAAAAAAAACAAATCATAATTATAAAACTTGGATTAGTCTTGGATTTGAATCCTAAATAGTTAGAGATCTATAGAGAAAGAAACTGATTTAGTTCATCCATTAAAAAACTTGGGTCGATGTAGTTGATTTGTTAGGGTATTTTTCAATTTTTTCAATTAACTTTCTTGATTTGTGATTTAAACCTTGTTTGCAATCAATTTTTTATAATTTAATCTAATAAAAACCTTTTATTTTATTTATTTAAATGATTAGAATATTAGGAAAAAATAGTAGACATTTAATGGAATGCTTAGCATAGAATTCTTTTGTTGATGATGCCAAAACATTAAAGGGATAAGCAAAGTAGGGTACTTTTAAAAGAGACCAAGGTTCACAAATTTAAAAACCATACATGTAATTTTGGGACCCCCACTACCTCCTCCTATGATGCAAACAATTCCATGCACTTTTGTGAATGAGGTGAGGTCCAAAATTCTTGATTAAAGAGAATGAGATATTTGATTGATAGTTTATTTCTTGTCTTTTCACTTGCTTTATTGGCTTTAGTTTGCTTGACAAAATAATTTTTAATTATATATACACATGAATCTTCTCTCTCTCTCTCTCTCTCTCTCTATACACACACACACACACACACACACACACACACACACGTGGATATTAAACTCTACTCGATTCATCAAGTCAATTTAGAACTCGATCAATTCATCTTTTAACTCAAGCTAGTTATTAAAAAAATAACCTATGATGAGGTATACCAAAAAGAATGGAGGTAATGCAGGGCAGATTTAAAAAAACAAAAGCAAAGAAAAGGTAAAAGAGAGAGGACCAAATTAAATAAATAAACTTTTTAGAAGTGTCTAACTGGAAGAATTGGGAATAGAAGGATGAGATTTCACCTTTTTAAAACATTTGGGGGCAATTGTGGTACTAAAAAGAATATAGCTTTAGTGCCATCCCATACACTTATGTGCACTCAGCAAACATGTTAACATCATTTAATTTGTGGAATCTAAACTTACTTTAAACTTGTCTGAAAGTTCATCAATTTGAATTGAGGGAGCCCTTATCAGATCGTCCAAGTTGACTTGGAAAGTTGCTACATCTTAGTTTACTAGCCAACATTATGCCATTGTTAGACAAGTTCATACTCTTCTGACCAATAATCCTACCCTCCCTGTCTTCTTCAGTTCGATGAGATGGAAATTTAGACATAAATTCTATGCCTTTATGGAGCATGGAAGATAAGAAGATAGGGTTTGATGAAATGATAGTTACTGTCGTTGTGGGATCGTGCAAGGATTTAATGAGATGATAGTTACTGTCGTTGTGGGATCGTGCAAGAAATGCATTAAATGTTTTTTTACGAGTTTTGAGAGGTGGGTTTGGCAAGCTTTATGAAAGCAGTGTTCATGGGTCTGGCTGTGTCGATAGTGATATTTGAGGAGATAGCATTGCTGTCCCAAAGGCAAAGACATCGATCCATAAGCAACTTCCAGCCCCTACCACCACTTTTTTTTTGCTTGTTTTGTTCAATCAAATCCAATAACTCTCCTCACTTTTCGTTCTTTTAAGTAGCAATGAACAGCATTCCTAAGCTTAGTCTCTGTCAACTCCTCGTCATCTGCCACTATGAATCTTGTTACCAGAAATAGAAATATGGAACCTTTTTGGTGGCCACAAATAACAAGTAAACGATCTTCACCGATAATGCTTGTTTAAGTTCATTTAATCAACTCGTGTTGTATTCTCAAGTTGATCGATTAGCTTGTGTCAAGCTTATCTCATGGTCACAAATCATAAATGAGGGGGGGGCTGCTGTGTGCAGGTCTATGTCATATTCAGATTTCCGTCCCATCTTCATCCATGAGAGATGAGCTTTGTCCAATCCCGTATGCTCACCAAATGCAAGGCAGCAGTGGATCAAATAATTCAAACCTTGCTCGAACCATTCTCAGAAATCCTTTTCTCTCAACTCATTGCAGCCACTTCAACTTCTACAGCTTCCAACACATCTGGCACGAACTTGAAGCTGGACAATACACTTGGCTGAAGCTGACAATCCCTTCCTGCACTGCCAATTCTGACAAACACTAGATTACATGACGGAAAGAGGGAAACTCAACAGACCACTGATGACAGAAGAGCGTATACTTTCAAAAACAGTTTCGATAATTTCTAATTTTTTTCTTCAAATCCAAATTATTTTTTATAATTGTAAATTGTTTTGATACGCTGAAGAAATAAATAAATATTGTTTTGGCACATTTCTTATTAAAAAGAAAAAGAAAACCGCCGCCGGAAACAAACACCTCAGTTCTAGATGCAAATGATGTCTCAAAATTTCAAGCCACGTTACAAAATCAGCTCAACTGTCAGATGCTGTATCAAATTACACAATTAACTTTTTACAACATTAGGACTGTAAAACGAGATGCACCAGTCAAACAGTAAGAGACTTGCCGACATATGACTTGTTCAACAGTGCAATTTACATGTTTCTTTCACTTTGGTTAAAAAAACAAATATGCAACTCATGCCCGAGAACCCTTTTTTTTTTTTCTTTTGTTTTGGGTGGCTCTTCAGTTGTTTTATCCACGGACACATCGAGAGGTGCCTGTCTTTGCCATGCCTGAATAGTAATCGCCCACATTTGCAACAAATAGTGGATCCCTATCGTTGATTTTGAACTCACTACTACTATTGCTAATAAAACTGTCATTTGCCTCATCTGTTTGCTCTAGCTCTTTTGTCAGATCCTCCATTGTCTTCTTCAAACTAGATTTGCTCAATTGTCCTGCATCTCCAGTTGAGACACCAACCATTGTAACCTTCGGAAGAAAAGGATTAGACTCTGACTTCCGTTTTAAGCAATCTTTTGATAAGCCTTCCTTTCTGCAAAAGAGGAGAACGTGGCAAGTGTGAGAGGACCATAAATAATGCACATGTTAGTGTCGCATGGATCAACATATGTGGCACCTTGTGTCTGATTCCCGTTCAGATTTGCCCTGTTTTTTCAACCATGGATGACTAAACCAATCTCCAAATGGCAACCGCAGGTCTTTTCTCCGTTCATGATCTGTTTGGGCATTGTCTTTGAATTTATGTTCTGAAGTGCTATCATCTATTTTACTGTTGGCAAGGCAGCTGGTTGATTCTGATGCTCTTCGTAAAGAAGATGCACTCCTGCAGCAAAGTGAACATGTTGTTGCGACGAGTCTATCAGAATTCAGCATTGGGGTTTCCACAGAAAAGCAAGTCAAGAAAAGAACCCTGAATTCAGTTTCAGAGAATGAATGAGAACAGATAAAAAAAGAAGAAGAAGGTAATTATTACTACCCAAACTTTGGATCACTTAAATCAACATGTCTGTTCACATTACACCTTCCTTTGGAACTTGCAATAAACAAAGACTAGTCTGTCCCATTTCATATAGAGGACATAATTTCAATGACTCCTTTCTTTCTTCTTTCAGTGTGTTTAAATTCAAGAATTGAATCCACTTTCAGAAACTCTTCAATGTTCAAAGAGTAAATTTCAATTCACTCGACATAAATATATTCTGAACACTAGGAACAAAGTCAGGTCAAGTAATTTGCTGGGCTATTATTTGCCAAAGCACTTTTAAAATCAATCATACTGATCTCCACACTCATGAATAAGTTTTATCCACTAGACATACCTCTTCCAATGAACATTTCGTATTCAGCACACAACAAATCATGCCAGTAAAAGATGGTGAAAGTTTAAAAGTTCCTGTTCGCATGTGCTCAAAAGCAAAGATCTGCTTCTACATGATATTTGATCCAGAGATCAAGCCTTGCCAGAAAGCAGAATCATGGAGATCTGCAAGAATCCAAATGGGCACACAAAGGAACACAAGGGAAGAAACACCAAGGTTACCTAATCAGCTTTGTATACAGGCACTGCAAATTTACAATTCTGTTAAGCAGGATGAATTGATAGGTTGTGAGTCATAGAGCAGGCAGCCTTTTTTGAGCAAGGGCTGGGGCACAAGGGTTAATAAATCCATTCCCATCAAATTCATTTGTCATGAAAATATCTGGGCTCAAGGAGTTGTAATGAGGATAGAATACAAGGCATGCGGAACACGTATGAGAGAAGGAAAAAAAAAAAGGTATGAGAATACCTTCTTTCAAATGAATCAACCAAGTATGGAAATTTTGGCTGAATGCCAGTGGCTTTTCTCAACCACCTATTACCAAGAAGAACTTTGTCAACTGCATAGAGAAGCTGAATTTCTGCAGCCTTCGAAATGACACTCAAAGGTATTGCAGGATGCCCCATCTCATCTAGCACTTCCTGAACCTATCAACCAAAACAACTGTCAAGAGAAAAGTAAAAAAAAAAAACATAACTTATACTCACATATGTGAAATCCAAATCACACATGAAGCAGATATTTTTAATTCTCTGCATGAATCTGTTGTTTCACTGGCTTTATGACTAGACAGAGCATCACAGATGCTAGATTAAAGTTAGTACCTCTGGTGGCTCCAGTAGGCTGTCCCCCATTTCTTCAATCACTTCTGCAGCAACATTATCATCAATCACATCACGTCGGCGTTGCATGTGCCGGGTTTGAATTAAACCATGAAAATGCTGATCAACAGACTCCTCAAGAATGTTATCCAGCATGTTTTTGTCAAAGAAGTATGGAGTATACCTAATTAACAGAAAGTGAAAGCCTGAATAACCCTTCAGATGTATGAGAAATAAAATGCGAGTTTACACAAATAAGAATGTAATGATGAGACAGTCATTTGTGAAATACTAAGATAAGCATCCTGTGATTATGATTCTCCTATTGCTTTATTTTGAACATAAAGACAGAATAATTGCAGAATACATGCAGAGGAGGCAACTATAAAGCTTGACATCTCAAAATAAAATATGAAAAAGATTAAACTAACCACAACATTCACATCCATGCAATCCCCATTCGGAGAGAAGATCCAAGAAATTCAGGTAAAACATGATTTCAATACATAATTATTTGATTGTGCAAGGGAATAAATACACACCACTTAATCCCTTCTGTAGTAGCTATTGCAATATCTAAGTTTTGAGCGCTGAAAACAGGAACTCCATCAACCCTCCTGCTCCCATCACTATGTGGAATGGACTTCAGAAGTTGGTTGGCCGCCTTGACCTGTGAGAGCATACATCAGATAAAGACGGGATTATGAATATGTTGCAAAAGCTACTAATTTGTGAATACCACGTGATCTGATCATATGGTACCTGTTTCTCATTTGGAACAAACTGAAACAAGTGAGGTTTCTCCTGCATAATACAAAGTAAAATAAATATGTTATCTTTAGTCCAGACAATGAGTTGAGATTAGAGATATGACAAGGATCCAGGAAATTTGGATTTGTGTAGCAAAATAAGTGTGTGCAAGTTTTGCAATGCAAAACTAATAATTGCATAAAACCTTTTGGAAAGAACTAGATGAATCAGTAGAAACCACCTCCAAGCTATTTGGATTGGCTGTGCTAAACCAGCAAGCATGTTCAATCAAATCACAGCAGGGAAAAGGTAACACTTCAAATGTTATAGAAGCAGAACATCACAAGTTAACCTGTTGCTAGACTATCTACACTTGAACAGCACCCATACACTGTGGTGACACTTGAATCTTATAGAAATAGAGCATCACAAGTTAATAAGTTTGCAGCAAAAGGATAGCAAGTAATAACATCATGAAACACCTCAATGCAAGTGAAGAAATCGTGAACTGAGATGAACTTCAAAAACAAAACATGCATGAATCTATAGTGTGAATTACTGCATGCAGGTTTAGAGGACTAAAAACGAAAGGAAAGATAAAAACTGTTTCAAATGTGATATTACAGCTTGCTAAATACAAAATAAAACGGAAAGACTGTCCATCTAACTATGTGAGTAACATACCTTGAAGTGTTCATATGCTAAGTCAAGACGACAAGCACCCACCACACCACTTGGAATATTCAGCCGTTTAACATATGCAACTAGAAATACAGACCAATTCAGCATGCAAATTACTTATAGCTGGAAAAAATAATTTCAGCATGCTGAACGACAATATTTACAAAGACCATGAAACAAAAGGAATGACAATAACATGCATGAAAATATCTTGAAACACAATGTAAGAAGACTTTTTGTGAATTAAATTAACATGCTCTGACTACTGCATGCAGCTTATGCTCATATAAGCATTAATGGCTCTGACAATGGTTAAAATCTATAGTTATGGTGAATTCTTGGGTTTTCATTTCCATTAAATTCGATACAGGAAAAAAGTTGTTCCCAAAAAATCAGCAATAGATTTTTTAATCTTCCCAAACCACCGAAAGATATATGATGTTAAAAGCAAATTTCAACTATACCTGCATCGCCTAAATCCATGAAGAAACGGAACACGGGACCATTCCTCTCACTCTTGATAACTGTTGCAAATATCTTCTTAAGCCACTCGGGTGTCCTGAAAAGCAAAGAATAGCAATCAAATATAGAATAGAAGCACAAACAGAATCTTGCAAAACTGACCTAATTTCAAGAAAGAAAGTGTGAAAGCCAGCTCCAAGATAACATCAAAAACACATATCAGCTGATCAACGATTTATCATTCGACAATTTAGTAAAACCTTTTTTGACAAACCAAGCCAAAATTCGATCGTTTCATTAAAATCCCGAATCCAAGATCCAATTTGGTTTCTCGATAACAACGTTTCTAAGAGCTACCGGACTATAAAAAATAGCCAAACCTCAGTCCCAAAGTAATTAGTCATCAGCTATACAAATCATCTTTCACCATTCATATCAAAAGGTCAATACCATAAAAATGTCACGATTTTTCAATGGCAGTCAACCTGCGACAACCCTCCTCCTTTATCCAGGATTCGGATCAGCTATTCTAACCTAAGCTAGCATGGACAGGGTTCTATTAGACCATAAACATAACGAAAAATTCCTCATTTACACCAGCCAGATCCAGTTCTACCTGATTTTAATGCAGGTACAATACTCCTCAGCTTAATAAATTACTACAACAGCTCAAGCCCGAAACTTCTCAAGTGCCCATGTTCAAATTCATCCAAATTATCCAATCCAGGATAAAAAAGAAAATACAAACCAAGTTAAAAGAATTCAATCAGCTAAGCTAAAAAGGAGATAGCAGTCCAAAAACAATGTGAAACGAGGAGAAAGGAGAGACCTTTTGGAAATGAAGGGAACATCAAAATGAGTAGAAACAGCCATGAGACCAGTCCCTGAAAGATCACACATGCTAAAGACCTGCCCCACAAAAGCAGGCCCACCACCATTTCCATTAGGACTGAGCCTTCCAATCCTGACTGCTGATGGAAACCCAGAACCTGACTCGGCAGAAGTTATGTCCTTGACAGAGGCTGATGATGATTTTGAAGGGGAGAATGAGTCATGCTGAGTTGACTCAAAGAGAGAGAGACTTGATTGAGTGAGTGGGAGCGGGGTGTTGGGGAGTTGGAAAGATATGCAAATTTTGGGCTGGGGTGGTGCTAAAGGTGGGATCTTGGGAGGAGAGAAAAGAGAGAAGAGGGCTTTGGTGTTTATGTTGAGGAAGGTGGAGAGGTGACGGTGGTTCTGGAGGTGCTGTGGTGGTTCTGGTGGTGAAGGCATGGTGGAAAGATATGCCAAAAAGGTTTGTCGGGTGACTGAGGATATTGTCTTTTGAGATTACATTGGGCCTTTGTTTTTGTCTAGTAAGAGAAAAAGTTAATTTATCCAACATTTTTTTTTTTTAAGAATTTAGTTAAATTAAACTTAACCTTTTCATGGGGTATTTGTAATTAAAAACATCAGCTTCATTACCAAAAACAAAAACACTCTATCCTCACCGTCCAAATCACCACGTGTAAACTACAAAGGAAGTTACATTTTTACCTCTATAAATTAACGTTGTTCTATTTTCACCTCCCAAGTTCAAGAGCTTCTCGATGCCAACCTAATTTGTCAAAAACGTTTCTATTTGATCCTTTCTATCGAAAACAAATATCGAGCCCACTTTTTAATTATTTTATTAAATTTCAAAATGAAAGAGCAATTTTGTGAATGTGAGAATTTGGAAAAATATATAGAAAAAAAATTAAAAAAGGAAAAATAAATAAAGAAAGAGTGAATTCCTGCAAAACTTCACAAGATATCCTTAAGAAATATTTCATTATTCTCTCTAATATCAGATACTATAAAATAATTCTTTATTTGATCTTGATCATACTTAATTTAATTTTTTCAAATAATTTATTTTATATAAAATTACCCCATTTTACCTAACATTATTTTTATTTTTATTTTTATTTATTTAAATAAATAAATAGAAAACTACGGAAGAGCTAAATAATGACAATTTTAAAAACATCAAAAATTATAGGTACCAATCAATCACAGTTACTCAACTATACGAGGACTACATTATAAATTAATCCCAGAAGAAAATAATCTCGAAGGACAGAATGGTAAAATCACTTTCCAAAAGCCTTTCCGTGACGTCTTTTCTCGGATCTCACAAAAATCATAAAATCCCGAACCCATAAAATTCCTCACCCATCGATCGCTCGGACAAATCCGATCGCCGATCACTCCTTAATCCTTACCTCTGATTTTCGGGTACCAGAAAAAATCTCTCCCTCTCATCGATTTTGCTCAGATTTGAGTCAATTTTGACCAATTAGAGCTTTATTTTATTTTTTTCCCAATTATTTTGATTTGATAATTTTTGATAATCTACATATCTGTATATTAGGGTTCACAAGAAGGGAATTAATTGATTAATTAATCAATTAATCATGGCGGCGTCGGAAGAGAACAGTGCATTGTTTCCGATTTTTATCTTAACGATAATGGCAATACCTTTAGTGCCATACACTGTTATGAAGCTATGCCGAGCCGCCTCGAAGAAGAGTAAGAGTATTCACTGCAACTGCTCCGAGTGTGTGCGGTCTGGCAAGTATCGGAAATCTATATTTAAAAGGGTGAGTCTGTAAGTGAGTTAGTAAATTTTTTTCATTTCATTTTAGGGTTATTGTGTTGTAATTGTTGTTTGTTGTTTTGGCAGATTTCGAACTTTTCGACGTATAGTAACTTGACGTTGATATTGCTTTGGGTTGTAATGATATTTTTAGTGTATTACATTAAGAATATGAGCCGTGAGGTAATTGTCTGGAAATGAGAAGGTGTTGGTTATATGTTTTTGTTGACGTTTTAGTGATATTGGGGTTTTGTGCCTGGGATTTGATGAGGGTTTTGTTTTTGGTTGTTTCAATTAGATTCAAGTTTTCGATCCGTATGCTATTCTGGGATTGGAGCCTGGTGCTTTGGATTCCGAAATAAAGAAGAATTACAGGAGACTTTCTATTCAGTACCATCCTGATAAAAATCCTGATCCAGGTTGATGGTGTTTTAGATTTTTTGGTTTTATCTTTGAACTGGCATGAAAGACAGGTTTTGAAGAGCAGCGTGGGCTTACTAACTGTATTCTTCTCATTTCTTTTACCTTTCCAGAGGCCCACAAGTATTTTATAGAGTTCATTACGAAAGCTTACCAGGCTTTGACTGATCCAGTATCGCGTGAGAATTACGAGAAATATGGTCATCCTGATGGTAGACAGGTGATGTTCTGCTGCGTCTGGAAGAAATAACACATATATGCCTACAAATGTGTTTCTTGAAATAAGTCATTTTATGAAACTAATGTTCATAAAAATTCTTTCAGGGTTTCCAAATGGGCATAGCTCTTCCTCAATTCTTGCTTGATATTGATGGGGCATCGGGTGGAATACTTCTACTTTGGATTGTTGGGATATGCATACTCTTGCCATTGGTGATAGCTGTAATATATCTTTCAAGGTCGGCCAAATATACTGGAAATTATGTCATGCACCAAACTCTCTCTGCATACTATTACTTCATGAAACCGTCTTTGGCCCCAAGGTAATTATTAAATACAGACTAAGTAATTAATTGAATTGTATAAGGAACTTTTTTCCTGTAAGAAAAAGCCCGTATACTCTGTTTTTTTCTTACTCTGAATTTCACTTGTGAGAATAGTATTCCTAACCTTGACCTTATTAGAGTAAAACGGACTGATTCCTACCATCATGGTGCCAATTTAGTGGCGGTTCAATTCTGTGTAAAGTGTATTAAGTAGAAGTTGTTGCCTTAGTATGGCATTTCACCAGCAGTTCTATTCAAGCACAGTTGATATCGCAAAGTTGCTTAGCTTCCCAATTCTGATGCCTTCTCTGAAGTTGGAATCTTAAGTGCTAGAATCAGCTGTTACTTTCAAAATTATATCATCAAGAAAAGCAGAGAATAATCATAATCTCTGCTTGATTATGATGTCCATGTGTCACTTTTGTTGGAATCTTATCTGTATAATAGATGCTGGGCACAAACTTCAAGATGGTGTGAAGCTCATAGTAAATACTTTTATTGCAGTGTACAATTTTTTTTTAAAAAATATTTTGCTATTTTCATTGTAACCATGCCAAGGTACATTGACTATTGGATTTTTTTATTTATTTCGGTATTTCCCTTATTTTGGAGTATCCAGCTCCGATGCCCTTGTATTTGTAAATCTCCAGACACATCTTTTTCCTTCCTAATATGATCGTTTGTACCTCTACATCTTTGATATCGTGGTTGCTTATTATGTCATGTTATAACTTGAACATGCAGCAAAGTAATGGAAGTCTTCATTAAGGCAGCTGAATATATGGAATCTCCAGTTCGTAGGACTGATGATGAACCTCTTCAGAAGCTGTTTATGTCTGTCAGGAGTGAATTGAATCTGGACCTCAAGAACATCAAGCAAGAGCAGGCCAAGTTTTGGAAGCAGCATCCTGCATTAGTTAAGGTAGCTTGTTTTCTAGATTGTGCAATAATGAGCAATCCTAGCACTGAATTTTACTGAAGTTAATACAGTCATTAATCTTCATTTCGTTCAGACAGAGTTGCTTATTCAGGCTCAGTTAACACGCGAATCAGCAGACTTGCCACCAGCTTTGTTGGGAGATTTCAGACGTGTTCTAGAACTTGCACCTCGTCTTCTTGAAGAATTGATGAAGGTGGTCTTACATTCTGTGTTCATTCTTCAAATTGATTTTGAAACTGAAAAATGAAGGGCAATCCCAACAAATGCGATACATAAACCATTTGCATGTCTGACTTAGCTCAAAATCTTTGCTTTGCACAAGGCAAAAAGTGCTATTAAGTGCACACTGCTGAGTAGTTCCACACAAGGCAGAACAAATCTTTCATTGTAATTTGGAAACCATTTGAACCACAATCTTGGCATATTTGTGAAGCTGTCTGTGAAAAGTTTGTCTCTAGTGGAACTTGAATGGGTCTGCCTTCTTTGGTGCCTATTCTTTTTTATAGGTAATGAATGTTTCGCAGTAAGATATCTGTTTTCCATGCTTCATGGTTGAAGACAAGTACACTTCTCAATGCCATATAGAGTAATAGATGGATAGTCAATCATATGATGTGTTTGATGGATCATCTTTTTGTTGAATTACTTGTATGAGAAGTGCACTTGAAAAGTAGATGAGAAATATCAGAAGCACAGTTTCCGTGATTATATCCAAGGATACTGGTCTGGTGTCCTTTAAGGATGACTCCTTGAAGGATGATTATATTAACGTTAATTATATTACCTAGTGATGTTTATTTGGCTCCTACTGAAATGGTAAGTTGCTAAGAAAGGTGTTATTACCTTATGAAGTTATATTGGCCAAAGTAGAAGAGATGAAGTGTAGTTTGCTTCTCTCTCAGTCCTTGTTACCTTTTCAAATGCAGTAGCCTCTTATGTGTCATCCTGCTGTTATTTTCCACTGATAAGTGTTTCTTTTCACGCTGTAAGCCATTCACTAAGTTAATTACTAAAGTCAATTCCTTACCTTCTGAAATACTAATTTTTTTACTTTATTCAGATGGCAGTTATACCACGCACTTCTCAGGGACTTGGATGGCTGAGACCTGCAACTGGGGTTGTTGAGCTCTCTCAATGCATTATTCAGGTGTTGATTTTACCCTATTTACTGGTTATGGTTGTAGATAATTGAAGCCTAGAATTTTTTTCCTTACAAATATCACATATAAAAAGTCAATAATCTGCATATCATTAGTTAATATACTTTAACGGTTTCCACAGCAGTGATTTTAGTTCTTTTATGTTTGATATTCATAGAATGAAAACTTGTCAGTGTTAGTGCCCGCCTTTTCTCACCATGCACTGTTGCTTTCCTCAAATTCTCTCATCTTCTTTTGACATGACTGCTCTCCATCCTCTCTGAATATTTTAACATACATGGTTGCATAATTGTTTTCTGTTTCCAGTCATACATAAATTTTGATAGTTGTATTGTCAGTGCACTATTTCCTACTAATCTTCAATTTGACTGTCCCTATTGTGTTTCTTCTGTTTTATGCTCATTCTAGGATTTAATTAGTTAGTTGGAATCTAGTTATGCTTGACTTCTTTTCTCATCTGTTTGAAAAACTGATTGCTTTTTTGCTCTGCTGCTATACATATTTGCAAGGAATCATGAATAGTTGCATTCTCTGGTTCTCATATTTGCTAACCATCGCCATATGATGGTAACCTCTGCTGGATAATTTATATTCTACTGATAATTGATGATTGACATGATGATACAGGCAGTTCCTCTCTCTGCGAGGAAGGCAACAGGTGGATCCACCGAAGGTATTGCACCCTTTTTGCAGCTGCCACATTTTAGCGAGGCTGTTATCAAGAAGATAGCACGCAAGGTAGGTGGAAAAATTACTTGTTGTATTT
This sequence comes from Salix dunnii, assembly GCA_015731905.1. Taxonomy (NCBI): domain Eukaryota; kingdom Viridiplantae; phylum Streptophyta; class Magnoliopsida; order Malpighiales; family Salicaceae; genus Salix; species Salix dunnii. Next base: position 15,419,237 of record CM027675.1, on the reverse strand, counting down.
GGAATGCAATAATTCAACGAGTCTTTTGCGAGCTGTGAATGTGGTCTTCACTTCATTCTCATGCTTTTCTTGCTGCCCACGAGTTCTTCCGAAACTAAAGAAGTATACAGCCTCTGAAGCATCATATAGGAAGCATTAGTTCTTTTTACTAACCCATTTCTGTCTGTGGTTTAATAATGGATATATGCTGATACATTGGCATCATTTTTTTGGTTCCTCGACAAACCTCATTTCTCTCCGGTCCAGATGAAGAATTTTCTCCCTTCAAATTGATGGCAATCTTTTATTTTCTTTATTTATTGGTCTCTTGTTTTCTGTTTGCTCTCATGAGTTTTGCTTTCTTATTGCAGAAGGTGAGAACATTTGAGGATTTCCGTGACATGACTCTCCAAGAACGTGCAGAGTTGCTTGAGCAAGTAGCTGGATTTTCCTCTGATAAAGTAAAAGATGTTGAGATGGTATTTGGAATGATGCCTTCTGTAACAGTCGAGGTTAAATGTGAGACTGAAGGTGAGGAGGGCATACAAGAGGGTGACATTGTTACCATACAAGCTTGGATAACACTTAAACGTGCTAATGGTCTAGTTGGTGCCCTTCCCCATGCACCCAACTTCCCATTTCACAAGGAAGAAAATTTCTGGTTTCTGCTTGCAGATCCCATCTCGAATAATGTTTGGTTTTCCCAGAAGGTAAATTTTATGGATGAAGCTTCAGCCATAACTGCTGCTTCCAAGGCAATTGAGGATACAATGGAGGGTTCAGGAGCTAGTGTTAAAGAGACTAGTGCAGCAGTTAGAGAAACAGTTGAGAAGGTGCGGAGTGGCTCTAGGTTAGTGATGGGCAAGTTCCCTGCCCCAGCAGAGGGGAACTACAATTTGACATGTTACTGCTTGTGCGACTCTTGGATTGGCTGTGACAAGAAGATGAACTTGAAGGTTAAAATTCTGAAACGAACACGGGCTGGGTCTAGGGGTGGTTTGGTGACTGAAGAAGGACCCATTGCAGATGATGGAATTGAAGAGGAAGAGGAGGATGAAGAAGACTATGATGATGATTATGAGAGTGAGTACAGTGACGATGAGGAAGACAAAAAGGATATGAAGAAGGGCCCTGCTGCCAATGGAAAAGTGCATAAAAAAGACTCGAGCTCATCAGGTTCAGGTTCAGATGAGGAATGAGAATCTGATGTTTTGATTGCCAATGAATAAATTTAACCATTTTTTTCCTCTAAATTATATTGTGGATTAACTTAAGCAGCAATGGTAGTGATTGTTATCTGTCTCCCTTCTAGCTTGCGACAGAATGCTTCCATATTTTTGATACCACACATTGAGTTGCATACTGATTTTAGCCCATTTTAGTTTCTACTTCCATCTTAGGTTCTTCAGTCATCATATTTTGTGATTGTATGGAAATACAATACATGAGCCGAGTAAGATTTGATCCAGAGTCCAGATTCATTGTATGTGACAATTAGAGGTGGTGATTTCTAGCTGGTTGCTCAACTCCACGCTGGAATATCAGTTAACTTTTTAGTTGATCTTGTAGGAAGGAATTTAATGGTTGTATTAGTCACTGAAAGTGGCTTGCAGAGCAGTACCCTTTGGTGGCAAGTACTGAATAAGACAACGAAAGGAAAACAAGGAAATTAAAAGAAAGGAGCGAGTTCATATAATTTTTCTTTGCATTTTCACAAACAGTTTATGCAACAAGAATACATTATATTTTGAAGATGCGTCCATATTTTGATGTGTAGAATCATCTCATCTTACTATTTTTTCTCTCTTCCACTTTCCTGGAGTTATAGAAGAGTTGTTGCACAGTTGCCATTCTGATTGATCCTTACAAGAAACACGCTGGCAATGGCATATGCCAGGACCTTGAATTGCAACCCATCCAGGAACGGGTTATCTGAAGGGCGTGGACATGTTTCTTGGATTATGGCCCTGAGTTGAGCAGCACTACCCCTGTTTTTCCAGTATCGCAACGTCAGTTATTCAAATGAATCTAACTGGAATTGCTTACACCCGAAGGCTGATTATGCTCCCAATGAAATCGATCCTGATTTTGGCGCTCAGAGATAAAACTGTTGGCTTCAACACTAATATCTTTGGAGCTTAAACTGGTTTCCACACTGACTTCATCCGCAGCATGGGCCCTCTTCAGATCTCCACCTGCATCAAAGCGAATGCCTACTTCACTCTCATCATGGAAAGCCTTCTCATCCTCACTTGCAACATCATTGATGCCATCCAATTTATTGTCACGGGAAGCCTCCTCATCCCCACATGCAACATCATTGATGCCATCCAATTCATCATCATGTGAAGCCTCCTCATCCTCACTGTTAACAACACCACCACCTTCATTGTCATTCTTTGCTCGAACCCTGATACGCTTCCCTTTGATGTATCGGTAAATCCATTTTGGTGGTGGATATTTTTTCTTTAGCTTTTCATACTTGTCCATCATACCCAATCTCTGGAATACATTTCCCACCATGTTTACAATTGAAACACTTGGGCGGATACCTAGCTCCTCCATATCAGCAAATATCTGCAAGAATGAGAGATCAAGTTAATATAACAACGTGGTTCAGGTATTCCAATATGAACAAGTATCTGGTTAGTGCCATATAACATTGTTTTCAAAAGGAAGACAGTTACCCATCATCCACGTCATATTCAAGGTCATTAAATGACCATGTTGAAATTTTCTAATTGAAACAATCAGGAAAAGAAACATAAATGGAGGGATTAATTCAAATATAACCTGAAAAGTTACTGCTAATTAGGTGCCTCACAAGAAAGGAATTTACAAGTCATTAGCATAGAACCTGGCATAATATGGCTAACTGATATACAATCATCAGGTTGAAACAAATAGGATACAAGAATATATCCACAGCCACCAGCAAACAACTTAATTCAATCATGAGAAGTCAATATGCTTGTATTGCAATAGTTTAGTTTCTCTAAAACTCTGGCATCACTTCTATAACATAACTGGATTAGATCAAATGAGACAGGACCGGATTATAAGACTTGGTCCTAGTCAATCTGTAGAATATTTCGGCTATTGCTCAGTGAAAGTACATCACCGAATCCTGATGTTATGAATAGATTTATGATCTCTGACTAATTGATAGATCTCACTATACACAATACATACGAGCCTGTGGGGTGTTGTAGAATCAACCTCCATATCTTCACTGTAACAGAACATGACACATACAGTTTCTGCTCTGTAAAACCTAGTCATTAATTCTACAAAAACAAACTAAGATTTGGAGGAAAAAGGAAGATGGCATGCAACAATACCTCAAATATCTGGTCATGCATGTCCCTTTTGTAATATAGAGAAATCATTTTATCGAACATCATTCTAGGCGTGCCTTCCAAGTACTGTGAAAATAATTTTGTCCAAAGCTCTTCAACTTCATCAAGTCTTCCATCCTCAGCTAAAGCATTCATTAATGTGAAATACGTTCCCATTGTCCTTCCTTGCCCTTTGCTTAACATCCACTTGATTACCTACAATCCAATAGTTGCTTTAGCCGATTAACCAAGAGACCCATTCCCATAGATAGCCACAGAAGGAAATGTGAACAAAAAGAGAGAAATATGGTTCCCAATACCTGAATTATCCTCTTCCATTCTTGTTGCTCCTCCAGAGCTTTTAATGCTTTCTTAACTGCAATTAGTGGGAACTCCAATTCCCAAGCAACAAAGGAATCAAGAGCCCCGTACACTTCCTCCTTGACATTAGACAATCCCTTTATCTACATAACGTCATTACCACATCACAAAATCAATTAACATCTCAAGATTGCAAAACAGAATCCCATCCCACTGATCCCTTAGTGCTTCAAAACTATATTCTAACATGTTTCTCAACCTTGAAAACAATGCCTGAAATTCCAGATCCTAGGCCAATAAAATGAGAATTTGACCCAAATCAAACAAAAGGAGCACCAAAGTAAAAAAAAAAAAAACCTTACACAATCAACAAGCTTTGCTGATTTTGAGATAGTCCCAATCCTCCTTTTTGTTTTCCAAACTCGCGGATATCTTGGTCGCGGACCTTTAGCAGCACAAACCTATAAAACTCATCAACAAACCCAAATAATTACTAAATAACTCATAAACACCATTTCCCATCGTAAACAATTCAGTTCAAAGAAGAAGAAAAACTTTACCACAACAAAGCTTTTGGTATTCCTGGTAGTATCAAAGGATTGAAATCTATTTGGAATTAGTGGCAACGAGTATCTTAGACAAAGCATCCTACTTTAAACACAAAAAAATGAACTGATTAGCTCACAACACAACTAGTTCTTCCAAACCAAGAAACCATTTTTGTTCTGGATAATGTTAATGTAGAAAAGTTCTGAAATTTCTAACACTAACCAAATGAAACAAAACCATGAGCACAATTACAAATGTAATGTGTTCGTTTGTTTTCAAATTTTAGACTTTCCCAGCAAGCAAAAAGAATTAGAATCAGCGGGAGAGGAAGTTACCGGGCAGAAGTTGAAGAAGGAGAAGCTGTAAAGGAGAGAGTGTGTGTGTGTGTGTCAGACTGGGAAATTTGCTATTTTGATTTCCTTTCCTTTTCCCTCTTATTTTCTCGCCTTTTCTCTCTCTGGCAGCCAAACACAAGAAATAGATAGATAGATATTTCATCTTCTTTCTCAACAAAACGGTGCGTTCCAGCTAGAGAGTGCATCCCCTACAACCAGCTCTAGAGCTTCCTCTTTGTGTTGATTGGATACGAAAGCCTTCATTCGATATGATCAACACAAATTATTTCCCTGGTTGACAACATAAATTGGATTTTATTAGTAAGGTCCTAAATAAATGATTTATATTGTTAATTAATCATCAAATGAGATTAATTAAAGCAAAACATCATGATGTTATATATTTGATTAAATGATAAGTAAATTTATTGTTTCTCTTAAAAAAAAATAATTTAATAAATGAGTATACTTTATCATTGAAGACTCAAATCATAAAAAAATATGTAAAAATATATTTTTTTATGAATATAATAGTATAATTATAAATGATTTGATTAAAATGTTATTAGAACAATTTAGTTTTATTTAGCAAAAATCACTCGAAAATCAACCATATTTATTCAAATACACTTATAATCATATTGAAAACTAGTTTAATTATTTTGAATAATATTATTTTAATTAATTTAAGTTAATCTCGCCAACCGGCGTTTAATAACTTTATACAAAACAAAAGTGGCTAAACCATGCACCACGTGTCCAATAGAAGGAGGTGCAAGTATACGAGCATTTGCACAGAATCCCAACCTATAATCCTAATCCAGACATCCTATAAAGCAGCTACCTCTTCCTTACACAGATATTTCCGAGCTAAGCTCCCTAACCTTGAAAAAAACAGTGAGCAAACAGAAGAACGAAATGATGATGGCCATGGCAATGATGATTGAAACCACCAAAGCCGTCCGATTCCCCCCCTTCACAACTCCTGCTGCAAACTTCTGCTCCTTGCCCCGCAGCAGCTCTGTCATTCATTGGTAACTAAATATCAGACTTTTAAGAGCTTTCATTTCTTTTTCAATAAGAGCTTAAAATGTGAATATCTTAGCAACATGTCAAATATAGAGTGTGTGTTATCCAGTTGTATTGCCATTATCACTTGCATTCTCTTATTTCATTTTGACTATTAGAGCAAGGATTTTGATAGGAATCTCTGATTATTGATATGACAATTGGTATAGATTCCCTTTATTCTTTCTGTTTCTTTAGATCTTGTAATGTGGGGATTTTTCTGAATAAATTACACTAATGTCTGCCATTGTACTGTGTTGAAGTATTTTTGAATTGATCCTATGTTTTATTGTTCTGAACACTGTGCTAAGTCAAGAAAAATAAAAGTGGGGTTTTGGGACCAGTGGAAATGCCCCCCCCCCCCGCACACAGACCTCTTTGTTTTCTTATTTGAAGCAAATTGGGAGTTTGTAGAAAAGTAAGTGATGAACCTGGTCTAGCTTAGCATGGATGTGGCTCTGCATAAAGAAAGGAAATCAAAGGTGGGATTTTTTTATGCTTATGTCACCATCATGTACAAGCTATGGTGAAGAGGTAACTTTGGGAGATGGGAGTAAATGATTCCATGTTAAAAACAGGTTGAAAAATGAACTTTGTGTGTGTTGAAGGGGGTTATATATGTCTAAGATGGGAGGAGAAGGTGTGAATTGTCATCCTTTTTGGTGGAATTCAGGAGTAAATGCTGGTCATGAAGTGGCTGATGGAGAGTTTATAGAGTAGTTAGAGGGGTTATGATCTGATGGGTTGGTTTTGATCAAGACATGAATTCGAGGGTCTTCACATATCATGGAGATCAGCTCCAAAACTGAGTAGATCTTATTTGGGCCTTGTGTCACTCAATCCTGTGCTTCATGGAGCCTGTTTTTCTCAAATGTTGATTAGAGCTGTCATTCTCCATCATCATAATACGATTTGCTCAGCATTATGGTTTGGTTTGCTTACACGTCAGAAAGTGTGCAATGAAGTGGTGATTTCTCAAGTAACAGTATTTAAACTTGAAAGGTAAAGGATGTTAAAAAGAACACGACATTTTCATTGTTAGAGTTTATATAAAACAATGAACTTCCTTCCAATTTACATGGAAGCTCAAATAGCCTTATTTTGACAAAAGATCAGAGATCCTAAATCCTCCATTACCATTTTCTTCATAAGAGAGACAGTTCTTGTTCTTAGTTTTGCATGCAAATGGTTCATATTTTATTTTATTTCATCAATTTCTTTGCAACCTTGTGTAAGCATTAGCAGATATTAAGGCCAAGTAGTTTCTGATATCAATGCAGGAATAAATTTGAAAGACTAAATGGCGTTTCTTTCTTAAGAAGGAGCAGTCATTTAAAGAGTAAGATTCAAGCGTCTGCAGAGAATTTAGATTCAAACTTGGATTCTTCGAAGCAGAATGGTAAACTAGAATACCATCCATCTGAGGGGATTGGAGAGTTAACATCAGAAACAATTAGTGATGCTATGCTTACACCTCAAGAAACATGTAGGACTATTGTTGAGGTATCAGTTTACATTTTCTAACCATCACTTCGATTTAGAATGACTTATTTTGCTCCTAGTTCTTTTTCTTTGTGACACGAGTCTAACTCATGTCAGTACTACAGAAAATAACAATATCACTTGAGTGTATAACCCCTTCACATATGAACAACATCCAAACCATCAAGCTAGAGCTCTTTGTTGAACCTCTATGATCTATATAAAAGATTGTTGCGTATTGAGTTCAAAGTTGAAAATCTGCAAATTTTATGGTCTCATGTTTGATGCTGAAGCAATGGTGATACTGCTGATAACTAGACCATGCTGAAATGAACTTTTCAATATTGCTCACCCAACAAGGTTTAGTTTGATACTGGCATAATAATTATAAGGGAATAACTGGGGAAAGTTACTAACTTGATTGCCTTCTGAACATTTTTATACTACATCTTACATCAAGCAATTATCCTTCACACAAAGCAAATTTCTAAGATCATTGCCACCTGCTTAAAGAAACAGAAGACTAGGAGATTGAGTTGGAAAGGAATAAAAAAAAGACATCATGTATAGGTTTTATTGCGAAGGATTATATATTTGTTACGAATCCAGGTCGGATGAGAGATGCATTCAGTCATCATAAAATCAAGCTGTCATAACTTTCACCATATCATAATTGTTCATGTATATTGATTGTTATTTTATGCCAGTTTGCAGAGCTAATGTTGCCTGTAGTATGTTATGTCAGGCAAAAAGCAAAGCAACATTAATGTTGACTGGTGTGATCAATGATGATATTCATGAGAACATTATTTGGCCAGACTTGCCTTATGTGACTGATGAACACGGGAGTAAGTCAAGCCCTTGAAACTCAACTTTAATCCAGGTGCAGAAGTGCTGTTGCATATTGAAGTGTTAATTTTTTTCGTATACATTGCAGATATATACTTTCAAGTGAAGAATGATGAAGACATTTTGCAAACACTTACTACAGAAAATAATTTTGTGGTATGGAATGTCTTTTTTGGTTGGATATCCTGTGAATTGCTTTAATATCTCAAGTTGATGCTAAGATTATGTAGGAAGACCTTTTTGGAACAAAATGTGGCATATTATTTTTATTGCTTGTAACTGACAACTGGTGGATATTAGCAATATTGTGTCAGTGTATTGCATTGACGTCCCAAGTTGGTGCTCAGATTATAAAGAAACCTTCTCTTTGGATTTTGAAAACAAAATGGCATTTTCTCACATATCTTTTGGCATTCTAAATTTTTAAGAGACAATTTAAAGAAGAGAATTCATGCTATTAGATGGGAAAAGACAAGAGCAACCAATAAATTCTTTGACACATTGCAATGTTTAATGAAGGGGGGAATTCAAATGTCCCTTATTGTGTTGTGCGCGTCTTGAGTTTACAAGGTTTATGCAAAATGCAGCAAGCCATTATAGGTTTTGATGCCACGGAAATGCTCAGTGAGATGGAGTCATTAGGTACATCAGAAATTGATTTTGGGATCGAGGAAGATAGTGATGTTCAAGATGGGGCCAATGAAGATGACGATGATTATGATGAGGTTTGGTTTCTCTTTTCTTTTCAGTCAATTCTTGCTGTTGGGTTTTAGCTTTAAAACATAGTAGTGTTTGAATCGTGTTTCCCGCAACACATTTCGTTGTCTTGTTTGTAGGATTTGGTGGCTATTCTTGATGATGACGAGGAAGATGATTCTGATGAGGACCTTGGAGACTGGGCAAAATTAGAGACTATGAGCTCTTCTCATCCAATGTTTTTTGCCAAAAAGTTGGCTGAGGTGCTTGCCTATCGTGGATTCATGACTTCATACACACTTAGGAAGAATATCTAAATTCCATTTGTTTTGTATCAGTGTAAAAATCATCAATGGTTGCTTTCTAACTAGCGAAGTGTATGCTTTTTTAGTCATCATCATGAAATTGTGGAATTGCCATTGTTTGTGGCCTTAGCTGAGTTCTTATATTTCTATATTATTTCTTATTTGGGTATCGCAGGTTGCCTCAGATGATCCTATTGACTGGATGGAGCAGCCTCCTGCTGGTCTAGCTATCCAGGGCCTTATTAGACCTGCCTTCATGGAAGAGCAATCTGACATCCAGAGACATATGTCTGGCAATCAGTCTCGTCATGCTGGCACAAATCAGTTTGGGCAAAACATAGAAGGCAAACTAGAAGAACCTGGTGTGATAAATAGCCATGAACAAAATTCTGAATCATCGGAAGATATTTCAATGTGGCGGGAGGAATCGGAGAAGGATGAGGCTACAAGCAGTGGAACTTCATTTTACAAGCTGGAGATGATTAAAATTCAGCTGATTTCAGCTCATGGACACCAAGTATGTTCTCTCTCTCTCTCTCTTTTTTAGCATGAATTGGTTACATATGAATTCCTATCTTATAATGGAACATGCACAACTTTCAATAGATTTTTTGTTTACTTATAATCAGGTCAAAGAGAGTTTACTTTTATTTCTTTTGCAACAAGTTAAATGCTCAAATTCTGCAGCTATTAGTAGTAGATAGTCAGAGCTGGTATAATGACAATTTTCCTGAATTATCATTTTATTTTTTCTAATTTGCACCTTATAAATTATCAAGTCATACACTTATGGGACTTGTCGAAAGGAACTAATTCTCCTTCTCTTGTTCTGTAAAGACTAAAGTTGAAGTAGAAGACTTTAGGAAAGCACAACCTGATGTGATTGCACTCTCGGCAGCCAAAATCATATCTCGTCTGAAAGCTGGTGGTGAAAAGATTATGCAGGCCTTTAAATCTCTGTGTTGGAGATGCAAGGGTATTCAAGTGGAGGTAATACACAAGTTTAATTCATCAGCAGACATTGAAAACTACACCCTTTGTAAACATCGGACAACTCTCAAGCTCTTGGAACTATTTTAGATTTTGATATTTGGTTATTTACACATCTGAAGCGTAAAACACTAATCCATTTTGCTGTTGCTTACATTCAGTTCATAAATAATCAGTTTTCTTAGTGTATTGCAGGAAGCAGCAATTATTGATGTAGATTCTCTTGGATTCAGTTTGAGAGTTTGTTCTGGAACTCAAATCCAAACATTGCGGTTTGCGTTCAATTCAAGGGTATGTACTTCTATAAACAATTGTTTCTGCTCATGCCAATACCTGTTGATCAGCTGCATTTACCAGTTAGTTTGTTTTCTAGTCATGCTGTTGTTTCTGGTACACGTCAATTTGGCCTTACTTTACTCGTCACATCTTTCTCTCAACTCCATTGTTTCTTGCAGGCAACTTCAGAATATAGTGCTGAAAGACAACTGAATGACTTGCTATTCCCAAGGATCCAAAGTAGGCTGCAGAAGAAGAACATCGCTAAAATGCCATAACCCAGTTTAATTCTGGATGGCATGTTGTATCCCAGGTTAAGAGAATCACACGTTTCGAATTGTAAAAAGAAATCCTTGCAGTTTGTGTTCTTATGTATTTTTCAATTGCCGTAATGCCTAGCAAAGAAAACAAACCAGTGCAGATTATTGAGAATCCATTTTTCCAAGCTGTTTAAGAGAAACTCCTTATAGCTTGTATTCTCATACATTTTTTCCAGTGCTTGTAATGATCAATGAGAAATCCATTTTTTCCAAGCTCCCTTTTGCCATGTTAACAAGCTAGTGAATGCATGTACTCAACTCTCCCTCTTTGAGAAAATCTAGATAGGAAAAATTCTAAACCGCATAAACCTCCAATAGCTACTTAATTAGAAAAATCAAATTAAAACTCAATAACTTAACCTGGAAATAAATTCTAATATAACTAGGAAAAATAAATAAAATTCGAACAACTTCTATTAGATGATCAATTCATGGTGAATCCTTGTTGAAAGTCATGCAGTGTAAAAAATATTAAACTTGTGAGCAATGATTGTTTAGTTTAACAAAACAAAAACCATTCTAACTACATGTATACGCTTTTATTACAAATATAGATAAAAATCTAGTATGCATACTATATATATACTCAACCTTGAAATTAAATACATATTCAACCTTGAAGTTAGTTTCAAATCAAAGTTCTAATATGCATCAGTAAATAAAACATTAAAAGGAGGTGACCCCATAGCCTTGCTTACGAGGAAAGTAGCGAGTAGCATGTTTAGAAGGGCACAGGAGAAATTGCATGTTTGAGATTATGATTATGGTTTTTTTTTAAATGTTTTTTTATTTAAAAATATATTAAAATAATATTTTTTTTATTTTTTAAAAATTATTTTTGATATTAGTGCATAAAATAATTTAAAATTTTTAATTTAAAATAATTTTTTTTTTTAAAGAGTTTAGAGGCGGGTACCGGGCTCCTTTAAGTCGTGTGGAAAATGGAAGATAATTAATTACTAATAAATAAAAAAAAGAATCGGTAGAGTTCACACGGAAAATAATGGAAAGAAAAGTTCGGATGAAAAAAGAGTAAGCCTATCCGATTGATCGCGATAAAGAAAAGTTCGGATGAAAAAAAGGGAAGCCTACCCGATTGATCGCGACCAAGAAAAGTTCGGATGATTGTTTTTTAATTATTTTAATGTATTAAGAATAATTTAAAAAAATAAAAACAAAATATTATTTTAAATAGAAAATATTTTAATAAATAACCGGCACCAAACTCCCGTTCGTGCTATGTGGGCAATTGCCATGCTTACGAGGAAAGTTGCTAGAAGGGGCGTTGAAAATCTTGAATCGGACAGGGGTAGATCCATCGTGTATCATTGATAGCGGGGGCTTTCATAGATTTTCTTTTGTGAAGCTCAACGGGTTTGGACAGAGCAAAAATGGATAGAATGTGAAGGATGTTTGATGGGATGTAGGAAAATTATTGCTAATAATGGGTCTTGATAAAGACAAAATCATTTTCTAAATTAAATATTTTTTATCAAGAAAAATAAATTAATTTTATAAGGGATCGAGTAATATATAAATGACCTTTTATACTATCATGAGATTTTAAACAATTTAATTTTTTTATGTGAGTTGATCATATAATATATAAATAAACTCTTATATTATCAAATAATAATAAATTTGATATCAAAGAGATTTAAGAAGAAAAATGGTCCTCAAACGCTTATAAATAGTTATTCATACTCTTGTTGTCTAAAAGTACCACATATACGAATACGTTCGAAATTCATGAACTCTAGACATAGGAATATAAATATAGAAAACTGTGAAGGACCCAAATGGATTTTTCCTTAACAGAAACAATTTTTATGGCATGATAGTTGAATCCAAATTCACCAATTCAATGTTCTAAAGACCTTGATCTTCAGCTACAGAAGTACCAGAACAGAAAAATCATAAGCATTGACTGAATGTCAAGATTGGCGAGTCTCGTCCAGTGGAGAGTCATTGGAATTAAATTGGATTTGCTGTTTTTTTCTTTGTTCTTGAAATAGAGAGTGCAAGCATATGATATCTCCCAATTCACTCAAATACTTGGCACACCATGGAAACAAGTATGATCCCATGTTATAAATTAATCAATTATATTCCTTGCAGGGAATGAATCAATGGACAATGATTAAGACTAATCAGGAAAAATTCTCCAGGCAAGCTACAACACCACAAATTCATAATAAAAGAAGTATAACTGGATCTTACATAAAGAACTGTATCACTGTTACATCTCTCCAACACACAGGCAAATCAACCACCTTGTATACATTTCTCTTGACCAGTTAGACTGACAAGAGACAACCTTACTCTCCACCAAAGTAGATTCTGGCAACAGAAGACAACCTTAAACGTATCAGTTAACAGATTTATTTGCATTTCACTTGCGGGCGAGGGTAAATGGAGTTGCAATGGTGGTGAAAAAAACAGATGCAGCAAGGAATGTTGCAGCTTTCTCCAATACTCGGGATATGCCGGGGGATTTGTTTCGAATTAAATGAGAAACAAAAAGGGAAGTGAAGGTGAGTAGAATGAAAAAAGAACGCAGGTAGAAGGAAACAGGGAGTTTGGGATGCTGGGTTGTTTCGTACTGGAGAGCTATTTGAATCGCTGCCTGAAGACAGAACTCCAGGACTACATTAGACCATTGTAGGGATATCTGCCTGACAAGGACCATATTTATTTGCTGTGGATTGATGGCAGGGGGGGTGTTTGCTGTGCCGGAGGCGGTGATTGTAGCTCTGTTTCCATGGCTGAATGAGATTGTGGAGCCTGTGATTGTAGCTGTGCGGGTGCTTCCACTGATTGAGACTCGAGGTCGAAGGCAGGAGATCCATTAGATGAATGTGATGGTAGAACTCTGCCCCAGACTACTTTCAAGAAAGTAGTAATTGAAAGAAAAAATTGCTTGATGCATTGAGCAATATCCATGTTTGTATCAGTTGAGTTAAAACTTGGGAGCACAGGCTTAATATAGAAGACGGTGGACTGTAAAGTGGCGATTTTCGTTATTGGAAAGCATAAGCTGCTTGTCACAGGCATCGTCGGGTCTTATTGCTAGAGCTATGATGCTGACAGAAGGAACCGAATGGAACCGATGAAGAGAGAAGTAAAGAAAGAAAATTGGCCTGAAAGAAGAACGCACATGTGCGTGTATGTAGTTGTTATTGCTTTCCCCTTTCTTAGAGTAATAAAACCGAAGATGGATCCGTTCATCTTGGATTGTTAGCTTAGGCTGGCCCTCTGACAAGTAAGAGAGAGGAGAAAGAGGACACGGAACTCGGGACCTTCCTCATATTATCGATTGGATTCTGACTTGATATGAAGTCAACTCGGATCCAAGACCTTGTTATGGATTGGACGAAAAGACACGAAATCTTCACTTCCCACTTCGAAGATGATTGCTGCATTTCCTCGGCTATTCGTGGTATCGGATCCCTTCATGTTCGGATCCTTCAGCAACGATCCGATGACAAATGCCTGGCTGTGCCTAGATTAAAATGGAAAAAATCAATCACGGTTATCAAAAACTTGGTCCTACACATAAAAATCCAAGTAACTCATGATCGAGTTCCAGAAGGGATTTATAATTCGATATACTAGGATGTTGATTTGGTCAAACTAATAAACTCCATCTATACCATTAGATTTGATCAACACCTAACAGGCTGATTTAAAAAAAAAAAAAAATTTAGAGTAGATTGGAACTTTATAACTTTTGCATTAACATTTTAGCAATTCATCAAAAACAAGTAAATTTAAATTTATCAAGATAATTAACGTATTGTGTCAATTTAAAAAACAACTAGCAAGTCGACGCACGATGCGATAATAAGGAAGGGAAGCCCTGAATCCTATGTACCAGTGAATGTAACAGGTTAATCAAAACAGAAAGAAATGGGATTCTAGGTTGAGGAAAAGGGAGACATGCTTTTCTGCAAGAGATCACAGATAATTCGAGAGAATATCCACTGACCAGCAGATGAGTTCCCTGATTCAATTTTAGCTGCTCTAAATTTAAATGCAATCTCCCTTCAATTGTGAAAGTAGCATCGTTTGGGTACCTTGCAAAAGGTGATTTGGCTCTAAATCAACCAACGATCACCTATGGATTGACATTATGAATATTAAAACCTAATATTATCCTACAAACTTGCATCAAACAATGAGATTCCAATTAAATAAAAACATTTTTTAAAGTTAACTTTTTGGACTGCAGCTATCGGAAATGCTCTGTCACGAAACAACTGAGGTTTCAACAGAGGAAGCTGATTTGTTGACAAGATCAAGTAAGAAGGTCAAGATCGGGGATAACATTGAGCAGAGTTACGTGGATAAACTTATGGGAGAGTCCATGGTAACCCATGAAGGTGATGAGGACAACCAGTTATTGGACTGCATATCTGAAGATGAAGATGATGACTCTGATGAAGATGACTGTCCGGTGATCAAACTTTCTATTGAGGAGAAGAAACGTATTCGGGCACCTTGGCAACAAACTCTCATAATCAAACTCATGGGTCGGAAGGTGGGATACATGTTCTTCATGCAACGACTGAAAAATATTTGGAAGCTTCGGGGTGACTTTACCTTAACAGATTTGGGCAATGATTTTTACTTGGCGAAATTTGCCAATTCTGATGACAGGGAACATGTGCTGTTTGGGGGTCCTTGGATGGTGACTGATCATTATTTAACAATAAGAACATGGCATCCCAATTTTGATCCAGTTGAAGCCACAATTGACAAGGTAGCAGTCTGGGTTAGATTACCAGAATTGGCTTTGGAATATTATGATACTTCAGTATTGTGGAAGATAGGGAATAAGATTGGAAAAACATTAAAAGTTGACAGAAATACTTCAGTGGGTATGAGAGGGAACTTTGCGAGATTATGCGTGGAGGTGGACCTCACAAAACCCTTATTGGCTAAGTTTAAACTACGTCGGAGAGTTCGTCGCATAATGTATGAGGGCTTACATCTAATTTGCTTCCACTGTGGACAATACGGACATAAGCAGGAATTATGCCCTCACGCAACTCATGTGACTCAAGATGGATCAAGTGAGAGGGAAAGGACTGGTGATCCCCCAGTTCCCATAGTCAGACCGGAAATAATGGAATCCTTTGGTTCCTGGATGATTGCTGAACGGAGACACCGACGGCCAAACAAGAGGATGGTGACGGAGGAGAACACAAGAAATGGAAAGGGCGGAGATCAAGCCGTAAAGGTAGGAAACAAATTAAAGAGTGTAACGGATAGCCAAATAAACGTGTCTGCACGTTATGATGCGTTAATGGCGGTTCATGGAGATACTGCAGATTTGGGAGCTGAAAACAGAAGTGGAGGGGCAATTAAGGAGAGTAGAATGGGAGAAAGTGGAATTAATAACAGAGCTGTAAGGCTAATGGGCCCAAATAAGCAAAGACCTAGCAGTGGCCAAGGACACCAATATGGAGGAAAAGGCCCAAAACCAGTGGACCAAAATGATGGGCTGAATAATGCACCTGAGGGGACCAACATGACCGGTCCAGAGATAATTTCTGTTACTTCTGTTAAAGGCAAAGAGAAAGTGGGAGGGCTGGACACGGGGGCACGGTGGAAAACAATGCACACTGAAATGGCGAATCCGAGCATGACAGTCTCAAGGGTGACTTCGAGTTACCCAAGTCAGCGACAACAATTGCAGCACCGGGAATATCGCACAGATCATGAATTTTATAGGAGTGGAATAACCCAAACTCAACAATCATGGGGGCAGGCACACGGACCGGAACCACCAGATAAGCAAATTGTGATGGAAAGGGGAGCTGAGATTGAGGAAGAAGGCGATTTCATGGAGGACTTAGACAAGTCTGAAGAGGGGATGATGGTAGATGAAGGGAATGCCCTCACGGAACATTCAAGTTGAAGATGAATTCTTCATGGCATGTAAGTATAAATACCCCAATTACATCATGAAGTTTTTCTTTTGGAATTGTAGAGGTGCTGGTAGTAAAGAGTTTCGTGCAGTGATACATGATTTTAGGAAAACACACAGTTTCCAAATAATGGCAGTCGTAGAGCCGAGAGTGAGTGGAGTGAGAGCTGACAGAATTATTGAACAAATGAAATTTGAATCTAGCTTTAGAGTTGAGGCTCAAGGGATGTCTGGTGGTTTATGGTTATTATGGAATAATTCGAGCTTGAATGTTAAGATATTGAATTCGTCTAGACATTTTATTCATGGTATTGTGGATGAAGGGAGTGCTGAGAATTGGTTATTTACTGTGTTGTATGCAAATCCAAATGCTATGTTAAAAAAGCAGTGTTTTGAAGAAGTTGCAAAATTGGCTAGCAGTGTTAGATTACCATGGATGGTTATAGGTGATTTTAATGAAATTTTGATGGCGAATGAAAAATTAGGAGGAGCGGCAGTGGATAATCAACGATGCTATCGATTTGCTAGGTGGGTGCAAGAGTGTCAGTTAATAGATTTGGGAAGCAAGGGTCCAAAATACACGTGGCGAGGAGGTTGTAGAAATGGATATGGAAGAGTTTATGAACGGCTGGATAGATGTTTTGGGAATGATCAGTGGAGACATTTATTCAGTAATGCAAATGTTTTGGTTCTTCCAAGGGTTAAATCGGACCACCATCCAATTCTTGTGGAACTAAAAGAAATGAGAACAAGGCTTTCTAGTTCAGAAAGACCTTTTCGTTTTGAGGCAGCTTGGATTCATCATAACGATTTTGCAGGATTCTTGAGAGATAACTGGGAGACAAACATAGAGATTCCGATCACTCTGGAAGCTTTGACAGCAAAATTAAGGATATGGAACAAACTTGTGTTTGGTAACATATTCCAGAGGAAGAGACGGGTTTTGGCAAGATTGGGGGGTGTGCAAAAAGCAATAGCTATTAAAGGGAATCAGTTTCTTTACCAGTTGGAGGATGAATTATCTACTGAATATGGTCAAATTATCCAGCAGGAGGAGATTCACTGGTACCAAAAATCGAGATGTCAATGGATTACTCATGGGGATAGGAACACTTCCTATTTCCACACAAAAACTATTATTAGAAGACAACGAAACAAAATAAAAGCTTTGAAGAACGAACATCATGTTTGGGTATGGGAGGATACTATACTAAAAGAAATGGCAAGAGATTTCTTCCAAAGACTTTTCATGAGTGAAACAGAGGATTATCAAGGATCTAGAAGACTGGAAGGGCAATTTCCTTTACTAGAAACACAACTGATGGAACAATTAGTAGTTCCAGTTCTAGATGAGGAGATAAAGACAGCTATATTTGACATGAAACCTTACAAGGCTCCAGGTCCGGATGGTTATCAACCAATATTCTATCAGTCTCAGTGGCATGTGGTTGGCCAATCAGTTTGTCGATATGTTAAGGATATTTTTGAGGGCAAAAATGATGTTGCTGAAATTAATCATTCCTATTTAGTTCTCATTCCAAAAGTTCCAATGCCGGAGTATTTACATCAGTTTAGACCAATTGGTCTATGTAATGTGATTTTTAAAGCTGTGACTAAAGTGATAGTGGGGAGACTGAAAACATTGATGCCGAATCTGATTAGTGAAGTTCAAAGCAGCTTTGTTCCAGGAAGACATATCACAGACAATATCATTATTGCCCAGGAAATTGTTCATTCAATGAGAAGAATGAAGGGTAAGAGAGGAGTTATGGCTATTAAAGTTGATCTAGAAAAGGCATATGATAGACTAAGTTGGAGTTTTATCAGAGATACTCTTTTTGATGCTAGATTACCTAGTGAATTGATAAGAATCATCATGCAATGTATAGAATCTCCAACCCTTAGTATATTGTGGAATGGTTGTGCTTCACAGGAATTTATTCCATGCAGAGGTATCAGACAGGGGGATCCTCTATCGCCATACATTTTTGTGCTGTGTTTAGAAAGATTATCACAACTAATCACAAAAAGTGTGGACGAAGATAAATGGAAGCCGTTTACAGTGAGAAAGAATGGTTTGAAGGTTTCTCATTTATGTTTCGCAGATGATATGTTATTGTTTGCAGAAGCCAGTTTGGACCAAATGAACAGAGTGCAACAATGTCTTGATGATTTTTGTGCAGTATCGGGTCAGCGAGTAAGTGTTGCAAAAACAAAAATTTTCTTCTCCAAGAATGTTTCAAACTCCTTGGCGGATACTATTAGTAGAAATAGTGGATTCATGGTCACGAAGGATTTGGGAAAATATCTTGGAGTTCCTTTGTTACATCAACGAGTTACTAAGCAAACGTACAACTATCTGCTGGAAAATTTGCAACAAAAGTTAACTGGTTGGAAGTCTAACAATCTATCTCTAGCAGGAAGGATCACCTTATGTAAATCTGTGTTGTCAACTATCCCATTGTATTCAATGCAAGCTGCGGTAATTCCAAAGCATACATGTAATGAGATAGAAAAGATATGTAGAAGATTCATATGGGGCCATCGAGAAGGAAGAGACAAGATTCATCTTGTCAATTGGGAAAGGATGTGTCAGCCTAAGGAAGAGGGTGGATTGGGAATAAAGAAAATGAAGAAAATGAATAAGGCTTTTGTAATGAAATTAGCTTGGGGAGTAGCTCAGGAGAATAGCCTGTGGGTGAGGTTTTTAAAGGAGAAATATATGAAGCCTAATAGCGGAGATGATCACCCGACTGCTAACCCGAGGGATTCAGTGTTATGGAAAGCAATCTGTCAGGTATGGCATACAGTGCATCAGAATACTAGCTGGAATTTAGGGAATGGAAAACATATTTTGTTTTGGAAAGATAGTTGGTTGGCAAGCTATGGTCCTCTTTTAAATCATATAATTGGGGAGGTTCCGGTGGATAAACTTACTTACTCAGTGGCTGATATGGTGGATGATAGGGGCAAGTGGAAATGGGAAGAATTTGCCCACCTAATCCCCATGCAAATTGTGATGGGAGTAGCTGGTTATATTCCTCCTACTCAGGATATGGTTGAAGACACCATGATTTGGGACCAATCATCAAATGGCAGGTTTAAAACAAAAATAGCTTATAGGCTTCAAGAGGACAGGAGATTAATGGACCATGATCCCATTTGGAGGGTTATATGGGAGTGGAAGGGAATGGAGCGCATCAAATTGTTTCTTTGGACTGTGGCTCATAATTCAATTATGACAAATGAAATGCGATGGAGAAGACGACTGACAGATAATCGATGGTGTAACCATTGCCTTCATGAAGTGGAAACGGTAACTCATGCTTTGAGAGATTGCCCCAAAGCCCGTAAGATATGGGAGGTCTTTATCAAGGTAGAGGAAAGAGATCTTTTTTTCAGCCAAAATTGGTATACATGGATGATATCAAATATGGCCATCAGAAAAAGAAATGCAAGCAATATGAATTGGCCTCTGGAATTCGGCATAATTTTATGGTACATCTGGAAAGAGAGGTGCAATAGAGTGTTTGGCTCATCTCAAGGTAATTGGTATGGAACTATTCTAGCCATAAGAAGAATGGTTTTAGATACTGCAAATATTCAAGTGAAGGGTATAGGAGAGAGGAGCCAAAGTAAGATGATTCAACAGGTCGGTTGGACTTATCCAACGAATGATTGGATTAAGTTGAATGTAGATGGGTGCAGTAAAGGCAATCCAGGTGTGGCAGGTGCTGGAGGAGTAATTCGGGATAGTATGGGTTCTTGGATAGCAGGATTTGCAAGGAATAATGGGATATGTTCATCGGTTACAGCTGAATTATGGGCGGTTTACATAGGCTTACAACTTACATGGGATAACGGATACAGAAAAGTGGTTTTAGAGTCTGACTCTCGTGTTGTAATTGGTCTTATTAATGGGGATACAGTGAGCATGGACAGAAATTACACATTAACCATGCAGATTAGGGGTATGTTGGATAGAGATTGGGAGGTTCGAACAGTTCATGTTTATAGAGAGGCCAACTGTGTGGCTGATTGGTTAGCTAATTATGGGCTAAATAAAGATGTGTTAGATAGACAGTCTGATGTATTAACGAATCCGCCATCAGGATTATACACTTTGTTGTACTATGACCTGATTGGGTCTACTATTCCCCGGTTAATCTAGTAGGGCTTATTTGCCCCGATTTTTATCAAAAAAAAAACCAACGATCACCTGTTTCTGGGCGTTACTATCTACCATACAGATAAAAGAATCACAAAGGAAACAAAATATGAAGAGAAGTTTAACTAGGTTATCGTGTCAGCCAACAAAACAAAAATGAATTTCAAGGTATAATCATACAAAAAAAGAGTTGATGACAGTCAGTAACCATGGATCAGCACTTGCTGTTGACTCAGGTACAAAGCCATATTTCCAAGTTCTTTCGTTTATCAGTGCTTAAGTGCATCAGTCTTGAGCAAAGCATATTCTCCTCTCTTTTCTATCTTTTGGTTTGCACATTAACTCAGCATTACTTGAGGCTTTTAGTGTTTGGTTAATATCTCGAGGTAAAAAGGACAGAGATAATAAAAATAGAGTGTTTTGAAAGTATAAAGATTCATTACAAAACTATCCTACAGAGACTTTATATTTCTGTTTTCATCTATCTAACGAAACACAATTCTATTCTTTCCATGTCTATTCCTCTCGCTAACCAAACACAGCCTTATAAATCAAGAGCTATTCACATAAAGGAATGAAAAGAGTAGGAATTCCAAACAATAAATTGATGAAAAGCCTTAATGTCCATTTTCTAGCACACTAAGCAGCTCCTGAACTCCTATAAGAAGCACAATACTATCTAGTTAGCACAATACTATCTAGTTATTCTGCTCATGAAATTATAATTCACTCATTACAGTAACAATTCATTGGAAATCCCAAAATAACTGATACTAGCAGACCAAAACTCTCCAATATAAAATCTTTTAAGCATCAAAATAACTCAAAGCAATAAAAAAAATAAACCTTTTGAACTGGGTTTATTCTAGAAAGGAAAAAAAAACAATCTTGGTCATGGATTCCGATTTTTTTTTTATGGTTACATGAAGAGTACTTAAATCCCATTAAAGTAAGTAATTCACCAATCACAACTAGTTCATCATGAATTATTCTGGCTCTAAAAACCAAGGCTGTCTAAATCACAATTTTGACACGATATGGAAAATGCTTTTGAAATTCGGATCATAAGATTATAAAATCATAACTGAATTTTTCCATATAAAAATCTTAAAATCACAACTAAAATTGTGTAGGTAGAAAAATCATAAAAGCGCAAGTAAAATATTTTTGAATTCAATACATCATAATTATAGCCATAAAACTTCATTAGTTAAGATTTATACATGATTTGAAATAACTTAAAAATACATTACAAAACAATTATGTCCATAAAATTTCATAAGGTAAAAACAAACATATTTAAAACAAATCTTCAGCTGGCGTGCAATGTAAACTAAAATCAACCTCATTTGACCAGGAAAAAATATATATTTTTTAAATAAAATAAATAAAATTTGCACGTCTATTGGGATAAAGCATCCACTATTAATTATTAACTTATTTTATTCTAGCAGTGAACAGGATTTTATAATGAGATAATTTCACGATTCATCTTTCTCATTCTTATGACCTCTCTCTACGAACATGAGTTGCAGGCACTGCTAGTCAAAATAAGCCAATGCAAGGAGGCTCACAAGAAGCTTAGTCTTTCGGCTAAAATTTCAGAAGTTCCCAACTCTACAGAGATGGTTTTTGTCTATCCTTTACTTGGATTCAAACTTTGTGATACTTGGACTTTTGCTCCGAATGTAATCTAGAAATTTTGTGGGTGAACCCACCAAGAACCAAGGTCCATGACAGCCTCAATCCCTTGTTCCAGTGACGCATCAATCTGTCCAGAAGAGATTAACAGTCAAAAGGTGTGCTGATCTTCCGCGAAGAAAGCAACCTCCGGTTGATCGTGTCTTTCGCTTAGTCTCACTTAGACTACGCGTGATCGGCACTTGCTTATTTACTTGGCACCGGCTGTTGATCCAGCTGTCTCTTGGGCATCTTCAAATTGGACATTCCTGTTGCTATGTAGATCTTTCTCAACAGGAAGGTGGACGTGGACATTTAGGAATCAGAAGTTGAAAGTTTGAACTTTTAGGAAAAACATAATCATTCTGCTCTGCCAAAAAATACTTCCAGGTTATGTTTATAGGGAAAGTTTTCAAAGTGTCATGTGGATCAGAGACATTTTATAGTTGAATATCGAATTTCGTTCTTTTAGTTATTTTCAAAATCTTGTTGCCTCTATTTTATTTCGTTATTTTATCAAGAAAAATAAATTAATTTTATAAGGGGTCGAGTAATATATAAATGAACTTTTATACTATCATGAGATTTTGAACAATTTAATTTTTTTATGTGAGTTGATCATATAATATATAAATAAACTCTTATATTATCAAATAATAATAAATTTGATATCAAAGAGATTTAAGAAGAAGAAAAATGGTCCTCAAACGCTTATAAATAGTTATTCATACTCTTGTTGTCTAAAAGTATCACATATACGAATACGTTCGAAATTCATGAACTCTAGACATAGGAATATAAATATAGAAAACTGTGAAGGACCCAATTGGATTTTTCCTTAACATGAACAATTTTTATGGCATGATAGTTGATTCCAAATTCACCAATTCAATGTTCTAAAGACCTTCATCTTCAGCTACAGAAGTACCAAAACAGAAAAATCATAAGCATTGATTGAATGTCAAGATTGGCGAGTCTCGTCCCGTGCAGAGTCATTGGAATTAAATTGGATTTGCTGTTTTTTTTTTTTTTTTATTCTTGAATTTGAGAGTGAAAGCATTTTATTTTTGGATTTGAGAAACCTTACTCTTCGGAAAATATATTTTATGGATCCAGGTGAGAGAGTAAAATCTCGACTATCCCAGATTTTTACAAGAGGTGCATTCTCTAATTCGAACTCAAGACCTGCTGTGCATATTACAAGCCCTTTACTACCACGCTATACCTTGCGTTCATGCATATGATATCTCCCAATTCACTCAAATGCTTAGCACAGCATGCAAACAAATATGATCCCATGTTATAAATTAATCAATCATATTCCTTGTAGGGAATTGAGACTAATCAGGAAAAATTCTCCAAGCAAGCCACGACAACACAAATTCATAATAAAGAAGTAGAACTGGATCTTACATAAAGAATTGTATCACTGTTATATCTCTCTAGCAGACAGACATGCAAATCAACTACCTTACATTTCTCTTGATAAGTAAGAGTGACGAGACAACCTTACTATCCACCAAAGTAGATTTTGCAACACAAGACAGCCTTAAACGTAACAGCTTGAAGTTTTAACAGATTTATTTGCATTTCACTCGCGGGCGAGGGTAAATGGAGTTGCAATGGTGGTGAAAAAAACAGATGCAGCAAGGAATGTTGCAGCTTTCTCCAATACTTGGGATATGCCAGGGGATATGTTTCGAATTAAATGAGAAACAAAAAGGGAAGTGAAGGTGAGTAGAATGAAAAAAGAACGCAGGTAGAAGGAAACAGGGAGTTTGGGATGCTGGGTTGTTTCGTATTGGAGAGCTATTTGAATCGCTGCCTGAAGACAGAACTCCAGGACTACATTAAACCATTGTAGGGATATCTGCCTGACAAGGACCATATTTATTTGCTGTTGATTGATGGCAGGGGGAGGTGTTTGCTGTGCTGGAGGCGGTGACTGTAGCTGTGCGGGTGCTTCCACTGATTGAGACTCGAGGTCGAAGGCAGGAGATCCATCAGATGAATGTGATGGTAGAACTCTGCCCCAGACTACTTTCAAGAAAGTAGTAATTGAAAGAAAAAATTGCTTGATGCATTGAGCAATATCCATGTTTGTATCAGTTGAGTTAAAACATGGGAGCAGAGGCTTAATATAGAGGAGACGGTGGACTGTAAAGTGGCGATTTTCGTTATTGGAAAGCATAAGCTGATTGTCGCAGGCATCGTCGGGTCTTATTGCTAGAGCTATGATGCTGACAGAAGGAACCGAATGGAACCGATGAAGAGAGAAGTAAAGAAAGAAAATTGGCCTGAAAGAGGAACGCACATGTGCGTGTTTGTAGTTGGTAGTGATTTCCCCTTTCTGAGAGTTATAAAACCAAAGATGGATCCGTTGATCATGGATTGTTAACTTAGTTGGCCCGCTGACAAGTAAGAGAGGAGAACGAGGACGCGGAACTCGGGACCTTCCTCATATTGTCGATTGGCTTCTGAATTCATATGAAGTCAACTCGGATCCAATACCTTGTTATGGATTGGACGAAAAGACACGAAATCTTCACTTCCCACTTCGAAGATGATTGTTGCATTTCCTCGGCTATTCGTGGTATCGGATCCCTTCATGTTCGGATCCTTCAGCAACGATCCGATGACAAATGCCTGGCCGTGCCTAGATTAAAATGGAAAAAATCAATCACGGTTATCAAAAACTTGGTCCTACACATAAAAATCCAAGTAACTCATGATCGAGTTCCAGAAGGGATTTAATCCGCATGTATAAGCTTTTATTACAAAAATAGATAAAAATCTAGTATACATACTATATATATACTCAACCTTGAAATTAAACGCATATTCAACCTTGCAGTTAGTTTCAAATCAAAATTCTAATATGCATATCAGTAAATAAAACATTAAAAGGAGGTGACCCCATAGCCTTGCTTACGAGGAAAGTTGCGAGTAGCATGTATAGAAGGGCAGAGCATAAATATGATTGATTTTAAAAATATTTTTTATTTAGAAATATATTAAAATGATTTTTTTATATTTTAAAAAATTATTTTTGATATTAATGCATGAAAATAATTTTAAAAAATTAATTTACAATAAAAAAACAAAAATATTTTTTTTAATTTTTTTTAAGAGTTTAGAGGGGGGTGCTGGGCTCCTGTAAGTCATGTGTGGAAAATGGAAGATAATTAATTGCTAATAAAGAAAAAGAATCGGTAGAGTTCACACGGAAAATAATGGAAAGAAAAGTTCGGCAGAAACAAAGGGTAAGCCTATCGGATTGATAGCGATAAAGAAAAGTTCGGATGAAAAAAAGGGAAGCCTACCCGATTAATCGCGACGAAGAAAAGTTCGGATGATTTTTTTTAATTATTTTAATGTATGAAGAATAATTTAAAAAAAATTTATTTTAAATAGAAAATATTTTAATAAATAACCGGCAACAAACTCCCGTTCGTGCTATGTGCGCCATTGCCATGCTTACGAGGAAAGTTGCTAGAAGTTGCGTTGAAAATCTTGAATCGGACAGGGGTAGATCCATCGTGTATCATTGATAAGCTGCTCAAGAACCGATGTTGGGGCCTTCCACAGATTTTCTTTTGTGAAGCTCAATGAGGTTGGACAGAGCAAAAATGGATAAAATGTGAAGGATGTTTGATGGGATGTAGGAAAATTATTGCTAATAATGGGTCTTGATAAAGACAAAATCATTTTCTAAATTAAATATTAAAAAAAGATCCGATATATTTTATTTTATTGTTGTATATTGAATTTAATTTTTTTAGTTATTCTCAAAATCTTGTTGCCTCTATTTTATTTAGTTATTTTATCAAGAAAAATAAATTAATTTTATAAGGGATCGAGTAATATATAAATGACCTTTATACTATCATGAGATTTTGAACAATTTAATTTTTTTATGTGAGTTTTGTTTTGGATTCGAGGAAACCACACCCTTCAAAAAACACATATTGTGGGTCCAAATGAATGAATAAAATCCTGATTGTCCCAAGCTCTTACAAGAAATGTACGCCCTGACTCGAACTCGGTACTTGCTGTGTAGATCTCAAACATTTTGTCACCACGCTACACCTTTTGGGGACTTTTTATGTGAGTTGATCATATAATATATAAATACTCTTATATTATCAAATAATAATAAATTTGATATCATAGAGATTTTTTCATTTAAAAAAAAAACAAAATTGGTCCTCAAACGCTTAGAAATAGTTATTCATACTCTTGTTGTCTAAAAGTATCAAAAATACGAATACGTTTCTTCATTGAGGCCAAATTCATCAACTCGAGACATAGGAATATAAATATTGAAAACTGTAAAGGATCCAGTTGGATTTTTCCTTAACAGAAACAGTTTTTATGGCATTATAGTTGAGTCCAAATTCAACAATTCAATGTTCTAAAGACCTTGATCTTCAGCTCGAGAAGTACCAAAACAGAAAAATCATAAGCATTGATTGAATGTCAAGATTGGCGAGTCTCGTCCAGTGCAGAGTCATTGGAATTAAATTGGATTTGCTGTTTTTTTCTTCTTGAAGTAGAGAGTGCAAGCATATGATATCTCCCCATTCACTCAAATACTTGGCACACCATGGAAACAAATATGATCCCATGTTATAAATTAATCAATTCTATTCCTTGCAGGGAATGAATCAGTGGACAATGATTAAGACTAATCAGGAAAAATTCTTCAAGCAAGCTACAACACCATAAATTCATAATAAAAGAAGTATAACTGGATCTTACATAAAGAACTGTATCACTGTTACATCTCTCCAACACACAGACAAATCAACCACCTTAAATACATTTCTCTTGACCAGTAAGAGTGACAAGAGACAACCTTACTCTCCACCAAAGTAGATTCTGGCAACAGAAGACAACCTTAAACGTATCAGTTAACAGATTTATTTGCATTTCACTTGCGGGCGAGGGTAAATGGAGTTGCAATGGTGGTGAAAAAAACAGTTGCAGCAAGGAATGTTGCAGCTTTCTCCAATACTCGGGATATGCCGGGGGATTTGTTTCGAATTAAATGGGAAACAAAAAGGGAAGTGAAGGTGAGTAGAATGAAAAAAGAACGCAGGTAGAAGGAAACAGGGAGTTTGGGATGCTGGGTTGTTTCGTACTGGAGAGCTATTTGAATCGCTGCCTGAAGACAGAACTCCAGGACTACATTAGACCATTGTAGGGATATCTGCCTGACAAGGACCATATTTATTTGCTGTGGATTGATGGCAGGTGGAGGTGTTTGCTGTGCTGGAGGCGGTGATTGTAGCTCTGTTTCCATGGCTGAATGAGGTTGAGGAGCCTGTGATTGTAGCTGTGCGGGTGCTTCCACTGATTGAGACTCGAGGTCGAAGGCAGGAGATCCATTAGATGAATGTGATGGTAGAACTCTGCCCTAGACTACTTTCAAGAAAGTAGTAATTGAAAGAAAAAATTGCTTGATGCATTGAGCAATATCCATGTTTGTATCAGTTGAGTTAAAACTTGGGAGCAGAGGCTTAATATAGAGGAGACGGTGGACTGTAAAGTGGCGATTTTCGTTATTGGAAAGCATAAGCTGCTTGTCGCAGGCATCGTCGGGTCTTATTGCTAGAGCTATGATGCTGACAGAAGGAACCGAATGGAACCGATGAAGAGAGAAGTAAAGAAAGATAATTGGTCTGAAAGAGGAACGCCCATGTGCGTGCATGTAGTTGGTATTGCTTTCCCCTTTCTTAGAGTAATAAAACCGAAGATGGATCCGTTCATCTTGGATTGTTAGCTTAGGCTGGCCCGCTGACAAGTAAGAGAGAGGAGAAAGATGACACGGAACTCGGGACCTTCCTCATATTATCGATTGGATTCTGACTTGATATGAAGTCAACTCGGATCCAATACCTTGTTATGGATTGGACGAAAAGACACGAAATCTTCACTTCCCACTTCGAAGATGATTGCTGCATTTCCTCGGCTATTCGTGGTATCGGATCCCTTCATGTTCGGATCCTTCAGCAACGATCCGATGACAAATGCCTGGCTCTGCCTAGATTAAAATTGAAAAAATCAATCACGGTTATCAAAAACTTGGTCCTACACATAAAAATCCAAGTAACTCACGATCGAGTTCCAGAAGGGATTTATAATTCGATATACTACAATGTTGATTTGGTCAAACTAATAAACTCCATCTATACCAATAGATTTGACCAACACCTAACAGGCTGAATTAAAAATAAAATTATTTAGAGTAGATTTGAACTTCATAACTTTTGCTTTAACATTTTAGCAACTCATCAAAAACAAGTAAATTTAAATTTATCAAGATAATTAACGTATTGCGTCAATTTAAAAAACAACTAGCAAGTCGACGCACGATGCGATAATGAGGAAGGGAAGCCCTGAATCCTATGTACCAGTGAATGTAACAGGTTAATCAAAACAGAAAGAAATGGGATTCTAGGTTGAGGAAAAGGGAGACATGCTTTTCTGCAAGAGGTCACAGATAATTCGAGAGAATGTCCACTGACCAGCAGAAGAGTTCCCTGATTCAATTTTAGCTGCTCTAATTTTAAATGCAATCTCCCTTCAATTGTGAAAGTAGCATCATTTGGGTACCTTGTAAATGGTGATTTGGCTCTAAATCAACCAACGATCACCTGTTTTTGGGCGTTACTATCTACCATACAGATAAAAGAATCACAAAGGAAAAAAAATATGAATAGAAGTTTAACTAGGTTATCGTGTCAGCCAACAAAACAATAGTGAATTTCAAGGTATAATCATAGAAAAAAAGAGTTGATGACAGTTAGTAACCATGGATCAGCACTTGCTGTTGACTCAGGTACAAAGCCATATTTGTAAGTTCATTCGTTTATCAGTGCTTAAGTGCATCAGTCATGAGCAAAGCATATTTTCCTCTCTTTTCTATCTTTTGGTTTGCACATTAACTTAGCATTACTTGAGGCTTTTAGTGTCTGGTTAATATCTGGAGGTAAAAAAGATAGAGATAATAAAAATAGAGTGTTGTATCTCATGTTCTGAAAATATAAAGATTCATTACAAAACTATCCTACAGAGATTTTATATTTCTGTTTTCATCTATCTAGCCAAACACAATTCTATTCTTTCCATAGCTGCTCTTCTTGCTAACCAAACACAGCCTTATAAATCAAGAGCTATTCACATAAAGGAATGAAAAGTGTAGGAATTCCAATCAATGAATTGATGAAAAGCCTTAATGTCCATTTTCAAGCACACTAAGCAGCTCCTAAACTCCTATAAGAAGCACAATATGTAAACTTGATGAATCTGTATATTCAGTGTATTTTCATTACAAGTTTGAGGTAGTACTTATAGATTTATTACAAGATTGTTTTAGCAAAAACTAAAGTTGCTTTATCTATTCTTTCTATACTTTCTATATTAGGAAATAAATGACCACATCTTAACACTCCCCCTCAAGTTGGAGCGTAAATATTTATCATGCCCAACTTGTCAATTGCGTCGTTGAACGCTTTTCCAGAAACTGCCTTTGTGAGAATATCGGATAGCTGATTTTCAGACCGAACAAATGGAAGTTGAATAACTTTTCGATCAATATTTTCTTTAATAAAGTGTCTGTCGACTTCAACATGTTTGGTACGATCATGTTGAACCGGATTATGAGCAATTTCAATGGCTGCCTTATTGTCACAGTATAGATCCATAAATGTTCCATAGTCAATTTGTAAGTCTTGCAATACCTGTTTAACCCATAGTTATTCACACACACCATGAGCCATACCTCAGTATTCTGCTTCCGCACTTGACCTTGCAACCACTTTCTGCTTCTTACTTCTCCAAGTGACAAAGTTGCCTTCTACAAAAGTAAAATATCCTAACGTTGATCTCCTATCAATCTGATTTCCTGCCCAATCCGAGTCCGTATACCCTTTAATATTTTTATCCTCCATTTTTGAAAATAGAAGTCCCCTTCCTATTGCACTTTTCAAGTATCTCAAGATTCGATATACTGCTTTCATATGTTCTTCCCCTGGTGAATGTATGAACTGACTTACTACACTTACTGCATAAGCGATGTCTGGCCGAGTATGTGATAAGTATATTAGTTTTCCCACTAGTCGTTGATAACATCCTTTGTCTGCCGGTGTCTAATTTTCTGCTTGTCCCAGTTTGTGATTCATTTCCATAGATGTATCTACCGGTTTGCATGCAAAAATTCCAGTTTCTGCCAATAAATCTAACACATATTTTCGCTGAGAAAGACATATTCCCGTTTTTGACCTCGAGACCTCAATCCCTAAAAAATACTTCAGTTGTCCTAGATCTTTCATTTCAAATTTTGATGCCAGAAACTGTTGCAGTGCCTTTCTCTCTTCTGGATCATCCCCTGTTAAAACCATATCATCCACATATACTATTAGAGTCATTACCTTCCCTCCTTTGTGTTTTATAAACAAAGTATGATCAGAATTACTTTGCTTATAGCCAAACTCCTTCATCGTGGATGAGAATCTTCCAAACCATGCCCGAGGTGATTGTTTTAGACCATATAATGCATTTTTCAATTTGCATACTTTAGTTTGACATGAGGACCTGGTTTTCACTCCAGATGGCAATTCCATATACACTTCTTCTTCAAGATCACCATTTAGAAAGGCATTCTTGATATCAAATTGTTGTAGGGGCCAGTCTCGATTAACTGCTATAGATATGAGAATCCGGATGGTGTTTATTTTTGCAACTAGGGCAAAAGTTTCCTGGTAATCCACTCTATACTTCTGCGTATATCCCTTTGCAACTAACCTCGCTTAGTATCTATCAATACTCTCATCTGCTTCCAACTTTACTATAAACATCCATTTACACCCAACCTTTTTCTTTCCTTTTGGTAATTGACATAGCTCCCAAGTGTTATTTTTCTGCAGTGCCTCCATTTCTTCATTCATCGCCTCGGTCCGCTTTGGGTCTGCTAATGCATCCTGTATATTACTAGGAATAAACACATTAAATAATTGATTGACAGTAAATGCATATAATTCTGATAATCTATGGGTAGAGGAATAGTTACTGATAGGATATTTAGTTTTGTTTTTGGGATCAGGTTCATACTGTTTCTTGGGTACTCCCTGGTTTAGTCTTTGTGGGTATCTATTTGTCACATTATCTTCTAAGATAGGAATTTCATTTATCTTATTTGGAATAGGATTTAGGGTTACCTGAGTGGGCTGCGGAGAGACATTCTCAGTTGATTCTTCGGTTACTGGTGTAGGCGTTGGTAAGTTCAGAGACATAGGGGGGTCATTACTGAGATCATTTTGGTCTATACCGGATTCTAGGTCATCATTACAGCGTGGTCTCATTTCCTCTAATTCAAATATATCTTCATTCTCTTTATTGTTACTGTTACTCTCCCCCGGAAGAGAAGACCCGGGAACTCCCCTTGAATAGTAAGGTTCAGATTCTTAAAATGAGGCATCCAAAGTTACATGCATCTTACGATGGTGAGGATCATAACACCGATATCCTTTTTGAAACTCCGAGTAACCGACAAACACGCACCGGTTGGCACACGGATCCAGTTTGCTTCACAGAACTTTAGGGATGTGGACAAATACCGTACAACCAAATACTCGTGGTTCCAAATTTGGTAAGTGAGGAACCGAGAGATGAGATTCCATTTTCTGTTGAGGAGATTGGAAATCAATGGCACTTGACGGTGTTTGATTCATTAAATAAGCAGCAGATTTGACTGCCTCACCCCAATAGTATTTTGGCATATTCATGCCAAATAGCAAAGCCTGAACAATATCCATAATTTTTCTGTTATTTCTTTCAGCTAAGCCATTCCGCTGTGGAGTGTACGTGCAAGATGTCTGATGCCGAATTCCATGATACCATAAAAAATTACCGAGTACTTGATCCATAAATTCGACACCATTATCGGATTGAAGTGTACATATGTGTCGATGGTATTGAGTCAGCACCATTTTTTGAAATTCCTGAAAAACTGTATTGACTTCACTTTTATTTTGGAGAAGAGAGATCCAGGTCATCCTAGTATATTCATCAATAAATGTAACAAAATACCGTGCATTAGAAAAGGATGAGACCTTTGCTGGACCCGAAACATCAGAATGAATTACTGCAAACGATTCTACACTTTTATTCAAACTAGGCAAATAGGAAATACGGTGGCTTTTCGCCAGTTCACAAATGTCACACTGAAAATTTGAAATACTTAAACTTGAAAATAAGTGCTGTTGTAATTTCTTAAGGTACCCAAATGATAGATGTCCAAGTCGTCGATGCCACAACCATACAAGAGCATGAACTTGATCCGTACTTCTGGTCTGATGTGTTTGACCCAGTTTTGACCCTTTTTGTTCCGTTAATTCCATATAATACAGATTTTTCCGTCTAACACCATAACCAAGAATCTTTCGCGTTAGAATGTCCTAAAAAACACAAAATAGAGGCCAAAACATTACCGTGCACTCAAGAGTAGTCGTAATTTGACTAACCGATAAAAGATTATACGTAAGAGAGCGAACAATAAGGACAATATCAAGTGTTATAGAGTGATTTAAAATGAGAGAGCCTTCTCCCGTAATAGGAGAGGTGCTACCGTTAGCAGTGCGTATAGCTATACGTGAGGAGGGTTTATAGGAGGTTAAACTATTAGAATTACTAGTCATATGATTAGATGCACCTGTATCAATAATCCAATCACTATTTTTAGTAATAACAGAGTGTGCAAAAATTTTCCCTATGATACCTGGATGAGCCATATTTGTTGTAGACAGTACTTGATATACTTCCGCCATATGTGTCAGAGGTTTTCTGATATTTTTTTGAGGTTTTTTCGAAAAATCCCACCATTTCGGATAGCCAACAATTTCATAACACCTTTGTTTCGAGTGCCCCACTTCCCCGCAATGAGAACACATCAATCCACCCGCATTTTTGTATTTTCAGTCAGCCCCACACATTCGGTCAGTTTTACTATTTCGGTTAGCATCTCGGACAGCCCTATATAAACTTTGCCCTGATCCATTTTCTCCCCTTTCTTTTTCCCAAGCTGCCGCCCCATAGTTCTTCCCTCTCCCCTGCTCCCCTTGTCATTGATACCCAGTCATGAGCACTGCATGTTCTGGGATCGTCGGAGGGCCTCCACCGTGAGTGCCCTCCATGATTTGTTTTTGGGAGTACTCTCGGCAATTTTTCACGCTTCGCGCCCCGCCATCCCCTCGTGTTTGGAGAGACAATGGCGCGCAGTGAAAAATGGGGGGTTTGCTTTATAGCTGTAAAAATTACGACTATAATATCAAGAGTCGCCATCTAGTATTAAGGTCACTAGGAACCTAATGGTCTGCGAGAGTCTTGGGTAAGAGGACTTGTTGTGCAAGGGGAAGACGCGTCACCCCCAGTGCACCCTACCTAAGGTAAACTGCATTGTTGTTTGATTGTTTTTTTCCAAGTTCAAAATTTTTACACTGCATTTTTTTTAAAAAAAATATATATTTTTTTTTTGTCCGCGGGTGTACTTTACGATGTAATTTTACACCGAAGTTAAAAACTCTTTTTTTATATATCTACAGATGTACTTTACAATGTAATTTTACACCGTAGTTAAAAATTCTTTTTACCTGCGAGTGTATTTTACGATGTAAATTTACATCGCGAAAGTTAAAACAAAATAATTGTTAAATTATTTTTGACATTTTGGCCGAATACCAATGGATGATCGTAAACTAGTTACGATACCTAATTTTGTTTTAAAACATGAGAAAGATGCAACATTATTTTTACGAAAAATATGATGGAAAAATTTTAGATTCGACTGTATGCACGAAAAAAAATACATTTTTTTAATGCATTTTTTTGTTTTTTTTAATTTTAAATGAAAAAAAATTAAAAAAATTTGGGCAGGCCTGGCCCAACTAAATGGGCCAGCCAAAGTGGGCCAAGGCCCAAAACTACTGGGCTGGGCTGAGAGCAGCCCAGCCCCACGATTTTCTTTCCTTCTTTCTTTCAAAAACAAAATGAAAAAAACAAAAAAAATGAATAAACACACAACACAAAACACGTGAACAGTAGCCGGGTCGGCCGACCACGACGAGAGGGTCACCTGCCACTGCCGCCGTGTAGAGGAGGTCGAGGTGGTTGTCTCTGCGGTGGTGGCATCGAAAATGGTGGCCCGTGGTGGTCGGGAGGAGGGCTGGAAGTGGCTGGCTTTTGCTGCCTCGCCCTGCTGCTTTGTTCTGCTGCTGTTATGAAGGTCATCGAAGCTGGAGAAGAAGGTTGGGTGGTTGCAGGTTCTTCCAGAGCTGAGGAGGAGCTGCTGGTATGGTGGTCGACAGGAGCTGAAAAGCGTTGCACTCACTGTTGTAGAGGAGAGTTTGAGAAAGGCGAGTCTGGGTGGCTTACGTGGTGAAAGAGATGGTGATGGAGAGGATGGTGGTGCTAGGAGAGGGGAAGGTTGCCGTCGAGGAGGTTAGAAGGAGTTGCTGTGAGTTGTTGTTTTTAGAGAGAGAAACGTTGTTGGAGGAGAGAGAGAGAGAAGAGCTGTCGGTGAGAGAGAGTGAGGGTGTTGCTGCTGCTGTTGCGAGGAGGGTGCTACTGCTGCGAGGAGGGAGCTGGTGGCTGCAGCTATGGCTGACGGGAGAGGGAGAGAGGTTTGCTGGAGATGAGGAAGATGACCGAGAGAGATGATTGTTTACGGGTCTGGTTTTTTAGTGTTTATGCATGCATTATTTCATCTCCTCTACCTTGTTTCTGCGTGTTTTCCTCTGTTCTTACTCCCTTCTGCAACATGATTCTCCTCATCTCTTTTTCTACGTAAAATTCTCTCCCCGTGACTGTGTTATTTGCCTAGTTGCTCCCCTCTTTTCTGCTTCTTTTTTTTTTAAGGTTTTTTCCCGTATGCTCCCCCCGTGACAGTGCTCACTGTGAAAAGAATTCCCCCCCTTCATCAGTTTTCATAGCCTCTAATTTATAGGCAAAGAAGGCATGGTGCATGGCAAGGGGGTGTTGTCCGAGTATGGGTTATTGAGTGTGAGAGTGAGATGCAGGGTATGGTAAAGCATGGTGAAGCATGCTCCGGTGAGGCATTGACAGTTCAGTTTTTTTTTTTAATTTCAAAATAAATAGGTTGTGACAAAAAAGAGTTTTTTGATGAGAAAAACTAGGAAGAGCGATGATTTTATCTTCAATTTTGGTTTCCGATTTCACCCAAAAAGTTTCGTCGCTGAAAATTTCGATCGTCTCAATTTAACCCAGATTAAGCTTTCGAACTTAATTTCTTATCAATTAAACCCTTAATAAAATTAATTCAACCCATTTGAAGTGTAATTAAGCCATTTCACTTAATTAAATCCTTCAATTGGGCTCTCAATTAATTCCGAAGAGTTTCGTTGCTGAAAATCTCGATTTTCTCAATTTAAACTAGATTAGGCTTCCGAATTTAATTTCTCGGCAATCAAACCCTCAATTAGATTAATTTGACCCATTTTAAGTGTAATTAGGCCCTTGCACTTAATTAAATCCTTCAATTAGGCTCTCAATTAATTCTGAAGCATAATTATATTTTAAATCGATCGACGATCAAATTTGCCCATAAAAATATAATTATGTCTTACGGCTTAACTTCTATGCAAATTTATCCAAGAATAAATTATTTTGGCCTTCAATTTGCATTTTCCTTTGTTTCTAGGAAAAAAAAAGAGGTACGATCGGGCTTCCGAAAATGTTCAAAATTTCCACCTTAATTTTTCTGCCGACACCAGCCCCTTTTATTTTATTTCATTTTATTTATTTTTTGGTATATTTTGTGGAATCACCCAAAAATTGGGTGATGACACCAGCCTTGCGTCACCTGGTTCGGGTCTGACCGTGTCTCCAGTGAAGTATCCCACTTTATTTCTAGCTCCGATTCTCATTTCCATGAGTTGTGACCATAGTATATAATTTGTTTCATCCAGGATAATACTCGTCGGGAAGGCTGAGTTGTCTTGAGGAAGAGCTACTGGTGGTGACGGGTTGGAGGTAAGTGTGGGTGTGATACTACTAGGATTAATTTCCATGTTATCTGTGTTCTGTGAATTTCTGAGGTGAAGGGGTTTGTTCGAATGATGAATACGAAGAAAATTTTGATTTGGTTTTCTGGGTTTATGGGTCTAGGGTTCCTGGGGTTTATTTGAATGATGATACGAAAGAGGTTTGATTTGAACAGTAACAGTTTATCGGAAAAAACTGTTACTGGAGTAACTTCGATCTGAACAGTGGCTATTCAGTGAAAAAAATAAATTCGAATACGATTCAAAAATAGTTTCAGATCTGCTCTGATACCATGTAAACTTGATGAATCTGTATATTCATTGTATTTTCCTTACAAGTTTGAGGTAGTACTTATAGATTTATTACAAGATTGTTTTAGCAAAAACTAAAGTTGCTTTATCTATTCTTTCTATACTTTCTATATTAGGAAATAAATGACCACATCTTAACTCAATTATCTTAAAAGCTAAAGGAGATCAAGGTCATACTGTTCATTCTCTCTTAGTTCACAATGGATGAATACTGCTCATTCCCTCTCATTTGTTTTCGGCTTTTCACAGCTCATGCTAATTAACTAGCATGAGCAGTGTTGTTGGCGGCATTTCACTTCCCCACATTAGCTAATAAGCTAACAAGCTTCCACGTGGCACCTTGAGATTCACGCGGCACCTTGAGATATGATACTAGAAAAGATTGACAACAAAAGTAAGATAACAAATATCTTTTTTTTTTTTTCCAGTGTGTTGGAAATATGCTCGGATTTGATGAAAGCCAATTCATATTACAACTTTCTATCAATACTAGACTACATAGAGCCCAAGGCTTTGAAAATCTAACTGGATCCACGTGGCACTCACCGAACCATTGATACCAAGTTTGTCAATACCGTTCTGGTTGTCGTTCCAGTTTTTTAATTGGTACGGAACATTTCGGTTTTGGAGCATTTCAGCGTGTCGTTTCGGGGTTGTACTGTTTATGTATAATTAATTATATATGTATATGAAAAAAAATTAAAATATTAATTTAACAAGCAGAATTAAAATTCAAGATAAATTAACTTTAAATTATACAATATAAACATAAAGTCAAATAAACATAATCTCAAAATTAGAAACACAACCACAAGTTAATCAAAATAAAGAGGATTTTAAGGCCGAAAAGGCACACCTGGAATGGTGTCGAGATGTTCCGGCCTGTATTTCCAGAACGGCCCGGAATTAAAACCAAGATGAAAACGACGCCGTTTTGTCTCGGTCTTTTTAACGGCATGAAACGTTCTGGGCATCACAAAATGATATTGACAACCCTGATTGATACTAATCCCCCCTTTTCTCATGTGTCAATAATGCCTACAGAGCATTGGACTTTGAACTCTAATAAGCAAAATCAATTCTCTTAATTAATATTAATATTAAAAATAACCTAAACCGTGTGGGGAAAACATTGTAACTACCCACACATTTCACTGTGGATTGCTATAGTATTTTCCTTTGCACTGTTTTTTTTAAATAATAATAACCGAACTGTTTTTCTCTTTAAAGCTTGAGTGTCCGGGCCAGCTTACATGCACCACAACTAATTTTTTTTTATCCATTTTTTTAAACAAATATTTTTGGTTTTTTTGATAAAAGGGATGTTTAGGTCAGTTTACACGCATCATGAATTTTTTTCTCCACACATATAATTTTTTTTTTTTTATAATAGAGGTGTCCGGGCCAGCTTACACGCATTACGATTAATCCATGGACACATTTTTTTTCAAATTTTTTTCTTTGTTTTTTTTTATCTTAGAAGAATCGAAAAAATCAAGTAATCAAGACTAAACCATTTATTTTTTATATATATATAACTGAACTGTCCTTTTTTTGTTTTTTAATAATTGGGGGTGTCCAGGCTAATTTACATGCACCATGAATAATCTCCGGACTCACTTTGTTTTTTCATTTTTCCTGTGTTCGACCCAGGTTACACGCACCATAATCCCCCCCCCACACCCACACCCACACCCACACACACACACACACAACTATATATATATATATATATATAACTGGGTTGTCCGAATCAACTTACGCGAACCATGATTAATCCCTTGACCCTCTTTTTTTTATATTTTTTTAATCTCATAAGGACCGAAAAAAAATCAAAGAATCAAAACTAAATAAAAGAATAAAAACCGAAATACAAAACAAGAAATTATATATGTTAGCTCCTCACAAATTTCACTGTGGATTGCTACAGTATTTTCCCTTGCACTTTTTTTGTTTTTAATAACATGACTTTTTTTTATTTCTTTATAGCCAAAGTGTTCGGGCTAGCTTACGCGCAACACGACTAATTTTTTGATCATTTCTTTTTTTAAAAAAAGAGTTTTGGTTTTTTTGATAAACGGAGTGTTTAGGTCAGTTTACACGCATAATGATTTTTTTTCTCCACACATATACATTTATTTTATTTTATTTTTAAGAGGGGTGTTCGGGTCAGCTTACGCGCACTATGACTAATTCCTGGACACATTTTGTTTTTTTACATTTTTTTCTCTGTTTATTTTTATATTAGAAGAACCGAAAAAAGCAAGGGATCGAAACTAAATCAATTCTTTTTTTTATATATATATATAACCGAACTATCCTTTTTTTTTTTTTTAATAACAGAGGGTGTCCGGGCTAACTTATGCGTACCACAATTAATCTTCAGTTTTATATTTTTTTCAATGTCCGGCCTAGCTGACATGCACCATAAATGTTTTCCCCATATATATTTTTTCTTTGTTTTTTTATGATGACCGGATTGTCCGGATCAGCTTATGCGTACCGCGACTAATCCCTTGACCTATTTTTTAATTTTTTTTTTTATCTCATAAGTACCGAAAAAATCAAGGAATCAAAACTAAATAAAAATTAAAAATCAAAATACAAAACAAAAAATTAGATAAAAAATATTTAAATTTCAGCGGCGAAGCGCCGGTTTATAGCTCGTATTATCTACTTATTCTCCTCATGAAATTATATTTCACTAATTACAGCAACAATTCATTGAAAATCCCAAAATAATTGACACTAACAGACCAAAACCCTCCAATATAAAATCTTTAAACATCAAAATAACTCAAAGCAATAAAAGAAAAAACCTTTTGAACTGAGTTTATTCTAG
Organism: Salix dunnii; assembly: GCA_015731905.1. Taxonomy (NCBI): domain Eukaryota; kingdom Viridiplantae; phylum Streptophyta; class Magnoliopsida; order Malpighiales; family Salicaceae; genus Salix; species Salix dunnii. Next base: position 15,379,735 of record CM027675.1, on the reverse strand, counting down.
ATTTTTTTTTTTAAAACCCAATCTTGGTCATGGATTTCAAATTTATTTTTTTATGGTTACATGAAGAGTACTTAAATCCCATTAATGTAAATAATTTACCAATCATAACTAGTACATCATGAATTATTCTGGCTCTAAAAACTAAAAAATGATGCTTAATTTGAGATGAAGAGAGAGAACTTCACTTACATGCTTTTGTGGGGTGCTTAAGGTGTGATTTTTTGTTATTTATAGTTGGGGTTTGTTTGCAGTTATTTGAAAATCTCAAGGACAAATCAGTATTTGCATAATGAAGAGGTTGTTGTTTACCGATAATAAGGTATCAGTTTGGTAACGCAAATCGATAAAGCAAATAAGAATCAATACTTAGCAGAAAGAGATGGCAAAATTCTCACTTGAAGATGGAGAAGGGCCAAGCTTTCCAAGGCCAAAAAGACAAAGACCCTCTCCTCCCTCTCCTCCTCCTCCTGATTTTACCATGGAAGAAATTGTTCGTGACGATGAAGAATCTGATGAGGAAGAGGAAGAGGACGATGTGGACACAAGTGATGGAAGTGAAGAGGAAGATGAGGACGAGGAAGAGGAGGAGCTGGTGGTAGAAACAGTGAGACCACCACCACCACCACAACAAAATCCACCACCACCGCGGCCGCATGAAAATAATCAGATAACAACTGTGAGACTACAGCCACCACAACACCGATTGTTTGAGGCTTCAAACTTTCTAGGACATAACCTTGTTGGCCCAAGCAGAAATGGGGCTATTATTGCAACTTTATCAGACCCAGAAGTTCTTGATTGTCCCATCTGCTGTGAACCCTTGACCATTCCTGTTTTTCAGGTATATGTTACTTGTTTTTGTTTTTTCCACTTGAATGCCATTTCTTCCTTTTTAATGATGTGTTTATCTGTATATCGTGTTGAATATGGTAATTGGTTATTGGCGTTTTGGGCTGAGATTCCATCTTGATGCTTATATTTGGTGTTTTTTGGGTAAAATCCTTGTCAAATACTTTGAGTTTATTTGATTTTGCATCTGGTTTTAGGTTGTTTGTTTGTTCTTGGGATTATTTTGTGTGTGAGAAAGGTTTGTTGAAATTGATTTTTTCTATTCTAATTATGTAGTTGTTTTGTGTAAAGACCAGAGCTATGTTGTTACCATTTGACATCTTTAGGTAGCTAATAAGACAGACAATGGATTTTTATGAAGAGGAAGTTGTTGTCAGGTCTTGTAAAAAATCCCAGTACGTGAGGTGAAGTTGCTATGAGAGTAGTAATAATTTTCTAAAAGATGTTCTAGTTAATGTTATGGATTTAAGTGTCATTTGTTTAATTGCATGATGGAGGTCCAGAAATTTAACAATTTAATCACGTACTTCTTGGATAATCACGTATTTTGGAGGAGAGCTGTAGGATCAAAGCATGGTGTTAAAGATGGTTGGTGATAAAAGGCAGTGAATGTTTTATGAGAAGCGAGTTTGTTGAAAGGTATTAGAGCAGGTTGGTATGGTGATAGTAGCTCCAGGGTATGCAAATCTTTTGCTGTTATGTTACAGTGGAAAAATGCTATGGTTCGTCGTATGTGATGGTCTTGTAGGTACACTGGGAACCCAAGCTTGTGAATTCATTCTACAGGTCAAATATCTTCAGAGCTAACTTTCCAGATTTAGTGTGAAGATTTAAATGGGTGGTTGAAGATCCATTGCCTCGATGCTCTAGGATTATGAAGTTTGAAGTTGTGAGTAATATTGTCGAAGAGAAGTTGAAGTTTGAACTTTTAGGAATAACATAATCATTCTGCTCTGCCAAAAAATATTATGTTTATAGGGAAAGTTTTCAAAGTGTCATGGGGATCAGAGAGATTTTCATCACAGTTTAGAACATCTTTTATCCTCCAGTCAAAAGGAACTTGTGTGATTTAAAATTTAAAATTTGCTCTTTAAGCATTCTGTTAAAAAAATGTGTACACATGGGTCTCTAGAAAACAAAACATAATAAAGTTGATCACAGAGAAATAACATTCCTTTCCTCAGTGGAGATCTGTATCAGTATTTGATGTAACAATTAGCGCTATTTCACTTGCATTAATTAAATCATTTAGCTCTATATGTGAGCTATTATATGACACATATGATATTTTTCGATGTGAGTAACATTTCTATTGATTTCTTCTTTTCTGGGCTCTTGCTGGGAAATTCAGTGTGAGAATGGACATACAGCTTGCTCTTCGTGCTGCCGAAAACTTCAACACAAGTGTCCTTCTTGTGCTATGCCTATTGGCTATAACCGTTGTCGTGCCATTGAGAAAGTTCTTGAATCACTGAAAGTACCATGCTCCAATAGGAATTATGGGTGCAAAGAACGCATTTGTTACAGTAAGAAATACGAACATGATAGGAGTTGCAGTCATGCTCCATGTGCATGCCCCCTGCCAACTTGTAACTTCCAGGGATCATCTCGGCATTTTTACCTACATTGTAGGAGTGAACATATATGTCACTTGACATCTTTCCAATTTAGTACCACCTTCCCTCTTTTCATTATGGTTGATCATAAATTCCATGTTCTTCACGAAGATAAAGAAGGTGTTTTATTCATTCTGAATAATAGATCGGAGTGTCTTGGAAACATGATCACCATTAGTTGTATGGGGCCTTCTTCATCAAAGCAAGGATACTTTTATGAACTTACAGCAAAAGCAGAGGGAAGCAATGTCAGATTCCAATCTTCCACTAGAAATATCCAAACCAGAGTTGATCACCCTCCATCACTGGGGTTCCTTCTAGTCCCAAATGATTTCCTTGGTACTCATGGGGGGATCACCTTGGATGTCTGCATATGGCGTCTTGGCTCAAATCCTGCTGTAAGCTCTGCACTGGGCAGCTCTATACAATGTAAGTGAAAAAAAAAGAACCAAATTGTGATTTGTGAGTGGTCCTTTTGAAATTGTAAAAGCAGATGTGGCTAGCCTGTTTCGTAGTTTCTATACCCTCATTTAATTTCTGATTGAATCTATATTATGATTATATTACGACAATGATTTTCATTTTCTACCCATTGGTTTATTGGTCTCTCTTAAATGACATGTCCTTATTCATGATAGTATCACCAAATAAATGATACATCTTTAAATGTATTCAGAAGTGTGTTTTTACCCGTTGGTTTATTAGTCTCTTTTCTATCTTCTTTTTTCCCCGGTGCAAGTGTTTTTTCTTGGGAAGCGGTTTGGTCTATTTTTGTCCGTAGTGGTTCAAAAAATAAAAATAAAATGATAGAACTTTTGTTGCGCAACTTGTATGAAGAAAAAAACGATATACAGAAACTTCTTGCCAGTAAATATACTTTCCAGCATTTATGGTGTTGTTTCAAGAGGCAAAGATGTACCAGAGGGGCGTTATAATTCTGGTAAAATTTCTCTGGTAAGGTTACAAGAAGTTTCAACTTGTACAAGCACCCAACTTTCTTACTTTTTTTCTTATAAACATAAAACATGCCATGGATTGTCTTCAGTGGAATTAGGCAGATGAAACAACCAAGAGCATATACTTAGAATGTGAAAGGATATTGTAGTTTCCACACTCCACAAGATCGTGGAGGTTACGATGATGTTGACTTTGATCAATCCATTTGATCCACAGAAGTGCATTCCTAGGATTAAAGATTACTGCAGCAAGCATTCCTGGTTTGCTCTGTTGGGAGCAGTTCAAGAGATTGAGTGACTGCAGCATGCTGAGAGATTGATTCTATAGGTAAAGTGGGCAGCTGGATGGTCTGACATTACACTGTCATGCATGCGCAGCAGTTTGAGTTAGTGGCTCTACTAGGGATCCTCCAGTTGATTTTCATTTACTTAAAAGATAAAGAGATGGTACATTAATGCTCTTGGAGATCAAGTAACTTCCAATCATAAACGTAAACAATACAACGCAAATCGTGTACTAGGCTGATTATAGTTATATTTACACGATATTAGTTGAAAAGGAACCTCTATAATCTTTTTCTTTCTGGTCGAGCTCTGATTTCTATTAGGGAATGCTACAGCAACTTCTAACACAACGTAGACATTAAGTCAGCGTGAGCCTAATCTGGCATATATGGAGACTTGCAAAAGCAAGAATGACTATCTATGTACAGCAATGTTTAGCCGAGTGATGCTTAAGCTGGACATGGTTTGCTTGAACCTTGAACAGCAAGGCGACCCATCCGAATCATCAGCGCTACTTCTTCATAATAAGATGCTAGCAGTGCTTTCCCTGCTGGACACTATTCACACCAGCCATCAGTTTGAGCCGGAGGGGTGTTTATCAACCATCTGTCAACACCCATTTATTACTGAAGTGAATAAGTTCAGATTGGGATGCAGTTTGTTCCACAGCCATCCACCAGTTGTCATCTTCCTCGTCAATGCTATCCTGCTTCCAGAAAATAAAAGAATAATCAGGTTCAATAAATATCATGTTTTAAACAACTTCATCCATTCATATTTGCAGAACTCGGACTGTTGAAACAAACTTGAAACTGCAATTCTGGCAGCAATATTTGTTGCTTAGTAGGCGAATCATTTCAAGTTTGTCTGTTTTTGCAATTGATGAGTAAATGTGTAATTTTGTATATCCATCATAAAATAATATTTTGACTCCATTCACCAAGCCAGTATAAAAACAATGGGGCTACTTCGTCAATTTCAAGAATATTTCTCCGCAACATGCCTGCCATAGAGCTTCTCCAGAGGCATATCCCTGATTCCCAACATAATTCTTGTTCTATCTAAACATGATACAATAATCAACGGAACATAAAAGTAATGCTTTGAACATTGACAAAGAAAATCAGAATCTGCTTCAACAAAGAAACAAATGAGAGAAAAAGCTGAAGGGAGCAGAAGGTGGGAGGGAATGATGATATAACCACTCTTGGCATGGGAAATGCTATGAGATAAGATAAAGCCGTAAGACTCCTGAGATTTGTGACTAGAGCAGTATACTAACCAATGTCTTCTGCTTATTTTCAATAACTTCTGCAACTTTTATGGCTTCAAGCCACCAAGAATCTTTAGAACAGCTATCTGGGTCATGTTTGTCATCACAAAGCAGAAAATGTTCACAACCGTTGCTACGATGTTGAAGTTTAAGATTATCATTTGTTGACCCGATTTGATCCACCAATTGCACTGAATCATAAGAATATGGAGGATCAGGGATCACATTCCAAGGGATGGGACGTAAAGGCGATCGGTAACCTGTACCATCAAGAATAACAACAGTTCAAAAAGTGATTACCCATGCATAAAAAGGGTACAGCAGTCACCAAAACTACAGAAAAGAACTGTACTGCACCTTGGCAATCTGGATCGTGGCATTTCTGATAATAATCCGCCCTTCTCAAGTCAACAACATACATAACTGAATAAAAAAAAAAGACATTGAAGCACATAAGCCTCTTCCTTTTATTTAAAGGAAGGCAGATGAAATTCCAAAACAATGGCAATCAAGTCTTCGAAGAAGCTGAAAAAGTTTGATGAACTTTAAAATATCTTAGTAGTTATGCCATGTGCAGTCGCATAACTTAGAGTTTATACAGGGTATAGATTTCATGCATAGAGCACAAATATATTTTAGTTGCAGCTAAAAGAGAAATAAAATAATATAAAGTAAGAGTTACCATGATTGCTTTTATGCTCTCTACCAATTCGTTCACAATATCTATTTCTGGACATGCTGTAGACCATCAGTCCATACTCTGAGAACCAATACCAGCTTCGTATTTTTCCTAAACAGCAGAAAATTGTCAATTAGGAAACAAAGAAAATGAAAAGAGATGCAGTTGATTTCTAAAACTTTTTATTAAGAGAATTAAGAAGAAAGAAAAGGAAAAAGCATGACAAATTAATTTATGCTAATGCTGAAAGTTATGTGATGAATCCCAGTGATAGAAAAAACAAAAAGATAAATAATATTGAAGGGCTACTGGAATGAGCCCGAGTCCCAACTTCCCATAAATTTCTTTAGATTGAGCTTAAGTTACTTAGAGTTGGAAAGGAAATTTCAGCAGGAGATGAAATCAAGAAGAAACTACAGAAGGATATCTACCATAGAAAATGGAAAAATCAGAAGAGCAGTTTTAACAGGCGCTGCTGTTTCAAGTGATGAAATTATTAGAAAACAGGTGTCATTTTACATTTTTTACCCTTACTATCCAAAATGGGAACTCAAAGGCCGCAGAAAATAAATCTTGAAAATGGCACCACCTGATATATTTCCGACTGAGGCAATAGATTCTATGAATTTGTCCAATGCTGGGAATGGTGAGTTTCCGGTATCGCTTGGCACACCATTCAATGGAAGTTCTTTTGGGTTGCAGTGCCTTCTGTAATCATTGTTTACCTGCGTTGGAAACAATAATTGATAAAAAGAATTAGTACATTAGAAGCATGCTGCTTCTAAAAGTACCAGCAATAACTATCTTTAATCTTAAGAGAAGGGTGGAAACAACTAGAGTACATGACAGTTAAAGCACTTTGAGGGTATTGCAGAACATAACAAAATAAAGGAGGTTGCTCATCATTAGAACTAATACAGGGTGCAAACTTACCTCCGTATCAAATTGCAGGGTCTTCATACATTCCATGTCCATTTTGCAGACAAGAAGTTTATTGCAATCAACATCCATGCTGCAGATCAAGGATGACATGAACATGTCTTCTTCACACTGTTAATCAACAAACCAGCATATTATTGTGCGCTGAATTTCCAGGGAATTTGGATCATCACAAAACCACGAATTAACTTGATGCTAATAACAGAAAAATTGTTGGTAAGCACTCTCTTGAAGGGGCAAAAATCCATCAGAGTTGATTGAAGACTTTCTAGGTGATCAATAATTATGTGCATTATTACAGTATGATTCAGATAAATGATAAAACAGAGGCAATAAAAATCGTAAAATATAGAATATACCACCCCCTTTGTATGGTAGTCAAGTTACCAAGAAAACCTAAGGACAATGTGCCAAGCATAGTTTCAAGGGCTTCTGAAGAATTCCCATATTAACTTTTAAATGATAGTCAAAGGCAAGGCAAATGGTATACCATGTCCTTGCATTTGAAGCGTTCAGTAGGCAGCAGGACAGAATTCTTCCCTGCTTTTGATGACAGAGCTATGCGAAAGCAGCGGTTTCTAGAATATACAGCAGCATCTATAAAAAGTTGGCTTGGAGGTTCAGCAGAGGATGAATCTTTTCTCACAAACATATTTTCAAATCTTTCATCTCTCCCTCTTGCACTATGAATCCGAGAGCATATCTGATAATATGTGAGCACAGCAATAACAATTGGTATTTCTACAAGAAAATATGAAAAATTAAACTCCAATTCTGAAGTAAATTTCTTGCATCAGTCAACCCAGTATGAAATATACGTAGTATAGAACACCACATTCTCAGCTTCATTTTCTGTAAGCAGAAATAAGTGCTCATTCCATAAGGGTTACCTCTGAAACAAATGCACCTGCATGTGTGTTGTCTTTAAAAGCAGTCTTCGGGATGCGGATGATCAAATGACGAGAGAACTTTTCTGCATGGGTACAATTATAAGTGATGATTACTTTTCTGCTTGAACCAATGAATGCAAAGCATATAAAATGTATGAGAAATTCATATAATGAGTGAAACTCAATTATGCAAGACAAATTTCACAAAGTGGTTTACTAAGTGTTCTTTAGTATCTATAGATGCTTTGACATTATGTAATATAGGATAGGGTATGAATATCATGCATCTCCAGAACACCATACCTGCAGTAGAAGAGTCAAGCTCTACAATCCAGTCCTGGTTCCCTTGAATAGAATACTTTTCGAATAATGCTTCTAGGATGACTGATATCAAGAGATCGACCATTTCATCTCCATTTCTTTCTGCGTTGTGTCTCCTACTGAACTCCAGATCAAAATAAAGGTGGCATGGTAAACCCTGAAACAGCAAGAGCATAGAACTGGCATAAATTACAATAATGGCACACAAATGACCAACACTTGCACACTATTGACATGACTACTTGAACATCCTTGCAGGTTTGCTGCAACCAAATTACATCAATGCAATTGCCTTATAATGAAACAGTAAATAGAAAAATACGTGAGGTTCTAGGCACAATTTTTAGAAATTTATCAATGTAAAGCCAACCATAATTTATCAACAATCACTGTTTACATTTTATGAATGAATGGTTTCCTGTGCGATCATCCTGGCGTCTTCTTTTATGAAATGAAAACAAGGGGAAGTTTCTTACCTCCTGAATCACTTCATAATGGTGGCGAAACTTAGCATCCATGTTTTTGTACCTGAAATTAAAAACGATCAGTAAAAATAAAAGACACCAATTAGAGAGTACCTGAAATATTTGTATTGATTCTAAACATCATTGCAGAAAGAAAAGACAAGAGAGGGAACCTTCTCCAAAACTCTGTGTATGTAGAGACAAGAAACCTTCGTTGTCCATTATGGTGATCTTGATAGCTAAAAATGCGTACATCTGCATGTTCTTTTGCAAAATTCATCGCTTCATTCTGCCTAGGAAATGTTGCCCATGCTTCCTTACTAACCAAACAAGCAACACATCACTTCACACTATAAAGAAAAAGAAGAGGGGAAAAAAAATGAACTACAACCTCAAATGTGATTTTTGTTGTTCCGCGAGATCAGTGCGAATTTCACGCAAAAGTCTCAACAAGCTAATGGGTCTTTTTGGTGGCACTCCATGTGGAGACCCATAAAATACAACCGGAGAAATCTGCTTTCCTTGACTAACATTCTTTCCTTCAACTGTATTTGAAGCAATCTAGATCAATAATACACCAAGTTAATAACTTCATCAATTTTTACATTACAATGAACGTCATAAATGAGTTTCCAATCAAAAAAAGCGAAACTCATCTCTGAAAAAGTATATATATATATATAGCAATGAAAAAAGTACATACTTTCTTCTTTGGTTGCTCAGCTGAACCAGGAGATGCTTCATTTATTGAAATCCCTTGATTCTTCATTCTTCCTTTACTTCTCTTTCTCTCTCTCACAGCAGATTCTGCAACATCATCATAATTGTAAATATTCTTTACTATAACTTAAAAAAATCAAATTGAAAAATTAAATTCGAATCAAATTGAAAAACTTAACAAGAAAAAAAGGGTTTTTTTCCCTTTTTCCTTTGTAACTTACGAGGAGGAGTAATGCCGCATTTGAAACATTCGAATAATCTATCTACGTCTTCCATTGTTGTTGTCGTGCTCGATTTCGATCCCATTTTTTCTCGTACTGTTTTTCTTGTTTTATTTTTAAAATTTTTAGTCTGTCCAGTGGAAGAAGAAGCGGGAATCTTTGTCACTGAATTTGCAAATTAGTCCACGCACTTTCTTTTCTGTTATATTACAAAGCCTGTCCCTAACGTTTAGAGGATGTCCACATTGCTCCCTCAATTTTATTTTATTTATTTCCCTATACATTGAGAAAAAGTTTAATAATATTTTTAATTGAATAGTTTGATATTTATCTTTTTTTAAAAGAGAATTTATTGGAAGGTTTAAGGAATGTTTCAGTAGAGTTTTTATTTATTTTATTTTTTCAGAAAAAAATATTAAAATAATTTATTGAATTAGATTTTATCCTGAAATTATTTAAAATTTAATTAGGTGTTTATATCCATACATCGTCCCCCATTTATACCATGTAGGATTTGGTATTACATGCTTATTTGGCTTCTTAAAAATGTGTTTGATTTGAAAAAAAAAAAAAGAGAGATTAAATTGATATTTTTTAAAATATTTTATTATGATATTGATGTGCTGGAATTAAAAATTATTTTGATATATTTTTAATTGTTTTTTTTTATATATATATAAAAACATTATTATACCAAACAGGCATTACTTGTACATGTGTTAATTGTGTCAACTTTTGTTACTAATTTTTTTTAAATAAAACTATCTTTATTTTATAAAATATAATTAATAAATAAATTTTATTTATTTTTGAAATTTATTAAAAAGAGGAAACATTGAACTTCCAGATTGGAAAGCGCTGTCAGATTGCAAACCGAGTTGGATGCTGTCACTCATTCAAATCCAAAACCAACACAAGCAGAGGGGAAAGCTAGCATCCATGACAGAGGTTTGATATATATTTTTTGGACTAATTGATGACAGAAAATACTGTTTTCTGGGTTTGATTTATAACCACAAGAACTTCAAGTAGCTCTGCATTTTTGCAGGAACTACTCCATTTTATCAGTCATGATCGATGTAATCCAGTAACACAAACTATCTACAAGACAAAGACTTGAATCCTTAATCAGTAAAAACTGGGAACAAAGGGATGGATATATATTTCACAAGAAGATTTAGAATCACTCTACCGAATGATATTATAATAAGAATAATGGAGGAACTGTTACTACTTTTAGTTGACAACCAGAAGATGTATAAAGCAATTAGATAGAGGTATTTAGGTATTAGTAAGAATCGTTACCTAACCTTAGTTAGCTAAAGTACATGCCAATATTCCAGTTAAGTAAGCATATGCTAGCAGGCGGTAATATTCAATGATAAAAACTGTAGGCTCTCATCATTCATCTGCAACTTTTTTAAATCATCTCTAAATTAACTCAGTTCATTGTTTATTTTTGAGTGTTATCTTAATTGCTTTTTGTTGATTTGTCATTATCCCTTGCATGCATAATTATATGTTTCTACCACAAGTATTATTTACTTCGAATAAGTTTGGTACTTGTCCTCCACTACAGACCTAACTTACTCCCTTAGCTTTGAAGGTGATAGATGTCAATATCATTTACCTAAATTAATTACTCCATTTTTTTTAACGTTTTTAAATGGTTTTGACACAAAGATGTGGATATGTGTTTGCAAATTCCAGTCAAATCTTCTAGCAAATCATTAGAAAAGGTTATGAAAAAAGATATTCTTTCATAAATGAACAAGTTTAGAAGTGAAATACCAGCATCAAACGAAGGTATATATGAATGGGCAGATTTTGCTCCCACAAGTTGAGTAATGAATTATTTATTTTTAATCAGACCTCCTGTTTTCCACTTCATGGGCGGCCAAAAAATATAAATAAACAGCAAGAAAAGGCCAATAAGAAGTAAGAGTCATGTGTTTGTATAGTCTATTGTCTAGTTCAGCTTTTTGTTAAGTGCTTGAAAGAAAATTTTCATGATATCATCAAATCTAGGTGGGATTTCGTCAATCACTACTAGGAAACTTCCTCGAAACCTCCTGGCAGAAAAAAATTATGCTTAATACGATGATAAAGGAGCAAGAATTTCAAGAACACAACGCTACGAAAGAGAATAGGAGGAAAGTAGCTATTATCTCGGAACAAGTAAGTTTAAGAATTTTATTATCCTTCAAGAAGAGAATGCATGAGTCCAATGAGATAGTTTGTGTGTGTGTATTGATCAATAATTATATGTTCAAATTATTGGAAATCAAAGAAACAAAAGTCAATATAATTCAAAACTGGAATTGTGCTGAAATAAAAAACAATGAAGAACACTAAGGAATAGCAAGAATGAGCAGAATTTAATGTGAGGTTACTGTTATCTCTCTTCTTTATTTATAGTCAAAACTTGAAGAGTTACATTCAAATAGGATTTTCTAATTTGATTACAACTTCTTCTGTTAACTAAATAAGAAAATAATTGAACTGGAAATTTGATTAAACAAGGTGATCTTTATTTAGGAAACACGAGCGAATTTACCCGCGCGATGCGCTGGGTCTTTTTTATCTATGTTGAAAATTGACTGATTTTATGCGTGTTGTAATTTTTTATTTTAATATTTAATTAGAAAAATTATAATTGATAAAATTTGTTAAAAACGGGTTTTTTTCCACCAAAAAGTGATAATATATATATCAAAGCTCTAATAATAAATAAATATTAAAATATATAATTATTCTGATATATTTAAAAGAAAATTAAACTTAAAAATAATAATAATTATTATTTTGAATGTTTTATCTATAATAATTAGAAAATTCAATACCTAACAATATTAACAAAAAATAAATATTATTATATTTAAAGAAATTATTTAACTTGAAAACAAATATAACAAACATTATTTTTTAAATGATGACCAACATAAATTAAAATTTAAATATTAAAAAAAATCTTAATAATAGGGGGATTAAAAAAAATAGAAACAAAAACTAAGAGCATGTACATATAAACATGGATAGAAATAAGAATTATGGAAACAATATATAAAAAAAATAAAATTTGAAAGAGTAATGAAAAGTGAAAACCACAACTGAAATAATTGTTCATTACTGTTTGAAATTGTGATCTCCTTTATCCATTCTATAAAATAATAGTCGTGATGCCGTAAGCTGACCCGTACATCCCAGTTATAAAAGAAAAAAAAATTTAAGTGGGAAAAAAATAGAAAAAAAATGTTAAAAAAGTGGTATCGGGGATTATTCATGGTATGCGTAAGCTGTCCTGGACACCCCAGTTATAAAAAAATATATACGTTGGAAAAAAATTATGGTGCACGTAAGCTGATTCGAACATCACAGTCATAAAAAAAACAAAAAAAATGTATAAATGAGAAAAAAAACAGGAAAAAAATATAAAAAAATATGGATCAAGAGATAAAAAAAAATATACATGGAAAAAAAAATCATGGTATTCGTAAGCTGGTCTAGACACTCCGATTATAAAAAGAACCAAAAAAATATATAAGTAAAAAAAATAGGAAAAAAATATATGAAAAAAAGTGGGTCCATAAATTAATCGTGAGGCGTGTAAGCTAGCCCGGACAACCCGTTATAAAAAAAACAGAAGCCCCGTTTAAAAAAAAAATCACTTTTTCAAACAGTAACGAGAAAAAAAAAATGTGGCGCTTGTAAAGTGATACGGACACCCCGGTCATGGAAAAAAAATATACAAGTGGAAAAAAAACAGGGAAAAAATGTAAAAAAAATAGATCCGGAGATTAGTCTTGGTGCACATAAACTACTACGGATACCCTGTTTAAAAAAAAAACACAACAAAAAAAACCTGGTTAAAAAAAACAAAACTAACCTGGACATCCTGGTTATAAAAAAATAGATTTTTTTTAAAAAAAGGTCAACGTTTATTAAAAAAAAATGCCCGATTATAAAAGAAGTGCAAGGAGAAAGCATCTTTTTAAACATTAATGAGAAAAAAATCATAGTGCGCGTAAACTAATCCGGACACCCCGGTCATGAAAAAAAATGTATAAGTGGTAATAAAAAATAGGCAAAAAAAAATGGATCCAGAGATTAGTCGGTGCGCATAAACTGCAACGGATACTTTGGTTTAAAAGAAAACAAATAAAAACCCGGTTAAAATAAAAAAACAGAAAACACATTTTCAAACAGTATTGAACATTGAAAATTACTGTAAAAAAAAAGGAAGCACGGTTATTAAAAAAAAAAAGTGTAAGGGGAAAGCTCCTTTTTGAACAGTAATGAGAAAAAAATTATGGTGTGCATAAATTAACCCGAATACCCCTGTCATGGAAAAAAAGATGAAAAAAATATATAAGTAGAAACAAAAAAAAAGTGATAAAAAATATATAAGTGGAAACCAAAAAAAAAAGAAAGGAAAGCAACTTTTCCATACATTAATTTTCCAAAATCAGGATTTTAGAAAAAAAAAATAAGAGGAAAACAACTGAAATCAGTTTTGGTGGCTGAGTGATTCGAACTCCTGCGCGTTGAATTTCAGCGCGCAGCGAACCACTTGGCCACAGTCATTGGTTTGTCATATCTACTCAACAAATGTATAAAAAGAATTCCTTTATAAAAAAACAAACAAAACCGAGCTCATGTAGGCGTGAAATAGCGGATCAAATATCTTGTGCACAGTATTTTGTTTGTGCGTTAACAGTAATCTACAGTACATGACCCATTTTGTTTTAGCTATTTTGTAATGGGAAAATAAGAAAAAAAATAGTTAGAAAAAAGGCAAGAAAGAAAAAAAAATTAGAAAAAAAAGTAATAAGAAAAAAAAAAGCAAGAAACAAATACAATACAAAAAACAAAAAGAAAAAAGAAAAATGTAACTCTGAAGTAAAAAAAATAAAAAGAAAAATAAATAGAAATAGAAACGAAAAATGTAACCCGGAAGTAAAAAAAAAAAAATGTAACTCCAAAGTAAAAAAATAAAAAGCAAAATAAAAAATAAAAAAACAGAAAAAAGTAACCCGAAAAAAAAAAGGAAGTAAAAAAAAAAGAGCAAAAAAAAAGTGAAATTGGAAGTAAAAAATAAGAAGCAAAAAAAATAAAGATGAAAATGAAAAATGTAACCTGGAAAAAAAAAATATATACTCTCGCGAAGCAGGGAGTGAAATTGCAAGTGAATAGTAAATGAATAGTAATTTACCATTTTTCTTTAGCTATAAGATAATAATAATTAAAAGCTAGTCTAATTCTAACACTTGTTTTACACTTGAATCAATCTTCAACAGAAATGATATCAAAATCAGAGTAGTATAAAAACACTAATGGAGACTCCATCTTTCTGAAAATTTAAAATATTTTTGGGGGATTAAGTTAACTGCTTTTTGGATCAGCAGGTCATGATAAGGTAATGTATGGCAGATTATTAATAATTTATATTTGGAAGTTGGTATCTTGCACTTTCCAAGCTTCATGACACTAAAGTCAGCGTCTCTTTTTGCCCTATCCCATCCCTTTCTAGAACCAACTCATTCTTCATCTGAATAGATAGTCTCTTTCCTTTTTTGTATATAACAACCGTGCTGTCTATATCTTTTCCAATCATCACTTGATATCACACAGAAAAATGGCAGCAAATGATGTGCCATGTTGCGAGCCCATGTTTTGGACATATCTAATCATATGCATGGCTCTAGTGTGTTTTGCTGGCCTAATGTCTGGTCTTACATTAGGACTTATGTCTCTTAGTGTTGTTGATCTTGAGATTCTGATCAAGGCTGGTCAGCCCCAAGAACGAAAGAATGCAGGTTCATATCAATATCTTTTCACCACATACTATATTTTCTTCTAACTGAGTTTTTTACATGTTATTTATCGATCATGGCAGAGAAGATTCTGCCTATTGTGAAAAATCAGCATTTACTGCTATGTACTCTCCTCATAGGAAATGCTTTGGCTATGGAGGTATTTGCTTTGCCATGAAATATACAAATGTTACAAATTTTTCAGTAAGATGTGATTAATTCTGATTTATGCATTGAATTAAGGCTCTGCCTATCTTCATTGACGCCCTTCTTCCTGCTTGGGGTGCTATACTAATATCAGTCACCCTGATACTTGCCTTTGGTGAGGTAAAGCCATAAGTTTTTGGGTTATCATGAGGAACTTGCATAGGTTTATCAACCAAAGTTCCCTAGGATGACAACTCATGTTGTTCTGCAGATTATCCCTCAAGCAGTTTGCTCTAGGTTTGGCCTGAGCATTGGTGCGAAACTGTCTATCGTCGTGAGGTTTATTGTTATAGTCCTCTTTCCTCTAGCTTATCCTATCAGTAAGGTAAGAGCTAGGAGTTTCGCAGCTTGTTTTTTTAAGGTTAAACATGTTATTAAGGATTTCTGTTCAAAATTGATTCCTCTTTGACAGCTCCTGGATTGGATCCTTGGGGAAAAGCATTCTGCACTTCTACGACGCGCAGAGTTGAAGACTTTGGTAGACATGCATGGAAATGAGGTCAGTGTATCTAAAAGAATCAAAATTCACAAGCTAAAAATAAACCTATGGTACTGGTGAGAGCTGAAAGTGATCGAAATCTTGAACTGCTAGGCAGGGAAAGGTGGAGAGCTGACACATGATGAAACCACTATCATTGCTGGAGCCTTGGATCTCACTCAGAAAACTGCAAAAGATGCTATGACACCCATATCAGAAACCTTTTCATTGGATATTAATACTAAACTTGACGAGTACGCATGCCTTGTTTCGCCGTGAAATTTACTTCTGATATTTACATCTCATCTGATCCATGATTCATTTTTCTTTGTTAGGAAAACATTGGGGTTGATAATAAGGAAAGGCCATAGCCGCATACCGATTTACACAGGAAATCCAACAAATATTATTGGTCTGATCTTGGTAAGCAGATGAGAGCTGCAATTGCTATTTTGGGTTTAAAGTAACATGCTAAATAATCAGCTAAAATATATGCACAGGTGAAAAATTTAATCAAGTGTCGCCCTGAAGATGAAACACCAATAAGAGATCTAACTATCAGGAGGATTCCAAGGTATAAAATTTCCTGGCTGTACTTTGACAGCTTTTATATATGTCTTGCATGCCACGATCTGTACAAAAACTTACTCCGTACCTCAAAATCTGTGGCAGGGTTCCTGATCTTTTGCCTCTCTATGATATAATGAATCAATTTCAAAAGGGTCATAGCCATATGGCTGTTGTTGTTATGAGTAAGGATGATGCTAGTGAGACTGTACAAAAAGCAAACTCGAAGCCTACCATGTTGGGGGGAAAGGGTAAAATTACATGGCAATTCACATATTTTCTATGAAATTGGAAGAAAATAAAACCCATCTTTCTAAGTTTATGGTTGTATTTTCAGGAAGTTATCAACTTGGTCAGAATGATCAATTCATCATTCCTGTGAACTCACCAACTGTGTATTCCAGTGGTACTGACATTGATAGTCCGAAACCAATCAATTCCAGGAATCTAAAAGAAAATTTGCACCCAAAATTGCAGAATCAAGAGCACCAACACGGACATCTTTCACATGAAGAATTGGAATTTCTGTCAGCTTCAGATGAGGAAGTCATTGGTGTTATAACCTTGGAAGATGTTATGGAGGAACTGATTCAGGTGATCAATAAATTATCTGTTACTCAAGACATTCACTCTGATTCGCATCAGGACACTCAGATATGAATACAACACTAAGAAACTTAAAATTAGTGTAACATTCTATCAACTTTCAGAAAATAATCAGTTTAACCGCAGAACTTTGGTGGATAACATTAAGGACTTGGCTCCATATGTTATAGTTTCTGGTTAACATCTAGAATGTCTCTACATTTGCATGACTATTTTTGCAGGAAGAAATACTGGATGAAACTGATGAGTACGTAGATGTTCATAACAAGTAATGTCTACTTTCCTTTCTACTTATATACTCATTCAGCTTAAACTTTATCAGCTACTCTTAAAAATCACTAACCACTTTGCCTTCATGTTCTTGAAAAGGATTAAAATCAATATGATTCCTCAGCGAAGATCACCATTAAGATCACCTGGAGCAGGAATGGCATCTCCTGTTTCTTCATATCATCAAAGTCCAGTGTCTCCTATACTGCACTCACCAATACCACCATATGCTTACTCACCATTTATGAGGCCAACTCTTTCTGCTTCCCAGCCAGCAAAATCTGTTCCAAATTCTCCAGCTCATCTTACAGGCTCTCCTCACTATTCCCCATCCTCCAATAAGGTATTGCTAAAATGTATTTAGTAATTGTGTTTGCTTCTACATATCGCTTACAATGCATGTTTCTTTCCTGTTGCTGACAAGAGTATTCTTCTGACAGGTTTCAAGAAAATCATACGAGAAGCTGAGAGGGTCTGATGGTTTATAGTGTCTGTGACATGTGGGCTATTGTTGCTGGGATTTGTTTATAAAAAGGGACACAAAATAGGCCTCTCTGTAACTGGGATTATTTTGGGCTTCTCTATCATTTCTTTGATTTTTCAATCAGCTCAAAGTGGAAGGAGTACTTTATATTTTATACCATACTCTTCTACTCCCATCCATTTTCTTGATGAACTAGGCTTACGCTATTGAAATAAGGTCACTAGCAATATCAACTGAAATTTTAGGTCCCGAACAAAACCTAGTTCGGCCTAGGCTGTTCCAAGAGACATTTAAAGCCCATGCATCAAAGACTTATTGAAATTAGAGAAGAGAATGGTTTCAGAAAAAGTGTTCAATACAGCCTATTTTTTTGAAGGGCTTTCGTCGATTACTCTAATATCAGCTTTGAACTTGAGATTGTTGAAATTAAATCTCAAAAAGTCAATAAAAAGTCAACTATAACTGTGCCAAGAACATGCACTGTTCAGATTCAAATCTGGGTTTTGTAAGAAAATGAAGAACACGGGAAGAACAAGAAGAACAGAAATTCTGATAATAAAGGGCAGAATCAAGGTGAGGTTACTGCCATCCCTCTTCTTTATTTATAGATAAAAAAAGATTACAAGAGGTTTAGTTGAAAACAACTTCTCCTTGTACATGATAAGCTAAACATCAAAACTTAACTTAATCCTAATCAGCTAATTGATCAACATGATCTGTTAACTAAGGATAAGCTGAACTCAATCCTAAATTTGATCAACATGATCTTTATTCAGAAACAAATAAAACCAAGCTAATTCAATACTAATCTAACACTAAAATTTGACTCAAACTAGGACTCATCATCTTCATTCTTCAACAGACGTGTCCTGTCTTCAGCAGTCTTGGAGTCCAGGAATTTCAACACTCCTCCTTGGATCCAAGGCTGCACATGCCAATCTTTTCCCTTAGCTCTTCGAATCTTCCTTTGGCTAATGGTTTAGTAAACAAGTCAGCTAATTGATCATTTGTGTTGCAATATTTCATCTTCAATTCACCTTCCAGCTGAAACTGTCTTAGCGCATGAAATTTGATCTTCATGTGTTTTGTTTTGTCATGAAACACTGCATTCTTAGAAATTGCTATGGCTGACATATTGTCACATAGCAAATCAGTAGGGTTTGATTGATCACAAGCAAGATCTTTTAGCATTTTTCTTAGCCATACCAATTGCTTGGCTGCCACATATGTTGCGATATACTCTGCCTCTGCTGTGGAATGTGCCACCACTGATTGTTTCTTCGAAATCCAGCTAAAAACATTTAATCCTAATGCAAAACAATAACCTGAAGTGCTCATCATGCATTCATCACTTCCTCCCTAGTCACTGTCAGTGAATCCAACAAGCTTGTTTTGACAGTTTTTGATAAAATGCATGCCCAGATTTTTTGTCCCCTGCAAGTACCTTAGAACTCTCTTGGCTGCCATGAAGTGTATTTGACTTGGCTCCTGCATGAACCTAGATAAATAATTAACAGCAAACAGGATGTCAGGTCGTGTAATTGTTAAGTAAAGTAGGCTTCCAATCAAACTTCTATAGGTCTTCCCATCTGTTTTGGGAGCTTCATCATCCTTGGTCAGTTTCAGTCCTAGTATCATAGGAGTAGAAACTGATTTGCAATTTTCCATTGCAAAACTGGTTAGTATCTTCTGAACAAAGGTCTTTTGACATAGAAAAATTCCTTGCTTTGACTGAATTACTTCCATGCCTAGAAAATAAGAAATCAACCCAAGCTCATTCATCTCAAACGTATCTTTCATGTTTGATTTGAACTCTTCTATCAGCTGCCCATTACCACCAGTAATCAGTAGATCATCTACATACACAGAGACCATTAGCACGTGTTCATCAACATGTTTCACATATAAAGTTACCGCATTGATGCTTCTTTTAAATCCCAAGCTCAGCAAATGATCATCAAGTCTACTATACCAAGCTCTAGGAGCTTGTTTGAGACCATAGAGAGCCTTCTTCAATAAATACACTTGATTTGGGTTTTGATTATCAAACCCAGTTGGTTGCTCAATGTATATCTCTTCTTCTAACACACCATTCAAGAAAGCAGATTTTACATCTAATTGAAACACATACCAGCCATTTTGTGCAGCAAGTGCAAGCAAAAGTTTCATTGTATCATGCCTAGAAACAGGTGCAAAGGTGTCTGTGTAATCAATCCCAGCCTCTTGAGCATAGCCTTTTACAACCAATCTTGCCTTGTATTTGTTGATACTTCCATCAGCATTCATCTTGGTTTTAAATATCCATTTAACTCCAATTGTCTTCTTGTTTGCAGGCCTGTCAACAAGCTTCCAAGTCTGATTTTTTTCGATCATATCAAGCTCCTCCTGCATAGCTTTTATCCATACCTTAGACTTCATTGCTTCTTCAATCTCGACTGGTTCTGCCTTAGCCATGGAACACCTGCTGTAAATGTCAGCTAAGGACCTTGTCCCCCTAACTGGTTCTTCGTCTATGATTTCTTCACTTTCAAGTTCATCATAAAATTCTGGTTCATCATGTTGAACTTGATCTGTCCAATTGACTGCCATATTTTCCCAATTCCATGATGCATCTTCTACAAACTTGACATTTCTTGCAATTGTAACTTTGTTAGCCATAACATCAAAAATTCTATAAGCCTTAGACTTTGTGCTATAGCCTATCATCACACCTACATCAGCCTTCTTGTCTAGTTTTTTTCGATTAACATCATGTATCAACACATAGCATATGCATCCAAAAACTTTTAAATGCTCAACATTAGGTTTAACATCATACCAGATTTCATAAGGAGTTTTATCATCCAAAACTCTTGATGTCACACGATTTTGTATGTATGATGCTGTGTTTACAGCTTCTGCCCAAAACTTCAAAGGCATCTTCTTTTCATACATCAAGCACCTTGCTATTTCCATTAAAGTTCTGTTTTTTCTTTCACTTAACCCATTTTGTTGTGGAGTGTAGGGCACTGTCAACTGGTGTTTAATCCCTTCTTTCATCAAGTAATTCTCCAGCTGTCGGGAGGTAAATTCCCCACCATTATCAGACCTTATCATCTTCAATTTGTTCCCAGTTTCCAGTTCTACTTCTGCTTTGAACATCAGAAACTTAGAAAACACATCAGCTTTGGTGTTTAGGAAATACACCCAACAATACCTGCTGTAATCATCCATAAATATCAAGAAGTATTTTGATCCATTCAAGGATTCAACTTGCATTGGCCCACACACGTCTGTGTGTATAAGCTGCAACTTTGAATTGGCTCTAAAATCAGATTTTGAGAAAGCAATTTTTGTTTGCTTTCCCAATTGACAAGCCTCACAAAAATTACCTTGATCATGTATGTTTGGTAGTCCACGTGCCATCTGCAACTCAGCCATTTTGTTCAATGCAGCATAATTATAGTGTCCCAACCTTTTGTGCCAAAGAATTGATTCATCATTCTTGCACATGTTGGCAGTCCAACATATTTCTTTCAAATTTGTATTGAAGCATCTATTTGCCATTTTTGAACACAACAAAAGTGTCCCCTTTTTATCTCTAATGACACACACTCCATTATCAAAAAATAGAGAATAACCAGACTCCAATAATTGACCCACACTCACCAAATTCTGATTAATATGAGGCACATACAAGACATCATTTAGAGTTTTTGTACCTGCCCTTGTGTCCACTTCTATTGCTCATTTTCCTTCAACTTTTACAAAGTCTCCATTACCTATCTTCACCCTTGATTTATAGCTTTTATCCAAGCTACAAAAAATGTTGAGGTCTACTGTCATGTGGTTTGAGCAACCACTGTCAATGAGCCAAATTGAATCTGTCTCCTCTGTTTTTCTGAGCATTTTCTGCATTGAAGCTACAAATAAATGCTCTTCCTTTACTGTCAAGCTCTCTTCTTCTTGAGCCTGTTTTACCTCTTCTTTTCTGTTTTTGCAATACTTTTGATAGTGTCCAAATTGATTGCAATTTCGACATTGCACCTTCTTGAACCAACACCAATCTTCAGAATGGTTTGTCTTCTTGCAAAACTTGCACGCAGGAAACTCCTTTCTCTCCTTCACTGTCAAGTTGTTGGGTTGCCAATTGCTTGAATTCTGATGGTTTGATCTCCATTCTTTGCCTTTTTCTTTCCTTCCATTCTGCTTGTTTCTCGAGAAGTTGTAGGATTGTTGTTTCCCTTTGTAAGCAACAAGTGCATTCTCACTTGTTCCCTCATTTCTATAAGACTGCCTTTGTTCCACTGCTTGTAAAGCATTTACAAGATCTTGGAAACTCATCTCTGAAAAATCTTTTGAGTCTTCCAAGAAACATATTTTATGTTCAAACTTTTCGGGTAGACTCACCAACACCTTCTCCACAATTCTTGAATCAGGGAACTCTTCTCCCAACAATCTCACTTGATTCACAAGTTTAGAGATTTGAGAAGAAAAATCTATGATGGAATCAGACTCTTTCATCTTCAGCCCTTCAAATTGCCTTCTCAAGTTCATAACTTGCATTTTTCTTGATCTCTCATCTCCTTTGAATTCGGCCTTAAGCTTGTCCCAAGCTTCTTTGGCAGTTTTGCATGCCATAATTCTGGAAAATATCTCTTCACTTACTGCATTGTGTATGCAAGTAAGTGCTTTAAATCCTTTAGCTCTTTCTTCATTGAAGAACTTCATTTGAGCTACCGTAGGATTATTATTGAGAGGAGTAGGCTGTTTGTTGTTCTCAACAAACTCCCACAGATCAAATGCCTTCAAATAAGTCTCCATTCTCACTGACCAAGTGCCATAATTCACCCCTGCAAATGAGGGTGCTTTTGCTGAAAAATTTGCAGCAGAGTCCATTCTTCAATAAAAAAACAACAATTCTGACTTTGATTTCCCCCTCCTTTTTTAAATCTCTCCTTTCACTCGTGTTTCACACAATCCCTCCTAAGATCCTATTTGCTCTGATACCAATTGTTGAAATTAAATCTCAAAAAGTCAACTGTAACTGTGCCAAGAACATGCACTGTTCAGATTCAAATCTGGGTTTTGTAAGAAAATGAAGAACACGGGAAGAACAAGAAGAACAGAAATTCTGATAATAAAGGGCAGAATCAAGGTGAGGTTACTGCCATCCCTCTTCTTTATTTATAGATAAAAAAAGATTACAAGAGGTTTAGTTGAAAACAACTTCTCCTTGTACATGATAAGCTAAACATCAAAACTTAACTTAATCCTAATTAGCTAATTGATCAACATGATCTGTTAACTAAGGATAAGCTGAACTCAATCCTAAATTTGATCAACATGATCTTTATTCAGAAACAAATAAAACCAAGCTAATTCAATACTAATCTAACACTAAAATTTGACTCAAACTAGGACTCATCATCTTCATTCTTCAACAGATGTGTCCTGTCTTCAGCAGTCTTGGAGTCCAGGAATTTCAACAGAGATAATCTAGTTTGTTCACAAAAATCACCCGTCAATCTCGAAAAATCTTCACCATGGAAGCCAATGGCCCCTGCTATCCTCTCAGCAAACATACAAAAAACACGAAACAATCCACCGACACGACGGAAACTACAAGCAAATGCCACAGGTTTTGCCAGCACGCCACCTTTCCATACAATAAATACACGTGAACAGTAACCGGGTCGGGTCGGGCCGGGCCGAGCACACATTGAAGAAGGCAGGCTTCCCGCCCGTCTGAGCCGGAAGCCCAGCCTTAGATAGGGCGGGCTGAAGCCCGACCCGAGATGGTATGGGTCGACAGCCAGGCCATATTACTTGGGCCGATAGCCGGGGCCCAAGATGCTCTGGGCCGACGGCCTAGGACCAAGATGATCTGGGCCGACAACCCAGGTCCTTCCGGGCTGACAGCCCAGCCTGAGATAGGCTGGGCTAGCAGCCCAGGCCTATTTTTCTCTGGGCTGGCAGCCCAGGCCTTAAACAGGGTGGGCTGACAGCTAGCCCACCCGGAAAAAATAATAATAATAATAAAAAAAAAATAGAAAAAATATAAATTGCAAAAAAATAAAAAAATATATATTTTTTGAGAAAAAATATCTAGAACAAAAATGTGATTTTAAAATACGGCCAATACACTAGCATATTTTTTAAAACTCTTTTTGTTTCAAAAAATATATATTATCTTGAAGTTTTGAAGAAAAAGTGTGTTTTACCATAGATTTCATAAAGAACAATCATTTCTTACATTCTTGGATTTTACAATATATTTGTAAAAGTCCAAAGGGTATTGACCAATATTCCAAAAATATCAAAATATTATTTTTGGTTATTCATATTATTCATTGTTGATATTTGGATAAATAAATCCTAAATGATCAATATCCAAAATATTCGATGGGGATAATTTGCTATTATTCACCGTTGGTGTTTGGATAAATAAATCCTAAGGGGTTAATATCCAAAATATTCAGCGGAAATAATACACCATCACCATTTAACCAACATATTTTTTGAATGATCAAAACCATAACAAATCATAAATAAACCAAAACGTCAAGCAACTTACCTTAGGTAGGGCGTATTAGGGGTGCTAAAACCTTCCCTTTACGCAACCAGTCCCTTACCTTAGAATCTCTGAAAGACCAGTTTTAGGTTTCCTAGTAACCATAATACTAGGTGGCGACTCCCTTTTTTAAAAATAAAGATAAGACCCTCACGTAATTTCTCCCGCTCACGGGGACGGTCGCCGGGACGCCGCGCCCTCATTTTTCGGGGTGCGACAAGTCCCCCTTTGAAATGTTGTATGGTAAAATACCCGACTATCATTTCATTCGTGTGTTTGGTTGTGCCTGTTGGCCAAATTTATGACCATACAACAAAAACAAAATAAACTTCATATCTAAAACGTGCATTTTTATTGGCTATAGCCTTTGTCATAATGGGCACAAATGTCTTGATCTCTCTATGGGTAAAATTTGTCTCTCGTACTGTCGTCTTCGACGAATCATTATTTCCTTTTTCCAAACCTCCTGTCTCTGCCTCTACTAAACCCTATCCTCCCAATTCTGTTTCACTACCATAGCACATCATCATGCCCGTAACACCCAGTTCATCAAGTTTGCATCCTTCCCATAATTCCACATGTACACAATCTGCTCCTCTTATTGTGATGTCTACAGGTACAGCTCTAGATTCACTTACAGCAGCAGTAGACGAGTTATCTGCTCCATTAGATACAGCAGCAGTTCCATCTGATGGTCAGCCTACAAAGCCTACAAATACTCACTCCATGCTCACACAATCCAAAAACAATATCCATCGTCCTCGTTAGCATAGTGATGATTTTATCAGATATCCACTCCCACGGGCATTGATATCAACTCTGGCTCTAAAAGCAACATAACCCACTTCATTCAGTTAAGCCTTCAAATCACCACAGTGGCGTGAGGCTATGGATATGGAATTCTCGGTTTTACTTCAGAATGGCACTTGGTCACTGGCAGTTCCTCCCACAGGCGCAAATGTTGTTGGATGTCACTGGATTTACAAAATCAAAAAGAATGCTGATGGAACAATTGAACGATATAAACCACGTCTTGTTGCAAAGGGGTTTCATCAGCAAGAGGGAATTGATTTTTCTGAGACCTTCAGCCCAGTCATTAAACATGCCACAATTCAGTAAGTGATCTCTATTGCAGTAACATATAAATGGCAGATTCAACAATTAGATGTTCAGAATGCATTCTTGCATGGTGACCTCGATGAAACTGTGTATATGCTTCAACCCTAAGGCTACGTTCATCCTCAACATCCCCATCATGTGTGTAAACTTCACAAGTCTCTGTATGGCTTACGCCAAGCCCCTCGTTCTTGGTTTTCCAAACTCTCGACACAACTCCAGTCAATGGGTTTCATTGAAAGCAAGGCAGACACCTCTCTTTTTATTCTCAGAGACTTGAACTATGTAATCTACATCCTCATTTATGTAGATGACATCTTGATCACTGGCTCCAGCACCACCATCATTAAGACTATTATTAGTACACAACAAGCCTCTTTTGCTGTCAAAGATCTCGGCACCTTACACTACTTCTTGGGAATCGAAACACTGTGGTGCATAGATGGAGTGTATTTAACTCAGTGTAAATATATTGCTGAATTACTGCAAAGAACAAAGATGGAATATGTCAAGCCCTGTACTAGCCCCATGGCTTCCACATGTCGCCTAACTTCTACAGGTGGGAATCCATTTGAAGATGTTCCCCTCTATAGCAGTGTTGTGGGCAGCCTGCAATACTTGTCTTTTACAAGGCCTGACCTAACTTTTTCAGTTCACAAAGTCAGCAAATATATGCACCAACCTCTTGAAAATCATTGGATGACTGTGAAACGTATACTCCGCTACCTTAAGCACTCAATTTCAACTGGTCTATGCATCACCCACTACAATGATTTCACCCTGCAAGCTTATTCAGACTCTGATTGGGCAGCAGACATAGATGATCGTCGATCAGTAGGGGCATACTGCATTTACATGGGGTCTAACCTAATCTCTTGGAGTTATAAACAACAACCAACAGTAGCACGCAGCAGCACTGAGGTTGAGTATAAAGCACTAGCCAATACAGCTGCTGAGATAACTTGGTTCCAGTCAGTTATTCATGAACTTGGTCTGTCTCCGCAGCGTAGCCCCGTCTTGTGGTGTGATAACATCGGGGCTACTTATCTCACATCAATCCCCAAATTTCATGCAAGGACCAAACACATTGAAATTGACTTTCATTTTGTCCACGATAAAGTCAGCAACAATGAACTCACAATCCAATTTATATCCAGCAGTGATCAGTTGGTTGATGCTCTTACAAAGCCTTTGCCACCGGGGAAATTCAAACAGGTTCTAATCAATTTGAATGTTCATCAACTACCCTCCAGATTGAGGGGACATGTAGAAGAACAAGTAATGGGCACTGATCTTAGGGATGAAGATCAGGAGGATGATCCACCAGTTGTCCCGTAATTACAGCAACAGATGCAGCAGCAGAGAGGAATCCTCCATAAATTAGTTGATTTGATTATGAAATTCAAAATAGAGATGTTACATAACAACAGTTGTTACTATCATAATGTAAATGCTATATATATATATATATATATATATATATATATATATATAGCAATACGTGTACAGAGATTAATCAAGCAAAAACAAAAGTTAAAAACACAATTGTTATCTTCTTAAACTCTACTGCTTTCTTTAATCTTTCAAAGGTCCTATAGCAGCAGCTAGTGAAGACGCAGTATCCACCAACTAGATCTTCTGGTGTCCTCATTAATTTTGTTTAATCTGTTATCTGGCCTCCAAACTCAGCTTGAACTTGAGATAATTGCATCTCCAAGAGAAGTATAGCTACCATACTATAAACAAATCATCGTCATAATTTAAGCTATATAGGAATATATAACTCAACAAGTGCTCAGTGCATGGTTTTTTATCCTCTTGTCGAAGAAATTAAGAAAATGCTTACTGTTTAAGAGGGATAGTGTCGCTGCTGTTATGCTGGTTGCCGGAGAGGGAAAGGAGAGTGGTCGTGGCTGGTGGTTATGCTCCCTTGCAAGTTCCCTATAAATATTTTTATTCCCCAGTCGTTCTCCTCCCCTGTTCTGTCAATCTCCCCCCTGGAACCGTAAAATCTCCTCTCCTCTGTTCTTAACTTTCTACTTTCTACGTAAATTTCCTCCTCTATTATCACTTTTCTCCTCTCTACCATGTAAATCACCTCCTCTGTCTATCAATCCTCCTCCCCTCTCTGCGTGCTGTGAACGGTGACATTTACAGGGGAAAGATGCAACTCTTTGGCATGCATGTTGCGTGGGGTTGCTGCCTCTGAAGTTGCAAAGACGTGCCATGCATTATCAAGTATCGGAACAGTACAGGCACACTGCAGATTTTGAGAAGATGAAAGTGTGATTTGGTCTCTTAATTTGCAATTGTTCTAATTACATCCTCAATTGGTTTTAAACTTTTAATTTTAGACAGTTATATCCCCGTTAGAATTTCAATAGCATCCTTAGCTTTGCGCGTCTTTTTTATTTTGGTCTCTGATTTTTGATTTGTGCGATTTAATTCTCAATTGACCATTAGACTCGGCCCCTGGTTTCGCATAATTGGCTTGAAAAAAAATCAACTTGGTCTCCGAAAATTCCAATCTCATCAATTGAACCCGAATTAAATTCAATAACTTAATTTCTCATTGACCAAGCCCTTAATAAAATTAATTTAACCAATTTAAAGTATAATTAAGTCATTGCACTTAACTAAACCCTTCAATTGGACCCTAAATTAATTCTCAAACATAATTACACTTTTAAATTGGCAAACGATTAAATCGAATTGTCTCATAAAAATAAAATTATATCTTTTGACTTAATTTTTACGCAGATTTATCCAATAATAAATTACTTTAGCCTTGAATCTACATCATCCTTCATTTCTGGGCACAAAAGAGGTACGATCGAGCTCTCGAAAATATCCAAAATTTTCACCTTGATTTCCCTACTGACATCGGCCCCCTTTTATTTTATTTTTGCTATTTTTGGGTAGATTTAGGGAGTAACCCAAAATTAGATTATGATAGTTGTCCCCTTCTTCACAATGCTTATGACTGAAGTCTTATAAAAGACTTTAGATAGTAAGCGTTGTAAAGAAAAAGAAAGATGGTCTCATTGTAAGGGGTGACCTACCCAAGTGAGAATAGTTAAGATGATCTCATTGTAACGGATGACCTACCCGGGTTAGAATAATTAGGATGGTCTCATTATGATGGGTGACCTACCTGAGTTAGATGGTTAAAATGGTCTCATTATGCTGGGTGACCTACCTAGGTTACAATAGTTAAGATGGTCTCATTATGCTGAGTGACCGACTCGGGTTAGAATGGCTAAGATGGTCTCATTATGATGGGTGATCCACCGGGGTTAGATTGGCTAAGATGATCTCATTATGATGGGTGATCTACCTGGGTTAGAATAGTTAAAATGATTTCATTATGCTAGGTGACCTACCTGGGTTAGATTGGTTAAGATGGTCTCATTATGACGGGTGATCTATTCGGGTTAGAATAGTTAAGACGGTCTCATTATGACAGGTGACCTACCCGGGTGGAAGATGATGAGGGTCTCATTATGACAGGTGACTTACCCGAGTGGAAGATGGAGGAAAATTTTCTCGTTATACTGGGTGACCTACCCATCTTGAGGAACGAATCAACACTAGTCCTTAATTCATATTCTCTTCCATGGTTTCGTTGACCCGAGATTTTTTTTTGGAAACATAGGTCCCCACTTTTCATTGTAGCCTTCCTCGAGTATTTGTTTGACTGATTTGTTCTTTTGAACTTGAATGTGCTCCACGCGCTACCCTCTTTTATATTTTTCATGCTCGGTGAAGAGACTTTTGGTTTCTTATAAGGCTCTTTCTTGCACCATTGAAGCTTGCTCTTTATTATTCCTTTATCATTACTCTTTCCATGATGACTCAAGAAGTTATTTTTAAAAGAAAAACTTAAAATCTGGTTTTGTTCATGTAAATTGAAACGTTTAATGCAAATCACCATTTTTAAGCAACGGTGTTTTAGAAGTTTTATGATGCTACCCATTTAGGCTTTGGTTCACTATTGATCCTTATGTGCGCCTTTTGCCCCTGGTGTGGTGTTTAAGTAAAATAAATAAATAATAAAAATAAATGTTATGAGATCATGCGCTTTTTGAAGAAAAAGGTTTCTTGTAATGAGAATCCATGGCCAAATTTTATTTTATTAATTGGGAGGTTACAACATATATTAGGCATAATATTTCTTTATAGAGTCAGAATTCACTAGTCTAAGTAGATCTTCTCCATCCATTCTAGATAACAATAAAGCTCCTCTCGAGAATGGTTTCTTCACCACATAAGGGCCTTTATAGTTTGGGGCCCATTTACTTTGATATTCTCCTGGTAAAGGCAATATTTTTTTTAGTACCAAATCTCCTTCTTGGAATTTTCTAGGTTGAATTTTCTTGTCATATGATTTGGCCATCCTTTTTTAATATAACTGATAGTGACAAATTGCAACTAACCTCTTTTCGCTAATCAAATTCAATTGTTTATATTTAACTTTGTCCATCCTACTTCTTCTAGTTCAAAGTCTATCAATACTTTTAATGATGGGATTTCCACTTCTAAAGGCATCACCACCTCCATTCCATACACCAACATGTACGGGGTGACTCCTGTTGATTATTATTATTATTATTATTATTATTATTATTATTATTACTGCTAAAATAATAAAATTATTAAATTATTCTGAACAATAAAAAAAACTCAAACTTTTAACAAAAGAGTAAGCAAGAAAAAAAAAGTCAACTTATTATTAATGGAAATAACAAAATTACCCCGAAGAATAAAAAAAACCCTAAAAACTTTAACAAAACAGCAAACAAAAAATAAAATAAATGACAAAAAAATATTATTAGGTTAAAAAAAATCATTTGACTTGAACAATAAATAAAAAAACAAAAAAACAAAGGGAGAAAAGGAAAAAATATTAATTGTTAAATGATTACCAACACAAATTAAAATTTAAGAACTAAAATGAATAAAAACATAATCAAAACAAAAGAGAAAATAATAAAAATTCAAAACCGAAATTAAGAGCATATACATATAAATATGGACAAAATATATGCATTATTTTAGAAGTATCAAAAAAATTAAAGGAATTAAAATCAAATAAAAAATTAAAAGAATAAGGGTCAAAATAAAGAAAAATATATGATCAATTTCAATCAAGTAACAAAATTTAAAAAAAAAATCCAAACTTCTATACCAAAAAACATTAAAGGATTTAAAATCAAACCCAAAATTAAAATAATAGAAACCAAAATGAAAGCCAAATATATACTTAATTTCAATTGAAATACGGAATTTAAACAAATCAAAACTTATATAACAGAAAGCAATACCAGAGAGAAAAAAAAAAAGAAAGATTGAATTGAAAACACCATAAACCAAAAGGACTTCCATGTAATTTAGGTTCCAAGAAAAAGAAAGGAGAAAAAAGAACAATCAACACCATCACATTTTCGATCATTGTACGACACCACATGCACCACCATGTGGAAGAGGATGTGGTGACACATGTTACGCCGGATGGAAATTTTTCACTACTAATCGACGCCGCACATGCCGCCTGAAAAGAGCATAAGGAAGAAAATTGTTGACGTCTAGCCGATACACCAATAGTATTTTGCAAAAAAAATTTAAAAAATATTACTTTTACACTCCTACAACCAACTCTTAATTTTTTTATTTTCTTGGGACATATTCATATTTGTATTGTTTTGAAAAAAAATTAAAAAACCAGAAATACTTTGCCGACAACTTTTAATTTTTATCTTATTTAAATCCAAGGCTTAAATCTTAATGCATTGAGAGGAAAAACAGTAATTATACTATTATAATTAATAATAATTTGAGTATAGTTCTATAGTGTCTAAGCGATACGTATAACTATTTATTTAATATGTTTTTGATTTTGTTTTTATTGTCTCCTGGTATCCTTAAATATCCATTCACGAAAAACCATTGCCAAATTTCCAAATTTGCGTGCGTTAATATATATATATATATATAAAAAAAACCCCAACACCACCAGCTTCCTTATAGCTGTTGTCTAATCACTAATGAAGCTCTAAAGACCACCCACAATTTCCCAAAATCACCAATAAGCTATATGTTTTTTCCCACTTATTTCATCTTTATATATTATATTTGTTTTTAACATCAAATTAAGAAATGACACAGGCATTTGGATTATCCTCTACACGGCTAACATAGTAATATGGGGGCATCTGAGGATGATAGGACAGGTAATTAGCCAAAGGATCAGCTGGATCTCCCTTCTTCGGCTCTTCTTTTTTCTTCTCGGGCTCTTTTGCTGGTCCTACTGTAATTATTTCTGTGTGACACAGCTTTCTCAGTTTGGCCACTATGTTTACTGGATCAACATCCCCTGTCACTGTCATCTTCTTGTCCTTCATCTCGATCGACACTGATTCCACCCCTGCAAAATTGCATCACAAATCAATCAAACCACTAAATCTTTCCTTTTTAAGAAACAAAATCATAAATACTTCAATGATTATCTTGATTCATAAGTTAATGACCATCTATATAGCTAGCGAGAAATCAATAAATAAACTCATTACCTGGAAGACCAGAGACTTTCTTCATGGCTGTTTTCTTGCCTTTCTCGTCATGCAACTCCACTTTCAACACAGCTTTCTGCAACAAAATAAGTTCATGTGAATCTTGTTATAAACCAATATCAAGAAGATGGTCAAGAAACAGTAATCACTTAAAATCAATACCAAATAACCTCAGAAACAATGACTAAATCAAACTGAAGCTAAGAAAACTTTCTAAATTATGGGAAAGAAGGAAGTTTTTCATCAATGTAATTTAATCGCCCTCGAGAAAAAAAAAATGCTTCCCTCATTTTTTCCATGCAACCATACAAGCCCTCTTCTAAGTAAAAATATATGGAGAGCGAGGAAAAAACGGAAAAAGATGATTACCATCGTCATTTGCCGAGCTCTGAAAGTTTTATTAGGATCCTTGACATCAGTAAGTAGTTCTTCACCTTTCTTTTTCTCTTCTACCTTCTCTGGCTCTTCTTCCTTCTTGGGCTCTTTTGAAGGTCCTACAGCAGCAGCGTGCGAAGACACATTAACAACTTCTTCCACCAACTCTTCTTGCTTCGTTGGCTCTTCTTTTCTCAGCTCATCTTCCTTCTCGGGCTCTTTTGAAGGTCCTACAGCAGCAGCTCGCAAAGACGCATTAACAACTTCTTCCACCAACTCTTCTTGCTTCGTTGGCTCTTCTTTTCTCAGCTCATCTTCCTTCTCGGGCTCTTTTGAAGGTCCTACAGCAGCAGCTCGCAAAGACGCATTAACAACTTCTTCCACCAACTCTTCCTTCTTCTTTTCAGGATCTTTCAGAGTTTCAACAGCAACCATATCTACGTGACACAACATTGGAATAAATTTCTAAGCTGTATAAACATAATATTTTATTTTCTTAGAAAGCTCATTCATCGTAAACACGCTAAGCATGAACAAATTTCAAAAACATTGGTTTATAGTATCAATTTCAATGATACATACAAAAACTTGCAACAAATGTTCATTGATCAAAACGATTACCAAAGTTTTATGCATTAATTTGAAACAAACCCACAATCAACTATCCTATATGTGGGTTTCAATAAGATTCGATTCCCAAAATCAACTACTTTGGTAATAGATAAGGAAATTAATGCTTAGAAGATAAGGAAATTAATAGATGACAGAAGAATTTGGATCTTCCTCCGCA
Organism: Salix dunnii; assembly: GCA_015731905.1. Taxonomy (NCBI): domain Eukaryota; kingdom Viridiplantae; phylum Streptophyta; class Magnoliopsida; order Malpighiales; family Salicaceae; genus Salix; species Salix dunnii. The sequence continues at coordinate 15,346,694 of CM027675.1, read as the reverse complement.
CTTGTAACATAAGAATATGGGGCATATGAGGATTACAGGACTTGTAAGCCTTGAAAAGCTCAACCACAGGATCTCCAGGCTCTTCTGCTGGTCCTATTGAAATTATTTCTGTCGAACACAGCTTTTTCAATGTGGTCTCGATCTGTGCTGCATCAATGTCGCCTATCACTGTCATCTTCTTGTCCTTCATATCCATGGATATTGAATCCACCCCTGCAAATCTCGCATCACAGTTGAAACCACATAATTAAAACAAAATACTTTAATGATGATCGTGATTTATTTTGCTTTATAAACTAAACAGCTATTTTTTTAAGGAAAAAATCATAAATACTTCAATGATTATCTTGATTTATAAGTTAATGACCATCTATATAGCGAGAAATCAATAAATAAACTCAATACCTGGAAGAACACAGACTGTCTTCATGGCGTTGCTCTTGGCATCCTCATCATGCAACTCCAATTTCAACACAGCTTTCTGCAACAAAATAAGTTCATGTGAATCTTGTTATAAATCAATATCAGGAAGATGCTCAAGAAACAATAATCACTTAAAATTAATACCACATAATCTCAGAAACAATGACTAAATCAAACTGAAATTAAGAAAACTTTCTAAATTATGGGAAAGAAGGAAGTTTTTCATCAATGTAATTTAATCAACCTCGAGAAAACAATGCTTCGCTCATTTTTTCCATGCAAGCATACAAGCCCTCTAAAAGAGAATTTACGGAGAGCGAGGAAGAAACGGAAAAAGATGATTATCACCTTCATTTGCCGAGCTCTGAAAGTTTTATTAGGATCCACCTTAACATCAGTAACTAGTTCTTCTAGTTCTTCACCTTTCTTTTTCTCTTCTTGCTTCTTTGGCTCTTCTTCTTCCAGCTCTTCTTCCTTCTTCTTGGGCTCTTTTGAAGGTCCTGCAGCAGCAGCTCGCGAAGACGCGTTAACAACTTCTTCCACCAACTCTTCTTGCTTCGTTGGCTCTTCTTTTCTCAGCTCATCTTCCTTCTTGGGCTCTTTTGAAGGTCCTACAGCAGCAGCTAGCGAAGACGCATTAACAACTTCTTCCACCAACTCTTCTTTCTTCTTTTCAGGCTCTTTCGGAGTTTCAACAGCAACCATATATACGGGACACAACATTCTCAACTTTCTCACTATTTGTATCGGATCAATATTGTCACCCGTCACTGTACATAGCTTGGTAGTCATGTCCATGTTTGTTGTATAATTCCCTACAAATTCCCAAAACAAAAACACTTGATTAGTTTTTGTCAAATCTCCATTCTTCAGCAATGATGATCTTAATTGGTTAATTTAATACCTGAAGTTCTACGGATTCTATCCAGGGCTATCTTCAAAACTTGCTCATCATTAACATCCAGTTTCAACACGAGTTGCTGTGGAAATTACAAGAAAAAACATTTTTTGGGAGGTCAATATCAAGATCAAGAAACAGCGAGAATTAACACTACCAATTGAAAACAAAGGAGTTGCAGATCACGGAATACCCAAGAATCGCTTATAAATTATTCAACAAATCAACTGAAGCTAATTATAAGATTCTCACAGTTACAAAAGGCAAGTTTCTAGTGAAAGAAAAGGTGAATGAAACTAGATCTGAAAGAAATGAAAACTCCACTAAATCTGCCGGGCATGCACATAAATCCTCTTTTACACACACAGTTCTTACCTTCATCTCAATAGATTTGAGAGATCAAAGGAAAAATTGCAGATCACCGGAGCCAACAAAAAAGGATAAGAGGAGAGAGGGCTCAAAGTAGCTATGTAGATTGTTGACCTTGAAGGTTCATAAGTAGTTTAAGGTAAATTTCAAATTCAATCCATAAAGTTTAAAAGCATTATCAATAAAACCACAAGCTTGATGCAATCTAAAACACAAAAAATATAGAGTTTCGGCCAAAAACAAAAGGTGAGAAGATAACACTCTAATTCATAGTTTTATTGCTAAAGTAATAGTTTAATAGATATTTTTATAAGATTTATAATTTTTTAAATAAATCAAAAATCAATATTTATTAGATAATAAAATTAGATTTACTAGACAAAAATAAAAATAACATCAAATCCTAAATTAAAATCAAAGAAAAGAATAAAAGTAGTTCAAACAATATCTCATGATCTAATTTGGAGTCTTTTAAATGAGACTGGTAAAGCTATTCATTGGGATTTGGTAAGTTGATATAAACGAAAACAATATGGGAAAGATAACAAGCATGAAAACATAAAATTTTATTAAAAAGAGTTTTCACACAGGAACCCTAATTCGCAATTTATAATTGGAAATTTTTATTTGATAAAGTCTATCTCTCTAGTTGACAATTCATTAACTAAGTTAGAACCCAACATTTGTTTAGTAAAAAAAAAAAAAAAGAATTTTAACTCGAAAAATAAAGACAGCATATAATTCAAAATTATGTTAAAACTCTAAAAAAATGAGAAGGAAAATAACAAAATTGACTAAAATTTTATCTTTTAAAGTTCGACTCCTTCTAGCTAGCTAACCAACTATAAAACTAGCTTGTAAAATCTCTTATTTATTTAGAATGATTAGGTCTGTTCTTGGATATGGATTTGTCTCGACTATCTACAAACAAGTTTTTTAGGCCTTTTTACATTATCCTCTTGTGAAAACTTTACAACCAATTATTCAGAACAATCAAACTCTTTAGATCCATCTACATCATAAGTTTTTATTGCATTTTTAGTTAAACAATAACATATAAATTAACATTAATTAGAGATATATCCTTATGTGATGATGACTCATGGCTATATAAATTTTTAATATCCATCACATTCGTTTTGTTTCAATCTCCAATAATTTATCTCCTTACAACTTATTTACATCTCTTCAAGGAGTCAACTTTTATTTTTTTTCTCACTATATTTTTCATGAAATATGGCAGTTATATTAAGTAGTTATAGTTATTAAAAACATAGCTCAACAGAGAAATGAATACAAAAGGTATATAATTCAAAAGACTTGCATAACAACACCTCGCAAACCAAACCAACTCATTAAAAACTTTTCAGTAAAAAAGCTATAACCATGCGACTCAATAAACTTCTCTAAGAACTCCTTAATTAGCTAAACAATTTGTAGCATGATTCTTCTCTTTATAAATATGCTCCAAAGGCATAAAAAAAGAAGCAAATTGCATGCAATGGTAATATCATTGAATTTATCTTGCAAGCATTATGGCCATATAATATTGTTTCTTGTAATACAAGTAATAGTAGTATAAGGGGGTGTTTGGGAGTGTGGTTGTTGTTGCTTTTCAAAGTGCCTTTTGTGCTGAAATGCATTAAAATGATGTTTTTTTATTTTTTTAAAATTATTTTTGATATCAGCACATCAAAATGATCTAAAAACACTAAACCGCCGGTTTTAAAAAAAGAAAACGAAAAACAGCAAAAAACAAATTGAATCGCAATGTCAAATGGGGCCTAAGAATCAAATTGACATAACCTGAACTTCATTGGAGTTCATATAGCCTGTAGAATATGGGAAAATAAAAAGAAATTTCCCTTCATGATCTCTTATAACACCACCATTTGTTAAATACCCTAATTTGTCATTTAAAGACACAACAATAATCCATTTTAGATATCCATGACAAATCATTTTTTTAATTTTATCTTCTTGGTCCACATAAATAACCATTTAGTGAGTATATTAAATCTAACCTATAAAAATCCTTCAAGTTGTTGCTACACTATAATTATATTGTCACAACCATTTAAATAAATTTTGTTTTTTTTCCAAGAAAAATCTCATCCCACACCTCTTTACCTGACTGATCTTTCAAGTATCGAATTCTCCGTTCTACATTAATATTCTTTGCATGAAGACAATTTTCTTTGTTGTGTAAAATGGAATTTTCATTATATCATATATGACCTTGATTAAAATTCTATTTTACAGAACAAAGAAAATTAGTATTCTTTGAAAATTGAAATATTTCATTAAAATTCAATGTCTTCAATGAACAAAGTCTTTCATCTATCGATAGAATCCTGTCTTTCCAAAACCTAAGACGAATCATAATATTTCCCAAAACTAGTTTCTAAGTGGAGCTGTTTCTCGAATGAGCTTTGAAATGAAGGCTCAAGTATGTTACATACATATAAGCAACTTGAATTACACCTCAAAGAATCTACCACTCACTTAATATAATTCATTCCAACATTAAGATGAATTAAAATCTGGTCACTTAATAGCTAAAAAAATGGGCTCATATGTAAATTTCCAACAAAATTGAAAGGCTCCGTCTATTTTACTCGTGCTATTTACTCTTGTCCTCTTACTTTCAACCCAATCATCTCTTAAAAAAACATGTAATTAAATGCTAATTTGGACTTAAAAAAGCTCAATCATGCCAAAAAAAATTAAAATCAAATTGCAAATAAATAAAAAACCATTTTCTAATTCATCAGTAACATATGAGATGATGCACAACGATTTTTAAATGGTGAAAATGCATACCATTTAGCTTTTCCTCTAATTTTCCCATCCTTTAATCTACTATATTAAATGAAAACTTGACATGTAAAATATATATTGCATTCAAGTGTTTGTTTGAACCAGATATTAAGAGTATATTTATTTTTGTGTTCTAAAAGTATTTTAAGAAAAAAAAAGATTTTTTTTTATTTGTATTGAGTTTTTTTTATGTTTTAGATTGTTTTGATATGTTCATGTGAATGATATTTTTTAAAACATTATTATTTTAATATATTTTTTAATAAAATATATATTCTAAAAAATAGTCACTATTATAATATTAGCAATACCCTAACTGTTTTTTAAAGAAATAGAGGGTAAAAATCACGGATTCAATTATTATTGTAAGTTTAGATTTTTGGAAGTTTGTTTTTTAAACTATTATTTATTTTGAAATGTACTAATATATATATATATATATATATATATATATATATATATATTCTTATATATTTTTAATATTATTATAATTAGAAAATACTAAAAATAATAATTTAAAATAAAACAAAATCAAATTTTCAATGAAAACCGGTACCACAGCCGCGAAAGTACTCCTCATTTTTTCCATGTCATGTTTTTTCTGTCCCATGCTCCCACCCAAACAACTTCTCTTTCAATTATTAGCTCCACCCATATTCAATTGTTATGGAGGGAAATAAGTCGGAAAAGTAGATAAGACTACCACGTGGCCATGTCTTCAAAAACTCTCTATACAGACCATCATTGAGCTCCTCTCCTGCGACAGCCATGAATGATTGGTTGAAAAAACTAAGCACGTGATAGTAGGGCCTGTCTGAGAAGACTACACAAAAGTATGAAATATCTCGACGAGCCGGGATAAAAAATGCAAAGATTTGACTGTTTGTTGGGCGGGTAGATACATGTATGGCAGGCACTTGGGCACAATTTCGTTGACTCTTGCGACTGGAGCGAACCTTCAAGGATAAATAGGAAACTATGAATTATTGCCTATAATCTAAATAGCTTGCCTCACCAAACAAATATTTGTTTAAAATTAAATTTTATAACTTCTCCGTATATGTATTTCAAATCTGATATGTATTCTTAAAAATTTATATATTTTTATAAAAATTCGTGCTTAATAGAACTTCAGGATAAAAAAATTAAATATTTATTATCTTACTCATGTTTATAGTATTACAGAAAAATTCTCACTCTTAAGAATTTTTTATATTTTAAAAAATATAATTTTTAATATAGCAAAGCACAGGACAATTGACTTGTTAAATCTATAACTAAAAATCCTTATTTAAAAAATAATAATTCTCAAAAGACATTGTTTTTCTGTTTCTGTTACTGCTATCAATAATGGTGCAAGTAGGTTATGCATGAGTTTTTACTTGAACGTTTATTAATTATGATACTGAATATAATTTCCATTACATTTTTTTTTTGTTAAGAATCTCACATCTTTCTAATTTATCTTTCTTTACAAAAAAAAAAGGAAAGTGATAGGCTTATATATTCATAGGTTATATGGATATGTTCAAAGTCCTATGCAAAGTTTTATCATGTTAAATAATATATCAGATGAAAATAATCATAATTTTGAATTTTGACCACTAAATTATGCTCATGTCTTATCATTGAATTTTATAGGCCATGTTATAGAGAAAGTTAAGCTTGAATACCGCTAATAAGGTTGAGAAGTTTTTCAAATTAAATCTACAATTTAATTGATCAATTGCTTAAATTTTATTATCAGATTCTATAGGCTATGTTATATATTAAAGTTAGCTGGATAACGCTAAATAAGAATAAAAAGTCTTTCAAATTAAACAAAAAAAAATTATTTTTGTTAATTTTATTATCTTTCTTTTTACTTTTAAAATTTTCATATAATTAGCCTTCTCGTTTTCCTTAATTATTGACATGATACTTTTATTGAGAAATAGAAAATAAGATATTTTTATTTAAAAAAAAAAAAAATACTTTTTAAGAAAATATAAAAGAAATTATTTTGTTTAATACGACACCGTAAATGCAAGCACTGCGAAGGTTTTTTTTTTTTTTTTTTTTATTTGTTTTGGGATTTTTAATATCTTGTCGTTTGATTCTTCAAGGTGTTTAGAATCTAAGAAATCTACTCATCTGCAGCAAAAAAGATTTCCTTTCCTTTTTCGTTTATTTTCACAAAAATTCTCTCCAAACTCACACCCCTATAATGGAAGCTTTGGCGGTTGAGATTGGAAAAGCATTTCTCAGCAGCGCTGTTGATTTTTTGATCAAAGGGTATGGTTCTGGACTGGTTGAGGGCTTCTTCAAACACCGAAAGCACGATGACAAGGAACTGCCGGAGAAGTTGAGGGACACACTGAACGTTGTGAATGGCCTGTTGGATGACGCTGAGGAGAAGCAGATCACTGTAGAAGCTGTGAAGATCTGGCTTGATGCTATTAAAGATGCTGTCTATGAAGCTGAAGACTTGTTGGACGAGATTAATTATGAAGCTCGATCATCAGATCAGTTGGAAGCTGGATCTCAAACTCGCACTCCTCGGATGCGAAACCTTTTGTTCTGCTGTATCTCTCCTCTTAGCAAGAATCTGGTGGAGGAAGAGTTAGCAGAAAACTTAAAAAATATTTTCAACAAGCTGGAACGATTGAAGAGAGAAGCTCCTACCATCGATCTAATTAGGCGTGTTGGAGTTAAAAGATCTTACGATCCTCCATCACGCTGTTTGCCAACAACTTCTCGTCTCGGTGGTTCTCGTGTTCATGGCAGGCATGATGCGAAGCAGGCCATAAAGGACCTTCTGCTATCAGATGATGCAAAAATGAAAGGCTTAGCGGTAGTTGCCATAGTCGGCATGGGTGGGATTGGTAAAACAACACTCGCAAAGTTTGTCTACGATGATAGAGAAGTAGAAGAATGGTTTGATTTGAAAACATGGGCCCATGTTTCACAAGTGTTCGATGCTCTCAAGCTAACAAAAGATATTCTCAAGGGGGTTGGTTTATCAGACTGTGATAACATGACTCCTGAGCAGCTTCACTGTGAGCTCGAGAAGAAGGTTTCTGGCAAGAAATTATTGCTCGTCTTAGATAATGTTTGGAGCGATAATCAAACTCTGTGGGACTTTTTGATCACACCTCTGCAGTCTGGGGCACGAGGAAGTAAGATCTTGGTTACAACACGCAACAAAAATATAATGACAGCCTTGCAAAATGTTTCGCCTTATCATTTGCAACGAATGAGCGTCGATGATTGCTGGTCATTGTTTTCAGAATATGCATTTAACGGAGAAAGTTGCAATGCACGCTCACTGTTTGAAGAAAAATTTCGTTCAGAAATAGTGGGAAAGTGTGATGGCTTACCTTTAGCTGCAAGATCACTTGGGTGTCTCCTGAGGTACCGAACAGATGTCGAGGGTTGGAAAGAGATATTGGAGAGCAATGTATGGAAACAGCGTAGTGAAGGCGTTCTTCCTGCCCTAAGAGCAAGCTATGATGATTTGCCATCATATCTAAAGCGATGCTTTGCTTACAGTGCAATTCTTCCTAAGGGTCATGTATTTACAAAAGAAGAACTAGTCCTTTGGTGGATGGCTGAAGGTTTTCTAGTCCCCCATGATGGAAGTATGGAGATGAAACTAGGATACGAGTATTTTCAAGATCTTGTATCGAGGTCATTCTTTGAACAAATCGATGACCATTCTCCAAACTTTGTCATGCATGACCTCACAAATGATTTGGCAAAACTTGTGTGTGGAGATTTTTCCTATAGTTTGGTGGATGATGATGGTGGTTCACGTGATATTTCTAGGAGGACTCGTTATCTATCATATGCAGTAACAAGAAATGAAGACCTAAAGAGTGTCAGAGGCATTGATGCAGTTCAGAATTTGCGCACTTTTATGCCCATGTCAACGAGGGGTTGGTCTAACGGAGGCTTTAATAGCGAGGAAATTCATAATTTGTTGCCAAGATTCAAGCGTCTGCGAGTGTTATCTTTGTCCGGGTATGATAATGCTGGTCAATTGCTGGATTCATTTGGCAACTTGAAGCATCTACGGTTTCTAAATCTCTCCAGAACATCAATGGACAGGCTGCCTGAAGTGCTTTGTGCCTCGTACAATTTGCAAACATTAATCTTGAGTGGGTGCAAAAATCTTATTGGGCTACCGGCCAAAATGATGACGTTGTCCAACTTGTATCATCTCGATATTACAGAAACAGGATTGCAAGACATGCCACCACAGATAGGCAAACTGAGAAGGCTCCAATTGTTGACTGATTTTTTTGTGGGTACGCATGAATCGTCCAGCATCAAGGAGTTGGGAGAGCTCCAAGATTTGAAGGGAGAACTTTGTATTTGGAACCTTCAAAATGTTCTCGGTCCTCAAGATGCTTCGGATGCAAATTTGAGGGGCAAGAGGAACCTTAAAGCACTAAGCTTGGTATGGAGTGCTGATACTGGTAATTCACCGCATCAACAAGGCATACTTGAGCGATTACAGCCTCATAAGGATATTGAAGTGCTATCTATTGATGGTTATGGAGGTGAAATACTTCCAACATGGGTAGGAGACTCTTGTTTTTCGAAACTTGCATCTTTGAGCCTCGTTGAATTTAAATACTGCCGCTTGTTACCACCACTTGGTCAACTATCATCTCTAAAAACACTCTTGATCAAAGCATGGGATGGAGTTGAGATTATCGGTCCTGAGTTCTATCGAAGGTGCATTTCCACAAATAATCCCTTCGAATCCCTTCAAACCTTAATTTTTGAAAGGATGCCGCAATGGCACGAATGGGTACTATATGATGATTGCAAAGCTTTCCCTCTCCTCCAAGAGCTACGGATAAGAGAATGTCCCAAGCTAACAAGAGCCCTGCCCGGCCGCCTTCCTTCTTTATTGGAACTCGAGATCAAAGAATGCCCGCAGCTTGTGCTTTCACTTCCAGTGTCTCCAATCATTAATAAAATGATGTTATCGAATGATCATGCAGAGGTGAAGCTAGTGAAACTGTCTTCTGGGTGCAGTCTCAGACTTTTCTCATTCGAAGCCTTACATTCCCTACCGACAGAAATGGGGAAATTGGGTTGTGGTTTCACTACTTTGCTAAGCATTGATATCTTTGGTGCTACAATCAAGTGGCTCCCAGTAATGCTTTTCCCCAGGTTAAAGCAACTTTCCATCTGGACATGCTTAAACCTTGAATCTCTCTGTGTACAAAAGGAACCTTGTAGCCATTCTGAATGTACCAGTAGTATACGTTACAGACCAGATTTAGAAAAACTCTCATTACATGATTGCCCAAAACTGAAATCATTCCATTGCATCCTCCCTTCCTTGGTGAATCTTAAAATATATCACTGTAATGGAATTGAGTCATTTCCGAGAGTTGATTTATCCCCCAAGTTAGAATCACTTAAGATCCAAGGTTGCAATAAACTGCTTGCTGGCCGGAAGCAATGGAATTTGCAAAGATTCCCTTCTCTTTCTCGCTTCTGTTTCGGTGCATGTGAAGAAGTGGAGTACTTCCCCGAGGAAGGTATGCTCCTACCCTCAACCCTCACCTCTCTTGGAATCCGTAATCTTCCAAAATTGAAATCTCTGGACAGCAAAGGGCTTCGGCACCTCACTTCCTTGAGAGAATTGATCATCAAGTACTGCTCAAAGCTACAACCTATTCCAGAAGGGAGCCTGCCCTCTTCAGTCTCTGTACATACCGTGCCCTGACCCTCGCTGGAGTTTGCTCCAAGATTTCTTCAGTTGCTGTAAGGTCCAACCTATTCCAGAAGGGGGCCTGTCCTCTTCAGTTGCTGTAAGTACCCTGTCCTATCCATGTGAGTAACATTTCTAATGATTTCTTCTTTTCTGGGCTCTTGCTGGGAAATTCAGTGTGAGAATGGACATACAGCTTGCTCTTCGTGCTGCCGAAAACTTCAACACAAGTGTCCTTCTTGTGCTATGCCTATTGGCTATAACCGTTGTCGTGCCATTGAGAAAGTTCTTGAATCACTGAAAATACCATGCTCCAATAAGAATTATGGGTGCAAAGAAAGCATTTGTTACAGTAAGAAATACGAACATGATAGGAGTTGCAGTCATGCTCCATGTACATGACAAGAATCACTCTATTTATAACCACAAGAACTTCAAGTAGCTCTGCATTTTTGCAGGAACTACTCCTCCATTTTATCAGTCATGATCGATGTATTCCAGTAACACAAACTATCTACAAGACAAAGACTTCAATCCTTAATCAGTAAAAACTGGGAACAAAGGGATGGATATATATTTCACAAGAAGATTTAGAATCACTCTACCGAATGATATTATAATAAGAATAATGGAGGAACTGTTACTACTTTTAGTTGACAGCCAGAAGATGTATAAAGCAATTAGATAGAGGTATTTAGGTATTAGTAAGAATCCTTACCTAACCTTAGTTAGCTAAAGTACATGCCAATATTCCAGTTAAGTAAGCATATGCTAGCGGGCGGTAATATTCAATGATAAAAACTGTAGGCTCTCATCATTCATCTGCACCTATTTTAAATCATCTCTAAATTAACTCAGTTCATTGTTTATTTTTGAGTGTTATCTTAATTGCTTTTGTTGATTTGTCATTATCCCTTGCATGCATAATTATATGTTTCTACGACAAGTATTATTTACTTCGAATAAGTTTGGTACTTGTCTTCCACTACAGACCTAACTTACTCCCTTAGCTTTGAAGGTGATAGATGTCAATATCATTTACCTAAATTAATTACTCCATGTTTTTTTAACGTTTTTAAATGGTTTTGACACAAAGATGTGGATATGTGTTTGCAAATTCCAGTCAAATCTTCTAGCAAATCATTAGAAAAGGTTATGAAAAAAGATATTCTATCATAAATGAACAAGTTTAGAAGTGAAATACCAGCATCAAACGAAGGTATATATGAATGGGCAGATTTTGCTCCCACAAGTTGAGTAATGAATTATTTATTTTTAATCAGACCTCCTGTTTTCCACTTCATGGGCGGCCAAAAAATATAAATAAACAGCAAGAAAAGGCCAATAAGAAGTAAGAGCCGTGTGTTTGTACAGTCTATTGTCTAGTTCAGCTTTTTGTTAAGTGCTTGAAAGAAAATTTTCATGATATCATCAAATCTAGGTGGGATTTCGTCAATCACTACTAGGAAACTTCCTCGAAACCTCCTGGCAGAAAAAAAATTATGCTTAATACGATGGTAAAGGAGCAAGAATTTCAAGAACACAACGCTACGAAAGAGAATATGAGGAAAGTAGATATTATCTCGCAACAAGCAAGTTTCAGAATTTTATTATCCTTCAAGAAGAGAATGCATGAGTCCAATGAGCTAGCTTGTGTGTGTGTGCGTGTGTATTGATCAATAACTATATGTTCAAATGCTATCAAAATCAGAGTAGTATAAAAACACTAATGGAGACTCCATCTTTCTGAAAATTTAAAATATTTTTGGGGGATTAAGTTAACTGCTTTTTGGATCAGGAGGTCATGATAAGGTAATGTATGGCAGATTATTAATAATTGATATTTGGAAGTTGGTATCTTGCACTTTCCAAGCTTCATGACACTAAAGTCGGCGTCTCTTTTTGCCCTATCCCATCCCTTTTCAGAACCAACTCATTCTTCATCTGAATAGATAGTCTCTTTCCTTTTTTGTATATAACAACCGCGCGGTCTATATCTTTTCCAATCATCACTTGATATCACACAGAAAAATGGCAGCAAATGATGTGCCATGTTGCGAGCCCATGTTTTGGACATATCTAATCATATGCATGGCTCTAGTGTGTTTTGCTGGCCTAATGTCTGGTCTTACATTAGGACTTATGTCTCTTAGTGTTGTTGATCTTGAGATTCTGATCAAGGCTGGTCAGCCCCAAGAACGAAAGAATGCAGGTTCATATCAACATCTTTTCACCACATACTATATTTTCTTCTAACTGAGTTTTTTACATGTTATTTATCGATCATGGCAGAGAAGATTCTGCCTATTGTGAAAAATCAGCATTTACTGCTATGTACTCTCCTCATAGGAAATGCTTTGGCTATGGAGGTATTTGCTTTGCCATGAAATATACAAATGTTGCAAATTTTTCAGTAAGATGTGATTAATTCTGATTTATGCGTTGAATTAAGGCTCTGCCTATCTTCATTGACGCCCTTCTTCCTGCTTTGGATGCTATACTAATATCAGTCACCCTGATACTTGCCTTTGGTGAGGTAAAGCCATAAGTTTTTGGGTTATCATGAGGAACTTGCATGGGTTTATCAACCAAAGTTTCCTAGGATGACACCTAATGTTGTTCTGCAGATTATCCCTCAAGCAGTTTGCTCTAGGTTTGGCCTGAGCATTGGTGCGAAACTGTCTATCGTCGTGAGGTTTATTGTTATAGTCCTCTTTCCTCTAGCTTATCCTATCAGTAAGGTAAGAGCTAGGAGCTTCGCAGCTTGTTTTTTTAAGGTTAAACATGTTATTAAGGATTTCTGTTCAAAATTGATTCCTCGTTGACAGCTCCTGGACTGGATCCTTGGGGAAAAGCATTCTGCACTTCTACAACGCGCAGAGTTGAAGACTTTGGTAGACATGCATGGAAATGAGGTCAGTGTATCTAAAAGAATCAAAATTTACAAGCTAAAAATAAAGCTCTGGTACTGGTGAGAGCTGAAAGTGATCGAAATCTTGAACTGTTAGGCAGGGAAAGGTGGAGAGCTGACACATGATGAAACCACTATCATTGCTGGAGCCTTGGATCTCACTCAGAAAACTGCAAAAGATGCTATGACACCCATGTCAGAAACCTTTTCATTGGATATTAATACTAAACTTGACGAGTACGCATGCCTTGTTTCGCCGTGAAATTTACTTCTGATATTTACATCTCATCTGATCCATGATTCATTTTCCTTTGTTAGGAAAACTTTGGGGTTGATAATAAGGAAAGGCCATAGCCGTATACCGATTTACACAGGAAATCCAACAAATATTATTGGTCTGATCTTGGTAAGCAAATGAGAGCTGCAATTGCTATTTTGGGTTTAAAGTAACATGCTAAACAATCATCTAAAATATATGCACAGGTGAAAAATTTAATCAAGTGTCGCCCTGAAGATGAAACACCAATAAGAGATCTAACTATCAGGAGGATTCCAAGGTATAAAATTTCCTGGCTGTACTTCGACAACTTTTATATATGTCTTGCATGCCACGATCTGTACAAAAACTTACTCCGTCCCTCAATATCTGTTGCAGGGTTCCTGATCTCTTGCCTCTCTATGATATAATGAATCAATTTCAAAAGGGTCATAGCCATATGGCTGTTGTTGTTATGAGTAAGGATGATGCTAGCGAGACTGTACAAAAAGCAAACTCGAAGCCTACCATGTTGGGGGGAAAGGGTAAAATTACTTGGCCATTCACATATTTTCTATGAAATTGGAAGAAAATAAAACCTATCTTTCTAAGTTTATGGTTGTAGTTTCAGGAAGTTATCAACTTGGTCAGAATGATCAATTCATCATTCCTGTGAACTCACCAACTGTGTATTCCAGTGGTACTGACATTGAGAGTCCGAAACCGATCAATTCCAGGAATCTAAAAGAAAATTTGCACCCAAAATTGCAGAATCAAGAACACCAACACGGACATCTTTCACATGAAGAATTGGAATTTCTGTCAGCTTCAGATGAGGAAGTCATTGGTGTTATAACCTTGGAAGATGTTATGGAGGAACTGATTCAGGTGATCAATAAATTATCTGTTACTTAAGACATTCACTCTGATTCGCATCAGGACACTCAGATATGAATATAACACTAAGAAACTTAAAATTAGTGTAACATTCTATCAACTTTCAGAAAATAATCAGTTTAACCGCAGAACTTTGGTGGATAATTTAAGGACTTAGCTCCATATGTTATAATTTCTGGTTAACATCTTGAATGTCTCTACATTTGCATGACTATTTTTGCAGGAAGAAATATTGGATGAAACTGATGAGTACGTAGATGTTCATAACAAGTAATGGCTACTTTCCTTTCTACTTGTATACTCATTCAGCTTAAACTTTATCAGCTACTCTTAAAAATCACTAACCACTTTGCCTTCATGTTCTTGAAAAGGATTAAAATCAATATGATTCCTCAGCGAAGATCACCATTAAGATCACCTGGAGCAGGAATGGCATCTCCCGTTTCTTCATATCATCAAAGTCCAGTATCTCCTATACTGCACTCACCAATACCACCATATGCTTACTCATCATTTATGAGGCCAACTCTTTCTGCTTCCCAGCCAGCAAAATCTGTTCCAAATTCTCCAGCACATCTTACAGGCTCTCCTCACTATTCCCCATCCTCCAATAAGGTATTGCTAAAATGTATTTAGTAATTGTGTTTGCTTCTACATATCGCTTACAGTGCATGTTTCTTTCCTGTTGCGGACAAGAGTATTCTTCTGACAGGTTTCAAGAAAATCATACGAGAGGCTGAGAGGGTCTGATGGTTTATAGTGTCTGTGACATGTGGGCTATTGGTGCTGGGATTTGTTTATAAAAAGGGACACAAAATGGGCCTCTCTGTAACTGGGATTATTTTGGGCTTCTCTATCATTTCTTTGATTTTTCAATCAGCTCAAAGTGGAAGGAGTAGTTTATATTTTATACCATACTCTTCTACTCCCATCCATTATCTTGATGAACTAGGCTTACGCCATTGAAATAAGGTCACTAGCAATATCAATTGAAATTTTAGGTCCCGAACAAAACCTAGTTCGGCCTAGGCTGTTCCAAGAGACATTTAAAGCCCATGCATCAAAGACTTCTTGAAATTAGAGAGAAGAATGGTTTCAGAAAAAGTGTTCAATACAGCCTGTTTTTTTTATGGGCTTTCGTCGAATACTCTAATATCAGCTTTGAACTTTTTTTTTTTTTTTTTTTTTTGGTAATGATCGGGGCTAAAAGCCCTTCTAAATTAAACGAGGAATAGTAGACCTAATCAGGTCATAGTACAGCAAAGTATAAACTCCTGCTGGTGGGTCAGTTATAATATCCGACCCCCTATCTAGCAAATCTCTAGTTAACCCAAAGTTCGCTAACCAATCTGCCACACAATTGGCCTCTCTGTAAACATGAAATAATCTCACTTCCCAATCCCTACCCAACATAGCTTTAATTTGCATAACAAGGTTATAATTTCTATCTACCCTCACAATTTTCCCATTAATAATCCCAACTACAACTTTGGAATCTGTCTCTAAAATTACCTTTCTAAACCCTTTCTCCCACGTAAGATGTAACCCAACATAAATAGCCCATAATTCTGCAGTTATGGACGAACAATAACCAATATTTCTCGCAAACCCCCCTAACCAAGTCCCCATATGGTCTCGTATAACTCCTCCAGCACCTGCCATCCCAGGGTTACCCTAACTGCACCCATCCACGTTGAGTTTGATCCATTCCTCTACTGGGTATTTCCAACCTATGCTATCGATCTTTGCATCGCCATTTGATCCATTACCACTTTGCAGCTGGTTCTTACTATCCCCAACCATTCTTCTTATAGCCAGGACAGTCCCAAACCAATTACCCCTGTCTCTTTCAAAAGTTCTGTTACATCTCTCTTTCCAAATATACCAAAGAGCTACGCCGAAAACTAGATTCCATTCCCCATTTCTCCTGCCTCTAGTCCTGAAGGATAAATTAGAGATTAACCATGTATACCAATTTTGACTGAAGAATAAATCCCTTTCCTTGACCCTAACAAAGACCTCCCAAATTCTCCGTGCTGCAGGGCAATCTCGAACTGCATGCATTAAAGTTTCCACTTCATTAACACAATGATAACAACATCTATTCTCTGTTAATCTTCTTCTCCATCTCATGTCATTAGTCATAATAGCATTATGTGCTACAGTCCATAGGAACACTCGGATACGCTCTATTCCTTTCCACTTCCAAATTATTCTCCATATAGGGTCCCGGTCTACAACCCCTCCTTCATCTCGAACCAAATAAGCTGACCGAATTGTGAATCTTCCATCCGAGGAGTGATTCCACACCACTTTATCATCTATCGCATCCTGCCTAGGAGGAATGTATCCTGCAATACCCATTACAACCTGCACAGGAATTAGGTGAGCAAAAACCTCCCATTTCCAGCTACCTCTACAGTCCACCATCTCCGCCACCGTACAGTTGAGATTGTCTATCTGAGCTCCTGGAATTAGATGATTTAAAATTGGACCATAGCTCTCCAACCAGCTATCCTTCCAAAACAAAGTTTGTCTGCCATTTCCTAAATTCCAGCTAGTATTCTGATTCACCACATTCCATTCTTTACATATGGACTTCCACAATAACGAATCTCTTGGGGATGTCACCGGATGCCCAGTACCCCTATTAGCTCTCATATACTTGTCTTTTAAGAACTGGACCCACATAGTATTTTCCTGCCGCATTCCCCAAGCCAATTTCATTATAAATGCTGTATTCGACGGTTCCATTTTTTTTAAACCCATCCCCCCTTCGTCTTTTGATTGACACATCGTCTTCCAATTAACAAGATGAATCTTGTCTCTGCCTTCTTTTTGGCCCTAAATGAAGCGCTTGCAAATTTTCTCTATCTCTTTGCATGTGTGCTTCGGAATAACCGCTGCTTGCATAGAGTATAAAGGAATAGTTGCTAGCACAGACTTACATAATGTGATCTTACCCGCCAGCGATAAACTATTAGCTTTCCACCTTGCTAACCTCTTTTGCAAATTCTCTAGTAAGTAACTATAAGTCTATCAGCTTTGAACTTGAGATAATCTAGTTTGTTCACAAAAATCACCCGTCAATCTTGAAAAATCTTCACCATGGAAGCCAATGGCCCCTGCTATCCTCCCAGCAAACATACAAAAAACACGAAACAATCCACCAGCACGACGGAAACTACAAGCAAATGCCAAAGGTTTTGCCAGCACCCCACCTTTCTATACAATAAATTTTCTAAGCTATATAAACACAATATTTTAATTTTTTAGAAAGCGCATTCATCGTAAGCACGCTAAGCATGAACAAATTTCAAAAACATTGGTTTATAGTATCGTTTTCAATGATTCATACAAGAACTTATAACAAATGTTCGCTGAACAAAACGATTACCAAAGTTTTATGCATTAATTTGAAACAAACCCGCAATCAACTATCCTAGATATGGGTTTCAAAAAATTCAATTCCCAGAATCAACAACTACTTCGTCATCACTTTTTCCCACTTTAATTGTAGTAATTAAAAAAACAAAACAAAATAATATTGTTTTTATCTCGATTTAAATTCCAGTCTATTCTAGATTTTTTTCCCATTAAAACCGGCTGAAATATACTAGTTTCACTTTGCCCGTTCTGTTTCAGCCAAATAGTGTTTTTTAAATAATAAATAATTTTACAATATCAGTCATATCTCTTAATCCGACTGTTAGATTAAGATGAAATTTTACAAGGGGTCTCTTAACATATTTATATATATTATGTTAAAATTTCAGAACAAACAGAGAATGTAATGACCTTGCGAGATTGATAATGATATTCTCATATTATACATGTTCATAATTTTATTGAGAAAAATAATTTTATTGTGTTTTTTTATAATAAATTATATAATTCTAAATAATTTTATTTTTGAAACTAATTTTTACAATCCTGAAATGATACGTCAATATTTCAAAATCTAAATATTTCATTCCAATTAAAAAAACAAAAAAAACACTGATATTGACAATTTTGGTTGTGAGGGGCATGCATTTAATCCGCTTTCTTTTCAACGGCTGCCTAGAATGAATGACAATGACCAGTTTTTTAATGGTGTTATTCATTGGTTGAATTTGATTTGGAGATAATTTGATGTTTAAAGTGAGAGCGTGAAAACATTTCTATGCCTTCACCGGTGATAGACTGGCGTTTAAAGAATCCGGTGAGTCTCGAGAACATTGCATTAGTCAAGAAGTGGAAAAGGGTTTGCCAAAACAGATGTTGAACCTGGTCCAGGAAGATGCCAAAACAACATTAGTCAAGAACACCAGACTACTGTTCATCATTGCATCCATCACATTACTTTTCATGGTAAAACAAGTGAACTGGATCAAACTGTACCCCAGTTTTCATTAGTCAACATCATTAGTTTTTTAAGGTAAAACATGTTGTTAAGGATTTCTGTTCAAAATTGATTCCTTGGTGGCAGCCAGTACTGGATTGGATACTTGGGGAAAAGCATTCTGCGACGCGCAGAGTTGAACACTTTGGTGGACATGCATGGAAATGAGGTCAGTGTATCTGAAGGAATCAAAATTCACAAGCTAAAAAATAAAAAACCTATATCAGAAATCTTGAACGGTTAGGCAGGGAGAGGTGGAGAGCTGACACCTGATGAAACCACTATCATTACTGGAGCCTTGGATCTCACTCAGAAAACTGCAAAAGATGCTATGACACCCATATCAGAAATATTTTCAATGGATATATCAATACTAAACTTGACGAGTATGCACGCACGCCTTGTTTCGCTGGGATCAAAACAGTCCTCTCTGTAACTGGGATTATTTTGGGCTTCTCTATCATTTCTTTGCTTTTCCAATCAGCTCAAAGTGGAAGGAGTAGTTTATATTTTATAGCATACTCTTCTTATTAACTGCAACATTCCATATATAGTTGATTGTACAGTCATTAGGAAATATATTCTGGAAATAGTTTAGGGAACATTAGCAGACATTTTAGCATTGATCTTCGGATCTTGTCCCTTTCCCATGTATTATATATCTGCAGTAACCTGCAAAGTAAATATGCACAAGAAGATTATTTTCCATTTTCTACATCCTGTATTTCCCTCTGTTCCCTCTTCTTCTATCTTGACTTTCCCTGTGATCATCAACTTTTCATCAATCTTCATATTCTAACACTTCTACTGCATCCATTTTCTTGATAAACTAGGCCTACGCCATTGAAATAAGGCCACCAGCATATCAAAGAAATTCCAGGTCCTGAACAAAACCAAATTCGGCCTAGGCTACAGTGATTTTGACCGGGAGACAATTATGTTCCATGCGTCAAAGACTCGTTGAAATTTGATTGAAAAATGGTATCAGAAAAATTGTTCAATACAACCCTGTTTTTGAAGGGCTTTCGTGTATAACTCTAGTATCAGCTTTCAACTTGAGATAATCTACTTTGTCCACAAACATCACCACCTGTCTATCTTGAAAAGTCATCGCCATGGAAGCCAATGGCCCCTTCTATCCTCCCAAAAAACATTCAAAAAACACTAAACAATCCACCAACAACTTGGAAACCACAAGCAAATGCCAAAGGTTTTGCCAGCTCATCACTTTTCCATGAAAGAAAGTAGCGTAAAATAGACTGCCACCAACAGGAAAAGTAGTAACAATAATGATTATGAAGAAATCCCAGAAGATGTGTCCTCATAGTGTGAATATAAAAACATGAAATTTTCCAAGTTATATAAAAAGAAATAAAAGTAAAATTTTATTTTATTTAGAAAGTTCATTCATCGTATACACGCTAAGCATGAACAAATTTCAAAAACATTAATTGGTTTATAGTATCGTTTTCAATGATTCATACAAGAACTTCTAGCAACTGTTCGCTGAACAAAACGATTACCAAAGTTTTATGCATTAATTTGAAACAAACCCGCAATCAACTATCCCATATATGGGTTTCAATAAGATTCAATTCCCATAATCAACAACTACTTCGTCATAACTTTTTTCCACTTTAATTCTGAGAAGATAAGGAAATTAATGGATAACACAAGCTCAGCCACAGGATCTCTCTGGTGCTTCCCAGGTTCTTTTGCTCGTCCTACAGTAACTATTGCTTTCTCAATTTGGACATGTGTTCTTGATCAAAGTCCCCTATCATTGTCAACTTCAAGACCTTCATTTCCGTGCATATTGAATCCTCCCCAGCAAATATTGTATATCAAATCAAACCACTAATTGTTTTCTTGAAAAAATCATAAATACTTCAATGATGATCGTGATGTATTTTGCGTCACAAACTTTAACGAAATGATTCATAAACATTTCAATGATGATCTTGGTCTATAAGTTAATGACCATATATAGCAAAAAAATATAAAAAAATATATGGAGAGGGTGGGAGAAGAAGATGATTCTCACCTTCATTTGCCTAGCTTTGAAAGATTTATTAGGATCCTCCATAACATCGGTAGTTAATTTTTTAGCTCATCTTCCTCACTTTCGGGCTCTTTTGTAGGTCCTATAGCAGCAGCTAGCGAAGACGCAGTATCCACCAACTAGATCTTCTGGTGTCCTCATTAATTTTGTTTAATCTGTTATCTGACCTCCAAACTCAGCTTGAACTTGAGATAATTGCATCTCCAAGAGAAGTATAGCTACCATACTATAAACAAATCATCGTCATAATTTAAACTATACAGGAATATATAACTCAACAAGTGCTCAGTGCATGGTTTATTATCCTCTTGTCGAAGAAATTATTAATTGATACTGTTAATATGATGTGTTGCGTGAGTTTCCCTTGATATATGAACACGTGGAAACCTCAGCACGCCAATCTTGATATTGGCTAAATCCAAAACTAGCTTTAGTTGCTGGAAGGACATCACAGCACTTGTAGGTCAGATATTTGGTTATTGCTTCAGAGCAAACTGTATACGCCATTCTCTTTTACACAACTTGTTCAATGTTTTAATCATTCGTTAAAGTGATCTTCACACACTACTGTGTGGGGTGTTTCTAGAAGAAGAAAAAAAGGTGACTTTCTTACCATTCACAAAGGAAAGGAAACTCAACTGAAAAAACAGTGGATAACATTAAAAGTAGAGAAAACCACAAGTCATTGGAGTGGAAAAGGGTTCGCACTTTTCATTCAAAACAGTAGAATTAGAGTATATTATTGAAATTTGTCCAAGAAGATGCCACAACAACTTCAGTCAAGAACACCAGATCGAGTGTTCATCATCACATCGCATCCATCGCATTAGTTTTCTTGTAATCATTGTCTTTTGGAACACCAGTACATGACCGAATCTACCGTTTTTCTGGGCCAAAACCCTGACCAGGTGATTGTATTCTCAAATTCTGTGGCAGCCAGACACAAAGTTGAGATGATATGATCCCACCATGTCCAGTTATAAAAAGAAAAGATAGAGCACAGGGTACTCATCACCACTTCGATCATGCCTGTTTTTAGTCTCCTGATAGAAAAAAAAAAATAACAACGTATTCCTGTTGTTTTCAAAATTTAATAAAATTATTTTATATATTCATCTTTTTTTTTCTTTTCAACCAAACACCAATTATATATCCCTGTATATTATCTCAATTTCTTTTATTTTGAGATAATAATGAGACAATAAATTAATTTACTGCCAAATTTGTACGCATAATATCAAAGGAAGACCCGTGCAGCTGTGGTCTAATCAGTAGTGAAGTTCTAAAATCTCCGAAATCACCACTTAGTTAACTAAGCTATATGTATCATATTTGTTTTTAACATCAAATTAAGAAATGACACAGGCATTTTGACTCTCCACAGGATCATAATAATAACAATAACAATAATAAGGGTTTATATGAGGATAATAGCACGGGTGATTAGCCACAGGATGATCAGCTGAATCTTTCTTCTTCTGATCCCCTTGCTCCTTCTGCTCTTCTTTCTTGGGCTCATCTTTTTTCTTCTCAGGCTCTTTTGCTGGTCCGAATGTAATTATTTCTGTGCGACACAGCTCTCTCAGTTTCAACACTATGTTTACTAGATCAATACTGTCCCCTGTCACTGTTAGCTTCTTATCTTTCATGTCGATGGATACTGAATCCACCCCTGCAAATGTGCACCACAAATTCAAACCACTAATTTTTTTCATAAACATATCAACGTTGATCTTGATTTTTTAGATAATGACCATATAGCAATAAACAAATAAATTCAATACCTGAAAAACCAGAGACTTTCTTCATCGCTTTTCTCCTGGTTTTGTCATCGTGTAATTCCAACTTCAACACAGCTTTCTGCTACAAAATAAGTTCATGTAGACTTCATCAAAATAAGTAAATCAAAAGGAAAGGAGAAAAAAAGAAAACTTGACTCGTGCTTCATCCATGCAAGCATACAAGTCATCTAATAGAATATATATAAAGAGAGAGAGGGGGGGGGGATGATTCTGATCACCTTCGTTTCCATGGCTTAGAGAGATATGATCAGAGAAAACGTCGAGGGAAAACAGTAAACAAAGAAAGTTTGAGGTGAAGAAGCAAGGGAAGAGCTAAGAAAAGGAAAAAACTTGGTGATGAGAAGGGTTCTTAGTGATGGGATTTATAGAGAGGGAGCGAAGAGAGAGCAGTGAGTAAACCTGAGAGCAGTAGTTCAGTCAATAAACGCAAAATCGCAGGGCCAGTAAAGGAAAGAGCGCTTCTTTCTTTCATTTCTCTTTGAAAATGTAAAAAAAAAAAAAGAATTTAGATTTATAATTAATAACAACAAAACGTGTGCAGCGTGGGGAGGGTTGAGCTCTTAAAATATTAGTTTACATGGTATTCATGTTTCCTTAAAATTATTTCGTTCGCTGCGGTGCCGTTTATTACTTACAGAGAATGATCGGCTTTTTTTTATTTAATTATTGAAATTACAATATGTGATTATTATATTTGTTTTGAATTGTATTGGGTGAAGATGACAATTTTATTCTTAGATGCACAATAAGATTACTCCTTTAGCATTGTAATTATGTCTCCATCCAAATGGTATTTTTGTAATTCAAATAAGATAATTATTTTCATATTCTTCACAAATACATGTTGGTTGGATGGACTTGGATTAATCTGGGGGCACCACCACACATTGTATTTAAAAGGACTTAACATCCCATTTAATAGTGCATGGACCACTATTTTCTCTCATTACTCTTTGTCTTTCAACCTAGATTCCCAAGTGAACCTCTTGAAAAATCCAGCACAACTCTTGAACTTGTTGGTTCTTTGGAATTGATTTATTTATTTTTAATACTTGAAGATAAAATAAAAATAACAAAGAAATTAACAGAAATAACAAAGAAAAAAAATATTAATTTTCAAATGATCACAAACACAAATTAAAATTTAAAAAATAATTTTTAAATGATCGAAATAAATTTATTTCTTTTAGAAAGGTCATTCATCGTAAACACCCTAAGCATGAACAAATTTCAATGATCCATACAAAAACTTATGACAAATGTTCACTGATCAAAACGACTACCAAAGTTTTATGCATTAATTTGAAACAAACCCGCAAATAAGATTCAGTTCCCAGAACCAACGACTACTTCGTCATCACTTTTTTCCACTTTAATTCTGAGAAGATAAGGAAATTAATGGATAATACAAGCTCAGCCACAGGATCTCTAGTGCTTCCCAGGTTCTTTTGCTGGTCCTACTATAACTATTGCTTTCTCAATTTGGCCATATGTGTTCTTGATCAAAGTCCCCTATCCCTGTCAACTTCAAGCCCTTCATTTCCGTGCATATTGAATCCCCCCCAGCAAATACTGTATATCAAATGAAACCACTAATTGTTTTCTTAAAAAAATCATAAATACTTCAATGATGATCGTGATGTATTTTGGGTCACAAACTTTAAAGAAACAATTCATAAACATTTCAATGATCGATGATCTTGGTCTATAAGTTAAGACCATATAGCAAAAAAATAAAAAAAAAATATGGAGCGGGGGGGAGAAGATGATTCGCACCTTCATTTGCCTAGCTTTGAAAGTTTTATTAGGATCCTCCCTAACATCGGTAGTTATTTTTTCACGTTTTTCTATCTCTTCTTGCTTCGTTGGCTCTTCTTTTTTCAGCTCATCTTCCTTACTCTCGGGCTCTGTTGAAGGTCCTATAGCAGCAGCTAGCGAAGACGCAGTACTAGATCTTCTGGTGTCCTCATTAATTTTGTTTAATCTGTTATCTGACCTCCAAACTCAGCTTGAACTCGAGATAACTGCATCCCCAGGAGAAGTATAGCTACCATACTATAAACAAATCATTGTCATAATTTAAGCTGTATAGGAATATATAACTCAGCAAGTGCTCAGTGCATGGTTTTTTATCCTCTTGTCGAAGAAATTAAGAAAATGCGCACTGTTTTTATTAATTGATACTGTTAATATGATGTGTTGGGTGAGTTTCCCTTGATATAAGAGCACGTAGAAACCTCAGCACGCCAATCTTGATACTGGCTAAATCCAAAACTGGCTTTAGTTGCTGGAAGGACATCACAGCATATTCGATCATTATTTCCTCAACACCTGCGTATGGCACCAAATCAAAACATGACCCTGTGGGGTCATGACATGGACACATGTATACGATATTTATTATTGATGAAGATACTAGTTGGTAAAAAAAGTCCCTTTTTTTTTTTGGTTAATTTAGCACCATAAAGTTAATTTAATTGAGGGAATAACAGTATTTGAAAAGGGGAAAAATATAATGATATAATTTGACCCTGTCAAGTGTTAGAAACATAAGACCACCAATTGAACATCATATCTGAATCATGAGATACGACAACTTAAAATATCATATTTTAAACGCATTTTGGAATAAGCTCGGTAGACAACATGCTATACATGTATATTTTTTTGAATTAAAAATACATTATATTATTGTTGTTTGATACTTATATAACTCATAATACGCGATCATATGGATATCTTATTCATAAGAAAGTTTGGTTGTTACTTTAGTTGTTTACACCAACAAGATAGATATATGGACAACAATATCCCCTCTCGTATTTTCTTAAGATTGTCGAGCTACATTGTTCAAATTGGATAATCTGATGATTTGACTACAAACAACATATTTCAGTTGATATCGACATGAATAATGATTTGCAAACCATCATTCGTGGGGTAAAAATAACAATTATAACTAGTTAAATCAACATGGAACTCAAGTATCATAGTTGGATGCAATGTAGAATAATATAGTTACATAGATGTATCATGTGATTATTGATGAGATGAGCCGTAAACCCGCGCTCCGTCGCAGGGATTAAATTTTTTTTATCTAGATTTAACAAATAATTTTGCATTTTAATTTTTATTCTTTTATTTTCTTATTTTAGTTGCGATCTCTTGATTTTTTCGATCATTCTAAGATAATTTTTTATTTTTTATTTTAAAATAGAAAAAAATAATAACAAAAAAAAGGCTAGAAAAAAAAACAAAAAAAAGCAAAGAAAAAAAAATGTAATAGGAAGTAAAAAAATAAATAAAATAAGGGGATTAATTGTGACGTGCTTAAGCTAGCCAAGATACCCGATCATAAAAAACAAAAAAAAATAGCAGAAAAGAAAAAAATTAAAAAAATATAACCAGCAAAAAAATATATCATGGAAAAAAAATGAAAAAAACATAATCAGGAAAAAAAACATAATCAATAAAAAATAACAAAAAACAATAAAAAAATTGAATCCGAGAATTAATCGTGGTGCTTTTAAGCTAGCTCGGACACCTCGATCATATATATAAGTGGAAAAAGAAAAACAATTAAAAGAATATAATCAGAAAAAAAATTCATGGAAAAAAATAAAAAAATATATAATCAAGGAAGAAAAAGCTGTAAAAAAATTGAATCTGGGGATTAATCATGGTGCGTTTAAGCTAGCTAGATACTCTGATTATACAAAATAAATAACATATATATATATATATATATATATATATATATATATATAACTAGTAAAAACCAAATTTATGGGAAAATATGAAAAAAAGAGAGAAAAAAAATAATAACAAAAAAAAGGCCAGGAAAAAAACAAATAAAAAAAAGAAAAGAAAAATGTAACCGGAAGTAAAAATAAATAAAAATAATAATAAAAAAAGGCTAGAAAAAAAACAAATGAAAAAGCAAAGGAAAAAAATGAAAAAAAAAAGAAAAATGTAATCGGAAGTAAAAAAAAAAAAATGAATAAGGGGATTAATTGTGGCGTGCTTAAGCTAGCCAGGATATCCGATCATAAAAAATAAAAAAAAAATAATAGAAAAAAAAATTAAAAAATATAACCAGCAAAAAAATATATCATAGAAAAAAATGAAAAAAACATAATCAGGAAAAAAAACATAACCAAAGAAAAATAATAAAAAACAATAAAAAAATTGAATCCGAGGATTAATAGTGGTGCTTTTAAGATACCTCGGACACCTCGATCATATATATAAGTGGAAAAAGAAAAACAATTAAAAGAATATAATCAGAAAAAAAAAACTTTATGAGATAAAAATAAAAAAATATAATCAAGGAAAAAAAACTATAAAAAAATTTAATCTGAGAATTAATCATGGTGCGTTTAAGCTAGCTATATATATAAATAAATAATATATATAAAAAAAAAGAAAAAAATATAATCGATAAAAAACAAATTTATGGGAAAATATGAAAAGAAAAAAGAAAAAAAATAATAACAAAAAAAAAGCTAAAAAAACAAATAAAAAAATAAAAGAAAAATGTAATCGGATATAAAAAAATAGAAAAATAATAATAAAAAAAAGGCTAGAAAAAAAAAACAAATAAAAAAGTAATGAAAAAAAATGAAAAAAAAATGTAAACGGAAGAAGAAAAAAAAAACACTGTTAAAATCCACAATGAAATGTGTGGGGAACTACGATGAACTCCCTACACGGTTTAGCTTTTTAGTAATATAAGTCGAAAAAGAAAAAAAAATTAACCGGTAAAAAAAATATTTCATGGGAAAAAATAAAAAAAAATAAAAAAAATCAAGAAAAAAAATAGAAAAAAAAACATAATCAGAAAATTAAAAAAAAAATAGAAGAAAAAAACGTAATAAAAAAACAAAAAAAAAAACAAGAAAGAAAAGTTAGAAACGGAATAGATGAAAAAGAAAAAAGAAAAAAACACATAATTAGAAAATTAAAAAAAAAAAAAAACAAAAAAAAAGAAGGGGAAATCACTAAGCTATCCACAGTACTTTATATGAAAAATAACAGTGATTTCCTCCCATAATTTAGCTTTTTATTAATTATATAATTTGGTATATGAGTACCATATCATGAGCTAAAATTTTGGATCTCGAGGAGGATCTCCACCTTAATAAATATGGTACGGATAACATAATTATCAAATTCAACATTAAATAATCAAGTCTTTTCATGATTAATATATTGGCTATTGAGTTGTATATATTTATCTTTTAATTTAATATTAATACTTTATTAATATTAGGTTAACTTATTGCGATAAAAAAGTCGAGAGGTCGCATCTTATCTTTGTGGTATTGACGGACGAAGAAAAAAAAACTCACAACGCAGTGTTTTGATAGTTAAATGTTTGTCGTACTAGACTTGAAATCCTTAAAGACAATATGCGACATTATTGAGATGCCACATTTCAGAACCACGAGATCCTCGAACTATATTTCATCCTGTACTATTTCACCATTTCTTTACTTTTTTATGTGCTAGTTGCCCTTCTATCCCAAAAAAAGTCTACAAATTTTGTCATACATTCACTTTCATGGTTGTCAAAATCATGATTTTGATACAAATTAAAAATTGCTTCTAAACTCGGATCGTAAAATCGGAATCGTAAAATCACACTTAAAATTTACCGTATAAAAATGATAAAATCATAACTAAAATCATGCAGGTAGAAAAATCATAAAATTATAAATAAAATATTTTTGAATATAATTTAATATAATTATCACCATACGATCTTATTTATTAAGATTTATACATAATTTAAAGAAAATTAAAAATACATAACAATTATATCATTAAATTAACATTTAAAAAATGCTGATTTTTTTTTATTTTTTTATTTTAAAACTAGGAGAGAAAGGGGGGAGGGGGGGCTTAGATGGTTATGTGTAGGCAATAAAGTGCGGCAGAAGGAGTGGATTTTGAGTAAAATAGGTGAGATTATAAAATCAGATCGATCCGATCTGATTTCATGATTTGACATGATTTTTCTGATTTCCTTTTAATTTTTATAGAGCGCAATTTTTTTACCTAATTTAATAAATTTTATTGAATTAATTTATAAAATTATACAATTTTACAAGTAATCTCATAATTCTAGCGACCATACTCAAGGTTTTATAAGTATTATAAGTAGCATCTCGGTCCCATCCCCAACAATGGCCAAAATCTAATCTATTAATATTCTAAGTAATTGAAAGGCTGCTTTGCAAGTGACGTACGTATTGGGTGATGACGTTTAAAACCATTTTTTCCAATTTTGTCCGGGACCCTTTTATCATCTATTGAAGGAGTTGTGCTAGAATATATAGTGTAAGAACAACCTCACTTTGTTTTAATAGCCAACCTCTGTATCCATCAAAAGAGCCAACCTTAAAAGTGTCCGTGCTTGGCAAATCTCTTTCAGATTACGATCCTGCACGTGACTTCCTCTGATGACCTAACACATACGAGATGCGAAGTAAGTTCAGCCTGAATTGACGTGCTGTTCCCTGACGTCGCTGTACACATGGAGTTTTCTGCAAAACAAACGGTAGCCGGCGTTCTTGTCCAGGTTGAGAAGGCCCTGATCAGTAATACAGAACAAACTTTATACGCCATTATTTTTGACACAACTTGTTCGATGTTTTAATCATTCGTTAAAGTGATCTTCACACACTACTGTGTGGGGTGTTTTTCAAAGAAGAAGAAAAGGTGACTTTCTTAGCATTCACAAAGGAAAGGAAACTCCACTAAAGAAAACAGTGGATAACATTAAAAGTAGAGAAAACGAGAAGTCATTAGAGTGGACAAGGGTTCGCACTATTCATTCAAAACAGTAGAATTAGAGTATATTATTGAAATTTGTCCAAGAAGATGCCACAACAACATCAGTCAAGAACACCAGATCGAGTGCTCATCATCGTATCGCTTCCATCGCATTAGTTTTCTTGTAATCACTGTCTTTTGGAACACCAGTACATGACCGAATCTTCCGTTTTTCTGGGCCAAAACCCTGACCAGGTCATTGTATTCTCAAATTCTGTGTCAGCCAGACACAAAGTTGAGATGATATGATCCCACCATGTCCAGTTATCAAAAGAAAAGATAGAGCACAGAGTACTCAAAACCTCTTTTATTCTTTTCAACCAAACACCAATTATATATCCCTGTGTATTATCTCAATTTCTTTTACTTTGAGATAATAATGACACAATACATTAAGTTACTACCAAATTTGTACGCATAATATCAAAGGAAGACCCGTGCAGCTGTGGTCTAATCATTAGTGAAGTTCTAAAATTTCCGAAATCACCACCTAGTTAACAAAGCTATATGTATTATATTTGTTTTTAGCATCAAATTAAGAAATGACACAGGCATTTTGACTCTCCAAAGGATCATGATAACAAGAACAATAATATGGGGGAGGGGGTATCTGAGGATAATAGAACGGGTGATTAGCCATAGGATGATCAGCTGAATCTTTCTTCTTCTGATCCCCTTGCTCCTTCTGCTCTTCTTTCTTGGGCTCATCTTTTTTTTCTCAGGCTCTTTTGCTGGTCTGAATGTAATTATTTCTGTGCGACACAGCTTTCTCAGTTTCACCACTATTTTTACTAGATCAATACTGTCCCCTGTCACTGTTAGCTTCTTGTCTTTCATGTCGATGGATATTGAATCCACCCCTGCAATTGTGCATCACAAATTCAAACCACTAATTTTTTTCATAAACATGTCAACGTTGATCTTGATTTGTTAGATAATGACCATATAGGAATAAACAAATAAATTCAATACCTGGAAAACCAGAGGCTGTCTTCATGGCTTTTCTCCTGGCTTTGTCATCGTGTAAATCCAACTTCAACACAGCTTTCTGCTACAAAATAAGTTCACGTAAATTTTGTTAAAAATCAGTATCAAGATGATCAAGAAACAGTAATTAATTTAAATGAATACCGCATGATCTCACAGAAACAATAACTAAATCAAACCGTAGCTACCAAAAGCACTCGGTACTGAATTATGAAAAGGAAGGTAGTTCTTCATCAAAAGAAGTAAATCAAAAGGGAAGCAAAAAAAAAATAAGCTTGACTCGTGCTTCATTCATGCAAGCATTCAACTCATCTAATAGAGCACGCACACGCACACACAGAAATGATTCTGATCAGCTTCATTTCTATGACTTAGAGGGATATGATGAGAGAAAACGTTGAGGAAAAACAGTAAACAAAGAAAGTTTGAGGTGAAGAAGCAAGGGAAGAGCCAAGAAAAGAAAAAAACTTGGTGATGAGAAGGATTTTTAGTGGTGGATTTATAGTGAGGGAGCGAAGAGAGAGCAGTGAGGAAACCTGAGAGCAGTAGTTCAGTCAATAAACGCAAAATCGTAGGACCAGTAAAGGAAAGAGCGCCGGTGTTTCCAATGCCGATAGTGTACTTTCTCGGGTTGTTTCGGCTGATATTTTGCTGTATTTTTTTTTATATGAAATGAAATAAAAATGATGTTGTTTTATCTATTTTTTTACATGATACAAAATATTCTGGTCAAAACAAAAAACAAAACGGTATTAATATTAGTTTAAATGGTATTAATGTTTCCTTAAAATTATTCCGTTTTCTGCAGTGCGGTTTATTACTTATAATGTGATTATTATATTTATTTTTGAATTGTATTAGGTTAAGATGACAATTTTATTTTTAGATGCACAACAATATTACTCATTCAGCATTGAAATTATGTCTCCTTCTAAATGGGTTTTTTTTTTTTCTATTTCAAATAAGATAATTATTTTAATATTCTTCAAAAATACATGTTGGTTGGATGTACTCAGATTGTTCTGAGGCCGCCACCACACAAGCTAAAAGTTATTACAGTTTTGAGCAGTGTTTTATATTGTTCATCTAGAGCATTGTAGACTGTAATAGTATATAGATAAAAGTTATCACGGTTTTAAACAGTGTTTTACAGTGTTCATCTAGATTATGGACTGTAATAGTTAACATAAATAATAATATAATTATTATATACTGCATTTGCTGGGGATGTAGCTCAATTGGTAAAGCGTACAATATGCATGGGAGAGGTGCACGTTTCGATCCCCTACATTGCCTCTACCGTTTTATTCCCTCATTCTTATTCTTTTTCTTTTGCTTTTTGTAATTTATTTGGATATAAGTATTAATAAATCAATAAATTAGAAGCGTTGACACATAATCCTTTCTAACTTCTTTTGTGAATGGTAGCATTATGTTTTTTTTTATTATTATTATTGATTTAGCCAAAATTAAATTGTACTTAACGAATCACTAAAAACTTAACTGAATTAAATACATTATGTTTCAATTATTAATCCTCAAAGTGAAATGAGATTGAGTGGTTTTTATTTTCTAAGTATATTTTAAAAATATGTTTTTATTTAAAATATATAAAATTGATATGTTTGGTGTTTTTTTTTAAAGAAAAAAATTGATTTGTTGATATCATAAATAAAAAAATATTATAATAAATTTTCTAGCAAAAAAATATTTTTAAAACCAATTACACTATGATACTAAAGACACATTAAAGCATATTAAAATAATATTATTTTAAAATAAAACCACATAAAAATAAAAACAATTTCTTTAGAATTAACATGGCTAAATTACTAAGAAAGCTAAAAGAGATCGAGAAGTTAAACAGTAATGAACATGAGTTTTTCACTGTGAATTAGAATAGTAAAATTATTATTTTGCCTCTCAGTTTATTGTGTTTTGAGCTTTGGGTTTGAGGGTTTTTTTATTTTTAAATTTTTTGTTCATAGTAAAATAACTATAATACTCATGAATAAGACGAAACAGGACAGGAACCGCAGGAGGTATTAAGGTTATTGTACAATTTTTAAAAAATGACTAAATACTAAAATACCCCCTAATAAGAGAAAGTTCACAGTAAACTAAAGGGTCAGAACGGTAACGATATTTTTTTTAAAAAAATAGTCAAATACGTATATACACTCATATAAAATAAAATCCAAGAGTTGGATGCAGACGTGTATCGGCAATTTATCATTTTTTATAATATATTCTGGCTCGGTACTGTGTGCGTGTCGCTAGACGTGACGTCTGTTTCGTGCTCATGCGATTTTCAGATGGCGCATGTGGCAAGGTCCAGTGTTAAAAAATATCCAACCAGTGTCTAGAATTATTCTATATCATGTTTTCTTCCTCTTGATGCGGCGTGTGTGATTTGACGATTGTCGAAGATGTGTCGGTAGTCGGTTGAAGTTTCCCCCCCTTTATCTCTCTCCTGCATGCGCATATACACATCAGCCCACGCTGTTTATTGAGTTTTCATTTTTGTCCATGTTCTTTCGATTGTTTTACATAGTCCTTGATCCTGTAATATAGGTTTTAATATGTTTCAATTTTATCTTTCAATTAAAATTAATTATATATTTTAGTTTCATTTCGGTCTTCGGTCTTTTAATTTCCAGATTGCTTTGAAATTCTTAATGTTTGCGGTATGAGAGTTTTAATTTGTTTCAATTGTATCATTCAATTCAAATTAATTATATATTTTAGTTTTATTTCAGTCCTAAATCTTTTAATTTCTAATTCTGTGTTAAATTCTTTATTGTTTTTGCATCAAAGTTTAAATTTGTTTGAATTTTATTCTATAAATAAAAATAAAGACCCTTTTTCTTAGGCGTAAAGAGGATAAAACTAGAAAACTGAGCTCTCATCTAAAGGTGGATCTCTATGCCTTGCATGATACAATTGTCAGTCACCTCGAGTTATCTGTCTCTGGGATTTACTTTTTTAAAATTATAATTAATGTTTTTCTTTTAAAAACGGGTATATCTTCTGGCTGTATTTCACATTGTTTTTTAAAAATCGTTCTTGGAATTTTTTTTCATTTAAAATTATTTTTTATATATAATTTTAGATTTTTTTTCATGTGCTAATATTAAAAATAATTTTTAAAAAATAAAAAAATATTATTTTAATATATTTTTAAATAAAAAATATTTTAAAAAAGAACTGAATATACTTTCACAACGCTATCAATAGCGGATCGTGAGAAATTGATGGTCCTGCGGAAGCTTGTTGGCTTTCAAAGGAACAACAATCATGGAACCCAACTCTTCCACTATCGCATCACTTTACAAGGACAAGTTATTCTGTCTTTCAACCTAGATTCCCAGATCAACCTCTTGAAAAATCTAGAACGACTCTTGAGTTTGTTTGTTCTTTAGACTTGATTTATTTATTTTTAATAATAATTTTTTACTTGAAGATAACAAAAATAAAAAATAAACTACAGGAAAGAATAAATACAAAAAACTAAAATAAAAATATCAATTTTTATATGATCACAATCACATACTAAAGTTCAAGAAATAAATTTTTCAAAAAAACACTACCTCGACAAAAAGAGAAAATAATAAAAATTCAGAACCAAAACTAAGAGCATGTATATATAAACATGGATAAAAAATAGAGACTATTTTAAAAAATATAAAAAATAAATAAAGGAATTAAAATAAAAAATTTATAGTATAAAGACCGAAAAGAAAAAAAATATATAATCAATTTTAATCAAAGAACAAAATTAACAAAATCAACACTTTTGTATCGAAAATATCAAAAGATTTACAACCAATCTAAAAATTAAAAGACTAAGGACCGAATTAAAACTTTAGTATATAATCAATTTCAATCGAATGACAACACTGAAACAAATCAAAAATTTTATAATAAAAATCAGGACCAAACAAAACAATTAAAAATTCAAGTACTTAAATCAACAAACTATAAATAAAAAGGACTTTTGTGTATTTTGACATGCAGGAGAGAGAAAATAAGGAGAAAAAATTCAACCCACAATCAAAATGGTTATGGTCACCATGTGATACCGCGCATACCACCATGAGGTGGAGCACTTGGCAACGCATACGATGATAAGCTAGATGAATATTTTTCATCGCTAGAAGAGCCGCATGCTCCGCCCAAAAAAAGTGTGAAGTCAAAAAACATTGACATGTCTGGAAGACGTGACAATAATATTGCACAGAATATTAAAAAAATATAAATTATCTAAATATTAAAAAAATATAAATTATCTAAATATCCTTGCAGTCAATTCTTTTATTTTATCGTTTAAGAAGGTATATCTTTATTTATATATTTTTAAAATATATGAAAGGTTCAAAACAACCTGCAGGCAGTTCTTTTGTTGTCTTATTCAAGGCTAAAAATTACTCTCAATTCATTATTTGTACGATTGGTTTAGCTTACAGTGCAATGTAACGTAATGTGCGGAGGCTCCTAACTGTCGGGCCAAGTCTTAAAAAAAACTCAAATTCCTCTGTTTTTCCATCAGAAAAAGCTGAACCAGATCTCTTGGTATCTTTGTTTTGTTGCTTTCACTCAGGCACTAGGAAAGTCACGGTCAACGCAAAAAAAGAGAGTAAATTACTCTCTTAATTCCATTTTATCACATTATAATCAACAGTTAATAGAATATTTTAATAATTTGTATATTTGGTTGATAAAATAACTTTATCTTTTAATTTAATATTAATGCTTTACTGGGTTAACTTCTTGCAGTAAAAGAGTTGAGAGGTCGCGTCGTATCCCTGTAGAATTGACGGACGAAGAAAACAAAACTCACAACGCAGTGTTTTGATAGTTAAATGTTTGTCGTGCTAGACTTCAAATCTTTAAAGATAATCTGCGACATTATTGAGATGCCACATTTTAGAACCACGAATCCTCGAACTATATTTGATTTCAACCTATTCTATTTCACCATTTATTTACTTTTTGTGTGCTAGTTGCCCTTTTATCCCAGAAAGTCTACATATTTTGTCAGAGACTCTGTGTGGCTTTTATCATGAGCATCTCGGTCCCCTCCCCAACAATGGCCAAATTGTAATCTATTAATATTCTAAGTAATTGAAAGGCTGCTTTGCAAGTGACGTACGTATGGGGTGATGACGTTTAAAACCATTTTTTCCAATTTTATCCGGGACCCTTTTATTATCTATTGAAGGAGTTGTGCTAGAGTATAGTGTAAGAAAAACCCCATTTTTTTTTAATAGCCAACCTCTGTATCCTTCAAAAGAGCTAACCTTACAAGTGTCCGTGCTTGGCAAATCTCTTTCAGATTACGATCATGAACGTGACTTCCTCTGATGACCTATCACATACGAGATGCGAAGTAAGTTCAGCCTGAATTGACGTGCTCCGCGCTGCCGTCGCTGTATACATGGAGTTTTCTGCAAAACAAACCGTAGCCGGTGTTCTTGACCAGGTTGAGAAGGCCCTGATCAGTGCTCCAGAACAAACTGTATACGCCTTTATTTTTTTCACAACTTGTTCGATGTTTTAATCATTCGTTAAAGTGATCTTCACACACTACTGTGTGGGGTGATTTTCAATTAAAGAAGAAAAAAACGTGACTTTCTTAGCATTCACAAAGGAAAGAAAACTCCACTAAAAAAAACAGTGGAAAACATTATAAGTAGAGAAAACGAAAAGTCATTGGAGTGGACAAGGGTTCGCACTTTTCATTCAAAACAGTAGAATTAGAGTATATTATTGAAATTTGTCCAAGAAGATGCCACAACAACATCAGTCAAGAACACCAGATCGAGTGTTCATCATCATATCGCTTCCATCGCATTAGTTTTCTTGGAATCACTATCTTTTGGAACACCAGTACATGACCGAATCTTCCGTTTTTCTGGGCCAAAACCCTGACCAGGTCATTGTATTCTCAAATTCTGTGTCAGCCAGACACGAAGTTGAGATGATATGACCCCACCATGTCCAGTTATAAAAAGAAAAGGTATAGCACAGGGTACTCATCACCACTTCGATCATGCCTGCTTTTAGTCTCGTGATAGAAAAAAATATATCAACGTATTCGTCTTGTTTTCAAAATTTAATAAAAATATTTATTTTATATATTCACCTTTTTTTTCTTTTCAGCCAAACACCAATTATATATCCCTGTATATTATCTCAATTTCTTTTTATTTTGAGATAATAATGAGACAATAAATTAAGTTCCTGCCAAATTTGAACGCATAATATCAAAAGAAGACCCGTGCAGCTGTGGTCTATTCACTATTTAAGTTCTAAAATTTCCAAAATCACCACCTAGTTAACAAAGCTATATGTTTTTCCCCACTTATTTCACCTGTATGTATTATATTTGTTTTTAACATCAAAATAAGAAATAACAGGGATTTTGATTATCCACAGGATCATAACAATAATAAGAATGATAATATGGGGGGGGTATTTGAGCATAATAGGACAGGTAATTAGCCACAGGATCATCTTTCTTCTTCGGCTCTTCTTTCTTGGGCTCTTCTTTTTTCTTCTCAGGCTCTTTTGCTGGTCCTACTGTAATTATTTCTGTGCGACACAGCTTTCTCAGTTTGGCCACTATGTTTACTGGATCAACGTTCCCTGTCACTGTCATCTTCTTGTCCTTCATCTCGATCGACACTGATTCCACCCCTGCAAAATTGCATCACAAATTAATCAAACCACTAAATCTTTTCATAAGCATGGCAACGCTGATCTTGATTTGTTAGATAATGACCATATAGCAATAAACAAATAAATTCAATACCTGAAAAACCAGAGACTGTCTTCATGGCTTTTTTCTTGACTTTGTCATCGTGTAAATCCAACTTCAACACGGCTTTCTGCTACAAAATAAGTTCATGTAGATTTTGTTAAGAATCAATATCAAGATGATCAAGAAACAGTAATTAATTTAAATGAATACGGCATGACCTCACAGAAACAATAGCTAAATCAAACGGAAGCTACCAAAAGTACTCAGTACTGAATTATGCAAAAGAAGCTAGTTCTTCATCAAAATAAGTAAATCAAAAGGGAAGGAAAAGAAAAAAGAAAACTTGATTCGTGCTTCATTCATGCAAGCATTCAAGTCATCTAATAGAAAATATGTGTGTGTGTGTGCAGAGAGAGAGAGAGAGAGAGAGCGAGCGAGAGAGATGAGTCTGATCACCTTCATTTCCATGGCTTAGAGAGATATGATCAGAGAAAACGTGGAGGAAAAACAGTAAACAAAGAAAGTTTGAGGTGAAGAAGCAAGGGATGAGCTAAGAAAAGAAAAAAACTCGGTGATGAGAAGGGTTCTAAGTGGTTGGATTTATAGTGAGGGAGCTAAGAGAGAGCAGTGAGTAAACCTCAGAACAGCAGTTCAGTCAATAAACGCAAAATCGTAGGGCCACTAAAGGAAAGAGGAAGCAACCCCGGTCTTCCAATGCCGATAATGACTTTGACGGATATGAAATCATCTCAATTATTAATAAATATTCTATAATATAATTTATATTATTTTTTAATATATAATTCATGTGAAATCTTTTGAATAGTGAAACTTGCACTCGAATTTATAATATTTTATGTTTAGTTTTTATTAAATATAATGAGTATAGTGAAATTCAATTTATAATTATTAAATCAACAAGATTTTGATATCAAATTAAAAAATTATTTTATCTAGAAACTTAAATTATTAATAACACTCAAACGTGTGCAGCGTGAGGAGAGTATAATCCTCGCAATAATGATAAAAAATACTAAAGCTAGCAGAGATATCTAATTTATTATTCATTATTGAAATTACAATAATGTGATTATTAAATTTATTTTGAATTGTATTGGGTTAAGATTACAATTTTATTTTTAGATGCACAATAAGATTACT
Organism: Salix dunnii; assembly: GCA_015731905.1. Classification (NCBI taxonomy): domain Eukaryota; kingdom Viridiplantae; phylum Streptophyta; class Magnoliopsida; order Malpighiales; family Salicaceae; genus Salix; species Salix dunnii. Next base: position 15,308,411 of record CM027675.1, on the reverse strand, counting down.
CCTTTAACATTGAAATTATGTCTCCTTCAAATGGTATTTTTGTAATTCAAGATTTTTAAATAAGATAATTATTTTAATATTCTTAAAAAAACATGTTGGTTGGACCGTCATGTATGGTTCTGGGGCACTTGAAGGGTCGTTCAATCATCAAACATTTTATTTTGTAGCGGCATTTAGAAAGAGACTCAACATCTCTCATCCAATGAGATAGTGCATGTACCACCATTCATGAACCTCTATTTTCTCCCATTATTCTCTGTCTTTCAACCTAGATTCCCACATCAACCTCTTAAAAATTCCAGAACAACCCTTGAATTTGTTGGTTCTTTGAACTTGATTTATTTTCTTTTAATAATGATTTATTTACCTGAAGATAAAAAAAAAAAAATCTAAAGGAAAGAATAAAGGGGGGAAAATAAGAAATATCAATTTTTAAAGTATCACAAACACAAGCTAAAATTCAAGAATTAAAATTTTCAAAAAAATACTACCTCAACAAAAGAGAAAATAATAAAAATTAAAAACCAAAATTAAGAGTGTGTGTGTATATATATATATAAATCATGGACACAAATAAAGACTATTTCAAAAATATAAGAAACAAATAAAGAAATTAAAATAAAAATTCATAGTATAAGAATCGAAATGAAAAAAAATAAATAAACAATTTCAATCAAAGTACAAAATTGACAAAATTAACAATTTTGTACCGAAAATATTAAGGGATTTACAACCAATTAAAAGACTAAGGACTGAATTGAAACTTCAATATATAATCAATTCCAAATGAAGGATAAGATTGAAACAAATAAAAAAATTTATAACAAAAATCAGGACCGCACAAAACAATAAAAAGATTAGGGATTTAAATCAACAAACCATCAACAAAGAGGACTTCTATGCACTTTGCCCTATAAGGGCGAGAAAAGGAGGAAAAAAAGTCCAACCAATGGCTGAAATGGTTATGGTCACCATGTGATGCCATACAATTCACCATGAGGTGGAGAATATGGTGGTGTATCTGGTGAGAGGTCGAATGAACATTTTTCATCGGTGGAAGGAGCCCTATGCTCTGCCTGAAGGGGGTGTGAGATCAAAAAACGTTGGCACGTCCTTCGATAAAAATCAATGATATAAATTATTTAAACACCCTTGTAGTCAACTCTTAAATTTTGCTGTTTACGTGGGCATATCCATATCTATACATTTTTGAAATATAAGAAATGCTTGAAACAACTCGTAGGCAATTCTTTTGTTTTGTCTTATTGGAGGGTAAAAAGATTATTTTATGGTGCATAGATAAAATAACTCTGTTTTTTTTTTTTTATCTTACATGAGGAAATAATGGTTAATTAATGTTCACAGAAATATAAAAAATCAAAAATACCCCCAATTATAATGCTATAATCACTGTATACTAAGAGGGGAAATAATAAAATTATTATTAGAATCCACAATAATTTATATATAAAGCTACAATATTTTTACGTTTCAATATAGCTTGCAATTATCTATAATATAAAAGGCATGGTAAAAACATTGTACCCATCCACAATGTTTTTCACTAGCCATAACAAAAGGAAAACTTTTAAGTAATCAATCGCGTGGATATATATATATATATATATATATATATATATATATATATATATATATATATATATATATATATATATATATATTCTTTGGTGTTTTGTTTCTTGAACAATGTTTATTTTTTATTCATATTTGTACTTTTATATTTTGTTTTTATTTTTATCATTTTATTTTTTGTTGGGATTTAATTTTTATTACGTCATGTTCTGAAATTTTAATTTATGTTGATTATACTATATTTTATTTTTAAAAATTCATTTATTGTTTTTTGATCTCAGAATTTTGATTTGTTACATTTTTTTCATTCAATTGGAATTAATTATATATATTGTTTTTCATTTTGGAACTTATTCTTTTAATTTTTTTATCTTTCTTGGACATTGTTTATTTTTTGTTTGTACTCATTCATTTAAAATTTTGGTTTTTGTTTTGAATTTTTGTTTATTTTATTTTTATCCGGTGCATTTCTGAAATTTTAATTTATGTTGGAGATCATTTTAAAATTAATATTGCTCTATTTTTCTTTTTCTTTTTTGTTTTCTATTATTTTTATCTGATTTTTGGATCAGATGATTTTATAATTTTATTGTTTGTATAATAATAATGATAATTTTAGTGATTATTTTTTTGACAATATTTTTGACAAATTTTTTTCAATTATTCAAGTCAATTTAATATTTTCTACTATTTGGGCAGTAATGTTGATAATAATTTTAACTGTTAGAGTAATGATAATGACAATAACGTGGAGATAAATTTTCAATTTATATTTTCTTCTTTTTGAAGATAGAAAATTAACTACTTTTTTTTTATTATTATTAATACAGGTTCTTTCACAATTTATATTTTGCTTGTTTTGTTTAATTTAAGTTGAATTATAAAATGAACTAATCTTATTTATGAAATAATTCATATATCTTTTTGTTTTTTTAATGATAATGATAATTTTATACTGATTATTTTATTGAAACCTATTAAATAGATAAATTTATATCCATTTAAAATTCATATATTTTAAAGAAAACTTGTACTTTATAAGATTTCTACACAAATTTATTATTTTATCTACATTTATATTATAATAAAAAAATTATATATAATTAATATTTTTTATATTAAAAAAATATGATTTTGATCACGACAAGACACAGATATCGCGGAGGGTCCTTACTGTGGAGGCAAGTATTAAAAAAAGACCCCGGTTAGTCTCCGGTGATCAGGAGTGGGAATGCATACATAAAATGATCTTCATTTCTTGGTCTTTATGGTCAAGCTGCAACAGATCTCTTGTGATCTTCCAGTCAGGCGCCAGGAAAGTTCCGGTCAACGCAAAAATGCAAATTACTTTCTTAATTGAACTTTATAATCAACAGTTGAAAGAATCAGACAGGTGGGGTTGTGGCTATGGTCAATGAAGACCCAGCCTTCTTAATATTATTATACGAACCCACTTGTCACATGGCAATACCAGGAGCTAATTAACTCGGAAGAGCTTCGAGGGAAATTGTTCTCTTTGAACTATATACTAAGCTATGGCACTTATGCCTCGTCATAGTTGGAATTGTTTTTTTCAATATAAAAAATATTAATTATATATAATTTTTTTATTATAATATAAATTCAGATAAAATAATAAATCTATGCAAAAATATTATGAAGTGCAAGTTTTCTATAAAATATATGAATTTTAAATGGATATAAATTTATCTGTTTAGTAGGTTTAAATGAAATAACCAATATAAAATTATCACTATCATTAAAAAAAGCAAGAAAACTTAGATATATGAATTACTAAATACATTGTATTAAGATTAGTTCATTTTAAAAATCAATCTAAATTAAACACAAAAAATAAAATATAAATTATGAAAGAGCCTGTATAAATCAAATCAAATAAATAAATAGTTGATTTTCTATCTTCAAAATCAAGAAAACATAAATAGAAAATTCATCCTCACGTTACTGCCATTATCATTACTATAATAGTTAAAATTATTATCAACATTACTGTTCAAATAGTGAAAATCATTAAAATACCCAGAAGAATTAAAAAAAAGTAAAATATTTTGTCAAAAATACAATAAAAAAACAATCACTAAAATTATCATTATTATTGTGCAAATAATAAGATCATAAAATCATCTGATCTAAAAATTAGATAAAAATAGCAGAAAATCCAAAAAAAGAACAAAGAGAAAAATAGCGCAATATTAGTTTTAAAATGATCACTAGTATAAATTAAAATTTCAAAATTGAACCGAATGAAACTAAAACCCAATAAAAAATAAAATTATAAAAATTCAAAAAAAAAAACCAAAAGTATAAATGAATGAATACAGACAAAAAATAAATATTGTCCAAGAAAGATAAAAAGAAGAAGAAAGCAATCAATATAGAATAAAAAATTAAAAAAATAAGTGTCAAAATAAAAAACAATATATATGATTAATTGCAATTGAATGACAAAACTGCAACAAATTAAAATATTGGGACTGGAAAATAATAAAGAAATTTTTAAAAATAAAATGCAGTGTAACCAATATAAATTAAAATTTTAGAACGAAACATAATAAAAATAAAATTTAAAAGCACAAATGTATAAATATGGATAAAAAATAAACATTGTCCAAGAAGGATTAAAAACAAATGAATTAATATATATAAAAAAAAGAAGTTCCAAAATAAAAAATAAAATAAAATTAATTCCAATTAACAAATAAAAATGAAAAAAAATCAAAACTTCAAGACCAAAAAATAATAAAGAGATTTTAAAAAATCAATAAAGTGCAATTGTTAACAAATTAAAAGAAAAAGGTAACATTTATGATAAATTTCAATATGGGGACAAAATTAAAACAAATTCAAACTTGCATATCAAAATTATTAAAGAAACCAAAAATCAAAAGATGAAGGACCAAAATGAAACTTACCGTATATAATCAATTTCAATTAAAAAACATAATTGAAAATAATTAAACATTTTATTGAAAAATCAGTAATAAAAATAAAATCAAACAAAATTTAGAGTGAAACAAAAAAACCAGGCAGACCTGGACAAACTTTTTAAACCTGGTCTAATTTCTAAAACTTGGAACTTGTAAAATTCTAGAATTGGGTTAAATCAAGAAACTTAATTCTCAATAAATTTAGTTTTTGAATGATGAAATAGGGAGAAATATCAATTAAAAAAAATATTAACAAAAAATAAGGATAAAATTTGACAGGACAAGTTTTAATGAGGATGAAATTTGAAATAAAATATATCCAAAATCAGAATAAATTATAATTAAAAGAATATGCACAAAAATTGAAAAATAAAAATATTAAAATAAAGTTGCAAAAGCAACAAAAAGAATGAGAATAAGATTTTATAGAAAAATCCCAAGGATGATGCAATTTAATGAAAAATATAAATAATACCAAATAATTAAAATAATTAGGACAAATTTAAGTGGATTGCTTTTATAAAGCTCGACATTTCACTATCTTCTAATCTAGTCTCCATCGGGGCTAGGCTTCTAACTTGGTTGAATTATTATTATTATTATTATTATTATTATTATTATAAAGAGATTTAGTCCTCACACAGTGTAGCAAATTATATATATATATATAATTTGCTACACTGTGTGAGGACTAAATATTCCTTTAGTCGATTTCATGTTTATTTTTTACTTTATCTTTTTTTTTTCCTTTTTATGAAGCAGAAAGCGAAAAACCAAATTAAGGGATATCTTTTAATTTATTTTTTAACCGAATATACATTCTTGAAAATTCTATTAACCGTTGATTATAATGTGATAAAATTCAATTAAGAGAGTAATTTACACTTCTTTTTTCATTGCGTTGACCGTGACTTTCCTAGCGCCTGGTTGAAAGCAACAAAACAAAGATCACAAGAGATCTGTTTCAGCTTGACCATAAAGACCAAGAAACGAAGATCATTTATGTATAAGCGTTCACACTACCGATACATACATACATACATATACACTACCGATACATACATACATACATACATACATTTCAAAAATTCTTCAAAGCATAGTTGTCAATACCGTTCCGGTCGCCGTTCCGGTTTTTCGATTGGAACGGAACGTTCCGGTTTCGGAGCGTTCCGGTGTCGTACTGTTCATATATAATTAATTATATATATATAGAAAAAAATAAAATATTAATTTTACAAGCATAATTAAAATTTGAATTCTTTTTTATTTAAAATATTTTGGTGTTTTTAAATTATTTTGATGTATAGATGTCAAAAATAATTTTTAAAAAATAAAAAAAAAATAGATTTTGAACCCGGAACGGAACCGGGGCGTTCCGGCCGGAATTTCCGGATCGGTCCGGAATTAAAACCGGGACGAAAACGACGCCGTTTTGTCCCGGTTTGTTGAACGAAACGGAACGTTCCGGCCATTCCGGCCAAAACGGAACGGATTTAATAACACTGCTTCAAAGAGAACAATTTCCCTCGAAGCTCTTCCGAGTTAATTAGCTCCTGGTATTGCCATGTGACAAGTGGGTTCGTATAATAATATTAAAAAGGGTGGGTCTTCATTGACCATAGCCACAACCCCACCTGTCTGATTCTTTCAACTGTTGATTATAAAGTTCAATTCATAGTTGTAAAATCCGTTCCGGGTACCGTTCCGGTTTTTTGTTGGGAACGGAACGTTCCGGTTTCGGTGTATTCCGGCGTTCCGTTCTGGTTTTGTACTGTTCATATTTATTTAATTATATATATATAAAAAATAAAATATTAATTTAACAAGTATAATTTAAATTCAAGATAAATAAAATTTAAATTATACAATACAAACATAATATCAAAATTAGAAACATCTTTAAAATTCCAAAATATTATGAAAGTAAAATGTTCTAAAATAAAAGAAAGATACATCAAACATCTTCTACATCATTAATATAAAAATAAGGATCTTGATCTTGCTGTGGAACATAAGGAAAGTCGTCAACAAGACATTCTAATAGCTGATCATTTCCACCAAGCTCATTCTCCTTATTTACACATGTCTCTTCATCATCTAAATTTAAAATAGCGAAAGGTGCTTCGATACTCTCCCAACTTATGTCCTCTCCATCAAGAAGACCGGGTTCTTCACAAATCCATTCATTCAATAGATCAATGTTGTCAAGGCTAATAAGATCTAAAGCATCTCTTGTTCTGCTCATATTCCTACAAAGAATAAACACGAAAGAAATTAAAAAATTAATAGCAATGTAATAGAAAATAATTACTAATATAATAATATTGATATTTTACCTTTGTTGAATCTTTAGATTATAGCGAACAAATACTAAATCGTTTAATCTCTTGTGCTTAAGCCTATTTCGCTTTTTTGAATGGATGTATTCAAATACACTCCAATTTCTTTCGCACCCAGTTGCACTACAGCATTGACTAAGAACTCGAATTGCAAACTTTTGAAGTTCTGGAGTATCATTGCCGAATTACTCCCACCATGAAACTAGATAAGAAAATTTGAATAAATCAAATATTATAGATAAAAAAAAGACATTATATTGTAAAAAATAAAAGTTATTACCTGGATTTAACTTTTCTCTTTGACGAATAGCTATGGGCATGCCAAAATCACCAGTTGCTCTCTTATACTCCTCAATTTGGGCACTGATGTTATCTTGAGTATCACAATCAGGAACCAATGTAGTAATTGTGGGAGGCAAACCTCGAGTTACCTTCTTTTGTTTTGAAAAAGAAGGCCTAAAAAATATTCCAGGATTAAGAAAACATCCTGCTGCATGTAATGGACTATGAAGTTGCTTATCCCATCTAGCATCAATTACCCGAATATATGGTCCATATTGAGACATTCTATTTTTCAACCTTGTTTTGATGGCTTCTTTTGCTTTATCCATTGCCTCATATAAATATCCCATTGATAGTTTTTCTTCACTGTCTGTTAACCTTAGAACTCGCACTAAAAGCTCGCTGGCGGTGACTATATGTGCACATCTCGGCCAAAAGTCTTTATCTTCTAAAACTATAGCAGCAATTTCCTTTTCAACCCGACTTTTGCCATGACTTGATTCAACCCATTTTGTGCAAGTAAACATCTGTCGAAGCTCATTCTTAAACTTCAGTAAACATTGGAGGCTTAAGAAATGGGTTGCAAACCTTGTTATGCCAGGACGACATAAATCATATCCATTTGTGAATTCTTTCCTCGTCAAAGCTAGAACCCATGCATGATTATATATAAAATTGGTTATATTTCTTGCATTTTTAATGGTTTCATCAATCATTGGAAAATATCTCGGATCACAAATATTTTCTAGCATTAAATCAATGCAATGGGCAGCATAAGGAGACCAAAAAAAGGTGCCATATCTTTGCTGTAAAGCTTTCCCAGCAGCCTTAAATGTAGCCTCATTATCATTAACAAACTGGACAATATTCTCTTGTCCAACTTCTTTGACAACTTCATCAAACATCTCCAGCAATGTCTCTTTATCTTTTCAAAGTCCTGAAGTGTCAACAGACTTCAAGAATACGGTGCCTCTCGGAGAATAGGCAAGGAAATTCACAATTGGTGCATTCCTCCTATTTGACCACCCGTCAGCCATAATTGAACATCCATAAAGTCTCTAATCAGCCTTGATACTTAAAATGTATTCATGGACATCATGAACTACATCTTTTAAAAGTGATCCTCTTAAATCATGATATGATGGGCCTTTAAACCCAGGTCCCATGGATGTTAAGGCATCTAGCATTGGCTGATAATAATACGAATTAGCACTATTAAACGGTATATTAACATCATACCACTATGTTGCTACGGCTTTTCTTGCATTGTGTTCCATCTCTTTAGTAGCCATGCACTTCTAATACTAGGCTGGGAACCCGGGGTAGTTCGTGGAGCAAATAAAGGAATCCTTCTTCTAGATGTACTTGTTCCTTGCACTGTTATTCTTCTACTTGTTTGTGAACGTATATCACCCAAACGAGGATTTGCAACATCACCCTCTTCTACTTCTTCATCATTGGAAACTGATTGAGAATTTCCAATATCAATTCTAATTCTTTTTCTTCTCTCTTTCTCCATTGTCATGTCATCTACTAGTTGTTTCATTTGCCATTTAACATCTGGAGGGACCCTTTTACAAGGTTCAACTTCACCTTTAATACCAGCTAGGTGATACTTCAACCGAGTAACACCACCACCATTGATCCGTTTATTACAATAAATGCATATACTTGCATTCTTTACACCAACAACCACTTGTCCATGAGCCCATGCTGGATCATCTGATCTTGCTGGAGCTGAAGAAATTGAAGTCCCACCACTAGATGAGTTTTCAGCCATGTAATTTAATCTGTTGTAAAAAGATAACACAAGTTAGAAATTAATAGAAATTTCGGTTCAAGATAACATGTTGTCATATCCTCAAGGAAGGAAATTCATAATCAACGACAATCCAAGAACTATCATACATAAATGTTGTAGTTATCATTAAGTTATTAAAAAGGAAGAACGAAAGAATTTTTAGACTCAATGCTTAAGATGCATGTCAAACCACAAGTATGTTTTCTTTTATTCTATTTTCTCTAATAGCCACAAACATGCTTAGAGAGATATTACATTTGATTAAGCATACATCCTAATAGCTGCATTATATACTTGCATTCTTATTCATCTATTTTCTCTAAATAGAAATGGCCAAAGAGCCAAGCCAAAAAAATCATTGCAATAGATAGAAATGGCCAAATATATAAAAATATATCGCGGCAGATATGAAACTAAATACTGGGATAAGATTATAGCTTTGGATAAACACGTAAAGGAGCACTTGAATAAAATTGATAAAAGGGAGTAGCAGTTTTTCACTCAATTTAAAACTATATATAGCAACACAAGTCTTTTCTTCCAGCCCTAGGGTTCCTTAGCTTCTCTTTAATGGCAGCCAAGAAGCTAACACTGGGTTTCTTACTGTTTTCAGCCTTTAGTTTAATCAATGTTAGCTCTGTCGAAAAATCAAATTAGCCCTTGTTGATGTGCAAGTTGGTCTGAAAATATTGGAATGGATGGAAGAAAATAATGTGACTGGATGGAAGAAAATATTGCAAATGAATAACTTTCAAACTAAGGCAAGTTTGTTAATACAATATTGGAATGGATGTGCTGCCACCAGTTCATTTGACATAGATTTATGACATTATTCAAATGCTAATATAGGCCTAAGCTAATTTATTCACCAACAGACCAAATAGTTACAAGAGAATTAACAAAAAGATTCTACAAATTATCACAAATATACTGGTACACAACTAGTAGTAAGTTTGGCAAATAACAGCAAAGGGACGCCACCCAAATAATTGGTCACAGTATGTATTTCCTCAATCAATAATATGTGCATTTAGCACCACATTACATGTTTTCTCATACTTTTGCACAGCTAAACAAGTACAAAGCTATGGTAACACAACTCCAGTCAATATTAGCGCATGACAAGAAGCTTACTAACCCCTCAAAGAAAGTAAAAATGCTGGCTATCATAAACTTCCATTATCAAAAGCTAGTTTCCTCTCCACAATCTGACAGCATTGATCCAGTGGGAATGAAATACTCAAAAATAAAAACAACAGCAAGGACTGGCAAAATTACAAATCAAGGGAAACGAAACAATGGCTTTCTTGCAGATAAAAAAATAACGAAAAATCTATTGTTCTTCATAGCAGGTATTAATGTTAATTCTGCTTCTAAAGAGCTACCATGGGCAGCTGATGTTAGATGCTGATGTCAACAGCATCCCAACCAAAAAGAAAAATCACCCCTTAACAGCTTCAGATGCTGAAAATCCACTCACTAAGCGACTAGTCACTGTCTGCTGACCAACTTGAAACCCTGTATTCAAAGATAGTTTACTCAAGATTGTTCAAAGAACAAAAGCCACAAAGCAAAGGTAATAGTAAACCATCAGTGACCAGGTCCATCCAGTGTGAACTGAGTTGTCCAAATGGTTTTAATTCCGACAACAAATGGAGTATATGGATATCCATGTAACAAATAAAGGTAGCAAATTGATAAGCAAGATGAAGGTCGCATGTTGACAAATAGACAACCTAGGACATTCATCCCGCCTATAGAGGCTGTTCATGTGGAGATAGTTACAGGGAAGGTCAAAGTGAACAATGCTGTCATGAGCAACCAGATGGGAGGATGGTAACAGTGGAAAAACATAGGAAATAATGAAAAATCAGAAAGGGATGCTAAAAACTTATGAGTCAACGTTCAATGAAAATACAATCCTGGGAACTTTCACCAGATAATACAAATTTGGAAGCCGACCCCAACTTCTCAACTTTCACCTGAAAAACAGGGTGGATTATATATTGAATCTCTCGGGACTTTCATCAAACACCTTGAAAGCAGACCCCAACTTCTCAACTTTTACATACATATCAGCCAAAGAAATTCTTACAAATGAATTGAATTCAATCCCACACCTCAAAGCACATCAATTAAGTGAATCTAACTAATAATAAAAACAACTATCTTCATATGATATTTTTCAATGCTAAAAAAAACAACTATCTTTCCCATAATTCATCAACAATCATTTATGCCCAGTTTAACAAGATGAATGAACATCTTCCAATTTCAAGTTTATTCAAACATTCCATACATAAATGCCCATTTAAATCATTCATGCAAAGTTTCAGCAATTTCAATTTTTCAATAAATTAAAGGATTTAGGGCCTCGAATGTGTACCTTTCACTAGAGATTTGGGGAAGAAGAACCAATGAAGAAATTGTGCCGCCGTGTGGAAGAAATTGTGCCGCCGTGATTTTGATTTTTGTTTTAGGTTTTCAGAATTTGAGCTGATTTAGGGATTGAGAGTTACAAATTGAGCTTTTCAAGTGAGGGATTACTGGATTATGAATCAAAAACTAGAGATTTGTGAGGTTAATTTGAGATTAGGGTAAGGGAAATTGGGGGAGAAATGGAAAATTCAAAATTGGGGGGAATTGGGGCTCTGGTCTGGGTGTCGGTGTGTTTATTAAGTGCTTAAACGACGTCGTTTTGTTACTTGTGTAAACGACGTCGTTTTGGCTGGAACCGGAACGGAACGCCCAGTATGGAACTGGGGCGTTCCGGCCGAATTTGCCGGATCGGGCCAGGATTTTTACCGGGACAAAAACATCACCGTTTTGTCCCGGATTTTGAAGTGGAACGCGTCGTTCCAGGCGGAACGGACGGAACGGAACGGGATTCACAACTTTGGTATATACGAGCGAACTTGCCCAAGCGATGCTCTGGGCTTTTATTTATGTGAAAAATTGATTGGTTTTATACGTATTATAATTAGTTATTTTAATATTTAATTAGTAAAATTATTGTATTGAATTTGTTGATGATTGAGTTTTTTTTAACGGCAACAAACGATTTAACCGGCAGATAGCAAAAGTGCAATCCGCTAAAATCTATCAAAGATGGATTATTTCTGGTTGATTGCTATTGTGTGTCAATTTATTTAATTCATAGATTGCAAAAATGCAATTGATTGATTGTTTGGTGTATCTTAATTATTTTGACAATTATATAATCGGTTGATAAATAAAATGCAATTGATGAAATCAATTAGAGATTTTTTTTTTTGTAGTCAATTGGGCATTCGTTGACGGTTGGATGTGTCGTAATTGTTCAGCTTATTATTCTCTCTCTTTTTTTTTATTCTTCAAGCCAAATAATTTTTTAAAATCTAATAATATTTATTTTTGTTTTGTCATTTATTTTATTTTTTAATTGTTTTTTTCTAAATATTAGTAGGTGTTGAAATTTCTAATTATTGTAGATAAGGCATTAAAAATAATGATAATAATTATTTGTCAATTTTTTTCCTATAAATATGCTAGACTAATTATATATTTTGCTATTTATTTCATATTAGCGCCTTAAAAATAATGATAATAATTATTTGCAATTTTTTGGTCAAGACACCTCGGTTATAAAAAATTATGATGCGTGTAAGCTGATCCAGACACCTCGGTTGTAAAAAAAAAAGCAAAAAAAAAAATGTATAAGTAGCAAAACAAAATAGGGAAAAATGTAAAAAAAAAAACAAATAAATTCAGAGATTAGTCGTGATGCACATAAGCTAGCACAGACACCTCAGTTATTAAAAAAAATCCTGTTTAAAAAAAAACTGTTTTTTTTATATAAAAACCAGTTATTAAAAAAAAAAAAAGCCAAGTTCACGTAGGCGTGAAGCAGTATAGCAAATGTTCAGTGAAAAAAAAAACAATTATTAAAAAAACAATTCTGATTTTTTTTTAAAAATCAGTTATAAAAAAAAAGAGCTCACGTAGACGTGATGCAGCAGAGCAAATGTCTAGTGAAATAAAGAAACCAGTTATTTTAAAAAAATCTGGTTTAAAAAAAAACAGTTTAAAAAAAATCGAGCTTACGTAGATGCTAAGCAACAGAGCAAATGTCTAGTGAAATAAAAATCAAGTTATAAAAAAAAAATCCTTTTTTTTTTAATCTTTTTTTTAAACAAAAAACCAGTTATGTAAAAAAAAAGTTGAGCTCACGTAGACGCGAGGCAGCAGAGCAAATATTCAGTGAAATAAAAAAACCAGTTATTTAGAAAAAATCTGGTTTAAAAAAAACAATTAAAAAAAATCAAGCTTATGTAGACGCGAAGCAGCAGAGCAAATGTCCAGTGAAATAAAAAATCAAGTTATAAAAAAAAACCTAGTTTTTTTTTTTAAATCGTTTTTTTAAACAAAAAACCATTTATGTAAGAAAAAAATTGAGCTCAAGTAGACGCAAGGTAGCAGAGCAAATGTCAAGTGAAATAAAAAAACCAATTATTTTAAAAAAATCTGGTTTAAAAAAAACAGTTTAAAAAAAAATCGAACTTATGTAGACGCGAAACAGCAGAACAAATGTCTAGTGAAATAAAAAATCCAGTTATAAAAAAAATCCTGCTTTTTTTAAAAGCAATCTTTATTTTTAACAAAAAAAACCAGTTATGTAAAAAAAAAAATTCCAATAAAATAAAAAATCCAATTATAAAAAAAAATCCAGTTTACTGGGTCTATGTCACTTCACAGGCAACATCGATGCCTCCTCTATCAACTCACCACAGAAAGTTGGAAAGAACAAAGGGAGAAACTCACAAGTCAATGACGCATTCATCATGGCATCCAATCGCATTAATTTCCATAGATTATATGAGTATTACAAATATTTGGTTGTTAGTGATTTTTAGTTTTATGTTTTTTTATCTATTTTATCTGCGAATAACTTGATATATTTATAATTTAAAATGATTTTTATTTAAAAAATAATTATAATATTTTTTATTTTTTAAAATTTATTTTTAATATTATTATATTAAAAGTTTTTCAGGATATTATAATTAAATTAATTTGATTTTAAAAATAATTTAGTTCAGTGTTTTTTTTTATTTTAATATGTTAATAAAATATCTAATTAGCCTAATATATTTTTATAGAAAAATAATTTAAAAATAATCATTATCATTATATCATATCCATAATAATATATATATATATATATATATATATATATATATATATATATATATATATAAATTTCTAAATAATCAAAAGTTTTATTCTTGAGATTGTTATTTCAACGAAGCCCGTATAAATTTGATCATATAAAAACAGCTACAGTGTTGGAAATAAAAGTCTTTACAATTATCGGGTGAAACTATTAAAGCCATATATAAACTAGTAGGAAAAAAAAAATTAATTGAATTTTTATGGAAGCATCAAAAGAGTAAGCAAGAAAAAAAATTAAACTTATTATTAATGGAAATAACAAAATTATCCCCAAGAATAAAAAACCTAAAAATTTTAACGAAAGAGCAAATAAAAAATAAAATAAATAACAAAAAAAAATATTATTAGGTTAAAAAAATCATTTGACTTGAAGAATAAATAAAACTACAAACAAAAAGAACAAAGGGAGAAAAGAAAAAATATTAGTTTTTAAATGATAATCAATACAAATTAAAATTTAAGAACTAAATTGAATAAAAACATAACCTCAACAAAAGAGAAAATAATAAAAATTCAAAACCAAAATTAAGATCATATACATATAAACATGGATAAAATATATGCACTATTTTAGAAATATAAAAAAAAAATAAAGGAATTAAAATCAAATAAAAAATTAAAAGAATAAGGGTTAAAATAAAAAAAATGATAAATGATCAATTTCAATCAAATGAAAAAATTAAAAAAAAAACCAAACTTCTATACCAAAAAACATTAAATGATTTAAAACAAAACCCAAAATTAAAAGAATAAAAACCGAAATGAAAGCCAAATATATACTTAATTTCAATTAAAATATAAAATTAAAACAACTCAAAATTTATATAATAGAAACTAATACCAAACAAAATAATAAAAAAGAGAAGACTGAACTAAAAACATCAAATTAATGTTATTTGAAATTTATATAACCTATAACACGCAGGTCATATGGATGTTTTACTAGTAAGAAAGATTGGTTGTTGCTTGAATTGTCTGCACCAACAATAGCCCCTCATGTATTTTTTAAGATGGTTAAGCTACACTGTTCAAATCGAGTGATGCGATAATTTGGCTACAAACAACAAATCTCAGTTGATATCGACATGAATGATAATGTGCACACCATCATTTATAGGGTAAAAATAATAATTATAACCAGCTAAGTTAACATGGATGCAATGAAGAATAAGATAATTACATAGATGCATGGTGTGATTAGTGATGAGATTATAAAATCTGGTATATGAGTATCATATGATGGGTCATCACTTCGGATCCCAAGGAGGTTTCTCCGTCCAAATAAATGCAGATTAACATGCTTAGAAAACTCAACATCATGTGAATAATCAAGTCTTTTCATGATTAATATTGATAACTGTCGAGTTTTATATATTTATCTTTTAATTTACTATTTATGCTAATATTTGGTTAACTTTTTGCAATAAAAGAGCTCGAGAGGTCGCCTCTTATCTCTGTATAATTGACGGACGAAGAAAACAAAATTCACAACGCAGTGTTTTGATAGTTAAATGTTTGTCGTACTAGACTTCAAATCTTTGAAGATAATCTGCGACATTATTGAGATGCCACATTTCAGAACCACGAATCCTCGAACTATTTCACCATTTATTTAATTTTTTGATGTGCTAGTTGCCCTTCTATCCCAAAAAGTCTACAAATTTTGTCATAGACTCACTGTGGGTTTTATCAGCAGCATCTGGGTCCTATCCCCAACAATGGCCAAATTCTACTTTATTAATATTTTAATTAATTGAAAGGCTGCTTTGCAAATGACGTATTGGGTGGGTGATGACATTTAAAATCGTTTTTCCAATTCTGTTTGGGACCCTTTTATCATCCAGTGAAGGAGTTGTGCTAGAAGATAGTGTAAGAAAAACCGTATGGTTTTTTAATTGCCAACCTCTGTATCCATCGAAAGAGCTAACCATAAAATTGTCCGTGCTTGGGCAAATTCCTCTGATGACCGATCACAAACGAGATGCGAAGTAAGTTCAGCCTCAATTGACGTGTTGCGCGCATCGCCGTCGTTGTATACACGGAGTTTTCTGCAAAACAAAAGGTAGCCGGCGTTCTTGTCCAGGTCGAGAAGGCCCTGATCAGCGCTAAAGAACGAACTGTATACGCCAATATTTTTTACATAACTTGTTCAATGTTTTAATCATTCGTTAAAGTGATCTTCACACACTCCTGTACATGTGGGGTGTTTTTCAATTAAAGAAGAAGAAAAGGTGACTTTCTTACCATTCACAAAGAAATGGAAACTCAACTGAAAAAAAAGTGGAAAACATTAATAGAAGAGAAAACCAAAAGTCATTGGAGTGGAAAAGGGTTCGAACTTTTCATTCAAAACAGTAGAATTAGAGTGTATTATTGAAATTTGTCCAAGAAGATGCCACAACAACATCAGTCAAGAACACCAGATCGAGTGTTCATCATCATATCGCATTAGTTTCTTGTAATCATTGTCTTTTGGAACACCAGTACATGACCGAATCTACCGTTTTTCTGGGCCTAAACCCTGACCAAGTGATTGTATTCTCAAATTATGTGTCAGCCAGACACAAAGTTCACAAAGTTGCATGGTATGATCCCACCATGTCCAGTTATAAAAAGAAAAGAAAGAGCACAAAGTACGCATCACCACTTCGATCATGCCTGTTTTTAGTCTCGTTATAGAAAAAAATATATCAACGTATTCGTCTTGTTCTCAAAATATAATAAAATTATTTATTTTATACATTCATCTTTTTTTCTTTTCAACCAAACACCAATTATATATCCCTGTATATTTTATTTTGAGATAATAATGAGACAACAAATTAAGTTACTACCAAATTTGTACGCATAATATCAAAATAAGACCCTTACGTACAGCTGTAGTCTAATTACTACTTTACCAGTGAAGTTCTAAGATTCCGAAATCACCAAGTAGTTAACAAAGCCATATGTTTTTGCCCACTTATTTCATCTGTATATATTATATTTGTTTTTAACATCAAATTAAGAAATGACACAGGCATTTTGATTATCCTCTACACGGCTAACATAGTAATATTGGGGCATCGGAGGATGATAGGACAGGTAATTAGCCAGAAGATCATCTTCCTTCTTGGGCTCATCTTTTTTCTTCTCGGGCTCTTTTGCTGGTTCTACTGTAATTATTTCTGTGTGACACAGCTTTCTCAGTTTGGCCACTATGTGTACTGGATCAACGTCCCCTGTCACTGTCATCTTCTTGTCCTTCATCTCGATCGACACTGATTCCACCCCTGCAAAATTGCATCACAAATTAATCAAACCACTAAATCTTTTCATAAGCATGGCAACGCTGAACTTGATTTGTTAGATAATGACCATATAGCAATAAACAAATAAATTCAATACCTGGAAAACCAGAGACTGTCACCATGGCTTTTTTCTTGGCTTTGTCATCGTGTAAATCCAACTTCAACACAGCTTTCTGCAACAAAATAAGTTCACGTAAATTTCGTTAAAAATCAATATCAAGATGATCAAGAAACAGTAATTAATTTAAATGAATACCGCATGATCTCACAGAAACAATAACTAAATCAAACCGAAGCTACCAAAAGTACTCGGTACTGAATTATGAAAAAGAAGCTAGTTCTTCATCAAAATAAGCTAAAGGGAAGGAGAAAAAAAGAAAACTCGACTCGTGCTTCATCCATGCAAGCATACAAGTCATCTAATAGAAAAAAAATAAATATATATATATATATATAGAGAGAGAGAGAGAGGAGGGGGGGGGGATGATTCTGATCACCTTCGTATCCATGGCTTAGAGGGATATGATCAGAGAAAACGTTGAGGTAAAACAGTAAACAAAGAAAGTTTGAGGTGAAGAAGCAAGGGAAGAGCTAAGAAAAGGAAAAAACTTGGTGATGAGAAGGGTTCTTAGTGGTGGTATTTATAGTGAGGGAGCGAAGAGAGAGCAGCGAGTAAACCTGAGAACAGTAGTTCAGTCAATAAACGCAAAATCGTAGGGCCAGTAAAGGAAAGAGCGCCGGTGATTCCAATGCCGATAAGGTATTTTCTTTCTTGCATTTCTCTTTGAAAAAAAAAAACAAGAATTAAGATTTATAATTAATAACACCAAAACGTGTTCAGCGTGGGGTGGGTTGAGCTCTTAAAAGGACTTAACATCCCTCATCCAATGAGAGAGTGCATGTACCACTATTTTCTCTCATTCTTCTGTCTTTCAACCTCTTAAAAAATCTAGAACAGCTCCTGAATTTGTTTGTTCTTTAGACTTGATCTATTTATTTTTAAGAATGATTTTTTACTTGAAGATAACAAAAATAAAAAATAAATTATAGGAAAAAACAAAGGGAAAAAAAATATCCATTTTCAAATGATTACAAACACACACTAAAGTTCAAAAATTAAAATTTTCGAATGATCACAAACAACCGAAATGGTTATGGTTACCATGTGATGCCACGCACGTCACCATGAGATAGAGGACATGGCAACTCATCCTGTGAGATGCTAGATATACATTTTTCATCGCCGGAAAAAGCCGCACACTCCGCTCAAAGGTGTGAAGTCGAAAAACATTGGTATTCAGTAGAAAATTAAAAAAATTATAAATTACCCAAACACCCCTGCAATCAACTCTTGTATTTTGTCATTTATGAGGGTATATCCGTATTTATACATTTTAAAAATATGTGAATGTTCGAAACACCTCTGTGGGCAATTCTTTTGTTGTTTTATTGGAGAGTAAAAGGATAATTTTACTGTGCATAGGTGAAATAACTCTGATTTTTTTTTTATCTTATATGAGAGTATAATGATTCATTTATTATGTACATAAATATAAAAAATTAAAAATACTCTCAATTCAATATTTTTATGTTTTGATTTAGCATATAGTGTAGTAATGTAATTCGAGAAGGCTCCTAACTTTGGGAGCAAGCTTCTTAAAAAAAAACTCCAGTCCCTCTTTTTTTTTAAATCAGAAACAGCTCTGTAGCCTCCGGTGATCGGTAGTGTGAATGCATGCATATATGATCTTCATTTCTTGGTCTTTATGGTCAAGCTGAAACAGATCTCTTGTTATCTTTGTTTTGTGGCCTTCAATCAGGCCCTAGGAAAGTCACGGTCAACGCAAAAAAAACAGAGTAAATTACTCTCTTAATTGCATGTTATCACATCATACTCAACAATTAATAGAATTTTTGAAGAATTTGTATATTTGGTTAAAAAAAACAAATTAAAAGTTACCCCTCAATTTGTTTTTCATTTTCTACTTCATAAAAAGAAAAAAAATTTTAATTAAAAAAGAAACATGAAATCAACTAAAGGAATAGGCTTTATAAAAATTCAATATATATATAATTAATTTGTAAAGCATAAGGATCAGTTAATTCGCTAGACTGTTTTTGTGGTGCAAACGCAGTTAGCAAAACAGCTCCTGATTCTGGTGTTTAGTTAAATTTGAAAAGCAGAAATATAGTATGGTTCCCACGTAATAAAATGAGATAAATACATGTTGAAGAAAAGCAGCTAATAGCTGCCTATTGGAGAGAGGAGTGGAGACCAGAGGGGCTTGCAGGAGCAAGAAAGGCAGCTAATAGCTGATTATGGGAGAGAGGGGCCGGGACTAGAGGGGCTTCTGGAGAGAGAGAAGAGCTAAGAGAGGGGACTGGAAAGGAGGGAGGCTGTAGGGGTTTTTGGAGTTAGAGAGAGGAGCTGAGAGAGGGGACTGCAAAGGGGAGGGAGGGGTGGGGATTGGCTGGAGAGGGAGAAGAGCTGAGAGAGGGGATGGGAAAAGGATGGAGGGACAGAGACTGGATGGAGAGAGAGAGAGGGGACTGGAAAGGAGAGGGGTTAAAGTTTTTTCATCTGTATATATTATATTTGTTTTTAACATCAAATTAGGAAATGACACAGGCATTTTGATTATCTTCTACGCGGCTAACATAGTAATAATGGGGCATCGGAGGATGATAGGACAGGTAATTAGCCACAGGATCAGCTGGATCTTCCTTCTTCGGCTCTTTTTTTTTTAATAATAATAATAATTTTATATTAATTATTTCATTAAAATTTATTAAATAAATAAATTTTATCCATTTAAAATTCATATATTTTATATAAAACTTGCACTTCACAATATTTCTGTATAAATTTATTATTTTATCTAAATTTATATTATAATAAAAAAAATCATATATAATTAATATTTTTTTATATTAAAAAAAATTTAATTTCAACCCTGACAAGGAACTGGTATCATGGCTTGTGTAATGTAATGCGCGGAGGCTCTCACTGTGGTGGCAAGTATTAAAAAAAGACCCCGGTTCCTTTTTTCCCCATCGGAAACGGCTCTCTAGCCTCCGGTGATCAGGAGTGGGAATGCATGCATAAAATGATCTTCATTTCTTGGTCTTTATGGTCAAGCTGAAACAGATCTCTTGTGATCTTTGTTTTGTTGCTTTCAACCAGGCGCTAGGAAAGTCACGGTCAACGCAATAAAAAAAGAAGTGTAAATTACTCTCTTAATTGAATTTTATCACATTATAATCAACGGTTAATAGAATTTTCAAGAATGTATATTCGGTTAAAAAATAAATTAAAAGATATCCCTTAATTTGTTTTTTCGCTTTCTACTTCATAAAAAGGAAAATTTGTTTTTCGCTTTCTACTTCATAAAAAGGAAAAAAAAAGATAAATTAAAAAAGAAACATGAAATCGACTAAAGGAATAAGCTTTATATAAATTAAATATATATAATTAATTTGCTACACTGTGTGAGGACTAAGTATCTTTATAATAATAATAATAATAATTCAACCAAGTTAGAAGCCTAGAGACCCCGAAAGCTCGAGGGAAACTAGACTAGAAGATGATAAAAGGAATCCACCGGGTGGAATTGCATCGGGGAGGGATCCAGTCAACTGATCAGATCTTAATTCATTGAACCCTAATTATAAAACTCCACAAGTGGACTCTTCTGATCTATGAGTTGGGTTGGAGATTTGTATCTAATTCATTAAATATTGGCTTTTTTCTTCTTATAAATAATGAAATCAAGTGGACCGGGAACCTTTTCTCTGTCCTTGAAAATAAATTTTTCACATACCTAATGGACCGATAGAACTTCATGGATTTAAATGTTGAGAGATCATACTTATATTTTCTTGAATGCTTAATATTGATGAGATTCGAGTATATTCCTGAGAAGAACACACACACACACAGATATATATAAAATTATTAAAATTGAAACTTTTTATTTCCCATCGAAATAATTTCTTGTACATTTGGGATTAAGATATTAAGAAATGACACAGGCATTAGGATTATCCTCAACACTCCTAACATAATAATAAGTAGTGATGTGAGGATTATAGGCCTTGCAAGCCTTGACGCACTCGGCCACATCTAGATCTGGCTTCTTCGGCTCTTCTTTCTTCTTCTCAGGCTCCTTTGCTGGCCCTACTGAAATTATGTCCGTGTGGCACAACTTTCTCAGCTTGGCCACTATGTCAGCTGCATCGATGTCCCCGATCACTGTCAACTTCTGGTCCTTCATGTCCATGGATATTGAATCCACCCCTGCACATTTTGAATCACAAACCAGACCACTAAATCATAAATACTTCGATGATGGTCTTGATTTGTTTTGTATCGCAATTTATACCGCTAGTTTTCTTATAGGAAAGTATATTCACAAATACTTCATTGATGATCTAGATTTACAAGCAATGATATATGGACAGAAAAGAAGTGAATACCTGGAAGACTAGAGACTGTCTTCATGGCTTTTTTCCTAGCTTTCTCGTCATGCAGATCCAGTTTCAACACAGCTTTCTGCAAGAAAATAAGCCCATGTAATTTATTTTTTATAAATCAATATCAAGATAATCAAGAGACTGGAAAAAAATGAAAGCTTGACTCATTCTTCCATGCATGCATTGTGCACAAAAGATGGAAGTCCAGTAGGCTTTTCTAACCTGCATTTTCGAGGCTTTGAGGGATCTGGACACAGAAAACTGGAGATGAAAGCAGCGAAGAAGAGGCCAGGAAATAGGAATGGAGATTGTAAGCTCGGTGAGATGAACAGGTCGTGGAAAAGAGAGATTTTATAGAGTGAAGGAGTGAGGTATGAGTCAACTAAACAGCTCAAGTGATTCTATTTGGGCCAAGAGACAAACGTCGAGAGAGAGAACAAAAGATGGCGGCCCAAAGGTTGACAAATTGATTTCTAAAATTTTAATAAAAAAATTACCTACGGCCATCATGGGGTGACTAGGTTTCTCGGAAAGAACGATGACATCGACATCTTACCGAACTGATAGCTGTTGCATACGAGAATATCATGATCGCTACGCTTGTATTCCTTCTGAACTAACAGTCCTTTTGACTTGTAACGATGAAGTCTCACTTCCTAACAGTGAGTCTTCTGTTCGTGTCTGAACAAGCTTCCTCGAGGTTCCCCCCTCCTTCTTGGACGACAAGTTGCTGTTTTTTTAATGAATAAACCTCGTGTTTTATTCTCTAGTCATCGTGGGTTAGTATTTTTTTATTTGATTCAGTTTTTATATAAAAAAAAATCAAATTGAAAATTATATTTTTTTTAAAAAAAATAACCGAACTGAACTAAACCTAGTAAAAACCGGTTCGGTTTTTTATGATTAAAAAATTGGAGAAACTGAATTTGTTTTTTTGATGACTTTCTAAGAGAATATCAGTCCATAAAATCGTTTTAAACAACTTCCAACATGTGATTTCTATCAATTGTCTTCATAAAGGAAGTCATTTCTGCTATCCAAGCCCATATCGACAAGCACAGAGACCAACAATAAACATTCATTTTGTGCAATTATATACCTTTCTAAATAAAAACAATCAAAGCAAACCAAAGCAAGAATGTCCAAGTTACTATAATAAAGAAACATCCAACTACAAGGCAAGGTTCTAAATTTACTAGTAACAAGGAAATAAAGAAATGATGACAAGAAGATGGGAGGTCAACAAGCTAGCAGAAGTTGCAAAGGGAAGGGGAGGGTGAGAATGGTGCTGTGCTGAGAGGGAGGAAGGGGGGGAAGCAATCGCAGAGGGGGGCTGTGGCTATGAACTAGCAGAAGTTCTAGAGGAAGGGAAAGGCCGAGAATGGGGATGTGCCATGGAAGGAGGGTGGGAGGTGGGCAGCTAGGGGTTGTTTTAAAATGAGAAAAGAGATGAAAGTGCGGGTAGGCGACCAGGGTTTGTTAGGAAAGAGATGAAAATGATAGTGGAAAGAGATGAAAGTGGGGGTGGGCAGTTAGGGTTTGTAAATGAGAAAAGAAATTAAAGTTTGTATTTATGGTAAGTTTGTTCATTGAACCGGTTTAATTCGGTTTATTCAGTTTTTGCTTTACAAAATTGATACCAAACCGAATTGAACATATTTCAGATATTTATAAACGGTTTAATCCATTTTTTTTATCGGTTTGGTTTTTTCGTTTATTTTTTTTCTAGTTTTCTCGGTTTAATCGGTTGACCGGTTTTTTTGCTCACCGCTACTTGTCATAACAAAAAGAACAGTAAACACTGCTCAAGTGCTGAAAACTTGCCTCGAATTAAAATCAGACTATTTCCGTACAATATAATGGGACCAGCCATTTATCAAATTAAAATCCAATTATTTGCTACTATTATTTTATCAAAATACTGATTTTTTTTTAACAAGAAAACAAGGTAGGGGGACATGATGTGACAAATATATTTAATTAAACCATGATTTTATGGATTATATTTAATTAATCTAGGACTAGTATTCATAATTTATTTTGGTTTATTTCATACGAGATTATCATAGTCTCAAACTAACATATGGCATTTGGTTGTTATTCAATTATTTGAGTATCTATTTTTGTTATCATATCATTAAGTGAGAAATCATTTTTTTTTAAATAAACCTAGTAGAGTTCATGATTTAGGTTATGGTTTTGATGAGTTAAGTTGTAAAGTCTGGGTTGATATAATATATTGTCATCTTAGTATTAAAAAAATAAATGACACCTTTAATATTTTTTTTTTAATCTAAACCATTCTTTTTACCAGGTATTTGTATTGTCTTTAAACCAATTAAGTCCATTAAATCAAGTAAGGGCAACTTGCACAAAGTTAATTTTAAATCTAGATTAGGCAAGGAGTCACGCTAAAAAAATTCTAAATTGACCATTGAATTGAGTTTAATAATAATATCAAATAGTGCTTTAGGTCTTGGATATTTTTTGATTTAGTAAGCAACGTAGCATGTGATAAAAAACTAAACACCTTCATTGAACTTACTTCATTACTGTATAAAAAAAAATACTTCTTCTCTAATTTAGTTTATAACTATTCCATCGGCTTGTGCATCGTCATGGGTCAGACAAAACTATTTAAATTATAAAAAAATATTGAGTGTAAAGGATTTTTTTAGCAATCTCATTAAACATTAACAAATGAGTAAAATTTAAAACCTCTCAACTCAGCTCATTGTCTAGTGCAAGTTTTTAACTAAACTGAATCAAAGCTAATTAAACAATCCTTAACTTTTGTTTATGGCCTTCAATTTAGTAGTTTATTTTCCTCTTCAAATTTCCTTATTTTATCAACTTCTCTTTTGATTTATCTAAAAACAAAGTAAATTAAAAGAGAGCATGCAGTTGAGAAAAGAAATATGTTATAGATGGATTAAAAAGTAGAAAGATTAAATAGATCAGTGTTTAGTTTCTAAAACCGTGAGTTATAAATGCAAGGGGTGGTATGGCATCTCAAGATCTGTAGTTGATGGGAATGTGGGGTGATCCTCAGTTCATGACGACTCTGTTGGCTGTCGTGATGGGGGAAATTGTTAAGAGGTAGTCATGGAGAGATGACAGATGAAACATTGGTTTTTTTATATAAAAAAAATTGAAAAAAAAATGATTTTATTTTTATTTTTATTTTTTAATTTAAATTAAAAGAATTTAATGTTTTTATATTATTTTTATGTGATGATATAATAAAATAATTTTAAAAAAACACCATTTTCTCCTTTTTCTTCTTTTTTTGGTTTGGTTTTATTAGGTTAGCTCTCCATGATTTTCTGAATTTCACTCCTATAATTTTGTAATATATAAATAACATATCAAATTACAAATATTTTACATTTTCACCTTCTTTGATTTTTTTAATCTTTCAAATTTGATATTTAGTATTTTAATTACCTTTTAGTTTGTTCGAGATCATTTTTTTATATAGATTTCATGTTCTTTCGGGTTTTTTCTCTTAGATTTTATGAGCAAACTTGCCTGTGCGTTGTGCTGGACTTCTATTTATGTGGAAAACTGATTGATTTTATACGTGTTATAGTTGGTTATTTTAATATTTAATTAGTAAAATTGTTATATCGAACTTGTTGATGTTTGAGTTTATTTTAATGGTAATGAATGATTTAACAGGCAGATAGCAAAATTGCAACCGCTAAAATCTATTAAAGATGGATTGTGTCTGGTTGACTGCTATTGTATGTCGATTTATTTAATTCAAAGATTTCAAAACTGTAATTGATTGATTGTTTGATTTATCTTAATTGTTTTGATAATTATATAATCGATTGCTGAAAAAAATACAATCGATGAATCAATTAGAGATAAATTACTTTTTTTTTTTAGTCAATTGGGCATTCGTTGGCGGTTGGGTGTGTTGTAATTGTTCAACTTATTATTCTCTTTTTTCTTTTTATTTATTCTTCAAGTCAAATAATTTTTTAAAATCTAATAAGTTTTTTTTTTGTTTTGTCATTTATTTTATTTTTTAATTGTTTTTTTTAAATGTTATTAGATGTTGAAATTTCTAATTATTGTAGATAAGACATTCAAAATAATGATAATAATTATTTGTCAATTTTTTCCTTATAAATATATTAGACTAATTATATATTTTGCTATTTATTTTATATTAGCGCCTTAGTGGGAAAAAAAATAGAAAAAAATGAGTCCAGGGATTCTTCATAACGTGCTAAGTTGGCCCAGAACAAAATATATATATATATATATATATATATATATATATATATATATATATATATATATATATATATATAGACACACACACACACACACATATTACTTTTTGGAATTGTGATCTTCTTTAAGTATTTTATAAAATAATAATAGTCGTGGTGTGTGTAAGTTGATCCGGATACCCGGATATATATATATATATATATATATATATATATATATATATATATATATATATATATTATCTTTTAGCTTGTTTGAGAGCATTTTTTTATATATAGATTTCATTTTCTTTTGGGTTTTTTCTCTTAGATTTTATATCCATCTTCTTTAATGCTTTTAAAGTCTTCTTTTTTTTCAACAATCACGTACTTCAAAATTAAATTGGAAGGCATTTAAATTTTTTGATTAAACTCGGGTCTAAAATTTAATGAGTTGTGGGTTTTTTAGATTAGATAAGTTTGGAAGGATCGGCTAGGTTTTTTCTTTTCTTTATTAAGTTCATGTTTTATGCTCTCTTTTTTTAAGTCTTACTCTATTATTTTTGTGATTTTTCTTCAATTAGGTTAGCAAAAGTTGTTTGATGATCCAAATAGGCTAAAATATGTGGGGTTTTCTATTTTGTTTATCTTTGTCATTTTATTTACTATTGTTGTTTTTTCTCTTACGTTATTTATATTATTACTTGAACCAATAACTTCAGATTTGAGTTTTTTTAACCTAATATGTTTTTTACATGAAAAGAAATTGCTCTGACACTGGTCAGAACTCAGAACACAAGCAACATATCTAATATCTACACACGCATATAAAATACAATGGAAAATAGTCTTGGTATAATAGCTAAAGGGATTTATTTTTTTATTTTATATCGTGGTTCAAATTTTATCATGTATATCTGTTATTTTTATGATGTTTTATAAATTTATTGAGTTTACAAGATATTTAATAAATTCAAAGATCAGGTATGATATATATAAGCTGACTCGAATATTCTAGTTATAAAAAAAAATTCAATGTAAAACATGCTATGATTTTTTGGATCACCTACTCAATTCAACTAAATACACCAATGATTTAACACATGGCATTGTATATGATATTCCGAGCTTCTTCGTGAATTTCATTTCAGATTGACCATAATTATTGGGTCCATCACTTCACATCTCCCATGGCAGCATCGATGCCTCCTCTGTCAACTCCCCACGGAAAGGAAACTCCTTCGGAAAAAAACAAGTGGAGAAAATTAATAGTGGAGAAACCCAATGACGCGTTCATCATTGCAGCCAATCACGTTAACTTCCATAGATGATCATTATTACAAATGTTTTGTTTTCACTGATTTTTTCAGTTTTGTGTTTTTTATTTATTTATTGGTGTATAAAGTTATATATTTATAGTTTAAAGTGATTTTATTTAAAAAAATAATTAAAAATATTTTTTATTTTTTAAGATTTATTTTTGATATTATAGTAAAGGTTTTTCAAGATATTAAAATTAAATTAATTTGATTTTTAAAATAATTTTAGTTTAGTTTTTTTTTATTTTAATTTGTTAATAATAAACAAATATTCAAATATATAATTAGTGATGCGGTATAACTATTTATTTAATATATTTTTTATTTTGTTTTTATTGTCTCCTGGTATCCTTAAAATTCCATTCACGAAAAACCACTGCCAAATTTCCAAATTTGCATGCGTTAATATAAAAATATGGTGTGTGTGTGTGTTTATATACACACACAAACCCAACACCACCAACTTCCTTATAGCGTTAATATGAAGTTCCAAAGACCACCCAGAATTTTCCAAAATCACCAATAAGCTGTATGTTTTTGCCCACTTATTTCATCTGTATATATTATATTTGTTTTTAACATCAAATTAGGAAATGACACAGGCTTTTTGATTATCCTCTACACGGCTAACATAGTAATATAGGGGCATCTGAGGATGACAGGACAGGTTTTTAGCCACAGGATCAGCTGGATCTTTATTCTTCGGCTCTTCTTTCTTGGGCTCATCTTTTTTCTTCTCAGGCTCTTTCGCTGGTCCGACTGTAATTATTTCTGTGTGACACAGCTCTCTCAGTTTGGCCACTATGTGTACTGGATCAATGTCCCCTATCACTGTCAGCTTCTTGTCCTTCATCTCGATCGACACTGATTCCACCCCAGCAAAATTGCATCGCAAATGAATCAAACCACTAAATCTTTTCTTTTTTAAGAAACAAAATCATAAATGCTTCAATGATTATCTTGATTTTTAAGTTAATGAACATTTATATAGCTACCGAGAAATCAATAAATAAACTCAATACCTGGAAGCCTAGAGACTGTCTTCATGGCTTTTTTCTTGGCTTTCGCATCATGCAGCTCCAATTTAATCGCTTAAAATTAATCTCATAGAAACAATAACTAAATCAAACTGAAGTTACCAAAAGTACTCAGTACTGAATTATGAAAAAGAAGCTAGTTCTTCGTCAAAATATGTAAATCAAAAGGGAATAAAAAAAAAGAAACTTGACTCATGAATCTTGTATGCATACGTACAAGTCATCCAAAAGAAAATATATATACATATATATATAGAGAGAGCGAGAAAGAGAGAGAGAGAGATGATTCTCACGGTCATTTCCACAGCTTAGAGAGATGTGATCAAAGAACAAAGTCGAGATCAAACAGTAAATAAAGGAAGTTTGAGTTGAAAGAGGCAAGGCAAGAGGAGGTGGAGGAGAAACTAAAAAAAAACTTTGTGCTGAGGTGAGAGTTCGTTCTTTGTGTGGGGATTTATAGTGAAGAGAGAAGAGTGAGTGAACCAGAGGACAGCAGTGCATGGTCAATAAGCGTAAAATTGGAGGAGCACTAAAGGAAAGCACATACGTGTTTCCGGTGTGAAAATAATCTCGCTCCTAATCCACTATTGATGATCATACACCTTACTTGCAGTGCAATGCTATGTCAGTATAAAACCCAGAAGATCCTGTAAGTCAATTTGTGTTAAAAATAATTATTTTATTTGCCTGAAACAATATTATTTTAATTCAAAAGACTATCCAAAATAGCATTCATGGGCGGAGGCTCCTAACTGTGGGGGCAAGTATTGAAAAAAACTCCAATTCCTTTTTCTTTTTTATCAGAAACAGCTCTCCAGTCTCCGGTGATCGGTAGTGGGAATGCATACGGAAATGATCTTCATTTCTTGGTCTTTATGGTCAAGCTGAAACAGATCTCTTGGTGTCTTTGTTTTCTCGCTTTCACTCAGGCGCTAGGAAAGTCACGGTCAACGCAAAAAAGAGAGAATAAATTACTCTCTTAATTGAATTTTATCACATTATAATCAACAGTTAATAGAATTTTTGAAGAATTTGTATATTTGGTTAAAAAAAAACAAATTAAAAGCTATCCCTTAATTTGTTTTTCATTTTCTACTTCATAAAAAGGAAAAAAAATATAAATTAAAAAAGAAACATGAAATCGACTAAAGGAATAAGCTATATATAAATTCAATACATATATAATTAATTTGTCTTGCATAAGGATAAGTTAATTCGTTAGATAATGAATCTTTTCATAAGCATAGCAACGCTGATCTTGATTTGTTAGATAATGACCATATAGCAATAAAAAAATAAATTCAATACCTGGAAAACCAGAGACTGTCACCAAGGCTTAGAGGGATATGATGAGAGAAAACGTTGAGGTAAAACAGTAAACAAAGAAAGTTTGAGGTGAAGAAGCAAGGGAAGAGCCAAGAAAAGAAAAAAACTTGGTGATGAGAAGGGTTTTTAGTGGTGGATTTATAGTGAGGGAGCGAAGAGAGAGCAGCGAGGAAACCTGAGAGCAGTAGTTCAGTCAATAAACGCAAAATCGTAGGCCCAGTAAAGGAAAGAGCGCCGGTGATTCCAATGCCGATAAGGTATTTTCTTTCTTGCATTTCTCTTTGAAAAAAAAAAACAAGAATTAAGATTTATAATTAATAACACCAAAACGTGTTCAGCGTGGGGTGGGTTGAGCTCTTAAAAGGACTTAACATCCCTCATCCAATGAGAGTGCATGTACCACTATTTTCCCTCATTCTTCTGTCTTTCAACCTCTTAAAAAATCTAGAACAGCTCTTGAATTTGTTTGTTCTTTAGACTTGATCTATTTATTTTTAATAATGATTTTTTACTTGAAGATAACAAAAATAAAAAATAAACTAAAGAAAAGAACAAAGAGAAAAAAATAAAAAATATCTTTTTATATATTTTTAAAATATATAAAATTTTCGAAACACCCCGCAGGTAATTTTTTTATTGTCTTATTGGAGGATAAAAAAATTATTTTACTAGATAAAATAACTATGATTTTTTTTATCTTATATGCGAGTATAATGTGTATAGATAAAACGAGCTGATTGCCCGCGCAATGCGCTGGGTTTTTTATCCATATAAAAAATTAATTGATTTTATGCATGTTATATTTTGTTATTTTAATATTCAATGAGTAAAATTATAATTGATAAAATCTGTTAGAAACAAATGTTTTTTCCACTAAAAAATGTTTGAATATTGCTACTACTAAAAATGTTTTGATAAAATCCGTTAGAAATGATTTTTTTTATTGTAGGAAATTGATTGTAAAATTTATTACTCATATTATTATATTAAAAATATTTTAAAATAATAATAAATAGGTCTCACATATTTATAAGAAAAACATAATCATTATCCTTATTTTGAATGTCTTATCTATAATAATAAGAAATTTCAACACCTAACAATATTAAAAAAAATTCAAAAACTAAATAAATGGAAAAACAAAAATAAATATTATTAGATTTAAAAAAAATGAAATGAATAATAAAAAAAAGAGGAATTAGAAAATATCATTTTTGAAATGATTATAAAAAAAATTAAAATGTAAACATAAAAGAAAATAACCTTAATAACAGTTGAAATAATAAAAATTGGTGAGATCATAATTATTGTTAGAGAAAAAATTTCCATAATCTATATATATATATATATATATATATATATATATATATATATATATATATATATATATATATATAATTAGTCTAACATATTTAAAATAAAATAAAACTTACAAATAATCATTATCATTATTTTGAATGTTTTATCTATAATAATTAGAAAATTCAATACCTAACAATATTAACAAAAAATAAATATGATTATATTTAAAGAAAATATTTTACTTGAAGAATTAAAAAAAAAGAAATAATAACAAATATTAATTTTGAAATGATTACCAACACAGATTAAAAATTAAAAATTAAAAAATCTTAATACGAGAGGAATAAAAAAATTGAAACAAAATTAAGAGCATGTATATATATGGACAGAAATAAGAATTCTGTAAGAAATATACAAAAAGGAATTTTTTTCAAATGGCAATGAACAACGAAAACCACAATTGAAATAATTGTTCATTACTGTTTGAAATTGCAATCTCCTTTAGCTATTTTATGAAATAATATAAAATAGAGAAAAAATTGTGGCGCGCAGAAATGAACCTGAACACCCCGGTCATGGAAAAAATTGTATAAGTAGGGAAAATATGAAAAATAAAAGTGGATCTGGAGATTAGTTGTGGTATGCATAAGCTCACATGGATACTCCGAATTTTTTTTTAAAAAAAAAGCGTAGTTAAAAAAAACATTCAAACAGTAATGAAAAGTGAAAATCATTGTTCATCAGTGTTTAAAAACATTAGCAGCCGTAGAGATTCGAACTCTCGCTCTTTTGATGCGGCAGCAAACGCGTTAACCACTCGACTTAGGTGTTTATCCTAGCATACATATAATACTTATCTTATATTTTTATGTTTTTTTGCATTTATTTTATATATATGTGACATGATATATTTTTTGTTTAAAGTGATTTTTATTTTAGAATTTTTATTTTTTAAGATTTATTATTTATATTATTATATTAAAAGTATTTCAGAACACTTAGATTAAATTAATTTGAGAATTTTAAAAAACTCAGTTCATTTTTTTATATATATTTTCAAGCGTTGATTCCTAACAGATATAAGAAAATAGTCGCGCATTGCGCTAGGCTTTTTTGATGTAGTAAACTGATTAATTATTTAGCCTGGAAAGAATTATTTAGTTGGTAGATAGCAAATTGTAATCGTTAAATTCTGTTGTATTTTTTTCTGTATTGAATTAGTTGGTTGTTGTTACCAGTTTAAGTGCTCGGATAATAATTTAGTTGATAACTCTCAAAATTATAATCGATAAAATCTATTAAAGATGAGTGAATTGTATTTTATAGCCAATTCATTAATGGGTGAACTTGCTTAAATATTTCATCGATTTATGTAATTTGCATATGGAAAAACTATAATTGATTAATTAGTAGGCGTGTTTTGATTATTATGACAATTATTTAATTGGTGGACGTAAATTTGCAATTAATAAAATGAATAAAATATGAATTATTTTTTTCTTGTATCGAACTTGTTGATGATTGAGTTTATTTTAACAGCAACAAACGATTTAACCAGTAAATAGCAAAACTGCAATTGATTGATTATTTGGTGTGTCTTAATTGTTTTGACAATTATATAATCGGTTGATAAAAAAAATACAATCGATGATATCAATTAGAGATGAATAATTTTATTTTTTGTAGTGAGTTGGGCATTCGTTGGCGGTTGGGTGTTTTGTAATGGTTTGGCTTATTATTCTCTTTTTTCTTTTTTATATATTTTTCAAGTCAAATAATTTTTTAGAATCTAATAATATTTATTGTTGTTTTTTCATTTATTTTATTTTTTATCTTTTTTTAAAAAATATTATTAGGTGTTGAAATTTCTAATTATTGTAGATAAGACATTGAAAATAATGAAAATAATTATTCGTAAGTTTTTTTCTTTATAAATATGTTGGACTAATTATAGATTTTGCTATGTATTTCATATTAGCGCATTTAAAATAATGATAATAATTAGTTGTAATTTTTTCTCTGATAAATATGATAGATTAATTATATATTCTGTTATTTATTTCATATTAGCGTCTTAAAATATATATATTCATAACCTTGTGGAATTGCGATCTTCTTTAGGTATTCTATAAAATAATAATAGTCATAGTGTGTGTAAGCTGATCCGGACACCCTGATTATATAAAAAAAATATATAAGTAGGAAAAACAAATAGGAAAAAATGTTAAGAAAAAATGAGCCCAGGGATTATCCGCGGCGCGCTCAGTTGGCCAGGAAAAAATATATATATATTTGGGAAGAAAACATCGTGGTGAGCGTAAGGTGACCTGGACACCTCGATTAAGAAAAAAAATATATAAGTGGCAAAAAAAAATAGGGAAAAAAATGTAAAAAAAAAGTTGATCCGGAGATTAGTCGTGGTGCGCGTAAGTTGGCCCGGATACCTTAGTTATTAAAAAAAAATCTTGGTTTTTGTAAAAAAACAAAACCTATTTTTTTTTAAAAAAACATTTTATAAAAACAACCACTTATTTAAAAAAAACCAGTTATTAAAAAAAAATTAAAAAAAACAAACCGCTCTTAAAAAAAAATTATGGTGCGCATAAACTAACCTGGACACCCGGTTATGAAAAAAAAATATAAGTGGTAATAAAAAATTGGGAAAATAATAATAATAAAAAAAAATGAATCCAGAGATTAGTCGATACGCATAAGTTGCAACGGATATTCCGATATAAAAAAACAAATAAAAATCCCGGTTAAAATAAAAAACGGAAAACACATTTTCAAACAGTATTGAATAATGAAAATTATTATTAAAAAAGAAGAAGAAGCACGGCTATAAAAAAAAAGTTCAAGGGGAAATCACCTTTTTAAACAGTAACGAGAAAAAAATTATGGTGCGCATAAGTTAACCTGGACACCCCTGTCACGGGATAAAAAAAAAGGAAAAAAATGTATAAGTTGAACCATAAAAGGGAAAAAAAGAAGAAGCACGGTTATAAAAAAAAATGCAAGGGGAAATCACTTTTTTAAACAGTAATGAGAACAAATTTGTGGTGCGCATAAGTTAACCTAGACACCCCGGTCACGGGGAAAAAAATAAGCGGATAAAAATGTATAAGTTGAACTAAAAACGGGAAAAAAAAGAAGAAGCACGGTTATAAAAAAAAAATGCAAGGGGAAATCACCTTTTTAAACAGTAATGAGAAAAAAATTGTGGTGCGCATAAGTTAACCTGGACACCCCGGTCACGGGAAAAAAAATAAGCGGAAAAAACATGGAAAAAAATGTATAAGTTGAACCAAAAAAGGAAAAAAAAATGGATCCGGAGATTAGTCATGGTACGCGTAAACTGTCATTGATATCCTAATTTAAAAAAATAATAAGAAGAATAATAATAAAATAAAATAAAATAAAAGGGAAAGCAAATTTTTCAGACAATCATTTTCAAAATCGGGATTGTAGGAAAAAAACAAAAACACAATAGTTTAAAAATAATAATAATAAAAATAATAATAGAAAAAAAAAGGGAAAGCAACTTAAAAAAAAGGGATTTTCGAAAAAAAAAAAGGAAAGCAAATAAAACCGAAGCAACTTTCCAGTTGCTTTTAAAATAAAACAAAAAACGAATTTTTTTTTAAAAAAACAACAATCTCAAATGTGTTGGCTGAAGGTTCGAACCGCCGCGCGCTGGAATTCGAGCGCGCAAAACCGTTCAGCCACTATTACTTATCTGTCATTTTCACCATAAAAAATATAAAAAGAAGCCCCGTGTAAAAAAAAAAAAAAGGAGTACAAAATCGCGCGAAGCACTGGAATAAAGTGCAAGTCCACAGTGCCAATGTGAGTGCGTGAACAGTAATGAATAGGAAATGGCCGATCCCTTTTAGTTTCTTTAGTAATAACTGATTTTTTTTTTTTTTTATCTTATAGGAGTGATTAATTTATTATGTACAGAAATATAAAAATTATATTTTATAATTCGAGAAGGCTCCTAACTGCGGGGGCAAGCTTCTTAAAAAAAACTCCAGTTCCTCTGTTTTCTTAATCAGAAACAGCTCTCTAAGTCTCTCTGGTGATCGGTAGTGTGTATGCATGCATCAGAAACTCCATTTCTTGGTCTTTATGGTCAAGCTGAAGCAGATCTCTTGTTATCTTTGTTTTGATGCCTTCAATCAGGCGCTAGGAAAGTCACGGTCAACGCAAAAAAACAGAGTAAATTACTCTCTTAATTGAATGTTATCACATCATACTCAACAATTAATAGAATTTTTGAAGAATTTGTATATTTGGTTAAAAAAAAACGAATTAAAAGCTATCCCTCAATTTGTTTTTCGTTTTCTACTTCATAAAAAGATAAATTAAAAAAGAAACATGAAATCGACTAAAGGAATAGGCTTTATAAAAATTCAATATATATATATAATTAATTTGTAAAGCACAAGGATCAGTTAATTCGCTAGACTGTGCGTGGACTAAGTGGGTGTTTGTTTTTGTGGTGCAAACGCAGTTAGCAAAACAGCTCCTGATTCTGGTGTTTAGTTAAATTTGAAAAGCAGAGAAATATAGTATGGATCCCACGTGATAAAATGAGATAAATACATGTTGAAGAAAAGCAGCCAATAGCTGCCTATTGGAGAGAGAACTGGAGACTGGAGGGCCTTGCAGGTGCAAGAAATGCAGCTAATAGCTGCTTATTGGAGAGAGGGGTGGGGACTAAAGGGACTTCTGGAGAGAGAGAGGAGCTAAGAGAAGGGACTATAAAGGAGGGAGGCTGTAGGGATTTTTTGAGAGAGAGAGAGGAGCTGAGAGAGGGGACTGGAAAGAGGAGGGAGGGGCGGGGACTGGCTGGAGAGAGAGAAGAGCTGAGAGAGGCGACTGGAAAGAGGAGGGATGGGAAAACGATGGAGGGGCAGAGACTGGATGGAGAGAGAGAGGGGACTGGAAAGGAAGGGGGGTTAAAGTTTTAATATATATATATATATATATATATATATATATATATATATATATATATATATATATATATATATATATATATATATATATATATATATATATTTTAATTTCTTTATTTAGTTTTAATTTCTTTAATTTCTTTAATTTTTTTGGGTTAATTTTTATTTTTATTTGTATTTATATATTTATATTCTTGGTTTTAAATTGTAATTTTTATTATTATTTATCTTTATTTTAAAAACAGCTTGCATTAAAGAACAAAACAAATTTAGCTTTAGTAACGTGAAAATGAAATTTTATTTTATACATGTTCTTTTTTTTTAGTGATATTTTAGCTTTGTGTTTTTTATTTGTTTTATCTACGCATTACTTGATATATTTTTAGTTTAAAATATTTTTTATTTTAAAAAATAAAAATATATGAAATTATTTTCACACCCCTGCAACAAATTCTTGGATTTTGTCTTTTCTGAAGGCATATATTTATTTGTACTATTTTAGAAAATTTGAAAAACCAGAAACACCCCGCCATCAACTCTTGATTTTTATTTATTTTGAGAGTAATATAGTTATTTTACTATACTCAAAATTATAAAAAAATTAAAAATATCCTTAGTAGTCAACTGTTTGTTGTTTGCTGGCATGAGTAAAATAATAGTTCTGGTATGCAAAACTATCCGGAAAAGATACAAATACCCCAAACAATCAAAGAATGTTAATCAATCCAAAAATAAAATCTAAAATAATCCTGAGTCTAAGGCTAAAATTTCAATATAATAAAATATAAAATAATAATTATACTATTTCAATTCATAGCCATCAAAGTGGTATGACATCGCTATAGTATTTAAGCGATGTGGTATAAGTATTTGTTTAATAAGTTTTTGAAAAAGAAAAACAACCCAACACCACCAACTACCTTACAGAACAGATGTTGTCTAATCACCAATGAAGTTCTAAAGACCACCCTGAAAATTCCAAAATCACCAATAAGCTGTATGGTTTCGCCCACTTATTTCATCTGTATATATTATATTTGTTTTTAACATCAAATTAAGAAATGACACAGGCATTTTGATTATCCTCTACACATCTAACATAATAATATGGGGGCATCGGAGGATGAGAGGACAGGTAATTAGCCACAGGATCAGCTGGATCTTTCTTGGGCTCTTCTTTTTTCTTCTCAGGCTCTTTCGCTGGTCCTACTGTAATTATTTCTGTGTGACACAGCTTTCTCAGTTTGGCCACTATGTTTACTGGATCAACGTCCCCTGTCACTGTCATCTTCTTGTCCTTCATCTCGATCGACACCGATTCCACCCCTGCAAAATTGAATCCCAAATTAATCAAACCACTAAATCTTTCTTTTTTAAGAAACAAACTCATAAATACTTCAATGATTATCTTGATTCATAAATTAATGACCATCTATATAGCTAGCGAGAAATCAATAAATAAACTCAATACCTGGAAGCCCAGAGACTATCTTCATGGCTTTTTTCTTGGCTTTGGCATCATGCAACTCCACTTTCAACACAGCTTTCTGCAACAAAATAAGTTCATGTGAATCTTGTTATAAACCAATATCAAGAAGATGGTCAAGAAACAGCAACCGCTTAAAATTAATACTGAATAATCTCATAGAAACAATAACTAAAGCAAACTGAAGCTACCAAAACTCACTGAATTATGTAAAAGAAGCAAGTTTTTCATGCAAATTAAGTACATCAACATGGGGAAATAATAAACTTGGCTCATGATTCTTTCATGCATGCATGCACAGGTCATCTAAGATACAGAGATAGATAGAGGGAGGGAGGGAGGGAGGGAGGGGGGGAGAGAGAGATGATTCTCACCTTCATTTCCATAGCTTAGAGAGATGTGATCAAAGAAAAAGTGGAGGTCAAACAGTAAATAAAGAAAGTTTGAGTTGAAAAGGTAAGGCAAGAGGAGGAGGAACTAAAACAACCTTGGTGCTGAGCTGAGGAGCTCTTTGCGTGGGGCTTTATAGTGAAGAGAGAGCACTGAGCAGCGGGTCAAGCAGGGGACAACAGTGTTTGGTCAATAAACGTAAAATTGGAGGACCATTAAAGGAAAGCACATTGGTGTTTCTGGTGTGAACATAATTTCGCTCCTATTCATTTCAGTATTAACTTTCTTAACAACCCTACTACACGTTTTGGAGTTATAGAGCACCCAATTTCTCATGCTTTCAAAAATAATTTGGCCCGCTAATAAAAACATGATATAAATTTTTATTATTTTTGAAAGTATAGTTGATGTTATTTTTTAAAGTATTTTTTTTAGAAATGATTTAAAATGCTATTTTTTTATTTTTTAAAATTATTTTTGATATCATTATATAAAAATGATTTAAAAACACCAAAATATTTTAATTTATAATAAAAAATATATATTTTTTTAATTATTTTTCAAAATATTTTTGAAATGCAGTTCTAAATACTTTTTTAAAAGAATTATATAAGGAAATTAGAGTTTAAGAGGTTTTTTAGAAAAAGTAAATAATTTTAAAAAATAAAAAATAGCATTTTAAATCATTTCTAAATAAAAAATACTTTAAAAAACAACATGAAAATTTATATCATGTTTTTATTAGCGGTCCAAATTATTTTTGAAAGCATGAGAAATTGGGTGCTCTATAACTCCAAAACGTGTAGTAGGGTTGTTAAGAAAGCTTTTTTCTTCTTTAAATTCTAGGTTTCAAGTATTTAAAAGAATATTCATCATGGTATATAAATAAATTGTGAAAAATAAAGGGAAATGAGTGTGTGTTCTTAAAATAATTTCGTTCACCAAAATTAATTTTAATTGGTGTGTGTGGGTGTAAATATAAAACAACTCAATAAAATCAAGAGATATATGAAATTTGTGCAGTTCAATTGATGATCATACAACTTACCTCCACTGCACTGCTACGTCAGTATAAAATCTAGAAAATTCTATAAATCAATTTGTGTTAAAAAAAATAATATATTTTTTCTTCTAAAACAATATTATTTTAATTTAAAAGACCATCCAAAATAGACTCCTGTGCGGAGACTCTGACTGTGGGGCAAGTTTTAAAAGACCATCAGAAACAGCTCTCTAGTCTCTCCGGTGATCAGTAGTGGGAATGCATCCGTCAATGATCTTCATTTCTTGGTCTTTATGGTCAAGCTAAAACAGATCTATTGGTATCTTTGTTTTGTTCCTTCCAGTCAGGCGCCGGGAAAGTTCCGGTCAACGCAAAAATGCAAATTACTTTCTTAATTGAACTTTATAATCAACAGTTGAAAGAATCAGACAGGTGGGGTTGTGGCTATGGTCAATGAAGACCCAGCCTTTTTAATATTATTATACGAACCCACTTGTCACATGGCAATACCAGGAGCTAATTAACTCGGAAGAGCTTCGAGGGAAATTGTTCTCTTTGAAGAATTTTGAAATATATATATTTGGTTAAAAAATAAATTATGAGGACTAAATCTCCTGGTATTAATATTAATATCTTTATATATTAATATTAATGATGATGAGAGACCCCGAATGCTCGAGGGAAACTAGACTAGAAGATGATAAAAGGAATCCACCGGATGGGATTGCATCGGGGAGGGATCCAGTCAACTGATCAGATCTTAATTCATTGAACCCTAATTATAAAACTCCACAAGTGGACTCTTCTGATCTATGAGTTGGGTTGGAGATTTGTATCTAATTCATTAAATATTGGCTTTCTTCATCTTATAAATAATGAAATCAAGTGGACCGGGAACCTTTTCTCTGTCCTTGAAAATAAATTTTTCACATACCTAATGGACCGATAGAACTTCATGGATTTAAATGTTGAGAGATCATACTTATATTTTCTTGAATGCTTAATATTGATGAGATTCGAGTATATTCCTGAGAAGAACACACACACACATATATATATATAAACTTATTAAAATTGAAACTTTTTATTTCCCATCGAAATAATTTCTTGTACATTTGGGATTAAGAAATGACACAGGCATTAGGATCATCCTCAACGCTGCTAACATGATAATAAGTAGTCATGTGAGGATTACAGGCCTTGTAAGCCCTGATCCACTCAGCCAAATCTACATCCTTCTTCTTCGGCTCTTCCTGCTTCTTCGGCTCTTCTTTCTTGGGTTCTTCCTTCTTCTTTGCAGGTTCTTTCGCCGGTCCTACTGTAACTATTTCTGTGCAACACAGCTTTCTCAGCTTGGCCACTATGTGTACTGGATCAATGTCCCCAACCACGGTCAACTTCTGGTCCTTCATGTCCATGGATATTGAATCCACCCCTGCACATTTTGGATCACGAACCAAACCACTAAATCTTAAATACTTCGATGATGATCTTGATTTGTTTTGAATCGCAAATTGTACAGCTAGGTTTTATTAAAAAAAGTAAATTCATAAATACTTCGATGATGATCTTGATTTGTTTTGAATCGCAAATTGTACAGCTAGGTTTTATTAAAAAAAGTAAATTCATAAATACTTCATTGATGATCTAGATTTACAGGCAATTATGGACAGAACAAAGAAGTGAATACCTGGAATACTAGAGACTGTCTTCATGGCTTTTTTCTTAGTTTTCTCGTCATGCAGATCCAGTTTCAACACAGCTTTCTGCAACAAAATAAGTCCATGTAATTTATTTTTTATAAATCAAATATCAAGATAATCAAGAAACTGGAGAAAAAAAACGAAAGCTCCACTCATTCTTGATGGAAGTCCAGTAGGCTTTTCTAACCTGCATTTTCGAGGCTTTGAGGGATCTGGACAGAGAACACTGAAGATGATAGACAGCGAGGAAGAGGCCAGGAAATGGGAAGGGAGATTGTAAGCTCGGTGAGATGAAGAGGTAGTGCAAAAGAGAGAGATTTTATAGAGTGAAGGAGTGAGGTATGAGTCAACCATTGGTCAGTGCTCTCTGCGTTTTTTTCAACGAGCAGCAAAGGAAACAGGGTGGAAACCCACTCGTCTCCAATAATTACACTTTTTTTAAGTCTTTTTTTTTTAATTTATGATATTAACAAGAAGAAAATGCACGAAAATTATATTTTTTTCCACTTCTATTTTCATTTTCATTAATTTTTTTTGGATTATAAAATTAATAAATCCTCAACTGATTTAAGATAAAAAAAAAAAAAAAAACAATTTTCAGCACATCAAAAAAGACTATTATGAACTCTCTATAAAATAATAATGACAATATTTAATAATAATAATAATACAACTATCAATTTAGATTTTTAAATTTTATTAAAAATAATTTCACAATCTAAGAACTAACGATTATTTCTACAAAAAAATAAATTTTACATAAAAAAAAAAAACTAAACAATTAAATTAACAATAGTTAATCGATATCATGAGTTCTGCCACTTGAACTAGAGGCAAGGGGTGTTATTGCATCTCAAGATTTGTAGCAATCAACATATCATGAGTTTAATCTTAATATTAATGATGATGATTTTAATATATCTAAAAGTAACCATATAAGTCTCAGAAATAAGTGATATATTGGGTTTATGACAAGCACAATCATGTCTCCAAGGATTGCAGCAATCAACATGGTCAAGCATCTCAATAGTGTAAAAACTAATTTATTAATTCTTCTACTGTAAAAATAATTAAACAATCCTTAACTTTTGTTTATGGCTTTCATACAGATTTTTAAACCGACATGAAGTATTTTGCTATTACTTGGTGGAGGCTCTTTTGATTAGAAAAGGCCAAGATTATTCCTGTGGTGAGGGGGCTTTAGACCACTGTGGATGTGGTGGCCATCATTGAAGAAATAAGTAGGTCAAAATAACGTTGTTAAAGAAGCTGATTTGGTGATTCTCTTGACTC
Organism: Salix dunnii; assembly: GCA_015731905.1. NCBI lineage: Eukaryota > Viridiplantae > Streptophyta > Magnoliopsida > Malpighiales > Salicaceae > Salix > Salix dunnii. The sequence continues at coordinate 15,266,425 of CM027675.1, read as the reverse complement.
GGTTCCTCGCCTTGTGCTGGAGATTTAATAATTTAGACATCGAATGAATGATTTTGATTACCTTTCAGTATAATTAATGCATTTCAATTTAGATCCGTGCAGTGGTCTGATTATAGCAACAGTACAGTCAAGCTGCCAGCCGCATGGTTGCCTGCGTGAAGTACCAAACAAAGCCTCAGTGACTCTGCTCCGATTACTAATCCAGGTAAATGGTTTCCTCGGTGGTTAGAGATTCATGTGTTTTCTTCTGCTTCAGATTCCAGGGATTGATTGGACATCCATCCATGGCAGGTTTGTTTTCTTTGTCAGTTTTGAAGGCTGTGTTTTCTTGGACTTGAACGTACTCTTGCAAGCACACCATATATATTTATAATTAAAAATAAAAAATCATACATGAAAGCTTAATGAAACTGAGAATGGGGTTTGCAGAACTGATTTGTTTGGAGCTCTAACTAAGAAATGACGCAAGCATTAGGATCCTCCTCGACACTTCTAACGTGATAATGCGTGGTCAAATAAGGATTATAGGTCTGATATGCCTTCACCCACTCAGCCACGGGATCTTTATCTTTCTTGTCATCTTCTGGCTTCTTCGGCTCTTCTTTCTTCTTCTCAGGCTCCTTTGCTGGCCCTACTGAAATTATGTCTGTGTGGCACAACTTTCTCAACTTGGCCACTATGACAACCGCATCGATATCCCCAATCACTGTCAACTTCTTGTCCTTCATGTCCATGGATATTGAATCCACCCCTGCAAATTTTCATCCCAGAACACTTAGTTTACGGAAACAAAATCGCAAACACTTCAATTATATTAATATTGGTTTTTAATTTAATGATCATGAAAAAATCAGTACCTGGAAGACCAGTGACTCTCTGCATAGCCTTTTTCTTGTCTTTATCGTCGTGTAAATCCAATTTCAACACAGCTTTCTGCAGCAAAACAAGTGCATGTAAATTCGCTTATATGATCAAGAAACTAGAAGGGGGGAAACAAGCAATAAAAGAAAACTCGACTCCTCCTTTCATGCCCGAATGCATCTTAATCTCATAGCCCCAGGCACTAGCAGAGAATACAGAGAGAGAGTTGATTCTCACCATCATTTTTGTAGCTTCGACGGATCTGATCAGAGAAAATTGAAGATGAAAGACAGCAACTAAAGAAAGTTCGAGCTCCAGAACTCAGACAGGAGGAGGTAGATATTATAGACTTGATGAGTGGAAGAGGAATTGGCCGAGATTTTATAGTGAAGGAAAGAACACTGTGGTGATGGCCAGAAGTCTATGGTCAATAAACACGCAAAATTGTAGGGCCAGAAAAGGAAAGCTCATCGGTGTTTCCAGTGCTGAAAATGATTTCGCTTCCGGTCATTGCACTTTTGGAAGTCAATTTATTTTATTTCTTTACTATTACTTAGGAATCAGTCAACATCCTAGAGCTATTTCTACCTTGCCTTATTTTTAGAGTTTGTTTTTAAAATACAATTTACTAAAACTATTTTTTTTTAACATAAATATATTAAAATAATTCAAAAGCACTAAACAAGAAAATTAAAGAAAAAAACAAATTTAATATTTTTCAAAAATATAATTGGATTGTGCTCTCGTTCCCAAACACACCTTTACTTAGAAAAGGGTAGAATTTTTATGGATAATGGTGGTAATGGAAAGTCTTGCATAATCACTTTGCATGTGCCAAAACTAATAATTGGATTGTGCTCTCGCTCCCAAACACACCTTTACTTAGAAAAGGGTAGAATTTTTATGGATAATGATGGTAATGGAAAGTCTTGCATAATCACTTTGCATGTGCCAAAACTAATATTCTCAAATTAGCTCATTAACTTGATCACTTGTCGACCTGATTTCTAATTTAGGCAAGGTTTCAAATTAGATCGGGTGAAAGTTTACTTGTTATTATCATAGCAGTCAATTTCGTTTTGGTTGGCGTTTTGTTTTTTCTATTGATACGGAATGTTTCGGTTTCGGAGCGTTTCGGTGCGTCGTTTCAGGGTTGTACTGTTCATATATATATATATATATATATATGATAAAAATTAAAATATTAATTTAACAAACATAATTCAAATTCAAGATAAATTAACTTAAAATGATATAATACAAACACAAAGTCAAACAAATATAATATCAAAATTAGAAACATTTCTAAAAATTATATATTATTTAGTTCATCACAAATATAGGTAAACACGAAAAATAACTTTCTAAATTTTTTTTATAAAGGTGCCAGGGGTGTTTCAATTTATTTTTTTGATGAAAAAAAGAAAAAAAATATAATTTTTATTTTTTTATAATATCAAAGTTGACACAATATTTTTTTATAATATATATTTTTTAATTTTTATTGTTTTGATTTTCTAATTTTTAATATATATATATATATATATATATATATATATATATATATATATATATATATATATATTAAAAATTAGAAAATCATTCCAGACCGAAATGGAATAGCCGGCACATTCCAACCGGAATTTCAGGTATGGGCCGAAATAAAAACTACTCTATTTTGTCTCTTTTTTTGACTGGTACGAGGCGTTCCGTCCAGAATACAACGGAACGAACAACTTTGGTTATAACTTGATCATCTTGATGAGTCAACTCTTAGCTTAGTCATAATTTAATTTTACCTAAAAAAAATGAAAAATAACCCTACTCATACTAAAAATTTAGTCATTTTCTCACTTCACCTCTGTTATTTTAAGAGTTACAATTTACATTGTGAATCAACACAATTTTTCAATTTGAATGAAAAGGAAAAATTAGCCTTAAATAATTTATTAGGGCTTGAAAAAATATGTTGGACATCTCTTATACACCATCCTTATAAATATACCACACAACTTAACCTCAAAAAAATTGACCTCCCTCTTCACCTTAATGATTCTTCGTCGACCTTTATTTTGAAGTCAAAACCCTCTCCTCCAATCTTGTTGCTGCCTTCAATTCCATTTACTTTGCCTTCATCTTTGAGACTACACCACCATGCAAACCCAAGATGCTAGAACTAAGAAAGTATTATTGGAGCCAAGTGATGTTTATAGAATTTGGATAGTGGCGGTATGGTTTGTGATTAAGTTGCAATGGGGATTGGGGAGGTTGTTAGGCACCCATTTACATGAGAGAGAAGAAAATGGATGATGTAGACTACAGTTGTCGAAGGTTGCTACTATAAGCTTAAAGAGGTGATTGTGTATGAAAACCTTAAGTAGGTTTTTGGCTAGAAAATAAAAATTTGGACTATGATCGATGAAAATAATAGGGAAGATATTGATGAAGGTTGTTGTTTTGAAAAAATAAATTATGGTTGAAGGTTATATGTTTTTATTTGATAGAGGTTGTTGTGAGTTGTTTGTAAGACAATTGGTTTTCTTTTAGAGGTTGAGTATAAATGGAAGTCTAAAGGGGATTTTATGGTTGTGATATGAATAATAGGGAGAGAAAGGATAGTTATGATAAAGGTTATGATGTTTTGGTAAAAATGAAGAATTGAATGGTCTTGTATAAAGATTGAGGGTGTGTTATTGAATTCATGACTTGTGTTAGAGATAAGGACCTTGTAATTATGAGATATTTAGATTAATGAAGGAGATTGAGCTGTATTTTAAAGAATAAAACTATTTGATATTATTATTAAATAGGATCTAATTGATCAACTTTGAAACCTTTTGACTAGACTTCTACCCTAACTCGAATTTAAAACTAGCCCTTATAATAATTGACTCTACATGACCTAGTCAACTTGGTACGTTCAAATACAACATGCATAGTAAGGATTCTTTAGTCATTAAATGAAATATAATAGCATTCTTGTAAATAATTAATTTTTTTTGTTGACTTTTATTGCGCCATGTAAAGTGTTATGAATATATCAAGCTCATGATGTTTTCTATCATTTTTTAAAGAATTGAGGCACAGCGAAAAAATAACTAAACTATATAATGTTGATGTGATTTTTCCTTAAACAAATTCAAAACAATGTTGTTTTAATGTTTTTTAAAAAAATATTTAAATAATTTTGTTTTGAATTGATTCTGGTCAACATTAAGTAACTAGTTTAACCCATGACCTTGACTTTGAACCAGGTCTTAAGCCATTTGAAATTTAATACCTTTAACTAAAAATAAGTCATTAATCCATCATGCACCAAGTATATAATTTATATTTCAATTAATTTATACAATATAAAATATTTTCTTGAGATAACTTTTAATTTTACAATTATAAATTATATATGAGTGTAAATTAACTTATTAATCAAATTAAATATATAGAAATAATTATATATTTGATCTTTGATAATATTTCTTGCATAACATTCATATCATTTCCTTTACTATATGAACTAAAACATATCATAAAATCAGTTGATTCACATCGAATTAACTTTGATTCAGTTTAATTAGAAACTTGCACTGGACAAATATCCGAGTTGAGAAGTTTAAAAATTTACTCATTTGTTCATGTTTAATGAGATTGCTAAAGAATCCTCTACACTCTTAATATTTGTTTATGATTTAAATAATTTGATCTGACTTGTGATGGTGCACAAGCCGATGGAATAGTTATAAACTAAATTAGAGAAGAATTAATTTTTTTTTCTAAAGTAATGAAGTAGGTTCAATTAAGGTGTTTAGTTTTCTAGAACGTGCTACGTTGCTTGTTCAATAAAAAAAAATCCAAAACTCAAAGAACTATTTGATATTATTATTAAACTCGACTCAATGGTCAATTTAGAATTCTTTTAGTGTAACTCCTCGCCTAATCCAGATTTAAAATTATCTCTGTGAAAGTTATCCTAACTTGATTTAATAGACTTAATAGGTTTAAAGACAATACAAATGTCTTGTAAAATGAATGGTTTAGATTTTAAAAAAATGTTAAAGGTGTCACTTATTTTTTTAATATTAAGATGACAATATATTATATCAACACAAACTTTACGACTTAACTCATCAAACCCATGACCTAGATCATATACTCTACTAGGTTTAATTTTTTTAAAATGATTTTTCATTTAATGATATAATAACAAAAATAAATACTCAAAAAATTGTATAACAACCAAATGTCAAAATGCTAGTTTAAGACTATGATAATCTCGTATGAAATAAACCAACATGAATTATGAATACCAATCCTAAATTAATTAAAATGATGGTTTAACTTGTTAAAAACATCAAAATGAAAAAAAAAATGAAATGATGGCATATTAGATGACCATAGTTGTCTTGCAACTCATTTCATGGATTCAATTACTTTTAATAAATTTTACTTAATTATATGATAACAAAATAGATACTATCAATTTCGATCATCAACCTTAAAATAAATATTTATTTGTGACCATAATAACCCTATAAAAAGTAAAAAAAACAAAAACAAATAACCCTATAAAAAGTAGAAAAAAATCACTTATGAAGTCTATTTCTCAGTCAATCCAACATCAAAGAAGAAAATGAAAGAAAAAAATAAAATTGATTTTTTAATTATTATTAATATTAATTGAAAGATCAAATTGCCCCTAAGACCAAATGATTACAAATAAACTCTTCAAGTCAAGCTTTAAAAGATTTTTTTTTTATTTTAAAGGCAATAAAAAAAACATCTTGCTTTAAAGAGTGAAATAAAATAAAAAAAAATCTAAGGCAAGTGTTGTTTTGCTTTCAAGTGTATTCTAGAGATTTAACTATGCAAAAATTTTTTGTAAAAAGTTAAATCGCATTAGAACTTATCTTATATGAATTGTTTGATTTCATGGGTCAAAAGGTACCTTGATGACAAGCAAAAATTGGTTTTTCTTCAAAAAAAAAATCTTCAAGATAAAAACAATTTCTTTTAAATATTGAAATAATATTATATTAGATGCCCCTAATCATCTCATGATTCGTTTCATGGACTTAATTGAATTTAACAAATTTATTTTTTAAATTTAATTATAAGATAAAGAAGCTCACAATTTCAAGCATCAATTCCAAAATAAGTATTTGGTTGAGATTGTGATAATAATATGCAAATAAAAAAAATCCTAATAAGGTATATTTCTCAACTTGTTCAATATTGAAAAATAAAATTAAAAAATTTAATATTATTGATTTTAATTAAAATGACTAAATTACCCCTAAGATTATGAATAAGCCCCTCGAGCTTTAAGGATAATTGTTTTTTGTAAAAATAACCCAAGGCCCAAGTTAAGTGTTGTTTTGTTTTTAAAGATATTCTAGTAATTTAACTATGAAAAAAAAATTGAGGAATGACAATAATAACCTCCGTCAATTAAAAATAATAATCAATATATAATAATTGAAAGATGACAAGTGTAAAAGTTTTTAGAGAACAAATGATAAATTTAGTGTTTTAATCCACAATAATTGATGCAATGAATCTTCTAAATCGGGGTTAAATTTTTTAAATTCATAATCCATGAAATTACAAACTCAAGTTCAATTAACAAGTTAATTCTCAAGTAATTTAATATTAAATAATATATTTTTTTTAGACAAATCACGAATTATAGAAAACTGAAGATGAAAGACAGCGAAGAAGAGACAAGGAAATAGGAAGGGAGATTGTAAGCTCGGTGAGCTGAAGAGGTAGTGGAAAAGAGAGCGATGTTATAGAGGGAAGGAGGGGGGTATGAGTCAACCGTTGGTCAGCACTCTCTCTCTTTTTCAACGAGTAAGGAAACAGGGTAGAAACCCACTTGTCTCCAATAATTGCACTTTTTTTAAGTCTTTTTTTTTTTTAATTTATGATATTAACAAGAATAAAAGGAACATAAAATTATATCTTTTTTAGTTGTAATTTAATTTTCATTAATAGTTTTTCGATTTTAAAACTGATAAATCCATTACTGATTTAAGATAAAACAGTTTTCAATACAACAAAAAAGACTATAAAATAATAATGACAATATTTAATAATAATACAACTATCCATTTAGAATTTGAAATTTTATTAAAAATAATTTCACAATCCAAAAATTAACGACTATTTCTACAAAAAAAAAATCAATTTTACATCAAAAAATAAACTAAACAACTAAATTAAGAATAATTAATAGATATCATGAGTCCAGCCACAAGAACTAGAGAGGCTTGCCATGCAAGTCAATATATCATGAGTTTAATAATAATAATAATAATAATAATATTTTCAAGGATTGCAACAATCAACACGGTGAAGCATCAGAAGCTTTAATTAATTAAAAAATAATTAAACAATCCTTAACTTATGTTTATGGCCTTCAATCTGGTAGTTTATTTTCCTCTTCAAATTTCCTTATTTTATCAACTTTTCTTTTAATTTTCTAAAAACAAAGTAAACTAAAAGAGAGCATGCAATTGAGAAAAGAATTATGTTATAAATGGATTAAAAAGTAGAAAGATTAAATAGATCAGTGTTTAGTTTCTAAAGCCATGAGTTATAGATGCAAAGGGTGGTATTGCATCTCAATATATGTAGGTGACGGGCTTGAGATGGTGGTTGCTAGGTTCATGAGGATCCTGTTGCCTTCGTGTTGGGGGAGATTATTAAAAGGTAATCATGGCGAGATGAGAGATAAAGAGGGTGTTTGGGAGTGTGGTTGCGGTTGTTTTTCAAAGTACTTTTCATGTCAAAATATATTAAAATGATTTTTTTTTATTTTTTAAAAATTATTTTTGATATCAGCATATCAAAATGATTTAAACACACTAAAAAAATTTCATTTAAAATAAAAAAAAAAAATTAAAATTTGGCAAAACACCGATTGCACCAGCGTGCCAAACAGGCACGAAATATTGCTGCCATTCCATTTAAAAAAAAATTTATTTTAAGTTAAAAAAATTTAATGTTTTTATATTATTTTTATGTATTGATATAAAAAAAAAATATATCATTTTAATATATTTCTGAATAAAAAATATTTTTAAAAACAATTATAATCACAGCACGCCTTAAAAACAGAAACAGACATGAAGTATTTTGCTCTTACTTGGTGGAGGCTCTTTTGATTAGAAAAGGCCAAGATTATTCCTGTGGTGAGGGGGCTTTAGACCACTGTGGATATGGTGGCCATCACAGAAGTAGGTCAAAATAACGTTGTTAAAGAAGCTGATTTGGTGATTCTCTTGACTCGGTTCCTCGCCTTGTGCTGGAGATTTAATAATTTAGACATCGAATGAATTATTTTGATTACTTTTCAGTATAATTAATGTATTTTGAATATAGCAACATTACAGTCAAGCTGCCAGCCGCATGGTTGCCTGCGTGAAGTACCAAACAAAGCCTCAGTGACTCTGGTGCGATTACTAGTCATGGTAAATGGTTTCCTCAGTGGTTAGAGATTCATGTGTTTTCTTCTGCTTCAGATTCCGGGTATTGATTGGAGATCCATCCATGGCAGGTTTGTTTTCATTGCCAGTTCTTAAGGCTGTGTTTTCTTGGACTTGAACGTACTCTTGCAAGCATTCCATATATATTTATAATTAAAAATAAAGTATCATACATGAAAGCTTAATGAAACTGAGAATTGGGTTTTCAGAACTGATTTGTTCGGAGCTCTAACTAAGAAATGACGCAAGCATTAGGATCCTCCTCCACACTTCTAACGTGATAATGCGTGGTCAAATAAGGATTATAGGTCTGATATGCCTTCACCCACTCAGCCACGGGATCTTTCTTGTCACCTTCTGGCTTCTTCGGCTCTTCTTTCTTCTTCTCAGGCTCCTTTGCTGGCCCTACTGAAATTATGTCTGTGTGGCACAACTTTCTCAGCTTGGCCACTATGACAACTGCATCGATGTCCCCAGTCACTGTCAACTTCTTGTCCTTCATGTCCATGGATATCGAATCCACCCCTGCAAATTTTCATCCCAGAACACTTAGTTTACAGAAACAAAATCGCAAACACTTCAATTATAATTAATATTGGTTTTTAATTTAATGATCATGAAAAAATCAGTACCTGGAAGACCAGTGACTCTCTGCATAGCCTTTTTCTTGGCTTTATCGTCGTGTAAATCCAATCTCAACACAGCTTTCTGCAACAAAACAAGTTCATGTAAATTCTCTTATATGATCAAGAAACTAGATGGGGAAAAACAAGCAATAAAAGAAGACTTGACTCCTCCTTTCATGCACGCATGCATCTTAATCTAATAGCCAGGCACTAGCAGAGAATAGAGGGAGAGAGTTGATTCTCACCATCATTTTTATAGCTTCGAGGGATCTGATCAGAGAAAATTGAAGATGAAGGACAGCAACTAAAGAGAGTTCGAGGTCAAGAACTCAGACAGGAGGAGGTAGATATTGTAGACTTGATGAGTGGAAGAGGCATTGGCCGAGATTTTATAGTGAAGGATAGAAGAGGCATGGGCCAAGACATACGTTTGGGTCAGAAGTCTATGGTCAATAAACACACGCAAAATTGTATGGCCGGAAAAGGAAACCTCGTCGGTGTTTCCGGTTCTGAAAATGACTTCGCTTCCGGTCATTGCACTTTTGGAAGTCAATTTATTTTATTTCTTTACTATTACTTAGGAATCAGTCAACATCCTAGAGCTATTTCTACCTTGCCTTATTTTTAGAGTTTGTTTTTAAAATACATTTTACTAAAAAATAATGTGTGTATATATATAACATAAATACATTAAAATAATCCAAATGCACAAAACAAGAAAATTAAAGCAAAAACAATTTCAAAATTTTTCAAAAATACTATTAGATTGCGCTCTCGTTCCAAAACACACCCTTACTTTGAAAAGAGTAAAATATTTGTGAATAATGATGGTAATGGAAAGTCTTGCATAACCACTTTGCATGTACCAAAACCAATATTCTCAAATCAACCGATTAATTTGATGACTTGTCGGTCTGATTTCTAATTTAAACAAGGTTTCAAATTAGATTAAGTTTTACTTGTTATAACTTGATCATCCTAGCAAGTCAACTCTCAACTTAGTCACAATTTAATTTGAGAAAATAACCCTCACCATACTAAAATTTTAGTAATTTTCTCACTTCACCTCTATTATTTTAAGAGCTACAATTTACATCATGAATCAACACTATTTTTCAATTTAAATGAAAAGAAAAAAATAAGTTTAAATAATTTATTACACCTTGAAAAAATATGTTGGACATCTCTTATACATCATCCTTATAAATATATCACACAACTTAACCTCATAAAACATCGACCTCCCTCTTCACCTTGATGATTCTTCGTCGACCGTTATTTTGAAATCAAAACCCTCTGCTCTAATCTTGTTGTCGCCTTCATTTCCATTTACTTTGCCTTCATCTTTGAGACTCTGCCACCATGCAAACTAATGATGCTAGAACTAAGAAAGTGTTAATGGAGTCAAGTGATGTTTGTAGAATTTTGATGTTGGCGGTATGGTTTGTGATTAAGTTGCAATGGGGATTGTGGAGGTTGTTAGGCTCCCATTCATATGAGAGAAAAAAAAATGGTGTAGACTACAGTGGTCAAAGGTGGTTACTATAAGCTGAAAAGAGTGGTTGTGTATGAAAACTTCAAGTGGGTGTTTTAGCTAAAAAAAAGGAAATTTGCACTATAATTGATGAAAATAATAAGGGAGCTATTGATGAGGTGTCTTGTGATGGTTTATGTTGTTGTTTTGAAAAAATAAATTATGGTTAAAGGTTATGTGTTTTTATTTGATAGAGGTTGTTGATGGAGAATTGAATGGGCTTGTATAAAGATTGAGGGTGTGTTATTGAATTCAAGACTTGTGTGAGAGATAGGGACCTTGTAATTAGGAGATATTTAGATTAATGGAGGAGACTGAGTTGTGTTTTAAAGAATAAAACTATTTGGTATTCTTAATGACTATGATCTAATTGGTTAACTTTGAAACCTTTCTACCACGCTTCTAGCCTAACTCGGATTTAAAACTAACCCTTATAATAATTGACTCTACATGGCCTAGTTAACTTGGTAGGTTCAAATACAACTTGCATACTAAGGATTCTTTAGTCATTAAATGAATTATAATAACAACATTGTAAATAATTAGGTTTTATTTCTGACCTTTTTTGTGCCATGTAAAGTGTTATGAATATATAAAGTTTATGATGTTTTCTATAATTTTCTAAAGAATTGAGGCAGAGCGAAAAAATAACTAAACTATATGATTTTGATGTGATTTTTCCTTAAACAAATTCAAAACGATATTGTTTTAAGTTTTTTTTTTAATATTTAAATAACATTGTTTTGAATTGATTCGTGTCAATATTAAGTAACTAGTTCAACCCATGACCTTGACTTTAAACTGGGTCTTAAGCCATTTCAAATTTAAATCCTTTAGTTAAAACTAAGTCATTAATCCATCATGCACCAAGTAGACCATTTATATTCCAACTAAATTATACAATATAAAATATTTTCTTGAGATCACTTTTAAATTTAGAATTATAAATTATAAATGGAGAGTAATTAACTTATTAATCAAATTAAATATATACAAATAAAAAATATATTTGATCTTAAATAATATTCCTTACATAACATTTATTTTATTTCCTCTGCTAGATGAACTAAAACATCTCATAAAATCAATTGATTCATATCATATTAGCTTTGGTTCAATTTAATTAGAAACTTGCAATGGACAAAGAGCTGAGTTAAGAGCTTTTTAAAAGTTTCTAATTTGTTAATGTTTAATGAGATTGCTAAAGAATCCTCTTCACTCTTAAAATTTTGATTGTAATTTTAATAATTTGGTCTAAGTTATTACTATGCACAAGCCGATGGAATAGTAATAAACTAAATTAGAGAATAAGTAAATTTTTTATAATGTAATGAAGTAAGTTCAATTAAGGTGTTTAGTTTTTTAGCATGCGCTGCATTGCTTGCTAAATCAAAAAAAAAAAATCAAGATCTAAAGAACTATTTGATATTATTATTAAACTCAACTCGGTGGTAAATGTAGAATTCTTTTAGCATGACTCCTTGCCTAATCCAGATTTAAAATGAACTCTCTGAAAGTTTCTCTTATTTGATTTAATGAACTTAATGAGTTTAAAGACAATACAGATGTTAGGTAAAAATAATAGTTTAGATTTTAAAAAGTATTAAAGAAGTTATTTTTTTTAATATTAAGATAATAATATATAATAATACATTAAAGAATGAAATGGAAGAAAAAAATATAATTGATTTTTTTTAGTTATTATTAATATTAATTGAAAGATCAAATTGCCATTAAGACCAAATGATTAAAAATAAGCTCCTGAAGTCGAGCTTTAAAAAAAAAAATCCTATTTTAAAGGCAATAAAAAGTCTATCTTGCTTTAAAAAAAAATCTAAGATAAGTGTAGTTTTGCTTTCAAGTGTATTCTAGTAGTTTAACTATGCAAACAAAATTATAAAAAGTTAAATCATATCAGAATTGATTCAATGTAAATTGTTTGATTTCATAGGTCCAAAGGTGGGCTAGATAACAAGTAAAAATTCGTTTTGCTTATTAAAAAAATCTTCAAGATTAAAGTTGTTTTTTTAAACATTGAAATAATAATATATTGTATGCTCTTAGTCATCTTGCGATCCGGTTCATGGACTTAATTGAATCTAAAAAAATTATTTTTTTAAATTTAATTATATGATAAAAAAGCTCAAAATTTCAAGCATCAACCCTAAAATAAATATTTGTTTGAGGTTGCAATAACACTATGCAAAAAAAAAAATTCACTAATAAGGTATATTTCTCAACTTATTCAATATTGAAAGATAAAATAAAAATTTTAATAATTATTGATATTAAATAAAAAGACTAACTTGTCCATAAGATTATGAATAAGCCCACAAGCTTTATGAATGATTTTTTTATATATAAAAAAACCAAATATGCAAGTTAAGTGTTGTTTTGCTTTTAAAGATATTCTAGTAATTTAACTATGCATAAAATATAAAACGATAATAATAACCTTGATCAATTAAAAATGTAGTTAATTCACATTAATTGAAGGATGAAAAGTGTGAAAGTTTGTCGAGGATAAAATGATAAATTTACTGTTTCAATTCATAATAATTGATCTAATGAATCTTCTAAATCAGAGTTAATATTTCAAATTCATAATCCATCAAATTACATGCTCATGTTCAATTAACAAATTAATTTTCAACTAATTTAATATCAAATAATATTTTTTTTTAAATTATCAAATTAAAAAACTTGCCCAAACAAGAAAACAAAATGAGCATCAAATATGAAAAAAAGAGAGGAATAAATTAGATGGTGAAATTGAAAAATACAATAATTATGTTAAATAAATAAATAAAACAAATGAAAAGAGATCAAATATAATGAACAGAGAAATTGGAAGGTGAAAATATCAAAATTTAGAAATTAATTAATATGAAAAAACAATGGATACATTGTATGAATCATTCGTATGTTATTTCGTGGAAGAAGTCCCCAGCCCAGGATAGTTTTGAGGGGTCAAGTAAATGGAAGATGAAGCTCGTAGACTCCAAGTCAACGAAATAAATGTAAAGAAACTTCCCCAGCAGCAAAGCATTAAAAGAAACTTGTAGATTCAAACTTGTAGGCTGTGACTTTGGCTGCTACATGCAACGTCATTACAGATTATTAGATATATATACAGATATATACTAGTTTGATGGCCCGCATTTTGTTGCGGTCAAAGCAAAAAAAATTTTTTATAATTATTCAGATTAAAATATAATATTTCTACATATAAGTTTGATATAATAAAACAAATCAAAATATCCTATTATAACAATAATAATATCGAAGTGTTAACTTCTAAAATTATAACAAGTAGGGCGTGGGGCTGCATACCGTCGGACGCGTGTTCCTCACGCTCCGACAGTTAAAAAGAAAAAAAATAAAAAATAATGGTCAATTACCGGTACACCCCTGTGCCTAAGTCATCAATTTTGTCTTATTAGGGGCTAAACCTGTAATTAGCCATTTTCAAAAAAATATAAAATATTAAAAAGGTAGGCGGATCGAACAGGTCCGGTCCGAAATTGTGCAATTACCGCGAAGCCCCTCCACCCGTAACCGTTTTTTTATCTTTTTCGAGGGCTAAAAACGTGATTTCACTATACAAATAATGATAAAAAATCAGAAAACCGGAAAACCAACCGAACCGAATGAACCGAACCAAAAATACACTATTCAAATCCACAGTGTTTTCGTTGCGGGCAGAGAAAATAATTTTTATAACTATTCAGATTAAAATATAATATGTTTACATGTAAAGTTTAATATAATGAAACAGATAAAAATAGCCTGTCATAATAACAGTAACATCAAAGTATTAACTTCTAAAATTATCATCACTATTACTGCCTCGAGAGAAAAAAAAGCAAGTAAGAAAAAAAATATATTATTATTATTATTCTTAATATTAATATTATTATTGCGTTAATAAAAAAACAAAATTAAATCAAAGACTAAAAGAAGTCTAAAAACATTAACAAAAGAGTAAATAAAAAAAATAAAAGATAAAACAAAAATAAAAATTATTACCTAAAAAAAATCATTTCATTTGAAAATAATAAAAATTATTACCTAAAAAAAATCATTTCATTTGAAAATAATAAAAATTATGAAACTATACCGAGAAAAAAAAATATTATCATTATTATTATTATAAAATAATAAATAAATAAGTGAAAGATTAAAAAAATCATAAAAAATTCAACAAAAGATCACACAAAAAAATAAAATAAAAATAAAAATTATTATTGTTATTACCGTTAAAACAATAAAAATTATCAAATTATCATTGAAAAAAACCTAAAAAACATCAACAAAGGAGTAAGCTAGAAAAAAAATTAAATTATTATTATTATTTTTTTGTGTTAATAATGAAAGGAAAAAAAAATAAAAGACTAAAAAAATCCTAAAAACTTCAACAAAACATCAAACAAAAAAATAAAATGAAAATAAAAATTATCATTGTTATAACTGTTAAAAGAAAAAAAAATTATCAAATTATCCCGAGATGAAAAAAATATAAAAAAATATTAACAAAAGAGTGAGCTAGAAAAAAAAACATTAAATTATTATTATTATTATGTTAATAATGCAAAAAATATAAAATACTAAGAAAACCATAAAAATCACTGTTCAAAAAATCATAAAAATCATTGTTCAAAAAAATATATTAAAAAAAAAAAGAAACACTATTGAAATTCACAGTGTTTTCACTCATATGCTACAGTGAATTCCCGTCCTCTTTTAGTATATGTTATAATTCTTAATATTAATATTATTATTGCGTTAATAAAAAAAATAAAATTAAATCAAACACTAAAAGAAGTCTAAAAACATTAACAAAAGAGCAAATAAAAAAATAAAAGATAAAACAAAAATAAAAATTATTACCTGAAAAAAATAATTTCACTTGAAAATAATAAAAATTATCAAACTATATCGAGAAAAAAAAACATTATTATTATTATTATTATTATTATTATTATTATTATTATTATTATTATTATAAAATAATAAATAAATAAGTGAAAGATTAAAAAAATCGTAAAAACTTCAACAAAAGATCACACAAAAAAATAAAATAAAAATAGAAATTATTATTGTTATTATCGTCAAAACAATAAAATTATCAAATTATCATTGAAAAAAACCTAAAAAACATCAACAAAGGAGTAAGCTAGAAAAACAATTAAATTATTATTATTATTTTTATATGTTAATAATGAAAGGAAAAAAAGTGAAAGACTAAGAAAATCCTAAAAACTTCAACAAAACATCAAACAAAAAAATAAAATAAAAATAAAAATTATCATTATTATAACTGATAAAAGAAAAAAAAATTTATCAAATTATCTCGAGATGAAAAAAATATAAAAAACATTAACAAAAGAGTGAGCAAAAAAAAAACATTAAATTATTATTATTATGTTAATAATGAAAAAAAATATAAAATACTAAAAAACACCATAAAATTCACTGTTCAAAAAACCATAAAAATCATTGTTCAAAAAACCATAAAAAAAACAAAAATAAATAAAAAAATTACTGTTCAAAAAACCTAAAAATCACTGTTCAAAAAAATGAAAAAAAAAAAGTTCAAAAAACCAAAAAAAAAATAAAAAAATTACTGTTCAAAAATCCTAAAAATTACTGTTCAAAAAAAAAAAAAAAAAAAAAAAGAACACTATTGAAATCCACAATGTTTTTAGACATAATGAACAATATTTTCCTGAGCTCTTTTAGTTATATTTATAATTTATAATATATATATATATATATACACATCATGCCCCCCTACCTTTGTTTTCTTGTTAAGAAAAAAATATTTTGGTAAAATAATAGTAGCAAATAATTGGATTTTGAAGAATATCATAATAAATAAATAAGAACAATTTCACTGAATAATAATTTTATATGATTCGGTTATCCCTCCCTCCATTCACAAGCGGAAGAAGAAGCTTTCCAAAATTGCAAGCCCAGCTTCTCTTCAACTTAGAGGCTACCAAGCCATTGCAGGGTGTTTTAAAAGTAATATTTACTTTAAAATAATATATTTTTGTTAAAAGTATAAATTCATATATTTCAAAGTTGTTTTACCGTTATAATTGAGAATGAATTTATAGAGTAATTACAAGACTAATTTAACTAAAAATAAAAGCTATTTTATCCTTACTTCACACAATTTCCATATCTCGAAATTAACAGTCATATTTTAACACTCCCCCTCAACTAGAAAAGTAAATATTTATCATGCTCAACTTGTCAACCGCGTCATAAAACGCCCATCTGGAGATTGCCTTTGTGAGAATATTGGCTAGTTGATCTTCATACCGAACAAACGAAAGTTGTATAATTTTCCGATCAAGATTTTCCTTAATGAAGTGTCGGTCAAGTTCAACGTGTTTGGTACGATCATGTTGAACAGGATTATAAGCAATTTTGATAGTTATCTTATAATCACAGTGTAGACCCATAGATGTTCCATAATCAATTCACAAGTCTTGTAATACATGTTTAATCCATAGTAATTCACACATATCATGAGTCATTCCTCAGTATTATGCTTTTGCACCTAACCTTGCGATCACTTTCTGCTTCTTACTTCTCCGAGTGATAAGGTTGCCTTCTACGAATGTAAAATATCCTAATGTCGATCTCCTATCAGTTTGATTTTCTGCCTAATCTGAGTTTGTATACCCTTTAATATCTTGGACCTCCCTTTTAGAAAATAGAAATCCTCTTCCTAGTGTACTTTTTAGATACCTTAAGATTCGATATATAGCTTTCTTATGTTCTTCTCCTCGTGAATGCATGAACAAACTTACCACACTTACTGCATAGACAATTTATGGCCTAGTATGTGATAAGTATATTAGTTTTCCAACTAACCATTGATAGCATCCTTTGTCCGCCGGTATCTAATTTTCTATTTGTCCTAGTTTGTGATTCATTTTTATAGATGTATCTATCAGTTTGCATGCAAGCATTCCAGTTTCTGCCAATAAATCTAGCACATATTTTCATTGTGAGTGACATATCCCTGTTTTTGACATTGAGACCCTAATCCCCAAAAAGTACTACAGTTGTCCAGGATCTTTCATTTCGAACTTTGATGTCAGAAACTGTTATAGTGCCTTTCTTTCTTCTATATCATTTCCTATTAAGACCATATCATCCACATACACTATTAGTGTTGTTGCCTTCCCTCCCTTGTGTTTTATAATCAAAGTATGATATGAATTACTTTGTTTATAGTCAAACTCCTTCATCGTGAATGAGAATCTTCCAAACCATACCCGGGATGACTGCTTTAGACCATATAATATCTTTTTTTAATTTGCATATTTTAGTTTCACATGAAGACCTAGTTTTAACTCCTAATAGTAATTCTCGTACCTTGTTTTCTTGTTAAAAAAAAGTATTTTGTCTAAATAATAGTAGCAAATAATTGGATTTTAATTCGATAAATGGCCTTCAATTTGGTAGTTTATTTTCCTCTTCAAATTTCCTCATTTTATCTACTTCTCTTTTTTTTTTTCTAAAAAAAAAAAAAGTAAACTAAAAGACAGCATGCAATTGAAAAAAGAATTATGCTATAAATGGATTAAAAAGAGAAAGATTAAATAGACTGTCTAGTTTCTAAGACCGCGAGTTATAAATGTAAGGGGTGGTATGCCATCTCAAGATATGGAATTGACGGGCTCGAGATGGTGGTTGCTAAGGTATGTGGGGGTGATCCTC
Organism: Salix dunnii; assembly: GCA_015731905.1. Lineage (NCBI taxonomy): Eukaryota > Viridiplantae > Streptophyta > Magnoliopsida > Malpighiales > Salicaceae > Salix > Salix dunnii. The sequence continues at coordinate 15,248,180 of CM027675.1, read as the reverse complement.
GGTTCATAAGGATCCTGTTGGCTTTCGTGGTGGGGGAAATTCTTAAAAGATACTCATGGAGAGATGACAGATGAAACAAATTCAAAGAATTTAATGTTTTTAGATTTTTTTATGTGATAATATCAAAAATAATTTTTTAAAAATAAAAAAAAATATATATATTATATTAATATATTTATAAATAAAAAGTATTTTAAAAATAATCACACCTCCAAAAACAGACATGATGTATTTTGCTCTTACTTGATGGAGGCTCTTTTGATTAGAAAAGGCCAAGATTATTCCTGTGGTGGGGGGGCTTAAGACCACTGTGGATATGGTGGCCATCACAGAAGTAGGTCAAAATAACGTTGTTAAAGAAGCTGATATGGTGATTCTCTTGACTCGGTTCCTCGCCTTGTGCTGGAGATTTAATAATTTAGACATCGAATGAATGATTTTGATTACTTTTCAGTATAATTAATGTATTTTAATTCGGATCCGTGCAGTGGTCTGAATATAGAAACAGTACAGTCAAGCTGCCAGCCGCATGGTTGCCTGGGTGAATTACCAAACAAAGCCTCAGTGACTCTGGTGCGATTAGTAGTCAAGGTAAATGGTTTCCTCGGTGGTTAGAGATTCATGTGTTTTCTTCTGCTTCAGATTCCAGGGATTGATTGGAGAAGATCCATCCATGGCAGGTTTGTTTTCTGTCAGTTTTTAAGGCTGTGTTTTCTTGGACTTGAACGTACTCTTGCAAGCACACCATATATATTTATAATTAAAAATAAAAAAGCATACATGAAAGCTTGATGAAACTGAGAATGGGATTTTCAGAAGTGATTTGTTTGGAGCTCTATCTAAGAAATGACGCAAGCATTAGGATCCTCCTCGACACTTCGAACGTGATAATGCGTGGTCAAATAAGGATTATAGGTCTGATATGCCTTCACCCACTCAGCCACGGGATCTTTATCTTTATTGTCACCTTCTGGCTTCTTCGGCGCTTCTTTTTTCTTCTCAGGCTCCTTTGCTGGCCCTACTGAAATTATGTCCATGTGGCACAACTATCTCAACTTGGCCACTATGTCAGCTGCATCGATGTTTCCAACCACTGTCAACTTCTTGTCCTTCATGTCCATGGATATTGAATCCACCCCTGCAAATTTTCATCCCACGACACTTAGTTAACAGAAACAAAATCACAAACACCTCAATTATAATTAATACTGGTTTTTAATGTAATGATCATGAAAAAATCAGTACCTGGAAGACCAGTGACTCTCTGCATAGCCTTTTTCTTGGCTTTATCGTCGTTTAAATCCAATTTCAACACAGCTTTCTGCAACAAAAACAAGTTCATGTAAATTCTCTAATATGATCAAGAAACTAGAAGGGGAAAAACAAGCATTATAAGAAAACTTGACTCCTACTTTCATGCGCGCATGCATCTTAATCTAATAGCCAGGCACTGGCAGAGAATACAGAGGGAGAGTTGATTCTCACCATCATTTTAATAGCTTCGAGGAATCTGATCAGAGAAAACTGAAGATAAAAGACAGCAACTAAAGACAGTTCGAGCTCCAGAACTCAGACAGGAGGAGGTAGATATTGTAGACTTGATGAGTGGAAGAGGCATTGGCCGAGATATTTCTATAGTGAGGGATAGAAAACTGTGGTCAGGTCCAGAAGTCTATGGTCAATGAACACACGCAAAATTGTATGTCCAGAAAAGGAAACCTCGTTGGTGTTTCCAGTCCTGAAAAAGCCTTCGCTTCCTGTCATCGCACTTAAGATTCAGTCAAGATCCTAGAGCTATTTCTAACTAGCCTTTCTTTAGTGTGTTAGATTTTGTAATTAAAATATATTTTACCTAAAAATAATATTTTTTTATTTTTAAAAATTTATTTTTAATATAAATACTTTGAAATAATCCAGAAACACAAAAAAAAAGAAAATTGAAGCAAAAACAAATTCAAATTTTTTTAAAAATACAATTAGAATGGGCACTTACTGCCAAACACACCCTTACTTCGAAGAGAGTAGAATCTTTGTGAATAATGATGGTAATGGAAAGTCTTGCATCATATACCAAAACTAATATTCTTAAATCAACCGATTAACTTGATGGCTTGTCTACCTGATTTCTAATTTAAGCAAGGTTTCAAATTAAATCGAGTGAGAGATTACTTGTTATAACCTGATCAACCGAACGAATCAACTCTCAGTCCAGTCACAATTTAATTCGACTTTAAAAAAGTTGGAAAATAACCCTACTCATACTAAAAATTTAGTCATTTTCTCACTTCACCTCTAATTTTTTAAGAATTACATTTTACATCATGAATCAACACAATTTTCCAATTTAAATGAAAAGAAAAAACTACCTTTAAATAATTTATTAGGGTTTGAAAAAATATGTTTGACATCTCTGATGCATCGTCCTTATAAATATACCACACAACTTAACCTTATAAAACATCGCCCTCCCTCTTCACCTTGATGATTCTCCGTCAACCTTTATTTTGAAGTCAAAACCCTCTCCTCCAATCTTGTTGTTGCCTTCAATTCCATTTACTTTGCCTTATTCTTTGAGACTCCATCACCATGCAAACCCAAGATACTAGAACTAAGAAAGTGTTATTGGAGAAATAGAGGTATGATTTTAAGTCATGTGATGTTTATAAAATTTTGATGGTGGCGGTATGGTTTGTAATCAAGTTGCAATGGGGATTGTGGAGGTTGTTAGGCTCCCAATCATACAAGAGAGAAGAAAAGGGATGGTGTAGATTATGGTCGAAGATAAGTTGAAAAGAGGTGGTTGTGAATGAAAACCTCAAGTAGGTTTTTGGCTAGAAAAGGAAAAATTGGATTATGATCGATGAAAATAGTAAGGGGGCTATCGATGAGGTGTCTTGTGATGGTCTATGTTATTGTTTTGTTGTTTTGAAAAAATAAATTATGGTTGAAAGTTATACATTTTTATTTGATAGAGGTTGTTGGTGAGTAAGACAATTGATTTTCTTTTAGAGGTTGAGTATAGATGGAAATGTAAAGGGGATTTTATGGTTGTGATATAAATAATAGGGAGAGAGGATAGTTATGACAGATGTTATGATGTTTTGGTAAAAATAGAGCTTTGAATGGGCTTGTTTAAAGATTGAGGGTGTGTTATTGAATTTAAGACTTGTGTGAGAGATGTGACCTTATAAGTAGGAGATATTTAGATTAATGGAGGAGATTGAGTTTATTTTTAAAGAATAAAATTATTTGGTATTATTATTAAATAGGATCTAAACTTTGAAACCTTTTGACTCGACTTCTAACCTAACTCGGATTTAAAACCAACCCTTATAATAATTGACTCTAAATGACCTAGTTAGCTTGATAAGTTCAAATACAACTTGCATATTAAGGATTGTTTAGTCATTAAATAAAATATAATAGTAATGTTGTGAATAATTAGGTTTTTTTGTTGACTTTTTTTGTGCTATGTAAAGTGTTATGAATATATAAAGTTCATGATGGGTTTGAAAAATGCAGTTTACTTTCTTAATTGAACATTATAATCAACAGTAAATAGAATCAGTCAGAAGGGGTTGTGGCTATGGTCATTGAAGACTCAGCCTTCTTCATATTATTATACGAACCCACTTGTCACATGGCAATACCAGGAGCTAATTAACTAGGAAGAGCTTCGAGGGAAATTGTTATCTTTGAATAATTTTTGAAATATATATATTTGGTTAAAAAATAAATTAAAAGCTATCCCTTGATTTGTTTTTCATTATCTACGAGTTGGGTTGGAGATTTTGTATCTAATTCATTAAATATTGGGTTTTTTTCTTATAAATAAATTTTTCACATACCTAATGGACCGCTAGCATCGCTAAAAAATATAACTTCGTGGATTTAAATGTTGAGAGATCATACTTATATTTTCTTGAATGTTTAATATTGATGAGATTCGAGTATATTCTTGAGAAACACACACACACACACACACACATATATAAACTTATTAAAATTGAAACTTTTTATTTCCCATCCAAATAATTTATTGTACATTTGGAATTAAGATATTAAGAAATGACACAGGCATTAGGATTATCCTCAACACTCGTAACATAATAACAAGTAGTCCTGTGAGGATTATAGGCATTGCAAAAGTTGACGCACTCAGTCACATCTTTATCTGGCTTCTTCGGCTTTTCCTCTTGTTTTTCCGGTCCTACTGTAACTATTTCTGTGAAACACATCTTTCTCAGCCTGGCCACTATGTGTACTGTATCAATGTCCCCAGTCACCGTCAACTTCTGGTCCTTCATGTCCATGGATATTGAATGCACCCCTGCACATTTTGGATCACAAACCACACCACTAAATCATAAATACTTCATTGATGATCTAGATTTACAAGCAATGATATATGGAAAGAAAAAGAATTCAATACCTGGAAGACTAGAGACTGTCTTCATGGCTTTTCTCCTAGATTTCTCGTCATGAAGATCCAGTTTCAACACAGCTTTCTGCAACAAAATAAGTCCATGTAATTTATTTTTTATAAATCAATATCAAGATAATCAAGAGACTGGAAAGAAAGGAAAGCTTGACTCATTCTTTCATGCATGCACTGTGCACAAAAGATGGAAGTCCAGCAGGCTTTTCTAACCTGCATTTTCGAGGCTTTGAGGGATCTGGACACAGAAAACTGAAGATGAAAGACAGCGAAGAAGAGGCCAGGAAATAGGAAGGGAGATTGTAAGCTCGGTGAGATGCAGAGGTGGTGGAAAAGAAAGAGATTTTATAGGCTGAAGGAGTGAGGCACGAGTCAACCTAAAAGGTTGCGGCCCAAAGTTTGACAAATTAAATTTTAAAATTTTAATAAAAAAACACCACCCCCCACCATCGTGATGGAGTTACTAGGTTTCTCGGAAAGAACGATGACATCGACATCTTACCGAACTTGCTAGTTGTTGCATTCGACAATATCATGATCGTCACGCTTGTATCCTTCTGAACTAACAAGCCTTCTGACTTGTAACGATGAAGTCTCATTTCCAAACAGTGTAACTTCTGTTCGTGTCTGACCAAGCTTCCTCAACTGCTCCCCCCTCCTTTTGCTTGGACGACAAGTTACTGTTATTTTAATGAATAGACCTCGTGATTCCTTCTCCTGAGGTAGCACAAAGAGCAGCAAACACTGCTCAAGTACTGAAAACTTGTCTCGAATTAAAATCAGGCTGTTTCCGTCCAATATAATTGGGAACGGACATTTATCGAATTAAAATCCAATTATTTACTCTATTATTTTATCAAAATACTGATTTTTTTAAACAAGAAAACAAGGTACGGCAACATGATGTGACAAATATATTTAATTAAATCATGATTTTATAAATTCCTAGCCAATGCCCCTGACTCGTCGCAGGCGATACCATATATTTTTGAACATAAATGTATTAATAGTGCGTATTTTTTTTTATAATAATATAAATTTAACTAAAATAATAAATCTATACAGAATTCCTGTCAAGTGCAATTTTTTTATAAAATATATAAATTTTAAATCAATATAAATTTATCTGTTTAGTAGTTTTCAATGAAATAACCAGCAAAAATTTAGCATCATCATTGAAAAAGCAAAAAGATTTGGATATCTAACTTATTAAATTCACTGCATTAAGATTAGTTCATTTTATAATTCAATTTAAATCAAACAAAAAGAAAATATAAATTGTTAAAATACCTGCAATAATCAAATAATAAAAATAAATAGTTAATTTTCTATCCACAAAAAAATATATAAATTGAAAATCCATCTTTACGTTATTGTCATTACCATTGTTATAACAGTTAAAATTATTAGCAACATTACCGTCAAAATAATTAATATCATTAAATTGCCCTGAAAAATCATTAAAAAGAAGCAAAAGATTTTTATAAAAAAAATCAACAAAAAAATAATTACTGAAATTATCATTATTATTGCACAAACAATAAAATCATAAAAATCATCTGATTCAAAGAACAAATAAAAATAACAAAAAATACAAAAAAATCAATAAAAGGAAAAATAGAGCAATATTATTTTTAAAATAATTACCAATATAAATTAAAATTTCAGGATTGAACCAATTAAAAATAAAACCCCAATAAAAAAACAGATAAACTAAAAGTATAGATGCATAAATATGAATAAAAAAAAAATTGTCAAAGAATAAAAAAAGGAATTAATAAAATAAAAAATTCAAAGAATAAGGACCGAAATGAATAATAAAATATATAATTAATTCGAATTGAAGGATAAAATTAAAACAAATAAAAACCTTGGGACCAAAATAAATAATAGCATTTCTAAAGGTAATTGTTGTGTAATTTTATTAAAAAAATTAAAAGATGGAGGATTGAAATGAAAAGTAGCATATATGACCAATTTCAATTGGAGGACCAAATTAAAACAAATCAAACCTCCATACCGAAAAATTAAAGGAACCAAAAAGAAATCAACTATCAAAAGAATAAGGACTGAAATAAAAAATTTCATATATGATCAGTTTTAATTAAAGAACACAATTGAAAATAATCAAATTTTCAATTAAAGAAATCATAATTAAATTTGAAATCAAAACCTCAGGGACTAAAGTAAATATTTGACATACAACAGGGACTTGAACATAATTGCACACGGCATGAGAGAGAACAGATAATCGACACAAAACTGTTCGCTGAAGTTTACCCGAACACCTATGACCAGAATGCATCGTGACGGTAGACAGAGGACATGGAGGCACACCGCATGACATGGTGAAAGTTAACTTTTGACCACCTGAAAGCTCCGCACGCGCCGGCAGTATCTCAGGAAAAAAATAATAATAAATGGTTAATGACCTACACACCTCTACATCTACTGATATTCATAAAAAAACATGGGTGGAAAATATGGCGCTACCTTCGGTTACTGCAAGTTGTTTTGTCTTTATCGGGGGTTAATTCAATCGTTGCACTGTTCAAATTGTTTGGAAAAACCAAAAGAACCCTTGGTCCCTGTGTTAATTTTTTGTCGTTTTTGGGGGTTAGTTGCGTCATTTTACTGTGCAACAAATCCAGAAATCTCATTTGTGTCCATGGAAAATTCAAAAATACCCCTAGTCCCATAGGTTAAAAAATCTTGGTTCTAGGGGTAAAATGATAATTTTACTGTCGCATTGAATAGTAACCTGAGTTTGTGTGAACAGTAAAAATGGCTATAGTATTTGTGGGACGCAGTTTATATATATAGTAATATTTAATTGATCTAGGATTGTTATTCATAATTTATTTTGGTTTATTTCATACAAGATTATCATAGTCTCAAACTAACATTTTGGCATTTGGTTGTTATTCAATTATTTGAGTATCTATTTTTGTTATTATATCATTAAGTGAGAAATCATTTTTTTTAAAAAAAAATCTAGTAGAGTTCATGATCTAGGTCATGAGTTTGATGAGTTAACTTGTAAAGTCTGAGTTGATATAATATATTGTCATCTTAGTATTAAGAAAATAAATGACATCTTTAGTATTTATTTTTTTTTAAATCTAAACCATTCTTTTTACCAGATATTTGTATTCTCTTTAAACCCATTAACTCCATTAAATCAAGTAAGGGCAACTTGCACAGAGTTAATTTCAAATCTAGATTAGGTAAGGAGTCACGCTAAAAAAGTTTTAAATTGACCATTGAATCGAGTTTAATAATAATATCAAATAGTTCTTTGGGTCTTGGATATTTTTTGATTTAGCAAGCAACGTATCATGTGATAGAAAACTAAACACCTTAATTGAACTCGTTTCATTATTGCATAAAAAGAAAATACTTCTTCTCTAATTTAGTTTATAACTATTCCATCAGCTTGTGCATCATCAGGGGTCACACAAAATTATTTAAAAAAAAAAAATTAAAAGTGTAGAGGATTTTTTTAGCAATCTCATTAAACATTAACAAATAAAATTGAAAACCTCTCAACTGAGCTCTTTATCTTATGCAAGTTTGTAACTAAACTAAATGAAATCTAATCCGATGTGAATCAATTGATTGTATAAGATGTTTTAGTTCATCTAGTAGAGGAAACAATATAAATGTTATGCAAGGAATATTATCTAAGATCAAATATATTATTATTTCTATATATTTAATTTGATTAATAAGTTAATCTACTCTCCATATATAATTTATAACTCTAAATCTAAAAGTGATCTCAAGAAAATATTTTATATTGTATAAATTAATTGGAATGTAAATGTTCTGCTTGGTGCATGATTGATTAATGACTTAGTTTTAGTTAGAGGTATTAAATTTGAAATGGCTTAAGACCCAATTTAAAGTCAAGGTCATAGGTTAAGTTAGTTATTTAATATTGACCCGAAATAATTCAAAACAATATTATTTAAATATATCTATTTTAAAGAAAGGTTAAAACAATATCGTTTTGAACTTGTTTCAGGAAAAATTGCATCAACACTATATAGTTTAGTTATTGTTTGGCTTTGCCTAAATTCTTTAGAAAATTATAGAAAACATTATGAACTTTACATCTTCATAAGAGTTTTCATGGCGCAAAAAAAAGTCCATAAAATAACTGAATTATTTACAAGATTGCTATTATATTTCATTTAATGACTAAAAAATCCTTAGGATGCAAGTTGTATTTGAACTCGTCAAGTTAACGAGATCATGTAATAGAATTAAAGGCGGCTTAGGTTTTATGAAAATTCTATAATCATCACTTGACTTAAAATCATACCTCTATTTCTCCTTAGTTCTAGCAACTTGGGTTTGCATGTTGGTGGAGTCTCAAAGATTAAGGCAAAATAAATGGAATTGAAGGCTGACGGAGAATCATCAAGATGAAGAGGGAGGTTGATGTTTATAAATAAAATAATATTTTCAAAAATAACCACAACTACACCTTAAAAATAGACATGAAGTATTTTGCTCTTACTTGGTGGAGGCTCTTTTCATTAGAAAAGGCCAAGATTTTTCCTGTGGTGGGGGGGCTTAGACCACTGTGGATATGGTGGCCATCATAGAAGTATAAGTAGGTCAAAATAACGACGTTAAAGAAGCTGATTTGGTGATTCTTTTGCCTCGGTTCCTCGCCTTGTGCTGGAGATTTAATTATTTAGACATCGAATGAATGATTTTGATTACTTTTCAGTATAAATAATGTATTTTAATTCGGATCCGTGCAGTGGTCTGAATATAGAAACAGTACAGTCAAGCTGCAGGCCGCATGGTTGCCTGGGTGAATTACCATGTAGCTTTCATGTGTTTTCTTCTGCTTCAGATTCCAGGGATTGATTGGAGATCCATCCATGGCAGGTTTGTTTCCTTTGCCAGTTTTTAAGGCTGTGTTTTCTTGGACTTGAACGTACTCTTGCAAGCACACCATAAATATTTATAATTAAAAATAAAAAATCATACATGAAAGCTTAATGAAACTGAGAATGGGGTTTTCAGAAGTGATTTGTTTGGAGCTCTAACTAAGAAATGACGCAAGCATTAGGATCCTCCTCGACACTTCTAACGTGATAATGCGTGGTCAAATAAGGATTATAGGTCTGATATGCCTTCACCCACTCAGCCACGGGATCTTTATCTTTATTGTCAGCTTCTGGCTTCTTCGGCTCTTCTTTCTTCTTCTCAGGCTCCTTTGCTGGCCCTACTGAAATTATGTCTGTGTGGCACAACTTTCTCAGCTTGGCCACTATGTCAGCTGCATCGATATCCCCAACCACTGTCAACTTCTTGTCCTTCATGTCCATGGATATTGAATCCACCCCTGCAAATTTTCATCCCACGACACTTACTTTACAGAAACAAAATCACAAACACTTCAATTATAATTAATATTGGTTTTTGATTGAATGATCATGAAAATATCAGTACCTGGAAGACCAGTGACTCTCTGCATAGCCTTTTTCTTGGCTTTATCGTCTTGTAAATCCAATTTCAACACAGCTTTCTGCAACAAAACAAGTTCATGTAAATTCTCTTATATGATCAAGAAACTAGAACGGGGGAAACAAGCAATGAAAGAAAACTCGACCCCTCCTTTCATGCACGAATGCATCTTAATCTAATAGCCAGGCACTTGCAGAGAATACAAAGAGGGAGAGTTGGTTCTCACCATCATTTTTATAGCTTCGAGGGATCTGATCAGAGAAATTTGAAGATGAAAGACAGCAACTAAAGAGAGTTCGAGGTCAAGAACTCAGATGGGAGGAGGTAGATATTGTAGACTTGATGAGTGGAAGAGGCATTGGCCCGAGATTTTATAGTGAAGGATAGAACACTCTGGTCAGGGCCAGAAGTCTGGTCAATGAACACCCGCAAAATTGTATGGCCATAAAACGAAAACTCATCGGTGTTTCCAGGGTCAATATACTCTTTGGAAGTCAATTTATTTTATTTCTTTACTATTACTTAGGAATCAGTCAAGGTCCTAGAGCTATTTCTGCCTTGCCTTATTTTTAGAGTTTGTTTTTAAAATATATTTTACTAAAAAATAATATTTTTTTATTATTATCTAAATGCTCAAAACAAGAAAATTAAAGAAAAACAAATTCAATATTTTTCAAAAATAGACTCCGCTCTCCCTCCCAATCACACCTTTACTTAGAAAAGAGTAGAATCTTTGTGGATAATGATGGTAATGGAAAGTCTTGCATAACAACTCTACATGTACCAAAAAAATATCCTTAAATCAGCTGATTAACATCATGACTTATTGACATGATTTCTAATTTAGACAAGGTTTCAAATTAGATCAGGTGAGAGTTTACTTGCTATAACCATATCACTTGATCATTAAACTCTCCGCTTAGTCAAAATTTAATTTTACTTAAAGAAAATAGAAAATAACCCTACTCATACTAAAAATTTAGTTATTTTCTCAGTTCATCTCTATTATTTTAAGACTTATAGTTTACATCATGAATCAACACAATTTTTCAATTTTGAATAAAAAGAAAAGACTAACTTTAAATAATTTATTAGGGTTTGAAAAAATATGTTAGACATCTCTTATACACTATCCTTATAAATATACCACACAATTTAACCTCATAAAACATGGACCTTCCTCTTAACCTTGATGATTCTCCGTTGAACTTTATTTTGAAGTTAAAACCCTCTCCTCTAATCTTGTTATCGCCTTCAATTCCATTTACTTTGCCGTAATCTTTGAGACTCCACCAACATGCAAACCCGAGATGCTAGAATGAATAAGTGTTATTAGAGAAATAGAGGTGTGATTTTAAGTCAAGTGATGTTTATAGAATTTTGGTGGTGGCGGTATGATTTGTGATCAAGTTGCAATGTGGATTGTGGAGGTTGTGAGGGTCCCATTCATATGAGAGAGAAGAAAAGAAATGGTGTAGACTATAGTGGTCGAAGGTGGCTGTTATAAGCTGAAAAGATTGGTTGTGTATGAAAACCTCAAGTGGGTTTTTGGCTAGAAAGGGGAAATTTGGACTATGATCGATGAAAATAATAGGAGAGCTATTGATGAGGTGTCTTGTGATGGTTTATGTTTTTTTTTTTGAAAAAAATAAATTATGGTCGAAGGTTATATGTTTTTATTTGATAGAGGTTGTTGATGGAGAATTGAATGTGCTTGTATAGAGATTGAGGGTGTGTTATTGAATTCAAGACTTGTGTGAGAGATGGGGACCTTGTAATTAGGAGATATTTAGATTAATGGAGGAGACTGAGTTGTATTTTAAAGAATAAAACTATTTTGTATTCTTATTAAATAGGATTTAATTGATTAATTTTGAAACCTTTCCATGTGACTTCTAGCCTAACTCGGATTTAAAGCTAACCATTTTAATAGTTGACTCTACATGACCTAGTTAACTTGGTAAGTTCAAATACAACTTGTATATTAAGGATTCTTTAGTCATTAAATGAAATATAATAGCAATCTTGTAAATAATTAGGTTTTATTGTTGATTTTATTTTTTTACGCCATGTAAAGTGTTATGAATATATAAAGTTCATGATGTTTTTCTATAATTTTCTAAAGAATTGAGGCAAAGCGAAAAAATAACTAAACTATATGATGTTGATGTGATTTTTCCTAAAACAAATTCAAAACGATGTTGTTTTAACTTCTTCTTTTTTAAAAAAAAATATATTTAAATAATTTTGTTTTTAATTGATTTTGATCAACATTAAGTAACTAGTTTAACTCATGACCTTGACTTTAAACTGGGTCTTAAGCTATTTCAAATTTAATACCTGTATCTAAAACTAAGTCATTAATCCATTATGCACAAGTAGACCATTTAGATTCCAATTAATTTATACAATATAAAATATTTTTTTGAGATCACTTTTAAATTTAGAATTATAAATTATAAATGGAGAATAGATTAAATTATTAATCAAATTAAATAGATAGAAATAAAAATATATTTGATCTTAGATAATATTCCTTGCATAACATTTATATTGTTTCCTCTACTAGATGAACTAAAACATCTCATAAAATGAACTGATTTATATTGGATTAGCTTTGGTTCAGTTTACTTGGAAACTTGCAGTGGACAAAGAGTTGAGTTAGGAGGTTTTAAAATTTACTCATTTGTTAAAGTTTGATGAGATTGCTAAAGAATCCTCTTCACTTGTAAAATTTGTTTATAACTTAAATCATTTAGTCTGAACTGTGATGATGCATAGCCCATGGAATAGTTATAAACTAAATTAGAGAAGAAGTAATTTTTATTTTATAAAATAATAAAGTAAGTTCAATTAAGGTGTTTAGTTTTTTAGAACGTGCTACGTTGCTTGCTAGATCAAAATAATATCCAAGACTCAAAGAACTATTTGATATTATTATTAAACTTGACCCACTGGTCAATTTAGAATTCTTTTAGTATAACTCCTTGTCTAATTCAAATTTAAAATTAACCCTTTGAAAGTTACCCTTAATTGATTTAATGAACTTATTGGTTTTAAAGTCAATACAAATGTTTGATAAAAAAAAATAGTTTAGATTTTAAAAATATATTAAAGATGTCATTTATTTTTTAAATATTAAGATAATAATATATTTTATCAACACAAACTTTACGACTTAGCTCATCAACCTTATGATCTAGATAATGAACTCTACTAGATTTATGTTTTTTAAAAAAATCTCATTTAATAATATGAAAACAAAAATTATAAAATAAACTAGAAGAGCTCAGTTTTTCACTGTAGCATGTAAGTGAAAACATTGTAGATTGTAATGGTGTATTTTTGGGTTGGTTTGGTTTTCGTTTCGGTTTGTTTACTAGTTTATTGATTTTTTTATCATTATTTGCATAGTAAATTAATGTTTTTAGCCCTCGAAAAAGACGAAAAAAAAACTATTATTTCCAGGAGGGGCTTCATGGGCATTTCATAATTTTTAAAAATGGCTAAATACTATTATACCCCCATATAAGACAAAAAAAAATTGTCTGGTAAGGGAGGGGTACCTCGGGGATTTTCCATTTTTGAAAATTATTAAATACTACTATACCGCCCAATAAGACAAAACTGAAGAATTGTATGTATGGTTACTCCGGTAATTGATCATATTTTTTATTATTATTTGTTGAAATTTGGTTGCGCATGCGACGCAGGCGCACAGCAATTTTCCGCCTCATTTCCTCTTCTGGCAGCTCATATGGCGTCCTCCAGCGGTTTAAAATGAGCTTTCAAAGTCTCAGGGGATGCATCTTTGTATAGTCTTCCACCCGTGGTAATGCATGTTGACAGATCATGGTCATAGGAGTGACAATGACCGGTTAAAGGTTTGATTTTCATTTTCTCTCTCCTACATGCTAAAGTCCAAGAGAAGCCCCTGAGTTTATAACTTTTTCACTTCAGTCCCTTTACTTTTAATTTTGTATATGGTCCTGATTTCTATCATGTAAGTTTTGATTTAGTTCAATTAGGTCATTCGATTGAAATTAATTATATATTTAAGTTTCACTTTGGTCCTTTTTCTTTTAATTTCCGGATTGGGTTTGAATAAATTAATATATTTGGTACAGAAGTTGTGATTTTCTCAATTTTATCCTTCGATTAAAATTGATAATATATTTGATTTTCATTTCGGTCTTATACTTTTAATTTTTTATTTTAATCCCTATATTTCTAGAATAGTCTCTATTTATGTCCATGTATATATAAGTGTGCTCTTAGCTTTGGTTTATAATTTTTATTATTTTCTTATTTTTTGAGGTGGTATTTTTAAAAAACTATTAGATCTTAAATTTTATTTTGTGTCTATAATCATTTGAAAATTGATATTTATATTTTTTTTCTCCCTTTGCTCTTGAATGTTTTTCACCTAATAATTTTTATTTCTATTTTATTTTTTTATTTGATATTTTGTTAAAGTTTTTAGGATTTTTTTAGTCTTTCATTTATTTTTGTTTCTTTGATAATAATAATAATAATAATAATAATAACAATTTAATTATTTTTCTTGCTTACTCTTTTGTTAATGTTTTTTAATTTTTTTTTCTCGAGCTAGTTTGATACTTTTTATTATTTTAAAAGTAATAACAATAATATTTTTTTTTTTTGATCTTCTGTTAAAGTTTTTTGGATTTTTTTAGTCTTTCATTTATTTATTTTTCTTTCATTATTAACACAATAATAATAATAATAATAATAATAATAATAATAATAATAATAATAATAATAATTTAATTATTTTTCTTACTTACTTTTTTGTTAATATTTTTTACTTTTTTTCTCTTGATAATTTGATAATTGTTAATGTTTGGACAGTAATAGCATTTTTTTTAATTTTCAAGTCAAATGATTTTTTTCAGCTAATAATTTTTTTTATCATCTATTTATTTTTTTATTTGCTTTTTTATTAAATTTTTTATGCTTTTTTAATCTTTGATTTAATTTTTTTTCATTATTAACGCAATAATAATAATAATAATAATAATAATAATAATAATAATAATTTTAGTTTTTGTTTTTGTTCTTACTTGCTTTTTTGTTAATTTTTTTTGTTTTTTTTTCTCAAGATAATTTAATAATTTTTATTATTTTGACAGTGATAGTGATGATAATTTTAGATGTTTAGAGTTCAATAATATTATTATTATTATAACTAATATTGATCTATTTTATTATATCAAATTTTATATGTATAAATATTTTATTTTAATATTAATAATTATAAAAATGATTTATTTGACCTGTAATTTAGTTCATAGAATTAACTAGTACATTCTAAAAGAGAAAAGTGAAGATGAAAGACATCGAAGAAGAGACCAGGAAATAGGAAGGGAGATTGCAAGCTCGGTGAGATGAAGAGGCACTGTAAAAGAGAGAGATTTTATAGAGTGAAGGAGTGAGATATGAGTCAACCATTGGTCAATAGTCTTCTTTTTTTCAACGAGTAACAAAGGAAAGAGGGTGGAAACCCACTCGCCTCCAATAATTGCACTTTTTTAAGTCTATCCATACACACACACACTCTATGATATCAACAAGCATAAAATGCACGAAAAATTATATTTTTTTACTTCTAATTTCGTTTTCATTAACAGTTTTTGGATTATAAAATATAATATTAATAAATCCTCAACTGATTCAAGATAAAAAAAAAAATCAATATTAAATCAGAAAAATGAACTAAACAATTAAACTAACAATAATTAATCGATATCCAACCAATTATAAAATATTTGTTCAATTTAAACTTATTAAACTTCAATCAACGTCTTTTAGCTATTATCAATTCCATGAAAAATCATGTTTTCTTAATTTTCTTTAATGTCCAACTTGACAATAAAATTAATAATTTTTAATTAAGGTTAAGATGATTTTGATATAAAGAGTTACATAACTTTTTAAATGATAAGGTATTTTAAATTGTATTATTCAGAACATATTTTCCACAATTTTGAAATCCTAATTCTTCCAACTTTATATAGTCTTCTAATTAAGCTTGTTTTTCATGTTTCCATTTCTTAGTTTTCGAACTATAAAATGTTAGAGAATAATATAAATCATATTATGGGGTCTCATCTAATAACTTAAATTTTTAGTTGAGATGGTTCCTTGATATGGTATTACAACCTTGTTGACCCAGAGGTCACGAGTTTGAATCTCACACCCCCATTCTATTTGATTAAAATCAAACACAAGGTAATGTGCGTCTGTGAACAAGTTTCAAGCTCAAATGGCTTTCACTTGAGGAGGTGTGTTAGAGAATAATATAAATCATATTCTGAGACCTCATCTAATAGCTTAAACTTTTAAATAATATTTTTCATTGACATATAAGTCTTAAAAGGATGTGATATATTAGATTTATCACAAATACAATCATGTTTCCAAGGATTGCAACAATCAACATTGTAAAGTATCAAAGGCTTCAGGGTCTCAACTAATTTACTAGTTCTTTCAGTGTAAAAATATAATTAAACAATCCTTAACCTGTGTTTATGGCCTTCAATTTGATAGTTTATTTTCCTCTTCAAATTTCCTCATTTTATCAACTTCTCTTTTAGTTTTTCTAAAAACAAAGTAAACTAAAAGAGAGCATGCAATTGAAAAAGGAAATATGTTATAAATGGATTAAAAAGTAGAAATATTAAATAGATCAGTGTTTAGTTTCTAAAACCGTGAGTTATAAATGCAAGGGGTGGTATTGCATCTCAAGAGATGTAGGTGACGGGCTTGAGAATGTGGTTGCTAAGGTATGTAGGGGTGATCCTCGGTTCATGAGGATCCTGTTGGCTTTCGTGTTGGGGGAGATTCTTAAAATGTAGTCATGGAGAGATGAGAGCTGAAATATTGCTGACATTCCATTTTTATTTTAAGTTAATTTATTTTAATGTTTTTAGATTATTTTTATATACTGATATTAAAAATATTTTTTTAAAAAAAACATCATTTTAATTAAAAACAATCACAACTATAATTACACCTCTAAAACAAACATGAAGTTTTTTTTTTATAACCAGGGTGTCTGAGTCAACTTGCACGCATCACAACTAATATTCAGACCCACTAAATATCCTGCAAGTTCAATAAATATAAAAGATATCACGGAGATAACAGACATGTCTTACAATGATCAAACTTAGAGTGAGAGGAAAGGAAAAGCCTTTTTTCACCGCTGGGCCAATACCTTCTGGCGACATAAAGTATTTTGCTCTTACTTGGTGGAGGCTCTTTTCACTAGAAAAGGCCAAGATTTTTCCTGTGGTGGGGGGGCTTAGACCACTGTGGATATGGTGGCCATCATAGAAGTATAAGTAGGTCAAAATAACGACGTTAAAGAAGCTGATTTGGTGATTCTTTTGCCTCGGTTCCTCGCCTTGTGCTGGAGATATAATTATTTAGACATCGAATGAATGATTTTGATTACTTTTCAGTATAATTTATGTATTTCAATTCGGATCCGTGCAGTGGTCTGAATATAGAAACAGTACAATCAAGCTGCCAGCCGCGTGGTTGCCTGGGTGAATTACCATGTAGCTTTCATGTGTTTTCTTCTGCTTCAGATTCCAGGGATTGATTGGAGATCCATCCATGGCAGGTTTGTTTCCTTTGTCAGTTTTGAAGGCTGTGTTTCCTTGGACTTGAACGTACTCTTGCAAGCACACCATATATATTTATAATTAAAAATAAAAAATCATACATGAAAGCTTAGTGAAACTGAGAACGGGATTTTCAGAAGTGATTTGTTTGGAGCTCTAACTAAGAAATGACGCAAGCATTAGGATCCTCCTCCACACTTCTAACGTGATAATGCGTGGTCAAATAAGGATTATAGGTCTGATATGCCTTCACCCACTCAGCCACGGGATCTTTATCTTTATTGTCACCTTCTGGCTTCTTCGGCTCTTCTTTCTTCTTCTCAGGCTCCTTTGCTGGCCCTACTGAAATTATGTCTGTGTGGCACAACTTTCTCAGCTTGGCCACTATGTCAGCTGCATCGATGTCCCCGACCACTGTCAACTTCTTGTCCTTCATGTCCATGGATATTGAATCCACCCCTGCAAATTTTCATCCCACGACACTTAGTTTACAGAAACAAAATCGCAAACACTTCAATATAATTAATATTGGTTTTTGATTTAATGATCATGAAAAAATCATTACCTGGAAGACCAGTGACTTTCTGCATAGCCCTTTTCTTGTCTT
This sequence comes from Salix dunnii, assembly GCA_015731905.1. Classification (NCBI taxonomy): domain Eukaryota; kingdom Viridiplantae; phylum Streptophyta; class Magnoliopsida; order Malpighiales; family Salicaceae; genus Salix; species Salix dunnii. Next base: position 15,229,996 of record CM027675.1, on the reverse strand, counting down.
TATCATCGTGTAAATCCAATTTCAACACAGCTTTCTGCAACAAAACAAGTTCATGTAAATTCTCTGATATGATCAAGAAACTAGAAGGGGGGGAACAAGCAATAAAATAAATCTAATAGCCCCAGGCACTAGCAGAGAATACAGAGAGAGAGTTGATTCTCACCATCATTTTTATAGCTTTGAGGGATCTGATCGGAGAAAATTGAAGATGAAAGACAGCAACTAAAGACAGTTCGAGCTCAAGAACTCAGACAGGAGGAGGTAGATATTGTAGACTTGATGAGTGGAAGAGGCATTGGCCGAGATTTTATAGTGCAGGATAGAAAACTGTGGTCAGGGCCAGAAGTCTATGGTCAATGAACACACGCAAAATTGTATGGCCAGAAAACGAAAGCTCATCGGTGTTTCCAGGGTCAATACACTCTTTGGAAGTCAATTTATTTTATTTCTTTACTATTATTTAGGAATCAGTCAAGATCCTAGAGCTATTTCTGCCTTGCCTTATATGTAGAGTTTGTTTTTACAATATATTTTACTAAATATATATTTTTTTTATTTTTGACATAAAAATATTAAAATAATTCAAATAGACAAAACAAGAAAGTTAAAGAAAAACAAATTTAATATTTTTCAAAAATACAATTGGATCGTGCTCTCGCTCCCAAACACACCCTTACTCAGAAAAGGGTAGAATCTTTATGGATAATGATGGTAATGGAAACTCTTGCATAACCACTTTGCATGTACAAAAACTACTATTCTCAAATCAGCTGATTAACTTAATGACTTGTCGACCTGATTTCTAATCTAGACAAGGTTTCAAATTAAATCGGGTGATAATTTACTTGCTATAACTTGATCATTATGACGAGTCAACTCTCAGCTTAGTCACAATTTAATTTGACTTTTAAAAAAATGACAAAAAAAAAACCCTACTCACACTAAAAATTTAGTCATTTTCTCACTTCACCTCTATTATTTTAAGAGTTACAGTTTATATCATGAATCAACACAATTTTTCAATTTGAATGAAAAGGAAAAATTATCTTTAAATAATTTATTAGGGCATGAAAAAATATGTTGCACATCTCTTATGCATCATCCTTATAAATATACCACATAACTTGACCTCATAAAAATTGATCTCCCTCTTCACCTTGATGATTCTCCGTCGACCTTTATTTTGAAGTCAAAACCCTCTCCCCTAATCTTGTTGTCGCCTTCAATTCCAGTTACTTTGCCTTCATCTTTGAGACTACGCCACCATGCAAACCCAAGATGCTAGAACTAAGAAAGTGTTATCGAAGCCAAGTTATGTTTATAGAATTTTGATGGTGGCAATATGGTTTGTAATCAAGTTGCAATGAGGATTGCAAAGGTTGTTAGGCTCCCATCCATATGAGAGAGAAGAAAAGGGATGATGTAGACTACGGTGGTCAAAGGTTGCTACTATAAGTTGAAAAGAGGTGGTTATGTATGAAAACCTCAAGTGGGTTTTTGGCTAGAAAAGGGAAATTTGGACTATGATCCTTGAAAATAATAAGGGAGATTTGATGGTTTATGTTGTTGTTTTGAAAAATAAATTATGGTTAAAGGTTATATGTTTTTATTTCATAGAGGTTGTTGTGTGTTGTTGGTGAGGAAGACGATTGGTTTTCTTTTAGAGGTTAAGTATAGATGGAAGTCTAAAGGGGATTTTATGGTTGTGATATGAATAACAGGGAGAGAGGATAGTTATGATAGAGGTTGTGATATTTTGGTAAAAATGAAGAATTGAATGGGCTTGTATAAAGATTGAGGGTGTGTTATTGAATTAAGACTTGTGTGAGAGATGTGGACCTTGTAATTAGGAGATATTTAGATTAACAGAGGAGACTGAACTGTATTTTAAAGAATAAAACTATTTGGTATTATTATTAAATAGGATCTAATTGATTAACTTTGAAACCATTATACCAGACTTCTAACCCAACTCGGATTTAAAACTAACCCTTATAATAATTGACTTTACATGGCCTAGTTAACTTGGTAAGTTCAAATACAACTTGCATACTAAGAATTTTTTTAGTCATTAAATGAAATATAATAGCATTCTTGTAAATAATTAGGTTTTTTTTGTTGACTTTTATATTGCCATGTAAAGTGTTGTGATTATATAAAGCTCATGATCTTTTCTATAATTTTCTAAAGAATTGAGGCAAAGCGAAAAAATAACTAAACTATATGATGTTGATGTGATCTTTCCTTAGACAAATTCAAAACGATGTTGTTTCAAAAAAATATTTAAATAATTTTGTTTTGAATTGATTTTGGTCAACATTAAGTAACTAGTTTAACCCATGACTTTAATTTTCAACCAGGTCTTAACCCATTTCAAATTTAATACCTTCAACTAAAATTAAGTCATTAATCCATCATGCACCAAGTAGACCATTAATATTTCAATTAATTTATACAATATAAAATATTTTCTAGAGATAACTTTTAAGTTTAGAATTATAAATTATAAATGGAGAGTAAATTAACTTATTAATCAAATTACATATATAGAAATAATTATATATTTGATCTTAGATAATATTTCTTCCATAACATTCATATTATTTCCTCTACTAGATGAACTAAAACATATCATAAAATCAATTGATTCATATCAGATTAACTTTGATTCAATTTAATTAAAAACTTGCACTAGACAAATATCCGAGTTGAGAAGTTTTAAAATTTACTCATTTGTTAATGTTTAATGAGATTGCTAAAGAATCCTCTACACTCTTAATATTTGTTTATAATTTAAATAATTTGTTCTGACCCGTGACGGTGCACAAGCCAATGGAATAGTTATAAACTAAATTAGAGAAGAATTATTTTTTTCTAATATAATGAAGTAAGTTCAATTAAGGTGTTTAGTTTTCTAGAACGTGCTACGTTTCTTACTAAATCAAAAAAAAATATTCAAGACTCAAAGAACTATTTGATATTATTATTAAACTCGACTCCACGGTCGATTTAGAATTCTCTCAATGTAACTCTTCGCCTAATCCAGATTTAAAATTTACTCTGTGAAAGTTGCCCTTCCTTGATTTATTAGACTTAATAGGTTTAAAGACAATATAAATGTCTGGTAAAAATAATGGTTTAGATTTTAAAAAAATATTAAAGATGTCATTTATTTTTTTAATATTGAGATAATAATATATTATATCAACACAAACTTTACAACTTCACTCATCAAACTCATGACCTAGATCATGAACTCTACTTAGATTTTTTTTTTTAATGATTTTTCATTTAATGATATGATAACAAAAATAAATACTCAAAGAATTGTATAACAACCAAATGCCAAAATGTTAGTTTGAGAATATGATAATCTCGTATGAAATAAACCAAAATGAATTATGAATACCAATCCTAAATTAATTAAATATGATCGATAAAATCATAGTTTAATTTGTTAAAAACATCAAAATGAAAAAAATTGAAATGATGACGTATTAAATGACCATAGTTAACCTGCAACTCTGTTCATGGATTCAATTACTTTTAATAACTTTTATGTAATTATATGATAACAAAATAGAACTTTTACGTAATTATATGATAACAAAATAAATGCTATCAATTTCGATCATCAACCCTTAAATTAATTTTTAATTGTGACCATAATAACCCTATAAAAAGTAGAAAAAAAATCAAATAACCTTATAAAAAGTAGAAAAAATTCAATTATAAGTCTATTTCTCAGTCAATCCAACATTAAAAAATAAAATAGAATAAAAAAATAAAATATATTTTTTTAATTATTATTAATATTAATTGAAAGATCAAATTGCCCCTAAGACCAAACGATTACAACTAAGCTCCTGAAGTCAAGCTTTAAAAGTTTTTATTTTATTTTAAAGGCAATAACAAAAAAACATCTTGCTTTAAAGAGTGAAATAAAAAAAATCTAAGGCAAGTGTTGTTTTACTTTCAATTATATTCTAGTGATTTAACTATGCAAAACAAAAGTTGTAAAAAGTTAAATCACATTTGAACTTATCTGATGTGAATTATTTGATTTCATGGGTCCAAAGGTACCTTTATGACAAGCAAAAATTGGCTTTGCTTATAAGAAAATCTTCAAGATAAAAATTGTTTTTAAAATATTGAAATAATATTATATTGGATGCCCCTAATCATCTCGTGATTTGGTTCATAGACTTAATTGAATTTAATAAATTTATTTTTTAAAATTTAATTATATGATAAAAAAAAAGCTCACAATTTCAAGCATTAATCCTAAAATAAATATTTGTTTGAGATTGTAATAATACTATGCAAATAAAAAAAAATCACAAATAAGATATATTTCTCAACTTATTCAATATTGAAAAATAAAATAAAAAAAATTAATTATTATTAAGTTTAAATAAAAAAGACCAAATTGCCCCTAAAATTATGAATAAGCCCCTCGAGCTTTAAGAATAATTGTTTTAATAACCCAAGGCTCAAGTTAAGTGTTGTTTTGTTTTCAAAGATATTCTAGTAATTTACCTATGCAAAAAAAAAATGTAGGATGACAATAATAACCTTGATCAATTAAAAAAAATAGTCAATCTATAATAATTGAAAGATGACAAGTGTAAAAGTTTTTAGAGAACAAATGATAAATTTACGGTGTGTTTGGTATTGTTTTTTCTTTTATGGTTGAAGTTTAAAAAAATAGTTTCATGAAAAGCATTTTAGTTGCGGTTCAAAATAAGTTTTGAAGTGTTTGATTAAAAGTGTGGTTGACTTTCAAGTTTAATATAGAATGAGAAAATAAAAATAAAAAATAATTCCCTTTAAATAAGAAATTAAAAATAATAAAATCTCTAAACTAAAAAAATAGTTAGGATTTAAAAAAAAAATAGAAGAGGTAGATAATATAAAAAGTTTGATGAGAAAATAAAATACATTTAAATAAAGTAATATTAAAAAAAAGCAAAACAATTAATACACTATTTGATTGAATTTTCTACTATAATGTTTTATTTATGATCTTATTTTTTAATAAAAAACAAAAAAAATAAAGAAGCAAAATAAATACTAATTAATGATTGAATTAACACACAAAATACTAATTAATTAATTAATAACTCTAGAAAAATAATCACATTTAAGGAATTAACTAATCAACATATAGATGTAAAAAAAATTCTTCAACTAATATTATAATTTGCAACACCCAGCAATACTCCAAAAATAAGTTGCCTGCTTTTCTGTTCTCCCATGGCATAAAAGAAAAAACAAAAAGGCAACCTGGGGAGCGCAAGGGGTGCAAAGCTTTTAGAAAAGCACCTATTAGATATTTTTTATCAACCAGAGTTTTGTTCATACATTATATCTGCGTTTTGAATTGAACTAAATACTAATGTTATGAGCTTTTTTTCAACATGAATTTGTGTCACAATACCAAACACCCACTTAGTGTTTCAATCCACAATAATCATAATTCATAAATCCATGAAATTACAAGCTCAAGTTCAATTAACAAGTTAATTCTCAACTAATTTAATATTAAATAATATTTTTTTAAAAAAATCACAAATGAAAGAAAACTGAAGATGAAAGACAGCGAAGAAGAGACCAGGAAATAGGAAGGGAGATTGTAAGCTCGGTGAGCTGAAGAGGTAGTGGAAAAGAGAGCGATGTTATAGAGGGAAGGAGTGGGGTTGAGTCAACCGTTGGTCAGCACTCTCTCTCTTTTTCAACGAGTAAGGAAACAGGGCAGAAACCCACTTGTCTCCAATAATTGCACTTTTTTGCTCTTTCTTGGTGGAGGCTCTTTTCATTAGAAAAGGCCAAGATTTTTCCTGTGGTGGGGGGGGCTTAGACCACTGTGGATATGGTGGCCATCATAGAAGTATAAGCAGGTCAAAATAACGACGTTAAAGAAGCTGATTTGGTGATTCTTTTGCCTCGGTTCCTCGCCTTGTGCTGGAGATTTAATTATTTAGACATCGAATGAATGATTTTGATTACTTTTCAGTATAATTAATGTATTTCAATTCGGATCCGTGAAGTGGTCTGAATATAGAAACAGTACAGTCAAGCTGCCAGCCGCGTGGTTGCCTGGGTGAATTACCATGTAGCTTTGATGTGTTTTCTTCTGCTTCAGATTCCAGGGATTGATTGGAGATCCATCCATGGCAGGTTTGTTTCCTTTGTCAGTTTTGAAGGCTGTGTTTCCTTGGACTTGAACGTACTCTTGCAAGCACACCATATATATTTATAATTAAAAATAAAAAATCATACATGAAAGCTTAGTGAAACTGAGAACGGGATTTTCAGAAGTGATTTGTTTGGAGCTCTAACTAAGAAATGACGCAAGCATTAGGATCCTCCTCCACACTTCTAACGTGATAATGCGTGGTCAAATAAGGATTATAGGTCTGATATGCCTTCACCCACTCAGCCACGGGATCTTTATCTTTATTGTCACCTTCTGGCTTCTTCGGCTCTTCTTTCTTCTTCTCAGGCTCCTTTGCTGGCCCTACTGAAATTATGTCTGTGTGGCACAACTTTCTCAGCTTGGCCACTATGTCAGCTGCATCGATGTCCCCGACCACTGTCAACTTCTTGTCCTTCATGTCCATGGATATTGAATCCACCCCTGCAAATTTTCATCCCACGACACTTAGTTTACGGAAACAAAATCACAAACACTTCAATTATAATTAATATTGGTTTTTGATTTAATGATCATGAAAAAATCAGTACCTGGAAGACCAGTGACTTTCCGCATAGCCCTTTTCTTGTCTTTATCGTCGTGTAAATCCAATTTCAACACAGCTTTCTGCAACAAAACAAGTTCATGTAAATTCTCTTATATGATCAAGAAACTAGAAGGGGGGGGGGGGGGGAAGCAATAAAAGAAAACTCGACTCCTCCTTTCATGCACGGATGCATCTTAATCTAATAGCCCCAGGCACTAGCAGGGAATACAGAGAGAGAGTTGATTCTCACCATCATTTTTATAGCTTTGAGGGATCTGATCGGAGAAAATTGAAGATGAAAGACAGCAAATAAAGACAGTTCGAGCTCAAGAACTCAGACAGGAGGAGGTAGATATTGTAGACTTGATGAGTGGAAGAGGCATTGGCCGAGATTTTATAGTGAAGGATAGAAAACTGTGGTCAGGGCCAGAAGTCTATGGTCAATGAACACACGCAAAATTGTATGGCCAGAAAACGAAAGCTCATCGGTGTTTCCGGGGTCAATACACTCTTTGGAAGTCAATTTATTTTATTTCTTTACTATTACCTTGCCTTATTTTTAGAGTTTGTTTTTACAATATATTTTACTAAAAAATAATATATATTTTTTTATTTTTAACACAAATACATTAAAATAATCCAAATGCACAAAACAAGAAAAATAAAGAAAAATATATTCAATATTTTTCAGAAATACAATTGGACTGCATGTACCAAAACTAATATTCTCAAATCAGCTGATTAACAAAATTATTTGTCGACCTGATTTTTAATTTAGACAAGGTTTCAAATTAGATCAGGTGATAGTTTATTTGCTAGAACCTTATCATCTTGACTAGTCAACTTTCAGCTAAGTCACAATTTAATTTAACTTTAAAAAAATGAAAAATAGCCATACTCGTATTAAAATTTTAGTCATTTTCTCAATTCACCTCTATTATTTTAAGAGTTACAGGTTACATCATGAATCAACACAATTTTTAAATTTAAATGAAAAGAAAAAACTACCTTTAAATGATTTATTAGGGCCTGAAAAAATATGATGGACATATATTATACAACATCCTTATAAATATACCATACAACTTAACCTCATAAAACATCGACCTCCCTCTTCACCTTGATGATTATTCGTTGACCTTTATTTTGAAGTCAAAACCCTCTCTTTTAATCTTGTTGTCACCTTCAATTCTATTTACTTTGCCTTCATCTTTAAGACTCTACCACCATGCAAACCCAAGATGCTAGAACTAAGAAAGTGTTATTGGAGCCAAGTGATGTTTATAGAATTTTGATGGGGGCGGTATGGTTTGTGATCAAGTTGCAATGGAGATTGGGGAGGTTGTTAGGCTCTCATTCATATGAGAGAGAAGAAAAGGGATGATGAAGACTACAGTGATCGAAGGTTGCTACTATAAGTTGAAAAGAGATGGTTATGTATGAAAACCTCAAGTGGGTTTTTGGCTAGAAAAGGGAAGTGGTTGTGTATGAGAACTTTCAGGTTGATACTATAAGTTACTTGCTAAATCAAAAAAATATCTAATACTCAAAGAACTATTTGATATTATTATTAAACTCAACTCAACAGTCAATTTATAATTCTTTTAGAGTAACTCCTTTCCTAATTCAGATTTAAAATTAACTTTGTGAAAGTTGCCCTTAATTGATTTAATAGACTTAATAGGTTTAAAGACAATACAAATGTTTGGTAAAAAGAATGGTTTAGATTTTAAAAAAAATATTAAAGATATCATTTATTTTTTTAATATTAAGATGACAATATATTATATCAACACAAACTTTATGACTTGACTCATCAAACCCATGGCCTAGATCATGTCTACTAGGTTTAATTTTAAAAAAATTGATTTTTCATTTAATGATATGGTAACAAAAATAAATACTCAAAGAATTGTATAACAACCAAATGTCAAGATGTTAGTTTGAGACTATGATAATCTCGTATGAAATAAACCAAAATGATTTATGAATACCAATCCTAAATTAATTAAATATGATAGATAAAATCATGGTTTAACTTGTAAAAAACATGAAAATGAAAAGGTTTGAAATGATGGTGTATTAGATGACCATAGTAGCCCTGCAACTCGGTTCATGGACTCAATTACTTTTAATAACTTTATTTTTTTATTCTTACTTGATTATATGATAACAAAATAGATGCTATAAATTTCAATCAACAACCCTAAAATAAATATTTATTTGTGACCATAATAACCCTATAAAAAGTATAAAAAATCACATGTGAAGTCTATTTCTCAGTCAATCCAATATTAAAAAATAAAATAGAAAAAAAAAATAAATTTTTTAACTATTATTAATATTAATTGAGAGATCAAATAGCTGCTAAGAACAAATGATTACAAATAAGCTCTTGAAGCCAAGCTTTAAAAGATTTTTTTTAATTTTAAAGGCAATAAAAAAGACATCTTGCTTTAAAGAGTGAAATTAAAAATAAATCTAAGGTAAGTATTGTTTTGCTTTCAGGTATATTTTAGTGATTTAACTGTGCAAAAAAAGTTGTAGAAAGTTAAATTGCATTAGAACTTATGCGATGTGAATTGTTTGATTTCATGGGTCCAAAGGTACCTTGATGACAAGTAAAAATTAGCTTTGCTTATTGTCATCACCCAATTTTTGGGTGACTCCCCAAAATATACCAAAAAATAACAAAAATAAAATAAAAGGGGCTGGTGTCGGCAGAAAAATTAATGTGAAAATTTTGAACGTTTTCGGAAGCCCGGTCGTACTTCTTTTTTGCCCAAAAATGAAGGAAATGCAAATTCAAGGCCAAAATAATTTATTCTTAGATAAATCTGCATAGAAATTAAGTCAGAAGACATAATTATATTTTTATAGGTCAATTTGATTTAATCGTCGGCCGATGTAAAGTGTAATTATGCTTCGGAATTAATTAAGAGCCCAATTGAAGGATTTAATTTAGCACAAGAGCTTAATTATACTTTAAATGGGTCAAATTAATTTTATTAAGGGCCTAATTAGTGAGAAATTAAGTTTGGAAGCCGAATTTGGGTTCAATTGAGAAAATCAGAATTTTCGGTGACGAAACTCTTCGAAATTAATTGAAAGCCCAATTGAAGGATTTAATTTAGCGCAAGAGCTTAATTATACTTTAAATGGGTCAAATTAATTTTATTAAGGCCTTAATTAGTGAGAAATTAAGTTTGGAAGCCGAATTTGGGTTCAATTGAGAAAATCAGAATTTTCGGTGACGAAACTCTTCGAAATTAATTGAAAGCCCAATTGAAGGATTTAATTTAGCGCAAGAGCTTAATTATACTTTAAATGGGTCAAATTAATTTTATTAAGGCCTTAATTAGTGAGAAATTAAGTTTGGAAGCCGAATTTGGGTTCAATTGAGAAAATCAGAATTTTTGGTGACGAAACTCTTCGAAATTAATTGAAAGCCCAATTGAAGGATTTAATTTAGCGCAAGAGCTTAATTATACTTTAAATGGGTCAAGTTAATTTTATTAAGGGCCTAATTAGTAAGAAATTAAGTTTTGAAGCTGAATTTGGGTTCAATTGAGAAAATCAGGATTTTCGGTGACGAAACTCTTCCGAATTAATTGAAAGCCCAATTGAAGGATTTAATTAAGCGCAAGGGCTTAATTATACTTAAAATGGGTTGAATTAATTATATTAAGGGCTTGAGTACTGAGGAATTAATTTTGAAAGCCTAATTTGGGTTAAATTGAGACGATCGGAATTTTCGGCGACGAAACTTTTTGGGTGAATTCGGAAGCTAAAATTAAAGATAAAAATATCTTTCTTCCTGTTTTTTCCTATCAAAAAATCTTTTTTGTCATAAATTATTTATTTCAAAATTAAAAAAAAAAAAAAAAAAAAACTTCTGCCGACACCATGCTGCACCCATACTCAGCCATGCTGCCACCACTCCCTCTGCCACACCATTCCTAACCACCATACTTTGGACACTTCCCCCATGCCATGCACCATGCTTTCTTTGCCTATAAATAAGGAGAGAAAACACTATCACAGGGGACCGGGAGAAAATTTCGAAACTGGGGGAAAAATTTGAAATGGGTTGATGAAACCAAGTTGAAAACAGAGGGGGAAAACACGATCACAAAAGAACTGAGAGGAGAGAAACTCACAGAGAGGGGAAGAGGAGAAAATTTTTGGGACAGTGGGAGTTCATCATAAAACTGGGAAAGAAGAGGAATAAAAAAAAAAGAAAATAGGGGTAAAATTTACGCAGACGCAGAGAGAGAGCTTCATCCCCCTCGTCTCCAGCAACAGACCACCTCTTCGTCTTCTTCCTTGGCTCCGGCGAAAGCAACACCAGCCATCTTCCTCATCTCCGGCTGAACCAACACAGCCAACAACCATCTCTTTCTCTCCTCGGCAACCATCTCTCCCCCGCTGCAACTCCTCTCTCTCTCCCTCCTGGTAGCGACATTCTCTCTCTAAAAATTCAGTTGCAGCTCCAGTCACAGCTCCCGTCGACCACCACTCCAGAAGCTTCCCCCTTCACGCCAGTAGCTCCCCAGACATCATCCTTCTTCTCCGGCAACGGCAGCAACGAAGCAGCAGCAACGACAGCAACGTCGAGCATAGGCAGCGACGTTGTCCAGCCCTGTTCCGACGGTTCCTCCGGCCACCACAGGCCTCCATTTTCAATTCCACCACCGCAGGGACAACCACCTCGACCTCCTCTACCCCGTGGCAGTGCCAGTTGACACTCTCGTCGTGGTCGGCCGACCAGTTACTGTTCACGTAAGCAACAGTAGTGCACAGCGTGTTTCTTTTTTTTTCGTTTTCGTTTTATATATATATATAAAGAAAGAAATAAAATCTTGGGGCTGGGCTGCTCTCGGCCCAGCCCAGCCCAGCAGTGGTGGGCCTTTGGCCCACCATGGCTGGCCCATTTAGCTGGGCCAGTCCCAGACATATTTTTTTTTTATTTATTTTTATTTTTATTTTTATTTTTATTTTTTTAAAAAAAAAAAAACAAAACAAAAACTACAAAAAAATGTGTTTGTTTTCGTGCATACGGCCGAATTCCAAGATTTTTCAAGCATATTTTTCGTAAAAAAAAATATTGCATCTTTTTCATATTTTTAAACGAAAAGTGGATATCGTAACCAGTTTACGATTATCCATTGGCGTTCGGCCAAAATGTCAAAAATAATTTAATATTTATTTTGTTTTAGTTTTCGCGGTGTAAATTTACATTGTAAAGTACACTTGCAGATAAAAAGAATTTTTAACTACGATGTAAAATTACAATGTAAGGTACATTCGTAGGTGAAAAAAAAGGTTTTTAATTGCGGTGTAAAATTACATCGTAAAGTACACCCGCGGACAAAAAATATTTTTCCTTTTTAAATGCAGTGTAAAAAAAAAATAAACTTAAGAAAAACAATCAAACAACAATGCAGCTTACCATAGGTAGGGTGCACTGGGGGTGATGCGTCTTCCCCTTGCACAACAAGTCCCCTTACCCAAGACTCTCGTAGACCACTAGGTTCCTAGTAACCTTAATACTAGGTGGCGACTCCTTATAATTATAGTCGTAAATTTTACGGCTATAAACAACCTCTCATTTTCACCGCGCGCCGTTGTCTCCCAAACCCGCGGGGGACGGCGGGGCGCGAAGCGCGAAAAAATCGCCGTCGCGACAGATGGCGACTCCACTGGGGACATTGCTGGACTGAGCATTGTTTGTTTGATTGTTATTTTTGAGTTCATTTTTTTTTTACTCGCATTGTTACTGCTTTAGCATGCATTTTAATTTAAGATCATGCACATCTTTGGGTTTGAATTAATGTCATCATACATTTTAATTTTCAGAATAAACCCAATTTTAGGTTAGGTGGGGATTAGCGGTCTGCCTCATGACTTTCAGTCGGGGTTCAGAGTCGTGAAACATCCAACTATGAATTGAGTATTTACTTGATAATGGCGGTCACATCGTGCCCCAACCATTTCTTGTAAACCCCCACACCACCTTCACGTGAGGCGGTCACTGGGCAGTTCATAGACCCTTTGAGACCAGGGAGAAAGCTTACCCTCATGTAATGACCTAGAACCTGTCTTTGGATACAAATCCTCTGATAATTCACATGTCATGTATGTACATACATTTACATCCACATGCACACGCATCCATCATTGTACATAACATGTTATCAACAGGGTCAAAATATAGGTCCCCGAAGAGCTCCTCACACTCGACTCCGTCAAAGAAATATGGAGGATGAAGAGCGTGCACGCCGTAATGCTCATTTTCAAGAAGAACTGGATTCTCTTAAAGCTAGCGTGGCTAATCTTACTAGCTTACTCGAGCAGGCACTAAGGAATGCCTCTGGCGAGGGTCCTTCAACTAGACCTGCAGTTGCTCAAACAGAAACAACGAATCACCATGAAGAGGTGACAGGAGAAAGGGTTCAAGGTCCGGAACAAAATCCAGCTTTCGTACAAGCAGCGGCGCCGACACCTGCCGTAACCCCAACCATTATACCAACATCAGAGGGTATCGACCAAGATAAAATGGCGATGTTGGAGGCCAGAATAAGGGTCATTGAAGGATTGAACCTATATGACCCGATACAAGCTGCTGAAATGTGTCTAGTCCCGAATGTTGTGATACCAAAAAAATTTCGTGTTCCTGACTTTATCAAGTACACTGGGACACAGTGCCCCGTCACTCACCTAAAATCATACTGTAATAAAATGGCAGAAGTAGTGCATGATGAAAAGTTGCTTATGCATTTTTTCCAAGACAGTTTGAGTGAGGCAGCTTTGAATTGGTACATGAGACTAGACAACACCAGATTCGTAGTCGAAAGATCTGGTAGATGCTTTCATCAAGCAATATAAATATAACATGGACATTGCTCCTGACAGAACGAGTTTGTCCAACTTAGAAAAGATGAACAGAGAAAGCATAAGGGAATATGCTCAAAGATGGAGAGATCTCGCTGCACAGGTACATCCACCGCTTCTAGATAAAGAAATGGTGACATTATTCGCCAATACGCTAAAAGCACCCTATTATGAACATGTAATGGGCAGCTCGGCACAACAATTCACGGATGTTGTAGCCGTGGCAGAGCGAATAGAGCAGGGAATCCGAAGTGGGAGAATCCTTGTACCTGTGGAGAAAAATGGCTTTGAAGGCAAGAGAAAAATAGTCGAGCATTTTGAAGATGACTACGAGGGTAGGAAAAACCAATTTCAAAATTACCATAACCCTTCATCTGAAATTACCAACATTAATCTTCAAGCCAAAGATCCACCTAAAAATTTCCCAAAAAGAAATTACCAGAAAATCCAAGAACAACTACCTCCACTACCATTGCCTTTAAATGAGATGTATCAAAAGTTGGTAAGCATTGGGCAAATAGCTCCGGAACCTCAGGCACCTTTGCAGCCGCCTTACCCCGCTTGGTACAAACCCGACCTCACCTGCGAATACCATGCTGGTGCTGCAGGACATAGCATTCACACTTGTGGTGCCTTCAAGAAGAGGCTCATGCAATTGATCAAAGCAGGGTGGATAACATTCGAAGAAAATCCAGGTCCTGCAACTAATTAAGCTACCCCGACAAAAGCAATTGAAAAGGGAGTGCGCCAACATTGAAAAATGAAGATTGCTTCATAATTGCCTTCTATTTTGATCATGTCTTCGCATGGTGTTTTGGCTCTGATTTATCAACAATCTTGTTTGTAATACCACAAGACCTTTTGTTAAACCATCTTTTCTCTCCAATAATATCATGTATTTTCTTTGACTATGACGTGTTCTTGCTTTTTGTTTGAATAACACAGACATGTCGTATATCTTTTCCATCCAAATTATACATGATCCCATAAAATCATCAAGGTTTTTGGCAAATTAAAGTCTAGTACAAAAATAAATGTCAATTTGTTGTTTGTTTAACAAATGTGTTCTGGGAATTCAAAGGATTTCATTGAAGGGTGATCTCATACCCTAAAAATCTGCATAATAAAGCTAAGCACTTAGCTAAACAAATAATCCAAAAATTCAAAAAATATTTGCATGGAAAAGCAAAGCTTAGCGATTCAGAATGCATATATTTTGAAATGAGGAGAGGCCATCTTTGATATGCCTTCATAAAGTCTCAAATATCCATTGCAGTCCCTATTTGAGCTGAATAATTTTTTCTCAATAATTAACCCTGGCTAAGATCACACCCTACACTGGAGGGGCAAGTGCGAAGAGAGAAGAACTCTCAATCATAAAATAGTCTTCAATGACAAAAGATGCCCAAAGAAAGCTGGGAGGCATAAACATAAAAAGATTTTTAGTACACTAGCAAATCAATTCAACAATTTAATGGTACTAAAAATCCAACATAGAAAGCCAAAATTCTGGGGGGCATGTCACAATAAAAACCCAAACAAAATTCTTGGGGGCATGTCAAGTCAACATGATGACACCGCTAAAAACTCATTCTCAAGAGTTCAAACAAATACCGGGGGCATGTCAGGAGGTACCTAAGTCAAATTGTGGGCCATAAACATAAATGTAGTTTTAGTACATTACGACGAGCCGCGTCAACATTATAGTACTAAAAACCAATGATGAAAAGCCCAAACGAATACTGGGGGGCATGTCTAGGTAAAAGCCCAAACAAAATGCTGGGGGGCATGTCAAGAAAATCAATCATGAGGACTAAAAGAGTTCTAAGAGTGAGCACTAAGTGATCCTTAGTCTAGAAAACCCTTAAACACTTTTTGAGCCCGCAAATATCTTTTCTTCGTAGCCATCAACCTGAGCCTACGCTACAAGCCTGATAAAGCCCTTTCTGATCAAATACAAGTAATCTGGATCGATAGGCAATGCTTTTTTTTATTCGAGATAATCCTTACAAATGCTTCACCAAACCTGATCGAAGCCTTCTTGACATACAAGACTTGCAAATATCATTTCACATTCTTGTCAAAGTCAACATAAAACCTGACAATGAGATCACTTGAATTCTTTCGAGAATATTTTCGTTTAAACAAACATCAAAATGGTTTTTATGCTTGGAATAACTTTGAAATTCCAAAAATCTTACATGAAAATAATTTTTTTCAAATAACCATCTCTTTCCTACAAACACTAGAAGCCCAAAACAATGTTGTGATATGACCTGAATGCGGCAATCAAAATGGTTTTTGTATTTAGAATGACTTTGAAATTCTAAAAATCCCGCATAAAAACACAATCTTTGCAAATAACCAAGCCTTTTCATGCAAACACTACTCTTCAAGCCCAAAATACTTGTGGGGCATGACCAGACTGGGGGGCAATCTACAAATACAATTGAAGCCAGCTCCATTATTCTTTTTCAAAGAATCTGGATCAAACTCAGGGGGGCATGTAGATATGGAAAATCTATCATCTCCAGTGGTCAGAATCTTAAGTTGCGGCTCGAGTAAGGAAAAGCAAAAGCCATTAAAGCCAGAGATTCAACCTGAGGAAAGAAAGGTCGGGAAGAAGAAAGGGGACCTATATCTTTCAGGTAAGTATACATGCATCATCATGCATTGCATCCCCACTCAAAATCTAAGAAATATTTTGGAAGGATCGTAGCTTACGAACTTTCATTCATCATTTTTGTGCGCTTTCACGCTCCCACCTTTTCCAAGTCCTTGAGCATGTTTTTCAACTTTATCTCCTTGATTTTGGGTATCATCATGTATTCCATCCCCGTTGAGAATCTAGGAAATGTTTTGGAGGAATCGTAATTTACGAACCTTCATTCATCATTTTTGTATACGCCTCCAGGCTCTTACCTCTTTGACACGCTAAATTTGGTTGCCATCATGCATGGCATCTTTCCACTAATAATCTAAAAAATGTTTTGGAGGGATTGTAATTTACAAACCTCCACTCACTGTTTTGTGTGCTCATTCGAGCCCTGACCACTTTCACTTCCCTGAGTGCGCTCGCAAGCCTTTCAACAAATACAGATAGAGCGTTATTCAACCCTATCTTCTTCTTTATTTGAGTGCGCTTTCTAGCCATCAACCAGTTTAGATAGTGTACTTTTAAGTCCTATCTCTTTCCAGAACTTGGTGAGCTTGCTAGCCACCATTAATCCTTGTCGTGGAGTGCGTTTTTCAACCCTCGACCATCAATTAAAATAGTGCGCTTTCCAGCCCTATTTCCCCTCATCGTCGAGTGCGTTTTCAGACCCTCGACCATCAATGTGAATAGTGCGCTTTATAGCCCTATTTTCCCCTTCATCTTCGAGTGCGTTTTTCAACCCTCAACCATCAATTAAAATAGTGCGCTTTCCAGCCCTATTTCCCCTCATCGTCGAGTGCGTTTTCAGACCCTCGACCATCAATTAAAATAGTGCGCTTTCCAGCCCTATTTCCCCTCATCGTCGAGTGCATTTTCAGACCCTCGACCATCAATGTGAATAGTGCGCTTTATAGCCCTATTTTCCCCTCATCTTGGAGTGTGTTTTCAGACCCTCTACCATCAATTAAAATAGTGCGCTTTCCAGCCCTATTTTTCTCTTCATCTTCGAGTGCGTTTTCAGACCCTCGACCATCAATGTAAATAGTGCGCTTTCCAGCCCTATTTTCCTCTTCATTTTCGAGTGCGTTTTCAGACCCTCGACCATCAATTAAAATAGTGCGCTTTCCAGCCCTATTTCCCCTCATCGTTGAGTGCGTTTTCTAACCCTCGACCATCAACTAAGATAGTACGCTTTCCAGCCCTATCTTTCATCCATTGAAATTTTCACCATTTTTCACGTGGGTAGGTCACCCATCACAATGAGACCGTCTCCATCACTCTCACTCGGGTAGGTCACCCGTTACAATGAGACCATCTTCACCACTTTTACTTGGGTAGGTCACCCATTACAACGAGACCATCTTCACCTTTCTGACATGGGTAGGTCACCCATGACAATGAGACCGTCTCCATCACTCTCACTCGGGTAGGTCACCCGTTACAATGAGACCATCTTCACCACTTTTACTTGGGTAGGTCACCCATTACAACGAGACCATCTTCACCTTTCTGACTTGGGTAGGTCACCCATTACAATGAGACCATCTTCACCACTTTTACTTGGGTAGGTCACCCATTACAACGAGACCATCTTCACCTTTCTGACTTGGGTAGGTCACCCATTACAATGAGACCGACTTCACCATTTTTCACTCGGGTAGGTCACCCATTACAATGAGACCATCGTCACCATCTTTCCTGGGTAGGTCACCCATTACAATGAGACCAACAACTCTATTCTCACCCGGGCAGGTCACCCATTACAACGAGACCATCTTCATTACATTTCTTGGGTAGGTCACCCATTACAATAAGACCATTTTCCCGTGTCATTCACAAACATCACCATTTTCCACCCTTTTTCTAGTGTCCTCCTTAGGCCCCAATTCTTAGGTAGTGCGCTTTCTAGCCCTATCTTACCATTCCTTTCTGAGTGCGTGACCCTCATTCTCATTTTGGATGGATTGATCATTTCTTGGTTTGATAAATCCATTTTCTTTTTCTTTACAACGCTTACTATCTAAAGTCTTTTACAAGAAATTAATAGGTTAGGTCGCTACTGTCATCACCCAATTTTTGGGTGACTCCCAAAATATACCAAAAAATAACAAAAATAAAATAAAAGGGGCTGGTGTGGGAGAAAAATTAATGTGGAAATTTAACGCTTTGAAGTCCGGTCGTACTTCTTTTTTGCCCAAAAATGAAGGAAATGCAAATTCAAGGCCAAAATAATTTATTCTTAGATAAATCTGCATAGAAATTAAGTCGGAAGACATAATTATATTTTTATAGGTCAATTTGATTTAATCGTCGGCCGATGTAAAGTGTAATTATGCTTCGGAATTAATTAAGAGCCCAATTGAAGGATTTAATTTAGCACAAGAGCTTAATTATACTTTAAATGGGTCAAATTAATTTTATTAAGGGCCTAATTAGTGAGAAATTAAGTTTGGAAGCCGAATTTGGGTTCAATTGAGAAAATCAGAATTTTTCGGTGACGAAACTCTTCGAAATTAATTGAAAGCCCAATTGAAGGATTTAATTTAGCGCAAGAGCTTAATTATACTTTAAATGGGTCAAATTAATTTTATTAAGGCCTTAATTAGTGAGAAATTAAGTTTGGAAGCCGAATTTGGGTTCAATTGAGAAAATCAGAATTTTTAGTGATAAACTCTTCGAAATTAATTGAAAGCCCAATTGAAGGATTTAATTTAGCGCAAGAGCTTAATTATACTTTAAATGGGTCAAATTAATTTTATTAAGGCCTTAATTAGTGAGAAATTAAGTTTGGAAGCCGAATTTGGGTTCAATTGAGAAAATCAGAATTTTCGGTGACGAAACTCTTCGAAATTAATTGAAAGCCCAATTGAAGGATTTAATTTAGCGCAAGAGCTTAATTATACTTTAAATGGGTCAAGTTAATTTTATTAAGGGCCTAATTAGTAAGAAATTAAGTTTTGAAGCTGAATTTGGGTTCAATTGAGAAAATCAGGATTTTCGGTGACGAAACTCTTCCGAATTAATTGAAAGCCCAATTGAAGGATTTAATTAAGCGCAAGGGCTTAATTATACTTAAAATGGGTTGAATTAATTATATTAAGGGCTTGAGTACTGAGGAATTAATTTTGAAAGCCTAATTTGGGTTAAATTGAGACGATCGGAATTTTCGGCGACGAAACTTTTTGGGTGAATTCGGAAGCTAAAATTAAAGATAAAAATATCTTTCTTCCTGTTTTTTTCCTATCAAAAAATCTTTTTTGTCATAAATTATTTATTTCAAAATTAAAAAAAAAAAAAAAAAATAAAAACTAATGACCACCATGTTGCACCCATACTCAGCCATGCTGCCACTGCCACCACTCCCTCTGCAACACCATTCCTCAATCCCCCATACTTTGGACACTTCCACCATGCCATGCACCATGCCTTCTTGGCCCATAAATAAGGAGAGAAAACACTATCACAAGGGGGAGAGACCGGGAGAAAATTTTGAAACTGAAAAAAAAAAATTCGAAATGGGTTGATGAAACCAAGTTGAAAACGGAGGGGGAAAACACGATCACAAAAAAACTGAGAGGAGAGAAACTCACAGAGAGGGGAAGAGGAGAAAATTTTTGGGACAGTGGGAGTTCATCGTAAAACTGGGAAAGAAGAGGAATAAAAAAAGAAGGAAAATAGGGGTAAAATTTACGCAGACGCAGAGAGAGAGAGCTTCATCCCCCTCGTCTCCAGCAACAGACCACCTCTTCGTCTTCTTCCTTGGCTCCGGCGAAAGCAACACCAGCCATCTTCCTCATCTCCGGCTGAACCAACACAGTCAACAACCCTCTCTTTCTCTCCTCGGCAACCGTCTCTCCCCCGCTGCAACTCCTCTCTCTGTCCCTCCTGGTAGCGACGTTCTATCTCTAAAAATCCAGTTGCAGCTCCAGTCGCAGCTCCCGTCGACCACCACTCCAGAAGCTTCCCCCTTCACGCCAGTAGCTCCCCAGCCATCATCCTTCTTCTCCGGCAACGGCAGCAACGAAGCAGCAGCAACGACAGCAACGTCGAGCATAGGCAGCGACGTTGTCCAGCCCTGTTCCGACGGTTCCTCCGGCCACCACAGGCCTCCATTTTCAATTCCACCACCGCAGGGACAACCACCTCGACCTCCTCTACCCCGTGGCAGTGCCAGTTGACACTCTCGTCGTGGTCGGCCGACCAGTTACTGTTCACGTAAGCAACAGTAGTGCACAGCGTGTTTCCTTTTTTTTTTTTTCGTTTTCGTTTTATATATATATATAAAGAAAGAAATAAAATCTTGGGGCTGGGCTGCTCTCGGCCCAGCCCAGCCCAGCAGTGGTGGGCCTTTGGCCCACCATGGCTGGCCCATTTAGCTGGGCCAGTCCCAGACATATTTTTTTTATTTATTTTTATTTTTATTTTTATTTTTATTTTTTTAAAAAAAAAAAAAACAAAACAAAAACTACAAAAAAATGTGTTTGTTTTCGTGCATACGGCCGAATTCCAAGATTTTTCAAGCATATTTTTCGTAAAAAAAATATTGCATCTTTTTCATATTTTTAAACGAAAAGTGGATATCGCAACCAGTTTACGATTATCCATTGGCGTTCGGCCAAAATGTCAAAAATAATTTAATATTTATTTTGTTTTAGTTTTCGCGGTGTAAATTTACATTGTAAAGTACACTTGCAGATAAAAAGAATTTTTAACTACGATGTAAAATTACAATGTAAGGTACATTCGTAGGTGAAAAAAAAAGGTTTTTAATTGCGGTGTAAAATTACATCGTAAAGTACACCCGCAGACAAAAAATATTTTTCCTTTTTAAATGCAGTGTAAAAAAAAATAAACTTAAGAAAAACAATCAAACAACAATGCAGCTTACCATAGGTAGGGTGCACTGGGGGTGATGCGTCTTCCCCTTGCACAACAAGTCCCCTTACCCAAGACTCTCGTAGACCACTAGGTTCCTAGTAACCTTAATACTAGGTGGCGACTCCTTATAATTACAGTCGTAAATTTTACGGCTATAAACAACCTCTCATTTTCACCGCGCGCCGTTGTCTCCCAAACCCGCGGGGGACGGCGGGGCGCGAAGCGCGAAAAAATCGCCGTCGCGACACTTATAAAAAAATCTTCAAGATAAAAATTGTTTTTTTTTAATATTAAAACAATATTATATTGGATACCCCTAGTCATCTCGTAATTCGGTTCATGGACTTAATTGAATTTAATAAATTTATTTTTCAAATTTAATTATGTGATAATTTCAAGCATCAATCCTAAAATAAATATTTGTTTGAGATTGTGATAACACTATGCAAATAAAAAAAAAGTCACTGATAAGGTATATTTCTCAACTTTTTTAATATTGAAAGATAAAATAAAAAAATTATTATTGTTGATATTAAATAAAAAGACCAAATTGTCCCTAAGATTATGAATAAGCCCCTCAAGATTTAAGAATAAATTTTTTTCATAAAAAAACTCAAGACCCAAGTTAAGTGTTGTTTTGTTTTTAAAGATATTTTAGTAATTTAACTATGAAAAAAAAAATATAAAACAACAATAATTACCTCGATCATTTAAAAATAAATAAATCCAAAATAATTGAAGGATAAGTGTGAAATTTTTTAGAGGACCAAATAATAAATCTATTGTTTTAAATCCACAATAATTTATGTAATGATTCTTCTAAATCAGGGTTAATATTTCAAATTCATTGCCCATAAGCATATGGACTCGGGGTCAATTAACAAGTTAATTGTCAGCTAATTTAATATTAAAAAAATAAAAAAAAATCTTAAATTAAAAAACTTGCCCAGACAAGAAAAAAGAGCAATAAAACAATGAGCATCTAATATGAAAGAAAAAAAATAGAGGGTAAAATTGAAAAAAACAATAATTATCTTAAATAAATAAATAAAAACAAATGAAAAGAGATCAAATATAATGTATAAAGAAATTGGATGATGAAAATATCAAAATTTAGAAATATATTAATATAAAACAAATAGGAAAAAACTATGGGTACATTGTATGAATCATTCGTATGTTCTTTCGTGGAAGAAGTCTCCAGTCCAGAAGAGTTTTGTAGGGTCAAGTAAACGGCAGATGAAGCTCGGAGACTAACAAGTCTTCGTCTTCCTCGTTCTTATCGTTTCGGGGGGGTCCAGTCAACGAGATAAATGCGAAGAAACTTCCCTAGCAGCAAATCATGAAAAGAGACTCGTAGATTCAAACTGGGGGGCTGTGACTTTGGCTGCTTCATGCAACGTCGTTACAGATTATTAAATGTATATTTGTCGTATCATGTCCCCCTCCCTTTGTTTTCTTGTTAAAAAAAATTAATCTAAAATATAATTTCTCATACACGGAAAATTATTGACTTGGAGATTCTAAATCCATTTTGCCATGCCTAATAAGTGAAGACTTTTTGTTTATAGACTTAAAATAATTTAAAAATATAAAAAAAAAATTCATTGAAAATAAAAAAAAATAATCAATGTTTGACCAAACGACGGTCCAGCCGCTTGGCCAAACAACCTGTTTGGCACTGCTACCAAACCGGTGTTTGGCTGCTGTGGTTGCCTCATTTATTTTATTTTTTTATTTTAAATAAATTTTTTTGATATTTTTATATCGTTTTGATGTATTTATGTCAAAAATAATTTTTAAAAAATATTATTTTAATATATTTCTAAACAAAAAATATTAAAAAAAAAATCATAGATTCAAACTGGGAGGCTGTAACTTTGGCTGCTACATGCAACGTCGTTACAGATTATTAAACATATATTTGTCACATCATGTCCCCCTACCTTTGTTTTCTTGTTAAAAAAAATATATTTTGGTAAAATAATAGTAGTAAATAATTGGATTTTAATTCGATAAATGTCCGGTCCCAATTATATTGTACGGAAACAAGTTGTCAGTATTTGAGCAGTGTTTGCTGTTCTTTTTGTTATGACAGGAGACTCGAGGAAGCATGTTCAGACACGAACAGAAGCCTCACTGTTAGGAAATGAGACTTCGGGTTGTTTAGGAGTGCTTTTAAAAAGTGTATGAAAAAATTTGAATTTTTATTTTATTTTTTATTTTGAAATAATTTTTTTATATTTTTATATTATTTTGATGTGCTGATATCAAAAATAATTTTTAAAAAATAAAAAAATATTATTTTGATATAATTTTAAATAAAACTGTAACCACAGTTCCAAACAAGTTAAAATGATTATTAGTTCAGAAGCATGATTGTCAAAATCGCAAGTTGACTCGCAAAATCATATGATTTTGCGAGTCAACTCATCAAGCCTTATTAACTCGAGTAGAAAAATCAATTTCGGTCAAACTCGGTCTCCAATCTTTTATATTTTTCGCCGGTCGGCGCCCCACGCCCCCTATATGTGTGTGTGTGTGTGTGTGTGTCTATCATGGAATCACTTTTGAAAATCAGTACTATTAACTTTAAAAATTTTGAAAAAAATAACTTCAAATTAAAAAAAAATGATATTCTTAAATCATTTTTATTTCTTGATGTCGAAATAATTTATTGGAGTTGGATCTAATACTAGCAATATCACTGTTAGTACCGGTATTAGTATTGATAATCTTTTCAATAGTAATGATTTTGATGAATGTATTAAAAACAACGAGGAAAATAACAGTCATGAGACTGATTTTAATTTATATAGCTCAACAAAATATTTATTTTAAAGTTATTAGTTTTTACCTAATGAAATTCTATGGACATAATTGTTTTGTAATGTATTTTTAAGTTATTTTGAATCATATATGAACCTTAATTAATGAAATTTTATAGCTATAATTATGTTATATTGTATTCAGAAATATTTTACTTATGATTTTTTTACTCACATAATTTTAGTTGTGATTTTATAATTTTATGGAGAAAAATTCAGATATCATTT
Source organism: Salix dunnii (assembly GCA_015731905.1). Classification (NCBI taxonomy): domain Eukaryota; kingdom Viridiplantae; phylum Streptophyta; class Magnoliopsida; order Malpighiales; family Salicaceae; genus Salix; species Salix dunnii. The sequence goes on along the minus strand of CM027675.1, from coordinate 15,205,769 downwards.
TATAATTTTATAATCCAATTTTACTATCTGAATTTCTGGATATATTTCTATATCGTGTTAAAATTATGATTTTAACAACAATGTTAACAACGAATACAAGTGTAACGATCATGATATTCTCGAATGCAACAGCTAGCAGTTCGGTAAGATGTCAATGTCATCGTTCTTTCGGAGAAACCCAGTCAATCCATCACGATGGTGGTGGGTAATTTTTTTTAATTAAAAATTAATTTGTCGACCTCTGGGCCGCAACCTTTTGTTTTTTCTCTCGCCGTTTGTGTCTTGGCCCAAATAGAAACACTTGAGCTGTTTAGGTTCGGCCGAGCGAGTTTCGAGCAAGCCTATCAGAATTGCATAATGTTTTCTTATACATATGTTTTGGTAAATTATTTGCAGCTACAAATTTTTATGCAACCATCATAGTTTTTAGTTGATAAATTATATTTTTTGTGCAAATAAAACCACTTCTTATATAATTCAAATATTTTTTTCTTGATTAATCACTAATTTCTCAATTAATAATAATATTAGACACTGATAAATATCAACTATTATTAAGTTGTGAGAAGTTAAATCGCATCACAGCTGATTCAATGTGAATTGTTTGATTTCACGGGTCTGAAGATAACCTTGATGACAAGTAAAATTTGGTTTTTTTTATAAAAAAATCCTTCAAGATTAAAATTGTTTTTTTAAATATTAAAATAATAATATATTAGATACCTTCTAGTCATCTCGTGATCCGGTTCATGGATTTAATTGACTTTCATAAATTTGTTTTTTGAATTTAATTATATGATAAAAAAAAAAAACTCACAATTTCAAGCATCAACCCTTAAATAAATATTTGTTTGAGATTGTGATAATAACATACAAATAAAAAAAATCACTAATAAGGTATATTTCTCAACTTGTTCAAAATTGAAAGATAAAATAAAAAAATTAAATATTATTAATATTAAATAAAAATATCAAGTTGTCCCTGAGATTATGAAGAAGCCCCTCAAGCTTTAAGAATGATTTTTTAAAAACAAAAAAAAACTCAAGACCAGAGTTAAGTATTGATTTGGTGATTCTTTTGCCTCGGTTCCTCGCCTTGTGCTGGAGATTTAATTATTTAGACATCGAATGAATGATTTTGATTACTTTTCAGTATAATTAATGTATTTCAATTCGGATCCGTGCAGTGGTCTGAGTATAGAAACAGTACAGTCAAGCTGCCAGCCGCATGGTTGCCTGGGCGAATTACCATGTAGCTTTCATGTGTTTTCTTCTGCTTCAGATTCCAGGGATTGATTGGAGATCCATCCATGGCAGGTTTGTTTCCTTTGCCAGTTTTTAAGGCTGTGTTTTCTTGGACTTGAACGTACTCTTGCAAGCACACCATATATATTTATAATTAAAAATAAAAAATCATACATGAAAGCTTAATGAAACTGAGAATGGGGTTTGCAGAACTGATTTGTTTGGAGCTCTAACTAAGAAATGACGCAAGCATTAGGATCCTCCTCGACACTTCTAACGTGATAATGCGTGGTCAAATAAGGATTATAGGTCTGATATGCCTTCACCCACTCAGCCACGGGATCTTTATCTTTATTGTCACCTTCTGGCTTCTTCGGCTCTTCTTTCTTCTTCTCAGGCTCCTGTGCTGGCCCTACTGAAATTATGTCTGTGTGGCACAACTTTCTCAGCTTGGCCACTATGTCAGCTGCATCGATGTCCCCAATCACTGTCAACTTCTTGTCCTTCATGTCCATGGATATTGAATCCACCCCTGCAAATTTTCATCCCACGACACTTAGTTTACGGAAACAAAATCACAAACACTTCAATTATAATTAATATTGGTTTTTGATTTAATGATCATGAAAAAATCAGTACCTGGAAGACCAGTGACTTTCCGCATAGCCCTTTTCTTGTCTTTATCGTCGTGTAAATCCAATTTCAGCACAGCTTTCTGCAACAAAACAAGTTCATGTAAATTCTCTTATATGATCAAGAAACTAGATGGGGAAAAACAAGCAATAGAAGAAAACTTGTCTCCTCTTTTCATGCACGAACGCATCTTAATCTAATAGCTAGGCACTAGCAGAGAATAGAGGGAGAGAGTTGATTCTCACCATCATTTTAATAACTTCGAGGGATCTGATCAGAGAAAATTGAAGATGAAAGATAGCAACTAAAGACAGTTCGAGCTCAAGAACTCAGACAGGAGGAGGTAGATATTGTAGACTTGATGAGTCGAAGAGACATTGGCCGAGATTTTATAGTGAAGGATGGAAAACTGGGGTTAACACACACGTCAGGGTCAGAAGTCTATGGTCAATGAACACACGCAAAATTGTATGGCCAGAAAACGAAAGCTCATCGGTGTTTCCAGGGTCAATACACTCTTTGGCAGTCAATTTATTTTCCTTACTATTACTTCGGAATCAGTCAAGATCCTAGAGCTATTTCTACCTTGGCTTATTTTTAGAGTTTGTTTTTACAATATATTTTACTAAAAAATAACATTTTTTTTTTATTTTTAACATAAATACATTAAAATTATTCAAATACACAAAACAAGAAAGTTAAAGAAAAACAATTTCAATATTTTTCAAAAATAAAATTGGATTGTGCTCTTGCTCCCAAACACACCCTTATTGTTTTGAAAAAATAATTTATGGTTGAAGGTTATATGTTTTTATTTGATAGAGGTTGTTGTGAGTTGTTGGCGAGGAGGAGTATTGGTTTTCTTTCAGAGGTTGAGTATAGATGGAAGTCTAAAGCAGATTTTATGGTTGTGATATGAATAACATGGAGAGAGGATAGTTATGATAGATGTTATGATGTTTTGGTAAAAATATAAAATTGAATGGGCTTGTATAAAGATTGAGAGTGTATTATTGAATTCAAATCTTTTATAAAGTAATGAAGTAAATTCAATTAAGGTGTCTAGTTTTTTAGCAAGTGCTACGCTGCTTGCTTAATTAATAAATACCCAGAGAATTATTTGATATTATTATTAAACTTGACCTAGTAGTTATTAAGAATTTTTTTAGCATAACTCCTTGCCTAATTCATATTTAAAATTAACTTTGTGAAAGTTGTTCTTGCTTGATTTAATGGACTTGATAGGTTTAAAGACAATACAAATGTTTGGTAAATGAACAGGCTAGATTTAAAAAAAAATAATTAAAGATGTCATTTATTTTTTTAATATTAAGATGATAATATATTATATCAACACAGATTTTATGACTTCACTCATCAAACCCATGACCTAGATCATGAACTCTACTACGTTTAATTTTAAAAAAAAAAATGAATTTTCACTTAATGATATGATAACAAAAATAAATACTTAATGAATTGAATAACAACCAAATGTCAAGATAGACTATGATAATCTCGTATGAAATGAATCAAAATGAATTATGAATACCAATCCTAAATTAATTATATATGATCGATAAAATCATGGTTTACCTTGTAAAAAACATGAAAATGAAAAGGTTTGAAATGACGGCGTATTAGATGATCATAGTAACCCTGCAACTCGGTTCATGGACTCAATTACTTTTAACAACTTTATTTTTTTTATTCTTACTTCATTATATGATAACAAAATAGATGCTATAAATTTCAATCATCAACCCTAAAATAAATGTTTATTTGTGATTATAATAACCCTGTAAAAAGTGAAAAAAATCACATGTGAAATCTATTTCTCACTCAATCCAATATTAAAGAATGAAATAAAAGAAAAAAATAAAATAATTTTTTTTAACTATTATTAATATTAATTGAAAGATTATATTGCTCCTAAGAACAAATGATTACAAATAAGCTCTTGAAGTCAAGCTTTAAAAGTTTTTTTAATTTTAAAGGTAATAAAAAAGACATCTTGCTTTAAAGAGTGAAATTTATATATATATATATATATAACTTTTTACAAATTTTTTTTGACAAAGTTAAATCACTAAAATACACTTGAAAGCAAAACAACACTTACCTTTATTAAAGGTTAAAGGTAAGTGTTGTTTTGCTTTCAAGTGTATTTTAGTGATTTAACTTTGTCAAAAAAAATTGTAAAAAGTTAAATTGTATTAGAATTTATGCGATGTGAATTGTTTGATTTCATGGGTCCAAAGGTACTTTGATGACAGGTAAAAATTAGCTTTGCTTATAAAAAAATCTTCAAGATAAAAATTGTTTTTTTAAATTTTGAAACAATATTATATTGGATACCCCTAGTCATCTCGTAAGTCGGTTCATGGACTTAATTGAATTTAATAAATTTATTTTTTAAAATTTAATTATGTGATAATTTCAAGCATCAATCCTAAAATAAATATTTTTTTGAGATTGTGATAATGCTATGCAAATAAAAAAAGTCACTGATAAGATATATTTCTTAAATTGTTTAATATTAAAAGATAGAAATAAAAAAATAATTATTATTGATATTAAATAAAAAAACAAATTGTCCCTAGGATTATGAATAAGCCCCTCAAGATTTAAGAATAAATATTTTTTTTTATAAAAAACTCAAGACCCAAGTTAAGTGCTGTTTTATTTTTAAAGATATTCTAGTAATTTAACTATGAAAAAAAAATATAAAACAACAATAATTACCTCGATCATTTTAAAAAATAGTAAATCCAAAATAATTGAAGGATAAGTGTGAAAGTTTTTAGAGGATTAAATAATAAATTTATTATTTCAATCCATAATAATTGATGTAATGAATCTTCTATGGATACATTGCATGAATCATTCGTATGTTCTTTCGTGGAAGAAGTCTCCAGTCCAGAAGAGTTTTGTAGGGTCAAGTAAACGGCAGATGAAGCTCGTAGACTAACAAGTCTTCGCCTTCCTCGTTCTTATCGTTTCGGGGGGTCCAGTCAACGAGATAAATGCGAAGAAACTTCCCTAGCAGCAAATCATTAAGACGGTGTTCGAAAGATTGGCTGTAATTGCTTTTCAAAATATTTTTTGTTTAGAAATATATTAAAATAATATTTTTTTTATTTTTTAAAAATTATTTTTGACATCAATATATTAAAATAATCTAAAAACATAAAAAAATTTATTTAAAATAAAAAAAAATCAAATTTTGACCAAATAACGATCCAGCTGCTTGGCCAAACAGCCTGTTTGGCACTGCGGCCAAACCGGCGTTTGGCTATGGTTGTCTTATTTATTTTATTTTAAATAATTTTTTTATATTTTTAGATTATTTTGATACGCTATATCAAAAATTATTTTTAAAAAATTAAAAAAAATATTATTTTAATATAAAAAAATATTTATAAAAAAATTCGTAGATTCAAACTTGGAGGCTGTTACTTTGGCTGCTACATGTAACGTCGTTACAGATTATTAAATGTATATTTGTCACATCATGTCCCCCTACCTTTGTTTTCTTGTTAAAAAAATATATTTTGGTAAAATAATTGGATTTTAATTCGATAAATGGCCGGTCCTAATTACATTTGCATTTCTACTTCGGTTGTTTGAAGAATATCATAATAAATAAATAAATAAGAACAATTTCACTAAATAATAATTTTATATGATTCGGTTATCCCTCCCTCCATTCACAAGCGGAAGAAGAAGCTTTTCATCACAGGTCATCTGGGAAAGAAACACTCAAAATTGCAAGCCCCAGCTTCTCCTCTTCAACCTACAGGCTACCAAGCCATTGCAGGGTGTTTTAAAAGTAATTTTACTTCAAAATAATATATTTTTACCATTTATATATGTAAGAAAACCCCACAGGACATTGATGTGATGAGTCGAGGCACGTTTCCAGTACTTTGAGCAGTGTTTCCTGTTCCTTTTGTTAAGACAGGGGAATGAAACACGAGGTTTATTCATTAAAATAACAGCAACTTGTCGTCCGAGCAAAAGGAGGGGGGAGCCTCGAGGAAGCTTGCTCAGACACGTACAGAAGACTCACTGTTAGGAAATGAGACTTCATTGTTACAAGTCAAAAGAGTTTTTAGTTCAGAAGGAATACAAGTGTAACGATCATGATATTCTCGAATGCAATCAAGGTCGTGCCAGTCGCCGTTTTGATTGGATAGAATGTTTTGATTTTAAAATATTATAATATAAATATAAAGTCAAACAAATATAATTTTAAAATTAGAAATACAATTATAAATTAATCAAAATAAAAATAATTTTAAAATTAAAATGATACCAATATATTCCCGTTTTGACCAAAATTTATACAACAGACCGGAATTAATACCTATTTCATCTCAATCTTTTAATGTCAATGAAATTGTTGTTTCTGAGAAGGCCGGACACTCCATGCCTACATGGCGGCGGTGGTGATGGCGGCGGCCGCGATAGTTTTTTTTAATTAAAATTTTTAAAAATAATCTGTCAACCTTTGGGCCGCAACCTTTCGTTTTTTCTCTCGCTGTTTGTGTCTTGGCCCAAATAGAAACACTTGAGCTGTTTAGGTTCGGCCGAGCGAGTTTCGAGCAAGCCTATCAGAATTGCATAATGTTTTCTTATACATATGTTTTGGTAAATTATTTGCAGCTACAAATTTTTATGCAACCATCATAGTTTTTAGTTGATTAATCAATAATTTCTCAATCAATAATAATATTAGACACTGATAAATATCAAACATTATTAAGTTTTTATCAATCATTATTTTTTTAATTTGTATTATTAGAGTTAATTAACATGATTAAGATTTATAAATATATTGGCTCCAATATCCACTAAACATTTCCCAATTTTCTCTCTCTTAAATTTCTCAAAGGTTATAAGACTCATAATTTATCTTGCATTACACTTGTTTTTATTTTTTTACTATATTATTCTTTTATAGTTTCTTCTCTTTTTAAAACACAGGGCTTCTCCCTCGTGTCTTGATTAAGTGCCTGTTTAGAATGGTGATTGTGGTAGTTTTTAAAAGTGTTTTTTGTGCTGAAATATATTAAAATAATTTTTTTATTTTTTAAATATTATTTTTGACATCAGCACATTAAAATGATCTAAAAACACTAAAATATATTCATTTAAAATGAAAAAATAAAATTCAGCTGAAACAACGGTTTGACCACCAGCCAAACAGGCATTAAGTCTATGGTTAAAGTTGATGAAAAATAGTTTTGTATATTTAATTATTATATTTTTTATATTATTATCTATTTGTAAAATTATTTTAAAAAACATATATTACTTTAAGAATTTTAATTTTCATCTATTAAAGAAAAACTTGCGAATGGGAGAGCGAGCAAAGGAGGGAGGGAGTTGTTGGTGGTTATGTCGATGTCAAGGATGACAGGTTGATCGATGATTATGCTACAAATTTGGTACATTGTATCAATTGGACGGCAGTACCCAGCAACATGTGAGTGTTTTAGAGCAACTTTAATGGTAGAAGGTATTTTGAAAAGCTAAATCTTTAAAATGACTTTTTAAATAGTGTATATATAGCTTTTTTGTTGATGTGTGCTTTAATGATAAAAACCATTTTGGAGAGCCATTTTTTTTAATATTATTTTAAATATAGTGCAATTATTTTATATGTAGTTTAATTATGCAATTAATAGGAATAGGTTATAGAATGAAAAAAATATTTTTAAAAACCCTCCAATAATATAATTATTAATTTTATATATAATTTTTTTTACTTTTATTGAGATATTTTTAAATAAAAAATAAATATTTTTAATATAATTATATTATTTTTATATATATATATATATATATATATATATATATATATATATATATATATATATATATATATAATACACGTGGCGCCAAAATTTTGTAGCAGCTCATGTGATGAAAATCAATTTTAAATTTGCATATAACACTGATATTATAGTACCGAAAATCACTCAAAATTATCAAAATATTATTTTTTTATTTTTAGCTCTCAAAATACCTCTATCGTTGCAGATGCCATTAGAAACCATGTAAAGAAAAAGGCATCTTGAACGCAGGGTATCTCGAATGAAATATCTTCTCTTTGCTGCCCTATCCAATCTCTGGTCCCATTCTTGGCCACTTGCCTTCTTAAAATATCAACTGTTCTTCAACCTTCGGTTAACAATTTAAACCCTATTATAACTAGAGTCTTATAGTTTTGTATAATTCAAGTAAGGTTCGGAGACATCCATTTTGATTTTTTCTATTATATATAAAATAATATTATTTCAAATTTATTGATAAGTATAAAAAGATTTATTACTATGTTGTGATGAACACGACGATATCATGCGCCGTCAAAAAAAATATCTGAAGAAAAGGCAACTTGATGCTGGGCACTATTGATGGGCCCACGCTATGGGCTTCACATAAATATCTTCTTCTCTTTTCACGAGTTATGCTCTCATAGTTGGCCACTTGCCTCTGCGTGCATCCTGCTCACACTATTTTTTCCTTTTTCCTTCCTTTTTATTTTTTTATTTTTTTATGTTTTAATTTTAATACCATATTTTATTTTTAAGATTCTTTTAGTAACAACCAACATACATACATACATACATAAATTTCATTTTATGTTAATAAATTTCATAAGAGTAGCTTGATCTACTAGATTCCATAACATGCATGATTTTTCATCGTAAATTTATTTTTTTTTCAATTATATATATTTATTGTATTAATTTTATCATTTAATATCGAATTGATTTAAAATTAATTTTTTAATTGTTTTTATCAAGATTATTCCCATGAGTTTTGTAGTTTAACTTAAGTGAATCAAATATTTTTACATATCAAAAATACATCAGAAAATCATTCAATTCATGTTTTAAATATATATTATTTAGAGCACACATTACCATTGCCTTACACACACATACATACATACATATGTGTGTGTGTGTTAATGTGTTTTTTTCTCAAAATTATTTTTTTATTTAAATTAATATCAACACTGTTTTAATTTATTTCTAAAGCCTGTTTTAAGTTATAATATATGTTTTTTATTTAATGCATATTTTATTTTTAAAGATATTTTTCTTATTCATCTATAAAAAAAATCATATTTTTAGCAACAAATTCTATTTTTTCAAATATTGTTTTTATGCTTCTAGATAATATTTCTTTGACGCATAGTCAGGGCACTTTGGATGGGGGCCACAGTATGGGTCCCACATAAAATATCTTCTCTTATCAGGCACGACCATTCTATGGTCTCATTGTTGGCCACTTAGCTCCTGGACAGGCATCGGTCCGCCGATCTCACTTCTGAGCCGCTGGTTGTCCCACGTGTCGTGCCTCTAAGTGATGTCTATCTCTTGCGGTACGTCATGTGAACCGACCCGCAACTGCTCCCACTTGGGTAATATTCCTGTGGTTATAAGGACCATGGTAAGCTGCTTGCCCTTTTCATTCTAGCAATAGCAGTGGAATAATTTTGTGCTCTGAGCTGATAGCAACAATGGATTCTTCATCAGAACATGATAGAAATTCAATTTTTTTTCTTGCCTTCTTGTTGTAGAATTAATTAGTTAAATTATTTATTATTGTAAAAAAAATAGAGAATCAACCACGACATAATTGATATTAAGTAATTTATGATTAATTATAGAATTTAGATAAAAATATAATAATTTCCTCTCTGTTTACTTAAAATTTAGTATGTTTTTAATCTGAATATTAATAGTTTCTTCTTGTGTTTTAAAAGGAAACCTTAGTTATGAACTTTGTTTTTTACAACTAATTACTGATTTGACTTGTCCAGGATATTTTTCATTAATTTTTGGTAAATATATTTGTATATAAAAATACTTTAGTTATGGACCTATGAAATTGATTATATCCCATTATTATTATTTATGTGAATAAATATCATTTTTAAAAAAAATATTTTAAAGATTTAGATAAACGAATAAAATTTTAATTATTTTAAAATTTTATAAGAAATATATATTTTAACTCGAACTCAAAATCTATTATACAGATATTTTTAATATTTAGTCACATCTTTTAAAAATAAAAAAAATATCTTGATTAAAAAAATATTAAATAATACAGGAGCTTAAAAAACATAAGCATTGAAGTTATAAACTTTTTTTAACTTAAAAGTTACCCCATCAACATAACATATTATTATCCTTAAAATATAATTTCAATAATATTAAATAGGTAATTTCAAACGAATTTTAATTTGATTGTAAATATCCTAGTTTAAAACTAAATGATTCATTAAAATAGTAATAAAAAAGAACTTAATAGAACTATCAAAAATTATTTTAAAAATTGTTGTCATAAATTACAACAATTAAAATAAATTAACCCAAATTAAAAGTTAAAATAATATTATTTTGAGTTTTTTTTAAAGATAATTTAGTCTAGATTGAGTGTATCACGTATGTCAGATTGATTTTTAATTTTTGTTTTAAAATTTTATTTTAATATTTTTAGATTATTTTAGTATAATAATATTAAAAATAATATTTTTATAATGTAAATTGTTTTTGAAAAATAATATCAACTATATTCTAAACAGCTCTAAATATATACGTGGCATATCCTTATAAGCTACTCATCCAAAATCACCAATATCCCAACAGCATCCGATTCTCTCCTCCACTACTCTCTCTAGCTACAAAACCCATTAATTAAAAACCGCACCCAAAACCCACAAAACCAAAAACCCTTTTCTTCCACTAAAATGGTATCAAAAAACCCGAACCCGGCTGATGGATTCTACATGGATCCAACCGGAATGGCTGCAGTACCTGGACTCTCAACGTTCCCTACAACGACGACGACGACGTCGAATTCTTCATCGGAGGACCCGAACAATAAAATCCGAAAACCGTACACGATTACCAAAACCAGAGAGAGTTGGACTGACCCAGAACATGACAAGTTCCTTGAAGCTCTTCAGCTGTAATTTCTTCTTAATTAGTGTTTTAGTGATATCCCGTTTGTTTAATTGTGTTCAATTAGGGTTTGTTGTGGTGTTTTTGAGAAAGCTTGGATTTTGATGTGAATTAAGACGTTTTTGTGTTTGTTTTGACTTTGTGTGTAGGTTTGATAGAGATTGGAAAAAGATTGAAGCTTTTATTGGCTCAAAAACTGTTATTCAGGTAATGGACCAGTAACGCATATGAAATGTATGTATTTAATTGCATCTTGGAATTTGATGGAGGTTATATTGTTGGGTGCGCGCGCGAGTGATGAAATGGAGGGTTTCTTTCTTTTCTTTACTGTTTTGGTTGATAATCTGGAGTTGAATGTTTGAGTGAGGAAATTTGTAGGATTTTAATTTCATGTTAAGCATGTGTGACTTTTTAAGTATTGTGTAAAAAGGGCTTTTCGATGTTAAGTTTTTGTTGCCTTGGAGTGATGAAAATGGATAACATGCTTGATTTGTACAAGGGGCATTGAAAGGTTAGTATTTTGTTGCCTTGGAGGACTGAAAATTGAATAAGGACTCAATTTTGTAAGGGGTTCCCGAAGATTCTCTTAAATCTGTGAGTGGTGAAAATTGATGATTTTTCTTCTTCTTTTTGGTTCCTAAAGAGTTCTGCTACTTGCTTTCATGGTTGGCGTGAAAAGCATGAACTTTATTTGTATTTAAATGAATTGTGCTACTTAGTTTCATGGTTGGTGTGAAAAGCATGAATTTTATTTGTATTTAAATGAATTCTGCTGTTGAAATATTCAGAGGCTTGTTCTTTGTGTATTTTGGAGTTATGGAAATTGTGTCCTGTTCTGTGTGTTTTAACATTAGAAATTGATAGTAGGGAAATGTATGAGAAACAATGAAATGGAAATTTTGCAGATACGAAGTCATGCACAGAAGTACTTTTTAAAGGTTCAGAAGAGTGGAACGAGTGAACATTTGCCTCCACCAAGGCCTAAAAGGAAGGCTGCTCACCCATATCCTCAAAAAGCTTCAAAAAATGGTAGGTAGTGCATTTTGAAGTATTTATTCTTAGTGCCTTAAAGATCAATGCATAAATAATGTTGCCCTGACTCGTATGCATTGTACTTGGCAGCTGTGGTGCTTTCACAACCATCAGGATCATTTCAATCATCCTCTGCCCCCCTTGAATCTGGATGTGCTTTAAGGTGCGATTCGTCTTCAATTCCTGTGAACCCCATCGCAAGTGCTGCTGCTGCATCTTCTTGGACAAACAAATTGCCGACTGTCAACTTATCAAACCAAACGAAAGGTTAGTAACATCAAACCTGTCCAAGTTGCTACCATTGCTGTCAAACTCAATTCTTTGGTTACATTTGATGCCACGTTCCTGTGTTTTGCAGGAGCAGCAGCAGTGGCTAATAATTGTTGCAGTAGCAGTGAGAGTACTCCAAGAACAAAGCCATTTGGGAAAACAGCTGAGAAAGGGAAGCATGGCCAGTCATTGAGAGGTGAGGATTTCATTTCTTCACCATTTTAATCTGTGCACTACTGTTTTAATCCTGGTATTGATATTTGAACCTGTAAATACTTGATTCATGCACAATTCTGGAGTTAGGCTAAAATGAAGCTCTTGTGGATAAAGGCCAAAAGCTTTAGCCAAATAGATATGTGGTCACATATGGCAGCCCTCTGAGCTTTAAGTGTGCATGCTCAAGCATGCATGTTGATATACTACTGCAGACATGTCTGTATCTGCTGGCTCTACATAATCATACTTTTCTTTCACAGAAATCATTGATTAGGATATTTTGTCCTTTAGGGTAAATGATCTCCTTGCAGCTTTCTGAATTTTTACTATACATTAAGTTTCCATAACCATAAGTCATAGAGCTAGATGGTGACACATACTTGTTGGATTGCCCGACTCTTTTTTTTTTTTTTTTTGTAATATCTCCTCACTGATGACTGAAAGTTATCAGATTGCCACTGTTAGGTTGCTCCCTTCTGCAGACTGCATTAGTGCATGTTACCTATCAGAGGATTATATAGATGGGTGCACCCTAATTTGTTTTCTATCCTTCAATAAGATTGTTCAAGTAGTCAACTTGAATCTAGACCTTTCTGCATATAACAGACAGTTTTTGCATTTTTACATGTATGTTCTCCTTTCATTTCCCCTTTTTTTGTTTTTTTACAACATAGCCTTGATGAGTTTATCTCCTCATGCTAGTTGTTATTAGTTTCATTTGCCCAAACTTTTTGGCACTCACACTGCCCTCTTGTTTGCAGTGCTGCCTGACTTTGCTCAGGTATATGGCTTCATTGGTAGTGTCTTCGACCCAAATGTTACTGGTCATTTGCAGAAACTTAAGAAAATGGACCCTATAGATGTTGAGACGGTATGTTCGTGAACCTTACTATTTTGTTTTTCTATTGTTATGAGTTTATTGTGCACTGCATCTCTCACAATTTTACAATTAAAAGTTCATTTATTTTTCTTTCTGTTTTTTTTTTTGGCAGGTTCTATTGCTGATGAGAAACCTTGCAATCAATCTTAACAGCCCAAGTTTCGAGGAATATGTGAGTGCTGTTTCAGAAAAGCGATTATGTTTATTGTTTGCCACTTTTTCAACATCTCAGGGTTTTATTATACCAGTCGGGTAATGCACTGAAATCTGAAACATTCTACCACGTGAACAATATATTATTTGGATGAGGCAATGATCTCTTTTTAAATCACATAGCAAGGTGCCCTTCATTGTTTTAAGCTCTGTTGAAGCTACTGTAACCTAATAGTATACAAGATAAAGCATGTCCAAGAAAGAAAATTGCTAGCACAGATAACTGGCCAGAGGTATGCGGGCCAAGTTCAGTTAGTGGTCTCTCCATGCATTCATTTTCCTTTGCCATAGTTGGGGCCTAGTTGTTGAGATGGACGACCAGCTGATTTTTTGCAAATGCCCAAGTCCTGTTTTGTCACCACTATCTTTTTTCCTATGTTGCAGCTCTCCAAAAGCAGTGTAGTATGAAAACCATTTAGTCCAATTTTACTTGTATTTTGACACACTATTCTATTAATGCAGAGAGAGCTGCTCGCTTCCACTGGGCTCGACTCGGAAGCCATGGGTGTAAACAAGAATGTTGATCAACCAATGGATGTTGCTTAAACCTGGTTGGGAAACAAGAGAAGACAATGATGCGGCGTGGTGCATGTGCTTCATGTTTGTTTTTCAAACTATTGCCGACTCTTAATCGTTGGCATGCCACGAAAAAAGATGGCGATTAGAAAGCCTTAATGCCAGCTAAAGCCTTAATGCCAGCTAAAGAAGGCATCTGCTACTGTTTTTTGTTGCCAGCTTCTCCTGTTTGCGAGGCCATCAATTGCAGAGTTTGTAACTTTTTCTCTCCTCCGACATGTATATTGGAGAGGAAATCCCTAATAATGTAGAATAGTTCAGGAGTGAGTGTATAGTGATCTTAGCATGTATAGATGCCTCATCGCTCAAGTTTTGACTCTCAAACTGTAAACAGGGCAATGAGAATGATTATGCATATCCTTCTTTGAAACTCCACTGTTTCTTGCACAATAAGGCATGCATGCATTGTTCGTCTCCAGGCATGAGCTTTTTATCAAACCTGTTCCAGAGTTATTAGAACACAACATTCTTGTATGTGTTCAAGGTGAGATGAAAAAAATATTTTTATATTACCTTCTGATACATTAAAACAAGAGACATTACAAGAACAACAAAGTTATTAGAACACAACATTGTATAGAGTAATTTCCAAGGTTTATGAACACCTAAAAAAACAAAAGACAATTTGTTTGAAGTTTGTTGACAACTGATACAATGAAAAGTTTGCATTCGGCTCGACTTTAAGAATAAGAAACTATTTTTATAGTTATTGATGGGGAATAGAATCCAGTCCACATCCATTTACTTAGTGGTGAGATAGTAATTAGCATCAGATTGAGTCTATAGGCCTGCATCACGAAGAGAGCCCAAACTATATATATATATATAGTTTATGAATATATATATATATATATATATATATATATCAACCATTAACTTTTCAAAAATTATTTATTTATAAATGAAAATAAATAATTTTTTTACAAAAAGACTAAAAACAAAACAGTTAAAAAAATAAAAAATAATAACAATTGAATTTGAAATACCTATAACAAAGATGATTAAGCTGATATTTTAGGGGGGAGGAAAAAAAAATTCACCAACAATGAATGGACTATCCAATGTACACATCATTTTAAAAAAATAATAATAATGCTTTCAAAGATATAATGAAATAATATTTTTAAATAATAAAAGGTGCTCTATGTACTAAAAATCAGTGTATTATGGTATATAATGTGCCTATGTATAGAAAAACATGTGTATCTTACACAATCTAGTCGGTAATTCGGTGATAAGAGTTTGAGACTAAGGGATTTGTTTCTCTTGTGATTTCAGGTTTGAACCATGTGGTTGCTAATATAATAATCACTAAAGATTTATATGGTCATCAACTTCAAGACCAGTAGAATTAATCGAGGTGCGCACATAATGACCCATACATCCATATTAATAAAAAAACACACGAAGTATGTCTCATAATTATTTTGTTTTTGTTAAAATCAATTTGATTTCTATCAAAAAGAAAGGAAAAAGTCGACTGGGCTTGTACTAGGCCCATGATAGACCCACATAAAAGAATCTCAAATGAAATCCGGGCTACCGATTTACCCAGCCCAGAAAAAAACCCATATATAGTTACGGTATCGTTTACTCTAGGGTTTTGAAGCTCCCCTTGACATCCTATCAATAGAAGAGAGCTCTCCTCTCATCTGAGCACTGAAGCACCAAACGGGGCTTGCATTTAAGCAACCATGGTAAACCTATGTATCCCTTCTTCTCTATCTATAATAGGCACAAGGATACTTACTATTTTTATGCTGTCTTTCACTGTTTCAGATTATTCCGGAGAAGAACAGAAGAGAAATCTCCAAGTACCTCTTTCAAGGTCTTGTCTTTTTTAGTCACCTAAAAATACTTTTTTAGTCCCTTTTGCTCTAGATCTATTTTTAGTCACCTAGAAAGAAAACCCATGAGGCTTCTTCTGTAATTTTTAAGGTTTTTGGAATGTTCAATTCTAGCCGTGGGCTGGGCTTTGAAGAAATGTGGTTAAAGTTAGTTCACAGCTTGTGATCTTATGGAGCTGATTTAGTAACATTGAGCTCTGCTAATGACTTTCTTCTCAATCAGAAAAGCCACGGTGTCTTCTTTTTTGGTTGTGTTTGTTATAGGCTTTATTCTATTTTTGTCCAAAACAGCAGTCTTTGCTTCTTCTGTTCTTATTGCATTGATAATTTAGTGAAACGCAGTCATTATTTTCATCTTTCCGCGAATTTTCTCTCGAGGTGTAGGTTTTAATTTGTTTTTGTTAGAGATTTTGTTAGTTACCACTGCAAACCATTAATTGAAAATACGGTAGCCTTTCGATCCGTGAGGGATGTAAAATACACTTCAGCCACCAGTAAACTGCTAGCATGAAGTTATACATGAGAGACTGTTGTGCTGGCTATGTGATAACCGCAACCTTGTTTCTTGCTGTTTTGGTTCTTGTTCCTGATCGTTGGAATACAAAATTAAGACTATGCTGAGTATCCTGGTCATTCTTGTGTCATTTTTGATATAATCATTTAGTTTGAATGATGAAGTTTTGTGATTTTTCAAGTTATCCAAATGGGACTAATGTGGTTTAGTTTTATCATAATTTTTTCTTGAATCTGTAGAGGGAGTTTGCTATGCAAAAAAGGACTACAATCTTGCAAAGCATCCGGAGATTGATGTTCCCAATCTCCAGGTTATTAAGCTCATGCAGAGCTTTAAATCCAAGGAATATGTCCGTGAGACATTTGCATGGATGTACTACTACTGGTATCTTACCAATGATGGAATAGAGTTTTTGAGGACGTACTTGAATCTTCCATCAGAAATTGTTCCTGCTACCTTGAAGAAACAGGCAAAGCCTGCTGGTGGTCGCCCATTTGGTGGTCCACCTGGTGACCGTCCCCGGTAATGTTAATTTATGTTGACAATTTTTAATCCACGTTGACAATTTTGTGATTCGAGTGTTCGTATCATCCTTGATTTTCTAGATTATACTAATATGCATGTGGTGTCTGTTTGGGTTTCCAGAGGCCCACCTCGCTTTGAGGGAGACCGTCCAAGATTTGGTGACCGTGATGGTTATCGTGGGGGGCCGCGAGGGGGTGAAGGTGGTGAGAAGGGAGGAGCTCCAGCAGATTACCAGCCTGCATTTAAGGTAATTTCACTTTAATACAATTACCCTAAATGTTAATACCCATCAGGGGCAACTACCACAATATGCTCTTGTAAATTTACTTCCAATTCTTTTTTATGTTTGGATCTTCCAGGGCTCTGGTGGAAGGCCTGGTTTTGGTCGTGGAGGAGGAGGTTATGGTGCTGGTCAAACTAGTTCTCCAGACTTTGCTTGAAGGCGTCAGTAGTCTTTTACAGTTTTGCTGTGTTTACTAGCTGTAGCAGTTGTGACACCCTTGCTCAACTCTCTTAGCAAGTTGATCCTTGACACTAGAATGCAGATCCTGTTTGGAAGTACTCTTGTTTAAAGTTTGCTGTTTGAAGAAAAGGGACCCAGATTTTTCTGTGTTTCCATCATTTGATTGCTTGATTTACTGTGGCTGTTTTCTTATCCGGAGGGCCACATTTGCAAGTGAGATTTGTCATTTATCTATTAGGTAAACGGTAGAACTTGGGGAGTTATGTGACTGCATTCCTTGATGCAGGAGGTGGTATTGCCATGAAAAAACAGCTGAAAGGGTATGCCTGTTCTATTCCTATCTCAGTGCCCAACACACAGGCTGCTGTCCAAGTTTACCTGAATCTCTGGTGTTAATCTGTAGATGAGCCTAGAAGTTTATAGTTTAGACTGTCGATTAAATTATTAGCTGTTTTGCGTGAAGCTTTTGCACATCCAAGGCTGGCCATTGGATCAGCAGAGTTAAAGATAGGGCTATGTTTCGAATATCAGCCCCCCAAAGCCTTGCCTAGAGGGTTAGGTTTTTTCTAATTTTAGTCCTTCACGTTAAATTGCAGTCATTCTGTTCAATATATATAAAGCAAGGCTTTAGGATTCGTATGATCCTCCTAGCCTGCGATGTGAAGGATTAACACATCAGCTGCCCCCGACTCAAGATTCTCTTCACTAGATTACATGTAGCTCAATGGCAACATTAAACGAAAAAACAAAAAGAGACAACACTGTTCACAGACTGTATTTTCAGCTTCTGTTGCGGGTTATTTTTATAGAAAAAAATACATATTAAAATAATTTATCTACCCTCAATAAAATAAAAATAGCTAACGATGGGTTTTTTTCCTTCCTTGTAATTTAAGAATTTTGTTGCGTCTAAAACCTTGCATGTTTGTCAAATAATCAAACTCATGAAGCTAATTTTATTTTTGATTAATGAATTGGGATAGTTATTTATGTATTGTAATAAATATAAAAAAATGTTGATGCATGGTGTTAGTTGATCAGTAGGACAAAATTGCTATTCCAGGATAATACGTCCCGATGTATTCTCCATAGACATGTTTTTTTATGTTGTCCCTTTTTTTATGGAATTTAACTTCATGCAAATTTTTTTTATGGAATTTAACTTAATGCACATCAACCCGAACTTAAAATTTGTATCAGATTCATTTATTTATTTTGAATTTTTTTTGTAGTAGTTTCTTGATTGAACTATTTTATGTCCGAGGAGCTGTCATTGTCTTAAATACAAGACTGGTAACCAGGGGTCACTTTCACTTCAAAACCTCCTACGATTATTATTTGAGTCCGTAAACTTTCAAGCCAAGGCTCACCGGACTCTCCCGTGCAAGAAAAAATAAGTTGAAACAAATCAAAATATTGACAACAGCCCAGCACGGATAAGGTTCATTGATCGTAGTAAGAACAGCAGAGCACAAACTATTTGCAGACTCCTCCCATGATGACAACCTAAAAAATACAAAAACTGTATCTAAAACAAAGGACCATCTCTTTCAGAGACAACAGACGAGCCTTAGACAATGCACACGCGACAATTAATCAACAAGACAAAAAGAAGTTTGAAGCCTAGTCCACCTCCTCCATCTTGCTCTCCTCAGCACCGTCTTCCTCCAGGGCAGGCATGTCCGTATCATCATCACCCGCGGCCTCATCCTCATCAATGCTTAGACCAAGTTTCAACATCCTGTGAATCCTAGCAGCAAACGTGTTTGGATCATCAAGGCTGAAGCCGGAGGTTAGCAGAGCAGTCTCAAACAGCAGCAGCACGAGGTCCTTCACAGACTTGTCATTCTTGTCTGCCTCGGCTCTCTTCCTCAATTCCTCCATGATACCATTGTCAGGGTTGATCTCCATGGTCTTCTTGCTCGACATGTATGAACCCATGCTGTTGTCCCTCAATGCCTGAGCCTTCATGATCCTCTCCATGTTAGCTGTCCAGCCATACTCTCCAGTCACCAAACAGCATGGAGAGTCTACAATCCGGTCAGAGACAACCACCTTCTCCACTCTGTCTCCCAAAATGTCCTTGATTGTTTTGCAAAGGTTCTCAAAGGACTTCTTTTTCTCCTCTTTTTTCTTCTTCTCTTCCTCTGTCTCCTCGTCAAGTTTTAGACCTTCCTTTGTAGCAGAAACCAGCTTCTTTCCATCATATTCCTTCAGCTGGCCAACAGCATACTCGTCGATGGCATCGACCATAAATAGCACCTCGTAGCCCCTCTTCTTGAGCTTCTCAAGGAATGGAGAGTTTTCCACTGCCTTCTTGCTTTCTCCTGTAATGTAGTAAATGTCCTTCTGGCCCTCCTTCATTCTGGTGACGTAATCCTTCAAGCTGGACATCTCATCGCCGCTCTTAGTTGAATGGTACCTGAGCAAATCAGCCAACTTGGCCCTGTTCTGACTGTCCTCATGGATACCCAATTTCAAGTTCTTTGAGAAAGCATCATAAAACTTCTGGTAATCCTCCTTGTTCTCTGCAATCTCATTGAACATCTCAATGCACTTCTTCACAAGGTTCTTCCTAATAACCTTGAGAATTTTATTCTGCTGAAGCATCTCACGAGAGATGTTGAGTGGCAGATCATCAGAATCAACAACACCCTTGATAAATCCAAGGTACTCCGGGATAAGCTCCTCACAATTGTCCATGATAAAGACCCTCCTTACATAAAGCTTGATGTTGTTCATCTTCTTTCTTGTGTCAAACAAATCAAATGGAGCTCTCTTCGGCGCAAAAAGAATAGCCTTGAACTCCAGTTGACCCTCAACAGAAAAGTGCTTAACAGCCAAATGATCTTCCCAATCATTGGTCAAACTCTTGTAGAAAGAAGCATACTCCTCCTTGGTGATTTCCTCCGGCTTGCGCAACCAGATAGGCTTTTGCTTGTTAATGAGCTGCCACTCGTGAGAAACCTCCTTAATCTTCTTTTTCTTGGATTTGCTCTCCTTCTCCTCGTCTACTTCCTCAATATCACCTTCCTCTTCCTTCTTTGGTTCGTCATCCTCATCATCACTAATCTCCTTCTCAGTCGTCTTCTCAGTCCACAGATAGATAGGATAGCTGATGAACTCAGAATGCTTCTTCACAAGATCCTTGATCTTTCTCTCCTCCAAGTACTCAAGCTAAAAAAACAATCATCGCACAAACCAAAAGTCATAACCACAAATCAAATCTAACACAAACAAGCCAAAAACAACATCACTCCACAAACCAAAGCCTGGTTCAATGAAACAGGGTGCTTTATTTACCTGATCCTCCTTGAGGTAGAGAGTAATCTTAGTACCCCTACCAAGTTGCTCTCCGTTAACATCCCTTGTAACAGTGAAAGATCCACCGGCTTGTGACTCCCAAACATATTGCACATCATCATTATGCTTAGTAGTCACCACAACCCTCTCAGCAACAAGGTAAGCAGAATAGAACCCCACACCAAATTGTCCAATCATACTAACATCTGCCCCTGCCTGCAATGCCTCCATAAACTCCTTCGTCCCCGACCTCGCGATTGTTCCCAAATTATTCACCAAATCTACAGCTCACAAACTCAAAAAATAAGCCTTCCCAAATCATATCAATCACAATCAGCTATCTCTAAAAAACCACGTTCTCACTCATCTGAGAGTTTAAGAAGAAAAATAGGTTATAGAGAACCCTAACGTACCTGCTTTGGTCATGCCAATACCACTATCGATGATGGACAAGGTGTTGTTAGTTTTATCAGGAACGAGCCTGATGAACAACTCAGGTTGAGCATCAAGCTTGCTCTTATCCGTCAAGCTCTCAAATCTAATTTTATCCAACGCCTACGCAAATCCCAAGAAACCACCATTAGCACCGTGAAAACGTAAGAGCCCCAGAAAAACATAGAAAGAACTAACAGAGGAGAACGTACATCAGAAGAATTGCTGATGAGTTCACGAAGGAAGATTTCTTTGTTGGAATAGAATGTGTTGATGATCAAACTCAAGAGCTGGTTGATCTCTGCTTGGAAAGCAAATGTCTCTGCCTCTCCCATTTGCACGTCTGCCATATTTCACCCGCCAAAGCAACCAAGAAAACACGAACAAGAGAGCAAGATAACACGAGCAAAAAACGACAATGAAGCTACGAAGCTAGAGAGAATTCGATGATGGATTGTTTTGGGCTTGTTCTCGACGTGGGAAAGAATTTTCGCTTTAGGTATTTTTTTATAGTGGATGATGGGTTCTAGGTTCTTCTTTAAGCGGCGGTGTGTCTAGATTGTTCGGGAAACGATGACGTAAAGGGGAAGGAGGCATGCTTTTCGAGCGTAGTCGAGAAGGTTCTGTTCTGGTTTGCCAAAGGAGATCTCGAAGGTTTGTTTGCATGGTTTATTTTTATTTTTAAAAAATTTAATTGTTTCAGGGACGGAATTGAGGAGAGAGTACAGGATCGGGGACCTGTATTTTTTATTTTGAATTTCAGTACATGAGGTATTGCGACCGTTCCATTTTAGTCCTGAAGTTTTGGAAATATCAATATACTCTTAATTTGAATTTTTCAATAAGCTGGCTTTGTTTTTGAATTTTTTTTTAAAAAAAAGATAACTCATATCTTCAAAAATATTTAAGATACCTTTCAATAGATATTATATAATTATTATTCTTTTACTTAAATAAAGCTAAAAATTAAAAAAATAAACTTACTTGGAAAATATGCCTTTTTCTTTATCATGTTAAAATAAAATATGTTTGAAGTTAGTGTCTATTAATATAAAAAACATGATAGACGACAATTGTCTGTTTTGTTTTGTTTCGCCTGAATGATCGAAACGTTTCTTACCAGTTAAAAAAAAAAACAAAATAATGTTGTTTTTAACTCGGTTTAAATTCCAACCTATTTTGGATATCTCAGACAAAAAATGGCCGAAACGTTCCGGTTTTTGCCTTGGTTTCTTTCTTGACTGTAATTTTATGGCTCCTTTCAATACATGCTATTCCCACCCTTTTGGATATCAATGGTAGGAAAGGTTCTGAATTTTGAATCAGTTAATCAAGGGGAAGAGTCCTTACATTTATTCATATTTTGGAAGAAATATGCTCGAGAAATTTGAGTGAATTGATGTAAAATCTCACTTATTAAGAGATCTCACAATGGGTGGAATGATTGAGATCATTTATTATAAGTAAATGTGAAGAACATATCGTTGATATACTACCAATTCCCTCAGGTTGGAGTCACTGTGAAATTAAGAAACCAACTGGTGTCTGCCATGGTTCAACTATTTTCTAAGAAAATTTGTTCAAGGAATTAAAGAAACCGACACTCCACCCTCTATAATGCAAAAATTCAAATCACCATTCGAATACAAAACGGATCTTCTTCTCCGATTCCAGATTTTGGAATGAATTTAAGAAAGCCTGACATGTGACAGCCTCCCAATATCCATTTCTTCCAAAATGCTCGATCTTGACGCCTTTCAAGTCACGCTGCCAGCATTTGACATGGGTATCTGCAGAATAATTTATATGTTTCACTCTTTCCACTAGTTTCTTGCAAAGAATCTTCATGAACTCATCGTTGCTTCCAGAGCCAGACTCAAGTAATAAAGATTCTGGACGGCAAATACAGAACAAGTCATCAACAAGAGCGAGGCCTTCTTTCCTCATGCCCTCTATATAGGTATTCAGCTTCAGGTTCCTGATACCGAGCAGAACAGGATTGGAGACTTTTCTGACTATTTTGTTGATTATAGTAGAGGAATTGTTGGTGATAAGCAGAGTGACAAGCTTGATTTGATTGATTTTCTCAAGATTTTCCCTAAAATATTCGAGGAAACTTTCGCCGTGTTGACCGTAGATGAGATCAACAGATAATTTAAGAGTAACTTCCTGTAAACTTGTTTGGTTCAAATAAAACAAAGGCGGGATGTTTTCCATGTAACATTTGAATGACCGTAATCTTGGAGCATTGATTATAGCTTCCTCCGCCGACAAGTTGGGTGCGGAGAGTTTTAGTTTCTCCAGCAGGGGGATAGAAATCTCAAACCTCTGAATGTCATGGATATAACCGTGCAGCACCAAGACTTTGAGGGCAGGGAAATTACAATTAAGGTGTTGGACCAGATCTTCTGTAATGATACAGTACTTGAACTTAAACACCTCTAGATATTTGCAAGAGGCAAGATCAATATCTGTCTTCGCGTAGTAGCATGCAGAATAAGAGAAAGTATGAAGACTAACCACGTCGATCTCGATCTTCTTTATAGGCGAAAAAAAGTGGCCTTTCACCTTCACCTTCATGAGTTTTCTTAAACCTGAAAGGTGAAGGTAATCTATCCCATTACATTCTATCAGAGCCAATTCCTCGATGAAAGGGCAGGCAAACAAGAGATTGTCGATAATCATTCGGTCACAAATTTCAACTCTTTTCAGAGAGAGCACACGCAGAGAAGGCCAATTTATGTTGCCTTCGAGGAGACAACCAGCTAACTTACAGACAGCCAACTCTGTGACAGACAACATGGCTTCAGGTAGCCTGTAATATACAGGTGTACGAAAACAGATGGAAAGCTCCTCGACACCCTTCTGTGTAACTTGTTCTATACACCGACTGATAAGTTCATCAGTTTGAGGCGGTAACGGGCGGTGCACAGAATAACGATGAGATCTACAAAGATCTGAGGAAACAAACAACTGAAATCTTGGTATGCATCTGTATTGCCGGCATTGTCGAAGCAAAGAATTGTAGACAAAGGTACAGAACTCGAAACTCCTGTCAGAGTTATTTGAGGAAAACGAGGAACTGGAGAACTCAGATATAGGGAAAGAAGTGAAAACCTGATGCCATGGCTTGGACAAGACACTAAGACGAACCACCTCTGGTGTTGAAAGAAAGGAGAGAATGCGGTGTATGAGGTGCTCGGGCAATTGGGATATCCGATCAGCAGCATCCATAGAACCTTTGTTAATATTGAAATCACAGAATATGGTTGCTGACCTAAAGCGTGAGGCTGCTTTATATAATAATACAAACAGCTGAGTTAAACCCTAGATGTGTTTAAATAAGGGTAAATAATTGTTTAGTCCTTACTGTTTTAGAAATATAGTAACGTAGCCCCTATAGTTTCAGAAATCATAATTTAGTCTCTTGATCGTGAAGTCCCCTTTACAGTCCATGAATACGAATATTACCTGTTCATTCATCAGAAATCCATCAACTTTTTGAGAAAAATTGTCAAACCTATAGAATGTTTTTTTCGATTAATATATAACCTGTAGAGTGTTCTCTAAATAAAATAATTAAATTTGTGACAACTCTTCATATAATTCATTAATAAACAATAGTATTGCAAATTAGTGGATACTATTTTTTTTCAACTTTAAAATTTACAATTTATAACTATATCATGGATTTAATATATACAAAAATTATCAAATTATCCTAATATACAATATATCATAAATACCCACAAACAAAATATCAAACAGATCTGATTTTTATATATTTTTTTCTAATTATATCTATCTCTTACTGTCTACCTTGTTGTCTCTTCCACCGTTGGTTTTTGTTGTGCAGAAACATTTTTAAAAAAATTACTTTAACGTTAAATAAAAAATATTATTTTAGAGTATTTACAAGCAGAATAAACTTAAAAAATCAACTACTACCGGAATAATATACCATAATAAAAGACGAACAATTCAAGTTTTACCATTATATTTGGTAGATTTTTGTTTCTTGATTGTCCATACGCAAGGATTAAGAGAATAGCAAGAGATTCACTTATTAGCATGTCAAAGCAAGTACGGTTTATATATTTTGGAAACTGACTCAATCGCTGATATGTAGGAATTGAGGGACATTGGATATTGACAGCAAGAACCCTAATTCTTATTTTCTTAGCCCTTTAAAGAATGCATGCAGTGTCAAGGTGGGCTAAGAGAGGTTTCTCAAATGGGTCGTCTTCTAGAATTGTAATCGTTTGAGTAAAGGAGCTGTTTTGTTCTCTCAATATTGCAGCACCTGCCATGAAAATATTGCAGCTCTGTGCAAATCAAACCATTTGTTTCGGCGTGGATTTACTTGTAGCCTCAGGTTCAGCCGAGTGTAGTGAACTTTATTTGGTTTTATTGCTGAACATTTCAAACATCCTTCGGCAGGAGATGCTCATCAATGGCATCAACCATAAATATTGCAGATTTTATTGCAGCTTTTATTGTATCACAGAGATAGCTCCATCTTCCTTTAACTGTGATGTGAAGAAACATTAGTCAAGATAAGCAAAGCCCCGCTGGTTTCTGTGCTTCGTAACTTGTTGGATTTCGGAGAGAAGAAAAGAATAGGACAGTGTTTATATATATGTATAATTCAGTGACAAAGATATAATAATGACAATCATATAAATATTTCAAACTTTTTCTGTCTGTGTTCATATTGATATCAGAGAAATTTGGTTGCTGGTAACGTGAGGCGACTTTGTAAAATGACACAACATTTGAGGCAAAGCCTAGACAGCCTATCTGATAAACTAAAACCACAGTGAATATTAGCAAGTGGAGTGGTATTAATTCACTCTCTTGATTACTCAAATACCTGACATGAATCAATCTTCATAGTTATTGCTGTTATTTATTTTGGAGTCCACATAAAAAAACAGAGCAAAAAATGGGGTAAGATCTAGAAAAATATAAAGAAAATCAACATATAGTAAAGGGTAAAGCATCAAATTATTAAGCATAGGCATCGCAAACCGGATAAAACTTGTTCAATACAAACTCCAAGGGAGCAGAGCCCTGGCTAGGTTCAACTGGTTTCTAAGAAAATTTGCTCGAGCAATCAAAAAGAATAAATAAATGAAAAAATTAAATCACCATTCGAATAAAAAACGAATCTTCAGCTTCGGTTCCAGCGTTTGCAATGAATCAAAGAAAGCATCACATGTGAGGACCTTGTTATATCCGTTTCTTCCACAAAGCTGGATCTTGACGCCTTCTAATTCATGCTGCCAACATTTTTGATAGGTAGCTGCACTATCTTGTTTGCGTTTCTCTATTCGCAGTAGTTTCTTGCAAAGAATCTTCATGAACTCATCGTTATTTCCACAGCCAGACACAAGTAATAAAGATTGTGGACGGCAAATACAAAACAAGTCATCAACAAGAGCGTGGCTATCTTTCTCCTTGGTAAAGATTTCCAGCTTCAGGTGACTGATATCAAGCAAACCAGAATTGGAGACAGGGCTGACTATTTTGTGGACCACAGAAGAGGAATAAACGCAAATACTCAGAGTGACAATCTTGATTTGATTGAAATTCTTAAGATATCCCCTGAAAACTTCGAAAAAACTCTCACCATGTTTAATATAGTTGAGAGCTGCGAATAATTCGAGAGTGACTTCTTGTAAGCTTGTTTGATTCAATGAAAACAAAGACGGGATTTTGTGCATGACACATTTGAATGACCGCAATCTCGGAGTATTGAAGATAGCTTCCTCTACCGACATCTGATCCACAATGATTTTTAATTTCTCAAGCAGGGGGATAGAAATTTCAATCCTGTGAAGGTGAAGGCTTTGACCGTACAACACCAAAACTTTGAGGGCAGGGAAATTACTATTAAGGTGTTGAATAAGGTCTTCTGTGATGTTATAAACATTAACCGTAAATACCTCTAGATTTTTGCAAGAGGTCAGATCAATATCTGTCTTCAAATTACGGTGTTCAGAATATGAGAAAGTATGAAGACTAACCACGTCAATCTTGATCTTCTCCAGATGCGAATATCCGCTTTTCACCGTAACCTTCTTGAGTTTTCTTAAACCTGAAAGTTGAAGGTACTTTAGCCCAGTACATTCTACAAGAGCGAATTTCTCGATCAGAGGGCAGGTAAGGAAGAGATTGTCGATAATCCTCTGGTCATAAATTTGAACATTATTTAGTGAGAGCTCACGCAGAGAAGGCCACTTTATGGCGGCGCCGTTGAAAATACAACCACCTAAACTACAAACAACCAATTCTTTGGCAGACAACTTTGCCTCAGGTAGTTTATAATATCCAGGAATACTGAGGTAGATAGAAAGCTCCTTGACACCCTTATGTGTACCTAATTCTATACACCGACTGATAAGTCTATCAAGATCCCACGGCAACGGGAGATGCTTAGAATAAACATAAGGTCTAAAAATCTCTTTGGTGAAACAAAACTGAAATTTTGGTATGTTTCTGTAAAGTCGGCATTGTCGACGCAAAGATTTGCAGACAAAGACAGCAAATCTGAAACTCCCGTCAGAATAATCTGCGAAAGAGGGACTGGAGAACTCAGATATGGGAAAAGAAGCGAAAGCCTGATGCAATGACCTGGACGAGACACTAAGACGAATCGCCTCTGGTGTTGAAAGAAAGGAGAGAATGTGGTGTATGATGTCGTCAGGCAATTGGGATATCTGATCAGCAGCATTCAGAGAACCTGTGTTCATATTGTAATCAGAGAATTTGGTTGCTGAACGAAAACTTGAGGCTGCTTTAGAAAAAAAAATAGCACACAAGCGTCCTTTATATCGAGTAGGATTCTCATGAATCCTAGACTTCCAAGGATTTTAGTCTCCTGTCCGTGGAGGATACCACAAAAAATTCGGAGACAAAACCTAAACCGCCTATTAGCTAAAAACTAAGCATGTATTTAAATAAGAGTAAATAATTTATTTAGTCCCTGTTTTCTTAGTTATATAATAACTTAGCCCCTTTCGTCTTAGAAATCATAACCTAGTCTCTTGACCGCCCTTTTTTTCTTCCAAATTCATCGAAAATCCATCAAGGTTTTGAAAAATTGTCAATGAGTTTCTTATAATTATTATATTCCCAATAAAAATAATTAATTTAATCACAACTCATCATTTTAATCAACTGTTATTAATATCAAACTAAGTTATAAATAAATAAAATATAAATTATTTCATTTAAACAATGTTTCTATGTCATCTTCATCTTCCACTCGTTTTAGCTACAAGGAAGTTTCTGTCTTTGTTTCCCTTGTCATGATTTCGGTGCGTTTTTCCGTTGGGCATTTCATCCAGCATTTAGAGTGGTGTTGGTGTTGCTTTTCCTCCTAAATTCTATGCAATTCAAGTCGTCAATGAGTTCCCTTATGACCCCAGTGCCTTCACTCGGGTAAATCCTTTTCTGGGTTTTCTCTGTTTTTGCTTGATTTGGCTTTATTGTCTTTGTTTGGATCTTTTTGCTGGCCTTGCAGCATTCTTTTCCGTTTCTAATTTAGTTCAATAAAACACTATAAAATCTAATTCAATTTTATTATTGGAAATGTCTTGTCTCTTCATTTTGTTTTAGTTAAATTTAACTTTATGCTAGAGCTACATCTAGCAAAATTGGAGACTAGTCATTCATTTTGAGTTAGTCAAAAGGCTTCGCTTAAGTCATCGTTAGACTGAAATTAGGTGGATTGTAGGCCCCAGCTCGTGTTCAGATTCCAGTTGATGAGGGCACTGCCAGAAGTTTTTGTTGACTGTTTACTCATTTATCTTACAGCATTGTCATATTTGTTTACTTGGCATGAAAGAGTTGAAGCCATTCATGTAGTTCAGTCCTGTTCGTTAGCTTCATTTAAATTTTTGTTTTTGTTGTTTCCTCAACAATCTGAATGAGACCCCTAACACACATTTTCAGAGAAATATTCCAAATTATCGAGGCTTTTCTTCATCGAGTATGAATCGCCTATTATTTATTAATAACTTATTGACTTGCAATAATCTTGATTTCAGGGTCTTCTTTATGATGGAAATGGTACGCTATAGGAGTCAACAGGCCTATATGGGAAGGTAAGTTTGTTTACTCTAGTGTCTGCAAGTGCGCGTAATATTCTTTTATATGGATTTCAAGATTTTCTCCGTTTTTTTTTCTTGCTTTCCTTCTTCATTTATGCTTTGCTGTGTCATTTCATCTGTTGTTTATGTAATTTGCCTTTGGTAATTGTATGATTCTGAGTTTCAACATTTGTCAATGCTAATTGTTTGGGTTCTCATTTATTGTTTGATGTTTCTGCAATCATGTTCCATGGCTTTTCTTTATGAACAGAAGCTGATGAACATATATACGCCTGCAGTTAGGATAGAAGTGATAGTTTAAGTTAGCTATTGGTGATGTTAATGGACTGATCAAATGAATTCAACAGGAAAAATTCAAGTGGTTGGTCGGTATATGTTTTAGCGATTTTAAGTTCAACAAATGACCATTTTTTAAATTGTAACCTTGTAACATGACAGATATTTTAATTTAGGCCTTAAGTTGTGTTTCTCTGTGCAGGACGAGGTCCTTCAGGAGATGGATGATTCTTATTTCGGGGAAGGCTTAACCCTGGTTGAGCAAAGGTTTTTAATTAGCTGCAATTTTTTCTCTTAATGATTCAGGGTATTTATATTTGGAATTAAAAGGTGTCAATGTTTGACATTTTCACTTGCATTCATAATGACTACCACTGCATGTTTAGCATCCTGTTTTATTTATTTGCGTAGTCAGTTGATCTGGTTTGTCCAGCTGTTGGTTTTCTAGATGTAGACATATTCAAAAATTATTTGCTAAATAGCTAATGTACCTAGTTTCTTTTCTTTTGTATGCTGTTCCAAGTAACTTGGTTGACAAAAACCGGCTTCATATATGATAGAAATAGTTTAAACAAAGTTTGTGCCTCATCAATTACTTTTAATACATGCAAATTTATTTATTTAATAAGATTGTTAGGCTCTTTTACACATGCAAGTATAGGAATCTATGTGTCTGTATCTTGTCATTTGGGTATCGTCAAACCACATCTTTGTGCTAAAGGATTCTCCTGCTCTGAATTTGATTCTCAAAACGTATGCTATCCCAATGGGTTCTTAAGTCTTTATAAGATGATATGATTGTCAAAATGCCTACCAGTGGTTGCTTTTACAATTATGATTAGTTGCTGCTCATAAAACTGCTCTGCAGATCAAATTTCACATTGCAGTAAAACTATCATTCTGCATTTTCCATGCATGATTGCTTAAAATATTCCTTCCTGCTAATGGACATCCTTTTTGGGGTGACTTAGAGGTTCTAGTTTCAGATATTTATTAGTTTTAGTTTATATTTATTGCAGAGCAGGTAATTCACTCATGAAATGGAAGATGGTTGGTGACTGTCTAGCAATGGAAAAGTTTTGTTCGGCAGTGACGGGACTTCAGCATTATACCAGCTTAGCCCTCAAACACTGAAAGGTTCTTCTTGCATAAAACAGATAGTGTCAGATTCTGAAAAATTAAGTGGTCTCTTGTTGTTCCTCTTCTTTTATCCATCCTTAGAATATTTTTCAATTGTTTCCCCACTGGCATTATCGATGTATTGTTCATAAACATTCAATTCGTGTAGTGGCTTATATTAGTGATCTGTTTCTATACTCATCTTAGCTTTGCATTTTTCCAGCATTATGGTGCTGATTCCTATTCTAATGTGTGAACCAATATTATTTTCCTTTTAAGCTCTGCATAATTACTGATTTTTTTGTCTTTTCTGATGCATTCATTAGAAAACAAATTGTCAGATATAATGGACATAAAGTACACTGTCTCAATGAACAAGAGTTCGTGAATGATGAAGTTTGGGCTAATGTTTGGCAGGTGTGTTCTTAGATCTTCATTATGTTCATTTGAATACTGATTGGAGAAATTCCCAGTAATGATTACTCTGGCATTTGAGTGAGGGCATGGTTATAGTAGTTTCTTATGGCGGGACTAACTAGATTGCTAAAGAGAATAGTTGCATCAGAGTGGGTTTTTCTGGTTGAAGAAAGAGATTGATGTCGATTGCTCTCCATCTCATCTGTGTCAGGCCATCACGATGGGCTCTCTCCCAGCAAGAAGCTATTCTGCTACAATCAGAACACCAATAAAAAGTAATCTGCCGAATCAGGAACTAGGATAAAGCATTCAGTGCCTCCATTTAATCTTTGACATCTTCAACTCTATTCATCAAAATGGTCTCTCAAATTTGATTATTCATAGCAACTAGATTCTGCTCAAATTCATCTTGCGTTCGATTGTAAGTATCAAACAAATGGATAATTGAATCAACTCGTATCTATTTATATTCGACAAAAGATGTTTCAGATTTTTTTTAAAAAAAAATATTTTTGATGAGATTTGTTGGCTCCTACGAACCAATGAAGTTTGCCCAGATCAGTATTTATACTTGAAATTCACACTAGATCAAGTTCTGAATCATAAGTTTTCTATATCAGAAACCCTGCAGGGTTTAGTAACTTAATATAGTGATGCAAGAACAATTTTTCAGTATAGATATCTTTATTAGTTAACTTTATTTCTTTCTATTTTTATTTTTATATTCTTTATTTTATATATATATATATATATATATATAAAGGATTTAAGAGTTTTTTCTATTTCGATGGTATTCTTAATAATTTTAACTTGTAACAAACTTCTTATCATTTCATTTTCAAGTGATAAGCTTATAAAGAGTCAAGCCATTCAAATTTCCCGTTATTCCGCTGGTTTGTTGATGATGAATCTGTTCAAAGATTTGAAAATAGAAAGTCATACGGCTTATCTCAAACTCTTCTTTTCCCTGAAATTATCGGGGGAAAAGTTGTCTTCAATTTTCCATGGACTTCACTCCTTAGCTTCACCTCAAATCATGTCTTACAAAACATCGTCTATTGATACCAAGTTATCAAAACACACCTCGTTTTTTGGCTTAAGCTTATGGGTTCTAATTCTTGTTTTGATTGCTGTCTTCACGCTTGTGTTTTTAGTCATCATGGCTGCTTGCTTCATCTGTCTTTGTCGCCGAAAATCCAAACCTTTCAATGCCCATTTAAGGCGCTTATCGAGCCCCATTTCGATGAAAGGTTTTCTGAATTCTTACACATCTCCATCCAAGGATAAAAGGCTTTTGTCTAATCGGATTTTGGAGGTTGAAATGAACATTGAAAAGTTAGACCATCATCATCAGATTATGTTAACTGATCAGTGTTCTAATGTGAGCACTGGGGTCACAACTCAATGGAGTGTTACTGGTGTAGCTGATTTGGAGCCTCCTGCTAGGTACTCTTCTGTAGTTCCTGATGTATGGAGGGGAAACCGGATTGCTTTGAAAGAGATTGAGGTTGTTACAGATGGATTTGCTGACAAGAATGTGATTGGAAGTGGAGATTATGGTGTTGCATATCGGGGCGTGCTGTTGGATACTGCCCGGGTGGCTGTGAAGAGGCTACTGAGTAACAGGTCCTCAATTTTGAATCTTTATTAGAAGATAGATGACTTATTGATTTGCATCAAATTATGCATGCTAGAATACCAAAGAGAAGGAAATGGTGAATATCAGAATTTTGTTTAATTCTTTATGAATCTTCAGTTGTCAAGCTGAGGACTTCATAGCAGAAGCGGAAATGATAGGGCATGTCAGGCACAAGAATTTAGTCAAATTACTTGGATACTGTGTGGAAGAAGGTTACAGGTAAATTTCTTTTCAGAAACTCTACTGTTTTACGCAAGATGAGTTTTTGGTTTCTCATCCCAAATCTAATTAATTTCTCTTCAGAATCATTAATAAAATTTCATCTATCTCATTCTTTTTCTTGGTTTCTCCTTCTACTAGAATTCTTGTGAGTGAGTACGTTGATAATGGTAATCTGCATCAATGGCTTTATGGTTGTCCTGAACAACCCAGCCCTCTAACATGGGCTATACGGATGAACATCATCCAAGGAATAGCTAAAGGGTATCTTGTGTGATCTTCTGATTCCTTTTAATTATTTTACGGCTTGCTCTTCTATTAATGTATTGTTCTTCTGCTTCTGAAGATTAGCCTACCTTCACGAAGATGTTGAGCCAAAGTTTATTCATCAGAACCTAAAATCTAGCAACATACTGCTTGATCACCAGTGGAATCCCAAGATATCTGATTTTGGGATTGCTAAACTCTTCAGCCCTCAATGGATCGACATATCAAATAGTTTAATGGAAACATCTGGGTGAGTTTCTCTGAATCAGCTTGCTTATGACATATAGGAATTTTGCCCGGGTGGCAAGTGAACTTGGTAATCTGCGCTGACCATGTCATGGAGGATGTGTTTGCAGTTATTTAGCTCAAGAATACGAATCTACTGGAGTTCTGAGTGAAAAGAGTGATGTTTACAGCTTTGGGATACTTATCATGGAGATCATATGTGCGAGGGTTCCTGTAGATCACAATCAGCCTCAAGTATAGATTTCTAATCTTCATGCACTTGAGCTAGTTTTAGCTTCGCTCTGTAAAGAAATGTTTCATTGATCATAGAACTTAGTCATTGAATGCAGGTATATTTGGTTGACTGGTTGAAGTCTATGATTGCGAATAAGCAAATCATGTTTGTTGTGGATCCTAAATTGCCAGAAATTCCATCATCTAAGGAACTAAAACGAATAATTTTGCTTGCTCTTCGCTGTGTGGATCGTGATATAACGCATAGGCCTACAATGGGGGATGTGATCCACATGCTTGAGCCTCGTGACTTGCTACTTGATGATGTAAGAACTAAGAATATTTCCATTTTAAGACTTCAGAACATATTGGATTTAATATGTTGTTCGTATGATGCAGGATCGACGAATTAGGAGAGATGGATCATCTCGTCGATATAAACAGCAAGAGAGTCACAGTGTCATAAAAAATGGCGAGGGTGGTTTCAGTACACATGAGAAAGAAAGCAACATCAATCCCTATCAGAAAATCTTGTCGACGTAAGAAATTTTATTCCTAACAGATCATGGATAATCTGACTTCTGAGAGGTTCTAGACATTTTCTTTTCAAATTTTAGTTTACCAGTAGCTGCACAGATCACGCTATAAAATTTCTGTTCATCTGTATCTACTCTGAACACGAGCTAAATCAATAATTCTCTCCATTCAACTCATCATTCTTGTTCAATAAACAAGCGTGAGCTAATGAACTGCACAAAATTGCGGTCTTTTTTTATTTGATTCACACAGTTCTCTCATTTAGGACTATAAACATATTCTGCACTTTGTCCATGCTTAGGAAGATCAAACTATTTTATTAGCCTCTGTTGGAGAACTATCATGGCTTCATGGGGTTATGATCTAGCTAGTGGCAGAACAAGTTTGGAGCCTGACTTTCTCATTAGGAAGTTTATCTTCTGGGAAAGGACACTCCATGCTTTTCCCCCCCTAGGAACTACATGACTTGAGAGTCATTGCTTGAAACTCCCGATATGTCAGTGCAGTTCCATGCTGGTTCGTGTGCTTCTTAGCCAAGCTCATTGTTACATTATACATGCAAATTCCTATAGAAGGATTTCCCTCACCTTGTCCTAATTTTCCCTTAGTCGTTATGTTTTCAGCCACTACATCTTTGTAGTTTTTTCATGTGATCTAGAACTGCGCTTTTGTATCATATCCCTCGTCAGCTTGTGACACAAAAGAGCTTATTATCGAAAAGACAAAGTTCATTGTCTTCAGGGTCCTTCTTCTTGCAAAAACCACTCTTCCTAAAGCAGTTTTGACTCGTACATCTGATTCGGCGTTAATGGCTGTGATTCCACCGATCCACTCTTGACTGCAATGCAGTCTTGCCCTGCTACTATGTTGCAGTCTTCAATTAGAACATTAGTGCATGAATCTGATTAAAAAAAGGAGAAAAAGTCGTTGACAAGTCTGAAAGATTACATCAAATTTCAAGCAAAATCTATGTTGCTATAAGAAAACAGAAAGATTTCGTTTGATCCCATCTTGGTTAGGAGCATCAACTGGTGCCAAAATAGTTACCCCGTCAATCCAAAGTGTGCTGCATTTTTCAAAACCTTAAACCACAAATATATGCATTTATATCTCGACATATATAGTAATAAAACACTGCCATAAGATGTCTCCATTCCCACCATATTGCAGCACCCTGGTCGTCAACTGCGCCATTGTTACACAACAAGAACAGTACATGAGAACCCTTCGGTCAAAGAAAACTTATACAAAATGATGCATATATTTCTTTGGCCTAAAAATTATGATTACCGGTAGTGATTTAGGTTGGAACCAAAAGGGAGAGCACCACAGCTTTTAAAGCTGGCGTTGTCTCTTACTCCTCCCCCGTAAGAGGGCAATGGAGTTCGAAGTGGCCGTTCATCCTCGTCCCGCCAATATGATCTCGTAAATATATACATGTATATAAAAATATATTGTTTGACAATATAATTATAATTTTTACTTGAATTTAGATCAAACAAAAATCTTATTAAATCATTATAAATTACTAGTTATATAAAATCATATGGTTTGGCTAGCCCGAAATGCAATCGTTTTCAATAACATATTGGTTAATTAATATTAATTTTATTCTTTATTTAAAAATTATGGTCGGAGCTTCATCTATTTCAGAAGTGATTTACTTCATAGAGCAACGAATATTCAATCTTGGACCAACTAAACTAATAAAATCAAAAGTCTTTTACAAACTCTTTTAATTTTTTTGTCTTCATATGTAATTTCTCTTCTTTGTTTTTTTTTTTCATGATGTACTCTTCCATCCATTAGCTTAATGTTTTTTACGATGTTATCAAAAATATTTTTTTAAAAAATAAATAAAATATTATTTTAAATATTTATGAATAAAAAACAATATTAACCATGTTAGAGAATAATATAAATTATATTCTGAGACCTCACTTACAAGCTTAAATTTTTAGGTGAGATAGTTTCTTAACATGGTATCAGAGTCTTATTAACCCAATAGTCACGATTTCGAATCTCACTACTGTTATTTTATTTGATAAAAATTAAGCACAATGTAATGCTGGTTTATGTAAATTTCAAGCCCAAGAGTTTTCACTTGAAAAAATATGTTAGAAAATAATATAAATTATATATTAAGATTTTATTTACAAGTTTAAACTTTTAAATAAGATGATTTATTGACGAACCATAGTAAGACAAAACTTATTAAATGTTTCTCTATCATCAAATGCTCCAAAATTTGTTAAAATAATATCTTTAAAAAATAAATATCAAATCACTAAATATCATATTGACCCATCAAGATAGCCGGTGTTTGACTGTTACCAAGTTTTTCTTTAAAAAAAATCCAACGTGGACTCGAGTTCTCTCAGCCCGGTTCGATGCACCTGAGCCCGGGTTTCGAAGCATCCACTCTCCTTACCAGATTGAAAACAACGGTTTTAACAACAGATGGCTAAAAAATGAACATGTGTTTCTTAAATCAGCCAATGAAAACTTGCCAAGTAGCAGACAATAAGCTCTCAAAAAGGCGATGATGGGCTAGAGATGATACTGGATGCTACGTGGAAGAGTAAGAAAGCGTGTGAAGCCCAATACAAGTCCAAATTTATGAAAGCTGCAGTGCGATTCGCTGTCGTTTCCTAGACAACCCGGAGGCGCTTCCTCGACCTCATATTCTCCTGTCTGATTCTGAGACGTGTCATCGTGCTCGTGTCCGCATATTAGCCTGCACTTCCTTCTTGGCTGCCCCTTTCGCTCCTCCAAATTACGCTACAATCCACTGCACTTTCTACCCTTTGTTTTCTTTAATTATTTTTTATATATATTAATATTTTTTTATTGTTTTGATACTAAAAAATAATTTAATGCATTTTGAATAAAAAATAATTTTTATTATATTTCTAAAATAACTGTAAAACTTTGACATAAATATATTTGTTTCGGTTTGAGTTTATGAAAATAAATATGTATTTTAATTTTTTTGACCTAGATTTTATTATCATTTTATAAAAATATGGGTTTTGACCGAATAACTTATTTATAAAATCATCATTTAAAAATGAGATCAAATGATTTTTTTTAAAAAATAATTTGTTAATTAGAAATCAAAAAATCATCATCAATATAATAATTAGGATCTTGTTTAACTTGTTATAACTTGATTTTAAATCCTTTTTATTTTTTTATCTTCTTAGGAGCTTATATTTAAAATTAAAAAATTAATGATTAATGTTGATCAAATGGTTATTTTATCAACTTGTAGAAAAATAAAAACTATAATACGTTTTTATCCTTATCTTTTAATTTTTAATTTGAAAAAAAATATCATGATAATGATAGCCATTTATTTTTATCTGTAAATAATGAATTTTAATTCTAAAAAAATTAAAATAAAAAAAAATGATTGAAACTTTGTTTTCTACATAAATATAAGATTCGTATTGTAAATATAAATCTTAGAGATGAACTAAATATATATTTAGAGATAAAAAGAAAAACAACAAGAAAACAAAATCATCCAATTTTTTCAGCTACAATACCCGCGACAAGTAAATCATTTCCTTTCTTTCTTCTTCTTCTTCTTCTTCTTCTTCTTCTTATTATTATTATTATTATGTATTTTAATTCTAAAAACCAGTTTGGTAACTGCCTAATGTGAATTAATTCACGCATGAAGTTTTTTTTTTTTATTTAATAAAATGATTAAAAAAAATTTAAATACTATTTTTTTTATGTGGTAAGATGCTATGAAAATCATTATGATGCACTGAGATATTATAAACAAATCTTTAGTTTTTAACAAAAAAAATCTAAAAGTTAAAAATATTTATTTATTTTATTTTATAGAAAATTTATGAAGTTCATTAGAGCTTTGCCAGAATTAAAAGATAATTTGAGTTAATATTTCTGAATTTTCAATATATTTTATTTCATGCTATTAGAGTCATATATATTTGTATTCATCAATATTAATATGTAGTATATATTTAGTACACATTTCTTCACATAATACTTATCAACACTAGAGTTGAGAATAATTTTAGTTGAATACGCCAAAACCAAAGATAACATATATTTTTTTCATGTAATATTTACTATCGTCAAAATTAAAAATATTTATAGTTAAATATTTACTAACATTATAGCTAGAAAATATTATACTCAGATATTGATAGCATAAAAACAACAATCTTTGACAATTTAAAGCAAAATTCATATTATAGTAATATCTTTTATTTTACATAATAAATCTCATGCCATAGAATCTTTATTGATCAGTTAGGGTTTTTAATGACCACAATAACAACTTTGTAAATTATATAATTCTCCTCTAAAAAACAAGATATCATATATCTATTCTTTGATAAACTAAAATTTTAAAATATTCACACACTACATCACTTTTGAGATTATACATAGTATTGAAGTATTAAATGCATTAGCCATGCTAGTGACAACAATTTATTAGAATAGCAACCACCTATAGTTGTATCAAAATCAAATATAATTCATGTTTTAGTGACGGTCCATGATGGCTTCTATCAATTATCTACTATAAAATTGAGTTGGTCTGGAAAGGAACACGGACATGACTGTTTTACAAGATTCTGTAATTATTTAACAAGACAGTGAAATTATAAAAAGTATAACAAGAGGGATGTTTTAGGAGAAAAAAACATTAAAAAAAAACAAAAAACATAAGAAGGGACATTATAGCGAGAAACGAAAAAAAAAAGAAGCAATGGCAAGCACCGTAGTAATCCACGGTGAAATGTGTAGGGAACAATAGTGCTTTCTCCACACCATTTATATATTAACTAGCCAATGCCCCCGTGCCCTGTCATGGGCGGTATCATATTTTTTTCAAAATAAAAAAAATAATCATGTGAAATTTTTTTATTATAATATAAATTTAGGCAAAATAATAAATCTATGCAGAATTCTTGTTAACTGTAAGTTTTTTTTTTTATAAAATATATGAATTTTAAATCTCTATAAATTACTCTATTTAGTAGGTTTCAACGAAATAACCAACATAAAATTATCTTCATCATTAAAAAAGCAAGAAAATTGAGATATCTGAATTATTGAATACATTATATTAAGATTAGTTTAATTTAAATTCAACATAAAAGAAAAATATAAATTGTGAAAACACCTGCAATAATCAAATAACAAAAATAAATAGTTAAATTTCTATTTATAAAAGAAGAAGAAATAAATTAAAAATCCTTTCCTAAACTACCATCATTATCATTACCATAACAGTTAAAATTTTTATCAATATTATTGCTTAAAAAATTAAAATCATTAAATTATCATGAAAAATAAAACAAAAAAGCAAAAAAAAAAATTATAAAAAAAAATAATCACTAAAATTATCATTATTATGGCGCAAATAATAAAATTAT
This sequence comes from Salix dunnii, assembly GCA_015731905.1. Lineage (NCBI taxonomy): Eukaryota > Viridiplantae > Streptophyta > Magnoliopsida > Malpighiales > Salicaceae > Salix > Salix dunnii. Next base: position 15,166,160 of record CM027675.1, on the reverse strand, counting down.
AAAATCATTTCATTCGAAGAACAAATAAAAAGAACAGAATACACAAAAAAAAAGAACAAAAAGAAAAAAGAAGCAATATTAATTTTAAAATGATCACCAATATAAATTAAAATTTCAGGACTGAATCGATTAAAAATAAAACCCCAATAAAAAAAGACAAAAAATAAAAACAAAAACTAAAAGTATATATGCATAAATATGGATAAAAAATAAATATTTTTCAAGAATGATAGAAAAAACTTAAGAAATTAATAGCAAATAAAAAATTTAAAGAATAAGGACCGAAATGAAAAATGAAAATAATAATTAATTATAATCAAAGGACAAAATTGAAACAAATAAAAATCGGGGGACCAAAACAAATAATTTTGTTGGAAAAAAAAAGAATAAGGATTAAAATGGAAAGTAACATACATGATTAGTCTTAATTGGAGGACATAATCACAACAAATTAAAACAAACTATATAATTAATTCCAATTGAAGGACCAAAATTGAAATAAATAAAGCCTTGATACCGAAATAAATAAAAGATAGAATATATGAAAATTTTCAATTGAAGTATCTAATTAGAAGCAATTGAAACCTGCATACTGAAATAATTAAAATAACCAAAAGTAATATAAAAATCAAAAGACTAAGGACTAAATTGAAACTCACATATACGATTAGTTTTAATTGAAGAGTACAAGTGCAACAAATCGAAAACTATATTAAAAAAAAAACAGTAATATAAGAGAATTAAAAAAAACTAGGGATCAAATTAAAACATTCACAAACCTTGAGGACCAAAGCACATTTTGTGGGTGACAGGAGAGAGAAAAGTGAGAAAAAACTGAAACAGTTCACTGGAGTTTCACTGGACATCTTAACTAGACACACGCTGCTCCTGGATGAAGAAGACATGGCGGCGAACCATTTGACACGACAAAAGGTTGTTTTCCACCATCGGAGGGAGTCACGCGCGCCTCCCAAATGGTGCGTGCGCGTGGAACACTGTTGGCACGTCCGTACGACGTGTCTGTAGTGTTCTAGAAAAAGTAATAATGAAAAATTGATTAATTACTCATACACCTTTGAACCAGCCTATATCTACGAAAAAACCTGTACTGAAAAATACTTAAATACCCCCTAGCTCCAGGTTGTGGTTTTAGTCGTTTTGGGGCTACTTCCATAGTTTTACCGTGTATAAATTCGAAAATACTATTTATGCCACGTGGAAATTTCTAAACTATCTTCGTTCCGGTTTGTCTTATTTTATCATTTAATGAGGCTATTTTAATAGTTTTGAATGTGCAATAAATCCAGAAATATCATCCATATCTCTTGAAAAATTTAAAAATACCTATGGTTTAGAGGATCAATTTTTTTTTTTTTTGATTTTGAGAATAAAATAATAATTTTACTGATATAATAAACAGTAATTTGAGTTTATATAAACAATAAAATATTGCACTAAATATCTTACACTTTTTATATTTTAATTAATAATCCGAAAACCAACGAAAAGTGACACCGAACAGCGCCCATAAATGAAACTGCCTCGGCCACATAAATCAACTGATTTTCAACCCGATATTGGGGGTGTTTGGGAAGCCACTCAAAAGCGCTTTTGGGTGCTTTTGGTCCTTTTTTTTTTTTGAATTTTAAAAACAGACGGTTAGTGTTTTTAGATCATTTTGATGTGCTGATATCAAAAATGATTTTTAAAAAAAATAAAAAAACATCATTTTAATGTATTTCGGCACGAAACACACTTTGAAAAGCTACAACAACAGCTCTCCCAAACATCCTCTTTATTCAACCCACGTGTAAAAGGAGAAAGAAACAAGAGAAATAAAAAAAAAAAACTTAGACAAAATAATTGAAAATGGCACAACAAAAATTTGAAGAAACGAATAGGGCTACTTTGGGGAAAATTTTCCTCTTCTTTCCACTCCATTTGTTTTTAAACTCCACAAAGGACACCAACAAATTCGTGGTCTTCCTTCATTTAAACCAGCAATTCCAACACCTCTGGCCACCTCCAATTTCCCTTCTCTCTTCCCCTATCAAAACCACCGACCACCTGTCATGGCGGCTGGGTTGACCGGCGCCACTGTACCCAAACCCTTCCGGTACAACTCCATATCTCACCTCCTTCCAAAGCCAGTAACAGCGGTCTCACTTTTCTTCCCACCTATTAGACACCAAAGCTTTTTACACTATGGAACAAAAGTTCCAAGAAAAACAAGTCTTGCTGTATGCTTCGTAGTTGAAGATCAAACAAAACCGACCAGTGCCCATATCGAGAATCAACAAGAAGTGCCTAAAGATGTCAAGGAAAATCAGATCTTGACACCTCGCGTGGCAGAAAGATTGGAAAGAAAGAGAAAAGAAAGAGTTACTTATTTGATTGCTGCTGTTATGTCTAGCCTTGGGATTACTTCCATGGCTGTTATGGCTGTTTATTACAGATTTTATTGGCTTGAGGTACCTTCCTTTCTTTCCCGTCTTAAATTTAGAGTATTCTTGAACCAGCTTTCAACTTGTATAGGCTCTAAAATTGGTTGGTGTATGGAAACAGGGAGGGGAAGTGCCATTGTCTGAAATGTTTGGCACATTTGCTCTTTCAGTAGGTGCTGCTGTAAGTATTAATTTCTTTCGCAATTTGGGCTATTTCTGAAAAATTATTTACTGGGTTTCCTTTCTTGAGGCTAAATTTGAAGTTTTTTTTTTGTTGCTAGGTGGGGATGGAATTTTGGGCAAGATGGGCTCATAGAGCACTTTGGCATGCTTCTTTGTGGCATATGCATGAGGTAATGCTAATGCTATCCAACTCCGAGCTTTGTTTCCATGAAAATGCAAGAAAAGTTCAAATTCTTATTAATACAAGAAACAATCAAGCTGAGTTCTTTGGTAAAAAAAAACTTTTTCTCCCCGTTGCAGTCTCACCATAGACCAAGAGATGGGCCATTTGAGCTAAACGATGTATTTGCCATAACCAATGCAGTCCCAGCAATTTCCCTTCTCTCTTATGGTTTCTTCAACAAGGGCCTTGTACCTGGTCTTTGTTTTGGCGCGGTAAGTCTCGCTGTCTTTCCTTTCTCGCAAATCTGTCTTGATGCGCTACCTAACTTGCTACTTTTTTTTTACTATTGACCGATGAAAAATTAATTAAGCTCCCAAGTATATGACTATTGACTAATCTAACTCCCAAATCCACCCTTTATTCTTGTTGACATGGTTCATCAGGGTCTTGGAATTACAGTGTTTGGCATAGCCTATATGTTTGTCCATGATGGCCTTGTTCACAAGAGATTCCCAGTGGGGCCCATTGCCGATGTCCCATACTTCAGAAGGGTAGCAGCAGCTCACAAGGTAAATGTAAAAATATGCACACCGGTCATTGTTTTCTTGATAATCACATGATGCCACTGTTTCATTGGTTCCGAAATCTGACAATCAAGATATTCGCCTTTGATTTTGATGTTGACTTTAGATCCACCATTCGGACAAATTCAATGGTGTCCCATATGGGTTGTTTCTCGGACCTAGGGTGAGTTTCCAGGACATTCTCTTATCTTTAAAATGGTGATGTTATTTTTGTAATAGCAAAACCACTCATTAAACTCTCGGCCCGGCCAGCAGGTCGACCTGACCTGCGTCTGGTTGACCTCCATATCGGGCTTAATAACAACGAGTTAAACATGAGAGATTTTGGTGGGAGGGAAACTAAACCTATATATATGTATATTTGCTGTGCAGGAAATTGAGGAAGTTGGAGGCCTTCAAGAATTGGAAAAAGAGATCAGTAGGAGAACCAAATCATAGGAGTTGTGATTAATTAATCTGTCAAATTGGAAACAATTTTGGATCAATTCTCAGTGCTAGAGATTCAGCAGAGTCATCAATGATAAAAATATTTTGAGTTTGATTGATATTTTCATACCCCACAGCAAATTAGATATGTTGGATGAGCATATTCGATGTGGGAACCATGTAAAAGTTGCAAAAATATTCATCTCATACTGTTATAGCATCTCACTCATGTTTGAACCTGAAATGATCGTTTATCATATGGCTTAAACTTGTAAATGTGTGTGCTTGTACATATCTCCTAATGACAGAAATGAGAGAATTACTTGTACTGTACTTGATTTAGCACCTAATCTTTATCCTCACCATTATGTACATTCAAGGGAAAATTAAAGATAAATTTATCATTCAAGAAACAAAATTTCCTCAATCCAACTCTACCTTTACCGAGGTTTTTTTTATTGTTAATTTTGCTAAACATTGAACATCATTTAATTTTTTTCTACTATAAATTGTAACTCAGTTCTCACAAGCATTACACCCTCTTCAAGAGGCTTCCAATTCGAATAAATTCATAATGACAGAGAGAAATCTCATCGCTCGATTTACGAACCATCAATTCGCAAAATCCCATCTGGATATCGTTTTTCCTTTCTTTAGATTTTAACTGTGGGTTTCAAATCTGGCTTTAAGATTTCGGGTTGTAGTTTAGCCAGGTGACCGGTCCATCTAAATATAGATTCAACTAGTTAAGTCTTACCCAGATTTAATCAGATCAGCTTCACATTGATCACCATGTGCCATGTGCATACAGAGCATGCAATATATGATCATTCATACTTGGTGTTCTTGGTTTCCTTGATTAAACTAGCACGTTGAAAGTCTAACGAAGACTTTTAAAAGGTAACTCTGCAGATGGCAGGAGACCTAGTTTCCTGATCAAGAAAGGAAAGGGTAGGCCCAGACGGCCACTTCCTTTAACACTCATTGGTCCAACTTCGTAGATAAATATTCCTCCGAAAACTAGCAACAAGTAAAAGGTGATCTACACGCATCAAAACGGGTATATTTCACCATCAAACCCCTTCAACCTAACAGAGTTGTTCTTCATGGACTGATATGGGAAAGATTGAGATCATTGATTAAAAAGATGATCCTGAAATTAATGCATTATAATAGAGGAAGCACAATCACGTTATTATTATTTATTTGAATTTGTCAACGTACAGTTTAAGCTTTCATCACCCACCTTCACGTGTTGGTGTTCAAAGAGGAGTGTGAACAATAAAGACACGCCGTCGAAGACTAGTGTATTGAAATTACCCCATCAAGGTTTGAGGTGGCGATGACTCGATCCCTACCCTCCATTACTGATTTTTGTGTGATCTTTCTTCCCATGAAGTTTCCAATAATTCTGGTCATAGGCTATGTGCAGCAGCACTTACCACCGTCCCATCTTGCAAACCCAATAAAAGAAAATGTGATGTTAGTGACCCATGCACTTCATTAGTGGAGAATGGAGACAGAGACTTACACTAATAATTTATCTACGTCAACTGCTTGTGAGAAGTGGCATCACACGTAGCTATAATCTCTTTACTTTAATCAAAAAGGCGAAGAACAACTAAATCTTGTTCAATATTACAAAATATTTGTTCCGACATCATAGTTGATTGGTGTAGCCCAGCAGATCACGCCTTCTCTTTCTGACTTGTGATTGTTGACATTAGCCTAAAAAGAGGCACCAAATTCGATGGTGCCAATCGCTGTAACTCCAATCACTATTTTTAAACGCGGTTTGGTTATCATCTTTATAATTCATTTATACTGTATCTAGTCTTGTTCAAGTTGTCAGAGTTATTTTGGTCGAACTAAATCGACCTTAATAATTAATTAATCTATAACGTTGTTGAACCGGTAATAAAACTTGATCTGACTCTTTTTTTTTTTAAATATGTTAAAATATTATTAAAACAGCGAGTTTCAATTCAAGTCAGTAGATTAAACCTGTGATGCAGAACTTGATTCGAGCCAAATTTTATAGCTAGTCATCAGTGATGTTGGCAAGGAAATATTGTCCTCTCCGGAACTTGTCAGTGCCAAGAGTCTTTGTTGAGACGTGTTGGATATTGCATGAGTAAAAAGAAGGTGAAGTCCGATTAGGAAAACAATTATAATTATACTTGATTGTGGTGGGAAAAAAAACTCTAAAATAAAGAAGTTGGAGTTCAACTTCCAAAAATATTTATTATTGTCTTTAATTATGAAAAATAAAAAAAAATCAAAATATAGTACAATTAGGAAAAATGCTAAAATAGAAAAAATGAAAAAATCAACAAATTAATTAGAAGAGTTGAAGTAATTCTTTTAATGAAAGGATTTGCTTTATTTGTCTTAATCAACTACTCCAGTATACAATGAAAAGAATGGTGAGTAAATAAAATATTTTCTTATTTTATGGATGTGGTTAAAAAGATGAGCGTTAACATGAGTTGATTTTTATTTTTATGGAAAACTGGGGGTGGTGCCTCGGGCTCACAGGGACTCCAAACACAAGATGGTGATGCCTCCGATATGCGATCCGCAAAATATGATTTTGTTCTGACAGAAAGCAGAGTTGATATACAAGATCACCAAATCATGTCCAACGCCATTAAGACAGTGAATTATTCTTTCTCAGGTATACATATTGCCCATATATGTTTTTATATATATATATATATATATATATGCAATTCAAGAGTGTGGATCTACAGGGTTTCAGAGCTTGTATTTGCAGTCAGTTTTGGGATGGCCCTTATGGGTAGCGTGCTGTCCGGGTGGTGTCGGTGATTTAGGTTTTGATGAAACCCGACTTGAGACAACTGGTCATGATTCTGAGCAGGAATTTATTGTAATTAGATGATAATCATCTTAGAGAAATTACGAGGATAATCTGGCAAATATATTTATAGATTAGTTGGACAAATCCATGCCCGGGAAGAGTTATGGTCATGCTAGACTAGAATAATAGTTAAAAAAAAATACATATTTTTTTATTCCATCTTTCAACTGAACTTAAATTTTTACGTGTTTTTTGTTTTTCTGTAGGGTTTTTGTTCATTTTAAAGTTTTATAAATCTTACGAGGAGACAAACTTTATTCCTTTTTACTCATTAAATTTACGTGTTTTGTGCTTGTTGCTATCTCTAGCTTCCACCTGCATCAAGTAAGATTTCAATGGCAAACAGGTCTCCAATGCCACCTGTGGTGATTTGATTTCATATCTTCCAGTTGGTCATCGGCAGTGTTAATTAAGCCTCCATGCCCAATACTGGGGTAGAGTTGTTCGAGCTTGCTTTGTCTCTATTTTTTCAATTGGCCGGCCCATTTCCACCTTTCTCTTCATCCTGGTGCTTTGCACGTCTAGCTTATGGTGGGATTCTGCAAATAGTGGCTTTGGCTCCTTACATTTTCTCTCTTTTATTTTTCCAAAAACAAGATTGGAGTTCAAATATTGACAGCTCTTGTATTTGAAAATCTGTAGGGCTGAGATCTTGTTCAACAATATTAATATCCATGAACAAGAAGGAAAAGAGAATGATCTTGATAGGGGACTTTGATCCAGTGGACATAGTGTGCCGCTAGAGAACGTTCTGTCACACGGAAATAGTTACAGCAGTACCAGAAAAAGAGACTGAAAAGAAAATAGAACCCAAGAAAAAAGAGCAGAAGAAGCAATATCAAAATCCTTCTGAGGAGTTGGGGAAAGGGCTGGCCTGCCCTATCCTCCTCCCTATGACCATGTTACAAGTGTTGAGCATGATCGAGTTACTTGTGTCATCATGTAAACAGGTAGATGTGAAAAGAATTAAAGATTAAGAAAGTGAAAAGAATAAATTAAATACGTGATATAATAAGTTGCGTTCTTCTAGTCTATCACTCCAAAAATCATCTAAAACAAGCAACAATTTGTTGCTCATTACTGTATCCATTGCATGAAATCACAATATAAAACCATTTTTGTACACATCACTATAACTGTAATCTTTGAAGAGATATTAATGAGCAAAAACTTATTGTTTGGTTTATATGATTTTTGGGGTGATGTATTAGAAGAATATGATTTCTTACTCACACCATTGATGATTGTTGTCTTCAGAATATGTATTTAGTGGTATAATTTGTAATTCATGTTCATTGTTCGAAAATATCATCTCTATCTCAGTGCTGTGAGAAATCCTGGGCCAATCTTCCCCTAGCTACCTCCCGTTGCAACCATTTTGCCAGAAAGGGACAGAATTCGAAAGATAGAGAAGTGAGTCAATAGGGCAGGCCCTGTTTAGCATGGCTTGGAGTTTAGAGCATAAGTGGATTCTGAATTCTGCGAGCAAGTTTAGGTGACTGAGTCCTTTGCAATCCGGAGACTCCAGCTTGTGGAAAAAGTTGATGAAAGGAAGGTAAGCGAGGAAACGCACCTGAGAGTAACATTTGGAATCTTTCTGTTCTCAAAAAAGTGCAAAGCTGTTCAAAAACAGTATTTCAGAACATTGTGAAGTGAGAGGTTTCTGAGTTCAGTTTCCAGATTTAATATCATCACCAAAAGGATTCCTAAAACAAATTCTGAGGAGAACGAGGGGGGAGTCCAGGAAGAAGAGATAGACAATTCCAGGCATTGCTGGAAAGGAACTGTCGATTTGTTCACTTTTTATTACTTAGTGATAGAGAATACTCAGACGGTATCAGGAGCTGGACTTTCCACTTTGACTGCCTTACTGTAGGATTTCTTCCAAAAAAAAAAAAAAAAGGAGAATGACAGAAGATTGAATGGACTCCTAGAAGTTTGTCATAAACAAACCGGATAAACTTAAGTTCTATCAAAATTAGAATTTATAATAATGTTTATAATAATAACTATAATAATTATAACAATTTAACAATTATAATAATAACAATGAGAATAATAATCAAAATAATTCATCAATCAATACTTTTTTTGTTACAAAATTGACTTTTATGGTCTTTTTATGTATGATATTTCAGAACTAATATCACGTAAATAAAAAATATATAAAGTCACATATAGACAAAACAAGTGAAAAAATTGGATCAAATTATTTACAGTGAAAAAATATACGAGCCACGCTGTATTTCGCCGCAGCTAGAATCAAATTTTTTAACATATAAAATAATATTAATGAAAATATTATATATTTTGATATTTGTTTAATATCAACACCTTAAAATATATATATATATATATATATATATATATATATATATATATATATATATATATATATATATATATATATATATATATAAACTAAGTTTTTTTTGTTAAATCTCAAGTTAATATAATTTCAGTGTTCTGAAATACTTTTAATATAATAATATGAAGAATAAATCTTAAAAAATAAAAAAATAATGCAATTTTTTAAATAAAAATCACTCTAAACTAAAAATATATCATGCCACATATAAACAAAATAAATGAAAAAAACACAAAGATAATAAATTACTAAAAATAGAAGATTCACTATACATGCATAAGAGAGAGTTTACTCTCATTTCACACTACCAAAGCTGAACTTATATTATTTTTTTAAGACAAACAACATTTAATACCAAGATAAATTATAATAAAATTTAAAAGTCATAATTAAAAGTATTGATATATAAATATAAATAAAAAATTTGAATTATCCCATAATGACAAAAAAAAAGTAAAGGAATTGAAACTAAATAAAAAAATAAAAAATAAAAATAAAAATAAAAGCAACAAAACATTATATATATTAAAATGAAACAAAAAATATTTTATTAGGGGTGAGAAAAAAAAAGTTCAATTGATTAAATTGAGAAAAGTGAAATAAAAATAATTGAGAACACCGAACTGATTAAAAAAACCAATTAAACCGAATAATTTTTTTTTAAAAAAACCGGTTTGGTTCAATCTCAGTTTTGAACGGAAAAAACCCGATTGACCCAAACTGAACCGAACCGGTTCGGTTTAAAACATTAATATAAATATAAACCTTTTCCCATTTCTCGGTTAAGACTTAAAAGTTTACTTTGAAAACCCTAGCCACTCCCGCTCGCCGCTCGCCTCTCCCACCCTCTCGCTGCTCGCCTCTCCCTCCCTCTGGCCTCTCGCTCGGCCTCTCGTCTCTCCCTACCTTGGCCTCTCGCCTCTCCCTCCCTCGGCTTTAAACGGAGAATTTTGAAGTTTGGAGTTTGAACCTCTGTTTACTAAAGGAAAGTAAATAATTTGCTTTGTTTTATTTGCTCTGTTTTAGTTAATGTTCATGGTTTTTAACTGTTTGTATTTTAGATTATGATATTTGAGAAAGTTTTTAACTGATCGAGCTTCTTATGTGCTCTTTATCTTGTGGCAAGTATGTTAACTGATGGAGTTTTTAACTTGTTGCTTTGAACGATCATGTTTGACAACAAACGATAATCATCTGTGCTTGTGGATTATGTTTGATGAATTTATTAGATGCCATTGCATATTTGGTTAATCATTGAAATTTCAGATTTGAATGTAAGTTATCTTGTGTTTTCATGTTCTTGATAATCTAATTGTATGCATTCCTGAACAGTTAAAATCTTACCTTTTGAAACTCTGCCATCATCAGTTTTTGATGATTATCAGTGATAAATTTTTTCCATTGCTGACTTAAAAGTTAGAAGCAGTCATTTTTATTACTTGACTCTCTGAGTCTGAGGCATCTGTTTGTTTGTTTTTTGCACTCTGGGTCGGTCATTGGTGAACTGATAACAAAGCTCACTCAAATCTTCAGTGCTGGCCAAATTTGTTTGAATCCTAGATAATGTGATATGCTGGAACTCTTGTATTCATCATAAATCAATACTTCATTTCATAACTTTGACAGAAAGCTACAATAATAAATAACGTTTATTGTACTTGGAAAACTTCTCAGCCTTTATTGGAAACCTCTTGTTTTGCTCTGCTCTTGAAGAAAAGGAAACAGTAGTTCTGTTTATTGATCAGAATCAGGTCCAACCTTTTATCACGACAGATTGCAATAACAGCACTTAATATAATCTGTACAAATGCTTCTTTTTCAAATAAAATAATTTCGAAACAAATAAATTTTTAAAAGGAAACAGTAGTTGGCATTTTCCATGCTTGTAAAATTGTGATTTAAATCGCAGACCAATTGCCTAGTTATAGTCTTGGTTCTCATCATTTCAGATTCCTTTGTGTTCTGGTGCTTCATATCCTTTGTTTTGATTGTACTGCTTGATTCTATCATGTCTGCTATGGAATTATGTTTTGTTGAAATGTGTTATTATGTAGAGATAGAATGATATTGTGAATTTGGTGTTCTGGTTGATTCTATAAGGTTATTTTTCTTATACACTTGTATTTTTATTTTATTATTTATTAATCACCTTATTTTCAATTATTTTATTTTTTGTAGAATTTGGTCGAAAGTTAAATCTAGCAACGGATGATAATTAGTTCAAATCTGGGTGCATTTCTTGAAGATTTTTATGTTAATGTTGCTTGTTGTTTATTTTGAAGCCCTTTGAAGGTATTTTCTGTAATTTAAATTTAAATTTGTTCACTTGTGTAGTTTAAATTATATCGTCTCATGCTAAATTAAACAAAACAAAAGTATTAGAAAGGTAAAAAAAACTTAATAAACACTATATTAGTAATTTAATTCATTAATATTTGTATTAGTTGCAAAAAAGTTAAAAATACTTTGGGATCTTGTAATAAAATCAGTTTTTCTTTATATTAATTGCAAGCTTATCAGAAAATTCATTAGAAAGCCTATCAAAAAGCCCATCAGATGACCCAAAAACCAATTATGGTTTTTTCAATTTTTTATCATAAAAATCGAACCGAACCAAACCAAAAGTGGTTGGTTTTTAATAGGTTCGGTTCGGTTTTTTTATAAAAAATAAAATTTTTGATTTGGTTACTTTTTTTTTGATTAAAACTAAACGAAAAATGTTCACCCCTATATTTTATCCCTGAGGCTTAACGCAGTCCTATGACCTGTTGGATCTAAAACTTGGGTTTTTTGCATGAAGAAATCAATTTATTTCTTTTTCCTATTTTTTTCGATTTAAATCCTAAGTTGACCATATCCGGATCTACCTGTTGGGTTGGGCTGGATATTTTAACTTTGTGATGATTTCGAGGATAAGTGTTGAACTAAGAAACTTATTTGTTTAAGGACCAATCGCATAGAAGAAATAAGCTATTAAGCCTTGTCTTTAACTCTTAAGTTTCTCTTGGGTAATAACCTCTCCGTCTGCCTCTCTTTGAACCCTCCCTACGCTCTCCCCGACTTTCGAAGTTAATTGTAGTTTAATTATCTCCAAGCTTTTTAGGAATGATGCAGGTGAGTTAATTATGGCTTGACTTGTTTTTTTATGTATATATTTATGGAAAACCTCAGTTTAATTTGTTAATGGGTGCAATAATCTTATGAAGCTGACAAACTTGTATAACCTAGACATCAATGGAACAAGATCACAACAAATGACGCCTCAAATGGGTAAATTATCTAAACTTCATACTTTAATCGATTTTTTCTTGTGTAGATAAAATGAATCCAGCATAAAGGAGTTAGGAGAGCTCAAATACCTAGAGGGAAAACTTCGTATTTGGATAGTTCAAAATGTTGATGTTTTAGGGGCTAACTTGGAAGGCATGAGGGATCTCAAAAAGTTAGATTTGAGAGTGAGCGATGATGCATATGGTTCTCTTCATGAACATGTTTTCATCAATTAAAACCTCACGTGAATGTGTGTTGTCTTGTAATTGTTGGTTAAGGGGGTACAAGAAATCCTACTAGGTTAATAAACTCATGCTTAGTGGACCTGAAGGCTTAGTGAATGCCGTTGTTCCTCCCTGCCATCACTCGGTCATTTGGCATATCTAAAAAGACTTGTGATCAAAGCATTCCATAAAGTCAAGCGTGTAGGTTGTGAGCTCTAAGGAGATTACACTTCCACAAGCATTCCATTCAATTCACTCGAGAGCTTGACTTTTGAGAGGATGTTACAATGGTGTGAATGGATTCCTGATGCTGCTAAAAGTGATCACGACAAGAGTTTTCCATGCCTCCAAGTGCTTTGCATAAGTGAATGCCCTAAACTAAAGAATACCCCACCCAACCACCTTCCTTCTATAAAATAACTCACGATTAAAAAATGTTCCCAGTTTGTGTTTTCACTTCCAAGGCCTACAACTATTAAGAAAATGTCTTCAAATGACCATCCTGATCATATGGTGAAATTAGAGAAATTGAATTATAGCTGGTAAAGTCTTACGATTCAGTCGTGTAACTCAGATTCTTTACTGAAGGAGATGGAACAATGGGGTTATTTTCTTACAATACAAGAAATGAGCATCCATTGTAGTTCACTAAGGTGCTTCCCAGTAGAGCATTTCCCAAGTTAAAGCAACTTGATATCAGTGGATGCTCAAATCTTGAGTCCCTTTGTTTATCAGACGGAGCTGGTGTGGTTGAATCTGGAAGTTCTTTGATTATTTGATTGCTCAAACTTGAAATCTGTGGATTGTTCCCTCCTTTCACTTGTGACACTAAAAATAAGCCATTGTGAAGAACTTGAGTCATTTCCAGATTTGGGTCTCCCGTCATCTTCTGGAGTGTGTTTGTCCTCTAAATTGGAGTCACTTGCTATACATGACTGTCAGAAACTCTTTGCTCGCCTCAAGGACCTGAATTTTGATGGTTTCTCTCTTCTTACATGTTGTGAACTGCATGGAATAAGTGTTGACAACTAAGCTGCTCACGTGGACAAGGAAAAGAAGAAGTTCCAGTTTATAGTTTTTGTTGTATTTCTTTCTAGTTGTAACTAATTCAATTCTAAGAGAAGAAGATGAAATTAAGTTATCTAGGTAGCTATAAATCTGTTACAAGTAGTTACAATCGTGTAATACATGTTTTGCCCAAAGTATATAAATAGGCATTTTATCAAAGAATTAGTATACAATAAAAAATCAACTTATCTTCCTTCTTCAAATTCTCTCTTTTCCTAAAATGTAAAAAGATTCATGTTGTAAGAACTCGTGTGGTCTGAAAGGGACTATTTGTAGCAAGTGGCAAGATTTATGGTTCATGTTGATGTTGAGCTGTCTTTTGGTGTTCTATATAGAACAAGCAAGTTTCCTTACGAGTGTAATTTCATGGGGAGTGTGATATTGAAGTTTCAGGTAGGCTTTGCTTTGGCGAACATTTAGCCTGTTATTATTTATGAATACAGCTCTTGCCTGATTTTCTTGCAACAGAGAGCAGCATAAGCACGTTGTAAATGCTCCTTTACTTGTACTTTAGTTTAGATTTGTATGAAATATGATGATCATTTTATTCGTCTTGTTGAAGTTTATTGTATCTGCTTAAGTGATAAATTTAAATGGAAAATGAATTGTTTGGAAGTTAGTTCAATTTGTGAATGGAGATATGTGTGATGGGGCTGGTAGTGGTGGAAGCAGGGATATCTTTCTGACGACTTTGTTTCCCGCAATCTGATGCAGGATCAGTGTGGAGGGACTAGAACAAATCTGGTTCTTCCGACAGGCAATGGAATTTTACCGAGTGCTACACTGCAGAATGCAACTGGCCACCATCTAAAGGAGCAGTTCTCTTGTGGGAGTGATTACTCTCCCAAGGTTCTATTCTTAACATGTTAGATATGGATTCTGATTGATCTTATTCTATTCACAAATATTACTTGATACTCATTCTATCATTGTTTTACTTTAATCAGGTGAGGAAACCTTACACAATTACGAAACAAAGAGAGAGATGGACAGAGGAAGAGCATAAGAAGTTCCTTGAAGCTCTAAAGTTTTATGGTCGTGCTTGGAGATGGATTGAAGGTATAATTTGTTGTCAAGCTTCTTAATAAAGTTTATTTCTTCTGTGACTTGTGAATCGAAATCATTGTGTTTTGTTTGGCAGAGCATGTAGGCACAAAGACTGCAGTTCAAATCCAAAGCCATGCTCAGAATGATCTTTAACGGGTTCATTTTTTAATGCTTTGATGTTTCTCTTGCACTATCTTTTTATTTGAGGTAGGCTGTGCGTGAATCTGGTGGCAGCAACACTAGCTCAGTGGAACCAATTGAAATTCCTCCTCCCAGACCAAAAAGAAAACCTATGCATCCTTACCCTCGCAATATGGCACATCCACTGGAAAGAGAGCTTCTAATTCTTGAGAATACGCTAAGATCATCTCCATATTTTTCCATTTCAGTAAAAGAAAACCAATCTCCAACATCGGTATTGGCTGCTGTTGGTTCAGATGCCCTTGGTTCAACTGACTCAGACACGCCAAACCATAACTTATCACCTGTTTCATCTGCTGGTGGTGTGCATCATAAAATAAAATTATTTTTTTTTTAAAAAGCGAGGAGTTGAAAAGGAAGACAGAAGAATAGGAGAAGAAAAGAAAATGGAATAGGGGGGAGAGAAACTACACCTTCCCTGTCGAAATATGGCAACACACCAGCGAAATAGCCTCTAGACTGGCCGAGCAATCTAAAACAGCAACTCCCGGTCAAAAACCAGCCATGCCTCATTTTCTCCCTCGGATTAGAGTTAGTTGGTTTGGTTGGTCAAATCGTTGTCAAACGATAACTTCATTGACTTAAGTGAAACTATGATTTTAAAATCAATAAGATGAGAAAATTAAAGAACACAAGGACTAAAATATTATCAAATGTTGTACTTTTTAGATCATTTTGATGTGTTGATGTCAAAAATAATTTTTAAAAAATAAAAAATTATTATTTTAATATATTTTGATATAAAAAGCACTTTCAAAAATCGGGAAGTCATTCACATTACGTTCTTGAACCAATTATAGGGGTCAAGTACTTGTTGATGAAGGTACAAATTGAGTTTGAATGCATCTTAAGGATCCCATCCGTTCTTTTCATGTGATGTTGTTTTATCCATAGAGCATCACATCAAAGCCCTTTCATCTTAACTGAAGCTTTCAAGCGTGATGAGTTCATTCATATTGTGGTTTCTTTTCTTGCAAATAATTCATCACTCTTTCTCCTTTTCATTTGCTAGAGGAGAGAGCGAGATAGACAAACACTCGCTACTGGTTTTTAAGGCTCAAATTTCGGACCCCCTTGCAAAACTGAGCTCGTGGAATGAGTCCTCGAACCTCTGCCAATGGTCAGGGGTCACATGTGGAAGACGACAGCAAAGAGTCATAGAGCTTGACCTCCACTCCAGCCAACTGTTGGGCAGCCTATCTCCCTACATTGGGAACTTGAGTTTTCTCAGGCTGCTAAGATTGGAAAACAACAGTAATTTTAAATATACTTTTTAATCATATTTTATTAAAACAAATTCCAACAATAAAATAGACAAAAGCTGTCAAGGAGAAAACCATGAAGAGCGAAGTACCTCACCGTTTTTTATATAATAGTCTTGTATTTATCATAATCTAGCTGTAGAATATAAATTTTATTTCCTTTAAACTAAATTAAAAATTATCACAAAAAGTCATATTGCTGCATATATTATATTTATAATGAAAATCAAATTTATGACTAATATTATACACAGTCAACATTTTTTTAGTGATCCTCTTTCTCCTTATTTGTTTGTTTTATACATGGAGAGGTTTTAGCTTTCAGAGCTCTCGGCTGTTAAAATATGGGTTAGTTCTAGCTTGGAACCAAGGCTATAAGAAGATCATCTGTAGTTTGGACTCCTCCATAGATGCCTTGAGACCAATGCGATTTGGGCTTTAACCTGTATTATTTCATGGGCCCAGGCCTACCTCCCCTTTCTCATCTTTTTAGGATCCTAAGCCTTACGTCGCCCGATGTCTAGCTTTACAAAGCGTAAAATATTTCTTCAGTTTGGAGAAATAAATTAATTTTCTTATTTACACAATCAATTATTTAGCCTCTTGATTAATTTTATACCACGCTTAGTTAATCGTAAAATGATGTTCTCTTTACCCGTTAATCTTTTTCATAATATCTGTTTATTTTTCTTCTTTTTTCTATTTTTTTTTTTAAAACTAAATCATTACATTGGAAAAAATATATTAATTAGTTTCTCTCAAAACTATAGGCAATAATTTAAAAATTAATTAATTTTAAAAAATAAATAAGATTGATCATTTGATTTATTTATTTTTGCTACTAAGAAGAGTATTTTATGACCAGATTGTGTATCAATCAAGACTACATTCTCCTCTAAACTATCTTAATGATGCACCCTTTACGTTAACTTATCGCATTCAAAAGAATTTAATTTGTTATTTTAATTTTAATATCAACTTTTCTAAGAAAGTCAGGAGATTGAGAGGGTTATTACTATAAAGATAAGCCAACTCGTAATCCAACAAGTATTTGCTCATTTGTCTAGTTTTACATGAATCCCAGTTATATATTTGAAGGTAGAATGAATATACTACAAAATTATATGTATTAGCTTTCCATATTTAAGTTTGGAATCGTTAAAAATAAAATATGTGGTAAATGTGTTCACAATTTAGTATTCATAAGCAATGCAGCTGGATATCTGTTTCGTTGACAGCATACTAAATTGATAACATGAGAGACAAATTTAGATTTCTGAAAAACAAAATCAGCAGGAGACAGGAGGACAAGACCTGCACAAGGTTGGAAGAAGAAAGATCTGCGATGGAGTCTGCAGAACAGAAGGTGGAGCAAGCCACGAATAACATGTGCAGGATCAATCATGATAATAAGAAAGTACAGAGTAGACGGTTTGTAATGAAGTAGCTACTAGAAGGATAATGGCAGCAGCGACTGATGTAGCCATCCAGGGATTGGCAAGATAGTCACGGAGCAAGGATTGCACATATCTGAGCCACCAGCTCGTTTTGCAGTACTTATCCACTTGCTCGGTTATTCCTGCAAAATAAAAGTCTCGCACAAGTACCTGCTTACCGATATTGTTAAAGAGATGCGCCACTTCTTCATAATCACCAAAATTGTGTGGAATGATGCCCTTGTTCACAAGAAATTCGACGTCTTTAGAGGAGTCAACAAGAAAATCCATTAGTAACCCATAAGATGCCATGTAATTTTCTCGGCCATGCAAGCATTGCTCCATAGCAATGAGGTTTTGGAAGAGTGAATTCTCCATACACAATTGTCGGATTTTCAAAGTACCCTTTTCAAACTCCAGATCAAATAGATCTTTTTTACTATCATTTCCAACCTCAATTCCCTTTTTCTTGGGATTGTTTTCAATGTCAGATCTAGCAAACTTAATTCCATAGTAACTGAGTTTTGTCGCACATTGCATGACTTTCCATTCTCCTTTGGTGGTTGTATGTTTTCTTTCAGAACCCGGTGAGTAACAATAGTGTATTAGATCAAGCAAATGACAACTTTTTCTTTCCTTTCTCGACCGGTCTAGCTTGAAAAAGTAAAAAGCAAGATCATTTAATTCTGGTAGAGCAATATCACTATGGTCTTGTATTACCCTAAACAAATCCTCGAGAACAATGAATGGAATCTGGTTCTCTAGCAGTGCCAAATCACGTCGGACAACGGAGATAATCCGAGGATTAAGAAGTACAGGATCATCAGGTCTGAGGTCATTGATATAATATCTTAAGAAAAGCTCTAGTATAAAGCAACCATCAACTAACAACATTCTGGCAAGTTCGTGTTTTGAATGTTCAATTTCTTCATAGCAATTACGAACTTCTTCGTACAAAACTAAAGTAGCCTTACCACAAGCTTCTAAAGCATCTGTTTCATTGCGTGTTCGCTCAAGCAAGGATAGCATGTAGGACAATTTATGTTCCTGCATAGCCTTAAGATTCTCCTTCGGCCTGCCCTTTGGACTGTGAAGAGGTCCGATGGAGACGGTTTGAGGACTGAAAGCATCACTTTTCTCATTCCGAAGCATGAAAGGTACCTTGCAGATGGTATAACGGGTGGATGCTGATTGCAAATTTGCAATGTCTAGCTTTATGAACTCCAGCCAAGCACCACTATCTGCAGCTTGAGCTATATCTTTGTCCATAAATTCCAAACTGATCCAAACGAGATCGATCTTGCAAAGAATCAAAATTGTTCAGTTTTCTAACCACCTCGTTCCTATTCTTCATTAGCTAGTTAGGGTAGCATGTGCCTTTCCCATAGCAATTGGTATTAATTCATATGCAATCTAACTTCAACCAAGAAATAACATAAACTGGAAACTTTAACAATCTCAAATGTATTCATAAACAAGCAGCTGGAAATCCAAAAACAAGAACAAAAACAAATTGACACCAAATAGCAGACAACAGTCCTCCGACAAGACAACCACTCTCTCAATTATGATAATAAATAAATGGCTAGAAGGTCTGATCAAATGCTGGACATGAGGATAAGATGCTACAACTTAGAAATCATGAAAGTGACAAGAATCAACATGCAAAAATTTGATGTGAAAGTGAATGTGTATGACTAGGATCATCCCGTACCAAGAGGAAATAACAATAATTGGCCTAAAGCTTTTTTTCAAATATAGACTTTAATTTGTTCCCAAAAGACTTTAAGAAGCCAAATCAGTTGTTCAAGCTTTGATTTAACAATTCGTACAGAGCTTTTTCAAAAAGTAACAAGCAAAAGAGCATTACCTCTCGGTTCACCACAGATTGCTTCCAAATTATCTCCGCTCTATCCAGCAATTCTTGTTGGAAAATAACTTCGACTGTTTCTGCTGAGATTTGAACTCTCTTGGCGTCTTCAACTATGAATCTTTCATATTATCTTGGCGAGGAAATTTGGATCTAGTCACCGGGAGTTAAAAGGAAGCTAATTAGGCACATTATAGACTACTGTGCTTGCTGGAAGTTTGTCAGAAAAGGAAGAAAGATGTAATATTGGTGTTTTTTTGAGGTGCAGCTTTTGTTTTCTAAAATATTTTATAAAATTTATTTTTCTATATATTTTAAAAATTATTTTTTAATATTATCACATCAAAATAATATTAAAATATTTAAAATAAATAAATAAATATTTTTAAAATTAATTTTAAAATAAAAAACAAATAGATACTTGAATTCAAAATAAATATTACATGTAAAATTACAAAAATACTACCGTGATGCTATGGAAAGTACAAAATGAGCTCATTGCATACCAGCATTTTTCAAGGGAAAGCAAATGCTGGCAACTGTTTGGCTTTTTTTTTTTTTTTTTTATTAATCAAATTACCATATTGCTCTGGAACCAAATACGTATCACAAAATACCACAACGAAAATTTAAATAAGCCCTTGTAGCCATGCTTTGAGAATTTTAAATTTAAGGGCAATAAAGTCATTATATTGTCATTAAAAGACTAAAAAACCAACAATGACCCTAATCCATCTTAACTTAAAGTGCTTTTTTACTTTTAAAGATATTCATTTAATTTAAACTTGTAAATATTTTTTAAAAGTATGGAGATACTCTATCTTTACCTCCTAAGGCTAGGTAATTGTTTTACATTAAAATATAGAGGTTTTGAAGGACTCGAAATCCTTGTCTCTTTATATTTAGAGTGTATTTGATATTGTTTTTGTTTTTATGGTTGACGTTTTAAAAAAAATATTTTATGAAAAGCATTTATAGTTGTGGTTCATAATAATTATTGAAGTGTTTGGTTAAAACTGTTGTTGAGATTAAAGTTGATAAAAAGCACTTTCTTGTGTTTGGTTATCATGTTTTTCATATTGCTGTCAACTTGTGAAATTACTTTAAAACACACACACACACACATGTATATATAAATTATTTTTTTTATATTTTATAGATTAATAATCATAACAATAAAACGTAATTAATAATTCATGAAAAAACATATATTTGTTTTTATTCTCCCATCAAACTACTTGCAATTTCATCACGAACTAAATCGATATGTGAATGTCTCTATGATCCCTCACTATTTGATCGAGGCATAACATCTAGTAACAATATCATTAGTAATAACATTTACGATCCAGTTATAGAGATATAATTCCAATGCTAAATCTAGTTGCAAGTTTCTTATTTATTAATCGAAAAACAACAAGGTTGTGGAGTGAAACGAAGTTACGCGCATTTCCCTTTCATTAGGACTAATCTTTATCTATATATTTTTTTTAAATCGGACTGGGTCTGACCTAACTAAATGGGTCAGCCCAACCAAATTAGGCGAAAGTCTAGCTTAAAATGTTTGGCGTGAAACAGAGCAGCGCTACTGTTTACGTGAATTAATTCACGTGAATAGTAGCGTTCGAACGACAATGACGAGAGGCTAAACGATCGATGTCAATGAGTAGAGAAGACTGAGGTGGTTCTTCATGTGGTGGCAGCGTCGAAGATGGTGGTTTGTGGTGGTCAGAAGGAGTGTCAAAAGCTGCTGCTGTGAAGAGAGAGAGCTCTACCACTGTGGAGAGAGAGAGAGTTATCGTTGTGGAGAGAAAGAGAACATTAGTGGTGTGCCTGCGATCGGTTTTCTCCATGAGAGAGAGATCGTTATCGTTGTTTACAAGTCTTTCTCTCTTCCTAACTTTGAGTGGTTGTGTGATGTATTCTCAATGTTCTTTTTCTCCTACTATGTGGTCGTTGTTGTTTACAGGTCTCTCTGTGTTATCTCATAAGGCTTGGTTATGAAATTATTACAGAGAGACCTGTGATTAGTTTTAAGTTTTGGTGTTTTTGCCTATGCTTTAACGGTTTGAATCAAAGTAAAAGCCTGAGGTTTTTGCTTATTAAAAAAAGTAGTTTCGATCAATTATTGTGGTGGGTCCCACAACAAATTAAACTATTTTTTGTTGTTACCAAATGCTTGTGAACCTGTTTTTGGTTGAATCGGCGTTTCAATCACAATATCAAATGACTTCTTAATGCATTATGGATGTTCATTCTGATAGCTAAAACAAATTGGAGATACAACATAACAAGGCAAGTCAAATGGACACCGCTTGAAAAACAGGTCTTGCACATTCCAGAAATGGCCCCATAATAATCAATATACTTGTAATAATCCATAACTTTTGGTTTAACATCTAACGACGCAATCTAGAAAGCAAAAGATCCGGACAAGACATAATTACAATGGTAATTGTTCGATATCTATACTGATATTTTGAATAAAATCTCATTATAAATACATTTTATAATGACGTTTTAAACCCTTGTATTCATTATATATATATAATGTAAGAACTTTATTTAACTTTAAACATAATTATATCAATTTTATTAGAAATTATAAAGAACTTTATTGACATTATATCTAAAGTCATGTTATTAAAATTTAATGGTGTTTAGTACAAAAGTTACTGTCACGGTCGATTCCCGGATCTATGACCAGCACATAGGCATGGTCCCTCTCAAAGGTTCCATACCTATACGAACCCAAACTTGCATAGAAACTTATCCTTTAACTTTATAGTTCAACGCAATGTTAATAACAAAATTAATTTAATAATATAATTTAATTACCTTAATACAAGAGTTAAATATTTATTGTTATAATTATGGAGCACTAACTAGACACAAGAAAAAAATATCAATTACAACTAAAATAGTAGGTTTTGAAAGTACAACAAAAATGACCTGCCAACAAGTTATAAGCCTGAAAATAATAAATAATGAGAGGGTGAGTTCAACGACTCAGTGAGTACATAACACTCAATATACATATATAAGATAATACAACAATGAGAAATATATTTATGAATACGGCTTTAAGTTTCTACAAGAAGGTTTCTCAAATAGGTCATAACAAGAATATTATAAGGGGTAATGTGGGATGATCAACCCACATAGGTTGGTGACTCCCCCGACCAACTAGAGTTTCATATACGATTTGCACAAAGACTAGCACTTCCCTGTTAGCATGGGTATTCTGACTGGCATACCGTAGGTTTACATTATAATCAAACAAACATATTTATACCTCAAGGCTCAATTCATGACATCAATTAAATGAGGAGTTATCAATTCACAAGTATTTATTGGCTCATAATAAGAAAGTAGATTTAACAATTGATGATATTTTATCATAACAAAAAAAAGATAATCAACGTATATGTTATCAATAAGTGTAATCCAATTCATATTAGCAATTCAAATATTTATAATATCTCTCATGCATATTAAATATTATCAACTTACCTGATACAAAAGCGAACATAATTCAAAAACAAATGCTGATAAAATCCTACTGATGTTCAGCGGGTAGAATATCAGGATTATAAGCCAAAAACATAATTTTGGGACCATTATGAAATTTTCTCATATTTTAGGGGTCAAAACATAATTTTGTCAAATTGAAGGACTAAATTCAACACCTCTTACATTTATAACTATATTGAAATTTTGCCCATAATTCATCCTTAATTTTGTCTAGAATCTCGAATTTCACTCCAAGAAAAAAACTGTGATTTTTTCAAAGTTCAGAGACTAAACTGAAATTTTCACAAATGAGGGACCAAACTGAAATTTCATCATCTTCAACCTCCAGCCTACTGTCCAAATTCCAACAAAGGTTTTTCATACTTTTCTAATACTGTTTTACACCTAACACATTAATTAACCTCAAGATCATCAACAATCCAATCAATTAAATCATTATCCAACACATTTAATCATTAACATCTCAGTCAATTCATTAATCAACCCAAAACAAATTCTTCAAACTTTAATCTTCAATAAATTCAAAATCTTAACTAATAACAACATTTATACATATTGAAATATAAACATTACTCTAACAACTCTTTTCTCCTCCTCCTTTTCTCTTTCTCTCTTTTCTCTTCTTCTTCTTTTCTATTTATATTTACAAAGTTTATACAATTACTACAATATCCTTCATTCATTTATACCTGATTCTAAATCACCAAGAGCGTTATTGCCTTTTCATTTATAAAATTTCCAAAACACTACATTTACCTGAGGACGAATTCCGTTTAGAGTACAACTTAGGATCAACAATATGCATCAACAAAAGTAAAGGTTCATCAAGAATCCTGTCAGGATTGATCACAAGAATTAATAAGGGAATATGGAAAGCGTTACCATAAAGATTGTTAATATTGATAACGCGAAAGAAATCTTCTAGAGGCAATACCTCATTGTGTTGGATTAAATGAAGGATTAAACAAAGGTTACACTTTCCTGCTCTTCACATTGAAATCGTGGTAACCAATCAATATATTGGGGACATTTGATATCTTGGGCCAGTCTTCCCCTATATCCTGTTGACACCTCTGTTCCAGCAAGGGACATGACCTGATGTACAGAGAGAAGAGATCAGAAGGCAGGCTGACTTCTGACAAGGATTGGAGCATAGGGCAGTCTTCGAGTTCAAGTCCATAAAGTGAGGTCAACCCTTGAAGTTCTAGAGACTTCAGATTTGGAAGATCACGGATTAAAAGAAATGTGAACAGTGTGGGGAGGAACGCGCGTTGCTTGAGGGGGGATTCCACTTCATCACTGTAATCTAACGATAAAGTTGAAAGAGAAGGGAATCTACCCATACCCCATTTGTCACAGCCAGCAAGGAGTTTTCTGCAACCTAGGATCACTATTGATTTTAATTTGGAAGGACACCTCAATCCAGAAGAAGAGGAAAAACCCATTCCGAGAAATGGCTCAAGATGCCCACAATTATATAATTCCAGATGCTCAAGAGAAGGGAGGAGGCAATGCACTGTTTTCAAATTTGAGCAATGTTCTAGTGAAAGAAATTTCAAATTGGGGTACTCGCAGACTTCCGAATTCGAACTACTGTTGCCAGTAAGTGGTTCTAATGAAGCGGAGAAACCCATCCCATGCAATGACTGAAGTTTCCCACAAGCAACTATTTTTAGATTCTCGAGGGAAGGGAGGGAGCAAAACAATGATTCAAATTTTGAGCAATGTTCTAGTGAAAGAATTTTCAATTTTGGGTACTCGCAGACTTCCGAATTCGAACT
This sequence comes from Salix dunnii, assembly GCA_015731905.1. Taxonomy (NCBI): domain Eukaryota; kingdom Viridiplantae; phylum Streptophyta; class Magnoliopsida; order Malpighiales; family Salicaceae; genus Salix; species Salix dunnii. The sequence continues at coordinate 15,141,418 of CM027675.1, read as the reverse complement.
ACTGTTGCCAGTAAGTGGTTCTAATGAAGCGGAGAAACCCATCCCATGCAATGACTGAAGTTTCCCACAAGCAACTATTTTTAGATTCTCGAGGGAAGGGAGGGAGCAAAACAATGATTCAAAATTTGAGCAATGTTCTAGTGAAAGAATTTTCAAATTTGGGTACTCGCAGGCTTCCGAATTCGAACTACTGTTGCCAGTAAGTGGTTCCAATGAAGCGGAGAAATCCATCCCAAGCAATGACTGAAGTTTCCCACAAGCAACTATGTTTAGATACTTGAGGGCAGGGAGGGAGCAAAACAATGATTCAAATTTTGAGCAATTTGATAATGCAAGGGTTTCCAAAGTTGGACAGCCACTGCAAAAGGATTTGGTAGACATGGAATCACCAAGAGGTTCCTCTGGTCCACAAAGGGATTTGAGCTTTCGACATCTGCTGATCTCAAGTTGCTTTAACTGGGGGAAAAGATTTAGCCTGTTTAGGAGGGCGGTTGCGGTAGCTTTTGAAAGTGCTGTTCATGTCGAAATGTATCAAAATGATTTTTTTTTATTTTTTAAAAATTATTTTTGATATCAGCACATCAAAATGATCTAAAAACACTAACCGCCAGTTTTCAAAATTAAAAAAAAGACCAAAAGCAGCCAAAAACATTTTTGGTCGTAGTCCCAAACGGGGTGGTTACTTGAGGGGACAGCGAGTGATGTCATTTTTTTGTAAAGTAGTGCAAGCATAACCCCAGTTTTCAATTTCCTGACGAATAAAATCGAAGGCATGGAATGAATCGACTGTGAGACTTTGCGAGTCAGAAGACAATTTCTCTAACTGCACCTTGTGAAAGTCATTAGCCAGCATTATTTTATTAATGGTTGCAGGAGACCAGCCAGAAGGTAGACCCACAAGCTTACATTTTGCAATCTCAAGCTCCACTAAAGAAGGAAGGTCGCTGGGCAGTGTTGTTAGGCTCGGACACTTTCTGATGCAAAGCACTTGGAGGCTTGAGAAAGCTCTGCCTTTAGATTCCCATTCTCGCCACTGCAGCATCCTCTCAAAAGTGAGGCTTTCAAGGGATTGGAATGGATTCCGTTTGGTGGTGGGACTTCCATAGAGCTCATCACCAACAGACTCTAAATTATAGAAGCCTTCAATCAAGAGCGTTCTTAGAGATTCTAACTGACCAAGAGATGGCAAGGAGACACAGTATTTACATCCACTAAGCCTCAGATAGACCAAATTTTCAAAAGAAGTGTCTCCTACCCATCCTGGAAGTTTTTTACCTCCGTAACCGATTATAGAAATATCTTCCACTTTTGCACCAGGCCTCAACGTCTTAAGCACATCCTCTTCTGCTAAAGAATCACCACTATTACTCTTGCCACTCCATCTTAACTCCAACTTCTTAAGATTCTTGCCCTTCAAACGGGCTTCAATAGCATTTAGACCATGAGAAACATTTTGAAGGTTCAAAATCCGAAGGTCTCCCAATAGATATCTAAGCTCTCCTAGCTCATCAATTCTGCACCCATTTTGTTAACCCACAAAAAAATCAGTATACGTTTCAAGCTTTGTTAGTTTGCCTATTTATGGTGGCGTGTGTTGCAATCCTGTTTCTCTGATATCAAGATGACACAATTCAGTTAACTTCACAATGTTGGTTGGTAACTCAACTAGATTTGGGCACTAGCACAAGATTAATGTTTGCAAAGTGAACATCATACACAAAGTTTTAGGTAAACTTTGTATTGATTATCCAGAGATTTCAAGATGTCATAGGTGTTTCAACCATGCAAGTAAATCAGGCAACCGATTTATATTAGACAGAGGCAATACCCGTAGGCTATTGAATGCCTTAAGTTTCTCATCATTAACATCTCCCCAAAAGGATTCATTTGATGTTGGCAAAATGGTATGAAAAATGTGAAATCCATCGCCCACAAGATTCTTTAGGTCTTCATATCCTCTTATGGTAGGACACCATATGTGACGAGTTTTGTGCGAAATACGTGAATCACTATCACCCAAACTGACAGAACATTCTCGTAAGAATTTCTCCCAACTGTGTACCAGGCAGGGTTGTCAATACTGTTCCGTTCCACCCGGAATGGCCGGAACATTCCGTTCCATTAAAAAACCGAGACAAAACGGTATCGTTTTCGTCTTGGTTTTAATTCCGGTCCATTCCGGAAATTCCGGCCAAATTCCGGCTTGAACGTCTTAGTACCGTTCCGGCCTTAAAATCCTTCTTATTTTGATTAACTTGTGATTTTTTTTTCTAATTTTGAGATTATGTTTGTTTGACTTTGTGTTTGTATTGTATAATTTAAAGTTAATCTATCTTGAATTTTAATTATGCCTTTTAAATTAATATTTTAAGTTTATATATATATATATATATATATAAACAGTACAACCCCGAAACGGTACGCCAAAATGCTCCGAAACTGAAACGTTCCGTACCAATATAAAAACCGGAACGGCGACTGGAATAACGATCAAAATGGTATTGACAACCCTGGTACCAGTTCATTCATGACAAAGGTTGATGTATCGTCACTTTTTAGTTGAAAAAAAAGTTTTTGGAAGTACCCGTATCCTTCTTCTTTCTCCCCTCTATCCCCCCCTAGAAAACCATTAGCCAGCCATAGAAGTACAGTTTTCTCCCTTTGAAATGAATGATCCTTAGGAAAGAGTGGGCAGTAAACAAAGCATTGTTTAAGATTCGAAGGAAATCCATAATACCTTAATTTCATAGTAGCAGGAATGTTGACCGGTTGAAGATCCCACCTAGTAGCTTGGGTTATTTCTTTTTCCTACTTTTTTTAAAGCTAGATCGATTTAAATCCCAAGTTGACTAGATCCGAATCAACCCGTCGGGTCGGGCTGGATATTTTAACTTTGTGATGGATTTCGAGGATAAGGGTTGAATTAAGAAACTTATTTGTTTAGAGACCAATCACATAGAAGAAATCAGCTAATAAGCCTCGTCTTTAACTCTTTAAGTTATATCTTCTAGCAGTTTCTCGTGTAATAACCTCTCCGTCTCTCTCTGAACCCCCCTTCTGTTAACAGAGACATAAATGCAGCAGTTAAATGGAAACAAAACAGCAGCAATTCAGATCAAAGCAAGCAAGATATTCAGCAATTAAATGGAAACGACACAGCAGAAAATCAACGATTAATTGAAACAAATCAGCAACAATTAATTGGAGTCAACAGCAGCAATTCAGATCAATTGTCAACAGTAAAATAATTTGCAACAATGCAGCAGATCAAATCCTTCACAGCTATCAATACATCAACGGCTTCATTGCTGTCAATTAAGGAAAGAAAAGCAGCATATCAACTACACAGAAAAGGCAGCAGATCAACAGCAGATTACAGCAATCAGCTCACGATTCCATGAATTCATTTTACTAAAATTGCAGAATCATTGTATTTTATTAAGTATAAATATTACACTTATACAGCCCAGTTCACGTTTTCTTGAATAATAATACCTCATACTGCAACATATTCTACACAGATAATTCTTTCTTAGTCCAGTTTCTAATTTTCTTTACCTTCGCTCTCCCCGGCTTTCGAAGTCGATTATAGTTTAATTATCTCAAAGCTTTTTAGGAATGATGCAGGTTAGCGTTAATTATGGTTTGACGTGTTTTTTTTTATGTATATATATTTATGGAAAACCTCAGTTTTATTTGTTAATGGTTTCGATTGGATTCTTGGTCTCTATTTTTCCAGTAATTTTCAGGGAATCACTATGTCTTGATTATGTGGGATTTTGATCTGCAGCAAAATTTAATTATTATTTTTTTTGCTCGGACAGAAATTTGTGCTGAAAGTTGATATGCAAGGTCAGAAAATCATGACCAAGATCATGAAGACAACTATTTCTCTGGGAGGTTTAGAGTCTTCTATTCTATGCTTATTTTGATTATTTTTTTTAAGAAAAAGAAAACTTGTGTGTGAAATAAGTGGTTTGATAAAAAAAAAATGGGATGATCCAACAATGAAGAAAGATTTGACAAATTAAATGGAATTTTGATTCTTGCAACTGAAGGGAAAGAAACCAGTAGAATATGGGACTCGATCAAACACCTGAGATCTTTGGTGAAAATATTTTGTCAAATTCCTGAGAAGTTGATCTTGTTGAGTCTGAGATTGACGCCAATTTTTAGATTTCAATTTTAGAGTGTTTAGCAGAATTATTCTTGAAGAATAAACAAAAGATGATGAAGTGGAAGATAATAGAAAAACTAATCAAGATGATCGTGAATTTAATTTGGAGATTAGTAAGAAGCAACAGACAATTAGGTGCAACAAGGTCGCAACGAGGTTTCGGAATTTGTGGTTTGTTTTCCTGATGGGATTGGCAGTGTTAAGCCTCCCTAGTGTGGATCTAGAGGGTTTCGGAATTTGTGTTTGTAGTTTGTTTTCCCGATGGGATTGGCAGTGTTAAGCCTCCCTGCTCAGTGCAGCGGTGGAATTTGATTGACCTTTCATTACCTTTATATTTTCAATCGGCTTGGCCCATTTGCACTTTTCTCTTCACCCTGGAGCATCTCTAGCTTATGGTGGGATTCTGCAAATAGTGGCTTTAGCTCTTTATATTTTCCTTTTTCAAAAACAAGATTGTAGTTCAAATTTTGACAGACCTGGGCGTTGTATTTGCAAATTTGCAGGGGTGGATTCAATATCCGTTGACAGTAAGGAAAATAAAGTGGTGGTGATAGGGGACGGCATTGATGCAATAGACTTAGTAACCAAATTGAGAGAGTTTTGCGACGCAGAACTAATATCAATGGGACCAGCAAGAAACGAAAAGAAAATAGAGCCCAATAATGATCATGCTATACAATATCAAAACGCTCTTGCAGAGCTTACCAAGTCTTACCAGGCCAATCCTGATCGCTATTTCGGTGCTAGAACTGCTGAGGATGATCGAAAAGCTTGTGCCATTATGTAATCTGGCAGGTGTCAAAAGAATTAACAGATGTCTGGAGGACAGAAATTGACGTTTGATTATTTATGGTTTTGATCTTCCACCACCTGTTACTGTCTTGAACGTGGGATGTCCTGTCAAGTTTGTGGTTGGCATTTCACTTGACAGGGAGTAAGAATGGCAATGGTAACTTGCTCTCAAGATTAGAGCTATGGGTGATAGTATTTTTCAATTCCAAGTAACAAGAAATTCTGGGATGTATTAGGTCATCTGTGATATATAATAAAAGTTCTAACCCTTTGAATTCATGACATCAAAATATCTAAAAATATATTAAAAAAAATAATTAAAAATTAAAAAATTAAAATACATTGTTGACATCCAGCACACATTTCCACAGCAAACTCTCTCAAAGACCATCATGTATTGAATCGAAAGAGATCAATGGGTTCTCTCAAAACATGTCAACACATAATTAGCTCTCTCCTTCTTATCCATAGGGCTTTGAGAGATTTAAACTCCACTCAACCTAGAAAGCTAGCTGGGGGCGGAGGGGAAGATAAGTTATTTCTCTCTCCTTCTTTTTTTCCAATTTGCAGCCGATAGCGTGTCGTGAAATATATATTCTGCCTCTCAAGATTGACAAGGACAATGGTTGGTGTGTGTGATCAGTTTGAAGAATGAACACATCCAGTCTCAAGAAAAAAACAAAAAAAAATAAAAAGGGATGTCTAGGGGGGGATTCAACACATCCAGTCTCAAGAAAAAAACAAAGAAAATATTATTTTTAGAGGACAAAAAATTTGAGATGGGCATTTAGAGCAAAAAAGAAAAGGAATTGGGGGGGGGGGGGGGGAGACTACCCTTTCCTTGTCGAAATAATGCAGCACACCAGCACCAGACAGATCACAGCCACCAAAATAGCCACTAGACTGGCTGAGGAATTTAAAACAGCCACTCCCGGTCAAAAACCAGCCATGCCTCATGTTCTCCCTCGGATTAGAGTTAGGTGGGTTGGTTGATCATGTACTATCGTTGACTCGTTGTCAAACGATAACTTCATTGACTTAAGTGAAAATATGATTTTAAAATCAATAAGATGAGAAAATTAAAGAAGAACACAAGGACTAAAATATTGTCAAATGTTGTACTTCGATCGAAGGCTTTGATTTTCGCATGAGAAAAGAATATTGTCTTGGTGAGAAATAAATAAATAAAATGAAAGGAGCCATCTTTGACTTCGAAGATTGACCCTTTTCGATGTGTGAACATGGAAAGTCATTCACATTACGTTCTTGAACCAATTATTGGGGTCAAGTGGTTGCTGATGAATCTGAAGAAGGTACAAATTGAGTATGAATGCATCTTAAGGATCCCATCCTTTATTTTCATGTGATGTTGTTTTATCCATCGAGCATCAAAGCAAAGCCCTTTCATCTCAACTGAAGCTTTCAAGCATGATGAGTTCATGCATATTGTGGTTTCTTTTCTTGCATATAATTCATCACTCTTTCTCCTTCTCATTAGCTAGAGGAGAGAGCGAGATAGACAAACTCTCGCTACTGGCTTTTAAGGCTCAAATTTCGGACCCCTCTGCAAAACTAGGCTCATGGAATGAGTCCTCGAACCTCTGCCAGTGGTCAGGAGTGACATGTGGAAGACAGGGTCAGAGAGTCACAGAGCTGGACCTCCACTCCAGCCAACTGTTGGGCAGCCTATCTCCGCACATCGGGAACTTGAGTTTTCTCAGGCTACTAAGATTGGAAAACAACAGTTTCACCGATGCTATCCCTCAGGAACTAGGTCGCTTGGTTCGGCTACAGACACTGGTCCTTGGGAACAACTCGTTCAGTGGTGAGATCCCAGCTAACATCTCTCATTGCTCGAACCTCCTGAACCTCAATTTAGAGGGAAACAATCTTACCGGCAACCTTCCTGAAGGACTTGGATCGTTATCAAAGCTGCAGGTATTTAGTTTTAGAAAAAACAATCTAGATGGCAAGATACCACTCTCTTTCGAAAATCTTTCATCCATCATTAGAATTGATGGAACACTTAATAATTTACAAGGGGGTATTCCCAGTAGTATCGGGAAACTGGTAACGTTAAACTTCTTTTCACTCGGCTCAAATAATCTGAGTGGTACAATCCCTCTCTCCCTGTACAATATTTCTTCTCTCATTCGTTTATCTTTGCCTCATAACCAATTTCATGGTACACTTCCTCCAAATATAGGCTTAACTCTTCCAAATCTCCAATATCTTGGCCTTCACGGCAATCGATTAAGCGGGCTAATTCCAGCAACGCTCTCAAATGCCACAAAACTTACTGAGATTTATCTTTCATACAATGAATTCACCGGAAAAGTTCCCACTTTAGCAAGCATGCCTAACCTAAGGGTTCTTTCATTGCAAGCGATTGGGCTTGGAAATGGTGAGGATGATGATTTGTCCTTTCTCTACACCCTCTCAAACAGCAGCAAGTTGGAAACCTTGGCTATAAATGAGAACAATTTTGGAGGGGTGCTGCCTGATATAATTAGCAACTTCTCAACAAAGCTCAGGCATATGACATTCGGAAGCAATCAAATCCGAGGAAGCATTCCGGACGGCATTGGAAATCTCTTAAGCTTGAATACTTTGGGTTTAGAGGCAAATCAGTTGACTGGCAGCATACCAAATTCTATTGGTAAATTACAAAATTTAGCTGATTTCTTTCTTAGTGAAAACAAATTATCAGGGAGCATCCCTTCTTCTTTAGGGAACATCACCTCGTTGATGCAAATTAATTTTGATCAAAATAATCTACATGGAAGCATCCCTCCAAGCCTTGGAAACTGCCAGAACTTGTTGGTCCTGGCTCTCTCCCAAAACCATCTCAGTGGTCCCATACCAAAAGAGGTCCTTAGCATTTCATCCTTGTCAATGTTTTTGGTCCTGTCTGAAAATCAGCTGACTGGTTCCCTTCCCTTCGAAGTGGGCAAGTTAGTGAATCTTGGATACATGGACATCTCCAAAAACAACTTGACTGGGGAAATCCCTGCAAGTCTTGGCAGTTGCGAGAGTTTGGAACATTTGTATTTGGATGGAAACTTCTTACAAGGCCCCATTTCTGAGTCTTTGAGATCTTTAAGAGCACTTCAAGATCTCAATCTCTCTCACAACAACTTAACTGGCCAAATTCCCATGTTTTTGGGAGATCTCAAGTTGCAGAGTTTGGATTTGTCATTTAATGACCTTGAAGGTGAGGTGCCCATAAACGGTGTTTTTGAGAATACAAGTGTGATTTCAATTTCAGGGAACAAGAATCTTTGTGGTGGAATTCTTCACTTGAATCTGCCCAAATGCAGATCCAAGTCAACAAAGCCAAAATCTTCTACCAAGCTGGCATTGATAATCGCAATTCCCTGTGGCTTTATTGGATTGATCTTCATCACATCTTTTTTATTTTTTTGCTGCTTGAGAAAAACAGAAAAAGAGTTGCCATGTGAAATGCCATTCCAAAGAGTAGGCTACAAAAACCTCTTTCAAGCAACGAATGGCTTCTCTTCTGAAAACTTAATTGGTGCTGGTAGTTTCGGGTCAGTGTATAAAGGAGTACTAGCATCTGATGGAGTGATTGTTGCAGTCAAAGTATTCAACTTGCTACGCGAAGGAGCTTCCAAAAGCTTCATGAGAGAATGTGCAGCCTTGACTAACATCAAGCATCGAAATCTTGTCAAAGTCTTATATGCATATGCTGGCGTTGACTTTCAAGGTAATGATTTCAAAGCTCTTGTTTATGAGTTCATGATCAATGGGAGTCTAGAAGAATGGTTGCATCCAAACCATACATTGGAGCAAAAAGTGCATGAGCCAAAATATCTTAATCTCATTCAGAGGTTGAACATTGCAATTGATGTGGCTAATGCACTCGACTATTTGCACAACCAATGCCAAACGCCTATTGCTCATTGTGATCTTAAGCCTTGTAATGTTCTCCTCGATGGAGATATGACTGCTCATGTTGGGGACTTTGGATTGTTAAAGTTCCTTTCTGAAGCATCCTGTCAGTTATCTTCAAGTCAGACAAGCTCTATGGGATTACAAGGCACCATTGGCTACGCAGCTCCAGGTAACACACAACATTAACACTAGAAGGATATATATTCCATTATTTACAAGTTTTCTCTTGACTTTTACCTGCAAGGCCATAAAAAAAAACTGATTAATTAACCATGCAAACAAATGGACTGCAGAGTATGGCATCGGAAGCGAAGTGTCAACTTTCGGGGATGTGTACAGCTATGGCATCCTACTGCTAGAGATGATTACAGGGAAGAGACCTACAGATAGCATGTTTAAAGATGGAATAGAACTTCACAATTATGTTAAAATGGCATTACCTGACCATATAGCTGATGTTGCAGACCCGAAACTTCTGTTAGAAGTTGATCAGGGAAACGGCTCTCATCAAAAAATCCTGGAGTGTTTGATGTCAATTAGCAAGGTAGGAGTGTTTTGTTCAGAAAAGTTTCCAAGAGAGAGGATGGACATGAGCTATGTTGTGGTTGAATTGAATCGAATTAAGGCCAGTTTTCTGCTGAGGTAGACCAAAGCGAGAGGGATGTTGTTACCAGCTAGTTTGTTTCTATCCATGATCTATCTGTTATGGTTGTTTCTTTATGTTACGAGTCTTAGGCTTAACTAGATATTTGTTTAGTTTAGAATAAGTCTAAGTAGTTACACAATTATTTAGATGAAGGAGATTATGTCTTCGATATTGTAATCTTTGATTTTGTGTATGAATATATTTAAGGGATCTGTGTTTTTGTAATGCCCTGTGTTCTTTTCTTCTTTGTCTCTAAATATCATCTTGACAACATTCAAGCACCCTTTGATCTTTGAAGGGTTGGGAGTGAAGCACAAGAAATTAGTGAGGTTTGAAAATAAAATGTTGAAGTTTTTCAGCAAAAACACTTGTATCTACAAAGCAAAAACATGGCGTGTGGGCTGTTAAAATGGAGGCTTATCTTAAGGCCTTGGGATTTGTGAGAGAGTGATAAGCAATCAACTCCGTTTATGCTGTGAAAGGAGGTGTATTCTTTGCATCGTGACTATTGGCTAAAGACGTGTTGTTAACTCTGCATAAAAACATCTACTTGTAGAAAATTTGTCACTGAGATTTTCATGTATATGGATAGTGCAAATACACCTGCAGAGCCGTTGGGTACAATAACTATTTTAAAAAAAAACTTGGATGTTCGGATTAGTTTCCGTTTCCGCATTCCTAACTAATTTTATAAGTTTTGAAGTTAACAATCAATTAAAATATCCAATGAACCTGACTGATGTGGAACTCAAATTAGTGATATCTGGAAAACAAACTCTGGCCTGACCAGTGAGCCACACCCCTCAAAATTTAAATTAAGAGAAACATGTGTGGTGCTTGTATGAAATACCATGGATTTATGAAACATGGGGGGGGTTAAACTACTGATGATCCTGGCCATGCCGAGCAAGAGAATTGGTTCTCGGAACTTTGAGGGGTTTAATACCGAAAATGAATCTCTCGTGTAAATCATAATTTTTAATATTAAATATGTAAGGGACGAAGAAAATTGAAAACCAAAAATTAAATGCAAAATCGTCACCTAACATTTTAAAATCTGACTAAAGCAATGTTTGGCTAAACACAATAGCGTGTTTTAAATCAAACAAGTTATCAATTTAAAAACAAATTATTTACTAATCAAACTCAACTCCACAATCTGATGGTCAGCTGCTCATCGATTCATTGAACAAACTACTTTCTCATTTTCCATCTCTATTACACGAGAAGCTATAACTTTCACAGGAGAAAATGGCAAGTTAAAAAATGACTCCTTGATTCCATGAGGTATGAATCATATTTGAAAAATACAGCACAGTTGAAATGGATTATACAAACCGCTCGATCCATTCCTCGTACACATGCTCATTCATGCAAATATACTTGCCAGCATACGTTGGACGTAACCCATCCCAGTTGAACATAGCCATGAATCATGTTTTGTTGGGTCGGGTGGCACATAACCACTGCCTTGGGGTCTCAAGGTCATCATTTGTGGTTGTCGGAACATGCCACCTGCCATTTTCTGACTCCTGCGTTTACAAAATCATCATCCATCAAAATATCTTGAAACTTGAAAGCTCCCAAATATTGATGAAAAAGATTAGCATGAATGCAGACTCCTGGTTGAACATCTCACCTGAATAACAATTGAGTAAGGGGGAGGCATCTGCAAAGCAATTCCAGATCGCGATACTGAGAGTCGAACCTGCAAATATTTCCATGAAAGATGAGTTCCTATATAATGCATGGTATTATCTTCTAATACTGAATATAGTGGAATACATTTTTTATTTATAAAATCTATATATCACATTCTTGGGTGAGTTTAAACTGGACACTATGGACTCCAAGAAAACTTTGGCACAATCTGAAACGTTACTTGATGCAATGTAAGACATCTATTAAATCAAGGGATATTCATTGAGGTAAAAATGCTCTTAGGCAAAGAGTGTATAAGATCAATGAATTCAGAGCAAAACTTGGTAGCCCATAAAATGTACAGCATGATGGACGTTTCACCAGAAAGTACCTAGTTTAGAAAATGCTCACAAAAAGGCAAAACAAGGAGGTTTCTCCTACTTCTCTATCAGAGAGAAGATTGGTTTTGTAAATCTGCGAACCAACACAACATAAAAACATATATATACACCACATGCATCTGAAAGAGTTGAAATACCTGATGTTTTTCCTTCCATCTTGGAAAAAAGGAAGTTCCTAGTAACTGGAACAAGTGGTCCCTCATTTCATCATTTGTCACCAGCAAACACTTACAACAAACAGCAGCATACAACCAGTACCTGTAAATAAACATGGCACAAATACAGCAAAGGAACTACAAAGGAGATATTGCCAAACAACAACCACATAAATTGCTAGGATGCACCTTAGCATATCGTTGTAACACTTACCAAGTTCTATCCTACAAGGCCATAGCAATTGTTTAAAAAGATGATGGTTTGCAAAGATTCTAGCGTTTATATTCATTTACCAAATAACTGAATCATAGCATAAAATCAGAGGTTGGTATCTTTCCTACTCCCAAAACCCATGGCATGCAGCAGAAACAGCAACTCCACTTGTTCCAACAGGCCCAACGGTCAGCTCTAGAACAATTTGAATTGATGCAAAATTTGATACTTTGGAAATCCAATCAATAAAGGTGATTAGATAGCAGGGAACCCTAAATAAAAATATGATTTCTAATAACACTGGATAAAAATTCATTCATCTAGTAGGCAATGGTAAAAGAGCTTAGATCATCGCACATCAAGGCAATTTCTTGCTTCTTTGTCCTGAAAACATTGAGCATTACTTTTCATTTTCCAGCAACCAAATTGGACATCCAATATGTATCATGAGACATGCAAGACTTTTAACCAGTCACATAGCACTGAGACATGTATCATGAGTAGGATAGGATTTTGTTTTGCTTCACTTGGTGTAATTTTGTGGAAGCTTTAGGAGCAATTACTTATACAGGGACTGGAGTGCAATTATTTTATGATTTTGGGATTTAGACTGTCTTCATTGTAACTTCATAGCAAAGAACATGCAAAACAGGGCAAGTTTGTGTGAATACAACAGTCGTTTAGCTCATGAAATGCAAACTCACCAATCATCATTGGAACCAGCCGGAGTAACATAAAGTGCACCAGAATTTTTCCAACTCTCTAACAGTTTTTTGTTAAAAGGACTCTGAGCTGAACCCCCAGTTACACGACTTTTATGCAAAATAACGAGTGGCAATTTCTTGGATGGACTCATGCCACGTAATCGATGTACAACGGCATTAAGCTACAATCCAAAAGAAGCATTCAACATCCCATCAGCGTATCTGGCTATGAAGAAACTAAGAGATGTGGTCTCATAAGAGTTACTCAACAGGCAACTTACCTGGGAGAAGCTGAAAGTCTGTTGATTGATAAGACTCAAATTAGCTCCATCTGCAACTGCATCAAATGGACCGTGCTGCTGAAGCCAATCCTGAATCAGTTCACTAAGTCAGTCAGTTAATAGCTTATTGGCAATTATTTTATGTGTTATTAGCCTTAAGCATACAGACAAGGCGGTATCTACCATTTTTTATTCTTTAAAAATTCAATGACCAAAAAGTTATGGAGTATGTTGAGATTTGAGATTTTGATGGGAGGAAGAATACGATCATAAACAAACAAGTGATATACCAATGATCACATAGACCATCCAACAAATTCTCATAATGTTGAACATATCTTGATTAAAGTTCTCATATGGAGACTATTTTCATTGCTCGGGCAGTGGCGACAGAGAAGCCAAGTTCTCATATGTTACAGAAGGACTTGTTTCGTACCTGGAACCGAGTAAAATCGGCCCTAACCTCTCTTCCCAAAGCCAACTTAGATAATGAGATAGCAAAGTTCTCCGTCTCTCTTGGATCAATATCAATACAAGCAAGCCTCTCACCACAAGAGCCACAAACACCCTCCTTGTCCATTTGAGTCCTGACCACTCTCCACTGCCCACATCCTAACCACCCTTGTCCATGCCAACCTCCTCCTCCTCTCGCAACTCCTTCCTTCACCTTTCTCACATCCCAGTTCTCCTTCCCAGTTTTTGCAGCATGCTTGGACTTGAACCAATCTTCAATAATCGCTGCAGTTGACTCTGTGACCTGCCTTACAGAGGTTCGCAACCGATGCAGCAACTCATACACCTTGTCAGCATTGTTTACATCAACACTAACTTTCAGAAGAGCAGAAAGCTCAGGCTCTTCAGCCACAACCCCATATTCAATCATATGCGCATCAACTTCATAAGCTTTATCAGCCATCCCCTTCTTACAAAATCCAAACAACGGCGGACCATAAGACCTCAACTTCGGCAGAATACCGAAACTCTTCATTTGCTTAACCAAATCAAAAGCCATTTCTGGATCTTCCATTGCAGAAGCCAACCTAGCTGCATTTGTAAACGTAGCCTCATTGGGAGGAACTTTATCAATAATCATCTGCTGAAATATCTCGAAACCCTGTTTTCCCAAATCATTTACATTTTCACCTCCATTTTGAGAGCACAGATAAAGCAACACATTATAATGGTGTTGATTAAGCTCAACCCCATTTTTCCTCGCCTCATCATACAACCTGAGCCCTTCAACAACATCACCACGCTTTGAACACGTATCTAGCTTAAACTTAAGCACTCCCTCCGGTGCCTCTCGTCGTGCTTTCTTTTTTTCCCTTAAAGACATTACATTACCACCAACCGCTTGCTCATTTCTCCGCGACGTCCCGGAGATTGCCAAGTTGCAAATTTTAGCCTTTTTATTCACAAACAAATCATGTACACCAAAAAAGTTTGAATCTTTTATGGGGTTTCCAAATAGATGATTGTGATTACAACGAATTGGGCTGTTCTTAAACAATGAAAGAAAATGGGTTTTCTTAGTAAAGTAAGAATAAAGATTTGATGAGGTTTTTGCAACAAAAGAAGGAACAAAAATAGTGCTTCTTCTACAGAGCAGCATTACTAAAAGATATTGATCATTCCTCTTTCAAAGTATTGTTTTCCTAACAAGCAATAATCATTTTAAACGAAATTAGAGATTCAAAAAACTACATGAAATTAACAAAAAAAATTGTATATATAAAAAAATATTTTAGCAGGCAAAGTTTATCCATTATTTAGCAGAAAATAATAATTAAAGTTTCAATTATGATGCAAAACAGGATCAGAAAGTCAGTGATTGGGATTCTATGAAATTTTGGGATTGAAAAATAAAAACTAAAGTTTCAAACATGAAGTTTTGGGATTCTATGAAATCCTTGACTTTGAAGGGTCATAGCCAAAGCCCTAAGCATTGGGGTTTTAGTGGAGGATGAGAAGGCGCTAAATTGGATGAATCCGGATCCAGGTGATTGCCGGGGAGAGCAAATAAAGTGGGTTTTGCGTGTTTTGGCCCATTTTTAATCCTTACGGGTTATAAGGGCGATGGGTTTATTCTTTTTCTTTTAACAATATAACCCAAAAGGTTTTGGTTTTTTTATTTTGTTTTATGTAAATACATTATATGAATTGTGGCAAATGTAGTTTCTTTGGAAATGTTTTGCACAGAGAAAAAAAAAGTTCTTTTTTATTTTTTTTAACATTAAAATATACAGAAACTCAAATAGAATTAAATTAGGAAAGCTATTTTTGTAAAATATAGGTACTAATTTATAAGATATATATAATAAAAGAGTTCATTCTTTGTGTGAGTTATTTTTTAGTACTTTACACTCATTCCATCGATCTCCCTCCTATCCTCAAAATCCAAGTGGAAATCTCATCTTGAAGTGGCATTTAGTTTCATGTGTCCTCACAAGGTTAGTCACCCTACATTTTATATCTGTGCAAACCACGCCATTTTTTTACTATTTTGAGTTGCATGTTAGAATTGATGAATCCCCTGCATAATAGAGTCTAGAGGAGGATCTCACACATTCAACGATTCTGAACCTTCTTCCAGTAGATTTCTGTGATTTTCGTGTGCGTGTTGATCTCTCTGCATGCAATTAACGAAGTAAAATGGGATATGCTTCTTGTTGAAGACAAGTGTTTCTGTCACAAAAATCAGTATTCCCACTCAACGCCATGGTTTGTAAAATAGGCATTCCTATTCTTTTATATATAGCCGAACAACATTGGTTGGTAAAAATCCCAATTCATGCAAAAATACTCGCAAGCTTCGATAATGGATGTATCCTGCAAAACCCATGACACTGGTTTGCTTGGATGAAAATCAACATCACAAACTACACCCTTTAGCCAGAACCATTAATCTGTTTAATAGTTTCTGTGCTCTTATTTTGAGGAAAAAATCTCGGTCCACCCCTACCTGAAAAATAGCCGAATAAGATGTTGACTAATTCCTCATTCCAGTCGTTGCAAAATTTATGGTACACCATATATGCACAGCAAGAGGAATCAAAATGGAAAGACAGATTCATGGAGACCAACTGCCTTGATGCATGAAGGTAAATACAGTAAGTACTGCTTTATGATTCTTTACAGAGGCCAAAACAAAGCTAGGTGGCTAAGGGATTCCCAGTTAAAAGAAGAAAAGGAATATATATGAGACCAGAAAGCTAATCCAGATGATCAAAAAGGAAAATAAATAAGGCAAAGACAAAACATATGCGTACAAGAAAATGAGGAAATAAAGATATAAACAGTTGAAGGTGGAAAAAATAAGTAACAAGATGAGAATCTAGAGAGTTGAAGTGGATGGCAACTGCTTAAGCACCATCCCCCCTCTGATTCGGGTTCATCCAGCAATTGATGTTCTCAAGAGTCCATGATCCTCAACTTGTTCCAAAAAGTTATATGTTCTAGTTAAGAGAAACTAAGGCTGTTCGATGAGGCTAACTACAGGCAAAGGCGGATTCTTTGCTCCTCCCTCTCTTCGCCAGTTATTGTCGAGGATTGACTGTCTCTTTCTGCAGCCCGTTTCTTATAAGGCACAAACCCTTTCGTGCACTTTTCACTGACCCTTTTTGATCCAGATGTGGCTGATTTCTTCTTTGGCTTAAGCTCCAAAAATGGAGATGGCTCTTTTTCCTCGTAAGAAAAACGATGACTTTCAGTCTCATTATCCATAATTTTATCAGCATTTTCCCCTTCATTCACTGATCCGAAGTTGGAACCAGTCCAAGATACTTCCTTGTGAATCTCTTTATCTTGGACTTCATCTCCATTTGAATCTAAATTTTCTACCGCAGGCTCTTGCTTGTGGAATGGTATGAAAGGAAATGGCAAGCATTCATAAGAACCCCACCAAGGCATTAGAGCAGCAGAGTCATTTTCTGCCGGACATGAGTTTTCCTTTTTAAATTGCATGTGATATAATGCTCCATGAGATCCATGAGGCAGCGGACTCCATGTGGGTTCCTCATTCCTGGACTGCAATTCTGCAGCTGTGATGTTCAGTGTTAATGATTGCACAAGTTTCTCTTCAATGATATCTGGCAGCGACAATTTAGAAGACCCCATGTTTGGAGAAGATGGTTTATGACATTTTGTGACTAATAGTGTCCTTCCAAAGAGCTTGAGAGTGATGGGTTCTTCAAAAGAGACATTTTCTTCGGGAAATGAGTCAAGTTTCTGGA
Organism: Salix dunnii; assembly: GCA_015731905.1. Taxonomy (NCBI): domain Eukaryota; kingdom Viridiplantae; phylum Streptophyta; class Magnoliopsida; order Malpighiales; family Salicaceae; genus Salix; species Salix dunnii. The sequence continues at coordinate 15,124,260 of CM027675.1, read as the reverse complement.
CCTTAAAGGAAATAGAAAATAACATTTAGGACAACCTCAAAACTTTCAAGACATCAGAAGCAGAGTAAGAGCCTGATTTCCTTTAAAGGGGTTTGCCAATACCTTGGGAAATTGCTGATCAGGAGCTGAGCTAGCAGATGCTAGTGATGGGGATCCATTTTCTTCAGGTGACAAATCAACATGATGCACACCACCAGATGAAACAGGTGATAAGCTATGGTTTGGCATGTCTGAGTCAGTTGAACCAAGGGCATCTGAACCAACAGCAGACAATACGGATGTTGGAGATTGGTTTTCTTTTTCTGAAATGGAAAAATTTGGAGATGAAGATCTTAGCGGATTCTCAAGAATTAGAAGCTCTCTTTCCAGCGGATGTGCCATTTTGCGAGGGTAAGGATGCATAGGTTTTCTTTTTGGTCTGGGAGGAGGAATTTCAATTGGTTCCACTGAGCTAGTGTTGCTGCCACCAGATTCACGCACAACCTACCTCAAATAAAAAGATAGTGTAAGAGAAACATCAAAGCATGAAAAATGAACCCCTCAAAGATCATTCACACACCAGGGGCTTGCTGAAAATCCAACTTACTTTAATTGAGGGTATTTATATATTATATTATGGTAGTAGAGAGCAGAAGTTGGAGTAAGAGCAGTAAACCTTAGAGAAGAATTTCTGAGCATGGCTTCGGATTTGAACTGCAGTCTTTGTGCCTACATGCTCTGCCAAACAATACACACAACGATTTAGATTCACAAGTCACAGAAGATATAAACTTTATTAAGAAGCTTGACAGCAAATTATACCTTCAATCCGTCTCCAAGCACGACCATAAAGCTTTAGAGCTTCAAGGAACTTCTTATGCTCTTCCTCTGTCCATCTCTCTCTTTGTTTCGAAATTGTGTAAGGTTTCCTCACCTGATTAAAGTAAAAACAACGATAGAATGAGTATCAAGTAATATTTCTGAAACGAATAAGATCAATCAGAATCCATATTAAGAATAGAACCTTGGGAGAGTAATCACTCCCACAAGAAAAATGCTCATTAAGTTGGTGGCCAGTTGCATCCTGTAGTGTAGCACTCGGTAAAATTCCATTGCCTGCTGGGAGAACCAGATTCGGTCTCATGCCTCCATAGTGATCCTGCATCAAATTGCGGGAAACAAAGTCGTCAGAAAGATATCCCTGCTTCCACCACTACCAGCCCCATCACACAAATCTATATTCACTAACTGAACCAGGTATACAATTCTTTTAACTTCCAAACAATTCAGTATCCATTTAAATTTATCACATAAGCAGATACAGTAAACTTCAACAAGAAGAATAAAATGATCATCATATTTCATACAAATCTAAACTAAAATACAAGTAAAGTAGCAATTACAACGTGCTTATGCTGCTCTCTGTTGCAAGAAAATCAGGCAAGAGCTGTATTCATAAATAATAACAGGCTAAATCTTCACCAAAGCAAAGCCTACCTGAAACTTCAATATCACGCCCCCCATGAAATTACACTCGTAAGGAAACTTGCTTGTTCTATATAGAACGACAAAAGACAGCTGAACATCAACATGAACCATAAATCTTGCCACTTGCTACAAAGTACCTTTCAGACCACACAAGTTCTTACAACATGAATCTTTTTACACTTTAGGTATCAAGACCAGATCTTTAACACAAGTGTTCATTAAATGATCTCACTTTAGATCCATCTTTCCTTAATTTCAGTAAATCAATTCTTGCAAACAACCATAACAACAAAAAAGAAAAAAACAATCACTTTTTCTTCACAACTCTTTTGAATTATAAAATTTTAAAAGCAGCCCTCAAAATTTAGCAATTTAGTGCACTGATCCAACAAAAATAAACAAGAAAAATAAAAAAAAAACTTAATTTGCATACCTGAATAGCCATATCTTAACAAACCAATCAAAATACCCTTCTTAGAGAAACTTCTCTTGTACCCTTCTTGATGATATCTTCCTCAAACTCATACACTAACATAATAACACCAAAAAAAAAAAATACCTCCACTTTCACTTCTTGTCTAACACAAACTAAAAACACAACCTGAAGCTTCAAAACAATGGAGTAAAAGCTTAATATTCTAACAAAAACCTAGAAAGATTGAAACTGTGGGCTCCAACCAAGCTAAAAAAACAAACCCAGGAGAACCGAACAAGCAACAAAGTGAGAGAAATGAAGAGCAAAGAAAGAAAGACGGAGAGAGAAGAGGGTAGAGAGAGAGGAGGAGTGAGTGTCTGCCTGCCTATTTGGCTTGTGATGAAAAGAGAGGGAGCGGGACAGGGAGAGAGAGAGAGAGAGAGAGAGAGGATGCCACGTCAGAAGCATTTTTTATTTTTTATTTTATTTTCTTGAGATAGGAAGCTCGAGAATTCGATGGAATTTTGTGGCTCACGTCAAAAGAGCTGCTGGACACGTGGCAGCTGTTTTTTCGCCTGTCTTCCCTTTTTATTAGGCAAGCATGTTTAATTCGGTGGAGAAAAATATGGAGGCCAGTTTTTTATTTTTATTTTTTAAGAATAATTAAATAATTTTCTTTATTACATATATGCCTGCACTTGTTCTTGTCCACCTCTCTATCAGCCACAATTTTTATTTTATTTTATTTTATTTTATTTTATTTTTCCCGTTGTTTTATGGAGTAAAAGCTGTTTTCCTTAGGAATAGAGACGAGAAGGAGGAGCAAGAAAAAGGTAATAGTGATTCCAGAGGCCTTTCGCTTGCTGATAAGATTGATAAACAGTGCTTGCCTCTTGAGAAAATTCATTTCACTTTGGCTTCCTATTAAGGTTTGCGAGGAGGACACAATTACTTGTTCCTTATTGCTGAAAAAAAATTATGTATTACTAGTAATATGGGTGTCTGGTTAACTTGAATGCACCTTGACTAATCTCGTAGATCCTAAAATTAATGTTCTTATAAATCTATAGTGGCCTTGAGATTTGTAATACTCAAACTAGCAACTCATAAAGAGCAAACCCAAAATCTTACTGATAGAGTTACACTATTTAGGGTTTAGTAAGACTATTTTTGTTTATAAAATACATTCTGTGATGTACCTCGCTACAACATAAAATTCATATTTCTAGCAAGATGTATTGCATGTATCTCTTAAAATTATTTTTGATATCAGGATATGATCGAAAAATATTATTTTTTTAATTTAAAATATAAAATAAAAATAAATTATTCATTACATTACCAGTCATTCATACCTCGTATAGTCACTTGTCAATGGATCCTGATAGATAGAGAAACATTCAATTCATTATCACCAACGAAAAGTTTTTATTTTTTTCAAAAAACAAATAAGTATTATTCCAATATTGTCGGTCCACTATCAAATAAAAAAAATGTGAAGAAAAATATATTATTAACTATAGTAAAAAAAAAATGTTTTGTAATATCATTGGGGTGCTTGTAAGAATATATATATATATATATATAAAATAAAATTTAACCAAATTAACTAGAAAATAAATTGATTTTTAAATTACATGGATTTAATTAAATTGATATTAAAATTGATTTAAACTAAAACATGGTTTTGAGGTCTCGACTGAATTTTTTTAATAGATTAATTAGTTAAATTGAAACTAAAATCTAATTTTGATGTTTCGGGTGAATTTTTTAATAGATTAATTAGTTAAATTGAAGAAAAAAAAACCTCAAAATTAAATGACTTGCTTAATAATTAAAGATGTAAAAGCAAACAATTTGGTTTATTAAAAATCCAAAAAAAAAATCATTTACGGTCAATTGTGATGCAAATTTGATAATTAATATTAAAATTAGTTTAAATTAAAACTTTAAATAGGATCTAGATTGTAAATTTAGATTTATTGAATCAAATTAAATATAATAATTTTTATTTATTAAAAAATCCAATTTTGTGACTAGGAAAATGATAAGGAAAAGGAGGGGGGGGACCATGACAGTAAGAGAGAGAGAGAGAGAAGAGATTAAGCCAAGAGCTGTGGATTAGAAAAGAGAGAGCCAGGTGACTTACTTTTTGCACTTTTAGCCACGTAAGCAGCACTCGCCGCCCTTGCTAATCAACACTGCCACGTGTATTTGTTTAAGGAAAGAAGAGAGAGAGAGAGAGAGACTGACAGACAGACAGACAGAGATAGAGAGGAAAAAAGGGGATACACATCACTGCTTAGCCACTCATTTTTATTTATTTTAATAGAAATAAATTGTTAGAAATTTATATCCACGAGTTTTGTTTCTTAGCTCTGAGTGTTTACTGCTGGGAGGAAATGTGTAGACTGAACTTTTCGCCTTTTTCAACCATCATGATCTCATATGATGCCCTAATTTGGTTATGGCCTTCAAGCTTTCATTTTCTTCTTTAAAACCTAAAAATATTGGGTTTTGAACATGGTTATCATGTTTATTTTAGATTCTAACCTGAAAAGTATATAGTTACTAATTTAATTTGAAAAAAAAAAGAAGATTATTGAGATAATTAGGTTAACCTGCCGGTTATTATAGGACATATCAATATTTTTTATTTTAAAAAAATACATATCATAAATATAACTCCTCTAACAATATTTTTTTAAAAAAAGTATATCACCGCTCTCTATGTCTATTATAAGAATATATATATATATATATATATATATATATTATTTTAATATTTTTAAAATATATATCATAATTTCAACAAAGAATGAACTCGGTAGACCCTCTTACGCATTAGGATTTTATAATTGTTCTTAGAGAACGTGATATGGTAATAAAGAGTTTGAGATCTACTTTGCAAGTTGCGAGTTCAAATCAGAACATGCTCATTTTGTAAGAGTATAGGATAATCAGGGTTTGATCTGTTTAATATAAGAGCACAAAGAGTGATAACAAATGATTTGATATCTGCTTTGCAAGTCTCGGGTTTAAGTCAGAGCATGTTCATCTTGTAAGAACATAAGATAATCAGGTATTTACCTATTTAATCTAAGAGCATAAAAAGTGATAGCAAAGGATTTGAGATTTACTTTGCAAGTCTCGGGTTCAAGTCAAAGTATGGAACAATCAAGTTTTATTTGCTTAATTCAAAGTAGCAAAGAGTGATTAAAGAGAGAAAAGTTTTTTCCAATAAAAAAAAATTAAAATTACAATAATTTTGAAATAATTGTTGTACCATTTACAAGTGTAAAGGGAGATCCCATTTCAATTTTATTTTCTGAATTAGGTGGCCGACAATGAAAATAGAATTGGACACCTCCTCTTGCCTTTACAAATGCGCATGATAGCAAAACAAAATCAAATCAAGTATCTAGATAAAAAAAGAGAGGAAGATAACGTTCGGTGTCCATCCATCTATGATCACTATAATTACAACTACGATCATAAATTTTATTCCCTCCACGTCACAATAGATTCACTTGGGAATAAGATGGGAAAGTGTGATCACATTATTGAATTGTTGCCGCATGATTTAATTACCGAGTGGCCTTTTTATGATTTAATTATTCAAAGTGTTTATCTTGTATTGAGTGAGCTTCCCTTTTCTGAGCTCCACTTTCGTTTGCAATTTTTATTTTATTTTTTTATCATATTATATGTACTATATCCAAACGAAATAAAATCATATCTCAGTGATTAATCTGTGACCGGTGTGATGTGACGAACATGGTGTTTGATACCGTGTTTTTAAAATATTTTTTTTAAAAAAAATATTTATATTTTAAAATAAAATATTTTATTTTTTTATATCATTTTTATATGTTTATATAAAAAATATTTAAAAAAATTATTTTAATATATTTATAAACGAAAAGTACTTTTAAAAACAACTGTAGAAAGAAGCTCTTGAACATCTAGATCTTATTTGACAATGCATTTCAAAAGTGTTTTTGAAAAAAAAATTATTTTTACTTTAACTTAAAAAATTTAGTGTTTTTAGATCATTTTCATGTATTTATATTAAAAATAATTTTTAAAAAATAAATTATTTTGATATATTTATGAACGAAAACAATTTCAAAAGAAACCATAATTATACTCTCAAACAAACATCTAGTAGATGATTAACAATAAAAGTTTGATATTAAAAGGTTTGCTTCCCTGTAATTTCATACTCAAATACTATAATTATTAATATATAACAACTAAAAATTTACATTGATATTAGTTTTAGAAGCTAGGATATTAGTTCAAAAAGATAGTGGCGGCAATGTATTTTAAAAGTATTTTTTAAAAAAAAATATTTTTTTATTATTTTTTTACTTTAAGTTAAAATTTTTTTAGTATTTTTAGATCATTTTCATGTATTTATATCAAAAATAATTTTTTAAAAATAACAAATATTATTTTGATGTATTTATGAACGAAAAAACTTTAAAAAACTACCATAATTATACTCTCAAATCGACACTTAATAAGTGATAAGTGGTAAGAGTTTGGGAATAAAATTTAAATTATTAATATAATAATTATTAGAAACTTATATAATTATTAATTCTATAATTCATAAAATTAATCGGAGACGTGAATAAAAAAGGCATATGGAATGGACCCATTTAAGCAGAACCAGGTGTCACCTGCCATAGGGAAATGAGAGGCTAAGATCTTTCTGTAAGATATTCCTTCAAAATCCAACGCCAAATATCTCCATGCAAAATGCTTCTGCCATGTTAGCCACCGCTATTTTGGTCTTAGATTTATCTACACCTTCGTTGTCTGGTTGGGTGGTGGTGGTGGTGGTGGTGGGTGTGGGTCGAGTGGGTCCTCTTGGTTTGCTTGCCATGGTGATGATCCATGTTCGGTCAACATCATGAATTTGTGGCTCGTGAAAATCTGTCAAATTTTCAATCCCCCCTTTATTGAGTTTTGACTTCCTTTTTCTTGTGCTTTTGCTTTATTGGTATTAATATTATTCCCCCCCGCATCTTTATATCAATTTCTTGACTTTATTAACCACGTATTAATAAGAAATTTCAAAGCTTTTTTTCATCTTTATATTAATCCTATTTTTGAAAAGGGTTTAAGTTATTTGATTACAAGGTTAGCTAGAATTATTTTTTATTATTGAAATAAAATCATTTTATGTTCTTAACTCAATACAATTGAGTTTTAATTAACTTGAAAACTAGCTCAGATTATAAAATCAGTTTCTAGATTAACCCATTTAACAAGAGAAAGTTAATAAGTATGTTTTTTTTGCTCCATTTTCTATATAAAAAAAATAATATCGGTGCTTAAAAGACAAAGATGACACCGTCATGTAATAGTAGAGTTCAAATATTATATTAAGAAAATCTTAAATATAAGACCTTTTTGTTTCAAAAATATTTTAAAAATAAATTTGAATTTTTTATTTTTATTTTTTATTTTAAATTAATTTTTTGATATTTTTATATCATTTCATGTACTAATGTCTAAAATAAATTTTTTAAAAATATTATTTTAATATATTTTTAAACTAAAAATATTTTAAAAAACAATCATGATTATATTCCTAAATAATCACTGATAACAAATATATATTAATACGGAAAAAAAAACTAAATATGCATCATTATATCTAAAACTAAATATGCATCATTATATCTATTTTCTCATTTTCTTTTCCTTTTTTTATTTTGGATGGCTCACCTTTTTCTCCCCCCACCTAATCTTCTTCTCCATGTTATCCTTAGTTTTTTCTTTAACAGGAACATGTATTGCCATCAAGGCTGATGGGCACAGGAGTTGAGAATCTCCGAGGTGAATGGGACAGCAAAAAAGGCAGATATCAAAACGCATCATGCTAGTATATCTTCCACGCTGTTCCTCACACTAGTACCTCGAACATGGACTTTCACCTTTTTGAAGTGGATTTAAATTGTTTTTATTTTAAAAAAGTATTTTATTTACATGGGATTTTAGCATTTTATATGGCTATCCTATCGCCTATTGGAGTATATAAAAGAGGGACAATCTAGATAGATTCCTCAAGGAGTTAATTCATTTCATGTTACAGTCTAGACTACATGGTGTTTGCAATGAGAATCCTTTGACTCCTCTGATACGAGTTCTGGGGCTTATATTATTGTATGACCATGATCTGGAGAGGTCATCCATAGCTAGTTTTGCATTTATATCCTCTGCAATTCACTTCGGATGTTGCATTAAGCAGACTTCTAACTTTCCCTTTTTAACTTTATGCGTGTTTGTGGTTAAATCATGCGTTTCAATCCTGCAGTTTTTTCGTATCCCAGTTCTTGCTTGTTTCATGCAGCAGATCGCATCCAATATTATTACCTTTGCATGCGTTCCAGCTTTGAATTTTCTTCACCAATGCTGGATTCCTGCATCTTTCAGAACATACAATGTACAACTGTGGCCAGCTTTTTACAATGAAAAAGCTATACATGTTCCTGTATGTGGATCGTTAGGGGCCAAGTTCATATGGAGATCTGAAAAGCATTTCCCACCCTACAAGTGAAACGGAGAAGGTTTTCTCATTTTCGTGGGACACAAAGGATTATTGCTGTGAAATCCAGTGATCAAATTCGTTCTGAAAAGTGGGTGGTTAGAGCTTTGATTTGTATACATCAAACAACAACAAGGGAATTGTCTCTTGTCTAGCTCTCTTAATTAATCGCTCATTCACTTGCAAGAAAGACATCTCATCGAACATCTGAAACCCTAATTTCACCAAACTTCGGTGAACTTTGCACTTTCCTATATGTGTGCGTCTATCTTACTCAACTAACCTTCCTTAAAAAAAACATGTCTTTAATGTAAGAATTCGCAAGTGTTAGAGATTATGGTGGGGTTGGTTGTGATAATTTCCTTTTTTTAATATATAATCCATTTAATGTACAAAATATCATTTTTTACATGAGTAAATCTTATTTTTCGAAAAACATATTTTATAGGTCAAGTGAACAAATAAAATCCATATTATTTCAAACTCTTACAAGAAGAGTATTTACTAACTCAAACATAAAACCCGTTGTACAAATCACATTAATTAATAATAAAATATTGTTTTTGCAAAACAAGTTTTATATTTTTTTTAGATCACCATATTCAAACGCATCGACTCCAAAACACACACTACATGAAATAAACAATACACACCTTCAAAATTATAGAAAAAAACAGAAATTTAGAGTTTAAATCATTTGATGATTGGGTTAATTCATGAGTCATTGATTAAATTTGAATCTATAATTTTTTATATAGAGAAATGTTTTTTTTTCTTTTTTATTTAATTTTTATAGTTTCAACCAAGTATAACTAGATAAATGTAAGAGATAATTTAAAATAAAAAAATATATGCTATAATCCCTAAGAAAACACGGATAGACTTCATCAAATTAAACAATTTAATAACTATAATTGTAAACACAATTCTTTTTTTCTATAATCATGGCTTGTCTTTCCAGGAAGCTCATGTGTTGCCTCTTGAGCTCGTATCTCTCATGCTCTTTATACATCGGGCTTACGAAGAGCAAGTTCTGATTTTAGTGTATTTTATTTGGTGAAATATACCGTTGACTTATTGCCCACCCTCTCAAATTGCAATTATCTTAGTATTTCTCCCTAAATTTAATAATTATGACTGTAAAAGAATAATATAAATCATATTCTAAAATTTTATCTATTAGCTTAAATTTTTAGGTGAGATGATTTCTTAATATGGTATCAGAGCCTTGTTGACCCAGCAGTCGTGAGTTCGAATCTCACCATCCTCATTATATTTGATAAAAAAAAAAAATCAAGTACAATGTGGACCTGTGCAAGTTTCAAGCTCAGAAAACTTTTACTTAAGGAGATGTGTTAGAGAATAATATAAATCATATTCTGTAACCTCACCTATAAGCTTAAACTTTTAGATGAGATGATTTCTTAACAATTACAATCCAAGTTTTATTTTTTAAATTGATTTTTATTAGAAATATTTTAAAATAATATTTTTTTATTTTTAAAAATTATTTTTGATATCAATGCATCAAAATAATATAAAAATATATAAAATTATTAAAATATATTTTTTTAAAAATCAAAATTAAAATAATAAAAACGATTGTCTTATAAACGATTCAAAAGGCCCATCCAAATTCAAAAGTAGATTTGGTCGGGTTTCACTGAAGGCTTGTTCAAAGACTTGCGTGGAAAAGGCGCCACCTGCTTCTCCTCCCCTGTTGTTTTGCAACGCTATCTCTGTGGGCTAAAAAAGGTTATATTCGCCGGCATATTCTCTTTCAATCTCGAATGATTCTCTTCCAAAGCCTCCGCCTGCCCAAACCCGTCACTCTTTCATGCATCACGCGCCACTCCTCTCCTTCCTTGACAAAATTTTCTCGTCTCTTGCTCTTGTTGTCATCGTCATCTCTCTCCCAAATCTTATTATATAATCAATAAAATCTCAGTTTTTAGGTACCCACATTTTCTTTACACCATGCCTTATCACAATTGTAAGAACATAAAAAAAAAACTAATAATATTTTTTAATGAGCATAGATAGCTTGCCTTTAATGATGTTTGAAAGTTTGATTGAGTTGTTTTTTAAAATATTTTTTTTTATATCGAAATATATTAAAATATATTTTTTAAAATATTTTTAATATTAATACTTCAACATAATTTAAAATTTTCAAAAAAAAATTAATCTAAAATAAAAAAATTAATTAAATTATTTTCTTATAAAATACAGTGTCAAATACATATATGAAAACTAATATAAAGATATTTAATCTGATATGTCAAAATTCAAGAAATCACGATTTTTTTAGTATAAATTTGGATGATTTTTTTAGTTTTATTTTCTTATATATATATATATGTATATATATAATTGAAAAAAATAAAACCCTAATTCAATCCCTAAACTTATATAACTACTTTCAATTGAGTCCCAAGATAAATAAAAAACATCTCTCAACCGGTCATTCAACAATATCAATTAATATTTCTCCATGTAAACCCTAATCGAGTAGCATCCAAGCAAAAGCATTAATACCAAATCCATTACTAGTCGCTATCACCCTCTCAAACAACTAAGACTCAATTGAGAAATGAGTAAAACTTTAAGGACTACTTTTAAGTTTTAAAAAAACACTATCACTACACAGTACACACGTATATATACAGGTATCCTTCCCGTTCCTCAAATCACAATTCCACTCAAGTGCTCTTAATTCCTCTTCAGTTAAAGAATCAAGCCTTAATCTGCAGCTTCTTAAGATCAAATCAATCAACAATGGCTACTGATACAGCCAAAATCTCTCAGCTTAAATCAGCTGTTGCTAATCTCAATCAAATCAGGTACTCTTCTTTCCTCCATTTCAGCTGATTATCAAAGTAATCACATTTCTTTAATGGATTGATGAATTAAGAGATCTGTTTTTCGATTCTTTAATCTGAATTGCGTGTTTTATCTCAGCGAGAGTGAGAAAACTGGATTCGTCAACCTCGTTTCTCGCTATCTCAGGTCATTCATTTTCCTTCCGTTATTTTTAAATTTGTTTTGTTGCTTGAAAATGAAAAAAAAAAAAATTCTTTTAGATAATTTTGATGTATTAGCACGTTCAATGTGATAAATTTTATTGATTTATTTTGGGGTTTGGATTTTTTTTTTCTTTGTTTGGATGATATGAGATATGGGATTTGAAATTTATTGAATTATTGCTATTAATTGTTGGTAATTTGTGTGGTAAAAGTGGGGAAGCGCAGCAAGTTGAGTGGAGTAAGATTCAGACACCTACTGATGAAGTAGTGGTTCCTTATGATACCTTGGCGCCAACTCCGGAGGGTAATCATTAATGATCCAAGTTTATTTTGATATTGTTTTTGGAGCTGAATCTGTGTGGTTATTGCTTAAAGTGGTTTCAATTTGTTGCAGATCCGGAGGAAACAAGGAAGCTTTTGGACAAGCTTGTTGTTTTGAAGCTTAATGGAGGTTTGGGGACAACAATGGGATGCACTGGTCCTAAGTATGTATAACATTTGCTTTGATGTGGACAATGCATTTTAATTTGTTAATCAAATCACTGCAAGGAAAAAAAGTGGCGAGTTTCAGATTAATGGGCCCCACTGTGGGCTTGTTGCTGTCTGTGTTGAATAGAACTGCCCTTTTGTTTGTGGGGCAGAACGGATGTTTTGGAGAGGTAGATGATGATGAGCTGGATTTATGTTGTTGTATTTTGCAGGTCTGTCATTGAAGTTCGTAATGGATTGACATTTCTTGACCTTATTGTCATCCAGATCGAGGTTAGTTTTTGTTATTTCTCGTGTTTTGATTTGATTTTGGTTACGTGAAACTAAATGTTAAGGTTGCTGCAGAATCTTAATAAGAAATATGGGTGCAGTGTTCCCTTGCTTCTAATGAACTCATTCAACACTCATGATGATACACAGAAGGTGCTTTATCCTTACTATCCCTGTTATATATATTTTTTCCTTGTTAGACTTTACTTGTACACTAACCTACTCTTTTGTCCAACTTAGATTATTGAGAAGTACTCGAACTCAAATATTGAGATTCACACTTTTAATCAGGTTTGTAATGCTACTGTTTGATCAGTTCTTTTAGATTCACTTTTCACGTTGCTGAAGGTGTGAAATCATAAATTTACACAGAGCCAATACCCTCGTATAGTTGTTGATGATTTTGTGCCATTGCCTTCCAAAGGACATACTGACAAGGATGGATGGTATGGTTTCTAATTCCTGTATGATAGCATCTGAAGTGCAATGCTCTTTCAGTCACTCAATTGTACCATTTTCCATGCGTCATCTTTATATATTCCAACAGATGCACTGTGGATGTTATAGATAAACTGCCTGTTTGAGAACTGAAGTGATTTATTTATCTAGCTGTACACATACATTTGCCAATAAAAAGCACTGAAATGCTTTTTCCCCTCTGTAATCGTAATATATTTAGCAACGGAGGCCTCTATGCTGTAAAACTTGGGTAGAGCCTGATCCCTTTTGAATTCCATTTAAGAAAGTTCTTGAAAACCCCTCCATTAACTTGTTTCTATGAATTTGTGAAGCTCCATTGGTCAATTTCACTCTTTACTTATTGAGTTTTATATAAGCTTTTCTAGTGATACATGACAAGGTTTACCTATTATGCCATCATCTGTTTACTGGAAATTGAGTGATGAATGTAACCTAGCTTAGTGAGTGGAGTTTGTGGATCATCAGCAAGTGAATGAAAGTATATCTCACTTGGAAGATAATGTACACCATGATAAATGCTAGCACATCTATGATGTTAGCTGTTGCTCTCAAAGATTTTGCTAGCAGATTTTATCTGATCAAGGTTGCTCACCACAAAAAGAGAAAAAAAACTTCTTCAGTGTGATACCCCATGAGCAAATTTTTAAAACTCAGATATGAATGCAAAATAAAACCTATACAATAGTTGGAATGGCATAATGCATGGAATTGGTTTGAGTGAATGGCCTAATTTATCAAAAAATCTTATTAAATATTCGTCTTCTTGCTTGCTCTAAAAAAAATGTATTTACTGGTGTTCTCTCATGTAAAGGTATCCTCCTGGACATGGTGACGTGTTCCCATCCCTAAAGAACAGTGGAAAACTTGATGCTTTATTGTCAAAGGTTGGAATTGTGACACAGCTTTTGATTTATCCTTGTAATACTGGTCTGTTAAATTCTTCTTATCCCTTCATGTTATATTTTCTCATTGCAGGGTAAAGAGTATGTATTTGTTGCCAACTCAGACAACCTCGGCGCTGTTGTTGATTTGAGTATCCTGATTTTGGTTTTCATTGTAACCTTCAACTTCAGGGATTTAGTTTTCTAACAATCTGTTCTAGTTTCATTGATGAAAATGCTTGGAATTGAAGTCTTTTAGCCAGCTATATCCTTGACTTAAGTGCTACAGAAATCTTAAACCATCTGATCAGAAACAAGAATGAATACTGCATGGAGGTACAGAAAGATGAATGCAGCCAGTTTTGATGAATTTATGGATTCAATTTTTTCTTCTTGTATTTGTGCTTCTGCAGGTGACACCCAAAACCCTGGCTGATGTGAAGGGTGGTACTCTCATCTCTTATGAAGGGAAGGTTCAGGTACACACCTCTCACCTAGTGCTAGCAACTCATTTCTTTCCTGCCTCGAGTTCAGTAGTCCAACAAAAGTGGATAAAATTCCAAAAAGACCTTTGCATAAATTATTCTAAATTGCACTTGCTTAACTTGCAAATGTTTGGGTTATGTTGACCTTGGAAGTGCTTTCATTTATCCTATCTGACATTTTTTTTGTTTTTTTCTTCTTCATCCTAAGTTTCAGTTTTGAGGTTACATATTAATTTTGCTCATGCTATGTTTGGTTTTTTCCTTTTTCTTTGGGAATGCAATCATGATGAGTTTTCTTTTCATGTAAAAACAGAGCATTACTTGTAACGCAGCCATTCACTTTATTTCCTCTAAAGCTCTAACAGCCATCAAGTCTCTCCTTCTGCCCCCTTAAATCAAATCCAACATTGAAAAAAGGAAGAAAAAAAAAGGCTTTTGGCACTGACTAATGTTTTTCTCCTTGATTATGTGGTGCAGCTCCTGGAAATTGCTCAGGTCCCTGATCAGCATGTAAGCTATGCTCTGATTCTTCCATTCTTAGATAATTTGTTCCTTTTGATTTCCCTGTCCTATCTCTATAATGGATAGCTGGCAGTGCCTTTTATCCAGATATATATGTCGATGATCAGTAGGCAAGGGATACTATTGAGGTGCTAGCATACAGTGTTGAGGTAAATGGCACCATTGGCGAAAAGGGAGATTTGCCCACTTTGAGGCTGCAGCATTTCAAACTGATCTATCCATTTCCTTAATCCATCTGCCATTTGTGAAGCAGTGTGCCTTGATGGAAATGGAATTAACACGTTTTAAGTATTTTTGGAGAATATCTTCAATGAGTTCATGCTAACTTAATTTTGTTTGAAACAGGTTAATGAATTCAAGTCAATCGAGAAGTTTAAAATTTTCAATACAAACAACTTGTAAGTTAACGTAGCCATCTATGCATTAATGATACTTTGATAATCTACTAACAATATATGTGATTACAGGTGGGTGAACTTGAAGGCAATTAAAAGGCTTGTGGAAGCTGATGCACTTAAGATGGAGATCATTCCAAACCCAAAGGTATATTGTCATTTCTTTCCTTTCATCTATTGTTTCTTTGTCTGCAGAAATGATGAGTT
This sequence comes from Salix dunnii, assembly GCA_015731905.1. Taxonomy (NCBI): domain Eukaryota; kingdom Viridiplantae; phylum Streptophyta; class Magnoliopsida; order Malpighiales; family Salicaceae; genus Salix; species Salix dunnii. The sequence continues at coordinate 15,109,061 of CM027675.1, read as the reverse complement.
TAGAATAGCTAATTATAATAATGTTGATCTCGCTTTCAGGAAGTGGATGGAGTCAAAGTACTTCAGCTAGAAACTGCAGCTGGAGCAGCAATTAGGGTACTTGTTACTCAAAATGATTTCCCAAGAAGCATTAGTGTTGAAATCAGAATTTTGATATAATATTTCTTCTCATGTCTACCAGTTTTTCGATCATGCAATTGGTATAAATGTACCTCGATCTCGTTTCCTTCCAGTGAAGGCAACTTCAGATCTGCTTCTTGTTCAGGTCGCTTCTTTTCTGTCGCTGTCATTGGGTCTTGATGAAGTGCTGAGACTTGTTTAACTCATTTTGTTGCCTCTTCTGCAGTCTGATCTGTACACTTTAGTTGATGGTTTTGTCATTCAAAATCCAGCTCGAACAATTCCTGCAAATCCTTCTATCGAACTGGGACCAGAATTTAAGAAGGTACAACATTGTTTTATAATTATTCCTAGGAGTTATATTTTTTTTTGTTTTATCAATTTTTTCCCCATGCTGGCAGGTTGCCAGCTTCTTGAGCCGATTTAAATCAATCCCTAGCATCATTGAACTTGATAGTCTAAAGGTGGCCAGTGATGTATGGTTTGGTGTTGGTATTACTCTCAAGGTATTACATGTTCTTTTTTCTTTTTGCTTTTCTGATGTTCGTTCTATAATCATGTCCCATTCTAGTATAATGCTGTTGGCGAAAATGATATAATTTGTAAGGCGGTCATATCCTGTTGTACTTGTGTCATGATACAAGCAACCGATAGGTGTTTAAAAAAAGGTCATTCAACTATTGTAGTCCCATGAAAATAGTTTCATACGAGGGAAAACTTGGAGAATAACTTTCCCATTGAAATTTTCTGAGGTTGCTGCTTTCAAGAGATGTCAGCTCTTATTTTCAAAAGTTCTGACTCTGGAGTCTGATCCCAATTCTATTTACTCACGACACTTCCAACCTCTTGCTAAAGACCTTTTTTACCCTGTGCTGATCATGCTACGATAACTATGAACAGACTCCACTTAACATCTTTTTTGAAGTATAACCATGGGGACAGATGGCAGTCTTTGACCGTGTACAGGCCTGTTAGTGACCGCTGAGCTCTACACCTGCCTTTGCGTTGACTTTCAACAACCTGCTGACTTCTTTACTTTCTTTATCTGTAACATGTGTCATGTAACTATTGTCTTGCTCTGTCTTTCTTTGGTTAAAAACCTTCATAACTGTCTCTTGCCGTTCTGCTGTACCCATCTCTGTAGGGAAAAGTGAGTATCGTGGCGAAATCTGGTGTCAAATTGGAAATACCAGATGGTGCTGTTCTTCAAAACAAGGTAAGTTACCAAACTTACTTAACATACTGCAACTAAATCTTTCTTCACATTGATTCAATATGGAGTTCTCTTTTTTCTCTCTCTCCCCAGGAAATCAATGGCCCGGAGGACATCTAAGAAGCTGCTTGGCGCAGCTATGTGGCAAGAAAAAATCTGAGCAGTCTTGTGTCCATGTTGCAATTATCTTTTATTTTGGTAGAACAATAAGAGATGAGTTCAGTTTGCAGTGTCTGAATTTTGAAACTATCTAGCAGCATATGAAACCTAACTTATAATATATAATTATATATATGCGGGTGTAAAACTGCTACATATGAATATGTGGAACCGCATGGTCCAATTTTTGGTTCAATTATCCATCACTTTTTCGGATATTAAAAGTATCTGCAAATTTATTACCTCATGGAAACTTTGGTCAGCGTCAAGACCTGGTATTTCCATTACTATTTCCAGTAAGAGGTCCGAGGAAGGGGTGGAGTGGGGATCTTAAGATGGAGACGAGCCACCTTCCATGGCGGAATCCGATATCTGTTGAGTTTCTTAATGGGATTTTGAAAATGACTTTTCTTGTAGCCTCTTGATATTATAGAAATAGAAATAGAGAGAGGATATTAATTTAAATTTAGATAAAAAATGCAAAGAAGAAAATGCATAAAAAAGGTATTAATTAATCTTTTTTTAATAAAAATAATCTAAAACAAAATAAAAAACTAAAGAGGCTATGCATTATTTTATCTAATGCAAAGTAAAAATAAAGAATACATAAAAAGAGAGTATTAGTTAAAAATATTAAATATAATAATAATAGAAAAGATTGGGTTTAAAGCTTGAGCTAGGAAATGCAGGCTTTTTAATTTTATTTTTATTATTTTTGATATTAACATGTGAAAATGATATAAAATCATAAAAAAAATTAATGTTTTTTTTTTTTAAATAGTTTTGAAAAACCGTGACAAACACCTTAACACAAGAAAGAAATCAATGGAAAATTCCTAAATCCTTAGTTCTCATCAGTTAGCTACAGCAACATTGTGTGTGTGTGTGTGAACCAGCAAACAAAATAAAATATCCCCATTATCCATCAAAGAAAAAAAAAGGATTACTGTATTTCACTTGAACGCAAGACTACCATCCTCGAGATAAAATGTTTCAAAACAATTGAGCTGACAGCCAAGAGTTAACAGAAACGTCGAAGCTGATTATTTTTCCTGTGTCAGTTCCCTGGCAGAATCATATGATAGATAACTAAAGTATTACCCACAGAATCGCCAAAGCTCAATCCAAATTTGAGCAATTCAAAGCCGATTTAATTTTCATAACAGTGGTGCTGATGAGGGTATTCACTGCTGCCACAGATTTCATGTTGAACTCTGTGGAGGGTGAGGAATTGGGGCCAGAGACCAGAATCTGGAAGGATATTGTGAGAAGTGAACCTCCTGAGTTTGACCCGGTAGAACTGATGGAGCTAGAACTGTTTCCTCTTATGTCCATACGGCCGTCGCCAGATATCACAAAACCTGAAGGAAGTATGGGAATGATTGACGAGCCTTCACCACTTATCGCCACGTTCATGGCTGGAATACCTACTGGAGCGTAGACCATCATTGATACTGAAGAGTCGGTGCAGCTCTCTTGCAGTATCAACATGTTGTTCTCAGAAGGAATGAAAGGCTGTTTAAATTTGATAGACAAAAAAATCAGTAAACTTGCATTGATAAACCTTCCGAGAATGAATCGAGACATGTTATATTAGGGATTTCAGCTATTTTTTACACGCCATAATAGGAGAGAAAGGACTAGGAATTACCCGAATAATGGATATGCAGTTCCCTGGATCAGCCCCGTTGGAAATGCGTGAAACCTCATGCACAGGATTGCCATTTGACAAAATATCCCACTGTTGAAGACAATGAAAGGAAATGCTAATTTTTCCATTTCTGTAAACATCTAAATGTGCAAAACATGTATGTATCTATTGTCACAGAATGAATCATTCGTAAACCTGATTTCGCGATTTCTCGGCTTTGAAGAATTCAAACACGTTCTGAGGTGAGAGAGGAAGCCAAAAAGAAGTAGCAGCACTAACAACCGTGCCAATCGGCTGGCCTTGTTCTTCATTCTTACGAATAGCCACCCGAACCCCACTATTGTTCCCTTCAGACAATTGACGGAAATCCAGTTTTCCTGACATAGCCAGGCTTTCACAGAAAATCTTCACCATCCTGTGGGCTAGGTTCGCTATGCTCTTTCTACCCTCAGGTGAAGTGACCACTGAGAAAATGGAAGATTTTAAAGCAGCAATATTGCATAGATTGGGAGTCAGAGAAAAAGAAAGGCAAAAAACTGATTATCGTTACCTCCTCCGAGTTCTCGTGGAGGCACAATGGTAGAGAAAGCGAGCCTCTCACAAATCCTATGGAGACTAGCGATCCATCTTTCTGCCCCATAAGCAGAACCACCACAAATGAGATCTCGGTACAGGCGGTGAGTTTGAATCCTATCATCCACTTCCACCTGTTCTACCCATATTACCTACCAAAGTTTGCACGATAAGAAATTATTGTCAGGCAAGTTAAGATATAATGTTACGATAATGATTCCATGCTAAATTGGGAGTACAATTTTTAAGTCATCATCATTGTAGCTCATGGAGACGCATACAAATGCCTGCTTATGACAGAAAAAGATCATAAATGATATTTAGCACCTAGTAATGAAAAAATTGTTATCATATAAATGAGGTCCTGCAGATGTGCTTGTTTTAGATATTGCTTCCTGGAAAAAAATAGAATGGTCATGCTCAATTATTGATATGATCATTACACTAAATGCAGTTACTAATCAAATCTTGTCGTTTTGTGTTTCAAAACACAGTTAAAAAACTTGAACTTTTATATTTAATTTTGCTTTAAATTACCTTTTTGAGGTGCAATGATCATGCTCAATTATTGATATGATCACGCTAAATGCAGCCACTAATTAAATCTTGTCGTTTTGCATTTCAGAAACACTTTTATAAAGCTTGAACTTTTATATTTATTTTTGCTTTAAATTACCTTTTTGGGATGTAATGATCATGCTCAATTATTGATATAATCATTACACTAAATGCAACCGCTAATCAAATCCTGTCTTTTTACATTTCATAAACACTTTTAAAAACCTTGAATTTTTATATTTAATTTTGCTTTATATTACCTTTTTGGGGTGTAATGATCATGCTCAATTGCTGATATGATCATTACACTAAATGCAACCGCTAATCAAATGCTGTCCTTTTGCGTTTCATAAATACTTTTAAAAAACTTGAATTTTTATATTTAATTTTGCTTTATATTAACTTTTTGGGGTATAATGATCATGCTTAATTATTGATATGATCATTAAACTAAATACAGCCACTAATCAAATCTTGTTGTTTTGTGTTTCATACATGTTTTTAAAAAAACTTGAACTTGTATATTTAATTTTGTTTTAAATGACTTTTTTGGGTTGTAACGATCATGCTCAATTATTGATATGATCATTACACTAAATGGAGCTGCTGATCAAAGCTTGTCGTTTTACGTTCTAGAAATACTTTTATAAAACTTGAACTTTTATATTTAATTTTGTTTTAACTTACCTTATGGGGGTGTTTTTAGATTGATATGTTTACGTTAAAAATAATTTTAAAAATATAAAAACATATTATTTAAAAAGAAACAAAAAACACGTTAAAACAATCGTTACTATATTCTCAGACACCCTTTAAAGCTCACCAGGAATCAGCCCTAATCTAACAAGAACGGCATGGTTGATATAGGATAATCAGCTCTCAGAAGTGCTGCTTGCTCATTCATATGAAAATTTCTGATATAGAGATGCAGTAACTAATAATCACCTTGGAAAATCCATCAGCCATGTCTTGGATCATGCATCCAGAAGGAAGCCGCCAAGCGCAGGAAGGGGAGCCACTTTCTTTCAAGTAGTCATAAGATACATCTGCTATTACCCATTGCCCAGGTTTGAGTTGCTGGCAAAGGCGAAGGAAGTAGAATTCCCTGGTCGGAACCAAGGGTGATAGTATGTGCATCTGCTCATACATCTGCATTTAACCTCTTCAAATCAATACACAACTCATGTTTTAACAAAAAATAAGGAATTCTGGAAATAGTTAGCAACTTAACATACCATCTGCAACGAACCATGTCGGTTCCCTTCTGTTCCAGCTTGAAGTACTTGGATTGTTCTTGCTTCGGTAACAATTGTCGGAAAAAGATCCACCCATTTGTTCTGTGAACTCAAAGTATATAGTTAAACTTGTTTCCTCTTTAGCAGAATATTATCTGATTTTACAGTATGGAAACTAACAGACAGTATGGAGCACTAACCGGATCCAAAAACATGTCAACCAGGTCCATTCCAGGCATGGTCACTGTTGCCGAATCCTTGGATGATTCGACACGAGCATTGCAACTTGTGAAGTGAGCGGCCCTGGGGTAAAATTTCTCATAGGTGGTCTGATCAAGGATGAATCTTCCATCAGATGGAGACTTGATCCAAAGAGGCTCATTTACTCCCAAAAGTCTGATCAACTCATCCATCGCGCCGGCAGCAGTCTCAGCCATGAGTACCTTTTCCACATCTGGATTCCGTTCCAGATCACTCCTAGGGTTTCCCATCCTTTGATTCTGGACAAATGTTGGCAATGCACTTTGTGAAGATCCAGCGCCAGACGACAACAAAGCAATATGTGACTTTGGTTTTCCGATACACCTGGCAAGAAGGCTGGATACTTTTTCATGCTGCACAACAATCATATATATGCAGTCATCTTCAAGAACTGTTATGCATCATTGAAAAGAAAAAGGGTATGAGGTAATGTTTAGAAAGGTAATTAAAAAGATCCAAACTAGCCTCTTCTCTCAATCTAGCATTTTCCTGCCTCAGTTTCTGCAAATGAAGTTGGCGTTCTTCTTCTCCGAAAGGAGGGCCTCCACAAGCTGGGCAAATCACGTTTTTCATTGCCTCTCTGATTGCAAGATTTTCACAATGAATCCTCTCATTTTCTGCCCGAAGAATTGAATTACCTGATCGTTCACTTTGCGCCTTCGAAATGAATCAGAAGGTGTAAGAGCATCAGTTTATTATTAAGAGATACAGTTTATTCAAACGCAAGCTTAGACTGAGAAATCATGAGTACCTTCGCCTGCGTCCTTCTGTTCTGAAACCAGAACTTGATCTGTCTAGCCTCAAGGCCTAGCTCCTTACTCAACTGACGCCGCTGTTTTTCATCCGGATGAGGACATTCCTTGAAAAAGCTTCATCAGAGCAACAAAAACACATTATTTTCAACACACAGAAGATGAAGATAGGGGAAGGAAGGACTTTCTGAAGAAACATCAAATATTCTTACAAGATGCATATAAAAACTCTGACATTAGCAATTAACCAACCCAAGTAAATTAATCAAGGAAGCAAAGAAGCCAAACATCACAATCAGGGGCAAACAAACACATTGGAAAATTAACTGATAAATAAAATAGATTCATTATGTCAAGTGAAATGACTGAGTCCAAAAGCCACTCAACTGTGCGTTTACAAGACCATATATCTATACCAACTAAGATTCAAAGGCAAATTAACCCTAATCAAGCCCTTACCAACAAAGAGTAAACCAAGAGAGAAACACAAGAAAAAAAGAACATCAAAAAGATATATATTGATTCCCTCGTGAACGTCAACGAAAGCTCCAGAGTCATAATAAATGGATGGAAAAAATAGAAATCAAACCTATCATATATGAAGGACATAAATTATAGTTCTTGTTAAGATAAATTCATTGACAATTTTATAATACTTTTCAAGCTGCTGAATCTGTTGACAACTATGGCGATGGAAAGCCTTCTTTCCCTTATTTCCAGAGTTGAAAGCTCCATGTTCATCACCAGAATCACCTCCATTGTTTCCCATTTGAAGCTCCATTTTTTCTCCCACTCTCAAAAAATTAACTCAGGCTAGTGATGTAATGAACGCTCTGTGATTGTATATCAGATACTTCGCATATATAGCTCAACGACACGTACGATTCCAAACAAGGACAGAACATGAACACCAAACCATCCCTATAAAGAGATATCCGATTCTTGGGTGTCTACTGTTTTAGGTATATTATTTTTATGAAAAACGAAAAAAATCTTCTGTCCATGAACTACATTATACGTTACAGGAAAAAGCAACACGCAGGTCAGCAAAACTCGTGGTTTTCTAGATATGCTTGCATGAAAAGCTACCATATATGGGATTGATACAAATGGTTTGTATCCATAACCCAAATCCCCTCCTTAACATTTTGTCAACCTTCTATTTTAGCTGACCTAAAAACTAGAATGGTTTTACTAGTTAATTGTGTGTGTTAATGCAGTGTATAGTTATTTTTAAAAATATTTTAGATTTTCTATTTTTATTTTTTAACATTAATATATACAAAATTTAATATTTTTCAAGAGAAAAAACAGTTTAAAAAGCATTCACCCACAAAGCTAACTCTTTCTTAGAGCATGTATAAATAAATAGTTTAATTTTAATTTTTAGTTTAATACGTATAAATTAAAAAACATTTTTTTTTTTTGTCATAGTTTGCCAAGATTCTTTGTAAATGTTTTAAATGCTAGCAAAAACACAGCACAACTATTAAATGGCCTAGCTCTTTATTTGTGGTGCTTTAGATCATATAGAAATTGGTGGAACCAACTCAAAAACCTTAGATAATTTTTTTTATTGGATTCAAGTTTTAAAATTAAATTTCTTTAATTTAATAGGTTGATATGTGGAATACATCATTAGAAATCTATTTAATAATAACTAATATGAATATTGGATCAATTCTTCTTTAAGGAGATAAACTATTTCACTCCCTTTTTATGATCCTTTTTCTCACCTGATAAGGTAGAGATTAATCAACAGCTTGTCATTATGAATATATTACCTATAAAAACTTTTCTCCACCAATAAAGTATGCTACAAGTGAATGATATAAGTTGTCATTTTTTTAATAAGGAAACTTAGTCTATATACCATATTTTACTTTATTTTGAGATAATTTGACAATTATGATCTCGAGTGGTGGCATGGTTAAGTTAACAATGTATATTACTAAAATTTGTAAATGATTTTTAATTATTGCGACAAGGAATGATCTTGGGATCTACATGAAAAAAGTTTAGTCTTTGTTTGGTTCATTTGGAATGCTCATTAATCGGGGATACACCACAAAATGAGTGGTTTTTTTAGAAACTTCACCTTTAATAAACATTTAGATAGAATAAATGGTGAAGTCAGTGATATCCAAATTGGATATGGGCTGATTTAAGTTTTGAAAAAATAAAGTAAATTTATTTATATAGCCGAAACGGCATGGATGAAGGATTTCTAGTATATTTCGGCTGGTATTTGATCGATATTTTCGAAATACACCGAAATTTAAACCGAGACGAAATTAATCTTGTTTTGTCTCGTTTTTTTTTGTGGTACGAAATGTTTCAGGTATCTCGGCCGAAACGAAACGAATTTGATAACCTTGACTGCAAATGGAAAACCTGAACCCTCAAGGTGTTTTAAGAGACCATGAAAGAAAAAAAAAAAATGGTTTCTTTTCTTATTACACATGTATTGGAGAATACAATGAAGCTAAGGTTTTGACAATTCAGAAGAGGTTCTAGTTTTGAGTAATGATTATTGTTATGCTTCCTCTAAGGTTCGGATTGTCAAGTCTGATTTATATAATGTAATTATTTGGAAAAGATAAAACATTATTGTATGACCATAATAACTACAAGGTGATTTAAATGACATCTCGAATGCCTATCTCAATCTTTCTCTAGTAAATTTTACTCATATTTATAGAGAAATTAACCATGTAGTAGATTATTTGACGAAATAAAAAGTTCATAAAGAAATTATTTTTATATTTATATTTTGGTTTGCTTATGTTAAGTGAACAAGGATGATAGTTTAAATTTGCATGGTACTTGTTTCATTTTGTATATTTGTTAGCCTATCTTATATATGCCCATGCTCTCTATAACTAATAAATCAATAGACTAATAAAAATCTTATATATATATATATATATATATATATTAAAAGTATTATTTTAATATATTTCTACAAAGAAATTAATTTAAAAATAAAGTACAAAAACAAGATATATTTATTTCTTTGATTTTTATTCGTGACATAGACATTTCCTCCCGCGTATTTCTTTAGGAATTTTAATGCCATGTCTTTGTGTTAGGTGGAATAGCGTGGTAGGAGAGCACCACCCACAAAACGATTGCCCATCATTCACACTGTTATTACAATAAGGGTATCATGCTTTTTAATATTATTATTAATAATAAAATGTTTGTTTTCTTTCTTTTTTTTTAAATTTTTTTATATAATTTTGGAATCAACATTTAATCGTTACTTTGTAATTTTTGATCCCATTATTTTTAAAAAGTACATAATATAAAATAAAAATACATTTAACTGATAAGAGAGAAACAAAAATATAAAATAAATTATAATGAGATATATTTATATTTTTTTTGTTTTTATTATTTTTATCATTGATAGTAACCAAACATGCATGGTTATCAGATTAAATGGTGTTGTTATCGGGTGTGTTTGATACTATATTTTAAAAATATTTGAATTTTATTTTTTTATTTTAAATTAAAAATTCTTGGTGTTTTTAGATCATTTTCATGTGCCGATATTAAAAATAATTTTTAAAAAATAAAAAAAATTATTTTAATATATTTCTAAATAAAAAATATTTTTAAAAATAATCTCAGCTACACTCGTAAACATGCACTATACTCAATCTAGAAAAATAAAACAGGATTTATATTTGCCATGATTATGGTTGTGACCCTTTGTTTTTGTGGTCCGACACTTTATTAGGTTTCCACTCCCAACCACCACGAGAAAGGAAATTAGCTCAAGGTAAATGGTGGAAATGACGAAGGGAGGTTGATGAATTCAACTCAATAATTATTGGCACAAAACCTATATTCAATTGACGTGGAAATTAATAAAAAATTAATTATGAAAAACATTATAAAACCAAAGAGATTTTTTTAATTGTAGTTGGAATTTAAATTGATTTTTATTTTAATTTATTCTAGTTAATTCAAATTAACCCGGTCAACTTAGACCGGGATAATACATCGATATTTTTTATTTTCTCATGCTAAAAAAGACAAAAATTAAACGTAGTTAATAATTTTGCCAAAGAAAGAGAGGCGGAGAATGTTAGGTTGGCTAGATGTGTAATTAAAAAACAACACAAGGGCAAAGTGATTAGGAGTGCATAACACTCCCACGTTGAATGTACTTAAACCAGTTCCTCCTACCTCGTGTCTTAGCTCTCCTCTCTGTCTCGTTTTCCTTCTCTGCTCAATTCACGGGAGGAGAAAGAAAGATAGAAAGACGATATAAAAGTTTCAATCTTAAAAAATCTTTGACCTTCCTCGAAAAACAAGACAACATAACAATGGCTTTCGAGAAGATCAAGGTTGCTAACCCCATTGTTGAAATGGACGGTAAGGTTTTTGTTTCTTACTCGTTTGACGATCAAATCAATTTTATCTGTGTTTTTCTTGTTCTTGACGAGTGAAAATCTAGATTTTGACTTGTTATTAGTTATTTAGTAGTGTTATGAAATGAGCATCTTTGCTTTCGTAAATTCATGAAAGTTCGGATCTTTACGTTTCGTTGTCCAAAATAGTTGGTGGGGCATGGCTAGGATCTGATTTTGACTGATCTCTTCATATGAGATCTGTGTTTTATTGGAAACTTAATTTATTGATTACAAAGACAGTCCTTCCGCCCCCCCCCCCCCCCCCTCTATTTCTCATGATATGCTTGTTTGTTATTGTGATGACACAGGAGATGAAATGACCAGAGTTTTCTGGAAATCAATAAAGGATAAGGTGATTTTAATATTTGCTTGCACATTTATGATTTTGGATTGCCGGTTGATGAAGGTTTGATTTAATTTGTAATGCTGCTTTTGATGTGACGATGCCAGCTTATTTTCCCATTTTTGGAGTTGGATATCAAGTACTTTGACCTCGGCCTTCCTCATCGCGATGCCACTGATGATAAAGTCACTATTGAAAGCGCAGAAGCTACTCTTAAGTGAGTATTTTGGACATTTCTATATAAATTCCTTAAGATATAAATTTTTTTTATGTATAAGCTCCTAACATTGATCGATCCTTCTGTTCATATTCTTGAGTATTTTGGTGTGCATATTAGGTTATTAGTATTAAACTAGTGAAGGTTTGATCGTACTAGGGCCTGATTTTATTCAAATTCAACTCTTTCTAGGTACAATGTAGCAATCAAGTGTGCAACTATTACTCCAGGTATGCATTCATTTCTTTTGGGATGAACATTGACCTAATGAATTTAGGTTCATATGGCAATAGTTTTTTCCCCTAAAGTATCCATACACAAATCTTATATTCAATGTGGAATTGACAGATGAAGCTCGTGTCAAGGAGTTTGAATTGAAGCAGATGTGGAAGAGTCCAAATGGAACAATTAGGAACATTTTGAACGGTCAGTGGAGTTGCACTTGAGGCAGGCTATGTGTCTAGGTAAAAAATCTTTCATTTTCTTCTCCAATAACATCTTTCTTTTATGCAGGTACTGTTTTCAGAGAACCAATTATCTGCAAAAACATTCCCCGCCTTGTCCCAGGTATTTCCATTTTTCTTAATATAGCAGCTCAACACTTTCTGTGGTGGACCGCGCTTTAATGATCGTTGCTGTTCTCAGGTTGGACAAAGGCAATTTGCATTGGAAGACATGCTTTTGGTGATCAATATCGAGCAACTGATGCAGTCATCAAAGGAGCTGGCAAACTCAAGCTAGTGTTTGGTAAGCTTTTTTATTGACTCATTTTTTTTTCCAGGATTGTAATGAATAATTTCCCTTTTGCTGGTCTTTTCTTATTTATCTTTCAATCTGCAGTGCCAGAAGGACAGGATGAGAAGACAGAATTGGAGGTGTACAACTTTACAGGTGCTGGTGGAGTGGCGTTGTCCATGTATAACACTGACGAGGTACAACTCTGCAAATTCTCCAATGTGTCTCATGTGCTGAAATTCAGGACAATTAATTTTCTTTTTAATTCTTGAACCTGAAATGCAGTCCATCCGTGCTTTTGCTGAAGCTTCCATGAACACTGCTTACCAAAAGAAGTGGCCACTTTATCTCAGCACAAAAAACACTATCCTTAAGAAGTACGATGGAAGGTATGGCACTTTCATCACTCTGTATACCTTTTAGAACTTTATGCTTGGCTTTCATAAACCTATCTGCATTATCTTTTGGTTATTTAGTTGATGTATCATTGAGTGGTGTTTTTCCCCCCTATTAAATGAAGATTCAAGGACATCTTTCAAGAAGTCTATGAGGCTAACTGGAAATCAAAGTACGAGGCTGCTGGAATATGGTGGGTAACCTAGTGTTTTTCACATAAAATGATGTTTGTTTTATCTGCATTTGTAGTTATCAATAACTTTGATGGTTGAATTGTAAGGTATGAACACCGACTCATTGATGATATGGTTGCATATGCTCTCAAGAGTGAAGGGGGTTATGTATGGGCATGCAAAAACTATGATGGAGATGTGCAGAGTGATTTCTTGGCCCAAGGTATGTGAAACAGATCGTGAACACCTGGAACATTCAGCACACCAAAGCTTTCAGTGTGTTTCTATTATCCCTCAGAATTGGGACTGAATCTGGCTGCTCTATTAATCATTCTTCTTTGTAGCATTCGGTTCTGGGCATTGAGTTCGGTACTGATACCAGGCTGTATTTTTACAGGTTTTGGTTCTCTTGGCTTGATGACCTCTGTATTGGTATGATTGTAGACCAACTTTCTTGTATTATTTTTTCAGTTGCTGTGTGCTTCATTTTTTATAATTGTCTCTGTTCCTCTGCATTCTCCCTGTAGGAGTAATGCTCTTTCTGTTAAAGAAACTGTCTTCCTTTTCTCCTCATAAACTTCTTTTTACATGCATTAGGCATTGGTCTAAGCAATTTTTAAGTTTCCTTAATTTTCATATGCAACAGTTAAAGCGTGTGAGCTAACTAATATTTAGTTACAAGGAGTAGGTTAGTGCCAGTGTGGGAGGGAGTGATTTGCAGAAACATCTAAGAGATTAGCATATTATTTGCACTCACTTCACCATCATCTTTGACTTTGTGGAATCTGGTATGGTTCAGGTGTGCCCTGATGGAAAGACCATAGAGGCCGAGGCAGCCCATGGTACAGTTACTCGGCATTACAGGGTTCACCAGAAAGGTGGTGAAACCAGCACGAACAGTATTGCCTCTATTTTCGCTTGGTCAAGAGGACTTGCCCACAGGTATATATTTATGATTTCACCAATCGACACTATTGGTCTTGAAGCATCTATGAATGCTGGAAGCAGTGGCCAAGAATTGAAACAGTTTATTTTCTTTTTTTTGCCAGGGCGAAGTTGGATGACAATGCTAGACTCTTGGACTTCACTGAGAAACTAGAGGCAGCTTGCGTTGGAACTGTGGAGTCTGGCAAGATGACCAAGGATCTCGCATTGCTTATCCATGGATCCAAGTAAGCATCATCATTATAACAGTGCTTTCTGAATGTTATCAATGTTTATGCTCTACTTAAGTGTATAATAAATATTCTTCTGTGTGGTACAGGGTTGGTAGGAACCATTACCTCAACACTGAAGAGTTCATTGATGCTGTGGCCGAGGAGCTGAAAGCCAGACTTTCTATCAAGGCATAATTGTATGTGATGTTCACCAAGTGAAGCCAAGCTTGATTCGAGCTTCTTGTTGGAAAGAAATAAAAGGAGAGGGAAGAGGGGGGATGATTAGAGTATCCATGGATCTAATCAACAAAGCTTTATTTTTCCTCTCACCAATCTCATGTTTGATTTAGCTTTATATCATTTCAATTTGACCCTTTTTTGCCAACAACTTGCTATAACGTGTTTTTAATCACATTCTCTGCCTGCTTACTTGCGCTTCTTCCCTTCATTTCATTCTCTCGGAAGGAAAGCAAATGACAGTGATAGCCAATAATATGTTGTCGACGAAAGTACGAGCTACAGAGGGAATGTGACGTGTAACCCTACTTCTTTTTATTATTAAATAAACAAATTTGATGCAGTTTTTTTCCTCAATTTTTTTAAATCAAATAGAAAAAAATCCTAAGAAATGTAGCAACGCTTACAAGTATTAAATTTATATTTTTTTATTTTTTTTTTATATATAGTTTTGATGCTCTAATATTTAAATATGTTCCCATAATTTCCTTGTTTCTTAACATTAACATGTTCCCTCACTGCAACGCTTACAAGAAATTAGACTAGGCAGGCACACCGAGCCTCAAGATGATCTTTGCAAGCAACTAACTGTTAGGCTAAAAACATGTTTTAAAAATACCTAGAAGCTGTGTGTAGCAACAGTTCAGGACTCTCCTTTCTCATAAAAAGGATTAAAAGTTCAAAAGCAAGCGCTAATTTACATCTGTATCTATACATATGTACGTATATGTTCACTTGCTAAACCGTGCTCTAGTCTTTATATCAAATATAAGAGCAACGAGGGAGCCTGCCAATCTTGAATTATTTTCTGAACAGCTTATTAATTTTTTTTGATCAACGAATTCAGGGCATTATTATATTATAAGATGGGGAGAGAATGCTTGCATACTAGCGTGGGCTGGCTGGATTGTATGTAAAGAAGACCACAACATGCTGCTTTCTGGTGCTCCATGAAAGGGGACAATCACCTAGAAAAAGAAGATCAGATCGAAGATGTGCAGGTTATGGTTTTGGCTGTAGTTTACTAGCTAGTGGTATAAGGTTTAAACCGTGGAAAACACTGAAAACCAAAGACTCTTCATCTTTTTTGTAAGTGGTTGGTCGACCATATAGGCATTGAAAGGTCTTTTATTATTTAAAACAGTTGTTGGCACATGGTTTACAAATAAACCGCTTCCTGAAATATATATGGACTATAAGTATTTATAAACCAAAGACTCTTCCGACCCGATAATTATAAGGTTAGACCTGTTCCAACAATTTGACGAGGTCCTCGTTCACCTGTTCTATCCTGTTAAAAGTTCACGAGGAACAATGGTGAACCCTCTAATAGAGTTAAAAGAGATGTTCTCGAAGACCATGATATTCAACTCTATTAACCGAGAACAAATTTTTTTATATGAGAACCAAACTGTTTTCCAAATAGCCCTTTCCACTGACCGCAAATGGAACTGACATTATTTTATTTTATTTTGTGTTGGAAACAATCAGCAGCACTAGGTACAAAGAGGATGGGTACCGATAAGTAAAGTTTTGAAAAAAGGCCATTGATCATGACTTTTATTACATCCATAAGCTCAAATGGATTGGGGAAAAAAACTGAGTAATTACAATTAGTGTTAAGTAATAATTTTATTTTAAAACTTTCATTAATATGATATCAAAATTTTATTAATTTAACGATCATAAGTTTGAATCTTATCACTTTTATTTTATTTAATAAAAATTAAACACAAGATAATATAGAAATGTGTAAGTTTAAGGCTCAAAGTGATTTCACTTGAAAAATATGTTAAAAAATAATCATATTCTGAGACCCACCTAAATAATTTAAGATATTAGAGGATGATTCTTTAATAAATAAAGTGAGAAACGATGAAGGGTAGAATGACTAATTAATTTTTTTTCCACAGGTGCTCAAGTCGTTTATGCCAAATGTCTGATGTGTTCTTTCTCCGACAAGTGTTAAAACATAAGATTTGGTAATAGGAGATATCTTCGGCATTAGATAGCCACCATCCTGATATTTATCGTGAAGAAAAGTTATCCACATGTTCCAATCCTTCACAAGAAAATAAAATAGGTGAAGTTCAAGGTAAATATTGTTTGGATGAGTAAAATTATGTACGGAGATTAAGTTCTTGTAAATACCAGGAACACAATAACTATTTGCTAATAAAAAATATTTTTGTCAATAAATCATTTCAACTAAAAGTTTAAGTTATTATGTAAGGTTACAGAATATGATTTATATTATTCTCGAACATCCCTTTCAAAGTAAAAGTTTTTTGGACTTGAAACTTGAACATATTCATAGTACCAAGATTTTTATCAAATAAAATAGCGATGGTAAAATTCATAATCATAATCACTGAATTAATCTAGCTCTGATATCATATCAAGAAACCACCTCAACTAACAGCTTAAAATGAGGGAAGAGTAAAGGTTTTCCTCCTCCTCTGTTAATATAATTAATTGCTGTTTTCCCTTTAAGAAATGAAATGAGCTTCTTCTTCGTGGATGTAGGCAGTTGCTGAACTAGTCAAGAGTTAGGATTGACTATATTTAAAATTAAAAAAATTAATATTTTATATCATTTTAAATAACTAGCTTTTCATACCTTTCTCTTCTTTTTTCCTTTTTTCCTCTTATTAATTGGTGGAGAACAAAGTTAGGAGCACGTAAGAGCACCATGATCATATTTCTGGGGCATGATATGCTTTTTTAAAATCGAACCATGTGTTGAGAATGTGGAAATATGCGGCAACCATGCATGGAAGTCCAAGTTCGTTGAGCGTTGAAGATCAAAGATGGCTGCCATTGTTGACATTGTCAGAGTTTTCAGCATCATTCATGCCTGAGAATTGCCTGAGGGAAGAGTAGAGGTTTTCCTCCTCCTCTGTTAGTGTAATTAATTGCTGTTTTCCCTTTAAGTAATGAAATGAGCTTCTTCTTCGTGGATGTAGGCAGTTGCTGAACTACTTTAAGATATTGTGGCTTGTCACTGCGCATTTAATCAGACGATCCTAACAACTAGTATCGTGGTTTTGGGAAGCAAACATTAAAACAAAGGTCGGCAGAGCATGCGCCTTATAATATGCCTTCGTCTCAGGATAAGTTGACCTAATCCTGAATACCAATGCTTGCTCGAATATCCTAACCCGATAACCTGACCCGATCGACCCACCAACCTAACATGCCAGTAGCTAGCTAGTACATCGATGTGATGTTAGTGTGGTATCATCAATCCCACATCAGCCCCACATCAGCTCGGGTCCCATGCCGCATTAGCGAGCCGAGCTACTGAGCCGAGGGTAATGTTCCATTGTGATTGATATTCTACATGCGTTGGATTTGTTATTGAATTTGAGCAGTTCATTGTGCCAAATTTATTCTGATAAATTATAGCCATCTGAAATGCATTACGCGCAGTCCTCAACTGGTTTCATCAGGTAGTCTGATCATTCTGGATGCAATCGAGTGGTCTGATTGTCGAGATTTAGATTAAAAAAATAATGGTGGGTCAAATTTACAAGGATTTACTTTAAGTGGATCACACATGGAAAGGCATTGCCTGAAATAAGACCGACCGACCACCTCGGTGAATGATGGTGCTTACGATCGAGGAAGTAAGGTATCCAGAAAACAAAGGTTGTTCGAATGATCAACAGTTCCATGACATAGAGTTTTGAATTATATTTGTGCAGACAGATATAGTGGTGAGCTTGAGATCATGTGTTGAATTACTACTAGAAAACATGTCACCGATTAATTCCTTTATATATTTCTTCAACACTTGTAAAAGATTGACAAGTGGTTCCAGAGAATAAAAAATATGCCAGCACGGAATCCATACAAAACACACACAATAATATTTCAGTCCATATATACCTCCTGGTTATATAATAGAAAGTTCTTATCAGCGTGACGAAGTGGACAATTAAAAAGAAGAGAGCCAATTGTATTAGACAAACTAAAGCCAGTATGGTATTGGTTGCTAGCTGGGAAGCCACCATTAATTTATGATCTTCAGCATCTTCTTTATATCATAAAGGAATATGAATGTGTGCACAACTACTTAGACCGACATCGTTTTGCTAGCTGGGAACCCAAACAAGTAATTAATTATTTGGTCTGACCACTGACCTCTATATAAACCTACCCCTTGTATCGCTTTCCTGAAATATTTCCATTCTTGACCTTTTCCTTATTTCATTAAGACTGAACAATTCTCTTGACCGCCATGGTTCTCTCCAAGACAGCTTCAGAATCCGATGTCTCCGTTCACTCCACCTTCGCCTCGAGATATGTCCGATCTTCACTTCCTAGGTACTTGATCATATGTTTCCTTTATTTAGTGTTCCATTTCCTTCGAACTAGCTGTCTGAACACACGATGACTAAATGGAGTTTCTTTGTTTTCTTTACTTTTGGATAGGTTCAAGATGCCGGAAAACTCGATCCCAAAGGAGGCAGCCTTCCAGATCATAAACGACGAGCTGATGCTGGATGGCAACCCTAGGCTTAACCTGGCATCATTTGTGACTACGTGGATGGAGCCTGAATGTGATAAGCTTATCATGGCTTCTATCAACAAGAACTACGTTGACATGGATGAATACCCGGTCACCACAGAGCTTCAGGCAAGTATTGATCACCTGCACAAACCCCGTATATTTTTTTATATAAAATAAATTATCCCATGACCAGCTTTTGGAAACTAGCTAAATGTATATATAGAAAATCTTCATCTTGATGGGGCAGGGGTGATTCATTAAAATAATGGATTTCTTCTGTTAATTATAATTAATAACATTCATTATCACTGTAGCTTTTGGTGGGGGAGGGGTAACATATCAAGGTAAATCCAATAGGGCACAGCAATTAATGATCAAGAAATATAATTTTGACGAGATAGGACGGCTAATTTCTGTAGTATAAATCTGATGTTGGAGTTGAACTCCATTGAGGAATTGGATCTCAATATCGTTTTAATTGGCATCTTCCTTATTTCTAAATGTTGATTATAATTGAAAGTACGCCTGTACTGTTAGGAAAAGAGTAGTGATATCCATGCCGGCATCTTGATCGACCGGCTTCGATCAGCCACATCTCCGAACTGTGTAATAATTAAAGAAAGACAATTACTAGATGTCAAATTTGGTAGAAGAAGTGTCATTTCCTAGACTTTAAAAGCAATAATATTTAAATAAAAGTCAAGAAGGTGCGGCTCCGCAGCCATTAAAGAAGAAGAAGAGGAGGAGGAACTACAGTAAATTAAATGTTTTTTAAAGCTATGTATCTAAAGTGCATGATAGTCGATCAGATGTGATGTGATATTTCTTGCGAAAAGCAGAGGTGAGTAGTGGGGGGAGGCCAGTCAATCTTTAAAATTACTGGTGCCATGCTTCAGACAAACGAGGGTAATGTTGAGGGTAATGTATGATGTCTAACTTGCCTGCCATTAAATTTTATGCTCCTCATGCTATCCTTCGTAGGCTCTATTTCATAAAGTTGAGTTTTTTTTTTAGATTAAAAAGTATATAAAATAATAAATAAATAAATAAAAAGAAGAAGAAGAAGCAGCAGCAGCAGCAGCAGCTAGACACACAGGCTGTCGATTTTAAACTCTATGAACTCCCTAACTCTTCAAGTTACGAGGATTAATATTTTAGATATAAAGAAACTAGGTTGATGTCAACCTTTTTAGGTGGTTTTTGGGATTATATTCGGAAATTGGTTTTGAAAAAAAAAAGATTTTTTTTTTTTAAATTAAAAAATTTATTGTTTTTATATTATTTTCACGTGGTGATATCAAAAATAATTTTTTAAACATAAAAAAAATCAATTTAATTTATTTCTAAATAAAAATTATTTTTTGAAACAATATTAATCACACTTCCGAATAAACACTTAATCAACCCCATAAAAAAAAATGTCATGAACCCTTATTGTTTTTTAAAAATAATCCTTTAGTGTGTCCATGTACAGTACAAAAACTATTTATTTTTGTTGGGAATTATGAAGCCAATTCACTTATTGGCCCACCAAATAGAAATAAGGTACCTAATAAAGTAATAATAATGATAATAATAATACTAATGTTGAATATTCAGCTGAATTGGATTTGGAGCAGTTCATGCTTTTGAATTTAATTACTTTAGTCTTCGTTCTTGCCGAGATGGAAGCCATTGATTTGTAGTTGTAGGTCCTCAATTATTCATCGAGCCATTAGCGTGGTGATAGGCAGGCAGTCTGTCCAATCATGGGCCATCAAGTGAGGACTTCCATGTGCCCGAAGCACACGGCATGATTTCTTTATTTCTCGCATGAAAGATTTTCTTAACTCCTTTTTGACACTATTTTCCTTGAAATTGAAAGAAAAACTAATTTATTTTTTACCCAATTGCTGCATTATATTCACCATTCAGGACTTTTTCCATTTTCTTAATCACCAAATCGTCTTGTCCAATGGCCCCATATAGAACAACCTTTTCAACCTTACATCAAGATGATTTAAGAAAAAAACACAAGTACACACTGTTTTTTTGCAACACCACCGAAAATCACACTGTCCAATGTCCATGATTGGTGCTGAACATATACTCTTTCCCCTGAGAATAATCTAATTATTAACCATATAGTACGATAAGAGCAGGGGCAAAGGGTTTTTTTTTTTTTTTTTTTTTTCCAGATTTGAATTTTATAGTAGTTAATATAATGATTATAAGATGTTTAATAGTAGTTAATTTTAATATTTGTGGGATTAGTTAAATTATACGTAAACTAGTTTAAACATCTATGTTATTAAAAAAATCTAATTATTCCTCGAGGTTTAATGCAAAAATCAAATAAAATGTTAATAAGATAATAATGTGAACGAGAATGGAAGTTCTCTCTAGAGCAAGTTCTCAAGTGTGATAATTTTATAAATATGGTATTAGATGGACTCGATGTAACTTTAATTTTACAAGAAGGATTCACGAGCTACACCTAAATGAGTCTTTGCAATAAAAAAGATGGTAGCAGATGCTATCCAGAGTCAATTATTGTTTGATTTGTTTGTCTTGTAAATTGGATTGATGTTTATTTCAAATGGGGGTGTGCAAAATATGAAATTTTCAAGAACATTTTGAGCGAAGGAGCTTAACAGTACTACTTTGATGATTGTTTATACATGCAGAACCGATGTGTTAACATAATAGCCCATCTCTTCAATGCACCACTTGGAGACTCAGAGGCTGCAGTTGGAGTCGGAACCGTTGGATCTTCTGAGGCTATAATGTTGGCTGGTTTAGCATTCAAGAGAAAGTGGCAAAACAAGAGGAAAGCTGAGGGAAAGCCGTATGATAAGCCTAACATTGTCACTGGAGCCAATGTTCAGGTATTCTATACATACCACTGGATAGCTTGTAAGTTATAACTTAGAATCATAATGTGCTAACAATCATACCAATTAATTTGATGTTCATTCATGTTCGAAGGTATGCTGGGAGAAATTTGCAAGGTATTTTGAAGTGGAGTTGAAGGAGGTGAGGCTTAGAGATGGTTACTATGTGATGGATCCTGAAAAGGCTGTGGAAATGGTGGATGAGAACACAATCTGTGTTGCAGCTATCCTTGGCTCCACCCTTAATGGAGAATTCGAAGACGTTAAGCTCTTGAACGATCTCATGGTGGAGAAGAACAAAGAAACTGGGTAATCTCTTTGTTTATAAACTTCATAATATTACGGGGATGAAAGAATTTATCAATCTGAGCATTCCAATTTATATCTTGTTTAACACTAATTTTCTTCTTCTGTAGATGGGATACTCCGATCCATGTCGATGCAGCCAGCGGTGGCTTCATTGCTCCTTTTATTCAACCGGAGCTTGAGTGGGATTTCAGGTTGCCGTTGGTGAAGAGTATCAATGTTAGTGGGCACAAATATGGGCTAGTTTATGCTGGAATTGGTTGGGTCGTTTGGAGGAGCAAGGTAGACTTGCCTGAAGAACTTATCTTTCATATTAATTATCTTGGAGCTGATCAACCCACCTTCACCCTCAACTTCTCTAAAGGTATAAATCTTGACAAACATTCATAATTCTTAATATTTTCATGTTCGGAAACTAAACTGGATGTTCCTTGATCTTTCTCTTTCGTAGGATCTAGTCAAGTTATTGCTCAATATTACCAACTTATTCGCTTGGGTTATGAGGTGAGTCAACAAGATTAGCTATATATATGCGGATAAGCCTGTAGCTTAACTCGCTTCTATGTTACACGTAATACAAGGGTATCAGAATTAACATGAAAACAAATTTTGTTTACCTTCAGGGATACAAAAATGTTATGGAAAATTGTAGAGACAACATGCTGGTGCTTAAAGAAGGACTAGAGAAGACAGGCAAGTTCAACATTGTCTCAAAAGACAATGGGGTGCCATTAGTGGCCTTTTCGTTGAAGGACAATAGCAGCCATAATGAATTTGAGGTATCCGAAATGTTAAGGCGATTCGGTTGGATTGTGCCGGCCTACACCATGCCCCCTGATGCGCAACATATTACTGTCTTGCGGGTGGTGATCCGAGAAGATTTCTCTCGGACACTCGCCGAACGTCTTGTTTTTGACATTGAAAAGGTTTTACATGAGCTTGAGACATTGCCATCCAGGATCACTGCGAAGATTGTTTTGGCTGATGATGAGAAGGAGGCTGCGGCCAATAAAGAGAAGAGGGATCTGGAGAAAACAAGAGAGATAACAACAGTTTGGAGGAAGTTTGTCATGCAGAGGAAGATGAATGGAGTGTGCTAGAGAATGGATTGAGCTGCAGTATTTTACTTTTGCAGTTTTATTATCTATAATTTTGAGCTTCTTGCTAATCAGATTGCATTTTTGGTGCTCTCTTGAGTTTATTTATGGTACAACTACCTGACTTTGTGTTCTGGAAATTGAAGAATGGATTTATGCTTGAAATATTAATCAAGCAAGGATTATGATAAGTGATTTGTATTTTTATTATCCCCCCCCCCCCCCCCCCAAATCATCCCTCGCAAAAAAATAGTCATTTAAATGTCATGATTTTTTGACAGGCAATAGAATGTATTAAAACACCAAACACACAAGAGAACCACAATACTAAATTACCAAGTCACTGGCACAATTAACCTGAATTTGGTTTTTAATATGATTGCTTTGAATCAAGAATAACAAAAAAGTATGGAGAGAAAATCGAAACACCAATTTCTGAGAGATAATTACTGTGACAAATCAATCAGGACTCATAACTTAAGTAAGAAACCATGTTCTATCCGGGTTGATTCTCTGCCGCATATAAGAGCTCTTAATTCTGAACTTTTTGTAGGATATTTCATCTTTCTCCCTCACTAAGAGCCGCAAGGATTCTATCTCTTCTAGCCAACCTACAGCTGCTGGAATTCCTTCTCCGCCAGGACTCTTCTGCTGACTTTGCTGCTATTTCGTCTCCTGAGTTACATTTCCCCATTTTCTCCTTATTAAGACCCCTCTTTGTGCTAGTTTTCTCTGTAACTAATCTTTTCTTCACCATGACTCAATCCAAGACTGCACGCGATACCCATGTTTCTGTACACTCAGCATTTGTATCTCAATATGTTCGAACCTCGCTTCCAAGGTGATACCATCCTTTTCCTACTTTTCTTGATCACTAATTGAATCTGTTTAATTTTGAGTTCTTAATAAATTTATTTTCTGTGGTTAATCTTCTTCCAGGTTCAATATGCAAAAGAACTCAATCCCAAAAGAGGCTGCCTGCCGGATCATATATGATAACCTAGACTTGGATGGTAATCTAGGCTGAACCTGGCATTTTTTTGTGACCACATGAACGCAACCTGCATGTGATGAACTCATCGTGGCTTCTGTTAACAAGACAATATTGACATGGATGAATATCCTGTCACCACTAAATTACAGGCAAGAGATTTAATTATTTACACATAACTAAGAGTAAGACTCCACTTTTGATTGCTATGCAATGATATTTATTTTTCTTAATATTGTTGCAATCATAAAATATCTATAATCATGAATTAAACAAGTAAATATTTTTAAAATGGATGTTGCTTTTAGATCAGCAACTTGTTTCAGCTATTTGGATCTCTAATCTTTTAATTATGAATTACTGTCATCTTCTATATAAAGAGCAACGAAATTAAGACTATGGGCCTCACCTTTTTTATTCTTATACAAGCACAATAGATGTGTTAACATGATAGCGCTTCTCTTTAATGCCCCACTTGGAGAGTCAGAGACTGCTGCTGGATGAAGTAGGGACTTTAGGATCTTCTGCGGCAATTATGTTGGCTGGTTTAGAATTCTGAAGGAAATGAATATGGGGTATCCGACATGTTCAGGCGATTTGGATGAATCGTGCCAGCATATATCATACCTCCTAATGCCCAACATATGACCGCGTTTCGGGCGAGACGACTTCTCACTCACTCTCACTGAACAACTTGTCAGAGATATCCAGAAAGTTATACAAGAGCTCGAAGCCATGCCATCCGAAGTTTGTGTCAGGATTTCAATTTCTGGTGACGGTGTTCAAGAACAGCATAATGCTGCATTTGCGAAGAAAATTTATATAGAGAAACAGAGGGAGGTCACTACAGTTTGGAAGAAATTTATCATGGAAAAGAAGAAGTGAATGGTGCCAGGTTTTCACTTCCTCTCTCCCGTCCTTCTCCTTCCACCTTGCTTGATCGGCCTTCCCCCTTCGTCCCCAATGACTCCCTCTTTTAAGTGTTATCCCCTGCGTGTTGAAGAATATTATTGTCTTAGGACAACAGGCGGCTAGCTTTGTCCATCAACATCAGTTTGCAGACATGACCGGTAACTCTGGAGGTTAATTCAAGCAAAAGTGATACAATTATCTGCTCTTAGTAATAGGATACTTGTGTTCTGTCCTTGAAATAAAGCTCAGATCTGCTTTACAAGACCACAACAATCTCCGAACCGAAGGTTGATTAATATGCTGAAAAAAATGAAATCATCCTAAAGAGGAGAGGGAAGACGCTATCTTTTTGAAGATGAGAAGGTGACTTCAATCAAAGTAATTTGTTCATCGCCGTCTTTTATTCCTTGACTGTGATATAATTACTCGTAGACTTTACAGAATCAAAAGAGGTTATGATCAAATTGATCCGAGGCTGCTGTAAAAGGCAAAAGTACAACATGGAATTGCTGGACAATTATGTTCTTGGAACTAAAAAACTCCTCCTTATGATGAGATTTATATGATAAGTCGGAAATTCTGTATTTTTTGCTGGAATGAAATGATGACTGGCTGATTAAAATGAAATTGATTTTGGCAAAAAAGAATGCTATAAAAGTATTCAAATATATATAATGGAGCAATTGACATGTTATTTTATTCATCCGATAAGCTTCAAGATACGCAGTGAAAGGACAGTTCTTTCCCAGTTTCTAAATCTCCTCTACTTCAACCGTTTATGAACACTTGTCGAGTTATTCCAAGCAAAACAATCAACTTTGCCATGATGATTCCGACATGGACCAGTAGGACGTATAGACCAACCACATTCACCACAAATAAAGCTATCCCTCGCTCCTGTGTAGATGTCAAACCATTTGTTTCCTCCATTCCATACCATGTTGCAGAAATACAAAGTAACTCCCCAGTAACTCGAACAAAAGTCAAACGACCAGCTACCTCGAGGAGCGAGGTATTGTTGACCAAGATCAACATTTCCGGATTTACAATGAAGTGAGAGTTGCATGCCTGGTCCCAGATCATTTGTGAGGGTAAGGTATGTCCTTTTTGTCCAGCAAGCATCACTCATGGCTGTGAACACCGTAAGCAATACAAACAGTACCCTGAAATATTTAGTGAAGGAATCCATGTATATCATCAGGTGGTTTTTCCTTCCAAGTATTTGGGTTATTGTACTGTTTTCCACTTATTTATATGCAGTATTCACGTTTGTTTAGCGTTTTAAATCAAAACACGAGAGAAAGTTTCTGAAAAGGAGATATAAACAAATAATATGTATACAGACGCAAACCTCGTCCCTTTCTACCAACCATGACGGGTAAGTGTTGACAGTTACCGTTTCTTTCATGTTTATCAATATCTTTTGGATGATCAATAAGGTAATTTTTGAAACATATCCTTTGATTCGTCACGTAGATTACAGCTATATCTTTGACGTATGTATTTTAAGAAAGGGTTTGGTTGAGAATATCTGTCATATCAGATGTATATATCAAAAATTTGTAATTTTAGAGAAAGTGTTAAGTAGACAATGGGTTTATCAACGCGTTTTAAAATTATTTTTGAAAAAAAAAAATTTTTTTTTTTATTTTAAAATAATTTTTTTTATATTTTATTTTAAAATAATTTTTTTGGGTATTTTTATGTATTAATATCAAAAATAATTTTAAAAAATATCATTTTGATATGTTTTTAAACGAAAATCACTTTAAATAACAACTACAGTTCCAAACAAACATTAAATCTATATCAGATGTATATCTTTGACATTTGTATTTGAAGATTCGAAAGGGTATGGAAATTAATATTCATATTTGAATTAATGATAATTAAGTTATCGATTTATAGTTGATATATATATCGATTTAAAACACTATTGTCTTATAATTTTTTATATAAAAAAATACCATCTTATATGTATTTAAAAAATAGCAAGTTTGTAGTTTTCATTTATATTTATATATTCTTGTCCAGAATCTCACTTTGATAAAGACCAACTTCATAATTAATTTAAATTATTTTGGTTAAGATAGACAAAAAAAAATAGCCTACAAAACAATTGGTGTCTATATTGAGAGGGTTAGATTTGTTTCTATAAACCTATAGCTCTGAGAATATCAAACTTGCCATAAAAATTAGAAGAAAGAGAAGGTTTGGAAAAGGTCTCAGTTTAAGAAGGAAGTAGAAAATCAATTCTTTAAGAAGAAAAAAAAGCCTATATAGAAGAAGGAATAAATTCCAATAAATAGGCAAACAAAAAAAGAAAAATCTAAAGAGATAATGGTGTAGACTATTAGTCAAATGCTATTAACTTATTGAATAAGAGAGTATGTATCAGAACAATTAGAAGAGAATAGAGAATTAGAAGCAAGTTGCATTGTTCCAAAATCTAGAAGAACAAAAAGATCTAGAATTTGAAGAAGAAACATTGGGTTCAAGTTAAGGATCAAGGATGAAGAAAGTTGAGTGTGATATAACATTAAAATCATCTCAAGATGTAAGAGGATAAATATTTAAAAGAGGGTACGAGGAGAGTAATGAAAGAAGAGATTCATAGATTATTGAAATTAACCAAAGAATAAGTGTTATTCACTAAAATCGGCCAAAGAGTTTTGAAGTCTAGACTATGAAAATAAAAATCCAAACTTGATTGAAGTTCATACTTGATAGAGAAGACTTGCATAAATGATATATCAACTCAAACATATAATAGAACATCAACAATAACAATAGCAGCAACAACGGTTTAATAGAATATCAATGACAACAATAGTTCAACAGAATATTAACAACAAAAACATTAATAGTTCAATAAAAAACAATTGCATTACAATTGAATCAAGTTCTCATGATTTTCTAAACTTGTTCTATCTTGTAGTGTGATGGATTTAGTAGGCTTGTAATTGAAGTTTGCAACAGTAAGCTTGTAATCCAATAAGCTTGTAAATTTCATGACCAAAAAATACAATAAATAAAAAATAAAAATAAAAAAACAAACTCTCTTATCAAGAATCCCACTCAAATGAAGAACAACTCCATGATTTATTCATAGTCCTCCTAGTTGAAATAGACACGAAAAACCTACAAAACAAAATTGATAGCAAATAATTATTTCCAGAAGATATTAGAAATATATTTTTTTTTATATAAAACTCATAATTTAAAAAAAAAAAAATAATGAACTACTCCGGCAACAATTCTTAATATTTAAACTTGAAAAATCAGAATATTTTTTTTTCAACCATCATAAAAAATAAAAAAATAAAACTTAAAAATACTCGAGAGAATCCTCATTTTTATCGCAAACAATTAACTTGATCCTTGTTTATATTTTAAGATAATTAATTTTATCGATACCATTTTCAATGTATTCGATGTTACTTAATTGGGTCCAAATGTTAACTGATAAAATAATAATTGAAAACATATGATTCTTTAAGGACGAAACTAAGAGAATATTTAGTATAGGGATCCAATTTAGATTTATAGATAGTTGTTTTTCCAAATTAACATAGTAGATACTTACTAGCCCAACATGAATTTGAAGCAAGTCTCCGCCGCAAATTTATGATAGGAAATATTCCTTAGTGTGTTGATATTTTTAAAACAAAAGAAGAAATTGTGAGTGCAAATGAAAAGATAAATTGACAGTTAGTATAGCTTAGGGTGAGATTTATTTGATGAATGCTTATCGATATCAAGATTCGTCGGCCTATGACGAAAGGACACTCTTTCTGCATATGCATAAAAGAAATGGGCTCAAATTATAAGCTAAATCATCACTCTCTGCACGCCATCACCCCTAACTTGAATGTGTGTGTGTATGAGAAGATAAATGTAAGAAATAAATGAGAGCATGCACACAGATTGAGCCTCGTAATATTACCATCAATCCCATTACTTCGTGCCACACAGGATGGATTCTTCAGGACATTAAGGTTTGGATACCTTGACCACGGTGACTGGACATGGAGCATTTGTCACCACATAGTAGCTAACACTCCCAAGCAGAACCCTGCAATGATCAGCATATAACGAGTAGTGTCAGCAAGTTTGATATTGATCAGAACATAGATGTCAGAAACTGGCCGAGGTTAATTTCACCTAGATTTCGATTTCGATCATAGATAGATGATAATTACCATGTTAAGTGCTTGTGTGTTGTCGTGATGATTGAAAAATATTTTTCAAGTCAACTCATCCAAATATGATTCAGAATTGAAATCAAACATCGATGCTAAGATGGGTTTAATTACTCTCGACTTAATTTTCTATATTTCCTCTCTTAATTTGTTTTGTTCCCAGACAGAATCCTAGCTTTAATCTGGGCTCCAACGCCAATTAGAAAATGAACTCTATCCGCGTTCGGAGCAGATGGCTTGCGGATGATATTGAAAAGAATAAGACAATAACAAGAGATCGAAGAATCTAGGTTGAGATTGAAAAGAAGAAGAGGTAAACTTGACTGATGAAAAACGAGCTGGGAAAGGATTCACAAATAAAGTACGTAGTTGGGAAGAAGAAAAATCATACCTTTTGATAGCACCTAAGCCCCTACTTCCAATGACAAGAGAATCCAGCTTGAGATCATCCACGGCATCAATCAACTTCTCCCTCGCATCCCCCCAGTAAATCTTTGCCACCACCTTAGCCTGCCACCCGCACCATCAGCAAAAGTAAATGGATATATCATTTTAGCTGGAGATTAATTATGAAGAGAAAAGATCATGCAGGCATACCCCTT
Source organism: Salix dunnii (assembly GCA_015731905.1). Classification (NCBI taxonomy): domain Eukaryota; kingdom Viridiplantae; phylum Streptophyta; class Magnoliopsida; order Malpighiales; family Salicaceae; genus Salix; species Salix dunnii. The sequence continues at coordinate 15,079,358 of CM027675.1, read as the reverse complement.
TGGTCTTTGAAACTGTGTCAAGAATATCGTGCACTTCAGGATCATGAGTGAGCCCATATTGTTTTGAATAATTGATCTCCCTGAATTCCTCAAGTGGCACTAAAGCTGAAACAAAAACATATATCAGCTTCATGGATAATAAAAGTAGTAATAACAATGTGCAAGACCTCGAATTCTCAGGACAAGAAATAGTGGTGTGATCTAGAGAAACACATACGTGATCCAGTGTCCTCAAAAAGCTGCTTCCTGGAATGATCAGCTTGAGGAGGCTGAACATGGATTAGAATAATTCGATCTCCTTCCTCTACCATATTCTCTGCTGCCCAACGTAGGGATGCCTTGCTCGTAGGAGAGTAGTCCATGCCAACACCAAACGTCCGTGCTTTTCCCATCTCTAGCTAAAATGCTGATCTCTTTCTCGAAAAGATATTGTCGAAGTTGCTGTGCTTATGTTGGATATTTTTGGCTTTTGACAATGTATTTATAGCGCTGAGGGGGATGTTCTTGAAGCCACCAGAAGCATATAAAAATTATAAGACTTTATTCTTTCTTGATAAGACTTTGCTAATAGAAAATAGGTTTTGGATAAAGGGTACGCGTTTAGGATCATTAAAGGTTGCTGCAGTGCCTGTAGTCTTCCATAAGGTTTCCCCACTACATAGCTATAGGCATCCCAAGATTAAATTTATCTTCCAAAATTATATTCAATTAAGGTGGTTTAGATTCCCAAGTCATCCTATCATGTTTGTGGTGCTAAGCTAAGTTTATTTTCCATTTTAAAAGTTGGTCTCGGATACCGCTGAGCCACAGAACTAAGAACAGAAGAAGAATGAGACTTTTTAACCAAAAAATGACGCAGTGGGGAGCTAAATTCAAGTCCAAATCTTATAATAAAAACAATTTAGAGTGTTTAACATAAAATAATAGTGCTGTTGTTTCACTGTTGGATTGAATACAGGGGGCGACGACGCCGGTAGTCTTCAGATTAGTAAGAAGACGGTATCAACGCTACTGTATTCCTAACCGGCCGGCCCCCACTTGCTCTTATTTCTCTCTTGCAAATACACGAATCATCTTCTTCTTGCCCCGTTAAAGATAAGTACAGAAAGCATCATAATATATATATATATATATATATATATATATATATATATATATATATTGGAATTTGAGTGCTGAAACACAAATTAAGCAGCGGAATGCGTATTAATAAATAAAAAATACAGGAAATGGTGACCATCTGTCTAGCAAGTTGGATACAAGCTTGCACTCCTTCGAGGACTCGATCAAAACAAATTTCAACGCAAAAAATAAAAATACAAGAATTGTCAACTCTTTTTTCACCACAAAAAAAATATGTAGACTGAAAAGTTGATGCGTATATTTAATGCTAATCAAAGATATAGTCGCTGAGTTATTATCAAACATTTTCTAGTATAATTCTTTCTTTCTTTTTTGGTGATATTTATTTTCAGCAAAAAAAAAAAATTATTTTCTTGATAATTTTAAGGTGAATATGTAAAGAAATATAAATAAAACACATTTTTAGCACCAAGGGTAATTTTTAATGGAATTTCTCCGCCTATTATTTTATTTTTCTTCCATGTTTTTGGACAATTTCTCTTTTCTTTTGCAAATCAAGATGCTAAAATTTGAGAATAATGAAATTTTGAGGTCAAATACAAAAGTTTAAAGTAAAAGGATTAAAATGTAAAGTAAAAAACTTTATCTAAAAGGAAAAGCCCCTCAAAAGGCTATGAGTGGATAGTTACTAAAGAAAAGCATGTATTTGCCACCATGTTAAACTTGGTCCCCATATTTTCTATTTCTTGTAAGCAAAAAAAATGAATTTTTTCAACATATTGATAATTCAATAAAAAATAAATTATAAAATTCAATTTTCCAAGTAAAATACAATGTGGATTGAAAGATAAAAAATAAAAAAATAATAATAGGATAATAAAAAAGGAAACACAATTACATTCCATAATAATTAACTAGTTAACCTTCGTAATAAAAAACCATTAAATATTTCAAAAACAATCAAATTTAAAAATAAAAAAAATTAAATGTTGTTCATGACCTAATTATAATTTTGACTGGATCATTGATCTATACTGTACAATCAAAACCTGGCCTAATTTTTATTTTGGATAATAAGGTTTTGACTTTTCCAAATATTAGGTCAGATTTGGCAATCAAACTGTGGACTCTCCACTGACATTTACGTAACTTGGGCTGCTATTGGGCTTGGTTACATAATAATTCAAAGTCCACTTGTCCATTTGGATCTTATGAAAATAATTAATTAATTTACCAAAAAAAACTTAACTTCCATTTTTTATATATATTAAAAAAAAAAAACTGTGTCCTCTTTTAAATCATCAATAGAATTAAGAATTTTGAGGGGATGAACATTGTTCCACCTCAAATGTTTTCTTTTTATTTAGGTTTCTTTTTATTGGATTTTCCCTTTAAATTCTTTTTTTTATTGTATCAACTTACTTTTCATTTAAAAAACCTCAACTATTTTTTCCATTAATTATTTTCTTTTATTTTCATGCGTTTTTTATATTTCTCAATTACAAATTATAATTCCAATTTACAAGATTAACTCCAATAAACTATAAAATAGTATCTAAAATCATGAAGATGTAACGCGGTGTGAAATGGAATAAATATTATGAAAAATAAGAATATAATTTTATTGTTGATTACAATAATTACCCCAATATTGTTTTTAATTAATTTTTTTTGTCACATATTCAATTTAATATTTTCATGTTAAGTTTATTGAAATTTAGTTTTATATTTTATTTTGATTTATTTTATATGAGCCTCTTACAATACTAAAAGTAAATTTAATTTTATGAATTTTTTCCAATTTAAATTTTAAATATCCAATTTCAAGCTTCAAAATATATTTCATCACACGGCATAAACCATTTTCAGCCAATTAAATTTTACGTATAAAAATGGTTTGCCTGCGGAAAAAAATAGAGGAGCCATATTTATAATATCATGGCTTCATGCAATACAATCGGCTGGAAATTAAAATCTAGCAGCTATCTTTTTGCGCATGTCTTCATCAGAAATTCCCAAGTAAAAATTATTATAGAAATATTCTTGTGAGGGATCCGAAACCACCAAACCAGTAGTGTAGCATCCTGTAATAGACTGATGAACCAGGCTAACCTCTACGCCTGCTAGGTGGAGGAGCGTTTGGTGAGCTGTGGAGTCATAATCCTTGGGGTTTAAGCATTCACACACCTAGCTAGGAGCACTGACCCTTCATTCTCACTCTGCAAATAGTTTACGCTACTGTTATTAATAATCAGTAGATTTGAGGAGTTCTCTCAAACTTAATTACATTAATAAAAACAAATTGGGCAATACCCAGTTTTGCTTTTATAAAATAAAAAAATCTAATTAATTGTGTTTGTAAAAAATTCTATGAAAAATAAGGTCACGAAACTCGGTTCAACCATATTATTTTGTGCAAGGCCTAAATCATTAGTAAAATGATTAACTCGAGTTGAGCAAAGCTCGTTTAGATCCTTACTCAGCCAGATCTAGTCCTGTTTGACAAGAAACTCAGTCCTGCTCATTTAGATTTTGACCTGGCCATATTAATAACATTAATTAAACCAAAAAAACGAAATTCCAAAAAAAACCTCAAAATGGTAAGTTGTGGAAACAAAAATAATTAACTTATGGTGGGATAATTAAAGAAAAGCTTCTGTGACACGGGGGCACAGCCGAAGGAGTCTCCAAATTTATAACTCTCGCTTCCTCGTTTGATCTCTATGCATTTGTGAGGTTACAGTGAGATAAAGAAAATGGTGCAGAAACTAGTGCCTTGTTTGGTACTTTCAATATTGATCTTTTGCAGTGTGACCCATGTTAAATCAGTTGCATCTGACCATCGTTACACAGTAGGAGATGATGTCCCTCTTTATGTCAACAAGGTTGGACCTTTTCACAATCCCAGGTAATCCAATTTTCTTCAATTTTGGATTTCAATTCTTGCATTTTTAATGTTTTAAATTGCTGGGGTGCATTCAAGTTGGAGACTTTTTAATGATTTGGCAAGATGGGATTTGTGTGATTTGAATTGGAAATGAAATTATGACGTTGTGTTTTGGAGAATTTGATTTTAGCATTGACGGGTCTGATTCTGAAGAACCCTCTTCTCCTTCTTTTTTTGCTTTTATCTGTGTTTGTTTCTTTGATTTTTGTGGATCTAAACTAATGTGGAACTGGATCGGTGATCTGGTTTCCTGTAAAGGGAGATTAAAGATTTGAACTTGACACGGTAAGGAGATGAGTTAACTACTAATTAAGTTGGGAATTTCGTGTGGCTTAATGATTATACTTGGAGTTGATTAAGTGGGCCATCTTATGCTGAGGTTAGTGGCATTTTGGAAATGAAATTGTTTGATTTGGATAGAGAAATCTACAAGAATGAAGAAGCAGCTAACATAGGACTGCAACAATGTCTAGAGATTCAGGAATGTTTCTTTTTCTGGTGGTTTCTTGTGAGCTAGAGAAGGTTCAGGTATCTGAGAGAGTTTTTACTTGTATTTCGTGGATGCTGAACTTGGATCTGCATTCTCAGATCTTTTCAGCAATGAGAAAACCATCATTCATATGTCAAATTATTTTGGTCAAAATTCATGTGTGTTGTGCGTATCTTGCTTGGGTTTAGAATTCTTGGCTGGTAGCAAAATGGATTGGTTTGAATTAGACAGGAAACTTTTTTAGTGCTTGAGACATTCTAAACCGTTTGTTATTATATTGGAATTTTAACAATTCATTTATAAATATCATAATATTTCTCTTAGTAATGATTATTTGATGTTATTTCTTTCTAACAGTGAAACATACCGCTATTTCGATCTTCCTTTCTGTTCACCTGGTATGTGTCAATCTCAATTGTTATTCTTGCTCTCAGTGCTTCGGTTTCTACTGTGGAAGTTTCCTGATGATGTCTAATACAGGTCCGACAAAGGACAAGAAGGAAGCCCTTGGTGAAGTGTTGAACGGAGATCGTTTAGTCACTGCCCCTTACAAACTTGACTTTTTAAATGACAAAGACTCTGAAATTGCTTGCAGAAAGACGTTGACAAAGGAGCAAGTTGCTCAGTTCCGAGAAGTTGTTTCCAAGGACTACTACTTCCAAATGTATTATGACGACTTGCCCATTTGGGGCTTCTTAGGGAAGGTTGACAAGGAAGGAAAAAATGACCCAAGCGAATACAAATATTACCTCTTTAAACATCTTCATTTTACCATCTTTTACAACAAGGATCGTGTCATTGAGATAGCTGCACAATCTGATCCCAACAATGTTGTGGACCTGACTGAAGATAAGGAAGTTGATGTGGAGTTTATGTATTCAGTTAAATGGAAGGAAACAGAAATTCCATTTGAGAAAAGGATGGAGAAGTATTCGCAGTCTTCTTCACTGCCTCATCACTTGGAAATTCACTGGTTTTCCATTATTAACTCATGTGTGACAGTTCTCCTGCTGACTGGTTTTCTTGCCACAATTCTCATGCGAGTCCTGAAGAATGATTTTGTCAAGTAAGAAGAAGACGCCAATGACTAAGTTATTAAAACATGTCTGCTTATGCTGTTTAAACTGTCATTTTCTTATTTTCTGATTCCCCATTTGTAATAGATATGCCCATGATGAGGAGTCAGCTGAGGACCAAGAAGAGACTGGGTGGAAGTACATCCATGGTGATGTATTTAGATATCCAAGTTACAAGTCTTTGCTTGCAGCAGCAGTTGGGTCTGGCACCCAGCTGTTTACTCTGTAAGCTCAACTTCAAAGCTGTGCTTTTGTCTCAAATCCATTATTTCGAATTATTCTGTAGCCAAGCAGCCTGCTAACTTTGTTTACATATGTGCATGACAGCACAATTTTCATTTTCATGCTTGCAATAGTTGGTGTCTTTTATCCTTATAATCGTGGAGCTCTATTCACTGCATTGGTTGTCATATATGCTCTGACAGCTGGGATTGCAGGCTACACTGCAGCCTCTTTCTTTTGCCAACTGGAAGGAACAAATTGGGTTAGTGGTTTTTGAATTCCTATTTTACCGCCTTTGGCATGTATCATTCTGAAGCATGTCCTTGACACTTGTTATAGCTGGGGTTTTTTAAGGTTGATGTCTTTTGATTCAGTTTCAGTAAATATGCTTTCTGGGATTTGCAATTTTTCTTTAGAATGTGTTGGTTTTGGGATGAATGTTTTGTGAAATTTGGTTTAAGCATGGCCAGAGGGAGTGGAAATGACCTAATGCTTGTAAACTGTTTTTGCTAATTATCTTGTCTGAACCAACTGGATGCTATAAAAAGCAAGCTTTCCTAGAGAAAGAAAAGAGTGGACTTGAAAGTTGATTGATTGCTGCTCCCTGAAAGCTTGCATTACATTTCAAATGTGACTTTTTAGACGTCAATAAAAACTGGAGATCACTGTTAGATATGTCAGTTTACATGCACTGAAACTAAATAATGCTTGACACGGATATGACTACAACTGATTATTTTATGCTGGTTGTCTTTCTGAAAACTAGCACCTTTTGCATTCATTTGTTTAATGATATTGATGGTAATTAGTCATTTTTGTAATGAAAGTTTTTTTTTTTGCCTTGGGATTGTTTGTTCTTGTTGTCCTATTATGTACTATTGCAACATTTCAAGCTCTATTCTAGAAACTACCATTCAAATTTTGAGATGTTATCCTTGACAGTTTTGAATTTTGTTGTTGCAGGTCAGAAACTTGTTGCTAACCGGAGCCCTGTTTTGTGGTCCTCTGTTTCTCACATTTTGCTTTCTTAATAGCGTTGCAATTGCTTATAGTGCCACTGCAGCATTGCCATTTGGAACAATAATGGTTATATTTCTAATCTGGGCTCTAGTAACAACACCATTGCTGGTACTGGGTGGGATTGCAGGGAAGAATAGCAAGGCTGAGTTTCAGGCTCCTGTCCGAACCACTAAATATCCCAGAGAGATTCCTCAGTTGCCTTGGTATCGGAAAACACTTCCTCAGATGGCCATGGCAGGATTCTTGCCTTTCAGTGCAATCTATATTGAACTTTACTATATATTTGCCAGTGTTTGGGGTCACAGGATCTACACCATATACAGCATCCTGTTCATTGTCTTCATCATTCTGTTGATTGTCACTGCTTTTATAACAGTGGCGTTGACATATTTCCAACTTGCTGCTGAAGACCACGAGTGGTGGTGGAGGTATGTTTCTACCACTAGATTGATATAAAGTTAACAGCTCAGAGGTTATTCATTCATTTTTCCAGTCATTATTCAAAAATATATATACTTTCAGCCATGGAAAAAACATTCTTTAATGTTGTTCTTTTCTAAATTTGAGTTAAATTTTTGGGGGAAGAATTATTATGTTTCTCACTCTTAAGATCTAAATTGCTGGAAATATGCAAAGCCATAGCGTGAATTTTGGCTTTATGCCCTCTCCAAGCTTGTTTCCTTTTATCCTCTGCATGTACTTGTGTTTACTTGATTGCCTGATACATGTTTCTAGACACTCACTTTTATATATTTGGTGTTTCATAGGTCTTTCCTCTGTGGAGGATCAACTGGTCTGTTCATTTATGGCTATTGCTTGTATTACTACTACGCCAGATCAGATATGTCCGGCTTCATGCAAACCTCATTTTTCTTTGGCTACATGGCCTGCATTTGTTATGGTTTTTTCCTCATGCTTGGAACCATTGGTTTCCGTGCTTCCTTGTTCTTTGTCCGCCACATCTACCGCTCAATCAAGTGCGAGTAGGAAGTCATTTGGTCTTCCTTGTGTTCAGTGAGTAGGCTGCCTTCCTTTCTTTGAATACAGTTAATTGAAGGCAACTCTTCGTGTTTGTTTTGATGAAGGTAGTCTTATAATGTGCCATGTTGCAGGAGGAGCCACAGTTGGCTGGGAAAACAAGTTCTGAGATTGCAGGAGCTTTATGCTACTCTTGGAGGATGATGGCAAATTCCATGGAGGACTTCTGTAATAACTCTTTTTTATATAGGAGAGGAGCATGTAGGACTCAAGAATGTTGTTAAAGAATTTCATTGCTTCAATGCGAGACAATCCATCATTTTGAATGTATTCCCATTACTGTTAGAAGCCTTAGAATTTGTGATACTTGTAGCAGCACTTCGAAAATTCTGATCTACCCAATTTATTATAGCTGCAAAATACATGTTCCACCATTTATTCTCACAAGCTGGACTGGAAAACTTTGAGTATGAGGATCGTCTGTTTGTCTTTTGTTCTAGGGGAAACATGACTGTTCATTTTTCTAATCTCACTATTTTTGTTTCAATTTAATGGTCCAAATTAACTGAGAAAAAAAAAAACTAAGGTGGCATTTGGATGCCATCAAAAGAGATGAATGAAGGCTGTGGAGACAGAGAAGACATGTGATGTAGATGGAAGCATAAAAGGATAATGACAAGCATGCTGAATTAGGGTTAAATACTAAGTTTTAAACTAGATTAATATTATGATCATGTCTGCTAAAGAGGTTTACCACAAAAGCTGGCGCAAACCTCAGGAATTAACCACTAGTAGAGTGAGTAACAATTTCGATATCTAGGGTTGCTGGGTTGTGAAGTTACAATCCTTGGCATCCAAGCATTCACTCACCATCAAAGTTTCGAGTGTTCCTTCCATTTTACTCTTCAAATAGCTTATGTCTGTATTGAGATCTATTCCAAGTGAAGTCAACCTTCTTCTTCACAATGGAAGGATATAATTTATTGACATGCATAGAAAAGATAGACCTGGTTTTATTTTATTTTAAATTGATCCCTATATAAGTTACAATTCATAAAGATAACTAGATTATTGGGTCTTGCTATATCTTGTCCCAAACAAATTTTTTAATACAAAAAATGTTCAAGCATTGCTAGCTTGTTTTCTGAAAAACAAATAATCATAAATTCAGATTGACTAAAACTATAGATATGGTGATATAATAGATGCTATTTAAAAAAAAAAAAAAAGAGATCATAATAATTTAGATTGACTAAAATTAACTTATCAAATATATGATCCGGGTCATGAGACCATAATAACTTAATAGAAATAAAATCAAGATAAGTTATGAAAGTCAATTATTAATCAAGTCAATATTGAAAGATGTAATTGAAAAAACAAATTAAAAAAATATATTGATCAACTCGGGTTAACCTGTTATACTTACAACTTGAGTCATAAGATGATATAACTTTATAGAAAGCAAGTAAAAAAATTTAATTTTCAAATAGCTCAATATTGAATGATAAAAAAAAAACAAATAAACCAAGATAATCTCTTAAAAATAAATAAAAATTACGAAGCTTCATTTCTAATATATCCAAGGGTAAAAATTGAAATCAAGGAAAAACAATCCATGAATATTAGATAAATCCATTGAAAATAAATGAAAAAAAAAATTATAAAGCTCATTTCCAAAACAATCTAATATTAAAAGATGAAAAAACCAAATAAATAAAAATATTGAGTTTGTCAAGGGTGAAATTGGAAAACAATATTCAATTAATAATAATAATAATAATAATAATAATAATAAATTGAGTTAATTCTGATCAACCTATCAAATTCATAACCCGAGTAAAATCAAGAAGAAAAAAAAAGAGTCTGGTTAACTCTAGTCAAACTACCACACTCACAGACTAAACACATGAGATTGTGATAACTCTAGGAGAAAAAAAGATTAAAAAAAATTATATAGCTTAATTAAAAAAATATTAGATGATAAAATAAATAAGAAATAAGCAAAGTCAACTCGGGTAAAATTATTAAACTTGTTAATTAGATCATGGAATTGAAATAGCTATATTAAAAATAAGATAATTATGAAACGTGATATCCAACCAATCCAAGATCAAAAGATAGCATAAACAAAAAATAATTAGAAAAAATAGCTCTAAAAAAATAATATGAGTCAACCCTAATTAACTTGTGTAAATCCACAATTTAAGTCATAAATTTGAGATAAAATCATAAGAAAACAAGATAAAATAAAATTATAAAGCCCTACTTATAACATATCCAATGTTAAAGATTGAAATTGAAAAAAAAATAAAAATCAAGAGACTTATATATAATCCAAAAAAAAAAGAAAAAAATAAACACAAATTCAAAACACAATAAAATATTATATAGAATCAAATTGAAAAGGAAATTTAAGATTTAATTGTTGAAGGGTTAAATTGAATAAAAAAAATACAAGACACTATTATAATTAATAGTGTTTTCTGAGTATAACTACAATGATATAGCCATATTATTTAGTGTTTTGCTAATAAAAAGAGGTTGTGAGGAATTCACAAATAAGTGCTGAATATAAAAATGAATTACCATGATTAATTTCAAAACAAATCATGCATGAGGATCCATGAGAAAAAATATATATTTCTTTAGTTCTGTTTTCATTTTAGTTTATAAAGGTAAATATTATTCTTAATATTTTTACTTTTTCTTAGTTTGTTTAGGATTTTTATTGTTTTCCTTTATTTTCAATTTTTATTATTTGTTTCATTAGTTTTTGGATTTTTATTTGAGTTGTAAACTTATAGAAAGGCAAACTATATATATATATAAGATTCTTTCTTTTGAGAAATTTAGGTTATCTTTATATTGTTTGTGTTTGCATCAATTAGTATAAAAATCCAATAATCATGATCGATATTTTCTTGTGTGTGCTGGAATAACATGGTTGAAAGAAATAGTAAAAAAAAATAGAAGTGTTTATACAAGAAAAAAAATGATTTTTTTAATTATATTCTCCAGTTAAAATTAGTCATATATATTATTTTTTTATTTCACTCCTTATTCTTTTAATTTTTTTAACAAAATTACACTTTTTTTTTAAAAAGATACATTTATTTGTTTCGGTCCCAAGACTTTTTATATTGCAATTTTGTCCTTTAACTGGAATTAAATATATTTTTTATTTTTTATCTTGGCCCTTATTCTTTGAATTTTTTATTTGATATTAATTCTTTTTGTTTTTTGGTCCTTCTTATACAATGTTTATTTTTTTTAATCTATATTTATGCATTTATACTTTTAGTTTTTATTTTTAATTTTATTTTTTTTTAATTTTTATTTGAATTTTATTTTTATTCAGTTCAGTCCTAAAATTTTAATTTATATTGATGATCAGTTTAAAATTAATATTGCTCTTTTTTTATATATATTTTTTGTTATTTTTAATTTTTTATGGATCAGATAATTTTATGGTTTTATATTTTGTGCAATAATAATAAATTTTAATGATTTTTTTTATTTTGTAAAAATGCTTATCCTTTTTTTATTTTTAAGGGTAATTTAATAATTTTAATTGTTTAAACAATAATGTTGATAATAATTTTAACTGTTATAGTCATGATAATGATGATAATACAAGGATGAATTTTCAATGATATTTTCTTCTTTTTGTAGATAGAAAATTAACTAATTATTTTGTTATTTGATTATTGTATGTGTTTTCATAATTTATATTTTATTTGTTGTATTTAATTTTGGATTATAAAATGAATTAATTTTAATACAGTAAATTTAATAATTCAGGCATTCAAATCTTTTTGGTTTTATAGAAAACTCACACTTCATATGAATTTTGCATATATTCATTATTTGTTTCTAAATTTATATTACAATAAAAAAATCTCATATAATTAATATTTTTTATGTTGAAAAACAAATGGTTTTGCCTCTTTTTTTTAAATAAATAAGTTTTTTGTTTGAGAAAAAAAAATAAAAATAAAAAACAAAAACAAAAATGATATTAAAATAATGTTTGACTATTATTCTAAAAAAAAAAAGAAAGATAAAAAAGACATGTTTTTTTATATTTCACATTTTAACAATATATAAATCTACTTCAAAATTATACTAAGAATTACCTTTATATACATATATCTTTATTTCTATAATCAAATGTGTTTTTATTTTATTTTATTAATTATATCCTAAGATATTAACCATACACAACATGAATAATATCAAAATTTTCGAAACTTTTAGAATTACATGAACTTCCAGAGCAAAACCGGAAGTTAATTGTGTATGATTGTGTATATGATTTATTTATGATTTGATTGGATACAAAATTTAATTTGAGGATACAAAGAAAATTTAAATTCCAAAAAAGAACTTAATAAGAAGGGAGTTAATATTCTTTTTTAAGAATAAAAAATAGTTATTATTATTATCAACTACTCTCCTAATCTCTTTATTGTTATTTGAGGAAGTTCAGCCATTTTAGCCTTGTTGGAGCCACAACCCCAAAAGTCTCCATCTTTATAACTCTCCCTCGCACCATAACTTTCTGACTTTCTTCTCTCTGTTTGCGAGTCAGAGATTGAAAATGGAGAAGAAACTGGTGCCTTGTTTGGTTTCATTTGTTTTGATATTATGTAGCGTGTCACATGTTAGATCAGATGCATCTGATAATCGTTACAAAGTCGGAGATGATGTCCCTCTCTATGTAAACAAGGTTGGACCTTTTCACAATCCCAGGTAATCTAATTCTCGATCTCTTTTTCTGTGTTAATTAGGTTTAAGGTTATTGGTTTTGTGGGGTGCCTTCAAGGTTGTGGCTTTTGATGATTTGGGAAGCTGGGTATGTGGGATTTGGATTAGAAATGAAATTGTGGAGTTGGGTTTTGGAGAATTTGATTTTAGCATTAACGTGTCAGATTCTGCAGAATCCATGTTTTGTTTTTTGATTTTATGAAATGGGGTCTTCAGTTGTTGTGGATCTGAGCTTATGGGAAGTGAATCTTATGATTTGGTTTCCTAAAATGGGATAATCAAGGACGGGAACTTGGAGTTTAAGATAAAATGCTGTTGATTTCACTTAGTTTATAATTAAGTTGGAGATTTAGCATAGCTTAATGGTTGTACAAGAGGTTGGTCTAGTGGATCACTGGGGGAGATAGTTTAGGAAATGCTTGATGGGATTCTGGAATGCAAGCTTTTGGATAGAAATATTTACAAGTAAACTGAGGCCGTTAGTTCAAGCCCAGAATAATGTCCAGTGAATAGGTGGTCATTTCTGTTTCTGGTTGTTTCTTGTGAGCTAGAAAAGTTTTAGTATTGGTTTTTCATTGTTAATACTGAACGTGGATCCCAGTGTTAGATCTTTAATCAGTCGCTTGATTTCTTTTTCTGTAACCGGACATGAAATTATGCCGGAACTTAATTAATATTTACTGTAGTTTTCTCTAGACTTTTGGTTTTCACATTGAGATTTTAACAGTTCAACTGTGAAAACTTTTGTTAGTAGTTTTTTTTCCTCATAATTTTTTGATATTTTTTCTTTCTTGTTCATTCTATCAGTGAAACATACCGATACTTTGATCTGCCTTTCTGCTCATCAGGTCTGCATCAATTCACATTACTCCTACTATAATGCTATGTTTTATTGTGGAAGTTTACTGATGATGTCTATTACAGGTCCGAGAAAGGACAAGAAGGAAGCCCTTGGTGAAGTGTTGAACGGAGATCGATTAGTCACTGCCCCTTACAAACTTGACTTTTTAAATGACAAAGACTCTGAAATTGCTTGCAAAAAGAGGTTGACAAAGGAGCAAGTTGCTCAGTTCCGAGAAGTTGTTTCCAAGGACTACTACTTTCAAATGTATTATGACGACTTGCCCATTTGGGGTTTCTTAGGGAAGGTTGACAAGGAAGAAAAAAATGACCCAAGCGAATACAAATATTACCTCTTTAAACATCTTCATTTTACCATCTTTTACAACAAGGATCGTGTCATTGAGATAGCTGCACAATCTGATCCTAACAATGTTGTGGACCTGACTGAAGATAAGGAAGTCGACGTGGAGTTTATGTATTCAGTTAAATGGAAGGAAACAGAAATTCCATTTGAGAAAAGGATGGAGAAGTATTCGCAGTCTTCTTCACTGCCTCATCACTTGGAAATTCACTGGTTTTCCATTATTAACTCATGTGTGACAGTTCTCCTGTTGACTGGTTTTCTTGCCACAATTCTCATGCGAGTCCTGAAGAATGATTTTGTCAAGTAAGAAGAACATGCCAATGACTAAGTTAAAACGTGTCTGCTTATGCCGTTTAAACTGTCATTTTCTTATTTTCTGATTCCCCATTTGTAATAGATATGCCCATGACGAGGAGTCAGCTGAAGACCAAGAAGAGACTGGGTGGAAGTACATCCATGGTGATGTATTTAGATATCCGAAGTACAAGTCTTTGCTTTCAGCAGCAGTTGGGTCTGGCACCCAGCTGTTTACTCTGTAAGTTCAACTTCAAAGCTGTGCTTTTGTCTCAAATCCATTATTTTGAATTATTCTGTTGCTGAGCTGTCTGCTAACTTTGCATATGTGCATTGACAGCACAATTTTCATTTTCATGCTTGCTCTAGTTGGTGTCTTTTATCCTTATAATCGTGGAGCTCTATTCACCGCACTGGTTGTCATATATGCTCTGACAGCTGGGATTGCAGGCTACACTGCAGCCTCTTTCTTTTGCCAACTGGAAGGAACAAATTGGGTAACCTATTATGAATTCCTTTTCATAGCCTTTTGCACATATCATTTTCATTGTTTGGTGTTCTTGACACCTGTTGTTACTGTGTGTCTAAGGATATTGTAGTTGGTTTCAAATTTGGTACGTGGATATATTGGAATTCTCAATTTGAAATGCGTTTTACTTTGAGATTAATGCTTTGTGAAAATTGACTTTTATCAAAATCAATTTTGTTTTCATATAAACTATTTGTAGAAATTGGCTGAAGCACGGGAATGGGGGATCTAAACCACCTTGTGTTTGGAAAATGTTCTCTCGTATAATAGTAGAACTAATTGGGATGTGAAATAGAAGCTTTTCGAGAGAAAGCAGTGAAAGAAAACAGTGTGCTTGAAAGTTGTACTGCTGCCTGAAGCCTTGCGCTCCTCTTTAAAAGCTAACCTGAGAAGATGATAAATTAGAGCTCAACATTTCAGTTCACAGTTGCTTACAACGAGATAAATTAGAGATCAACAGTTCACAGTTGCTTCTAATAAGTTTACATACATTGAAACGAAGTAATTGTAGAATTGGATGAGTGCAATTGACTATTTCATGCTGGTCGTGGTTTTCTGAAAATTAGCATGGTTTGCATTCATTAGTATTATGACAGTGACATTAAATGATCATTATTAGAATGATGTAATCACTTTTCAGCGGCAATGTTTGCAATCCATGTTGACTTATGCTCTATCAATTGAAAGCTTCTAGCTGCGGTCTAGAAACTACAGTTCAACTTTGAGACATGCTAGGCTAAGAAGTTCTGTGATTCTGGTGCTGCAGGTCAGGAACTTGTTGCTTACTGGAGCCCTGTTTTGTGGTCCTCTGTTTCTTACCTTTTGCTTTCTTAATACCGTTGCAATCGCGTATAGTGCCACTGCAGCATTGCCATTTGGAACAATAATGGTTATATTTCTTATCTGGGCTCTGGTAACAACACCACTGCTGGTACTGGGTGGGATTGCAGGGAAGAATAGCAAGGCTGAGTTTCAGGCTCCTGTCCGAACCACTAAATATCCCAGAGAGATTCCTCAGTTGCCTTGGTATCGGAAAACACTTCCTCAGATGGCCATGGCAGGATTCTTGCCTTTCAGTGCAATCTATATTGAACTTTACTATATATTTGCCAGTGTTTGGGGTCACAGGATCTACACCATATACAGCATCCTGTTCATTGTCTTCATCATTCTGTTGATTGTCACTGCTTTTATAACAGTGGCGTTGACATATTTCCAACTTGCTGCTGAAGACCATGAGTGGTGGTGGAGGTATGTTTCTACTACTAGATTGATATACAGTTAACAGCTCAGAGGTTATCCATTCATTTTCCAGTCATTATTATCTCAAAAATATATATACGTTCAGCCATGGAAAAAACATTCTTTAATGTTCGTTTCTAAATTTGAGTTGAATTTTAGGGGAAAAAATTATTATGTTTCTCACTCTTAAGATCTAAATTGCTGGAAATATGCAAGTCATAGCGTGAATTTTGGCTTTATGCCCTCTCCAAGCATGTTTCCTTTTATTCTCTGTATGTACCTGTGTTTACTTGATTGCCTGATACATGTTTCTAGACACTCACTTTTATATATTTGGTGTTTCATAGGTCTTTCCTCTGTGGAGGATCAACTGGTCTGTTCATTTATGGCTATTGCTTGTATTACTACTATGCCAGATCAGATATGTCCGGCTTCATGCAAACCTCCTTTTTCTTTGGCTACATGGCCTGTGTTTGCTATGGTTTCTTCCTCATGCTTGGCAGTATTGGGTTCCGTGCCTCCTTGTTTTTTGTCCGCCACATTTATCGTTCAATCAAGTGCGAGTAGCAAGCCACATCATCCATCTTCAGTATGTGCAATGGGTACGCTCGTTAGCTCCCTTTGATTCTCTCAACTGGCTTAGCTGTTGAGATCTACATGGTTGTATCCATGAAAGTAGTCTTATAGTATGTCTCATGTTACAGGTGCAGTGGTTGGCTGGGAAATCTGCTCCTGGATTGATGGAGTCCCATGTCACAACTTTTGAGAATGCTGGCATATTACATGTAGGGCATTTTAAGATCTTTTATAGGAAGGGATTGTGTAGGACTGTAGGATGCAGTTAATGATTTGGAAGCACAAGCTGTCTGTTTCGAGTCCATTGTAAGGTAACGCCATTATTTAATGGAAAGCAAGGACCCCATTGCCGGCAATGGCCAGTCAAAGAAAGTGACAGCTATGGTGCCAACATATAATGGTATTGTAAAAATAACTGGTCAATAACGAGCAACTCGCTAGTATTATTGTTGTCTTTGCATTTCAGGTGAAAGTTGTTAATGCTTATATGACATTTAACTATTGAAGCCTTATTATCTTGCTCATATAAACTTTGATAAAAATTTACATTAAGGTTGTATTTAGTTAGTGATTTACAATAGATAAAAAAAACATATTTGATTGAAGAGATAGAAAA
This sequence comes from Salix dunnii, assembly GCA_015731905.1. Taxonomy (NCBI): domain Eukaryota; kingdom Viridiplantae; phylum Streptophyta; class Magnoliopsida; order Malpighiales; family Salicaceae; genus Salix; species Salix dunnii. The sequence goes on along the minus strand of CM027675.1, from coordinate 15,062,308 downwards.
TAGAATGTTGAATTAGTTAAAAAAATCAGAGAAAAAAATAATTACTGACTTGAACATATGAAATTAAAGGTGCTGGATGCTCAGATTGCAGTGAGGGTTGGATATCAAATTTGTCAATTTCTATGTAAGAATCGAGGTTAGTTAACAGGTATCTCTCGATATCAAATATGTCGACTTCTTTTCTTCTCTTTTGTTCACGGCTGAACTCGAGATGTCTGGAGTTTGGAGTGTTCATTTGGTTTTAAAAATATTTTTGAAAAAAAAAAAATAATTTTTTAATGTCAAATATAATTTTTAAAAAATAAAAAATATTATTTTAATATATTTTTAAATAAAAAATACTTTGAAAAACAATTTTTATTTGTAAATAGTTTTTTAAAAACAAAGAAATATTTATTTTAAACTAATTCCCAGCAACAAACATCTTTAAAAGATATTTAATTTTTAATTGCTTAAAACCTCAAACTTGTATATATATATATTCCAAGTGAAGCCAACCTCCTCCTTCTTCATAGTGGAAGGATATAATTTATTTATTGACATGCATCGGGAAGATAGACCTAGTTTTATTTTATTTTAAATTGATCCCTATATAAGTTACAATTCATAGAGATAACTAGATTCTTGCTATATTGTGGCCTAATCAATTTTTTAATAAAAAAAAATGTTCAAGCATTACTAGCTTGTTCTTCTTAAAATTAATCATAAATTCAAAATATATTGCATATTGAATGTATTTTGAAATGTCGACAATACTTTTAAGGAAAAAAAAAAAGGAGATTACAATCTTTTAAGTTACATTATCAAATATATAATTCAGATCATAAGATTATAATAATTTGATAAAAATAAAAATAAAATAAATTATAAAAATTAACTATTAATCAATTTAATATTAGAAGATAAAATTGAAAAAATAAATTATAAAAATATCCCAATCAACTCGTGTTAACTTATCAAATTTATAAATTTTTAATAGGGATGAATATGATATTGAAACTATAAATTTTAGTATTTCTATTTTTGTATGAATTGGATTTTTTTTATGGAACTCAAATTTGTTTGGAGAATTTTAGAATTGATTAAATCAAAGTTGATGTTGTAGTACTTTTGATAAAAGTTATAAAGCATACCTTCAAATCTCCTCTTAACACTCCCGTTGTTAGGGAAGATAAGCGTGTTGATATAATATTTCTAACAAAAACACCGAGTATATAAAAATTAGAAATTCTTGATTGAACATTCATGAAATTGAGACAAAAACAAATAAAACCTGAGAAATTTCTTTTTAGAATTTAGATAGATTGATGAAAGTGGATTTTTTAGAAAATATATTTGTTTTCTTAGTTATTTTTTCTGTTTAGTTTTAAAATTAAATATTATGATTTCTAATTTATTTTTTCCTGTTTGTTTATGTTTTTTATTTTTAATTTTCAGGTTGTTTAGTTTGTTTAAGTTATGTTTGAGTTTGAGTTTCTTTAAATAATTGTAATTTTTTTAAAAGTTACACTATTTGAGAAAAATATTCAATAATAAAATCGGAAATTATATTTTAACTCTCTTATCTGTGTTTGTGAGTCACAGAGGTTGAAAATGGAGAAGAAACTGGTGCCTTGTTTGGTTTCATTTGTTTTGATGTTATGTAGCGTGTCTCATGTTAGATCAGATACATTTGATCATCGTTACAAAGTCGGAGATGATGTCCCTCTCTATGTTAACAAGGTTGGACCTTTTCACAATCCCAGGTAATCCAATTCTCGATCTCTTTTGCTGTGTTAATTAGGTTTAAGGTTATTGGTTTTGTGGGGTGCCTTCAAGTTTGTGACTTTTGATGATTTGGGAAGCTGGGTATGTGGGATTTGGATTAGAAATGAAATTGTGGAGTTGGGTTTTGGAGAATTTGATTTTAGCATTAACGAGTCAGATTCTGTACAACCCATGTTTTGTTTTTTGGTTTTATGAAATGGGGTCTTCAGTTGTTGTGGATCTGAGCTTATGGGAAGTGGATCTTATGATGTGGTTTCCTAAAATGGGATAATCAAGGACTGGAACTTGGAGTTTAAGATGAAAATGCTTTTGATTTCACATAGTTTATAATTAAGTTGCAGATTTAGCAAAGCTTAATGGTTGTACAAGAAGTTGGTCTAGTGGATCACTGGGGGAGATAGTTTAGGAAATGCTCGATGGGATTTTTGGAATGCAAGCTTTTGGATAGAAACATATGCAAGTAAACTGAGGCCGTAAGTTCAAGGCATGAATAATGTCCAGTGACTAGGTGGTGATTTCTGTTTCTGGCTGTTTCTTGTGAGCTAGAAAAGTTTTAGTATTGGTTTTTCATTGTTAATGCTGAACCTGGATCCCAGTTTTCGATCTTTAACCAATCGTTTGATTTCTTTTCCTTTAACCGGACATGAGATTATGCTGGAACTTAATTAATATTCACTGTAGTTTTCTCTAGACTTTTGGTTTTCATAATGAGAATTTAACAGTTCAATGCGAAAACTTTTGTTAGTATTATTTTTTCCTCATAATTTTTTGATATCTTTTCTTTCTTGTTCATTCTATCAGTGAAACATACCGCTACTTTGATCTGCCTTTCTGCTCACCAGGTCTGCATCGATTTACATTACTCCTACTATAATGCTATGTTTTATTGTGGAAGTTTACTGACGATGTCTATTACAGGTCCGAGAAAGGACAAGAAGGAATCCCTTGGTGAAGTGTTGAACGGAGATCGTTTAGTCACTGCCCCTTACAAACTTGAGTTTTTAAATGACAAAGACTCTGAAATTGCTTGCAAAAAGAGGTTGACAAAGGAGCAAGTTGCTCAGTTCCGAGAAGTTGTTTCCAAGGACTACTACTTCCAAATGTATTATGACGACTTGCCCATTTGGGGTTTCTTAGGGAAGGTTGACAAGGAAGAAAAAAATGACCCAAGTGAATACAAATATTACCTCTTTAAACATCTTCAGTTTACCATCTTTTACAACAAGGATCGTGTCATTGAGATAGCTGCACAATCTGATCCTGACAATGTTGTGGACCTGACTGAAGATAAGGAAGTCGACGTGGAGTTTATGTATTCAGTTAAATGGAAGGAAACAGAAATTCCATTTGAGAAAAGGATGGAGAAGTATTCACAGTCTTCTTCACTGCCTAATCACTTGGAAATTCACTGGTTTTCAATTAAATCAGGTGTGATAGTTCTCCTATTGAATGGTTTTTTTGCCACAATTCTCATGCGAATCCTGAAGAATGATTTTGTCAAGTAAGAAGAACAGTCCAATGACTAAGTTATTAAAGCTTGTCCGCTTTGCTGTTTAAACTGTGTCATTTTCTGATTCCCCATTTAAACTGTGCCCAATAGATATGCCCATGATGAGGAGTCAGCTGAAGACCAAGAAGAGACTGGGTGGAAGTACATCCATGGTGATGTATTTAGATATCCGAAGTACAAGTCTTTGCTTGCAGCCGCAGTTGGGTCTGGCACTCAGCTGTGTACTCTGTAAGTCCAACTTCAAATCTGTGCTTTTGTCTGAAATCCATTTTTTGAATTATTCTTATGCTGAGCAGTCTGCTAACTTTGCATATGTGCATTGACAGCACAATTTTCATTTTCATGCTTGCACTTGTTGGTGTCTTTTATCCTTATAATCGTGGGGCTCTATTCACCGCACTGGTTGTCATATATGCTCTGACAGCTGGGATTGCAGGCTACACTGCAGCCTCTTTCTTTTGCCAACTTGAAGGAACAAATTGGGTAACCTAATATGAATTCTTTTTTCATACCCTTTTGCACATATCATTGCCATTGTTTGGTGTGTTCTTGACACTTGTTGGCACTGCGTCTAAGGAGAATGTAGTTGGTTTCAAATTTGGTTCGTGGATATATTGGAATTCTCAATTTGAAATGCGTTTTGCTTTGATATAAATGCTTGGTGAAAATTGACTTCTGTAGGAATCAATTTGCTTTTGTTATAAACAATGTGGAAATTGGCCAAAGCATGGAAATGGGGATCCAAACCACCTTGTGTTTGGAAAATGTTTTCCTCTCTTATAATAGTTGAACTAATTGGGATGTGAAAGAGAAGCTCTGCGAGAGAAGCAGTGAAAGTAAACAGTGTGCTTGAAAGTTTTTTTTTTTGCATTGGGATTGTTTGTCCCTGTAGTCCTATTATGTACCATTGCAACATTTCTAGCTCTATTCTAGAAACAACCATTCCAATTTTGAGATGTTATCCTTTACAGTTCTGAATTTTGTCGTTGCAGGTAAGGAACTTGTTGCTAACCGGAGCCCTGTTTTGAGGTCCTCTGTTTCTTACCTTTTGCTTTCTTAACACCGTGGCAAATGCATATAGGGCCACTGCAGCATTGCCATTCGGAACAATAGTTGTTATATTTCTTATCTGGGCTATGGTAGCAACACCACTGCTGGTAATGGGTGGGATTGCAGGGAAGAATAGCAAGGCTGAGTTTCAGGCTCCTGTCCGAACCACTATATATCCCAGAGAGATTCCTCAGTTGCCTTGGTATCGGAAAACACTTCCTCAGATGGCCATGGCAGGATTCTTGCCTTTCAGTGCTATCTATATTGAACTTTACTATATATTTGCCAGTGTATGGGGTCACCGGATCTACACCTTATACAGCTTTCTGTTCATTGTCTTCCTCATTCTCTTGATTGTCACTGCTTTTATAACTGTGGCATTGACATATTTGCAACTTGCTGCTGAAGACCATGAGTGGTGGTGGAGGTATGTTTTACTGTTTGATAGATATAATTTCATGTCTACAATGCTAATATCCCTGAGCTTATTGTTTCAATTTTGCATCATTATCTGCACAAATAAAATCTGGGAAGTGTTGCTCCCAGATAACATTCTTTAGTTTTGTTTTTTCGTTTCCAATCTTTTGTGAAACTGTTTGCTGATTTATGTTTTTCATTCTATGTTTTCACTTTTGAGATGTTATTTAAATTAGTCAAAATATTGAAGTCAGTGTAATTTTTTCATCATTGGGTTCCTGTTATGAATTTTTCTGACGGTCTCCTAGCTTGCTTTTTTTTTTTTATTCTTTTTGTCATCCATTGCATGAATTTTCCTCTTGTTTTCTGCAAAAATGTCATGTTTTAAAAGGATATCTGATTGCCTGATTCATATTTCTACACACTCACCCCTCTGTATTTGGTGTTGGCCAGGTCGTTCCTTTGTGGTGGATCAACTGGGCTGTTCATTTATGGCTATTGCTTGTATTACTACTTCGCAATATCAGATATGTCAGGCTTCATGCAAACCTCCTTTTTCTTTGGCTACATGGCCTGTGTTTGCTATGGTTTCTTCCTCATGCTTGGCAGTATTGGGTTCCGTGCCTCCATGTTTTTTGTCCGCCACATTTATGGTTCAATCAAGTGCGACTAGCAAGCCATATCCATGAAAGTAGTCTTATAGTAAGGTAACGCTGTTACTTTTAACGGAAAGCAAGGACCCCATTGCCGGCAATGGCCAGTCAAAGACAGTGATAGCTAAGGTGCCAACATATAATGGTATTGTAAAAATAACTGGTCAATAACGAGCAACTCGCTAATATGAATGCTGTCTTTGCATTTCAGGTGAAAGTTTCACACTATACCTCTTCTGATAGTTATAATATAGTTCTTAATGCTTATATGACATTTAACTATTGAAGCCTTGTTATCTTGCATATATAAACTTTGATAAAAATATACATTAAGGTTGTATTTGGTTAGTGCCTTACAATAGATAGAAAAAGATATTTGATTGAACAGACAGAAAATAGAATGTTGAATTTGTTAAAAAAACCCGGAGAAAATAATGATTACTGACATGAACATATGAAATTAAAGGTGCAGGATGTTCAGAGATTGTAGTGAAGGTTGGGTGTCAAATATGTCGATTTCTTCTATGTAAGAATGGAGTCTAGTTAACAGGTATCTCTCGATTCACCCAAATTCAATCAAAATCTAATACCAACAAGAAAGACAAAAGAAAGCAACGAGACTTGAGAGACAGAGAGTGGAGTCACATTTTTACCACAACGCCTGCAAAGACTTTCTACTTGGTAAAGAGGGATAACAATGTCATCATAACCTTCTGTAGAGATAGCTTCAACAACTGATCTCACAACTATATGCTCCTCCTTATTATCTTTCCGGCCTGTTTTTTCTCTGTTAGTATTAACCTAAACAAATCTTTTCTTCTCTTTTGTTCACGGCTTTGACACTGTTTTAAATTATTTTTTATTTTTTTGAAATTTTAAATTAAATTTTTTTAGTGTTTTTAAATAATTTTCATGTGCTGATGTGTGTGTGTGTGTGTGTGTATTTTAAAAATCATTCTAAAGCACTTCGAAAAATAACTTCTACTGCACTCCCAAGCAATCACAAAAAAAGCAAAGAAGCAAACTTCTGTAGAAGCTAGACGAAGGGTATCAGCCATGAACCTAGACAACACACATGAGCCTGCAAAGACAAGTTCCGATTTCCTATTCTAGCTGAAACCCATGCATGTGTTTTTTTCTGTGAACTCAATACTGATTAATTAAGGACTTTTTCACATTTTATAAGTACTTTTTGAAAAATTTAATTTTTATGTTTTTTATTATTTTAATGTTTTGATGTTAAAAACAATTTTTTAAAAAGAAAAAAAAAATTCTTTTAATCTATTTCCCAGCAACTAACATCTTTAAAAAATATTTAATTTTTAATCGCTTAAAACCTAAAAACTTTTATATATATATATATATATCTTTTTTAAAAGCTACCTCCATGTCAAAGTCAAGCTTCTCTGTATCGACAGTTTTTGGATGGCATTATTTAGAATTGAGACACATAAAAAGTCTTAAATAAGGCGGCACTTCCTTCCATAGATTCATGAAATTTATATCCTCGGGGAGAAAGTTGTGCCGGGTCAGAAAACATATTCAAAATTTGACCATGAATGTTCTCTTGCTTATTTAATGTAACAAGTTAAATTGGGAATTATCTGAGTTTTTCTAAAACAATTGTACACATGAAACTTCAAAGATAGGTTGGGGCTTATGTACACGCAGCCCTACAGCTCAACAACATGCACGAAAGTGCTTCCACGAATATCTTTGGCGAAAACCTGGAACAATGATTAGAGAAAGAGCGGAGGGGTGGAGGTTTATAATGGTGACCAATTTCTTGATTCAAACAGAAATTTGGCGAAGACCTCATTGATACAGCTGATATGACAGCCACTGAAGCTACTGTTTGCAGATTGAACCGCCTACCTCCAAGTAGAACTGCCGAGTCTAAAAACCTCTTCACCATCATTATCCCTCTGAGGAACCCTTTCCAGGCCAGCATCCCCTTTCTGATCACCATAAAGATCTTTGAGCTTAGCCAGATTGCTAGACGCAGATGTCTTATCCTTGTTTCCATCCCTTTGAGAAGTTGGTTGGCGATCAAATGGTGATGAACCAGCTTGCAAGCTGCTACTCCTGCTCCTGCTCCTGCTGCGACTTCTATAAGAACTACTTTCTCTATAATGGCTGCTCTGTTCAGAATCCTTTCTGCTTTCCCTATCACTGTACCTGAAACTCCTATCATAATCATACCTTCTGTCTCTATCCCTTTCCCGGACCCTGTCACTGTCCCGGCCCTGATCCCGGTCCCTTTCATGATCCCGGTCCCGTACTCTCTCCTGATATCTATCCCGGTCCCTTGCTCTCTCCTGATATCTATCCCGGTCCCTGTCCCTCTCTCTATCCCAATCACGGTCTCGGTCCCTTTCTCTACCCCTATCGCGATCCCAGTCTGAATATTCTTTATCAGAATATTCACGGCTCTGGCTGCGACGAAATTGTGGATCATCACTGGTTCTGTCATAGGAGGGTGGAGGTAGTGTGCGACGAACAGGAGATGAATCCCTGGTTGATGCACGATGAGGAGCACGCTGACCAAAAGAGACTGATAATGATGCCTTCACAGATGGTGGCCGGCGTGCAGTATCATCAGATCCATGGCGGCTGCCATCCCCTGTTGAACCAGAAATTTTTGTTGGTAGCTTTAGCTTCTCCAGGTTGGATGTGATCTGCCGCATGACAGGAACAGGAATACGGGGGAAAAGGGTATCGAAGTAGTACTGCAAGAGAAAAACATGACATCAATATCCCTTTTGGCCTGCAAGGAAGGATAACAGAACCTGAAAATACTACAAAGAATTAGAGATTGTTTCAACCTGACCTGTCCTAGAAGCAAATCACGCAAATATACACCCATTGTTGTCATCCTTCCACTAGTTCCTGGAGAAAATTCCTGAAATATAAAGAGAAATAGCTGCTGATGGAAAAGGACATGCACATCATGTCAATAAACTCGTGAAGTTTGTGTTGTTGTCAAGTTTGACTTTTAGCATGAATGCATTTATTAACAGTTGCAGTGAAAGGGACGATGCAATTCGCTAGACAACTACCGGGTCACAGTACAAATGATACTTGTATAGAAAGACCATATCTAGGAAAGCAGGATTTACTAGAATATTCACATACTGGAAAAGGAAACTTTTCAATCAAGCAATCTAAACAGAAGCTAAAGAATCTCCCAAATTCATTTGATGTTTGGATCAAAAGTGCTCAACAAGCACAGGGGTTGGAGTTAATTACAAAGTGCTCTTTTGCATCATACATGTGAGCAACTGCAAGACAGACAAGAAATACTTGGAATTGGTATCCCCCGTTATATGTACATTCAAAAAATAATTAGAACTGCTAGTTGTTCTATTCAAGTAATAGTCACTTTGCCAGTTTCATCATAAACTTTAAACCAACTAAAGAACCATCAGATATGAACACCAGAAATTTTGTATCTGAAAAGCAATTGGTGAAACCAACAGCATTCTGTTGGACCAAGTTTTTATTTTTGGCTAAAAATTTATTTCAGAAGTGCTAACTAAGAGTTTGTCCATCTCTATCTACGTAACTTATCTGTGTTCTTAGACAGTTACCCTGAACAAAAGACCACATACTGCATCTCTAGTTCAAAAAATACAGAGCACGGTAAATGCAATCATCATTTCACTTATAAAAATACATTCTAACAAAATTGGACTATATCAACACTTGTGATAAGTTATTAATGAAGCTGAAACCCCTCCATCCATCCACCACTACAGGACTTTGAAATTAAAAAGTACAATAAAAATCCAACACTGGCATTTAACTTTTATTAGTATACACTACTCTTTGTAACTAAGTAACTACTAAGATCACTACGGAAGGTTATTTTTTTGCAAAATTCAAATGTGGAAGAAATCTTTTGTGCAATTATTGGCGATTCAATTCCACAAACAAAACAGTTTCGAGAGTCGGGTCGAGTTGTGACTTGCAACTAACACTTTAAAGAATCAGAAGGCATTAATTTGCACTTTTATACATTAGTTCATGAGATAAATTTGAGCTGAAGTACAGGAAAGAATATAGAGAAGTAAGTACCTCATCGTCTTTAATATATGGCTCAAACCAATTCCACAGTGTCTTTGGATCCCCAGCATATCTCAGGTAGAGGAACCCAACCTGCAAACAAATCTGGGGATATCAATCCAACATACATCAAACACAAAGCTAAGATAAAGCAGTCCCTATGCTAACCAGTACATTCTGCAAATCAAGCAGAGAGAAGAAAAAATGTGTAAATGCAGGTAAACATGAACCAAGTTTTGATGCCAAAGGGGTAAGGATTTCTATCCTTGTTTCAAAGAGCAAAAATGGTAACAATAACAGCTCCTGGTCAGCAGAAGTGGGCAGCAAAATGCCAGTTATGGTTTTCCCATGATTAACTATTGGTAATAACAACAGTCAAAGTAGCAGCAAGTGACATTTGGTTAAAAGACAGCTGACAGTATTGGTTCATGATTAAAACAGTCAACTGACAGTATCGATTCATGATTAGAGCAGTCAACTGACAGTATTGATTCACGATTAAAAAGCCTAGGAGTGAGAATCGAAAAATAAGACACCCCAAACCTTAATTTTGCGAAATCTGCTGAGCAAAGCATGGGCAGATTATGTAGGAGTGAGAAAGTCATAGCAACTCAAAGAAACAAGAACACCTCAACCTTGGTTTGGAGAGATCTGATATGAAAAACAAGGACATTATCATGTGTGATATGAAATCAGAACAGAGATTTTATCAAAAATTCAGATATGACAATGTTTTGCCCATTACCTCATAATTTCTCAGAAGTTCACACACCAGAAAAGTAGATAAAAAAGTCTTTATAAATGGAGCTCAATTCTTATATAAAGAGTCATTCATTAATTTATAGTAAATAGAACAGTGTTGACCCAGTTGCATTAAAAATTTATATTTCATCTCTATAGTTGACGCAAAATACTAAATCACAACCTGGGATATAACAAAATCATTGACATTGACAAAAAGTGCCCAAATTTGAAAAGCCCCTCCACAAGTTTCCAAATATTGCAAAAATTTCAGAAAACACTAAATAGAAAAGATAAAAAAGAGTAAAGGCCTTAAAAAATTGATAAGACATGAGCTAAAGCTGAGGCCCACATAAGTCAACCTATGACTAAACTAAACCCCATCATGCATGTCTTACAAACCATAAATCCTTTTGAATTCACATTGCTTCCGCAATTGAAACGACCTTGATACACATAATATAAAAGAGAAGATAAAATATATAGGCTAGCAAACATTTCTCAAATTCAATAATGATCATCCAGTTCAGCATGTGAGTAAATATCCACGCATCAGGAATTTACAGCCAACTCATGGAAACTAAAAATCAGGGTATGGCACAATTACCGCTCTGATATAAGGAGAATCCTTGTGCTTTAGCAAACCATGCATTTGTTTGACAGTGAGTTTCATGGTGAAGAACTTGTATAGAAGGCAAAAGGAAGTAGATGGACCGCGACAGTTGCCAGTCATCCATGGCTCAACATGATCAACTTGATTGTATATTTCATCTATCACTTCATGGTATGTCTTTAATCGGTAAAGCTCCTTGAAGTAATCTGATGATAGTATGTTCATACAAAGGACCTTCTCTAACAGAGAATCTATTGGTTTCCCATTTGTTTGTATCTCCATACTGTACTAAACAAGTCCAAGCACTCCTGAGTTTAATAGAATTGAAACAGCTGTTTATATTCGCAACTAATTATCATTTAATCAAAATTTCTCAAACTGCACTCCTGCAAAAACATTAAAGAAAAATCATGAAGTTAGCAGCGTGAAACAAAAACAATCCATAACAAGAAAAAGAATGCAAAATCAACAAGAAACAGGTTCCATTTGGTGTGCCTATAAATGTTTACCAAAATGAAATTCTAAAAGTTTGCATCTTTAGCTTCATTGATAACTCAACAAATCCAAAAGCTTAACCAAAACATATTTGTAATTAAAAAAATCCTAAAAAGTCAATAAAACACAAGTTCTGAGACCTCAGTACTCTTTTTAAAGTAAATTGTGCCGGGAGTGGGTTCCCTAAAGCTATTCCATCAAATTTCAAGGTAAACCCACAGGAAGCAACACCCCAAGACACTCTGCGAGTAAACCAACCCTTGCACTGCTACAAAAAAACACATCAGATTTCAGAGTAGCATAAACTCATTAACAAATTTCACCCAATTGTGTACATCTAGCATGTTTTTTCACAGTAGCAGGATCACTATAACTGACTCCATTTAGTTCGCCTCCAAATAAACACAATGGTTACACCTACTTGTTCAACACTATACTTCAAATCTGCTCTTCGAAAAAGCTCTATCAATTCCGTCTCTGTCTACCAAAACAAATGGGATTTTTTCAAAAAAATAGGCATACGATGTACAAAAAATCCACGCCCTTCTTTATCACTAAATATAGGATTTTCTAACCATCAGATAGTTATTCCATCCCCGAGCTAACAAACTTCAACAAAACAAAATATCCATACATTTCAAGCTTTCATCTTTAGCTTCATTGATAAGCCAAAAATTCCCTTTTCCTACAAAAACAATCAATAACATGAAAAAAAAAAAAAAGGCAAAAACCATAATTCCATTTAGTACCCAAAACTGGAATCTCCAAAATTTTGGATCTCGACCTTCATCAAGGACCCACCAACCCAAAAAAACAGAAATAAAACACAGAATCTCAAATAACCAAAACATCAACTAAATTACATAAATGCTAGATAAATCAAGAAATTGATTTTGTTTTTCATAGAGCTAGAACTGCCTATCTTAGGGGGGAGATTGGGTTTGCAAGTACCTGCAAAGGGGGAAAATGAGATGATAGAATCGAAAATGAGGAAAGAAGATGAAGAAACAAGAAGAAAAGTTACGATCTTTGATCAATTTCGGGTGTTTTGTTTTTTTGGGTGCTCTCTGATTCAGCGAGAAGAAATCAAATCAATGAAGAAACCTCACTGGAAATTTATTTATTTTCCCCCTAGAAATGGAGCGGCCTCTCTCTCTTATTATCTTCTTTATGGTTTCACAATGAAAGGTGGGCCCGTTCATGGACCGAAGTTAGCTAGAACGGCCTGTTTACTTGGCCCAAGTACATGCGTGCGCACAATGTTTGCAGTTTAAATATTGGTCTAATTCCTATAATTTGCAAAATGTTGCCTTTTGATTCTGGTAAAAGATTCAAAGCATACGTCATAATTCTAGTCCAATTTAGAGGATTTAGATCTTAATTTTATTTTAAAAATATTTTTAAAGAAAAATATTTTTTTAATTTTAAATTAATATTTTTTATATTTTTAGATTATTTTGATGTGATGATGTCAAAAATTATTTTTTAAAAATAAAAAATATTATTTTAATATATTTTCGAATAAAAAACACTAAAAAAAAAACAACTCTAATTATATTCTCACATTTTAATTGAAACAGGATTTAGTTTGAGGTTATATTTTATTAGTTCAATTTGTTATTGGTTTTTTAAAAAATAAATCCAAAATGGCTAAAAAAACCAGGCATGCATGACCATACTGAGGAACCAAAAGAGTGAAAAGACAGAAGGAGGGGGGTGACTTGCTATTTAATGGTACAAAAGGAAGTACAATCCACCTTATTGGCCTGTGAAAAGAAGTCACTAAGCAAAACCCCATTGAAAAGGACTTTTGGCTATGAAAAAGTGACTCCTTACACACCTACTGGACCTACCACATAATCTAAACAGTAAGCACTATTAACACTCAGAGTTATACAAGGCTAACTTGTACAGCATGAAGAAATTAACACCAGAGTCAAAGAGAATGCTCCACTCTCTTCTTGTTCTTCTTCTTCTTTTCCCTATAAATGCTGGCAGTTTATTCACTTAACAGGCTTCCAGGCATGGCCATGGGGATGAGCATGTTCAAAGTAGTAGTAAAGTTCTTCCTCGGGGATGCAGCTCCAGCACTTGCTGTTCACCATGTGGAAACTTGGTTCTCTGGGAACTGTCAATGGCCTGTTTGATCTGCACCAGAGAAAGAAATTTGATATCATTGCATGAGCTTGAGCTGAACAAATTTCTGCCATGTTTTGTTTACCTTTGGGGAAAGAAAGGCCTGTCGAAGTAAGGCATCAATTGAGCTCTAGGAACCATCTCCTTCCTCATCATACGAACCTCTTCTTCCTCAATGATCTGCACACAGTTTCATTAGCAAGACCAATGTTATGTACTTAATGTAATTCTCTCTTGCACCATGAAAAAAATAAGCACTAGGTAGATACCTTTTGTATCCTCTCTATTTGCCTCTTCTGTTGCTCATTCATATATATCTTGGTTGCCACCTGAAATCATAAATATTCAGAGAAAAGATTGGAAAACCAGAATAAACAGAGAAAGCAGGATGATTTTGTGAAGAACGGGCCGATGTTGTGATGGAGTTAAGTTGCTTACAGAATAGTTGAACATGGCTCGTTTGAGAGCTCTTTGTCCAGTGTGGAGTTTGAATTCTTGGGGCTTAGTGTTTTCTTTTGCAAGAGGTTTTGAGGCAACCTATAGCATGATTATAGATTCAGCAGAGTCAGAAATACCCAGACAGATGACAGAATTTATAAGGTCCAGAGATCCATCTTACCTTGGATTTGTCATAAAGCGGATCCTTGAGATCATCTTTTGCCTGTGAAAATATATTCCAAGCTATTACTCAAAAGAAAATATATGCGGAGGCAAGAAAATAACTTTTGGTGACAATGATTCTTTCTGCATTGGTGACACACTTTTTCACCTAACAATTACTTCATGCTTAAAATGGAAAAAAGGGCATGAAGCTAGCAACATTTGAAACAAAAGGCAACACTCCAAACTCCAAAACATTCTTTGAGAAGAAAGTCTCAAAAGGAGGTGACCTTTTTGACATGCAAAGTAACAAAAATCATTAAAAGAAGACTCTTTCGCCTCTTTCTGCATCTTTTCCTAGCAAAATGTAGCTTTTAATGATTAATGATTTGTTCCTGGAAAGAGGCAGAGCTGCTGGTAAACTATCTGCCATGTCAGCTGGGAACATAGCATTTGCTTCAAAAGAGTGTTTTGCTTAAGACTTGGAAGTTGCAAGGAGTGGAAAGAGAAGTTACTAGGTTGTTGTCTTAATTAAGCTAGCATGATTAAGAGGACACTGACTTTGAAGTCAATGATTGGATACTGAATAATGCATGATCCTTGATCAGGGGAAAAAACCCAAAATCCTATCCTCGGAAGGCTTAATCTTGCTTTCTTGTGAGAACTAGCTAGTTGAGGTGCAAAGAATGTCCTCTCACCATTCCTCTAGCAGCATTGCTCCACGGTGCAGACTGTGAGCTGGCCTTAACAAGGTTCTAAAGAGATGTAATAACACACATTAAGAAAAGAATTAAGAAAGTGGAAAAAAAAACATAACAAGATATAGATAGCTAGCTAGCTAGCAACCTTAAGAGCAGATTTTGTTTGTGCTTTCTCCATGGTGAAGCAATTGGCTAGTTATAAGCTCTGACTGCTGCTGCTAGTAGAATTGAATTGAATGAAGCATAACTGAATTGAAGAGAATTTATAGAGCAAAAAAGATCAAAGTTTGGAGATTAGTAATTGTCTGTGTCTTTTTTTGATCTGTTGCTACATCACAAACTTGCTCGAGCATTTTGTTAAGCTCTCATGCACCAAACTTTCTGATTAAATCTCCCTCTCATGCATGCTCATTTGTCATACCCGACTACACGTTCCTTCAAATCTCCTCTTCTATTAACCAACAACTTAATCCTTCTCACATTCGTATAAACCGATTAAAGAGCTAACTTAATTACATAATCATTGCTATAATTAGTCTTGGCTATAATATTATAGCTCAGTTAATCATGTGTCATGAACTATTTTGGTTTAGGAGAGTAAATTAGCTTCTCGGCTAGCTTAATCGAGTTAGTTGCCAAGTAATAACGGATTATTAAAGCATATAGAAAATGTTGACCCAAAAAGAAAATATACTTGGAAAATGCCAGGTGGTTTGCTAGAAAATTTTGACCAAAGACTTAAAATGTGTCAGAGAGAGCACTTAGTACGTGAGATTTAAAGTATTGAGACTCCTCTATACCTTGTTTTTGTTTTAAATCTGTTTTGGCCTAACTCAAGATCCCTCTGAACTAGCAGTTTGAAGTTTTGAAGGTGTTGGGATTAAAGCGAGATACAAATTTGATAGGTTTTGGCCGGTTTATTACCTCCGACAGGAATTCCAACTAACATTTTTAAGGTGATGGATATGTATTTTTGGGTGTAGCTATTATACCCAGCTTGTCAAATACTGGCACCAGTGGCTGGCTTGGTAGTGGGAATAAACAAGCGGTACAAGTAGCGACGACTTGGTTGAGCTGTCCACTTGACTCAGAATACAAACACCATTGATTTATGTCACTTCCATACAGGTAATGACCAAATAAAACGAGAGAAAAGGGTCCACTTTCAGGTATTTCTTGTTAAAGCCGTTGTCTAACCAAGGCAGAAACTTACAAGATCTTCATTTAATCAAGGCAGAAACATGATTAGGAGTTGTTTAATTTACTTGACTTTAATTATATCTTAAGGGTAAGAGGCATGTCATATGGTTAGTTAGGTCATGAATCGAAAATTAACCTACTGACCAGGGCAATGCTTTTGATTGAAGTTTTGGAGGATTGGTGAAACCTTTTCGAGTGTTGGTTAGGACCTGAAAGGACATTAGTGTCGCACTCTGACGAGCCATCTTTTCTCCATGGTCCGGCCGGCATTGAGCACAGGGGTGAAAGTTGTTCACCGAATCAACAGGAGCTAGCTGAATCGTTCACGACCATCTTCTCCACTGCTCGAGCTAAGCGCATGCAGGGCTTCTTCCTTTGACTTGGTTTTGAAGGATTAATTGTCTCTCTTTTAGGGTTTTGGTACTTGATGTAACTTGTTAAGAAACTATTTTCATGTGTTGGTTGGGGAATCATAGGTTGCTTCTCCAAGATGCATCACACAGTTTTGCTAGCTAGTTGTTTAGAGGGGGTCTTCATTTTCAATTAAATATTGTTTTTTTTTAAGAAAAGAAATAATTTTACGAAAATTAAAATTTCAGTTTCCAATCTTGGATCCCATTGCCATCCAAGATTAGCTACTGTATATAGGGGGAGGGGGAGGGAGAGGGAGGGAGAAGCTTGAGAAACTAAGTGCTAGATAAGAGGAACTAGAGAAAGGGCTGAGAGCTGGTTAAATTCTAGACGGGATCACGCAGAGAGAAACCCTCCCCATGATAGCAGATTCCATTAAAATTCGAACAGTGATTCGCCTTCGGGAGGCACAAGCAGCTCTCTTGAGTTGAACGAACATAATTAGCTAATGGAAGGCAATATATAAAAATATATATAAACAAGCAAAAATCAATATAAATATATATAAATTTCAAGATCAAAACACTGTATCATTAGTTAGCCGTTTAAATTATTAGACAATTACATTGCATGCAAAGCGATGAAGTGAAGGTGGGGAGGCAATCGGATAGGAAAGCAAAGTAGCAAACGAGCCAAGGCTCGATCGCGTGTTTAACACACATTTGCGAGGTTGCAAGAGGCCAACTTGATAAAGTTCTTTTGGGCCAAACTACGTCGCATTGTTACATCATGTCTTTCCCTTCAAAAAAGAAGAAGTAAATTAAATTAAAAGAAAATTACATAATTATTTTATAATTAACCCGTGGGCAACACGTTGTTTTGCTGTGATATTTTTGAAAGGTATTTGAATTAAATAATTGTTATTTTCCTTATAAAATTATTTATGTTTTTGTTATTTTCCCATGCTTGAAATAAAAAAATAATATAAATGTCAATTATAATTCTTTTTTCTTTGTTGACCATGCCCTAACATGTATATATTAAGGTCTGATGTGTGTGTGTGTGTGTGTATAGATCTAAGTAGTAAATACTGTAGCTAATGTCATTTTTTCCCTTACATTTCTTTTTAATATAAAAATAATAATTTAATGCATGATAAGGCTATCAGAAAGAAAAAAAAAATGAAACAGGCCCATGTTTTTTATGGGCTTTTCGAAAGAAACCCCCAAGAAAGGCATTGCTAGCCCACTCCATGTGAGATTCGTTTATCCTTCCCTCTTGCCATAAAATTATTATCACTCTTCAAACATTAGGGAACCTAATTTGATCCGATAAGTCAATCTAGTGACCAATCAATTTTATGATATTAAACCTCATGTTAACCTCATCAAAATTTAAATGAGATTTAATTTGATTTTTTTAATAAAAAAATAATGAATCTAATATGTAATTGAGACCTTAAATCTCAGATTAAGTGTTTGTTTTAAAATGAGGTTTAAATTGTTTTTTAAATTATTTTTTATTTAGAAATATATCAAAATAATTATTTTATTTTTTAAAATTTTAAATGAAATTTAATTTGATTTTTTTAATAAAAAATATTGCATCTAATATGCAATCGAGACCTCAAATCCCAGATTAAGTGTCTGTTTTAAAAATATAGCTAAAATTGTTTTTTCAATTATTTTTTGTTTAGAAATATATTAAAATAATTTTTTTATTTATTAAAAATTATTTTTAATACTATCACCTATAAATTATCTAAAACACTATTTTTTTAATTTAAAATAAGAAATAAAAAAAATTAGAATGCAGCCCACCGACTGCCACGATAGCACCTTGTTTTGGTTTACCAGTGGTCCTTCGTCTTGACCTCACAGCACACTAAAAAAGCCTTGGATAATATATATATACCAACAGGAGGAAGATGCCGTCGCCAGGTCTGAGCCAGCCGACAGACTTTCGGTGCAGAGCCTCGTCATCCTTCCCTGTGTGTTGCGTCATTTTGTGGGGGGGATGAGGATAGATGAGCTGCCTTCTCATCAACCCTTACTCAGCATCATCCTGGAGTTTTCATAATGCATGGACCACAGCTACAGAGAGAGAGAGAGAGAGAGAGAGAGAGAGAGAGAGTTTTTACGGGGTTATTTGAGATGGTAATCGGAAAATATTTATAAAAAAATTAAATTTTTATTTTATTTTTTTATTTTAAATTAAAAAATTAATGTTTTTAGATTATTTTGATGTGCTGATGTAAAAAATAATTTAAAAAAATAAAAAATATCATTTTAATACATTTCTAAATAAAAATATTTTAAAAAACAATAACAATTACACTCTGTAACGGTCACTATATTATTAAATCAACTCTAAAATCAAAAGTATACTTACATATTTAATCAATTTTAAAATAAATCATATATCGATTTTCCAATCCATGTCATTGGTTTTCTGACAAGTCCTATTTTTTTTTAAATATTTTTGAAAAAATTAATTTTTTATTTTTTTTATTTTAAATTAAAAATTTTTAGTATTTTAAGATTATTTTCGTATGTATATATTAAAAATAATTTTTTAAAAATAAAAAAATATATTATTTTAATATATTTACAAACAAAAAAAATACTTTAAAGAAAAACATAAAATTGGCCTTTCACGGAAAAAACCACACAAAATTAAATATATTATTTACTATTTTTCAGATTTTCCACTGGATTAGGTGGGGTTCAAGTGGCAACTTATTAGCCAGCCAGTGGGCCAGATGTTTCCAACTAAGCAAAAGCTAATTCATTGCACCACGACACCAACATTCCTCCAAAGTACAGCAACGCGCCGAATCTTCCTTCCACGCCCCACACTCATCATGACCGCGGATCAAGAGTAAATTATAAGTTAGTCCCTATACTTTCAAAAAAAGAATAAATTAGTCTACCTAGTTTGAGAAACTATATATAACCCAGTTTTTGAAACATGCTCTAACCTCTATGCTTTCCTCCTCTTTTCCCTGACCTCTACCTTTTTTAAAAGGGTATTTTAGGTATTACACATAAATTTGACAGATTGACATTTAGGGACTAATTAGTTACGTTGCAGAACTAGATGTACTGTTCCATTAAGTGTTCAGACATACAGGGACCGCCTCACAATTTACTCCACACGCTAAGACCAACAAACAGTCCCTATAAATACAAACAAAACACCATTAATGGAAAACTCCGCGACTCGAAAGACATTTTTTTTTTCCTCCCTCTGTTTTCTGCATTAATCGATTGATTTTTTCAAATATAAATTCAATAAACCCGATCCATGCAACCGTCTCTTCTTTATCAGATTCAAATTTTAGGTTTAATTCAAAAGGAAGGAATAATTTTGAGAGAATTTAAGAAAATTTCTCCTTATGAGCTCTCTAAATCGTAAGCAACAGCAGAAGCAGCAGCTCCATTGCTCTTCCTCAGCTTCTTCATCGAGCAGTCTTTTTAGTCACTTTATTGCTGGAATTTTGTTATATATTCTTTATCACTCTTCTCAGTTAATCTCTAATTTTCCTATTCCTATACACCTCTAAACGCATCGTTGTTCTTACTCTCTTTCTAAACTAACGAGCATTCGTGAGCGATCCGTGATATCTTGAAGAATAATTCGTCGATTTGGCTGATTCTGTGTTTTTTTTTAAAATCGAAAATGGAGAATCTGATTGACAACGGTTAGTATATTCTCTGCTCTTTATTTATTGAATTTTCTTTTTTAATATTTTGATTCGATAAAGCTGAAATGACAGAATTTATTTATTATTATTATTTTCTTGGAATTTGAGGCTTAAATGATAAAGGTAAATTTTTTTTTGAAAGCAATATCAACCCAATAGATAGTATTGCGAAATGAATCATAAATCCATCGGTTTCGGTGGGTCTTCTAAAGTGAAGTCTACCAAAAGGATTCTTTGTCAAACCAAGATTAATATTTAGTTGTCGTAATTAATATTGATAGATTCTTAGTAATTGATATTAATATATTATTTTCGAAAAAAATGTTTCAAGTTAAAAAAAATATTTTTTTTTTTAAATTTAGAAACATGTATTAACTACCAAAGCAACTATGACGTGACATATGTTACTAGCAAAGTTGCTAATGTGGTGGTTGTAAGCTTGGATGATCATGTTAGCTAATGTGTTGATATGATAGTTGACATGCATGATACGGTGTTAACATTGTGGGGCCTGCAATGTGGAGATTTACTAAGTGCTTGAGTAACTGATGTGTTTATAGAAGGTTTGAATTAGGGTAAAAATTAGGAGGTAGAGTTTTTTGATTTTGTTTCAAGAAAATTTGAGTTTAAATCTGTGAAAATGTATGGATTCTGAAATTTGATCTTCTGGTTAGACTATGTATGGCGGGGTGGTGCTAGATGAAATCTTTACTTTTGTAGTGTACTAGGATGAGTTGTTCATTTTCTAGGTATGCATTTTGCAATTGGTTGTGGGTGCATGGAGAGTGAGAGGATTGAAATTGACTAGGGGGGTAATTAGGAGTATTTATAAGGTAGCGTTTGGTTACTATTTTAATAAAAGAAAGAAAAAAGACAGAGACACGGAAACAATAGGGATAGAAGGGATATATACCTCCACTTCAATATTGTTGCATAAATAAATTTATTTTATATCTCTCTCTTTCGATCAAACGCGTTTCTGTCTTTGTATCGGCTCTTCTATCCTAATAAACCACCAAACACAACCTAAAGGATCTTGAGACATGAGATATTGAAAAGGTTTATTTATTTTGCTTTTACTAGATTCTTGATTGGATGACATTTGTAGCAATGCTGCTGTGAATAATGTTCCAAGTTGTTTCTTTGAATTCCTTTAACAAGATGAATTTTGAGTCAAAATCAGTAGCAGGAATTATCATAATTTTCACTTAAAAGGAAAAGGCTGAGTTAAATCTCTCTCCAGGCTTGCTTGCTTTTGTACTTTTTGATAAGTACATTTATTCTGTTCTGTCTTTTGCTAATTTTTGTTCAACTAATCAGGAGGCACTTTTGCTCCACAAGTTGAGAGGCAAAACAATTCAATTCCTACTGTCATCGTGATTGGTGGTGGTATTTCAGGGCTTGCTGCTGCACGAATACTGCATGATGCATCTTTTAAGGTTAGCATACTATCTTATACATGCACATATGAATGCAGAGTTTTTTAATTGTATGTTGTGATATGGGTGTTCATTTGCATTGATTAGCTAATGGTTGTTATTTTGTTTAAGGTGGCCTTGCTGGAATCACGGGATAGACTTGGTGGCCGCATTCATACTGACTATTCGTTTGGCTATCCAGTGGATTTAGGAGCATCCTGGTATTATTTTTTTTTCTTTCTCACTCGTATCTGATCTTATTGGAACCTTTACCGTACCCATGTTTATCCCTTCTCTTGCTTAGTATCATGCTTATTTTAGATTTTCACTCGGTATTCAATTAATGTGATTGCCTTGTTTTTGGGAATTATTGCACTTAAAATATGCTGACATAGATATGGTTGATACATATTTTCGTTTTTTTGGGATGTTAATGCTCATTAGTTATGTCTTGAAAACCCAATTAATTACTCTAGAAGATCAGAAAAGGATCTCTTTTCTTCCTTAAGTGTCATTTGGCTCTTTAACCTCGCTTTACCAGTACCTGTAATCTGTGTTGGGTTGCCTTGATATGTATTGTTTGTAAATGTGAAGCAACTGATAGATAGATTCCTCAAAGTGTTAATTCATTTCATGTTACAATCTAGGCTACATGGTGTTTGCAATGAGAATCCTTTGGCTCCTCTGATACGAGGTCTGGGGCTTAAATTATACCGTACAAGTGGTGACAACTCTGTATTGTATGACCATGATCTGGAGAGGTCAGTCATTGCTAGTTTTGCATTTATATCCTCTGCAATTCACTTCAGATGTTGCATTAAGCAGACTTCTAAGTTTTCCTTTTCCTTTTTAATTTTATCTGTGTTTGTGGTTAACTTGTGCATTTCAAATCCTACAGTTTTTTCATATCCCAGTTCTTGCTTGTTTCATGGAGCAAATCGCATCCAATATTATTACCTTTGCTTTCTAGCTTTGAATTTTCTTCACCAATGCTGTATTCCTGTATCTTTCAGAACATACAAGATACAAACATTGCCCAACTTCTTTTTACAATGAATAAAGTTATGCATGTTCCTAATTGAATAATGAATTGATTAATAGGCCACAGTCCTACCTATAATTTGGTAGAAAAAGATTGGATCGGAGCTGCAATGTTTTGAACCTTACGATTTAAGATTGTGGCTCTTATTAATTTTGTCCAACCTTTCAGCTATACTCTTTTTGACAAGGAAGGACATAAAGTTCCACAACAGATGGTCATTGAGGTTGGAGATACATTCAAAAGAATTCTCGAGGAGGTAGATCTTCTCACTAATTTCTTTTATGAGAACCTTCTTTTATGATTAGAAATTACCCTCTTCTACAGCAAGCAAACTAAGTCCTTTGTTTACACCTTTAGACTGAGAAAGTAAGAGATGAACACACTGATGACATGTCTGTTCTTCAAGCAATTTGGATTGTGCTAGATAAGCATCCAGAATTAAGGTATGGCTAAAAGAAAAACGTGTAACAAATTCAAGTTTTGGGTTTTTTCAGCATGGAGTTTTGGAACTACTAATTAAACGTCCAATGTCTTTAGGCAAGAAGGGCTTGCATATGAAGTGCTGCAATGGTACATCTGTAGAATGGAAGCGTGGTTTGCAGCAGATGCTGATATGATATCACTGAAATCTTGGGATCAGGCAAGTGGACTATTGATCTTCTGA
This sequence comes from Salix dunnii, assembly GCA_015731905.1. Taxonomy (NCBI): domain Eukaryota; kingdom Viridiplantae; phylum Streptophyta; class Magnoliopsida; order Malpighiales; family Salicaceae; genus Salix; species Salix dunnii. Next base: position 15,039,179 of record CM027675.1, on the reverse strand, counting down.
ATCTCTCCTAAATTGCTTTGCATTGTGCTGCAATTTGTCTGGAACTCTGTGAGGACGATGCAATATGTCAAAAAAATGTTTCGCCTTGAAAAAGAGTTGATTACCATTACGGGTTGGCTTTAGTTCAGAATTATTATTTTTTGCTTAGAGATAGCAGAAGCTAAGAAATTAGTGGATTTGAGTCTTAGATTGCCGAATTTTTATATTACAAAATGCTAGTGCTATGTTAAGGTCAATTTGAGCATATCTTTAAGGGCACTTCTTCACATGTAGGAGCAAGTTCTTTCCGGAGGTCATGGTCTTATGGTGCAAGGTTATGACCCTATAATAAAGGCTCTTGCAAAAGATATTGATATACGGTTGAATCACAGGTATACTTGCTCATATCGTAATATTTTGGATGTGTTCTCGTTTTCTGAATTGAAAAGGTATTATATGGTGCTTCTCGAAGTGAATGATTTTCTTTAATGAACTGTGATGAGGAGGGTTACAAAAATATCCAACGGGCCTAATAAGGTGATGGTCACAGTAGAGGATGGGACAGGCTTTATTGCTGATGCAGCTATCATTACAGTACCCCTTGGGATTCTCAAAGCCAACTTAATTCATTTTGAGCCAAAGTTGCCACAGTGGAAGGTTGATGCGATTTCGGATCTTGGTTTTGGCTGTGAAAACAAGATTGCACTGCAATTTGATAATGTGTTTTGGCCAGATTTGGAACTCTTGGGCATTGTTGCACCCACATCTTATGCTTGTGGCTATTTTCTCAATCTTCACAAGGCAACAGGGCATCCTGTTCTTGTCTACATGGCTGCTGGAAGGTTTGCTTATGATCTTGAGAAGCTATCAGATGAGTCTGCTGCAAAATTTGTGATGTTGCAGCTGAAGAAAATGTTTCCTGATGCAAAAGATCCGGTAAATTTCATTTAGCCCTCTGCACTGCTCTATAATCTCTGTTCTTGAGTTTTTTCTCAATTTTGTTCTAATGTCAAAATGTTATAAACTGATATTATTGGCTCTGCTGGAACAGGTTCAGTATCTTCTAACACGATGGGGAACAGACCCGAACTCACTTGGCTGTTACTCTTATGATCTGGTTGGAAAGCCTGAAGATTCATACGAGAGACTCCGCACTCCCTTGGGGAATCTCTTCTTTGGAGGAGAAGCAGTTAGCATGGAGGACCATCAAGGATCTGTGCACGGAGCATACTCAGCAGGAATTATGGCTGCCGAGAACTGTCAAAGACACCTATTAGAGAGAGTTGGCTACCTCGATAATCTCCACCTAGTCCCTTCCAGAGGTGCAATCCATGATGCTACATTTCCTCTCCAAATCTCAAGGATGTGAAGTAATTTATCCACAGTAAAAATAGGCATCATTCTCTATGTTGGTGTTGCTAAACTTGAGAAGCATATGTTATATGCTGATATTTCATTCTAGTTGCAGAACATGAATAAGAACTTCTCTGCCTTTTATCATTTCATCCTCAACACTGAGTCTCCATTCGCTTGTCAGTTTTCAACCATTCATACTAGTCTCCATCTCCATTTTCATTGGAGAGAAAAATGAAAATCATAAAACAATTTTAGATTAATGAAAATGAAATTAGAGTATAATAAATTTTGTTGTATATCTACAGATTGATGCACAAGAACAACTAGAATGGATTCCAAGAAAGACCATCAGCGTAGAGATCAAATCAAGATTATTTGCCTAATTACATTCTGATTTTGTCTGATACAACATGCATGATGAACAACTACTACTGACCGTTCTTTGTGTATCAAAATTAAATTCAAAATGATGAGTTAGAATGCAACAATCTGAAACGTTGTAGCTTTGAACAATATGAAAGTCTATTTTTTTTGCCCCAGGCAAAGATGAATACAATTGACAAGGATTCCAATAACAGATATAGAATCCATGTGTTAGATGACACGAGATGGGTTTCTAGACCCAAACATAGCGTCTGCATCGGAACGTTATTTGAAACAAGACACGGGCACATTAATTAACAGCTAAAGTGACACTTGAATACCAAGTAAGGCCATCAATTGAGACACAAACTCAGGGTGCCCTGGCCAAGCAGCTCCAGTAACCAAGTTTTCATCGGTGTAGCAGCGACCGATCGGATCGGGTTCTAGCCATGTTGCCCCTCCCAAGACAACATTCAGCTTCACCGTAGGGTATGCAGTACATTTTCTTCCCTGCAAACGTGATTCACATTGACGATTATAAGCCATGTGAATTATTTGTATGCATATGATCACAAGACAACAGAAAACTACCTTAAGAACTCCAGCAGCAGCTAAGATCTGTTGCCCATGGCCGATGGACGCAACCGGCTTCCTACATTGCATAAACTTTTTCACCATGGCAACCACTGTCTCATCCAGTGCCAAATACTCTGCAGCCCGGCCTCCAGGGATGACAAGAGCATCGTAACTCGACGCATCCAAACCTTCATAGGAAGCGGTTAGAACGAAATTATGGCCTGGCTTCTCACTGTAAGTTTGTTCACCTTCAAATTCATGGACTGCAGTTGGGCAGATATCCCCAATTTTTTTCTCGGGGGAAACTGCATCAACTTGGCACCCTAGAGCTTGAAGGGACTGAAAAGGAACGGTTACTTCGTAATCTTCCATGAAATCCTACAAGCATAAATAAAAGAACAAAGGATTCTTAACACATGTTTCATCAAGCTTGATAGCAAGTAGTACTTGTATTAGAACAATAGAACTTACCCCGCAGAGAAACAGAATCCTTTTATCTGAACCAGTTATCTTGCCCCCCAGTGCCTTCACAAATAGCTGAATGTACGCTGGATGAGCCCTATACATGACTCCAGTGATGAGATTGCCATCAGCAACGCTATCCATCCTGGTTTTGGGTTCAATCCAATGAGCACCGGCATCGACGAGCACAGGTCCCAGACCATGGAGTGAAGTGCACTTCCGACCTTTTACTGAGCCTGCAGCTGCCAAGATCAAGTGTCCATGACAAATGGAGCCAATCGGCTTTCCTGATTCGGAAAACTTCCTCACACAATCTAGCACGGATTCATTTATGGCAAGATATTCTGGAGCCCTTCCTCCTGGTAGAAGCAACCCATCATATTTACTAAAATCAACTTCATCGAAGCTTGCATTGAGACTAAAGTTGTGTCCAAGCTTCTCTGTATAAGTCTACAGTAAGTGAAGTTCCAAAAACACATATCAGAGCTAGGGAAATGAGTGGCTGCACTATATTTGGATACATTTATATCCAAACAAATAATATTTTCATTAAGAAATGGATATTATAAGAGATTATCATGAAATGAGAGAGAGAGGGGACCTTATAGCCATGATAGGCACCAGGGTCTTGAATTACAGTGCGGCAACAATCACCAGCTTTCTTGCCAGGACAGACGGTATCAACTGCTATTCCATAAGCCTGCAAGGCTTGAAATGGAACCATAACCTGAATAACATAAAAAAAAAACCAATCATTTAATGACTTCAAGGGGGGAAACAACCCCAAAACGAGAAAGATAAAAATGAAAGTAACCCACCTCGTAATCTTCCATGAAATCCCCACATAACAATAAAACATTCTTCTGAGGCTTGCAATTAGCCATTGATGATGCTAAAAATAAGACTTAGATTTTATAAAAATTAGTCATTGATCGTGCTTTTATAAAGACTGCAAGTGCAAGAAAAAAGGAGTTGTTCTTTAACTCTTTGTTAACGTTGACTAAAAATGCACTGTACCCCTCTTCGTTAATGTTGGATCAATGCACATGGTAACCAATAAAAATATTAAATGGGAGTTCTATTATTGTTGGACTGGATCGCATCGACACTTGCTCACCTGCTTGCTATCGTGATCAGCATGATTTTTGAAGTGGTTTCGTCAACTTTTTTCCACATCACGCATTTACTGACCCGATGTTTGTGTCTAAGGTCATTCAAATTATAAGCAAAATCATCTGCCAATAAAATGACGAATATATCTTCACCATTCCGTGTATCAAGATCAAATTCATGGTAATGAGTTAGAAAAGCAACAAGCAAAATTCCAAATCCTTTATAATCAAGCCACGTGATACATTCACAGCACCCTAATGATAAGTCATCACTCATTTCCCACAACCAACAATCCAGAAGTCACTTATTTGCATGGTATAGAAGTCTATTTTTGGCACAGGCAAACCGCATACAGGTGACAGGGATCCATGTGATACAGGATGGATTCCTATTTGATATAAGATACAAGCATAATAGTTACATGAAAACATCTAAAAGGACACTCGGATGCCAAGCAAGGCCATCAACTGAGAGATGAACTGAGGGTGCCCTGGCCAAGCAGCACCTGTAACCAAGTTTTCATCAGTGTAGCAGCGATCTATTGGATCAGGTTCTAGCCATGTTCCCCCTCCCAAGACAACATTCAGCTTCACCGCGGGATATGCGGTACATTTTCTTCCCTACAAAGATTATTCGTATTAGCGATTATAAAGCCTGACACATGAAATAGCATAATATCTGTAATTCTATGATCAAGAGAAGTACGTTCCAAATATAGAGGATAAAAGATCCCTTGAAAACAATTCCCATGGAACTTTAAATATGATGATCGAGGAGTTTGATTTTCTCATGTTAAGATATAAACTATGATCAGTTGCATACGAAATTCTACAGAGCTATATCTAATAAAAAAGACTAGTAGGCCGAGTTAAAGTTTGAACAGGAAAAGACAGGAGTATAATTCTAAATGTTAAAAGATGCATGGTAAAATTAATGTTTAAGCATTTCCATGTCTCCTCGAATGTCCAATGATGGCAGCTTTTTTCTAACAAACATAAACATGTGCACAAAGCAATAAATTAGTTGCATTATCACATATTGTAGGTGCGTTATTTGAAGAAATACTCCATATTTCTTGCATAACAACAGGAAACTACCTTAAGAGCTCCGGCAGCAGCTAAGATCTGCTGCCCATGGCAGATGGATGCAACAGGCTTCTTCGAGTGCATGAATTCTTTCACAATAGCAATCACTGTCTCGTCCAGTGCCAAATATTCTGGAGCTCGGCCTCCAGGGATGACGAGAGCATCGTAATTTGAGGCATCCAAACCTTCATAGCTGGCTGTTAGAGTGAAACTATGTCCAGGCTTCTCACTGTAAGTTTGGTCACCTTCAAAATCATGGACTGCAGTTGGGCAGGTGTCCCCGGCCTTCTTCCTGGGGCAAACTGCATCGACATGGCACCCAAGCGCTTCAAGAGACTGAAAAGGAACAGTGACCTCGTAATCTTCCATGAAATCCTGCAAGCAAGAACAAAAGAAGCAAGGATTCTTAGCAACTATAAGACAACACATGTTTCATATGCATGACCTCGGTCAATGGCAAAAAAAATTAAGAATTAAAAACAAACAAAAGAACTCACCCCACAGAGAAACAAAATTTTCTTATCTGAACCAGTTATCTTGCCCCCCAGTGCCTTCACAAATAGCTGGATGAGCTCAGGATGCCCCTCATATGTAGCTCCAGTGATGATATTGCCATCAGCAACACAAGCTTTCATGGTTTCAGGTTCAACCCAATGAGCACCAGCATCAATGAGCACAGGTTTCACTGCAGGATATGCAGTGCATTTCAGACCTTTTACTGAGTTTGCAGCTGCCAAGATCAATTGTCCATGACAAACAGAGGCAATTGGCTTTCCCGAGTCAGAAAATTTCCTGACACAATCTAACACAGATTCGATCATGGCAAGATATTCTGGAGCCCGTCCTCCAGGTATCACCAGCCCATCATATTTGCCAAAATCAACTTCATCGAATGTTGCATTGAGAGTAAAATTATGACCACGACTCTCAGTATAAGTCTAAAATCAATGAAGTTCCAAAAAACACCTATCAGAACTAAGTCTATGATATTGATATAGTATGCTTGCACTTTAATCAATCTGTTGAGCTACAGCCACCAACAGCTTATTAGAAAAACAACACTCAAATATTATCATAAAAATGGATCTTGATGACCACATAATGCAGGTGAAATGATCATCACCACCACAATCATGCAATTATCAAAATTAGCACTCAGCACAACCCGTCAAAGAAATTATCATATTAATATTATCACTACTACACTGCCAGTACAACCGCAACCACCATAATCACTAAGATCACCACGACCACTACAGGCATTCATTTCAGACACAAAATTATCATTGCATTAAAAAATTGTCTTTTATTACCTTATTAATTAATCAAAAATTAAAATTTCAATACCAAATATATGTGAAGATTAGTCTCCAAGTATTAAAATTTCATCAACTGAACTACTCATAGAAGACATAAAACAATGATGAAACCCAATAATCTGCACCTTAATGAAAGTAAAGTGTGAGGTGAGCAATATATATAGAGACAAACAAATACATATTATGAATATGTTAAAATTAACTTTACAAATCCATAAAACGGGAAAAAAATATATTCACCAATTATTGCAAAAATATTTTTTTGGCAAAACTAAAGCTTCGATGACTGAACTAAGTAAGAACAGCAAATTAATAAGCTTTTTCAAAAAAAAACCAACAAACAAAAGGAATCCAATATGATGATTAAATGTATATAATGGGGGAGGGAGTACCTGATAACCAGCAGAATCATGAATTGCAGTGCGGCAAATATCCCCAGCTTTCTTGCCAGGACATGCAGCATCAACAGAAATCCCATAAGCCTGCAAAGCTTGAAATGGAACCATAACCTACAAAAAAAAAAGAGGAACCCACAATTCTTCATCAATCCAAGATTCGGGAAACATTTCAAGATAGATAAAAAGAAAAGCAGCCTACCTCATAATCTTCCATGTAATCACCACATAACAGTAAAACACTCTTGCCCATTTTTTATGCTGAAAATTAAGCTTGAGCTTGAGATCTTTCGTTGTTATATGCTTCTTTTTTGTGTGGATTTAGTACGTTTTATAGTGGTGGTGATAATGTCGGAGAGAAATGATGTTTTTATTATAAGCATGGCTAGTTCATGTGCTGTTTTGTCGTGATCACCGCAAGCACAGGTCCAAAATGGATTTTCCTTGAAAGAAGAATCTGGATTGTGGAGATTTTGTGACTATAAATTAAATAATAAAGGAATGAGTTAAATGAAAATAAGTAATAACATAAAATAATTAACATTTCTATTTAATATAAAATAATTAACATTTCTATATATATATATATATATAACATACATTTTAGATGGAGAAAAGTGTTCTGCAAAATATTCAACAACATTTCCATTAAGGACCCAAAAACTAAAATGATATAATATTTTACTATTCTTTTATATATACACGCACGCTTTAAAATATATTATTATTAAAAAATAATAAATTTCTATTATATTTATAAAGAAATTAATATGTTATGATATATTAATAAACAATATAAAAGTATTTTGATTTGATATATTAATGCATATTATATTATATATAGTTACATTTTATAAAATAAGTCAAATATAAATATATGACATAACAAATTCTTTTGTTTCACAATTACACCTTTTTATATATATATATTTTTTATAGTGTTTAGGGAATTTCTATTGACATTGGATGCCAACCGGCATAGAGACGATTCAAGAGAGATTCACTTATCTTGAAAGAGTCCTGGGTCCCTTTGCTGAAAACAAAAGTCAATCCGTGAATGACAGACTTGTGTATGCTATCGAGATAACAAAGAGGGCTATTGGGCAATACATTGATCTTGCGGCAGAGTTAAGTCGCAATATTGTGATTTTGGAGGAAGAGATCCAGGTGTTAAAGAGGGTCACGGGTGGTGGCATGTTGAGGCCTAAACTACTGAATCCTAAGCCTTTCAGTGGCGCAAGAAGTCCTAAAGAGTTGGAAAACTTTATGTGGGACATGGAACATTATTTTAGTACTATCAAGGTAGGGTTGGATGAGCAAGTGAACATCACAGTGATGTACCTCATGGGAGATGCAAAATTATGGTGGGGAAAAGGTCCAAAGAGGACATGAATGTTGGGAGGCCAAAAGTAGAGACATGGGAGATTATGAACATGAGTTAAAAGAACAATTTCTACCTAACAACACGTCTTGGATTGTAAAGGAAGACTTAAAAAGGTTATGGCAAGATGGGTTAGTAAGAAATGACATGAAGAAATCTAGTTCTTTAATTTTGGATATTGATAATATGTCTGAGGAGGACAAAACGTTCAATTTTCTCTTGGGACTTCAATCGTGGGCACAGTTGGAGTTATGCCAGCAAAAAGTTTCAAACTTGTCTTCCATCATTGTTGTTGTCAATGGATTGACAGATTTTAGAGTAAATGCTAGCAAAAAAACTAACAAAGCATTTTCTTTTTCATCAAAACCAATGGACAGGTATGAGAAGAAAACAAAGGAAAAGAGACTTGGTGGGGGCAGAACCTAAACAGGCAGATGACAATGGGAAGTCAGAAGCCAAGGGCAAGGAAAAGGTTTTGAAATCAAATTCAGGCTGTTTTATTTGCAAAGGTAAGTACTTTGCAAGGGACTGCCTGAAAAAAGCACAACTCAGTGCTATTTCTGTAAAAAAGGATAGGGGAGAAACAATATTCGTAAATCCTATACGGGTGCTTAACACTGAGTAAATGAATCAATAATAGGGGATCGTCCCAATCAAGAAGGATTTAGGCATGGCCAAACCACCTTTGGCAAGGCAGAATTGGGAATTCAATGCACCTTGATGATGAGATTGCTTAGGGGTGAAGAATTCAACAACCAAGTTATGGAGAGATTTGGGTTAAGGAGTCAGACTAAACGAATTTAGTTTTGGCATGTTGTCTAGGTCAGGAGGCAAAATACATAGTTCGGTAACTATGATGATGAATGGATCATGGTTTGTTAGAACTCAAGGCTTGAGGATGCGCTAACAAAAGCACACTATTTAGGATTCAACAGCGATGGACAGCGGCAACATAGGTTGAGATGAATTTGGTAGGTAAAGTATATTGTTATACGGTGGCCAAGCAATATTTAAATTTTATACCTGTAGTATGCAGAATGGTTGAAGAATTGGATGTTTGTACGGGAGCTCATGTGGTTCTTGAAAGTGATTTTGCATGAATGTATTTCGTGAACAGGGATGGATACCTCATGGACGTTTGAGATTAGTGTTTAAACTTCATGAAAACATGTTTGTGAGTAAGTTTTTGACATTAGTGGATTATTAACTAGCCAAAAACATAATTATATCACAACTTGGCTTTGAAACAAGTTGACAAAGTTTGGAAGACGAAACTGTTAATGATTGGGTGCAAAGTTAGAGGTTACGTGGGGAGAAACATGGGTTATGACGAGAAACAAATGTGGTGCAAGGGTACTTCGAATCTATCTGACGAGGGCGTCGGGTTCTTTTGGTGGGGGTGGTTTGTCACGGTGTCAAATGTGCACGAGGTGCACACTTCGACAAGCTGTCTAAAACAATACCTAAGAGTATTGATAGCCTTGTCAACAGTAGAAAAAATCAGCAACGTAGATTTGTGCAGTTGTAGGTTCATTAAGGAAAATCGACAGTGCAAATTGTTGATGAATATAGGCTGGATGATGGAATGTCCAGGCCAAGCAGGAAAATTCATTAGGGGGTAGGCTGATGAGAACAATGGCTATCGCAAACATTCGGCGGTGCAAACATTGACAACACACAAATGCAGGGACAACATGTGTGGGCAAGACAGTTTTCAGCAATAAATATGACAGGTGCGTGCGAGCAGCGAGTTCATGTTTTGCAGCACGCTGGGCTTAGATGATGGACTGTCTAAAGCTGTTTGGGTTGTACGTGAAGGCTATTTGGGTTGCACAATTACACTTTTTTATATTTATTTTTTAATGTAAATGATCAAATAGTTGCATTTAATTTGTGTTTGATATTTTTTATAAAAAAAGTAAAAACATTAATAAATATTTTTTAGCATATTAATAAAATATTTTTTTAGCTTATTTTTCATAGCATAAAGAAGTGCTAAGAATTATTTTTCTATGAAATTGTGAAATATAAAAAATAGCTTACTTTTCATTATTCTATAAAAAAATATTATTGTCATAACCCAATTTTGGGCCATTCCCCAAAACTATCCAAAAAAAACAAAAAAAAATAAAAGAGGACCGGTGTCGGTAAGAAAATCAAGGTAGAAATTATTGGCATTTCAAGAGCTCGATCATACCTCTTTTGTACTCAGAAATAAAGGAAAATGCAGATTTAAGGTTAACGTAATTTATTTTCGGATAAATCTGTGTAAAAATTAAATCGAAAGATATAATTAAATTTTTATATGCCAATTCGATTTAATCATCGGCCAATTAAAAGTGTAATTATATTTGAGGATTAATTTAGGGTCTAATCGAAGAATTTAATTAGGTGCAATGACTTAATTTTACTTTAAATTGGTCAAATTAATTTTATTAAGGGCTTAGTCAATGAGAAATCAAGTTCTTAAATTTAATTCGGGCTCAATTGATGAGAATGAAATTTTCAGAGACCATTTTGAATTTATCCAAGCCAATTATGTGAAATCGGGGACCAATTTGATTAAATTAAGAGTTTAACGTTCAATCGAAGGTTAAATCACGCAAATCAGAAATCAAGGATCAAAATAAAAAAGACGTGCAAAGTTAAGGATGCTTTTGAAATGCTGACGGGGATACGATTGCACAAATTAAAAGTTTAAAATTGATTAGAAAGGCGATTGGAATAATTATAGGCTTAAAGATCAAATTGCACTTTACTCCCTACATCAAAATTACATGTTTCCTGCACTGTTTCGACACCTGAACAGTGCAGGAAACACAGTGCAACGACTCTCTACACCTTTGCCCCTCTGCAGTACACAGCCACACAACACACAATGCATGTTTTCTCCCCTATAAATACATTCATCATAGCTGCCATTAGGGGGGAGGGAAAGTGGAAAGGAAAAAAAAGAACAAATAAAAAGTTGGGAAACAGAGGGGGGAGAGAGAAAGAAAGAACGAGAGAAAAAAAGACAGTGGTGAGGGAGCAAGAACGATCGAATAAGAGAAAAGTGGAAAATTAGGAGTGAAATTTACGTAAAAAAATGCTAGTAATATTCTTCACTAGCCCCAACATCGTCAGCTCTTTTCCTCCATTCTCTCTCTTTTCAGTTGACTACTTCTCACTAAAACCAGGTACTCCGGCGTCTTTCTCCCTCCTCCAGCAGCCATTAACTCCGGCCACCACACACCATCTCGACCTCCTCAGAAGTTCCCCCTCCACCGGCGACCCAAACCACGGTCCTAGGCAAGGTTGGTAGGTGCAATAGCCACAACAGCAACGTAAGGCGGTGACCCTCCAACGTCCATTTCGGCCACCATAGGCCACCATTTTCGACGCCACTATGACTAGAAAAACCACCTCGATCTTCTTTACCCAAAAGTGTTAACAGGTACATCATTCATCACACCCTAAAAAATCACTATTCATCATCTTCTTTGCATGCAGCGGGGAGTGATGCCCAGCCCGAGATTAAATGGGCTTAAAGGCCAGATGTAAAATTAATAGACTGAGGTCCAACCCAATTTGGTGGGCCGACTGGCGCCCAGCCCCCCCTCATGTGGGCAGGCTAGCAGCCTGGCCTATCAGGGGTGGGCAGCCAACCCACTATTAAATAAAAAAATAACAAATGATAAAATAAAATACAAAAATGCAAAAATACAAATTTTGCAAAATAAAAAAAATCATTTTTAAACAAAAATATGGTTTTATGCATACGGCCAATACACTAGCATATTTTGAAAATTCTTTTTGTTTCAAAAAATATATATTGTCTTGGAGTTTGAAGGAAAAAATGTGTTTATGCATAGATTTCACAAAGAAAAATCATTTCTCGCGGTTTTGGATTCCACAACATGTTTGTAAAATCCAAAGGGTATTGGCCAATATTCCAAAAATATTAAAATCTTATTTTTTTTGGGAATTTATTATTCACTGTTGATATTTGGATAAATAAATCCTAAAGGGGTTAATATCCAAAATATTCGGTGGGGATAATTTGCTATTATTCACTGTTGTTGTTTGGATAAATAAATCCTAAGGGGTCAATATCCAAAATATTCGGCGGGGATAATTTGATATTATTGACCATTGATGTTTGGATAAATAAATCCTAAGGGGTCAATATCCAAAATATTCGATGGGGATAATTTGCTATTATTCACCGTTGATGTATGGATAAATAAATCCTAAGGGGTTAATATCCAAAATATTCGGCAGGGATAATACACCATCACCATTTAACCAACATATTCTTTAAAAGATCAAAACCATAACAAATCATAAACAAACCAAAACATCAAGTAACTTATCTTAGGTAGGGTATATTAGGGGTGCTAAAACCTTCCCTTTACGCAACCAGTCCTTTGCCTTAGAATCTTTGAAAGACCAGTTTGAGGTTTCTTAGTAACCGTAATACTAGGTGGCAATTCCCTTTTTCAAAAATAAAAATAAAACCCTCACATGAATTTCCCCGCTCACGGGGAGGGTCGTCGTGACGCCGCTCTCTTTCGATGGGGTGCTACACTATTTTTCAGCAAGATGCTTAATCTTTCTCAAGAAAATAGAATAAAAAATACAAAAAAAATATCAATTATTGGATGGAATAACTTACTTTTATTTAACCCTTTCCTTTATTATACTTAATAATATTAAATAAGGACCCATCTTTCGTAGCAGTCAAAGAATATTGGTCATGAAGGGATGCTTTAGATTATTTTTTAGGATGAGGGAATTTTAGATAGATAAGTGCTAACCCGAGGAGGAAGGGGTAAGGAATTTCAAGGAAGATATTTTTTTGTTTAAAATTATTTTCCTATTTTTTATTCTTCCATTTTAATGTTAAATCACAAATGTATGCTGTTCAATTATTTGTAATCTTATTTAATTTAAAATTTTCAGTTATTATTTTTAATGAGATTAGTGTTTTAAAAGGGAAGAATATATTAAGAAAGTAAGATTTAAAGGTGAAAATGTACATGAAATTTGATGGGGACAAAAATTTAGGGATAAAAACAAGCCTCATATAATCAAATCAAAATTTAAATTAAATAATATTATATAAAAAATTAACATAATATTTTTTGTTCAAAACAAGAAGGGTAAGAGAAGAAAGAATAAATAATATCAAATCATCAACCATATAAAAAATACAATTAATTAATAATATATTTAGTTTATTTGTTCATTTAAATCCATTGAATATATCTAAATTACAAATTGATATCTAACTCAGTAAAGCATAATAATTATTAAAAAAACAATTTCCAAAATCCAACTCATTAATATAATTTTGTTTTTTACTGTTTAGTCATAAAGAGTTGTTGATCACTTCACTTCACTTGACAAGTGAGTCCCAATTTCCAAATCCAACTTGAACTCTACTTGCCACCCCCAACCATACTCTACACCATCCATCTAATGTCTCCCAAACAAGAAACCTAAATCTGACGGTCGAGAAAGCACTATATATGGAACCCACTCTTCACTCTTTATCACTCTCACCAAAACCTGCCATGTGGTATGGCATTATAAGTGACACCATGCACCCTCCTGTCAGCAACCCATGAACTGCCACGTCTCCTAATCTAATTTTAGAACCACAAGATTACTCTTTCTTTCTCTCTTGTCACCTATCTCATGTGATCAGTTATTTTATACCTTTTCCTCTGATTTTCTTATTACTTTCTGTGGATCCAAACACCCCGTTATCAGCTCTCTATTTTTTTTGCTCTCTCTTTCTCCGTGTTCACTTCAGTTATAGAGGGAAAAGTGAAGTCCCTTTCAATCTTTCAGTGAAAAAGGTTTGCTTTTTATACCTTTAAAGATTTAATTTTTATTTGTGGGCTTGTTGATTTTAGAATGGTTTTATTGAATTCATGTTTTTTAATGAATTTTTTGTGTTTTAGCTTGATGGGTTTTTGGATCTAATGTTATTGTATCTGTTGACTGGTTTTTTATTGCATGTTTAAAAGTATGGTGATGTGGGTTTGTTCTTTTTGTCTAAGATTTGATTTGAATTGTGATTATTGGTAGGAGTTGTAGCCTTGGATCTAATAAAGGATTGGACTTTGAATTATGATGCTATTTTCTGTCACAAAAGTTGAAGACTGGGAATTCGCTGGAATTTTTAGATGTGATTTGTTACTTGAATGGTTAATTGGTTGCTCAAGTGTAGTCTTCTGGGATCTGAAATCTGATCAAAGAGATTGCGATGTTCAATCAAGGAATCAGTTGAAAAAAGAGTGATTCCTAATTGACTTGATATAGGAGTGTATGTCGATGAATTCTGATTTTGTTGAAGGATGGTGATGATAATTGATCAAGGGAGTGAGGGTTAGGTTTAGTTTCTGTATGTTTTTGACTTTTGATTACTAATAACAGACTCCAGTTAATATTCTTATCAATATGGCATGAGTCTCTGCGGGCACCGATGCACATAACACAACTTTATTAATGTGAGGTTCTTTTTGTTGGTTAGGGCTATATAATTGACAATTAAATTGTTGTAAATTATTGAAATAGTTAAGGGTAGATGCTTTAAAACTTATTTTTTTTGCTGAAACAAGGATTTAAAAGAGGTAAGATTATGTTTGGTAATTTTGTGCAATATGACCTATCTGTGTATTATTGCTTGATCATTTTTTTATGGATGGTTTCTTGTGGAGCTTCTTTTACTGATTTGTTGAGTTTTTCGACTGCAGAAGGGAAGGCCATGTGAGCTGTTTGAAGTCCTGGATTGAGATTGTTACTTTTGCAATTTTGATCAGCTTTGTGGTTTTATTGGTGTGCACAAAATGGGCGAATACGAGGGTTGTAGAAAATTAGGAAGAATGGTGCCAAGGGATGATTCTGTGGATGCTTATCATTTCTCTCTTCTGTTGTCTCCTGTTGTTTCTGTTTGGGATTGTATTGTCCGAAAGATGAGGTATTCCTTCAGACCTGAGTGGGTGTAGTTGAGATTTCACAGAATTTTTTTTACTGAAATTAGGTAGTGCTGTTTAGTAGTACAACAAAGGTTGAAAAAGGAACAGATAAAGAAAGAAAGTTATAGGGAAATGTACACGTTTTAGAGTTCTCTTTAAGCCTAATAATTTGAAAACAGGACAATATTTGGAGTGCAGTAGTTATGGATAGCATAGCGTGTAATAAAGTGCAACCTGCTGTGAGGAAAGTGAAGAAGAAGCAGGTCAAAGGTGAGATGGATCGTCTCAGGCAGGCTGAGAAGAAAAAGAGGCGTTTGGAGAAAGCTCTAGCTACATCTGCAGCAATCCGATATGAGCTAGAGCAGAAGAAACAAAAAAAGAAAGAAGAACAGCAAAGACTTGATGAAGAGGGTGCTGCAATTGCAGAGGCTGTTGCTCTACATGTCTTACTTGGCGAGGACTCTGATGATTCATGTAAAATTCTGCTAAACAAAGAGGAAGTTTTCAACACTTGGAGTTGTGATGGCAAAATTGACCTTTTGGGTTGTGAAAAGAAGCCATCGCTTCCTCACGAGGACTGCTCAGGGAATTCATTTGAGAGAATAGGCTGGGTCCCCAGTGCTTGTGGAGGAACTGGATGCCAATGGGGGGAGAGGGAAAATAATGACTTGTCATTTTCATACGAGTCTCTTCGAAGGAGTGTGCCAGTGCAATACTTTGACGATGGCAGTTGGGGTACTACAGAGTTCTCAGCTGGACTTATTGCAGCACAAGCTGTTTCTTCTCTTCAGATTGCAGAAGATGCGCATGGGGATTCATTTCTCTTTGACGGAATGCTAAGAGGGTAGATAAGAAATTCTCCTCTGCCTTTCAAAAATGAGTCATAGTTACCATTCCAAAATAATGGTTTTGTATATATGTTCGTGAATGGCAAACTGTCGTTTATCCGATTCGCGTGTTGCTGCTTCTGGTTTGAACAAATATTGCACTTATCTCTTGGTGTTTCTTCATGTCATTTGCTCAAGAGGCATGCTTTATTTTTAGTTACTGGAAACATAATTTTACTGGTACTTTGTTTTCCTTGTCGAACAATTTCGTTGATTAGTTCTAACAGACTACCTTTGTCGTTGATTGCTAAAGCAATACCGTCCATTTTATTGAGATTTTCCCCAGCTTTTTGGTTCCCCCACCAGAATCATGTTCATATATGATTCGCAACCCTGGTAAAACAAAAATATCGATGTCCTATCAAAATTGTGGCACACAGTGATCTAGCACGAGTTAGGTCTGAGGCAAGTAACGTTCCTCAATCTAGCAGGATTGTAGCCTCACATCACTCACAAGATGTGTGTAATGTCCACTGCAATTTCTTATGATATTGATGATTAGTTTTCCTATTATGAATAGAAGAGAAGGTGAGCTCGTGGTTCTTTTGATAAGAACCCATAGTTGAAGTTACGTAACAGTCACTCTGAAAGGCTAGTGCTAGGAACCAGAACGGAATGCTGATATCTTCATCTGGTGGGGCTCACCAGCATGAACGTGAGCTATAGAAGACCGGGATGGCATCTGCAGGATTCCTTGCTTCAAGTATGAAGCAAGAGACCGGTGCTGCTGCTTTTATTATCCAAAGGAGTGTACTAGATTCTGGTATAGTTAATCTTGAAATAATATTGCTTTAAATTGTTAATCATTGTTACCCACAAGATTCTGGTAATGATCTTTGTTAGGAGCTGGATCAGAAGACAACTAAGCATCGCACGTCCGTTCCTGGCACTCAACCTCCATGGAATTCCTACCAAACTGTCCGCTGCTACAAGAATATGATGATAAATAGACAACGTACATCTCATACAAATTTCTATATATGATGTCGGCACTTCACTTTTCTCTAGGGTTTGAATTCAAACAGAGGTTGCCATAAACAAGTCAAAGATGAATCCACCGAAAATAGATGGAATTTAACAATAACAGTCCAAGGAGCAAAATTGATTAGCCGACTTCATATGATGTCATGAAAAAAGAGAATTTTAAGATTACCCTATAATTACAAGAATAAAAGTTAGACTTGTTACGTTTGTTGAAAATAATGTGGTAACATTTACCTAACAGGTGACTGGAATTGTTTATGAAAAAAATTGATTTTTTTATTGTAAATTAAATATTTTTAGTATTTTAGATCATTTTAATGTGTTGATGTCAAAAATATTTTTTTAAAAATAAAAAAATTATTTTGATATATTTTTTAAATAAAAAACACTTTCAAAACCAATCACAACTAATCTCAAACAGTCACTAGAGCATATCAATCGTGTACCATTTGCTTTGATTATTATTTAAAGATAGAAGAAAAAGATAAATAATAATTTTTATAATATGACTTTTATATTTCCATTAACTCAAGTAAATTCGAACTAAGTTCGGTTATGTTTCATATAGACACTCAAATAAAATTTTAAACTATCAAGTAAATTCAAACTAACTTAGATTATGTTTCATATCAACACTCAAATAAAATTTTAAAACTATAATAATAATAATTTTTATATTTTAGTTGAACAATTTAAAAATTAAGAGTTCTTTACTTGGATATTTTAAAAATAATATATATTGTTTTTAAAGATATCCTCTATATACCTCTTATTTTGAAAGTACAAAAAAGTCTTATTTTTTACCATGATATTTTAAAAATAATAATAATTATTATTATTTTTATGTAACTCCTATTTTGAGAGTGCACTATATCTATATCTATTATCTCTTCAACCAAACACAATTCCATCACTTCCATTCTTAATTCTTAATTCTTAATTCTATCACTTTAGCTTTGGGCTGCTCTCGAGTTTCTGTCCAAGAAAATGGTCAGATCATGGTTTTCTATTCCAGAAAAGTACGTCGTCCAGATTCCATGTTGATCGTTGGTGGCATATGGATTTGGATAAGAGAAAAAAACTTCACATTGACAGTCTTTTAAACGTTCTTGGGTGATTTTAGGCACCGTCAGAGAAGCAATTTAGATGGAAAAGCAATGATCAATTTTACAACGCTACACGATGAATGAATCTTGCGTGTAATGCTTCATCATACATCATGTCTAGAATTCTGATGCAGTGGTGGTAGTCCGTGTTCTTGTTGAGAGTTCTGCCGCAATAGTTGATCTGTTCCTTGCTTACTGTGTTGCCGCTGGAGAAGTACATCTTCATCCTGATCATTAACTTCTGTGCTACTAGGTTTGGCACCATTTGTGATGAGGTTTTTAAACCAGGATGCTTGGAATCTTGGGATTCTTGTGTTTGAGTTTGTAGGGGACTCGGGAGCAGAGCCATTACTGGAAGTGACACCCGCAAGAAATCTATATGCAACTTTGCTGGCGGATACAATCTCAGTCTTGGCTTGTCTAAACTGCAATTAGCGAACCACGCATTTAGGGATTAGGGAAAAGGTAATCACGATAGGGAAGCTCTGAAGCCTACATCAGTTCATCTGAAAAGAACTACAGAAGAACATCTCACCCGGAAAGCTGTATTTCCTGCTATTTCCATGGCAGCATCACCAGCATTGGCAAATCGATTGACCCAACCTGTCAGACAAATCACAGATACATCCACTTCAGGAAAATTGCAAAAATATAAAGAGTGTTTGTTTCTTAAGTTGAAAAAGGTGAGAAATGGTTGCAAACCCAAAGAAACAAGGGGTAGGCTTATAATTCATAGACAAAATTCACAAAGACTTTTCAAATTATGTTCGAGAAGGATGGGTGTGGGGGAAATCTTGCCAGGTTTAAGGACATTGTCAAACTCAAGAGGACATCTGACAGCATGGAGAATACACATAAATGCCTCCACACTAATCAATTTCTTGATCATGAATCTGAGTCAACTGGGTAACTATATTCAGAAAGAAAAAAGTGCTCCAATATGCAAGTGGAGCACATCAATCACACTCAATAGCCAGTCAATTTATCAAGAATCAAGTTTTAGATATTCTTCTCAGGAAAAAAAAATTCAATCTTACCTGGAAGTTTTGGCACACCAAGCCTTTCACAAAATTCATCACAGAAGTGATTACAGTTCTTGGCCAACAAGTCATAGTCACTTCCAGGCCATTCTCTACTAAGTTCCCGCAAGATTTGATTCACCTTAAAGATTGAAAAGTTGGTTTTTCCCAGTACAATCCCCTCACGGTATGTATACATTGGATTCTTTCCAGAAGGGCAGCCAAAAACTCCAGTTCCATGTTCACAAAACCCAAAAGACCATTCCTCTTCTCCATATACCTGACATGCATAAAAGAAACAGACCTATTACCCTCAAGTCATACATTCACTTCATCTGATGAGAATGGAAAAAACCTGAAAATAAAAAATACCAACAAGAAAGTAAAAGGTGTGTAACAAAGTATTAAAACATAAGAGCTCAGTGTCTAGTTTAAGACATGAATTTATTTGTCTATATCTGATAACCTTATTGCATACTTCAGTACTTGGGAACCAGCTATAGACGACAGAGCGTCATCACACTGCATGTACAAGACATCATTGGATTCAGTCTGTGCACAAACTTGGTTTTCCATAAACAAATTCACTGATACTAGGAAATTTACCTAAAACTTAATCAAAAAAACAAATCCTTTTATAATGCTGAGTCAGAAAAATGAAATACAAAAAAAGGAAGCAGAAAAAAACATAGAATTCATGATTATGAAGAGAGAAAAAAATGTCCCCTCCATATATTGCCTGGCAAAACAACTCCCCTCTCCCCATCCCAGCTTGACTTTAATCTCTTCAACACAGTCAAGTAATTATTGTTCAAGGCGAACCCAATTTACAGCACAGCTGAGACTTCCAGCTCCTGAAAGACAAATCTTCTAGTTCTAATCAACACGGAGACCTCAAAACACCAATAATCCACCATCTAAATGTCAGGGACCCAAAAACAGTAACTACCTCTCTCAATTACAAATAAAAATGCTAACGAAGTTTAAAACTTTTTGCTTATTTTACCACACAATAATTCAATCCATAAATCAGTAACTCCTTTAAGTACTGAAACCAAAACGCTAGCCCTGGATCTCACATTCCACTGGCAAAACATTACACGAAACCATTTCAGCAAATACTTAACTAACCATAGACATCTCTAATTTACACTAACTCCACCGTAACAGCTGCAATTAACAAACAATAGAGAGACAGAGGTAGAGACCTGAACGGCGCTGTGGAAGATGCCTCCAAGTCCAATAGCGTCCTTGAAGATCTTGTTGATGTTCAGAATAGTGTTGTTCGTCTTCTCCGATCCACTATTTGTCACGTCATATACATGCAGTATCACCTCCGTCATCTTCTCCCTCTTTTTAATCAATCCAATCCAAAAACCCTGACCCTACTTTCACCAAAATCACACACAGACAAGCTCTCTCTCTCTCTCTCTCGATCTTACTCTCTGCCTTGTTCAACTTCTTCTATTCAATTTCGTTCCTCCCTCCCTCTTTATTGCTGTGTGTGAGAGAGGAATTCGGGATTTTTAGATTCTGGCCTCGAAATGCTGGAAAAAAAAATAAAAAGAGAAGCTTTTTCGAGTTGAAGAGAGATGAAGGAAGAAGAGTTTGATTTTGGGAATCTAAAAAATTGTGCCCAACCATCATGATTTTCTTTATTATTATTTTTTTGTGTGTGTTTTGGGTTTTCAAATTCAGTCCCTAATTAAAATTAGGATTCAATTCAATCCTTCTAAGTTCTTACCTTTTCTTTACTGTCTATATAAAAAGGTTGACCGTTGATGACACCATAGGTATAAAAATAGAATAATCAATTGTAAATGTGTTTTAAAAATATCTTTTTTAAAAAATATTTTTATTTTTTATTTTGAATTAAAAAAATTGATGTTATGTGTTGATGTCAAAAATAATTTTTAAAAATAAAAAATATTATTTTAATATATTTATAAATAAAAAAAAATTTAAAAACAATCATATATAATGGTTAATTTTTTTATTTTCAACGAAAAATATTTTTAAAAATAATATTGGTATTATTTGAATGATAAAGGTGAAAGATCTAACTGGGGACTGATTTGAAGAAAAAAGAATTGAATTTGCTAAATTGGCCCCAGATATTTGGGGGAATTATAATTAAACCCAAAAAGAAGGGCTTATTTTTATATTTAAAAACTGTCTGCCACTAGTGGAGAAGCTTTCAGTTATTATGATTAGGAAGAGTGGGGGGTTGTGATAAAGCAGGGCCCCACCATGTGGACCCCACTCAAGGTGGGCATGGCAATTATAATATACTCCATGGCCACTCTTCTTTTTAATTACGATGATGCCCTCTCTTTTAGTTTGAATTTTAACCGGCCTTTATCTCTTTTGTTTTTTGAATTAAGAGAAAAAAGTGTTTGGTTTTTATTGCTGTTAATTGAAAATATTATTGAGTGAAGAGAATACCTGATGATTAATTAATATAATAAATTATTATTACTATTAAACCCATCCCTCATCCCACAAAAAAAATCAAGCTAGAATTGATTGGTTAAATGGAAGGGTTAATTTGTACAGAGAAAACTGTATTTTCATATTTTTTTTAATGAATATTTAATTATATAGAGAAAAAAAACTCATTATATTATTAATTGTATCAAACAAACATGAGAATATATATAGTTAAATGGGTATACTAAGATACTTATATTTGCTTGTATTTTAAAAAATATACAAAACAAAAAAACAAGAATAGGCATATTAGTATACCCATATAAATAAACATTCTTTTATTCTAATACACACACAAACACACACACACCTTTTTTGTTGTTATTAATTTTAACTTAATTTGACAATTGAATTGATAGTTTATTAATCCATAATCTATTTAGATTAAATTTTAAATTAAATTCTGTAAAATTTGATCAGATTAAGAATTGATGTGATTAATTGTCTATTTGGAAGTGTGGTTGCGGTTGTTTTTTAAAGTGCTTTTCGTTTAAAAATGCATCAAATGATATTTTTTTATTTTTTTAAATTATTTTTGACAACAGCTCATTAAAATGATTTAAAAACACCAAAAAATTTTAATATGAAATAAAAAAATTCAATTTTTTTCATAAGTATTTTGTGACCGCAATCTCAAACAGCTCCTAACACAATCAAAGTTAAATTTGATTTTTTTTAAAAAAATTATTATTTTAATTTTGTTTTAAAATTTTTAAACGATACTTTTATAAATTAACAAGGGTCAATTTGAATTAATCTATGTAAGGTATTAAACTTCATATAATAACTAAAAGAAATAGAGAGCAAATTTCTAAATTATTAATCCAACCTTTTGAGTAGTATGTTGATGTTAGAGAACCCTAATCTTGAGATAAGGAAAATTAGAAAATAAAATTAATAAAGTGTTTAATACTGTGTTTCAAAAATCTTTTTGAAAAAACTGGAAAAAAAATAATTTGTATTTTTTAGTTTAAATTAATTTTTTTTAATTATTTTCTTTTAATATATTTCTGAAAAAAAAAAGCTTTAAAAAATATTATAATCTCATTAAATCTCCCCAATGCTTGGACTTTGGAGTGAAATTAAGCAAGATGCAAGGGAGTTGATTTATCCAATGAAAATACTTTATGGTCAAAATTATCATTAGATATCATGTGCTGTAATAATACTCTAAAAAAAGAAGAGAACAAGCTATGACAGCTTTTTCAAAGAAGATGATGATTCTTCACCTCTTAGCTATGGAAGATTGTGACAATATTAGGGTTTAGTTTGTATCTCGACATAGAAAAGATTACTCCTTACATTGTCCATGGCTATGAGCACAGCCTAGTCCATGAATATCAGCACAGGACACTCCTTTCATTTTTGGCGATCCTGAATGTCTTAGGACAGGGTGAGCTAGGACATGTCCAATACTATGATGTCAGAAATCAATCATGGAGGCAAGTGATCGCCAGCTTGTTTTGCT
The DNA here is from genome assembly GCA_015731905.1 of Salix dunnii. Classification (NCBI taxonomy): domain Eukaryota; kingdom Viridiplantae; phylum Streptophyta; class Magnoliopsida; order Malpighiales; family Salicaceae; genus Salix; species Salix dunnii. The sequence continues at coordinate 15,016,228 of CM027675.1, read as the reverse complement.
TCATAATTGACTTGTGGGCTAGTTCATAATTAATTTGATGCCAAATCATCCACCAGAAACCTCTAGATGGAAATATGCATGTGGGGCGCAGCTATCATTCTTGAATTTATGACTACTTTAATCATGAACTTGAGCAAATCAACACAGAAACGCACCGCGTTGCCAAACAGGCACTTGAAGCTGGTTCATGATGTAAAAATGACATTCAATCCTTGAGAAAGTGAGAAGAGTACTAATCCAAGCCACTTTGTTTCTCATCCCCACTCAAACATCCAGAAGCTATCGTATGCTTTACAGTGACATTCAAATAGCAGAGGTGGTGAGTATAGAATCCAGAGTGGCTATGCACACTGCCAGAATAAGGCTACAACAAAGCCCTACACATAATTCCAATATTTCATTGATTCAGTTTACCTGGTATATAGTATAACTTTACCAGCATACGGTTAAAACACAGCAGAAATATTAATCTCAAGGGGCTAATAGATTTAAATTCACGATGAAATCAAGAGAAAATACAGCATAAAAGTATAGATATAGAAAAATAAAGGTAAGTGGAGGTGTCTCTAATGTACCTATGGAATAACATCTTGGATAACTTTTGAGGCATGGTATAGTGCAGTGACTTTGAAATAATCCCCATAATGTATACTGTTTATGTCAAGGTAAGAATCTGTAGAACTATCTGCCATCATTGGTCATCAACTGTGAAAAAACTTGGCTGTTTCTAATCTCTGAAGGACCATCACCACTGTCGGTTTCAGTCTCTGTGTTAATTGATGGAGTACGGGGAGCTATTCTAGGTGTCCTGAGCTCTGGTACATTTGCATTGCTGTCGTCATGTGGTTCTCGTGATGCTTTAGAATCAGATTCTTGAAGTTGAAGTGCATACTCCAAATTCCATAACACATCGCCCATGCTTGGCCTATCGACACCATAGTCAGCCAGGCATTTTTCTGCTGTCTCCCCAAATTTCTTCAGAGAGTTTTTCTTTATCTGTCCCATGAGATGAGGATCGATAATTTGCTCGAGTATGCCCTTCTTCTGCCATTGCATTGCCCATTCTGCTAAATTCACCTGCTCCCTAGCAAGTAATGGATCAACAGCAGGCCTAGCGCAAAGAACTTCGAGAAGCACAACACCAAATGAATAAACATCTGATTTATCAGTAAGCTGCTGTCTTCGGAAGTACTCTGGATCTAGATATCCAAAACTTCCTTTTACACCAGTGCTTACATGGGTCTCATCCAGACATGGGCCAGATCGTGAAAGACCGAAATCAGCAACCTTTGCAATGTAATTTTCATCAAGCAAGATATTCGTAGACTTGATGTCACGATGGATAATGCCCTGAGCAGAACCTGTATGCAGGTAGTGAAGACCTCTAGCAGCACCAATGCAAATTTCAAGCCTTTGCTTCCAAGAAAGATGAGAACACCCTGGGCCATACAAATGCTTCTTCAATGGCCCCTTTTCCATGTACTCATAAACAAGGATCATTTCTGACTGTTCTTCACAATACCCAACGAGGGAAACAAGATGGCGGTGGCGTATCTTTGACAAAACTGTTATTTCAGTTTGGAATTCTGGGAGTCCTTGCCTTGATCCTGGCACACCCCTCTTTACAGCAACCTTAGTGTTGTCTTTAAGAACCCCTTTGAAAACCATACCAAATCCACCAGAACCAATTATCAGACTGTTATCAAAATTGTTGGTTGCCAACTGTACATCAGCGAAAGGGATCTTCAAGCTTCGGTATTCATTGACAGTCACTTCAGACATTCTACTATGTGTGCTACCTCCATATACACGTAAAGGTGTCCAGCCTGCACTTTCTACTCGTCTTGGTTTCGGCTTCCTCTTCTTGTATTTACATGCAAGTATAGCTACAAAGACAACCAAACACAGAACAAGCACTCCTATACCTGATGCCACCACAATCCAAACCGTTCTCTTCTTGGATCCACTTTGTGAATGAGAAGGATTTACCATCTTCATTATCTCTACCCCATTCAAAATAGCATTGACTTTATTAAGACTACTAACAGCCGAAGGTCCAACACTCACTTGCACAGCCCCTAAATCATTAGAATCCACAATAAAGTCCATGTACATTGGTGATGAAAGTATATGGAATGTAAGGGATGACAAATCAAGATCATTGTAGGCCGAGTACTCGTTTAGGTACACATCAAAGTACAGCTGATTAAGTGAAGTACTGACAATATCACAAAAATGTAATCGAACCAGGTGCCGAACCCCACCAGAACCCACAGGAAAATTCCAGGTGATGTTAAATCTTGGCTGCAATGGGTTATTATCCTTATTCATCTGCTGTGCAGTCATATATACATTTTCAGGTGCAATCTCCCTACTAGCACCTCCACTCTGATAATTAGGAACATGAGTTGTGACTGCAAGTTTAGCGGCAGATTTCAAAACAAGAAAATCTTCATCAGGAGTCCAAGTTCTCCACAAAGTATCATTGAAAGGCACCAATTTAGAACCACCAACATTAATCCTATGAATTGTCTCTAAAACATGCGAAGAAAGATTCTTGTACACTTCAATTTCATTTGCACCAACCAATTTAGCTCCCTCATCAAGAATAAAATCCTTAGGAGCTGAAAACACTTCAATTGCATTCACAAACCCAAAACCTGATTCACCAACGGGACTAAACGAAATTTCAAGAGTATTATCATCTACTCTCAAAATATACTCTTTAAGCACTACAACTTTGGTACTAAAATCATTCAATAGCAAATTCCCATTTACAAAAACACTAAACTTTGCAGTTGATAAATCAAAGCCTTGAGCTTTGAATGGAGAGAAATGAAAACGTACCAAGTGAGTCCCATTTCTCATAATATTGAACTTGTAGCTTGAAGCAGTAGTGAAAACTCTAGCTGTGTTGTACAAAGTTGGTGAATTTGGTGATGGGTTTTGGTTCTTGAGTGAAATGGACTGGCCTTTTGTGAGAAGGACTGGACCTTGTTCAGTGGAATCAGGCAGAAAAACTCTGCTATCTGTAGGAGTGAAGGAGGTGTTGGTGTTTGAGCCACAATTAACGAGGAAGTTGTCTATGGGGCTGAAAGAGGTGGAGAAGCAGATGAGAGACAGCAGTGCCAGGGAGAGCAAAAGAAGGGTGTTGGTTTCCATTGAAGGAGGTTATTAGGGATTCATCAAGGCAGGTTTTTTTTTTTTTTTTAAAAAGGAGACCTCCTAAGATATGGAGACTAGTGAAGAAGCTAGATTTGCTTGTGAAAGAACAGGGTCACTTGAATTTAACGATTGCTGTCTTCCTGCTGTTTATTTTGTCATGTCCAAGGCAACATGTACATGTGAACTCTAACATATGCCATATGTGAATGATTGGGATTAGGCATCAGTTATGTCCCCAAGTATATGTTTGACATTTGAGAACTCAATCTTGGACATGAAGATGTTCATAGAGAATAATATAGATTATATTTTGGGGTCTTATTTATTAGCTTGAGATTTTAGGTAAGTTAGTTCCTTAATATGGTATAAGAATTTTAGTGATCCAGCAGTCACGAGTTTGAATTTTACTATCCCCATTCTATTTGATAAAAATGAAGCACAAAGAGTTGTGTGTGCAAGTTTCAAGTCCGAAGAGCTTTCACTTGAGGGAGTGTTTTAGTTAATAATATAGATCCTATTCTAAAACCTCATCTATCAACTTGAATTTTTAGATGAGATATTTCCTTAACATGCGGTCTCAATAATTATTTTGGCAGCAGTTTCTGATCCTTTTTCAGGGATGCAAATTAAAATGTTGTTTTTGCATTTGGAGAAAGAAGGTTAGATTTGAGTCTGGTTTAGTATCATGGCAAGGTTTAAATAATCAAGCATGTGTGGCCAGTGGAAGTGTTGAAGTTTGCTGTATTAGAATCAAGAAACAGTGCACATTCTTAAAAAAATATTATAAAAACTACAAAATATTGATAAGAAAATACCGGGCACATAGTTTACTACTATTGAGGTTGAAATTAATTCGAGTAAATTTTTTTCGTAAAAATAATATTTTTTTAAAAAATAAACAGCAATATTAAACCTGTTAATGTTGATTTTGGATTAGATTTGATTACAAATCAACTTGGGTAGCAGTCATCTAGATTTGACCAGGTCAGTAGTTATTTTTTGGTTTAAATTAAAATATAATATATATATAGGGCATTGCTCTTGGATCTTCAATGCCCATCCAACCTAATTTAATAAATGTGGTTTCAATTATTGAATTGGATTGGGAAATCAATGAGCTCATCTTGGTCGTTGCCAGCCATGAGCTTGCAGAAGTTTGCAGTACACTATTTTAGTAAGCCTACTGCCGACCTCTTGAGAAATTGACAAGAAGGACTATAAACTGTATACTCTCAGAAATCCCACAAATTTTCATTTCCACAGTCTAAACATTAACTGGAAGACAGCTAAAGTTTTGAAAGCGATTAATAACCCATCAAAAAGCATTTTAAATTCAATTGAGTGCAGAAGCTAGCAATGACAGTTATGCAATTATATATGATATGTGTGTGTCTATATATATATTAATCCACTAGCTTTCACAAAGTGGATGACAGAAACCATCATTCCACGTGGTATTCCTCCATTACACAGAATGATTTAGAAATCCCTGGTTCGATCTCAGAACCGATGAATCAGCTGACAGATTTAGTCTTCAAGAGTGTAGAATTCACCTCAGATGAATCCCTTGTGCGCGATGGCGTTTGTAATAAATCTACAAGAGCTAACACGCCATATTTGGCCAAAAACACTCTTTGACAAAATGGGTACTGCGCCAGGCAATCAAATGCCTTTATTGTCTTGACAGTCGTGGCCTCTGTGGATGCTCCTCCAGCTTGTGGCTGTAGTGAACGGACGGTGGGCCGAATTTTCTTTGCTCGGTGGATGTCATTTTCATGCATGCATCGTAAGAATGAGCTGTAATCTTATATCATGACACCGTGAATTTACCTCAGCCAGGGAGGCTGGTTCACATAAAATATCCGCCGTCTAAAACCATTGTCTTATGGATCAACTCAAAATTCATAATAGAAAAATAAAATTAACTCACCTCTTCGTGACTAGATAAAAATATGTCCTCTGTCTTTATTTATACATTTTATTATAATATTTATTTGTTCCTATTTCCATGGTCAGTAATCTTATTTTAATTTCACCTCTTTAATTATTTTTGTTTTTAATTCCACTATCTAGCCAAGGGCTTCTTGGATTATGGATCCGTACTAGCTCGTGACTCTTATCAATAGTGCATGCATGTATAGATGTCTGTTCGTGAACGTTTGTGTTTTTTTCGATATATATATATATATATAATGGTCAATGTTCACGTGCCGACCGCACTATAATTTTTTTAATGGAAAATAAATTAATTATATAAGATTTTTTTTATTATAATATAAATTTAGATAAAATAATAAAATTTGTGTAGAATCAATGTTAAGTGCAAGATTTTTTTATAAAATATATAAATTTTAAATCGCTATAAATTTATCTATTTAGCAAGTTTCAACAAAATAACCTGTATGAAATTATCAAAACACAAAAAAATTAAGATATCTAAATTATTGAATTTACTATATAAAAATTAGTTCATTTTGTCATTCAAATTAAATTCAACATAAAAACAGAATAAAAATTGTGAAAATACCTGCAATAATGAGATGATTTTATGATTTTATTGTTTATACCATAATAATAATAATATTTTTATTTATTATTTTTGTAAAATATTTTGTTTTTTTATTTTATTTTTCAGGATAATTTAATAATTTTAATTATTTGGATAATAATATTAATAATAATTTTAACTGTTATAGTAATGATAATGATAATAATACATAGATATATTTTTAATTTATATTTTTTTTATATTTTGCTGATAGAAATAATCATGCAGTGCAAACCCATTATGCTCATAATCGGTATGTACGTGGACGAGTACGGCAATAATAGATACAAACATCAGCAAAATAATAATGTAAAATGATAACACACACCACACACCACACACACACACACACACACATATATATATATTAAAAAATTATTTTTAATATTAACATAATAAAATAATGTAAAAATACCAAATTTTTATAATTTAAAATAAAATATATATTTTTTAAAATATTTTTGAAAGATAATGACAAACATATAATGTATCTTGTAAACAAAATGACAGGCATGTAAGGTCTCTTATTCATATATTTTAGAAACAGCTTGGTTTTCGAGCACGACGGGAGGTCATCTACATAAAGAATAAAATTAAGGTAGTAAGTAGTCTATAATGTAATTGAAATATTTACTGTTTTGCCATCTAAACGATTATGAAGTGATTCTAATATAATTGGAAAGTTGATGAAATTATCATATGACGAAAGGGCACGTCAAGAAAATCATTTGAGAAAAGAAACCTTTTCAATTAAAAAAATTAAAAACAATTATAAACATTAGTTCATTAATGAAAAATATTTAATTTTTAATGATATTTAGCAAGATTTAAAACCATGATTTTCACTAACCCTTTATCGCCTATTTGCTTGGTTACAAAATTAAGAACTTTACTTTTAACAAAACCTTTTATTATTAAAAAAAAAAGGAAAATAAAAGGTTTATATATTTTAATTATATAATATCTTAATACAATCAAATTCAAATTATTTTATTTTATAACAACAACCTAAGAAAAAATAGTTGTTTTAATCTAATCCAAACTCAAAGAAGATTTTTAACTATCGCTAGCGGTCAGGTTTATCGCTAGCTTGATTATAAGAGATGTTATATATCAGTTTTGCATTCCCTGGTTCAATGCGATCAGCACAGTAATTCTTAAATTTGAATCAATATGTGTATCTCAAGTCAGGATATGTATTTTTTTTAAGTTATTGAGATAATCAGGATTTTAATTGTTTATCTAAACCCATAAAATACATTTTTATCGGGTTAGCTATGGGCAACAGTATAGGTCATGCATTCACTCTTTCTCTGTTGCAAGGAGAGTTATCATGATGCCGGAAGATACAACTTCTTTTCTTCTGGTGGAGACTTTCATGGTGCATGCCTGATCTTTCCTTGGCAAGTAATAATGTCTCAACGATAGGTTTGGCAAGGACTGTTCTGTGGAATAACATAGGCTCATCAGGAACAAATTCATATTTATAAGATTAATTTGATGCAATTAAATGGGATCGGGAGTGTGTTTCTTGCTTTTTTATCTCACAATGCCGCATCTTGGGTTCGTTCTTATAATTATTATTTTATCTTTTCTTTGTTTAGCCTGATTTCCATCCACTAGATGGCCAGCTTAATATAATTCTTCGATATTCATATATATATAAAAAATATATCATTCTGCGGGGAATTTATTGTTTTCTAAGAGACAAACACAAATAAATCTTAATATATGAGGTTCTGCTGGAAATAGAAAGATTCTTCAAGAAATAAAAGATTCTACAGGGAATCAAGACAAACTGAATGTTGCGCTTATATATTAGGTTCATGCCCAGCATCCATCTCACACTAACAATCTCTACATTTTTCCACTACTATGGAAGCTTGGTTACTTATCCTTTTCTCCATCTCCATCTCTTTTCTCTTGAAATTCATCTTCAACAATTACTTAGGTGCCAAGAAACTCCCTCCAGGTCCCCTGATCTTTCCTGTCATCAGCAACTTAATATGGTTCAGCACGTCCATGTCCAAGGGAGAGCCAATGCTTCGGTCCCTACATGCCAAGTTTGGCCCGATCCTCACCCTCAACATAGGTGCTCGCCCTGTTATATCCATAGCCGATCGAAATCTCTCTCACCAGGCTTTAATACGTAATGGTGCGCTATATGCTGACCGTCCAGCAGCTCTTCCTACTGACAAAATTGATTCTACCAGTCAGCTTACCATCGTTTTTTGCCGTTATGGTCCAACTTGGCGCCTCCTACGGCGCAACCTCACTGCAGAAATCCTCAATCCTTCGGCTGTGAAATCTTACTCTCGTGCACGAGAATGGGTGGTGCAAATCCTCCATAATCGCCTCGAGTCTGAAGTAAAATCTGGCCGTCCTGTTTTTGTGATGGAACATTTTCGATATGCCATGTTTTGTCTATTAGTCCTCATGTGTTTTGGTGACAAGCTTGATGAAAACCAGATTAAAAAAATAGAGGAAGTCGAGCATCAATTGCTTGTGAATCTCCATAGGTTCAGTATACTCAACTTCTGTCCAAGAGTGACGAAAATTGTGATGCGCAAGCGTTGGGAGGAGTTGTTTCGCCTTCGAAAGTGCCAAGAAGATGTATTGATTCCATTTATAAGAGAAAGAAAGAAGGCAAAGGAAAAGCGATCGAGGGAACCAAATATGGAGGACTCTAAGGATGAGAATGTCGTATCTTATGTTGATACACTGCTGGATTTGCAGCTCCCTGATGAGAATAGAAAGCTTAATGAGCTTGAGATTGTTAGTTTATGCTCCGAGTTCCTTAGTGCAGGCACGGATACTACTACAACATCCCTGCAGTGGATCATGGCAAATCTGGTCAAGTACCCACAAATTCAAGAGAAGCTGTTCATGGAGATTAAAGGGGTTGTTCGAGATGGGGAGGAGAAAATACAGGAAGATGATCTGCAACGAATTCCATATCTGAAAGCAGTAATTCTAGAAGGGCTGAGGAGACACCCACCCTCACATTTTATGCCTGCACATGCAGTGACTGAAGACGTGGTTGTGGGTGAATATGTGATACCTAAAGAAGCCGCCATTGTTATCAATGCAGCTGAAATTGGGTGGGATCCAAAGGTGTGGGAGGATCCCATGTCATTCAATCCTAGCAGGTTTTTAAACAAAGAAGGAGAAACATTTGACATGACAGGGAGAAGAGAGATCAAGATGATGCCATTCGGGGTTGGGAGAAGAATCTGTCCTGGTTATGCTTTGTCTATGCTTCATTTGGAGTATTTTGTCGCAAATCTGGTTTCCAAGTTTGAGTGGAAAGCTGTGGATGGAGATGATGTTGATTTGTCTGCGAAGCAAGAATTCACAATGGTGATGAAGAATCCATTACAGGCCCAGTTATCCTTGAGGTCGAAATAAACTTGTGATAAAAGTCTATTATTGGTGTAATAAGGAGACCCTGATCATGCTATGGATCGAGCGGTGTGATTTACCTTCTCCATAATCTATATATTATATATGCATGTTTTGTGGTGATTATTGTATTATTTATCATCTTTATCTTTTTTTTTAGTGTAAATGTGTAAAATTAACAAATGTTACCAAGTCTCGTACCATAGTTTAAATTCAACTAAAACTCGATTCTATATCTAAACTCGAGTCCTCCAACTATTGGAAATTACCTTTTATGTCTCTCGTGACACACCCATGTTCTTGATCATGCAAACCCATGATCATGGAGATAGGTCATGAGTTTGATCATGGGGATCATTTGATTGATCATGACTAATTATCTCTTTGATGGAAGGAGAAAATTAGAAAATAAATTAATGAGTAAGGTCCCTGATCTATCTATAGATAATAGCTTGTGTACTCCATATACGATTACTGGTAGATATAGATCAGAAAGTTCCTCTCGTAAAACGTTTTATTATTTTGTATTGTTGTTGCTACTTTGGAAAGGCTTTATTGCTGCTGCAATTGAGAGTTCATTTTCGGTACTTGAGGAACAATGGCCGGAGGTATTTATATCCTAATTTCCATTGCTATATGAATTTAGCATTCGATTATATAAAATATATATAACATGTGGTATCAGAGTCTGCCTTTATGTTGTTTTGCTCAGTATATTTATAAGTGATTCTCGGTGTATAGAATCATTTATTTTGATTTCCAATTCATGAACTTGTGTTGTTATTTTTACATAATTATGTGTTCATGACCTATTGTAAATGACAACATGAGTAACTAAAATGACAATTGTTGTAAATTACAACAATAGTAAAATTAAATGTTGAATTGACGGAAGGAAAGGCCACTGGCCTCTCCTCGTCCAGTGACCGGCAACGGCCCTTCAAGGGCCATCTGCCACACATGGAGGGGCCAATGGCCTCTCTGCAGTTGACAGAAGGAGAGGCCACTGGCCTCTCCCTATTTTATGACTGGAGCACCAACGATCTGTGAAGATCCCTGGATACTTAAGGAAAAATGCTCGTGACTGGACTAGACGACAGCTTCTATGGCCTCCGCATGAGGATCTAATGAGTCTCCAGTAGGTGACCAGTTGCCGATGCATAAGGGAGATGGTGGAGGTTTAGGTAAGCGGGTCAAATGGTTAAATCCAGGTAGGGTTTTTCAAACCCATGAGGAATCGGGTCAAGTCAAGGGGGTCATTAAGTGGGTGGACCGATTTGGTCCAACCTAACACAAAGCCAACCTAATGGTTGACTCAACCATACAATAATAAAAAAAAAAAAAATAAGAGGGGATTTGTGGGTGCAGGGATTCAAACTTGGGTCCCCCAAGTTTATAAAGATAACTCATCCACTATGCTATGCTTCTTTTATGTTTACATGATGCAGTATTTATTGTTTTTATTTTATACTTTAAATTACATTATGCTTTATGCTTATGTAAGTAGTTTTTATTCCTATTCTTTTATTTTATAAGGTATTAAATTAAAACAGTACATTAATTTAGGAATATATCTTGTAATTTATATTATTTATATATAAATTAATTAATGCCTAGACATAAGAATAATCAATCAAACCATAAATGTTAGTGAACTTTATGGTATTATCCATTTTTCAATGTCTAGGAAAGTTCTGTTTATGAAAATCTTGGTATTTAAGCGTGTCCATTGTGACCCACCTCACTTTCCTAGGAACTTACCTGGTTGTAATTTGGAAAAATACTGTTTAATTTATATTGGTTTATTTGATTCTTAAAGTACATTATTTAAGCATCGATATAATTATTAGATGTTAATGAAGTAGTAACTAGCATAATAATTTTAGAAATGCCACAACGTGTAATTTTATAAATGATAGTTACATCAAAAAAATATACGTGAACTTCATAAGGAAAATTAATATCGGGTTGTAATTAATTCATATTTTTAATTGCTAATCCCCACAAGGATGTTTTTATTTTTGTGACTTAATTAGAATAAGATAGTAAATTTAATATTTAAGAAATAAAATTTATCTTAGACCCACAGGTACGGAAAATTTTATTTTTAAAATTTTAAATTTATTAGACTTATTAATAAGTAGTAAATTTCATGTGTGATGCAACCTTTGCCCACAGGTAGGTTGAAATTTATTATTAAATTGGCATTGGTTAATTTAAATATAAGGTATTTCATATAAATAAAATAATTTTTAGTTTCCTTGATAATTGCAGTTATTTCTTCCGCTTTGATTGAAATAGTTCCGATGCTGGTAATAATTTTTCTGAATGGACAGAAAATTTGTTTTTTATATTTGGGTGCATAGAACTTGACTTGTCGCTCTGTGAGGATGAACCACTCGCCCTAGCGGACTCTGGTACGACACTAGAGATTACTAAATATGAATAGCAGGAGCAATCTAATCGCTTAAGTCTCATGTTTACGAAATCTTGCGTCATTAAAGGCATTTAGGGTTCAATTCTAGAATGCACCAAGGCTAAGGATTTTATCAAAGTTGTTGAAGAAAAATTTGTGAGTTCTAATAAAGTCTTAGCCAGCACTCTAATGAAAAGGTTATCAAGCAAAACCTTTGACAATTCCAAAAGTATGCAAGAGCACATCATGAAAATAAGAGACATGTTTGCTCAACTGTAGTCCCTAGAGATTGATATTTCTGAGTCATTCTTAGTGTATTTCATACTTAACTCTCTCCCATTTGAATATAGTCCTGTTAAAATATCTTATAGCACACATAAGGATAAATGGTCAGTTAATGAACTTCTGACCATGTGTGTTCAAGAAGATGAGAGGTTAAAGCATGAGAAGCCTTTAAGTGTTCATATGGCTACTCATGATAAGGGAAATGCCAAGAGAGGCAATCATGCTCACAAACTCAAGAAGGATAACAAGTGGTCAGTAAAGAAAAATGACAAGAATTATGCTTGTTTCTTCTGCAAAAAGAATGGGCATATAAAGAAAGATTGCCAAAAATACAAAAGATGGCTCGAAAAGAAAGGTAATATCATATCTCTAGTTTATCATGATGTTTTTTTTATTGAGGCTCTTAGTATTACATGGTGGATTGATTCTGGTTCTACAATCCACATTGTCAACACAATACAGGGTTTTCTCAACACAAGGAAACTAGCAAGTCATGAACAACGAGTATATTCTAGAAATAAATTGTTTTCTCAAGTTGAGGTGGTTGAGAGATTTAGGTTGATTTTGAAATTCATATATGTTTTGGATTTGGATAATGTATTTTTTATTACATATTTTTCAAGAGATTTAATTTTTGTTTTAAAATTGGATATTATGGGTTATGATTTTTTATTTATTAACTCAACCTTTAGTATTTTTAAAGGTGAAAACCTTGTTAGTGGTGGAATAAAAATTGATGGTTTATTCAAAATTGATTTAGATCCCAACTTTGAAAACAATTATTTATCATTACATACAAACATTAGAATAAAGAGAAGTCTTATGAATGAGTACTCTATTTGGTTACGGCATAGAAAATTGGAACATATATCCATAGAGAGAATCAAAAGGTTAATAAAAGATGGAGTTTTAAAAACTCTTGACTCTACTAATTTTGGTACTTGTATGGATTGAATAAAAGGAAAGCAAACCAATAAGACCATTAAAGGTGTCAAAAGGAGTTATGAGGTTCTTGAAATCATACATATTGATATTTGTGGACCTTTTCCTACTCCCTGCTTAAATGGTCAAAGATATTTTATATCTTTTATTGATGATCATACACGGTTCATGTTTTTTTATCTTCTAAATGATAAGACTGGGGCATTAAATGCTTTCAAGACCTATAAGGTAGAGGTAAAGAAACAAAAGGACAAGAAAATCAAGATCTTAAGATCTGATAGAGGTGGAGAGTACTATGGTACGTGCATAGAAAAGGAACAATTGATAGGTCCATTTGCGAAATTCCTTAAAGAGGAAGGCATTGTTGCTCAATACACAATGCCTAGCACACCACAACAAAATGGTGTGGCAGAAAGAAGGAATCGCACATTAATAGATATGGTAAGGAGCATAATTAGTAATTCTAAGTTGCCTTTATCTTTATAGAGTGTAACCTCAAAAACTACTGTGTATTTATTAAACCGGGTCTCATCCAAAGTTTTTCCTAAGATACCTTTTGAATTGTGGAATGGATGGAAACCAGGTTTAAATAACTTATACATATGAGGTTGTCCTACTAAAGTGAAGATTTATAATCCAAACATGAAGAAATTAGACCCAAGGACAACTAGTGGTTATTTTATTGATTATACAATAAACTCCAAAGGATTTAGGTTTACTATCCTTCTAATAGTACTAGAATTGTTGAGTCTATAAATGCAAAATTTTTAGAAGATTCTGAACCTAGTAGAAGTGTTTGTCTTCAAATGATTGAATTTGAGAAAACACAAGAGTTCATTGAAACTCCTTTACCTCAAGAACGTTTGATTGTACTCAAAAAAATTCAAAATAATTACCTTGAACCATAATCAATTACAGAACAATCAACTCATGAGGAATAAGTTCAGATTGAACCTGCTCAGACTCTGTCAAATACATAGCAAGTAGAATTAAGAAGATCCTCTAGAATAATTACACCTGCAATCTCTAGTGATTATGTTGTATATCTCTAAGAGTTTGATTTTGATGTTGGGCTTAAAGATGATCCAAAAATATTTTCACAAGCCATGAGTGGAGAACACTCCACATTGTGGTTTAATGCCATGAAAGAAGAGATGGAATTCATGGCTAAAAATCAAGTCTGGGATTTCATTGACTTACTAAAGAGAGTTGTAGCCATAGGCTATAAATGGGTTTACAAAACCAAAACAGATGCTTCCGATAATGTTGAACAATATAAAGCTAGACTTATGGCCAAAGGTTTTACTCAAAAGAAAGGCATTGATTATTATAAAACCTTTTCTCCAGTATCTAAGAAGGATTCATTTAGGATAATTATAGCATTAATAGATCATTTTGATCTAGAGCTACATCAAATGGATGTGAAAACAACATTTGTTTGCTTATTCGTTGATGATAAACTTTTCACAAGGGATGATCCTATAATTCAAGAATTCAAGCAATCCATGGTGAAGGAATTTGAGATGACAGACTTAGGTCTCATGACCTATTTTCTGGGATTGGAAATGAAGCAGTGCAGTAGTGGTATTTTCATTTCTCAAGCCAAGTATGTAACATAAGTGTTGAAGAAATTTGCTATGAAAGGTTGTGATCCAGCAGATAATCCAATTGAGTATGAAACGAGGTTAACTAAAGAACGAGAAGGAGATTTAGTTAATCCTACATACTAAAAATATTGTGGGGTGTTTGTGTTATCTAACTTGTACCAGACCAGACATTCTGTTTGGAGTTGGTTTGATTAGCAGATACATGGAGAAACCAAGAAATTCACACTTGAAGACAACAAAGAGGATCTTTCATTTTATTAAAGGAACAACAAGCTATGGATAAGCATAACTGGATTTATATTTTTTATGGGAGAAACAACATTCAAATAGATATCCAATAAACAATCTATTGTTGCATTATCCACATGTGAAGCAGAATACATTGTTGTTGCATCATGTGTGTGTTATGCAATATGGCTAAGAAAACTGATGGAAGATCTGCAACGGAAACAGAGTGAAGCCATAAGAATTTTTGTTGATAACAAGTATGATATAGCTCTTGCATAGAATTCAATTCATCATGAATGTTCAAAGCATATTGATACTCGATTTCATTTTATTAGAGAATACATAAAAAAAAAAACGATGTGGAGTTAGTTCATGTCAACACTCATGAACAGATTGCTGATATTTTTACAAATTCATTAAAGATTGATGTGTTTTGTTATCTATAAAAGAAGCTTGGAATCGTGAAGATAGATGGAACAAGTTTAAGAGGGGTGAATGTTAGTTATTAAACTTATTTATCAAGATTAAGTGTATTGAAGTTAGTACAATGAATTTTTATCCACATTAGAAATACTATGAATCTAAAAATACTATGAATCTAGTAGTACTATGAATTTATATTAAGTATTGAAGGGTTTCATTATTAATTAAGTACTTTGAAGATTGTAAAAGACATTTTATAATGTCTATATTTATTGTTTGAATTTCAAAATAAAAGATCTGAGAGTATCATTTCTTAATATATTGTATTCTATAAAATCTAAGTGTGCAACCTAAACCCTCCAATCCTCTCCTCTGTTATTGTTGTATTTCCAATATTCAGACCACATTATCAAACAAGCATTATACTTAAATTTAGTTGGAATGGTTGAGATTTATGTTTGATACTGTGAGCTGATTTGTTATTGTCCTTGTTAAGGTTATCAAACAAGCATTATACTTATATTTAGTTGGAATGGTTGAGATTTATGTTTGATACTGTGAGCTGATTTGTTATTGTCCTTGTTAAGGTCAAAGAGGACCAGGATTTGAAGTGCTTTGAGTGATGCATTAGTGAGTACTTAGTTGGGCTAGCAGCTAGTGATCTGGGGATCATTATATGTGAATCTCCTGCTTACTCTGTTGTACTGAAGTTTCTGCTATTGTTGGCTGTTCCATTTTTTATCTCACAATGCTGCATCTTGGGTTCGTTCTTATAATCCTAGCATGCAGATTGGATCGAGTAAGTAGTACCTGTATATATATATATATATATATATATATATATATATATATATATATATCTTGTTGTGCTACCATTATAATTATTATTTTATCTTCTCTTTGTTTTGATTGATTTCCATCCACTAGATGGCCAGCTTAATGTAATTCTTCGATATATATATCATCATTCTGCGTAGATGGTTTTTTGCCGGGAATTTATTGTTTTCTAGGAGACAAACACAAATAACTCTTAATATATGAGGTTCTACTGGAAATAAAAAGATTCTTCAAGTAATAAAAGATTCCACGGGGAATCACGACAAACTGTATTTTGCGCTTACATATTAGGTTCATGCCCAGCATCCATCTCACACTAACAATCTCTACATTTTTCCAGTACTATGGAAACTTGGCTCCTTATCCTTGTCTCCATCTCCATCTCTGTTCTCTTGAAATTCATCTTCAACAATTACTTAGGTGCCAAGAAACTCCCTCCATGTCCCCTGATTTTTCCTATCATCAGCAACTTACTATGGTTCAGCACGCCCGTGTTCAAGGGAGAGTCAATCCTTCGGTCCCTACATGCCAAGTTTGGCCCGATCGTCACCCTCAACATCGGTGCTCGCCCTGTTATATCCATGGCCGATCGAAACCTCTGTCACCAGGCTTCAATACGTAATGGTGCGCTATATGCTGACCGTTTCCCGTTATGGTCCAACTTGGCGCCTCCTACGGCGCAACCTCACTGCAGAAATCCTCAACCCTTCGGGTGTGAAATCTTACTCTCGTGCACGAGAATGGGCGGTGCAAATCCTCCAAAATCGCCTCGAGTCTCAAGCAAAATCTGGCCGTCCTGTTTTTGTGACGGAACATTTTCGATATGCCATGTTTTGTCTATTAGTCCTCATGTGTTTTGGTGACAGGCTTGATGAAAACCAGATAAAAAAAATAGAGGAAGTCGAGCATCAATTGCTTGTGAATCTCCATAAGTTCGAGTTCCTTAGTGGAGGCACGGATACTACGACCGCAACCTTGCAGTGGATCATGGCAAATCTGGTTAAAAGGGTTGTCCGAGATGGGGAGGAGAAAATAAAAGAAGATGATCTGCAACAAACTCCACATCTAAAAGCAATAATTCTAGTGTTATCAATGCAGCTGAAATGGGGTGGGATCCAAAGTTGTAGGAGGATCCCATGTCATTCAATCCTAGCAGGTTCCTAAGCAAAGAAGGAGAAACATTTGACATGACAGGGAGAAGAGGGATCAAGATGATGCCAGTCGGGGTTGGGAGAAGAATCTGTCCTGGTTATGCTTTGTCTATGCTTCATTTGGAGTATTTTGTCGCAAATCTGGTTTCCAAGTTTGAGTGGAAAGCTGTCCATTACAGGCCCATTTATCCTTGAGGTCGAAATAAACTTCTGATAAAAGTCTATAATTGGTGTAATAAGGAACTCCTGATCATGTTTGTAATCTAAAGAAGACAAGGGAGGAGGAATATATAAGGGGTAGAGATAGATATTTAAGGGCTTGATGCCTTGTCTTTTCTCGAAAGGCAGCAACAGCACCAAGTACTGATCATGATCAGACCTTGATCAATTTATTCAAACTTAATTATATTACTTAATAACCTGCAGATATTATTCAAAATTGATAGTACTATGGAAACTATTTAACAGTTCTTCTAATAAACTTAATACGAATATATTGATTGGTCGATGAACATAAAAATGCAGTAATTTTGTGATGTGATTTGAATTCTAATTTGAGGGTTTTTCTCAATCATGAAAATGGTAACTTAGTTTCAACCTATCTTCACACTTTTAGATCACTTTTTTTTCTTTACCAACATTCATACATTAGTACAATGTTTTGTTTTATTTGAGAAAACTCCGGACTCGAGTCAAGCATATAATCCTAAATACTCTAAATTCTTATAAGATGAGCACATCTTAAATTAAACTTGAAATCTAATTGTAGATCTCGTGCTTTTTATTATATGATATTATGATAATTATCATGTATTGTGATAATTAGTGTAATATTTATTTTTATCTTTATTTTTAGTCTATTATTGGTGTAATAAGGAAACCTGATGATCCATGATTGAGGGAGGTGTGGATGCTAAAATGGCGCTCCGGATGAGTTTACCTTGTTGGATCCAGTGGATCTTGTAAAGTTCATCTGCAGCGGTGTCAACAGAGGAGGGACACCGAAGGGTGCCTTCAATTTAATTTAGCAAATGGTTGAGGCTAAACCTAAGCTGCTGTTACAATATACAATTCCAGAAACATCTCAATTATGGATTAATGACAGAATACTTAACAAAATGAAAGAAAAAAAGGCATAGCTCCATAGGAGTTTTGAGGCTATGAAGGGCAAAGTAGAATGCAAAACATTGAACCTTATTTTCATTTTGGATAATAAAAAAATATGGCATGTATTGTTGGAAAATTGAGGTGCCCACTATTTCAATCGAAAAATTCTAGCCCTTAGCTAAGAATTAATTGAAATATTTCAACCCTTAGTTGAATAACAAAGAACAAAGAGATCAAAGGTAATCTTATCATAGATAAGATTTAAACTAGAATTGAAATTGCATTTAGACTAAAACACTTGATCAAC
Organism: Salix dunnii; assembly: GCA_015731905.1. NCBI lineage: Eukaryota > Viridiplantae > Streptophyta > Magnoliopsida > Malpighiales > Salicaceae > Salix > Salix dunnii. The sequence goes on along the minus strand of CM027675.1, from coordinate 14,997,810 downwards.
CATTTGATCTTATTTAGGAAAGAAAAACATGCTAGATAAATTCTAATTTAACTCTAACACCTTGTTGTGATCTCCTCAATCTTCATCATTTAGATGTCGTGGACTTCAACCTTTACCTTTAAATTTCGTTCCTTCTTTTCTCTTGGTTAATTTTAGCTAGTGATCTTGTGAAGGTTTTTTAATTCTTTCATTCCTTGCATGTGTCATGAGGACATGAGTTAATTTTTCATTGATTTGGACAATGATGTTAAATACAATGAGTGGTTTATTTGTTGCAGAAAGAGATTGGATGTTGAGATTGAAGTTTGGATTTTGATAAGCGGAAGACATGGTGATGAGTTAAATTGGTGACTCGTTGGAGGTAGGTTGCTCTAATACCATATGAAAACAGTGATCAGTGTTTAAATAACAATGACAGAATTTTCCCACACATTTTATTGATGAAAGTTCTGATATATATACAGGCTAATGACAATTTAATTTAGCAAATGGTTGAGGCTAACTTACCAACACTTTCTCCACAATTCGAGATTCTGGAAATTCTTCTCCTAACAATCTCACTTGATTCACCAGCTTTGAGATGTGTGAGGAGAAATCTTTGATAGTTTCTGTCTCCTTCATCTTCAATCCTTCGAATTGTCTTTTTAGATTCAACACTTGCATCTTCCTTGACTTCTCATCCCCCTGAAACTCAGCCTTTAATTTTTCCCAAGCTTCCTTGGCTGATTTGCAAGCCATGATCTTTGTGAAGATCTCTTCACTCACTGCATTATGCAGGCATGAGAGTGCTAGCCTAATGACAATTTAATTTAGCAACTATATAAATGGTTGAGGCTAAACCTAAGCTGCTGTTACAATATACAATTCCAGAAACATCTCAATTATGGATTAATGACAGAATTCTTAACAAAATGAAAGAAAAAAAGGCATAGCTCCATAGGAGTTTTGAGGCTATGAAGGGCAAAGTAGAATGCAAAACATTGAACCTTCTTTTCATTTTGGATAATAAAAAAATATGGCATGCATGTGTGATCGAAGTTGCAAATTAGATCAGGATAACCTTTTAAGTCAATGGTTCTAAACTAATGATTATTGTTGAAGAAACTCCACTCAATTTTCTAATCTGAAATTGCTGTCGTTGTCGATAGCGTTGACCTCTTGTTCTTTTATCTCAAAAACGTGTCTCCCATGAATTTCTGAAAACTTAACAATTCCCGCATGCCTGTATCTGAAAATCTGAACATGACATTAGTTTTGAAGGACTCCAATTTCCCCTTGTGACAGATGCAATAAGCACAGGATATCTGACTTTTGTACATTGGCTGCTTTTCCCAACAGGTACTTTTTTGCTGTGGTTGGTGCTGGTGGGAGAATATGGAATGCCACCAACACAGCACCAAGTATATTCTTATTTGATCTAGTTCAATTAACTGTTCATCTTGCTGTTCATCTTGGATTTGGAGGCCCTACAGCAGCATGTGGAATAGCCACAGCCAAAGGATGGGGTTCTCTGGTAGTTCCTGGAATTCTTGCAAGCATTTTTGGGGTTTCTATTGCAACTTTTCTTGGTATTGGCTTTGGAATAATGCTCCTTAAATACTTGTCATGACCTTTTATACTGTGTAAACTTGTAAATTTTTTGTGCGGTATCAAAATTAAAGCTGCTGCATATTGAAATCCTTCTGTTTGTATTTATGTTGTCAATGAGCATTTGGAGGCCTCCCTTCACCACCCCGATGGGGATGGTCTACAGATTCATAACGACTACTCTTACTACAGGACATATACCTGGCCAATATTTACAGGTTCGGAGCTTTCCCTTGTATGTTTTTTCCTGATATTTAACCCTTCCTGCCCTTGGTTTCAAACTCATGAGCTTTTGCTGGAAGACCTGAGAACCCAATCCTTAGTTTAGGGCAGAGTTATCACCTCCTCCCCTCTATTATTGTTTTTATTAAAGCATATTCAACTGCCTTCTGCATCGCAAAATATGGTATGCTAGCTGATAGAGGAAGCCGACCTGCTTATTTTGGTACTGGTGTACTACATTGCTCCTCGGCCACTAGTCAACTGTACTTGCATTGACTTCAAAAAGTCAACTGTACTTGCACCAGTAACCATTGTATGATCTACATAGTTCATGTATTGTACATTTCTGAACTTCTCTGAAGTAACTGGCTAGAAAACATATACCGAATCACTGCTGACATTGACAGATTGCGTGCTGCCTAACACAGGTTTAAATAGCTAGGTGTTGGAAAATTTGTCAAAAAGCAAATTCTGATTATTCAGGAAATTAAAAAAAAAATACTTCCAAAACAAGTCAATCCATAAAATTTAAGAAGAAAAATCACTGCGAAATGAAGTCCTGAAAATTACCAAAAACAAAAGCAAATAAACGCAAAACTAATGATGGAATTGGAAGCAACCTCGAAATGAGCATAGGTGATTGCCTGCAACATGAGCCTCTAAACGAGCTTTCCAAATTGGAGTGATTTGCATCATTTTAACACCTGGATCAAAAGTTATGGCCAAAATACTAGATGGTGTGCAAAAAGATCCCTAGACCGGCCCTATTTACTATTTCCTACCATCCTTGTGTTGATATGCCCTGTCAAGGTAGGCCAGCTCCTCCAAAATCTCCAGCATCAAGAGCTGTAAGATACGGATTAATGAAACGAATTAATGAAGGGGACATAAGATTGGTTTGGCAATAATAATGCATCTTAATATATGCTATTATGTACATGTAAACGTCATTTAGGATAAATGATTCTTTTTCAGTGTTTACGCAAAGGATTAATTTATGTGTGTTGATAACATATTCTGCAGTTATTATATGTTTTTTCCTGATTAAAAGAGGCATTTTCTCATATTTTAATGTTTTTGACTATCTAGATTGAGCCAAAGCACATTGTCTGAAAAATGTAATTCACTTACAAATGGGTCTATAAATGTGCATGAATCATGCTGTTTCTTTGTACTTCTACCAACGATGGAGTCCTGCAAGAAAGGTCTTACATGGTCTATAAATTCTTTCGAAAGCTGTTAACTTACAGCACTTCGCAAAGTTTTCAGGGTTATAATTAACTCCTCCTTCCATAACAACCTCACAAAACAAAGAAGATGAGCAGCATGACAGTCTTCAGGCTAATCTTCCTAGTGATGTTTCTTGGATGGCTAATGATTTGGGTTATGTTGCCGACTAAAGTTTACAAAAATGAATGGACTCCTAAACTCAACAACAAGCTTAATTCAACATATTTTGAAGCACAAGGTTGTTTTTTGACAATCCTTTCCTATTCAGATAACTAGCTTAAATCATTCTGCTGTGAATGTGTTTTATTTCATTCTTCTGATTGATTTATTCTACATTGCTACAGGCACAAATCTTCTGCTGTTTTCGTTCCCTGTTATGTTCATAGCAGCCTTTGGATGTGTATATCTTCATTTACAGAAGAACCTGAGAAAGCCAAACTCCAGAGGGTTGTATTTTCTTCCTGGCCCACTTCAGTTATTTCCATTGTTTTGATATTTAAGAGTGAAATGTCCATTCCATGATTTGGATTTCATCACATTTTTGCATATTAAACTGATTTCAGTGTTCTTACAAGCAATCGGCGCCTGTCATTCTTAAGACGCCCGGCACTCGTGATGGCTCCTTTGGGAATTGTTACTGCAATGGAGCTTGCTTTTGCAGCCATGTTTATAGCACTCTTGATCTGGTCGCTTGCCAACTATTTGTATGTCAGCTTCGGTCATCTTCACATGCATAAACAAGGGGAGAAAGTGTAAGATACCTCTGTTTTTTTTGTTCATTCTCAGTCCATCTTCTTCTCCATTCATTGATGTGATTCTTTTTGTTAACTAACTATTTCACCTAAAATCTTAACCATTTCACCTAAAAACTTAAATTGTTAGTTGAAGTTTCTAGAATATAATTTATATTATTTTCTAATATATCTCCTCAAGTGAAAGTCTTTTTTGGATTTGAAACTCGCACAAGTTTTATATTACCTTGTTTATAAAATAAAATGAAATTTGAATTCGTGACCGTTAGGTCAATAAAATTCTAATATCATGCTAAGTAACTATCTTACCTGAAAACTTAAGTTTTTAAGTGAGGTTAAGAATATGATTTATATTATTTTCTTAACACTTTTCACTCATCAATCAACTTTTGTAGGTGGGAAGCTAAGTTCCGAAGTGTATCGCTGAGACTTGGTTATATTGGAAACATATGTTGGGCATTTCTCTTTTTTCCTGTCACTCGGGGATCTTCAGTTCTGCCTCTCGTTGGACTTGCATCTGAGTCCAGTATCAAGTTTCATATATGGCTCGGTCATCTTTCTATGATTCTTTTTGCTGCACATACTGTTGGTTTCATCATATACTGGGCAATCACTAACCAAATGGTTCTGGTACTTGCACTACTACTAATCATGTTTAATTAGACTTTCTTGGTCAATATTGTGGCCTTGAGCTTTTGTGTGGCTATACTTTTTATCCTATGATACTGATTGTTTTGTCCTCAGAAATATCAGATCAAAGGTGTGGAGTCTCTTCAACTATTTGTGTGATTGGAGATCTTTATCGTCTCTTTTTTCCTTGGAAACCAATCATGATGTCTTAATTTTTGGACAGAAGTGCGGGACCTGAAAGTGGTCTTAGATTCCTTTTGCTAAAAGCTTTTCTTTCTTTGTCAATGTTAAAAGTTTCTTCTGGAGAACTCACCATCTATGAACATGAACAGCATCAAAATACATGATGAAAAACAAATTACAAAAAGGAAAGAGGCTTTTCAGGACATGGGGCATGATTGCATACATGAGAATCTCATGCACATTTACATTTGATTATATGATGACATCAATCTTTTAGTGGGTTTGTAGAATGTCAGAGGATAATATATAAATTGCATTTTAGGATTGTATCTAATATTTAAGTTTTTTAATATGATATTGTTAATGAAAAAATAATTGAGTTTTCAAATATTTGTTACTCTTATTTTTTTCTCATTAAAATTAATTAAAAAATAATAATTTATGCAAGTTTTAAACCCAAAAACTTGAACTCTTTCGAGTGTTTTCAACTAGTTAGCCACATGTAAATAGTTAGGCAATTAGTATGTTAGCGTATGAATTTAGTCATCAACAGATCTTTCGTACTCTTGGTAATACCTATTGGCATAATTAAGGTGCTGGATTCTATTTTAACCCCAAATCTCTTATCAGTAGCTGAGATGTGCTACCAAGTGAACAAAGCGACCGTTGGTGATTCAATATATATATTTACTTTAATTTGGTGTTATACCATGAAGTTCTAGTGATGCCACCAATAGTGTTTCCTGCATAAATTTGCTAAGTGTTATTCACAGTGAAAAATTCATGGAACCATGCAGATGCTAGAATGGAGCAAAACCTATGTATCAAATGTTGCTGGGGAGATTGCAACTGTACTTGCATTAGCAATGTGGGTGACTAGCTCTTACCGTATTAGGCGTAAAATGTTTGAGGTTTTCTTCTACACCCATCAACTATACATTCTCTACGTAGTCTTCTATGTATTGCATGTTGGTTCTGCCTACTTCTGCATGATCTTGCCTGGGATCTTCCTCTTCATCGTAGACCGATATCTGAGATTCTTACAGTCACAGCGACGGGCGAGATTAGAATCAGCTCGTCTCTTACCATGTGGCAGTTTTGAGCTGACTTTCTCCAAGAGTCCAGGTAAGAACATATTTCTATCTAGAGATGCAGAAATTGAAACATTTTATGTCATTATAAATTAATATTTCGTCTTTCTTGTCACCTCTCAGGGCTGTATTATAATCCAACAAGCATACTATTCCTAAATGTGCCGAGCATTTCGAAACTTCAATGGCATCCTTTTACTATAACCTCAAACTGCAATATGGAGCAAGATAAGCTAAGTGTGGTTGTCAAAAGACTGGGAAGTTGGTCCCAAAAGCTTTACCAACAAATTTCTTCTTCTGTGGATCGTCTTGAAGTATCTGTGGAAGGACCCTATGGACCAACTTCATCTCATTTTCTAAGGTAAGTTTACCGGCTGGAGATAAATCCCGTATTCAGAAAACTGTATATGGATTTATGATATATAGATCAAGTTTGATTTACCTTTCCACAGGCATGAATTGCTTGTTTTGGTGAGTGGAGGTAGTGGCATCACTCCCTTCATCTCTATAATCCGCGAGATTATTGTCGAAAGCACAAAACCGGATTGTCAAGTTCCTCGGGTGCTCCTTGTTTGTGCATTCAAGAACTCAGCTGATCTTGCCGTTTTAGACCTCTTGCTTCCAGTCAACGCCACACCTTCAAACATATCCCAAATGCAGCTGCAAATTGAAGCCTATATCACCAGCGAAGGAGAGCTGCCTACGGACGATAACCTAAAGCTTCTCCAAACCATTTGGTTCAAGCCAAACCAACTGGACTCGCCCATTAATGCAAGCCTAGGCAACAACAATTGGCTATGGCTTGGTGCAATAATAGTTTCATCATTTGTCATGTTCCTCCTCATACTAGGCATCGTTACGCGTTACTATATTTACCCCATTGATCATCAAAACACTGGGGAGACATACCACTATTCCTATTATGTGCTTTGGGACATGTTTTTGCTGTGTGCCTGCATTTTTATAGCTTCCAATGCAGTCTTCCTATTTCTCAAGAAAGAGCATGCCGTGGAAGGGAAGCATATTCAGAACTTGGAAGTGCCAGCACCAACCACATCACCGGGTTCCTGGTTTCAGAACGCCAATAGCGAGCTCGAAAGCCAACCCCATCAGTCACTTGTTCAAGCTACCAAGGTGCATTTTGGTGCAAGGCCAGATCTTAAGAGTAAGCAAATGCAACTAATCATAGGACTAATCACTTCAACAGCTTGCGTTTTTATCCCATTTTTCTCATAGGACTAATCGTTTCCTGTTGGCATTGCAGGAATTTTGTTCGATTGCAAAGCCTCAGATGTTGGAGTCCTGGCTTGTGGACCAAGGAAAATGCGACATGAGGTTGCCAAAATCTGCTCATCTGGCTTGTCAGATAACTTGCACTTTGAGTCCATTAGCTTCAACTGGTGATGCTACGACTTATTACAACAGAGAATAAAAATGGGGTTTCTGCAGTACTATCAGGAACTCTTTCTTTATGGATACCTTGTCACGCCTCAACATGCAGGAAGAGAAGAAAGGATTGCAGATTAGAGCCAACTCAAGAAATAAAGAAATGACCGTTGGAGATTTAAATTAAAAACATTGCGTTTCATTACTTGGAGTTCAAAAGTATACTTTGTAATTAATCTATACGCTGCGTTTTATGCTTGTTATATCTTGTCCATCTTCGCTAGCAGTAGATGCTTTAGGGCTTGTATGGTATTGTAGTTGTTGTTGTACGTGAGGTTTAAAAAAGAAAGTTTTATAAAAAATATTTTTAGTTGTGGTTGATAACTGAAATTGAAATGTTTGATTAAAAGTATGATTAAGTTTGAGTTTAATGAAAAGCAGTTTTGTGTGTTTGTTTAGCATGTTTTTCATATTGTTGTCAACTTGTAAAATTACTTTAAAGAACACACACACATAAATATAAATATATTTTTTTTTTTTTAGTTTTGTAGATTTACTAATTATAATAACAAAATGTAATAAACAATTTAAGTAAATTAGACACTGGTTTTTATTTTCTCATCAAACTACTTGCAATTCCATCACGAACTAAATTAATACGTGAAAGCTTCTACTATCCCTGACTATTTGATCGATGAACAACATCTGGTAAAATATCTTTACAAATAAAATTAGGATTGCTATCATATTCGGCAAAAATCATATCATCTTGTAGCCTTCTTCTAATAAAGTTATGTAGTATCATTGATGCAACTCTTATCTTCACTTATGTTTTGTATAGATAAACAGACATGTTTTTTAATTACTGGTTTGTGATTAAAAAAAGAAACAATGATGATAAAAATAATATATATTTTTTCAATTTTTATTTTGAAAATACAAAACTTATTTAAAAAATATCTCACATATAAATTTATTTATATATTTTTAAATTAATATTTCTAATTAGATTGTTTTTGTTCTTTCTTTTTTTCAAGGCAGCTATCTAAAAGAGAAATTTGTTTATTTTTGTATTCAAAAAAAAATATTTTTTTATAATTTTAAATCAATTTGATATATAAATATAAAAATAAACTTTTAAAATAAGAATATATATTATAAATATTTTAAAAAATAATGTAATCTATAAATATTCTACCTGTCCAAATTAACATAAGGAGATAGGAATGAAAATCAACAAGATGACTTGTAGCAAGACAATTGGTGAGTAATGATTTTTATACACAAGCGATGGTTTGGTAAGAAGAGAGAATACGCCTTCAACGTTTTAAGAAGAAGGCTAGGAGTGCAGGTGGAGTTGAGGTTGAGTTTGACATGGCTGATGTTTGTTTTGTTAAAAGCATCTGCAATATGCTTTTGAAAATGAGGTTAAAAATCAATTTTTGAGGTGGAACTTGCATTATAAAACTACCCCGTTTAGTAAAATTTGCTTTGGCTTTACAGCGAGTCTCGATCACAAAAACTACCGCAGAGCTAAACAGTCACTTAGAATACACTGCTCCTTGTGTGTGAATTCATGGAGATAAAGCAGACATTGATGAGGAACCTGCAGAGAAAGGGGGAAAAAAAGGATAATATTTATGATTATATCAGTTCATATATATCTATCAACGGTAGATTTGAGAAGCACGTATAATTTTTATTCCTATGATGGCTACTAAACTACAGTACTGTCAACTTCCTGGCATCAAGCCAATGGAAGTTGTTGACAGTGGGACGATGACTTGTGGTGTCGTATATAAGAACTTCTAGTGCCATAGTTTTTTAAATTTTATTTTATTATAATGTATGGTTGTTAATTAATATATTTTACCTAGTCGGTAAGGGTTTTCTAAAATTTGTATTTTCCGAGTGTTTATCACTTCGTTTCAAAAATATTTTCAAGAATTTAATTTTTTTATTTTTTGTTTCAAATTAACAAAATTTTGATGGTTTTATGTCATTTTCATGTATTGATATTAAAATTAATTTTAAAAAAAATAATCAAATGTACACTTCCACGCAGGCATGAATATCTAGTTAATTTCTTGGGGATGCAAGTTGTGGCTTTTAAATTAGCATAGTAGTGTGTGGTGCAAGCAAGATTAGGGTTTCTCACATTTTAAGATTAAATTATAAACTATATTTATTTCTAAAAATAAATTCCAAGTAGGTTAAATTGGTGTTGAACCATCCTACATATTCTAAAAAGGAAAGCTAAATTAAATAAAATTTTAAAATATGACTGGAAAAGGGATAGAAATTATTAGGGCTATACTAATCACGATATTAATAGTATTTTCCAAACTATATAATTAATGGGGGGGGAAATGATTGCAGGGCAAGCAGTGGCGTTGCTTGTGTCCACTGCTTTTGTAGAAACAACAAAACAATTGGGACCAAAAGTCTTCATATTTCATCAACTTTGTGGTCACAGGTTCCAATACTATTTAAATTAATATACTATTTTTTATATAAAAAAAAAAAAAAAAAAACACCTTGCAGCTAAAATATGAGATTCAAAATATCACGGTTAAAAAATCATTTCTCAAAAGAATATTATGGTTTGTAGGGACATGTCACATGCATGTCTATCATGTCACATTCATGAGTTATTTACCCAATAAATTTTGAGTTTGAGTATTTTTTATAAAAAATTAAAATAATTAGAATTTATTCGTTTATTTAGACTTATAAAATATCTTTTCTATGAATAAGATTTATTCGTTTATAACACTCAAAATTATTAAAATCAATTGTAATATTTTGGAAATATTTTTTACTCGTTATGATATTAAATTTTGAAAAGAAAAAAAAAAGCACCTGATATATTCCATAATTAACAGTTAACACCCAGTTTGTTAAAATATATTGATCTATACGTGAAGGAAACTATAATTATATTTAATTAATGAGTTATCTGAACAGTCACCCATAATTAATTAATTTGACTTATATATATAGAAATAAGTGACGGGTTATATTCATTTAAACATGCATGAATGACTGTTGATCTATATATTGGTATACTTCAAGCTAAACATATACAACGGTAGGACATAGAGGCTCATTTTAAGACCAGAAGTAGTCCTACTGTGTTCTACAAGATAGATAGGAAGAGATGGGTTCTGGACCTGCTGGTGCATCGATGAAGATAGTTTCAGCAGTGATAACCTTGTTGTTAATGGTGGTTTTTCTGGGGTACATGATGATTTGGTCCATGACGCCTACTAACACCTTTTACTTGAACTGGTTTCCTCATGTTGAGAAAAAAACCAGTTCCACTTATCTTGGAGAACAAGGTATGTTGTGTAAGGTTCTAGTTGTCTAATTGTAAGAAAGGAAGAGACTGTGTCTTTATCTTATGTTGTTTCTTTGATTTTTAGGTTCCACCATACTGATTTATGCATTTCCTATCCTCTTCATTGCTACCGTTGCCTCCCTGTATCTTCATCTCGTAAAGAAGTATGATTATGATCACAACAGTACCAGGTAAATAACTATATACAATGTCAAGTATTGTTTGATTATGGAAAGGTTTTATTGAGGAAAACTATTAACTAATGAATCAGATTTCTTCTTGTAGTAGCAGGTTCTTTTCTCGGATGATCTTGTCGAGACGGCTGGCGATAACGAAAGGTCTACTTGGGATTGTTACCAGGACAGAGCTAACATTTCTGGCCATGTTCGTTGCATTATTGGTCTGGTCCTTGTATTCTTACATGCATGATATGTTTGCATTTGCTTCCGTAGAAGCTGCTCAAGAAAAATCTCAAGTGTAAGGCTTGTTTCTTTCTCAACTTGCAGAACAACGTTTTAAGAGTCCTGCACGAATTTTGATTATTATCTGTTGGAATTAATCTTGAAGTCCAAGCTCTTTTAGTTCTTCTAATAAGTGTCTTCTAGATATATTTATCTTTAACTCTCTTGAAATTATCCTAGACTGGCATAAATATGTGTTCACGGTATTGTAAGTCTAAGTCCAGGTCCAAGTTCATTAGGACTTCCTCTCTTAGGAGAGTAATATTTACATGGATGAGATAGCCTTTCACCACGCTAACCATGTTTTCCTTTTCTCTTTAGAATATTTCTAACAATTTGAAGGGTGGTTGATTTATTGATCATTTTGGCAGGTGGGAAGTTAAGTTGGAAACTGCAGGTCTGAGTCTAGGGCTTGTAGGAAACACCTGCCTGGCCTTTCTCTTCTTTCCAGTGGCTAGAGGGTCTTCAGTTTTGCAGTTTGTTGGCCTCACTTCAGAGGCAAGCATCAAGTACCACATATGGCTAGGCCATATTACCATGGCCATATTCACTGCACATGGTTTATGCTACGTTACTTATTGGTCCCGTACACACCAGATATCACAGGTAATATATTCTATGGAATCTACGAATTCTAAGTCACAGCATGAGTAACGGTGAAGTGCTTGCTACTGAAATTATGGACCATGTCTATGCTGAATGTGGCAGATGCTCAAATGGGACAAGTTCATGGTTTCCAATGTGGCTGGAGAGATAGCTTTGCTTGCTGGATTGGTCATGTGGGCAACAAGTTTCGGACGGATAAGGCGAAAGTTTTTCGAGCTCTTCTACTATAGTCACCATCTCTACGTTGTGTTTGTTATCTTCTATGTGTTCCATATTGGTTTTTCTGAATCTTGCCTCATCCTTCCTGGTTTCTACCTCTTCTTGATCGATCGATATTTGAGATTGTTACAATCTCAGAAAAAAATCCGTTCTGTGGCAGCACGCATTTTACCATCTGAAACAGTGGAGTTGAATTTCTCCAAGAGTTCAGGTGAAGTCAAGATTTTATGACTAGATGCTACTGAAAGGTTCTGCAATCACTCGATATATTATTTGACATTCTTTTTGTTCATCGTTGTTACAGGATTGAGTTATGCACCAACAAGCATTGCATTCATAAATGTGCCTAGCATTTCCAGGATACAATGGCATCCCTTTACTATTACCTCCAATAGCAATATGGATTCTGATAAGATAAGCGTTGTTATCAAATGCAATGGAAGTTGGTCTCACGAGTTGTATCAGATTCTGTCCTCCCCTTCTCCTACTAGCAGACTTGAGGTCTCTATTGAAGGACCCTATGGCCCTCCTTCAACCAATTTTATGAGGTAATCAAATGTTAGCAGAATCTATATATCAACATTGAAATTTATCGGGCAGTTAAATTAACATAGAAAAAATTGCCCCAGGTATGAGAAGCTAGTGTTGGTGAGTGGTGGAAGTGGCATAACCCCTTTCATCTCCATCATCCGCGAGATCAACTTTCAATCCAACAGAACAGGCAGCAAAACTCCAAGGATTCACCTCATATGTGCATTCAAGAAATATGCCAATCTCGCCATGCTTGAACTTCTTCTCCCAGTTTCAGGGACCACTCTTGACCTCTCTCGATTCCAGCTACAAATTGAAGCCTACATAACCCAAGAGACAGAGCCAAAAACAGTGAACAAGAGTTCTATTAGAACAATATTGTTCAAGCCTAATCCATCCGATGCACCAGTTTCTGCAGTATTAGGCCCTAACAGCTGGCTGTGGCTCAGCGCGATAATCTCATCCTCTTTTATCATTTTCCTTCTGTTGATTGGCCTTCTCACACGATTCTACATATTCCCAATTGATCACAACACCAACATGAAGTATCCAATGCCAGCAAGTTCATCTTTCGGCATGTTATTTGTGTGTGTGGCCATGACAATTGCTGCCTCTGCAGCTTTTCTATGGAACAAGAGAGAAAATGCCAAGGAACTAAATCAAATCCGGACCACAGATGTGTCAACACCAGCTCCATCACCTGCTTCGTTGGTGTATGAAACAGAACTAGAAAGCTTTCCTCACCAATCACTTCGTCAAGCCACCACAGTGCAGCTCGGACGAAGGCCAAATCTGAAAAGTAAGCAGTTCTTGCCTCCCATGAGTGAATTTACAAACTTCTAACAAACAGATTTTTTCATATATAAATCATGTTTCCTTTGGCTATAAATTTTTGGATTCTTGCAGAAATATTATCAGAAGTTAAGGAGGAAAATGTGGGGGTTTATGTTAGCGGACCGAGGACGATGAGGCAAGAAGTGGCGGCAGTCTGTTCATCTTTTTCAGCAGATAATCTTCATTTTGAGTCCATCAGCTTTAACTGGTGATTTAGAAATCTAGCAGTTCTATTCCAGAATTTTATAGATTAGAAATCCTTCTCTTTTTATTGCAAAATTATATAAGTGAGTTTATTACAGCGCACACTCCACTACTTTCAATAGTTTTGTTTCTAGTGTTGCTTACACTAGTTTGGTCAGCAATATCATCATCAAAAAGAATTATTAAACCCGGCTCCAAGTTTGGCTCAGTCTAAGACTTCTATCACGGGTTAGGAGAAATGACCCTCGGATCACGAATTTCTAACCATAAAACTATATTATTTTGATTCTTTGAGAAGAAGAAGAAAAACTCAAATGACAACTTTAGATTTTTTTAAAGACCAAAACAACTTCATTTCGTTTGAAAATATGATTCTATAACATTAAAATTAGAATATAGGGTCCATCTCATGATTGAATTCACTCTACTTATGGTTTTGTAATTGAGTGGTAGCAAATTGAAGGATATTGAATGCAAAACAGAAAGGAATGTTCATACCAGTTCGAATTCTGAGTGAACCCAATTTGCCCCTTGGCAGCTTGAAAGCTTTGCTGCAACAAAAACATATGCAATGTCTAGAAAACTGGCTCTTCTCCTTCTGGGATATGAATACAAGTTTGAAATAGGAAGCACATGAGCATCAACTTAGACATCAAGACACAAGATTAAATAGATTCCTTACAATTGAAGGAAAAGGAAATATTTAAAGCATGGAGAATTTCGAAGTCCCGAGTTGTCTTTACTTCGAAGTGAAGTTCTTTGAACTTGACCGAGACAAAAACAAACCCATGAAATCAAACACTGCGGCCTGTGCCTGTCCTTTTCCAAGACAGATGAACCTCAAATCCAATTGTATCCCCCAAAATTCATTTATTTTTGGATTTGAGAAAACTAATATCTTGAAAAAATATATTTTATGAGTTTATATTAATAATTAAAACATTTAGTTATCTCAAATTCTTACAAAAAAAAAATACATGTTTTGACTTAAACTCAAGAATTTATTATATAAATATTAAATCATTACTATCCTCAACCTCAAGACCTGCCTTCCCTTCCACCCATATCGTTTCATCGAGTGACGACTAGAAATGATTTGGAGGAAAAAAGTCGTTATATAGACAAACGACCTATACGACTTAGAATTCAATTTCTTTGAACCTGATCGAGACAAAAAATATGCATGAAATCAAGCACTGTGGCATGTGCATGTCCCTTTCCGAGACATGAGCCTCAAATCCAACTGTATCCCACAATTCCTCCAGCAAAAGCAAGAGACAGTGGACTTTACTCAAAACATACAGCCCTGCCTTCCCACCCTCCCCAATAAACGAAAGAGAACGAAAAGGGTTCTGTTATTATAATAAGCCTTGTATGTAATAAATAATCAGTAGCAGAAGCTGGCCAGTTACTGCATGCTACGAGAGGGGAATAAATCAAAGTTACAACCAATAACCACTTCTGAGTTCCATTGATCATTATAATACCTTAATGACCTCATAACTGAGCTTACAACAGCCAGTGTTGGCTTGTGGATTAAAACGAGTTAAGGGATGGAAAAAGAAAAATGGAGAGAGGAGAAAAAATTAACAAATGCAAAATCTAACCCCTATGAAAAGGAAGGAGAAGAATCTTGCCAAGGAGAATACAACTCGTGAGAGGGCTACCTCACAAGCACCACCAGTAAGAGAAAAAAAAGGATGGAATTGAGATGCTTCCTGCCAAAACTTGAAATGTTTATACAATAAACAATAAACGAAAGAAAAGGGAAAAACTATCATCAGATAAACCCAAAGCTCATATAAACTACTCTTCACCATCCCTTCTAAGGACCTCTCCAGGCCTTCTGTCAGTCATTATGTTTCCATCATCACAGTTAGGAGTAACCTTATTAGCCACCAAGGAATCATCTGCATTAACCCGGAATCGCCGCAGATCACCATCTGTATCATATCTTCTCACTCTCTGAACCATCTCATATCTGTTATTATGCTTTCTCCTACCATCATCACTGCCGTCAAATTCACCTCCCCTGCTAGCACTCCTTGAATCGTTGAAGTTTAATTTTCTGGACCGTATCATCTCTCTGAACTGATCCTCTGGATCCAATCTCCTGAAGGTCCGCACTGAATCAAATCTTTGATCTGAACGGAAAAAATTAACAGGTGATTTTCTTCCCCTGAAACCATCTAAACCACCATTTCGATCATCAAACCATCTGGGATTGTGCTGTGTAAAGTGATTTCTTCTTGTGGGGATAAACCCCTCTTCAAAATCAGCTGGGATATGCTTCTGAAATGGCAGCCTCACTCTATCCATCCGAGCGTCAGTCCTAAAATCTGGAGACCTGCTACGAAACCTTGCCTCATTTCTGTCCCTTGTTAAATATGGAGAGCGACTTCTGGATCTTGACCGAGATCTCTTGTGTGTGAAGGGGTAGCATGGTTGTCCCCTGCATAGGGGAGAAATGCTTCTTTCTCTCCTAAACATCCGCCGATTAGGATATTCAATCTTGTCCTCTAGCATTGGCCTGTGGTATTCCCTTCTCATGCCTCCTGTTGCAACCCCTCCTGCAAATCTTCTAAACCCACTCCTGACTGGACTACCTTCTCTCACAGGCAGCATTCCTGTATGCACACGGTATAAATCATCTCTGCTGGAAGGTGATCCCCTCCTTGTGATCCGTTCACATGAACTCTTTGAAGGAGGATTAACAAATCGCCTGCGGGTACGACTGTCAGATCCTGCAAACCCTGCTCCCTGAGAGACCACATGGTCTGAGGTTATTCTGTATCTGCGGCTATCAAAACCAACTCTAGTTCTAGAAGATCCAGAAGTGTAATTGCCACGATAAGTACAAAAATAACGCCTTTCTGAGTCACAGTAGCCAGGTGCATCATTGACAGAGCGATGGGCTCCAGGACTTCTGTCACGCATTTGAGGAACAGCCCTGTCCCTTCCCATGAATTTTTGGGAACCTGCATCCCTTTCATCTCGATGACATAAATTATAAATACTGTTGGCTCTGAAATATCAGGATAAGCACATATCAGCAGCTAGAACAATGTAATTTATGAAGAAGAAAAAACATGTAAACCAGTAAAGAAACAATAATTCACCTGCTCCTAAGTGTAATATGCTTCCTAAACATGGCATTGGGCTCTTCAATGCTTGACAGGAAATCTCTATTGGATGCCTTTGACCCAACCACTCCAGACAGGAAATCCTTGTCAATAGTGACATCTGAAGTTCTTGTCTTTGGGCTAAGCGAATCATCTCTCAGAGAATCTCCCATCCCACATTGTTCAATTTTTCTACTAACATAATCAGATCCTGAACTGGAACCTATCTCAACCTTCATTTCCTTCTCATTATCCAATACATGGAGTCTTTCTTCATCACATTCAGACTCATAGTCCACCTGCTCAACTTCACCATCCTCCCCATTTTCATCCCAGCAATACTGTGCATCGGATTCCCTCAACTCCCCATCCTCAAATTGAGAATCATAACCAGCCTGAAGTTCTACACTGTTTATGCCAACTATGTGAACCTTATCAGCTTGATAAAAATCTGATTCAAAGCTATCTTCCAGATCTTCCATATTAACCTTAGCTGAGCCATTTGTAAAACCATTAGCATGTGTTTCGCATGCATCTCCAGGAGTGACAGTAGAGTCTGCAGAAGACTTCTGCATCAGCTCCTCAGACCTGGCTTGCACTGGAGAATGAGCTTCTGCTTTATTGGCAGCAGAAGCCTCGTTGGTCCCATTAGCATCCACTTCCATCATTGGTTGGCCTTTCTCAGAAGACAAACAGGACGAATAAATATCTCTTCTATTTGGCAAATACTGCTGGTCACCTGATTCCTCTTCTTGACCTCCAGAATCAACTCCAAGCCAAGCAGGTCCTGTTGGTGGACAATTTTCCAAGCTACTTGCATTTAACTTCCCATCTTCATGTGGGCAGGGTTCTATCTGAGAATTCTCTCCGTTACCATTTGAGATTGAAAGATCAATCTCATTAGGAACTCTCTCTGAGTTTGGTTGACAGTGAGGAGAAACATTACATGACTCAACCTGCACACTTTCAGTACAAAAAACTTTTCTGACTTGATCATCTGATGAAGACATTTCAGAACACTGCTTGAGAGTAAGGCTAGGAAGGGTATTGCATGATGGATTATCTAGGGATTCATCCCCATAAACAACCTGATTGGAGGCTTCTGCAATGGCAACATCACAAATGGAGGGTTCCAGGGCATTACAAGTTGGGGATGGAAAATGTTCTTCGTGTTTTCCATAATGGAGAGAGCAGGCTTCAGATTTAGGTTCCTCTCTACTAGATTCACATGTCCCGAGAGACAAACTAATAAAATCATCGGGTGTATTATTCCCAAGTAAATCTGACAAAACCACACTTCCAGAAGGCTTTTGTTGTTCTAAGGCTTCAGGTTTAACCTCACAACTTGGTAAATCATTTTCACTGGAATCACAGCTCAAAGTATCACAAGGTTGCTCCCAGGTAACATTCAAGTCCAAATTCAACATTTCATCCCGTGACAATAGAGATCCTTCTCCTGTTACGCTATCATTTGTACCAGCAGATGTATGCAAAACCGTAACTTCACTATTTTGAAAGGCCTCTGGTCTATCTTCATGAACCATATCTTTTACGGATGCAACAATTTCTTTGGGCGGAACTGCAGAAGAAGATGAGCCCACTCCTTGTGTTGATTCTTCCATTATTAAACTTTCTTCACAAGCTGCATCATTAATCATACCATTGTTGCAGGCAACAGCTGCAAGTATCTCAATGCCTGAGAAGTCATCACTGTAATCAAACTTATCATGGACCTCTGATGTCTTCAAATTGAGCTTACTTGGCACAGCAGCATCAGTTGCTCTACGTCGTTTTTTCCCACTTGAATTAGGTTCAACCACTTCAAAGCATGGAGATGTGGTACAAGTAGGTTGTGGAGGGGCCTGGGCTGTATGTCTTCGTTTTTTAATGGGTACATGCTCATTCTCATTTTTTCCACTAAAGCGGCAGCCAAGAACAGCCACACCATACTGCCATGTAGAAAACAAATGTTAAAAATCCCCACACAGCATGGAGGCAAATCAATCGGGAACAATTAGAAACAAGTGCAAACAAAGTAGTGTAATATTTACCTTCTCATTATCTGAAACTGTCATGTCATCCACATTTCTGGTACTCTCATCTAATAGTTTTGCCTTCCCATTAAAGCTTCTAACAACTGGCTTACGCCTTGAGGTACTCCTGTGGCCTTTTGTAACTGTCTTCCAAGTCAAATAAGGATCTATAAAATTCGTAAGTTCTAGACCTACCGCACTCATCATGCTTGCAGATCCTACTGTTTCTAGGCCATCAACTGATGAACCACCACCCAAAGTCTTGTAGGACGCCGTGGCTCCTTGCTTCCTGCTGGTCGCAGGAGTGGACGAGGATTTAGCCTGTAAGAAAATACAAATCATCAGCCATACACGTACTGATATGATATGAATATCATACACCCCCCAACAAATTCCAAAAGGCCATATTAAACAGCAATTGATAGTCACAAGTCCCTGCTTATCATTACTGGTGTTCCTGCATTAACGCCATCTACAATCAGCACATTAGTTTTACATATGGATGTGGAAACATTAGAAAATCCCAGAACTTACTCTGATTCCCCCAATCTTGACAGTAAAAAATTCCTTCTGGTAATTACTGAAAGATCTAATCCTCTAATATGCTTCTGCCCTTCTTACCTGCAAAACAAGGAAAACAGCATCAGCAACCCAAATCAAGACAGATTTCAGAAAGAAAAGAACAGCTAATTCAACACATTTCCATGTAGTTCAAAGCTGATAACGAGACCTTCAGGTAGATCGTGTTTTAAACATTTTTGAAGGGTTGCAAAGACTCCCTCAATTCAGATTCTATATGGCTTTGCTGCAGGTCTTCTTTGTATGTAATAAGATAATCAAGTAGAAGATGTCACACATGACAGGACATGAGACAGTAGTATCTCATCCTTAATGTATCTAAAACATGTGACAACAAAACAAGACATTAAATCTAATTGCTAGAAGCACTAATCAACTTGTGCCTGGTCCAAATAGCATCCAAAAAACGAAGATCCCGTCTTCTAATCTCAACCAAAATCAACAGTGCTCACTTCTTCAGATCTTGTTGTTTGCCAGATTTAAACGACTACCTACCCTACAAGAACAAACCCATATATCCTTTGCTCCATCCAAAGCTGGATAACACTGGGATAGATAGGTTTGCGAAAAACAGGGAGATTGGATAGATCCAATACCATAAAAAACACAAGTGATAAGAAATCAACATGGATAGAAGAACCCATCACCAATAGCTCTAGAAAACACACATCACAACAACAACAAAATCTCACTTTCGCCGGCAGATTCCAAAATCCAGCAAAATATCAGCGTTCGCCGGCAGGTTCCAAAAATCCAGCGAGTTTACGCAATCATTCCAAGACATACAAAACATCAATCAATTCTTACTCGTATCACTCCGTAAATCACTGCAACAACAAAACAGACCCTAATTCAAAACCTTTCTTTCCCGCTATCTTGCACTCTATACAGTAGATCTGCCTTCCCCACCTCCTGATCTAATCTTCTCTTTACATGAATCCTTCACGATCAAGGCCAAAACCAGAGAAATTTATCTCCAGTAATAAAACAAGCAAATCGTAGAAATGAATCAAAATAATACCTTTTTCGTTTTATAAATTATCTTTTTCTTTAATAATCATCAGAGTCGCCGCGCATCCTCCTAAAACTCCCCAATTTTCTCGAAGCAAATGATAAATATAGTAATAGTAATATCCTGGTCGTCTCCTCCGATCAGCAAAATCTTCAAAGTGATTCTATTCTTCTTCTTCTTCTTCTTCTTGAAGTGTCTTCAGTAAAACTGGACTATAAGGCAATGCCAGAATCCTACCGGCGACGGAGATTCAAGCTCCGGCGAGTGAAGAAAATTTGGATATTTTCTGAGAAGGATACCAAATTTTCTTGGCCTTGAGAACAAGCTTTAGATGAACGCCACGAAAGCCCTATTTGACCACCTCTTGCCCTTTTTATTCTCAATGCCCAAACTGCCCTGGGATTTTTTGAAAAACAATTAATTTCAAAATATTTGATGACGTTGATAATGTGCAAGCAAGGTATCGAAGCAAAAAGTCAAAGAGTCAAAATAGTGAGCTAGGGAGCGAAGGGGCAATTTTGACTTTGGGTTTAGGTGACGAGCACGCCATCTTCCAGTTTCTTTTTTCGCGAAACTTCCTGCTTTGCATGATTCTTGTCGTGCATTTGTCTTAAAATTTTGTTTAAACAAATCAACGGTGATCGATGGGACAGAAAGCCCACTTACGGCCCATCGTCATAATTTCACCTTGAAGGTCAAGCCCAACAATATATAAAGGATTCAACCACAATCACGACTGAAACATAGTTTTAAAGGGGTATTTGCATTACTTTTATTTTTATAGTTAAGATTTTAAAAAAATAATTTTATAATAATAATAATAAAATATAAGTAATAATTCAAGTAATTAGACCCTTGTTTTTATTCTCTAATCAAACTACTTGTAATTTCATCACAAATTAAATTCATACGTAAAAGCCTTTGCAATCTTAAAACAACATATAGTAAAATATCATCTAAAATAAAAATTATGAGAAAAAAAATTATATTACAATATTCTTATAATATATTTATTTATTGTAATTAATTTTTAGACTATTTTAATATTAAAAATATATTTTTATAAGAAAATATAATAAATAATATATATATATAGGGGGGAAGCCAATTGCAACACATGGAAAGCAATAATTTGCTGCTTTCCGTGCAACCTAGTTTCTATAGTAAAAAAAGGTGGGATCCATGATCAAAACTTGTTTTCTTATACTTAAACAAATATTTTTATTCTCAATTTTTTTGCAATCTCTAGTTGTACTACACTTCCAAACACCTTCTAAATCCACCTAAATAGATTAATTCCGAAAAGTTATGATAAGGATTTTGATTGGAGTTTATTTTGTAGCTAAATTTTGTAAAATATTAGGTTTATTAAACTTGTTTGATTTAAGCGAGATTTTCATAATTCAATTAATTTGATTAAACTCAATTCAGATATAATAGTCTTAGATATATATATATATATATATATATATATATATATATATATATATATATATATATATATATATATTATCTCTTCTTTTTCTTTTTCACATGAATGGAAAAAATATTATAGTATTTGAGTTGATTAAGTAGATGAACTTGTAATTTTGTTGGGTTACTTTTAAAAAAATAAAAGAGAGTTTATTAGTGATATGGCTTTTCTGTGGGGTCGTGGCGTTCAATAATTAATGAAAAGAAGAAAAGGGAAGGAAATACTTTGTGCCTGCTTGGATGGGCGGTCCAATCGGTGTTTTGTTATTTTTTTTTATTTTAAAAATAGTAATTTGATGTTTTAAATTATTTTGATGTGCTAATATCAAAACTGATTTTTAAAAAATAAAAAAAATATTATTTTGATATATTTCAATATGAAAAATATTTTCAAAAACTACCGTAACTACCCTTCCAAACAGGTCCAATTTGCATCGCCAAACTCCAATGTGCCTTCTTCAGTAATTTGATACCTTCCTTTCTTCGTTTTTCCTTTTCCTTTTCTTTTTCCAATATATTTTATTTCCACATGGGACCCACACGTTAGCGCGTTGAGACTTTTATTCCACGCCACAGAGCCCCGCCATGATTGAAAAGGTCAGGATCAGGATTCTTCTTCCCCAACAAATTCAATCTCACCTGATCCTTCCACGTCATAAGATAGACCCCTTATTGCCATATCACAAACATGGGCGGCCAAGATGCACCCATTTTTAATCCAGGCACTCCAACCCTACCTGCTCCTCTCCGCATCGTACTCCCCCCTCTTAGAATTCTGTCCAGACAAAACCCTTTTGCTCCATCAACTGAGATCCATCTTCGTATATCTGTAACGTTGCCACTTGGCTGTATATATTTTGTTTATGTCAGTAAATTCTATTTTAAAAATACTAGTCTACTTGATTAAATAAAACTTTAATTATTATATGTTTTCATAATAAGTATATGTCATGACTCTAGATTTATTCTATAAATTATAAATTTTTTATCATATAAGAGACACGTGTTATTGCTATAGCAATTAATTTTTTAAAAAATATATATATAACCAACTAGGTTTTTATTTTAATCTTCTAAACCATTTGATATTGGAGTTCAAATAATATTTTATTTCATAATTTTTATTTTTATATTATACACTCTTTGTTCCGATGAGTAAGAGTGTGATTGATTATTTTTAAAAATATTTTTTTGTTTAGAAATATATCAAAATTATAATTTTTATTTTTTAAAAAATATTTTTAATATCAATATATAAAATAATCTAAAAACAGTAAATTTTTTTAATTTAAAATAAAATATAAAATATTTTTTTTTTGTTTTCCGGAAACATTTTAAAAACATAGTGAGAAACAGCTCTGAATTAAAAAAGCAAAGCAGCACATGCGGACAGATCCTGTAATATTTTTCATGTTGACTAATGGTGGAGAATGCTCTTTGGGATAGTCCAATGGTGTGAGAAAGATGCCCCCACCCTTCCCAGGACATAGTGGTGGGGGATGGGATGCTACACTACAACTTGAGTGTTGGAGCACGCTTTTTAAGAGACGATGGCATCAAGTCCCACCTACTCCTTATCACGTTCTAGGGTTTGACCACTCCAAATCCTTCTGCTTGTTGAAGATGATGAAAATTGGCCCGATGCCATTGCCCGGATCTAAACCGGAGTTGTCCATCACACGCCTCTGAACCAGACAACACGTGATGAACTTCAGATGTAGACGAGATAGCCGTTGGATCTCTCCAGCACAGCATTCTAATTCTCCTCAAGAAAGCTGCTCTTAACAAATTGATAGCGTGCTAAGAACTCTAGCAAAATTAATGAAGCAATTATTCATCCAGTTGGCATATCCACGCCTCATGTGCATCCCAGATCCAAGATGCACACGTGGCATCTAAACCTGATCCATAGGTGTCAGTCGCAACCTGAACTAGCACTTCACCACCATGTTACAAGTCAAAGCAAGCTCTGGCATTTCGAAAGATATTTAATACGATAGAAAAATAAAAAAAAATGATATTTTTAGTCCACTTCTTCCGCTCTCTTATTGAGATGGAAACAGTTCACACATGAAACCGTATCATAAGGTTATTTGGGAGCTCTGTCTGTCTCTAACCCCCCCCCCCCCCCCCCAACCAAAAGCAATGTTTTCCCTCTTTCTCAAATCTCTTTCATGTTTGGTAAAAAATATATGACAAGATGACCTAGCTTTAACAACTCGATATGATTGATATGACACATTGCTTTAGTCAAATCTAATAATAAAAATTTTCTGAAACAAGGACGGGAAGCCATGGCAGAATTTACCATAGGCATTTGTTCTCCTGAATGAGACTATTCGATCGTTTGTTTGACGGGGACAATACTTAATAAGATTTTGCAAAAATTGCAACTTCTGCTCCTGGGCTGCCAGTCATCAAGCATGTTTTGGTCCCTTGAGGCTGTTCAAAGGGGAAACACCGAATTGTTGCCCCTGTTTCTTCTTTTACTCTTTGTTCATCCGCATCACTACAGTCAACAATTACAACCTGATATTAGACGTGCATGCAAGTCTCCCAATATGATACTCATGCACAGTGCTTCTTTATCCACTACTAACAAAAGGGTAACAAAATAATACCTGGCTGACCAGGGACCCCTTGCCCATTTACCAAGGGTTATTGCTGCTTTGAGTTCATCATATGAGCTCACGTCAACAATGTTACTGCAAGAGAACATGAGAATAATATTAGATGGTTCTGTCCAGTACAGGAATCTGATGGACTTCAAAAACAGTTGGCTTTTCAATGGTGGAATCAGTACACAGGTACACGAGAAAGAAAGAAAAAAGCCCAATTGCACTCGCGAGGCACAGTCTTAAGATTCCAGAACAATGATGCCATATGCACGATGATAAAGAGCACCTGAAGTTGTTAAGATGAAGCATATAAACTCCCACATCCATTGCTTTGGCAGTTTTCATCATTTGGTTTTAGCAGAACAATTCTCACATCCTTTCTGCTAAAAATGAGTTCATCACTTCCTATTAATCATGCTGGCATTCTTTTTCTGACAGGATGGTCTGCTGTTACATAATGCCTTGGATGTTTAAATATTTAACTTATTTTTGCATTATTTAACAGCCTGTTTTTCTCATCAGAAGACCCATGGGTGCCATTACTGCCCTGTCATCAAAGCAAAGTCCGTGCAGAAACGGACATAAGCAGTGGGCAAGGGATAAATATTAGCATTTTTATTGTGGTGAGGTGCAGGGTTTCATTGTTGATAAGCAAATACTTGCAAGTAAATAACTGTGCAATAATATCCTAAGATTATGCTATAATTATGAACAGTAATAATAGATGACCACGATGAAAAGCAGAGCTCACGCAAAATTAATAACTAAGCTTCCATCGCACACAAATGATAGAGCAAGAGAATGCACCTATCCCGAAATGTTATTGCCCTTCCCAGAAGAGATGACTGGATCTCATCCAACTTGTCCTTGACATAAGCTTCTAAAATTGAAGGCTCCATGGATATTCCAAGCACTTTTCCTTGCTTTCCAGGAACGTCTCTCCTAGATATGACCACGCTTGCACTTAAAACATCCCTAGGACCAATTTCAATCCTCAGAGGGACTCCCTATCAAAAACCAAGGTATTATTTAGTATTTACATGAAAAGATAAGGGTGTTGTTCCTCACATTTCAAAGGCTCTCCTTTTATGATCAAAGATGTTTGAAACTATTTTTCATATAAAGCAAATGAGGATCAGGTCCAGCATACTGCACAGGTCATAAAATGGCAAAAGTATGTCATCAGGCACAGGAAGACATGGTCTATTCAGATTCTTTTTCACAGATTACCATAAGCTTTAATAATCGAGACTCATTTGGTTACCCTTGATGCAAATCCTTTTTAAATAAGGGTATAGATCATTAATTACTGATAACTTTTTTCTTTTGTTCATCTACTTGAAGCAAAAATAAGGACAGACCTTCATCTCCCAGAAATTGAACTTCCATCCCGGGGTTCTCTGATCTGTGTCATCGAGCTTAACTTTGATACCAGCAGATTTCAAGACATTTTTTACAGAAGATGCTGCATTGAGTACTCCAGTTTTTTCATCCTCTTTTTTCCAGATTGGCACAATCACCACCTGGAAGGATGCAGCGAAGATATGAAGCACAAATTGAAATGACAGTACAAATCAGAAAACAAGTTGTCTCTTATCTATTTAATGTGAAAATGGCAACTTAGAAACTCAAACTTTACTTTCATACAGGCACTCAGCAGAAGACTGAAACCAAATGCTTATGCATAGATTGTCCTGATGAAAAATTTCTCTCCGATAGACAAAAGATTGTTTGTCCAAGAGCCTGAACACAGCAACCACCCCCCTGGGTTGTGCTGATATATTACAACCACAAAAGAGAGCTGAACTTGCTTAACAAACTGAGACATCTCTATCTCTTTAGACAAGTACATAAAATTGAAAGATTCCTGACAAATACCAGAGTAGCTTTGATTCAAGTGCATATAAATTGACAGCAACAATAACAATAACATACACGCTAACTTGAGAAATTAATAATAGTAAAACACAATTGCCTGTATTGGTGCAATTTTCGGGGGTAGCATTAGACCAGAATCATCTCCATGGGTCATAATAATACCACCAACAAAGCGGGTGCTGACAGCCCATGAAGTCTGCCACACATGTTGCCTCTCTCCATTTTCATCCATAAACTGTAAAGGGACATTATTTCTGTTAAGGCAGTGTAGAAAATTATCTGGAGGCTTAAAAATAAAACATGAAAAAATATTGAAAAAAATGAAATAACAAATAACTGAAAATCAACAAAGTCCAGTATTCGATAATATCTAAGATTAGAGCAGCAGGACAAAGCTGTCTAAACAGCCCCCCAAAAAAATTGAACTACACTTTATTGGTTAAATAAAGGAAAATTTCCAAACACTCAACCATGCATCCAAATGCAAATAGGTAAAGAATAAGCAGGAGTGAAGGACATTAGATTTATTGGTAGTAAGGTGAGCATAAAAGAGTGAACAGCCTTCAGTGATGTTTATGTATACTTCTTGAAGACAATTAGCAAAGCAGGTAACCAATTTAAACAATCACACCCATGTGAAGAGTGCAAAATGCTGGACCATATGAGGTGATCACTGCTGTGCTGCCCCTGGATTAAGCTACAAGAAACTTGCCAGAGATGCTCATAAAGTCTAAAACTCAGAAATCACCAGCTGAGCCCCTTCATACAGGAGCATGCAATGGGTGGTCTATTGTAATGCGTGCCAGAATAAGCATGGAAGCATGCAAAAGTCTTGCTGCCTTTTAACCTGTCTTGATAACAAGCAAGAACATGAAGTCTATGAGGGCTCGTGTTACTCATGTACAAACACTTGTACACATGTTAGGTAGCTCATGTCAACCTATGGATCCAAATAATCAAGTCTCATAATACCTTTGTAAGACATTATATTATGTAACAAAGAATCTATGATGAAATAAAATTCCCATGTTATCATACCAACTCTCCATTCTTATTCCTCCTCTTTGTTTGTTTAATGCATATCACCAACATTTAACACAATTGAATTACCATGAACAAAACAAGGAGGCCATTGCGCATAATGGACTCTTTGTGACAAACATAATCCATGTAAGGGTTACAATGGGGAGAGCACGGGATAAAATGATAACACTAAGGAAATGGTGACATAAACTAAGGAATTCATATTCAAAAAAGCTTGCTTGTTCCAGAGACAATGCCTCCTTATATAGGTGTTAGGTGGCTTGGTATTTGGACACTTGAAGGGGACTTGGCTATTTGGATAACATGAGTGCAAGTTTTAGTGCATGACACCTCAAAGACACTCTCCTTCTGGCATATTATCAGGGCACTCTTCAAGACAATTGTATGCAAGACACCCACACACTTTCATGCATCCATGCTTCTGGCACACTACAATACAATACATTGCACATGTATCACAAAGGTTCCTTTTCTCCCTTGTCAACAATGAGCACTGCCATGCATAGGCACATGTTGAGGAACCTTATCAAATTATATATCAATTCTAGGAGCAATCAGAAAGTTTGGCTTAGAGGTTAGTCGCTTTACGGTTGGACAAAACATCCCCTGGACATAGACATGTCAGAAGGGTATTTGGGTAACCAAATTCATGATTTGGATAAAAGAACTTTTCACCAGAGAAAAATTAATAATGAAAAGAGGAAACAACACCAAACTGGACCCCGAATATTTTTTTCGCATTACTATTAAAGCTGAGCACAAATGAATTTCCTTAATAAATTGGATCACATTGTTTTGTTGGTTAAAAAAAGAACAGTACCAAACCATTCACCTATCCATCCAAATGCACATTGCAGAGATAACAGCATAGTAGATCAACTGGTATTAACATAAGCATGAAAAAGTTACCAGCATTCGGTGATATTTATGCTTACTTCTTGAGCAAAATGACAAAGCTGGAAAACAGTTTAAACCACCATGCCCAGGGTAAGACTACAAAGTGGAGGAACCTATAAAGTGATCAGGAATTCAGGACAGTGCTGCCACTGAGTTGAGCTATTGTAGATTCTCATACAGTGAAGCTCAGGTGTGGCCATCTGAACAACTTCATACAGGGCATGATGTTTAAGGCACGTGATTTTGTGAGAACAATAAAAAAAGAGCCTTAACCCAAATGATATGTAGGCATTATATATATTTACATAGACGAATTACATAAAAGAGCAGCAAGGGTATGTTCATCCAGTCTAATAGTTTATAGATACCAAAATGCACACTGGCCATGTTGTGTTGTTTCTAAACCAAACCAAAGTGAATTTCAAAGGTAATCTAACCATATTTAAATCAAATCTTGAGTTTGCAGCATTTGTTTTTCCCCTTTCCCATATTTGTGCTTTGACAAAAAGCATTACATGTGATGATCATGTAAGCCACCAAGGGAATTTATTTTCCGTAGATTCATTCACATAAATTAGCTGATAACTCACGAAAAAGGATTCATTGAAGGATTTCTCTTTCCATTATTATACTGTCAGGTTTTCTTTGTATTCAGATGGTATCTTGTAAGAAATGGAGCAACAAAACACTCAGCTGGTAACAACTCTCAGAAAAGTCTCTGAAATAATCTTATCTATAAACTACCATGTAAAATACCTGTGTTCCAAAAGCCCGAGAAAAGTTTTGCCCAAGGTTGTGGCTAGTTCCAGCCTGTAATGCCTTCCGATCACCCATCATAGCCTCTATTGTATATGTCCTGTCAGCACCAGCAAAAGTTTCTGCTTTTGATTTTCTACCTGCAATAACAGGTATTGCAGCGTGCTCATAAGCAAATTTTGTATAGACATCAATCATCTGCAATGCCTGCAATTCAGCAGCAAAAACCCATTCGACACAAATGTCAGTGTTAATAAGATGCAAAGCATCCTACAACTCAATAAGATGCATACCTCCTTTTCTGCCTCCTCTGGATTGGCATGAGCTGTATGACCCTCCTGCCACAGAAATTCAAGAGTCCTCACAAACGGCTTTGTGCGCATCTCCCATCTTGTGACATTTGCCCACTGAAACGGGAAGAAATATTAAGAGGAAGAAATAAAAAAAAAGGAACAGTTGTACATAACAAACCCTCCATGACTGAAAACTATTTGCTATGGGTAACTAAACTTTTACCTGGTTTACCATGAGAGGAAGATCACGATAACTATGAATCCACTGAGTAAACATGTGATTCACTATGGTTTCACTAGTGGGTCGAACCTGCCACAACCTCAAAAGTTGAACAATCAAAGCCAAAACTCAGGTCATGGTTTTTCATGAAAATGTAGCAGCTTATTTTTTCATCAACCATTAATTTTCCACAACCAAACAAAATCAAATGTTACCACAAGTTTTTCTTCAAGTTCCTTTCCTCCCCCAATAGTTACAAGAGCCAATTCTGGACTGAACCCCTCAACATGACTAGCTTCTTTCTCAATAAAGGAGAATGGTATAAACTGCAGCACACATTACCGTTACAAGTATTAAGGACAAATTGAAACACATAAAAAAATCCACAGAAAACACATTCAGTTGCAATTGTAAAAACAAACCATGCTACTCTAGTATGTCCCTATTAAACATCATACACACTGTTTTTGTATGCAAAACCAAACCAAATTAATCACATAATTCAAATTCAACATCATTCACAAACAAACTCAAATGATACAATACTCGGTTCAAAATGTCCATGACCACAAAAAATATGCTTTTAAGAGTTGATTTTAAAGCTTACAGTAGAACATGCTGCTTTGCCGCATTTCTAATGAAACAAATATTACAAATGGATCCTGATATTCATCATCATGAGTAATTGCTTATACTGCCTTGATCATTTTGTGTCACAAAACCTCAACATTAGCCTAAATATACTCAATAAAGGTGGGCAAATCTAACTACAGTACTTCATTAACTCAAAGTGACCTAAGCAAACCGAGCCCACATTCAGTCAACTCAATCACAGCCCTTCGTTTGTAACATTCAACAGTCCAATAAAGAGAAAAAAAAAGTGCCACAAAACAAACCTGAGGAAAGTACATGTTACTATGTCCAGTCTCCTTAAACTTCACATTCAAATAATCCTGCACACTCAAAAGAGACACAAAAAGCTCAGAAATCTCAGCATCCCGTTGAAGGAGCAACAAGCTCAAAACTTTATTCCTTCAATCGAAAAGTTTGGATTTTAAAGGACCTGAATGGCTTCCCAGATGGCATAACCGTAGGGACGAATGACCATGGTACCACGAACTGGACCATAATCAGCAAGTTCAGCATTGGCAATGATGTCAAGATACCAAGCATTGAAATCATGAGACCGAGGAGTGATTACTTTTTGGTCTTGGTTAGTTTGTTTCTTGGGGTTTTCGGTTGTGGATGCTGATGTGGTTTGGGAGGAGAAGGCTGCGGTTAGTGGAGGGAAGGAGAGTTTGCGGTAGTGGGGGGGGCGGCAGAGTAGAGGAGGAGGGCGGAGGATGGAGGGAGAGGAGAAGAGGGAGGTTAGTGTGGGGAGCCGAAGAGATGATACCATTTGTGTGGGTTATTTGGGGGGGGTTGGAGTGTTGGTTATGGAGATTTTGCTATCGAAGGAGATGAGGTTTTTTGTTTCTTCATTTTTTGGATGCAGTGTGCATTTTAGTCCCTGTAGTTTACAAAACGACTCATATAGCTCCTGAAAGTAAAATTCTCTTTTGATTTGTTTTACTTGTTAAAACATCATCATGCTAATGCTTGTACATAAACAAAAGTCTATAAGCATTTCATATGATGGAAAAACATTATTCTTTGTTGCAAAGTTGTAAAACTCTAAATGTAACAAAAGGAATCATATTCATATTATGGATTAGGAGGTTGATTCCAAAATAAATTCTCAAAATGATATTGTTGTTTACAAAAAATAAATAGGTTACGGGTTGGATTTTAACTAGGTTGATCTCAAGTTCATTAGCTTACAAGCAAATTCAAGTTTTTGACAAGTCTACTAATTTTTTTTTTCATTAAACTAGATTAATCCGGGTCTTCAACTAGGTAATCTATATAATTGTTTGCGGATTTTTAGGTCTATTGGTCATACAATAGAACTACAAACCTGTATATCATGTAGATTTTGGGGTTAAAATCCAGCCTCATCATGTGTCCTGACTTTGTGATTGATACAACTAATAATGATTCGCTCTGTCTTGGTCTTCAACCACCTTCTCAAATAAGAATGTCAAAATTGAATTGTTAACACGATTGACCGACTATGCTTGAAAACTATAATAGTTGCAATCATGGTCTCATGAGTATGAGATTGTCTTGTTCAAACAACATTATTTTATTACATCTCACGACCCATCATCCTCCCAAACAAAGCAATATAAATCATTATCCATGTTTAAGGTATACAAATCTCACCTTGAAATATGTTCAAGGGAAACTTTTCAAGCCAAAAGTTATAAATATTCAAGGCATTTCTACTACTCGATCATATGTTATTTCAGTCCCTTAACTCTTTACGTGCATTTATAGATTTACCTGTCCATCTTCAACGCCCCTCCACTATAAATAATATTAAATCTTCCAAGCTGGTTTTCTTGGTTGTTTGCTTGAAAGGTGTGAGGATAGATCTTTTGTGGGATTTGATTGAAATTGCGGATCGTTTTGATTTGATATGATCTATATATATATATAGATAGATAGATAGATATAAATATAGATATAGATATATTAAAAATACTTTTAAA
Organism: Salix dunnii; assembly: GCA_015731905.1. Taxonomy (NCBI): domain Eukaryota; kingdom Viridiplantae; phylum Streptophyta; class Magnoliopsida; order Malpighiales; family Salicaceae; genus Salix; species Salix dunnii. The sequence continues at coordinate 14,966,015 of CM027675.1, read as the reverse complement.
AGGTAACTATATTATCACACACTCATACTGTAACCCTGACACCTTGTATCCTATTTCATTTATTACCTTAAGAAACTTGGGATCCCATCATGTTTCAACTTAGAAGGAGAGCAATCAATAAAAAAATAGGATTACCAAACATTTTCCATTACATATGAGTATAAAGAATTTCACCAAATGGATTTTTTATTGTTTAAATGGTTTGGTTTAGGAATTTTAAAAAAAAAATAACTAGATTAAACCAAGTTAAGAACCCAGAAAACACTCTGAATTAACGAGCCTTTATTCGTACTATCTTTTACAATGTTTGATTTAATAAACATTTCATTTCTAATGGTTTCTTTATTTGATCTAGTTCAATATGGGTTAAGTTGTTTACTTGGCTTATAACCAAACAATTTTTTTTTACAAAAATAAACTAACTACATAATCCAAAAATAAAAAAAAAAACTATTTGTTTCCATTAATTTTGGGTTGGTTTTTACGAACAATTCATTGTCGGGTGACACTCCTCCATTTATGCCATTAAATAAAAAGATATTAAGAAAATAAAGAAGTAAAAGTATTTCCTTTATGAATTTTAAATAAAAATTTACTTTGCTTTTGTGTATAATGACTTTTACTTCATGACATTAGTTGTTCTACCCTGCTTTATGGTAATGTAGCATTGATAATATTTTCAACCCATTAAATTCAAGAGTGTATATACATGATTGATCACTTTCTCACTTTCAAGTATTATTCTCTTCTTTCTCACACTCTTATTTATAATTTTTTATATTATATATGTTATTAAACTTTGCTAGATGGATCTAAGATTTAAATAAGCTTAGGTTTTAAGAAGATAGGGTGGAAGTTTACCTAGTTGACATGATCAACAAGAGATCCAATTCAGACGTGGTTTTATTTTTAATTCATCTAAATTAACATGTATAAATCATAACTCTACCTCGAGTTAGGTTTAATAACTTTGGTTACTACTACTATACTCTAATTTACTTCACTTTTCATATCATTAGTTGTGTTAATTGAATTAAGTAATGTTTGAGATTGCAATGTCGAATATTTTTTAAAATGATTTTTGCTTGAAAATATATCAAAATAATTTTTTTTCATTTGTTTTTTGATGTTAACATTTTAAAAAGATCAATAATCTTCAAAAAAAAAATTAAAAATCACTAAAAACATTTTTTGAATGTAAAACCAAACAATTTAGATGTTAATCACTTATTCATTTATGTTCCCCCCTACTGTTTTCAAAACTTTGTTATAAGAAAAAAAAACATTTGTTTCTCACATATAATAATCGTGTTTGTCATTGCCATGTATATGAAACCTTCCATGACGTGATGACTTAAATTATTATGTATATATTAGGGTTTTTCTTTAGAGAGTTGTACAACTCGAGCATTATACATTTGGCTAGTCTTAAGCAACATGCAGAGATGGAGATCCAAAGATAAGTTAGAGAGTTCTAAAGAGACAATATTTGGTTCAGAATTAAGCCTAAGTGTTCAGTTTTTCTCTACTATAAATCCTTTAATAAACATTTCCTGGTGACATTCACATGAACTCACCTATGCTTATTGGCATATTTGTAAGAAATAGTATGGTTATTTTAGTAATTTATCTAAATCACCCAGCCTACAAGGGTGACATGAATGTATTGGCTTATTGTTTCTTATAATTTCAATCATTTTTTTCATTTTATGTTTTTATTTTGAAAATGGTTTTTGCATATAAAAAACTAAGCATATTCATGATTTGCTATTATTCAAATCATGACATAAGTGAAATTCACACTGCCAAATAAATATTATTAAAATCAATCGTTATATATATGGCGTAAGCGTTACATATTTTGGCTATAGTTGTAGTTTTTTTACGGTATATACAATATCACGAAATAGTCAAATGATAATTTTTTGTGGCTCCTCTGTCCTTGGCTTATGCTTGCCCTCAATAAGCTCTCAGTTAGACGTTGTTGATCATTTTTTATCTTTTTTATTTTATTTTCTCCTCCCTGACTTTTGCACATGATCCTATAAAATTTCAAAGCAAACCCTAGATTTGTTTTGTCTTTAGATTTAATCCCTCTTTTTTATTGCTAATTTTTATCATATCCTTTTATAAAGTTTTTTTTTTTAATTTCATCATTTGATCTCAATTTTTGATGTGTTACTTTTTTTTATTTTTATTCTTATTTTTTATTTCTATTTTTTCTCGATGTTGTTGTACAATTTTTATTGATTCTCATTTTCATTAATCAATAAAAAAAAACTTATAAGTGCCCTCTAATTCATTTATTTATTTGATTTTTTTTATGTTTGATTTTTTTGTTAAGTTCATATCTTAACATTGAGTTTGTCGGGGATCAAGCTTTGCGATTTTTTCACATATGGTGTTTTTAGTCTAACATCATGAATCACAGGTTTGCAAAGTTAACGTGGGTTGACACCTTTTATTTTATTTATTTTATTTTTAATTTTATTATCCAAGATTGTTTTTTAATTATCTTTGTGGTTTTCTCGATTTATTTTCTATTAAGTTACTCTGATCTCATGACATGAACCCCAGGTTTAGCATGTTGACTCACCTTTTATTAACCAGATCACATGTTTGTAATATTAACTTGAGTTAATTCAAGGATATTTTCATCCAATTTTATCATTCCAAAGGGTTTTTTCATTTTGTCATGATAGGATTTTTAAAAAAAAAAAAATAGTTATCAATATCTACTCTATTTATCATGTAATTAAAATAAAATCAATATATTTTAGCTAGTTAGGACCATAACTCGAGTAATACATTTTGTTTTCTTTAAAACATAATTGTGATATCTAAATATTATTTTAAAAAAAAGAATAATAATACAACCCCACAACCTAGCATGGAACCCATCTAGTTCAATGAATATCAATCAAGCTATATAACTCATTGGATTTATTTTTTATTTAAAAAAAAAAAGAATTGGGTATTGATTGGCCTTCTTGTCTTCACACATGCACATCAATTGTAAGTTTATAAAACACTAAATTCCACCTGACGTCTTTTCATGTTGAAGTATGGATGGATAGATGTTTCTGATAGTAAAATTAAAATTATCTGATATTTGATTTAGGCCTTGGTTAGGAAGCATTTAAAAAGTAATTTTTCAAAAATTCTGATTTTTTTAATTTAAATTTAAATATTATATTATTTTTAAATCATTTTGATATGCTAATATATATTTTTAAACAAAAACACTGTAAAAAAACAACCGTGAAAATCTACCACAATCATCAACTTAGGAGGTATCTGAGAATACTTATAGAAAATATTTATGAAAAAATTGAAAATTAATTAGTTTTATTTTTTTTATTTTAAATAAAATTTTTTATGTTTTTTTAAATCATTTTGATGTGCTAATATCAAAAATAATTTTTTAAAAATAAAAAAAATATCATTTTAATATATTTTTTATTTTTAAAAACAATCGCAACTACAACTCTAAACAAACAATTAATGGAATTGATTTAAAAACTTTGGATATATACAAGAAGCTGACATGAATGGGAGAGAATGAATCATTAAATAATGTTCTTCATCCAGTCCAAGAATATTTGTTCTGGGAAGAAGAAATGCACTTCCATTTCCAAGATTCAGTAATGGATCTCTGTGAAATCTAATCTCGAAGTTAATTACAGCACCTGGGAAATTCTGACCTAATCATATCATCTCTCAGACTCCAAGATTCTTACGTGCATGTTCTTACTCGATATGATGAGTTTAAATAATGTTTTGTTTTGTTTTTTACTGATTTATGATATTAAATCTTTAATGGGCTATAATTCTAAAATGGAAAGAAAATTGAATCCATAAATAAAATAAAACCAAACACAAATTGAATAATAATAATAATAATAATAATAATAATAAATGCAATTGGAGAGGATTTTCCTTCTTCAAATCCAAATACTCCCTTTTATATTATTTAATTTGATCGGTTCTCTTTCCATTTGATAAGCAAAAGGTTAAAATTGATAATAAAAATAAAAACAGCACTAAAATACGTATAAAGTTATATTTTTAAAAATTACACTAAACAATTAATAATAATAATAATAATAATAATATCGAGGAAAGTGAAGTTAACGCCAAGCAGATGCGACGGTGAGAGTTTTTCCCTTCCACCCAAAACATACCCCACCCATCTGTTCTTCAACAGTGAATCCTGGGTTAGCTCGGTCTGTTGAACTCAACCTCGCTTTCATCGACTCCGCAACGTCTTGACTCATTGGCTTCGACTCGAACCCCGCCATCCCCATCCGGGCCCGCCATTTCCCAAAGACTTCGCATCTTTCAATCCGGTCCCTGCCTTCGCAAGCAACCGAGTTTATTACCGTCCGACCCAGTCCCTCCTCGACCTTTACTCGTTCCGAGCTATCCCTTTCCACAGTTGAGTCGATCGAGTCGAATAGCGCTCCGTAATACGAGCATGACTCGTTCACGCGCGCCATGAACGGGGCCGTGTTGGTATTCAATTCTTGCTCTACTATTGTCACCACGCGCGGCGCTAAGCCCTTCACGCGCCTCAAAAGTTCATCCCTTGGATTCTCCGTTGACACACTCTCATCGGGCATTCTGTACAGCTTGAACGCAAAATTGACAGCCAAAGCCTCTTCCGGCTCGCACCTGAGGGACTCCCGAGACAACTCACTGAGTCCGCAACTCACAACGTTGAAACGCAGGCTTAGTCCTAATCGCTGGGCGAGTCGACACAGCGTTTCACCAACTAGCCTCAATCTCTCCTCCTCTTCTCCACCATTGCTATCAGCAGCAACAGCAGTGATCTTAACAATGGCTGGCTTCAAATTTTGAGACCCATAAAGAGCGTATAGAAGGTTCTTGTATTGTCCTCCTTGACCGATATCAAAATCAACAACATGGAAGCCATTGCTGCAGCTATTCATCTCGTGGCCTTGCTCTCTTGTCGCCTCAATGATGGCAAAATTGGCAGCCATGAAACCAAGCTTGAAACAAGGAGACAATTCATATAACAACTGGGTTGCGTCCACATGTTCCTTGCTGTACAACTCCCTTACAGGAGTTTTTTCAGCATAATTAACCCGGGATTTTAAAGCCATCAACATGTATTCCATCAATCTCTGTTCAGAATTCCCTCGTGGGTTCGCAACCTGACATATACGAGTCAAGATCTCAGGGTAAACATCACTTTTACCTTCGTAAATTGCTGATGCTGCTTCGATGATTGTCTGTTTCGAAACCGGCGTGGTGACTGTCGAAGATGAGGATGAAGATGATGAAGTGGGCGATGGAGAAATCGGATTGTTAAAAGAAGAACCCATGAGATTCTGAATTGTCTCGGACCATTCGCTGTTAGAGTTCGTTATAACACTTACATCGTCACCTTCTTGGTTGTCGTCATCATCTTCTAAAAGCTGTTTTTCCAGTTCTTGAAGCTGATTCAGCATCTTTTTCTCTTGATCATGGCCCAGAACTACTCCGTTTCCTCCTCCGTTTTGGTTCTGTAGCATATTCACAAACTGCATCATGTTGTTGTTGTTGATGACGGCACCATTAGAGTTCATAAGATTCATGGGGTGCTGCTGCTGCTGCTGGGAGCGAAGAAGAGGCAGACCGTAACGTTGAGGCATTAAGTTAGGGAGTTGAGGAGACAAGTTGTTCACGGAGAAATCAATGGGGGGAAGTGTTGAAATCGGCGAAGTATTTTGTTGGAACAAATTGTTATTAATCCTCGGCTTTACAGACCGGAGGAGAAGATTATTTAGTGCCGCTTGGTTTAGCAAGTTTTGCTGCGGTTGTGATTGAAAATCGGCAAGCGTGCGCTTGCCGATTAACGTTGGCGTGGTGGCGGCGTTCATATTTGTGGGAAAGATTGCTCTATGTTGAGCGATCTGTTGATAATTATGAGAGGACAAATTTTGGTCAAGAAAGATTTGGTTGGTTCTGTAAGGAGGCAATGATGATGGGTTATTTGAGAAGTTCATGTTGGGTAGAGATGATCTATTGGTGTAGAAATCTTGGTAACCACCACCGCCTCCGCCTCCTCTTCCACCGCCGCCGCCGCCGCTTGGAAACCCAGATGCCATTGGAGAGCTGGTGCTGAATTCTTCCAAGAATCCCCTTCTGAGTTTACAAAGAGACACGCATGGACAGGTTAGTTTATGGAGAGAAATTGAAGAGAGAGTTTCTTCCAAAAAATGTTTTTAATCTTTTATGAGGTTGAATGGATTCTTGATGAACAATATAAGGGAGAATGTTTACCGTTTGATTTGATCTGTTTTAAGAAAATCAACGGTGATTAATCATGCTATCACACAACTCTTTGATGTTGTTGTCCATGTGAAGTTTTAACTCTTTTGTACTTGCTTGATAGGACATTCATTATCCACGCTTTCTTATAAGTGCGTGATTCTCACTTTCACTCTTGATGATTGTCCTCTTTTATTTTTTTCTAAATACGTGGATGTGAATGCATATGATCACATGACTAGAATATTGATTTCGATGCAAAATCTCATATAAAACTACTCCCTTTTCTATATTATATATATATATATAACAATGAATATCCTCTCATTTATATGTTTATAATTTTTTTTTATACAAGAAAATTTTATCTTAAAAAATATATTTTATAAGTTTAATTAAGTGAGTAAAGCCCTGACTATTCTTAAAGGGCATTGTGTTATGACAGAGAACTTACGATGTACATAATAGATTTTAAACTTAAGTTAGGATGTACATCTCCTTTATGATTATAGATATAAGATAAATTTGATTTATAGCATGGGTTGTGTGCGTTATGAATTGACAAATAAATTTAGATCCATCCTAAAACAAAGTTATTTTTATAAAAAATATCAAGTTATTTATTACAATAATTAAAAACAAAATTTCTTAGACTTTACATGCTCATGTTTCATATAGATCTAGTTGGGTTGCATGTTAACTCATAATATCATGTATGACATTGATTTTTTATTTCTATTTTTATATTAAATTAAATAATTTTTATATTTTTAAATTATTTTTACATGTCGATATCAAAAATATTTTTTGAAAATTAAAAATATATTATTTTTCACGTCATTTCCTTTCAAATAATAAATTCCTCTTTCTATATTTTTCAATAATTCTTAAAAATAATAAGAGGAAACCCCCTCTTACCTTTTTATTTGTCTGAAAAAGGTGACTGTGTAGCTCAGAAATATCTCATCACTCTATTATTTGAACACTTCATCCTAAGACGTGGAATAATTATGTGGATACGTGTCATGTCTGAAACTCCTGAGACCTGGAATATGAGGAGCGTGCACTCGCGCATTTAGTTAGTCACGTGGGGATAAACAAAAGCTTTGTGTGAATGAGATGATCTTTTATACGAGAGGAGGCGGTGATCACCTGACAGAACAGTTACGAACTATTCTGAAAAGCCAGAGACAATAACCCCAAGAAATGCAACCGAGAACGTGCAAGCGACAAGGACTTATCGGACACGTGTAACAACACGGAAGAGCTTTGAGCTAAGTTTCGGTAACTGAGCCGTTTGTTTCAAACTATCTCCTTTCGGGTACCCCTGATTCGAAATTCCAGTGGCTGTTTCGTCTTGAAACCGGTTGGATTCCCGGTTGCCTACTTACAGCCGTCGGTGAACTGTTACTGAAAGCATAAAAAAGGTTGCCTCCAATGGCAAAGCCCTGACCATAAAATTAAAACATATTTTAAGGTCACAACAGATAAAAAATGTTTATAAAAAAAAAATTGAAAATTTTATTTTTATTTTAAATTAAATTTTTTTCAATGTTTTTAAATCATTTTGATGTGTTAATGTCAAGAATATTTTATTAAAAAGAAATATATTATTTTAATATATTTCTAAGTGAAAAGTACTTTGAGAATCAACGCAACTACACTATAAAAAAGACATTAAAAAAAAATTGTACAGATTAGTTGTCTTTTGTCCCCTGTTTTTTTCTCTTCAAATTTAATTATAAATTAATAATGTTAATAATTGAATTATGAATTTCTCTGTCAAACTATTAACATATCAGGACAAATATAAGTACGATAAAATAAATTGATGAACTCGGATTATTATAATTGGGAAGTGATCTAAATTATTACAGTAAAGACAAGGTTTCATATGATGTCGGCAATTTTAATTAATGTTTCTTGATTTTATGATCCGTTTATTTATATATAAAAATAACGGTTATTATAAATTAACAATAAGATTTATTGCCCCTTTTTAATGCATTTAAAAAGAGAAAGTTATAGAAAGGCCACGGTCCATTAGGGTTCTAGGATTGGGGCCAATTTATGGGCATATTTTCATATTATATCGAAGCCAAGGTGCTTGTAGACACAAGATCTTTAATTATAAAAAAATTATAATTTAATGGATTTAAAAAGAGAAAGTTATAGAAAGGCCACGGTCCATTTATACTGTTTTTGCCTTTTTTTTTATTTAATAATTTTATTTTATTTTTAAATTATAATTAGGGTTCTAGGATTGGGGCCAATTTATGGACATATTTTCATATTATATCGAAGCCAAGCTGCTTGTATACACAAGCTCATTAAATTAATCTCTAGATGAAGCCAAATCGGGTCCATTATTTTAATTTTAAAAGCATTTGACATGAAATATTATGGCAGTATTTGATATTATATTTAGCATTTTAAAATTATTTTAATAGGCTAATATCAAAAATAATTTTTAAAAAATAAAAATATTATTTTAATATATTTAAAAATAAAAAAATATTTTTAAAAAATAACATCAACTAGAAAATCATGCCTCTCTCTAGCCTCTTGGCACAATCTTTCCTTCTAAGACAGAAACCTGGAGTAATCAACTACTCTGGCTTCATTTTTTATTTTTATTTTTTTTCCAGGCAATAAATACAATATTGATTGACAAACAAGTAACTGAGCAGAGGGACATATACATACATACATAGACACACACACACACATACATTTGTTTTCATGGCCCACGACATGCTTTTCAGGCCATCTTCAATGCCAAAAAAACAAAACCCTTAATGCTCAGAAAATATTTACTCCGATGGAAATGGGTGAAGGTGACGAGTGGATGGGATGGGATGGGATGCATGTGACATCCGCATCAACACCAACTAATTCCTTTCAAGGAGCCCAAATCGAAATTAATCCGATCTAATATTTTATGGTCATGATTTTGATTGGCAGTAAATTTACACAGAAATATAAATAACCTTATTTTATAGAAATATAATCAATATATATATTATTTTATCGGTAATTTACATTACCGAATGAACTAAAATTCTTTGCGAGAATTTAAATATTGATAAAATATTTCATTGGTATTTATCAATTTTCCCTTTTAACTTGCTACCCATAACTCGACTTTGATTATATTTTTTATTTAAATTAGAAAATGTAGTGATTCAAACAAACCGATTAACCTATAATTGACTCGATTAAATCCGACTAAATTAATTAAAAACTTGTTTTTTTTAAAAAAAGAATGAAGCAATTTCATTTTGATAAGAAATAATAATATAGTAATAGTTGATTTGATGACTCGTAAATTAACAAGGCTATTTCAAAAAGAAAATTGAATTAAATTTTTTATTAGCATGGATATATGATACAACTTGTATGTGACTTGACTAATTTTACGGATTCTAAAATTAACAACTATATAAAATTCTAATGATCATTACATTAACAATTATAAAACTCAAATATAAGATCACCGTTAGAACAAATAAAATTTCAATTTAAATCTTACAACTATGTTAAATGAACATCTTTTAATCGATTAACCAAGTAGCTAGACTAACATTGGGTAAATAACAATTACACACACACACACACACACACACACACATATATATATATATGAATAATGGGATTTTAATTAAAAAGTAAATAATAAAAATAAAAAGAGAGAACGTCTACGAGAGATGGCTTCTCCCTCTCGTGAAAATGACTAATTTATTGAATGGAGAAGGACATGGCGATCCTAGCTAGCTATATAGGATTATAGGGCGAGATCACCTCTCTTAAAGCATCTCAGCTACTTAAAAATAAAATGGTGGCCCTCTCCACCTCTCTTTCATTTGGCTTTAAGATTAAGCCATTTCCATTCCCATTAAGCCATTTCCATTCCCATTTATTTATTTATTTATTTTAAAGAAAAAGGATCGAGCCATCTCTATGCATCTTTAGAGCATCCAATCCTTGGAATGAATGAATGAATGAATAAATAAATCTTTTTTGAGATTGCCACGGTTAATTTATGAATTTAATGCGTCGAAAGAGTCACTTGGTATGCCAACTATAGGGGGCAGGTTATGCTCCAATTTTATAATCCTTTTTTTAGCTCAACTTAAGGTACGGTTGAATTGTATTTTAAAAATATTTTTTAAAATATATTATTTTTTTATATTATTTTCATATGTTAATGTTATAAATAATTTTAAAAAAATAAAAAAAAAATAATTTGATATATTTTTGAATAAAAAATATTTTTAAAAACAGCCTTAATTACAATTTAAAACAGATATTAAATAATTAATTTTAGATTTTTCTTAAAGAAATAGAGAATCCAATGTCAAGAAACAACAATTACCTAATCTAATTTAGTTTCAATTTAAATCATAATTAGCATTATATTATGTATTGACTAATGAGACAAGTTTTTTAAAAAAACAACAAGGTTATTTTAAATAAAATTAAAAATAGCTGATTTGACTGATAGTCATGCGTTATAAGCTAATTTAATAAATTAGATTTTAAAAATATAATAACAATTACAATTATTATTGTCAATTCAATGATATTTTTCTAGTCTTCTTAAAACTTATATATATATATATATATATATATATATGAAAAGAAAAGAAAATACCAAAATCTTGACAGAGGTTATATTCCTGTCTTTCAGTTCAACGTTTTGCAACACTGAGTCATCGAGTTGACCCATTTGACCATGGAACCCTTCATGCTCGGAAGAGGCGAGTCAGGTCAACCATGGTCATAGAAATTGTTGAGAATATTCTGATTTTTTATTTTTGCTTTTCTGTCAAATCGTTGACCTTTTCACGCCTGCACTAAAACCAAATGAGCAGCCATTAAATTTTGACATTTCACGAGAGGTTGCGTGTAGGCAAACCCTTTTCTAAGAATTTGGTTAGCAAACTAAAGCATCAAATAATAAAATAAATAAATAAATAAAAATAAAATAAATAAATACAATCGCCTTTTTTTCCCCTTTTTCTTGAGATAGGACCGTGGCCTCTCATACTTGACACGCGTTCATGGAAAAGACGACACTTGCAAGTTGTCCACGCCCCTTGCCCTGCCTAACTCAACCTCAAATTTGGATGGCAAACCCATGGGTAGAGTCAAATGCATGGGTGGCGTTGAGTATTCTATCGAATAATTATTTTCTACACGTAATCTTGATATTTGCATGGATATTTTTTTATTTCCCACCACCGTAATTTCTTACATAGAATAATATAAATAATATTTTAAAATATTATCTATAAATTTAACTTTATAGATGAGATAGTTTTTTAATATAATATCAGAATTTTATTTACCCAACGATCACGAGTTTGAATCTCATCATCCCCGTTTTATTTAATAAAAAAAAATAAACATAAGGTAAAGTAGATCTATACAAGTTTCAAGCCCAAAAGATTTTTACTTGAGAGGGATGTTAGAGAATAATATAAATCATATCCTGAAACCTCACTTATAAGCTTAAGCTTTTAGGTGAGATGGTTCCTTGACAATTTTATTATATTCATTTTTTATATTTTATTTAGTACATTTTTTTATACAAAGAAACTTCATCCTTCGAAAATCGTATTTTATGAGCCTAATTGAGCGAGTAAAATCTCGGTTATCCCATACTCTTATAAAAATTGCACGTCCTGATTCGAACTCGAAATCTACTGTGCAAATCACAAGTATTTTGTCGTCACGTCACGTTTTTTTGGAGACTTTATTTAATAATTGATGAATGATAAGTTATATTCATTTGTAGATTCAAAATTTAATGAAGAAGTTGGGAATAAATGTTTTCTTTTATTATGAAAAGCAAGGCTTATATATCATCATAGCACGTTTAGAGTGATTTAATAAAATTTATTAGACGCTGCTCTCAAAAATCAAACCCATAAAAAAAAATCTCCAATCATTTAATGAAAGTTTCTAGAAATCCCATTTTTAATATGAATATATTCATTTGCAGAAGCAATTCTTTCAAGAACTTCCAACCTATTTTCTTTTATTATGAAAAAACAAGACTTTTATTTTCAGAGATCTTAATCATATATCACCATTGCCCTTAAATCACGACATATACATGATTTATACTAATTATATACGAGGATCATGGTTAGACTGTTTAATTATATCCGAATCATGAATGTATTGATAATGAGAAATATTTTTCAAAGATTTGTGATCAGAATAAATCTACTAACCATATGAACATGTAATTCGAAGCCAATGATCATATCTTGTTCTTGAACTCTATTTGGCACCGTATTTTAAAAATATTTTTATTTTTTATTTTAAATTAAATTTTTTTAATATTTTTAAATTATTTTGATGGTATAATATTAAAATTTTATTTGGCAATAACCAAACCCTAGAGTTTTTTAGTCATTGTTGGCTCGATGGGGAGAGGATGAGAAACCCTAGACCCAAAAATGACCTAACCACAACTTGCACAGGGCGTTAATGCACATCAAAAACACTTCCCATGATCTGCACCCACCACCTACACCTAATCACACGAAGGCCTACGGAGGCATCTCATACACGCTTTCCTTTAAATAGACACTAAAAGTTGGTGGAGACTGCCTAACAGAAATCGAATCACTCCTAACTCGCTCTATTTGAAGAAAATAATCATGCCATTTCTCAATTATATATATATATATCAACTTTTCATTAAAGATTGACATGTCATCTAGATTTCTCAATAAATATTCCTGTTAAAATCACTCCATCAAAACACTTGTTTTTCAACCCCACCCCCACAAAAAAAAAAACTACAGTTGGTGGAGACTGTCCATGTAATTTTGATTTCAGATGTTAAAAATATTTTTTTTTAAAATAAAAATATTATATTTTGAAATATAATTCCGAATAAGCAATTAAAATGTATAGTTTTTAAGAGAGGAATGCGTGTTACCGAAACACGGTTAATTTTATATTCGGAATTGTGTTTTAAAATTATTAAATTGGTATTTATTTATTTATAAATTAAAATATGTTTTAAAATATATTATACATCAAAATATCAGCTATAAAATTGATTTGATGAATGAAAAAAGGTTCATAAAAACAAAACCTAGCCGATTAAAGAAAAGCGAAAAAACTATCTGTGGGGCCAGGAGCTCGGTTGCGGGAGTATTTGGGAGGGAACCGGGGATAGCCGGTTCACAATTGGAATCCAGCAGCGCCGACAGGGAGTGAAATTAAATAACAAGGGATATGATGAGGAGGCTACGCGCTTCTCGAAACAAGGACGCGCACACGCTATCGATGTTACACGAAATCCACACTCCCATGAAACCTGCTCCCTCTCTTGTTTTTCTTGACTTTTTCAAGCCAGAGAGTTTGGTAGGTAATCTCATCACCCAAGTTATTTTCTATTTATTTTATTTTAATTTAATTTTGGGTTATTTTTCTTTGCTTCGTAGAAACAAAAAACAGTATTTCTTAGAAGAATTATTAAGCATCAAACATTATTTTTCTTCTTGAAAATGCACTAAAAGTAATTAAAGTTATCTCCATCAACTCAGTTCTAAAATACACGTTATAATGATAGGGATGAATATGGGAATAATCCCGTCACCAAGCAATCGCTCTGTAAATATTCACAGTGAAAACATTCAGTGTATATATACTAAGAGAAATTAATATAAATTATATTTTAATATCTCAGTAAATAACTTAAGTTTTAGGCTAAATAATTTTTTAATATTATATTAGAATATTGTTGACCAAATAATTACCAGTTTAAATCTCACTAGTCTCATTATATTTAATAAAAATCAAGCACAAGATAATGTGAAATTATACAAATTTCAAACTCAAAGCTTTCACTTGAGTAAGTGTGTTAGAAAATAATATAAATTATATTTTGAAGCCTTAACTAGCAACTTAAATTTTTAGGTGAGATAATTCTTTAATATAGTATTAGAACCTTATTAACTTGACAATCATGAATTCAAATATCAGTAACTTTATTCTATTTGATAAAAATCAGATAGTGTGAATCTGTTCAGGTTTCAAGTCTAAATAGCTTTCATTTAAGAAAATATATTAAAAAATAATATAAATCATGTCATATGATCTCAATTAATATTCTAAATTTTTAAATGAGATGGTTATATTACTATTGATAGGTATTAATCAAAGAGGTCAACCTGGATATATATATATATATATATATATATATATATATATATACATATATATATATATATATATATATTAAAATAAACAGGATCTGCTTCAATATTTAGGGTTTGCTCGCATGCATGCATTCTAGGGTTGGTCGAAAACGCTTTCCCACTTGGCCAAATCGATCAACAGGGGTTAAGTATCTGTGTGTGGCTGATTGAAGGAGAAGTTGTCTCTTATTTTAAGAATTAAATCAACAGGAATACAGCCAAGATGCAATACAGGCGAAGCTTTCAAGAGAATTACCCAGCTTATAATGCAAAGATTCAACGTTTTCACGTGGGATTGGGAAAACGTGATCACTATAAATATCGATGGAAGAAACCCTAGGACCTTCATCGGAATTGATTTTAATATTGTTCATATATATATATAATAAGATATATACCAAGAATAATCTTTAATATTTGAGTGTTTAAGTTGAAAACGCTTTCCCTCCTTTTCTTTTTCTTTTCTATATATATAATATTCGAGTATTTTCGTGGAAGCTCTTGTACACTTTTTTATTCATCATGATTTCATGATGAAGAAACATTGTGGTGGGTGTGTGTTATGATAAAACTAGCCAGAGACAACTCATGTCTAGAAGAGGGGGGAAATCCTTTCTTTTGGATCACCGAATATAATCTATTTTTTTATACGAGAAAATATTATCCCGGAAATATATAATTTATAGGTCTAAACGAGTAAATAAAATTCTGATTGTTTTAAATTCTTATAAAAATACATGTTCTAACTTGAAATTAAGATATACTGTACAAATCATAAGTCTTATTTCATTACATCACGTTCCTCTATATAATATATAGATGATTGGTTCTTCAATATTTCAATCTTAAAACTATAAAAGCTTCTCTTTTTTTCAGAAATAGTGTATGATATACTTATTTAAATATATATTAATATGTTTGATTGTGAATAATAAGCTCATTTCTCATTTTTAAAGTTGATTGAAAAATATAATAAATCAAGTACAAGAAATATTTTTAAAATTATATAAGTTAATTGATTGCTAGGTTACCTTGTAGAGAGAGCTAGACTTCGAAATGAATACTGCCTCCATCTGCCAGGTAAGGTTGGGTACAATTTGTGGCTGCCATTTTTATTTTTTGTTGGATCTGCCGAATATATGAAGTGGGACCCATTCCTCGAATCGACTAAAAATGGGTTCGTCCAATGTCTTCATCGCCACGTCACCCTATCCAAATCGCTAGTTAATTAGCCCCTCGGTCCATTTGCACACCACATACGCTTTACCTCTTTTATTTATTTATTTTTAAAAAATAAATCAAGAAAATCCCACTCGAAAAAAATATATTTTGTAAATACAAGTGAACGAGTAAGAACCTGATTATCTTATATTTTTACAAAAAATTTATATACTGATTCGAACTCGAGATTTATTATGTAGATTTCAAAACTTTTACCATCATAATAGACTCTTTTATTTATTACCCTTTTAAAATAAAATAAAATCATGTAACTTTAGCAATATTAAGGCGAATAACACCATCTAGTCACGCAATTTTAGTTCACGTAAATCTAATTTCATATGATTTAGTGGTTTACTTGATGTTATTGTGATTAGATATATGATGTGAGCTCTTTTTTCAGCACTATCAAATATAATTTATATATTTTTTTTAAAATAAATTATCTGTGCAAAAGTTATTTATTTATATTATTATTCATGATTCTAATTTATTTGTTTATATCAATAAAAAAATGAAGAAATCTAAGATACTTGATATGAAAGTTGATTTAAAATACATTACAATTGAGTATATTTTTTTTTATCATTATATATCAATCAATTCTACAAGATACTATCCTTAAACTCATAATAATAAAATTGGTAAGTCAAAAACAAGATTTTAGCTAACATCATTTATGTATAACAACAACGAAAAAATCCAAGATGCGTGGTGTGATGACAGAGATTTACGATTTGTATAACATATCTCGAGTTTGAGTCAAAACGTACATCTTTTGTAAAAATATAAAACAATTAAAATTTAATTCATTTAACTACATCCACAAAATATAATTTCTAAAAAACTCAAGACTCATGACGTGATGATAGAAGATTTGAGATTTATATGATATGTTTCGAATTTAAGTCAAGACGTGTATTTTTTATAAAAATTTATAATAATTAAAATTTTATTAGTTAATATGTATCCACAAAATATAATTTCTAAATATTAGAATTTGCTAGTATTAAAATAAAAATGAAAAACATGGAATATAAACAAAAATACAGGAGAAACATGTGGAAACTAGACACTTGTATATGTGGGCTCCATTTAGCTGTCATCTGATCATCAGATTCAGTCAATTTGCTGTGGTTACCCGTTCCATCACCACCGTTCTCCGCTCAAATCCAACACTCCATTTTTATTCTGTTCTTTTAATATAAAAAGCAAAAGATCTTTTCCTCTACTATTTTCCGTACACATTAAAAACGATGCCGTCAAAGCTGCTCATAGTCATACACCGGGCATAGCATGTGACGAGACTTCTGGCTGGCGTCTAGGAAATTATATATATATATATATATATATATAAAGAAGAGGACTTTCCTCGTAAGATATATATACCTGGATAATGTTTTTTTATTTGACTTCTTTAACTGATATGTTTTTTTTTATATATATATAAAAAATACTTTTATTTTTAATATTGTAATTATTAAGTGATTGAATGTATAATTAAGTTTTTTTTTTGTTTTTTTAATAGAGTTATTTCAACTTTATAATTCTAACATATATTTGATTTGATTGGTTAACTTGTTTTTTTAATTATTTTTTAATATTAAATTAATTAATAATCAGATTTTGTGATTTTTTTATTTTATGATATTATTTTTCATTCCATAGCCGAGATCATGAGTTTTACAGGTGGATTCGGGTTGGCTTAATTTTTTTTTTTTAATTTCAATTATATCATTTGACAGTGTATTTATTGGGACTGAGATACTAATTTATTTTAATTTTTTTATTGAATTATTTCAGCATCATGACCCGAGTCACGAGTTTAGTAGTTAATCAAGGTTGACTTGAATAATATTTTTGCTATTTCTTCTTATTTTTTAAAATTTCCTCATTCAACATTGATTTATTAAAATTTATATTTTATAATCAGTTTTGATTTGCTTTTTACAAAGTTATCTTAATTTTATGACTAAATATATGTTTTGATAAGTTAACTCGACTCAACTTGGATCAATCTAATATGTTTTGCTCGATATTTATATATGGAAAAAATTATTTTGAATTTTTATTTTAAGCTAAACTATGTTTTAATGGTCATTCAAGTTGTTTGTAGACTTGTTAAGTTGATCAAGTCATGTCAATGTTAATGATCAACAACCCCAGGATATTTTATAATGTTTGACTTTTAAAAGAAAACATCATTAATAAGGTCTCTACCAATCCAATCAGCTTACAAGAAAAACTAATTAATAAAGTGTAACATAAGAAATATAATGTGTATTTATTATTGTAAATGCACAAATTAATCTTTCTAGAATATTTTAAAACAAGGTTTGAATTTCTTAATACATGAAAGACAAAGGGCATCCTTTTTATCTTAATTGTCTTCGACTCTTCTATTTGAAGGCAACATCACAACGTTATTCCAGCCCACGAAAGTGTAATTTTCAATTCTTACCAAAACCCCCCT
The DNA here is from genome assembly GCA_015731905.1 of Salix dunnii. Taxonomy (NCBI): domain Eukaryota; kingdom Viridiplantae; phylum Streptophyta; class Magnoliopsida; order Malpighiales; family Salicaceae; genus Salix; species Salix dunnii. The sequence continues at coordinate 14,947,820 of CM027675.1, read as the reverse complement.
CTAGTCATTATGAAGGCTGACATTTCTAAACTATATATATATATATATATATATATATATATATATATATGAATGTGTGTGTGTGTATGAATGTTATATGACTCGTATTTGTCTTATTATATGTAATTGTGTAATTTTTAGAGGTTTAATTAGATTAATAAATTGTTTTATTTATTTATGTTATCATTAGTTCATTTAATAAAAAGCTTAATCTTTTAGGTAATATAATTCTTCAACATGATATTAAAACCTTGTTGACCCAATAATTACGAATTCGAATCTTACTATCCGTATTCTATATAATAAAAATCAAGAACAAGATAGTATGAGTTTATACAGGTTTAAGACCCAAAATTTTTTTACTTCAAAGAGTATATTAGATAATAATATAAATTATATTCTAGGATTTTACTTAAAAACTTAAGCTATCAGGTAAGATAATTTCTTAACACATGAGCATAATTTTCAAACCTAACATGGGTTTTGCCCCACTTTTAACCCTATATATGAAGATTTGTTTTCAAAGAAATAATGTCATTTAAAATAAAATTTAATTTATGTTTTAAAGTTAACCTGATCGAAGGTTCAACAAAAAATAATTATTGATTTTAATAAGAGTAATCTTTGAATTGACTTAAAATATATCTTCGGTTTCGTTTCTGTTCGAGAGTATAGATGAGATTGTTTATAAAAATGTTTTTATTTAAAATTTATATCAAAATAATATCTTTTTAAAATTATTTTTGACATCATCATATTAAAATAATCTAAAATACTAAAAAAATTAAATTTTTTTAAAAACACTTTTCAAATACATTCCCAAAATTTATTCCCAAACAAAAGTGTTAGATATTGAAGCGACCAATCCGATTATTTTAATTCACACGAATAATTTAGTTGCATAAAATAAGAAAAGCATGAAGAACACTCAAGAAGGACTTTTTATATGAAAAGTGATTTCACTTTTGTTGACCGTTTGCTGCCGGTGATTTATAGAGGTTTATCTTCCAAATTGTGGTGCCGTATCTTTTAAAAAAGAGAACAAAACGACTTTTGGCCCTTTCTCCAAACTTTGACGAGACGGGGCCCTTAGCGAATCAGAACCGTTAGATTTTCCCAAAATATTTGGCCAGGCACACGCGTGCACTAATCACTGGCTGTCTTCTTCTTCTTCTTATTCTTTATATATATATAATAGTCAGGCCCACGTGATTCCTGCACTGCTGGCTAAAAGCTGGAAACAATCCTGTGCAGATGGGCTGGCTAAGAGAGGTGGGCAATTTTTCAACTTCAATAATAATTCATGCCTAGCTTCCTCAACTCGAGAGTTTATTCAATAATTCCGAGTCTATGGAGTCATACTTACTCTCTGTTTATTATGGTGTTTCTACAGTATTTTTTTTAATTAATTTTTTGGTATTTTAAAATTATTTTTATGTGCTGATATCAAAAATAATTTAAAAAAATAAAAAAAATATTATTTTAATACATTTCTGAAAGAAAAACATTTTAAAAAACAACTTCAATTACACTCCTGAACAAACACTTAGTTATTAAACCTATCCTGGACCAGGTGGTTTATCTGAAAAACTAAAAACTTGGATTAGATCATGTATTTATTTGAATTAGATTAAATATTTTCTTAACATGATATTATAGTCTTATTGACCTAGTATTCACGAGTTCGAATTTCATTACTCTCATTCTATTTGATAAAAATTAAGCAAAATATAATATGAATCTCTGCAAATTTTAAACTCAAATAGTCTTTATTTGAGAGGATATGTTAGAAAATAATATAAATTATATTCTGTAATCTTATTTAAAATCTTGAGTTTTTAGTTGAGATGATTTATTGACAGATGATCTGACTTGTATCAATTTAAAAATACACTATTCTTTTTAATGAAATTGGATTTTGATTGAGTCTAAATGTATTAAATTCATCTAATTTAATTTAAAACCTAAACCATATCATGTCATGAATCAGCAAGTCATCATGATGATCTACTAGCTGTTCCAGATTTAATAAGACTGGCGTCAGCATGGCCAGTCAAGTGCAGAAACTAGGCTCAAAGCACGGGTCTCAGTGAGTCACCATCTCAAGCGGCGGTCAATTTATCGCCGCTGCCGGCGCCATTTTCCGAAGGGAATAGGGATCAAAATCTTTGAACGTTCGCTCACAATTCAAGCCATGTATAATGATGATATTATACACATGAATGCATGATGAGTCCAAGTGCAAGACAGCTGAAATAAATGAGATTAGTGATTAATCTTGCCATGCTTTCTGCAGCTAAATGTTTGTGGCCATGCTTTCTATTTCACAGCGATGCAGCGTCGAGTTCCTAAATATTTCCGAAAGATCTTCCATCAAAGCCAAACCATTGTCGATCTGGGATGTGGAAAAATCTATTATTGAAACAAGAGAATGCAATCTAAGCACTTCAGAATATACGAAGAACATCTGATCACGTCATGCAGTATATTTTGGTGATAAAAATCAAAAGTATCCAATCTATTAATCCGGGAAATGATTTTGACTGGTCATGAGGCAAATCCAAGGGCGATCCAACTCAATAACTTAGAAGATTTTTTAAGAAATAATACTGTTTCATTTATAAACTCATGAGTTAACTCGTTTATCCTGAAACTCAAATTTTGGATCCTTCGTGTTTTTATAACTATGCCAAATTGCAATCAAAATAGAGTTTTTGAAAGTGAACAAGAATATCATTAGAACAAACCACTTCATAAACCATAGATAATTCTGTCATAACAAGCATTTTCATAGTACACAGAATATGCTGCATTCAACGAATAAGCCTGTGGGAGATGTGGATGCCATCCAAATCCAAGCTTTTGCAGCTAGAGTTGTAGCTATCAAGCATCCATAGTAAAACATTTCCCGTACTCCACACAGTTCGGTGTTATTAAAGGATAAATTAATTTGCTGTGGTCAGGCCAGCCACTGCTTCTGACTCTATTGACTCGGGATGGGCAACAAGTTGCTCGACAGGGATTTTGGCCACGTCGCGACGAACTCCAATATCAGAAATGAGCCGACTGATACAATACATCCCATATCCCACAGCTGCCAGGCCGCTAAAGCTGGTTGTTAGAAATCGAAGTGGTGAAGAAACAATAGCACTAGTAGCAGCTACGAAGGAAGTAGCCTGCCCACTTCGACCAACACTGAGGCTTGTCATCACTAGCAAGCCTGTCTTGCAGTAGATTGCAAAATCCTCACAGTTGTTCTTGAAAATGTGATATCCACCAAAACCATTTTGCAAGAGGAAAGAAGCACGGTGAAGTACATCTTCTGGTGGGTCGGATTTGGCAAGGGTGCAGGTGCCACCTCGTGGTTTAGCAATGAAGAGAGCTACAGAGACATCATACTCAAAGAGGTAGAGATTGCCACCTAATAGAAAGCAATCAATGCAGGATGAGATGACACCATCAAGCCTTGATTGATCACCACATTTTGGGCACGGATTATCTGTAGGATGAGGAGACATGCTGAAAACAAGACGGTCCAACACAGTTCCTGTGCCAATTTCTTGGCCTGATCCCCGAGTGAAGTGCACCACCTTTTCATCACCAACATATATGCCTAGTTTCATTTTCGGATGTGGTTAGAAAAGCATGTTGAAAATGCTAACATCATATCCAAAACTCAGAATTGCACACAAACTGCTACACGCACATAAACACATGCTTCATCTTGAGCGTATAAACCAGAATTTGATAGCTCAGATTTCAACAAGGATGTGATACAAAACTAATAATTATAGATGTATCGATGAGTTGAGGAGATAACAGATTGAAAATGCAAGAAATATGATAGTCATCAACGAGGCAACTCTAGAACAGGGAAAGTAAATAATCTGCAAATGTAAAACTTCAACTTTCACATGATGTCCTGCGGAAAAGGCGCCCCCCCCCCCCTCGGAACATAAACAATCACAGAATCCTTTTTCACGTGAATTCATAAATACAAAATTTAAAATTTACGTGAAAAGATGAACAGAGAAGAAGATAAATGGACAATATCCAACACTATAGATGAAAAAAGTGACAAATCCAAACCATATTTTAACAAAAACTACCATCTACAAAAGCTTTTGGGAGCTGTACCGCAATGACAGTCTGATGAAAGATAGGGGAGCACCTTTAGCAGGTTACAAGATACTTATGGTGAATCAAATGACCTCCTTGTGAGTCAAAATTCAATTTGACATGCAAGGTTTATTGAAGCAACATGATCAAACATAATTCCAGGTCCAGTTATCTATGATATTATCAGTATTGTATATATTATATTAGGTTCCGTCATATTACCTACAGAGCAGAAACATTCCCCACGGATAGCATGGATCCATAGTACTTAGATTCAGTTGGTACCAAGCCAACTTTTAGATTTTATTTCTTTTAAGGCTTGCATATTATAATGATTTTATTCTAAATGGTTTAGGTTGGTAATATGATTCAAAATAACAATAATTTGCGAGCATTCATTGGTGTGAGAATTGTATAAACTACAGAGAGGAGGAAATGTTATCAAATTTCAGGAAAAGTCATGTAATACTGGTGGCAATGACAGAAATGTATCCTGTCTTAAAGGAACAATGAATAAGACAGCAATGGTATGGATGGTAAACAAGTTATTCTTGCCAAGACAAATTTTACAAGATAGATGCTACTAATGCCAGTAGAATTCCTAACAAAGGATCCAAGCCTATTCAGCCTTTAAAGGTCTTTCCTTGGTGTAGTGCCAAAAACAACCTCACAAACAAGAAAACCGTTGGTTTTAGCAGGCTGAAAATACACAAGAATCGTGCTATATGGCATGGAGGCTTTCACACTAATCCAATCACTCCCTGTCCAGCATACAAAAGAAAAGAGACTCCAGGGATAAAAGAAAGTTGAGAGAGCTGCTCCTTGGTGACTGACAAAACAGAGAATATACAAGAGCAAAAAATTTGCGTGGAGAAACAAACAGTATTTCAGTGACTGAAGATGCTTCTTCTGCGATTACAAAATTCATCCACATGTCCTAAAGCTGGTTCCTGCTATTGATATCAGCAATTTGGAAGCATAGGATACTACAGTTAACAAGATAGATGTTCCTACAGTATCATCTGTGGAGCATGAGGTTTCTATATCACCTCAACAGTACAGAACCCTGGCAGAGTTTTTCCCAATCAAAAAAAAAAATCAGAAGTTCTTCCACGATTTATAAAAAGCTTCACTTAAGAACGCAAATAACATGGTTTACTTTCCCTTGTCTACTTATTTTCTGCAACACAAGAAACCTTTTTTGCTTTTTTATATCTGAGGAATACCATACACAAACAATCTCAAAGACTTCGTTATAAAAAAATGCCTGAATGCATCACCAAACTTCTCATCCATCATAAAAAAATCACTCATCAAAATTTAACCATCTCTCAACCCCCCTGTGCCTTTTAGCCATCATCTTACCACTCAAAGTTAAATGACTTCAGCCCAACCGATTCTGAACTTTAAGAGCATAGTGATATGCAGTAGATTAGCACATGACAGTCCCTATTACCAACGTTTCTGAGAAAACAAATTGATTAAAACCCTATGTTTCCAATTCCATTCCATAATTCTAACCGTATAATCGTGTTTCCAAATTTTAAATCCAAAAGTTCTTATGCTACATCCCGACTACTTCGACAAAAAATTAATGTTTGATCAATTCAAATATATAATCTCTTCCCACCAATTCAATTACACATAAAGGCCAAAATCCCCCCATTTTATGTCCATTACTCAACCAAAAAAATCCTAACCTAGCGTTCACAGGCTACTAATCCTGCTATCAAAGTGTCAAGAACCAATAGCCATCCTAAAAACACACCAAAGCATCATCTTCGCTAATTTGAATCCAAAGGGTGCCCAAAACACTGCTCTCCAATATAAAAAACCAATGAGAAAAACCATAAAACAAGCCAATAAATCAACTTCCTAACAAATTTAATCCCAATGGGTACCCAAAACAGCAATCACAGAACACCAAAAAGCGAATAAAAAGAGAGAGACAGACCGTGATGGGCATATAAGTAAGCGTTTTTCCACGAGTAGATATGATCCCCTGGCTTTAACTCATCTCTCTTGATGCTATTCGAAAGAAGTCCCATTGCAATTTGCTTGCTTTTGCTCTGCTTCCTTAGCATCTACGCAATGCAGTTCCCATGAGATATTCTGCTATATTAATGACAGTTAGTTTGGAACTGCCCTTTTAGTTTTGGTACAGGTACAGCATCGTACCGAACTTATATACTCATAGCAGGCCAGTCCCTAAACTTTTAAATATTGCTGTTTTCTCCCTATGCTAATCAAATTATTTTTCCAGTAATATGGTCGTGAAGAGAATCATAACTTAAAATTATGTCTTTTGATTATCATTTATTTCACATGCATATATATATATATATGCACACACGATCAAAGTATATTATGGCCATGCCAAGCTTCAAACTTATCAACAATCAATATTTTTTTTTCAATAAAAAATTCAAAAATTGTTAAAAATTAGCTTTACAAAGATTTTAATAAACAATAATTACAAATTATTATATACTAAAGATTTATTTACATTATCTAAAAGATTTATATATAAAAGAGGTATAAAAATAAATCATAAACACATAACATATCAATAATTATTTTCAAGCTTATCAAAATACAAAACACGTAATTATGCTAGTATTCTTAAAATTTTATTTTATATTAATTATTCATATATACACAATGAACGAACAACTTCTCTTCTCAAAATATATATTTATTTTACTATGAATATGTTTATTCTACTCTCGGAGGTGAGTAGTGAGGGTATGTCTCAGACTTTTCACATGAACAATGGAGGTTTTATTTCCCTTTTCTTTCTTCTCTTAAGAAAAACAAATTCACTGATTTTAAATTGGTATTTATAATTTGTTTATTTATTTAAAATAAACTCTCAAAACTTCATTGATTATAAATTGGTTTTTATAATTTGTTTTGTTTTATTTTCTACTAGGTTATTCGTAGTTTCTTCATAATTTGATTTATGCTCGATTTTACCCATATGTAAAATTACAGTAAAACTTCGGCTGGTAATTCTAAAGGGCAATCAGCAGCAGCAACACTGTCTAACAAACATGGAGGCGGTCGTGGGAAACATGCAGCTTCCTAGTATTAAACTGTTCTTATGTTGTTACAGCTTCATGAACAACGTTAACATCATGATTTGCCATTCAAGATGGGAACAGAGATAGAGATTGTCACTACATATCCAGTAGAAGCTTGGGTCAACAGCTATGAATTACCATCGATTTGAAAGAAAGGGTGCATCAGTGACAAATGATGCAGATAATATTGAAACAATCAAGCTGATATGCATCTCCTAACAACATGGGATATAGATTCTGAATAATTTATAAAAATGACAGAATGTGCAGTCTTAATTTTATTGGGGAAATAAAAAACATCATCAAATCACCAGCATGTATGGTTCCCATCTCCATTGACTGACCGACACCCATATCTGGCTGTTTCGTTCTGTATTCTTTTGCTCGGTGAGTTTCCATCGTTGTGGCTTCCAGTAGTGACACCTAATTTCTAGTTGAAATCCACATGTTCAGCGAAGCTCAAACACATTGGCATCCAGATGCTAAAAAGATCTTAGGCCGTATACTTCACAGTTTGGGCTTGTCTTCTCGTTGATGAGGATACAGAGATCAAAGAGCATCAAAAGGCATGATATCATCCACAAGAAGCAGAAGCAACAGTTGCATCCCATGCATACTGTTTAAACTTAGCTCATAGAATGATTTGCATAAAAGTCAAAGATCTCCGACCGAGCCTTAGGAGGCATAATCCAATGTAAGGCTTGGTTAAACCTCAGTTATGCTCTGGCATGCTGTTATCTGCTGCTGAAGCCTCTAGTGCATCCTTTCTGAAATTCAGGGTAAAATGGGAAGCTCCACCCTCTTGAAGGAAAAGAAGCTGACACGCCCATGATCTACACAACATAACTTCAAAGGAATCCCACCACACTGTCTCTCAAGAGCTTCACGTTTTGCATTGGATGGTGGACTTCCCCTGCATGGTAAGTCAAGTTAAACGGTATCTATACAAATTAAAATGAGAATTAGATAGGCATTAAAACGGAAACAAATTAATGAGATGAGTCCTATTAGGGTCCCCTTTTATGCTTGATATGAGATGAGTCTCATTGCAGCATATATTTGTTGGACCTAGTCAGCCTTTTTCTTTTTTAAAAGTCATCACTTATCGTCAGTATGCAACTTTTCCAAATAACAGTGGACTTCTTAGATCTCATAAATTACAGGCTTTGGAGGAAAACCGTGTTTATTTGCAACCAAACAAATTTCCATCAACAAAAAATTTTCTAGCATGGCAGTTAACAGCCTGCACAACACACCATGGATGCAGCTCTTATGAAGATATCCATTGAAGTAGGGAAAGCCTAAATAATTTCCAAGGGGTCTTTTACATGAAAATAGAAGGTGGAAGATATGATGGGCACAAATAGAGCAAGAGGAATTTCCTTAAAATGCAGTAATATGAGAGAAGGACAAACAAAAAGTGATTAAAGAACTTTAACAATCAATCGCCTCTAAGGACAAGGTTTTCAAATTATTCAGCTTTACTATCATGCTTACCTAACTAAGCATAGCAGAAAGGCTGGATCACCGGGTGAAGACTTTCTAAACTTGCTATTTGGAAGATAAACGTCATAATTTAGTCTCAGCTCATCAACTTGCAAATTACTGAGCATCTGCACGACGCAAGTAATGCTGTTCTCTTCAGCACCTCCAACACTGTTGTTTTTAATAGTCCCTTGAGAAGAACAAGGTTCGCTGTTGTTCTCAACACCCTTAAAACTCCAAGGAACACCATGGCGCCCAACAATGTAACCAAGAGACTTCAAGTGTTTATATACCTCAAAAAGCTCCCAGCTGCACCCATTCCTTTCTCCAGCAATCTTCTTGTATATGTCTTTTAATGCAAGACACTCATCATTGTCATCCATAACAAGCAATGCCCCTATTTCAGCCAAAAACCTATGACATAAAAGGTTATTCACCAATAAGATAATTTAAGAAAACTAAGACAATTTCTCAATTCATGTGTTTTTGTAACTTGTTTTATTTCATTGAATGATTCATAAAAAGAACTAAACTTTCAAGCCTTCACTTATCACATCCATCTATCTATATAATAATCCCTAAATGAACAATCTTTACCAAAGATTCTTCCTTGGAATCACTTCTAAAAAACACTCATCCATTGAATTAGTGATTTCAACCTGCAACTACCACAAATCCTGAGGTTTTAATTTTCCAGGTACTGATTTTCAGTAAAATTAACCGTTGCCGTCTTAATATAAAGCTGAAAGGGTGTACCTAACCAGATTTTAAAAGAAATAATATTTACAGTCAAGAGGATTATATCCACTGTAAGACTATAAGAGACACAAAAAACCTTCAAAGATACTTCCCCATTCTTTAATCACTTACAGTGTCTCCTCAATCAAGCAAAAAGTCTTGCCATTACGAACAATCCCAGTAGTAATCCACATTTTCCCTTTCTTTTCAATAACCTCAGCCATTCCCATCTCAACGTTCCATTTAGCCTTTGAAACATCACTCCTAGTAACAGTAAAAAACAATCTTTACAACTTTAAAACAGAAACCCACTTCATTAAACTGCATAAAAACCAATTTTTTAATTTTTTGTCAGCAAATATCAGATTTTTTTGTACGTACGGTATCTTACCTGAATTGCAGTTTGGATAGACAAGCAGAGGTGGGGTAAAAGTCTTCATCATTGAACTGGTCAGTGTCGGCCACTTCTCCTGAAGATGATTCCCATTCATCCTCCGCATCCATGGCTAAGCTCTGGTGTGGTGGCGGCGGCAAGGTGGCGCCTCGCGGTTTATTTTTTCTTTGTGGTGGGAGTAAGTAGAAGTCAGCGTTTCAATAGGGCCTGTGATAGCAACTCTAAGGTGTGCTCTTGTCAATTCCTTTCGTTTTTTCAATTATAACGAAGTATTTTGATTTTAAAGGATTTCGATTGTACTGTTAATATATATTTAATTATATATATATATATATATATATATATATATATATAAAATAAAATATTAATTTATAAATGGAAAAGGAATTAGATGCGGCAGAAAATACAGCAGTATACAAGCAAAATCATAAACAAATTCAATTTATAAAAATACAGAGTGAAGAGTGAAGACCGAAGAAGAAATATTGGAGGGGGGTGTGTCGATAGTTTTGGTTGAGATTTGGGAATTTGAGAGATTAATAATTATATAGCATTCACTTATTAATTAATTTAAGATAGAAAATTAAAACAATAAAACATAAAAAATATATTTTCTCTACCGTTTATTTTAAAATATTAACAAATTATTTAAATACCACCCAAGAATATATAATTATTCTGTATTTTTATTCTCATTACTTTAACCAAATATTTTTTTTTGATATATCAATTAAAATCTTATATAGATAATAATGTCACCTGAAATTAAAATAATTGAATTATTAATAGATCATGGTAGCATATACACTTTTGTTTTATTTTTTCTATTTAAAAAAATATTAATACGATCCACTTCATTCATCTATATATATAATATAGATAATATCTAAACGATTTTGTTTAATATTATTCTTTTTTATTCCATAATAAAATATAGTTCTAAAACTAATTTTATATATGACGATTAAACCCATCTTTTCTAAAAATACAAATAATATTTATAAATATAATCTTATTTTTTATTTTTATCCCCATTCAAGTAACTTATAATACTTAAAAACATATCATATATCCACCCACGAAACAAGTCAAATTTCTTTATAATAATATTTTTTGATACGAGAAAATCTTATTTCTTGAAAAATATATTTTGTAGGTTCAGATGAACGAATAAAATTTTGGCTGTTCCAGATTCTTACACGAAATACACGTCCTAACTCGAACCCGGGACTTGCTGAATAGATCTTAAACACTTTGTTATCATGCCACACCACTTGAAGACTTTACAACAAGTTTTAAATTCTATAAATTGAATTCAAATAAAATATTATGACTGAATTCAATTGCTATAGAGAATTGTTTTCAAGCTATTAAATCCAACTCAACCCATAACCTGGTTAAAGATTCGAGTTATGAATTAAAAGAGTTAAATTAAAATGATAAGATTCGAATTATGAATTAAAAGAGTTAAATAAATTGATTTATATCTATCTATCTATCTATCTATATATATATATATATAAATAAAATTATTTTTTTAAATTGTTATTTTTTAAATTAAATTAAATTTTGATGATTGAGTCACTTGATTTAACCTCATAACCATTTTCGAGGTGGATTTCTTTAGCTAGGTTAAAATTAATAACACTTATTAGCATTATGATTTATTAAAATTAAAAAAAAAGGATAATTGATTTATTAAAAAAAACCCCTTTTCTCTTTCATATAATAAATAACCTCCTTGCCTACCTATTTCTACACATTCTTTTCTTCCCAACAGGAGCATAAAAAATCAATCAACTCTTCTTCTAGATTATCTCTCGCTTCCCTCTCCTCCATGGCTCCGTCGGAATTCCTTCTTTCCCTGTCAATCCTCCTCTGCTTCCTCTCCTTCTCTTCCTCAGCAAGACCCTGCAAGACCCTTTTCATCTCCTCGTATTCTTTCTCCTTGAAACCCGTTAACCCTAACCCTAACAACCCATCTTCTGGGTTCGTAATCGTAACCGAGATCCATGAAGACTCAATCCCCGCCTCCTCCTTGGCACTCATCAAACGCAGATTCGTCCCGTTCGTTCCTAGCAATGAAAATACCAACAAGGGTTTTCAAGAAACCACTCGCCGCGACGAGGTGGGCTCGGTTTGGGATGGATTTGGGAGTTATGATTTGAGCTCGTTGCGTGATCGTACTAAGGATATTCTTAGCGTGGTTGTTGCTTTGCTTTTTGGTGTCGGTTGTGGTGCACTTACAGCAGCTACAATGTATCTGGTGTGGTCTTTGTTTTCTCCATCGCAGCCGCGGTATGATGATTATTTTGATGGGGAGTTTAGTGATGATGATGAGGAGGATTTGAAGAAAATTGGGTATGTCAAGATTCCTGAGGCAGAGCAAGTTAAAGGCGGTTCGGTATGAGGGAGGATGGTGATTTCTTGATTCGGCTCTGCGTATATAGTAATCAAGAAAGTAGTAAATTTGATGTTTATCAAGTGCTTAATTCTATCTATGATTATGTTATTGTCGTGGATTATTGTTATTGAAGAACAGATGATGATTGTGATGTCTTTAAGGTTTATGTTCCTGTTGTTGCCGAAAGGTTGTGACTTTTATTTTTATATAATATCAGTTGACTTTGGCGCATTAATTGTGTGTTTTCTGTTTTGATTTTGATGGAATGTGGCTTGGTTTTTAGGTTTGTAGAGGGAAATTTGATGAATTTTAGGTTCCCGCAGTCATTGCTGTGGTGCATGATTTATTTGGCTAATGTGTTTATGCAAGTTGATTGTTTTGTAGCTTTCATGTTAAGATGGAAATGGAATTGATAGGATCGATTACTGATAGAATACAAGAAAACTTAATCTAGTAAACTACTTAGTTGAGCATTGCAGGGTGGTGAAATAGGCAATGTAGCTTTTGATCATCGCGACTGCCATTCCTGCAGAAGCTTTACACAGTCAATGGCTGAACTTTTAGGTTTTTCATGTATACTAATATGCTTTTATCATCCGAAAGCTTAAAGATGGGAATTGTTTTAGGTGTTACTGGTGGAGCTGGTCCCTTCTCATTAGGGACACTACTGAAAAGTATGTAACAGAGGAGTCCTGAGAGCCAGAGACTGCCGCATATTTCTGTGTTTATTTGAAGATGCTTTGTGGGCAATGTTTTGTTTCATTCACTTGTGCTTCATTTTCTTAGTTGACTGGCGTTTGGCAATGCCACATATCAATTGCACTCATTGATTTGGTTAAAGGTGCTGGATCAATCTAAGAGAGCATCGAAATCAGAGCTGCTTCATTTTCTTTATAATCATCTTGCATAAATAATTGTCTCAAATCTTGCCAAGATGGAATTAAAGACGTACGAATGAGTTCTAAAATCTAGAAACTCAAATCACATTTCTCTAGCACTTATAAAATGATCACTCGCAACCAGTTGGGAAAGATGCTACTGAGATAACAGTTTAGGATGCTTGTGCAGCTGAACCTATGGGGTGGGACCGTTTTCAGATATTTGATCATTGTATCTGGAAATAGAATGCAAGACATTAGTGAAGCTGACATATTCAAGACAGTTCAGAAATTGTTGAAGCTGACATATTCAAGACAGTTCAGAAATTGTTGAAAGTGTGTCCTTCAAGCTGCAGAAGATCTCACTGATTCAATGAAGATTTCAATTTTGAATTTCGGAATAAAATTCTAGATGTTATCCGAATAATTGTTATGCTAAGTTTTTGAATTTGAAAGACTTTGTTTCAAATGAGAACTCTATCTCTATTTAAAGAACATTTGAATAAAAGAAATTACCTCTTCCTCCTCAATTATCGAGTTCTCTCTCTTCAACGGTAGCTATCCCCTGCTAAATCAGCAATAAACCCTAATCATCCTCAGCGAAATCAATAAACAAAAACCAACAGAAATACTGCCTTGAGAGACTCTACATACCCGATCCTTGCGTGAACAATCTTGATCCTCGTAACTTCACCATCACGAATACATAGGCTGTATCAAAGCAGCAGCTCGAGGAAAATAGAGTCGCCAGAGTCGCCATATGAGCTTGGCTTATTAAGCTTCCAACTTCCTAACATGGCGTCTTAAGGCTGCTGCAGGTTCCCACTGAGCTATCTCTTTGGAGCAAATATGTAAGCTCGCAATTACTCTGTCTACCTAATTGAACACTGGAGTTCTGTCCTGCTCGAACCCTACTTTCTATCCTCTTCTCTAGCAATTATGCCTTTGTTTTCAATTTGATTCGTGAATTCAAAAAAAGTTTTATATGGATACTCAATTCTTTTTGTTTCAAATAAAACTTAAATTCTTAAGCAGGATATTCAAATCTTTATCTAATATATTGGAAGTTTGTCTGCTCATATTATTTCATAAGACATTAAAGTTGCGGTGTTTTTGCAATAATTGTTTGAAATACTCGCGAGTTTCAAGGTCTTTTTTATCGATCCCAATAAGTAAACATTTGTCCTAATTGTTTAAAATTTTATTAGAAATAATTCCTCAATAAAAATTATTTAATATAAATAGAAACATGATATGATTGCTTGGTGCACGTAGAGTACATGGTGATGTCCAGTTGGGTGAAGAAATGCTTCATCGCATGGCGCAGTGGTGTCTTAAACATGGTGGTGTTCATGTTCTTTCAAACATGTATGCCTCTGCTGACAAATGGGAGCAGGCTGTCTCAAAGATAAAGGAAATAGGTTCTATCACAAGTCTAAAATGTTTACTTTTTATTCATCCATGTTTTTTTATAGATGAAAACATTATTACAATCTTATATATACATTTATATGAAGTAGAAAACCCTACTACTGATAATAACCAGGGAAAACCATTCATTTCAAAAAGAAAAACAAAGAAAATAAGTTCCAGCGTCAAGTTTCACCCCAGATTTTAGAAATCAACGGGTCAGCGTGCAGACAACACAGAGAAAGAAGCAGTGGCATTGGATGAAGAGGAAGCAGTAGAAGTTGACTTGTCTCCAGGGACCCTTTCAAAATATTCAACAAAGGGAGATCTATATGGTTGCGTGTGCTCCCGTGAATCCCTACTTTTGAACAAAACAACTACCTCGGACATTGCTGGCCTTGAAGTTGGTGATGACTGGGTGCACATTAAGGCAATCTCAATGATTTTCTTAGCATGCTCCGCTTCGTACTCACTGGGATCTAAGGTTTCATCCACCAATTCAATG
Source organism: Salix dunnii (assembly GCA_015731905.1). Classification (NCBI taxonomy): domain Eukaryota; kingdom Viridiplantae; phylum Streptophyta; class Magnoliopsida; order Malpighiales; family Salicaceae; genus Salix; species Salix dunnii. The sequence continues at coordinate 14,932,804 of CM027675.1, read as the reverse complement.
TGCCTGCCATCCTCATATAGCTTCCATGCCTGTTGAGCATGATGCAAACAGAGAAACAAGACTCAAATGACAGCATAATAAACAATGTCTTAGTTAGGGTTCTAGCCTTCCGGGACTCGCCTTTTTGAGGAGGTATTCAGCACCAGGATCGGCTATCATCTCACTGCTCTTCTTGCCGCTTACGATTTCAAGGACAACGATACCGAAGCTGTATGTGTCAACTTTTTCCGATAACTGTCCATGGAGAGCATACTCAGGTGCTGTATATCCCCTGAATCCACCATCATTGATTCAGAATTTATGTCAGATTGATAAGTAATTGTTTTCCTTAACAAAATGTACGAAAACCTAATCTGTTAACACCTTAACTGATTTAGGTTCCATTTGCATGGATTATAGCTATGTTCAGATCCACCATCATGTTTACTTTAGTTTCACCGATGTTAAAGAATAATATAAATCTTATCTTCAAGTTTTATATAAAATCTTAAATTTCATCTAAAAACTTGATGACCAAATAATTTTGAGTTTGAATCTCATCATTTCAAGATAGTGTGACCAGTGCAAATTTTTTAGATGAGATGTTCATTCACAACCATACAATAAAATATAACAGAAATCTAGTAGAAAAATGGTGGAAAGCTGTTATGAGACTTAAAACTATTCTATATAGTGCTGCAATTGCTCATCTTTCTGAATGGAAGTTTACTTTGCAAGACATAAGGGATAGATACCAAAGAGATAGAAATATGTTTCCTTGAAGAGACATAGAAGATATAAAATAAATCTGTATTTAGGATAATTTTAAAGCAAATTTCTGTACTTTAAAAATAGAAAATACACAGACATGAATATCAAAACAATTTCAGGGGCCATTTTAATTTAAACAGTTTACTGTTACTTACAATGTTCCGGCAAATTTGGTGCTAAGGTGGCTCTGATTTTCAGGTAGAAGCCTTGCCAACCCAAAATCTGCTATCTTGGGTTGGAAATCGTCATCCAAGAGAATGTTGCTGGATTTTATATCTCGATGAATGATGCACACATGGAATTGCTCGTGCAGATAGGCGAGCCCTTGAGCGGTGCCGAGGATTATATCAAATCGTTGCTTCCATCTGAGGGATCCTCGTTTTTCACCTGCTCCCAGGTGAAGATTCAGGTGAATTTTCAGTATTGAAAAAGATTTGTAACTATTATGAAGTGGCATCATAACCTATTTACGTTACCGAATAAGAATCTATCAAGGCTGCTGTTTGCCATGTATTCATAGACAAGAAGTAGCTCTGGTCCTTTGTTACAACAGCCGAGTAGACGGATAAGATTCCGGTGATGAACATTGCTTATAAGTGTGACTTCACTTGCAAAATCTGCTTTGACCCTGTTGGACTGGCCTAGAGCTAGTTTCTTTACTGCAACCACTTTCCCATTCTTCAAAGTACCCTGTTAAATTGACAAAGGATTTATTAACAATGGAATAGTGAAGCAGAGGGTAGAACTAATATGAGCGTTTTCCTTAAAGGAAAAAGCTGTCATGGTAGATGTGATAGCTATATGTTACAGAATATTTGCAGTCTCTTCAATTTCACCTTGTATACATCACCAAAACCTCCTTCTCCTAGCTTGTTTGCTTCTTTGAAATTTTTCGTTGCCGATTTCAAGTCCTTATAACTGTATATGGTGGCACCTCGCAACTCGGTTGCATCTAATATATTACCTGCTACAATATTAGGAGTTAGAATTTCACTTAGCAATAGAACATGAAAAGTGAAGAACGTGGCCATGGGATTCACTTTACCTCTAGGAGCTGCCTTCCGCTTCTTAGATAGTTTAAACCAAACAAACAATCCAACAAGAAGCAAAACAAGGGCTGCACCTCCAGCTGCACCCCCGATAATAGCCCTTTTTTTGGAGCTTGATGAACTTTCTGCAAGAAAACAAAATGTTTGATTAGCATACAGGACTTGACACAGCCAGTCAAAAGCATTAATTTTTTGTTTCAGTATCATATGCTGGATTTAGACGTCTATCTGCACGAAATGTGCTCAAATGAACGTAATTCCGTAGATGATCAAGATGTCACAGTTGCTTCAATTTGCAAATGTCCATGGCATTTTTCTAAGTCACAGAAAACATAACTTAATTGGCTCAAAGACCTCATGAAATAGACAAAAAAGCAAATGGAGACTCTGTGTTGGTAGAGAGGAAATCTCACTGGTTTTCAAGAAAGGCAGGAGATTGATGGTTTGGTTATCAGCAAAGAAGGGTTTGTCCGAGTATCTCATAAAGCATCCTGAATCAAGTGCCCTACCATCCGCGTTTGGAGGACACTTCTGTATGTTTTTATAGGCAACTTCCATACAAGCTTGGCAACCAACCGAATCAATAGTTTGCACACATTGTGCAATGCCATACACCGATAGGTTTGAACCTGCCACTTCCCTCTTGCTAGCAGCAAAGAAACCATTTATCCTTGGTGTCGCCACTTGAAGATCACGTAATAGGCCTGCCACAGTTGTGTTAAAAGTAGTATCTGGTGATGATGTAGTTTGATTACCGCAATACTCGCGATTGGCATCCCGTGTAGTCTCCCCATAGAAATCGCTCCTCTCATACCTCAACAAAGCAGAGAACATAAAGTTTAGTAACAGGTTAGCCAGTTGCCAGTTTTCCAGGGTGTCTCAATACCCTTGGTTCCTGAATTATTTGCAGAATCTTGAAGCAATAGAACCATAAACCAGCAGGTTATTGATGAAAAAAACTTTCCAGGAGAAACTGACAATTCGTGGCAAACTATTCGACCATCTAGAAATTTAGATGCTGTCCACTGACAGAAGAGACTGATTGATAGTTTAACACCATTTGTGGTCATAATTTTGCTAGAATTTATCACCTTCGGCAAAAAACATGTGAACTCATAAGTATGGTTTCTCTGTCAGAAAATGTCCTCTTACTAGAAACTGTCCTAAGATCGTTTTCAATTTCAAGAACACGGGAAATTCCTTAAATATGATTAAATGCTATAACCTGTTAAACCTTAACAAAAAACGATTTACCTCGTCTTAACTTAATTTTCAGGATCAAGGGAAATACCTGAGGAAACATCCATCATAGACAACACGAGCACCATTAGCCACAGAGCAGTTGCGAATCTGCGTAGAAGCGGCAGAAAAACAAGCAATGCAATCAGCTGCAGACATATAATCTCTGCACTGAAACATGGCATAAACTGAGTCCGAACCACTCAAACTTTGCTTGGTTGCAAAGTGTTTGCTGCTGTTCATCAAGTCTGTCCTGACTAACCCGAAGGTTATGTTCAGGTTGCTATTGAAATTCGACACGCTGCTAACATTATAATTGCTGCAACCTTGGCTTAGCATATTGATTCCTGGATCTGATACGCCCACTTTCAGCATAAAACACCATGTAATTACTGCTACTGCATCAAACATGCAATTCCTAGCCTCCATCTTTGTGTTCATTAATCAACTGACAAAATCAATAACAATTAGGCTGGAAACAATAGCCTCCTACTCAGAATTTTCTGTGATATATTTCATTATCTGTCCAATATTAATTGAAACGTGGAAGCCTAACCGACCCCACGTGAAAGCGAGTCATACAGAGACCATGTGTTCATGAACAACCACCACCCGAGTAGATTTTTAAAACAGTGTCCTAAAATAACTCATTGAGAGATTTTTTTTTTATATATATATAAATATATATAATAACAGGGAGACTTAAACATCACTAATTGACTTGAACACATCACTATCCCTTCTCTAATTGTCGTGATATATCAAATATCTTGTTCTTGTTTCATTTTTTTTTTTCAAGGCTCGTAGTTTTCTCATCCGAACTGTGTGCATGGAGACTAGATTCTATTCCAATTTGAAGCAAGACAAGTCATTCAAGTCCAGATTTTTTTTATTACAAAGAATTTTGGAATTTTAATATAAAAATATAACATGAAGAGTAAACTAATTGATATATGGTGATGAACACGTCATGGTATGACCTGCAACCAATAGAGTGGCAAGACAGAGACCGTTTATGCGTTCAGCAATAAGGACCCCCTTGCAGCTGCTGGTAGATGTGTACAAACTCTCCTTCCTACTTTTCTTTTACAATATAGCTTCTAGAAATAATTTTTCAAAATTATTGTAAAATATTAAAAAAAAAAAAACATTAATTTTAATCAGATAGATATCTCTACTAGAATCGCTTCCGAGATCTGAAGTAAAAAAAACAAGTAAAAGAACAAACTCAGTTAATGATACAATCGATAATAAGCAACTGAAGCAAATTACAAAGAAGACATAAAATCTCAGAAAAGGAATATCAGCAACAGCAACTCTGATTTTTATTTTAATTATTATTGAGTATTTTATTTAATATAAATGTTTTTTGAAGAGGTTTACAGCTTAAATAGGCCTATTACTAATCTTTACAGGGTAGAAATGTCAAATTTCCTAGAAATGGGAGCTCGGCACAATGAGGTAGACATGCGGGGACTTTTCTTCTTCTTCTTCAGGAATCATAAATGGGGATGGGGGACTGCTCCATCTCCATCAATCTCTAAACTCGACTCCATGGTGATAATATCAGCTTTTTTGCTGATACCACTGCATGAACCATGGTCAAATGGCAGGAAACGCAAAACTACTCAGATTTCACTACATTCCCTAAACAAATACAGTAAAATTCTATATTTATATGTAAAAACAGTATAGATAATTGCATTATGCAGTATCTTTTAACTATTTTATTGTGTGTCTGTCTGTGTAAATTCGTCGACGGAGAATTTCTAAACTTGCTCCAATCCAAAAAAAAAGAAAAAAATATTTTCGCAACCCTTTTTTGGCTACTTTGCAATGGTTCTTGGCTCCCTATATTTTCCTCCCAGTTGCATATCAACACGACTTGAAGAACGTCAAGTTAATTTAAGAAGACAGAGAAATACCATGTCCAGCATGAATGACCTTGCAATAATGCACAACTGTCTAACAACGATGTTTATGAAGAATATTTTCCACGCTTGTGTTTTTTTAAGGTCAACAAGCCGCCAGAAAATGTTAGGTGACATTCTATATAGGCAACTAGTTTAACAAAACAGAGGTGGAAGGTGAGATTAGAACATCAAGAGAACATGCGTGTGTGTGTGTCGTAGGCGGCGGAGGGGTCAAAGTTCTACCTCTTGATTTTTTTTTCATGGGTGGTCGGGGGTGGTTCACATGAGAGGCCAAAGCAGGAGGAACACAACAAACTATTCAAGGTTAATATTTTCCTTTTCTTTTATTGTAATGATCAAATATGAACATGAGTGTTTAGACGTATATTAATATTAATTAATTTAAAAAATTCATTTGCAACCGATCAGTTTAAAGACTGACTGAGATGGGGGCATGTCCCCATCCCATCTGCACTGCCTCCATTCCACTCCCATTCATGCTTCATTTACATAATAATAGCAAAAAAATTAAATTAAATAAAAAAATATATTTTCTTGAAGAAAACCTCTTGAATCATTTTCTCTAAAATTGATCTCGTTTTCCTCTTTTAGAGTATGACATAAAAAATGACAATATAGACTGATTCCAGGAAAAAGAAACACTTAGAATTGACTTTTGAATAAATCCATACAGCAATCTTTGAGAAGTTCATCATCCATATGTTAACTGCTTTTAACGATTAGTCTTATGTCAGTTTAGGATAAAGTTTAGTCTTCTTACACAAAATTTGGCTGAGAAAACCACTAACCTTAAATAAAAATAAGAAAAAAAATGGAATGTCACAACAATTACTTTGGTAGATGGTGATGTTTTTAAGTCAACTTTTCAAGTTTCCCTCAAAAAAACCCTCAAAGAATTATTTTAAGACAGCCTAGGCTACAAAATTAACAGCTTTGGTGTCAAAAATATTCTAAACCAGGCTGCTTGATCCGCCCATGGAGTTCTTATTCCTGAACACATAGGCTTCCACATGTTAATTAATGGTGGATAGATACTGAGAAATATCACAGGAAATTCTGTGTAGGAGGCTATTGTTTTCGGTCATTTCATATTGAAGTATCTCTGTTAGAAAAGATGTTTAGGACTGTTCAATGTGGACTGCTGATTTGGAGTAGCAAACATTGTTAGTGGTTTGAAACATTCAAACCTGTTCCTATTTCTTTGTTTTTAGTTATTTCTTTTGTTTTTCATTAATGTGATCATGGCGAAATTTTAGGACTATGGTTTTAGTGGGTTGTCATTATTCAAGCTATAAATTGAACTTTTTTTTTTTTTTTTGAATTCAAGGAAATCCCATCCCCCTGATAAACATGTTTTGTGGGGCCAAGTGAGAAAGTAAAAACCCAACTGTCCCAGGCTCTTAAAAAAAATATATATCTTGACTCAAACTCGAAACCTGCTATACAGATCTTAAACTCTTTGTCACCACGACACATCCCTTGCGGACACTATAAATTGTAATACTTCATACGTTAATATATATTCAAGTCTTTAGCTTCAAAATATATTGCTCTCAATCTCTATTTGTCTTAACTGTTGTAATACTTTGTTTCTTCTTTCGTTATCTTAAACAACTCCAATCTTATTTGATACTAATTTTGTCATGTAGAAAGGCAAAGTCAATTAATGAAAACAAAGATGGAGGCTAGGAATTGCACGTTAAATGCAGTGGTAGTAATTTCATGGTGTTTTATGCTGAAAGTGGGAGTATCAGACCCAGGAATCAATATGCACCAAAGCCGAGGTTGCAGCAATTATAATGTTGGCAGCGTGTCGAGTTTCAATAGCAACCTGAACACAACCTTCGGGTTAGTCAGGACAGACTTGATGAACGGCAGCAGACACTTTGCAACCGAGCAAAGTTTGAGCGGTTCGGACCCCATTTATGCCAAGAAATCAATACTAAAACAGCTATCTCTACAGTTTGGTTTATAACACCCAGTCTTGCTATAGCCTACCTACATCAATAACAATCACAATACAGCTAAACTGTGCACCCGCTATTGGCTATGAGAAACCCTGCTCCATTGTTACACTGTCATGATCGTCATCGTCGTCATGAGAAAGAGACTTTAAGTGCTTGTCAATTACAACAGCAAAGCGCACAGGACCTGTCCCCAGCGATTGCAATACAGTTGATTGTGCACGCACTCTTGATTATGAGGGAACTTGTTCCATGGTTATGTTATAGTGCTCATCATCATCAAGAAAAAGAGACTTTAATTGCTTGTCAATTCCAAACAGCAAGAACATGATATCTTCCTCAAGTGCAGAGGACCTATCTCCAGTGACAAATTCACAAACAGTACCATTCACTTCAATTGAACTACAACCTGGCAACTTTCTTATGTTTTTATCTTCCATCTTCTTCCTTATCTTTGAGACATCCTCCCATTTGTCAGCAGAGGCATACATGTTTGAAAGAAGAACATGTACACCACCATGGTCAAGACACCGCTGCACCAAGCTATCGACCATTTCTTCACCCAACTGGACATCACCATGTACTCTACATGCATCTAGCAATGCACCTAATGTATATGAATCTGGCTGCAGTGGCATCTCTCTCACCACCTTCTTTGCTTCTTCTATCTTCCCAGCTCTCCCCAAAAGATCCACCAGACAGCTATAATGCTGGATTTGTGGGTCAATGACATATCTATTAATCATGCTCTCGAATATTCTCAGCCCTTCAGCCACCATACCCATACGGCTACAAGCATTTAGGACACATAAGAATGTGACCTCATTAGGAACAACTCCCTGATCCTGCATCCTGTCAAACAAATCAATGGCAGCTTCGCTCTTATCATGATTAGCTAGACCCGAAATTAAACAAGTAAAAGCATAGACATCCCTATTATCCATCTCATTAAACACGCTACAGGCCATCTCGATACATCCACACTTTGCATACATATCAATTAGCGCAGTGCCAAGCATTCTATCCAGTGAGATACGATGCCTCTTAACATAAGCATGTATCCACCTTCCTTGATCCAAAGCCCCTAAGAAAGCACACGCCGTAAGAGCACCAACGATGCTAGCATGATTAAGCCTAACGCCAGAAACCTGCATATCATAGAAAACCTCTAGAGCCTCCTTAAAAAACCCAATTTGCACATACCCTGCGATCATGGCACCCCACGAAACCGGATTCTTTTCAGGCATTCTATCAAACAACTCCCTAGCAATCAAAACTTGACCGAACTTTAAATACCCACTAATCAAACAAGTCCAAGTAAAAACATCCCTCTTGGTACTTATATCAAACATTTTCCTGGACAAGTCCATAAACCCACAATTTGCATACAAATGAATCAATCCATTTTGCACAAAATCATAACTTTCCCATCCAAATTTAACAATTTGGCCATGAAAACATAAACCCATTTCCAAATTAAAAACATCAATACAAGCCCTGATAACAAAAGAGAAAGTAAAGTTATTAGGCAAGTAATTACTCTCTAACATGTGCTTATATAGAGAAAAGGCTGTGATGGGCTGATTTTTTTCTACAGAAGCTTGCATCATGGTGTTCCAAATGAAGGTGGACTTGTTTTGAAGGCAAATAAAGAGTCTTTCAGCATAAAAGAGAGAGCTTTTGGCATTGGAATGTGCATAGAGAGAGATGATCTTTGCTGCTGCATATGGATCTTTAAGGGTGGCTGTGACAGTGAGATGGGATTGAATTTGCTTCAACTGTGAGATGGTTAGACCTTTTTGGTCTAAGAGGGAAATGGTTTTCTTGCTTGCCTTCAAATATTTGGAAGCTGACATATCACATGTAGCTTAGAAATGGTGAAGCTAATGGCACTGTCTTAATTGTTTAGTTTGACAGTTAAATTCCACTTTGAGGTCATTAATGAGCTAGGGATCCCTAAACGTTTTGTTCTTTTCTAAAATAGTCCCTATAAAAAACAAATTCGTAACGGAGTCCTCTAACGTTAGAATGTCATTAATGTTGCTATCTGGATGCCAGTTTTCCGATATTTTTTGAAATATACTCTTTTAAATTTTGAAAAATAAAATAAGTAATAAATAAAAATATTCTAATAATTTAAAAGGGTTAAAAAATAAAGTCCTACCAATGAAACCCATAAAAATAATCTCAATTCCTCTTTCTTCTCCATAATAAACATCTTCTCCTAATTTGGTTGAGAGAAAATATTTTTTGGTGGCAAGATCTCTCTGAGTTTTTTCTTCAATTTCTCAATAGAATTCTCATAAAAGGGTATGTTTAAAAAAATTATATTGTTTAAGGTGAAAAATCAAATATATTTTAGATGAAGGGTATTCTTTTTTTCATAAAATGAGAGGCCTTTCTTTTCAGCTAATCTTTGAATAATGATCGTGTGAAGTTATTGTCAATGAGTAATATGTTGTTTGATTGGATTAATTTTCTTTTAAAAAACTATTTCCTCCAATTTTAGCATTGTAGGAGTGTTGTTTCCTATATATTGCAAGAAATTGAGTGTTTACAATACTCAAAGTATATAATAAATGAAAAACATGGCCATAATCTACAACTTCCAACAACCATTGCATCATCTAGATAATTAGGATTTGTAAAGTATTAGCTTAACAAATAGGTATGTTTTCTATATTATTATCTTGAATTTGAATACAATGCAATGTTACGGGAAGAAAAAAACTCCTCATTGATTGAATATTTAGGCCCTGATATTGCATTTCAAAAATATTTAAAAAAATATTTTTTTTACTTTTTAATTTAAATAAATTAGTTTTTATGTTTTTAGATCATTTTCATGTGGTGGCATAAAAATAATTTTTAAAAATAAAAAAAATATCATTTTAATGCATTTCTGAATAAAAAATATTTTCAAAAACAACTTCAACCACACTTTCAAATAGGTATTTAGAACATTAATGACCCCATCAAAGAATTAAAAAGAAGAAGTGAGAATATCTTAATGATTTTGTTTCAATGTTTCACTGTTTTGTTTTGTTTTGTTTTTTAGTATTTTTAAATTATTTTAATGTATTAATATTAATAATGTTTTTTTAAAATATTATTTTATTATATTTCTAAATAAAAATAGCAAACTCAATCTCACTTAAGACTGTAAATACCATTTCGGTTGGTGCTTTGTTTTTTAATTGGAATGAAATATTTCAGTTTTGGAGCGTTTCGGCGCGTTGTTTCGGTGTTGTACTATTTATGTATGTGTGTGTGTGTGATTAAATATATTAATTCAAAAAAATTAGTTCAAATCCAACAATAAAATTATTTAGAATTAGACAATTTAATTTAATTTTAAAAAACACAATAAAATGATTTTTTTAAACAAAATTACGAAGATGTATAATATTATGAGAATGTTATCATCAATCTCGTAAGGTCATTACATTATCTGATTGCTCTGAAATTTTAATATAATATATATAGATATGTCAATTTTAATTGTTTTGATAGTAATGTTGATAATAATTTTAACCGTTATAACAATGATAATAAAAATAACATAAGGATAGATTTTTAATTCATATTTTTATCTTTTTATAGATAGAAAATTAACTACTTATTTTTACTATTTGATTATTACATGTATTTTCACAGTTTATATTTTATTTTTATTTGATTTAAATTGAATTATAAAATGAACTAATCTTAATGCAGTAAATTCAATAATTAAAATATTCGAATCTTCTTTGTTTTTAATGATGATGATAAATTTATACTGGTTATTTTGTTGAAAATTACTAAATAAATAAATTTATATCAATTTTAAATTTATATTTTAATAAAAAACTTGTATTTTGCATAATTTCTGTATAAATTTATTATTTTAACTAAATTTATAATACAATAAAAAATATTAATAATTAATATTTTATATATTAAAAAAAAAATAATGTCTCCCGTGATAAAACGCATGTGTATTGACTTAGAGGGTGTTTGGGAGAGCTGTTGATGTAGCTTTTGAAAGTGTGTTTCGTGCCGAAATACATTAAAATGATGTTTTTTTATTTTTTTAAAATCATTTTTGATATCAGCACATCAAAATGATCTAAAAATACTAACCGTATGTTTTTAAAATTCAAAAAAAAAAAAATAGACCAAAAGCACCCAAAAACGTTTTTGGGTGGCTTCCCAAACACCCCCTTAGTATTCTAGAGTGAGGGTTTAGTATTTGGAAAAAAAATAAAAATTATTTAGCTAAAATAGAAAAGGGAGAAGGGTAATACAGGAATTATACATTGTATCGCGGAAGGAAACCCTTGCCCTCGAGCTAACCCCCATTTCTCCTGCGGTGCTTTCATCATTTTTAGACCTTCTACTCACAGCGGCCTCTCTTTTATCTCTTCAAGAAATTTAACCTCACAAGGCACTACTCGCTGATACTTCACTTCTAAGCTCTTAACAACCTTACTTCTTTCTGTATTTGTTTCATTTCTTTCGATTTTAAACTAGGGTTTAATAGCAAAATGCTTTCAGGGTTTTCTCAAAGAAACTAACTTTGTAGTGAAATATATACAGATGGATAGAGAGAAGCTCATGAAGATGGCTGGTTCTGTTCGAACTGGTGGCAAGGGAACCATGAGAAGGTACTATATTGCTTTAAAATCTTAACATTCAATTTTTAGGTATTTTGGTTGATTTGGTTTGGTACTAGATTTTTGTTTCCGTAAAGATTTAATCTTTTTGTGTTTTTAGAATGTGGGGCTTCATTATTTCTCAAAAAATAATAACGAGTTTTTCTTATTTTGCTTGTTTGTGTTAGTATTGGAGCATTATTTGCATAAAGGTGTTATCTTTTGTGGGTTTTTTAAAATTTGTTCTATTTTTTTGTATTTTTGTGTAGAAAGAAGAAGGCATTGCACAAGCCATCAACAACTGATGACAAGAAGCTGCAAAGTACTTTGAAGAGAATTGGGGTTAATACAATTCCGGCTATTGAAGAAGTGAACATCTTTAAGGATGATTTGGTTATTCAGTTTGTTAATCCTAAAGTTCAAGCCTCTATTGCTGCTAACACTTGGGTTATTTCTGGCACTCCCCAAACCAGAAGTAAGTTTTTATGTTATCTTTACTTGCAGATTTAGTTTTGTTTGTTGATTATTTCAACCGGGTTGGTTTCTATTTTGCAATAGTTCATGCTTTGCTTGGTTTAGTGACAGTTGTACTAGCTTATTTGTACTGGTGTTCTGCTAAGAATTTGACACTGATTTTAGTCAAACGACATGTCATTGTTTCTTTTGATATTGTTGATATGAAGCAGGTGTCTAATCGTGACCTGACTTTGCCACTGTCTTTTGCCAAAGTTTAATTTAAAGTTTTTATACATGTGTGAGCGAGATAGTGAGATGGACAAGAACTAACACGTATTAAATTTGTTGTGGCTGCAGAACTGCAAGATATTCTTCCAGGGATCATTAACCAACTTGGTATGTGGTTTGTTCATGTAGTCTCCACTTCGCATGCCATATCTCTTGCTTTTATATTTAAAAAGTGGGAATCAAGAAGTTTGCAGTGCATAATACTCGTGTTTAAGTATGAGATTTTAGTTTTGCTTGCAAAGCAATTGTGTTTACTTCCTGTACTTGGTCTCTGTGTACGTAGCTTTTTTAAGCATCAGTATCTTTAGCTTCAAACATTGCACTAGTTCATTTCTGCTCAAGTACATTTTTTTTGTCTTCTTATTTAAATGTGCAAAACATTTGGATTAATAACTCAAATTGCTTTTTATTTTTGTTTGCACTGTTTTTATCTGTTTTTTTTCCAAATTGTGCTTGCTTGCTTGCTGGTGTCAAGCGTTTGGATTGATTGTACCAAAAGCAAAAAAAAAAAAAAATCTCTTATTACTTGAATTGTTATAAAAACCTTTCAGATTCTCCTCTCAAGCTTTCTTCAAAATACCTTGAACTTAAATTGCTATGAAAATCTCCATGATGGTGAAGTTTTTTATTTGACACATTGTATAGAGCTGTCAAAGCCTCGAGTTTAAAGTAAAGTTTAGACATGTGAAGCCTTTGATGTTCAAAATGAGTCATCTGAGCCCAAGTCATCAGCTTGTTTTCTTAAAGCCAGCACTGTTTAACCCTGCTAGATTAATGTATTTCTTGAAAGCTCTACATGCTTGCGCTATTGATAAACCTCTGGAAAGGATATATTACTTTTGTAAATTTTTAGTGATGATAAACCATCTCATGCTTTCTTGTCCTTTAATTTCAATTTTCACTCTGTTAAATATCCATGGGCATGTAATATAATAATGTCCTAACGTTCTAATCTGCAATCTTCTGGAAATTTGGTCAATGGCAGTAAAAAAACAGACATGTCTATTTGCTGACAAGGGCACATAAGCACACATATTTAGTGGTGTGTGCTGGTTCCTGTGCTTTTCTTTCACTTTTTATGTTGTGTAGCTTGTTATCTGATTACTCTTCTACAAATCTATCCAATCAAATGAAGGCATTTTCCCTAGTTGTACCTGTAATTTAACTTCAGATCTTCTGAAATGCTCTGCTTATGCCTTGTGATCAATTCTCTAGTTTGCGAGATGTGTCATTGATATTTTTGTGTGCAATTTTCAGGGCCCGATAACTTGGACAACCTTAGGAAGTTAGCAGAACAGTTTCAGAAGGAGATGCCAGCCGGTGAGGCAGGTGCTGCACAAGAAGATGATGATGATGTCCCAGATCTTGTGGCCGGTGAGACCTTTGAAGCCGCTGCTGAAGAGGATCAGAAGTAGTCGGGCTTTAAGTAATCTTTTTTGTTTTGTTTTTTTGTACTGGACCAGCTACCCAGGCTTCTACATAACCCAGCTCTTACCCAAGCGTTTCCCCCTTCCCTTCTCTTTTATGGTCTTTTTACAGCTTTGTATTGTTTCATGAACAGCTTGTGACAGGCAGGAAAACAAATGTTATGAAACCATATGGTGTTGATGTCTAAGATCTTGCCAAGAAATTTTAATTTTGGTCGAAGTTGTGCTTGCCCCTGTATTCCAAATTTACAGGGTTCCCATATGTGATATCTCTTTAGTTTCAAGGGTGATTTAACCAAAGTATTGTTTCCTTGCGACTATAATCTCGGGAAAAAGGGTACTGTACGTTCACAATCTGATTCCATAAAAACCTATGGCATACGTGATGCGTAATTCATATTCCATTCTTGTAATTCCATCGTTTTGCACTCAATTTAGTGGCTATACACTGAGCATGTTACGTGGTCCTTTCTTTCTTTATTATTATTTTTTTATTAACATGGTTACTTAGATATAATGAATTTTAAAGTTGATGATTATATAAGTTTGTGGTTAGCAACTACAAGGTTTGAATTTAAGACTATAAGAAAGCAAATTTTTTAATTCTAAAGTTGTCCTAGTGATAATCTACTCTATGATTTTTTCTTAGTTATATTTGGGGAAAAAAATATTTTTGATATTAATTTATAAAAATAATCTAAAAACATCAAAAATATATAATTTAAAAAAATAATTTTTTTCAAAAATATTTTGAAGATACTTGAATCTTCCGACTGTTAAATACTTCTACTTGAGAAGTATTGAACGAGTTGCCATCATATGCATTTAATGGAATTTTTATACATATAATATATGGTAGTCATACGTAACTTCACAGGCTATACAAGTCACAAGCAAATTCCTTATACATGAAGGGATCTTTCCTGTTTTGGGGAAGAGGAGTTAGATAGCTACCAGGACAATGAACAATCTATATGAACCAAATTACCATATTGTTCATTGATGCAGATTCGAGTGATTCAATCCATTTATTCTTGCCTGAGATAAATTTATGGAAAATTATCGTCTGCTTTCCATGGATGGATATCAGAAATGACCAATCCAAATAACCAAAAATCTTATAGGAATCTTGTTAAAGGAGATAAACTCGTTTAAGGAATAGATCATGACCATTAGTCAACTATATGGCTCAAAGTTCCAGTAATCGGTTAAAGATGGTATCAGCTGTGGCATGACCAATTCATGAAACATCAGTTAACTGATGAATCTACGGTAACGAGTTTGAAAATATTTCTCAAAACAATTTCCTTCAAATATGTTCCAAATAATCAGGTCAGTAACTAAGGATGATGTATCTTTGCTTTTTCACAATATACACTGGTATGCGGTTTGTCACTTTAGATTAAATAATAACCATAAACAGCAAAAACAGTATGATATTTTAATAACAAGAATGCCATGATTGCCCGTACAGGTTTACATACCTAGAACCATTCTGCCACATTCTAATTCTTAAGGCTCGCTAATGAACTTACAAGTATCTAATAATTGATAGAAGTCAATTCTTCAAAATAAGTAGTTAGTCTAAGCAAAAATATGTCGGATTAATAAATAATAACTTGAGAGACATACAAAGAAACAGGGAAAGGTGCACACGTTGGAGGAGATGGGATCTCTTGTATGTTATCCGGGGAGTGAGAAATTGAGACATGCAAAGAAACGGAGAGAGAATGCCATATGGCTTTAAATCACTCGGTTTCCGCAATCAGGTGGCCAGTTCTTAAGCCATGCCACCACTCATCCTTTGCACAGCATTTGGGCCAGAGGATTCTACACCCTGCTCTCCCATTTTTAAAATGTCCTCTGGAGAAAGTATCTTTATATACCAAACATTGTTCACAAATAACCTGCAGATGGGGACAACCACAAAACAAGTATTAGGCTGAAAGCTGGCTGAAATATGATAGTTCTCAAAGAAGCTGAAAAAGGAAACTTGAGTATACTTACTCCCAGGGATCATCTCCAAGGAGAAGCACATCATTCTCCCTGTCGACAAATACAAGCTGCCAGCCTGATCTATGAGGGTTTTCCAATTTCCCCTCAATTCCAAACATCTGAGCCAGTTCTTCTCGCAGCTCATGATAGCTGCTGAACCGGGATATGTCCAATGAGCGCCCAACCGACCCTGATTTGTAGACCTAAAACAAAAATAAGGTTAAATTAATCATTCATCTGAACAACCAGGAGCGGCAATAAGACAAAAGCAAATTACTGGTGGCATGTACCTTGACAAATGTTCGGCTTGGGGTTGGTGGGTCCATTTGTCCTGCATTTGGCAGTAACTCAGAAGAGTCTTGCCCACAACCATACAGAGAATTCTGGAACCCAGAATCCCCTAATGGCATTGAGGAGACATCAGTATCAACTGTTGATGTAGGGTATCTAGGCACCGTGGTAGGTAGTAGGAGTCCAAAGAGAGTAGGATTCTGGGCATCAGAATTACAGTTTTCGGTTTCCATTGAAGGATCTTTCTCAGGGTATGTTCTTGGGTGAGACAGAGAATTAGAAAAGGCATTGGCATCTTGTTGTGCGTACTTTGGGACCCAGGACTGTTGGGGTAACTGCTCAGTTAGTGTGGACTGACTGGCTCTGGTGAAGTCCAAAAGATTACCGCTCCCTTCAGTACACAGAGAACCTAGCATGTTTTGCATTGTAGTAGATACTGTGAACTTTGGGCTTGAGTCCATGTATTCTGTTTTTGAAAATGATGGTGAAGGCAAATTTGACTGTTGTCTCTGGAGTTGATCAGTTTGAATGTGTAGTCCATCATGATAGGCATGCTGGTGTTGTTGAGGCTGATCATCTGGCTGATTGTTGAGTTGCTGCTGTAGGAGGTGACGGGGCAAGCTGTCTGTTGAAATTTGGTTTTGTGGTTGCAGAATATTATGAGAGATGGATTGTTGAATTGCTTGATGTTGCTGCTGCAGCTGCAACAGTGGATTGGGGCTGCTAGACTGTTGGAGGTATTGATAGGGCTGCTGAAGCTGCATAAATTGCTGCCTCAAGGGATCTCCACCTCCTAGATTTTGCATACTAGCTGCCAAGACGGCCTGGTACCGCTGAGTGTGATCATTTCCCAGCATCATTGGATCTAGCCTCTGCTGCATCCAGGGGAGCATATTGGCTTGAAAATTCAGAGATGGAAGACCTTGTTCTCCACTTCCACCCTTTAGCCATATTAAGCCATTACTTGCTTCGTCTCTGCTATCTGAAAATGAAGAGGAGGTTACCGCCCACATGCGGGGGGGCACCACAGAGAGAGGGAGAGAGGAAGAAATTACAAACTGTCGATTTTAAACCCACACAAGACCTTGGAGCGAGTACTATGCTACACAAAATTATCCAATATGAGAAATTTCAGTTCCAATATCCAATTAGAGCTGTTTATACATTAAGTTTAAGAACACTAGATGGGCAATCTACAACTTTAGATTAGCTAAACTTAACACGGAAATTTCAACAAGCTCAACAAAAGCAGGTTATGATTCACACAACTGTGTGCTTGATATGCAGAAAACACTTTCCTTGTCCTTGAGAATCAGCCTTCAAGTAAATTCATTTTTGACAATCATTGATTTTTCCATTCTGAAAAGGATTTCTTTGTAAGTTTTTTCAAGTAGGCTATTTAGAACTCCCAAGCAAAACTAGCAAGCTCTCAAACAAGCAACAAGCATGCACATCACTTTTTCAAGTTCGAGGAATTGTTTTTTGAGAACATCTTAGGAGAGTGTTGAACACATTGACAGAAGAATTGATAGATATGTTTGTCATGAAACCTCTCCTCACAGAAGCAATAGAATGGATTTTCAAATCTGGAAACACATGTTACAACTCTGATCCGGGATGGTGAAAGCACCACAGTTGCATGGGCATAAGCTGGGATCTTTCTTTTATTAATCTATCTCCTTCAAACCACACCTTCCACCACGTGGCATGAGAAGCAGTTTTTTTAGCTCTTTCCTATTTTCAGTTTTATTGTTTAGTTTACCAATCCTTATGTTATTTGGACTCCCTATTAGTCATGTAACTTTTAAAACTAAATCTCTTGTTCCAGCTTTCCTTCGAATATTAGCCATTATATTACCATTTCCTTGTTTTGCTGTTTTATTCTTACACCCCACATCACTCTAGTTGCTCGACTATAGTGCATAAGACATCCACTACAACTCCCAGCTCTAACTACTGCAAGCCACAGTTTGGCCAACACATGTAGATTCATTATCATCAAAGTTTAATAATAACTTTGATGGAGACAAGGGAAAGTATGCTATTCTTTTTTTCCCCTTGCATCTAAAGCCTTTCCAAATATTTTCTAATCTACGAGAAAAGTCAATCTTCTTCCCCTGTTACTCAATTATCAATTCACATCCCCCAAAAGAAGACTTTGTTTTAAGTTCAGGTCCTTGATGTAAACTAAGTCCTACTAACTTTATTAAGGAAAGGCATCAAACAGGTCCTTAAATAAAGAGAATGTACCAAGCAAAGATGAGGACCCAGGATGCCAAGGTCGTTTCAGCCGAAGGGGAAATAATGATGGATACATGGGAAAAGTGGTTAAAGGCTCAATCTCCCACAAAGATACCCTTGGCTGCCTCTCACCTGCTGTTGACTCATCCCAGCCCACCTACATGAAAAGGTTGAGAACAAAGTTAAGAAGAATACAAATAATAAATAAAAAGTGTTTCAAATATTCAAGGTAAAACAGCCAGAAGCTTTGCCTTAAGCTATCTGGCAGGCAAAGTAGAATATCTCGACCATCAAAGAAGCACATTGTATGCATACACGTGGTGCACATACGAGTATACATAAACATATGAAGGAGAGGGGAGTTCTCACCAGAAAACTTTTGACAGTAGGATGTTAGTCTTGCTCAAAGTAAGGTTCTTTTTTTTTCTTCTTCTTTAGATAAGAAGCTCACAGTTAATTATGATGGTTACATATGAATAAAAATGGTCTACATCAGGACTTCCAACAAGATTTGTCAGTATTAAAAACTATTTTAAACCATAAGAGACAACCTATTTTATTTGAAAGGTGTCAACATGCACCACATGCAGCGACCACATGAAGTTTTCACTCTAATGTGAGGCACAAGCTAAATACATAATGAGAAAATAAACAACATTGCAATGTGTGTGCAGCGCCAACTACATGAGAACATGAAAGAATTAGTTATTTAAATTCAGTTCAAAAGAAAAATAAAGATGGATAAATGGGCTCTCTCTTACAGCACTGTTTGTGTGCAAAGACACAAGAGAAGTCCAATACCTGTCAACTGAAAATGAAGTGATGCATTGGGTGACTACATACCATAGCATGAGATGTAATGGCACAAACAGGCCTGTTATTATGGATCCAGAGTCTACACATTAAATCAATTACCTTGACAGATCGCCAATGTGAATTAGGCCAGCGAACAGGATCTAGATCACTTATGCCAGTTATTGTTCCCATGTACCTGGACAAGACAAGCCTTCCACATAAACATAGCTGCACACACGTACATGGCAGTTTGACAAAATAAAATGAGTGATGTAGAGGCAGCAGCTCCTTGGCATCATCATTATGTTGAGGGATACATGGCATGCATTATGACAGCTTTCAGTGGCCTGCTATCAGAACCAATAACTTGCTCATCAGCCCAAATCACACACAAGGCCCATAATTTTGTGGGGAATTTGCATTTCCTACAGTGCCAACTTAGCAAACATTATCTGTACATTGATATTCTTATATTTGTGGTTGCCGTACCTTAAAATACAAGTTGAGTCCTCAAAAGGATGATACTCATGCATGCCATCTAACCCTCAGCATCATGACACAAGAATGCACCTCTAAGTTCATCTGCAGCTAATTAACAAATTGACGAGCAATAGAACATGACAGCTATGTAACTTAATGCCATGCATTGCTGAAGAATACATCAATAATGAGAGAGACTTCCAAGAATACAAGCAATTATATGAGTTTAAAGACCAAAGCGGTGGAATATAAATAATCAACGGCAATAATACCTGCGGACACTTGATTCTTCAGTCTCAAAAAGCATCCGAAAGCGCATTCCAACTGAAACACGTATGTGAAAAACTGCTTTAACATATTTGGATAGAGGTATAACAAACTCTGATGGACTAGCCCTGCAAAAAAAATACATGTCAGATGAAAAACTAAAGCAAGAATAGCAAACTTACAAACATGTTTACCACCTTGGGTTATAGAACACTGTGAAACAGCTATTAGTTGCAGCAGCATGAGCAGCAGCAGCAAGTAGTCCAATGTGCATGCTATCACTAGATAACACCGATGATGGCATTACAGTTTGTGGCCGAGTGGCACGGCGAATTCCCAAAAGAAGCTGGTTTTTCTCATTCCTTAAAGAAGGAAGCAACAAGCTTAGCTGTATTAACTGAGAGTTTTTGGCAAGGAGGTAAGATGATTACATACCAGATAAAAAGAACAGAATCTCCAGCAACAAGTCTTTTGGCACTTACAAACACGCTCCAACCTGTTGTGAGTAGATGCCGTTTGGGCTGTCCTGCAAGATGAGGAAGGAAAAATAAATGTAAGCCAGCACAAAAATCAGCAGTGACATGATAGAAGCACATTCCATGATGCACCACAACATTAGTCATTGGCAGTTATCATACAAAGACAATACAAGAGCAAATGCTAACAACAGGGAAGTGTGGTCTTCTTAGCATTATTATAACTACTCTGGGGTGGCTTGGTGTTGTGGTGGCATTCATGCCACCACACCTACAAAAACAATACACCACCAATTGGAGCAAAGTATCACTTGGATGAATGCTTTGGTCCAATTAGAGGTGCTTTACACCATAGCAATAGTGACTTATAAGCCACTACACAACCAAGCACGTCCTTGGTCCCATTAACACTGGTAGGCTTATGGAGAAAGGATTGGTATATCCAGCTTATCCTCAACACTTCCATTCCTCATTACTTCCCTTGTGCTGGGTTTATAATCCACACAAACAGTCTACTGGTCATGAAGAATAAAGTCCAGTCTCCCATATTAAATGATAGAAATAAACCAAGTATTTTTCCAGCATATTCAATCACTTTTTTTCTGCAGTGACTTATTTAGCAGGTATTGAGATATGACTATAGATTTTCCATGGTTCTTTTATAAGCATGATACATAATGTACAAGGAGAACAGTTTTCAATGCCCTATATAGTTCAGTTGCCCAAACTTTTCTGGTGGCTATTGTCTTTTGAAGCCAGATGGTGATACATTGAGTCAATGAATCGTCCAAACAAATGATGCATTTGACTTGTCCTGCAGAAACAGACATATGTTTAAGTAATTTCTGTCAAGGCAGGTGGTAAACACAGCTGGTGTTAGGAGAAGCAATTCCAAATAAGTTCAGCATCTGGGCACTGGGTTCATTGAAGCTTAGGGTGTGTGCTCCACCATTGAAAAGTAGAGTGTAACATACACAGACGTGTATGCAGGTGCAGGTGCAGGTGCACAAAAGTAACTTCATTGATGCATAAAAAATAATAGAATAGCCATATTAGAGGCATGATAAACTGACTCTTATAGTTGACAAGTGGCTGGTTCATGGCTGTGATTCTGACAGCTCATTTCATGCATATTAACTTAATAAGGGTAACCCCTAACACATACTGCAAACACAACTGGAATTGGAATAGTTCATTACCATGAAAGCTTTTAAGAAATGCTACTCAGTATTCACTTGCTTTTGATTAGTTTCAACCACCATATACTTGGTCCCAAATTGCAGCGCTACTTTTCAATAAAAGTAATTTACAATGCAATTGATTATCAAGTTCCCTATCAATGAAGGAATTTGACTTCTACAGTCACAAATTTCTTCTTGGTTAAGTTGCCTGATAACCCATAGTATATGTATAAAGCCTGTTTGTGCGGTAAAATTATAACACAAATGTAGACAAATTATTACAAAAGAATTAGAAATAAGATTACGAGTAAGAATTATAACTAAAATTGATATTTTCAAAGTCCATGGCATCAAAATGCAGTGCAAGACACAGCCATTCAACAAAGCTATTATAATTATGACACTCGCTGCCATTACACAGTTACTGTAATGGCAGAATGCAGGCAGCCTATTTTCCTACAGCAGGGTTACAGGTTAAAGCATTGGCATCATTGTTGATAATCCCAACAGGCACCAAGTAATTACCATAGAGCATCATTATCCTGATATTCAACCTTAAATACATCCTACTTCAATAAGAAACTTGTCCGATTAATGGACAAAAATTCCATTACTTACCTCTGAAAATATGCCGAAACTTCCATTCAACATCATGAAGATCCCTAGCGATAAGTTCCTGAGCTGGCGGCTGCTGGGTGAAATCCTACATGACAGAGAAATAGACACAATAAAAGAACAGTTGGTAGCATTTCCTAAATATCTGAGGTGATACAAGCCACTTCAAGAGATTACCAGAGGAGGAAAGACTTTCTCAGCAGCACGACGAGGAACAGAGAATCCTCCGTGTGTGCTTGTATCACTTGCAGTCAATGTCTTGCAAAAATAATTTGTTGGCTGCTTGCTTGGCATTCCCAAGTCCATGGGAAGAAAAGCTTCCTTTTGCTCTTGCTTTATGTTCAATGATAGCAAAAGGTGATTAGGGAATAACTAAATATACACAACCAACAAATATTCTTATGCTAAAAAGCAATTTAATAAACAAATGAGCTTGAGATTGAATTTTAATCAGTTATTACCGGTGTCAAAGGCTGTAATGTCATCTGAGCATAAACTTCGTCTGTTTCAACATCTGCCTGCAATTTTGAACACACTTATTGCTTAGCATTTCAGATGGCCTTGGCATAATCATAGCTGAATATTTAGGAAAAACAGAAGGCCCTTGGAGGTAGGGGAAATGATGGAACTTTTATTGATTAAATTAAGCAAATAGAACCCACATGCATAGTGACATTGTGGAGCTGGCATATCAACTGGGCCGGCAAGCTGGGATAATTCGGTATGTGTGCATCAACTTCTTTGTTAGTAGTTGCAGCTACCTACAAAAAGTTCATTCCTTTTCAATCCCCCCCCACATTGTGCGTATATAGCAAACAACAAATAGAAAAGCATTACTTTTGGAACTAGAATTCAGAATCATAATAAAGATGGACAACGAGAAAAAGAAGAACACCTGCTCACTATGACCCTGGGGGATATAGACCACTCTGCTCCCCACAGTTGGTAGGGACACCAGTGGTCCAGCACAAGCATGCCACAACTCTGAATTCAAACATTTCTTCTCCCCTGTCATCACAACAATCATAACGATTACACACACAATATAGTAAGCAAATCAGTCCCTTTAAAATTCAATCATAAATTTTCAAGGATAAATGTGAAGACATTGAAACACCAGACAAGAACCTGAAATTACACAAATAGTAATTATATGAAGTAAAATGAAGATTAATGAGATAGATACCTTCTTGACCCGCTTGCTGACCACCCAACCCTGATGCTGAAAGCTTCATATCACGCCTTTTTAAAATTTTAATAAATAAATACACTTATCTACAACAAAATATAGTAATTAATACTGCTAAATACAGATAGTCCGACTAATTAATTACTATATAAAGCCTTCACTAACAGCTGCCATACTACTAATAATAATAATCAACTTCCAATCCTGCAAAAACACCCCACTGCTTCTCTTCTCACTATCACTAACCCCACCTTTCCTTCCTCTCATTTCCTCCCCTCCAAAACCCTAACCAGAAACCCCCCAAAAAAACAAAGTTAACAAAGTTGAGAATCAAACCAACCCCAAATCCATTTAGATCCTCCCGTTCACTTTCTTGAAGAAAAGATCAAAACTTTCATGGTATTTCAGCAACTTCATGACACAAATCAAGACCCCAGAAAAGAAAGAAGCTTTCCCTATCACCTGAGTTTCAGGAATATGAAAATGACCTTACTAAAGTGGGTTTTGGCTTCAAAGCTCAAGTCACTCAAGCTATTTAACTTACAGTACTGTTTACAGGGAGAAAAGGGTAGAAAATGCAGTGAGTGAGGTCAGTGTCATCCGCCTTATAAGAGGACCCGACAAAGCTGGACCTGAGGACAGTAGAGAGAGAAAGATGGAGATACTTGTAAGAGAAAGAGGGAGTGAGCTAGATCTTGACCGTTAATGTGCCCGTTCAAGGAAGATCTAAGCCATTGATCTTTTTTTGTGAATGATATGACAGCAGGCATGTGCCCCCATCCTTCAGTGGTCCTTGTCAGAAGGTACGGGCTATGTTAAAAGAAAGGGGAAATTTTCTTTTTAGTTTTTTTCCAAAATAAATTAAATATTAAATGATTCAACCCATGGGAATGATATACAGAGAGTGGTGTTGAGTTGGGGAGAGGGACCCAACTCTCATGCAATAATTCAATTTTCTTACTAGTTTTTGGGTCAATGATCTTTACTTTCTCGACCCTTTTACGATGACGAGAGAAATGGTAGGCATGGGTGGTATTTGTGGCAACATCACGTTTTTTGCTGTGTTTGGTGATGCATATGATACAATCGTGACCATATGGTTTTAACCAGCCCTGTCCTAGAGCCCGCCCCCCTCTTTGGTTGTCAGAACTTTTAGCAGCACCGGAGCCAGAATACTTGAATGCTGACTGGTTTTGCACCATGGAAATCTTGCTAGAAAGTCTAGCACGCATACCAATACCATTCCATGTCTAGCTGATATGCAAATTCTGACAGAAATAATTGGAATTCAAAGCATTTATTCGTGGCTGGGAAATATAATTTGTTGCCATAACCCATAAATGACCAAAGCTATTTCACACCTCCTTTTCCCTGTACAGTGAAGTCATAAGAGCCACAACTAATAACCTGCCTATCTCGAACCCGCTCGCATCAAGAGTTTGCTTGTTTTTTTTATCATCGCAAATATTTTTATCATAAATATTTTGATAATTTTATCACAAATATAAATTATATATTTTGATAATTTTAAAAGATAAAAATTAAATTTTTTCAAGCAAAAAAACATTTTAAAAAAAATATTATCACAGTCAAAATTATCAAAATCACTTGTTTGACGCGATACAGAATTATTGCAAACCTTGTAACATATAAATATAAATCTCAAGTTGAGATTGAGAAGACCTAGAAGCAAGAACTAGTCCTATTTGGGAAAAAAGAAAGTAATTACCATACCAAAGATTAGTTGAGGAAACCATTATTATAAAATCGGATTGATTCATTCTGATTTTACTATATTAAAACTAATTTTAACAAGATTTGATTTTTTTTTTCCTGATTTTACCCGTTTTATATATTTGACTGGTAAAATCATATGATTTTTCAAGTCAAAACTCGATTTTAGCAATATTAATCACAATACCAAGCTAGCTTTTCATATAGAAGTTAAATGGATAAATGTGATTAATATAGCTAGTTGATATGTGATCTAGCTATTCCGATAAAAAAAATCGACTTATTTTTTTATTTTAAAAAAATATCTTTTAATTTTTCTATAAGAAAAATAATCTTAGAACAACATGTTTTTTAATCAACTTGAATTAATCATACTTAACTTTCACAGCATATAAAATGAGTGGTGTTTAATAGCTTTGACTATTATACATACAAGTTAATCACAAACCCGATGCAAAAATATTATTAAGCTACACACACACACACCCATGTATTAAGAATTATTACATATTAATAACTTTAGTATCATGCAGGATCTTCAAGCAATTAGGGTGAGTGTGTGAGCTAATTGAATTGGATTTCAATGCCAAGAACATAAAATCGTCTTATTTTTACGGTGCATGCAGCCCTAAATGATTTTCCTTTTCAAATTTACATAATAATAAGAAGAAGTTGTTGGTGTTTGCACAGGAGGGAGCATAGATGTGGCAATGGCAATCTCTGGTGTGGTTTTATTTCAGGCTTTAGGGCACAACTTGCCCTTTACTTCAATCATTGCTGCTTGGATGCTTAAATTCGGTTCACAGTACGTGCAGAGAGACTGTTCATGTAAACCCTAATTTCTTTTTGCATCAGGACATCCATGGAGGGATCTTGCTAAAACCCATGATTATGTGATGCCAAAGCTTGATCCACAACAGTTCTATGAACCCTAATAGGCCGGCAAAAGGGGCAAGTAATTGAAACATTGACCATGTAAAATTCGAAAATTTTAAGAGTCTCACGTTCAACCTTTCGGGCAAAAGAAGAAGAAAAGAAAAAAGGAGACTCAGGCTACCTGCCAAGTTTTTGGTGGTGTTATTTATGGTAGGGCAGCCATTAGCTTTTTTGAAAACAATTGGTAGTGATTGGTTGAAAACACGTTGCAAAACAAATGCCATCAAAAAACGATCTTGAAAAAAAAATAATTTTTTTTAATGGACTGATATTAAAAATAATTTTTAAAAAATTAAAAATATCATTTTAATACTTTTTAAAACAAAAAATATTTTAAAAAATAGTTTCAATTATACTCTCAATTATACAAAAAAAAAAAACAGGTAGAAAACTCGATACAAAGCTTGACTCGTTGATGAAAACACTAAACATTTTGTGACTGTTTGGGAGTATAATTGCGGTTGTTTTTGAAAATATATTTCATTTATAAATACATCAAAATAATTTTTTTATTTAAAAAAAAAATGATATCAGCACATCAAAATAATATAAAAATACCAAAAAAATTAATTTAAAATAAAAAATAAAAATAATTAAATTTTTTTTTTTCATAATCATTCCCAAATCTTGAAATCGAATATGTATAAAAATAATAAAAATATAAATAGAAAGTGGTGTTAAAAATAAAAATAAAATAAAATAATTAAAATTTAAATCGAAATTACAAATGAATACTCACGAGTTTTGAAATGTTATGATTTTTGTATTAAGAAAATAAAGATGCCATTTTATATGACCTCGATCATGGATAATTAAAAGAGTAGGAGAAAAACCCAAGAAGATGCCCTGCAATAATTGTGATTCCTCGTAGCTACAGCAATCAATATAAGTTTCTCCACGCATCATCATTATATGGGAGTTGCTTTCCAATCTTGAATCTCCATTGCTATTCTCAACACTTCATTTGAACTTAAATTTGGAATTTTCAATTAAAGTTCTTTTTTTATCTATATATATTTTGGATAAGAATATCCTCGACACATGCTTAATCCAATCTTTATTCTTCTTCGGTGTTAAATTAAAATATAATTGTATTTATTTTTAAAAATATTTTTCTTTCATAAATACATTAAAATGATATTTTTTTATTTTTTAAAATTTATTTTTGACATCAATATATGAAAATATTATAAAAATACTAATTTTTTAATTTAAAAAAAATATTTTTTTTTTTCAAAAATATTTTTGAAACACAAAACGAGATCTTAATATATCTATAAAAATTAAAAAAACCGATCACAATTAAGTTGATAATATATATATAAAAAATTATTATCAAAATTACAATCATAAATATTATAAACTACTAGAACTAGAACTAGAACAGAAAAATTATTTTTGTCCCACTAAACATGCCAATTTATATGTAATTAATTAGATTTCCTTTTCATAGAGCAGTTAAAAACAATATCCAGGACTCAAACTTGCTCTCGAGCCAAGATGGAGAATAATGCAGGAAATCAAAATGTAGAGAATGAGAGAGCTAGCTAGGGTTTTCAGAAAACCCTAGGAAAGAGAAATTAGGGTTTCAGTCGATTAAAACCCATGATTATGGGATGCCAAAGCTTGATCCACAACAGTTGTGTGGAGTCCTAAAGGGCCGGCAAACGAGTAATAAAAACGTTGACCATATAAATTCGAATCAAACATTCATTTACGAGATTCTCGCATTCAATACTCTCGAGAGGAAACCAGTTTTGGGCTCCCTGCCATGTTTATGGTGGTCGGCAGCAATTATGTTTTTTTTTTTTTAATTATTATTATTATTATTATTAATATAAATATCCAGACCCGTTTATGTTTATCTCGATTAATTTCATATATTTTAAAATTAATAATTATATAAAATTTTAATATCTATTATATTAGCGATTACAAAGAAAACAAACACTTGAATCTCAAACTTATACCATTAGCAACTACTATATAATTAAAATTATGCTTATAAAACAATTAAAATACGACGTCAACCAATAAAAAATAGCATGCACATTGAGATGTAAGGAAAAGAAAATGTATTTTCTAATAAAAAAGGTTTTCTCGAATAAAAAAAACATAGATAAGAGATCTGATTCAAAACTAGGGTTATTATGCAATTTTAGAAATTAGCTTTAAACATTAACAAGTTGTTTTTTTTTATTTTAAATATTTTCCCAAAACAATTAAGTCATTTTGAACATTTTTCATAAAAAGATAAACAAGATATTTTAAATAAAATCTAAAAAAATAATTAAACCTCACTTGAGTAAACCTGATAAATGATGGGGAATTCAGGAAATCTAAAATAATGCTTTTGAAAAAATATTTTTTTTATTATTCTTATATTATTTTAATATGTTAATATAAAAAATATATAATTTTAATAAAAAAATATTATTAAAAGTAATCCTAACCCTACTACTAAGCTATCGTAGCCTTGCGACCCATGATTATCCATCAAGATACTAAATTATATTTTTATTTCATATAATTTCAATTTAATCAGATAAATCCAGCACACAACCGACTAAGGAATTACTATAAGTCAACCTCTAAACCGTCAATACATCAATAAAAACCACTATCACCATCAGTTTTACAAAGCACATAGCAAATCTAAAATTCAGAAAAACAATTGGTGGTGCCGATGGATTTGTAATGTCTACCACCACCGACTACAAATATGATTTTGTTATGGTATTATCGAATATTTCCCCCTTTATGAGGGACCAATTTGATAGTTTACAGTTCATTATGTCATTTTCAAAATGTTTTAAAAACAATATTATTTTAATATGTTTTCAAATGAAAAATCATTTTAAAATACATTCGCTATCATCAAGAATGGTGAAGAATGGTGTTCCAAGTAAAGAACGGGCAAGGTTTTCCTCGAAGAAGACTGACGCCGAATGAATTTGAACACCCCATGAGCCCCATCAAAGCCAGTAACCCATATTTCCTGAACATAAAGGGAAATCATTATCATTCCTGTAATGGAGATTTCTCATCGTAACCTCCATCAATAAGGACGAGCTCAGCTGCCACCTGACGCTATTTTGATCCTGCATATGGGGAAGACTATGGTGTCGGCACTGTCCCAATACCGGTGCTGGTTAGATCAATGGTTAAAAGATATTACCAACGTCAAATCCTTTGCTGTTAAAGGCATGATGCAGGCATTGTAGCAATCCTTTATGTGTGATATACGGGCATAGAACTCATCTGATTTTGCGCACAAATCATGCAGAATATGTGACCTACCACTGCGATTTTCACATATTTATGTTCAGGAGTTATTGAGGACATATGGCGGGAACTGATCAAGTTATTTTCTATTTTTATCTCAATTTTCAATCAAGCAGAACAAGGTGATCACTGGGAGCAAGAGAGAAAGGGAGCAAACCCATGATTGAGATGGTTTTCTGGGTCCCCAGTAGAGTAGCCAGTGAAACAGAAATAGCGAGTGGCAATAGAAAGGGATCCAAGAACAGCGAAAGGACAAGGATGCCTTATCCCTCCTCACATCATCAGCATAAAGAACACTGGCATCAGTTCCAGGGAATTCTGATGCCCTCTCTGCACCGAAAAAGAAGAACAAAACAGTTAAAACCAGATTTCAGGAAACAGAAACACGAAAAAAAAAGGAAGGGCAAGAGGATCTGAACACAGTTGAAGTTTGTTTTCTGATTCGATAACATAAAGGGTTGGATAAGGGACGTTGTATTTCTTGCGAGCTTTGCCAGCCTGGAATCCCATCCAGAAATTGAGAAAGCAATAAGCAACAAGAACAAAAGCTACATTGCCATATCTTGCAGGGAACATTTCTACTCCTGCCATGATGTCTGATTTCCGAACTGAAAGAAACAGAACCCTGTTCTGAGCTGCTGAGGTTGACTTTCTTTGAGTGTGCTGGTGCTTTAGTGGGTTTTCCTCTCTGAATTGTTCCTGGCCTTTACTTCATGGCAAGGCCACGAGAATAATTGCCTGTTTGGCACTGCGACTAAATTGGTGTTGGGCTAAAATTCATATATTTTTTGTTTTTTTATTATAAATAACTTTTTTTTTATGTTTTTAGATTATTTTGATGTGCTGATGTCAAAAATAATTTTTAGAAAATAAAAAAAATATTATTTTAATGTATTTCTAAACGAAAAACACTTTGAAAAGCAATCACAATCATACTTCCAAACACCCCCTAAGCAAATTAGCTCAAGTCAACATAGGTTAACACGTGAAACTCGTGACCTGACCTTTGAATCAAGATAATTTCATAGAAAAAAAAAAAAAAAAAATCAATTATAAAAAAACCTAAAAATAAACACGAGCCATCCCGACCAATCTTCCAAACATGTGGCTTGAGTCGTGCTATTGAGATCATCTCATAAAAAGAAAACTAGAAAAAAATCATGAAGTGAAATACCAAATGAAAAAACTCTTGATCAATAAAATGATAATGGATGAAATTAAAAATAAAAGTTCTAATAAAAGATTTTAAAAAATAACAATAAAAAAATATAAATTAAATAGTTTTATCAACAAAAAGATGAATACATAAATTGAAAATCTATCCTTATGTTATTATCATTATCATTATTATAATAGTTAAAATTATTATCAACATTATTGTCAAAACAATCTTAATAATTAAATTGTCCTGGAAAATCATAAAAAAAAGCAAAAGATTTTTGTATAAAAAGAAAAAAAAACACAACCATTAAAATCATCATTATCATTGCATAAATAGCCAAATAATAAAAATCATCCAAAAGTAAAAAAAAAAAAAAAAAACAATCATTAAAATTATCATCACTATTGCGTAAATAGTAAAATCATAGAAATCATTTAATCCAAAAAAAAAACAGAAAACCAAAAAAAAATAAAGGAAAAAAAGAAAAAAAAAGAAGGAAAAAAACTAATATTAATTTTAAAATGATTACCAATTTAAATTCAAATCTCAGGAGTGAACTGATAAAAAAAAATTCAAAGAAAAAAAACTATAAAAAAACTAAAAGTATAGATGTATAAATACGAATAAAAAATGTACATTATCTAAGAATTTATAAAAACAAACTAAATGAATTAATATAAAAAAACTATGCAATAATCAAATAAACAAAATAAATAGTTATATCCACAAAAAGATGAATACATAAATTAAAAATTTATCTTTATATTATTATCATGATCACTACTATAACTGTTAAAATTATTATCAACAATGCTGTCAAAACAATCTTAATAATTAAATTATCCTGAAAAATCATTAAAAAAAGGAAAATATTTTTGTATAAAAAAGAAAAAAAACAACAACTACATCATGATTATTGCATAAATAGTCAAATCGTAAAAATCATCCAATCGAAAGAAAAAAAAAAAACAAGCAAAGAAAAAAAATAAACAAAGAGAAAAAAAACAGTAATATTAATAGTAAAATGATTATTATAATAGTTAAAATTATTATTAATATTACCGTCAGGACAATTAAAATAATTAAATTGCTCTGGAAAATCATTAAAAAAATCAAAAGATTTATATAAAAAACAATTAACAAATAACAAATGAATTAATATCAAATATCAATAAAAAATAAATTAATATTAAATAAGAAATAAACATTAAAAAAACAAATGAATTAATAAAAAAATTAAAAGAATAAGGACCAAAATGAAAAATAATACATATAAAATTAAATCCAATTAAAGGATAAAATTAAAACAAAAAAGAATTGGAGGACCAAAAATAAATAATGGTAATTGCTGTCATTTTATAAAAAACAGAAGAAGAGGGACTGAAATCAAACTTTGTATATATTAACAATATTAATTGGAGGACCAAATTAAAGAAATCCAAACATATGTACCGGAAAAATTGAAGGAATAAAAAATAAATAAAAAATAAAAAATATAAGGACTGAAATAAAAACTTCTTATATAATCAATTTTAATTGAAGGACACATTTGAAAATAATAAAACTTTAGTTTCAATAAATCAATCATCAAAACGAAATAAAAAATTTAGGGACCAAAATGAACTTCGTACAACTATCAGGGACCGGAGCATACTTTGCGCCGGCAGGAGAGAGAAAAGCGACTGCCGGTGAAAAATTGTTAATGACTGACTTGCCCTTGGACCCATCTATATTTACGAAAAAACCAGGGAGGAAAAGACGGCGGTAACTCTATTTACTGTGTGCTATTTTGTCTTTATTGAGGGCTTTTTTCGTCTGTGCACTGTGCATAGAAAGTGGAAAAACTAGTGATGCCCCTCGTTCCTGTGCACTATTTTATCTTTTTTGAGAGGCTTTTTTGTTAATACACTGTTCAAACCGGGAAAATAAAAAAAAAAGATGGACGAACTCGCGCGACGCACGGATGAAAAATGTCTAATGAACAATGAAATGTGAGTGTGTGCACAGTGATTTTGTGCACAGTAAAAGTAGGACGCCATTTATATTTTAGTTAATATATTGCATGTTTTGTCAATGAAGGTAGAATCATACTTTTAATTTTAATATTTCAATTCATAATATTTTTTTTTATTTGAGAAAAACCTTATCCTCTGGAAAGGATATTTCACGAGCAAGAAAACCCTACCCTTCAAAAAACATATTTTATAAGTAAAAGTAAATGAATAAAACTTCAACTGTTCCAAACTCTTATAAAAATATACATATTAACTCAAATTCAAAATTTATTATATAAATTTTAAATTATTTATCATCACACCACGTAAAACTCAAGCCATAATACCACTAAACCTTTCATAGCTTCTTTTAATTCTCAAGACTTGATACTAGCAGCTTGACCCACAGAGAACATCCAGTGGCCAACTGGGACAATCTTTAATCAAAGCTAAGGAACCCCATCGATTGCAAAAAGCCATCCTCAACTATTCATGATAAACCACTTGCTATCCACCGGCTTGAATATAGCAGAATTTGGTAACAAAATGATCTGGCTCTTTAATTTCTTTCCATTGCTTGCCAAGTGTGAAACAACTTCCAACACTAGAAAGTCTGAACCACATCGATTCCTCTTCTTACAGATCTCATCGCCCGGGCACATCTGACTTGCTCGGATAAAGATAGACAACACAGCCTTGTATCATGTAGCAAAATAATATGGATAAAAACTACAGGCCACAGAGAGATCAACATGGTTGCAGGATATTGGATGGAAAAGGCTCAGCCAAACCTTCTTATATATATATATATATATATATATATATATATATTGTGAAAGGAGGGCCAGCAGAACTTAAGAACACAAAAACCTTAGTAAGAACAGAATAATATATTTGTAATCGAGAAGAGCAGGAGTTACATATCGCATCATGTACCAACATCTTAAACTTTCTTCGATCTAAGATACAAAACAACATTTGTCTGAAGCAACAAACAAAATCAGATACTGGGTAAAAAGTTATATGGATCGTTGGAGCTCAGGATCACTTCTTGGACTTCTTTAGTTCCCCTACAAACAAACAGCAAAGGGAACACTTTAGATAATGGATTAAACACAAGAGTATTCAGTCAAGGTATATAATATTGTAACATATATACACTCACCATTTTGGATGAGAAGTAGCATGTGGAGGAGGCGCTGGTTCCTGTAAAAAATTACAATGAACAACATAAACATCCCATTTTATACAAAACTACCTGGTATCTATGTTAAACTTTGGCTAAAAGCAGACTTGGTCCAATCTCATATGACACAGAATATCATAAAAGCCCTGTTCTGTGGCTGTAAGGACATTCAGGCACCAAACGAGGCATGAGGCACGCACCAAATTGACATGATTCGAAAGACAGACAGAAGGTCTACAATTTCATCTTACACAGTTTACAACATGGACAGTTGCCACTGCTAATCTCTATTTTGCAACCCGAGCTTTTTTCCAAGTCAATCTCCGAAATAAGTTGACTACTATGACCAAAGGTCTTTGACCGTGTTAGCACTTATACCAGGACCCTACAGTATGTTCTGATTTCCACCTAAGAAAGTCCAGCACCGATGCCATTATCATATTCTATATCTAACTAATTTGATTCCAAGTAAACTTGCTTTGAACTGTGCTGGAAAAGTTGAGATATATAATTGCCATATCTCACAGATACAAATTAAGGGTTCATTTTCCTTTCAACATAAAGGCATTGACTTGTATGTCATCGGAAAAAATCCCATGCCACCAAATGCACAGCGGTGGCGGTGATTCCTGTGATCATTTTTTTCGAACATCCAGTGTGAGGCCATGAAAGATGTTCTATTGGTGCCTCTGAATTGGAAGAAATGATCGTAGAAGAATATCACCTCAATGTTCAAATAGAGTACAGCTTGTTAAAAACAAAACATAAACACACCAAAGATGGATGGGCATGGAAAATTAAGGAGAACAAAACCACAAGTAAAAAACAGGCAAGGACTTTCCTCGATGAAGACTGATGCCGAATGAAACTGTGCACCCCATAAGCCCCACCAAAGCCAAGAACCCATATTTCCTGTACATATAAAGGGAAATCATTATCATTACTGTATTGCAAACTGACACTATTTTAATCCTACACATGGGGTAGTCTAGAGTGTAAGCATCGTCTCAAAGCCGGTGCTGGTTAGATCATTGGTTAAACGGTAGTACCAACATCAAATCGAATGTTGTTAAGGGCATGATGCAGGCAATGTAGCAGTCCCACATATGTGACATATGGGAATAAAATTCATCCGAACATGCGCACATGCATTAACGGACTGAAATTGATCAGTTAGTAAGTTATGCGAATCTTGAATGCCTGACCTACCGATGCGATTTTCACATATTTATGTTCAGGAGTTAAGGACACATGACTGGAATTGATCAAAGAATTTTCTATTTTCATCTAGATTTTCTATCATGAAAGAACAAGGTAATCACTGCGAGCAAGAGAGAAAGGAAACAAACCCAATAGTGAGACGTTTTTGAGGATCCCCAGTGGAATAGCCAGTGAAATAGAAATACCGAGTGACAATATAAATGGATCCAAGAACAACAGAAGGACAAGGATGCCTTATCCCTCCTAACATCATCAGCATAAAGAACACTGGCATCAGTTCCAGGGAATTCTGATGCCCTCTCTGCACCACAAAATCCAAAAAACCAGTCAAAACCCATATCTCAGGAAACAGAAACAAGAAAAGAAAAGGAAGGGCAAGAGGACCTGAATACAGTTGAAGAGCTTGGCCTCTTTGTTTTCTGATTCGATAGCATAAAGGGTTGGATAAGGGACGTTGTATTTCTTGCGAGCTTTGCCAACCTGGAATGCCATCCAGAAATTGAGAAAGCAATAAGCAACAAGAACAAAAGCTACATTGCCATATCTTGCTGGGAGCATTTCTAGTCCTGCCATGATGTCTGATTTTGGAACTGAAAGAAACAGAACCCACTTCTCTTATACTCTAGTTCTGAGCTGACGAGGTAGACTTTTTGAGTTTGTTTTCGTGACTTTGTGGTTTCTTTCTGAATTGTCCCTGCCTTTTTATTCCAGGGAAGCCCACAAGAATAGGCATAAGTTTTCTGAAGAGTCTGTTAAAACAGTTAACAGCTCGGTTTTATCCTGGTTTCGAAGCATTAGCACCCCTTTTGTCAAGCACATTGTTTTAAACCCCGGTATTTTCACTTTTCATATAATTTTTTTAATCCAAGTTTTGTTTCTTTCTCAAATATTTTAAGAATATCTAGAATTTTTTATAGAAAAACTTTTCTAGCAACTCCTTCTCATCTCTTTCTAATTCAAAACCAGGTGGTATTTTCATCAAATGGTAAAATAAACCACCTTCCAATGGATTAAAGGAAGATAATTCATAGAATTCGTAAGAAGATGGCATTCTAAATACTTGATCATATCAACTTGAACCCACTGAAAATATCCACTAGCCGACTGGGACAGTTGTCTAGGAGTAATTATTCTAAGCTTGGTTGGACTTTACATACATTTTAAATGTATTTAGATGCATTTGAAAAATGTATTTATTATAAAATTATAAAATTAATATTCTTTTAGTGTTATAATATAAAAAAAAATATTTTAAAACAAAATTCATTATACATCTCAGTACCAATCACAGTAAAATCAAGCTGAGGAACCCGTTGCATAAAAAAACCATTCTCAACCATTCGCAATCAACAAGCTGCACACCCGCTTGACGCAGGATGGGTGATAACTACTCTCCAATTGGCGGCATCACAAATTTTAACATCATCAGTTTAATTTTGAAACACGACAGGAAACTTCGGCCAGAACTGAGATTGGGATGAACTTGGCAAAACTATTAGGAAGAAGCAACCGCAGATAATATTGATGTCATCTGGAAGACAGAGGACTGCAACAAAAACCTGTCTTTCTATCTAGAGAGATAGAGGGTCAAGTAAATAAATTAAGGGTCTGTTTGGTATTGCTTTTTCTTTTGTGGTTGAGGTTGAAAAAAAACAGTTTTAAAAAAAGCGTTTTTACTGTGGTTTAAAATAAGCAGTAAAGTGTTTGGTTAAAACTGTGATTGAGGTTGAGGTTGAAAAAAAACACTTTTATATGATTGGTTACCAAGATTTTTATATTGCTTTTAACTTGTAAAATTACTGTAAAAGACATAGAGTAATATAATAATTATTTTTTACAAACATGTTTTTGTTTAATAATATATTAATTTTTTAAAAAAATATTTCATATTTATATCCAAATTATTAAAAAACACTAAGAAATATTAATTTAATATATATATATATATATATATATATATATATATATATATATAAAATATCATTTGAAATAAAATTAGGATTGCAAAATAAAAATTATATTGCGATATTTTTTTAATATATTTATTTATTATAATTATTTTTTTAGATTATAATTATAGTAATATATAGGGGCGTATATTTATATATTTTATATATATATATATATATATATAGGGGCGTTTGGGGGGTGTATATATATACCCCCACCCTCTGACCCAAATATATATATATATATATATATATATATATATATATATATATATATATATATCCCCAAGACCCACCCACCTTTTCCCTCCCATACTGCGCGTTCCAAAAAAAGCAACAATTATCTATTTTTTTCAGACCGGCGTTTCATTCGTTTTTTTTATGGGACCCACTTAATATTTTTACGTTTCAGATGGAAACCAAACACTGAAATATAGGTGCAAACTGCGTTTTTAACAAAACGCAGTTTGCACCACGCAACCAAACGGACACTAAAGATCGCCTTATGATACGTAAGAGCATGACAAGTGTGAAACTACTTCGAAGATTCAAAAATCTGAACTACATTGATATATTTTCTCAAAGCTTGATGCGTCCACACTCTCCTCAGAACGAGAAAGCCATGGAACACGCTAACAGAGTAAAGAACTTATTCTGAAGAAAGAGACAGAATAGAAAGATAATTATAAAAAATAACTCGTGGCCTTAAATCAGCTACACCTTGAATCTCTTTTCAACCGGTATCTATCTTACTCGTAAAAAGACGAAGTTCTCATTTCCTTGTATCTATCAGCCTCTTAACAAATACCTGTAAAAATAACTAACAAAATACCACTGAATACTCTTTTAACATCATAAAATTACTCAAAGGCCAACACGGCCTTGTGTCAACTAAGAAAATAGAAAGGATAAGAAATACAGGTCACGGGGTGCTCGACATGGTTGCTGGGTATAGTATTGTAATGGCTCTTGTAGAAAAAAAATAGCTTAATGGAAGAGGCTCAGCAGAGCTAACAAACATCAAAACCGTGGTAAGAGCACAATAATAGATTTTTAATCGACAAAAGCAGGAGTTACATAATGCTTCAAGTACCAACAGCTTAAACTTCCTTCGATCTAAGATATAAAACAACATTGTCTAAAGCAACAAAAAAAAATCAGACACTAAGCAAAAAGTTACGAATGGTTGGAGCTCAGGATCACTTCTTGGACTTCTTAGTTCCCCTGCAAACAAAATAACAAACGGAACAGTTAACATATTGGATTAAAACACGAATTTGAGTCAAAAGACTCGAAGTATATACTACTGTAACATATATATACTCACTCTGTTGGTTGAGAAGCAGCAGGTGGTGCAGCTACTGGTTTTTCAGCCCCAGGTCCCTGAAAATAATTACAATGAACATCAACATCCCATTTTACACAAAATTTCCTCACATCTAAATTAAACTCTGGCTAAAATCGAACTCAGACC
Source organism: Salix dunnii (assembly GCA_015731905.1). Classification (NCBI taxonomy): domain Eukaryota; kingdom Viridiplantae; phylum Streptophyta; class Magnoliopsida; order Malpighiales; family Salicaceae; genus Salix; species Salix dunnii. The sequence continues at coordinate 14,894,592 of CM027675.1, read as the reverse complement.
AATCTATTATAACACAGTATTATTAAAGTCCTGTTTGTAACTGCAAGGTCATCCACGTGCCACACCAGACTTGAGGCACACACAAAATTGACATGGACAGGAAAGACAAGGACAGAAGGTCAAAAGTTTGAACATGCACAATTTAAAAAGGGAAATTGTCACTGCTCATCTCTGTTTCGCAGCATCTACCAGGTAATTTATAGTTTTTGAGCTAGTTTGGTCTTAAAATACTTTTCAAAGTGTTTTTCATTTAGAAATGTGTCCAGATAATATTTTTATATTTTGAAAACATTAAAAAAAAGATAATTTCATGCAAATAAAAAAAAAATGATTTCTTTTCAAAAACACTTTGTAAACACAAAAATAAACACTACTAATCAATGATTGAGGAGCCGAGCAATTCCACGTCATGAACCAACAACAACCAGCTGTTCAAATAAATAATCCAAAAATGAAGAGTTCATTAGCATCAAGGAACTACAAATCTTACCATGGCCAAACGTTCTTCCCTCCTAGCAAATTTCCTCTCCCTGCTAGCCTTGTTCTTAGCCCTCTTGGCCTCAAATTGGTCAGACAAGGTCTTTTCCCTAGCTTTCTCAGCCTTTGATTTGTGGATGCTCTCCATCAGAACCCTCTTGTTCTTGAACACATTACCCTTCACCTTCATGTACATGTCATGGTACATATGCTTGTCAATCTTTTTAGACTCACGATACTTGCGGAGCAGACGCCTTAGAACACGCATCCTCCTCATCCAGAGAACCTTTGTTGGCAGCCTAGCTTCCCTGGTACCCTTGCGCTTACCTAGAGTGGTTCACACAGCTTGAGATTTAACGCATTCTTGCACATACATTTAATTACATAGAATTAACTAACAAGTTCATCCAATTACTCTTGCAAAAACAAAAATAAAGGTGCTCAAGCACAAGTAATCCTTAAATCTAATAGTTGCATAAAATGTAGTAATATACCATAGCCAGAGTGTCGTCCCTTCCTCTTTGCTTCTTTCATTCGCCGAGCACGAGACCGAGAGTGAATCTTGGTTGGCTTCCTGATAATGAAGCCATCCTTGACAAGCTTCCTTATGTTCTGGCCTGTATTATTGCAAATACCATTAACATAAACTAAATTACTGCAACAAAAAAAAAAAAATCACTAAAATTTTTTCTAAAAATATTTTCTTTCTATTTCTATTTTTCTTTTTAACAAAATCCCATTTCATAAGAACATCAAAACAGAACTAAACAGAAACACAAGACTAATCATCAAAACATAAAATTCAAAACCTTCATTTACTATACCTAAAATAAATCAGGACAATTGATATGCATATCAATTTCCATAAAAAAAATCAGCTTGGAACTTCGTTTTTTTAACATAAAAGGGTCTTCAAACACAAACAAATGACAACCTTGCATTTCAATTCATATAGAAATTTCAATTCTTAAAAACAAGACGAAATGATAGCAGAGAGAAAGGTTTTTTGTTTTGATTACGTGAATTTGCCATGGAGATCTCATTGCCTTCATTAGGGTCAAGCCAGACTTTGCCTTTGCCACACTTTAGGACACTAGCAGCAAGCCGCTTTTGGAGTTTAAGGGAAACCATCTCCGCTTCTTCTTCGATAGCTGTTGAAGCTGTGGGAGAGCAGATGAGCGCATGGTGTCCTTATGTTGGTATTTATACCATGGGAATTTCTCCTTCTAGGGTTTGAGGGTTGGGCCTTAGGCGGGCTCTGATGGGCTCTGGGCTAAGTGTGTCTGTTGAGACCATAGTCATTAAACAGGTTCGGTTTTTTTTTTTAAATATAAACCCAGCCCAAAGTTAACTTAGTTTGACATTTCAATCAAAACATGATTGTTGGATTCAAGTAATTCTTTTAAAAATACATAATAATATTTTTTATTTTTTTAAAATTAATTTAAAAATAAAAATAAAAATATTTTTTATAAATAAATTATGAAACGCAATGTAAATCAACTATAATGGAGTGGATAAATTGTGTTCGAGTGATGTTTCACTATCCGTGCTACCAAACAAAAAAAATATTATATGTATTATTTTTTAAAAAATAAAAATTAAAGACAATTCCTTATGTCAGATGAATCCAACATTGACGCCTGGTGTGGCAAATCTTTCATTTCCTTTTCAGCAAGCAGTGGCTTTTGTTCTGGCTCATGCCCCGTGTGTTTTAATTAAAGTACAAGATTTCGCCCTTTGACATTGCGATTCAATCTTTTTTTTTTGCTGTTTTTGATCGTTTTTTTTTTTTCATTTTTAAAATTAGTAGTTTAGTGTTTTTATATCATTTTGATATGCTGATGTTAAAAATAATTTTTAAAAAATAAAAAAATATTATTTTGATGCATTTCGGCACGAAAAACACTTTGAAAAGCAAAAACAACCACACTCCCAAACACCCATTTGAAAGGGTGTCAGCTCTTGTCCCCTTCGCGTCTCCAAATATGATTTAACATCCGATGAATACACTCCATAAAGGGTGGCGAAACATGTCGATACCGGCATTTCATGTGGCGGTTCTGCCGAAAGATATCTCAATTGTAGGAGTTGGCTGGAGATGCGATTTTGGAAATTACAGTGTGAATTGTGAAGATGACAGTGGTAATAAAGTGGTTTGTAGTTGTTATATGTGAAAACTGGAAAAAGGTGTGGACACTTAATTTGCTTCCTATTCACATTCATGGGGGTGCAGAATTCACACTTGAAATTACAACTTACGGATACAAAAACTTGGTGTTTCGGGTGCATGGAATTTTCTCGTGGGAATTGTGTGCCTTGAAATTCATGTCCTTTCATCTCCAAATAATCAGTATCTGCCACAAATGTAAATACATAGGGAATGTGAACACTTTGTCTTGCTATTCACAACCAGGAAAAGTCCTTTGGCCTCCTCGAATTAAAGCTCCCTCTCTTGATTCCTCTCCTTTTTCCATATGATATAACTTGAAGTAATGCAACTGATTGAAGTAAGACACATCTCGAATCTCGATATTTAATCTTTTGCTCTAAAAAGTTTGGATACAGCAGAATCTACAGTGGGACACAATTAACAATGCTACAGCCTCTTTAATTACTTTTGATTGACCTGTAGTCAACGTCTTCTTTCTAGTCATTCTCCAGGAATCTTAGGCCCATTTTCTATAAATCACCTGTCATTCCATTTCTTTTCATGCATTGGGGTTTTCGGTAGCTATTACAAAATAAGCATTGGCTTGTTTCGCTCATAAGAAATTTGCTGTTGCATCGTTTCTTCATATGTTCCAGACTCTTTTTTTGTCATCTTATTATTGGCTTTGTCAACTGATTTTACAGAAGCTAACTAGAGAGGAGAAATGAGCGAGAAGATTGTAGAGAAAACTGAAGAAGAAGTTGCTGGTAGAAGCTTATTAGATTTGGTGTTCTCATGGTCTATCAGGGATGTACTTGACAGAGATCTTTACAAAAATCAGGTTTGCATGCATGCCATTTTTTCATGTTTATGTGTACGATCCACTTATGATATGTTTTTTTTGTGTTAAAGTCTGTAAAAGTTATATTTCTACCGATCAAATTTGGCAAGTTCATTAAAATGAAATCATTTAGAGACTTCTCCTTACAAGACAAAGATTTTGCTGAAACAAGATCAATCTTTGCATGAACTTAGATCATTTCTAGTAGCGGTTTCATTTCATATTCTTGGAATTTTCAGAACTGACTTCAGAATAATTGACAGCACCTGGAAACTGCAGTTCAATGCTGCAAGCTAATCATTTACAATTGCAAGAATGCTCAATTAGTTCTGTTTTTTTTTAATCTGCCCTTCCGATTTCTATTTTCTCTACAATGTCTATGGAACTTAATTATTCTCCAACAGGTGAAGGGGATACCAGAGACATTCTTGTCAATGTCACATTACATGAAGTCATTCATTCCTGCGCTAATCGAGGAAACTCGTGCGGATTTGTGCTCAAACCTGATGAAGATCCCCCAAGCATCTACAAGAGAGATATTTTCAATTGAAAGATCGAAAGGGCATAAACCTCCCAAAGACTTGTTTTATAAGATGTGGCTGAAAAGAATGAAAAACACTGGATACGAGCCTGAGGTTGGAGATCTCCTTGCTCTGACAGATGTAAGACCAAAAGACATTGCTGATTTGAACAGGCCTGGGATATACTATGTTCTTGCTTATGTTCATAGGCTATCAGACAAAACGCTGGGTGATGACTGTGATCATGAAATGTTATCAATTCTCACATCCAAACCCATTCCATTTGAATTAGAAAACAAGTATACAAAGGAGGCTGTCATTACTGGACAAGAGATGCAAAAGAAAGGGAGAGACTCTGTCTTCGCTGTTTACCTAGCAAACATGACGACGAATGTTCGCATATGGAGATCATTGAACTCAGATCTTCAAGGAGGGAACACGAACGTTATCCAGAGTGTGCTTGAAACTAGTTCACCTGTAAGAAGGCCAAATCATTTTTCTTTATGTGCATGGAAGTTCTAGTTCTACTACAATTATTCAGTTGCTTAACTGACAGTTCTTGTGTTTCTGCTGCAGGATAGCCAAGATTGTACTCACTGTTTATCTGAAGTGATCAATAGAAGAGCTAAACTTTCTGGTATGGAAGAAACCATAATCAGCTCTTCTAATTTAAATGACTCACAGGAAAATGCAATTGTAAGCTGCATTGGTCTGAGTGAATGCCAACATCAAAACACTGTCAAACTAATTTGGGGCCCCCCAGGGACCGGAAAGACAAGGACAGTTGGTAAATTATTATTTTCTCTACTTAAATTGAAGTGCAGGACACTTACATGTGCTCCAACCAATATTGCTGTGTTGCAAGTGACATCGGGACTCCTAAAGCTAGTAACAGACTCTCCTGAATATGACACTTATGGACTCGGAGATATAGTTCTCTTTGGGAATGGGGAGCGATTGAAGATCTCTGAGAATGATGATCTTGCAGATATATTTCTTGACCATCGTGCTGAAGTACTTTATCATTGCTTTGCCCCGTCAACCGGGTGGAAGCACACTTTAGATTCAATGATAAATTTGCTTGAAGATCCTGAGGATCAGTACCGCAGGTACTTGGAAAACATGATAAAAGAGATTGAGGGAGGGGATAAGGATGATGGAAAGGTTGAATTTGAAGAGATGAACCTCAACAAAGAGAAGGATGAAGTGGTCAATGATCAAAACCAGAAGGGTAGGAACAACAGGAAAGCTCTGAAGAAAATTCTTTTACAGGCATTGAAAGACAACAAGAAAACAGAAAAACAGAAACAGAAGGTTTCTTCTCATCAAGAAAGGCTTCCAGAGTGTGAGGGAAAGGGAAATCAATATGGAAAGGAAAACAAGGGAGATAATATTCTCCCGTTCGAGGAATTTGTGAAGAAAAGGTTCAAAATCCTTAGTGAGAAGCTGGACTATTTAATTGTAGGTTTGTACACGCATTTGCCAACATCTGTCATTTCATTAGAAGATGTGAAGAACATGATTGAAGCTCTTGATTCTCTCAGCTGCCTCAAAACCTTGTTGAATGGTGTTAGTGTTGGAGATGAAGGTTTAAAGCTAGTCATCAATGATTTCGAAGATGAAGAAAGCAGTGCTTGTCAATTTTCAAGGCTGGGCACTAAAAGAAAAGATTGCATTCAGATTCTGAATTCACTTCCTCGATCATTCAACGTGCCCAATTGGTTTGAAAGTTATCAAGTCAGGGACTTTTGCTTGGCAAATGCATGTCTGGTTTTCTGTACTGCTTCAAGCTCTTCCAAGTTGCACACAGAAGGAATGACACCGATAAAATTGCTGGTTGTTGATGAAGCTGCGCAACTTAAAGAATGCGAATCGACTATTCCATTGCAGCTTTCTGGTCTTCGCCATGCCGTTCTTATAGGTGACGAGCTCCAACTTCCTGCCATGGTTCAAAGCAAGGTGATGAGGTTCATCTTTTCTGCATTTCATTTACGGAGTAAGTTACAAGTTCTAATGTTTTTGTCACATAACTTGATCAGATTTCCATGGAAGCTGAATTCGGGAGGAGTTTGTTCGAGAGATTGGTCAAACTGGGACACAAGAAACACCTGCTGAATATGCAGTACAGGATGCATCCATGTATAAGCTTATTCCCAAATAAAGAGTTTTATAATGGGCTAATTCAGGATGCTTCAACTGTCAAAGAAAGAAACTATCACAAACAATTCCTTCAAGGCAATATGTACGGGCCTTACTCATTTATTAATGTAGCCAGTGGGAAAGAGCAATTCAATAACGGTGGCAGCAAGAAAAATTTGGTCGAGGTTGCTGTAGTTTCAGAGCTAGTAGCAAACCTTTTTAAAGGTATGCATTTAAGAAATTCTGCAAGGGAAATCAAATATTTGACATAGCTATAGGTTCTACTTTTTGTTGGCAAGTGGGAAAGCTAAAGCCTTCCTTTTCTTTTCATTGTAGAATTTACACGGGCAAGAAAAAGGATGAGCGTAGGAGTCATATCACCGTACAACGCTCAAGTTTATGCAATTCAAGAAAAGATTGGAAAGACATACAGTACATACAGTGATTTTGCTGTAAATATTCGGTCTGTCGATGGATTTCAAGGAGGCGAGGAGGATGTTATAATTATCTCCACTGTCAGATGTAATGCAAACGGAAAAATAGGTTTCCTTTCCAATCACCAAAGGGTTAATGTGGCATTGACCCGTGCAAGGTATCATTTCCAAATACGAGGAGTTAGCCACTAGCACTGCAAGTTCTTGCAAGTTAATGTTTGTGTATGTGTCGATGTATTGGTGATTTTGGATAACAATTTATGATGAACTGTCTAATGAAGGTACTGCCTCTGGATATTGGGAAATGGATCAACTCTTGTCAACAGTAACTCTATTTGGAAGAAATTAGTTACTGACGCTAAGGAACGGGGGTGTTTCTATAATGCCGAAGAGGATACAAGCTTGTCTAAGGCTATTATGGATGCCTTGTTTGAAACGGGTCAATTTGATGCCTTGTTGAATGTGAATTCTCAGCTGTTCAGAAATGCAAGATGGAAGGTATGTGTATGCTGATTACTGCTACTTTCTTTTTCTTTCTTTTTTTCATGTTTCCCAATTTTGTTGTAGTTCTTATTGTTATTGTCTCAATCTGAATACTACTCACCTCAATCCTTTTTCCCATTAAAGTTTTGCTTCAGTAACGATTTTCGGAAATCCATTCTGAATGTGAGAAATGAGGCTCGTCAGGAAGTGATTTCTTTGTTGGCAAAGCTTTCGAGTGGCTGGCGGCAATCACCGGAAGAGAGAAACATCATTGTCCGACATGGAACTTCCTCTGAACAGGTAGAACAATACAGAGTCAATGACCAGCTTCATCTGATCTGGACAGTGGATCTAATCATGGAAAACTCAAACCACTCACAAATTCTCAAGGTATGGGATGTTTTACCCGCACCTGATTTACCAAAACTAGCAAGGCGTCTCGATGCTGTCTTGGGGAACTATACAGTTGATAAGATGAATCGCTGCAAGCACAAATGTGTAGAAGGGTATGCATTCTTCTATTTTTTATCAACGGTCGCTTGAGTTGACTTCAGCAGTAGGAATCCATGGACAAACCTCATTTTTTTCCTGCTTTAAGGGCAGGTCTCAAACCTGACCTGAGACCTCTCCCCTCTTTGCTCTGCAAGAAAGAATACCATTAGGCTAAACATCCATTTCTCTGTGAAATGATGCTTGAATGGGACAGGACTATTCTCTAATATACTTGTTGATGGCCTGAAGCAAAAAAAAACAATTATCATTGCATTGCCCCTTTTGAATTGCAGGAATTTGGTTGTTCCAATGAGATGGACAACGGTTTACAGTGCTGTTGCCGAGAGCAGTAGCCCTGAAAGTGATCCTGCAGAACTTCTGTCACAACCATTGGCTTCACTTGTTATCAGGGATGAATCAGAAGCACCAGCAACAAATACTAGGTATTTCAAAACTAAATATCTGAACAATCTGTTTCCCAAGTCTTGCAGTATAATATCTTCGAAAGAACAAAATGAGAGAGATCGATTCTATGTTGTCTTTATCATATTCGGTACCATCTGCTTCAACTTCTGCCACTGATTCTCGCATGATATTCATGAAACATCAGACAGCCTTGGAGTAACAAGAGATATGGATTTAGTAGTGGACGAAGGGGATCACAGCAAAGGTGGTGAAATCCAAGTATCAACTAATGTGGTAAGGACACCCTAACTATGTTAAAGTTTATCTTAAAATTAACTGTCTTGTTCTATCGTGTAAAAACAGAAAGAATTAAGAAAGCAACTTGACTCCCCCAGGTTGCTCTACAAGTGTTCTTCAATGAAGATTACAGTTCTCTGACTGAAGAAGGAAGTCATATCCTTGCATTTTGCCTAGCTACTAGCTATATACTTGTTTGACCATGTCAACCAGCCCATGCAAAATTTACTACTTGAGTTGCAAAAAGGTAGTCAAAATTAATGATACGATGTTTTTCCTTTAATGCATCGTGAATCTATTTAATGGTAGTGTTTATATTTTATAATTATGAAATGGAATTATGGAATCGAAGATGATCATATCCTTCAGGTGATTTTTCTAGCTAAATTATTTGTGTTATTGAAACGCCTGCTTTTTAGCCCAGACATTCACTGGGTTGAATAACAGACATCATGGCCTGACGTTTAATGAAGTTTAGGTGGTGTTTGAAGCCGTGTTTCAAAATTATTTTAAAAAATATTAAAATTTTTATATTTTTTATTTTAAATTATATTGTTTTTGGATGTATTGATATTAAAAATAATTAAAAAAAATATCATTATAATATACTTGTGAATGAAAAACAACTTGAAATACAATATAAATCACACTCTCTTCTGTACCAAGAGAGAATATTTGCTACAGAAAAAAGAAGCCGAGGGATCAGATCCTAGCCCTTGCTCTGAGCTGGGCACTGACTCGCTATTGAAAAATAAAATAAAAATCCCAGCAAAGGACGAAGAAGATTCCATCGATGTATTCATGGAGAGAAGGAAAGTGAAAAGTATTCTACCACCATCTACTATAAACCTTTAAACTGTTCGGAAAATCCTAATCAAATCAGAAAACAACTAGAAATCCAAAAGCATAAATAAAATTAAATCAAAATTTAAAACAAATATTAAATCTGAGCTGACAGGACCCTGGCAGCAAGAAACCACGCCAAAGATCAACACACAAAGAAAGCAAATTCTGTAACTAGCAAATAAACTGAATTGAAACATCAAGAACAGATCCAGGAATGTTGTAAGCAATTAGGCCAAGGCACAGAACCTGAAGCCATAACAGCAACATACAATGAAAGGCCAAGTAAATTACCAGCAAGAACTACGAAAAAAGCACAAAGAGAATGGAAGTTAATCTCCAGTAAACATTCTTGATTATATAAGCAACAGCACTGAACAAATTGAATTCCCCGAAAAACCATCAGCAAAAACCCTTATGAAAGCTGAAAAAATCGAACAAAGATAGAATTTAATAATGATGTAGCAAGTTCAAAGAAATTCAAACTGCCCTGGTAAAGCTGATGGAGATCCATTTGAACCTACCCCCTCCAAACACACAAGAGGTTATAACTAGAATAAACATTGCATTTTTACAAAGCTGATATTGTTTCCAGGGAAAAGACTTCAAACGAGAAAAATAATTGAAGAATCAAATAAAAAAATGAATCTAAATATGAGATTTTAGGAATATTGATCTCTTGGTTGACAGGATGAGTTCCAATAGGCCGAACACATACTGGTATACTATCTGTGGGTTTTCTGAGGTGAAAGAAGATTTCTTTGCTCAACTTTCGAAGAAATCAAAAGCCAATTGTCATTGACTGCTACTTTCATATGAAAAAGAGTTTGGTTATTCCCTTGAGATGTTCAATAGATCCCAGTGGTGCTTCCAAGTGCAGGACTTAAGTCTTTACACATCCTGAAGCTCATCCTTTGGAGCTTCTATCATGAACATTAATGGCTGCACTTGTTATTAGGGATGAAACTGAAGCATCGGGATGACTTAGTACAAAATGGGGCCGAGCTGCTGAGTTTAGTTCTTACAAAATCTTTATCAATATCAGACAGCAGTGGAGGTTCAGGAAACCTGGTAGCGGACCTGACGGTCCTTTTGGAATCGGTAGAAAAATATATATTTAATTTCTTAGAAACCATTTCTCATAAAATTCATGTGCCAACAAATATATATATATATATATATATATATATATATAGAGAGAGAGAGAGAGAGAGAGGGAAGTAACATAGAGCAGGAGATCTTTTTATTAGCATATATGTAGTAAAGAAAATTCAATGTGCCGTCATAGATGATTATTCAAAACTAAAACCGTTCTTTCCTATTTATCAAACGGCTACTAATATCCATGGCCTCGATATCGGCCGCTGGTACACTCTGATCAAGTGGAAGAGAACTAGTTGATTTTATCATTGTAAGGAAAATGGGGCGGAGCTTCTGAGTTTAGTTCTTACAAAATCTTTATCAATATCAGACAGCAGTGGAGGTTCAGGAAATTATATTTAATTTTTTAGAAACTATTTCTCATAAAATTCATGTGCTAACAAATATATGTGTGTGTGTGTGTGTGTGTTGCAAAGAAAATTCAATGTGCCGTCACAGATGATTATTCAAAACTAAAACAGTGCTTTCCTATTTATCAAACGGCTACTAATATCCATGGCCGCGACACCGTCCGCCGGTAGGGGATCACTCCTGCATCATTCCTCTTCAAAAACAAAGAGGAAATCAAGTTCTTAACATACAATAATGAAAATTCACTAGCTCCATGAAACTTCATGTTTTATCATTGTTAAGAAAATGGGGCCGAGCTGCTGAGTTTATTTTTTCAAAATCTTTATCAACATCAGACAACAGTGGAGGTTCAGGAAATTTGGTGGCGGACCTGGCGGTCCTTTTGGAATCGGCGGGAAAATATATATTTAATTTCTTAGAAATTATTTCTCATAAAATTCAGGTGCCAACAAATATATATATATATATATATATATATATATATATATATATATGATTAGGGAAGAAATAAAAGTAAGATTAATATAGAGCAGGAGATCTTTTTCTTTGCATGCATGTAGTAAAGAAAATTCAATGTGTCATCATAGATGATTATTCAAAACTAAAACCGTTCTTTCTTATTTGTCAAACGGCTACTAATATCCATGGCCTCGACACTGGCCGCCGACAGGGATCACTCCTGCATCATTCCTCTTTCAAAACAAAGAGTAAATCAAGTTCTTAACATACAATAATGAAAACTCATCAGTTCCATGGCCTCCGTTCACGGCGCCAGTGGGGGGGGCTCCTGCATCGAAACTCCTTTTCACAACCTCTTTGCCATGGACTCTCAGGCGGCTCCTGACATAGAGCAGGATCCTTTTTTGGGTCGCATATTTGACTACCACCTCTCGCCATAGCTGGAGGACCAATGTATGCATCCAATATGCCAAGGCTTTTGGAGGGAAACCCTACTGCAGTATCGTCTCTTACTTCTCTTGCCAGAGAGGTGCTCATGATCATCAAGATCATGGAAATCCCAAACCCTAAAATTGCCAGCCTTCTGGTCAAGGCAGCCATCGTCAGTATTGATGGTAAATCAGAAGCAAAGGAAGTTTGGCTATGCGATATATTGAGTTGTTAGCTACACACACACACACACACATATATATAAACATTATTAATTAGGAAAAAGGTTTAATTAGGTATCATAATTAAGGAGTAAATACAAAATTGAATGATTTTAATCTGTATAAATTAAATGGTTGAAATTTCTAATTATAGCTGTTGATTTCTATATATAACTCGTAGCAGTTGAAAACTTTGAGTCTTGAAAATACCTTTTAATAGAATCACATACCATTCTCATTGAATGGATTCTGAAATCAAACGGTCGAAATTCCTTACTCTCTGTTAATTAATCCCATTATTTCAAGTAATTAATAGTATTTATAGAAATTGATGGTTATGACAATTCTGTGAATCATTTTTTATAGAAATATAACTCAATTTAGAAATACCGAAATTCATAACTTGAGATATTAATATCTTGAAATATATTATATGATATTTACAGCTGTTCCATCATCTCTTAATTCTGAAATAACATTAATAGATTGGAATATCATTAATATCATATATATGTTTCCATATAATAATGATATTTCAAAATATAGAAAGGTTAATTGACGGGAGTAAGTCATGATTTCTATACATGCATTAAAATATGTTGATATATATATATATATATATAAAGGGATTGAGAAAAAATAATTCATTATAAATGCTTAATATGGATTAAAAATTCATGGAAAAAAAAGGTTTGGAAATACACTAGGGTTGAGCTAGGTATTAGGTCTAAATACATTTGAGTTTGAGAAAATACCAAACATAATCCTCTTAGACTCGATTACACGTCAAACTCAAGCATCTATGAGTGTGTCTACATGTTACGCCTAAGAGTCTATGAGTTTGATAAGATACTAAACTTAAACATTATTGGACTTAGAATTACTCTCGATCTAAGCATCCTAAGCAAGAATTTAGAATGATCATCTCCCTACATCTTAACGATCTTACGAGTATTGTCTATATGTCCATTGGTATTAAAGTTGATTATTAAGATTTATCTTATTTATATTAATATTATATACAAAATGATATAAAATCATATTGTTTTATGGGTACATGATATAGGGGGTATTTGGGAGTGTAGTTGCGGTTGCTTTTCAAAGTGTTTTTCATTTAGAAATACATCAAAATAATATTTTTTTTATTTTTTAAAAATTATTTTTGACATCAGCACATCAAAATAATATAAAAATATTAAAAAAAATTTCATTTAAAATAAAAAAAAATTCAAAATCTGGCCAAATAGCGTTTGACCGCTTGGCCAAAACAGGCACATGATATCATGTATGGAGTATATTTACATTAACATTCAAGTTAATGTAAGGGTCTCCCTCTTCACTTAGTCGTGGAGAAGAAAAATACTCGTGACTCCTCAAATAAGAGGAAGAAAGCTTAAGATATAAAAATTATAAATATTTCTTGAATAGTCAAGGGTACATAATTTTCACTTTTTTACAATATATTCTCAGTATTTATTATATACAAACTAAAAGTGATTATTATTATTTTTAGAATTTAATATATATTTACTATTTTTTTACTATAAAGTCATAAACTTAATAATTAGAATGTCCCAAAAATCTTGAGATTTGTTTCACAGGGTCTCTAAGGAGTGTGATGTGATGATAAAGAGTTTAAGATATATATAACATGTCTTAAATTCAAGTGAAAACATGTATTTCTTGTAAAATTTAAAACAACCAGAATTTTACTCGTTCAACCGAGTAAACAAAACACGCGATGACATTTCTGAAAATCCAAAAAAAAAAAATCAATTTCACAGGAAACCCTCCATGCCTTGAATTCTAAAAGCTAAAACACTCAATCTTACCGAACAAAGAACCCTCAAAAAATATAATAAAAAATCCAGTTCTTAAGTAAAAACAGTTAATTAACTTGGCAAAAACACATGCAATTTCACCAGAAATCAAGAAAAAAGCCCGGCAGATACTTATTATGAAGAGTTTGAATTCAATATCATCATCAGTATTTTTATTTTCAAGTATATTATTATTACTACCACTTTCAATTTTAGTGATGACAAAATCCATCAAGTGCATAAACAAAAACCAAAAGTAATTAAAGTTCATAATTTCGTTGTTTCCACCCGAATGTAGCATCTATGGTTGTCAATTGTGTTTTATTTTTTTAATTAAAATAAAATATTTTGGTTTTAGAGTGTTTTATCATGCATTTTCAGGATTGTACTGTTTATGTGTGTGTGTGTATATATATAATTAAATATATTAATTTAAAAAAAATTAAAATCCAAAAATAAAATATTTAGAACCGTACAATTTAATCTAAAAAAGATATAATAAAATGATTTTTTTAACAAAATTGTGAACATGTATAATCCTATGAGAATGTCATCATCAGTCTCGTAAGATCATTATATTCTCTGATTGCTTTGAAATATTTACATAATATATATAAATATGTCAAGAGACTCCTCATAAAATTTTATCTCTATCTAATGATCGGATTATGAGATATGATTGATATTGTAAAATTATATATTATTTTTAAACAAAATACTATTTGGCCGAAATGAAAAGAACAAAACAAAATTAGAATATTTCAGTTAGCATTTAACCAAAAAAATTCAAAACAAACTAAAATTTAAACTAAGATAAAAGAAAATATCTTTTGATCTTGTATTTTAATAATTACAAGACCAGGCATGTTTTCCATACACAAAAAGTAAAAACAATTAATTAAATAACTTTACAACAGCATAACAAGTATCCATCATAAAAAGTTGGAATCCAATACCATCATCATTATTAAAAAGAAAAAAAAAAAAAAAGGAAACGGGTAAAATATGTACTTTTAATTATTTTTGAAAATGTTTTAAAATTATATTGTCACGAGCGCTATTACACTTTCGAAGAATATATAAATAAAGCAGCGTTCAGCCGTGCATTTTGGTTTAATAATATATATCCAATCTCTTGCTCACTTTTTATGTAGTGGTTTTGCATGAATAAAACGAGTGGGTGACATGCTAGGCTAAATTTGAATTCACAAAATTATTTTTGAAAATATTTTTATTTAAAAATTTATTAAAATAATATATTTTTTATTTTTAAAAAAAAATATTTTTTGATATCAAACATGAAAATAATCTAAAAACAACTAAAATTTTCATACAGAACATTATTATAAATAATATTTTTATTTAAAAATATGTTTACATATTTATTTTTAACATTATTATTTTAAAACAATATAACAACATAAAAAATATTAATTTAATATGTGTGTGTGTGTATTTAAAAAAATATTTTTAAAATATAAAAAACAAAAGCTGATAAATAAAACTTGTTCTCATAGGGAAAACTTGTTCCTATTTCCTAAGATCTTCTACTCTTAGAGGGTATTTAGAAATACAGTTGCGGTTGTTTTTTAAAGTGCTTTTTATTTATAAATATATTAAAATAATATTTTTTTTATTTGTAAAAATTATTTTTGACATCAGCACATCAAAATGATCTAAAAGCATCAAACAAAATTTTTATTAAAATAAAATAAAAATAAATTTTTAATAAAAATAAACTATACCACAATGCCAAACAAGATCTTAATAGAGGTTTTAATCTCTCTCTCTCTCACACAAACCTATATATAAAGTTTTCATACCCCATTATAAACCTCGATCTAGTCTTGATGTGGTAACTATTTAATTCAATTTGTTTTATCAAAATAAAATTATTTTAATTATTTTAAAAAATATACCAATGAAAAGACATTGTTTCATGGCTCGCTCTCTTTCTTTTTCTTTTTTTTATTAAATAATAAATATTTATCATGGTTTACTCCATAAATTACCCCATTAGACATGTGATTTAGGTGTATTTCTTCTACACCCACCCAATTCAAATATAAGAAGGATCTTCCTGGGGGCATATTTGTAAGCTCACCACAGCAAAAGCAAAAGGAAACTAAAGCAGTTTAAACTTTAAAGCACACTTGAAGTTTCCACTGCTTCTGTAATAAGGAAACAGAGACAGACAACCTCAATATCATCAAATCTTAACTCAACTACAAATCCTTCGCTTTCATATCCTCCAATCAAAGACAACGAGATGCCGCCACCATTACTCCAAGGCCCCATTCGCACCCTCCTGAAACCACCACCTGTCCTCCTCCTCCTCCTCCTCCTCCTCATCACTCTCCTCCCCACCACCACGTCCCACACCTCTTCCACCACCACCCCGGCACCTCTGTCCACCTCCCTATCCCAATGGCAATCCGCACGCGCTACTTACTACGCAGCATCCGATCCCCGGGACTCAGTAGGAGGCGCGTGTGGATATGGGGACTTGGTTAAAGCAGGATATGGAATGGCAACTGTAGCACTGAGTGAATCAATGTTTGAACGAGGGCAGATCTGTGGCGCGTGTTTTCAAATCAAATGTGTTGATGATTTGAGGTGGTGTATTCCTGGGACGTCAACTATTGTCACTGTCACTAATTTTTGCGCTCCAAATTATGGGTTCACTTCTGATGATGGTGGAAAATGTAATCCTCCAAATAAGCATTTTGTGCTGCCCATTGAATCATTTGAAAAGATTGCCATTTGGAAGGCTGCTAATATGCCTGTTCAGTACAGAAGGTAAAAATCTGAAAACCCTTTTGTATTTTGGCTGCTAATATGCCAAATTTAGGCAGTTTTGAACACATTTAGTGTTTTAAAGTTTGATTTATGCGAGAAAGGATTTTTTGTTTTTTGAAGAAATTTTGATAATTTGGTTGCCGAATCAAGATTAGAAATTTGAGTGTCTAGTTTGTTAATTTTCAACGACTGTGTGCTTTTACTTCATTCTTTCTTGCTAACATGCATTTAGCCGCAATTTCATGTTAGCTGGTTTGCCTTTGCAGTCTATTTCTTCTTTCAAAATTTGTTTCTTTCAGCCTCAGTTCCTTTTAAGGATGAACTAGATTGACCATTTTGAGTTTATTGTGTTGAGAGTCATTCTTTTTATAGCTCTCATTGAAAGATTAAACATTAGAAGTTGTTAATTGTGATTTTAGAAACAGGAAGGTTTCTTGTCATGTCAAAAGAAAAACTTGGTGTAATCTTAGCAACTAAGCAAGTAGACCGGGGATGGACAATCTAAATCTATAACTTTGTGTGTCTTGATCAGTGCTAATTTGCACCCAGTCTCCTGCAAACTTAGTCATGGCATCACTTGTGGGGATGTTATCAAGAGCACACTGTTTCGGCTTTGAAAACTCAAAAGAGGTTTTTACCCAACACTTCTGGTTAATTACTTTAGGGAAGGTAAAAAAATGCATAATGGGAGACAACCCAATGGCTTGTCTCAACCTGCATCAAAAGAAGTAAAACATTCACTAACCATAGTAAATGTTTTCTTTGTATTTGATGGTGACATTTCCTTCGCCAAAACCCCTTTATAAATGTGTGAAGGCTTATAGTTAATTGGCATCAACTTAGAAAGTATTTCTGTTTTTTTAACTGCTAGAGCCAAAGTAAGCTCAATAACGCAGCATTTATATGTACTTGAATTATTCCAGAAATAAGTAGCCTTTCCTTTTTTTTACTGGTGGTACTGGATATATATCATTTCATCTGATATCTAAATATAGGTTCTTGAAGTTTTCAGTTGTTGTTTTTAAATAATATTTTTTTTCCTAATCCTTAACTTGGTTACGTTTGAACAGGGTCAAGTGCAGAAAGGAAGGAGGGATTCGGTTTACAATCTCTGGGTCTGGTATCTTCCTTTCGGTGCTGATCAGCAATGTTGCAGGTGCTGGAGACATAACTTCAGTGAGGATTAAAGGTTCAAGAACAGGGTGGCTTGATATGGGTAGGAACTGGGGCCAGAACTGGCATATTAATGCTAATTTACAGAATCAAGCTCTCTCATTTGAGGTCACTAGTAGTGATAAGATGACTGTTATTTCTTACACCGTTGCGCCCAAAGATTGGAGATTTGGACAAACCTTTGAAGGCAAGCAATTTGAGACTTGATGTACTGGCAAGAAAATAAGATGATAAATAGATGAGACCATTCTTTTCTTTTTCTTTTTCCATATTCTGCTTTCGTTTTGGGGGTGAAGGTGTATGGATGGGTTTTTTTGTCAACTTTGGTGGAAGATGCATGGATCAGTGTGTTGTCTATGGTCCGAAGTACATAGTTTGAGAAGATACTAAATTGCTGTATGGTGGGTACACCAGACATGAGAACTGTTCACTCATGTGTATGATGAAGATGATAGAAGATAACTCAACCCGTCACTCTTTGTTTGAGAGATTGGGCTAAGTCTGTTATTGAACTTAGTTTGAGATGGACTTAGTTTGTTGTTGTAACCTATAACTTGAAACAGTGTTAAATGGTAAAGTCTGCTGCGTTCTGCAACTCTGACCAACCCTGCCTATTTTAAGAATTTTTTTTCCATTGTGATAGATTTGCCTTTTTTCTTGCTGATAATCAAGGACTAAACAAACCGCTATCTCTATGAAACAACAGATTTCTGGCAATGGCATACTAACTCTCACCATTTAATTTAACTTTCATGCAGTTGGGAATGAGAATTGGTTTAGTCCCAAACGCAAGGGGGTGGGCTATCTAGTGAATGCCTGTATGATTATCGAAACAAAGCTTAATCTTGCATCTGTGATAAAAGATTTCTCTTTATATAAAAATAATAATGATCTGCATCAACAGAAGTCACCAAGCCCTGTCAAGCTCAGTTAGAAAAATACCGACATGAAGGTTTTAGTGCTTTATGCAATCAAAGCAAATTCCTTTTGTTTGGTGTGGACGCATATTGAGCATTTGAGCTCGCTTTTGTTCTGTTTTTCCTATTTCTTGTTTTGTAGTACATCAGCAGCTTCTTAGTACTACACAAAAAGGGAAATCTGCGATCAAAACTAAAACAATGGTTGTTCAAATATGGTTCAATGCTTCTTAAAAGAGATGTGTTGTTCGGACTACAGTAAACACAGGATTGTATAATTTCGAAGAAAAAGTATTTATGTGATGTTGTAACTTCACAAAGTAGATTTATAGCGTTTTCTACTTGGTTTATAACAGACTAACCTATTCCAGTTTCAGCAAACGGCACCTTTTCATTCATTAAGGAACAGGGCATTGAACCTTTCTTCTACAAGTTCATCACCACTAACTCTACCACTGAACTATGAACACTCATGCACATGCATTGAAATTTAAACTTAAATGCCCAGGTAAACACACTCGTCAATTGGGCTAAATCTAAGCTTGAGTTGTAGCAACTCTGCCAAATAGAAATACCTTAACCAGAATTAATCAAGGCATAGGTTGTAAGTTTTAGTGATAACAAAACAAAGACAGATTGATATAGAAGATAACCGACATGAAGCATATACTCTGCTAGGAACGCCAAACTAGATTAAACCAAATTCAGAACAGCCAATAAATGGATACGATAGAAGATGGCTGCGTCAAGCATGGACTTGGCTAAGATTGCCAAACAAGATCAACCAAAAAGTGGAACAATAAAAAAAATAATTGTAACAATTAAGTGCTTTGTTTAAATGGTTTTCTTTATAGCAATCAGGAGGGTAACATGGCTTCAGGTTGAAATCCGACCCTGAAACAGTTAGGTATGGACTGTTGAATTCAAATAAGTTATAGAGAGGCTGGATTTGAACAGGTAAGCAATCCAAAATATTTGGCAGCTGGAATGGTACAAAACTAGTGAACAAAGTGTAGACTACAAAGCTATACAACAACATTTGTTTATTTATTTTTAGTCACTGCAGACATAGCAGTAACCAGTAACAACTACGCTCACATTTGAGAGACCAGATAGGCATTCTTGTAAACTGAAAGCAACTAGTATCTTCTGGTTCTAATTTTAAATACATTGTCAACTTGTAACGATAAAAATGCAACACAAGGAGTCAGTTACCAGAGCTTTACTTGTTGGAAGTTCCAAAAATCCATCTATTTACTTTCCATACAAATCTTTCATGTCTACAAGGGCCATAGAATACAAGTATTGTGAGTATTCAATATTCATTCACGTTAAAAAGTAAATAAGAAAAAAATGAATCTCGACATGTAAGTAATGGTATAAAAATTTACTCCCGAGTTAATCTAAAAGCAAAGGAGAAAAACCTGGAACAAATTAAAGATGCAATACGAGAAGAAAACTCAGCCTCCTGTGCTTGTTGATTTTCTACTCTAGATTGGTTCTGTAAAATCTTTTCATGTCTTTCCATTCAAAACTACGAAGATCCAAGCTTCTGATGAGATTCAATAAGCAATGCATTTAACAGAATATGAACAGCAGCTTCATAAACAGCTCCATCATAATGCATCCCATCAACTGTACACCGCGGTCCACAATTCCAACTCAACGATTGAATATCCAACAGTAGAAGTGGACCACCATATCTGCGCAAGAGTCTACTATTATGCAGTACACTATCATAAGCATGCCACATTTCATCATTCATTTTCTCCCTCTTCTCCTCTGTATTCAACATCCCATTTATCAAAATTGGCATCCCAAGCCAAAACAAATGAGGAGATCTAACAGACACAGACCCCGTCACAGGCCCATCCATATCCAATTCTGATGAAAACGGTAGCAAGGAAACCACTGAACTCCTCAAATTCTCCAATGCAACATCATAATCCGACGCGTTGTTCACATGAAGCATATGCCACAACCCTGCTCCCATCACCAAAACATCAGGGTAAGTTTTATTTTTCTTAAACCCCATCATCATACTCGTCAAATTAACTACATACGGAGCCCAAACAAAATCCAATTTCATACCAATCTCATCCACAACAATCTCATAATCACTATGCTTCTTATACAAATCCCCCATGATCATTGCCATCCTTTTCTCATCTAAAATCAAACTTAACAAAGATTGCACAGTCAACCGCGCTTGCGAGTCCCCTGCCACAACAATCCATGACCCATTAAGCAAATCCTTAACATCTCCCCTCCCTAACTTCGCAAAATCACAACCTTTCGCCTTCCCGTTTCTAGACCAATCCCATATCTTGTCATAATCAACAGTACCATCACCTTTACTACTAATAATACGAGGTTTGACATCCCAAACAACTTCATTAACTAAATTAATACAAGAATCCTCACGATTATCATATACAACAACAGATTTAACTGAACTAACAAAATCAGAAACAGAGGGGAAATAAGGAGTCAAATGAACACCTACCGCTAGCGTAATAAAAAGGGCCCCACCAAAAAACAACATCCTGTTTCTGCTTAAATGATAACCTGCCATTCCCATTGGCACAAATAACACCACGCAAGCTGCCAATACTCCTATTTGTATACCACCTAGCATAATTAGCAAAAAGTTTTGGTCTTTTTACTTTGATTCCATGGTTTGCTAATGATTCTTGAATGGAAAACAAAAATGGAGAAGTGGGTTATTTCTTTTTTGTTTGATGGATTTATTTTGGTTTTGGCTGCCGTTGATGCTGGTAAATACCAAGTGGTTTGGTATGGGAAGATGTGTGGATGGTTTTTGGTTCATTGATGTGAATGGGACAACAAGTCAACACAGTTTTATTTATTTATTTTATATAAAGTTTACTTTATTTTTTAGTATTATTTTAAAAATATTAAAATTCTAAAATAGTTTGAAAAAAGTTTTTTTTATTTCTCTGTTTATATCTTTGAGCCAAATATCATATTTCAAAACAAAATTATTTTATGTTTTTATTATATTTCTTAAATTAAACACATTTATATTTGTTTCTGTATATTCTAGAACTTATCCAAATGAAAATGGTGGTAATCCTTGAATTATGAGAGCAATTAGTTTAGTTCAATATATATATATATATATATAAAGGAATTTCATTGTACCAACTAATTTAATTATACTGGTCAACATCAACTTAGTGTATTAAATAATTTTTCTCATCCCTTGGACTATGAATTATTCATGTATAAGCTACTTGTGATGATTAATGAGTGTCCCATATTTGTTTTTGGATTTATCATTATTTATATATATATATAATTTTTTTTTTTAAAAAATCATTTATTTAAAAATATTATATTCTTTATATTTCATTCACTTATTGAATCACATGTATTCATTAAGTATCATTTGGAAATTATTTGGTAGTGGAGTTAAGATTATATTTAAAAATATTTTTAATTTAGAAATATATCAAAATAATATATATTTTTTTAAAAATTATTTTTTATATCAATAAATAAAAATAATCTAAAGATATCAAAATTTTAATTTAATTTAAAAATAAAAATATGTTTTTTAATTTTTTTCAAAAACATTATTAAAACGCAACGAAAAAACCTCTAACTCGATGGTCAATTCATTAATCTAATTACAAATAATTGATTTCAAATTAGGCTAAAATAACTCAAAATAAAAACTTAGTAAAAGCTTGAAATCATACATTAATAATTACTAAATAACAAGAAGATCAGTCTTTGCAACCATATGTCCCAATTTTACTCAATTTTATTATTAATTCAAAAATAATTCTTTAAAATTATCTCATAACTTTTATATATTATAGTTGCTAGATCTGATCTAGATTTTTTTAATTCAATTTAGAACTTGAGTAACTACATTATTAAACCAATATAATTTCACTATTTTCTTAATTTTATCTCTATAAAATAATGTGATCAATATGTTGAGTGACTCAAATTTAACCTTATCTTATCAATGTAAAAAGTAATTTAAAATATATTTTTATGTCGTCCAAAATTCAACAGGATGTAAAAATAATAATTATATGGCCAAGTTGGGCCTTCAGATAGTTTGAGATAAGAGATGGGCTTTTAGCTTATTACATCGACATTCATTAGCAGTTGCGTGTGGCGAGTTGAAACTTGAAAAGAGAAGAACTCGAGTCAGAACTCAGTAAGGCTCAGAACAAGCAAGAGAGCAAGCAGATACAGAGATGATGGAGGCACAGAAATACGTATGGGAAGGAGCAATTCCATTACAAATTCATCTCCATGAATCAGAAATAACAAGCCTTCCACCACCACCTCCAGCATTAATCTTAGCACCTAGAATTGGTTACTTGCCTCTTCTTCTTCCTCTTATTAAGCCTTACTTCTCTTCTACTCTCCCTCCTGGTCAAGACACTCTTTGGTTTGATTACAAAGGGTTGCCTCTAAAATGGTAATTATTAGAAGGATTTTGTGTGCTCTTAATTTTTTTTTTTTGCTTTTTTTTTGAGTTGATTGGAGGGTGATAAAGAGACCCTTTTGAGAGGAAATTTTGTTTATTTTGATTGATTTAGTTAATATTATCCCTGGTCCATTATTTGTTTAATTCTTTTGTTGATTTAAGTGAAATAAAGAGCCCCTTTTGTGAGAAGTTGGTTTTTTTAACTGTAGAGAATATTGTAGCTAATGGGTTTGGGAATAGTTCATTGAACTGAAATAAGGAAGCTCAATTGGCAGAAAGGTGGTTTCTTTTGATTGATTTGGCTAATGGGTGTTTGTGAAAGCTTTGCAGGTATATACCAACTGGGGTGCTTTTTGATCTTTTGTGTGCAGAACCTGAAAGGCCTTGGAATTTGACGGTATAAGTATTTTTTTTACTGTTAGTTGAGTGGGAAATTAGTATTAGGTTGATTGGATTGACTTTTGTGTGTTCGAGTTTTAGAAAGTGTGGAACTTTGAAGTTGGGAGAAGTAACTCATCGGTTATTAGCTTGTTTATGAAGAAGATTGTGTGGTTGATTGAGTTGAGTATTATTGATGGACAACTGGGATTTCAACTGTAGTACTTTCACTCAAAAAAATCGATCTTGCAATTGATTTTCATATATAAATACGTCCTGTTTAGGATTTAGCTTTAGGACCTGCATTGCATTTAGAGGGTTTCAATTATTCTTTGCTATGTGGCCATGCCATGTTGTTGATTCTTCTGTGTTGTATGTTTCCCCCCTTGCTGTCTCTACTATGATTTGAATTTTGAAAACTATTCTTTGTTGAGATGCACTGTGTTTGGTCAGCATGGCTTTGTTAACTGCCACATTTTTGGTCTATGTATCATATTGTCTGTACATCGTAGGCTGCTTTTTAAGACTTCTTTCGCTGCTGTTGTCCCTTATGAATGATCTAGAATTTACACTCGGTGGTCGATTTATAAGCAGTTTCCTTTTGCTAATTGTCTTTGCTGTCATAGTTTGGTGTGTAACTAACCATTTTCTTTTTGATCATTTAGTTCTTGTACTGATTTTCTTAATTAATAATAATGATTTTATTCATCTAATAGGATGAAAAGGTTGCTCGTTTTCCTTTTGTTGTGAGATTATTTTATGAATTATCAATTTTCAGTATTTGGTTCTATTTCTGCAGGTACATTTTAGAGGTTATCCTAGTAATTTGTTGATTCCTTGCGAAGGTGAAGAGTCTGTTAAGTGGAGCTTTATTAATTCACTTAAAGAGGTTAAAAAACCACTCTTGTATTATGATATGTTTATGAAGCCTGGTATCTATTCATGCAAGTTGCAGTGCCTTCTTTGAAGAAACCAATCTTCATTGGTCACTGAGAGCCAATCACATTTCATTTCACTAGTTTTGAAATTGTTGAAATTTGAAACTACCTTATAGTTCGGTTTATAGCTGCTGCTTTTTTTGGGATTTGTACTATTAATTAAAACCAAATTGAATATATGCCCCTTGTTTGTGTTGAACTAGATACTTCCTCACATCCTTTTTGTCAAGGTACACCTGTGTTTTATCTTGGTTTGGTGTCTTCAGAAACTAATGGAGCTAAACATAAAGACAGGGAGAGCTATAGATTTTTAATAATTATTTTTTATCACTATAATTTGATCCACATGACCACCAACCATTGTTTGTGGAGTGCCAAGAGTAAACTATCTGTAAATTGTGTTTGAACTCCTTACTAACCAAAAGATGAGTGGTGTGAATTAACATGTAACCAAGCAAAAAAATCAGAAAAGAAAAGGATTGTATTATTTACTAATACATCAGTACTGTTTTCTGCATGCACAAGAATATATCCATCTTCTTTATTAAGTCAAAGACAAGTTATTATTAAGAAGAAAACATTTGCAAAAGAAACCACTATTTTTTAATCTAAGCATATCATCTCCATAAAACCTTAGCTGTATTCAGAATCCTCCTTATTGGTTGTATATCTGGTAATGTTTTATATATTTTAATTCGTGTTTTTTTTCCTTTGATTTTAACTGGTAATATTGTTAAATTTGGGGTCTAGCAGTCAAATTCGTTAACTGTATTTGGTTATGCTACAGGCAGATTACATAATCAATGGAAATTGCAAGAATGTTATGAACATGTCTCAATCTGATCAAGTGGAGCTGTGGCGTTCTGTCATGGATGGTATGTCGATCTGTTATGCACATTATATTTTGCAATGGTCTGTCAAGTGGAGCTGTGGCACTCTGTTATTTAATATGTCTTATACTTGGTAATGGAACAAAGTGGACTTTCTATAAGTTCTTTGGGTTCCTACGAGCTTCATCCTTTCACATTAGACCTTGTTTATCTATATTTTGGCCATTGATTACCAGGGCTGCAATTTCAAGTAGTTACAGCTTTTTTGCTCTTATCTGAAAGCTGTACTTCTTTGCAGGTAATTTGGACAAATATATACGTTCATCTTCAAAGCTTAAACTTGGAACAGTTACCACTGATGAGGCAGATATGGTTGGGCAAGTGAAAGCAGGTTGGCAAAATCAATACTTAATTTACAGAGTTCAATGTAGGTATCTGAATTGAGTTGAGCTAAGAATATGTAAATAAGCTCTTAATTGTTGTTCATTATTAAGCTTGTGGATAAAGGCAAGGGGAATATTCTCATTATCTGTGAATTGAGTTTAACTAAGAATATGCAAATAAGCTCTCAATTGTTGTTCATTATTAAGCTTGTGGATCTAAAGGTGAGGGGAATATGAAAATCTCTTTTTCATACACTGCTCTCAGAATTT
Source organism: Salix dunnii (assembly GCA_015731905.1). Taxonomy (NCBI): domain Eukaryota; kingdom Viridiplantae; phylum Streptophyta; class Magnoliopsida; order Malpighiales; family Salicaceae; genus Salix; species Salix dunnii. The sequence goes on along the minus strand of CM027675.1, from coordinate 14,868,905 downwards.
TCTTATCAATTCATACTTAAACGCAGTGCACTCAGAAGGCATCTCACCTTGACCATGGCAATTTACTCACATGTAAAATATTTGTATGTTAAAACTTAAAAGAAATGTATTTGCAGGCTATTAAACTTACCAGAAAGAAATTAAGCCAAACTATTTTAAGATATGAGAAGAAATGTAGAAGGCAAAAATGCATTTGTTATGTATGCTGCAAAAGAATTTGCACATCCATCCATGCATCACATGCATTCCTGGTTTTAAATTCCTGTTTTTACTTCATTTGTTGAGACAGTTCATAGATGTTGGACATCAATCTTGATATATATATATATATATATATATATATATATATATATATATATTAATTTAGTTTTATATATATATTAATTTAGTTTTTGACCTTTCATTTCACATAAGTGGACTAGAAAGGTTACAATTTGACTTTCAGTTATGCAAATTTATTTCTTGTTTCTCTTGCCTTGATTGAATTTTGATTGTGTTATTGTCATAACTATTTTCAGGTAAAATTCCAGTTAGATTGTATGTTTGGAGTGTTAATGAAGACTTTGAAGATCTGGAAGATGCACCAGGAGTTGATAACTGGGATCAAATTTCTTATATAAATCGTCCTCTCGAAATCCACAAAGAAGGTAAGCCATGCTCCCTCGTCTGTTCTGATGATTCTGCTAATTTTGAATGTAATGACTTCTGCTGATTACTCAGACCTTTCTCCTACTGCATCACAGGACACAACAAGCATAGAAATATGATGATAGTTAGAAATGGTCGATGTCCTTGAACAGTAAGCCTAAACATATAATGAATATGCAAGAATCAATCATATGTTAACAGTTCGTCTACATTAACTCCCAGATTATTAGATCCCTTGTAATCCCATGACTCACTTTCTTGGTTAGCCAACAGCTTAAATAATTTCCAAGAACTGTCATAGTTAATTGAAAAGATCAGAAATGACCTCTCTTATAGTGGTCCCTGTATTTCTGTGTGACCAGTGCCCATATGTGTGGCAGGGAGACATTTCTGAGGTCCAAGAATTTCCTGTAAACCATAACAACGTTTAGAAGCTTCAAGCATGTAAATCCAACTACAGTGTCACTCTGTTGCCATGGTTGCTTATATTTACAATGACCTTGAATCTACGAATTCATGTGCTGCAAAGAGTTGGCGACTCTCAGTGTTTTCTGGACTACATTTTTTTTTCATTTTTCTTGTAATGCAGGTAAATATTTCACTCTTCACGATGCACTGAAAAATCTCCTGCCAGAGTTTTTTGCGGGCAAATCCTTGATCAATGACAAACCATGCATAGAAGAAAGTGAAGATGCACAGAAGGTTTCATCAGAAGATGTAGGCAGCAGTACAGGAGCCGAAGACGGGAAAGAAATCTTTAGCCAACCCATGGAGAATGATGCTGAAATCAAACTCATCCGCATCCAAGGGATTGAACCAAAGTTGGAAATACCGTTCTCTTGGGTGGTGAACAACTTAAAGAATCCTGAGCACTTTCTTCATATCTGTGTTTGTGTCAAAATTCCAAATGTAAAAGCAGCATGAAATGAGGCCTTGTTTTTCCACTAAACATTTTTTAGCTTGCAATTTGAGCAAGCTCTACTCCTTTAAATTCATCCTCCAAATAATGCAGTTGTATATAATTTTACAGGCAGTCACATTGGTAAATACGTCATGACACATTTGCGATTCTTCTTTTAATTCTGCTCTTAATTTCTTTCAAAATTCAATGTCATCGTGGGAGAAAAAATCAGAGCTGGGAAACATGACAACACTGAGAAGAATTAATCCCTGAGAAAAAAAAAAGGGTTTTTTTTAACTAGTCAGGCAACAAACACAACCAATTCTAACATGTCCTTCCAGACTAAAATCTATTTTTAACTAAAAGTATGACTATTTTTGCATCCAGTATGAGTAAGTACTAAGCAATACATGATAGCAGTGCACGCTAGAAAATACCTGTGAATCCATCAAACGAGAGGAGACAGTTAAGGTCCATGGGCATCACTGGGGAGTTTGGACATGGAAACAACGTAGTTCTTGTAAGGACTTGGATGGGCTGATCCTAGGAATTCCTCTGAGGAAAAGATATCAATGGAGGAAACTTCAATTCAATGGGGGAACATGGAAGCGATAGAAATTGTTTGAAGACGGTGGCAGGGGGTCAAAGATTCTGTCGCTATTTTAAGAATTTGACTTCAATCAATCTTGGCAAATCCTTTTTTGACAAGATGCATGGACAAGATTGAAGAACCTGGAAAAAAAAAAGGTGTCTTTTTCAGGTGTGTTTCTCAAAAATGTTAGAAAACCATCATTCTCATTTTCTCCCTGGAAACGAAAGCAGCAGCACCAACCACAACCAATGATTATGAACTTAAGACTAATCCATTTCATAATACTTTATAATTATTCGAATTACTGAAGACTAATCCATGACAGAAGACTTTAGAGACCATCGCCTTCGACCCCACAGCATTCTCCAACTCAACCTGAACTCATTAGTTTGGTCTGAGTTTAAAATATACATTCACTAGAAGGCATGAATCAATAATTCAAACTCATATTAATCAATAGCTTCTATAATTAAAATTGCATACTAACCATCGATAATTACAGGGTTAATATTCAGTCTGACTATACACTGCATATATAAAATACTTTTAAACAAACCCGAAAAATAATAAAAGAATTCTAGATTAAATTGAAAATAAATATCCAAATGGTTGCCAGATCTTAACCCTGTAAAAGTCATCATGATTTCAGAAATAAACCTTAAATCAACTCGATCAGATTGAAATTAATACTCCATAACATAAGGTTGTATATCTTGAAAATCTCTTGCATCACAATCACCGATTCTTTCTTTCTTTTCTGGTTAAAAGTCTTAATAGCATGTTTGAATCAAATTAGTTGTTACAAGTAATTTACTCTTAGAGAGCAATCCTATGACTAGTGTAGCTATCCACTCGAAATTACATAACGTATTTCTTGTTATTATGGACTGGTGTTAGAGGGAGATAACTGGCATCAAAAGCAATCAATGGGTGATCAAAGTTGGACAAGGTCATATCAACTGACAAGCATGAACGAGAGAGATGGGCTTTTTCTTCTGACATCTGAAAGCAATTTTTTTCAAAGTAATGTTATTGAGTTGTAGTAGCATTCACATAGCGATAAACTAGACCTTAAAGTAACTAAATTGGGCTCGGTTAGGGGGAGATAGCGATCTAGCTTGTCCACACCTGGTTGACCAACTGTATCTATCCACATGCGATCTCCTCCATACATGCTACAAGCCTGGACTCATCAGTGCCAGAATGAGTTGTCACGTTCAAAACACAAAGGGATCTAGGGTTGCTAGATCCATGCCATGAAATAGAGAGACAAGTTCTTGGCAATGGTACCCACCAAACAAGTAGTCTTCTAAGATTTCTAGGGTTTATGTGCATGGAGGTTGAGGATGAAGCAACATCGTAGCTTGTCTCCACCTGTCTGTCAGCAAGATCAATGCGATGTTTTGTAGCATCTTTCATAGGCATGTGGACGTGAAACGTTTGAAGCATCGATCATTAATTAGATTTGTCAATTGAATCCCTTCTCATTCACCTGCCCATTCTATCTATGATCTTAGGGTTCCATTGGAGAGACCCACCTGTCCCTAGCTAGGAGATCATCATTCAATTGGTCCAGAAAATTATTCAAGACCAATTGGCCAAGGCTTTAGGTTTGTGTTCATCCTGCCCAAATGGCCGAACCCCATGGCATGTTGATTGGCGCAAGTCAAGACTTGTCGGAGTGAATTATTAGAGAGAAAATTGATTTATTTATCGGTTGCCTTAAAGTTGTTTCCTTGATATACTCCAATGATTCATTTAGTGGACTATAAATTATACCCTTATCTTTTATTTTTAGAATAAAAACTCGAGGATCAATATTTAGTGAAATTTATTTCTTTTAATACTCTTATATTTTTTGATATGAGGAAACCTCATTTTTTGAAAAATTTATTATGCAGATATAAATGAACGATTAAAATCCTGATTGTTTTATGTTCTTATAAAAAATATATGTCTTGATTTGAACTCAAGATCTGTTGTACAAATTATAAGTTTTTTGTTATCATACCATGTATATGAAGACTATTTATTTTAATACATTATATTGACATGAAAATGCACCCTTAATAATATCATTCAATAAAAAATCTAATTCTATAAATTATAATTTAAAGATACCTCTCGTATTTATATAAAAAAAAAACAATCATACAATTAAGCAAAAATAATAGTGACATTAAATTAGTTTTTTGAGTGTTTTTTTTATATTTTAGTGTCATGATATAAAAAATAATTAAAAAATAATATTATTTTGATAAAATTTCGAAATAAACACTTTCAAAAAAACATCTATTACCACTATATTGTACACGACCAGAATCTCAGTACCAATAAAGTTACTCCTGCTTACCAAATACTTAAAACAATGAAGGGAGAGAACTACGAGCACTGGTCCAAGAACTAGAAGACAAATGATGTTCATGTGAAGATGGAAATTAAGGATAACGTTTGCAATCCACACATGGATCATAATCTTGATCGAACAAGCTCGGTTCTTGTCATGGTGGACTAGAAAATATGTTGGTGAGCACATGCTATACACTAACACTCAATAATTGAGATAATGCTTAATATATTAACAATCATAAAATCCCTATTAACGCTAAGTGTACAAAGTTCTTCGGGTATATAACGTGATAATAAAAAAATTATGATATCTGTGTAGTAGGTTTTAAGTTCGAATTAGGCCGTGTATATTTTGTAAAAGACCGAGAAAATCGAAGCTTTACTTGCTCGTCTAAATCTATAAAAAATATTTTTAAAAAATGATGTATATTCAAAAATTAAATGTTAAAATTAAGACATAGTTTACAGTTGATGGAACCATGCATGATCAATTTGTTAGGTGAATGAATATGCTATCAAAGAATTCTTGTAAAACAAACAAGTGACAACAACTTTGTTTGGAAAAAAAAAATAAACAAATGAAGTTTGAATAGATATTAATTTTATTAATTCTCACAATATTCAAATTAAAATAAACTAGATCCCAAATTGAAATATCATGCAAAGTTTATGAACGTGTGTGGTATGGATACATCATCCATCCACATTAAATTAAGTTAAGCTAGATGTCTCAAGAAAAAAATTCATGATTTTATTATTTTTAGATTTGAGACAATCCCATTTTTAAAAACATATTTTGTGAATTCAAGTGAGTAAGTAAAACATCGACTATCCCTTACTCTTATAAAGGATGCATGCATTAACTCAAACCGCAAAATTTACCGTGCAAATCTCAAACTCTCTGCTATCATGAAATATTTTTCATAATCTCTTATACTCAAGCTACACAAGATGAAGAAATAATTCACTTACCATTCAAATTAAATCTCCATGATTAAAAAAGGCCATTAAATGTTGTATTGGATCAATGAAAAACAAAAAATAAAGAAAGAAAGGGAAGAAAAAAAGGGATCATCACCTCACTTTCTCCAATGCTGTGAAGAATAGACAGAGCAACAAAAAAGACAAGTGGGAAGGAGGGGAGAGGATGAGCCTCAGCCATGCATCCACCTTCCCGTGTAGGGCTAAAGACAAAATGGTAGACCATAGGCCATTTACTTGGGCCTACATCACTTTACTACTCAGACCTTTTTAGATATTCAATAAAGCCCATCTCTTCCATCATTGTCCTTCTTCTTCCTTTTTCACCCTCGCCTCAAAGCAGACAAAAGAAGAAGAAAAAGGGTAAATAATAATTTTTTGGATATGAGTAACCCTACTTCTCGGAATCATATTTTATAGATCAAATTATACGAGTAAAACTCTAATTATTTCAGAATTTTAAAAAAAATACACGTCTTAATTTGAACTCAAGAATTATCGTATAGATTAAATTTTTTTATTATTATGTCACACCATCTACTACAGCAAATAATATTTATAATAAATAAAACCCGCTCATTTTCAACCATTCTCATAGATTCAATGCTTGCTTTGAGCAGGACTTTCGCTACCAGTAGGGCTTGACACTCAAATTCTAGCCTGTCAAGATTTGATGTTTTTCTTGATTAAAAAACTTCGAGCAGAGATTTTGGATTTTATATGATGATTACTCCTTAATCTCTGTTAATTAGATTGACCTAATTTAATCCCACTTCCCATTTGACGTATCCCATCACTAATCTCTCGTTGATTGAAATGATTAAACCCAGGTGCTCTTTGACTGTTGAGAAGCTAAAACGTCATTATCTTCTGGCAAATATAATAATCTTGGACGCTTGGGTGAGGTTAGACCCACAAAACAATTTTAGGGTAAAATCACAGCATGAAAAGGCTAATCATCCAATTTTATATGTTAATTATTGTAACTAAAAGCCAACTAACTTTGATCGGACATAAAAGGTCTCCTTCTTACCGAACTAACTTCAACTATATGTCTGGAATGAAATCTTTAAGATTCTTGTTGACCATGTTCTATATGAAAGCATCCAAAGCTCAAATGTATGTGATTTGTATTTGTTTATTTAGGATATGTAATTAACCTCACACACACATATATAATCTTGTACCAATTCTTTTTTAGTATCTTAGACATATACATGTAATATTTACTAGTTTTTTATGATGATATTTAACTCTTAATGTTTTTATTTTTTTTGGATGTGAGTAAACTCAATTTTTTGAAAAACACACTTTGTAAGTCTAGGTGAGCAAGTAAAATATCAGTTATCTCAGGTTCTTACAATGAATGTACATCTTGACTCGAACTCAAGATCCGTTGTATAGATCGCAAGTTCTTTGTTATCACGCTACGACCTAAAAACTTTCAATATCTACAATGTACATGTAATATTTACCAGGTTCTTTTGATGACATTTAATTTTTAATATTTTTTTATGCGAGTAAATTCTACTTTTTAAAAAGTATATTTGAAAGTCCAGGTGGACGAGTAAATGATCAGTTGTCCTAATCTTTTATAAAAAATACACGTCTTGATTCGAACTTAAAACTTATTATTCAGATTATAAACTCTTTATCATCACGTCATAAAATAAAAACTTTTTATGTATTACTAATATTAGAAATCCCTAAGAGTTGAAAGTTCAAGTTTGTATTCAGGCATGTAAAGGTGCTTTGCCGTGGAATCAATAGAAACTCTCGCTCACTGCATACTCGACTTTTAAACATTCTCGTCAGTCACCCATGCACGAAGACTACTCTTGATCTTTGAGGAGTCAATTTTCAGGGTTATTTCGGATTGATTTTCCTAAATTATTATTATTATTATTATTATTGTTATTATTATTATTATATTTTAATGGCAATTTGATTGAGTTTAAACGGTCACAAATCAACTACATCTGTTTACAAGTCAATATAAAAATTTATTCAGGACTAAACCCTAAGCTGTAGATTACTTGGCCGGGCTATCCCAAGTTTAATAATTATGAATTCTTCTTCTTCTTCTTCTTATTATTATTATTTATGAACTCTCGATTAACGTATAATTAATCGTTATTTATGAACTTTTCGAATTATTTTTGGACGATAAGCATAACGTATCTGAATCTCATCACTCTGCTACGAGGCACCTGAGGTAGCCAAGTAGGGTTCTTGCCATGCCTGGGTTCTAACTTCAACTTGAAAACAAAACAGTGAAAACCCATTCATAGTTTTTTTTAAATTTAAAATACACTAAAATAATTTGTAAATTAAATTATTCATTAGAATTATCTTTATTTTTAATATTAACACATCAACCCTATTAAAAAAATTAATATTTTATATTAATTAGTTTGTTTTTAAATTATTCTAATATTATATAAAAATATAATAAAAATCGAGTGTTTTTTGTTTTTTTTCTCTTGAAGAATAGGTAGTAGAGTATCCAGCAGGTGGAATCTGATAGACCTGCTGTCTTCTCTGGATGGAGAAGAAACTAAAGTGAAGAGTGAGTTAAGAAGACGAAGAGAAGAGAAACAGATGCTTTTGAGGAGACGAAATGATTGAAGTTCACATGGCAGTGCTTTAGGTTTCACTAATATCAAGAAACTTCTTTTTATAGAAGGTGTCCATTTCTATGCAGCAGCAGCAGCAGCAGCAGCAGATTAATGGATTCTGCTGCTGCTGCTGCTTCATTTTGCAGCTTTCCAATGAATTATTTCTGTCCTCAATTCTTGGTTTTCAAACGTAGGAAGGCATTGTTTCCTCAAAGTGATCAAATTCGATCCACGGGAGCCATTCGAATCTAGTCTCTCCCTCCCATGCTCTCTCTCTCTTCCATGAAGAGCCATGATGTAAGGAGGCTATTAATGTTGCCATGGAAAGGAGAAAAGGACATATCTGGGGTTTGATTCCTTTTCGCATTGAATTGAATGCTGTTTTTTGTTTCAAATATTCGAGGAGGGAATTTCTACAGCAAATTGTATTCTTTAATTATGTGAGATTTATTATTATAATAATAATATAGACACCAATCAATCCCTTTTATTATATATGTATTATTTTGTATCTGATTGAAAGTGTGATTGATATTATTTTTAAAAATATTTTAAAATATTTAAAGCTAATAATTTTTTATTTATAAAAAAATATTTTTAACATCAGTACATGAAATAATCTAAAAAATAAAAACTTAAAGTAAATAATAATAATAATTTTTTTTTTAAAATACTTTTAAAATGTAGTGACAAACACCGAAAATGTTATGTTTTATTTTTAGGCATGGTAGATTTTTTATTATTAATTTTTAAAATATAAAAAAAAACAATTTTCTCTTCACATAAAATCTTCTAATCAAGATGCCTAAAAAACCCTATATAGTTCATAGCCTTTAATTTATTTGGAAACATCTAGCAAACCTTTTGGTAGTCTTTTCCTTGGTAGTTGATGTTACGCCCTTGCAAGCATTACAATAATATAATGTGCTATGCAATTTCTCCTAAAGTTTGCATTATTTTATCATCAAACCCTAACCCCTAGATACAATGTGTAACATCAACTATACTAATTCAATAAATTATTTTGGCCCTATAGTTAGCCCACAATCTTAATTAATATTTAAACAAGAACTACTCCCAATCGAGGAGGCGTGACTCTTTTCTCTTCATAAATTAAGCTCACAATTGTGGGCTATGGCCTATAAATTAACCCCCCCTCTTCCTTTTTCTTAGTGTTCTCCACCCCCTCTTATCTAGTTTTCTTAATTATTTACATATTGTTTGCTATATTAGCCTATAGGATGCATTAATCATGTTGATTATCATTGGATTATTGGCTTATATATATATATGCATGCATGCATGCTTGAAACAAAATATGAGAGAGATGCTTTCCACGCATGATTATAATCATAGGATTAATGTCTCTGTCCACAGTAAATCTCAAATGACACTCTCCAAACTTTTCGGTGACGATTTTCAAAGGGCATTCCAATGGTGTTCCGAGTGATCTGAAAGTGGGAAAGTTGAGGGATTCATTTCGTGAAAACGAGAGGTTTTCAAGTAGGTAGGGGCCGGGAGGAGGCTAGCTGGCTGCTATATCTCCATGTGCATGGCATCATAAAGAGAAGAGAGGAAGAAGAAGAAACCCAACAAACAATAATGTGCTGCCGTTTTATTTGAAAATTAATTGGGCAGGGAGGAAGAGCATGTGCTATGCTGCTGCATTGTTTTGAAAGAAGCAAACAAAAGAAGAAGAAGCGAAGCTAAGGTCACTGTTTTAGGTAGGTTGCACCGGCATCTTCTGATAGAAATGGTGGCTCAGGGCTCCATGCTGTTGCAGCACCATAGAAAATTTGCTTCTGTGATTTTATTTTGACTTTGAATAGAGCTTTTACCATTTGGTGCCACCAATTTCTTGGATAGTCATTCAGTTCTTCTTGAAATAGCTTTATGGAAATAATTTCCTGAATAATATAAATTAATGGGGCAAAAAATTACTAATATATCATAAAAGATATTGTTAAGAGAAATTTTTACCTGCAAAACACATATGGTTTGACAAATAACTTGTTTTTGTTTTATTAAAATTCTGAAGTTAATATTGCAAGTAATATGATATTGTCATAAATATTGAACCGTCCTATGGGTCAACCCAATGACCAGTTAATCAGGTGTGAGTTGATTTGATCATACCTAAACCATTAAATGAATTTGATTTTTTTTTAAATAAAACATATATATTGAAAAAACTTTCTTTTTTTTATTCCACCAAACTTTATCTATTTTTAGGCACTTTTTACATGTCCAAGATAACTGAGTAAATTCTGGTTATCCTAGACTATTACAAGGTGAGCATGCCCTGATTTGAACATAAATACACAAGACAAATTTTAAGTTTTTTATCACTATGTCAAGTCTCTTAATAATAATTTTTTTAACATGAATATACAAACTAGCTTATATATATTTCAACTAATTTTATGAGATCTAAAACTAATAATTAGTTAAAATCTCCAATAACCCTAACCAATACAACCTTGAGCCAGTGAGATATAAAAGCAAATTCAGAACCTGACCAGTGAACTACACCCTTCAGTACACCCTTCAGGGTTAATTACCGGATCAGTAAATATGTGACCCATAACAGGGTTAAATAATAACCTTGGATATACAGTATCCTGAGTTTATCACATCAGATAAACCTTAAAATGAATAGTACTGTTGAGTGCTGTGAAGATGCTGAGAGCACATAACTCATTCTCAGTAAGAAAAATCATGCGGGGGTTACAGAGAGCACAAAAAGTCAAGAAGCAGTAAATGGTCCTACGTACACAACACAGGCGTCAGAGATCGAGCCAACAAACTTTGGAAGTAAGGGAAGGGAAACAGGAAGAGTACACAGTTGTTTTTCTTCAGAAATCTCGCTGTGTTGACATTACAGGCAAATCCCTGGTTTCTCTCTGCTTGGCCTGTCTCTCTAACCTCAGAAACAATGGCTGCCGCCAGCCTTGCAGAGCCTTTCCAACAAATTTTGGAGCCCATCTCTCCCCTCTCCAGCTGCCACTGTGCTGGTGATTTCGACCCTTTTACCGCACAAAAAATGGGAATCATAAAGGCTGTACCTTTAATTGCTACAATGAATGGCAATTAACCAGAAAATAATTCATTTTATATAGAAATTTGACCAAAACCAAAGCAATTTCCAGGAAAAAAAGGGGGAGTTAAAGAATTGTATCCCTTTTACTTTCTTTTCACCGCTTGCTTTACATATTCCCAGTCCTGAAAAGACAAAAAAATAAAATAAAAGGCAGAAAGAAAAAGTCAAAAGAGCATATACTATGATTATAATTACTCATCTATCATTTTTGTATGAATAAGAGAACAAGGATTAAGAGTATATCAATGAATGTTCATGTATAATCGAAAATTAGGCTCAAAACTCTTCAATATTAAAGACAAATCAAAATTAAGCAAAAAGGGAAGGGAAGAAAGAAAATGGAAAGTGCAAGTGTTACGGTGTACACGTGCAATTAGCATATATTAAGATATTAAGACCCCATCTCTCTCTCTCTCTCTCTCTGTTTCTGTCTCTCTGCACGACTTACAAAGTGAACAAAAACAGTAATGGAAGAAAGAAACAACTGATTGACAGACACTGTAACAGAGCAAAGCAAACTACACTGATGTTATTATTTTCTGCTACAGAACAAGAACATCCTTGTAGCATTATCTCTTTGTATATGTCTCTCTTCTTACATTTTCTTACACACAGAAAAAAAACATTCCTCCTTTCTCTCTTTTTATAGTAGTTTAAGTTGACGACTGTGGTGTCTGTGTTTGCAGGCCAGACAGCCAGTGTTATAGGGAAATTCTTCTTCTTGTTCACCCCGTAGTATCTGCTACTGCCTGTTCTTTTTCTCTCATTCTGCCTCTCTTGTCTCTTTCTTGATTATTGTCCATTCTCTCTCTGTATTTCTGTGGTTTAGCAGTGCATGAAATTCTCTGCCTGAAAATGGGCGAAGAATCCTTGACTACAGTCCCTTTTGACAGAACTGTTGAACAGGTCTCTCTCTTCTCTATCTATCTTTCTAGGTTTTGTTTAGTACGGTTACATTTTCCTGATTTTGTGTTTCATGTATTTTCTGTTACATTCTATGGTGATTTCCTATATGGGGTATCGTAAAGGAGGCTATGTATGTGTAATTCTTCTGCTATAGATGGAAAGGAGACTAGTTTTAGCCTATTTGGCTTTCTTGTCATTTGTTCTTCTTCTCCTCTTCTTTCCCTGTGTTAGTCACTGTAAAATTTTAAGCAGGCACATTGTTTAAATACAGATATTTTTGCCTTAAAATGATTTTCTTACTGTACCAACAGAATAGAAAAGCTGAATTTGGTACTAGAATTTCGATCCAGTTTCTGCAGTGTTTGGATTTAAGCCTCTCTATAGATTTTGATTACACACCCCCATTTTCATTTTATCCACTCAATTCTTGATTTGAATTTTTTTCTTCTTTAATTGTGGAGTAGTTGATAGTTTATAATCAATCACCTTGCTATAAATATTTGTTTTAATTTTTCTCTTTATCAGTGTAAGAATTAGAATTTAGAATCATATAATCATCGAATTCACCAAATTATGCATAAATCCAGCCTAATTCTTTTTAAAGATTTCCGATGCATTATCGAACTGAGTAATTATGAATTTGATAGATACTGACTCGGACTGTAGTGGTTGGTTTAATCTCTCTCTCTTTTTTTTAACTTGCCTTTCTTCTTCTTTTTTTGCATTTTTGATTGGGATTCGAGATCGTTAATGATTCTATGCAATGGCGTGCAGGCACTTCTGGCAATGAAGAAGGGTGCACATCTCCTGAAGTGCGGAAGAAGAGGGAAGCCTAAATTCTGTCCTTTCAGGCTTTCCACGGTATGTAAGTTTTATATGGAATAAAGTTGGCAATTTGTGGGAGAATTTGATCAGCTTTATAGATGCATAAATCCAGCATAACTTAGTCTTTTTACTGAATAATTTTGGTTCACTGGATCTCTCTACTTGATCAAACAAATATTCGTCCTTCCTATTGTTAGAATCACCAATATTCGAATGGTATTTCGTTACATGTTGAGGTGCATTGCTGTTTCTGTTTCTGCTCTGGGTTTATGATAAAATAAGCGAAAGATTTGTTTTGATTTTGCGTTTCAGGACGAGAAGTACTTGATTTGGTATTCTGGACAGGATGAGAAACAATTGAGGTTGTGTTTTGTTGTGAAGATTGTTACTGGGCAGAGGACTGTACGTATCCAAGGATACTCACTGATATAAAGCTGTATCCCTTTTTCTGCATCTAGTTGAAATTGGTGCCCTTTTACTGTTTCTATGAATGGTGATTTCACTTCTCAAATTTCTATTTTCAGAGGCAGCTTCAACCAGATAAGGAGAATCAATCATTTTCACTTATCTATTCAAATGGTGATCGCGCACGTTCGCTTGATCTGGTAACTGCTGATTTTGAGTTTTGTTATGAACAGATCACTTCTGGTTAAGATTCACGGGTTCATTAATTGTTTTTATCCATTATTTTTCACATAGATATGCAAGGACAAAGCGCAGGCTGATTCTTGGTTTATAGGCTTAAGGGCTGTGATATCCAGGTGTCACCGTTCTAGGCCTATTTGTGTCCTGAAGAACCACAGAGGAGCACAAAGCTGTGTAAATAGCCCAGCTGGGTTTATCAGAAGAAAGCACAATCTAGGAATTCTGGAGGATGACACTGAATTGTCACAGGTTTTAACATCATCCCTTCTTCTTGTGGCTTCTTACACAAATAAAAGAGCTTTTTCATCTTCGAAAATGGTGGTTTCATGAAAATGTCACTAGCGCTCTGATGATATTGACGAAGTTGAATTGCATAATCAATTGAACTTCTGTTATGAAATGTAAGAGAGTTGCAGTGACACATGCATGTTTTGTTTTGGGGTAATTAACGGAAAAGACTCTTAAAGTGAAACCATTGAGATTCGAACATAGACTAGTAATTCTCTGGAGTATTCAATTACTTTTGGCTGTAACTGGTAATTAATTTGCTTATTGTATGTTAACCTGTTCTTGTGTCCCCTGCAGTTTCCAAACTCCAAATTTTTCATGATATAAAACCCTACGTATGATGCTAATTATATGGTGCTGAAAATTGATTTGGTTAATCCTAGTATGAGTGCCAAGTACTGCTCTTTCTTTGGAGAAGTTTCGTGCTCTCGTTCTTCTCCTCAATGCGATTCTTTACTGTCGTTTGTATATGATGCTGTGCGATGCAACTGAAAATACTACAGTCGTCACTGACAAGTTTCATTTTTTTGTGTGTTTTATGTGAACAAAATTACAGGTGCATAGCTTATGCGGAAGTCCTACGCAGTCACTTTCAGATAGGGGTCTTTCCGATGGATTGTCTCTTTCTTCGGATAGCTTTTGTTTCTCAGGATCAAATCTTACCCAGATGCAAAATGTAGAGGATTTGTTAGCTTCGTACTTACCAAATGCTGAACCACAAAATCTTAAGAAGAATGGATCTGATACTGCTTTCTCAGAGTTCCAAAAGAATCCATGTCATAAACTTATTGGTTCGAATCATGGGTCTCCACGAACAGAGAAAAAAGGCATCCTAAAGGATGTTCTGATCTGGGGAGAAGGAGTTGAAGTAGGAAATATAGGGTGTGTGGACAACCAGTTTGGTTACTGCAGCACGAAGAAAGTGGATGCTTTATTGCCAAAATTGCTGGAATCCACCGTGATGTTAGACGTAAGAAACATATCATTAGGAAGGAAACATGCTGCCTTGATCACCAAACGAGGGGAAGTTTTCTGCTGGGGTGAAGGAAGTCGCGGGAAGCTTGGGCATAAAGTTGACATGGATGTGAGCTCTCCAAAAATGGTTGAATCCTTAGATGGTGTCGAGGTGAAATCTGTTGCTTGTGGTGAATATCAAACCTGTGCTTTGACAGCTTCTGGTGAGCTGTATGCATGGGGTGAGAATAAATATTGTTCTAATTTGGGGTGCGAGGAGAGAAGTAGAAGCCAGTGGTTACCACGTCAAATATCAGGTCCTTTGACTGGTGTCTGTATACTGAATGTTGCTTGTGGGGACTGGCATACAGCGATGATTTCCTCGTCAGGGCAGTTATTTACATATGGGGATGGAACTTTTGGTGTTCTTGGTCATGGGAATCTTTTAAGTGTTTCTCAACCCAAAGAAGTTGAATCTCTCAAGGGTTTGTGGGTAAAATCCGTTGCATGTGGGTCATGGCACACTGCTGCTATTGTGGACATCGTTGTTGACCGGTTCAAGTTTAATGGTGTTAGTGGGAAATTATTTACGTGGGGAGATGGTGACAAGGGGAGGCTGGGACATGCTGATCTGGAGAAAAAGCTTCTACCAACATGTGTCGCACAGCTTGTGGAGCTTGATTTTATTCAGGTTTCTTGTGGAAGAATGCTGACCGTTGCACTTACCAATACAGGAAAGGTCTATACAATGGGAAGCTCTGTGCATGGACAGCTGGGGAATCCTCGGGTCAAGGATAAATCGATTGCCATTGTTGAAGGAAAGCTTAAAGAGGAGTTTGTTAAGGAGATATCGTCAGGGTCGTACCATGTTGCTGCGTTGACATCGAGTGGAAGTTTATATACATGGGGGAAGGGGAAAAATGGGCAGTTAGGATTAGGCAATGTAGAAGATAGAAACGTACCGACTTTGGTTGAGGCTCTGAGAGATATGCAGGTTCAAAGCATAGCTTGTGGATCAAGTTTAACTGCCGCAATCTGCTTGCACAAATCTATCTCTGTTAGTGATCAATCCGCTTGTAAAGGCTGTAAAATGCCCTTTGGATTCACAAGGAAGAAGCACAACTGTTATAATTGTGGTCTTCTGTTCTGCGGAGCATGTAGTGGCAAGAAGGTCATGAATGCTTCTTTGGCACCTAACAAAAGCAAGCCTTCCAGAGTCTGTGATTCATGTTCTTACAGTATGCAGAATATCACACATCCAGGTGGAGTGTCAAAACTAGAAAATCTTGGTTGCAAGAAGCTGCTGTCCCATCAGAAGAAGGCCTTATCAGATGAAAAGAAAGAAAGGGGAGGAGCAACCCCTCCAGGGCATCGCTTACAGTTAATGAGCCAGCCATCCCTGGAAATCCAGCCTGGTGAAAGGCACACCCCGAGAAACCAAGGGGAAAAGAAGCAGCATTTAGAAGCTGCCTCTTCTATTTCAGCTGGATTGCCACAATGGGGACAAGTGTCTTGTCCTGCTATATTTGAATCATGCTACAGAAAGAATTCTGAACTTCCTCTGGAATCAAAAACTTCCAATTCCAGTTCCTTGAATCGAGAAGAAGAATTGAGTGATTCAAACAAGATCTTAATTGAAGAAGTTAAGAGGCTAAGAGCACAGGTAGTGACAACATTTTAGCTTTAAAATTTAGTTGCTTATCTTGATGATGTTCTAGTAGAATTCCATATATAACTTAAGCTGATTCTGTAAAATGCTTTTGGCCTGAATATACCATGTTCATCTCTTCAGAGTTCTTTTGTTTTTAACAGGCTAGGATCCTCGAAATGCAATGTCAAACTGGGAACCAGAAGATTGAAGAATGTCAACAAACTATAGAGAAAACCTGGTTACTGGCTAGGGAGGAGGCAGCTAAGCGTAAAGCAGCAAATGAAATAATAAAAGCTTTGGCATTAAGGGTAATTCTCTTTATATTGTGGCTGCTCTTTCTAAAGTGTTAAACTAAACAAATCCATGATAATATCTGGTGCAGCTTCATGCAATGTCAGATAAAGTCTCAGTTAGGAAAGAAGCAAAAGATGGAGTGGATTCGTATCAGCCTCAGACTAGACCTGACTATACAGATACCCCTACACTTGCTGGTGGATGTGCCGTGTTTCCACCAACTCATTTGCCTCTTCAAGTTAGATTTCCAAAAGACAGTAAAGTAGACAGCTTATCTAACTCTCCTATTGTGTTTTCCAATACGTTAAAGTCCATGGATGGGAGAGAGTTGTGCCATGAAGATAGCAGACCAGAGGAAGATTTACATGACACGACGACGTCTGATCCTCGACGAAATGGAACTAGAGCGTCGAAGCATGAATGGGTCGAGCAATATGAACCTGGTGTGTATATAACTTTCACAATTTTGCAGAGTGGACTCAAGGGTCTGAAGCGAGTCAGGTTTAGGTGATTTTTCTATCAACTCAATCATTAACAGCATCACCATTGATTAGAAGCAAGATTTTTTACTCATCATTTATGCTTGATCATGTTTTGCAGCCGTAAACGTTTCGCAGAGAATGAAGCAGAACGATGGTGGGAGGAGAATCAAGCTATTGTATACCAGAAATGCGGCATTGAAGGATACAATAAATCAAACCAAAATCAGACAAAGAGCTGATCTTTGCTTACACTTTATTATATGTTTACTTTACGTTGGTTCTCACAATGAAAAGGGCAGAACTTGTATCATCTCGCCGAGGATCCTTCTATGTGAGATCTGTACAGATCCCACATTGGGCATGCTGTCGAGTTATTTTGCAAATTACGCATCCATCTCGGCTACTTGAGGTAGATGATTATGTTCTCGAGATGAAGTTTCTGCACAAGAAGTGGAAAGTTTCATGTAGTTAAAGCTCCATATAGTCATCAAGAACTCTCTTTGTCTAAGCCATCCCTGTACAGTGATCAATAAAAAGCTTCTCTCACATTCCTACAGGGATGTTGGTACAAGCTTGATCTTTAGGTTGTATTTTGTTGGTGTTTCAAAACTAAAAATCAAATATAAAAGGGTCTGAAATCGTGTGTGTGTGTTTGAAAGCTTAGAAATACAGATATAAAAATAAATTTACATTGGAAACAAACAGTTTACAATCTGTCGAATTTCCTTGCATCAATCAATATTAGCATGCATGGATGGGTGACTTATTGAAGTTGTTTTGAAAATGATATTTTTGAAAGTGTTTTCTATTTATAAATATATCAAAATAATATATTTTTTTATTTTTTAAAATTATTTTTGATATTAACATATAAAAATAATTAAAATACCAAAAATTTTTAATCTAAAATAAAAAATAAAAATAATTTCTTTAAAATATTTAGCAATTTGAGCATGTACTTGGTGTAGTGATTGTTTTTTATTGATTATCAAACTCAAGTCTTTTGAATCTGACATATTCGCTAAAACTATATTGTATTGAGTTTCATTGATTGTTAAACCCAAGTATCTTAGGTCTTACATGTTCGCTAGACCTATATTTTCCTTCTTGAGTTTGACATGTGTATCAGACTTATATTTTATTCGTTTGATTTTTAGATTCAAGTGTTTTAGATTTGCGTATTTGTCAAACTTATATTATTTTGAATATGACTAATTGTCAAATCTAGATATTTGAAGCCTAGAACATTAACCAAACTCATATTAATTTTAGATTTAGCTATTAACCAAACTTAAATATTTTAGATTGGGTACATATTGTTAGAGAATAATATAAATTATATTCTAAGATCTCACCTATTAGCTTAAACTTTTAGGTGAGATGATTCTTTAACATGGTATCAGAACCTTATTGACTCAACGGTTATGAGTTCAAATTTTACCATCTCCATTCTACTTGATAAAAATCAAGCACAAGGTACTGTAAGTCTTTACAAGTTTCAAGATAAAATGACTTTTACTTGAGAGGAGATGTCATCAGAGAATAATATAAATCATATTTTAGGACCTCACCTATCAGCTTAAGTTTTTAGGTGAGATGGTTCCTTAACATGGTATCAGAGCCTTGTTGACCTAGCAGTCATGGGTTCGAATCTCACCACCCCTATTCTACTTGATAAAAATCAAACACAATATAATATGAGTTTTTGCAAGTTTCAAACCAAAATGGCTTTCACTTGAGGGGATGTGTTAGAGAATAATATAAATTATGTTATGGGACCTAACATATTAGCTTAGGCTTTTAGGTGAGATGATTTCTTAACACATATATTATCCCTATTGTTTATAAAACCTTTTCAATTTAAAAAAAAAATGAGTCAAAATTACATATATCAAAATTTATGACTCGTCATAAATAAACAAGACCAAATTCTACCTCATAATTACTTACCAAAAATTTAATTCAACCAAAATGACTTGAATGTTTAAAAAAAATAATAATTTTAGTCTGAAAAGAAAGTTAATTCCTTTTTTTTTTTTTTTAAATATTGTTTAGGAGATTGGTCCAAGAAACAAGAGATTGCTTTCCCACTTCATAAATAAAAACATAGAATACATTAAATAAATTGATTCTTCTTTTCCACTTTCCGGCTTTTGATTCATGTGAAGCGAGAGACACCGAGAATAAGAACATGATTATGCTTCCTTTCGGCAAATATTAATTTATTACAAGACTCATTTTTTAAAACTTAATTAATTATAAAAAAATATATAATTATTTATGGGCCATTTCTTCTTTAGCAATAAAATAACGATAAATTTCTGACCATTCTTATAAGTGTTTTTGGGAATATGTTTAGAAGATATTTTTTTAAAAAATATTTTTTTTTTTTATTTTAAATTAAAAAAATTGATATTTTTAGATGCTGATATTAAAAATATTTTAAAAAAAATAAAAACATATATTATTTTAATATATTTCTAAACAAAAAATAATTTTGAAAATAACCTCAATTACACTTCTAAACATTCACTTGTTATTTTTTTTTTTTTAAGTTTTCAAACCTTTATATATGTGCCAACATTTCTTGCCACCCAAATATGATTGTTCGACTAAAAATATTTAATAATCCAATTTTTTTATAATAAAAAGTCAGATTCTTTGGAAGAAAGCAACGAAAAATAATCTGGTAATAAATTCATCAAGTCTTGAGATATTTTGGATTCATGATGTTCTTCCTCTCTCTCTCTCTATGTTTTTTTTTTTTTATTTTTTTATGGGCTAATTGAGTGTGTTGATTTAAAACTTTATTTTAAAAAAATAAATTGTGAGATGATTTAGTGAATCCTTATTTTGTAGTTTCTAATGCTAAAGTAAGTAAGAAGAAGAAAAGTAAATCCTTATTTTATTACTTTATTTATTAAGTTTCCTTTTCTTTGTAAAAAAATTAAAAAGGAAAAAACAGAAACTTATTTTGATCATTTCTTATTTTTAATTCCATGTGTATCTTTTAATCCTAATTATTTAGATCTACACTATCTTATATTAAATAGAATAAAAATAATGAGATTTTAACTTATGATCGATGAGTCAAGAAGTTATCTCACCCAAAAATTTAATTTATTAAATAAAATTCTAAAATATAATTTATATTATTCTATAATAACATTTGAAAATAAAAACAATTGTATAAAAATCCTGCACTGATATTTTCATATAATTTTAAAATTCAATAATTAATTAATTAATATACATACATAAGAGGGAAAAAGAGAAGCAAGTGAATGGAAAAGAGAAGCAAGAAGAGTCAAGGTTGTCAATACCGTTCCAGTTGCTGTTTTGGTTTTTCTATTGGTACGGAACGTTTTGGTTTCGGAGCATTTCGGTGTGCCGTTTCGGAGTTGCACTGTTCATATATATATATATATATATGAAAAAATTAAAATATTAATTTAACAAGTTTAATTAAAATTCAAGATAAATTAACTTTAAATTATACAATACAAACACAAAATCAAACAAATATAATATCAAAATTAGAAAAAAAATCATAAATTAATCAAAATAAAGAAGATTTTAAGGCCAGAACGGCACACCCGGAATGGAACCGAGACGTTTCGGCTAAAATTTCTGGAATGGACCGAATTAAAATTGAAATAAAAATAATATTGTTTTGTCTCAGTTTTATTAACAGAACAAAATATTTCTAACAAAACAGAATAAAATTGACAACTCTGATAAGAATAAAGCATAAATAAACCCCAAAAAGGAGGAAAAGAACCAAAAGAATGATTGATGAAAAAGGAAAAGGATGCATGGCATCAATTGTCCGTCATCCCTTGCGAAAACGAATCAGGAAGGCTACAAGTGATCCCATTTTGCCACGTGGATCTTTTCTTCACGTGGCAAAAGCTGGCCCCACATTACCCCTTCTCGACCCCAGCCCATCGATCATATGGTGCCCGTCTTGATAATTTTCTGCAAGCTTGGGAGCCAGGTAATGGCCAGCAGGGGGTAAAGTTACAGCCTCGATCCTCAAGATATTGCTCCAAAAATATCTCACTCGTTCAATCTGATTTGGAATCGGATTCCCTAATTTAATTTATTACATCTTCCAATATATAACCATATATTTTATAATTTTATATATATATTAGAAGCGAGCATTGGTTCAGTTCGTTTTTTATCAATAAAAACAATTAAATTGAAAAAAAAACCAAACTAGACATGGTTTAAACTGACTAATTTTGGCTCGGATTTTTAACAAAAATACTGAAAAGCAGTTTTGGTTTTTTTAGTTTTTTTTTTATTTTATCCAAGTTTCTCCTTCTTCCATTTAATAAAAATGTAAGCAAATCAAAAAATTTAAACTGAATTGGAAGAATAAAAAAATTATAACATATTTTTATTTAATATAAGTCGATTCGGTTCAATTTTAGTTTATTGGTTTTTTTACGTACAAAAAAACAAACTGGACTGGAAGTTTTTTTTAAAATTTAATCAGTTTAATCAGGTTTTTTCCTCTCAATTTGTTTTCATTCAGTTAATTTTTTATGATTTTCTCAGTTTAATAGGTTTTTTAGTGTTTTTTTTCCACCCTTGATATATATGTTCTTTGTACTAAAACACCAACTAAAAACAACCTTAAAACTAAACACAATCTTAAAGTAAACATGGTAGGATTCATAATTAGCAGCTTTCTCATTTATTATGATTAGAGCATTTTAATCTACTTGATTATATAATATATTTTTTTTCTTAAAGAAATGGTATTTATTGATCTATAGTCATTTTTTCATCCTTCGATTTGATTGGTGCGTGTAATCTAATCAAACATAATGCATTATGTAGGCATGTTAAAAAAAATACTGGGATATTTTTTTTCAAATATTATTCAACCTAATACAATATATTAAAATTAACTAATGTAAATATAATAAATGATATTGGATTAAAAAATTTAATAAATAAATATGTGTGCATCAAGATGCTTAAAACATGTTCAACCATATCCAACCAGTATAGATCATTAAGTGTAAGAAACATTAGAAAATCCTTAGTATAAATAGGATTTTACTCAATAATTAGCTAAAAATATTCATAAGAAAGTAGAGAAGTGTGTTGTCTTCGGACCTGATATATATATATATATATATATATATCCACGAGCACCCCCTAAACCGAATGCATATTGTGAAAGTGGTATTATAAAATTCAGGTCCGTTGTGCGAACAAAGTACTTGTGAGGTGTTATTTTGAAGGTTCAGCAGATTGAAGGCATCTCTCGGTTCTCAAGAACACATCTTACATAGCAGATTATTTTAAGCTCACTCGCATCACGCAGCAGTAAGGGAAGAAAGGATTTTGTGCTGTGTGTTAATATAGCAGTGGAGAAGAGAAAGAAGATCGGGGAGATTGCTGGTTTTTGATGTTAAAATGCTTATGAACTTTATAATTACTATTATATATATACTTAAGATAGTAATTAAACAATACTCTTCCTTAAAGAGATCGAGCTGGTCCGAAAAGGGACCGTCGATGAACAAGTTGCTTGTCTGCATGCTTGTATATGAATCCATCTCGTCAAAATCAGTATCTCTTAAATCTCCTTCTAAAGAGAAAGATGTATCATCACCTTCCTTTATTGGATTTCTTGTGACTCAATCTGAATAGTGGAGAAAGAGGAGAAGCCCCACCACGCCCCTTTTAGCAAGGGAGATTACATCACAAACTTTAACACAACTTTTCGGTGAGAAGAATTGATTCTAGCAATTTACGAAGCACATTGGATCATGAAGTAGTTTAAAGAGGTAATACAGCATGGCATTCAATTATCTTGCAAGAACCTGACCAGAATGTGAAGCCAGACAAGATTTTCAGCTAAGAAATGTAGCCGAAATTCGATTGGGACAGGTTTTCGTTAAGGTATAACAGCAGATACTTAATCCAACATGTAAAGGGTGGCAATGCATCAAATTAGAGGTATACTGTCATGTGGAGTTGAGATTCCAAGAAAGGACAAGGGTGAAGCATGGGATAATTGGAGAGAGATTGAGAGACTAAATTAGCTTCAATTGAAAGATAACAGGAATCATTTGATAAGGAAAAAACAATTGAAAAGGGTTTGATGGGGGCAAAACAGCACCTCCTTTTGCTTTTTCTTCTCCTCTTTTTGTTCTTATATCAAAACCCCAACCAGCTCCCTCATTTTCCCTGATCTCCCTCCAGCCCGTGATCTTAGCTCTCTGGCTAGATAGCTAGCCATCTTCTCTTGCTTGCCTTTAGGTCTTCTTCTGCATGCCTAGTTAAGGTCACATCTCCCTTCCTCCCATGTGTTTCTGGATCATGCACGATACTATAAAGTTTATTATAACGACACGATCGATCCTCAATTTTTCTTCCACTGTTCAATTGTTTGCTTAAGAGTAGATTTCAAGACTAACTTTGTGTGTTACATTTGATTCTGTGCAGAGACTTGTACAGTTGTTGATTATATTTCCAACAAGGGCTGGTCTCATTTTTTGAGGAGGAGACTAGCTAGTAATATTTTTCACATACATATAGATATTTGTTATCAAGATCAGAAGAAGTCTTAAGGGAAATCAAAGAGATGGCTCCTGTTTTGCCTCCCGGTTTTCGTTTCCACCCTACCGATGAGGAACTTGTTGCTTACTACCTCAGACGAAAGATCAATGGACATAAGATTGAATTAGAGATCATCCCTGAAGTTGATCTCTACAAGTGTGAGCCTTGGGATTTACCAGGTATAATATACTCCCCCCTCCATTTCATCACTTCTTTTCTTGCATCCACTTTTGTATGATCTGAGTCCTCAAAAGCACACCCACAAAACAAAAACTAGCTCCCTCATTAGCTAGGTTGCTTCTTCATGAATTCAATAGTTTCAGAGAATGATTCATTAATTACGTGAACCAAATAAAGATTGAGTGAACAAAAGGGTAAAGAATATTGCGAGAAAAGAAAATATATAAACAGTAGTTTTTTTTTTTTTTAATCTCTTTCTTTGTATGGTAACCTTGGCATATATATTTGAGTACTGTTGTAACTATTTATGTTCTTTGATTAATGCTACAAGGGCAGGCCATTATGAAAACACCCTAGTTTAATTTCCAGGCCTTCTTGAACTTACCTAACTCCATCTTGGAAAAAAAAAACTACTGATTTGGATATATAGTACGAGAGTCAAATTTGATGATCTTTCATCCATCAAAACATATTGGTTTTTTCATGCAAGGATAGAAAAAAAGTGAGTGCAAGAATAGCCCAAATTCCTTTTCCAAAGGAAGAGACAGGGAATGAGTTCAAACACTCTTTAGGGATTCTTCTTCTTCTTTTTGTATGTTTATAAAACCACTGATCATGCTTTATTGGTAGAAGTATTTTATTAACATAAAATATACACAACACAGATACTTTTCGTTGGAAAAGGAAGTGTACTTGAGACTATAAGCCATATGGTCCCTCCATCTTTAGGGTTCCTATTGTGAGCAGGAAGTTGTTTTACCAAAAGATTTCCAAGTCAAAAAGCTCTTGAAGAAAGGAACAGAATGCATTGGCAGGAGATATTTCTAAGTTTCCATGCATGTAATTAATGCTTTATTTGCATTGCTTTAAAGGGATATTTCCTAGTTTTCTACCATTATCTTTTTCAATCTTGCATCTAGATGCTTATATCAATAAAAGAAATTGTGTTTTAACATGTTTGTATAATCAACATGCTTAATCTTTCGGTAATTTTTGCTCACTTGACATAATTTCCATCTAAATGCGATGAATTTAACCTGAATATTGTAACAAATTGTAGGGAAATCATTGTTACCTAGCAAAGATCTAGAGTGGTACTTCTTTAGTCCTCGAGACCGCAAGTATCCTAATGGATCGAGGACTAATCGGGCTACTAAAGCTGGGTACTGGAAGGCCACAGGCAAGGACAGAAAAGTGCTCTCCCAAATGCGTGCTGTAGGCATGAAGAAAACCCTAGTTTACTACAGAGGAAGAGCCCCCCATGGAGCTCGAACAGGTTGGGTTATGCATGAATATCGCCTTGACGAACGCGAATGCGAAACTAACACTGGCTTGCAGGTACACCTCATCTTCTCATCACCCTTCGATCTCTTCATCTTTTATTTATATTTTTCTCCAATGAATATTTTTGGAGATAAATGGAATGAAAATTGGAATATGATTTGATTGTTGAATTTCTCCTATTATGAGCGCAGGATTCATATGCACTTTGTCGTGTGTCGAAAAAGAATACAAACATACCAAAGATTGAAGAGCATTATGTGTCTACGACATACAGAATGCCTTGTGAACATTCTTCTAGCATCGAGCTATATTCTGATCATGGAAGATCTGAAGAATTTGAGAGCTCAAATTATCCCATGCATAAAAATGTAGATACTTGCTCAACAAGCTATCATGCCGTTGGATCCCCTCTTGACATCAGTGAATCAAGGAATGGAAAATGGGCACCATCCATGGATGGATTCGGTATGTCAGCTCCAAAATTTCCAAGTCATTCAACAATTCCTTACCCATCGTCAAAGGTAAGTATATCTTCACTGTGATTTCATATATAGACATAAACTGCTGGCAGATGGACCGTACGTGGCGAAAAAATGTTAGAAAGTGCTGCAAAAATCTAATCTTTTTTCCTTTTAGAATATTTTGTAAGTGAAATCATTTTCCCTCTCTCACCCATCTTACTGTATTTACATGCATTTCATTGGTTTTTTTCAGGTTAATATAGCACTAGAATGTGCAAGGTTGCAGCATAGATTCACATTGCCTCCTTTGGAAGTGGAGGATTTCCCTCAAGTTGGACTTGCAGACATAAAAATGATGCAACAACCTTCCATGCCAGAAAGCACAAGCACTCATCATACTGATATTTTGCAAGAAATTCGCTCGGTAGCTCCTGCATCACAAGAAATGATAAACCAGTCTAGTTTCCAAGACACATGGGGCGGGAACTACGCCGCTCCCGATCTCGATTTCACTTTCATGTCTGGGAAGAATGTTCAACATAATATTTTGAGTGACATGATGATGAACTCCACTAGATTGGCAGACAGATCTTGGATTGACCCCAGTACAAGCAGCAGGTATATAGAGATTAGTGACCTAGATGAAGCTTTCAAGACGGAGAGGATGGTAGAAAACTTGAGATGGGTTGGAATGTCAAACGATGACCTAGAGAAGGTGTGTACTTTTTGATCTTTACATAAAATTAGCATATCATTTTCACTTCCAGCTAAAGAAATATGACTCAACCATTCTCTCCATCTTGGACAGAGTTTTATGGAGGAAACCAAGTTTGTGCCAATTGAAAATATTTCGAGTTTCAGAAGTAGGGAATTGCATGAAGTCCAAGGTAATTTTCCATGCCCTTAATCCAATCATTTCTCCGCCACTTAATTTTTAGTTTTTGTCCTTCTGATGATTTTATTGAATTTGTTTTTTTGAAAACTTTCTTAATTTGCAGGAGAAAATGGACATGCTGATGACTGCATGGGATTCAATGACAGTGATAATTTTTCACTTGGATTCATCAATGATGAGCCTAATGATGATACATTCATAGATGAGAGTAATGTGGATGATTTGGCTAGTTCTCCGAGCTTTGAAGTTGTGGAGGAGATCAAAGTTAATCATGGACTTTTCGTTTCAACTCGCCAAGCAACTGAGACATTCTTCCACCAATTAGTCCCTTCACAGACTGTTAAGATCTACCTGAATCCAGCAGTGGTGGCCAGCAACTTCTCCATAGAGAAAGCAGACAGCACACAGAGTTATGGCACAGAAACATTAACCAACAGTACTGCTAGGGAAAACTTCACTGGAAGCAAATCATCAGTTCAATATCCTTGGAGGAACTTGGCAAGAAATGTTGTTTGTTTGATTATCATTATCTTGATGCATTGTTTCTACCTAGGAGAGAATGTGGAAAGTCGGAAATTAATGGATGGATTAATCATGGAAAGTGGATGTGCAGGAGAGGAAGGTTGTTGCCCTAGCAAAAATATCAAGCCAACGATGAAGCCTGCAGGAAAACTAATCAGGTGGGATGACAATAAGAAGGAAAAAGATTTCTTGGTTACCATAAGAGGTAGTGGAGGGACAAAAGTTGGTGTGTTTCTGAAGAATCTGGGCCTATTTCTAACCATTTCTTTTGCTCTTTGTACCATATTGATTAACCATCCCATGACCCCTTGACTTGATTCCTGATCTTATTTTACCATCTAACTATAGTTGTTGATTTGGGTTAAGGCATTAAATTTTGCCTTCTCTAATGTTGGAGTCTAATGTATTCTAATACATAAATATATACACATATACCTTTGTATTTCTATAATCTATACTTAAACTTGTAGTGATTGAACAATTGTAACTGAATTTAGATTAATGGGAAGTTTATATTTTTTTATTTCAAGTTTAAGTGTTCAAGAATGAATCTGTATACTTATAGAATACGAGATATAAAAGTACATATGGATTTTCAATCTTTATTGTTTCTAATTTTTCCTGTCTTGAAACCGTAACCATGGTTAATTATGTTACAGCTAGCTAATTCTTAGTTTATACTTCTGCAATATTCCTCTGTATGTCATATTTGGCCGGTGATATGAAATTTGGATGCACTTATTTCACTTTCTTATGCAACTGGAATCTTCAGGACCAACAAACATTAAGGACAGAAGAAATTAAAAGTAAAAAAACTGTTAAATCTGCAGAGACTGTCTCTGCAATTAAAAAAGAAAGAAAGAAAGACTCATCTCATTGTTTAATTAATTTGTTCAAGAAAATGAGAACTTTGTCGCTGGATCAGTACTGCAATAGAAAATCACGATACAAAGATGAAACACCTCTATATTTTCCCTGATGATCACACAGAATGAGCATTCAAAACCAATAATTCACCTGTCCCGTGCATGAAGCACATGACAAAGTCGCCTTCACAGGACACAACAAGTTACAGAAAAAAAAAGGAGGTTTGTGCTTGTGAGTGAGTGGGAGCGAACTGTGTATGGAGCTAAATAATATTCTAACAACAGTAAGAGAGATCATGGCAGCCCCATCCCCCTTGAATTTTGCTTTCTTTTATAAAAATTATAAGAAAATATATGTAATCTGTGAGCATAATACAGTTGGATTCAACTCTAACAACACATTAATATCCATAGCCATCCATAATTCTTCAGAATTATTAAACCTGCACCATAACTACAGTGACCCTATAAATTAACTCGTTTCAGCATCAATTATCCAATCTTTCATACCAAGAGAGGCCCCAACAAGCCTTGAATTTGAGTGCTAAATAGGTCAGCCGTGAATGGTATTTTTCATTTTCTTTTGGGATCAGATCGAGTTGCAAGTGGTGGTGGACAGCACATGGGAAAGGAACGGACGGTGTCAAGATAGAAAGAGCACACAAGTTACAAAGCAAAAGGCTTGGAAACAAGAAGATGACAAATAACTAGATAAGGCGAAATGGGTTCACGGGATGACCAACTGTTTGTATCCAAATAATAAAGAATAACATATACTCTTTAGTCCCTAGTCTTTAGACATGATTAAAACCTCGTCCTTCATGTTTGAAAATATATAATCTGGTCCCTCCAATCCTTTTGACTGTCCTCTTATGTTGGTTTTTTTTTATTAACTTATAAGATTTGGCTTGACTTGATTAATCAACCTAGTAATCGATTGAGGCTATCTTTGACATTACGTTTTAAAAATATTTTTAAAAAATAACAATTGAGGTAATCGAGAAAAAACAACACATTGAGTGTTTACAGAAAAAGCAATTCAACTCATGTTTTCTGAAAGATGACAGTCAACAGAAGTTGAGGACCTAGCTTATAGGTTTTCAAGCGTGAAGGACTAGATTATAACTTCATTCAAAAACCAAGGACTGGAGGACAATGAACTGCTAGCAAATCCACTCAATTACACATGCCAATAAGTTTCTCATCAAATAATTCACTTCCTATTTTCAACTCTATTGTCACCCCGTACACATCAGCCCCATGCCATTC
Source organism: Salix dunnii (assembly GCA_015731905.1). Taxonomy (NCBI): domain Eukaryota; kingdom Viridiplantae; phylum Streptophyta; class Magnoliopsida; order Malpighiales; family Salicaceae; genus Salix; species Salix dunnii. The sequence continues at coordinate 14,839,609 of CM027675.1, read as the reverse complement.
CAAAAGCTGCAAAACTTTTTCTCTCCCGCAGACACAGACACATAGGTTTGGTATACAGCCCACAACGCATTACTTCTCCAAATGCTAATATACTACAAGCTATAGCTCAACTGTTGCAGATACAAACAGGGTTTTGTTTCCTCTTCACTGACCAATCACATCACATCATGTCTTCTTCTTCGTCCTCGTCGTCTTCTTCTTTTAGGGTCCAGATTATCTTCGTGCTGTTCATTTCTGGATATCTTCAAGGTGCAAATGCTGCAAGCTCCACAGTCAGGAACATATCGAAGACAGAGGATGCAGTAAACTTCCATATATATTATGGACAGACCTTCAAAGTCATCAAGAATGTTGTTGATGGCAAGAGCTACCTTCTCATTCAGGTAAACATATATATTATCAACCTCTAATCTTTTTCTGCTTTTCGTCCTCCACTGGTAACTACATAAAATTCCAGACTACTTTTGCTGGTAAAATACATTGCTGAAGCAACTCTTGCCGCAACTTCTTCTTAGGATTCAAATATTGGTAAAATGTTTTTTGAGTTTCTCAAATTTTGTAAGGTAAGACATGCAGGGGAAAGAAAGATTAAGAACTTGTAAATTTACAGGGATGGATATATTCTTGTTATATATCTTAGATTAATTTAAGGGGTAAACTCTTGATATTGCAATGCCATGTCTTGGTATGTACTAATGTTTTATATCTATGTGATTTATCTATCTGAAAGAAGAAGAAAAGTTGTGTGGAAGGTCATGATAATGATCATTGAATTTGACCCTTGACATACCAATCCAAGTTTATAAAAAAAAAATGATTTTTTTATAAAATAATATAGTTTTGATTTTTGTATAAAAAAAAATAGGATAACCCTTATGAATTTGTCTTGTTTAATATCTATTTTCATAAGAACATAGGTAATATGTTTCTAAACATTCAAATTGATGTTTAATTAATTAGATAATAACAATCCTAACTCAAAGATCATGTATTAGGAGCTAGTTATTCCATTTCTGGTGAGTGATTCATAGGTAGGTAATGGTAAGAGAATTTTTTTAAAAAAATTTATTGCCCAAATATTAGGATAAATCTTAGAAAAACCCTAATCAAATAGTACTTTCAGAATAGTTAATTAATCCCTTAGTTAGAAGTTAATTTAATTAATTAATTTAGCTAGCATGAATACCAAGGGACTTTAGTGTGGACCTAAATAATAAGTACAACCCTAGATTAGCTAGGCCTTTTTTTAATTATAGTAAAACTATATTTTTGGAGTTATATGGCACCTCCTCCCTTAGAGTGAGAAAATCTCACTTGATCATTTTTAATAAAACATAGATAGCATTTGATTATTATTTAGTAAAATAAAAATCGTTGTGAACATGTTTCTTACTTTATTTTTTGTTTTAAGAGAACAAAAATTCATTTTACAAATGTCTTAAAGACTATCTAATCAAATGTCTCGATATTCATTCATTCAATTAAAATTGTGTTTGACATTGTGTTTTTAAAATATTTTTTAAAATAATTAAAGAAAGTTTGTTTTTGTTTTCTACTTTAAATTAAAAGAAATTGGTGTTTTAAAATTATTTTTATGTGTTGATATCAAAAATAATTTTTTTGAAAAAACAACCTCAACAATACTTTCAAACAAACACTAGATGATTTTGTTTTTGTTTTCTTATATGTTTTTTTTATCATAAATATTAATCAAATGCAATCATATTGACAATCAATTAAGCATGTAGACAATGGCATGTCATTTGAGTTTAATAATATTTTAATTAGCCTGATATAAATATAAAAACAAAAATATTTTATCCTGAAATAAAAGAATATAGTAGATGATGATATGGTTTAATGCAAATCCCTAATCCCTTACTTTGTTCAATTCCAATCAACAGAATGATTCAAGGATGGCAACAAGAACAAAATATTGCACCCCAAGGATCAAATCATTTGTTATCCCTTTGTCAAATTATTCAGCTGATACCTACTCCTTTCCAGGTACATTCAGTAAGAAAACTGAAGAAATATACTTAATATAATTTATTTATTTTTCATGTTATATATGTAGCTCATTTTTCTTATCATGCCACTTCTTTTTCCTGGGTTTACAGTTTCCTTTTTGGAGGTGAGGATCATTGGCTTCTGTAAGTTGTAATTCTCTTATGTTCTTGATGATTAGGAGTTGCATGTCAAGGTTATATTTTTTTTTAATATTTAAAATTATATTTGGTTGATGTCCCATGATAGAAGGGACAATAATATATATGATTGGAGAAGCATGGACAGAAACATAAAATAAATCTTTTTTATTTATTTTTGGAAAATAATTAAAGTATTTTTTTTATCATTTTATAATAAAAACATGCCCTCTGTATGTATCTCTGATGAGACACTAATTAAACATTGTCTTATTGAGAGTCCACCAAAAACCTAGTGGCAAATTGGCATTATTAATTGATTTATTTATTTTACTATTATTTTCTATTATATTTTTATGTTTCAACAGCTGCTAGGCTTGCTAGGGAGTATGAAGGGCATCACATCAGATTCTATGGCTTCTGAATGTGCATTAAAGCTGTATGAAACGGGAGAAATAGAGATGATGAACAGGAGTGAGCCTCAACAATTTTCAGAATTTGGTGCTCATTTTATTAGTGTAACAGATCAACCACAAGCATGCAATTTTGCCAACTTTGTTCCTTTAGTAGAGGATTACCCTCTCCAGGTAAATGCACGGTGCCTCTTCAGAGAAATGTTTTGTAAATTTCATGCAAGCCATTCCATATTTTAACCAAAGACTCGCACTTCAGAATTCTCAAATATATATGTCTGTGTTGAGATATTTTATCACTTTTGGTGGGTCTTGATGTGGCATTGTAAAACTTATGCCACTAACTATCCTTTCAAAGATAAGTAATCGAAGCAAAGTTTGTATCAAAACTGCTGATCTAGTACTTGTACATGGCAGAGAGCAGAGTGGATAAAGTTCTTGGGAGTTTTTGCAAACCTTGAGACAAGAGCCAACAAAGTTTATGATGTAGTGAGTATGGCAGATCATCATTATTTTATTGATTGAAGAAAAGTGTTATGGCTTCTTTTATATTTGATTTGATGAATTAAAAATCTATCCTTTGCAGATCAAAGAGAATTACTTGTGCCTGACTAAGGTTGCAGCAAGCAAAAATGGTTCCTTCAAGCCCATTGTAGCTTGGATGCAGTACTATGATAGTGTTAGTATAGAACAATACCTAAACATGCATATATTTTTGTACTCTTCAAGTCAATCTTGGAGGTTGTATTTGATTATATATTTTTTTATAATAGAAAAGATATATTGAAAAATAATAGAAACATGTTTGATTAGAAAGATAGAGGCATGAACATAAGATAAATTTATTTCCCGATCAATTTTAGAGTGTTATTTCGTGATATTGTGTTCTCTTGTTTTTTTAGGGAATATGGTCTTTTACAAAGGAGACATACAAGTTGAAGGTAACAGAAAACACAAAAACAATTCACCATTTCATGCTCTTTCATGTGAATGAGATGTATTAAACTTGAAAACAGTATGTGGAGGATGCAGGTGGAGAAAATATTGACAACTCTATCAGTAAGATCACTTACAACACCTCAAATCCTGATGACTCGGAAGAATTACATGCAATTCTGTGTGTAAGTTCTTTCAAGAAATTATATTCTCTGTTGGTTTTTAGTAACTATCAAGTCTTTCTAATTTGTCTCTAACAAGTTTTCCAAATCTGCATTTTCTTGTAGACTGTGGATGTTGTGATTGATGAAACATATACTCTAGACCCTGCCGGCTACAATCAGTCAAGTTTCCTTGAAAACATCGGTGTCGAAGACAAGTCTTGTTTTGGTTTTATAGCAAATCAAAGCTTATGGAGATATGATAAAAGAGTCCAAAACTTGACCACCCTTGGTGAGATTTAGTGCCACATTTGTACTTCTTCCTGTACTGTATTTATGTTTTGACTGCCCCTTCTGAGCCATCTGTTGCCCATCTTGATGAATTATCAATATGAAGACTGGAATGATGGAGCAGTGTCCCAACCTCAATTGGTTTTGGCAGATCTCATTGAAGTTTTGTTCCCAAATGGAAATTATTCAACAACATACTTTAGGAATATTGCAAAGGTAATATACTTCTTTCACTATGAAACATACAAAAGCTGCACGAGAGTTTTATAATTCTGTTGCACTTATTTTACTCTCAATGTGCAGGGAGAAGGGATTGTAAGCATTGGTGCCAATATGTGTGAAAGAGATATCTCCACTCCTTTGGAGCCCACGATACTTTCTTGCTAATGCCTTATGCCCACAACAGCACACAAGACATTGATTCACTCTTTTATACCATTTGTATCACGCATTAAATGCTACCGATAATCTTTTTATAGCTCAGCAAATAATGTTATTCAACTTGATGATTTTTATGAAAGCAGAAGACGGGTGTAGGGAGGAGCTTAAATCTACTATATAAAATGGATTTCCCAAACCAGTGTCTCATCTCAATGTCTAAAGAGCAAGCAATAGGACAAAATGCAACAACGAAAATCAGCCTAACATATTATAACTTAATAGCGTTATGTCATTGCATTTATCAGAAAACAAAGCTCTAGATTTCCTGAATGGAACTGTTAATTTGACAAGAGGGAAATGAAACCGGTGCAGGAGAATGGCAAGAAAGTGTTCCAATGAACTTGTGCATCGGCAGAGCATGGTTTGAGGTTTCAATTCATTTGTCCTGATGGATTCCTGTTCCAAGATAAGTAGGATGGATCACCAAGGGGCCTGCATAAAGCACATAAACCATCTTAAACACTCATAATGAATATTTCCATCAAAGCATAGAAAGATTTCCTGTTATTGGCACAGAAAAAATCAAGCAATGAATAAGATTTTTGAACCATTCTCACCTTGGCTTGAGCAAATATACAAATACAAAGCACACTGCCAAGAACAAGCACAGGCCTCCAATAGCAATATAAGCTCTGCCCAGGAAATTATTTTTTCCACCTATCCAACTCGTGGTCGACAGAACCAGCTTCTTTTTACCTCCGAAACTGTAAGTATTATAATTATTCTCAATGGTAACCGTAATTGTAGTGTTAGCTTGAAGGTCCTTCTCTATCTTTCCATAAAGTTTTCTGAAGTTTGGCAGTGCTGCAGTACGCATCCATACAATAAGATCCACTTGTTCACTCAACTGTTTTAAGAAAAGCCAGCAACTAGATCGATTTAGGAAGGGGAGAAGGAAAAGAATTACTTATGGAATGGAGAGAGAGAGAGAGAGAGAGAGGAAAACCAAGTACAATTTAATTGACAAACTACACAAAAAGACTTGAACAAGCAGGGAAGAAGAGGGGGATACTTACAGGTATGCTTGGATCGAGTTTTCCACCTCCAATCAAGCTTCCACTCTGAAAATTTTTAGGATAGATATCCGAACCAAATTTATGCTCCTGGTCACTTTTCCAAGCAATGTCCTTTTTGCTGACATTTAAAACCTCTTTTTTTACTGAAAACTTGTATGTATCATTGAACAAACTCCATGCAACAAGGCCACAAGGAACAATTGGCTGCCCATTTGATGTGACAGCTTCTGGTTTGCAGGTTTCTGTGGTACCTTCACTGGCTTTGCTTCGTAACTGTTTATCACTTCGACTTTTTACATATCTGTAAGCAAAATTTTCACATTTCAAATTGCAGAAGAATTTCAAAAGAAACCGAGCACAAGAAGATACTAGCCTAAGCAGTACATTAAGCACATGTGAAAAGCAAATTCAACTATGAGAAGATTTCCACAATTGATGCAAAAATATCAGTACCTTGAATTTTTTCTTCAGGAAAAAATATCATATCATAGCAAAGTCAAAAAAACCAACATGTTAAAAATTTCCAAGTGAAACTTTAATTCAAACTCGTACGAATTACATATTACCAAAAATGGTACTATGGGTACAGATCGACTGAACAATCCATACTCTCAAATGAAAAGAAGTAATCAATATATTGTACAACTACTTGTTTATCGAAAAATGGTACAGCTACTTATGTACAAGTACAACATCACTTGCAATGCAACCCATATAAAACATAGTTTAATTGCAACTCCAACTTTTACCTTGATGATTTTTCTACTTTCATTGTCATTCTGATGAATACAAATAGTGGGTTCTGGGATTTGTCTAAAAGAAATTTTCTGTGGTGATTTGCCAAATAGCAAATTTCTTGCACCAAATTGAGTGAGATCTAACTTTTATAGAGAATAGCTAACAAAGGATCAAGCAGAAAAAAATATAATCAAAGAGTGGTCATCTGTAGATGTTTGGGAGTGCGATTCGAAAGCGCTTATGAAAAAATTTGAATTTTTTTTATTTTTTACTTTAAATTAATTTATTTTTGGTATTTTTATATTATTTTGATGTGCTGATGTTAAAAATGATTTTTAAAAAATTTAAAAAATCATTTTGATACATCTCTAAATGAAAAGTCCTTTAAAAAACAATCGCAACCACACTCCCAAATAGTCACTAAATGGCAGACCATATCAACTACTGAGCTAAATTCAACTTTCAAAATCCATAAACAGCACAGGTGTGATTTGAAGGGGAATTATTTGTGCATTCCATGTGCCAGCCTAGAAACAGTCGAAACATGGAAAAAGCATTTGGTTAGCAACCTTAGTTGTGCTTTTGTACTTTTATTATCTTTACTAAGTTGAGCGATCAAGGGAACACTTTTGCTCTTACAAACACTATCAGTTCCATCATCTGACGTGACAATCTGCACTTTTAACAGTTTTGTATTTTTTGTTCTTTTCATAACTCAAACCTAGATAGTAGCACCAAATTTTAATAGAGCACGCCAAATGGAGAAAATTAAAGACCACAACAGGTAGCTGCTCTTCAATGAAAAGCCTTGGCGATATCAAGAATGACAATAGTCTTCTTAGATACATATTTATGATCACAATGAAGTCGCTTTCCTAAAAGTGTTACGAGGACGTACCACATTTGAAGGTCTTCATGGCCCAAATCAGACAAAAAATTAATTCAACATATATGCAATTAGCAGGTGTAACATCAGATTTTCCGAGAATGACAATTTGCAAAGAAAAAATGTGGAAAATAACATTTAAAAATCTAATCCCTCATATAAATACGAAAAGTCATTGCTGAACATATACCTCACACCTTATAAGGATACACAAAACCCACACAGCAGTAAATATTTCTTCTACTCACCGACGGTGGTTCTGGTAAAAGTTATCAAGCTCGTAATAGATGAAAACAGGACTTTTCATGTGCTTTGGAACCTGAAATAATCTTCAGTCAAGGCATCTTTGAAAAACAATGCAGCTTAGATTGAAAGAAAACAGACAAAAATAAAAGAAAGAAGCCAAATTTCTTTAAGCACATTAAGGAAATTGGACTGACATTAATGGTCATTGTACAATTCTTGTCAGTTTCACTGGTTTGGATATAATGTAGGCTGTTATTTCTATAATCAGGAGGAATACAATCTTTGTCATATCGCTCCACAATTTCCACCACCTACATGTCGCAAGATGGGGAAAGAAACAGAGCTTCAAGTTAGAGTCATCTACTAAACAAGGCAATTAGCAACATATTAATAGACTTACATGTTCTGATGCATACAAGGAAGCAAGGCCTATAGGGATAAACACAACTCCAACAACAATGAATGATGTAATGACCTGAAAAACATTAAAAATGACAGTCCGAGTAATAAAAAAAACAAAGAACAGTATTCCACTGAAGCAGAAGTCAAATAGAAATCGGTCGTTAAATATTCTAAACCATACCCATCCCGGCGTCAAAATAGGTTTACACGCAGGAAGCTCTTGCTGTGTGAATCTAGAATCTGCATCCACCAAGGCCAGACAAATATACGCTCAGAAAGTCCTCCATTCATAAAACTCATTGAATAAAAAAACACAATTCAGCCCATAATTTGATTTTACACAACCAAGTACCCCAGATTAATATCAAAACACCAGCATTTCAACGGGTGAAAATATCAAATTCACCAGATTAAAAAGGCAATGCAGGTAATTATATATGTAAGGGACCAAAATCTTAACACAAACAATTTGTTATTTACCAAAAAAAAAAAAAACACGATCACCCACCAAAAACACGATCACCACCTCCCTAAAGCAATCGCCATTGCATAAACAAACAAAAATTCATTTAAAGAAAATAAGAAAGATTCAAACTTTCACAATACCAACAAGATTTACATAAAGGGTTGTGATAACTCAAACAAATCAAAAAAGAAACCACAAAAATAATAAATTGGAACTCGTCGAATTACAAAAAAAAAAAAAAAAAAAAATTTCATACAATTGGGTTTCTTGTTCTTTTTGGCAGAAACAGCAGCAGGAGAATCATCCTTGCCTCCACCGCCAGAGCTTGTGGCTTCCCCTATCATGGTTTTGTGTTTTTTTTATTCTCACAGCAAACAAAGCCCCAATGTAAAAATAAAATATCAGTTAATATATTGATATTTTGAAAAAGCAAAAGCAAAAGGATATCTTGATTTATTTATTTATTTTCTTTCTATTTCTCCCCAATATTTTATTATTAATTATTTTATATTTTAGCTATTTTTAAGGTTATTTTAGTTTTTACTTTGCTTTTTATTGATGAAAAAAATAAATAAAAAATCATCGTAAAAAAGAAACAAAAAAGAAGGAAAAGGAATAATCCCTTTTTTTGTTTTTTGTTTTTAACCAAGCTCAGAGGAAATGAGTTAGTTGGCATGCATAGAACCACGGTTGGATGACTTTTGGATTTTTGTTGCTGTGGGCCAGGTTGACAGGGTGTCCAGACTTAGATCCAGCCATGAGCCCAAGATCAAGCCCATCGGATGTACTGCAATTCATTGAATTCTGTCGAAAATATCGATGCACCACCCTACCATATATTGGTTGTTGGGTGGTCATGGTGTTAGTATTGGTGATGATGCGAATGATATGGTGGCTTTAATATTGATAGCTAACCAAATTTTAGATACTTTGCAAAGTGGTGACTCCTGATTCAATATAGAAACCACAGGGTAAATCAGAACAATATCTGATTAAACTCATAAATGCACAGGGAAATACCTAATAATCAGAGAACCAATTGACCAAAATTTTGAAGTCTATCTTTTTCATTTCTACCTTGCAGAGTGCTAGGCCAAGAAAACTAAATCAATCCCAATAACTAGTCCATGTGTGCATGATGTAGTCCATATTGGTTTCGGGATGAATTCTGGTCCAAGGACGGTCTTGAAAAGCTGAATCGAATGGAGTGGTATGGTAGCAGAACTGGTATAGAAAGTAGCGAATGAAGGTGTAAACTAAATAACTAGCATGAAGCATTAAGTAACAATTATTCCCTTTTTCAAGTCAGCAGTACATCTTACTATCCTGTATGTTTCAAAATTCATGCCCCAAATTGTTTAATTGATATCACCATGGCTTTAATGTATTAAGGTTCAGTGATACTCCTGTTTTGTCTAATATGACAGTATGTTGCAGGCTGCAGCCATGCACATTCTCTCTTACGCATGTGTTACAAATTCAATATGCAGGTTCAGATTGCCACTGCAATTATTGTGCTGGCGGAAATTCAAAAGGTATGATTACAGATTTGATACAGTAAGTGTTGATAGATTTAGCTTGCTTGGAAGTAAGGTATCTTGTTTTTTTCAAGATAGTGGAAAACTTCTGTCAGATGTTATTGTTTAACTTGGTTCTCTACACCTCCCCTCCATGAAGAGGGGAAAGGGGCAAAACACAGCCTGTAAGCTTGTTGCTCAAGCATGATCATGGATGAAATGGAAATATTAGACAGAGGACTTGCACATGGTGGACTCTGATTATCCTTTATGAAAGGCCATTGAATTTCTTGAAATTGACTTGGTCAGTTCTTGCGGCGATTTTTTATTTCCCCTGACATTGATGAAAGTGGCCATGCTTTATCATTTGAATGTATATCAGTAGGCATAGCTTTCGACGAGTAGGTAAACTTCTTGTTTCTGTGAAAGCACTATTATATTGTTAGTTGTTAAGAAATCTCGATGGTTGGATGTAGTCCATCTAGGGGCTTCCTGTCATGTGGTTCTGTAGTGAAATATATATCGAAGTTCTGTAATGATGTAAAACTTCTTTTACCTGTGATCAGAAATCAGGCAACGCTGTTTTAGGCCTACCTTATGCTATGGCAAGCATCACATTTTGCCAGACATTTAATCTGGTTCTACTCAAGGCATCAGCCCCTCTTACCTTGGCTGAGTTGTGGCTCTCATTGGGTTCAAATCATGCAAAAAGGGCTCTGACCCTTACACAAGGGGCTCTTCCGATGATTCTTGGCCATGGAGGATTGGAGCTCCATGCGAAGCCCAGATTGCTGAAGCAAAATGCTATATTTCTGATCCAAGCTATTCATATCTTACTCTCTTCTTATTTCCATTTCTTTTTACTGAGAGGGCAGAGAGGATCATATGCTAGGACTGCTGGGTATATTTATCTTTGATACTGTCGTCATGTTTGGAATCACATTTCTTCTTAAAGCTGGTATCTTAGGCTCGAGTTGCCTGAATTTTGCATGATATTGAAATTTATTGAAGCTAGTATTGGAGGTTGGTAGATATTTCAATAAAGTAGTCGAATATCATGCAATTGGATGCCAAATCTAGGAGTTTCTCTTGTCCAAATTCTGAAAAAGATGACGTTTTTTTTACACAATCGAAAGTAGTTCTTTGGTCCCATATCACATCAATATTACATGAGTGCCTATTCAGCAACTTCTCCAAATACAGAATTCTTGGTTAAAGCATTTTTTTATTCCCAGACTTCTTTCCTTTTCTATTTGATTATAAAATTATATATTTTCACATTATTTTTTAACAAAAAAATTTAGAACACAGCAATAGTGATGGCTGTTTCTTTAGGGTTTTATTATCATCATTGGTGGAGTTGCTTTTATTGGGCAGTATCATGAGTTGGATGCAGAAGTTTTCTACTTGATGTCCAGTGAATTTGACAAACGTGGGCAATTAATGAAGAGGAAACAAGCTGCAGTTTCATTCAAGAAACACATAATCGCTCGATTCTTTAATGAACATGTTATAAAGAAAATTGTAGTTGTTTTTCGTGTAAGTTAGAAAACCAGTTACTTGACAAGGTTAGCTTCTACGAACAGTATTTTTCACCATATAACATTTCTCTGTAGAGATCTTGAGATGCATATATGATAATGTTGCTGTACTTTGATTGATACTTTGTGTTCATCAAGAGAATGTATTATTCTTGAGCTTACATTATAAAAGTGTGCAAATAGAATTCCCAAGTGTCATATGTACTGCAGATCAGTTACAAATTTCACACTTCAAGTCTGCATTAATCAATTGAGAACTATCTCACACTGAATTTATTAGTCGTACACATTCCAATTTATTTATTTATTTTCTTTTCAGTGATAGACTGAAGTTGAATTGTGAGAGTAGAAGATCAAACAGCATGAAAAAACTTGACAGGTCATAGCAATATCAGGTGGCACAGGATGCCTGCTATGGTGATCCATGCTTCCTGATTACAGCTTAAGCTCCAAAAAACCTGCAAGTAGGAAAAAGATGATATGAGTTCCTTTATTGCAGGATCCAAAGAAATTAGCTATTCGGGTTTGCAGTTCGTACTTCGGCAATCGCGACTGAGATCGTTTCGTGCTGCATGAGTCAAAATAGGTAAATTAGCTTGCATAAAATATTAGAAAAGTGAAAAACTTATTTTTTATATAAAAAAAAATTGTTCAGAAAATAATTGTACTTGTAGAGAATCAACTTTCCTACCTTGCACCGGACTGTGTTCTGGCTGGAGGGTTTGAGATTGGTGTTTGAGCTTCTTCATCTGGGATAGGCACTTTCTTTACCTGGAAGTTTCACATGAGGAACAAGTGAAAATTTTCAGGAGTTATTATTTTTTATTGTAAAGCTGTAAGCAGAGACTAGAGAGTGCACGCCATGGTGGCATGTAAGTAGAGAGTGCGTACCAGTTCCCTGAATTTAAGATTATAGAACAGCTCGATGTATCTCTGCTTTGCTAGTTTCTGCTCCTTGTTGAGCTGCCTCCAGAAACTATACATGCTACCCATGTTCAACAATTTGTATGCATAGATCTTCCATGTATAGCTACAAAACAAAGCGAATAAGGTTTCGGTTAGTAAACATAAGCCGAAGAACACGACGATGTTGTCTGCCACGAGGATAGTTACCATTCATTTATCCGTTTCAGACCCTCCAGTGAAAACTTGTTCCAGTGCCCGGGATCCACCTTGCACCTCTCAAAGAAATCAGCGATGATTTTGCTCGACTCATCTCCATTTTTTGGATCAATATGAAATCCTGAGATCCCATCGACAATGATTTCAGCCGGGCCTCCTTGATTGGTTGCGAAAGTGGGCAATCCGCAGTTCATAGCCTCGATGACTGTGAGTCCAAATGCTTCATAGAGAGCAGGCTGCACGAAAGCTCCCTTTGTATCAGCGATATAACGGTACAGTTCTCCATTGCGCTTCCTATCAGTCTGAGCTGCTATCCATCTGATCTGACCCTTGAGTTGGTACTTCTCTATCAACTCGTGCATCTTCTTTATTTCGGCCATTTCTTCTCTGTCTTTAGATTTGTTTGGATCAAAGAATCCACCAACTATAACAAGATTAACTAAACCCCTGAGTCTCTTGTTCTTCCCATACCACTCGGTTAGTCCAGTGAGGTTCTTCACCGTATCGAGCCTTGCCATTGAGAAGATAATAGGCTTCTTCTTGTCCTCTAGATATCCGCTGTTATGTAAATAAGTTCATAGAGGATGTTGGATAGTTTTAATGGTTCTCAATGACGATCTAAAGCAAATGATTTCTGAATACTTACATGTGTTCGCCGTTGATCACTTTGCTATACAACAATTCTTCAATGGAAGAATTAAACTGCGTGAATCGACTCTGTTTCTCTGTGTGTGGGAAATAGACAGATTGATCAGCCCCGGGTGCAGCAATGTTAAACTTTGGATCAAAGACATTGACGCCGGAAACAACTCTGCAGAGCCCTGGCAGTGTGAATGCAGCATGGCTCTCATACTGTCCAGGCCTATCTTTACTGCAACAACATAACATAGGGTTTCAATACATTTTTATAGGATAGTTTTTCTCTGATGGTGAGCGGAAAAAGTTTGGAATCACTTGACAAAATATGGTTTAAAACAGAATCATTCAGAGAAGTGTGGATAATTTTCTAACCTTCCTGCAATCTCTTGATATGTACTTGCTATGATGAAATCTGTCGCGTTCATTGCTACTGTATCAGCCATAAATTGGCATGGGAAGTGATACTTGGCGTCTAATTCCTTCCACTTGACATCAGAATCTTCGTACTTTGTCTTCTCCAAAGCATGTGCAATAGTTGCCTGAGTTACCCCAAGTTTACCAGCCATGAGAGTTGCTGCTAAATTCCCATCAGTGTAGTTTCCGATGATGAGATCTGGCTTTCCTTCCATGAGGTCTAAGATCTTGTTTGTAGCTTCCTGATACAAAAACAGACAAGTACGTTCAGCATTAACAAGAACCCCCAGAAAATGAATGAAGAAAGAATTAAAATGAATCATCTGATGGTTCAAAATATGCCTGGGTAAACTTCTCGATATAGGGATAGACATCAAAACGTGAAACCCACTGGCGGAGGACCCTGTTTTCTACGAAAAATGGCACCCTGAGGATGTTTGAATACTTGGTGCCATCAATTGCTTCCAATTCCTGGTCGCACTTTGTTCCCCGAGCATCAGGAATGAGTCGTGTGACCTGTTTAGGCAAGAACATGATAAGACAGACTCCTGCAACCCTGATTGGATTAGTCATTCCTAGAGGGGTTGGTGAACTTACCACGACAATTTGAGGTTTCACATTTAGTCCTTGTTGCTTAATCCTATGAAGCAATTCCTCTTCCAAGGCTTTCACTTGGTCTAGAATGTAGACCACCTGTTTAGAGTAGTAGCACAGGTTTGTGATCAAGAATATCAAGTACCAGTAGACATGTTTTACTGCATTAGGGATTTGAAATTCATACCTGTCCGCCGGTATCTGGCAAGCCGAGGACATATGCTTGGCCGAAGTAGCCATGAGGAGAGAAAATGACAACATTAAATACTGTTGGTAGCCTGCTAAAAAAATTCTCCATGTTAATTGGATCCGGCGCTTGGAGTACTTCTGAGAGACATCTCATTGTCTCCTTCACTCTTTCTGCAGTATCACCCCATCCCTTCTCGAAGCCCCATTCTTTGAAGCTGTGAAACGAAGAACATCAATTTCCAGGGTCAACAATGTGAAATCTCGGTGCTGATGGCATAAATATTCACCTTATCTCAAAATTCTGATATGGGGTGTCCTTAGCAAGTCCTGAGAGGTAGACTTCAGCAACTATCAATGCCATCTGCAGCTTTCCGACGTTGCTAAGGGTCTCATTTATCATAAGTTGCTGCAAATTCAGAGGCATTAGAAAATCAAATATTCAAGCAGTGCCATCCTGAAAAGAAAATGAAACTGTTTCTCTCGTACTTCTCCTTGATAATTCAGAGATAGCAAGTAATCCACCAGGGGCTGAGCATTCTCCAGGCGGCCGCTTAGCTTTGAAGTTAAGAACTTTGAAACAAAACCAATCCCATTTCCAATGGAAGAACTTAAAGTCAAGTGAGGCACAGAGAAATCAAATGCACCGAAATCGACTTCCAAAGCATTAGCATCGTTTGCCCTGCCATGACAACAGTTTTTTTAGTAGACATCTACAAGGAAAACCTGGTGTATTGCTGAGCAAAAAGAAGATTGCATAGCTTACCAATTCTCATCATATATCATTTCTTTGAATTTCAAGTAGTCTGCAGCAGTGATGCCCTCTACTGAAAGATTAGCAGAGTTCACCTTCACATATTCCCAGAATCCAGGGCTTGGTCTGATGGAAAAGGCTACATATGGTGGATTAACAACTGCTTCCTGCAAAATACATGTGATTTCTCTTAGAAAATAAAATTCTGACGCTTTTCGTATAGAGATGAGACTCAAACTCAACTCCTCACCTCCTTTATTTTGTAAGAGTACCAATGAACTACAAAATAACCGAACTCTACCTAAGAATAACATTATACTAATTTCTAAATTTCAAGGGTAAGAAAATGAAGCTCATAAAGGTTAAAGGACGAAGTTGTAGCTTTCCAAAAAGAAAGGACAAGAATTCAAACCTGAATGGAAAACCAAATGTCCCCAAGTAAACCTTCCAAGACCCTAGTTCTTTCTACCTGATCATCAATAACATTCTCCATCTCATCAAGTAAGTGCTGAAGCTTCATTGTTCTCCTCCCCTTCTCGATGTACTTGGCAAAACATTTCTTCATGTGATACCTGCTTTGTTTGAAGGCTTCTGGCATGTTGTCAGCTATAGAATCTGACCTCTTCAGGGTTGCCATTTTGTAGCAGCACTTATTTTTTGTAGCAGCACAAAGTTTTGAAGGAAAGAAAACGATCACAAAAGGCTTTTTGATCAACTCTTGATTAAGATAACCAATATATAGGGCAATGACAGGTGTTTGATCGGTGCATGAAAAAGGTTTTGCTTCGGCTGTAATCAAGCAATTGGGTTTGATTTTTTTTTTTTTAGGAAATAGGTCGATAAAAGAAAGGTGATTGAAGAGGAGAAGGAACATTCTTTGTAAAGAAAAAGAGAAGGAAAAGAAAGGAATTGTAAGTGAAACATAGATATATTCTTGGTTATATGTATACAAAAACAAAAATCAAGTAAAGCAATCCTCAATATTCCTTTCTTTTCGAGTTCCTAAGATAAGAACATGGGATTCATAGAAATGGAAGGAAGGAAGGCAGGAAAGCTAGCAAAGGTTTTTCTTTGTTTCTGTTTTTAATTTTAATTTTTAGAAGATTACAAGTGAATTAAACTTTTAACATTGTAGAAAAAACGTATAGTAGAGGATACCAAATGAGATATGATCTTTTATTACAATAATATTAGAAGAAAAGTCTTCAAGGGCGCAGTGTAATAGCAGAAAGTTTGAGATGTGTATAGTAAATCTTGATTTTGAGTGAAGATGTGTATATTTTATAAGAATATGAAATTGTCAAATTTTACTTTGTGTTCATCTAATATTAAGAGGTGTGGCGTAATAATAGAAAACTTACAATCTATACAGTAAATCTCGAGTTCGAGTTACGACATATATCTCTTATAAGAACTTAGGATAGCATGAATTTTACTCGCTCATCTCGACCCACAAAATACATTTACCGGGAAAGTAGAGTTTCTTGATATAAAAAAAAATATAAAAGAAAAAAAAATGTTTTTAACGCTTTAATTATTTATCTTTTTTTATGCTATGAAAGAGCAATCATTGAATCAAAATTTGACTTCTTTACTATCAATAAAGATGATCACGGGGAGATGGAATTGGAGCATGAATTTGATTCACGTGTTTGCTTATTTGAAAGCTAAAAAATGGAGCAGGCTACTTATGGTTTGGATCCAACTAGCTAGAGACATACTAGTTAGGTACCTCATGCAAAATTAGTACCTGGAATCATGAACAAGTCTTATCATTTGCCAAGTTACAATTAACATGTAAATATTTACTGAGACATGGGATATGTTTGTTTTCGAGGCTGGCCATGTGTTTTCCAAATATTTTATTTTTATTTTTATTTTTCTAGATTTTTTGATGTATTAATGTTAAAAATATTTTTTTAAAAATAATATACACACACATATATATAGATAGATAGATAGATAGATATTATTTTGATATATTTCAAACAAGCAACAAATTAAAAAGTATTGCTACTAAAATTACAAACACTACTACATTGTTAGAAAACAATGAGATTTGATATTGTTTTAAGGAAAAAAACTATGGTAACTGAGAGATTTGATTCTGTCTAATTCCAGAGAATATATATATATATATATTCTGACATTTTTTAGTTTTCTTTGCCTGGTTTTGAGTATACTCCAGCTTACAGATGGAAGCTCGAGAAGGAATAAAGGTTCAGAAAAGTTTCTGAAGAATGTTTTTCTATTTACATAGTTTTAGTTTCTAGTTTAATCCGAAAAATAATTAATAAAGATAATCGACACAAATCAGAGCTCTGAACTCAACTGGTCATCAGGAACTTGAGCCTGGCTGTCTGAGTGGCTGAATTTAGGGGGGTGTTTCTGCCGCATAGAATGCCTCTTATTTCTCGACTTATCGTCTCTGCTTCCTTGTAGGATTATTCCTCTTTCTTCCGGTCCAATTCCTCCTGGAAAACTCCGTCAGGTTGCCGACTTATAGTTGTTTTATTGATCAAGAACCAGTATTCTGCTGCTGGGGAATGATCCAACTTCTTGCAGAGGGGTGAGCTTTTTGATGCCATGCATCCATGAAAGTTACGGCCACATTCTTAAAACACAACAAGGCTCACAAGCATGTCAAGTGGTAAAGGGTGCTGTGATCTGAGTTAAGCTTCCTGGTTTCGACTTTAACCTCTGATCAACCTGAAAGTAGGTTAAAATTGGTTACAGTTGATTTATTGCAGCGTCCGCACAAGAAGCTAGTTCGATTCCATTAAGGGAGTGCCTGTAATGGTCCGAACAAATGTGCTTCAAAAACTCTTTTGAAATTTCTAAGTTTAAATTAAAAAAATTTAGTTTTTTTAGATTATTTTGATATGGTGATATCAAAAATATTTTTAAAAAAAATAAAAAAATATATAATTATGATGTGTATTTCTAAAGGAAAAAAAAACACTTTCAAACTCAAATGGTAACTAGGTCTCTTAGATCAAGATTCCAGTCAGAAATGAGTAGAAATATATTCTTGGAAGATCCATCCACTAATTATTAAGGAGTCATCTCATCTAAAAACTTAAATTTATAGGTGATGTCCATAATATGATTTATATTATTCTCTAACACAACCATTCAAATAAAAAACCTTTGGGCTTGAAACTTGCACAGAACCACATTACTCCGTGCTTGATTTTTATCAAATAGTATGGAGATAGTAAGATTCGAACTCGGGATCGTTAGGTCAATAAGGCTCTGATAACATGTTTATGAATTTTCTCATCTAAAAATTTAAGCTTATAGATGAGATCCCAGAATATAATTTATATTATTCTCTAACACCAATATTTCTGACCCTAATCGGCTCCAGGTCAGTCAGTTTTCTCCTCTGCTCCATAAGCTTGAGGCTGCGGTTCAGAGTTGGGTGGGCAAGCATCTCTCTTTTGCGGGAAGATTAGAGCTTCTGCGATCCGTCCTTTATGGCATGGTTCAGTTTTGGATTAGCATTTTCCCTCTTCCAGAAACTGTCATTATGCAAATTATCCGTATTTGCAGGAATTTCTTATGATCTGGGAATATTCAGAACTCTCACTCTGCTATAGTTGCTTGGAAAAATGTTTGTTTGCCTAAGCAAGAAGGCGGGGTGGGGCTCTTTGACATAAAAGCCCGAAACAAGAGTTTCCTGGTTAAGCATATATGGAATATCCATCAGAAAGCTGATTCCCTCTGGATTAAATGGATTCAACATTACTTTCTCCCTAATTTCTCAATTTGGGAGGCGCGAGCTGTTAAAACCTCCTCTCCTCTTTGAAAAACTCTGATTTCCTTAAAGGACCAGCTGCTTCATGACTTCTGCAGTAGCCCTTCTGTTGTCTCCACCATGAATGGCTGGAATGCTGGCACTGGCTACTTTTTAGCTAATGCTTATGAGCATTTTAGGGTAAAAGGTCGCATGATCCGCTGGGACACGGTGGTGTGGGAGAAATGGTCCTTGCCGAAGCACTGTTTTGTTTTGTGGCTTGCAGTGCTCGGTAAGCTAAAAACTAAGGATCGTCTGCCTTTCATTCCTCCTGATACCAGCTGTGTGCTTTGTAATCAGGACCAGGAATCGCATGGTCATTTGTTCTTTAAATGTCATTGGACTTCAATTTTATGGGGTAACATTGTTAGTTGGCTTCATATCCATCGTCGGATGCCTACTCTATCAAGTGCTATCCGAGGGCTAACTCCTAAGAAGAAAAGAATGGAATACAGAATGAGAAGAGCCTCCCTGGGTATTGCAGTCTACCTAATTTGGGAAGAGAGAAATAAACGGCTTTTTGACAATTCTTTCACCTCGGTTGAGAAGATTTTCCGGAGATTTCAGGTCTTGTTCTTCACAGTGTTTCACTTCCATGGAAAATATCACTTCTCCATCGATGTTGGTTGAGCTGTTAGAAGGTTTTATGGGTTTGATGGGTTGTTGTGGACTTCTGTTTGTCCGCTTGTATGGTTTTTCAGTTAGTTGCTCTGCTGCGAGCTTGATGTGTTCCCTTTTATGTTTGTTTTTGTTTTCTTCTTGTTTTTCCCTTTAGTTTGCTGATAGGGAGCATGTTCCCTTTTCAGCTGCCTCCTGTTTCTGCTCTCCAGTTTTGTTTTCTTTGGTCTTAATATACTTACATTTGATCAAAAAAAAAAATCAGAAGTAGATTGCAAACATCAAATGGATAATCCCTTATAATGGCAGAACGCACTGTAGATTATAAAAATCTAGACTACAACCTATCATCATTGATTTTGCACATTATAACAAATATCAAAATATTTTAACTTAAAGTACAAAATAAAAATAAAAATAAAGTTTTTTAGTTTTTTTCAAAAATATTTTTAAAACGCAATGCTAAACAGGGTGATAGAATTGCACATGGGCTTTCATCATGAACTTTCATTATAGTAATTTTTTATATATAACCGGGGTGTCCGAGCCAGTTTACGCGTATCATAACTAATCATCGGATTCACTACACATCCTACAAGCCAATGAGTAAATAAGATATCGCGGGAGTGACAGACATGTATAGTGTGATTTGAACCCTAATGTAGAGAAAGTAAACAAGTCATTTCCATCACTAGACCAAGACCCCACTGGCGCTCAATGTAGTAATTTTACTTGAGGAAAAAGTATAAGAGAGAGATCTCTGTGTATGTGTATTAGTATCAATTAATAATACAAATTAAAAATATTAATTGTGTATCAATAGTACAAATTAAAATTATATATTGACCCACAACCAAGCTCAAAATCTTATCAAAACCTTAATTTCTCAAGAAAATGCAAAGACAAAACATTGAATTGAACAAACACCTAAAATAATAATAATTGATCCACAATCATCAAGAGAAGATTAAACAAAATTAAAAGCTCGCCTCTTTAATCATAAAAAAAAAAAAAAAAAAAAACTCAAAATTGCTTCCAACAAACAAACTCTCCACCCCAAAGATCCACTTATTTTAAAAATAAAATAAATCAACTCGGGTCTTTAACTCAGCTCAAAGATCCGCTTATTTTAAAAATAAAATAAATCAACTCGGGTCTATAACTCAGCTCAAATAAATATTATTTTAAAAAATAAAATAAATCAACTCAAATTCACTTACCCAATATATCGATTATTCATGTCTTGAACCGAGAGGCAAGTCAGGTCTATATCTTTGCTTCTCGGGTCATTCTTCTTCGTGTGACAAGAGGCCACACGGCCCAAAATCTACTCACTCAGTACACGTGGTAAAAGCCCACTTGTTCTAGGGTTTTAGAAACACCAGCAAACCCTCTCTTCGTTTGCCTTTATAAACCACTCTTCCCTCACCTCAATTATCCTTGCGCTCTAGTGAACCCTAAACGTCTCTGTGGCATCCAGATTTCTCTCAACTTCTCTTGCCCTTGTTGTTTTTTGAAGTTCATTACCTTTCATAAAATATCAAGAAATCATTTTTTCCCTTGCGTCATATATACTGATTACCAGCGTTTTTTGCGGAGTAGACGTTGTGTATGAGCTGACGCTATATGTAGTTCTCCGTTTCTGCAAAGTCCCATATAGGAGTTGATTAGATTTTTACACTACTCTGTATGATGCAGATTTGGAAATATTTGTGGTTTTTGTAGATCTTTATTTGTTGTATTTGTGAAAGTTTTTCTTTTAATCAAGCTGAAGATGGAGGTGATGATTATTTCCCCAGATGATCGAAGCTGAACAAACTGAGCGATTTTTTCTCTTTCGAGAGATCCAAGCCAGATTTCTGATCCATCTTCAACTTGATTCTTTTAATTGTGTTTTAAAAAATAATTTTTAATGTTATTAAATTATTCAGATTGGAAGTTAGTTAATGATACATACTGAAATTGAAGAGATGGAGATGATGATTATTTCCCCAAATGATCGAAGCTGAATAAACTGAGCGATTTTTCTCTTCGGAGAACCAAGCCAGAATTCTGATCCATCAAATACATTTTCTGACCTACAGGTTTTCAAAGTTTCTGGATTTTAAAAGTCTTATGACCTAAAAAAGTTAAAAGCTTTCTGAGCTTCTTCCATAAAAATTCTCCATTTTTTTCAGCTCCAAAGCAGTTATTTCCCTGTTGTTTGAAGCTGAATGTGAAAATAGACCCATGGATTGTTAGTTTGAAATAATGAGAATCATGGTCTGAAAGGCCACATTGAATGGCGGCTTGGTGAAAATAATTCAGAGTAATAATAAAGCTTGCCTATTTGATGGAGCTAAGAACTTGAAAGATTGTCGATAAAAGCTGGTCTGTCATTGGAACTGAAATCCCTAGTCTCTATTGCCTATTTGATGGAGCTAAGAATTTGAAAGATTGTCAATAAAAGCTGGTCTGTCATTGGAACTGAAATCCCTAGTCTCTGTTCCGTAAAGACAATTGTTCGTGCTCAGAGGGGAACCAATTTTCCAGCTTCACTATTATGTGAGTTGAATTTATTTCAATGGAAGCTGCCAAGCTCTTAGGGATTCTTTCGTAGGCTAGTTTTTCTCTAGTAGCAGAAATATGAATTATAGCACTTCGCTCTTCCAAAGAACACATCTATTGAATGATTTTAATCATTGAAAACATCACATGTGAGTTCCAATGACATAAATTTCAGGATCCGATGACGGTCGAGAAATTTAGATACTAAATGAAATCGTTTCCCATGGTGGTCTGAAATCTGGTTCAGACAGCTGCAGAGAGGACGAATAATCAATGATGATGCTCATATTATAAATCCGCATTATCTTTCGTTCTTTTTTATCAGTGGCTAGTTTTCTGATTATTTCCGCTTGTAATCGTACTTGGATTCTTGCTTTTGTAGCAGGACAAGCGCATTCATTATAAAAAAGAAGCCCGCCATTTCAAATGCTAACTTACATATTATCAGCCTTTTAAGCTTTTTCCTTCCGACGCCATTTCATTTGTATTTGGCCGGCAACTAGACACGCCAATGAATCTACAGGTAACATATTCAGTGACTCAGGCATTCCTATTGTCTTCAAGACCATCCATTGCTCGCAACTTAGCCTTGTGCCTTTTCCCTTTAAGGTGACTTTGCATACCACTCACACTGCCTGCATTGCAGATTGTACACCACCAATGAGAACCTAAAATCTCAATATATGAGCTCTTATTCTGGTTCCTTCCCGCTGAAGCAGGGGAAACATTGCTGGTTGATGCCTGGTTCTTGAAGTTCAGAGGTTCAAAAGCTTTCCTGTGTCTATTTCCTTGAAGATGTGAGTTGACATCTGTCTGGTTCTTGATTTTTAGACGCTCACAGTTGGCCTTGTGTCTATTCCCATGGAGATGTAAATAGAGAACTGTCTCACTTTGGGCTGTTACTTGACATATAACACAAGTCCATACCATTTGGACCTTCTCAGGAGGTAGAATCCCGCAAAGATCTCCGCCTCCTACTGTTGTTGTTGCAGAGTGCATGCTCTCCAGAGGTAGAAATGCAATGCATTCTGTCTGGCTGATGTTAGATTCTACTTGTCCAGCCTGCAAATGCAGTAAAAACATAGATGCTTGGATGATGTATAAAAAATGAGCATGGTGAACGTAGATTGGTTCTGAGAACATTGACTAACAAGAAACCAATAAAGAAACCACAGGGGGGAAGGATGGGAAGAGAGTTTTTGAAAATCTTATCAAAGAACACAAATTCTAGAGAAGTTTCAGATTGTTTTGGTTGAAGCTGGTGCAACCATTTTCTTTAAAAGCTCTGAAAATTTCATGTGTCGAATAAAATAACCTGCGTAGTAGATGCAACTTCTTGCCTCTCTGTTACTTCCACAGAATTACCGTCTTTGAATCCAACCGGAAGCTTAGGCTGTTCAGTCTTCGGCAGCTGAATCAAAAGATAATCAAATTTCTCGTTAGGTAGTAACATTTCGCAGCTCATAATATTATTTCCAAAAGCACTGGTAGACTTTTCCTTTAAGAGAGCCCAAATTTCCCACTGTTGAAAACAATTACCTGCTTGGTTGATGCAACTTCTATCTTCTCTATTATCTCCGCATCATTACTGTCTTCCAATCGAACTGGATGTTCTTCAAACTTCGGCTACATGAATCAAAAGCTTGATCAACCGAAATAAAACCCTCCTGTACAGCATCACACTTCACAACCACCACTATTCTACAAGAATATTGAATTATTTCACAAACAATATTAAGGAACATGAGTTACGTGGTTGCTGCAATGAATTGATTGGGGTGTGTTTCTGCGATCATGATCTGGCTTTGAACAAGTCACGTAAGGAGCCATAAACAACATGCAAATGCAATTAGAGACCTTACCGAATCCTCTGCTTCAACCGCCCGGATCTCCTTCACGGCGACATCAGGCTTTGCACTCTCTTTCTGGAAAAAAAGAGACAGGTGATTGGGTGGGAAGCAATGATCAAACTTGGATTGATTCAATTGATTTCAGGTAAATGTCAAAAAAATTCTATAGGACTTGTTGCCACGAAGAAGCAGATATACCGTGGAAGCAATGAGATCTTCCAAAGCATCAGAGCCATTTTCTTTCATAAACCTCTTCACGTCAACAAGAAAATCATCCTTCTTGTTGATCTGGCAGGTGATAATTGCAGGGCTCATGCACAGACACGGGTTAACAAGGTGTTTATAGACATAAACAGAACCATCAAAGCAAGGCAGAATCAAGCAGCAGACAATCATTAGCTTAATGTATGACCAGAAGGCTAGCCTGCATTTAGAGACACGAAAATAGAGATTTACTTTCATTAACTGATCATTCTCAAGAGTAATAAACAAATTCTTCAAATTTCATAATTTCATTAACTGCTCTAAAAACTATTTTTCATCATAATTTCATTTAAAAACACCCTTATAACCTTTATAAACAAATTCTTCAACAAAATTAATTCAAAATTACAAAATCAAATAGAAAAAAAATTATTTATCAGGCTCGACAAAACTTTTTTTGTCAGATAAAATTTAAAGAGCATTTATTTTCAACAAGTTTCGCTTTATCTTCTCAAAATAAGAGATTAAAAATAAACAAGATAAAATTTCTCAGCTGGTTTGTTTTGATTCTCAGTTTATTCCTTTTTTATTTTTTAAAGTGTGTATCAATGCTACACTTTCAAACTATATCTTACTAAAGTTGATCCACGGTCATGCTAAAAAATCTTATCAAAACTATAATTTCTCAGGAAAATACAAAGAACATAAATTGTGAATTGAAAAAACACGAAAAACAGAGCAAAAAATGATGGGGAAAAAAAATCCACCACTGTAATCCACAGTGAGCACAGTGATCAGAAATGCAACAGGAAAACGCTTGCATTTTTGTTTCTTTTAAATTGAATTTCATTTAATTACCATTCAAGCTGAAACGAATGTTCAAGGAGCAGGACCACAGAAATGGAGACCCAATATGAGATCAGCTTCTTGGTTTCTGAGTTTGAGTTAGTCTCTATCGCTTGAACGGAAGCCCATCTGTTAGACATTCAGAAACAAGTAATTAGTGATGATTCATCGCCAACTTCTTGGCTGGATAAACACCGACTTGACATTCTGAGATTGTCAAGCCATTAACATGAACAAGCACGCACAAGGTAAAACAGAGAGGAGACTCACAAAGGATAGCCCAAACCAAAAACAGGCCTGCAACCACAGAACAGAAACAACTGGTCATAAAAACACAAGGCGAATTAGGAAAACACAGAAGTAAAGTTACACTCAGACATTATGCTTACCATGCAAGAATACCAAGACATTTCACGGCAAGTTTCAAAAGAAACACTAAACCCATCATGAACTCAGACCTGTCTGAAATTAATCGCCACTAGGCTCACTTATGCTCGGATGATCACTAATAAAGAACCTTTGTGAAAGCAGGGAATGGAATCTACGTTTCTTATAAAAGTAAAAGCGATGCGGCAGCAGGTTTTCGAAATGACAAATATGTCCTTGTTTTGTGTTCTATAGCCAGTCGCTCGAGTCGGTAAGACCTCGATACTCGACTTGTACAACTGGAACGTGTCCCTGATAAAATACTCTGATTGATTGTGGCGAGTGTTTGTGAATGATTACTCGCAGCACCAGGGCGGCCTATAAGATTCCTCGGGGCATTTATATGCATGTAAAGCTACTCCAATACAAGTGTAGACGTGCACCATCTTACACGAGCAAGTTCATTACATTATCCAGAATATTTGTAAGAAATCGATCTGAAATTTATTGAATTTTTTTTCTGGATAATTTTAAAAAAATATTAAATTAAAAATAAAACTAATATAATTTAATTTTCAGAATGGACCGTCGTGTTTAAGATTGCTCCTACTACACTGTCCTTTAAAACAAGATTCGCTCACATCGATAGGAAACATATATTGAGTTAATAAAATGAGAGAATTATGTATAATTGAAATGAATTATTTTGTGGGGCGATAATGTGTGGCTTCGTAGCTAATCAATAATACCTATGAAACCAGAAAGTTGATAGACGTTGAATTGATTACTTCTAAGACAAGTAATTTACGAGGTGTCAAGTTTCTTTGTAAAAACTAAAAGGTCATTGTAGTATGAGAAAAAGACATTGTTTGGGGAGTCATTTCTTTTATACTTTTTTTCTTTTGAATTAACATGATATCCGGTTCGGTTTATGATTACTTTAACTAATTTTTTAAATTTTTAAATTTTCAATTATATAAGTTTTTAGTGATCATCATATTAGTAATCATAGAATTCAAACCCAAGACTATAGAAAAAGCAAACCCTTTAATTTTAATTTTTTTATCATTGAACCATCTATTAAGAGGGTGTTTAGAACCAAGGTTGTTAATATCATTCCGGTTGCCGTTCCAGTTTTTCTATTGATATGGAACGTTTCGGTTTTGGAGTATTTCGGCTTGCCGTTTCGGGACTGTACTGTTCATATATATATATATATATATATGAAAAAAATTAAAATATTAATTCAACAAACATAATTAAAATTCAAGATAAATTAACTTTAAATTATACAATATAAACACAAAATCAAACAAATATAATTTCAAAATTAGAAAAAAAAATCACAATTTAATCAAAATAAAGAAGATTTTAATGCCAAAACGAAACCGAGACGTTTCGGCTGGAATTTGGCAGGAATTTCCAGAACGAGCAGGAATTAAAACCGAGATAAAAACGACGCCGTTTTGTCTTGATTTTTTTAACAGAACAGAATATTCGGCTGAATGAAATGGAATTAACAACCCTGTTTAGAACTACATTTCATAAATGTTTTTTAAAAAAATTGAATATTTTTTATTTTTATTTTTAAGTTTAAATTAGAATAAAAATGTGTTTTGAGATCATTTTGATGTGTTAATATCAAAAATAATTTTTTGTAAATATATATTTTAATATATTTTTAAATAAAAATATTTTCAAAAATAATCGAACCACACTATCAAACTAGTTTTTTTTTTTTTCAACATTGTTTGTCTTTTGGGTTTGGCTTTTAGGCCTGACAAGTTGCTCAATTTGAAGGTTAGGTTAGGCCCAATTTGATGGATAGACAATAGTTGGGCGATCTTGGTTGTGGCTTAATAGTTACTGCATTGGGCCAAGAAAATTATATGGGCTTTGAGTGATTCGGAAAACAAGGGGCACGAGAATCTTTCCAATTAATAAAGGATCAGGGCCATCACAGTGAAGAGCTGAAACAAATATGTGGAAAAAAAGGTTGTAACATCCAAGAAGCAGGTCTAGTATAATTGCAATTAAAGCCCCAAATTGCAAAATATTTTGTAAATTGCACTCGATCCTCTACATTTGTCTTCGTTGGATACTCATATAATCTTTTTTATAACGATTTTTCATTAAATAAAGTATATAGATCAAAGAAAAATGAAATATTTTATATTTATCAAACAAGGTTACTCATGTTAGTTTTAGAAGAAGAATAAAATAAACGACACAAATTATTTTGGATATATATTTAAAATATTATACATAAAAAAATACCAATATGATAATCTATCATAATTGTTTATTTCGTTGCATTTCGGTCGAAACAGCTGAAATGTTTCATATCATTTAAAACAATGAGATAAAACGGCGTTGTTTTTACCTCGATTGGAATTCCAGCCTGTTCTAGATTTTTTGGCTCAATACTAGTTGAAATGTACCGGTTTTTCATTTTGTCTGTTCTGTTTCGGTCAAGTAGTGTTTTTTTTAAATAATAAATAATTTTACAATATTAATCATATCTCTTAATTCGACTATTAGATTGAGATGAAATTTTACGAGGAGTCTCTTGACATATTTATATATATTATGTTAAAATTTTAGAACAATAAGATAATATAATGACATTGTGAGATTGATGATGACATTTTCGTAATATTATAAATGTTTATAATTTTGTTCAGAAAATTTATTTTATTTTTTCTTTTTTAGATTAACATGCATAATTCTAAATAATTTTATTTTTGGATTTAAATTATTTTTTAAAATTAATATTCTTGATTATATAGATTATTTATAGAGGCAAAAATCCCCCGTCCTTCATGAGACCGAAAGGACGAAAATAGTAATTAAAAAAAGAGAAGGTGGTGGGCTACGTGTCGAGGAAAACACTCCTGACCCCATGAACAACAAATGTGGACACGTCCACAAATTCCAACATTTGTGGTCTGCCTATCCCTACCAATTTTCTTACCCTTGACCACAAAACAAAAACCCTATAAAAAATGGAAATGGAAAATAAATAAATAAATAATAAACCATAAGAAAAATATCCCACCAACCCTTGATGGAGCCCCTTTCTTTCTTTATTATAGTAGAAGTGTGATTGTTTTTAAAAATATTTTTAATTTAAAATTATATTAAAATAATATTTTATTTTATTTTTTAAAATTATTTTTCATATTAATACATGAAAAATACTAAAAAAAATTGATTTAAAGTAAAAAAAATTAAATTTTTTTTAAAAGTTTTTGAAATACAGTTAAAAACAATAAGTTGGTTCTATGGTCTTAGGCTACTTTAGTTGTCCATTCATCGTTTGCCACATGTAATTTGCCCGCCATTACCCAAGTCCATTCTGCCACCCTTTTGATGATGTTATCTTCCATTGATTGGTGGACGTGTCCACGTGTCCTTCTCATTCAGATCTCCTACTCTTTTGCTAGCACACTTTTCCACCTAACCAAAAAAAAAAAGGGTCCAAATTCAGAGTTGGGTTATTATATTGAGTCAATGGGGTCAACGCTCCACTAACAGCAGTAAACATCGCTGGAATTTTTATCATCATCACATGACACGATCTTTATCGTTTTAAATGTAGTTTATGGCTACAATTTCTTTGTTTAATGTTTGAATTACAGATAAGCTTAAACAAAGCTTCGCTTGAGTGTTCTTAGTGAATTGGGATTGTCGAAGGAGGATCCGAAGAGAGTTTGGTAGCAGAAAGACTAGTTTTTTCTGCACTGACTGTAGCCTTGTTTAGGGTTGGTGGTGCCACACCAAGCACAGAGGTTTCCGATTGTCGTCTTCGATTACTGGATTCTATCAGGGTTTTGGATACAGCATGATCCGAGTTCATTTGCAGATCAAACTCAACGCTATTTCTTCATTAGCTAGAAATCTTACAAAGCAAATGTTGTGTAGGTTAGCCCGTGAAATGAGTCCAAATGCTATGTTATTCTTGAAACGAAGATTCATTATGAAAGGATATATATATATATATATATATATAAGAAATTTCTTCTCCTGTAAAACACATATTATATATATATATATATATATATATATATATATATATATATATATATATATATATATATATATATAAGAAATAAACATCATGATTTATGAAAATAGTAAAAATCAATTATTCTAATTTTTTACAAAGAATATACATCCTGACTCAAACTTTAATCCTGCCGCATAGACAACAAGCTCTTTATCATCACGCCATGCTCCTTGATGACATAAAAGAATAGTTGTTACTATGTAAAATGTAATTAGATTAATTATGAAAAATAATAATGGATCATTACTATATTCTCATCCCACAAAATAGGTATCATATTAATTTTTCTTCAAAACATGAGATGTAATTTAGGAATGGTATAAGAGTTTATATATATATATATAAACTCTTGTAAGTAATACTTACTAATGCCAATATTGAATATATATTTCATATTCATTGAAGTTAAAAGTTAGGATCAAAATAGCGAAATGATAAATTACTTGCAACCTCAAATATTAACCCACACCAGAGTTAGGACTATCATATTTTTCTTTATATAATACTTACCACATTAGAGTTAGAAATAATTCTGGTTGAATATTTACTCACATCAAAGTTAAGAATATCATATATATTTTTTTCATGTAATATTTATCAAAACTAAAATTAAAAGTATATATAGTTGAATATTTACTAATATTAGAGTTAGATTTGATGTTTTATATAATAAGATGATAATAAGTTTATTATATTTATAAAGATGTCATGTATTGAAAATCTATGTCTACAATAATTGCGTTTAAAAAATTCTCATTTATATATATATATATATATATATATAATAAGTTATTATAATTATTATTTCCATAGTGGTGTCGAATTCAATGTGTCGTGATCATGATCTGTTAAAGATTACCTAAGATTTAATGTTTATTGTGTGATAAAAAAGACAACAAGGAGGCATATAGCAGTAGCAAAGTTGAACAGGGTGTTTCCTCGATCAAACCCTAATTCAATCAACAGGTAACCTTGTCAATGACCATATGTTCTACAGTAAACCCAATCAACAGGTAACTTGTCAATGGCCATATGTTCCACAGTAAACCCTAATTCAATCAACAAGTTACCTTGTCAATGGTCATATGTTCCACAGTAAAATACAGGTCATTCAAGAGAACGAAAGGATTGAAATAGTAATAAAAAAGTTGGTGGGCTACGTGTCTACAAGAACACCTCTAACCCCATGAACAATAAGGGTGGACACAACCCACAAATTCCAACAATTGTCGTCTACTCATCCCACAAACATTTTAGTGGTGTTTTACGTATCTTTTTCTGTTTTTGTTTTTTTATATAAATTAATATTTTTAATACAATAATATATACTTTAACTATGCATTCTTCGCTTGCCACATGTACATTTGCCCCCCGATGACCCAAGTCTTTTGATAACGTTATCTTCCATTGATTGGTGGAAGTGTCTACGTGTCCATATCGTTTAGATTTCATTGCTCTTTTTATAATACCCTTTTTTGACCTACCAGAACAAATGTCCAGATTCAAAGCTAGGGTTACTGCCCCGGGTCCATCGGGTCAATGCTCCACCCACAGCAGTGAACATCAATAATAAAAAAAACATTTATATCAAGCAAAGCAGCGGTTAGAAGAAATCTAGATAATTGAAAAGGAAATAATATTTTAGAACATGAATTTATATATTTTCTATTTTAATTTTTTTTTGTTTTTCTGTTTTGTTCATTGAATTCAAATATGAGGTAATATTAACTGTTCTTTCAGAAAGGTTTGAGCCACCATCTTTAAACCATATCCGAATGCAAGCGGTTTTATAGCCGGACAAAAACAAGAACAAAACAAAAACGTTGTTATTTTATGAAGGAGCCTCTGGAAGGGTGGAGAGTTTGTTTAGTGGGCCGTTGTTAGTTATAAAAGAGGAGTTGTCTTAATTTATTGAAGAAAGTTCTTTGTTGTCAAGGGAGTGGTGTAAAAAAGGCAGCAAGAGGTTAGCTTTCTATCATCAGTTTATCATCACATAACATCATCTTTATCATCTTCGTTTTGTATATAGCTTATGGCTATGATTTCTTTTTGAATGTTTCAATTACAGATAAGCTTAAAAAAAGCTTCACTTACCGCTGGTCGATAGCGGGCTCATTTTGAAAAAGTTGGTTTGCTTTTCTTGTGTAAGACTAGCTAGCTAGCTACTTTTGATGACCCTTGGTTGTTAAGTTGAAGTGGGTTTATCTTGAAAAGAATAAGACTTGTGTGTTTTGAGTGAATTGGGATTGTTGAGGGAGGATCTAAACAGAGTTTGGCAACAAAAAGACTAGTTTTTGAAATGACTGTAGCATTGTTTTGGGTTGGTAGTGCCACACCAAGCACAGAGGTTTCCAATTGTCTTCGATTCCTGGATTCTACCAGGGTTTTGGATACAAGGAAGTTTGGTAATTCTAGAGATCGGAGTTTGCTTTTTAAGCTTGGATATAAAAAGGGTAGGAAACAGAAACGGGAATCATGCTCTGTCAATCCAGATTTGGGGTATTTAGGTGGTAGAAGTAATGGAAGCAAATTGCCTGTAATATCAAGCATGGTAGCCAGCAATGCTGGAGAAATGACTGTTTTGTCATCCGAGGAGATGGTCTATAATGTGGTGCTAAAGCAGGCAGCTCTGGTTAAGAAAGCACTGAAGTCTAGAGGTGATCTTGATGTGAAACCCGATGTTGTTCTTCCAGGGACTTTGAGCTTGTTGAGTGAAGCTTATGATCGGTGCGGAGAAGTTTGTGCTGAGTATGCTAAGACTTTTTACCTGGGTTAGCTTTCTATTGTTCGTTTAATGGAATTTTGATTTTTGGCCCTTTTTGGCTTTTGAATCTGTTATATGTTGTACTTGTGATTGGTTTTCTCATTTGCCCTTCGCTTTCTCAGGAACTCTGCTCATGACCCCTGAACGGAGAAGGGCTATTTGGGCTATATATGGTGAGCGAAATATGATTTTCTGTCAAATATGATAATTTTCGCTTCGGAATATTCAGAGGTTTTAGAAGTTGGAGGGGAGTTATTTCAATCCTATACAGCGCGCATGTCTTCTGATGGGATTGGATAATCAAATGACGAGCAAAGTACTCTGAAGTAAAAAGATGTGTGTTTTGGGTAATCTTGGTGCTAATTGTGGAGCTAATTGTATATTATGTGAACCATAAGAACTATTCTTTTCCTGTCTAGGATATATGCGAAGCATTAAGTGCTCTTGTCAAGGAATCTATTTGAAAATTTGATAATCATGTACTTGGAATTTTGAAGACAACATTTCTCAAAGAGAAATCAAGCATGCTGTGAACTGGTTTCACTATCTAACGCCTGATATTTACCCTTAATATTCATCTGATTCATGATTGAAATCAAGTTTGATCAGTTCTCTATGGTTTATGATATTCTAAGGTTATTGTCTATGAATGTAAGCTACGATTACTCTGAAGACAGAGAATCAGCCTTTTCCTTTTTTCTTACAATGTTTTCTGCACATGTAGTGTGGTGTAGGAGGACCGATGAACTTGTTGATGGGCCCAATGCTTCACACATTACACCAACAGCTTTAGATAGGTGGGAGGCAAGGTTGGAAGATCTTTTCCAAGGGCGTCCATTTGATATGATGGATGCTGCTCTAGCAGACACTGTTGGAAAATTTCCTGTTGATATTCAGGTTATGGAGTACTTTCAAGAACAAATTACTTCTCAGTTGAAAAATAATTACCCTGTTACCAATCAAAAATGTTTTTGGCATTGCAGCCTATCGTGTTTGTAGGCGACCTTTGTTTATTTCCATGTGAAATGTGCAAGTAGTTGGCAGCTTGTATTTGAACTGTAATTACCTTTGTAGCTGTATATAACTGAGATTATTTTCCAGCATGAATGTGGAGAGCCATTTCTGTGTATAGTGGGTACTCTTAGCAGTCAAACTTTTCCAACTTGTTCTAGTAGCCATTGGAAACAAGGTTTTTTTTTTTTTTTATCTGCAGTCATACCCTAAAACTAGAATCTCACTTCATTTGAAGCCCATTACTATCTGATGCCAGTCACTTTAATACAATGATATTGTAAAAGCACTTCATTGATATTGCATTGAAGCGAGATTCTTGTCTGATTTTTTCCTTTCATACCTTGTTTCAGCCATTCAAAGATATGATTGAAGGAATGAGGATGGACTTGAGGAAATCAAGATACCAAAACTTTGATGAGCTCTATCTTTACTGCTATTATGTTGCTGGGACTGTTGGACTAATGAGTGTTCCAGTGATGGGCATTGCACCTGAATCACAGGCTTCGACCGAGAGTGTTTATAATGCTGCCCTGGCATTGGGGATAGCTAATCAACTCACTAACATACTCAGGGATGTTGGAGAAGAGTAAGTGCAGAGTGTTGTATGTCACAAACTTGAAGTCACAATAACAAAATACATTGCACACGCTGCCTATTGCTTTCACTTTCTTTTTAGGGAGTCAATTGAGCAATAGTATAGAATTATATGCTGCATCGAATAGTCTCGTGAACTAATTCTCGTCATAAAAAAGTTTTTGCCTCTTTTTCTTTGGTATGTGAGTCATCTTTTTTTATATGCAATTTCTTATCGTTACCTTTTCCTTTTCTGTTGACTTTCTTTGTAGTGCAAGAAGAGGAAGGATTTACCTACCTCAAGATGAGCTGGTACTGGCAGGGCTTTCAGATGATGACATATTTGCTGGAAAGGTGACAGATAAGTGGAGAAGCTTTATGAAGAATCAAATTAAGAGAGCAAGGATGTTCTTTGATGAGGCTGAGAAAGGAGTGACAGAATTGAGTGCTGCAAGTCGATGGCCGGTAATAAACAATCAAGTACTTCTCTCTATATTTCAATAGCAGAATACAGAGCCTAAAAGTTCTGTCTAGGCCATCAGTTAACAATGGGAAAATGAATTAAAAAATACTGGAAATCATGAAACTAATTGAAGATCAGAAGATCGTCATATGATTGGCTTTGAACACACGCACCCTAATTGACACAAAATCAGCTGGTTTCTGGTCATACGTTGGCAATCACACACAAGAGAAGCCTGGCCAGGGAAGGTCATGGAAATTGTCCTCATTTATGGTTTTGCTCTTCTTCTTTTTCTGTTGCGGAAAATAGGACCATGCTAAGCTTTATCCTGCAATATTCATGATTACCAAGATCAGAAATTCATCTTTTCAGCAATCGAACGAAGTAGCATTGTGATCATGCTAAGCTAACAAAAGGATTAGCATTTCTGACTAGGAAACTTAGAATCATAACTCTGATGTTCTTTCAAAAATTGATAATATCATTTCCGCTTACTTTTGCTTATGAATGCACAATGTTTTCGGATGTTGCAGGTTTGGGCATCCTTGCTGCTATATCGCCAAATACTAGACGAGATAGAGGCTAACGATTACAACAACTTCACAAAGAGGGCATATGTGAGAAAAACCAAGAAGATAGTTGCTTTGCCAGTGGCATATGCAAAATCACTCATCAGTCCAACATCGAGGGAGCCATCTGTTTTGGAAAAAACATAAACTGCAATATGAACTTGATGATCAAATACTTTATACCTCTGGATAAAATGGTTTGAATATATTGTAAGGTATATTAGCATGCAAGTTTATATCCATACAGAAAGTATTCATTGAAAGTTAGAATGAAATTCAATTACATTTGAATGCTTAAACTCTACAGTGAGTTGCAAAGAGCAAAACAAAATCATGTGGTTAGGCATTTTGGATTTCTAGCAACAGACTGGATGGCCTTCTCTGTGTCTCCTGAGTAACGTGGCCTTTGCTCATAGGTTTTCCTGTTGAGCTAACAAAATCTGAAGATCAACACAAGACAAGCCACTGAGCGAAAGAACAAGAGAAGATAAGTGTAAAATTTCATTACCAGATTCTAAATGGTTGATCACATCTGAATCAAACGCAAAGAAATGGATTCGGGAATGTTCATCAGAAATTAATTGAATGTGATGAAGGGAGGATAGTCATTAAAGATGGAGTTGTATTACATGCTGTCCAAATCGAGAGAAGAGACCTTACGTCATTCAACCCTTACTGAAAGCGTCTTCTGTTGACTTGATTTTGAGTGATTTTGTATTTTTAGATGGTTTTTAAAAATATTTTTTCTGATTTAATTTGTAATTATAAAAAAAATCTGAAAAAATATTTTTAACAATTTTTTTTTAAATATTATATCACAATTATAAATGCATCTAAGTAAAATATAAATAAAATTAAAATTATTAAATACAACTCAAGTATAATTATAATATTGGAGAAGAGCGAAGTCATAAATTAACTGAGTTAACTCATTTTAATTAACTTAGATCATTTCAAGATATTACCATTTGAATTTTTTTTCAAAGTTATCATTGAAGCTAATTGGATCATGAGTTAATCTGTTGAGTTTATTAAATTTGACCGAGTTAATTTATCTAATTTAATTTGATATCTAATATGGATTAGGTCATGAGTTAATGTATTAATGGAGACCAAGTTTAATAATATTTAATCAATTATATATTTTTTAAATTTAAAGGAATGAGAGTTTTACTTTAATTAAGTTGTTTTTCAAAATATATTTAGGTTGAAGAGACATAAATTTGGTAAAATAGATAATTAAAATAACTAAAAATACATTTTCATCTTTAAAATAAAATCAGCTTTACTCACATTAAATTAAAATATTTATATAAAGTAGGTGTGATAGATGTTAATTTTCAAAATATATTTGGATATAAAAAGCCATAGACATACTCTCTCTCTTTTTTGTGTTTTTGATACAATAAATAAATACCCTTATATATATATAACTTTCAACTATACACTACAAACGGCTATGTATAATGTTATCCATTCACATTAACCTTCAACCCGAATAATTTAAAGCTCCCAAAGTTTGGTCTCCACCAACCGGTTGTGCTTGCATGTGACAACCCCCATGGATATAAAACGGGAGAAATTCAGACGATGTTGCTTTGACTTGCATGGCAAGCCTCCAGTTCTTGTGGCAGAACTCATGTGACAACCCCCGGCTTGTTTGTCACCAACGATGTTCTGCTATAAATATAGCCATAAGATATGAACTCTGAATAAGACATCCTGAATCCTTCATCGTGAAAGCTTAAGATTGTCTTTGTTTCATTTAGTAAGTGTTAAGGTTTCAAAGAGTTCATCATGGTTGTCAAGGTGTATGGTCCGGCCACCGCTGTTTGCCCGCAAAGGGTCATGGTTTGCCTCTTAGAGAAAGGAGTGGAATTTGATCTTGTGCATGTTGATCTTGATTCCGGTGAGCAGAAGCTGCCTGAATTCCTCCTCAAACAGGTAAAGACAGGGCTATATACTACAAGCATCATGAACATTGCAAAAATCTTTTTTTTAGGGGAGAAGGCACGTAGAACTCTTTATTTGATGAATTATTGATATAATTTTCATATTTTTTTCCAGCCTTTTGGGCAAGTTCCTGTTGTTGAAGATGGTGATTTCAGGCTTTATGGTAAGATCGACGGTATCATCCTTTAGCTAATTTTTATTCTCATAAAGATTTTATTTATTTATTTATTCTAGAAATATTTTATAAGGAAATTAAGTAAAAAAGTTTATTAAATATAATTTTTAAATAAAAAATATACTTAGATTTAAAATTATATGGAAAGAATATAATTTGTACAATTATTGGAATGCAACATTTAATGAATCTATAATTGTTTTTTTTTCTGTGGGTGTTTTCTCAAATTTTCCTTCAGAATCTAGAGCAATCATAAGATACTATGCAGCAAAGTATGAAGACCGTGGACCAAATCTAATCGGCTCTACACTAGAAGAGAGAGCTCTGGTAGATCAATGGCTAGAAATTGAAGCCCACAATTTCAATGATCTGGTGTTCAATATAATCTTCCAAGTTGTAATCCTGCCAAGAATCGGGCAGGAAGGTGACTCCGACCTGGTCAAAACATTAGAGGAGAAGCTAGAGAAGGTGCTGGACGTGTACGAGAAAAGGTTGTCCAGGAGCAGATATTTAGCTGGAGAAAGCTTCACTCTAGCTGATTTAAGCCACATGCCTGCAACTCGATACCTGATCAGTGAAGCTGGATTAGGGCACCTGGTGAAAGACAGGAAGAAGCTGAATGCTTGGTGGGAGGACATTTCAAGCAGGCCCTCTTGGAAGAAACTGATCGATCTTGCTGGGTTCTAGCTAGCTGCCTGCTTGTTTGATTTTTGCTGGAAATCACTGTGTTTTAATTTCTTGTTCTTTCCTGCTCCTGCTCTGGTGTGAATAAAGTCGGAAAACGATGCAAATATCATACAAGCAACCTTCTTTAGTGGCATATTGAAGGGATGTTTAGACCCTGATACATCCCATAAATCATATGGAAACCATGTTCAATGAAATTTACTCCTTCCTTTATGCATTTGTCATTTTTGTTCTTCTTAATTGTGCATTTTGCCTTTATCAATCATTTAATACCATGTTTTTTTTATATATATATTAACTAAAATATAAATACCGTAGATGTTTCACTATTCAATTCTCAACCGTTCACCTAAACTTAATTCACATTTGATTGCTATAGTAACATTATCATTTTGTCTCCAAGATTAAAAATTTTAATATCTGGGATTGGGTATATTTTTAAAATTTTCAGAAGATATGAATGATATTTTCAAATTCTTTGCACTGTAAAACTACGATAATAGCCCTCGATAGGCCTTTTTGCATAGCTTAAGATTAAACAAAATAACATTTCCCTTTATTGAGTGAGTGGTTAGGGTTAGAGAATCATTGTAGTTTTTGAGTGTTTGGTGTAGCTAGGGTTGTTTCCATGAAGGGTCATGGCTTAATATTTAACATATTGATCTTTAATCTTTTTATTTTTAGTTTTTATTCTTTGTTTTTTTTAAATATATTTCAATTTCATCCTTATATCTGGATGGTGATATATTATTTTTTTTCAATTTGGTCCTCAATTTTTTTATTATTTTTTTGTCCTTTTGTCAAAAAAATTTCACTTTTCAATTTAATCATTCAATTAAAAAAATTGAGTTTCTCTCTAATTTATTTTCTTTAATAAGCTTTGTGGTTTTCTTTGTTTTGTTTTTTTATCGGTTTATCCTAATCTCATAATTTAAAATATAATTTTGACAAATAAACATAGACTAGCACGATTGTGTTTGTGGGGTTGCTTTTTAATTAATTAAATTTTAATCTTCTTTTGGTTCTATCCTTTAAAATTTATTTATTTTTTAAATTAATCTTTATTATTTTTCATATTTTAGCTTTTATTGGGTTATCTTATTAACATAACCCAAGTCACGGGGTGTGGTTTTCTTACATGGTTATGATATTTTTAGGTCCTTTTTGTTTGTTGATTTTTTTTTCAATTTTATTACTTTATAATTAATTTATTGAAAATTAAGCTTTGTGATTCTTTTTCTCATTCTTCTTATTAGTTTATCTCAACTTTATTCATCGAGTTACAAGTTTGACATTTTAGGTTTAGTTGAGTCGAGCTGATTTTTCTATCTCTTTTTTTATACATCAATTTTCATTTTTCCATGTTTATTAAATAGGAATTCAACTACATTGTTTTTTTTAATTTGTTTTTTAAGTAACCATGATCATTTTTTTCGGTTCATTTTTTTTTATTTTTTGTCATCTAATTAAAATGAAACTAACTTAAATGACTCGGTTTATGAACCAAGTCATGATTCTATTTAAAACATGTGTTGTGTTCCATGAACATCATATATATATATATATATATATATATATATATATATATATATATTCTTACAAAATAAAGTAATTTAAATCCCATGGCGTAGTGTGGATCCACGGATATAGTAAGATTCTATGCAACAAAGCATGAAGACCGTGGCCAAACCCTACTTGGAACTACACCAGAAGAGAAAGCTTGAGTAGATCAATGGCTAGAAATTGAAGCCCACAATTTCAATGATATCTGGTCTTCAATATACTCTTTCGAGTTGTGATCCTTCGAAGAAGGGGGCAGCAAGGTGACACCAAGCTGGCCGAAACGTACCAGGAGGAAAAGGGCGAGACAGTTTTGGGTGTGTATGTGCAAAGGATGTCCGAGAGCAAATATTTAGCTGGAGATAACTTGAGGTTTGCTGATTTTTTGCGTTTCAAAAACGTTTTAGTTTTATTTTTTTTATTAAAATTAAATTTAAAAAAATAAAAAATATATCATTTTAATGTATTTTCAAATAAAAAATATTTTAAAAAATAATTTCAACCATAATATCCTACAAGCCATCTCCCTGCCACTGGATACCTAGTTAGTGAAGCCGGATTACGGCACTTGGTGAGAGACAGAGAGAGTGAATGGTTGGTGGGAAGACATTTCAAGCAGACCTGTTTGGAAGAAACTGATTGATCTTGCTGGCTTCTAGCTACCTGCTTATATAAGCAATTTGCTTACATAGAAAGTGTTTTTTCCCTTTCTTTCTTAGTCTGCTATGATTTGAATAATGTCGGAAACGATGCAAATACCGGCGTCGAAAGGATGTTTAGATCCTGATATATGATAGGAAACACAAGAAAATCATGTTCAATTATTGGCAAAGCAAAGCATTTTTATTTTGAACTGTGTTGTTGCCAGTTATCGGTCATCTAACGAAAGTTTACATGCTAAATCTGTAACTTGTCATGCTTTTCTATCTTCTATATCCTGGCCTGTGAATGAATTTCACCATTGAAACTTCCCTGCCCTTCTTCTTCAAGAAAGCATAACAGTAACAGAGTGATTGGTTGAACTGAAATCTACCTCAGAACGGGTCAATGGTAGAGGGCGGAGTAAAGACCATGTGCTCATGCACCAAGGACACGAGCAATGCCCCTAATCCAGGCACAGGAGCCATACACTACTTGCATAGAAAGAAGTACGGGATGTATGCATAAAGTTTGCTCAACCCCACATGCTAGCTTGGGTTCAAATGGCACCGTTCATGGTCCCAATAATAATAGCCAGGTCAAAATCAATGCATATGATCCAGACAATCTTTGACTATCGACCTCACTCTTTTTTGTACAAGTTTAAATGTTATCACGAGAAGGTTGTGCTTCTGAGATGTAAGAGAATCTTCGTCATCTCAGTTTAGATAGGATTAATGAGCTTTATAAATCGAAGCACTACAAAGTAAGAGATCATGCCAATGGAAGAAATTAATGCGGGTCACGGATTAGGGACAGAAATACTGCTGCCAGAGGAGTTTTTCCTCCACTTCTCTAGAAGCTCACTGACACTAATGGACAAAACAGTTTCAAATCAGCAACCTCTAGATCTAACATACTCCTCATTTCGAGGTTAAAGGGGTTCACTTTCTATCTCCTTGTGGTTAAACAAAAACAAACAAATAAATCTACTGAATTGCAGCATAGATACTGAAATAATCCAGAACCAGAACATTCAAGGCATTTTAGGCGATAGTCTGCATGGATAAGTTGAAGGTAATGGGTGCCTACACCCCCTCTAGTCCTATTACACAGGCTATTCCCAGGTCAAGAAACAACGGATGGGGCCTTTAGAAGAATTTAGAATTCCTAAACCATGCAGGCGAATCTTCATTTGATTTGCACATGCATAATCCAAGCACTGCAAAATCATGCATGGTGAAGATGAAAACTTTTCAATTTAGTGAACAATAAATATCAGAAATCTTGAGACATCAAGAAACAACGGATCTGGTCAGACTGATCATGAATAGAGCACTTTTCAGAAATGCAGACATATCAATTTCTCAATTTCTCATGATTTGGAAAAATATTAGCGTAAAAGACAACCACCTACGCAAAAAACATCAGCAAATAATTGAAAATAAAAAATAGAATATAGGTCATCCCTTATGTCACATGAACATAGCAACATCATCTTCAATGATCATGAAAAAAAGCTTTTCCGGTTGAAACATTCTACAAATGACAGATCAATTCAGAAGTTTTGCAGGGGGGAAATTGGAAATTTCCTAGGCTGCATTGAAGGTACAGTGCTTGATGCCTCATGTAAGTACATAATTATCCAATAATAAGGCACAAGGGCGAGGAGCAAACCAAAGTCTTCCAAACATAGTATGAATGCAGAGATGCCAATATGCTAATATTTTTCTTCACAAGGATAATTTTTTTTTTCTTGTTCTGCCTATGCTACTCCTTGTAATCAGGATCTTGTATGCCAAAGATCAGTGGGAATTCATCGTAATGCTCAGAGAAACCATGTTTCTCAGCCATACCCTTCAGGGACTCGTAGACTTGGTACAATGAAGGCCTGTCCTTGGGCCTGGAAACAACACAGCTCCCAGCAACCCTCAAGAACTGCATAATCTCATCATCATGACCTTTCCCAGATATAGCTTTATCAATGGCATCC
The DNA here is from genome assembly GCA_015731905.1 of Salix dunnii. NCBI lineage: Eukaryota > Viridiplantae > Streptophyta > Magnoliopsida > Malpighiales > Salicaceae > Salix > Salix dunnii. The sequence continues at coordinate 14,798,010 of CM027675.1, read as the reverse complement.
TTGCTTCGACCAGTGCTCACCAATTGATTAACCCAATCCACCAAATTCCCTTTGAATCCTTCCTCTTCATTATTGACATCTAAAGCTCTGTGTCCAGTTACCAACTCCAAGAGCACAACACCAAAGCCATAAACATCACCTTTCAATGAGGCCACCATTGTGGTGGAATACTCAGGGGCAATATACCCAATCTCCCCAAGATCTCCATTAACAAAAGAACTGTCATTAAAATCAGGAGAACTAATCAACCTTGCCAACCCAAAATCAGTAATCCTCGCATCAAAATCATCATCAAGAAGTATCACGTTGGAACTAATATACTGGTGAATATAAGGTGGATCGCACCCATGGTGAAGCCAAGCAAGCCCTCTTGTTGCACCAACACCAACCCTCACCCTCGTAGGCCAATCCAAAACACTAGACTGACCAATACCAAATCCACTCCCATGCAATCGAGAATACAAAGTCCCATTAGGCATATGCTTGTACACCAGGAGCTTTTCCACTTCAACAGCACAAAAACCTAACAAAGGCACCAAATTCGGATGCCTAAGCTCCCCTAATCTATTCATCTCACCCCTAAATTGCTTCTCACCAAGCTTGCAAGCATTAAGCCTCTTAACAGCGAGACTAGATCCATCAGGCAAATCCGCTTTATACGAATCTCCAGCTCTCGTTGAAATCACAATATCCTCAAAATCAAAACTATTAGTAGCAGCCAAAATATCAGCCAGCTTGATCTTAACAATAGGTTTTTGAAACAACGTCACTTGTACTAGCTTATGTGACCTCAGCAACTCAATCCAACTAGGATCATCACCCTTGCCGCCGCCACCTGAACCTCTCTTTTTCTTACCTCCCCTAACAAACAACCACCACCAAATTACAAACCCCAAAATCAATGACCCACCAGCCCCAACAACCCCAGCAACAATGATGATGCCAAGACTCTTACTACTCAACCCACCACACTTCCCTAGCGGCTTGCCGCACAACCCATTATTCCCATCAAAAGAATCCTTCGGAAAACGCCCCAGTTCCTCCGGTATCGAGCCAGACAGTTCATTAGAAGCCACCGAAAACGTTTTCAACCGATCAAGGCGACCAAAACCAAAAGGAATCGAACCAGTCAACTTATTTCCATTCAAATTCAACCTATTCAAGAACTTACAATTCACAATCTCCGGCGGGATCGGACCGGAAAATTTGTTCCCGGAGAGATCAAGAGTGACTATATAAGGCAACCAGTTACAAATCTCAGGTGGTATCGGCCCTGAAAGATCATTGCTTGAAAGATCCAGTGTTGTTAAGCTATGACAGTACTTGAGAGACTCCGGTAACTTGCCTGAAAGATGAAAAGACGGTAGCTGAAGATTCATGATTCGGTTCTCCTTCTCGTTCCAGCAAGAAACACCGGTGAGTTTACAGATGACTTCAACTGATTTGTTGTTGAAAGTCCAGGAACTGAGATGACCCTGCGGGTCGGTAAAGGAGCTCTTGACCCCTTCAAGACATGTGATATCATCTTCTATGGAGAAGGAGAAGGTGAAGAGGGATAGCAGTAGAAAGAAGGAAATGAGGGTCTTCTTCTTCATTCTTTAAAGTTGAGATCTTGAGGTGTTTGTAGAGAGAGAGAGAGTTAGGGTTTGTTAGTGACAGAAGAGGGGGGAGGAAAAAACATGTATGGCCATTGATTGAAATTGAGGGGTGCCTATAGACATGGTGTTTGCTTTTTTACAGGACAACCTCAGCAGTTACATCAAAATTGTTTTTATCTTATTTTATTGAGTAACTAAAGTCCTTTTATTTTGAGCATTAGTGTAACTTCGTCCTTTATATTCAAAAACCTATAACATAGTCATTTGACTCTTGTACCATTTTTTAGATGGTACAAATAAGTGTTTGATTGGTATTTTAAAAAATAAATTATTTTTATTTTTTGGTCTAAATAAATTTTTTAGTGTTTTAATATCATTTAATTATGACAATATCAAAAATAATTTAAAAAAATAAAATATATATTTTTAAATAAAAAATAATTTAAAAAATAACATGTATACCAACACTGAAACTCTAGCAATGTGATTCAATCTATATTTTATTTGATATATTAATTTAAAAATAATTGATTAATCAACACAACATACATAAATATTAGTTAGACTTCATGATTAGTGGTAGTTTGGAAGTGTAATTCAAGTTATTTTTTAATATATTTTTTTATTTAGAAATACATCAAAATAATTTTTTATTTTTTAAAAAATATATTTTTAATACCAATACATGAAAATAATTTTAAAACATCAAAAAATAATTTAAAATTATAAATTGTTGAAGGGATGGAAAAATAAAGGATTCTTGCATGGATCGAGACCTCTGTCAACCCCTTGTTTATGAAAATTAAACTCTCTTTATAAATCTTAATTAAAGAAAAATTATAATTTATAAATTTATTATTTATAACCATAAAATTACCACAAAATTAAATCATGTCAATCCTTATATACAGACACTAAAAGTCAACCTCTGAATTCGACAAAAAAACAGGATATTAATTATAAAAAAAGAAAAATTCTTTACTTGAGACTTAAACTATAAAGACTAAATATAACTTTGAATATCAGGAAAATCTCTTAAAATTTGACCATTTTATTTTATTAAATTCCCTGTGAACCTCATATGATTCACTAGAAAGTTAACTTGCATTACAAGTTTGTGTTAAGAAAATAAATAAATAAATAAAATTAAAATCTAGGTTGGAAGAATAATTTTATCATTTTTAAAGCCATAACACCATGAGTTCTAGATTGACCAGGCTCTCCGAAAGTAACCAGTTGAATACGCTTGATCTGAAAGAGTCCGTTTGCTAGCCAATAGAAAGTGATGTCGACGGGCAGACTTGATGTGGGCCCAACGTTCTAGGTCGTCATGGAGCTTGGAAAACGGAGGTGGGAAGAAATTGCAGGTATTTTTAATGGATATTTCCTCCTTCGTTTTCTTCTTCCAACATCGTCAGTTATGGCTGCGGACAATGCTTGCATTGATGATGAGATCAACTTACTTTGACTTGACCCCATTAAAAGCAGGACGACTTTTTGCCCATATATTTTATTAATATCTAATCCTAAAATTTATAATTCGTAGCAAAGCACAAGTGGCTAGTAATTACTAAAATTATTGTAAATATACTCTAAACCATTAAATTTAAATTTATTTATTAAAAAATAATATAAATTATATTTTATTGTTTCATTATTTAAGTTTTCAAGCATAGCTGTGAATTCCGTTTCGTTCCGGCCGGAACGTGCCATGCCGGTGAGAAAACCGGGACGAAACGACATCGTTTTCGTCTCGGTTTTCATTCCGGCCCGTTCCGGATTTTCCAGCCGGATTCCGTCCGGAACGCCTCGGTTCCATTCCGGGTCAAAACCAAAACGACGACGTTTAAATCATTAATGTATCCTTCTTCTTGCCTCTCCGATTTAAATAAAAAATGAAATCAAATTTCCATAATTCTTCCATCAGCGATTCAGCTCACCTCAAATCCCATCTTCTCAAATCTCAACTTCTCAAATCTCAATCCCTAATCCCAAACTCAAAATCACAGCCCTAATCCCAAACTCAATCACAAACCCTAACTTCTTCCACATCCATACGGCGGCAGCACCCTCATCGGGTCTTCACTTCCCCAAATATTCTCACGGCAGACAGCACCCTCATCATTTCATCTTCCACGACATTAACTGAAAGGTACTCATTTTTGTTTCTTGTTCTTGCGTGTGATCTCTCGCATGTTTCTTGCATCTGTTATAAAATTGATTTTTGATTTTTGATCCCTTCTGTGATCAAGGCTTCTAGTGGGATTTTGGATGTTAGGTTAGGAGAGGTTATTAATGGGATGGTGATTAAGCTGGGTTTGGTTTTGGATGTGTTTATGGGCAATGCTTTATGGACAAGTTGTTCTCTTGCTGGAAGAGTAGTGTGAAAGTAGTCTGTATTGCATGGTTTTTGAGGCATCTGCCTAGAGTTATTGTAAGGTATATAACGCAGGAAGATGTAACACTTGATACATATTTTTTCTTTTTAATTATACATTTTTTCAATAAGAATGTCGAGCCTGTATTTCTTTGTCCAATCATAGAATATTTTCTCCCTGGCTTAAAAAAATTGGTGGACTGGTTGTGGATAATAGAGAAGATCAGATTATTACTTTGGAGGGGGGGGGTTAGAGGTGATCCTGGATTTGTTGCTTATTCATCACACGAAATCATTAGCATGAATCCTTAAGGTTCGCGTGTCGACAATGCATGTCAAATTTAGTAGTTTAGCAGCACAGGATCTGAAATTTCTTAAAGAGTTTTTAGTCTCGATCAATCACCACCATCATTCCAGAATTTAGAAGATACTATATATTGTCAAGTAAAAACGAACCGCGTGCATCAGCCATATCAATGGCAGCGCCTGCATGTCATCCCATTCTCAGTAACAAGTGCCACTGTAAGCTCTTTAATTTCATCAAACCTAGATTTATGTACACAATACTTAAAGGATATTATACATCTCTCACACTCTCTCTCTCTCGTAAAGTAAAAAAAAGATTTGATGCCCACATTATCAATATCACCAATCATCAATAAAAAAAAAGGAAACATTAAATTATTCAACCACAAGATCCTGAGCGCAGTGACTCTCTAGTCCAGTTTGAATTGGTCCCGTCATGGCAACAACAGTTTCTTCCAACTGGCTTCAACTAGTTTTTGTCATACCTTCACTAAGGATCGTGACTTCACGCTGGCCCCTTTCGTCCTTCTCATTAGTAGCCTCCTCAGCAAACCAAATCCTTGCCTTTTACTAGGAATAATAGCCAGAGCCGCCCCCAACTACAGCATTACCAGATTGTCATTAAGTAAAACCAAATTGATATTAAGAATCAACACACACACACACATATATGAAAAGGCGAAACCAATCTAGAGGAAAAGAAAATATTAACTTCATCTAAGAACATTCATCATGATCAGGAAAATATTAAGACTTAATCTTATATCGTACTAGCATATCTTCTCAAGATAAGATTTTAAGCATAAGATCATTAAAGAGTTCATATAGTGTCTTTCAGGCCATGAAAAGGAAACCCATTTGTATTAGTTATGTATATAAAATTAAATGCCAAGAACTATATTCAATAAGTGAATCAATGAAGTATATTCAATAAGTGAATCAATGGACCACATTCTTTAAAAGCAAAAGGCAAGCACTCCCCTCTCTGAATTAAAATTTTAAAAGGTAGGTGCAGCTTAGGAACTATTTTTTCTTGGCTAATACCTCATGATGACTGATGTTTTTACTTTTTACAGCTTAGGCACTTGTCTCATTGTTTAAATTTCTTGTTTCATTGATTGAGATTGATGAAAAGGAAAGAGCACTAGAGCCCTCTACTTGAAACACATAACATCCAGTCTTATAGCCTATCACACCCTCTTAGCATTTTAGCCAAGTTGAACAAGATATTTTCAAAATACTGAAGATAGTGGCATCTGAGACTTATCCATAATTTATGCTAAATGTAAATTATGGAACTTGCATCTTTTCTGACTTGATGAGTATTTGTGGAACCATTGTATTTCAATCCATAAACTGATGCTCATTGTATTATGGATGTCCTTTGCAAGAGACAATGCTTGTTAATATACTGATGCTCATTGTATTAGTAAAGGAATATGAACAATTATTAATTTCTAACTTGTGATATTTTTTTTTCTTCAGATAAAATTACATGGCTGAAAACTCATCTAGTGGTGGGACTTCTATAACTTCAGCTCCAGCAAGATCAGATGATCCAGCATGGGCTCATGGACAAGTGGTTGTTGGTGCAAAGAACGCAAGTATATGCATTTATTGTAACAAACGAATCAATGGTGGTGGTATTACTCGTTTGAAATATCATCTTGCTGGTATTAAAGGCCAAGTAGAACCTTGTAAAAGGGTCCCTCCAGATGTTAAATGGCAAATGAACCAATTGATAGAGGACTTGACAGTGGAGAAAGATAAAAGAAAGAGAGTTAGAACTGATATTGGAAATTCTCAATCAGTTTCCAATGATGAAGTTGAAGAGGGTGATGCTGCAAATCCTCATTTAGGTGATATGAGTTCACAAACAAATAGAAGAGGGACAATGCAAGGAATAAGTACAACTAGAAAGAAGATGTCTTTATTTGCTCCACGAACTACTCTAGGTGCACAACCTAGTATTAGAAGTGCAATGGCTTCTAAGGAGAAGGAACACAATGCAAGAAAAGCTGTAGCAACATGGTGGTTTGATGCTAATATACTGTTTAATGGTCCTAAGTCATATTATTATCAGCCAATGATAGATGCCGTAACATCAATGGGACCTGGTTTTAAAGGACCATCATATCATGATTTAAGAGGATCACTTTTGAAAGATGTAGTTCATGATGTCCATGAATACATTTTAGGAATCAAGGCTGATTGGAAACTGTATGGATGTTCTATTATGGCTGACGGGTGGTCAAGTAGGATGAATGTACCAATTGTGAATTTCCTTGCTTATTCCCCGAGAGGCACCGTATTCTTGAAGTCTGTTGACACTTCAGGACTTCGAAAAGATAAAGAGACATTGCTTGAGATGTTTGATGAGGTTGTCAAAGAAGTTGGACAAGAAAATATTGTCCAATTTATTAGTGATAATGAGGCTTCATTTAAGGCTGCTGGGAAAGCTTTGCAGCAAAGGTATGACACCTTTTTTTGGTCTCCTTGTGCTGCCCATTGCATTGATTTAATGCTAGAAAACATTTGTGATCCAAGATATTTTCCGATCATTGATCAAACCATTAAAAATACAAGAAATATAACCAAGTTTATATATAATCATGCATGGGTTTTAGCTTTGATGAGGAAAGAATTCACAAATGGAAATGATTTATGTCGTCCTGGCATAACAAGGTTTGCTACCCATTTTTTAAGCATCCAATGTTTACTGAAGTTTAAGAATGAGCTTCGACAGATGTTTACTTGCACAAAATGGGTTGAATCAAGTCATGGCAAAAGTCGGGTTGGAAAGGAAATTGCTGCTATAATTTTAGAAGATAAAGACTTTTGGCCGAGATGTGCACATATAGTCAACGTCAGCGAACCTTTAGTACGAGTTCTAAGGTTAGCAGACAGTGAAGAAAAACCATCAATGGGGTATTTATATGAGGCAATGGATAAAGCAAAAGAAGCCATCAAAACAAGGTTGAAAAATAGAATATCTCAATATGGACCATATATTCGGGTAATTGATGCTAGATGGGATAAGCAACTTCATAGTCCTTTACATGCAGCAGGATGTTTTCTTAATCCTGGAATATTTTTTAGGCCTTCTTTTTCAAAACAAAAGGAGGTAACTCGAGGTTTGCTTAACACAATTACTAGATTGGTTCCTGATTGTGATATTCAAGATATCATTTGTGGCCAAATTGAGGAGTATAAGAAAGCAACTGGTGATTTTGGCATGGCCCTAGCTATTCGTCAAAGAGAAAAATTAAATCCAGGTAATAATTTTTATTTTTAAAAATATAATATCTTTTTTATCTATAATATTTGATTTATTCAAATTTTCTTATCTAGTTGCATGGTGGGAGCAATTCGGCAATGATACTGAAGAACTTCAAAAGTTTGCAATTCGAGTTCTTAGTCAATGTTGTAGTGCAACTGGGTGCGAAAGAAATTGGAGTGTATTTGAATTCATCCATTCCAAAAGGCGAAATAGGCTTGAGCACAAGAGATTAAATGATTTAGTATTTGTTCGTTATAATCTAAAGATTCAACAAAGGTAAAATATCAATACTATTATATTAATAATTATTTTCTATTACATTGATATTAATTTTTTGATTTCTTTCGTGTTTATTCTTTGTAGGAATTTGAGCAAAATAAGAGATGCTTTAGATCCCATTAGCCTTGATAACATTGATCTATTAAATGAATGGATTTGTGAAGAACCTGATCTTCTTCATGGAGAGGATATAAGATGGGAGAGTATCGAAGCACCTTTGTCTACTTTAAATTTAGATGATGAAGAGACATGTTTTAATGTTGAGCCTGAGAATGAGCTTGGTGGAAATGACCAATTATTGGAATGTCTAGTTGATGACTTTCCTTATATTCCACCGCAAGATCAAGATCCTTATTTTTATATTAATGATGTAGAAGATGTTTGATTTATATTTCTTTTATTTTCGAACATTTTACTTTCATAATATTTTGGAATTTTAGAGATGTTTCTAATTTTGAGATTATGTTTGTTTAACTTTGTGTTTGTATTGTATAATTTAAAGTTAATTTATCTTGAATTTTAATTATGCTTGTTAAATTAATATTTTATTTTTTTTCATATATATTTATATATATATAATTAATTAATTAATTAATTATATATGAACAGTACGGTGACCGAAACGGCACGCTGGAACGCTCCGAAACCGGAACGTTCCGTTCCAATCGAAAAACCGGAACGGCGTCCAGAACGGTATTGACAGCTATGTTTTCAAGTGAAATAATTTATTAATATAGTATTCAAGTGTTATTGATCTAATGATTATAAGTTTAAATACTATTATCTTTTTTATTTGATCAAAATTAAATAAAAGACAACATGAATTTATGCAAATTTTAAATTTATAAGATTTTTATTTAAAAAATATTAAAAAATGATAATAATTTAAATTTATAGATGAGAATATTGTTAAATATTTTATTTATATGTCTTGAATGAATGGATAATCAATGCTTCTGAGTTATTTAAATATATGAAGATAACCACTAGGAATCAAGTTTTGAGTAGGGAATTATAATAGAGTACAATGGATTTTCTCAGAGAAAAAGGGTATATTGAAGATGAGTTTTTGCTCTCAATGGGTTAGCCTTGTTATGAGATGAACTCTCTGCTTTCTCCCATTCTATTATAAACTAATGTTTATCGCCAATTTCTCTGGTAATTGCACGTTCATTTCTCCATGGAAAATGGTCGAGATTGAGTGTATGAATACAGGTAGCCACCAAGCAAGATGGAGGAGAGATGGAGGCCACTCAATCACACAGATCCCAATCTAGCAGAGAGTCACACAAGCATACAGAACCTCTCGGATACACATTCTCTAGACCCTCATTATTCCCTCTACATCTACTGATTTAAGTGATGAAGTGTCCCGTGTTTCCAGAGGAAACTGTTTCCAAGAATAACTCAACATGCATTCAGCTTGGAAAATCCATTCTTTCATAAGTTTTTTAATGACTTGATCAATAATCTTCTCTTTGCTTGTGGTTAGACTGCGGAGGCCAACAGATTGATTCGAGTCATTCAGGATTATGAGAATGCATCGGCTTGAAGAATCAACCTAGATAAATTGGAGATCTGTTTTAGCCAAAATATGCAAACTTAGCTTCAGAATCAGCTCCAGTGGGAGATAGGTGTTCAAGCAGTTGAGAGACAGGAGAAACATCTTGGCCTTCCTTGCATGGTGGCTAGATAAAAGAAAGTTATTTTCAGATCAATTTAGGAAGGATTAGCAAGATTGGAGTCACGCGTTGAAGTCTTCAATGGCTATCGAGGAGTTTGGATTATTGCTGTATATTGCTTGGTCTATTTGGAAGAATATGAACATGTTAAGATAAGTCCTCTAATGCAGATCAAAATTATCTGATGGTAAGCTGAAGGCATCTTATAGAAACCTCAGAAGAGAAAGATAGGTTCATAAAAGTTTCTAAATATATCTGATATTTTTCCATTCACTTGTTGCAACTCCATTGCATATTGGTTATTATAGCCTTTCAATAGAGCCTCACAAGCGTTCTAATTGCTGAAAACTAATCTATAGAGATAATTCTTACAGTTACATTCATTCAAAAGCTCAAAATTTCTCAGGTCAGGGACCTAGTTCTGCCAGCTTTTGTTTGTAACTTCTGATTGAACTCTGACATGATTTCGAAGATTAATGTTGTTGCAGCAATAGGAGTCAATGCTGGTGTTGGGTTAGGAAATGTCATTTGTAATAGTCTATACCAAGTTATGCTCTATTCTTCGATTTCCCACAACGGTTTTTGAATCTTGAAGTTATTGATATTCGTGCAGGATTACTCCTAGCTAAGGACATGAATAACCAAAAAAATCACAGTGGGATCTGATGGTTTGAATATGATTGATGCTTTTAGTTCATTGGTGATTGCTGACCCTGATATATTCGTGAAGCTCTTATAGATGGAGATTTGCCGAGTCTTTTAGGATTTTCCATCACTTTTTTGTGTCATATTTGTTAAGGGAGATGGGAATGTTCTTGCTCGCTCTTGGACTGTTAGCAGGATGGAGGTAGGCAGCAGATTTAGCACAGATAGGAAATCTTATGCCACAAAAACATGAAACCATGATCGGGATCTGTTTAGAATAAGATGAAAGCTAACAGAAACTATCTAGATAAGTAAACAAGCCAAATACTGAAGCAAATGAAGCAGCAATTCCAAACAGGAAAGGCAGTTGCAAAAGAGTTCTAGCTTTGGATTGTCAAAGCTTCATCTGAAAAACCCTAAAAACTCATCACTTTTGCAAAAACAATGACAAATATTTGATCCAATTAAATACAGTAGACTAGTCCCGTCATCCTTTTCTTTAATTTTTTTTATCGAAAGGTTTTAATTCATTTTCAAAAGATAATAAAAAAAAGGAAATGTTCCTGCTACAAAGAGTTGTATACAACAACATGCAACCCAAATTATAAGTTTAAAAGATTTTAAATATCACAAAAAATTGTTATGAAGTGTAATCTATCTATAGCTAATATATAAAAGATTTGAAAGAGTGAATTAATTAATAAGGCTTGAGAGGTTCATAAGAATAGTTGTGTTCTATTTCGTATTGGAGTTTGGATTTAATATTTTCAACATTTATATGCTTATATGGAAATGATTTGGTTTATACTACTAATTATGGCTAATGTTTGGAAAAGTTAAAAGGTCCCATGATTTTTTGAGTTTGATGTCTAATCTTAAAAAAATTATATTATTTTTTTAGATTTAATATTGGTTGATTGAGAAATGAATTTTATAATTTTTTTAAATTTCATTTTTATGATGTTACATCGATACTTGAGTTGAGTTTTTGACAAGTTAATCTAAGGTTTTTTTTTTTTTTTACCTTTGTTATTTGATTTTTTAAAATTGATCTTTCAACACTATGTTGATTATGATTTGAGCTTAAGGCCCCGTTTGTTTCCCGGAATTCACTTTCCGGGAAACCACTTTCCAAACTTTCCTGTGTTTGTTTGTCTTCCGGAAAGTTGGTCAATGGAAAACACTTTCCGGTCAACGGAAAACACTTTCCAGTCAAAGAAGAATTTGGCTTGGTTTTCAGGAAAGTGTTTTCCGGAAAATTTGGGCGGAAAACGCTTTCCGGAAGTTGTGAAAAATTTAAAAATGTCATTATTTGCTGATTATATCAAATTTGATCCTTAAACTTTTGATTGCTATATATAATTTGTTTTGAATATTTATTTTTCAATTCTATCTCTTAAAATTTAATTTTTATATTAATTTTGGTTCTTATTTTTATAATTGCTATTTGCTTTTTTCTTATCAATTTTTTATTGAAATTTTTTATCTATCAAATTTGGTCCTCATTTTTTTTATTGTTACTTATTTTATTTGAAATAATTTATGAAATGTTAATTATTATTATTTTAATTTATTCACCTTTTATTTTTTTTTTAAAAAAATTTAGATTTGATCTCTATTATTTTGATTATTATTTATTTTATTTGAGATAATTTATGAAATTATATTTTTTTTCAATTTCATTCTCATTCAACTTTTTAATTTGTAAGATTTGTTCCTCATTATTTTAATAAACTTGAAAAAAAAATTAATTTATTAATAAATTATTTTCCAGATCATTTTCTATAACATAAACAAACACTGGAAAGTGTTTTCCAGTTCATTTTCCATAACACTGCCAAACATCGGAATTCACTTTTTAGGAATTCACTTTCCAGGAATTCATTTTCCCCGGAATTCACTTTCCAAAAGGAAACCACTTTCCAGCAAACAAACGGGGCATAAGGTTTTTTTTGTAATTTGATTCTTGTGAGCTTATCACAGTTTTATAATTTAGGCCGTGGGTTTCACAGACGAACTGTGTTATGATTTTCATAGGTTATTTGGGTTGTGGGAGATGCCCGCGTTTCTTAGACTACATGTACGATGTCTTCTCGCGTCCAAAAATATCATTTGTCATTGGTTGTGCCACTAAGTTCTCTTCCTAATAGAATGACATGTGCTAGTGATTTAATTTGTCAAATCAAAATATATGGTATTATGTTTTTCAATTTATTTCTCATTATTTTAATTTTGATTTTTTTTTATCGTTTTGTTTTGTAAAAATTATTACTCCTTTTAATTTCACCATTCAATTAAAAACTTATTTTTATTTTTATATCAACTTAGATCCTTATTCTTTTAGTTTTCTTGAGCCTTTTCTTCATTTATTTGTACTTTTATATTTCAATCAAATATAAAATTTATTTTGTATTTTAATTTCTATCCCTATTTTTTTAATTGCTATTTTTTAATTTTCTGCGTAATATTTTCTACTTTTAACATTTAATATCTGATTGATTATAAATTGAACTCTATAGTTTTTTCAAATAGAATGCTTCGAATCTATGATCTTTGTCATGGATTTGAAAAACTAGCACTATTTTTTCTTAAAAAAAGAGTTTTATAATTTTTTCTATAGTGTTGTTCCAATTCGATGATTTGGGCTTACGTTTTTTAAATTAAAAGTATGGTTATTATTATTTTTTAAAATATTTTTTATTTAAAAATATATTAAAATAATATTTTATTTATTTTTTTAAATTATTTTTAAAATCAGTTAATTTAAAATCACTAAAAATATATATTTTTTAAATTGTTTTTGAAGTAATTTACAAACAGCTACTAGATGACCTTCAAAACAAAACCCAAGAATATAAAAACAAAACACTGATACAAAATCCGGACTTGATACGAGAAAGAAGAAACGACGAGTCCCATCGTCGAAGAAAAAACATTTTTTTACTTATCAAATCGCATCCACGGTTTGCCTGGTATGTACTGATCTTATTCTGCTTTAAAAAGTACATGTTATCTTTTTTGCAATGTACTAGAGAGACGCACATGTGCTTAGCTGATGGGTTTCTGTTATCCTAAGATTTTTTTTTTTTTTGATACAGATTTTTGTAATGCAAATTGACAATTTTTGATTTTTTTTTTAACTATGATGTTTAGCTGATCTGTCTGTGATAATCGATGACGGATAATGCTGTTTTCTCAATGTTTTGTTGTGTTGAGAGAGAGATTTTGGCTGTTATGCACAATTGTGAAGATTTTTTATGACTTGTGTGGAAGTTAGTTTTGGAAGATATTTGGTTAATGGGTTTGGTTTTTTATCATCAAGATCGTTGCTTTTAAATTGTTGAGATGATTTCGGAGAAATGGAAAATGGGTTTTGTTTGTTTCTTGGTTTTGTGTAGGGGTTTTGGTTTTTTGTTTGAGGATTTTTTTCGTTTTGAATTTTGCAAAGTGAACTGTAATAGAAAGATTTCGAGACATTTTTAGCTGATCACCATCTGTAATTCACAATTCAAGGAGTTTTTATTTTTTTTTAAATATATGTATATAATTATATATATATATTTGTTTCGTTTGTATATTTTATTTGGTTGAATTTGGATGTGAGGTTTGGTTTCTGCTAATTAAGATCATTACTTTTATACTTGTTTTGTTGTTTTTGAGAGAATTTTGGAGGAATGGCCGGGTCATGGTTATATCTTGGCTTGTGAAGTTGGTTTGATTTCATTTGAGGATTTATGAAGGTCAAGGCTAATAAGAACACGGAGTGTTGGGGGAATTATTGATTTAAGGCTGACTCATGGGCATGACTGTTGTGTCTGTTTCATTTGTGGATATATTACAGGGAATAAAAGGAATTGGATCATTCAATCATCGAGAAAGAGCATTTCAGGGTGGTTTTGCTTCCGAGAAATGGATCCTGGTTGCTATGGCCATCAGCAAGGATGGGATAATAACAGCGTAATTGTGGTTTCCTCCTTAAAAATACTGATAAAAATGCAAGAATTTTGTAGGATTGTCCGTTAGTTTTTGGGCATTATCTATCTCATCCTTAAAAGAAAAATAAGAGAAAGCTGTTGGGGGCAGTGAGAATATGGAATGGGTTTGCCTAACCTCCTCCTATCTTGATTGGTATTTGTTGCTGATACAAGCTTATTCTCTTGAATCCACAGGCTCTGGAGGGGCATGGTGCATTCCATGAGCCTAACTACCGGTAAGTACTGCCCGATGCTTCCTGTCAAGGTGTTCATGGTAAAACATTTTATTTGAAAATTTATGCTACATTTTCCTTTTTGAGTTTAATTGGTTAAGATACTTTTTCATGCAAGACCTTTCAAAAGCCTCAAATGTTTGATATTTTCTAATGGTCTCCCTTTGTTGTGGTTGTTGTCATCTTATTATCATTTGTTTCTCTTTCAAGCTTTGGCTCATGATGTTATTTTTCACGTCGATTCTTCCATTGAATTATTTTATTTTAGCAGGACTGGTGGTTCATATGATAATAGGAGGTTTATCAATGACCGGTATTCAAGGGATAATGTCTGCCCAAGAAATGCCTTCCACAGGGACATTCTAGAGAGGGAGAATTACCCCCCTCCTGCTGTTGATGTTTGGCCCCAATCAAGAAGGAGAAGTTATGAAGAAGAATACCCCATTGAGAGAGAATCTAGGAGACATGAGAGACTGTACTTCGATTCTTACCATGACATGGAAGCTGTTCTTGATCGGGATGGCTTCCACAACATCGAAAACTATCGTGATCATAAATTTGACAGGGCTTCTCGGTTTGGGGAACAAGACCATGATGATTATGCATATGATGATTATGACTATAAGTCACGCACTTCCCATCGGAAAATGGGGGGTAGCTGCGAGAGGGATTATGAATATGGTCGGCATAGTTATGATTCTGATTATGAAAGAGGCCGCAGGAGAGATGGCAATTGGAGGAGGTGTGAATCCCATGATCGAGAAAGTGATAAGAGAGCTTTGAGCCAGGAAAAATCTCAGAGTCCACATAGATGGCATGAACAATCTCGGTCTCGTGGATATGATGATCGTCCTAGATCTAGGTCCCCTCGAAGTCGAAGTCATAGCCGAAGTCAACAGGATGACAGCTATGATGATGGCAGACATGAGAGGAATGAAAGGAGGGACCGTGAAGACAAGCACCACCCTGGTCATTATGACATGGTAGGTTTCATACAGTCTTCATGATTATTGTTATTTACTGCCTGGTTTCATCTGTGCTGAGTGACTGGGCTTTAACAAGAACTCTATCTCCCATAGGCACCGTCCGCAACCGTTGTTGTGAAAGGTCTCTCACAGAAGATGACTGATGAAGATCTTTACCAGATACTTGTAATGCTTTACTTTGCATTCTTTAACTGAAACTGTTGATTTTTCTCACTCGATATTTTCTTAACATTTTTTTTTGTGGCCATTAGGATGAGTGGGGGCCACTTCGCCATGTTCGTGTGATCAAAGAGAAGAATTCTGGCATCTCCCGTGGATTTGCCTTTATTGATTTTCCTTCTGTGGTATGTCCACCTAATCTGACAATGCTGCATTTGCTTTCATGAATGGCATTCAAGTATTGTTTTTGTTCTGAAACAGGGAGCAGCATGTGCAATGATGGATAGGATCAGGGATGATGGTCTTGTTGTTGATGGCAGAAAGCTTTTCTTTGAGTACAGGTATTTATTTCCTTGCTACCATGATTGTGGTACCATTCCAATCAATTGTTATTTTTTTATTTCTTGCTAGTATCTGTGTTGTACATTGAGCTAAGTCTGTTTGGTCTCATGTACTGGTGAAATTCAGATAAATTACTTTTGCTGTCACTGGCTTCCCTGGAACTAATCTTCATCAATATCTGACTGCTTGTAACATTTTTTGATGAAAAGGCTATGTTAATGCCTTTGTACATATATATGGTGGCCCTGTGGTTTAATTTTGGCTTCAAGCATAACCATTATCACTTTGGATTCTGTTTTTTTTCAGTAGTAAGCCAACTGGGGGGGCAGGTGGACCTTTTGCTCAAGATAAATCTGGTCAGCACAGAAAAATCACAGTGCCATCTGATTGGATGTGCAACATTTGTGGCTGTGTCAATTTCGCAAGGCGTACATCCTGCTTTCAGGTTTGTTATTCCACCTTTTTTCCATTTGTTTTTTGATGAGTTGAGAGATTATAAAATTCTATGAATCACAATCCACTGGCTGTTAGTTTCATTTGTTTGCATTATTACAGCAAGAACATTGTCCCTCTGGTGCTGAGCATGCATGTGAAGTGTTGAAATGACAAACATGATTATTTCTTGTGCTGTTTTGAAGGTTAACATGTGTGTTGGAAGTCACATTGGCAGCTTTGACATGCTTCTACTTTGTGGTTTGCCTTAGTTAAATAGTGTGGACTTGTAGTTTATTTCCTTAGAGTTTTTGAACAATGACTTTTGAGCAAATGGAATAGAATTTTTTTTACCCAGGGATACTAGTGGATTCTATAATTGTGTAAGAAATAAGATCCATGAGAACAGATCATTGAATGGCTGCTTTTATTCTATGTTGTAGTGCAATGAGCCACGGACTGATGATTCACCACCAGCAGATATAGCTTTATCAAATCCACCATCTTTAGGAAAGAAAGGATTTGAGGCAGGTTGGGTTGAGATGTTGCTTTTTTCCTGACATTTTTTAATACACACTCACCTTGCTAATTCAACTTTATCAGGCCCAACTCATGTTTTGGTTGTTCGTGGATTGGATGAAAATGCTGATGAGGAGATGCTTCGCTATGAATTTTCCAAACATGCTCCGATTAAGGTGCAAAATGCTACAAAATTCAATTGGTTTTATTAGAGAATTTCTCCCCTTTTGGGAATCTTCAAATTTTTAATTGATCTTAATTTTCAGGATCTTCGACTGGTTAGAGATAAGTTTACTCATGTTTCAAGGGGATTTGCGTTCGTACATTTCCATTCGGTAAATTATTGTTGTTGGTGATTGGATTTTTGACTATTTTATTCCTCTTATTTTGCTTTCCAATTTTTCTTAGTCCAAGTAATTTTTGTTGTTGTCATGCAATTCAAATGATGAAGAAGTACAAAGTTGTTATAAGCAATACATAATGACATATATGTAAGCTTTATTAAAAGCTTTGTAAACTTATTAACAATGATTCAGGAGTATCTTGTAACAAAACTATGGAGAAAAATTATACAGCAAACTGTGATTTGGTGGTGCTGTTTTTCCTTCCACCTTCCAGTCTAGGCTATCAAAATTAACAAAATAAGTGGTACCATGGAGACCGCCTCAAAATTTGTATGTTGCTGGTATCAACAGCTTAGCTACTTAATGAATTCCCATTTCAAGCACTTTATGCTCCTTCAAGCTTTTCTCTTTGAGAATTTAGCTGTTTGGCCTTTGTGCCCTGCAAGACCCCTATCCTCCTTATGGAGGATTTTATTTGCTCTTTATATAATTAGAGAAACGTTAGAAAAGAGTTGCGTGAAGAAATAATAGATGCACTCTTTGTAATCAAATGGTTCTTGTCTTGTAGGTTAAGGATGCTACTAAAGCCCTTGATGCAACCAATGGAACCTCTCTTGAGAAGAATGGGCAGATCTTAAGAGTGGCTTATGCGAAGAGCATTCTTGGCCCAGGGACAGCAGGACCGTCTCAGTCAAGCAGCTTAGCAGCAGCTGCAATTGAGGCAGCGGCATTTTCCCTGCAGGTATTTCATGGAACCGTTCCTTCAGTTGTTGTAGTTTCTTTTTGGATAAAGACTTCAATTAATGACATGCTTTCAGATTTCAGAATTCGAAGGAGGAGGGAAAATCTATGTTTTTTTTTTAACAAGAAAATCTACTCTGTCCATTATCTACTTTAATTTTCTGTTATTTGAAGTCACTGAAAGCTGTTTGTGAAGTGATTGTTGATGGGAAAGTTGGAGAGAGTTGACATTGCTCTTGTGTGTTGTACCTTAGAAATGTAACAGATACCTCAAAGACAAGGGCCTCACTTTACTTGGAGAAATGGTTTTATAAAGTGAGTGTTGATGAGCAGAAGAGAAGAAAATGATGCTCTGATATGATACATCCATTTCATACCTTAGAATAATCAGTTTAGGCATTTTTTTTTTTGAACTGTGAGGCCATAGGCATTTCTTGTGATCGAAGGATATATTTCAGTCAGATTATCAACATGCAATTTGTCATGGTGATAAGGTGTTGACAGGGAATCCACTCTATGAACTTCAGATGAATGTGGTTGGGTGTTTGGCAAGGTCCTATTTCCACCTTAATAGATTTTTTCTCAAACGTTTTGATGTTGATCTTTATGTGATTTCATTCATGCACTAGACAGAGTAGGCTTTGCTATGATTCGTTGAATGGACCTTCTAAGGATTCTTTTCTTGTCCACACCAAATCTATTTGTCTCTTGGAATATTACTAATTATAACTTAATATTGTTATAGTTTTAGTTGCAATACTACATGTACTCTTAATTCCATGTGCTTCCTTTCTGGTTTATGAATATGCTGATTTTATACATGATTGGATTTTTAAAATTTTATCTTTTCATATTTTAGTATGATGCTGTTGGATGGGCGCCCAAGGAATATAACCCAGATGACAATCATTCTGCTGGTGGGCAAGAGCAAGCCAGTGGGGAGATTACAGTTCAAAAGGATGGTTCTGCACCCCAATCTGGTTTTGTGTGGGATGAAGCATCTGGTTATTACTATGATGCTGCTTCGGGCTTCTACTTTGATGGAAATACAGGTTCCTTCTACATTTCTTGTTTGGTTTGTATCAAGTGGAATTGATAGATAACATGTGTTGTGGATCTGAGCTGTTAGTCACAATGCATGTATTCAGTTGAAATTTGATCTAGGTATCAATTACTTGATGACAAGTTTATAGTTGTTGTCCTTGTTTTAAAAGAATTCCTGGAAAGGCAATGCTGTTTTCATTTTTTTGGTTTAATTGGATAGGTAGTTTGTGTGTTTTGCTCATTGCAAATGCTTTATTACAGGTTCTCTCTGGTACAATCTGACATATATTTCCGCCATGAAGTATTATAAATAAATATTTTCATTTTATTCCTACGAACAAGTTTTATCTGATGATACAGTTATATAGAGAAAGAGGTGGGAACAATTTTCCTGTGTGGAACTTGGAAATCACGTTCATGGTTAACTACTGTCTTTCTGGGCATTTCAGCCTTGTTGGTAATTCAAAAGTAACAAGTTATGAGTTAAGTCTCTGAGATTGATAGAGCAAATGTACAGAGCACTTCCTGCAGATCTTGCACAAGTGCTTATCATGAAAAATACTTTGGGGACAGACAGTCAGCTTTTCTGTGGTGTTATTAATGTAATTGTTATAGTTAGTGGATGCTTTTGACTTTATTTCTATTTTAATCTGGGAGCTTGAAGTCTGTTACCACTTCTAAGGGCTGCTTAATCATTATTTGTATAAAATATGAATAATGTCTTAAGAAAATTATGCTTGTGAGTTTTAGGAAAAGGAATAGAGTGTTTAGTTCTCAGCATATATGGTGCATGTGCTTGTTATTTTCTTTGCTGCCTTCCATGAACTGACTGGAACTGCTTATATTCAACCCTTTGTTCATTCTCATGGCTCTCAATTGTGCAATCCATTACCTCATCACTTAAATTTCTCTTAGGAAATATTTTGATCCTCCAATTTTTTTCTTCTTCTGGAGATTCAGTTTTTTGCTAGTTTCCTTGGAAAAGTCTGGGATTTGGCTCTTTATCAAGGAGAATTGTGATGAAAACTAAAAGCTTGGCTATTGTTGCATGAGAACCTGTTCAAAGGGTTCTGCAGGAAGAAATTATTTTGCTGTGATGGAGTGGTTGTTTTCTAGGATTTTTTTTTTACTGTTGCTGTGAACTAACAACATAAAATATGCACATGGACCAAGAACTTTTGAACTTAGAATAATTGTAACTAGCATTCTACATGTGTCATCTTTAGAGCTTAAGCTGAAATCACAATTCCTTTTCATGTTGCTATGTGCAGGTCTTTATTATGATGGCAATCAAGGGGTTTGGTACTCTTATGATCAGCAAACTCAGCAGTACATCCCTTTCACAGATAACAATGACAATAAAGCATCTAGTTATCAGTCTGTGAATTCCAAGTCATCTGATGGTTCCAGTAACAGAAAAGTGGTGATTTCTGCTCCAGCTGCCACAATTACATCCTCAGAGAAGGCTGCCTCATTACCTGATGCTGTCCAGGCTGCTGCTTCAGCAGCATTAGCTGCAGAGAAAAAAGAGAAAGAGAAAGCAAAAGAGATAAAACTTGCTTCAAAGAGCAGTATTTTGGCTAACAAGAAGAAAATGAACAATGTATTAACAATGTGGAAGCAAAGGAGTCATGAAGGACAGACAATCCGTTTGGCTCTTGATAATAGTCATCCATCTGCTCCAGCTGATGACAGGCTGCTTTCAGTTGGGCCATCCACAGAGAGCAAGTTTAAATCTGATACAACCACAACAAAGGAGAGCTCTATGCTCAGTTCAGTAGATGACACAACTCCATCTGCCCAAACTAATGGTTTGGAATCTTTAGTCAAGCCAAGACCTGTGAGCAACAGCTCAGGAGGGACTTTGATGGGGGTTATACGGGGTTCTGGACGAGGTGTTTTGAAGTCTGATACTTCATATTCTGGACCATCTGCTGGTATTTCTATATCCAATGCTGCTGTACCTCTAACTATGACAGGTTCTTCGGCAAATGCAGGTACATCTTCAGTTCCAACTCCTTTTAGGACTGATGTATCTGCATTGGGCTCTTACACACCACCTGTGGCTGCTGGGAGTGGCAAGAGGAGATTTTCTGAAATGCCTCTACCTTCTGCTTCTGCTCACAAGGAGCAACCACAAAATTCCTACAGGGATCGTGCAGCTGAAAGGAGGAGCTTGTATGGTTCTTCTTCTGTTGGAGATGATTTGCCTGATGCGGATCCACGTAAGCTTTAACAAAATGTTTTTCAGTATACCTTTATTCTGTTTTTACAAGGTCATATCTTATTAGGTAAATTGAACTTGGTGCCTTTTACATCTGCCTGTTAACCCCTGGATGTCTATCAGATCTTAGTTTTCCCAAACTTCTCAGTGATTCAAGTGAATGGGTTCCCGTGTTTTACTTCATAGAAATATTAACTTGTGAGGAATCCTTTGTGTTTACCATTCATGATCTCTTAAAGATCGGGATTCTGCATTCAAAAGGAGTGCTTTGGATCCAATGCCTTTCCCCCCTGGTGTTGGTGGAGGACGTGTGATTGGGGATGCTCAGAGTTATGAGGTGATTACAGCAGACAAGGCACTTAGCGAGAGCAATCTAGGCAATCGAATGCTTCGGAACATGGGCTGGCAAGAAGGCTCGGTATCATTTCCTTCTCTTGCACTTAATAGTTTTAATGTGCTAATAAATGGGTCCATGGCTTGTAAATCATCAGTTACTGCCGATAAATCATTTCTTTTGTCTAAAAAAATGCTCATAAAAACTTTATATATTCATTAGAGTCTTGCTAATATATGAAATAAATACTTAAGCGTTATGATGCTTCTCTTATTTCTATTCTGTTACATGCTTGTGCTAGAGTCCGATCATATTTACTGGTGATAAATGCTTTTGCAGAAATCATGCTACTAGATTCTAGTGGGGATTGTCTTCTCTGGTTTTTAGTGTTTGTTATGAATTGCAGGGACTGGGGAAGGATGGCAGTGGAATGATCGAACCAGTTCAAGCGCAAGCCATAGATAGGAGAGCAGGACTTGGGAGTCAGCAGACGAAGTTGGATCCTAGTCTAGAGGTGAGGGCTGGGGATAGTTACAAAACACTGATTCAAAAGAAGTCTCTTGCTAGGTTCCGGGAGATGTCTTAGATTAGGCTTAATCTATGAGGGTGGAAATGTGGTATTTTGGCGGGGCAAGGCAAGTGCTTTTAGGTGATATACTCTGAACTTTTTGTAGATTTGTAATATATTCATTAATAGAAGCTCCGGAATTTTGTCTCAATTGTTTGTCCCTTTCTTCCCTAATGACTAGAGTTGCAATCCTGCACCACTAGTCATTGCAATGATTAAAAGAACAGGGAAAATCGGGAGGGAGGGAGGAATAAACTAAAGAAAACTGGAAAAACCAATGAAATGGATGGAGAAATTTTAAGTTGAAATTAAAGAACACTACACTGTTTAGCATTTACTTTCAAAAGAAATTTTGAAAAAAAAATATTTTAAGTTAAAAGTTTTTGGTATTTTCAGATTATTTTCATGTAGTAATATAAAAAATAATTTTTAAAAAATAAAAAATATTATTTTAATATATTTTTGAACAAAAAAACATTTTGAAAAGTAATTTTAACCATGTTTTTAAACAATTACTTTGAGATATAGAAAATTGACATGTCTAAATTCTTGCATGTTGTGCTTCCTTGAAGATACATAATTTATGATCATACTCAATATAAACCTAGAACTAGTAGGTTAAGGACTCTTGTAACATATCCCGTTAAGATATTTCTCAATTACTTCTAAATTGTAAAGGTTTTCCATGTCTTTAAAGATTGTAGAGCACATGATATCATTTACATGATGTAATGAATGGAGTCATAGCATACCTTTCTAATAATAAAGCCTATATATATTTTAATAAGATGTATCCTTGGTTTTCAATAGTGCCATAAAATACACGTGTTGAGTTATGTAAAAGTAAATTCAATCTATTCGAATAATTTGATGCATCACGTTTTTATTGACTGGTGATACTCATGATTTACAAATTGACACTAAAGATGTGTATGAGGTCATAAATTAGAGTTTATAATCTTATATACAATTATATCTAATCTTGATAGTCTAAGTAGAAATATAAATATTTATCTTTAATTGTTGATTGATGAGTCAATTTTTTTTTGCCATTTTGAACTTTGGTGTCATGAGAAAATAACAATTTTTTTACCTCTAGTTTTTAACGCTATATGCACTCTTTCTAATGAAAACTCGAGGTTCCAAATAGCAAAATGAAAACCCAAGGGATTTATTCCCTTAAGTTCTATATTTGTAGACAAAGTTCAATTAAATCAAAGTTCTTGAGTGACAAAGTTCAATTAAATCAAAGTTCTTGAGTGACAAAGTTCAATTAAATCAAAGGGCTTAATAGAAAAGGCTCGTTTTATATCCCAAGCCGACAACCGCACTGCACCGCATCATCAAAGTGCTAGCAGGTACCTTCATCCCAAGCGATATAAATTGATGACCGAATTGTGTTTACTTGTTGATTTTCTAATTTTTTTCATTGGTCTGTTGAATGCAAAAAATAAAAATATCAACACACAATATCAGAAAAATAAAAAAAAAGCCCTTCATATTGTATTTTTGTTAATTTCAATAATAAAACCAAGACATATATAGATATTAATTTCCAAATAAGCACACTTGCTAATTCCATGCACCAAACTTGAATTCTTTTTCACCATACTAATTAATTGTATTTTTCAAAATCCGTGATGTGATGGTAAAGGATTTGCAATCTGCTTAGCATGTTTCGAGTTTAAGTCAAGTCGCGCAACACTTATAAAAATATGAAACAATCAGGATTTTACTCGTTCATTTGGATTCATAAAGTGCATATTTCAGGGGTGAAGCTTACTCAACATAAAAAAATACTAATTAATTGCATGTATCAACCCTTAACACATTACTTAATAAATACCTAAACTAAATCTTCAACCCTAAAGCCTACTTCGATCAATACGAATACCTATCTCATAAAAACAAGGTATACCGTCCACAGCATGCATGGCGTTTTGCGTTGTGATTTTATTAATTACAACACTAAAGTCAATAAAGAAATCATCTTCAAGAAAACTCGTTCGGTGCACCAAACCTAAAACTTAACTCAATTATCAACAACTATATTATTTTTTATAAAAAAAATGAAAATTAAAAATAAATCTATTTTGATTAATTAATCCCAAATCTTCACTCACATCGCACAAATCTGCCAGCTCTTCACGTTTCGAGCTATCCCTTGAGCTTGGATGATATGTATTTTAGGATTCAAAGACACCATCTATTGTCTGCTTGGAGTGGAAAGAACACAAGAATTTATAGCATGGACACTTGAAGCTATATTTGTTTTGTTGTTGTTTTAGTGCCCTAGATGTGTAGTTTTTCTTGGTTCAATATATCTTATTATATTGAAATAATAATTATTTCAAAGAAGTCGTGGCAAGTAGCATAGCAAGTGTTGAAGATGAACGAGTGGCTATGGTAGCTACCATACATGCCCCTATCTATTTACCTCTCTGTCTGTGTATCTATCTCATTCAAGGTTAAGGTTGTTAATTTCATTATAGGTGATGCTTTGTTTTTTTAATTCAAACAAAATATTTTGGTTTTAATGTATTTTGATATATTATTTTGGGGTTATACTATATATATATATATATATATATATATATATATATATATATATATATATATATAATAGCCATGGCACCTGCGCCTTGTTACGGACGTAATCATATTTTTTTCAACGTAAAAAAAAAAATTATTATGTATGATTTTTTTTATCATAACATAAATTTAGACAAAATAATAAATTTGTACAGAATTTTTGTAAAGTGCAAGTTTTCTATAAAATATATGAATTTTAAATGGATATAAATTTATTTGTTTAGCAGGTTTCAATGAAATAACCAGTATAAAATAATTAGTTAATTTTCTATCAACAAAAAGATGAAAACATAAATTGAAAATATATCCTTATGTTGTTGTTATTATCATTACTACAACAGTTAAAATTATTATCAACATTACTGTTAAAATAATTAAATTCACTGAAAAATCATTAAAACAAGCAAAAGATTTATAAAAAAAACAATAAAAAACCAATCACTAAAATTATCATTATTATGGTGTAAATAGTAAAATCATAAAAATCATTTAATCCAAAGAACAAATCAAAATAACAGAAAAAAAATGAATAAAGGGAAAAAGGAAGCAATATTAATTTTAAAATTATTACCAATATAAATTCAAATTTCATGATTGAACCAATTAAAAAAGATCCCAACAAAAAAAACTAAAAGAATAGATGTATAAATACGAATAAAAAACAAACATTGTCTAAGAATTAAAAAAAAACTAAATAAATTAAAATAAAAAAAACTCCAATAATCAAATAACAAAAATAAGTAGTTAATTTTCTATTCACAAAAAGATAAAAATATAAATTTTAAATCTATTCTTATGTTATTGTCATTATTATTGCTATAACAGTTAAAATTATTATCAACACTATTGTCAAAACAATTAAAATAATTAAATTGCCCTGAAAAATCATTAAAAAAAGCAGTAGATTTTTATAAAAAAAACACAATTAAAAAATAATCATTATCATTGCGCAAATAGTAAAATAATAAAAATCATCTAATCCAGAGAACAAATAACAATAACAAAAAACACACAAAAAAAAAAGAGAGAAAAAATATGCAATATTAATTTTAAAGTGATTACCAACATAAATTAAAATTTCAGGATTGAACCGATTAAAAATAAAACTTGAATAAATAAAAAAGACAAAAACTAAAAGCATAGATGCATAAATATGAATAAAAAATAAATATTATCCAATAATTAAAAAAAACAAATGACTTAATATAAAATAAAAAATTAAAAGAATAAGGACCGAAATGAAAACTAAAATATATAATTAATTCCAATTGAAGAATAAAATTAAAAAAAAAATATTGGGACCAAAATAAATAATGATAAGTGTTGTGTAATATATCAAAAATTTAGAAGAAGAGGGACTGAAATGAAAAGTTGTAAAAATGACCAATTTTAATTGGAAGACTAAAATAAAAGAAATCAAAACATCCATACTGAAAAAATTAAAGGAGCAAAAAAAATAAAAATCAAAAGAATAAGGACTGAAATGAAAACTTCTATATATAATCAGTTTTAATTGAAGGACACAATTGAAAATAATCAAAGTTTTAATTAAAGAAATCAATCATAAATTCATAATCAAAACCTAAGGGATTAAAATAAACATAATATATAAATGAGGGACCTGTCAGACATTTTTGCGGCTGAAAGAGAGAAAAACGTGAACTGACACAAAACCGTCCACCACCGCTTGCCCGAACATATATGACCGGAACGCGCAGCGACGATAGATAGATGACACGACGGCGCATCTTCGAACACAGTGAAAGTGAATTTTTGACCGCTGGAAAGAGCCTCACATGCCGCCTAAAAGGAGCGTGGGTGTGGAACACTGTCGGCGCGTCTAGAGGACGCGCCTGTAGTTTATCCGAAAAAAATAATAAAATAATAGCTAATTACCTGCACGCCCCTAACCCTACTAATATTAATGGAAAAACCTTGGTGGAAAATATTTCCCTACCCCCGTTTACTGCACGCGATTTTGTCATTTTTAGGGGTTATTTTCGTCGATGCACTGTGCAAATAATTGGGAAAAACCAAAAGAGCCCCCGGTGCCTGCGTCACTATTTTGTCTTTTTTGGGGGCTATTTGCATCGTTTAACTGTACAACAAATTCGAAAATACCGCTCGTGTCCCGTGAAAAATTTGAAAATGCCCTTGATACTGGGCACAAAAAACTTTCGGACCTTAGGGTAAAATAGTAATTTTACTGTCGCAATGAATAGTAAAATGTGTTTGGGTGAACAATAGAATTTTGCACTGGAAAAGGGGCACAACGTTTATTTTTTAGTTAATATATATATATATATATATATATATATATATATATAATTAAATATATTAATTCAAAAAAAAAGTTCAAATCTAAAAATAAAATTATTTAGAATTGTACGGTTTAATCTAAAAAAACATAATAAAATAATTTTTCTAAAAAAATTATAAACATGTATAATATTACGAGAATATCATTATCAATCTCGCAAGGTCATTACATTCTCTGATTGTTTTGAAATTTTAACATAATATATATAAATATATCAAAAGACTCCTAGTAAAATTTTATCACAATCTAATGGTAGGATTAAGACATATGATTAATATTGCAGAATTATTCATTATTTAAAAAAACACTATTTGGACGAAACAGAACGGGCAAAACAAAACCGGAATGTTTCGACTGGTATTTGGCTAAAAAATCTAGAATGGTTTGGAATTTAAATTGAGATAAAAATTATCATGACCTGATTCCTGGATTCATGACCGACAAATAGACATGACCCCCCTTCAAAGTTCCACACCTATGCGAACCCAAACTTATACACAAACTTATCATTCATATTCAGAGTTGAACATAGCGTAAATAAAAAAAATAGACTTTACAATATAATCTGAATGTCTTAATACAAAAGTTGAATAATCTTGTTATAATAGTGGAATGCTATCTAGACATAAAACATAAAAGTGTTGATTATAACTAAAATAATAAGTTCTGAGATTTCAATGATAATGATCTGCTAACAAGTTACGAGCCTAAAAACAATAAATAATGGGGGGGTGATTTCAACAATTCAATGAGTAGATAACATCTAATATACACATACGAGATAATATAACAATGAAAAATATATTATTGAATCGGCTCGAAGTTCTTACAAGAAGGTTTCTCAAATAGGTCATAACAAGAGTGTAACAGGTAAAACTGGTTAGAAAATCAGAATATAATGAGCATGAGGGTCCGTGCTGTGGGATGATTAGTCCAAACAAGTTGATGACTCTCCCGATCAACTAGGGTTTCAGATATGATATGCACAAAAATTAACATTACCCTGTTAGCATGGATACTCTAATTGATATATTATATATATATCAAACAGACATATTCATGTCTCGGTATAAAGATTTATCTCATAAACAACAAGGTACACTGTCCACATCATGCATGGCGTTTTGCGATGTGATTTTATTAATTACAACACTAAAGTCAATAAAAAGATATCATCTTCAAGAAACCTCGTTTGACGCACCAAACTTAAAACCTTAAACAATTATAAACAACTATATTAATTTTCTTAAAACAAATGAAAATTTTAAAAAAAAAACCTATATTGATTAATTAATTCCAAGTCTTCACTCACATCGCACAAATCTGCCAGCTTTTCACGTTTCGAGCTATCCCTTGAGCTTGGATGATA
Source organism: Salix dunnii (assembly GCA_015731905.1). NCBI lineage: Eukaryota > Viridiplantae > Streptophyta > Magnoliopsida > Malpighiales > Salicaceae > Salix > Salix dunnii. The sequence goes on along the minus strand of CM027675.1, from coordinate 14,769,662 downwards.
TATATATTTGACACCATTCTAGGATTCGAAGACACCATCTATTTTCTGCTAAGAGTCGAAAGAACACAAGAATCTATAGTATGGATACTTGAAGCTATATTTTTGTTTTTGTTTTTTTAGTGCCCTAGATGTGTGTTTTTTCTTCGTTCAATATATCTTATTATATTGAAATAATAATTGTTTCAAAGAAGACGTGGCACGTAACAGAGCAAGTGTTGAAGATGAATGAGTGGCTATGGTAGCTAGCATACAAACCCCTATCTGTCAACCTGGCTGTCTGGGTATCCATCTTATTCAATGTTGACTATCTGTCTCATTCAAGGTTAAGTTTGTTAATTTCATTTTAGATGATGCTATGTTTTTTTAATTCAATCAAAATATTTCGGTTTTGGTGTGTTTTGATGCATAGTTTTAAAGTTGTATTGTTTATGTGAGTGTGAGTGTGTGTATATATATATATATATATATATATTTTAAAAAAAATTTTAATTCAAAAATAAAATTATTTAAAATTGTGCAATTTAATATAAAAAAAGATGCAATAAAATGATTTTTCTAAATAAAATTATAAACATGTATAATATTATGAGAATGTCATCATCAATTTGGCAAAGTCATTACATTTTCTAATTGCTCTGAAATTTTAACATAATATATATAAATATATCAAGAGACTCGTGAAATTTCATCTCAATCTAATGGTAGGATTAAGAGATATGATTGATATTGAAGAATTATTCATTTTTTTTTAAAAAAAATACTATTTGGACAAAACAGAACAGACAGAACGAAACCCATATGTTTCGGCTAATATTTAGTCAAAGAATCTAGAATGGTCTGGAATTTAAACCGAGATAAAAACGATGTTATTTTATTTTATTTTTAACTAATATAAAATATAACTCTAATGTCGGCACATTCCAAGAGGCTTCACATCATGAATGTTTTAGTTCAATGTGAACTGCCTCGATGATTTTCTCATTCCACTCAATTTTTGATAGAAAGTGTGATTGATGTTAAAAATATTTTAAAATGATATTTTTTGTATTTTTAAAAAATAATTTTTGATATTATCATATGAAAATAATTTAAAAAATTATATTTTTTAATTTAAAATATAAATATTTTTTATAACGCACGACTACTGTAACGCGATTAATATACAAGTTGAATGTGAAAACCTTATTATGAATTGAAGAAATAAAGAGAAGGGCCCGGGGATGGGGAAAAGGTGGCAGAAAATACAGGCTGCTTTCCTTTACATTTTAAATCTACATCTTTGGAATACAGATAAAATAAATATACAAGTTTTGTACCCTTGTCGTTGAAGGAAGATTCATGAATTCTACTGGATGAGTAGCCATCCTTATACTGTATTTTATTTTATTTTATTTTATTTTATTTTAATACCTAAATTATATGGTTGTGATTATTTGGCAATTCAAAAGGTCTTTTTCACGATTTGAAGGGTTACCTGGACTGAGATGACGACTGACGAGTTTTCAAGGAAACTTTCCGATGAGTTAATGAAATTTACGGTGATGTGAATGGACTTGACAGCCCTATTCCAGTCGGCAATTATCAACATCAGATTTTAATTTAATATCGTGAACTTTTTATACTTTCCGATATATATATATATATATATATATTTGTGTTTGTTTTTATATTTTAAAAAATAATTTTATTTTAAATTATTTTAACTTGTTGATATCAAAATTAATTTTTTAAAAAATAAATAGTACTATTTAAATATATTTTCAAATAAAAAATATGTAGGTTACATGCATGTATCGTATCTAAAGTTTACATACACAGCTATAAAATATTTTTTCAATTGCGTTTTAGATAAATAAATAAATGTTTTCAAGTGTTTTTTTATTTATTTTAATATGCTGTTATTAGAGTTAAAACAATGAATTAATGAAATTTACGGTGATGTGAATGGACTTGACAGCCCTATGCCAGTCGGCAATTATCAACATCAGATTTTAATTTAATATCGTATTTCACGTTTACATACACAGCTGCAAAATATCTTTTGAATTGCGTTTCAAATAATACATAAATAAATAAATGTTTTCAAGTGTTTTTTATTTATTTTAATATGCTGTTATTAAAATTAAAACAATATTATTTGAATTTATTTTCAATTAAAACTATAATAATATTGAGTTTTTGTAACTAGATTTATTTTCAATTAAAACTATAACAAGTATATCTCTTAAAACTTTTGAATGTGTCGTTAAGCACAGAAGGACCTTTTGTTTTATCTTTTCTTGAATGCGAGCAACCTCGTTCACCTATTTGCTTTGAAACGACCTCGTTTCCATTTACAAGGCAACACATGTAGCCATGGCATTTCTTCTTCAATTGCTATGACCAGCAAGCCCTTTACACCCATGACATGCATGGAGTCCATTAATGGACTCGGAAAATCTGGATTAAAAAATAAACAGAAAATTAAATGTACGTACAAGACTTTGAAAGAGACTACGTTGACAAATAATTTTACCAATTTCATTCTTTAAATTAAAAAAAAAATTCAATTAACTCTACTTTTCTTTTATAATAAACGATATCATTGTACAAGAAAGTTGATTTTTTAACATAAAACCCTAATTGATATATCAAAATATATAGAAAAATACTTACACAAAATGTTTTTTTACATATAGATTGATAGTAATCTATAAATTGAAGGGTAATTTTCAGGTTTTTATTTAAAATAATATTTTTAATTGAACAAGTACAGCTTTCCACTCATGAGTTTGAACTTAAGAACTAATCACCCATAAAAGTACCATCATAAAGGCTAAATGACATAAAGCGGTTATATTTTCTTTTATTAATTTGTGAATTAACCAAACCCACCCAATAAACATATAATGAAAATAAAATAATTTTACAAAAAAAACCCAAAAAAATGCAATGAATAGTATTTTTATATATTTACATAATATATAAAAATAATATTTTTGTAAGAAAATATTAATTTAAAATACAAATGGACGAGCCTATTCATTAAAACATGTGGCATGTTCAAAATATAAAAATAAAATTAATTATAATATATATTTTTAAAACATTATTATACAAATTACATTCTTAACAACAATATATATATATATATATATATATATATATATATATATATCATTATGAAATATTCTGAACTATTTTTCTTTTTATGTTTTCTTTAATGAAATAATCTCTTTCATAGTTATTTTATATCCAGAAAATGTAACTAAACGGCACGATATATTAAATGATACCAACCAGCTCCTTATCTTCTGTGCTAACCACAATTGTTGTGGATATACTCACTGTCCACGTAGAATTTGAATAATAAAGTAAAACTTGAGCAGTAATTAAGAGATCTAAATATCTCACCAAATTATACTATCATAACTGTCTGTGATTATGATTCAAAAATATTTTTTTAATTTTTATTTTAAATTAAAATTTTATATGTAGATTTTAGAAATAATTTTTTTAAAAATATTTCTAAACAAAAAAATATTTTAAAAAATATATTTAGAAACACAACCTCATACATACTCAAATAGGCACACAATAATAATAACTTACGGTGAGAAATAATTAAGATTATGAATTATTTTTTAATAATACAAATGATTATTAGAGGAAAATTGTTTTTAATTTTATAATCTATACTTGAAATCGAATTAAATAATCAATCCTTTTTCTTAGAGGAAACCATCAATCAATCCGTAATTGTTTACAGTATCAACACCTCGTGCATGTTTTTTTTTATCAAAAACATAAGGATAACATATTGGCATCAAATCCGTACAATAATTTCTCCAAAACCCACCGGCTACGTTCATGTTCGAGTTTTTGCTTATTTAAACCCCCCACTCGCACATCTTCAAGTCCATCAAAAACTACACAGAACGCTCCCTTCCCATATATCTTCGAGAGCAACACTATCCCAGCTCCAACAATGGATCTACTTCCAAAATGCGATGCAAATTATGTTCCTCTCACCCCCATAACTTTCTTGAAGAGAGCTAATGTTGTTTATGCCAACCGTACCTCCGTTATCTACGAGGGCACCCGCTTCACATGGAGTCAAACATCTGAACGTTGCTGCCGCCTCGCTGATTCCCTCCGGTCCCTTAACGTTGGAAAAAACGATGTCGTACGTTTACCAAGCTTTATTCTCTGATTTTTCTCTCTCTACCTTTTGCTTTTTCAAACGTATCATCAATTTCAAGTATTTTTTTTTGCTGCTTAATTATGCAGGTGTCCGTGTTGGCTCCAAATATTCCCGCTGTATACGAGATGCATTTTGCTGTGCCTATGGCTGGAGCAGTTCTTAATGCTATCAACACTAGGCTAGATGCTAAGAATGTAGCCACCATTCTTAGCCATTCAGGGGCTAAGGTTTTCTTTGTGGATTATCAATACGTGGAGTTGGCAAGTGAGGCCCTTGGTTTACTGAATGGTGCTGTGCCATCAATTATTGCTTGTATTGACGACGTTGACACACCTACCGGTGTCCGATTCGGCCAGTTGGAGTATGAACAGCTTGTACAGAGGGGCAATCCAGGATACACGGGTGAGCTAGCAGTTCAAGATGAATGGGATCCTATAGCCTTGAACTACACATCAGGAACAACATCTGCTCCGAAAGGAGTTGTGTACAGTCACAGGGGTGCTTATCTTAGCACTCTAAGCCTAATTCTTGGCTGGGAAATGGGAAATGCACCTGTTTATCTATGGTCTCTCCCTATGTTCCATTGCAATGGCTGGACATTCACTTGGGGTGTCGCGGCACGAGGCGGAACCAACGTTTGCCTACGCAACACCACTGCTAAAGACATGTACCATAACATTGCCGAACATGCGGTGACTCACATGTGCTGTGCACCAATTGTTTTCAACATTCTGCTTGAGGCCAAGCGTCATGAGCGCCGCGATATCACTTCCCCAGTTGAGATACTCACAGGAGGTGCACCCCCACCAGCGTCGTGGCTCCAAAACATCGAACGTCTCGGATTCCACGTGACGCATGCCTATGGTCTCACCGAGGCCACTGGGCCAGCACTTGTGTGTGAATGGCAGAAAAAGTGGAAGAAGCTTCCACAACAGGATCAGGCAAAACTCAAGGCAAGGCAAGGGATTAGCATACTGACTCTTGCTGATGCAGACGTCAAGGACTTGGACACCATGGCTAGCGTGCCGCGTGATGGAAAGACAATGGGGGAGATTGTCCTGAGAGGAAGCAGCATCATGAAAGGTTACTTGAAGGATCCTGAGGCGACTTCCAAGGCTTTCCGGAATGGATGGTTTGCTACGGGAGATGTTGGTGTCGTTCATCCTGATGGTTACCTAGAAATCAAGGACAGGTCAAAAGATGTGATAATTTCTGGCGGTGAGAATATCAGCAGTGTAGAATTGGAGTCTGTACTCTACAGACACCCTAGAGTCCTGGAAGCAGCTGTGGTGGCCATGCCACATCCTAAATGGGGAGAAAGTCCTTGTGCGTTCATCTCCGTGAAAAAGAAATCCAACGGAGACACAAAAGATATTGTTAAAGAGTCTGAGATTGTCGCTTACTGCAGGAAAAATCTTCCCCGTTTTATGGTTCCAAAGAGAGTGGAATTCATGGCTGAGTTACCAAAAACTTCAACAGGAAAAATTCAGAAGTTCCAGTTAAGGGCTTTGGCACAGAATTTTGCTGTCAATGAGAATTTGCCAAGCAAGAAAATTACTGGACCCGGCCAACTTTCAGCTTCCGGTCAGGTGAATACAGAAGTACCAGGATATGCTCAGGGTCATGGAAAAGGTCACGCTCTCTCTCGTCTTTGAACTTCGAATTGCAAATTTAATTAAACCTAGAAATCTATATTATGTCTCCAATCTTTCGTACGTACTTGCATGGTTAAATCGTATATGAATATAAATCCTGGTTTGGCTTTCTCTTGATGCATGCTGACAATCATTGGAGACATCTGATACTCAGAATTTCTTTTCCATACAAGAGAAAGAAAGAGAACCTATGTTCTTGTTCGAGCTAGCTTGGCAGGGCGTTCTTGCTCCTTTGCAGCTCACAAGGATTCATCTAATTGCAATTTTAAGAGGCTAATTGGTTGAGAGACATCCTGTATTAATTGGCAAGACATTGTCACACAAATTCACTTCACGGTCACTTCAAAAATATCAGATATTTTTTTTTAAATTTTTTTATGGTTGTAACGTGCTAATATCAAAAATAAAAAATAATAATTTTAATGCATTAAAATAAACAGGGTCACACAATTCTATACCCCACAGTGTGACTAAGGCCATACAATGCATTACATGTGTTTGTGTTCCTTCGGCTTCCGTTCATGAAAATTGGTATAAACCATGGGAAATGACCAAGCATCTATACCCCACAGTGTGACTGAGCCCAGAATCTCATTGGCATCATATGATGGCCTAATTGTTTGGCAAATGAAGGATACTCATCAATATAAGAACACGTCCAATATAAGAACACATGTCTTATATACATTTAAAGATATTAAATATTCATTGAATATACATTTTTTAACGAGAATATTTAATATCTTTAAATTACTAATCATGTTATTTTAGATTAGTTGTAATTGAGTTTAACATAAATATAATTTTAATATTAATATTAAGTATCGAAAATCAATCTGATAGCAATACATAAGTTGTTTAAAAAAATTAAAAAAAAACTAGTTATATTTTATTTTAAAAAAAAAGAAGTCTTTAAAAAAAATGATTATTTGTTATGGCACACAAAATAATTAGTATTATCCTCTTAGTTATTTTCTAAATCCACTTAAAAAAGAGAAAAAAAATACAAGTAAAAGAAAAATATCCAATGCGAAGAAGGAATTCTTATCAATTTTGATGAGTCATGAATTTCATTCTTTTTATATTTGTGCATGTCTATTTCTTCAAAGAAAGTTAACGAGTAAGTTTTTACTAGTTACTCCTATTGTTCATTGTAATGATCGACCTAACTAGCCATATATTCATTGTACCCAACATCTTCTTCATTGTACCCAACATCTTCTCCCTCACCATTATCTGCTTCTTTTCCAAAACCAAACACATCTACTGTTATTGTTCATTGTAATGATCGACCTAAATGGCCATATGTTCTTTCTCATGATTTTTAATGTGGCCAGGTTAATGTTTCACCTTCCTCTCTAACCACAGACAAGTCCTCATCTTCTCGGTTGGGTACACAACATCAGTTATCCAGCTTTATTTCCTATTAGTCATTATCTTTTTTTCCAATCAGTGTTTTTATACCACTCCTGAGCCTACAACATATAAACAAACATTATATAATCCTAAATGATGTGAAGCAATATATACATGATTCCACCCTCGAGCTTTTGTTAACAAGGAAAGAAGCTTGTATGTCAACTTCATAAAGGAATTTATGGACTCAAATAAGTGCCTAGAAATTGATTCTTTAAAATTAAAGAAGCTATTAAAATGACTCTTTTTTTTCTTCTTATTCACACTCATTTCATTCTCTTATTGTGCAAGAAAAGAGCTCCACTCTAACTATGGTTTTTATATACGTGGATAATATGATTATTACTGGCAACAATGACAAAGTTATTCAAGATCTCAAATTGTTTCTTCAAAAACAGTTTCAAATAAAAGACCTTGACAGTTTTAAATATTTTTCTGGTCTAGAAGTAGCAAGATCAAATACTGGGATTGTTATATTTTAATGAAAATATGCACTGGAAATACTAGATAGTGATGGACTTGTTGGAGCAAAACCTATTGACTTTCCCTTGAAACAAAATCTAAGGCTTAAAAATGATCAAGGTGAACTATTGAATGATGCTTCTCGTTATAGAAGGTTAGTGGGATGGTTAATTTATCTTACAATTTCTAGAATAGATATCATGTATTTTGTGATATATCTTAAGCCAATTTATGCAAGCACCAATTTGGGATGTTGCTTTCCGACTTGTAAGTTATTTAAAGAGCAATCCATGTATCGGTTTATTATTTTCTTCCAACAATTGTCTTCAACTAAGAGCTTATTGTGATGTGAGATAAGAAAGTTTACATCAAGTTACTCTATATTCCTTATAAACTCTCTAATTTCATGGAAGACAAGAAGAAAAATCTCCAAATCATCTGTTGAAGTTGAGTGCAGGTTCATGGCCTCTATAACATATGAACTTGGTTTAGATACTTGTTTAAAGATCTACATATTAGTTTGAAACCATTTGCTCTATTATGCAACAATCAATTACCTTATATTGCTGTAAATCCTGCATATCATGAATGTATAAAATATATTGAAATTGATTGTTATGTTATGCGAGAAAAGATTCAAGCAAGTCAAATTGTTATAAAATTTGGAAAATGCATAAACTATGAGGCTTCTCTTATATTAATATATATATATTTTTTTTGCATTTTAATATTGCAATTCTTAGAAGCTAGTTGACGGAGAGGTCAATCCAATAATCTAATTATTAAGAATTCAACTTAACATATCAATTTAATAACTCATGATTAGAGATTTAGTTTGAATTAAATATTAAAATACACTTGATTAAAACTCGATTTAATTTTTTAAAACATCTTTGTTGTTCTGGATTGATTTGAATTAATATAAATTAATCTGCTAAGCAGCAAATCAAACACTCATGTGTTCAAGTAATAAATGCGTTCCCATCATATGATTTTAACCAGCAGCTTCCAGCCATAAAATAAAAAATATATATAAAAAATCAAGATTCATGAAGGAGAAGGGAATTTCCATGTTTATGTTGACCCAAAAATAACAAAATCCTTGTGCCCTACAGAGCTTTCTGTGGAATATATGGGTGTCCAAAATAATATCTGCTTATACGCAATTTAATTTGAACACAACCTCTAATCCTATCCGGGAATTCTTTTCTTCCTTGAGTCCACTGATTTAGACAAAATGTCTAAACCAAGCGAAGTGACCAAGCATCTATATATCCTCATGATGTGATAATATTATCGGTTAATAAAAATATATAATATTTCAAATTGCTACTATGAAACCCTGTATCCTTAGTTTTGTATACTAATTTAAGAAAAAAAAAATTTAAAGAAACAAAAAAATAAAAATAAAAAATAGTTTATTAATGGTTAATAAAAAGATATAATCTCTCAATTTTTAACAGGGTAAAATAGTAGAAAAGAGAGCAATATTGTCATTGCTATAGTAAAAGCCTATATCCTTAGTTTTGTATAATAATTATTTTTTAAAAAAAATGAAAAAAAGTGTAAAGAAACAAAAAATATAAAACAAAAATAAAAAAAATATTATAAATCAATTGCGTAAATAGATAAATACTCAAATTATAAAGAATAAAAAATAATACCTTTTTTTTCTTCTGAAAATGCATGCAAAGAAAAAAGAAAAACTAAAAAAATATGACAAAAAAGAAAAATAATATAATTAAGCAAAATATAAAAATATTATTCATAAAGAAAACAAATACAAATTTATTACTGACGTTGTCCACTCTACACTAATGAAAGTAGAAGAAAAATAATCGCAATATTTGTACAGTAAAAAGAGGTATAATTTTCTAGTTGTGTTTGAACACGTATCCTTTCCCGGACAAAAGACACTCAAAGTCAAAGACAATTAAATCGTTATTATTTTTTTTTGGTCGGAGATGCCAGCCCTGCCGGCCCCTAGTAATCATGAAATATGAAAAAGGTGCTCACAACATTACATCGAAATTAAATTCCGATGGTGCTGTCAAAACCATCAACATGATATTTGAGTTTACTGATGTGATGTATATTATTTAAAAATATGTTAAATTAATTATTTAAAATTTTAATATCAAATTATTAAAAAATATTAACTAAATCTAAAAAAAATCTAAAAATACGATATCAAAAGCTTTCTCCAAACCTTCTCAATTTGGGTGTGTCTCACCTTATATTTTAAAAATATTTTTGAAAAAATTAAAAAATATATTTATATTTTTTTAAATTAAATTTGTTTTATTATTTTCAAATTAATTTTATGTATATTATTTTTAAAAATAACTATAACTATACTCCCGAAACTCTCGAAAATATACATAATCCAACCAGTTATTGATAAGCACACACTTGTAAATTATACTGTAGTGTATTTGGATTAGAACACCTGCTACTATCATCATCACTAGCCAAGTAATGATTTAATTTAAAATTAATATGGAAACGTGTAGTTATTTTAATACAGATTGTCAATCAAAGGGGTGTTTGTATTTTTTATTCCCTAGCCAAGCGACAAACCTTCTATAATTTTCGAGAGACAAGAGCAAGTGCGTTAACTGTTAAAATATAAAAAACTCCTTTATGAGAAATCTCAATTAGAACCCTCAATTTAATTTGTTTTGATTAAATTGTCAATAAATCGTCAAGTGATTTCTCCTTTTTATATATATATATATATATATATATATAACTATTATATAAGCAAATTAATGACAATAAAATCATTTTGATTTTTTTTATCAGAGTTCTTTTTGGTGCATTTTAATTATGCTTCAAAAAAGCAGTGGAAATTGAGAAATCAGACACTACTATAAGGTGCCTTTCTGTCTCCGTTTATATTTGAAAATTTTAGTTTGTGGGTTTCTAGACATGAGATTAGTATAGATGAATCAAATATAAGGTCTGAATTTTCCTTTTTATTTAATTTGAGCCAGTTTTTTAATTATTGATTTGATGTGATGTGCAGGGAGTTTATTAATTGGTTCTCAAGATGTATGATATAATGATAAAAAATTTATAATTTATATAATAAATCTCGAGTTTAAATAAAAATATATATTTTTTATAAAAGTTTCAGACCTTTTTTTTAACTTATAAAATATATTTCGCACATAGGTTTTCACATCAAAAAAAGATTTTGATAATTGGAGTGTGATATGATTTTGATTTGGTGAAGATGGAGGATTGGCGAAGTGTCAGATTGAACTTCTATGTGATATCGGTGTATGATTGTGCTGGTAGAATTCTCAGTTGCATACAGCGTTTCCGGTTGGTTGATCGTTAGGACTGCTGGTCCAGATTCTTTGCCCCATCTTGAACTCAGAATTTTTCTAAAAGCTTTTTTCACTTAAAAATATATCAATATAATTTTTAGAGCACAAAAGCCAGCATAGTTATTAACATATACAGCACGGAATATGGGGTGGAAAGGTTAACTAGTAAGAGTGATTAAGGTGAAATTAAGTAAAACTTGAGTAGAAATTAAGAGACTTAACATATCTCACCAAATAAGACTACTAAGATTTGTTTTTTCATGTGGTAATAATATGTAGTGATAATAACGTGTATATGGAGACAAGTAATTAGGATAATGAATTGTTTTTTTAATAACTTATAGTGATCATTAGAGGAAAATTGTTTTTAATTTTATAAACTCTACTTGAAATCAAATTTAATAATTAATCCTCTTTCTTACAGGAAATGATCAATTAATCCTTGTTCCTAAAAAAATCAATCATCAAATCGTAGACATAAGGAAAATAATCTAAATATATATATCATCAGTTTTTTATGCTATATTCAATTTACCATAATCATAAAAATATCTTCAACTTCGATTAAATATAGATGTGGTAAGAGTTTCTAAATATATTGACCCGACAAAAAATCAAAATATTCTTCACTTACTATATAAATATATATAACTAGTTAAGTGCCCCCGTGCGTTGCCGCGGGGTACACAATATTTTTTTAAATGTAAAAAATATTAATTATATGTATTTTTAAATTATATTATAAATTTAGTTAAAATAAATTTATCCAAAAATTCATCCTCACATTATTGTCATTATTATTATTATAAGAGTTAAAATTATTATCAACATTACTGTCAAAATAATAATAAAAATTAAATTGACTTGAAAAATCATTAGAAAAAACAAAATATTTTTATAAGTAAACAATAAAAAATTAATAATTAAAATTATCATTATTATTGTGTAAATGGTAAAATAATAAAAATTATCTAATCCAAAGAGCAAATTAAAATAATAAAAAACAAAAAAGAAATAAAGGAAAAAAGCTAATAATATTTATTATTCATATTATTAAAAAGACAGTAAAAATCAGTAAATTATATTGAGAGAAAGAAATATAAAAAAAATAGGAAGCACGAAAAAGCATTAAAATATTGTTATTATTATAATTCATAATAATAATAATAATAATAATAATATGAAAGAGTAAATAAACAATAAAAGATTAATAAAAAAATCAAAATCAACATTGTTATTACTACGAAAAGAATAAATATTATAAAATTACCTCGATGAAAAAAAACTTAAAAAATATTAACAAAAAAGTAAGCAAGAGAAATAATTAAATTATTATTATTATTAAATAATAATTAATTAAATTACCACTACTATATTATTATCATTATTATTATTATTATTATTATTATTCTAGAATTAAAGAATTCATTGAATAATAATAGGGATCCTTATAGAAATAATAAGAAATCAAGGGATGAAATCAAAAAATTAAAAGTATAAGGGCCAAATATTAATTATGTTAGATTTTTTTATTATAACATAATGTTAGACAAAATAATAAATTTGTATAGAATTTTTCAATTATAAATTTGTATAAAATAATAAATAGTTTTATCCATAAAAAGATGAATATATAAATTGAAAATATATCCTTATGTTATTATCATTATCATTATTATAACAGTTAAAATTATTATCAATATTACTGTCAAAATAATCTCAATAATTAAATTATCCTGGAAAATAATAAAAAAAAGCAAAATATTTAAGTATAAATAAGAAAAAAAAACATAAACACTAAAATTATCATGATCATTGCATAAATAGTCAAATAATAAAAATTATCTAAAAGTAATAAAAAACCAATAACTGAAATTATTATTACTATTGCGTAAATAGTAAAATCATAAAAATCATTTAATCCAAAAAACAAATAAAAATAACAGGAAAAAAAATAAATAAAGGAAAAAAAGAAGCAATATTAATTTCAAAATGACTATCAATTTAAATTTAAATTTCAGGATTTAACCGATTTAAATAAAATCAAAAGAAAAAAAAACTATAAAAAAACTAAAAGTATAGATGTATAAATATGAGTAAAAAAATATACATTGTCTAAGAATTTATAAAAACAAACTAAATGAATTAATATAAAAAAACCATGCAATAATCAAATAAAAAAAATATTTCTATAACAGTTAAAATTATTGTCCACATTACTGTCAGAACAATTTAGATAATTAAATTGTCTTGAAAAATCATTAAAAAAAGAAAAATATTTTTGTATGAAAAATGAAAAAAAAAACTACTAAAATTATTATGATCACTGCATAAATAGTCACTATTAAAAATCATCTAATCCAAAGAAAAAAAAGAAGAATAAAAAAAAAATTTAAACAAAGAGAAAAGAAGAGTAATATTAATAGTAAAATGATTATTATAATAGTTAAAATTATTATTAATATTATTGTCAGAACAATTCAAATAATTAAATTGATTTGGAAAATCATTAAAAAAAATCAAAAAATTTGTATAAAAAACAATTAAAAAATAACAAATGAATTAATATCAAATATTAATAAAAAAATAACAATAAAAAATAAATTAAAATGAAAAATAATATATATAAAATTATTTCTAATTAAAGGATAAAATTAAAACAAAAAAGAATTGGAGGACCAAAAATAAATAATGGTGATTGGTTTCATTTTATAAAAATCAGAAGAAAAGGGACTGAAATCAAACTTTGTATATATTACCAATTTCAATTGGAGGGCTAAATTGAAGAAATCAAAACATCTGTACCGGAAAAATTGAAGGAATAAAAAATCAATCAAAAATCAAAAGTATAAGGACTGAAATAAAACTTTCTTATATAATTAGTTTTAATTGAAGGGCACAATTGAAAATAAAAAAAACTTTAATTTCAATAAAGCAGTAAGAAAAACGAATTCAAAACATCAGGGACCAAAATGAACTTCTCGCCAACATTGAGGACCGGAGCAGAATTTGCGGCGGCAGGAGAGAGAAAAGCGACCGCTAGCCAAAACACGTCCACCGTCGCTCAATCGGACATATATGACCGGAACGCGCTGCGATGGAGAGGAGAGGGCGTCCCAACGCATTTTTTGTTGTGGCGAAAGCGAATTTTTGACGGCAGGAATAGTCCACACGCGCCGCCTAAAAGGCACGTCGCCACCGGACGCTGCTGGCCCGTTAGTACGACGCGCCAGCAGTTAAAACGAAAAAAATAATAAAATAATAGCTAATGACTGGATTGCCCCCGTACCCACCAATATTTACGAAAAAACCTGGATTGAAAAGACGGCGGTAACCCTGGTTACTGTGCTCTATTTTGTCGTTATCGGGGACTTTTTTCGTCGATGCACTGTGCATATAAAGAGGAAAAACCGGTGATGCCCCTGGTTCCTGTGCACTATTTTGTCTTTTTAGAGGGGCATTTTCGTTAAGACACTGTTCAAACCGGGAAAATAAAAAAAAATAAGGCGGACGAACTCGCACGACGCACGGACGATAAATGTCCAGTGAACAGTGAAATGTGAGTGTGTGAATAGTGATGCAATGTACAGTAAAAGTGGGACGGCTTTTATTTTATAGTTAATATCTAAATTCCAATATTTTATAATTGAATTTCTTAAACTATTTCTTTTACCAGGTTCGTAATTGCTGACATCAGCACCCCATGTTTTTTTAATTAACAACATAAAGATAAAATATTAGCATCAAATCCATAGAATAATTTCTCAAAAACCCGCCGCACACCTTCATGTTCGAGTGTTTGCTTATTTAAACCCTCCACTCGCACATCTTCAAGTTCATCAAAAACTCCACATAACGCTCTCTTCCCATATATCTTCGAGAGCAACACTATCCCAGCTCCAACAATGGATCAACTTCCAAAATGTGATGCAAATTATGTTCCTCTCACCCCCATAACTTTCTTGAAGAGAGCTAATGTTGTTTATGCCAACCGTACCTCTGTTATCTTTGAGGGCACCCGCTTCACATGGAGTCAAACATATGAACGTTGCTGCCGCCTGGCCGATTCCCTCCGGTCCCTTAACGTTGGAAAAAACGATGTCGTACGTTTACCAAGCTTTATTCTCTGTTTCTTTTCTCCACCTTTTGTTGTACCAAACGTATCATCAATTTTAAGTATATTTTTTTTCTGCTTAATTATGCAGGTGTCTGTGTTGGCTCCAAACATTCCTGCTGTATATGAGATGCATTTTGCTGTGCCTATGGCCGGAGCAGTTCTTAATGCTATCAACACAAGGCTAGATTCTACGAATGTAGCCACCATTCTTAGCCATTCAGGGGCTAAGGTTTTCTTTGTGGATTATCAATATGTGGAGTTAGCGAGTGAGGCCCTTAGTTTACTGAATGGTGCTGTGCCATCAATTAGTGCTTGTATTGACGACATTGACACACCTACCGGTGTCCGATTCGGCCAGTTGGAGTATGAACAGCTTGTACAGAGGGGCAATCCAGGATACACTGGTGAGCTAGTTCAAGATGAATGGGATCCTATAGCCTTGAACTATACATCAGGAACAACATCTGCTCCGAAAGGAGTAGTGTACAGTCACAGAGGTGCTTATCTTAGCATTCTTAGCCTAATTCTTGGCTGGGAAATGGGAAATGCACCTGTTTATCTATGGTCTCTCCCTATGTTCCACTGCAATGGCTGGACATTCCCTTGGGGTGTGGCGGCACGAGGCGGAACCAACGTTTGCCTACGCAACACCACGGCTAAAGACATGTACCATAACATTGCCGAACATGCGGTGACTCACATGTGCTGTGCGCCAATTGTTTTCAACATTCTGCTTGAGGCCAAGCCTCACGAGCGCCGCGAAATCACTTCCCCGGTTGAGATACTCACAGGAGGTGCACCCCCACCAGCCTCGTTGATCCCAAAGATCGAACGTCTCGGATTCCACGTGACGCATGGCTATGGTCTTACCGAGTCTAACGGGCCAGCACTTGTGTGTGAATGGCAGAAAAAGTGGAACAAGCTTCCACAGCAGGATCAGGCAAAACTAAAGGCAAGGCAAGGGATTAGCGTACTGACTCTTGCTGATGCAGACGTGAAGGACTTGGACACCATGCTTAGCGTGCCGCGTGATGGAAAGACAATGGGGGAGATTGTCCTGAGAGGTAGCGGCATCATGAAAGGTTACTTCAAGGATCCCGAGGCGACTTCCAAGGCCTTCAGGAATGGATGGTTTGCTACTGGAGATATTGCTGTCGTTCATCCTGATGGTTACCTGGAAATCAAGGACAGGTCAAAAGATGTGATAATTTCTGGTGGTGAGAATATCAGCAGTGTGGAATTGGAGTCCGTACTCTACAGACATCCAAGAGTCCTGGAAGCAGCCGTGGTGGCCATGCCACATCCTAAGTGGGGAGAAAGTCCTTGTGCGTTCATCTCAGTGAAAAAGAACTACAACGGAGACACGAACGATATTGTTAAAGAATCTGAGATTATCGCTTACTGCAGGAAAAATCTTCCCCGTTTTATGGTTCCAAAGAGAGTGGAATTCATGGCTGAGTTACCACAAACTTCAACGGGAAAAATTCACAAGTTCCATTTAAGGGCTTTAGCACAGAATTTTGTTGTCAATGAGAATTTGCCAAGCAAGATAATTACTGGACCCATCCAACTTTTAGCTTCCGGTCAGGTGAATACACAAGTACAGGGATAGGCTCAGGGTCATGAACAAGTTCTCGCCCTATCTCGTCTGTGAACTTCGAATTCCATATTTAATTAAACAATGAAATATGATGTGCACAGGGTGATCTAATTTATCGTATATGAATATAAATTCTGATTAACCACCCTTGCTTTGGCTTTCTCTTGATGCACGCTGACAATCATTGGAGACATATCAAACTCAGAATTTTTTTTCCATTAAAAAAGAGAAAGAAACAGAACCTATGTTCTTGTTTGAGCTAGCTAGACAGGGCATGCTCTCTCATTTGCAGCTCCCTGGGATTCATCCAATTTCAATTCTTAGAAAGCTAGTTCATCGAGAGACATTCTGTATTTTTTATTAAATTAAACTATAGTGATTTTAGTCCCTTAAAATAATGGATATCTTGATGAAATTAGCCTTTTCCAAAGGGTTCCATAGTAAAGGTGTCAATTTCACTTGACTCATCAAGTGTTTAATATTATCCATTTAAACTGGATTTTATTTTAATATCAATAATTGGTTGGCTTCGCTTAGAAAAAAGAGCAAATCGAACACTCATATTCAAGTGATAAATGTGTCCCCATCATATGATTTGATTCAACAGCTTCCAGCCATAAAATAAAAAATATATATATATATATAAAATCAAGATTCATGAAGGAGAAGGGATTTTGCATGTGTATGTTGACCCACAACAAACAAAATCCTTGTGCCCTACGGAGCTTTCTGTGGAATATATGGGTGTCCAAAATAATATCTGCTTATACGCAATTTAATTTGAACACAACCTCTAATCCCATCCGGGAATTCTTTTCTTCCTTGAGTCCACTGATTTGGACGAAATGTTTAAACATCTTTATCTTGTTTTTTTTGCGAGAGAAAACATTAATCTTAAGAAAATATGTTTTATGAATCCAGATTAATAAGTAAAATTTTATATGTTATAGGCTCTTGTAAGAGATGTACATTCTCACTTCAACTCAAAACCTGTTATTTAGATTACAAGTTCTTTGCTATCACACCACATCTTATAAAGATTAATAATCTATATCTCCATGCTGTGATAATATTACCGGTTAATAAAAACATATAATATCTCAAAGGAATTTTTAATACGAAAGAAAAACAAAGCAATATTGTCATTGCTACTATGAAACACTACATGCTTAGTTTTGTATGATAATTTAAGAAAATAAATGTAAAGAAACAGAAAAAATAAGAATGAAAAATAGTATAATAATTAAGTGTAAAATAATAAATACTGTAATTATAATGAATAAAAAATAATTTATTTTTTCTAAAAAAACATACAAAGAAATAAAAAGAAAAATGATTAAGAAAAATAATCGCAATATTTGTACAGTAAAAAGAGGAATTATTTTCTAGTAGTGTTTGAACACGTATACCTTCCCGGACAAAAAACACACAAATTCAAAGACAATTAAATTATTAATTTTTTTTTTTTGGTCGGAGATGCCAGCCCAGCCGCAAGTAACCATGCATGCTCATGAAGTTACATTCAATTCTGATGGTCATGTCAAAACCATCATGATATTTGACTTTTGTTATGCGCTGCGTTTTATTTTTTATTTAAAAATATATATTTTTTTAAGAAAATGATATCAAATAATTAAAATTATTAATTTTATATTTTAAAAAATATATATTTAAAAAAAAAAATCTAAGAACACGGTAGCAAAAACTTTCTCAAAGCCTTTTCAAATTAATCCAATTAAAGATTAATTAAACCATGCAAAAATTCCGTGAATTATTATTGGCCATTTTGATTGACACGCACGTATAAATTATATTATAGTGTATTTGGATTCCAACACCTTCTATCGTCACTGTTTTCATAAACACTAAATCAATTCTAAATATCTTTGGAATAATAATTTCAATCTCGCCACATTTTAATATATAAATCCATTTTAAACTCAAATTGAACTAAGGAACTTTAGCTTTTAGTTTCTCAATTTGAAGATTTTTAAATCTAATAATAATTGGATTTAAAAGATATGAACAATGTTATATATATATATATATATATATATATATATATAGAAGACTGTCAATTAAAGGGGTGTTTGTGCTTTTATTCCCAAGCCAAGTGACAAAGCCTTTTTCTATAGTTTTCGAGAGTGTAAAGCAATGGCGCGTTAACTATTAAACTATAAAAATGTTTTTTTTATGAAAAATATCATTTTGAACCCTTGACTTAATTTGTTTTGATTAGATCATCACTTAATTAATAAATTCAATCTCTTTCATTTAATGAAATTGTTTATTCACGCAAAATCATGTGATTTTTCCTTTTTTTATAAGAAAAACCATCAAATTTTATAAAAATTGTTCTTTAAATCATAAAAGGATTATTATATAAGAAAATCATTGGAAAGAATTTTAGTAAAATCAAGGGTATAAAATATAAAAAAGAGAAACCTCAAAGAAACAAGTTTCACTTAACTACTTGCCAATTTTCTTTCCTTGGCTCACATAAAAATTTAAGGATGTTCAAGAATATGATAATAATTATTTTTCAAAGTGATTTTTGCTCTAAAATATATTAAAATAGTATTTTTTTATAAAAAAAATATTTTTAACATTAGCATATCAAAATGATCCAAAAAAATAAAAAAATAGATAATTTAAAAAACAACAACAAAATTTTGATTAAAAACATATTAAATTGTCCAATAAACACATCCTTAATGTATCAATACATTGAACTCCTAATTGCGACAAAAAAAGAAGAAGAAGAAGACAATGTTATAGATCTAAGCAAAATTTAAAAGTATATGGTTTTCTAGGTGCCTTCTGAACTTGACCTAACAAATCTTACATCGTTTGCATACTGAAGAGTATTGTAATACAAGTGAATTAACCAATCAGTGTTTGTCTATTTTCCCGTTGATAAATCTAATCTTAAAGATGTTGTCTCTTAGTTCAACTTGTCCACGTTTCTGAAACAATAAATCGAGTAATGAAAGACTTTCATTGCTTTCACTTGTGCTGTAGTTTTGCAGGGGTGACCACCCTATTTTCAGAAATGAAATTTATCATGAAAGGGGCTCGCAAAATTAAATTAAATTAAATTCTCATTGTGTTATTTATCAACTAAAATAGAGCTCTCAAATCCATCCATGTGATCCTCAATTTCTTGAATTCATATGACAATAACTCAAAACTTTATCAACTTAACCAAGACTTAGTTTGTTTACTGATGCAATTTGCTGTCAATCAATACAGGTTATAGTTTTGAATGAATTGTTCATGTTTCTCTGAGCATTTTTACAACTTTAATGTGAGGAATGTCAGTACTAAGCTATTGCTGCTGTTTCTTTTCTATACGATTTTCACCTTCTTTGAGTTGCCTCTTTAATTGGTCTGTACTAAGGGTTGGCTGCCTATGGCTTTTTGCTGCTTTACAAATATATGAAGAAAAAAAATTCTCGGCTCCTAACCGTTTAGATAATGAATTTTTATTTTTATTATAGTATGATTTCTTAACAAAACCTGTTTCAGGCTTGTTTCAATTTATAGGTTTTTTGTTTGCTTTTTTCCTTTAAGCAATGTTTTCTTAAAGATTCACTGAATTATAGGCTGGTAGAAGAAGCTGATTTCAGATCCACTACAGAACTGTTTGCCAAGAAAGGTGATGAGAAATCACTGGATAGTTTCATACCAAAATCTGAAAATGATTTCTTGGAATATACAGAACTTATTTCTCATAAGCTTCGCTCATTTGAGGTGTGTTGAATTAGCTCTAGTATGTTGATAATAAAAGGTTGGTGTAGTTTTTGACCTGGTCAAAAAATATATATTCTCTAATGCAGGAAAGTTACCGTTATAACGGTTGACTTGAGGCAATAATGAGACCGTCCATGACTGGCATGAAAGCTGCAGATGCAAACGAAGTTTCAGCTTCTGGGAGTGCAATTGCAAATGAAGATAAAAGCTGAGAAAGAAGCCAACGCTGGCATTTTGAAATATTTATTTTTCATACCAAGCATCAGTAAGATTCTCTGACATTTTGAAACTTTATGTTTCTTTTGAGTAATGGATTTTGAAAAGCTAGTTAAATGGAATCATTGGTTCAGAAAAGGGAAAATTTTCAGTACTCTGGCTGTACATGCATGCACCTCTGCTAAGATTTCATTACTCTTTCTGAGGAAACCCATATGACCAGATACTGAATTCTCACTGGTTGTACTGAAGATTTGACCATTTAGAATGCTGATGAATATAATACCTTGCTTTTTATTCATTCCTTGCAGGTGGGAAGAAAAAACAGCTTCATGTTGATAAGCCCGAAGATGATTTGGTGGTTAATCCCTATGATGCTCTTGATGACTATGATTTTATGAAATCTGTTTCGGTAATAGGCATTACATTTTTGGGCTCTGCGTGTTTCATTTACACCATGATTGATGATTGAGTTTGTGTTGTAAACAATGTTGTTAGAAGAAAACTTTGCACTTTTGCCTTTGTTTTCAGCTGTTCAGTTAAAACCCTCGAAGGACAAGGACTGAAAGTAGATAAACAAACAGGATATTTGGATTTCCATAAAAGTGATTGAAATTATTGCTTAGTTGCTACAAAAGCTGTAAGAAAATGCAAGGAAACCAACAACACAAGAACAGAACATCTCTAGCCTAATCAGATTTTTCATGGCTACAGATCTCGACATCAAGATCTAAAATGAGCTGATGAAAGGAAAATAAATTCCAGTTAAAGGGTCTGTTCTGATTTTTTTCCATTTATAAAAAAAATGATATGAAAGCAGATTAATAGATTGGCTGATTCTTTTAGGTCTATATAAAGAGGCTTGACGATCCATCTTCAGGAACATTTGAGGGTGTTCAACAGATACATTCCAGATAAATGGACCCTGTGTTTATGATATCTGTTATCTATACATGCTTAGAACAAGATATGATGGCTGGAAACCTGAGAGTGTGAAGACCTGCGCTCCATATACCAAGACTGTTAAATTCAACTACAACAAATTCCTTCATAAAACAACAGAGTTTGACTTATAGTATTAACACTGCGTGATTTTATAGGTCCTTGGGCTATAAAATCAAGAAAAGAGAAGCACAACCTAACCATCAACATTAATAAAAGTGCATCAATCAAGAAGAAATTCAAACCTTTATAAACCAACAGAGTTCATTTTAGACAGATAAAGCCCTGTCACAAGATGAGATGTGATCCGCAGTACATCGTAAGAAAAATCTTTTTAACCCATCTACTGGAAATCTGGATTTCCATATAGGTGATTGAAAATAAGTTTTACACTGCTCAACACAAAATGCAGAATTATAAGGCAACAAGACAAGGCAACAACATCACTTGCTGCCTCAAATACAAAGGGAAACAAATTGAAAGATATCCACCCTAATGACACAAATCTTTCTAATGTTTATTGGACAGACTCCTAAAAACAATATTTCACATGAGGGGTTGGTTGAGGTTCTCACGGCTTTCGAAGGATGGTGGTTTCTGCAATCATGGAAGTCGCAACATATGGATCCATGTCGAAGCAAAAACAGATATCAGTTGTTTCGTGTCATCCGGCGAGTCTCTGCTCTTTCCCTTGTCCACGGGCTGAAATGTGTTCTTTATGCCTCAAACCAACCTTTTCAATTGCTTTCTCGATGACTTCATA
Source organism: Salix dunnii (assembly GCA_015731905.1). Taxonomy (NCBI): domain Eukaryota; kingdom Viridiplantae; phylum Streptophyta; class Magnoliopsida; order Malpighiales; family Salicaceae; genus Salix; species Salix dunnii. The sequence goes on along the minus strand of CM027675.1, from coordinate 14,747,220 downwards.
GCCTACTTCATTTCTCATAGACTTGATATCGGAAATGTGAAGAATTTCTCAACAAGAGGGAGGAATAAGGAAGCAAATAAGTAAAGTTTCAATCAATGATGAAAATTGTACCTATCATTTGTGTGCGCCCCCACTCTCCTTGACAAAACAGAAATCCAATTTCATGGGAGTTCAAACAATAAAAGTACTGAAAACACACACACTTGCAGCATCCAACAAGGTACACTGAAGTAAAAATTGACCTGAGTTCGCTTAGGATCAAATATGAAATGACGACTCCAGCAACCTCAGTAATCCCCTGTTAACATAAATATAGACATTTGAGAAAATAGAAATTGGAATAGCTGGTCTCGGTATACATTAAAACTACCTCCAATATATACTGAGCGGCCCTACTTGAAGGATAGGGATATTGATTGAAGGTCCAACTTGAAATTCCCACTACATGAAAATGAAAACGGTTTAATTTTGCAAAACAGTAAAGATCAGAATAGTAGAATGGAAATGTTAGTTCTTTTATTTAGCCTCGCCTGGCATCATTTCTCCAATGATTCAACTAGTGTTGATGCCTGCATACAGGCATGGCTTATAATGTAGCGGCCAAAGGCTATGTAAACACCAACACCATAGTAGTATGGTCACTAGGAGCCAGGATAACCACCAATAGACCAAACAAGAGGACAATTAACATCTGTTTTGTAATAAGGTGTATTCTTGCTCAAAGCCATACCTATTTTTTTATTAGATTACTGGTAAATCATAATTGCAAAATCACTTTGGTGCTGTAGCTTATGGAAGAAGAAAAAAAACACAGAGAGAATGAAGAGAAGAAGCAGAGGCAACAACTCAGGACGGCAGAATAGATTGGCAGCATTACATTTCTTGTTTGGCAGAATAGAATAGGCTCACAAAAGCTTCACATATAACCAATCCAATCAACATCAATTTCAGAGAGAATGACTTCAAGCTATGGGAGCTATATCAAGTGGAAAGATACAAGGGAACAAAATTACACTCACAAGGATGTTAATGGCCCTCCTACATGGATTTCGGAAAATAGCTTATAGACTGTTTCATCACATAAAAGATGCGTGAATTAAATAATACTTGAAAAATAACAAAAAGAAATAACATTACAAGATGAAAGTACGTGGGGGAAGAAAATTACAATGAAATATTTCTTCCCATACATGCGATGCCAGAGAGTCCACTTGGTTGTAATCAGTCACGGTAAGAAGAATCACCGTGTAATTGACAACCCTCATCACAATCCCCACTGTCCCATCATTCCAATCATCATGCGTTCAATCATCCTTCATCAACATATCCTTTGATTACTTCATCGTTTAACATAATGTTAGGGATGTGAGATATCTTGGGCCAGTCCTCTCCTTCCTCTTTCTTGCACCTCTTCGTCAAATATGGACAATAGTTGATTATCAACTGGCTGAGGTTACTGAGTCTCCGTAACTCATCTGGCAATGACACCAAATTAGAGCAATGCCAAATCTCCAAGCGTGAAAGGGACGTGAGATAACCAATCTGATTTGGCAAAAAAGCTAGTCCATCGCAAGAATTTATACTTAGAGATCGGAGAGAAGCGAGATGTATACTCTCTGGCAATGAGTTCAGCGCTGGACAATCAATGAGGCTCAAATCTTCAAGTGCCGTCAGATGTCGCACTCCCTCAGTTAAAGATGCAAGATTATCACAATAGTTAATCTCCAAGCGTGAAAGACACTGTAACCCATCTGGCAATGACACCAAATTAGGGCAATAATAAATATTCAAGCATGAAAGACTCTGTAACCCATCTGGCAATGACACCAAATTAGGGCAATAATCAATATTCAAGCATGAAAGACTTTGTAACCCATCTGGCAATGACACCAAATTAGGGCAACCTTGAATCTTCAAGCGTGAGAGGGACGTGAGAGAACCAATCTGATTTGGCAAAGAAGCTAGTCCATCGCAATCATGTATCCGTAGAGATTGGAGAGAAGTGAGATGTTGGATACTCTCTGGTAATGAATTCAGCTCTGGACATTTATAGAGGGACAACTCTTCAAGTGCCGTCAGATGTCGCACTCCCTCAGTTAAAGATGCAAGATTATCACAATCATGAATCGATAAGTGACGAAGAGAAGTTAAGCTACAGATCCCATTCATTGACTGAGAATTTAATCTTCTACAACCTACGCCTAAACGCTCCAAAGAAGTGAGGTTCCGAAGACCTTCCTCTGGCAAGCTTTCGAGTTCATCACAACCACCTATCGACAAGCTTTTAAGAGCAGAAAGGTTATCAAATACCTTATTTGACAAAGACTGCAGATCTCTCAGCCCATTAATTTCTAAGCTTTCAAGGAGCGTATGATTTTGCAAAAACCCTTCGGGAAGCTCCCTCGCATTGGCAACATATTTAATTGAAAGGGAGGTGAGAGAAGTGAGATTACTAACTGACGTCAGCAAAGAATCATTCACCCATTCGATTTGTAATTTTTTGACAGAGGGCATAAGTGGTATTTCGTTCAACACACGGCACTGAGTTATACACAATTCTTGAAGGCGAGGAAAACGACATGCATCCCAATGCTCTAATCTCATCATTGAATAAAAATCCAGCTTCTCCAGGGATGGGAATGAATTTTGCCCATCTCCACACACGTGGCTGTCAATACACTTCACACCATCCATTCCACCTAAAAAAAGACTCTTGAGGAACGGCAGCTTCCCAAACGGTGGAAGTTGTTCACAGTTATGACATTCTCTTATCTCCATCTCCACTAGATGTTGTAGCGTCGAGTTCAAGTTCATCATCCAACTTGGAAATTTTGAACCACAATATCTAATTAACGTCAACTTCTTCAGATTTGAAGGAGGTTGAAGCCCACCAAGTACCTCCTCCGCCTCATTATTTGGTATGGAAGTAATAGGGGATGGTCTACAATAAAGCAATGATTGTCCATTCCCATGCCAAGATAAAGTCAATGATAGAAGAGCTCTCTTCGACCTCAAATTGGCTTTTCTGGCATCTATTAAGTTCTTAACATTTTCAAGACAAGTGATGCTCAATTCACCAGCGAGATTATTCAGCTTTTCCAGCTCCCCTATACAACGACCCTCCTCCTTACCCACAATGAACCGGCTAAGTTTTCGCAGGCACATCAATTGCCCCATTCCAAAAGGCATAAATCGAAGTTCATAACAACCCCTGATGTCAAGATAAACGAGATTTTTCATCTGCTTCATACCTTCTGGTAATTGGATGAGACTGCCGCAATTTCTCAGATCCAGTGTCTGGAGGTTTTGGAGAGAGGTTATACCTTCAGGCAATTTTTGGATATAGGAATATGAAACATCTAGATACCTTAGAAGTTTCAAATCACAAATTGATTTTGGCAATGTTTTAGTTGTGTGATCTAACCTAGCATCCATAGACAAGGCTCTTAGATGCTTTTGTTGAGTGAAACAGAGAAGAAGAGCATCATCACTTACAGGGCTTCGGAAAAAATCAGTAGAAAGCAAAATTGATCGCAGCGACTGAGATTTGATAACCTTTTCTTCTAGAGCATAGGAAGATTCCCCGTAAGCACCCACATAACGAACTCTTTCAGGAATTTCGAACTTTGTATTGCCCTCAATCAGTAAACATTCTGTACTCATAATGGACTGTGCAAGATCATGCAAAAGATCATGCATTTTACATGTTACGTTGCCAAACCCATCATCCTGGACCTCTTGCAGAAATGACCTCCCCACCAGTTCATTGAATATCTCAATACCCATGACGTGCAAATCCATTTGTCTTTCACAACGAATGAAGCCATTTGCCATCCACAAAGCAACCAGCTCCTCCCTTCTCATCACGTGATCTTTTGGAAATATAGAGCAAAATGCAAAGCATTGCCTCAAATGTGGTGATAGATGAGTGTAACTCAGCCTCAATGCAGGTAAAATCTCGTTTGCTTCTCCTCTTAGATCCCAAATCTGACTTTCCTTGACATCTATCCACTGATCTTCATCAACTTTTTCCCGCATTAGGTTCCCGAGTGCCTTTAAAGCTAAAGGAACACCACCACACTTCTTCACTATTGATACTCCAATGGCTTCCAACTGTACGCACTCCTCTTTCCTTCTCATCCCCAATGCAAGTCGTTGAAACAGATCCCAAGAATCTTTTTCAGACAATCTCCCCATGTGATGGACAAAAGTTGTTGCCATTTTATGGGCAACCATCTTAATACGTGTAGTTACTATTACAACACTACCTGTAGCTCCACGCCTTAATACCTCCTTCAATTTACTCCACCTATCACCATGATAATCCCACACATCATCCAGTACAAGCAAAAACTTTTTTCCATTTAACTTTTTTTGGAGGCGTTGCTGCAAGGGATCCAATTCTTGAAGATCACGAGAGTCAACAGCAGTGGACTCCATGATGGCTCTTGTTAATCTTTTTAAGTCGAAATTAGTAGATACACACACCCAGATCCTCAAATCGAACTGTTGTTTAACTCTTTCATCATTGTAGACCAATTGAGCAAGTGTTGTTTTCCCGAGTCCCCCTATTCCGCATATAGCATAAATAGGGATGTTGTCGGCATCAGAGAACAGGATGTTGACTAGTTTTTCCTTTTCCTTTCCTCTTCCGAGAATTTCTGATTCATTCACGAATGAACTGGTCTGCCGCGAATTATCGTAGGTATGATCAGCTGCTCTGTCCCCAACTCCTAATGCTAAACCGAACTTGTTTTTCTCATCGGCTATGGCATCCAGTTTTTCTCTCATGTCTTTCAATCTAAGCGCCATTCCTGGAAGAAAGGATCTTAGCCGATTTTCAAGATCGCTTCGCTGTTGTTGCCACTGAGCTTCAATGGCAAACTCATCTAGCAAATCATCAACTTCATAAGCTGCACGCCTGAGGTGTTCGAGCCACACCTTGATAGCCTCGTCCTTCCACTGCTTCACCTCTGCATCCTGGAGCACACCTTGAATGGTGCTGAACGTGCGCTTGAGATGTTCAAGGTCAGTCTCTAGGCTCTCGGCAAGCCCAAGCTCCTGAAGAATTGAGGAATTGAAATTCCCCATGATTGTACTCGCGAGAGCAGAAACAATTGCATCAGCCATAGCTTGTTTAGTATGGATGTTGTTGAGAAATAGAAAAGGGTGAAAGGAAAACTAAAAGCAGGGGATGTGAGGAAGAAATGGGAAGTAAATATTGAGAAAACAGAGAGCAGTATGAGATGAGAAATGGAGGTTGCAGTGTGAGCTAGTTCTCGATCAAGATTTACTACTGTGGAGTTGAATCATGGAAGGAGAGTTGGGTCCATGTTGGTAAAAGAGAGATTTGTCGGTTAGAAAAGGAGGGATGGATTGCCCTGACTAGAATACATGGAAGGAAATTTCTTTGTCTGGTCAAAAGTGATCGTCGGTGGCCTCATTGGCTTAAATTAAAACAGTACTGGCCCACTGCATTTCTCCACACGGTGCGCAGGGTTGACTAGCAAGTAAACGTGCATTTCTCTCTCATTGATTATGAGGACGGACTTTTAAGTCATTTTTTAATACTTGTTTAGAGCGTAGCAGATTTTGTTTTGCAAGTATTTTTATTTAAATAACTTATAATAATATATATTTTTTATTTTTAAAAAATTATTTTTTATACTAGTATATCAAATTATTATTTTTTAAAATATAATTATATAAAAAATTAAAATTAAAATTAAATTAACAAAAATACTAATTACTGAAACCTCATCCAAGCTGTAGAGGTTCATAAAATGCTATTTTTCTTCTCTTTTTTTCTTTTTCTTTTTTAAAAGAATTATGACTTTCACACTCTCAAACACTCCCAAAACACCCGCTCCCAAACACCCGTTAAATCACCCCCTTGTTTTGCTGTTTTGTAATGACTTCATTTTTGTAGTGACTTTGATAAAAGTTTTATTTAATGTTCAGAGAATATTCAAGTTGTAATTAATATATTTTTCACACTCTCAATCAAGATTGTCAATACCGTTCCGGTCGCCGTTCTAGTTTTTTTATTGATACGGAATGTTCTGGTTTCGGAACGTTTCGGCGTGCCATTTCGAGATTGTACTGTTCATATATATATATATATATATATATATATATATATATATATATATATATATATATATTAATTTAACAAGTATAATTAAAATTCAAGATAAACTAACTTTAAATTATACAATACAAACACAAAATCAAACAAACTTTAGAAACACCACAATAGATTAATCAAAAAAAATTTAATCATCATCTCTAAATAAAAAAAAAAAAAGGATTTTGAGGCCGGAACGGTACACCCGGAACAATACCGAGATATTCCAGCTGGAATTTGACTGGAATTTCCGGAACAGACCAGAATTCAAATCTAAACAAAAACAATATCATTTTATCTAAATTTTCTTAATGAAATGAAATATCCGACCATTCCAACTGGAATAGAACAGAATTAATAACGTTGCTCTCGATCACTCTTTAAAACACCAGCTCCCACACACACACCTCCACTGTTTATCGTGCAATACTACAATGTAAAGTAAATATTGAGAAGACAGAGAGCAGTAGGAGATGAGAAATGGCAAAGGTGAAAAGTGTATTGGCCGACAGAGAGCATGGGCTCCACACGGTGTGCAGGCTTGACCATCTATATTAAACCAGTAATTCTCTCTCATCAATTAAATTTTTCATTCGCGTGCCATTTTGAATTTCTTAAAGCCAGCAGTACGTGTTTTGTTGAATTGAAATTCGTTCAGCGTGAAATGTTGAATTTTAAGATAATAATTATAGGTGTAGTGTGAAGTAGCATAATAAACATCCAATCCATAATGATAGTGATAATGGGTCTGTGTAAACAGTGGTGAACAGTATAATACCAAGCTCTTTTAGCTCTTTTACTAATTACTAATGAAGACGGACTTTCAATCATTTTTTGGAGTAGATTGTGGTTTTATAATAAAGAATATGTTCTTCGGAATAGAAAAGGTGAAAGGAAAATTAAAAGCAGGGGATGTGAGCAAGAAATGAAATGTAAATATTGAGAAGACAGAGAGCAGTATTGGCCGACCGCTTGGGTACCACACGGTGCGCACGCTTGACTAGCTCTGCGTCTATTTTAAGCTCATCTCTCTGGCAAGTAAACGTGTATTTCTCTCTCATCAATCATGAAAACGGACTTTTTAAGTCCTTTTTTAATAATTATTTAGAGCGTAGCAGATTTTGTTTTTACAGTATTTTTATTTAAAAATAAGTTAAATAATTTATATATTTTTAAATTAGTATATCAAATTAATATATATATATATAACAAAATCAAAATTAAATACCTTTTTCACACTTCTAAAAAAGCTTTGTTTTTCTGTTTTTCAGGAGGAAAAAAACAGCCGAGCCCAGGGAAGATGATGGTATTATTGATCTGGGTTCATAACCTTGCAACCTGCAGCTCATCATCCATCTTCTTTCATGAAGTTAGTGTTATAATCAAATTTTTTAAGAAAATATTAGCTTATTAAAACGGTAAAAAAAACATAATAAAGAATTAATTTGAAGCAAAATCGTTGTTCTTTGAAATTTGACAAAGTGATGGTTTTCAACCGCTGCGTCAAACAATGCCTTTAAATTGCCCAATTATTTTTATTTTATTTTGGGACCTGCTTGAAATAACATGTAGTTTTGATACTGATTTGTATGAGAAAAACAAGATTGATCCGGGACGCTTGAAATAAATATTTTGGGACGTATTATGTTTTTTTCTTCACAACAAAAGAATTCTTCTTCAATTCCATTTGTGAGCATTTTTTTTTCATTGGATTTTAAAGTCAAGTTTGGTGCCAATTCTTTTAATTGTGTTTTTTAATCATTTTCTTATTATTTCTTTCAATTTCATCCTTAAACATTTAATTTTATTTAAAATTTTCCTAAATATCTAGTTTTAGTTGGTTTTTATGTTGAATTTATTTCTAATTCTTTTAATTATTATTCGTTTTGTTTTGAATTGTTTTTTTATTGTTTATTTTTCAATTTCATCTCTTAATATTTATTTGGTTAAGAATTCTGCTCTCTTTTTTTTTCAGGTTTAGTTTTGATGGGGTCACCCTAATTTAATAGCTAAGGTCATAGATAAAAAATATTAACTCGGTTCAATTTTGGATTTTTTTCTAAAGTATTTTTTCCAAATATTTTCATATCGGTATTGTTTTTGCTTTGCCATTTTTGGGGCCATCCCAATTTCACATTTTTCAGTCGTGTGTTTGATTTGTCCATTTGGATTGGCTGTCGGGTTAACTAGAGAACGTTTTTTATGTTTCTATACCGAAGACAAATGTTAATGTCGAGACGATGTTCTTTTCACGGTGTTTATAGGTTCTGTCGATTTTTTTAAAATATAAAAATTGCACTGTAGAAAAAAAATGTAATTTTCGTGTATGTAGTTTAATTCCAATATTTTTCAAGCATATATTAAAAAAAAACAAATATAACATCTTTGAAGTAAAAATTAGATGTCATAATTGGTTTATAATTATCTATTGGAATATGACCCAAATTTTAAAAATAAATTAATAATTATTTTATTTTAATTATTCAGATATAAAATTATATTATAAAATATACCTACAAAACAAAATACTGAGAGCAGTGTTGGCCGTCCGCTTGGGTTCCACACGGTGCGCAAGCTTGAGTAGCTCTGCGTCTATTTTAAGCTCAGCTCTATTTTAGGAGTAAAAAATGGTAAATTTCTTAATCTTTGGAATAGAAGCAAGAAATGAAAAGTAAATATTGAGAAGACAGAGCAGTATGAGATGAGAAATGGAAAAGGTGAAATGTGTATTGGCCTACCACTACATCATATCGTCTCATTACACGACCCGGACCCCACTCCCCGTCTTTTTTTTCTCCGGCTAGAATTTCAAAGCAATGTTTTGCCGGTGTCGTTATCATTAAACTGTTTTAAGTTTTTGTTTGGTTGCTCAGAAAGTTGAGAGAAAAGTTTTCACAACGCTTGGTTTATCCTACAACTCCTCCTTATTTTATTTAACTATGGATCAGTCCCTTTATCTTAACAAGTCGAATTACTTTGTCCCTGTAGTGTTTGAAATAATTAGACACTCATCTTTTTCTTATCAAGTAAAAATACAGGGATTGAACATTTTGTTTGAAACTACAAGGACTAAATTATGAATAATTAATTCTTCAAATATTGGATATTAATGGTTCCACATGACTACCTCTGCGTCTAACTTCTTGAAGTGAAGAACATCAAAATAAGAAAACAAAAAAAATATATATAAATACCAATTTTTTAATAAAAATAAATATCAAAGGGTGAAGTCAAAAAAATTCAACCTTAAATAAAAGATTAAAAAAAAAATTCGAGCTAACTTGAGAATACTAGTTAAATATATGACTTAAATCATAAGACAAATATAACCTCATAACAAAAGAGAAAAAAATAACGAAGTTCAACATTTGAAATTACTATATAGGGACTAGGATAATATGCTCATAACTTGACATTAAGAGATTGTTTTAATTACAAAAAAGACTATAATCAACATGGGATAATCTTTGAAATTCATGACTCAGGTCATAATATTGAGATTAACCTCATAGAAAGCAAATTTAAAAATATTATAAGACAAAATTCTTAATCAATAAAATACAGAGATGAAATTGAAAAATATTAAAAAGAATAAAAAAATAAATAGCAACCAAAAGAATGACAATTGGATTTTACATAAAAATAAAATGAAAATAAATATAAAGGGATGAAACTAAAAAAAATAAAAATAAAGAAATAAATTACAATTAAGAGAATGGCGATAAAAATTGATTTAAAACTTGAATGAAATCCTGTTCTAAGGGAAAAAATTGAAAATAAATAAATCAAGAAAGGATTAAAAACAAACTAAATAGCAATATCATGAATGAAGATCAGACATCATTCAAAAAAAAAACAAATGACATATCACCTCTCAGTTTTTGCAGGCAAGCGTGATTCATGAGAGGAGAGAGAGAAAAAGTCCATCATAGCCCAATTATCGTGAATCTTCCAACACGTGTTGGGCCATATGAAAAATTAGTGTTTTCAATGATGCTGTTTGGTTGTACAGTGATTTCTTATATGACACTTGAATACCGCGGACACTTTCCAGTTGCTGGCGCATGCAGTGTACGCATAAACTTATTTGTCATGTGTATGTAGCTTAGCCCCCATGTATTTTTAGTTCAATTATGGTCCTTTAAACTTAATTATTATAATTTAATCAAATTTTATTTCATTTGGAAAAATAAATCATCAACCAAGCACCAAATATTTCCCTCAAAATTGAAATAACTCAATAGCTAAGCAACTAAAATAAACTACCCAGTAAAATCCTAAATAAAATCATTGTAAAAGGATTAAACTATGAAAAACAACATGAGTGATTAAAAAAAATTTATATTAATCGCCTTGATGTTATCAAACAAAACTAAATATTTATTTAAGCATCAAATCCATGAAGTTCCAATTCTTTTTAATTAATTGATTAAATCAAATTTTATTTTATCGAATGAAACATGAAATAAAGAGTTTTTCTAACGTTGCAAGACGCTATGTTATTATAAAAACAAATCACCGTGGATTCATCCACATTGAAACCTCACATGGCAGTCTAAAAATAACCTAAATGATTAGTAAAAATATAGCTTGAATAAAAAAATATATCAAGATAATATTATTTTTTAAATATTAATATGATAATATATTAATTGTATTTTTTTATTATTATTATTGTGTAAATATTTTTTTTATATTTTTCTATACACAATCTTACAAATTCCACCGGTCCTCGCACCAATATATAATCAATCGAAAAGTAACAGGTTCTGGAGTTAAACGAAGTCACGTGTTTTTATCTTTCATTAGGGTTGATCTTCATTTATATATTTTTTTTAAATAAGATTTTTATATTTTTTTAAAAAATGGATTGGCCCTGACCCAACTAAATGCACCGGCTTAACCACATTGGACCAAAAGGCCCAACTCTGCTGGACTTTGGCTCGGCCGAGAGCAGGTTCAGCCCAAGAGTAAAAAAAAAAAAAGATGTTGTACTGTTGACATAAAACATGAACAGTAGAAGGGTGGTCAGCCGATGATGAGAGGCTCACCTACCGATGCGTCGGGTAGAGGAGGTCGAGGTGGTTGTTTCTATGGTGGTGGTATCGAAAATGGTGGTCTGTAGCAACTGGGGGCAGCATTGGAAGGTTGCTATTGTTGTTTGACGCTAGAGCTGTGGGAGAAGAATGGACGGTGCAAGTGCTAGTGGTGAAGAGGAGAGGTTGCCGATGCCGAAGAAGCAGCTGCTGGTGCTCGCCGATTACTGCCAAGGAGAGAAAGGGCTGCATCCATGGTTGTTTTTTAAAGAGAAAGTTGTAACCGAGAGAGAGAGGGAGCTGTTGGTGGTCTTGCCGGTGCCATGGGTAGCTGTCAGTCGGTGGTTATGTTATATTTTTTTTACATTGTGTCATCGTCTTCTTCCTCTCTATTATTATTTTTTTTGCAAAATCATTCTTCGTGTGTGTTAAACATTGTGTTTGTCTGTGTTTTGCATGTATCTATGTTCGAGTGAAAAGCATCTAAACAATGCGTTTCGTAAACTACGGTTCAACCGCAGTTTTAGGTGGGAACCACAGTATAAAACTGTAGTTCGAAAGTTTACCAAATGGTTTGGCTTTGCAGCGAGCCTCAACTGTATAAGTCATCGCAAAACCAAATACGCACTAAGAATCAATTATTAGAGACTGTGGCGTCATGCTCAAAATCAATGATTGCAATATTTATTCCAATGGTTGATAAGATGCCATTTTCACACTCTCAATCACTCTTTAAAACACCAGCTCCCAAACACCCCTCCACTGTTAATCCTGCAATAATACAATGTAAAGTAAATATTGAGAAGACAGAGAGCAGTATGAGATGAGAAATGGAAAGTAAATATTGAGAAGACCGCATGGGATCCACACGGTGCGCAGGCTTGACTAGCTTTATTTTAAGCTCATTCTCAGACATTTTGAGAACTTTATGTTTTCTTTTGAGTCATGGATTTTGAAAAGCTAGTTAAATGGAATCATTGGTTCAGAACAGGGAAACTTCTCAGTAATTGCCTGGCGAACTATTACTGTTTCTAATACAGAATCATTTTTTCCTGTCGTAGTTTATTTCTTAAGAACCATGCCCCACTATATATATAGTTATGCAACTCAACAGTAATTAGATAGAAGATTCGGTAATTCAAATTTTATCTGCAATTCTAATAATGCTTGCTATCTCCAGCAGCTGCCCAGATGAAGTTCAGAGATGTATGATTTGCCGAACACATACATATAACAATGTAAGGAATACTTCTATAAGATTATCTTATGACTAAACACATTCATCTCCAATTATAATTGACTAGAGTAAACGAGTACTTCTCTCTCTTCAATCATGGCAACGGACTTTTAAGTTATTTTCTGCAGTAGATTGTGCTTTTATAATAAAGAATATTTTTTGGAATAGAAAAGGTGAAAGGAAAACTAAAAGCTGGAAATGAAATCAAAAGATTATCTTATGACTAAACACCCTCGAAAAGTAAATATTGCTTCTTTTTTTTTTTTTTAAGGTTTGGCTTTGATGTGGTCATCCTAATCTAATACTAAGGTCATAGATAAGAAAGATTAACTCGAGTAAATTTTGGTTTTTATCTAAAGTATTTTTTTCAAAAATTTTCTTGTTGGTATTGTTTTTGCTTTGCTATTTTTGGGGCCATCCTAAATTTGATATCTTAGGTCATGTGTTTGATTTGTTCACTTGGTTTGGTTATCGGGTTCACTAGAATTTTTTTTATGTTTCGATTATATCAAAAATGTCAATTTCTTATATTTTTCTGGTGTGGTCTGTCTTTTATGATATATTTTTTGAATGTGAGTTTATTCAATCGTTTTTATTTTTATTTGTATTTATCGTTTAAACAATTACTTTTTAGGGTGGATTTTATTTAAATAAAATAAGTTTGGCAAACATAATCAGGAAAATATCTTATCTTTACCATTTCTTTCTTAGTTATTGTTAACAATATTTTTTATTTAAATAAATGGTTATTGATTTATGTAAATAATTATTGATTTATTTAGTTAGATGATTTCGTAGACTTTTCAATTGACATTAACTTTTTAAGGTAAAAGGATACACTTTTAACTTTCAAAATTTTTTAAGATTTAAAAGTTTTTTAGAATAATGAGATTAAATTAATTAGATAATTTAAAAAAAAATGGTTTTTTATATATATTTTAAGGCATTCATACTAAACAAATATAAAAAATATTTAATTAGCATCATATATTTTTAAGAAAAAAACCTTTAAAATAATCATTATCATTATTTTAAACATCTTATCTATAATAAATGAATATATAAAAAAACTAAATAATCAAAAGTTTTGAAAGTTGATTATTTCGCATAGATGTATAGCATCATATAAAAATCTAATACCATTAATATTTTTTTACATGTTAAAAAATTTGGTTTTGATTGTCACGAAGCACAAAGCAAGTGACCTATATATTTTTTTATTATAAATAATCTGACCTAATTTTTCTATCTAATTTATCTATATATGTGTTCGTATATTTTTTATTTACATAATATTAAATCTAAAATATTATAAATTAAAAAAACCGTAAAAATCAATTTTCTGAAGGAGACTGTGCTTTTATAATAAAGGTGAAAAGAAATGAAAGGTAAATATTGAGAAGACAGAGATCAGTATAGGCTTACCGCTTGTGCTCCCACACGGTGCGCAGGCTCGACTAGCTTTGCTTTTGAAAACGTAGAAGCGAGGGAAGGGGGCAAGCTGTAACCGGAAATGTGTAGGTGTGTCAAGATAGCAATATGAGTACTCTACTTTTATCGAAGTCCCTGTGATGGTTGTTAAAATGATTTTATTTATTTATTTTTACTGAAAAATAAGTAGAGGGTTTATGTCTACATGATTTAACTACAAAATAAAATGCACTTAACTGAAGTAATTGTTATTTAAAGTCACGTAAGGAAGAAAAACCAGTGTCGAAGGTTGGCTGCATGAGAATTATTTACTGAAATGCCATGAAGCACAACCTCGTATGCTGCAACCAGATTATATTTATCAGATATTATTTGAAATATATTGAACCTTCTAATCGTGTCTTCATTTCTTTATTTTTTTTTCATTCTCCAATTACACGCATCGACCTCTTGTTAATGAATATATATACACCATTAATATTATTAAAATTCTTTATTAAGCAACGTGTTATTATTCAAATAATGATATCTAAACTTGTGATTATTTAATTATCAAGAAATATTATATTCAAAAATTATTTTTCAAAAACTTAAGCTATTACCTTCATAATAATGGCTTCTAATATATGTAATTAAGATATCCAGTTAATTTACATGTATAATAATTAATTTTTAGATCCGTTAAACATCCTTCAAGTTCGTTCCATAAACAAATAAATAACCGCAAGAATAATAAGAATGCACAGAGGGGTTGAACACTGGTACAGAGGAAGGAATTGCCTAAGACCACACGGTGCGCACGCTTGACTAGCTCTGCGTCTATCTTAAGCTCATCTCTCTGGTAAGTAAACGTGTATTTCTCTCTCATCAATCATGAAAACGGACTTTTAAGTCTTTTTTTAATAATTGTTTAGAGCGTAGCAGATTTTGTTTTTACAGTATTTTTATTTAAAAATAAATTAAATAATATATATTTTTAAAAATAAATTGTCTAGTTCTGCTATCCGTAATCCCCCCTCTACTGTTAATCCTGCAATAATACAATGCAAAGTAAATATTCAGAAGACACAGAGCAGTATGAGATGAGAAATGGAAAGTGTATTGGCCGACCGCATGGGCTCCCACAGGGTGCGCAGGCTTGACTAGCTCTGCGTCTATTGTAAGCTCAACTCTATTTTGGGAGCAAGAAATGGTAAGAATTTCTCAATCTTCAGAATAAAGAATATTAATCTAACTTGGACTTGAAGTGAAAAACATCAAAATAAGAAGAAGAAGAAAAGCATAATATGGGTTTTGATCTTATTCCAGTAAGGCCACCAAACCTTGCAAACTAGAGCCAAGTAAAATCCCAAATAAAATCATTGTAAAAGTATCAAACTATAGAAAAACAAGGTGAATGATTGAAACAAATATATATTAATAATGTAAATCAGTCCTTGATGTTATCCAATTAGACGAATTATGGTTAGTCTCTTAAAATTGAAACGATTCAGAGTTGAAGAATTTCTTTCTATTCATATCAAACCCTGTTTGGAACATCATAAAGACTAGAACTATATGTGACTGATAAGTTTTTGTCTTCTTGAGATAGCATTATTGAGTAAACGAGTAATTCTCTCTCATCAATTATGGAAACGGACTTCTAAGTCATTTTCTGCAGTAGATTGTGCTTCTATAATAAAAAAGATTCTTTGGAATAGAAAATGTGAAAGGAAAACTAAAAGCAAGAAATGAAAAGTAAATATTGAGAAGACGGAGCAGTATGCGATGAGAAATGGAAAAGGTGAAAGAAAGTGTATTGGCCTACCACTACATCATATCGTCTCATTACACGACCCGGACCCCACTCCCCGTCCTTTTTTTCTCCGGCTAGAATTTCAAAGCAATGTTTTACAGGTGTCGTCATCATTTAACTGTTTTAAGCTTTTGTTTGGTTGCTCAGAAAGTTGAGAGAAGTTTTCACAATGCTTGGTTTATCCGACAACTCCCCCTTATTTTATTTAACTATGGATCAGTCCCTTTATCTTAACAAGTCGAGTTACTTTGTCCCTGTAGTGTTTGAAATAATTAGACACTCATCTTTTTCTTTTTCCAGTGTTAATCATCCTATTTTTTGAGAAATAAAAAACGAAATAAATTGAACAAGAAAGAGAGATCTTCACTAAACGACTGGTTTATTATCAAGTTTAAAAATACAGGGATTAAACATTTTGTTTGAAACTACAAGGACTAAATTATGAATAATTAATTCTTCAAATATTGGATATTAATGGTTCCACATGACTACCTCTGCGTCTAACTTCTTGAAGTGAAGAACATCAAAATAAGAAGAAAAAAAAAATAATAATATGAGTTTTGATCTTATTCAAACCAAACCTTGCAAACTATATCATGCTAATAGGATAATCTAATATAAGACAAACAAAAAAATAATTATAATGACTAATTTTTTAATAAAAAAATATCAAAGGGTGAAGTAAAAAAAAATCAACCTTAAATAAAAAAACTAAAAAAACAAATTTCGAGCTAACTTGAGAATATCGGTCAAACATACTATTTAAATCATAAGATAAATATAACTTCATAAAAGAAAAATCATGAAGTTCAAGAATTGAAATTCAAATATACAGGCTAGGATAATATGCTTGGTCACTTGACATTAAAAGATTGTTTTAATTACAAAAAAGATTATAATCAATATGGGTTAATATTTGAATTTCATGATTCGGGTTATAAGATCGAAACTAGCCCCATAGAAAACAAACTTAAAAATATCATAAAGCAAACATCTTAATAAAATATAGAGAGATGAAATTGAAAAATATTAAAAAAGAATAAAAAAATAAATAGCAGTCAAAAGAATGACAATTGGATTTTTTTAATGACAATTATTTAGCTTAGCCCCCATGTTTTTTTAGATCAATTGTGGTCTTTTAAAACTTAATTATTTTAATTTAACTAGATTTTATTTCATTTTGAAAAATAAATCAACAACCAAGCACCAGATACTGAATTCTCACTGGCTGTACTGAAGATTTGGCCATTGATGTTGCTGATGAAAGCTCAATCTTGCAAGGGTGTATCAAGGGAAATTGCAGAGACTCCACTCAAATCAAAACAGAGCATTTGTAACCGAAAATCATGGCAAAGATTCTACCATTAACGTTATGTTTGGAACTGATTCTAAACGTGTATTTCTCTCTCATCAATAATATGAAGACGGACTTTGTAAATTATAAAATTCTGCAATAATGCAATGTAAAGTAAAATTGACAAAACAGAGAGCATGGGCTCCACACGGGGCGCAGGCTTGACCACCTATATTAAACGAGTAATTCTCTCTCATCAATCATGAAGACGGACTTTTAAATCTTTCTGGAGTTAGATTGTGCTATTATAATAAAGAATTTTCTTTGGAATATAAAAAAAGTGAAAGGAAAATCAAGTGGGTATTTGGCATTGTGGTTCATATGTGATTGTGTTGAACCGCAGTGCTATAAGCTATATTTATCAAACGGGGACCCCAATTTTTTATTGTGAATCCCACCAAAAAATACAGTCGAGTTGCAGGTAACGAAAAGCATATGTGAGATGCTTTTTGAAAACCTCAGCCGCAGTAAACATGGGAATATGCATGAAAAATTTTAGTACTGTTTACACACCTTCGGCAATGAATACATGGAATTATTTGAAGGAACACCAAGGTTGTCAAAATCGCGATTTTGACACGAAACGGAAGGGGCTTCGAAAAATCGGATCGTAAGATCGGATCGTAAAATCGTAAGATCGTACCCGAATTTGTCCGTACAAAAATCGTAAAATCACAGCTAAAATCGTGTAGGTAGAAAAATCGTAAAATCGTAAGTAAAATATTTCCGAATGCAATACAGTATAATTATGGCCATAAAATTTCATTAGTTAAGGTTCATACATGATTCAAAATAACTTAAAAATATATTACAAAACAACTATGTCCATAGAATTTCATTAGATAAAAACTAACAAATTTAAAATAAATATTTTGTTAGTGTGCTATAAAAAATAAAAAAAAATTATTTTTAAATCAGGACATGAAAATGATATAAAAATATAAAAAAATTTAATTTAATTTAAAGTATCTTAATTTAATATAAATTTAATTTAATTCTTACTCTTTTGTATCTTAATAGTAAACTAGTTTATTAACCAAACCATAATTGCTGTCACCTAAGCCACTACAATTAAAGCACCACAGAGAGACAAATCAACAAAAAGCCTCATGGTTTAATAAAAAAGAAGAAAGAGATAATGGAAAAAAACAATTATTAAAATCTTTCTTAATAATACCCACACTCATCCTTTCTTATTCTCTATGGTCAGCCCGAACTCATGATCTTTTGAAAATTTACATTGAGAATTGATCTTCCCTGAACCTGGCTGAAAAATTACAGGCAGTTAGTGAATAGTCGCCGTGCTACACCAGTACTCTCTGCTCTCTCTTTCTTTTGGTGAAGATATTTTTTTTCTATATCTTCTGGACTCTCTCTTCTGTCTCTATGATCAAGATCCAACAGTCCAAAATGTATGGAGCTCTTCATGCTTGTTTATTCAAGTTTTAGAGCCTAAAATCTCCAGATCTGTTCTCTCTGTGCTTAGATCTTCATTCCCGGTAGGCTTCACCTCTCAGATTATCTTCCTTGTGTGCTTGCTTTTTTGCAGTTTTGCTCCTGGGAAATGGCTTTCGTTTTGAAATTTTGAAAGATTTGAGAGGATCGTGAAATCGGACCGATCCGGTCCGATTTTACGATTCAACCCGATTTTGACCGAGTTTGACCGAGTTTGACCCAAAACGAGTTTCAACCCCGAGTTAACACGTTTTGATGAGTCAACTCGCAAACTCGTACGAGTTTACGAGTTGACTCGCGAGTTTGAAAACACTGAGGAACACACCTTCGACTTCCTTCTCTCTCTTTCTTCCCCAACACACACTGATGTTCTCTCTCTCTCTCCACCCGCTGCCGTTGTTCTCTCTCTCTCTCTCTCTCTCCACAGTCACCGGCATTAGTCTAGGAGAGCGCCACCATCATCCTCCTTATCACTGGACGATTATACTCCAAACCATAATGTCCTCTGTGACCACCGGAAGAAGCAGGAAGCCCTGGCGTAAGCAGCAACTGCAATTTTTTGTCGCTTCTACCGACCACCACAAGGCACCATTTCCAACGTTGCAGTCACAGGAAAAATCACCTCGGTCTCCTCTACCCTTCAGTATTGCCCGGTGACCCTCTCATCACAGTCGGCCATGTTAGTGTTCACGTGTTACATGAACAATAACTTCGTGAATTAATTCACGAAGAAGAACGCAACACACCGTTTTGTTTTTAAGTTTTTTTTTACAACAAACACACCGTTTTGCGTTATAATAAAAGAGTTTTAGCACTTAGACTAGGCTGTTCTCGGCCCAGCCCAAGTCCGGCAGGGTTGGGCCTTTTGGTCCAACTTCGCTAGGCTGACACATTTATTTGGGTCAGACCCAGTCCAATTTAAAAAAAAATATATAAATTATATTTTAAAAAATTAAAAATTATGTAATTTACTTTAATTATTAATTATATTTTATTATTATAATAACTAAATCTATAATATTTTAAAAATATATATATTATTATAATAATTAAATCTATAATATTTTAAAAAATATATGTGTATCATTTAATATATTTTCAGAAGGCTCTTACAACCTGACAACCAGGGATGTGAGGAAGAAACGAAAAGTAAATATTGAGAAGACAGAGAGCAGTAATGGCCGACCGCACGGGCTCCACACGGTGCGCACGCTTGACTAGCTCGGCGTCTATTTTAAGCTCATCTTTCTGGTAATTAAACGTGCATTTCTATCTCATCAATCATGAAAATGGACTTTTAAGTCTTTTTTAATAATTGTTGAGAGCGTAGCAGATTTTGTTTTTACAGTATTTTTATTTAAAAAAAATTAAATAATATATATTTTTTAAAATTAGTATATCAAATTAATATCTATATATATATATATATATTTTAATTATATAACAAAATCAAAATTCAATTCGTTTTTCACACTTCTAAATACGCTTTGCTTTTTCTGTTTTTCAGGTGGAAAAAAACACACCCGAGGCCAGGGAAGATGATGGTATTATCGATCTGGGTTCATAACCTTGAGACCTGCAGCTCATCATCCATCTTCTTTAAAGAAGCTACTCATTATTGCTTTTAAATATTAACATATTAAAACGGGAAAAAAAGACATAATAAAGAATTAATTTGAACCAAGATCTTTTTTCTTAAAATTTGACAAAATGATGGTTTGCAACCGCTGCGTCAAACAATGCCTTTAAATTGCCCAATTATTTTTATTTTATTTTGGGACCTGCTTGAAATATGAAAATAATATATATATATATATATATATATATATATATATATATATATATATATATATATATATTTATATATATATATGTGATACTGATTTGTATAAGAAAAACATGATTGATCTGGGACGCTTGAAATAAATATTTTGGGACCTACTTGAAATAACATAGACTCTTCAACCTCATATTTGTTATCAAAGAAATAAATATTTATGAAGCAAACTTAAAAAAATTATGAAGCAAAGTTCTTACTCAATAAAATAGGAGATGAAATAGAAACTATTTAAAAAGAATAAAAAAACAAATAGCAATCAAAAGAATGATGATTGGATTTTACATAAAAATAAAATGAAAACAAATAGTAAGGGGTGAAACTAAAAGAAGATAAAAATAAGAAATAAATTACAATTAAGAGAATGGGGATAAAATTTGATTTAAAACTTGAATGAAATCCAATGCTAAGGGATAAAATTGAAAATAAATAAAACAAGAAAGGACTAAAAACAAAATAAATAGCAATATAATGAATGAAGATCAAACATAATTCAAAAAACAAATGACTAATTATTGTTAATCTTTTAAAATTAAAACGATTCAGAGTTGAAGAATTTCTTTCTATTCATATCAAACCCTATTTGGAACATCATAAGGACCACAATAATGGACTGGTTTCTAATTTTGTTTAGTTCTTCTATCCGTTCGAATTTAATTGGTGTAGTGTGGTTTCCAGGTTTGAAAGATACTGTGATAACTTCTAGTTTCTGGATCCAAATTAATGTGGGGGGGTTAGTTTGGGTTCGTCAGATTGAACTAGATATCAGTATATATTTGTGCTTGGTAGAATATTCAACTGTGTATAGCGTTTCTAGCTGGGTGATCGCTAGGACTGCTGGTCCAGATTATGGCTGTATTTGCCCCATCTTGAAGTTAGAATTAAGTTTTTGTTTTGTAAGCACAAGCCATTGCGCAATTTGAGTTTTGTAAGGCCTTCAAGTGACTTGTATACATACTTCTTTAATATAGTTTGTTAATATAAATTAAGATGAGATGATGTTTTCTAATTATAAATTGAGGGTAATGTTTCAGAAATATTTCCCCATGGTACATGAGAAAGAAAGACAAACCTGTTAAACTAATCAAGAATTCACTTGATGTGTGTTGGCTTCGTATACAAACTTCATTCACTTGCTGTTAGACTAACTAAAGGTGATTGTGTAAATTTAAGAACTCACTTGATGTGCTGGGGCTTTACTGAAACTGCATTCGTTTCTAGAATTAAGTGGCACATTGAAATATTTCATGAGGATGTGTACCATGGTACATGTAATTTTTTTAAATAAAACTAAAAAAATTTGGGTTTTGGGTCGGGCTTGGCCCAACCAAATGGACCTAACCTAGCCAAATGGGCCAAAGAACTTGGGCTGGGCTGAGAGTAGTCCAACCCAAAATTAAAAACAGAAAAAAATAAAAAAAATAAAATACAGCCTGCCTACTGTTCACGTAATACGTGAACAGTAAAATGGTGGTCGACTGACCACCATGAGAGGCTCACCTGCCACTGCCACCGCGTAAAGGAGATCGAGGTGGTTCTCCATGTCATGGTGGAGTAAAAAATGGAGGCCTGTGGTGCCCGAGAGGAGCTCATGAAGTGGCGGTCTGTAGTTGTGTTCGCGTTGTTGCTAGTGCTGTCCCCGTTGCTACTGCTGTCCCCGTTGCTACTGCTTGCAGAAGCTATCTCTATAACTGTTGGAGTTCACTGCGAGTTCGCCAGTGATGGTGGGGTGGTCTTTGGTGATATGCTAGCTGCTATCGAAGGAGAGGAGGAGTTGTTGCACGTCAGTTTTTAGAGAGAGGTGTCGTCGGGGAGAGAGAGAGAGCATTGTAGGGGAGAGAGAGAGTTGTTCGCCGAGAGCTAGCTGGAGCTCTAACACTGCAAGGAGGGAGAGAAAGAGAGGGACACCGGTGCTGCAGCAGCTGGGGAGCTGTCGTCGGAGCTGATGAAGATGATGGGCTGCTGCTTGTGTGTTATTTCTGTGTTTTCTCTAGATTAAATGGTCTCCCCTCTCCCCAGTTTACTATCATCCATCCAATATCAAATTTTCACCCTGTCTGCGTCTAATTTCCCCCACTTTTTCCCCGTGACTATGTATTTTCTTCCCCCCAGTTTTTACCCGTGCTTCAGTGTTATTTCCCTAGTTTCCCCCTCTCTTATGTGTTCAATTCTCTCCCTTTTATAGGCTCAAATATGTAACTTGCAGTATGAGAGAGGTGTCCAAGGAATGGGGTCTTGTGTGGAGTAGGTTGAAGGAATGGTGCAGCTCGTATGGCCAAACATGGCTCCGGTGATGGCCTGGTCAGTTCTGTTTTTTTTTTTTTTTAATATAAAATAGACTAATAAAAATAGATGGTTACAAAAAGAGTTTTTTTGATGGGAAGAATGATGTTTTTATTTCAATTTTAGCTTCCGATTTCACCTAAAAAATTTCATCACCGAAAATTCTGATCTTCTCAATTTAACCCAGATTAGGCTTCCAAACTTAATTTCTCGCCAATTAAACCCTTAATAAAATAATTTGACTCATTTAAAGTATAATTAAACTCTTACGCTCAATTAAATATTTCAATTGGGCTCTCAATTAATACTGAAGCGTAATTACACTTTAAATCGGCCAACGATTAAAACAAATTGGCCCATAAAAATATAATTATATCTTTCGACTTAACTTTTACTCAAATTTATCCAATAATAAATTATTTTAGCCTTGAATCTGTATTTTCCTTCATTTATGGGAAAAAAAAGAGAGGTACGACTGGGCTTTCAAAAAGGTCCAAATTTTCCACCTTGATTTTTCTACCGACACCAGCCTTTTTTATTTTTTTTGGTATATTTTGGGGAATAACCCAAAAATTGGGTTATGGCAACATGTCTAAATGTTATGGAAAGAATCTAATACTTTGATCTTTCTTCATGTAATTATTTTCTGTCTTAAATTGATGGATAAAGTTCTCATTGTGTTCATGTTTTTTATTCTGCTAATTTAGTGGCACTTCTTTTTTCCGAGGATGTGCAAATTCCACCTCTCCTTGAAAAAAAGCAGCCTAAAATGTTGATGAAGATGATGTGAAAGAATCATGGGAGGATGAAGATGAACCAGCTCCGGTATGATTGATAATGTAATCTTGATCTTGCATTATTTTATACTCTATCTATCACTTCCAAATTTCAACCAAAGTAACCTAAAATGTTGAATGTTATTATAGGTCTGGGAACAACACACACAGCTAGTTATGGAAAATGGCATGATAGGGATAGGCTTCTTTGACATTTAATAATGTAATGTTGATCTGGCATGTTTAATTTGCCTTGAATGTTCATCTTTTTTTTTTTTCTCTAGCTGTGACCGGGGAAAATTGTTATAAGAACTTTATTAATGAGGCGTCAAACTACAATCTTATAAAAAATTTCTTTCCATGTAAAGGCATGTAGGTACCTTTTATCAGAAAAGAAATGCTCGCAATCATGATTCGGAAGGAGCTTTTATGCATTCTGGAAAAACTTGTGCATATCTCTTGGAGCTTTCTATTTTGTTCTAGCGTAGTGGGAGCTTGGGAAGGGGTGGAAGGGAAGATTTTTGTGGGCAGGGGTTCATTAAGAAAAGTGTATAGAAATGTGATGCTGACATATGGGATGCATATGTATATTATACCTCAGCTTATATTATGCTTGTTGCTACCCAAATTTTGACCCTTTATTTTTTATGTTTCGGAAAAAAAGACAAAAAAATATAAAAAAGACAAAAAATATAAAAAAAGACAAAATCCAAAAAATATCGTGGTACGGGGGCAAAATTGAACAAATTGAGAATTTAACAGTCAATGCAGGGTCAAATCGCACAAATTGGAAATCAAGGACCAAATTGAAAGGGCACGCAAGCTGAGGGCTGATTTTGAATTTTTGCCAATGAAAAACTCTATAAATAGAGTGCAAAGCCACAAAGAAAAAGGACCAAAAAAAATTACACACATAAAAACCCTAAAACAAAAAACCCTAAACCTAATTTACCCATTTTTTTCCTTTCTTCTTCGTGGGGCTGCAGCCGCCAGCCCCTCCCCCATTTTTCCCCTCTCTTCACTTTCCTTTCCCTCGGCCCCCAGACCAACCTCCCTCTTCTCCAGCCAAATCTCCCTTTTCCAGCCTTCCTTTTTTGTTTTTTTTTCTTCTCCGACCAACCCCACAGTCCCCTGTCCTCTTTCTTCACTTTCCTCTCCATCTCCAGACCATCCTCTCCTCTCCTTCGTCAGCCCCGTCCTCACTTTCCCCGGCCAACCACCATCTTTTCTCCTTCATCAGACAACCCGACATCAGCCCTCACTTCCCTTTCTTTTCTTCCCATTTTCTCTTCATCTTTCCCCATGCAGCCCGTCCTCACCAAGCCTCAGCCGCAGCCTCACCATGGCCAGCCCCACCGTCCCGTGAAGAAGAGAAGAAGAAGAGGAAAGCAGAGGAGGAAGAAGAACGGACCGAGAAGAGAGAGGAACCCACCTGCTTTGTTTGTGTTTGTTTTCTATTTTTTTGTGTTGCAGGTCTTCAGACCACTCTCGCCGGCAAGGAAGAGAAGAAAAAGAGGAGAAAAGAAGAAGAAAATCCGAGAGTTGAAGGTGCCGAGAACAGATCTGAAAAATTGAATTTTTGATGCTTGTCTGCTGTTTGTGTGTGTTTTCGTTTGTTTGCAGGTCACCGTGGAGGCCACCGTCGGCAAGAAGAAGAGGAGAAGGAGCAGATCCGGCCATCCCCTGTCTTTACTGTTCACCGGCGGCGGCGCGTGGAACCACGCGCCGCCAGTGACGGTGGCGCGTGAACAGACGCGCCACTAGTGCCCTCTGCCTCTGCCACTGTTCCCGAGACTGTTCCTGAGTTGCTTTTTGTAATTTTCTTTATATTTATGTGTTTATTTGAATTTTTATTGTATTTTGAATTATTATTTATAAAATGTATTATGGAAAAAGAAAAGACATGTGTGTGAGTTGTATTTGTAAAATATAATGGGAAAGAAAAAAGAGAGTGTGTGGGTGTGTTGTCTTGTTTTTTTATTCATGCAATTATTTATGTTGTTATGGTAAGAAAAATAAAATATAAAAATGTGTTTTCATTTGCAATGGACAAAATGTTTATTCCCCAAAAATTAAATCTAGATTTAATAACAAGTTTATTAAATCTTTTAAATTGGCCTAATATTAAATAAATCGTCAAATTAATTCATGAGAATATGGGATTAATTTTAGGTAATAATTGCCGGATTTACGCGTAGGCTAACATTTACATATTCGGGAATAACCACCAAAATCGTCAGTATTATTCTGAGCGGTGATCGATTTCTTTATGAATCGATCAATCGTGAAATTAATGCATGGGGATTAATGGTTAATTTCAGGTGGTAAATGAAGAAACTACAAGTAGACTAGCATTTGCATATCTGGAAATAATCAATAAAATTCAATGGATTATTTTGAGCGACAACCGATTTCTTTCGCAAATCGAAATATTTTTTCATTTGAATAATTATGACCCGTCGAAACATTTAAAATCACGTCAAAAATAGTCAATGCAGCTTACCTCAGGTAAGGCGTACTAGGGGTGCTAATACCTTCCCTATACGCAACCAGTCCCTTACCCTCGAATCTCTGACCAGACCAGCGCAAATCGGGTGATCCTAGCGACCCTCAACAGCAAGGTGGCGACTCCTCAACAACTCCATTGCGAGACACCAAAAAGACCCCCCTCGACGGGTGATGCCGCGCTCACCATTTTTTGGGGTGCGACAGGATGGCGACTCCACTGGGGAACGGTATTTTTTCTGAAAAAATATTGGACTGAGCTTTGAATAATTTTGATGTGATTATTTGTTTTGATGTGTTTGAATTATATGTGTGTTTATTTTTGGTCAAGTTTTTCGTATTTTTTATTTTGTGTATATATACATATGGCCATGCATTTTTAGTGGGTTTGTTTTCCTGAAACATAAAAATAAATCCTAACTGGCTATTATTCACTATCGGTGTTTGGATAAATAAATCCCAAGGGATCAATATCCAAAATATTCGACGGGAATAACTTGCTATTATTCACTATCGGTGTTTGGATAAATAAATCCCAAGGGATCAATATCCAAAATATTCGACGGGAATAACTTGCTATTATTCACTATCGGTGTTTGGATAAATAAATCCTAAGGGGTCAATATCCAAAATTTTTGACAGGAATAATTTGCTATTATTCACTATCGGTGTTTGGATAAATAAATCCTAAACGGTCAATATCCAAAATATTCGACGGGAATAATTTGCTATTTAGGGCTATTGGTGTTTGAATAAATAAATCCTAGAGGAGTCTATATCCTGTCGTTTGTAGTTTGCAACTTTAAGTTACGTGGGGGACTAGCAGCTTACCTATGACTTGAGTCAAGGTTGAAGTTTGTGTAAACCCCAACTCTTCGCTGAGTGCTTAGACTGGTAGTGATTGGTATACGTACCATCCCATTATCTGCTAAGCCCCCATATTACCTTCACGAAAGGTGATCACTGGGACGGCAAGAGACCCTGTTTAGAGACCAAAGTAGCAAACTTACCATTTATGGTGCAAAGATTAGAACCAATCCTTAGGGTGTATGCTCCTTCCATTTTGTTGTGCATTAAGGCAAACCTTTCTTGAAACATCTTCAATTCAAGCCTTTCGGGTGACAGTCGTTATCACTCGGTAAATTTTCAGCGTAGGGTTTAAGCAAAAAAAAAAAAAAAAAAAAGCAAAAAAAAATATGCATGTACATTTCAATATTCATTCCCACATTTTTTAATTTATCATGCAATTATTACCATCACATATCACCTCAAAAGGCGAGTCCAAAAAAAAAAAAAAAAAAAAAAAAACCAAAAAATATGCATTTACATTTCAACATGCATTTTCACAGTTTGTTTATATCATGCAATTGTTACAATCACATATCACCTCAAAAGGCGAGTCCGACAAAAAAAAAAAAAAACCAAAAAATATGCATTTACATTTCAACATGCATTTTCACAATTTGTTTATATAATGTAATTGTTATGATCACGTCACTCCTCAAAAGGCGAATCCGTCAAAAAAAAAAAAAAAAAAAAACCAAAAAAGCATATATTTTTCAACACGCATTCTCGTAGTTTTTGTTTAGCATGCAATAGTTAAAATCACGTGTCAATCCTCGAAGAGCGAGTCTGTAAAAAAAAAAAAAAAACACCAAACATGCATACATCTCAACATGCATTCCCATAGTTTGAAATAGGTGTCCCTCAATCTGTCATCCTCCGAAGGGTCAAGAGTCATGGACATATGACATTGTTGAGAATAACTCGCACTAATACGGAGACATCATTTATTTTTTCTGCAAGCCAACAATAGAGTTCTCTGTTTTCTAGTTAAATCAGTCGAGGCACATGCTCAGATATCATCTGCAAAGTGTTAATGCATTCGTCAATGAAGATTGCGGAAAATTCAGGTTTTCATTGAAGGGATGCAGTTAGTCCATATATGAGTCCAATTTCATAAAGCAAACATCAGTCAAAGAAGTTGTCAGTCTATCAATTGCTTTCTCTCTAAATCATGTGGAGTTTTGTGGCACTGTCAGATCAAGGAGTTGTATGTCGCCACACACAGTATACCATGTTATTTTGCGAGCAAAGATAAAGTATCCCGAGTGTGCAAACATAATATGGGATTGTTGAATCTATTCTGGTGTCTGAAAGGTTGAAGAATGTGCACTGCAAGATTACATTGCTCGACGAAGTGAAAATTGCCGCAAGAGAGTCTTGTCATCGTCTACCGAAATTGTTCATGTTTGGCGTACTTTGGTGATTTGTTTAGAGTTCTTTCTAACTTGATTCATTTTTTGTCCAATGAGGAGTGCGGTGAAAAAAAAAAAAAAACTGCCTTCTTTTTGCGACATAATCCATATGAGGGAGAGGACTAGTTGTAAGAATTTCAGTATTCAAGTGTGAAAGTTCATCAGCAAAAGGCAAGTCAAGTTTTGTGGAGAATATTATCATCGGCAGTGTTAGTAATGAATTATCGCGATCATGAGCAAGATCAATGAGCGGCGACAATACAGAAAGGATTGATTGAAAATTCTGAGAAAAGTGTCGCACCGTCAATAATTGTCTTATGGAATCTCATCGACTATCACCTTGTTTTAGGGTTAAATCATCATTTCATTGATACATGTGTTTTCTTTGTCTTTTTGTTGTTTTGAAATCAATAGATGTTTAACAGTCTTATTTTTGACAAAAAATTTTGATCAAACTTCTACATGCAAAATTTGAAGTTTACTATTCTTGAAAATTAAAAGTATTTTGATTGCAGAATTGACCTGATTTTGGTTTAAATGACATGATGACCAATATCAGGTGACCAAACAATTTTTGAGCCATACACCGAGTTTTGAACCATATCATAGAACTAAGCTTTATTAGTATGTATGTTGACTTATGATGGATTCGGTAGTTATTGACCCATGAATCATGACTCTTGCACGTCCAAATCATTACACTGGACGAGGTCAAAATTTATCAATTAAAATCAATTTTGCTTGAAATGATAAAAGGCCATCTTTGTTTATTCCTTCACTATTCTTGAAATGTGTATCCCTTGTTAACCCCAATTTGAGCCTGATATTATATTTCTTTGAAAAAAAACCCGACATGGATCACACCCTCGCACTGGGGGCAAACACTGGGGGCAAATAAGAGATTTGTAGTTTGAGGATGCAGTGGCAATATTAGAATCAACAAAAGAGGGGATGTTTAAGAATGAAAACCCGATATCGGAGAACAAGCAAATTGAGGTAGGACATGACAAAAACCAAGAATCAATGTTAAGGACAAGTTCAAAAATTGAAAAAAAAAAAAAAAAAAAAAAGCAAAAAAAAGAAAAAAAGAAGAAGAGAATGTTGAACTATACCATGTTCGTTGGTATCTTTGGTCAAACCTCATGTGAGAAGAAATATTATTAAGATTATTGAGTCTCCAAGATAAGTTACCCATCAAAAGAAGATCTTGCAGAATTATTTTGTTATACTATATTGAGTGCAACAAGATGGAATAACGTTAGACGACAAATGTTGGGTCGGGTTTTAGTATTTCCCTTTTAAGTTTGAAATTGTCAATGAAAGGAATGATATGGTTGTAGAGATCCTACGAGCATTGGTTGATTGATAAAAATCACGTTAAGATAATTAATGTATTTTTATGTCGTCTCTTCTACAGGGACAACAAGAGAAAAGAGTTGATGACTAGGTGATGGTGATCCTTGGTCTTCGAAACCCTTAAACACCTTTTTGAGCCTATGAATATCCTTTTTCTTTTATAGCCATGAACCACAGCCTCATTACATACTTGTAAAAGTCCTTCTTGATCAAGCAAGCAATTTTAACTGATAAGTGGCGCTCTCAAAATTGTTAGAGTTTTTCCATAAGGGTTATAATTTCATGAAGTAAATTACAAGTTGTTATGCATATTGATAAGGTAAAGTACTGAAAAATGAGACAATTTTTTCAACTGAACCTCGGATCTTTACTTGACACTCAAATTATTTTGGAAACCCCAAATTATCACTTCATCGTGTACCATCAAATTTCATACCCAAAATCAGATATTTGAATTAAAACAAAAGAAAACCGTAAAAAGGCAATTTCAATCTCACAATGAGTCAATTACTGTTTGCAAAATACAAAATATTTACAGGTCTGCATTTATTAAATATCGTGTGTTGGGTATTTGACCAAATGAATTTGATTTTCAACAAATGACATCTCTTTGATTTTAATGCAATGATTAGACTTTGGATGCACATGATCATTGAAATCGGTGACTTAATTTCAGAACAAGAAAGATGTACAAACAGAGGAAATATTGACTGGATTTGCAGAATCTTTGACATTGACAATTCTTGATTATCATCGGAAAGCTCAGCAGTCAGAGGCCACAGTGTGGATCTTGATAAGAATGCAGAAATTTCACATCAGCTTGGGGGCAAAGAAATACAAGTAAATAATGATCCAGTGAAATTCATCAATGAGCACCAACAGATTCAACTCAGGGCGGCATTGCTTAGTAAAATATGATGATTTAACAAGCTCCAGCAACGGTTGAGACTAGCATCGCAGTTGAAGGGCATCTTCAGATTTTGAAATATCAGCTGACTCGCGGATTTAGTTGTCTCCAAAAAGATTTTATCGCATAAGTGCATCTTGATAAATGTTGAAGAGTATGCAAGACACCAAGATTGACTGAGAAATAATTTGTTTTGAAGCCAGTCGACTCAAGGTTCAGTTCACCGCATGAATATGGGAGACAAAAAGAACCTCATACATGGAAACATTATAATTCTTTGCATGGACTAAGAAGAATTTGTTCAGAAAAATTGAGTCTACAATGAAGAGTTTTAGATTGTAAGACCACAATTGCATCAATTCAAGGCATATTTCATCGCATGAATGTGGGTGGCGATATCATTACATCTCTTCTCTCGGACCGAGAGAAATTTATTGATGATACCATGGATCATGCGACGACGAGTTTTAAGTGCATTGATGGATGACCTGACAATTCCATGAAGATTGATGATGACATATGCAGAAGCAATATGATTCAATTAACGAAAAACTCCATGACTGATTGGCAACCGAAGATGAGATCAGCATTAGCAAGCCTTGCAATGAGTGTTGGCAGAACACACGCAAACCAAAGAGTGATTATTGAGAGAATCCAAGGAAGTTGATGGCTGATTACACTCTTTCACAATGAATCAAGTGACACTACACTTGGGGGCAAGGTCAGACTTGATAAACAATGAGAGCAGAGATTATCGCAGATAGCCCAGAATAAGCAATGCACTTAAGGTGGGTGAATGAATGACAACAAAGCTCTGGAGACTAGGCAAAGACATTCTATGACATTGGAGCATCAGAGAAAGAGGGACCTATATTTCTCAGGTAAGTACATGCATCATCATGCATTGCATCCCCATCTTCATCAACTACATCCGGGTTGGTCACCCATTATAATGAGACTTTCACCTTCATCTTCCACCGGGTCGGTCACCCGTTATAATGAGACTCTCTTCCTCCATTTTCCACCGGGTCGGTCACCCGTTATAATGAGACCTCCACCCCATTTTTTTCACCAATTCCATCTGGGTTGGTCACCCGTCATAACCAGACCCGGGTAAGTCATCCGTCACTATTTTGACTCCACTAACTCGGGCAGGTCACCCGTCATAATCAGACCCGGGTAAGCCATCCGTCACTATCGAGACTCCACTAACTCGGGCAGGTCACCCGTCATAACCAGACCCGGGTAAGTCATCCGTCACTATCGAGACTCTACTAACTCGGGCAGGTCACCCGTCATAACCAGACCCGGGTAAGTCATCCATCACTATCGAGACTCCACTAACTCGGGCAGGTCACCCGTCATAACCAGACCCGGGTAAGTCATCCGTCACTATCGAGACTCCACTAACTCGGGCAGGTCACCCGTCATAACCAGACCCGGGTAAGTCATCCGTCACTATCGAGACTCCAACTAACTCGGGCAGGTCACCCGTCATAACCAGACCCGGGTAAGTCATCCGTCACTATCGAGACTCCACTAACTCGGGCAGGTCACCCGTCATAACCAGACCCGGGTAAGTCATCCGTCACTATCGAGACTCCACTAACTCGGGTAGGTCACCCGTCATAATCAGACCCGGGTAAGTCATCCGTCACTATCGAGACTCCACTAACTCGGGTAGGTCACCCGTCATAATGAGACCCGGGTAGGTCACCCGTCACCATTGAGACCGTCCTAACTATTCTTTCATCCGGGTAGGTCACCCGTCACAATGAGACCATTTTTACCATTCTATTTTTCTTTACAACGCTTACTATTTAAAGTCTTTTACAAGACTTTAGTCGTAAGCATTGTAAAGAGGGGGCATCTATTGCTACCCAAATTTTGACCCTTTATTTTTTATGTTTCGGAAAAAAAGACAAAAAAATATAAAAAAGACAAAAAATATAAAAAAAGACAAAATCCAAAAAATATCGTGGTACGGGGGCAAAATTGAACAAATTGAGAATTTAACAGTCAATGCAGGGTCAAATCGCACAAATTGGAAATCAAGGACCAAATTGAAAGGGCACGCAAGCTGAGGGCTGATTTTGAATTTTTGCCAATGAAAAACTCTATAAATAGAGTGCAAAGCCACAAAGAAAAAGGACCAAAAAAAATTACACACATAAAAACCCTAAAACAAAAAACCCTAAACCTAATTTACCCATTTTTTTCCTTTCTTCTTCGTGGGGCTGCAGCCGCCAGCCCCTCCCCCATTTTTCCCCTCTCTTCACTTTCCTTTCCCTCGGCCCCCAGACCAACCTCCCTCTTCTCCAGCCAAATCTCCCTTTTCCAGCCTTCCTTTTTTGTTTTTTTTTCTTCTCCGACCAACCCCACAGTCCCCTGTCCTCTTTCTTCACTTTCCTCTCCATCTCCAGACCATCCTCTCCTCTCCTTCGTCAGCCCCGTCCTCACTTTCCCCGGCCAACCACCATCTTTTCTCCTTCATCAGACAACCCGACATCAGCCCTCACTTCCCTTTCTTTTCTTCCCATTTTCTCTTCATCTTTCCCCATGCATTCCGTCCTCACCAAGCCTCAGCCGCAGCCTCACCATGGCCAGCCCCACCGTCCCGTGAAGAAGAGAAGAAGAAGAGGAAAGCAGAGGAGGAAGAAGAACGGACTGAGAAGAGAGAGGAACCCACCTGCTTTGTTTGTGTTTGTTTTCTATTTTTTTTGTGTTACAGGTCTTCAGACCACTCTCGCCGGCAAGGAAGAGAAGAAAAAGAGGAGAAAAGAAGAAGAAAATCCGAGAGTTGAAGGTGCCGAGAACAGATCTGAAAAATTGAATTTTTGATGCTTGTCTGCTGTTTGTGTGTGTTTTCGTTTGTTTGCAGGTCACCGTGGAGGCCACCGTCGGCAAGAAGAAGAGGAGAAGGAGCAGATCCGTCCATCCCCTGTCTTTACTGTTCACCGGCGGCGGCGCGTGGAACCACGCGCCGCCAGTGACGGTGGCGCGTGAACAGACGCGCCACCAGTGCCCTCTGCCTCTGCCACTGTTCCCGAGACTGTTCCTGAGTTGCTTTTTGTAATTTTCTTTATATTTATGTGTTTATTTGAATTTTTATTGTATTTTGAATTATTATTTATAAAATGTATTATGGAAAAAGAAAAGACATGTGTGTGAGTTGTATTTGTAAAATATAATGGGAAAGAAAAAAGAGAGTGTGTGGGTGTGTTGTCTTGTATTTTTATTCATGCAATTATTTATGTTGTTATGGTAAGAAAAATAAAATATAAAAATGTGTTTTCATTTGCAATGGCCAAAATGTTTATTCCCCAAAAATTAAATCTAGATTTAATAACAAGTTTATTAAATCTTTTAAATTGGCCTAATATTAAATAAATCGTCAAATTAATTCATGAGAATATGGGATTAATTTTAGGTAATAATTGCCGGATTTACACGTAGGCTAACATTTACATATTCGGGAATAACCACCAAAATCGTCAGTATTATTCTGAGCGGTGATCGATTTCTTTATGAATCGATCAATCGTGAAATTAATGCATGGGGATTAATGGTTAATTTCAGGTGGTAAATGAAGAAACTACAAGTAGACTAGCATTTGCATATCTGGAAATAATCAATAAAATTCAATGGATTATTTTGAGCGACAACCGATTTCTTTCGCAAATCAGAATATTTTTTCATTTGAATAATTATGACCCGTCGAAACATTTAAAATCACGTCAAAAATAGTCAATGCAGCTTACCTCAGGTAAGGCGTACTAGGGGTGCTAATACCTTCCCTATACGCAACCAGTCCCTTACCCTCGAATCTCTGACCAGACCAGCGCAAATCGGGTGATCCTAGCGACCCTCAACAGCAAGGTGGCGACTCCTCAACAACTCCATTGCGAGACACCAAAAAGACCCCCGCGACGGGGGACACCGCGCTCTACATTTTTTGGGGTGCAACAATGCTCTTATAAACATTTTTATTTGAGCCCCACTGTTACAGAAATAGGAAGTGGCATGCTGCATTCCATGTTTATATATGGTGGTGCTTGATCTGTAATTATCGTATTTCTTCATGCAGTCGGATCAGGCGACAGTAGTGAAACCTCCTCTGAAAAGGCTCCTAAGAAATCCACAGCAAAGACTACTGAAAGGAAGGGAAAAACTGTTGAAGTGGTAAAAGAAGAGAAACTAGATCCACTACCTGAGAAACTTCGCCAGCAAAGGTACTCAATATGCAGCTTTTTTCTCTGCTAATAGTTTGAAGTATGAACAATTCATAAGTGTTCTATACATAGCATCTAGCCTTTTTGTCCTTGATTTGCTTTTTCATAATTGCTACATATGGCAATGACTTCTGAAAAATAATCCAAGTACAATTTGATAATTTTTTTCCACTTGTACCAAATTGGATGTAACTGAAGGGAAAAAATGTAGCGAAACTGGAATAGATGGAAGAGGAATTGAAGTTGAGGATTTGATAGGAAACATATTATCCTGTTTCTCCGTTTCATGCTTCTTTCCTTCTTTTTGGGAAATTAAAATACCTGTTCTGGAAACAGCCTAACAAGATTTTTATGGAAAGGTTATTAATATTTCTTGTAGGAAATGATTTCTAAATTAATCATAACTTTACTTATAAATGTTAATCAAAACATAAATGAAGCTTCTGGATGTGGGAATAAAAGTTTAAAACTCCATTGTCATGCTACTCCATGAATGAACTACCTAGCTCCTTCTGAGGCAAACATGTTAGATCGTCTGCTGCAAACTAGGGACTTCAAATTGTATATGTTCATGATTTTGCAATGGGGAAACAATATAGTAAGCTTTTATGGTGATAGAGTATATTCAATTGTTCATGTTTCTCTGAGCATTTTTACAACTTTAATGTGAGGAATGTCAGTACTAAGCTATTGCTGCTGTTTCTTTTCTATACGATTTTCATCTTCCTTGAGCTGCCTCTTTTAATTGTTCTGTACTAAGGTTTGGCTGCCTATCGCTTTTTGCTGCTTTGCAAATATATGAAGAAAAAAAAGAATTTTCTCGGCACTTAACCGTTTAGATAATGAATTTTTTTTACTATTGTATGCTTTCTTAACAAAACCTGTTTCAACGAATGGTGTCCTTGAGGTCATGTTCTGATTATGTTGGGTTTGGTAAAATGTTGTTTGGCAGCATGATTTTAATCATGCTGATTTGTATCTCTATGTGCTGTATAAGATAAGATAATTCAACACTATTGTGTTTCAAAGAGTTATTTGATATTCTTTCTTATTAATCTTGTTCTGTACATATGTTCATATTTATATCATTACATTATTAACGTATCTATATTCTTGCTAACAGCAGCTGTATATTTTCAATTACAAGATCCTCAATTATGTTTCAGTTATTCTTTTGCTATTGCAATTATGTCTGGATCAGCCGTTACTTGATCTTCTTCATGTTTGAATTCAGTTGCAGCCGTTACTTGATCTTCTTCATGCTTGAGTTCAGTTGCTGCAATCATATCTGGATCTGTATCATCCGTTACTTGATCTTCTTCATGTTTGAAATCAGCTACCGTTACTTGATCTTCTACACACCTCCTCAATCTGAAGGGTAGATCACGGACATTCAGATTGAGTAGAACTTGACGAAATTTTAGTGGCGGTAAAGGTTTGGTAAGGGCATCGGCTAACTAATCTTTGTTGGAGATAAATTGAACGATGAGTTCTTTATTGCAGACCTGATCACGGACGAAATGGAAGTCAATTTCGATGTGTTTGGTTCTGGCATGAAATTTGGGATTGGAGATGAGATACGTAGTACCAATATTATCACACCACAAGGTTGGGCTATGCTGCAGGGGCAAACCAAGTTCATTAAGGATTGATTTGAACCAAGTGAGTTCTGCAGCAGCATTTGCAATGGCTTTGTACTCAACCTCTTTACTACTGCGAGCTACTGTGGCTTATTGTTTGCAACTCCAAGAAATGAGATTGGAACCCATGTAGATGCAGTAGGCACTAACTAATCTGCGGTCATCCCTATCTACAGCCCAATCAGAATCGGAAAATGCCTGCAGGTTGAATTTAACAGTTCGGCTGATGAATAAACCTGTGGAAATGGAGTGCATGAGATAATGGAGTATATGCTTGACAGCAAGCCAGTGAGTGTCCAGAGGATTGTGCATAAATTTGCTGACTCTGTGTACAACAAAGGCAAGATCAAGTCTGGTAAATGCAAGGTATTGCATGCTGCCTACCACACTACGATAAAGGCTAATGTCTTCAAATGGTCTGCCATCTGTGGAAGTAAGATGACAATTGGAGGCCATAGGATTGCTGCAAGGTTTGGCGTTCTCCATCTTGCTCCTTTTAAGCAAATTAGCTATATACTTACGCTGGGTTAAGTACAAGCCGTCTGTGCACCTAAGGGCTTCAACCCCCAGAAAATAATTCAGTCAGCCCAAATCCTTGATAGCAAAGGTTGCTTGTAAAGATTGTATAGTATCATGTATGATAGTTGCACTTGATCTAGTTATCAAGATATCATCAACATAGATAAGAATGTAGATTACTGAAGTTTGGTTGACAGTTTGGAGAACCAAAAGCGGGGTGCTTGACGTAAACCGTAGAGGGACTTGTGTAATTTGCACACATGATTAGGAAATTGAGGATGAACATAGCCTTGCGGTTGAGTCATGAACACAATTTCATGTAGATCACCGTGCAATAAAGCATTTTGCACATCTAATTGCTGGATTGACCAATTATACGTGACTACAATAGAAATGACCAATTCAATGGTGGCATGTTTGATAACATGACTGAAGGTTTTGGAGAAATCAATACCTTATTGTTGGTGAAATCCCTTAGTAATCGAGCTTTATAACGGTTGATGGTTCCATCCACCTTCCTTTTGATTTTATAAATCCATCGACATCCAACAATATTTGCATGAGCGGGAGGAATTACCAAGGACTAGGTGCCATTGTGTAGTAATGTTGAGAATTCTATATTCATGGCCTCACACCAATGCACTGATTTAGAGGCCTGACTGAATGACGTAGGTTCTATTGTGTTGGAAATATGTGCTGCTATGAGTGCTCTTGGTAATGGATAACGAATGAAATTGTCTCATGACTTCTTTGGATGATGAATTTGATTTTTAGAGCGTGTGATCATGGTATGAGTGTTGTTGAGAACTGGTTGTGTAGCAACATCCTAAACTGTGACTGTAGCTTGAGGAGCAGCTGGAGATGGATTAGCTGCTGTATCTGCAAACAGATCTGCTTCTGTATCTGTAGATGTTGGTGCTGATGGAGCCTGATCTGTATCTACAGAAATCAACACAAGAGGTGTAAGTGGTGTGTTTGTAGAAAAATGGTTAGATTCCAAATCAACTGGACATGGGGATAATGGTATCGTGACTAGCTGAGGAAGAGAAACAGATGTGGAAGAAGTAGGATTACTGACGGAGACACTAGCTTTGGAGTATGGAAAAAGGGTTTCATCAAATATAACATGACGAGAGACATAGATTTTACCCGTAGAGAGATCTAGACACTTGTACCCCTGATGACAAAGGCTATAACCAATAAAAATACAGGTTTTAGATCAAAAATTAAGTTTATGTTTATTGTATGGCGTAGATTTGGCCAACAAGCACAACCAAACACGCGTATAAACTGATAGTCAGGAACGCTTTTATAAAGAGTTTCGTACGGAGACTTATGATTTAAAATTAGTGTTGGTAATTTGTTGATGATATAGGTAGCATTGTGAAACACATCTTCCCAATATACCATTGGTAACTTAGAATGGGCTAGCAGGCTCAAACCAACCTCGACTATGTGTCGATGTTTACGTTCAATAGAGCCATTTTGTTGGTGAGTATGTGGGCAAGCGAGATGATGATTAATTCCAATTTGGTGAAAGTAGGTGTTTAGTCGTCGATACTCCCCACCCCAATCAGACTGAATGACTTTTATTTTCCTGTCAAACTATGTTTCAACATAGGTTTGGAAGTTTAAAAAGACTTTTTCCACATCGGATTTAAGTTTAATAGGGAATAACCAAAGGAACTTGGAATAATCATCAAGGAAGCTTATGTAATATTTGGCACCGGTGGTGGAATTTACGTAAGCAGGCCCCCATACATTAGTGAAAATTAAATCCAATGGGTGTAACGAAACAAATGTAGAAGTTTTAAAGGGCAAAGCATGGCTTTTGGCCATTTGACATTCGGGGCACACATGATGTGTTTTATTTTTCTCTACAGGAAATGAAAGGGTGGACAAAACTTTATTAAGGACTGGAGTGGATGCATGACCAAGCCTGCGATGCCAATCATGGGAACGAAGACCAGAAAAGGCTTGAGGAAGACTGGAATTATTAATGAATTTATAGAGGCCATCACGAAGCAAACTGCGATGAAGGACCTTCTCCGAGTAATCCTTCATAAGAAAATGATAAGAGTGAAATTCAAAATACACATTGTTGTCAACACAAAATTGATGCACTGACAATATTTTTTGGTGTAATTCAGGAACAAGAAGAACTTGATTAAGAACAAAGGTAGAAGAGGGAGTGGAAAATATGGAAGACACAGTTTTGGAGATTTGCAAACCTTGTCCATTTCCTACATGCACAGTATCTGCACCAGTATAGTCGGATTTTTGAAGAGTTAGATTATTCATGTCATTTGTGAAATGATGAGTGGCACTAGTGTCTGCATTCCATGCTGTGTCCCAATTATCATTGGCACCATGGTGTACAGCTGCAAGTCCTTATTTTGTTGGAAGGTGAAGTGCATCCTAGTAAGACAAATCAAATCTAAAATAGCATTTCTTAGCACAGTGTCCAATTTTATTACAAATCTGGCATGTGACAGAAGATTGATTGTTTCTGCTGCTGGAATTATAGCCCCCACGTTGACCACGCCCCCTGTCATGGAAGTTACCACACTTGTGAAAGGTGTGTTGTCTTTGTGCAATGTTTTCAGAAGGTGGTTGGATGGAAGGGGTGAGTTGATCCTGAGATAGACGGGCTTCAGAGGTCAATAATAGTGAATAAATTTCCTCCAGTGTGATATCATCAGTGCGAGTTGATATGGAAGCAACAAGGCTGTCATATTCATGGCTTAGACCTGCAAGTAAATATGTGATGATATCATCATGATTTAGTGGTTGTCTAGTGACAACTAATTCATTAGTGAGCCATTTGATGAAATGAAAAAAAATCAGTTGTTGTCTTGCTGCTTTTCGTTACAATTGCAAGTTGTGCGCGAATGTGCAGGATGCATGCACGGGATCGAGAGGAGAAAGTATCATCCAATGCATTCCAGACATCCTTAGAAGTTGTATGATTGACAACTTGAGCAAGAATAGGTTCAGATAGGGAAACTTGTGAGTGAGAAATTTTTGGCTATTGGTTTTTTTCTTTATTACATATCTATATCTATATCTATATCTATATCTATATCTATATATATGTGTGTGTGTGTGTGTGTAAAAAAATTATTTTCTAAGTAAAAAAATAATGAATGGACAATTGTGGCTTTCCATCTATAACCGTGGGTTTAAGGGACAAATGAGCATTGTAGATAAACAAACAGGATATTTGGATTTCCATAGAAGTGATTGAAATTATTGCTTAGTTGCAACAAAAGCTGTCAGAAAACGTAAAGAAACCAACAACACAAGAACAGAACATCTCCAGCCTAATCAGATTTTCATGGCTACAGATCTTGACATCAATATCTAGAATGAGCTGATGAAAGGAAAATAAATTCCAGTTAAAGGGTCTGTTCTGATTTTTTTCCATTTATAAAAAAATGATATGAAAACTGATTAATAGATTGGCTGATTCTTTTAGGTCTATATAAAGAGTCTTGACGATCCATCTTCAGGAACACTTGAGAGGTGTTCAACAGATACATTCCAGATAAATTCCAGATAAATGGACCCTGTGTTTATGATATCTGTTATCTATACATGCTTAGAACAAGATATGATGGCTGGAAACCTGAGAGTGTGAAGACCTACGCTCCATATACCAAGACTGTTAAATTCAACTACAACAAATTCCTTTATAAACCAACAGAGTTTGATGTATATTATTAACACTGCGAGATTTTATAGGTCCTTGGGCTATAAAATCAAGAAAAGAGAAGCACAACCTAATCATCAACATTAATAAAAGTGCATCGATCAAGAAGAAATAACCTTTATAAACCAACAGAGTTTATTTTAGATAGAGAAAGCCTTGACACAAGATGAGATTGTAGAAAATCTAGAACTCAAAAGTAAAAAAAAAAGTCAACTCCACTGTTTTATTGAATCAAGAACAGGTACTATTCAAATTAAAATTTGGAATTGCACAAAAATTTAAGAACACTGAAGAACAATTAAGGACAAAAGTCTCATATCAAGGGCAGAATCAAGGTGAGGTTACTGCCATCCCTCTTCTCTTATTTATAATGAAAACTTGTGGAATTACATAAGAGTTCTAATTTGATCACAACTTCTTATGTTTCTTACTTCTAAACTAGAATTGAAATTGCATTTAAGCTAAAACTCTTGATCAAACATTGATCTTATTTAGGAAATAAAAAACTACTAGATAAATTTTAATCTAACTCTAACATTTGCTATGAAATCCTCAATCTTCAATCTTTAGTTGTTGTGGACTTCAACCTTCATTCTTCTGCCTTCAGCAGTCTTGGAGTGCAGGAATTTCAACACTCCTTCTTGGATCCAAGATTGCTCATACCAATATTTTCCCTTAGTTCTTCGAATCTTCCTTTGGCTA
This sequence comes from Salix dunnii, assembly GCA_015731905.1. Taxonomy (NCBI): domain Eukaryota; kingdom Viridiplantae; phylum Streptophyta; class Magnoliopsida; order Malpighiales; family Salicaceae; genus Salix; species Salix dunnii. The sequence continues at coordinate 14,706,058 of CM027675.1, read as the reverse complement.
AGGGTTTGGTAAATAAGTCAGTCAGCTGATCACTTGAAGTGCAATATTTCATTTCTAATTCCCCTTCCTGCTGGAACTGCCTTAGTGCATGGAACTTAATCTTCATGTGCTTAGTTTTATCATGGAACACTGCATTCTTAGAAATAGCTATGGTTGACATATTGCCACATAGCAATTCTGTAGGAGTTGATTGACAACAATCGAGATCCTTTAGCATCTTCCTCAGCCATATCAATTGCTTAGCTGCCACATATGCAACAATGTATTCTGCTTCTACCGTGGAGTGTGCCACCACTGATTGTTTCTTGGAAAGCCAAATAAATACATTAGTTCCTATAGCAAAGCAGTAGCCTGAGGTACTCATCATGCCTTTATCACTTCCACCCCAATCATTGTTAGTGAATCCAATAAGCTTGTTTTGGTTGGGTTTCACAAAGTGCATGCCTAGGTCTTTAGTCCCCTGCAAGTACCTCAGAACTCTCTTGGTTGCCATGAAATGTATCTGACTTGGCTCCTGCATGAACCTAGATAAATAGTTAACAGCAAATAGTATGTCTGGCCATGTGATGGTTAAGTATAACAAGCTTCCAATCAAGCTTCTATAAGTCTTCCCATCTGTTTTTGGTGTTCCATCATCCTTGATCAGTTTTAGTCCTAGTATCATAGGAGTAGAAACTGGTTTGCAATTTGTCATTGCAAAATTGTTCAAGATCTTTTGAACAAAGGTATTTTGACATAGAAAAGATCCTTGTTTTGATTGAGTTATCTCCATGCCTAAGAAGTATGAAATCAAACTAAGCTCATTCATTTCAAATTTAGCCTTCATGTTTGATTTGAATTCTTCTATCAGTTGCTCCTTATCTCTAGTAATTAGAAGATCATCTATATACACTGAAACCATTAGTACATGTTCATCCACATGTTTCACATATAATGTTACCTCATTGATGCTTCTCTCAAACCCCATGTTTAGCAAGTGATCATCAAGTCTACTATACCAAGCTCTAAGAGCTTGTTTGAGACCATAAAGAGCGTTATTCAGTAGATATACTTGGTTTGAGTTTTGATTATCAAATCCTGCTGGTTGCTCAATGTAAATCTCTTCATTCAATGTACCTTTCAAGAAGGTAGATTTAACATCCAATTGAAACACATACCAACCATGTTGAGTAGCTAGAGCAAACAAGAGTTTCATTGTATCATGCCTAGAAATTGGAACAAAAGTGCCTGTGTAGTCAATTCCAGCCTCCTGAGCATAGCCTTTTACTACCTATCTTGCCTTGTGTTTATGGATACTTCCATCAGCATTCAACTTTGTTTTAAATATCCATTTTACTCCAATTGTCTTCTTGTTTGCAGGTCTATCTACTAGCATCCATGTATGGTTTTTTTCAATCATGTCAAGCTCCTCCTGCATTACTGTCACCCATACCTGTGATTTTAGTGCCTCTTTAATCTCCACTGGTTCTGCCTCAGCCAAAGAACACCTGCTGTAAATGTCAGCTAAGGATCTTGTCCCTCTTATTGGTTGCTCATCTATGTTATCTCATTTTCGAGTTCATCATAATACTCTATTTCATCATGTTGAATCTAGTCTACCCAATTGACTGTTGAATTCTCCCAATTCCATGAGGTATTTTCTACAAACTTGATATTTCTTGCAATTGTAACCTTGTTAGCAATTACATCATAAATTCTATAGGCTTTAGACTTTGAACTATAGCCTATCAGTACTCCTATATTAGTTTTTTTTGTCTAGTTTCTTTCGGTTGACATCATGTATCAAAACATAGCATATGCTTCCAAACACCTTTAAATGCTCAACATTGGGTTTAACATCATACCAGAGTTCATAGGAGTTTTATCATCCAAAACTCTTGAGGTCACTCGATTTTGAATGTATGTTGCTGTGTTTATAGCCTCTGCCCAAAACTTCAAGGGCATCTTCTTTTCATACATCAAGCACCTTGCCATTTCCATTAAAGTTCACTTACCCCATTTTGTTGTGATGTGTAGGGCACTGTCAACTTGTGTTTGATCCCTTCTTTCACCAAGTAACCTTCCAGCTGTCGAGAGGTATATTGTCCTCCATTATCAGACCTTACAATTTTCACTTTGTGTCCAGTTTCCAGTTCCACTTCTGCCTTGAACATCAAGAACTTAACAAACACATCAGTCTTGTTTTTTAGAAAATAAACCAAGCAATACTTGCTGTAATCATCCACAAATAGTAGAAAATACTTTGATCCATTCAAGGATTCACATTGCATTGGCCCACACACGTTTGTGTGTATGAGCTGTAACTTAGACGTGGCTCTGAATTCATAATTAGTGAAAACAACTCTTGTTTGTTTTCCTAATTGACAAGCCTCATAAAAAATACTTTGATCATGTATTTGAGGTAACCCACGTGCCATTTACAAGTCAACCATCTTGTTTAATGCAGCATAATTATAGTGTCCCAATCTTTTGTGCCAAAGGACTGATTCATCATTCTTGCACATGTTGGCAGTCCAACATATTTCCTTCAAGTCAACATTGAACACATTTGTTTGTCATTTTTGCACACAACAAGAGTATCCTTTTTTTTTTTTTTTTTTTTTATCTTTGATGACACACACTCCATCATCAAAGAATAATGAGTAGCCTGACTCCATCAACTGCCCCACACTAACCAAATTTTGATTTATATGAGGCACATACAAAACACTGTTTAGAGTTTTTGTACTTGCCTTAGTCTCTACTGCAATTGCTCCTTTTCCTTCAACTTTTACAAAGTCTCCATTACCTATCTTCACCCTTGATTTGTAGCTTTTATCCAAGCTACTCAAGATGCTAAGGTCTGCTGTCATGAGTTTAGAACAACCACTATCAATAAGCCAAGTTGATTCTTTCTCCTCTAATGTATTGAACATCTTTTGTATTGAAGCCACAAATAGATGTTCATCCTTGACTGCTAAGTTTCCTTCTTCCTGAGCCTGTTTTACCTCTTCTTTTCTGTTTCTGCAAAGCTTCCGTATGTGTCCAAATTGATTGCAATTTCGACACTGCACTTTCTTGAACCAACACCAATCTTCAAGATGATTTGTCCTGTGGCAAGATTTGTATGCAGGAAACTCTTTCTTTTCTCTCTTTATCTGATTGTTATGATGCCAATTGCTCGATTGATGATTGTGTGGTTTCCAGTCTCTGCCTGTTTCTCCTTTTCCAGTATGATTATTTTTGGAAAAATTCTTGATTCGACTCTTCTCTTTAAAAATAGCAACTAGAGCATTTTTAGTTGTTCCTTCTAATTTGAAAGCTTGCCTTTGTTCCACAACTTGCAGTGCATTCACAAGCTCTTGGAAGCTTATCTCACCAAAATCTTTAGAGTCTTCCAAGGAGCATATCTTATGCTCAAACTTTTCAGGTAAACTCACCAATACTTTCTCCATAATTCTCGAATGAGGGAATTCTCCCCCCAACAGTCTCACTCGATTCATAAGATTTGAGATGTTAGAGGAGAAGTCTTTGACTGTGTCAGTTTCTTTCATCTTCAGTCCTTCAAATTGCCTTTTCAAATTTAAAACTTGCATCTTCCTTGATCTCTCATCTCCTTGGAACTCAACCTTTAGTTTATCCCAAACTTCTTTGGCAGTTTTACAAGCCATGATCCTTGTAAAAAATTCTTCACTTACTGCATTATTAATGCAAGTGCCTTGAATCCTTTAGCCCTTTCTTCATTTAAAAACTTCATTTGAGCTACGGTAGGATTGTTTCCAAGCGGGGTTGGTTGTTTGTCTTTCTCCACAAACTCTCATAAGTCAAATGCTTTCAAATAAGTCTCCATTTTCACGGCCCAAATGCGATAATTCACCCTTGTGAATGAGGGTGATTTTGCAAGAAAATTGGCAGTAGAATCCATCTCTATTTTCTTTGCAAAAAATAGCCCTTATCTTTGATTTCCCTTTTTATAAATCTCACCTTGTCACTCGTGTTTCACACAATCCCTCCTATGACCCTTAATGCTCTGATACCAATTGTAGAAAATCTAGAACTCAAAAGTCAACAAAAAGTCAACTCCACTATTTTATTGAATCAAGAACAAGTACTGTTCAAATTAAAATATAGAATTGCACAAAAATTGAAGAACACTGAACAACAATTAAGGACAAAATTCTGATATCAAGGGCAGAATCAAGGTGAGGTTACTACCATCACTCTTCTCTTATTTATAAAGAAAACTTGTGGAATTACATAAGAGTTCTAATTTGATCACAACTTCTTATGTTTCTTACTTCTAAACTAGAATTGAAATTGTATTTAAGCTAAAACTCTTGATCAAACATTGATCTTATTTAGGAAATAAAAAACTACTAGAGAAATTTTAATCTAACTCTAACACTTGCTATGAAATCCTCAATCTTCAATCTTTAGTTGTCGTGGACTTCAACCTTCATTCTTCTGCCTTCAGCAATCTTGGAGTCCAGGAATTTCAATAGATGTGATTCGCAGTAAATCATAAGAAAAATCTTTTTAACCCATCTATTGGAAATCTGGATTCCCATAAAAGTGATTGAAAATAAGTCTTGCACTGGAGAATCATAAGGCAACCAAATAAGGCAACAACATCACTTGCTGCCTCAAATATAAACAGAAACAAATTGCAAGATATCCACCCTAATGACACAAATCTTTCTATTGTTCCTTGGAAGACTCTTAAAAACAATATTTTATATGAGGGGTTGGTTGAGGTTCTCATGGCTTTCATAGGATGGTGGTTTCTGCAATCATGGAAGTCACAACATATGGATCTATGTTTGAAGCAAAAACAGATATAAGCTGTTTCGTGTCATCCGGTGAGTCTCTACTCTTTCCCTTTTCCATAGGCTTAAATGTGTTCTTTATGCCTCAGACCAACCTTTTCAATTGCTTTCTTGATGACTCCATAACCTACTTCATTTCTCATAGACTTGATATTGGAAATGTGAAGAATTCTCAAGAAGAGGGAGGAATATAGAAGCAAATAAGTAAAGTTTCAATCAATGATGCAAATTGTACCTGTCATTTGTGTGCGCCCCCACTCTCCTTGACAAAATAGAAGCCCAATTTCGTGGGAGTTCAAACAATAAAAGTACTGAAAACATGCACACTTGCAGCATCCAACAAGGTATACTGATGTAAAAATTGACCGGAGTTCGCTTAGGATCAAATATGAAAGTACAACCCCAACAAGCTCAGTAATCCTCTGTTAACATAAATATAGACATTTGAGAAAACAATAGAAATTGGAAAACTTGGTCTCGGTATACAATAAAACTACCTCCAATATATACCGAGCAACCCATAATTCATTCCGATAGGGATATCGATTGAAGGTCCAACATGAAAATGAAAATGGTTTAATGTTGCAAAACTTGGTTCTACACTAGAATAGTAAGATCAAAATGGTAGAATGAAAATGCTAGTTCTTTAAATCTCAAAATCACTTGGTTGTTGTCTCATAAGAAAAAGAGAGAGAGAAAATGAAGAGAAGAAGTAAAGGCATAAACTTAGGATGGCAGAATAGGTTGGCAGCATTACATTTCTTGTTTTGCAGAATAAAATAGGTTCACAAAGGCTTCACATATAACCAATCCAATCAACATCAATTTCAGAGAGAATGACTTCAAGCTATGGGAGTTATATCAAGTGGAAAGATACAAGGGAACAAAATTAAACTCACAAGGATGTTATTGGCCCTCCTACATGGATTTCTGAAAATAGCTTGTAGACTGTTTCATTACATAAAAGATGCATGAATTAAATAATATTTGAAAATTAACAAAAAGAAATAACATTACAAAATGAAAGTACATGGGGAAAGAGAATTACAATGAAATATTTATTCCCATACATACGATGCTAGAGAGTCCAATTGGTTGTAATCAGTCGCGGTTAGAAGAATCACCGTGTATTTGACAACCTTCATTGCAATCCCCAAGCATCAACAGATCTTTAGATTACTTCATCGTTTAACTTAAAGTTAGGGATATGAGATATCTTAGGCTAGTCTTCTCCTTCCTCTATCTTGCACCTCTTCTCCAATTTTGGACAATAATAGATTATCAACTGGCTGAGGTTACTGAGACTCTGTAACCCATCTGGCAATGACACCAAATTAGGACAATGTCAAATCTCCAAGCGTGAAAGGGACGTGAGATAACCAATCTGATTTGGCAAAGAAGCTATTCCCTTGCAATTTTCTATAGTTAAAGATTGGAGAGAAGTGAGATGTTGGATACTCTTTGGCAATGAATTCAGCTTTGGACATCCATAGAGTTCCAAATGTTTAAGTGTCGTCAGATGTCGCACTCCCTCAGTCAAAGATGCAAGACTACCCCAATAGTAAATCGTTAAGTGACGAAGAGAAGATAAGCCATAGAGCCCATTCATTGACACAGAATTTAATCTTTTACAAGGACCTATGTATAAATACTCTAAAGAAGTGAGGTTCCGAAGACCTTCCTCTGGCAAGCTTTCAAGTGCATCACAACCAGATATCTCCAACCTTTCAAGAGCAGAAAGTTTATCAAATACTTTATTTGACAAAGACTGCATATCTCTCAGCCAACCAATTCGTAAGCTTTCAAGGAGCGTATGATTTTGCAAAAACCCTTCGGGAAGCTCACTCACACTGGCAACATCTTTAATGTAAAGGGAGGTGAGAGAAGTGAGATTACTAACTGACGTCAGCAAAGAAACATTCTCTCCTTCGATGTGTAAATTTTTTACTAAGGGTGTTGCTATCCAATTTTTGACTCTTTATTTTTCTGAAAATATATATATATATATATATAAAATAATAATAATAAAAAAAATATATATATATAATAAAAAAAAAATAATAATAAAATAGATTTTTGTACACGGGCAAAATTGAGCAAATTAAGAGTTTGATGGTCGATTGAGGGTTAAATCGTGAAAATCAGGAGCCAAGGACCAGATTAGAAAGTCGCGCGAAGCCAAGGTTGAGATTGGATTTTTGATGGGATTTAATTGCATAAAAAAAAAAGTTTAAAGCCAATTGGGTGCAATTAAAAAAAAAATTTAAAGGACCAAATCATATTTCTACCTTCTTTTGATTTTTTGAAATCTGCATAAAAAAGGAAACATGCACTGTTCCGGCGTGTTGCGTTTGAATTGAATTCACGGTGATCAGTCAGCAGATCAGTCAAATTTTTCTTCCTTTTTCAATTTTATTTCCTTCCCAATTCAGCTCCATCACAGCAAGACAGATCAAATTTGTCCCTAAGTCAATCGTGATTTTCTTCCCAAATTTTCTCTAGCGTGATCTCCTTCCTGATTTTATCGATTTGCTTAGTTGTTCCTCAACACTGCATTAAACATTATGCATGGCTGAACTTGGCTCTTCTCTGCTATAAATAGCAGCACGGTGAAGAATTAAAGGGGGGGCAGAAACGAAGAGAAAAACACAGGAACAGAGAGGAGAACAAAGAAAAAGAGGAGAGGGGGGAAGCAGGAGAGAAGGAAAAAGGGGAGGAGTTTATGTAGAGAGAGGACAGTAGGAAAAGAGGGAAACAGAGGAGTATTTTAAACGTAGAAAGAAGAGAAAAATCACGAGGGAAGTTTGCAGAAAACAGAGATTTGCATACTGAAAAAAGTGAAGGAGAAAACAGAGGACAGAGAGGGATTTTTACGTGAAAAATAAGAGAAAAACAGAGACAATGAATCAGTGGAAATTTTACAGAGTTTTAGGAAAAGGAAAGAAAAGCAAAAACAAGGAAAGAAGAGGGAAATTCACGTAAGAAAACCCGAGATAATCTTCATCTCCCTCACCTCCAATGTCAGTTATCCCTTCCCCGTCATCTCTCTCGGTTCAAATCCTCCGCTCTCTCTCTAAAACCAGAGGCCCCGGCGCCTCTCTCTCTCTTCCAGCAACCATCAACCCCGGCCACCAGTTTCAGCACCAAAAGCCATTTCGTCATCAGCAGAAGCCATCCCTCATCCCTGGAATACCAGTCACCATCTCAGGCGAAGGCAGAAGCAAGTCCATTGTCGCAGCAAGCACAGCCCGTCACCGTTCCGACGCTCGATCCGGCCACCACAGGCCACTATTTCCAATGCCACCACGACCAGAAGAACCACCTCGATGTCCTCTACACGAAGGTATTAACAGGTAAGCCATTCGTCACACTCGAAAATCCCCATTTTTACTGTTCATTGTCGTTTTCATGCAGTGTCCCGGTTACTGTTTATGAACAGTAACCGGGACGAAAAAAATAAATAAAAAATAAAATAAATAAAAATAGGGAAAATATATAAAAAATATATAAAAATATAAATTTTTGTGGGAAATATCTATAAAAAAAAATGTGGTTTTATGCATACGGCCAATACACTATCATATTTTAAAAAAAAAATCTTTTTGTTCAAAAAATATATATTACCTTGGAATTTTAAGAAAAATGTATTTTAGCATGGATTTCGCAAAGAAAAAAAATATTTCTTGCATTCTTGGATCTTACAACATGTTTGTAAAATCCAAAGGGTATTGGCCAATATTTCAAAAAAATATAAAATCTTATTTTTGGGGGAATTTATTATTCATCGTCAGCATTTGGATAAATAAATCCTAAAGGGGTTAATATCCAAAATATTTGACGGGAATGATATGCTATTATTCACTGTTGGTATTTTGGTAAATAAATCCTAAGGGGTTAATATCCAAAATATTCGACGGGAATGATACGCTATTATTCACTGTCGGTATTTGGATAAATAAATCCTAAAATGGGTTAATATCCAAAATATTCGGCGGGAATAATATGATATTATTCACTGTCGGTGTTTGGATAATTAAATCCTAAGAAATTAATATCCAAAATATTCGGCAGAGTAATATCCCATTTGCCATTTAATTAACATAGGTTTTGAGTCATAACAAATCATAAGCAAACCAAACGTCAAGCAGCTTACCTTAGGTAGGGCGTACTAGGGGTGCTAAAACCTTTCCTTTACGCAACCAGTCCCTTACCCTAGAATCTCTGAAAGACCAGTTTTAGGTTTCCTAGTAACCATAATACTAGGTGGCGACTCCCTTTTTCACGAAAATAAAGATTAGACCCCCGACATTGAATTCCCCGCGCACTGGGGAAAGTCGCCACGACGCCGCAAACCAAATTTATTTTTTGGGGTGCGACAGAATGGCGACTCCACTGGGGACTTTGGACTAAGCTTGATAAGTTTTGTTTGTTTATGATATTTTATTGTTGCTATATGGATGGTTTATAGAAGCTTTAGCATGCATCTTTACTTCCTGTCATCATAATATGCCTTGTCATGCATCACTTTTATTAGTTTGAGAGCACACACTAAACTTTAAGTTAAGTGGGGGACTAGCAACTTACCTATGACTTGAGTCAAGGTTGAAGTTTGTGTAAACCCCAACTCTTTGCTGAGTGTTTAGACTGGTAGTGATTGGTATACGAGCCATCCCGCTATCTGCTAAACCCCCATATCACCTTTACGAGGGTGATCACTGGGACAGCAAGAGACCCTCTTTAGAGACCAAGTAGTAAACCTACCCTATGTCTCACGTAAAGGAACTAGGACCTATCGTTAGGATGTATGCTCCATAATATCTTTTACATAAAAAGAAAAACCCTAAAAAAGCATTTTTGCCTAACAGGTCTTGTGAACGAAATGGCCACCACTACTAAACTTTCCATCATGGAATATGGGAGAAATTCTGAATTATCACAATTGAATGAAGGAGACTGCCTTAAAAGCGGTGCTATGAGACTATCACCAATCAGGAATCTGGATTGTATTGTAAATGAGGTGAACAAGTTAACGACCCATTTTCAGGATGTGGATAAGGACATATTTTTTAGAAAATATGGACGCCTGATGGAGATTGCGAAGGTAGAAGTTTTAAGCCCAGCGGTGCGAGCTCTAGTTCATTTTTGGGATCCTAACTACCGTTGTTTTTTCTTTTGGGAGCATAGACCTATGTCCTACTATGGAGGAATACGGAATGTTGACTGAATTCCCGAATGATCTGTACAAAATTTATTTCCCTTTGAGATATGACAAAATCATCCCTGAACTGTCAAAGCTGCTCAGGATCCCCAGTTTAGAAAGGTTTTTAGAGAAGAAGTCTGCTGGTCTAAAATGGAAAATGCTGGAGTTTGAACTAGAACAGAGGTCCGGATCAGAGAAAGAGAGATTGATTGCTTTAGGCATATTTGGCCTTGTGTTGTTCCCAAGTCGGACATGTATAATAAGCTTGGAAGCTGCTGCTGCTTATGTGGAATATGAGAATACAAAAATCAACCCAGTGGCTTCTATTTTGGCTGAAACCATCATAACACTTAACCATTGTAGAAGAGCCGGGAAAGGAGCAATGAGATGTTGCACGCAATTGCTATATATTTGGATGGTTAGCCATATTGAAACAAAAAAGCCTGTTTTTAATAATTTTTGGTGGTTCAACCAAAAACCATTGAGGATAGTGGAGGAAGAAGAATGGGGAGACCTAGACAACCAAGGTTGGGTGGAAAAGCTAAAAGTTTTACCCAGTAGCGTTTTCAAATGGAGAGCTCCTTGGGTCAAAACAGTGGATGTCCTAATGAGTTGCGGGCAAAGATGCTGGGTTCCATTGGTAGGGATTACCGGCTACGTGAGTTATGCTCCCTCCCTTGTGGTAAGGCAGCATGGGGGCATGCAATTTGTTCCGAGGACCATGGGAATTGCTCAGCTCTTTGGTTGGATCAAGGATCCTGTTTCACGAGAGGTCTTGCGGATCATCAGGCAAGATTGGAGGCATCTCGTCTTGGTGGAAATAAAAGGTATGGGAGATCCTAGTGCAAGTGAAGGGTATGCAAGATGGAGAGACTTAACTGCTTCAACCGTGATTAGTAAAGAAGTCAAGCCCTCTCAAATTGAAGAAAAACCTATTAAGAGAAAAAGTGTTGGCAATGAAGAGGAATTGAGAAAACAGATAGAAAAACTTCAAATAGAATTAAGCAAAAGCATAAAAGACAAGGCAGCATTAGAAGAAATGGTGTTGGAATGCGATAAGGGGAGAGCATTTTTAGATGAGCAAATACAGTCTAAAGATGTGAGATTAACCAAGCTCGAGTTAAGGTTGGGTGAGGAGAAGAATGTTAGGTTGGGAATGGAGAAAGAATTAACGGAGATGAGTCTGAAGTGGATGCAAAGTTGCTCCGAGCTCAGCGCATTGAATACTAAAGATAATGAATGCCAAGAGAGCATAGAATATTGCCAAGAGAAATTTGCAGAAGTTCAGTGCGAGTTGATGGATAGAATTGAAAGGTATGAAGATTTGTATAAGAAGCATGTAATGTCGGAAAGTCGTTCGACAGGGTCCGAGAAAGACGAAGTCATTGAAGCAGAGTTAGCCGTTAAGGAAGAGGAAATAAAAACTCTGAGAACAAAGCTCGATAAGGAGAGAGAAAAAGTGAAGCATCTGGAGAAGAAACTAGCAGTAATGGAAAAACACAAGGATCAAATCGATACCAACAATACTTCGTTAAACAGAACCAATATGTTGCTTATAGAGAAGATGACCAAGATGGATGAACAAATGGATAAAGCTGCTGGGTATGCTCGGGTCATTAGGATCAATGCACGAAATGTTGGAAGGGATATCATTCGCTACCGCAGAAGTCTAGCTGAGACCGACACCTTTTTGGAGAAAATCGAGAATCACGGTTTTGCCTTCCTACCTTTGGCCGAAGAGAAGTAGATTAATTTTTTTTTTCTCCATGTTTTCAAAATTGTAGTAACTTCTTAAGTATTAATGAAAAGGGCGTTGACCCATCTATTTTACAAAATCTGCCTCTTGGTAAATATGACTCAAGCATCGACTCGAAAGGCAGTACTCATAGCAAAACAATGTGACCAGAAACCCTATGTTCATGAGGTGGTGGCTATCAATCGTTCACAAGGGAAATGCATACATACCCATTATACAAAGAATTTTTATCATAATCATACATTATATTATGCACTCTCTCATGCATTTATGCACGCATCGTCGATCGAGAAACATTTGGGACCCATGACACCTGGATGAAAGGATGAATAACTGCCGCAATTAACCATCTATGCTCTGGAAGAAGTTACTGCCCATACATGTATTTGGAAGCTAGCCGAGGGAGAGAAGTTCCAGAATTGGAAGATCTAGGATGCTCCATTGGTTTTCAAAATAAACCCTGAAAACAGATCTTTCGCAACAACACCTCCACTTTGCATTAAGAATGAATGGTTGAATTTTAAAACACGTAAGAGATTGAACATAATTCATGAAATTAATAAGTTTGGGGAACCCATTAAGGAGAAGCTTTAAGCCCTAAACATGGTCAATGAAGAAAGTTACAGAAAGCTCAGGATTGAGACTCTGGTCATACAAAATGAAAGAGATGATGTGACTATATTGCTTAGAGATTGCATAGATATTTCTGCTGTGTCTTATAAGGACATGCCTAGATAGGATACGGATATCACAGTACACAGGGAATTGCTAAAAAATGCAAGTCGATCAAGCAAAAAAAAAAAAGAAGCCCATATGGAAGTTTAGATCAAAATAAAGGCAAAAATTTCAAAACTAATGAATTGTGTTTTTAGGTAGTCAAAATCCCCAAGGGCATCAAACATAGTTAAAAAAAAAAAAAAACAAGCAGGAGGAGAAGAAAGGATAGAGTTTTGTGTGGGCTTTAGGGTCTTTAAATCATGTTAGCTCTAAAGATAATGTTCCCCAGATATAGACATGTTAATTGATAATGCAGCTCGTAACCTCATATATTCTTTTATGGATGGGTTTTTGAGCTACGTCAGATAAAAATGGTTCCAAAAGCTAAAACCTTACTTAGAACACCTATCTAAACTAATGGGAGAATTTAAGAAATAGATTTCACATATCTAGGAAGGAAAAGAAATTAGTTTTGGATATTTCGACCACACTAGCTCCTATGGTTAGAATGAACTTCGGGCAAACTTACACATTGGTATCAGAAATAACCCAACTCATTATGGTTAAGTTGAAGAAAAAAAAAAGATGGAAACCCCTAGTACTATGGTATTTTTTTAAAAAAAAAATTCATCTGAAACCAGACTTATCCCCTAGGCATCCCAAACCGAAAAGAAGACCTTGAGGAAACTAGCAATGATTTTTTTTTTATCTTGATGGAGAAGTTTTCTATAAGAGGTCATCCGACGAGACTTTACTAAGAGGCCTAGATGAAGTTGAAGCCAAAGACGCGTTACGAGAAGTCCATAAAGGGATTTGCTCAACGCATGCAAGTGGACATGATAGCTAATATATATATATATATATATATATATAGAAAGAATTGATTATTTTTGGACGACACTAGAGAAGGATTACATTGACTATGTCCGCAAGTGTCATAAATGACAAAACCAATGTCCCTCCGGCCCTCTTTTTTCACTTGATATCTCCATGGCCTTTTTGCAATGTGGGGAATTGTTGTGATTAAGCCCATCAACCCGAAAGCCAACAATGATCATAGGTTCATTCTCATGACTACCAACTACTTTACAAATGGGGAGAAGCTGAGTCATTTGCTCATATAAAAAAAAATGGTCAAAAAAAAAATTCATTGAGAGAGATTTGATTTGTAGGCAGGGACAACCATCAAAGATTATAACTGATAATGCACAGAACATCAACGGGAAGTTAATAATAGAACTCTCAAAATCCTAACCTTATAGACTAAAGATGAAAGGTGCGGTAGAAGTTGTTAATAAGAATGTCAAAAAAAAAATATTAATAGACACCGAACTAGATGAAGCAGAATGGGCAGAAGTCAGATATGAATAATTGAATTTGATCAACAAAAATGTTAATTTGACATCATTAATTATACCTAAGAAGGATGGCCAAAACACATGACCAGAAAATCTGACCTCAAAAAAATTCCAAGAAAGAGATCCGGTACTGAAGGAAATATTACTTGTACCAGGATGAGATCAGAGTCAATGGGCCCCCAACTACAAAGGTTTTTATATGGTGAAGAATTTGTTTTCAGGAGGAGTTTTTGCTATGGATGGAGAAGGATTTAGTTAAGCCTGTGGATTCTCACTCTATAAAAATCATACCTGATATTTCAGAACCTCTCAATCAATTCAGCCAAGAATTCTTATTACAAGAAATTGATGACTTACAAACAAAGAAAACATTGATCGGATTTACAGAATCCTTGACTTTAATAGTTTTTTACTACATTGAAAAGCCCGGTAGTCAAAGGCCAAAATGTGAATTTTGATAGAAATGCAACTAATTTCACATTAGCTTAAGGGCAAGAAACACAAGCAAATAATGATTCAGTGGAATTCATCAAATTCATAGCGACAATAAATATATATTGGTGGCCAGTAGATGAATGAGCATCAGCTCAAGGCAGGATTGCTTAAGCAGAATATAATCTCAAACAACGGTTGAGATTAACATCGCATTTGAGGAGTACCTTCAGAAATATCAACTTACTTGCGGATTTGGTTGTCTCCAAAATATACTGTCGCATGAGTTGCATTGTTGATAAAGGTCGAAAAGTATATGGGCCACCAAGACTAATTGTGGGATAACTGATTTTGAAGCCCATCGACTCAAGGTTCAGTTCATAGCATGGACATGAGAAGAAAAACATCATTAATGACAACATTAGAATTCTTCACATGGATTGAGGAAAATTTGTTTAGAAGAAATTGAGTCTACTGCAAAGAGTTTCAGATTGCATGATCACATTTGCAAAAATTCAAGGTTAATGAGGACATATGGAAATACAATTGATGAAAACTCCATGACTGATGGACAACCGAAGATGAAGTCAGCATTTGGAAAGTCTTGCAATGATTTGTTAGCAGAATGCACACAAGTCCAAGAACTGTTATTGAAAGAATCAAATAAAATGGATGACTTGTTACACCCATGATGAATCAAGCAACACCACGCTTGGGGGCATGGTCAAATTTTGGATAAAAGCAAATCGCAGATAGCCCATAATAAGCAATAATCTTGCGTTGAGTGGATGAATGACTTATGACAAACTTCAATGAGCCATCTAATCAGAGAAGCCTACAAAGCTTTGAAGATTAGGCAAAGGCATCCTATGATAATGGAGCATTGGAGAAAGGGTACCTATGTTTTCAAAAGAGCTAATGAAAACATACACGTTATATTTGATGAAAGCATGTCACCCCAAATTTTGGAAAATATGGAGAAGCAGAATCCCAGGTGAACGAAACCATGGAAGAGAATATGAATTGAGGTCCAATGCTGCTTCATTCCTCGAGATGGGTAAGTCATCCAGTATAACGAAACCACCATCACCATCTCCAACTACCGGGTCGGTCACCCAGAAAAATGAGACCATGCTAGCCGGGTCGGTCACCCAGAAAAATGAGACTACGCTAGCCGGGTCGGTCACCCAGAAAAATGAGACCATGCTAGCCGGGTCGGTCACCCAGAAAAATGAGACCACGATAACCGGGTCGGTCACCCATAAAAATGAGACCACACTAACCGGGTCGGTCACCCAGAAAAATGAGACCCTTTCTAACCACTAACAGGGTCGGTCACCCAGAAAAATGAGACCCTTCCTAACCACTAACCGGGTCGGTCACCCAGAAAAATGAGACCCTTGCTAACCACTAACCGGGTCGGTCACCCAGAAAAATGAGACCTTTCTAACCGGGTTGGTCACCCAGAAAAATGAGACTTTTCTAACTACTAACCGGGTCGGTCACCCAGAAAAATGAGACCTTTCTAACCACTAACCGGGTCGGTCACCCAGAAAAATGAGACCCTTTCTAACCCCTAACCGGGTCGGTCACCAAGAAAAATGAGACCACACTAACCGGGTCGGTCACCCATAAAAATGAGACCCTTTCTAACCCCTAACCGGGTCGGTCACCCAGAAAAATGAGACCCTTCTAACCGGGTACGTCATCCAGAGCAGCGAGGCCCATTTCTTTTTTTTTTTCTTTACAACACTTACTATTTAAAGTCTTTTACAAGACTTTAGTCGTAAGCATTGTAAAGAGGGGGCATCTGTTGCTACCCAATTTTTGACTCTTTATTTTTCTGGAAAAAAAATATATATATATATATATAAAATAATAATAATAATAATAAAAAAATATATATATATATAATAAAAAAAATAATAAATAATAATAAAATAGATTTTTGTACACGGGCAAAATTGAGCAAATTGAGAGTTTAATGGTCGATTAAGGGTTAAATCGCGAAAATCAGGAGTCAAGGACTAGATTAGAAAGTCGCGCGAAGCCAAGGTTGAGATTGGATTTTTGATGGGATTTAATTGCATAAAAAAAAAGTTTAAAGCCAACTGGGTGCAATTAAAAAAAAAAATTTAAAGGACCAAATTATATTTCTATCTTCTTTTGATTTTTTGAAATCTGCATAAAAAAGGAAACATGCACTGTTTCGGTGTGTTGCATTCGAATTGAATTCACGGTGATCAGTCAGCAGATCAGTCGAATATTTCTTCCTTTTTCAATTTTATTTCCTTCCCAATTCAGCTCCATCACAGCAAGACAGATCAAATTTGTCCCTAAGTCAATCGTGATTTTCTTCCCAAATTTTCTCCAGCGTGATCTCCTTCCTGATTTTATCGATTTGCTTAGTTGTTCCTCAACACTGCATTAAACATTATGCATGGCCGAACTTGGCTCTTCTCTGCTATAAATAGCAGCACGGTGAAGAATTAAAGGGGGGGGGCAGAAACGAAGAGAAAAACACAGGAACAGAGAGGAGAACAAAGAAAAAGAGGAGAGGGGGGAAGTAGGAGAGAAGGAAAAAGGGGAGGAGTTTATGTAGAGAGAGGACAGTAGGAAAAGAGGGAAACAGAGGAGTATTTTAAACGTAGAATGAAGAGAAAAATCACGAGGGAAGTTTGCAGAAAACAGAGATTTGCATACTGAAAAAAGTGAAGGAGAAAACAGAGGACAGAGAGGGATTTTTACGTGAAAAATAAGAGAAAAACAGAGACAACGAATCGGTGGAAATTTTACAGAGTTTTGGGAAAAGGAAAGAAAAGCAAAAACAAGGAAAGAAGAGGGAAATTCATGTAAAAAAACCCGAGATAATCTTCATCTGCCTCACCTCCAGTGTCAGTTATCCCTTCCCCGTCGTCTCTCTCGGTTCAAATCCTCCGCTCTCTCTCTAAAACCAGAGGCCCCGGCGCCTCTCTCTCTCTTCCAGCAACCATCAACCCCGGCCACCAGTTTCAGCACCAAAAGCCATTTCGTCATCAGCAGAAGCCATCCCTCATCCCTGGAATACCAGTCACCATCTCAGGCGAAGGCAGAAGCAAGTCCATTGTCGCAGCAAGCACAGCCCGTCGCCTTTCTGACGCTCGCTCCGTTCACCATAGGCCACTATTTCCAACGCCACCACGACCAGAAGAACCACCTCGACGTCCTCTACACGAAGGTATTAACAGGTAAGCCATTCGTCACACTCGAAAATCCCCATTTTTACTGTTCATCTTTACTGTTCATCGTCGTTTTCATGCAGTGTCCCGGTTACTGTTTATGAACAGTAACCGGGACGAAAAAAATAAATAAAAAATAAAATAAATAAAAATAGGGAAAATATATAAAATATATATAAAAATATAAATTTTTGTGGGAAATATCTATAAAAAAATGTGGTTTTATGCATACGGCCAATACACTATCATATTTAAAAAAAAAATCTTTTTGTTCAAAAAATATATATTACCTTGGAATTTTAAGAAAAATGTATTTTAGCATGGATTTCGCAAAGAAAAAAAAATATTTCTTGCATTCTTGGATCTTACAACATGTTTGTAAAATCCAAAGGGTATTGGCCAATATTTCAAAAAAATATAAAATCTTATTTTTTGGGTAATTTATTATTCACCGTCGGCATTTGGATAAATAAATCCTAAAGGGGTTAATATCCAAAATATTCGACGGGAATGATATGCTATTATTCACTGTTGGTATTTGGGTAAATAAATCCTAAGGGGTTAATATCCAAAATATTCGACGGGAATGATACGCTATTATTCACTGTCGGTATTTGGATAAATAAATCCTAAAATGGGTTAATATCCAAAATATTCGGCGGGAA
The DNA here is from genome assembly GCA_015731905.1 of Salix dunnii. Lineage (NCBI taxonomy): Eukaryota > Viridiplantae > Streptophyta > Magnoliopsida > Malpighiales > Salicaceae > Salix > Salix dunnii. Next base: position 14,687,907 of record CM027675.1, on the reverse strand, counting down.
TAATATGATATTATTCACTGTCGGTGTTTGGATAATTAAATCCTAAGGGGTTAATATCCAAAATATTCGGCAGAGTAATATCCCATTTGCCATTTAATTAACATAAGTTTTGAGTCATAACAAATCATAAGCAAACCAATCGTCAAGCAGCTTACCTTAGGTAGGGCGTACTAGGGGTGCTAAAACCTTTCCTTTACACAACCAGTCCCTTACCCTAGAATCTTTGAAAGACCAGTTTTAGGTTTTCTAGTAACCATAATACTAGGTGGCGACTCTCTTTTTCACGAAAATAAAGATTAGACCCCCGACATTGAATTCCCCGCGCACTGGGGAAAGTCGCCACGACGCCGCAAACCGAATTTATTTTTTGGGGTGCGACAAAGGGTATAAGTGGTATTCTGCTCAACACAGGGCAGTGAGCCATAAACAATTCTTGAAGGCGAGGAAAACGACATGCATCCCATTGCTTTAGTCTCATCATTGAATAAAAAACCATCTTCTCCAAAGATGGGAATGAATTTTGCCCATCTCCACACATGTGGTTGTCAATACACTTCACACCATTCATTCTATATAATTCAAGTTTCTTGAAGAACTGCAGCTTCCCAAACGGTGGAAGTTGTTCACAGTAGGGAAAATCTATTATCTCCATCTCCACTAGATATGGTAGCATCAAGTTCAAGTTCATCATCCAATTACTTGGAAATTTTGAACCACAATATCCAATTAACGTCAACTTCTTCAGATTTGAAGGAGGTTGAAGCACACCAAGTACCTCCTCTACCTCGTTATTTGGTATGGAAGTGATACTATTAGGTCGTCCATTCTCATGCCAAGATAAAGTCAGTGATAAAAGAGTTGTCTTCAACATCAAATTAGCACTTCTGGCATCTGTTAAGTTCTTAACATTATCAAGATCTGTGATGCTCAATTCACTAGCGAGATTATTCACCCTTTCCAGCTCCTCTATGCCACGACCCTCCTTCTTACCCACAATGAACACGGTAAGTTTTCGCAGGCACATCAATTGCCCCATTCCTAAAGGCATAAATCACAGTGCATTACAACCCGTGATGTCAAGATAAAGGAAAGCTTTCATGTGCTTCATACCTTTTGGTAATTGGATGAGTTTGTAGCAATTTCTCAGATCTAGTGTCTGGAGGTTTTGGAGAGAGGTTATACCTTCAGGTAATTTTTTGATGAAGGAATTATGGACATGTAGAAACCTTAGATGTTTCAAATCACAAATTGATTTTGGCAATGTATTAGATGTGTTAATACCTATATCCAAGGCTCTTAGATGCTTTTGTTGAGTGAAACAGCAAAGAAGAACATCATCACACTCAGGGCTTGGGTAAATATCAGTAGAAAGCAAAATTGATCGCAATGATCGAGATTTGATATCCTTTTCTTTTGGAGCATAGGATAATTTCCAGTAAGCACCCACATAACGAACTCTTTCACAATTTAGGAACTCGGCATTGCCTTTAATAAAAAAACATTTTGTACTCCTCATGGATTGTGCAAGATCATGCATAAGATCATGCATTTTACATCTTACGTTGCCAAACCCATCATCCTGGACCTCTTGCAGAAATGACCTCCCCACCAATTCATTGAATATCTCAATACCCTTGACGTGCAAATCCATTAGTCTTTTGCAACAAATGAAACCATTTGCCATCCACAAAGCAACCAGCTTCTCCCTTCTCATCATGCGATCTTTTGGAAATATAGAGCAAAATGCAAAGCATTGCTTCGAATGTGGTGATAGATGAGTGTAACTCAACCTCAGAGCAGGTAAAATCTCACCTGCTTCTTCTCTTAGATCCCAAATCTGACTTTCCTTGACAACTATCCATTGATCTTCATTATTTTTTAGCCGCATTAGGTTCCCGAGTGCCTTTAAAGCTAAAGGAACACCACCACACTTCTTCACTATTGATACTCCAATGGCTTCTAGTTGTACGCACTCCTCTTTCCTTCTCATCCCCAATGCAAGTTGTTGAAATAGATCCCAAGAATCTTCTTCAGACAATCTCTTTATGTGATGGACAAAAGTTGTTGCCATTTTATAGGCAACCACCATAATATGTGTAATTACTATTACAGCACTACCTGTAGCTCCACACCTTAATATCTCCTTCAGTTTACTCCACTTATCACAATAATCATCCCACACATCATCCAGTACAAGCAAAAAAAAATTTCCAGTTAACTTTTGTTGGAGGCGGTGTTGCAAGGGATCCAATTCTTGAAGATCACAAGAGCCACCATCAATGGACTCTATGATGGCTCTTGTTAATCTTTTTATGTCGAAATCACTAGATACACACACCTAGATCCTCAAATTGAATTGTTGTTTAACCCTTTCTTCATTGTAGACCAATTGAGCAAGTGTTGTTTTCCCGAGTCCCCCTATTCCGCTTATAACATAAATAGGGAAGTTGGCGGCATCAGAGAACAAGATGTTGACTAGTTTTTCCTTTTCCTTTCCTCTTCCAATAATTTCTGATTCATTCATGAATGAGCTGGTCTATCATGAATCATCGTAGGTATGATCAGCAGCTCTGTCCCCAATTCCTGATGCCAAACCGAACTTTTTTTTCACATTGGCTTTGGCATCCAGTTTTTCTCTCACATTTTTCAATTTATATGCCATTCTTGATCGAAAAACAAGTGGATTATGACTGATAGAAAAGAAGGATCTTAGCTGATTTTTGAGACCTCTTCATTATTGTTGCCACTAAGCTTCAATGGCAAACTCATCTAGCAAATCATCAACATCATAAGCTTCATCCTTGAGGTGTCTGAGCCATTTGAGAAAACAAAAGAAATTGGAATAGTTTGTCTCGGTATACTTTAAAACTACCTGTAATATATACCGAGCAACCCATAATTCATTTCTAATTGGGATATTGATTGAAGGTCCAACTTGAAATTTCCACTACAAGAAAATGAAAATGGTTTAATATTGCAAAACAGAACAAGATCAGAGTAGCAAGATCAAAATGGTTGAATGGAAATGCTAGTTCTTTTATTTGGCCTCGCCTGGCATCATTTCTCCAATGATATAACTAGTGTTGATGCCTACATACAGGCATGCCTTGTAATGTACATCCATAATGTAGTGGCCATAGGCTTTGTCAACACCAACACCATAGTAGTAAGGTGTATTCTTGCTCAAAGCCATACTTGTATTTTTTTTATTAGATTACTAGTAAATCATAATTGCAAAATCACTTAGCTGTTGTCGCTTACGAAAAAAAACAGAGAGAATGAAGAGAAGAAGTAGAGGCAACAACTCAGGATGGCTGGATAGATTGGCAGCAATACATTTCTTGTTTGGCAAATAGGCTCATAAAAGCTTCACATATAAAAGGGAAATATCAAGGGGAGAGATAAAAGGGAACAAAATTACACTCACAAGGATGTTATTAGCCCTCCTACATGGATTTCTGAAAATAGCTTGTAGACTATTTCATTACATAAAAGATGCGTGAATTAAATAATATTTGAAAATTAACAAAAAGAAATAACATTACAAGTTGAAATCTTAGGAACGAATCATTGCACTTTCTCATCCAAGAGTCTGGCCTTGGTAATAGTAACTCAAGGAAAGGAAACACCAAAAGAAAGTACGTGGGGGAAGAAAATTACAATGACATATTTCTTCCCATACATGCGATGCTAGAGAGTCCAATTGGTTGTAATTAGTCACGGTAAGAACAATCACCGTGTAATTGACAACCCTCAACACAATCCCCAGACTCTTGGACAATTTTCAATTATCAACCATCTGAGGTTTTTGAGACTTTGCATCCCATCTGGCAATGACACCAAATTAGGGCAATCTCGAATCTCCAAGCATGAAAGGGACGTGAGATAACCAATCTGATTTGGCAAAGAAGCTAGTCCATTGCAATCACATATCCTTAGATATTGGAGAGAAGTGAGATGTTGGATACTCTCTGGCAATGAATTCAGCTCTGGACATCCATGGAGTTCCAAACGTTCAAGTGCCTTCAGATGTCGCACTCCCTCAGTTAAAGATGCAAGATTAGCACAAGTGGTAATCGATAAGCAACGAAGAGAAGATAAGCCACATAGCCCATTCATTGGCAGAGAATTTAATCTTTTGCATTTCCATATCTCTAAAACCTCCAAAGAAGTGAGGTTCTGAAGACCTTCCTCTGGCAAGCTTTCAAGTGCAGCACAACCAAATATCTTCAAGCTTTTAAGAGCAGAAAGGTTATCAAATACCTTATTTGACAAAGACTGTAGATTTGTCAGTGTATTAATTTCTAATGTTTCAAGGAGCGTAAGATTTTGTAAAAACCCTTCGGGAAGCTCCCACACACTGGCAACATCTCTAATAGAAAGGGAGGTTAGAGAAGTGAGATTCCTCACTGACATCAGCGATGAAGTATTCCCTCCTTCGATGCGTAAATTTTTGACAGAGGGTATAATTGGTATTCCGCTCAACACAGGGCAGTCAGCTACATCTAATTCTCGAAGGCGAGGAAAACGACACGCAACCCATTGCTCTAATCTCTCCATTTCACTAATAAATAGTGTCTCCAAGGATGGGAATGGATTTTGCCCACCTCCATACACGTGGCTATCAATATACTTCACACCATCCATTCCATGTAATACAAGACTCTTAAGGAACTGCAACATCCCAAATGGTGGAAGTTGTTCACAATTATGACATTCTCTTAGCTCCATCTCCACTAGATTTGGTAGCATCAAGTTCAAGCTCGTCATCCAATTACTTGGAAATTCTGAACCACAATATCCAATTAACGTCAACCTCTTCAAATTTGAATGAGGTTGAAGCGCACCAAGTACCTCCTCCTCATTATTGGGTATTTCAAGTCGTCCTTTCCCTTGCCAAGATAAAGTAAGCGATAGAAGAGCTGTCTTCACCCTTAAATGGGCACTTCTGGCATCTGTTAAGTTCTTAACATTATCAAGATTTGTGATGCTCAATTCACCAGCGAGATTATTCAGCCTTTCCAGCTCCCCTATGTGACGACCCTCCTCCTTACCCACAATGAATAGGCTAAGTTTTCGCAGGCACATCAATTGCCCCATTCCAAAAGGCATAAATTTAAGTGCATCACAACCCGTGATGTCAAGATAGATGAGACTTTTCATATGCTTCATACCTTTTGGTAATTGGATGAGTCTGTCACAATCTCTTAGATCTAGTGTCTGGAGGTTTTGGAGAGAGGTTATACCTTCAGGAAGTGTTATGAACCAGGAGCGTGACGCATCTAGATACCTTAGATGTTTCAAATCACAAATTGATTTTGGCAATGTATTAGTTGTCCTAATACCTATATCCAAGGCTCTTAGTTGCTTTTGTTGAGTGAAACAGAGAAGAAGAGCATCACTCACACGGCTTCGGTAACGCATATGACGAACTGTTTTGGAAAGCAAAATTGATCGCAGAGACCAAGATTTGATAACCTTGTCTTTTGGAGTAATTTGATAATTTCCAAGATTTGATAATTTCCCGTAACGACCCACATAAGCACCCACATGACGAACTGTTTTAGAAATTTGGAACTCTTTATTGCCCTCAATCAAAAAACATTCTCTACTCAAAATGGACTGTGCAAGATCATGCATAAGATCATGCATTTTGCAAGTTATGGTGCCAAACCCATCATCCTGGACCTCTTGCAGAAATGACCTTCCCACCAGTTCATTGAATATCTCAATACCCCTGAAGTGCAAATCCTTTTCTCCTCTGCAACAAATAAAGTCATTTGCCATCCACAAAGCAATCAACTCCTCCCTACTCATCACGTGATCTTTTGGAAATATAGCGCAAAATGCAAAGCATTGCTTTAAATGTGGTGATAGATGAGTGTAACTCAATCTTAAAGCAGGTAAAATCTGGCTTGCTTCTTCTCTTAGATCCCAAATCTTACTTTCCTTGATAGCAATCCACTGATCTTTAGTATCTTTTATCCGCATTAGGTTCCCGAGTGCCTTTAAAGCTAAAGGAACACCACCACACTTCTTCACTATTGATACTCCAATGGCTTCTAGTTGTACCCACTCCTCTTTCCTTCTCATCCTAATTGCAAGTCGTTGAAACAATTCCCAAGAATCTTCTTCAGACAATGTCTCCAAGTTCTTGACAGGATATGTTACCATTGTTCGGGCAACCATATTAATACGTGTAGTTACTATTATAGCACTACCTTTAACTCCAAACCTTAATACCGCCTTCAATTTACTCCACCTATCACTATAATCTTCCCACACATCATCCAGTACAAGCAAAAACTTCTTTCCAGCTAACTTTTGTTGGAGGCATTGTTGCAAGGAATCCAATTCTCGAATTTCACATGAGGCACCATCAATGGACTCTATGATTGCTCTTGTTAATCTTCTTGTGTCAATAGACACACACACCCAGATCCTCAAACCGAATTGTTGTTTAACCCTTTCTTCATTGTAGACCAATTGAGCAAGTGCTGTTTTGCCGATCCCCCCTATTCCGCATATAGCATAAATAAGGATGTCGCTGTCATGAGAGAGCAGGATGTTGACTAGTTCTTCCTTTTCCTTTTCTCTTCCGAGAATTTCTGATTCATTCACGAATGAGTTGGTAAGCCGCGAATCATCGTAGGTAGGATTATCTGCTGTGTCCCCGACTCCTGATGCCAAATTGAACTTGTTTTTCTCATTGGCTATGGCATCCAATTTTTCTCTCATATTTTTCAATTTATGTGCCATTCTTGATCGAAAAACAAGTGGATTATGACTGATAGAAAAGAAGGATCTTAGCCGATTTTTGAGATCTCTTCGCTGTTTTTGGCACTGAGCTTCAATGGCAAACTCATCTAGCAAATCATCAACATCATAAGCTGCATCCTTGAGGTCGCTGAGCCACACCTTTATAGGCTCACTCTTCCACTGCTTCTCCTCTGCATCTTGCAGCACAGCTTGAATGGTTGTGAACGTGCGCTTGAGATTTTCAAGCTCGGTCTTTGGGCCCCCAGCAAGTCCAAGCTCTTGAAGAATTGGGGAATTCAAGTTCCCCATGATTGTACTCTCGAGAGAAGAAAAAATTGCATCAGCCATAGCTTGTTCAGTAATGGATGTTGAGGAATAGAAAAGGTGAAGGGAAAACTAAAAGCCGGGGATGTGAGCAAGAAATGAAAAGTAAATATTGAGAAGACAGAGAGCAGTATGAGATGAGAAATGGATAGGATGAAACGTGTATTGGCCGATCGCTTGTGCTGCCACACGGTGAATTATGAAGCAAACGAGTAATTCTCTCTCATCAATTACATGAAGACGGACTTTCAAGTCATTTTCTGGAGTTGACTGTGGTTTTATAATAGAATATTCTTTGGAATATTCCGGAGGTTAACCAATATATATATTATAAAATTCTGCAATAATTAACAATAAGATGAAATGTGTGTGTGGAAATCCTGTAACTCCCCAAGTAGATTTCAACAGTATTTTTTTGTTTTTACTCTTCCGGATTTATTTTTTTTCATTACATTCATTTCTTGCCTTTTTATTACTTTTTTTTTCTTTTTCTTTTTACTCCCAATTATCTTTTTTTTTTTTTAATTTGATTTGTTTCTTGTTTTTTTTTATTACCTTTTTTTTTGTTTCTTGCCTTTTTTTTTTGTTTATGTTAATATAGTTTTTTTCCTAATGTTTTTTTCATATTTTCCCATGAAATATTTTTTTGTTTTTTTTTTTTTTTTCGACTTATATATATTTATTTTTTATTTATTTTATATAATTAAAAAGTCTAGCTAGTTTAAACGCACCATGATTAATTCTCGGATCCAATTTTTTTATAGCTTTTTTTTCCTGTTTTTTTTCTTGATTATATTTTTTTTCATTTTTTTCCATAAAATTTTTTTTTGGTGGTTATATTTTTTTTAATTTTTCTCTTTTTTTACTTATATATATATATATATATATATATATATATATATATATATATATATATATATATATATATATTTTTATGATTGGGGTATCCTGGCTAGCTTAAGCGTGCCACAATTCATCCCTGGATCCAATTTTTTTTTTTGTTATAATCAGGGTGTCCAAACCAGTTTATGTGTATCGACACTAATACTCGGACCCATTTTCTTTGCTAAAGTGCTTTTCTTATATTTTTATTTTGTTCACTTATATATATTTTTTTATAAGTAGGGTTTACGGGCCAGCTTATGTACACCACAATTAATTTCCAAACTGAATTTGTTTTTAAAACAATATGGATTGCTAAAGTGCTTTCATGCTCTCTTTTTTTTTTTTTTCTTTAACTTATATATTTTTTTATAATCATGGTCTCTGAGTCAGCTTATGTTTTTTTTTTTTACTTATTTTTTTTTATAACCAGGATCTCCGTGTCATCTTAGGCGCACGATAACTAATCCCTGGACTAAATTTCTTTTGATAACCGGGTTGTCTAGGGCTCCTTGAGTGCACCACGACTAATCCTCCGACCAATTTATTATTATTTTTAAAAAAATTTCCTTATACTTTTTTTATTCACTTATACATTTTTTTCCTTATCACCGGACCAATTTTTTTTTGTAACTGGTGTCTCCAGATCAGCTTAAGCATATCATGACTAATTCTTGGATTGAATTTATTTTTTTAAGCAATATGGATTATAAATGGTGTGGAGAAAGCATTGTAGCTCCCCACACATAGTATTGTTGAATTCAATAGTGCTTTCCAGCTACAATGTTTTTTCCCCTGATTTTTACTTCTTCTGTTTTTTTAACTTTTTTTTTCTTATTATGTTTATTTTTTTCATTTTTTATCTTATTATATTTTTTTTCCCAAAACATTTTTTTGCCCATTATACTTTTTTGTATTCTTTTTTCTTTTTCCACTTATATATATTTTTTATTTTTTTAACCGGGGTGTCTTAAGTGCACTACGATTAATTCACATATCCAATTTTTTTGATAACCAGGGTGTTCAGACCAACTTATGTGTACCATGACAATCCCTGGACCCATATTTTTTTTTTCTAAAGTTTTTCCCACTGATACTTTTTTTCTTATATTTTTATTTTGTTTACTTATATATTTTTTTATAACCGGAATCTCCAGACCAGTTTAAGCACACCACGAGTAATTCCTAAGCAGATTTTTTTAAAAAATAATATGAATTGTTACAGTGCTTTCACTCTTATATTTTTTTTTTCTTTCACTTATATATTTTTTTATAAACATGGCCTCTCAGCCAACTTAAGCTTATATATCCCTATAAGATAAAATTCAAAAGTTGGCTATAAGGGTGTATTGGTAATTTACAATTTTTAATTATATTTTTTGTAGCAGTGTTGTGGGCGCGTCTTCGGGCACGACGTCAATTTCAGAGCTCATGCACATTTCGGATAGCGCGTGTGTCGTCGTTGAACTTTTAAAAATATATAATAGTTTTTTATATATTCATTTTATTATGTAAAATATATTTAAAATAATGTCATGGTATCAGAGGTATTTTTATTTTTTTCATTTCTGTGCACAGTACAATAAGTATAATACCCTTCAATAACATAAAAATCAAGAATTGTTAGTGGGGGTGTCCCAATAATTTTACTTTTTTAGTGCACAGTAAAATAACTTTTGTAGTCTCAAATAAGACAAAATGAAAGAGTCACCTGTGGTAGTGTTTTAAATATTTCACGTTTAACTATACATGCATAGAAAATAGTTTCACTCTTATTTTACACTACTAAAGCTAAACTTACTATGTTTTTTAATGCGAGTTGCATTTAATATAAATAAAAATAATAATAAAAATTAAAAATCTAAACAAAGAGTAAAGGTGTGTAGATACAAATAAAAAAATTTAAACTATCTTAGAACGATCGAAAAAATTAAGGGATCAAAATTAAATTAAAAGAATAAAAGAATAAAAATAAAAATATAAAATATAAAATTATATATTAAATCTAGATAAAAAAATTAATCCTTGTAGGGAGTTTCGACTCGTACAATGTAAAGTAAATGTTGACAAGACAGAGAGCATGGGCTCCACACGGTGCGCAGGCTTGACCACCTATATTAAACGAGTAATTCTCTCTGGTAAGTAAACGTGTATTTCTCTCTCATCAATCATGAAAATGGACTTTTAAGTCTTTTTTTAATAATTGTTTAGAGCGTAGCAGATTTTGTTTTTACAGTATTTTTATTTAAAAATAAATTAAATAATATCTTTTTTTAAATTAGTATATCAAATTAATTTATATATATATATATAGCAAAATCAAAATTCAATACGTTTTTCACACTTCTAAATACGCTTTGCTTTTTCTGTTTTTCAGGTGGAAAAAAAACAGCCGAGCCCAGGGAATATGATGGTATTATTGATCTGGGTTCATAACCTTGAGACTTGCAGCTCATCATCCATCTTCTTTAAAGAAGCTACTCATTATTGCTTTTAAATATTAACATATTAAAACGGTAAAAAAAGACATATTAAAGAATTAATTTGAAGCAAAATCTTTTTTCTTTAAAATTTGACAAAATGATGGTTTTCAACCGCTGCGTCAAATATTGCCTTTAAATTGCCCAATTATTTTTATTTTATTTTGGGACCTACTTGAAATATCAAAATAATATATATATATACACACTCATTTGTAAAACAAAAACAGTTTTGATCAGGGACGCTTGAAATAAATATTTTGGGACCTACTTGAAATAACATATACTCTTCAACCTCATATTTGTTAACAAAGAAATAAATATTTGTAGATTCCTTTGATCTCCCGTAATGTTTTCTTCTTCACAAAAAAAGAATTCTTCAATTCCTTCTTTGAGCTTTTTTTTTTCATTGGATTTTTAAGTAAAGTTAGTGATATAGTCATTATTTTCTTATTATTTTTTCAATTTCATCCTTGAACATTCAATTTTATTTAAATTTTCCTAAATATCTAATTTTAGTTCTATTCTTTTAATTGCTATTCATTTTGTTTTGCATTGTTTTTTTATTGATTTTTTTTTTCAATTTCATCCTTTAATATTTGTTTGGTTAAAAATTCTTTTTTTTTTTTTTTCAGGTTTGGCTTTGATGGGGTCACCCTAATTTAATAGCTAAGGTCATAGATAAAAAAAATTAACTCGGGTCACTTTTTTTTTTTTTCTTTTCTAAAGTATTTCTTTCAAATATTTTTTTTTATTGGTATTGTTTTTAGTTTGTTATTTTTGGGGCTTCCCAATTTCACATCTTAAGTCATGTGTTTGATTTGTTCACTTGGTATGATTCTGCTTTGAACCAACGACTGAAATGTAACTCGAGAATACACTAGATTATCTTTTTCCTCCAACTACAGATAGAGGTGAAATCAAAGGCTCGAAGGGGGAGAAATCAAAATCCAAAATTGAAGAACTCCTAGTTTTCCTGTCAAAAAACTCCTTTTTGTCATTTTTTTTAACTATCTAATTTTTAATATTTTTGAATTTTTAATGTTATTTCAAATTTTTGATTTAAAAAAAAAAAGAAAAAAGGGGCCTGTTGAGGCCTTGTCGGCAGCCATGCCCTAAAACCCACCGTTACCATACATGCAACACACCGTTTCCTGCACGGCAATCCCATGTCGTGCAACTTGCACTTCAAATCTATAAAAGGGGGGAGAAAGTGGGAAAAGGGACAAAAAAAGAGGAGGAAAGAACAGGAAAAGAAAGAATAGAGATGGGGGAAGAACGAAAAAAGAGAGAGAAAGGGTATAACAGAAAAGGAAAGGGGAATAATAGAAAAGAGAGAAGAAAAAGAAAAGCGAACTCTAGCGACAACATCATCATCTTCTCTGGCAGCTAGCAACAACGACAACAACAATCATTGTTTTGCTTCTTCTTCTCCAGCAGCAACAAGTCTTCCTCACACGGTAGAAGCTTTAGCAACTTGTTCTCTACCCAATGACCGATCAACAACTTCTCAACACTGCCAACAACTTCTTTTCCTTCGACAGCAGCTCTCCTTCCCTTTCGGCCTCATAGCAGCATCTGCAGGCAGTTGACAATAACCATTATATCACCTTCTGACGCCTCTCCAAACCTCTATGGACCACCATTCCTGACTCCACCACCACTGGCAGAATCAGCATGATCTTCTCTACATTGCAGTAGCAATAAGTAACATCCTTCTACTCCTCCGATAGTTATTGCTCATTGTGTAAGTGAACAGTAAGGAGTGCATTCACTCCCTACTACTTACTTGCATGTGAACAGTAGGAAGGGATGGATATTTTGTCCAGCCCGACCCGAGAGTGTTGGGTCGAAATGGCCCACATGGCTAGGCCATCCATTTTGTCTGGCCTAGTCCATTCAATGTTTTTTTTTTTAAATATTAAAATTGCATTTTAAGGAAAAACAAAAAACTGTGGTTTTCGTGTATAAAATTGAATTCCAAGGTTTTTCCAAGCATATTTTTCAAAAAACAATTAGCATCTTTCTCATGTTTAAAACAAAAATTGGATATCGTAACCAGTTTATGATTATTCGTTGGAATTTGGCCAAAATATCAAAAAACAATTAAAATTTTTTTTTTAGCTATCAGGGTGTAAAATTACATTGTAAAGTACACCCCGCAGATGGTAAAAAAGGTTTATATATGCAGTGTTAAAATTTAGACCCTAGAACGCATAAGTTAACCCAATAAGGTAGAGACTCTCTCATGAAGAGAGATCTACTTCGAACCTTATAAGAGATTGATAAATAAAAAAAATTGACTTAAAAAAAATGAGACAATAATGCAGCTTACCTTAGGTAGGGTGCACTAGGAGTGATGCGTATTTCCCTTGCACAACAAGTCCCCTTATCCGGACTCTCATAGATTATTGGATTTCCTAGTGACTTTAATACTAGGTGGCGACTCCTAAGAATTATAGTTAAAATTTTACTATTATAAAACCTCCTTTTCCCTGCGCCATCTCCCCTTTGGGGATGGTAGAGTGCGAAGCGCTAAAAAAACACTGTTGTGGATGTATTTTCATCTTATGGATGATCGTCTTAATCTTGAATATATTGCGGGTGTTAGAAGATTTATCAATTTTGCATTTTCAATTGATAAAAATGTTTCCATGGGGAAAATTAGATGTCCATGTGTGAGCTGCAAAAATAAAAAGTTTGTAAAGGAAGATGACGCATCTAAGTACTTATTGACAAGAGGGTTTTTACCTTGTTATGAAAACTAGACTGTACACGAAGAGCCTCATGCCACATAACCAATATTGGTCGGACCTTTGTCAGTTGGGTTAGTCATGTTGTGAATGATGATTTTCTTTAAAACCCATATAAGAATATGGTTTTAGATGTAATGGGGAATGGTGATGCATACTATAATGATAGCAGAATCTCTGAATTTAGAGGCAGTGAATTTTTTAAAATTTGTTGAAAGCTGTTGAGGAGTCTTTGTGGGATAGGTATACCAAGCAATCCAAATTATCTGCTAGTCTTTGTGGGATGGGTATACCAAGCTATCCAAATTATCTACTTGTGTACAAATGCTTAATATAAAATCAACTTCAAATTTCACTCATATCGTTGTATGCCTGATAATAGAAATTTTGTATCATTTTTTTATGATGCCAAGAAATTTATACGGCCACTTGGACTTTGTTATGATAAATATGATGTGTCGTAATTAGTGTATGTTGTACTATGTGGTAGACGCAATGAAAATAAAATGTTACTTTTGTGGAAGTTCACAATACAAACCTACAAACCCCACTAGTAAAGGTTCTAATAAGGCGGGGAAGCAACTCCGATAGTTTTCAGTGACACTAAGACTTCAGAGGCAATTTATGAATCCACATCATGCCAAAGATATGACATGATATCATTTTCATAAATTAGATGATGGAGTTATGGTGCATCCATTTGATGAATATGCATGGATAGAGTTTAATCGTGTCCATTCGAACTGCATGAATTATCAAAGAATTAAATATTTGTAGATTCATTTGATCTCCTCTCTCCCGTTATGTTATTTTTATTGAAAAAAATGAATCTTCTTTAATTCCATCTTTGAGCATGTTTTTTCATTGGATTTTTAAGTCAAGTTTGTGCCACTTATTTTAATTGTTTTTTTAATCATTTTCTTATTATTTTTTTCAATTTCATACTTAAACATTTGATTTTATTTAATTTTTTTCCTAAATATCAAAATTTAGTTGGTTTTTATGTTGAATTAGTTCTAATTCTTTTAATTGCTATTTGTTTTGTTTTGCATTGTTTTATTATTGATTTGTTTTTTCATTTTCATCCTTTAATATTTGTTTGGTTAAGAATTTTGCTTATTTGTCTTTTCAAGTTTGGTTTTGATGGGGTCACCCTAATCTGATAACTAATGTCATAAATAAGAAAGATAACTCGGGTCAATTTTGGTTTTTTTTCTAAAATATTTTTTTCAAATAATTTTTTATTGGTATTGTTTTTGGTTTGTTATTTTTGGGGCCTTCCAAGTTTCACATCTTAGGTCATGTGTTTGATTTGTTCACTTGGGTTTGCTATTAGGTCCCAGGTGAACTTTATTTTATGTTTATATTATATCGACAAATGTCAATTTCTTATATTTTTCTCATGTGGGCGACCTTTTATAATATTTTTTTATATTGTGACTTTATTCAATCATTTAAGGGTGGATTTATCTTTGTATTTATCAGTATACATTTTGCTATTTGTTTATTCAAAGATTAAATTTGTATTTATCATTTAAGCTATATGTTTTTTGAGATGGATTTATCTTTTATTTATTTAAATAAAAAAAAGTTTAGCAAATATAATGGGGAGAATATCTTATCTTTACAATTTCTTTCTTGGTTATTGTTAACAATATTTTTTATTTAAATAAATCGTTATTGGTTTATGTAAATAATTATTGATTTATTTAGTTACGTGATTTCGTAGACTTTTCAATTGCCACTTTTAACTTTTTCACGGAAAATAACACATTGGAGTTGCTGCATACATGATATTTTTTTTCAAAAAAAATTATAACTGGCATGCTAGATTCATGTTTTAGTGTTTTTTAGTTTTCTCTTTTTTTATTTCTTTGCACTTTTTTTTTTAATTTTTTATTCCTTACACTTAACCTATTTGTATCATTCTTTTTGTTTATTGTGCTTTTTAATCTTTTGTAATTTCTTTTTTTTGTGTTTTTCTTAAAACTATTTATTTTTGATAACTTATTGTACACAAACTAAGAAAATAGTGTGAAGGGTGAAGTCAAAAAAATTCAACCTTAAATAAAAGACCACAAAAAAATTTCTAGCTAACTTGAGAATATTCGTCAAACATACGACTTGAATCATGAGACAAATATAACCTCATAAAAAAAAAAAATCATGAAGTTCAATATTTGAAATTCATATATATGCAAGGTAACTTGACATTAAAAGAATTGTTTTAATTAAAGAAAGACTGAAGTTAACTTGGGTTAATATTTGAAATCCATGACTCAAGTCATAAAATCGAGACTAATCCCATATAAAGCAAACTTAAAAAAAAAATATGAAGCAAAATTGTTAATCAATAAAATACAAAGAGATGAAATTGAAAAAAAATAAAAAAGAGTAAAAAAATAAATAGCAATCAAAAGAATGAAAATTAGATTTTACATAAAAATAAATTAAAACAAATATTAAGGGGCGAGACAAAAAAAAGATAAAAATAAAGAAATAAATGACAATTAAGAGAATGGGGGTAAAATTTGATTTAAAACTTGAATGAAATCGAATGCTAAGGTAAAAAATTTAAAATAAATAAAACAAGAAAGGATTATACACAAAATAAATAGCAATAGAATGAATGAAGATCAAACATAATTCAAAAACAAATGACTAACTATGGTTAGTCTCTTGATGACTATGATTTTCTGTAATTTGTTTTGATAATAGGCATTACATTTTTGGGCTCTGCGTGTTTCATTTAGACCATGATTGATGATTGAGTTTGTGTTGTAAACAATGTTGTTAGAAGAAAACTTTGCATTTTTGCCTTTGTTTTCAGCTATTCAGTTAAAACCCTTGAAAGACAAGGACTAGATGTCTTTATATTTGTTAAGGAACCATCTCATCTAAAAGCTTATTCTGATAGGTGAGGCCCCAGAATATGATTTATATTATTCTCTAACACACCTCCTCAAGTGAAAGCCCTTTGGGCTTGAAACTTGCACAAGCCCACACTACCTTGTGCTTGATTTTTATCAAATAGAATGAGATGGTGAGATTCGAACTCGTGACTGCTGGGTCAACAAGGCTCTGATACCATGTTAAGTAATCATCTCACCTAAAAGCTTAAGTTAATAGGTGAGCCATAGAATATGATTTATATTATTCTCTAACAATATTCATCTGTATGGAGGTAAAAGTTGAAATAAATAAAGATATTGTTTGGTTCTCACATTCATGATGGAATCCTATTTACCATCTTTAGTGTGGATTTGAGTTGAAACTTAGGAGTGAGAAATTTTTGACTATTGGTTTTTTCTTTATTATATATATAAATATATATTCTAAAAAAAGTTATTTTTTGTAAAAATATAATGAATGGACAATTGTGACATTCCATCTATAACCATGGGTTTAAGGGACATTCCACAGGGTTCTTTGGCAAATTGGTCTAAAGAAAATTTCCTTTTCCTTATGGTTTAACATTAAGTATTCTTAAGAAAGTTTTCATATGTTGAACTATCGATGAGCTAAACATTCACGAGGATAGTATGGTGTAAGCAACTTCTTTCAAAAAGATAGGATAGAATCAACTATAATATGAAACTAGACGTATATTGTTAGCACACTGCAAGATTTTATAGGTACAATCACACCCCACGTGAGAGCGTGGCGTCGCGACGACCCTTCCCGTGAGCGGGGGAATTCAATGTCGGGGTCTTATCTTTATTTTTGTGGAAAAGGGAGTCATCACCTAGTATTACAGTTACTAGGAAACCTAAAACTGGTCTTTCAGAGATTCTAAAGCAAGGGACTGGTTGCGTAAATGGAAGGTTTTAGCACCCCTAATACGCCCTACCTAAGGTAAGCTGTTTGACATTTTGGTTTGCTTATGATTTGATATGGTTTTGATCTTTCAAAGAATATGTTGGTTAAATGATGATGGTGTATTATCCTCGCCGAATATTTTGGATATTTACCCCTTTAGGATTTATTTATCCAAACACTGACAGTGAATAATAGCAAATTATCTCCGTTGAATATTTTGGATATTAACCCCTTAGGATTTATTTATCCAAACACCAACGATGAATAATAGCAAATTATCCCTGTCGAATATTTTGGATATTGACCCTTTATGATTTATTTATCCAAACACCGACGGTGAATAATAGAAAATTACCCCCATCTAATATTTTGAATATTGACCCCCTAGGATTTATTTATCCAGACACCAACAGTGGATAATAGAAAATTATCTCCACCAAATATTTTGGATATTAACCCCATAGGATTTATTTATTCAAACACCGATAGTGAATAATAAATTCCCAAAATAAAATTTTAATATTTTTGGAATATTGGCCAATACCCTTTGGATTTTACAAACATGTTGTAGAATCCAAAAATGCGAGAAATGATTTTTCTTTGCTAAATCCATGCTAAAATACATTTTTTTTCTTCAAACTCCAAGATAATATATTTTTTTTGAAACAAAAAGAATTTTTAAAATATGCTAGTGTATTGGCCGTATGCAAGAAAACATGTTTATTTATATATATATATATATATATATATATATATATATATATATATATATATATATTATTTTTTGCAAATTTTGTATTTTTTTGTATTTTGTATTTTCTTTTTTTATTATTATTTTTTCTTGGGGGGCTAGCAGCCTAGTCCTATTGGGCTAGGCTGCCAACCCACTCGCTGGTGGGCTGGGTTTCCAACCCCTATAAAATTGGTCTGGGCTTCCAGTCAGACGGGCCGGAAGCCCGTCCTTCTCTCGGGCTGGCAGCCGCCCACTCCTGGTCTGGGCTCTCAGCTATCTAAGCCACGAGACTTTAGGCCCATATTATCCTTCGAACTGGGCTTCCAGTCCAAACAGGTCGGAAGCCCGTCTCATAATGATCGGGCCAGGCGCTAAGCCCATCCCGACCCGATTACTGTTCACTGCATGTGAACGGTAAATCGGGGCGTATTGTAGGGGAAGATGAATGGTAAAATGGGAGATTTTCTAGTGTAACGAATGACGTACCTGTTAATACCGTTGTGTAGAGGACTTCGAGATGGTTCTTCCTGTCATGGTGGTGTCGGAAATGGTGGCCTGTGGTGGCTAGAGGAAGCGTCGAAAGATGATTGGTGCAACTGCTACTACCACCATTACTGCTGCTGCTGCTGCTTCCCGGAGGCCACGGATGGGCTTCTAGTGTGGAGAGGAAGATGATGGTGATGACTGGGTGATGCTAAGGGGTCTAAGCTGGCGGTCGAAGTTGACCGAGAGGGGGGGAGAGAGAACGTTGGTTGTAGATTTTTAGAGAGAGAGAGAGAGCTTGACTGGAACGAGAGAAATGAAAATGAAAAGGGAGCTGAAAGTAGAAGAGGGAGCTGAATCCTGAGGCGAGAAGGAGGAAGATTATCTCAAATTTTTTTTACATAAAATCCCTGCAACTCTCTATTTCTCTCTGTTTTCATTCACCCCTCCCCCTCTTCCTCTGTTTCCCTTTTGCTTGCTATTTATAGTAGATAAAACACACCCTTCGGCTGCCAAAATTTTTAATGTAGGTACCGCCGCTGAATATTGAATGCAAGCGCGTCTTCATTCAAAGCTGGGCACGCCAGGGCATGTAGCCATAATGTGCAATTTCCAAAAATATTTGAAGGTAAAAGTATGATTTGGTCCTTCAATTTATAATTGCTCTAATTGTAACTCTAGTTGGATTTAAACTCATGATCTTATGCAATTATATCCCATCAAAATTCAATCTCAAACTTAGCTTTGCGCGACCTTTTTATTCTGGTCCTTGGTTTCTGATTTTCATGACTTAATCCTCCAATCGACCATTAAACTCTCAATTTGTTCAATTTGGCCCTCGATTTCGCATAATTGGCTTTAAAAAATTCAAATCGTTCTCTAAAAAATCCTAATCTCATCAATTGAACACGAATTAAATTTGAAAACTTGATTTCTCATTGACTAAGCCCTTAATAAAATTAATTTGACAAATTTAAAGTACAATTAAGTCATCGTGCTTAATTAAATCCTTCAATTGAACCATAAATTAATTCTCAAACATAATTACACTTTTAAATTGGTCAACGATTAAATCGAATTGGCCCATAAAATATATAATTATATCTTTTGACTTAATTTTTACACAGATTTATCCGATAATAAAATTATGTTGGCCTTGAATTTGCGTTTCCTTCATTTCTGGGCACAAAATAGGTACGATCGAGATCTCGAAAACGTCCAAAATTCACCTTGATTTTTCTGCCGACACCAACCCTTTTTTATTTTATTTTTTCTTATTTTTGGGTAGATTTGGGGAATAACCCAAAATTGGGTTATGACAGGTACAACATAACCATCAACATTAATAAAAGTGCATTGATCAAGAAGAAATTCAAGCCTTTATAAACCAACAGAGTTTATTTTAACAAATATAAAGCCCTGTCACAAAAGAAAAATCTTTATAACCCATCTACTGGAAATCTAGATTGTCATCACCCAATTTTTGGGTGACTCCCCAAAATATACCAAAAAATAACAAAAATAAAATAAAAGGGGCTGGTGTCGGCAGAAAAATTAATGTGGAAATTTTGAATGTTTTCGAAAGCCCGGTCGTACCTCTTTTTTTACCCAAAAATGAAGGAAAATGCAGATTCGAGGTGAAGATAATTTATTATTAGATAAATCTGCGTAAAAATTAAGTCGGAAGACATAATTATATTTTTATGGGTCAATTTGATTTAATCGTTGGCCGATGTAAAGTATAATTATGCTTCAGAATTAATTAAGAGCCCAATTGAAGGATTTAATTTAGCGCAAGAGCTTAATTATACTTTAAATGGGTCAAATTAATTTTATGAAGGGCCTAATTAGTGAGAAATTAAGTTTTGAAGCCGAATCTGGGTTCAATTGAGAAAATCAGGATTTTCGGTGAAACTTCGAATTAATTGAGAGCCCAATTGAAGGATTTAATTTAGCGCAAGAGCTTAATTATACTTTAAATGGGTCAAGTTAATTTTATTAAGGGCCTAATTAGTAAGAAATTAAGTTTCAAAGCCGAATCTGGGTTCAATTGAGAAAATCAGGATTTTCGGTGACGAAACTCTTCCGAATTAATTGAGAGCCCAATTGAAGGATTTAACTAAGAGCAAGGGCTTAATTATACTTAAATGGGTTGCATTAATTTTATTAAGGGCTTGAGTATTGAAAAATTAATTTTGGAAGCCTAATTTGGGTTAAAATTGAGAAAATCAGGATTTTCGGTGACGAAACTCTTCCGAATTAATCGAGAGCCCAATTGAAGGATTTAATTTAGTGAAAGAGCTTAATTATACTTTAAATGGGTCAAGTTAATTTTATTAAGGGCCTAATTAGTAAGAAATTAAGTTTCAAAGCCGAATCTAGGTTCAATTGAGAAAATCAGGATTTTCGGTGACGAAACTCTTCCGAATTAATTGAGAGCCCAATTGAAGGATTTAATTAAGCGCAAGGGCTTAATTATACTTGAATGGGTTGAATTAATTTTATTAAGGGCTTGAGTACCGAAAAATTAAATTTGGAAGCCTAATTTGGGTTAACTTGAGATGATCGTAATTTTCGGCGACGAAACTTTCTGAGTGAAATCGAAAGCCAAAATTGAAGATAAAAACATCATTTTTCCAGCCTACTTTATTTTTTTTTTTTAAAAAAAGAAGCATGCTTTGCCATACTCTCCCCCATACCACACCATTCCTAAACCCATACCTAGACACCCTCACCATGCCTCTTTCACTTATAAATAGGGCTGGAAAATTAGAGAACAAGGGGGGGAAGGGGCTAAAAAAACTGGAGCCGAAAAATAGAAAAATAAAAAAGAGAGGGCAGAGAACTGAGGAGAAAAGGAAGGACCCGAAAATAAAATAAAAATCCTAAAACCCCACAAAAAAAAAAAAACAAACCTAATCCTCGTTTTTTTTTTTTTGCCCTCAGCCCCCCCCCCCCGTTTTTCCACTTCTTGCCGTCAGCTCCTTTCTCCAGCGGATCTCCACCTCCCTGCACTTCCACCCCATCTCCCTCCGACAGTACTCTTTTCCCCTCAGCTCTCTACCCCGTAGTTTCCCTCTCTTTTCTCTCTTGCCGTGAGCTCCTTTCTCCGGCAAGCCTTCCCTTCTTCTTCTCCGATCATCAGCCCTCTCCAGCTAGCCATCATTTCCTTTCCCTCTCCAGCGACTGACTCTGCCATTCCCCACGGTTTGGTTCCTCTCGGCCTCACCACGATCTCACTCTCTTTTCCCCCACGGGTTCGCTCCCTCAGTTTCCATCTCCTTCCCGTCGACCGAAGGCAGCCCAGCACTCCGATCGGCCATGGAAAGCAGCTCACAACCTCATTTCTTCTTCCTCTCTCCACCATCCATGGTGGTACCCCATCACAACCAATCTCCAGCTGCACAAACAGCCCTGTCCACGGCACCACCAGCCACCTGAAAAGGGAAAGAGCAGACCCGAGATCTGTTGAAGAAAAAGCAGATCTGACTGGAATCTTGTTTGTGTGTTTGTTGTGTTTATGCTTTCTGTTTTGCAGGTCACCGCCGGCGAGGAAAGAAAAGGAGAGGCTGATCTACCCCCCCCTCCGTTTTGTCCCTCTTGTGGTGGCGCATGGAACCACGCACCGCCAGTGGCGGAGGCGCGTGGGACGACGCGCCGCCACTGCTCCTGCGGGGCTTCAACTTTCAACAGTGTTGGTGAAGTGGTGTTTTTGTGATTTTGAGTGTTGTATTTGTATTTAATTTGTTGTTATGTTTATTTATTTTTGTAAATGTTATGTAATTGTAAAATGTACCAAAAAAAAATATAATGAAAAAAGAGAATGGTTGCGTGCGTTGCAAAAAAAAAAAAAACAATATAAAAAAAAAACACAAAAATGACATTTCAAAAAAAAAACAAAGAAACAAAAAATGTGTTTTTGTGCATACGGCCGGATCCCAAAGTTTTTTCACTGTATTTTTCGCAAAAAAAAATATGTTGCATCTCTTTCCATGTTTTAAAAGCGAAAATTGGATATCGTAACCAGTTTACGATTATCCGTTGGTATTCGGCCAAAATGTCAAAAATAATTTAACAATTATTTTGTTTTATCTATCGTGATGTAAAATTACAATGTAAAGTACATTCATAGATAGTTAAAATCATGATTTTCAAAATGCAATGTGAAATTTATTTTTGTGGTTAGTCTTTCAACCCGGAATGAGCCTGCAATGAGGTAGATATTCTCTCGGAGAAAAATCTATGTCAAACTTTAGGAAAAGACCAACCTTAGGAAAGGACTAGAAAAAATGACTTAAGAAAAACAATCAAATAACAATGCAGCTTACCTTAGGTAGGGTGCACTGGGGGTGACGCGTCTTCCCCTTGCACAACAAGTCCCCTTACCCAAGACTCTCGCAGACCATTAGGTTCCTAGTGACCTTAATACTAGGTGGCGACTCCTAATAATTATAGTCGTAATTTTTACGGCTATAAAACAAACCCCTCCATTTTTACCGCGCGCCGTTGTCTCCCCAAACCGCGGGGGACGGCGGGGCGCGAAGCGCAAAAAAATCACCGTCGCGACATAGATTTCCATAAAAGTGATTGAAAATAAGCCTTACACTTCTCAACACAATGCAGAATTATAAGGCAACCAAACTAAACAACAACATCACTTGATGCCTCGCATACAAAGGGAAACAAATTGAAAGATGTCCACCCTAATGACACAAATCTTTCTATTGTTCCTTGGAAAGATTGCTAAAAATAATATTTCATATGAGGGGTTGGTTGAGGTTACCATGGCTTCCAAAAGATGGTGGTTTCTGCACCATGGAAGTCACAACATATGGATCCATGTTTGAAGCATGCCTTCTGTCCTCAAAACACCCCTTTACTTCTTTCTGCGTGTCATGGCTAACACAAAAGGAAGCCCTGCGATTAGCAATACCTTTTCATTCGCACAGATGTAATGAAATTAATGTAAGACATCTTTTTGTGTGTCATAGAAAGGAAATTGTTTCTTTTTCCTCTGTTTTTTCCCATATCCATAAGATACAATGTGTTCTTTATGCCTCAAACCAAGCTTTTCAATTGCTTTCGTGAAGAGTTCATAGCCCACTTCATTTCTCATAGACTTAGTATTGGAAATTTGAAGAATTTTCAAGAAGAGAGAGGAATAAAGAAGCAAGCAAGTCAAGTGTCAATCAATGACGCAAAATTGTACTTGTCATTTATGTGCGCCACCACTCCTTTCCATTCTCCTTGACCAAACATAAGTCCAATTTCTTGGGAGTTCAAACAATAAAAGTACACAAAACACGCACACAAATACAGGCATGAGTAAAAATTGTCATAAGTTTGTTTAGGATCAAATAAAAGTACAACTCCAGCAACCTCAGTAATCCTCTATTAACATAAATACAAGCATTTGAGAAAACAATAGAAATTGGAATAGTTGATCTCGGTATACATTAAAATTAGCTCCAGTAATTCATTTTGATTGAAGGTCCAACTTGAAATTCCCACTACATGAAAATGAAAATTGTTAAATGTTGCAAAATAGAACAAGATCAGAATGGTTTTGCACTAGAATAGTACGATAAAAATGGTAGAATGGAAATGCAAGCTCTTTTATTTTAATTGACAACATCCTCCTAATGATACAAATAGTGTTGACACTTGCATACAGACATGCCTTGTAATGTACATCCATAAAGGCTTTGTCAACACCAACACCATAGTAGTATGGTCACTAAGAGCCAGGATAGCCACCAATAGACCAAACAAGAGGCCAATTAACACCTGTTTTGTAATAAGTTGTATTCTTGCTCAAATCCATACCTGTTTTTTTATTAGATTACTGGTAAATCATAATTGCAAAATCACTTGGTTGTTGTTTCATATGAAAAAAAAAAGAGACAAGAAGAGGAAGCAGAGGCAACAACATCAGGATGGCTCGCAAAAGCTTTAATTTCAACATTAATTTCAAAGAGAATGACTTCAAGCTGTGGGAGCGATATGAAGTGGAAAGATACAAGGGAACAAAATTACACTCACAAAGATGTTACTGGCCCTCCTACATGGATCTCTGAAAATAGCTTATAGACTATTTCAGTACAAAGAAATAGTAAAAGTTCAAATGGTCTTGTTCTTGCAACTTACCAAAAAAAGAAAAAAGAAAAAGAAAGGAAACACCAAAAGAAAGTATGTGGGGGAAGAAAATTACAATGAAATATTTCTTCCCATACATGAGATGCTAGAGAGCCCAATTGGTTGTAATCAGTCGCTTATCAAACAACGTGTTATTATTCAAATAATGAAATAATGATATCTATAATTATCAAGAAATATTATGTTAAAAAATTATTATTTGAAAACTTAAGCTATTACCTTCATAATAACAGCTCCTAATATATGTAACATTGGTATAATATAAATATTATACCAGAGAATATAAATACAAATTAATTACATGAATCATTAGTAGAGTACATCATCCAAGCCGAGGAGCTTATTGGGATTAGCTTAGCAAAAAAGGTAAATCAATAGCTAGTTAGCCTCTAGTTAATGCGGAAGCAACCGACATTGCTTCATCTAATTATTTTTTTAAAATAACCGGGGTGTTCGAGTTAGTTTAAGCGCGTCATAACTAATCCCCGGACTTACTAAACATCCTGTAAGCCTAGTGAATAAGTAAAGCACCGCGGGGGTTACAGGCATGCATGGTGGGACTCGAACCCTAGTGCAGAAGAAGGGAACAAGTCCCTACCTCCGCTATGCCAAGACCCCATTTGCGTCGGCTTTGTCTAATATAATTAGCCTATTAGATTAGATGGTTTATTAACATGGTATTAGAGCCTTGTTAACCCAGTAGTCACGAGTTCGAATCTCACCACTATTATTCTATGTAATAAAAATCAAACATAAGGTAATGTAGGCATGTACAAGTTTCAAGCTCAGATGACTTTTATTTGAAGAAATGTGTTAGAAAATAATATAAATTATATACTAGAATCTCATCTAATAATTTAAATTTTTAGATAAAATAATTCATTAACATACTGGTGATTGCATTCTTGCATTTTTCACTCCCCTCTTCTCAAGAAGTTGTTGATTCTGCTCTATTAAAAAAGTAAAAACTTATAAAGCAGCGAAGCTTACAAAACATGCATAGTGTAGAGTGTAGACCTCTCTGATAGGTAAACGTGTATTTCTCTCTCATCAATTATCAAAACCGACTTGATGCTATTTTTAATAATTTGAGAGGGAGGGTAGGTGGGTAGGGTTTGGTGGTGGTCAGAAGCAATGCCCACTTGGAGCACAAATTTGTTTTTGGTGGGGCATTTTTAAATTAGATATGCCCGACTGTATCATCGCTTTGCAGGGTTTTTTATTTTATTACCACGGGATTTTCATATAATCCAAGCAAACAGTCAACTAATGCACATGTTATTCGTATTACTAGAATTTTTTTTTTAAAAGATTCGATTAGATAACATAAGAAAAAGGTGATATACACGTATAAATTTTAACTTGAATAGAATCCAAACCTAACTCTCTCTCTCTCTCTCTCTCATCAATTATCAAAAATAGCATCATAGACCTCACATGTCGAAACATAGTAAAAATATAGTTTGAATAAAAAATATTAAGAAAATATTATTTTTTAAATATTAAGATGATAATATATTAAATGTATGTTTTCTTTTATTTTTTATTGTGTAAATATTTTTTATATATTTATATACACAATCCTATAAATTCCACCGGTCCTCCCACCAATATATACTTTTGTTGGAAGACAAACATGGTGAGTCAGGTATTGCTCTGTAAACCAACCAAAGCTCGCCATGAGAACTTTTTCAGCATAACCACGTCTTACCACTTCTAATTTTATTCTTAAAAAAAAACGACCACTTGCCTAGCTTGTCGCCTTAAATTATAATCAATTATTAGAGACAGTGGCGTAGCGCTCCAAATCAATGAGTGCAATATTTATTCCAATTGTTGATAAGATGCCATTTTCACACTCTCAATCACTCTTTAAAACACCTGCTCCCAAACACCCCCTTAATAAGCACCACTCAGCTATTGATAAAGGGAGGCTACCCACACCACTGTTAATCCTGCAATAATAATATTTAATCCAATGGAAAGACAGAGAGCAGTCTGAGATGAGAAATGGAAAGTTTAAATAATGGTTGTCAAAATAGCGATTTTATCATGAAATGGAAGGGGTTTCAAAAATTCGGATCGTAAAATCATACCTGAATTTTTCTGTACAAAAATCATAAAATCACAGCTAAAATCGTTTAGATAGAAAAATTATAAAATCATAAGTAAAATATTTTTTAATACAATATAACATAATTATGCCCATAAAACTTCATTAGTTAAGGTTCATACATGATTCAAAACAACTTAAAAAAACATTACAAAATAATTATGCCCATAGAATTTCATTAAGTAAAAACTAACAAATTTAAAATAAATATTTTGCTGATGTGCTATATAAATTAAAATCAGTCTCATGACCGTCATTTTCCTAGTTATTTTTAATATATTCATCAAAAGCATTATTATTGAAATGATTATCAATACTATTATTGGTACCAACACCGATATTGCTAGTACTAGCTCCAACTCCAATAAATTATTTTGACATTAGGACATGAAAATTATTTAAAAACATAAAAAAATATAATTTAAAACAAAAAATAATTTTTTTTTTAAATTTAAGTATAAATTTTAAAGTTAATATTACTGATTTTCAAGATTCCATTATATATATATATATATATATATAGAGAGAGAGAGAGAGAGAGAGAGAGAGAGATTAATAGATATATATATATATATATATATATATATATATATATATATATATATATATATATATATATATATATATATACACAGAGAGGGGGAGGGGGGCGCCACACTAATTTAAACATTTGAAAGAGAATCGTAAAATCGGACCGATTTGTTCCGATTTTGACCGAGTTTGACCAAATCGATTTTTCTCCCCAAGTTAACAAGGTTTGATGAGTTGACTCGTAAAATCATATAATTTTGTGAGTCAACTCATGATTTTGACAACAATGGTGTAAACGAGTAATTCTCTCTCATCAATTATGAAGACGGACTCTTAAGTCATTTTCTTGAGAGATAGGGCTCCATTGTTGTTTTTGAGAAAGAAACATGTGATCGAGAGAGAGAGAGAGAGAGATGTAGGTGGTTTTGCCGATGTCAAGGGTGACTGGATGATTGGTGGTTATGTTATAAGTTTTTTATGTTATGTCATCGTTTTCTTCCTCTCTCTCTCTCTCGTTGTGTCAGTGATCCTCTGTTATGTTATTGTCCTTCATAGTTAAAAATAAAATGTAGACAAAGACCCAAAATCAAAATGAAACACAGGCAAAAGTTTCAAATTTCTGCTTCTTGTAAACGATGGTCCGACAATGTTTTTAGTGGGTCCATGACAATTAAAATTACCATAAAAACTTTACCAAACAATTGTAAACTGTGTTTTCCTTAAAACACAATTTACACCGCACTGCCAAACCACCACTTAGAAGATCCCATGTAGCTTTTCAGCTGAGTCGAATTGCATTCCTACAGTATTGATTAAGACATGTTCATGTTGAAGGAGAGCAGTTAGTTAAAGAAGGAAGTCTGACGTGTAGAATTAGTTACTTTTCTGTTATCTGTTTGTCATGATTCTGTTAGGCGTTTGTTAAGTCAATAAAGGAAGCTTCAAGGACACGTCTTTTATTTCTGCAACTATCTCTTCTTACTCCTCAATTCTACAGTTTATATACTTGTTCAGTACATTTATTTTGGTTATTTTTATGTGCTCTTTTGTTAGTTTTTTTTTGTTTTGTTTTATGTTTTGTTCTTCATTATAATTTTATGGTTTGAATTGTTTATACATGCGATGCCAGAGAGTCCAATTGGTTGTAATCAGTCACGGTAAGAAGAATCACCGTGTAATTGACAACCCTCATCACAATCCCCGCTGTCCCGTCAGCCATAGCTTGTTTAGTAATGGATGTTGAGGAATAGAAAAGGTGAAATGAAAAGTAAATATTGACAAGACAGAGAGCAATTGATGCTCGAAATAAATTAATCTACTCTTAGTCATTTTCTGGAGTAAATTATACTTTTGTATTAAAGAATATTCTTTGGAATAGAAAAAGTTAAAGGAAAACTAAAAGCAGAGCAAGAAATGGCAAGTATGAGATGAGAAACGGGAAAGGTGAAATGTGTATTGGCCTACCACTTGGGTTCCACACGGTGCGCAGGCTTGACTAGCTCTGCGTCTAACTTGGACATGGAGTGAAGAGCATCAAAATAAGAACAAAAGCATAACATGAGTTTTGATCATGTAGTGTGGTTTTCAGGTTTGAAAGATACCGTGATAACTTCTAGTTGCTGGATCCAAATTAATGTGTGGGGGTTGGTTTGAGTTCGTCAGAAGATATCAGTGTATATTTGTGCTTGGTAGAATATTCAACTGTGTACAGCGGTTCCAGCTGGGTGATCGTTAGGACTGCTGAATGGTTGTATTTGCCCCATCTTGAAGTCAGAGTTATGTTTCTGTTTTGTAAGCACAAGCCATTGCACAATTTGGGTTTTGTGAGGCCTTCAAGTGATTTATATACATAATTCTTGAATATAATTTGTTAATATAAATTAAGATGAGATGAAGTTATCTAATTATAAATTGAGGGTAATGTTTCAGAAATATTTCCCCATGGTACATGAGAAAGAAAGATATGTTGGAAATTACTTTTTGTGTCCCTCATGACACACCCATGTTCTTGATCATGCAAACCCATGACCATGAAGATAGGTCATGGGGTTTGATCATGGGGATCAATTGATTGTTCATAGGGATCAATTAATTGATCATGGCTAATTATCTCCTTGATAGAAAGAGAAAATTGGAAAATAAATTAATGAGTGGGGTGGGGTCCCTGATCTACCTATAAATAATAGCTTGTATATTCCATCTACAATTACTGGTAGGCATAGATCAGAAGGCTCCTCTTGTAAAACATTTTATTATTTTGTATCAAGATCTTCAAAAATAGGGAGAGGCCAGTGGCCTTTCCATCTGTCAACTGGGGAGAGGTCACTGGCCTCTCCCGTGTGGCAGACAACCCATGATAGGTCGTCGCCGTTGTCACTGGAGACCCTAAGGGTCGCCTGTGACAATACTGAGGGAGAGATCAGTGACCTCTCCCTCCGTTAGCTATGGAGAGGCCACTAGCCCCTCCCTATGAGGCATACAGCCCTTGAAGGGCTGTCGCTGTCCTCATCAGCGACCCTTGCAGGTCGCTGGTCACTGGACGGGGAGAGGCCAGTGGCCTCTCCTTCCCATCAACTTTAATTTTCAATTTTATTTAGTTACACAAGTTATCATTAACAACAGGGCATAAATAATAATTTGGTTAAACACGTTGTCATTTACAACAGATCATAAATAAATAGTTATGTAAAATAACAACGCTAGTTCATAAATTGAAAATCAAAATAAATGATTCAATATTTCGAGAATCATCAACAATTATACTAAGCAAAATAGCATAAAGACAGGCTCTGATATCACATGTTAAACATACTTTATATAATCGAATACTAAATATATAGCGCAGCGGAATTTAGATTATAAATACCTCCAGCTATTGTTGTTCCAGTACCGAAATCGAATGAATTCCCAATTGCAACATAACAAAGCTTTTCCCAAAGCAGCAACAATAATATAAAATAATAAAACGTTTTACGAGAGGAGTCTTTTGATCTATGCCTACCAATAGCCGTAGATGGAGTACACAAGCTATTATTTATAGGTAGATCAGGGACTCCACTCATTAATTTATTTTCCAATTTTCTCCTTCCATCAAGGAGATAATTAGCCATGATCAATCAATTGATCCCCATGATCAAACCCCATGACCTATCTTCATGGTTATGGGTTTGCATGATGAAGAACATGGATGTGTCATGAGGGGCACAAAAAGTAATTTCCAACAAGATAAACCTGTTAAACTAATCAAGAATTCAATGTGTGTTTGCTTCATAGATTGAGGGCAGTTTTTTGGAAATGTTTTTCAAAGCTGCATGAGAAGAAAGATAAAGCTGTTAGACTAACTAAAGGTGATTGTGTAAATTTAAGAATTCACTTGATGTGCCGGGGCTTTACTGAAACTGCATTCGTTTCTAGAATCAAGTGGCACATTGAAATATTTCATGAGGATGTGTAACTTTTAGGTTTCACTTGGTGCTCTATGGCTTTTCCCAGACTATGTAATTAGAACCAAAGGCTGCTTCCTAGCAACCTCATCCACTGCCCGTGGTTTTTTTATTGAAGTTCTCTCTGTGTTCATCTTTTTTCAGAGGATGTGCAAATTCCACCTCTCCTTTCAAAAAAGCAGCTCCGGTATGATTGATAATGTAATCTTGATCTTGCATTATTTTATACTTTATCTATCACTTCCAAATTTCAACCAAAGTAACCTAAAATGTTGAATGTTATTATAGGTCTCGGAACAACACACACAACTGGTTATGGAAAATGGTATGATAGGGATAGGCTACTTTGACATTTAATAATGGAATGTTGATCTAGCATGTTTAATTTGCCTTAAATGTTCATCTTATTTTTTCTCTCTTATGAAAGTTAACCTTCCAAGTAAAGGTATGGAGGTAGCTTTTATCAGAAAAGAAATGCTCGCTATTTATGATTCGGAAGGAGCTTTATGCAATCTGGATGCATATGTATATTATACCTTAGCTTATATTATGCTCTTATAAACATTTTTGTTTGAGCCCCACTGTTACAGAAATAGGAAGTGGCATGCTGCATTCCATGTTTATATATGGTGGTGCTTGATCTGTAATTATCGTATTTCTTTATGCAATTGGATCAGGCACCATTAGTGAAACCTCCTCCTGAAAGGCTCCTAAGAAATCCACAGCAAAGACTACCGAAAAGAAGGGAAAAACTGTTGAAGTGGTAAAGGAAGAGAAACTAGATCCACTAGCTGAGAAACTTCACCAGCAAAGGTACTCAATATGCAGCTTTTTTCTCTGCTAATAGTTTGAAGTATGGACAATTCATATGAATTCTATACATCGCATCTAGTCTATGTGTCCTTGATTTGCTGTTTCATAATTGCTACATTACAGGCATGCCTTGTAATGTGCATCCATAAAGGCTTTGTCAACACCAACACCATAGTAGTATGGTCACTAAGCGCCAGGATAGCCACCAAAAAACCAAACAAGAGGCCAATTAACATTCTTGCTCAAAGCCATACCTGTTTTTTTATTAGATTACTGGTAAATCATAATGCAAAATCACTTGGTTGTTGTCTCATACAGAAAAAAGAAAAAAGAGAAAAGAAGAGGAAGCAGAGGCAACAACGTCAGGATGGCTCATAAAAGCTTTAATTTCAACATTAATTTCAGAGAGAATGACTTCAAGCTATGGGAGCTATATGAAGTGGAAAGATACAAGGGAACAAAATTACACTCACAAGGATGTTATTGGCCCTCCTACATGGATCTCTGAAAATAGCTTGTAGACTGTTTCAGTACAAGAAATAGTAAAAGTTCAAGTGGTCTCGCTCTTGCAACTTACCAAAAAAAAACGAAAGAAATAAATTACAACTAAAAAAATGGGGATAAAATTTGATATAAAACTTGCATGAAATCTAATGCTTTGGGAAAAAATCGAAAATAAATAAATCAAGAAAGGATTAAAAACAAAATAAATAGTAATATAATGACATATCACCTCCCAGTTTTTGCAGTAAAATGTGATTCATGAGAAGAGGAGAGAGAAAAATCTATCATTGCCATCAACATGAATCTTTCACCATTTGTGTTGCTCCAAAAATAAAAATAGCCGTGGGCCTATAAGCCTCTTACTAGCCTGGTTCCATTCAAAATCCTCTTCCTACTGAACCATTTTAAGCCCCCAAAATTATAGCTCTATTGGGCCTTGTATAAATCTTGAAGACCTAAACCTATCAACTGGGTCTTCCCAGCGAAGCTCGGGCCTTATAGCTATCTTGGGCCTCGATGATTTTTCGTCTCTTTTTTTGGAATTTGGAAGTCTTCATTATATAAATAAATCTGGGTTCATCTTTCCTGGGGAAAAAAAGACCTTAATTACGAATGTAATTTACCCGCGTTTTTTTTTTCTCACTGTCTCCTTCGATTTATTTACCTTTTTCTCTTAAAAATATAGTAATTTCATTCAACGAAAGTTACAATTTCTTCTTTTATTTTTTGTAAAAACTAAACAATTTTGAAGTAATAGAATATCAATATTAATTCAGCTACGTACATGTTAGGATATTACTAGAGCCCGTTTGGCACGCGGCCAAACTAGTGTTTTGATCATTTTATATTTTTTTGTTTTTAGTTTTAAAAAACAGCGGTTTAGTATTTTAGATCATTTTGATGTGTTGATGTCAAAAATAATTTTTAAAAAATAAAAAAACATCATTTTAATATATTTCGGCACAAAAAGGCACTTTCAAAAGCTACCGCAACCGCCCTCCCAAACAGGCACATAATATAGCTATGAGAGCTGGGTTGTTTGAACGGTGTTTTTTACCGTGAAAATTGTCGTATATATATATATTTTTTATTTTGGTTCTTATTTTTTTAATTTTTTTAATAAAATTACACTACAATTATTTTTAAAAATATCATTATTTATTTCAGATCCAAAGCTTTTATCTGCTTTAATTTTATCCTTCAATTGGAATTAATTATATAAATTTTGATGTAATTTGTTTAATTATGTCCTCCAATTTAAATTGATTATATATGTTACTTTTTATTTCGGTTCTTATTCTTTTAATTTTTGTAACAAAATTACATTGAATTTTTTTTAAATACCTTTATTTGTTTTGGTTTCAAGGTTTTTATTTGTTTCAATTTTGTCTTTCTATTAGAATTAATTATATATTTTGTTTTGATTTGTTATAATTCTGTACTCCAATTCAAATTAGTCATATATGTTACTTTTCATTTCGATCCTTATTTTTTTTAAAAAAAAAAATTACATTGCAGATGATTTTAATAAGATCAGATGATTTTATGGTTTCATCGTTTATGCAATAATAATAATAATTTTAGTGATTTTTTTTTTGTAAATTTTTTTATCTTTTTTATTATTCTTTGGGGCAATATTATGATTTTAATTGTTTGAGCAGTAATGTTGATAATAATTTTAACTATTATAACCATGATAATGATGCCAATGCAGGGATGGATTTTCAATGATGATTTCTTATTTTTGTAGATAGAAAATTAATTTTTTTTATTTGACTGTTGTAGATGTTTTCACAATTTATATTTTGTTTGTTGTGTTTAATTTAAATTGAATTATAAAATGAACTGATTTTAATACAGTAAATTTGATAATTCAAGTATCCGAATCTTCTTGATTTTTTAGGAAACTCGCACTTCATAGAAATTCTTCACATATTTATTATTTTGCTCAAATTTATATTATAATAAAAAAACCTATATAATTAATATTTTTTATATTTAAAAAAATATTATTTTGACCACGACGAAATGATATATAATGGCTAGTATACACACATATCTATCATATATTTCCCCTTCCTTTGCTCTGTAGGGGCTAAATTACGAATGGCTAGATTCAGAATTGAAGAATTTCTTTCTATTCATAACGAACCCTATTTGGGACATCATAAGGACTAGAACTATATGTGACTAATAAGTTTTTGTCTTCTTGAGATAGCATTGTTGCCTGGCCTGTTTCAGAATGAAGTCAGACATCAACGCCAGTAAAGTAAAAAAGGACCTTCTCCCAAATCAAAATGATTGCTAGTTTCATTAGCAAATTTCAGCTCCAGAAGCAATCTTGCACAGAGAAACAATGCCTGCCTGCATGGTTAGCTATACATTGGCTAACTTTGTATGCATTGATAATAATAGTTTCAGGTTTCATTCTATGTTCTAAGATTACAACCAAAACAAGAATAAAGCATAGCCTCAAGAACACATCACATATATATGATCAACATCATGAAATGAATTAATTAGCGGTAAGCACTCCTTCCCTTTTTTTTCTTTTTTCTCATTTCTTCTCCTCCTGGTTTCTTGTTTTTTCTACCACAAACCATTCACATTTTCTTCAAGCAAAAAAGACTTAAGAAGCAAATGGGGAGCTTTGCCGCAACATCGTGCTCTCGTGGTAGGTGCGACATTGGCAATTTGAGATGAAGGGTTGTGGTAGATCTTGAATTGGTTTCTTAGTGCTTGCTTGAGTAAGATGGTGAGATGAGTCACAGTAGCTCTCAGAGAATCCAATTTTTCATGGACATGAACATGGCGGGGAGCATGCTTTTCGTTGTCTATATTTCTCTAATAGAGTCGAGTGTTACAAGTAGAAACTCTTTGGAGACCTATGTTTTAGCCTATTGATGATATGTTATGGACAATGATGGGTGCATAGGGCTGCAAATATATGTACATATATATTGGGTGTGAATTATCGGGGGACTTAAAGACCAGTTTTAGGTCATTACATGAGGGGTAAGTTTTCTTCCTGGTCTCAAAGGTCTATAAATTGTTCAGTGACTGCCTTACATGAATGTAGTATAAGGATTTACATGAAATGGTTGAGAGATGATGTGACCACCATTATCGAGTAAACTATTAGCTCATAGATGGACGTTTCACGAATCTGAACCCTAATTGAAAGTCATGAGGCAGACTGCTACTCCCCACTTAACTTAGAATTGAGTTTATTTGAGAAATTAAAATGCATAATGATGTTAATTCAAACCCAATGTGATGCGTGAATCGAAACTAAAAATGCATGCTAAAAATATGAAAAATAAATGCAAAAAGTGAATAAACCAAGAAACAATAAGTAGGCCCAACAATCAGACAAACAAAGTTGAATCTAACACAATTTTCTTAGTGAAGTCACCATCTGTCGCGACGTTGTTTTTTCACACTCCGCCATCCCTGGAGGGAAAACATCGCGTGGTAAAAAAATGGTTTTATAGCCGTAAAATCATGACTATAAATCTTAGGAGTCACAACCTAGTATTAAGTTCACTAGGAAACCTAATGGTCTGTAAGAGTTTTTGTAAGAGACTTGTTGTGTAAGGGGAAGATACATCACCCATGATGCACCCTACCAAAGGTAAATTGTATAATTATTTTTCTAAGCTAAATTTTATTCATTGGTCTTTTCTAAAGCTTGAGGTAGATCTCTCTCCGTGAGAGAGTCTCTAACTCATTCGGAGTCAAAAAACTAATCGTTCTAAAGTTGAGAAATTTTCACACTACATTTAAAAAACTTCCTTTTTGTACTATCTACAGGTGTACTTTACAATATAATTTTACACCTTAATAGCTAAACCAAAATAATTATATTTTTTTTATATTTTAGCCAAATTTTAATGGATAATCATAAATTAGTCAAGATATCTAATTTTTTTCAAATCATATGAAAGATGCAATATATTTTTCTATGAAAAATAATTTTAATGGATAATCATAAACTAGTTACGATATCTAATTTTTTTTCAAATCATGTGAAAGATGCAATATATTTTTTTATGAAAAATATGCTTGGAAAAAGCTTATAATCCGATTATATGCACAAATACAACACATTTTGTTTGTTGCTTTTTTAAAAAAGTGATTTTCCACATTATTTTTTTAAAATTAAAAAATATGAACTGGGTTTATGCAACTAAGTGCCCGTTTGGCATTGTGGTGGCACCCACGTTTACCAATCAGCTTATGCAACAAGTGTTTGGTAAAGTTTTAAACGCAGATTTTTGACATGGGACCCACAAAGAAATTTGATAAAAACTGCGTTTTCTGAAAAGCTGAAAATACATGCTTATGTGTTTGCGATTCCAGTTTGATAAATATATAGAAACGGCGATTCAACATTTAAATACAAAAAAATACCGTTGAAATATTTATGCCAAAATAACCCTTTAGATGCTGCTCCCGTTGCTCTTTCTTCGTCAATGAGTGTCCGTCCTTTGTTGATGTTTATTTTGGAGGGGGTTTCTTCGACTGTTCTGCAGAAACAATTTGGAGTTTATAGGTAGAGAGGCTCGTCTTCTTTCTTTTCTAGTAATTGGAATAGGAAGTTTGAGGGAGGGAGTGTGAAGGCGAGAGACCCGTTTTATTTTTGGTTTTTTTATTCTCTTGGGAGCCTGGAATTCCCTCCCTTGAGAATCGATGCTGAAGAAGGGAATAAGGGAGGAAGACCTGGACGAGCTTTCATAAGCAAATTTTCTACTGAAAAAAAAAGCTCGTCCAGTAATAAACAATTTTTTCTTGGGTGCCTGGAATTCCCAGCCTTAAGATTGATGTTGGAAATGGGATAAGGGAGGAAGAGAGGGGATAAGCTTTAACAAAACATTTTTTTTAATGGAAAAGAAAGCTTATCTAGTAAAAAGCAGTTTTTAAGCAACAAACGTGGGAATTATATGGGGTAAGCTTTAATAAGCATTTTTTTAATTTTTTTTATTGTTTTGTTGATGTTGAAATGCTTTTAATTTTTTAATATTAAAAATATTTTAATATTTAAATAATATAAAAATCTAAAAACTTAATATACATATATATATATATATATATATATATATATATATACATATATGTCCTTTAAAGTAATTTCACAAGTTAAAAGCAATATGAAAAGTTTGGTAACCAAACACTTAAAACTGTTTTTTTTCAACCTCCAACTCAACCACAGTTTTAACCAAACACTTCACAGCTTATTTTGAACCGCAGTAAAAGCGTTTTTTTTAAACTGCTTTTTTTCAACCTCAATCGCAAAAGCAAAAGCAATACCAAACACACCCTAAATAGATCGACCAAACCAAGTTTGGCTCAAATGCCCAATTTCTGTTGGACTTGGGCTAGACCTGGCCGAGCCACCTAGGATGGGTCAAGAACAAATCTGACCCAAAGCTCTATAGGAAGAAAAAAATGAAATTGCATTGTTCACGTGTTACGTGAACATTACCAAGGAGGTTGATCGTTAGTGACAAAAGGCTCACTTGCCAATGACTGCGGGTAGAGGAGTGCGGGGTGGTTCTTCATGTGATGGTGTCATCAAAAATGATGGTCTGTGGTGGCCGAGAGGAGCGTTGGATGAGGGTGCTAGACTATGCTGCCGCTGTTGTTGTGTCGCCAGGTCTTGATGCTGCTTGTGTGGAGGATAAGCCATCGGTGATGAGGGGCTATTACAAGGTGGTCGGTCGGCTTACTAAAGAGGAGAGAGAGGATGGCCGACGATGTCAGAGAGAGAGAGAGAGAGAGAGAGAGAGAGAGAGAGAGCACTGCACATGCACAGAAGGCTGCCGACAATGGCTTTGTCAACGCCAAGGAAGATGGTGGGTGGGTGGGTGGTGTAGCTTTCTACTCTTGGTGTCTAGCTGTTATTATTTTTCACTCAAACCTCTATTAAAATTTTCCCTTCTCCTTTGTTCTTTCTCCCCATTTTTTTTCCCCGTCTCTATCTTAAAAAAAAACTTGTGGCTGCTACAGCCATGGTGAGGGAAGGGTGGCTGTCAGTAGTTATTCTCGTGTGCAAGTTTTTGGTCAAGGCATCTTTGAAATTTCCCCCCACTATGTTCTCGCCTTCTCACCTTGTTTTGTTCGTTTTTTTCTACCAATTTTTTGTCGTTCCTTTTTTCTCCCCGCCCCTATTGTTCTTCCTCTATTCTCCCCCTTTTATAGACTAAGTTGTGAAGGTTATAGGGTATATGAATGATGTCTAGGAGATGGTGTGTTGCAGTGCAGGAAATGGTGGGTTGCATGGTATGCTTGCCAGCATGTCATAAGCATGACTGTCGGTAATGCCTCGACAGACCTTTTTTTCTAAATTAAAATTTTGAAATAACATTAAAAAAATATATTGCAAAAATATAAAATAGATAGACAAAAAAATGGGTTAAAAAAAAGAGTTTTTTTGGATGTGAAATCGGCAAAAAAAGATTTTTTTCTTTTCTTTAATTTCACCCAATTAACTTGATAAAAACAAATTAGGTCTCCAAGAGTTCCAATCTTCACAATTACACCCAAATTAAACTCAAAACTTGATTGTTATCAATTAAGCCCTTAATGAAATCATTTTGACAAATTTAAAGTATAATTAAGTTTTTGCATGTAATTAAATCCTTCAATTGGAACCTAAATTAATTTCCAAATATAATTACACTTTAAATTGGCCGACGATTAAATCAAACTGGCCCATAAAAATATAATTATTCCTTTCGACTTAATTCTTACGCAGATTTATCCAATAATAAATTATTTTAGCCATGAATGTATATTTTTCTTCATTTTTTAGCGCAAAAGAGGTATGATCGGTCTCTCAAAAATATCCAAAATTTTCACCTTGATTTTTCTACCAACACCAGCCTCTTTCATTTTATTTTTTTTATTTTTTTTTATTTTGGGGAATAATCCAAAATTGGGTTATGACACTAAATATAAATTTAAGGCTAGTATTGAAATTTAGCGGAGAAGTTGAAGAGTCATTTCCATCTCTATATATAGAGTTATGATCAAAGACAAAAAGGGAGGGAAATAAAATACAAAAATTACATATAACTCCCCCCACATAAAACCCTAAAAAACATCATCTCCTCCTTTACCTCCAGTCGCAACCTCCCAACCCATTTGGCTTTCTTCTTCTTCCTCAGCTGCTAGTCACAACTCTAGCCGCCACCCCTTTTCCTTCCCCAACCATTCTTGCCTTCTCCATTCCTCATCCACCTACATCAGCTCTTCTCCCATCAGCCCTACCATAGCAACCTACAAGGTAGACTGCCATATGAAGAAAGAGAAAAACACAAAAAAAAAGAGGTTTGAAGAAGAGGAAACATTGATTTTATGTGGGCTGTTGTGTTTGCTATTTGTGGTTGTATGTTTTGCAAGTTGCCATGAAGGTCACCACCATCGAGAAAGAGAAGAAAAGGGGCAGATCCACACCCCCTATTCTCGCTGCTTCACCGGCGACAACACGTGGAACCATTCGCCGCTAGTGTTCTTTTGCTGCCTCCACTGTTTGACATTGTTCCCGGGGTGGTTTATATTATAATTTTAGATGTTTATGTGTTTGATTAAATTGTTATTCTTTTTTTTTTTCCGTATATGTTATGTAGTTTGTAAAATGTAATGGAAAACTAATGAAAAAATGGAATGTGCGCCTGAGTGTAGCATTAAAAAAATATAAAATATAAAAATTATATTTAAAAAAAACAAAAAATATATTGTTTTTGTGCATACGGCCGAATTCTAAATTTTTCCTAAGCATATTTTCATAAAAAAATCATATCTTTTCTCATATTTTAAAATAAAAATGAGATGTCATAATCGGTTCATAATTATCCGTCCACGATTATCCGTTTGATTTCAGGTGTGAAATTACATTGTAAATTTTTTAATTGTAAATTTTAATTATCGGGATGTAAAATTGCAATACAGAATATACCATCAATATTAAATAACAATAAATACAGTGTAAAAATTTCTAAACTTTGAAAAAATTAATTTTGCTTTCTCTTGTCCTTTTTTGGTTAAACAAATCAATACGATACTCTTTGGCTGTGGTGACCATGAGTTTAAATGGTCAATACGATACTCATTAGCTATACATTGCCTAACTTTGTATGCATTGATAATGATAGTTTCAGGCTTCATTCTATGTCACTAAGAATACAACCAGAACTAGAATAAAGCATAGCCTCAAGAACACATCACACATATATGATCAACATAATGAAATGAATTAATTAGCGGTAAGCACTCCTTCTTCCCTTTTTTTTTTTTCTTTTTTCTCATTTCTTCTCCTCCTGGTTTCTTGTTTTTTCTACCACAAAAGATACACATTTTCTTCAAGCAAAAAAGACTTAAAATGAAATTGAACTAGAACTAACTGACCCTTCTGCTGCTTCTTCTTTTTTTCCCTTCCCGGTCAACCACCTTTTTATATATATATCAATGGCTCCCCTCTCATTCATGATGATTATGAAACAAGACTCAAGGAACTAAATAAAAGAACTAAAAAGAAAACAAAACGACAACCGTGGTATATAGAAAAAAGTTTATGCATGATCAGCAATGTTCTTTCCCTTGCCAGTCTGGTCTACCTAATGTGAACTCCAAGCTGGGGTTCTTGCAATCCATATTAGAAGATCCCAAGTAGCTTTTCAGCTGAGTCGAATTGCATTCCTGCAGTAATGATTAAGATATGTTCATGTTACCTCAAATATGTGAATAAAACTCTTAATTATCCCTTCTGCTAGATTATTTCTGGCAATTTTGATCTACGCAAATTCTTAAAACATTTTAGACTTTGGATGATACCTCCATTTGCTGTCCAGATCTTTGTTGTGGCTGGAATGTTCCTTGTCTGTGCCCATCCATGTCGTTGGAGTTTGCCTGGGGCCATGCTTCTCTACCACTGAAACGGTAACATAAGTTTTAATTAGCATGAATTTATATAGACATGGTGCAACAATATTAATATTTGCAAACCAATGCATATAATTATTTAGATGAGTAAAGTCGATAGACCATTTTTTATAGTTGAATCAGCAGAAGCTTAATCAATTAGCTGGCATGGTGACATTGTCTCTTATTTCAAAGCTAATTAAGAGCAGCTCAACTTTCATTTTCACTAACCTACAAACGTCTATTTCTTTCATTTTCCCTTATCAAAAAGTCCAAAATTAGTCACTTTTGATACGTGCACAAAGTCTATAGAGGAAGGGATCATGAGATAAATATATGCATGGAGACAGAAGCTAAGCCCTTGTACCTATACAAGGCATGTCATTTCAACGAATGCTATTAAGTGTTTAAGAACAGCCTGAAAAGGATGTTCCAGGCAGCAGGGAGAAAGATGTGTGTGACATTTGAGGAAATATCATCACAGATAGTGTTAGTTGCTTCAAGCTATTTAAGTACTGGCCCTAAAAGTCATACAATATTCTATTTTAGAGAGGACAGTACTAAGATCAAATCTTTTGATTACTAGTGAAAATCTACCAGTGCCTTTACATTTTACACTTAGTGTAAGAAAAACTCCATTATAGGGAGAATTCTAGTTGCCAGTCCTGTCACTCTATTTCTGTCTAACTTTAATGGCAGCTGGAA
Organism: Salix dunnii; assembly: GCA_015731905.1. Taxonomy (NCBI): domain Eukaryota; kingdom Viridiplantae; phylum Streptophyta; class Magnoliopsida; order Malpighiales; family Salicaceae; genus Salix; species Salix dunnii. The sequence goes on along the minus strand of CM027675.1, from coordinate 14,646,487 downwards.
ATCATTTATTTATGCAGTGACTGCATGTCAAAGTGTCAAAACCTTTTCTACCCGAAACCTAAATTAAACTCCAGCGGAGAATCATGTCAAAGTGAAGGCCCTAGCTAGTTGGTTTACATCTCTATTTAAATTAACTTTTCTAGCCGAAGAACACCCTTACTGATAAAACCCAAGAAAGAAAGCAAAAAACCAATTAAAAACAAATTAATCTACATGCTATTTAGTGGAAGTAGGTACGGATTAAAATTAAATACTAATTGATGAAACAATGTACAACATTGGCATTTTTAATTTGAAATTTGAGAAAAGGAGAGAACAAAATAAGTCAGGATGGGAACTGATCATCTTTTTGGTGTTATATGCATTGTGTCCTCGTGAATGGAATAAGAACCAGCTGAGTTTAACAGCAACATGATAAGATATTTTAATCTAAAAAGAAAAAGAAAAAGCGTACGTATATAGCTGTGGGAATTGCTTTCTTTCTTATCCTAGTTAGTGTTCGATTGCATTTTGGGAACTTTTCTTTTATATAATAGCGTAACACATTAAAGCTACAAATCTCATGTCAGCAAGAAAATATTCTAAAACATAAAAGATCTAAAAAGAAGAACATTATATGTATAATACACTATAATATAGAAAGCAAAAGCTGCCTGCCTACATGCAAGAGAAGAACTCTTTTTATTCCTCAAAAAACTGGCGTGAACGTGAGTGGGTTTTGGATTTCTAAGTTGATCAAGTACAACGCAAAAAGAAAATAGAAGAAGAAGAAGAAGAAAAGCATTCTATATATTTCATTAGTCTATTATACTCTCCTTTTAAAAAAGTGCAGGGCATGCAAAGCATATCTCAGGGTGTGTGCGCGCGCGCGCGCATATAACGTTTTCTGATATCTAGCATGCCAATTGTGCTCCAAAAAAACATCTGTGCTCCAAAAAAACATTGAAGAGAGTCGCACAAAAAGGAGAAAGAGGTACCTCGAAGAGTTACTCCAAAGAGTGGTAGCAGCAGAAGTAGTTGATGGAGGGTAGTCGACGTCTAGCTGTACTATTGGCCCATCTGGTTGCACTACTCTTTGCAGTCCACCTCGCTCATTTGCAGTACTGAAACTGCCAATTGGAGACATATCTTCTTCTCCAGATCCATCTGTTGCCCTCCAACAAATCAATACACATACCCACCAAAAATATGCACACATTTTTAAACAGACAGAAAAAAAATACACAATGTTCTTGAAAGCATGCATGTGTTAGATGTGTGAGTACATGCATCCAGGCGTTATGTGTATGGTACTTGTGCTTAAGGGATAACAAAAACTTTTATTAACAGGGTTTAGTGGTTAACGTGATATACTAAAATAATCACTTGGGTTACAAAGTTATCCAAATTGGGGCAGTAAAAAGCTAAAAATAACAGAGAAGGACTAACACCTCAAACAAATAAAAAGTTGAAGACTAAGCAATACGAATTACCTGAAGAGGCTGCAGGCTTGTCAGTGGTCTTAACAGTTCTATACATCTGCAAAGTCCAACGGGAATCCATAGGTAGTAAAACGAAGACCATTCAAAGAAAGAGATAAACAAAATATAAGACAAAAAAGTAAATGAAAAAATTTAGAAATGAAAAACACTTTTCAAAATTCTTATATATATGATAAATCTCCAGCTCCTTCTCTCTCTCTCTCTCTCTCTCTCCCCCTATATATATATATATATATGTGGGCTTCTGTGCTTGTCTTGGATCGATTCATTAATCACGAGGTTGATGTTTGATTAGGTTGTATAGTAATGAGAGAGTGTATTATTGAGAAATGATGACTACTTTTGTCTGGTATCATTCTCTCTCTCTGTTTTCTTTTTTCTTTGAAAGCAGAAACTTGTCTGCCCGAGACCTTTCAGAAGTTTCTCAGGCTCATTGCCTTTCTCTATTATTCTTTACTTCGCCCATTCACTGCCTTCTTTGGCTACTGTGCCTGTGGGATACACCTTCCACACCTCTGTCCTCACATTCAAGACTCTAGAGGGAGAGAGGGAAAGGGGGGGGGGGGGGATTGTTGATTCATTTGTTTGTTTTGCGGTTTAATCACCTGTAAATGGCTCTTGACATGAGCTAATGTGAGATCTTTGACATCCATGAGTTCAAGAACTGACTTGGGAGTAGCTCCTATTAACAACAAGCCAATCAGTGAAAAAAAAGTATAAGTGCTAAAAGTCAAAACAAAACATGACAAAACATTAAGAAATGTCCAAAACTCAAAAACCAATCGTTCACACACAAATTATTGTAGGGAAAAAAGGAAAAGAGGACAGGAAAATTTTGATTTTCTTACTTTCATGGCCTCCAAGAAGTTCAACTGCGTGAACAAATCTAGCATGAAGAGTGCTGGTCCATCTCATTCTCGGTGCCCTCATGCTCCTCTTTGTTGGAAGTTTTGGCAAGAATCTTGATCTAATCAACCCATGGGGAGAACCCTCTGTAGATCCAACTCCATATTGATTATGGTGGTGGTGCAAATGGTGGGATTTGAAAGCATCCATTGATAGCCCATTAAATCTCGTTGTTGGTGCTAATCTACTGTAAGGACCTGGCAAAGCTTGATTAGGCCCTGATGAGTTTAACATGGACATGGGATCTAGACCTCCTCCTCCAATACTATAAGGTGAAGAAGTGGATGAAGAAGAGTGAGGATTAACAGAAGGAGAGCACAAAGAGGAAGAAGGATAAGGCATTTGGTAGAAGCCCCTCTTGGGATCTTTATTCTCTCTTGATGAATGTTCTAAAGGCATAAAAGGAAATGAACGGTTGTGATAAACTGGAATCCCTTTAATTGGCCTCAAACCATCTGACACTTCAAGCAAAGAAACCCCATGATTGATATGATTCAAGTGATGAGTAGTGCCATTAGAACGGTGAAGATGTTGATGGTGGTGACTTTGTTGACGATAAGGGTTGTGAGGTAGCTCTTCAACTCTAGTGCTTGATAGATTTCTTCTACTTCTTCTACTTTCTTCATCAAATCCAGTAGTTGGATGTGCTAGAGATAGCTCGATATAAGCTTGAGAATCACTTCTCATTGAGCTAACAGTGTTGGACTTACGGATGGCTTCTTGTCTGCCCAAAAGATTGAAACTTGCATCAAGTTTATCCCTAATGTTGCTGTTGCTGTTACATATGGAGGACGGAGAGGAAATATTAGGAGGACTAATGTGTAGAGAAAGATCAGGAACTGGGTTTGAAGAGGGTTCAATGAAAACTCCTTCCAAGGGCATTTTCTTTACAACTTACTAACCTTTTCTCCGGCTATAAACTAATCTGATAAAAAAGCGCAAGTAAAATGAATCGGCCAAGTGGGTCTTCAACCCTTTTTTCCCTCCTCCTCCTTGAAAATATATGTGAGAGCTCGCTAAAGAGAGATAGATATGGCTAACTAGCTAGCTTTCACAAAAGAATAGATGAAAAGCTTGGAAAGAACACACCATTGATAGATGCTTTAAAGACTTAAAGGGAGAAAGAGTTGGGTGTGAAGCAAAGAGAAGACTCTTTAAATCTTCATCAACAAACCAACATGCTCAAGAAAGAGAGTGTTTGAAACGTAGATAAAAAAAACAAGAGCGAGCGAGAGAGAGGGATGTGTGTTGTTAGGAAAAGAAGAAGAAGAAGAAGGAAAATAAAAATAATTAACAACTACTATATATTAAATTTATATATAAAAGAATTGAAATCTTGAAAGTGCATTGAAAGGAAAGGAAGGATAGCCATAGAGAGAGAGGATTTGGGTTTTGGTTTGCACACCTCGAGAGTATATCTTGGAAAATGACACTAGAGAGAAGATGAAGAAGAAGAACACGAGGACTTCTCTATCTAGTCAAAATCCAATCTCTAAAATAAAAATATAAAATATAAATAGATAACCCTAAAAAAAATAAAACAAATTGCATCACTATGTTTTTCCTTCCCCGTAGAGAACGGGATAACATATGTTAGAAAGAGAAAGACTCTTCCTTGTAGGATTCCTTCTCCCCCACACTCTTCGCCTTTCTCCCCCCGTCCCCCCTCTCTCTCTCCATGCAACATATATACTAATTTCCAAACCTTTTTTTTTTAATTTTTGGCTTGAATTTAAAGACATTTTATGATATTATTTCTATGCTAAAATGGGCTTGGATGGAAATTGTGCAACATATTTATTATTTTGAAGATTGTTTTTTAGCAAGAATTAAATAATAATAATAATAATATTGTAGGGTTGTCATATCTATGCTTAAATGGGTTTGGTTGGCAATAAAGTATGTACATTATATACTAAAAATATGTATATATTTATTTTATTTATTGAAATTCAAGTATTGAGATCATTATTAGACCGAATTTTACATATATAATACATGTATTTTTGTATTATAGGGGTAGACCCATTGACCTTTTGTTATACATGCAATAAGAGACCCACATAAAGGGTTGTTTGTTTGCTTTCATGTGGATACATCGTAAACCCTAATTCTACATTACCTTCTAATTCCCTTTCATTCTCCCAAATATTCCCCTTCTAATAATAATCTTTCAACAACCTTGTCTCCTGGCATCGTTTGTGGGTTTTTATTATTATGTCATCCACATGAACTATACACGTACCACATATAATATAACTCCTCTAGCTCGCTAGCTCATTGACTATATATAGATATATTTGCTATGGTTTCACAAAACCCTAGGCTAAATCAAGGCTCAATTTATAATTATGGGATTGTTAACTCTCTTAATTTTAATTATCATGGGAAGCACTAGCCCTATTTGTTTATTCTCTTTCTTTTAATGCCAAGTGTTTGCTGGAGATAAAAAAAAAAAAAAAATCTGGTCTAGGGAGGCAGCCCCTCTTAATTACGTGTGAATTTTCTAATGCTGTAGCTCTACTGTTTGCCTCTGTCTCCAATATTACCGAGGACAAAAACACTAATTCATAGGTGGTGTTTGGATGGTGCATTGAATGCAGAATTGGGTAATAGTAAATGCTTTTGGGTTTTATTTTACACATATTTTTGTGTTGTGATGATATGGAAATTGTCACCTGTGTACCTATATATATAGTAATTAAGCTTATATTTATTTAATAAATTTATTGCCATATGTCCATCAGCTCGAATAAGTAATTTACAAGCTTGGTATATATAATTCAAACAGCTTGGATTCATTTGACTCGGGGTAATTAATTTCTTTAATGCACCCAAATAATGAGATGATACATTACAGAAACAGAGGAAGAGAAACTAGGGGGGGAAAAAACAGTGCTGGTCTGCTACAACGGAAACAGAAGGACCAGAAAAAGAGAAGCCAGGCTGAAAATGACCAAGAATTTGATGTCATAAGCAGTTCTTAAGAGAAGCTCCCACATTCTACATCAACGGTATATATTATGCCCTATGTAGCACCTAATTTAGTGTTTCTGTGTCCTGTATATTAAGGAATCAATTCACCTAAAAGCTTAAGCTTATAAGTGAGGTCCCAGAATATGATTTATATTATTCTCTAACACATTCCTTCAAGTGAAAGCCCTTTGGGCTTGAAACTTGCACAGACTCACATTACCTTGTGCTTGATTTTTTATCAAATAGAATGGGGGTGGTGAGATTTGAACCCGTGACCGCTGGGTCAACAAGGCTCTGATACCATGTTAAAGAACCAACTCACCTAAAAACTCAAGCTTGATAAGCTTTTAGGTGAGTTAGTTCCTTAACACTGTATTGCTATAGATTTTGTGTTTGTTCTGTATATTAACATTCAAAATTCAGATTATAGAAGATATCAGTCGTATGATCTTTTTAAAATAGTCTACTTAAGACCCGATTATAAGGAGATTAAGGTAGTGTGTTTGGTTCATGTTATGTTTCATAAGCATACTGTGATGTGATATGAGATTAAATACATCAAATTATCTAATAATTAATGAGCCGTTGTAATGTGTGATTGATAAAAATATTTAAATTAAAATTATTAGTAAGGAAAATTTAAATTAAAGATCTTCTTTAATAAATTAAATATTATTTCTAAAAAACTAAATGAATTACCTAAGAAATGATTTAAAAAAAAACAAAAATGATAAAAAAAAAGAGCAGTCTTCTAAATATAAAATATTAGTTAAAATAAAACATATGAGAAGCTAATTTTAAAATATTTGGTATTATTAACTGTGTAATTAAATATCAGTTAATTTTCATGAGTAAAATAAAAATGATTGAAGTTTGCTTTAAAAATATTTAAGGCCATTTTCTCTTATTTATGCATGTAAATCCCAAATTGGCTGAGAGAAGCAACTTGCGAGGCCGTGGCTACCTTCTGTAAATATATAAAAATTCTTCAAAACTTTTATGAATGGAACTTTCCTACACAATGATCCTCTAAGAAAATAAATTTCATTATAGCCCTTTAAATCCAACTTTTTTTGTTTTCTTTTTAATTTTTGATCCATTATTTATACGTGTGAGCGAGTTAATTATCATTTTTGCAGCCTTCTAGAGAAATATGCCGAGAGGAAAAACCTAATGTTGCACGTTTTGTGTCCTCTTGCTATTATTTTTCCTCATTTGTTTATATAAAAAAAATCAATTTATTCCTTCTATTTCACCTTCGGTCTCCTCCATAATTGAGAAACAATGCTGGCCAAATCAAGACTAGTGATAAAGGTTCGTGTGGATCCTTAATTAGTTTTGTTTATTCCTAAACATGATTCATGGGAAGACAGCTAGTTTTAAAAATAAAGTCACGAGGACGAATTGTCAACTCAAGATTCTCAATCGATCACATACTTGTACGCTGGTAAGAGTACACTGGCTCATCTTCAATCCCTTGTCTTTTGTTGAGCTGATGATACGTTTGGTCCCTCTATTCCAAATGATTTCGAATCCGAGTCTCTTACTCGAACAACGTTATTCCTCTACTCTTTATTTTTTTTCAATTTGGTCCTTACGACAATACTGATGTTAAAGTACACATCACTTGAAGCTTGAAACGTTAAGTATTACATCCAGCAGGAAACTAATCCTGCTATTAAGTGAAAGAAAAGACGCATTTACCAACGAAAGGCCAAAATAGAGAGCAAGAGGATTCAATTGCGAGAAATAAGAGTGAGGGACCAAAATGACATGAAAATGCAAGTGCAAGGACTAATGTAACATCAGACTCTCTCTCTCTCTCTCTCTCCCCCCCCCAACAAACACAGATGAGATAAAAAAAGAAAAATAAACCCTTAAATATACTCTACTACTGCTATACAAAAGGTTGAAGTGGACCTCATGTCTTCATGGAATGGTTGGAAATGGACCCCAAGGGACCTTAGGATACTGTTAAGACTTGAATTTTGACAACACAACACTTGTTCAGAAATCCCACATATAATACATATAAAAAATAAAAAAATATTATCATAGGGATATATCATTATCTGAGCAGAAAAATATATATCCCACATGTATGTCATTAATGGGTAGTCAGTATTGACAAGAATGTATGGTGGAGAATATGGAATAGCCTGTGTGTGACATTACACTTAATATTTGATTTTTGGTACAGCTCTATACCATACAGAATGATGATCATTCACCATCAATCGACAGGCATTTGATAACTTTGGTCCCACTCTTGCAGCTCCTCTTATTTATTTATTTTTCCAAGAGAAAGGTAAGAGACACGAATTAAAGTTAAATGATCCCCATTGCTTATACCTTGCTTGGCTTTTCTGTTCTACCTCCTATACTTTTTGAATCTATTCATTTCAATCCCTTAAATATGAAAAGTAATGGAGGATTTCAGTTTCTTAAATCATTTTAATTAGCATATTTGAGGGTTTAATTAGCTATTGATGGAGATATTTAAACCAAAAGAAGAAGAAGAAATATATAAAATTTTAAAAATTCGAACAAACCCTAAACAAAAGAGTGCACATATGCAACTATATATAGAAAGTTGAACAAACCCTTAACAAAAGAGTGCACATGTAGTGTTTATTAAATATTTAACAAAAGAAATTTGTTATTCAAAGGTTTTAAGTCTCAAACGTTTTAAATATGTGTCGAAAAGTGATGGATTGATGTGCATTGAGATAGGAATACCTCTACGATAATTTCGACATAAAAGACACGAATTAGTAAATAATGTATATATGTTATTTTTATTTTGAAATAATATATTTATTTTATGTTTTTATCTCTGTTACTTTAAATATTCTATATTTTTATTTATTTATTCTGAAATACTAACTAAATAAAAACTATAATTATATAATAGTTCGTCTGGATTAGATCATGTTTACGTGTGATTTGAAATTTTATTTATTGTGCTTGATTTCCTTGTGTGAATTTGCAATATTGTCGAATAAAATCATTGAGCTAAGTATAATTTTTCAACCAAGAGTCATCATGCGATTAGCGTGCCTAAACCACAAGGATCATACACATAAGATGTCACTATCGATCGGAAATATTATAAAATAATATAAATTATATTTTAAAATTTTATTTAACAGTTTATTCTTTTAAGTGAAATAGATTATTGATATGGTATTAGAATTTTATTAACCTAGCAATCATTAGTTCAAATCTTATTATTCTATTCTATTTAATAAAAATCAAGAACAAAATAATGTAAGTTTATATAAGTTTCAAGTCTAAATGATTTTCACTTGAAGGGGGTATTAAAAAATAATATAAATTATATTATAAAATCCTAATTAATAATTTAAACTTTTAGATGAGATAGTCACCTATTACACCTGCTAATTTGCTGGGACGGAATAATAAATTTCCCATTGCTTCAAATTAGCTAATGCAATAGCATTCTCTTTCGAAGAGAAAGTAATTGAAGTAAGAATTGTACGTAATAAACTTAAATTCATGGAAATGTGACATCAACCGACACTTACAATTATTGGTGGTGATTAGGCATGCCAACATTCTGGTGCTTTAGATCTGTACCATACTATCTAACTTCTAACAATCCGTTCCTACTCTATAATAAAATTAAAAAAAAATCCTGATATAAATGTTGAAGCCAAAACCTTTTTAAATTTAAAGTGCATCAGCAAAATAATTGATGGGATACAGCGGTCTTTGGCCGAGATATGTTTAATGGTACGAGCAAAGTTAGTGATGTTGTACTGCCGAAGCAAAACATGCAGCAAAGCTTTAACTCACTCATGATTCACCGGAGAAATCAAAGTCTTAATTCATGGGATACAGAGAGAATAAGATTTAAGTATCAATCAGCTAAAAAATCAGGTCATATTTAACTCAAACAATTAAAGTAAGTTCTTTTGTTTCATTTTTCTGTAAAATCAGGTTGTTAAATTTATTTCTTCTCGAAAATATTTATATGAATTTGGGGAGGGATTAATTAGATTTTCCCAACAATTCTATACTAAGAAGTTTAGTTATATTAAGTGTCTAATTGTGAGTGTGGTTGATTTTTTTTAAAGTGTTTTTTGTTCAGAAATATATCAAAATAATATTTTATATATTTTTTAAAAATTATTTTTGACATCAACACATGAAAATAATATAAAAAAAATCATAATTTTTAAATTTAAAATAGAAAAGAAAAAATTTATTTTAAAAAACATTTTTGAAATGCAGTATCAAACAGGGTCTTAAATAAAATTTAGTTAACACATTGGGATAAATAAATTTAAATTTAATGGGATATATTTTGGATTGGTTTGCACAATAAGATGAAATCTATCACTTCGATATGATTAAGAGTAAACTTTCACGTTCAAGACAAGAAAATCCAATGCATATATTTTTAATAATCTGGCTTAATGAATTTTGAATCTTAATGACCTAATTTTTTTGATTCATGAAGTAACATGCTAACTCTTAGAAAGTTGTTCCCATTTGAAGTCGCATCTCTTAAGATTCACATCTAGGCTTAAAAAAAAGGTATTTCCCTTCTCATTCTAGATTTGAGAGTGACACATCTCAACCACCATTTATGCTACTTTCATTGTTAATTAGGATAAATGGTTTCTATTCATGACTTTTATCTTTTAGCCACTTTTTGGTCTCTAGAGAACATGCTTTGGTTAGGTTTTCATGTGGGGAGATAGATATTTCACATTCAAAAACATTGACTATGTGGTCCAATTTCATCTTGCATGTTTGGAAAAAAGCTATTTTTCCTCTAATTATGTTCAATAATATTTATGAAGAATTTAGTAGTAATAGCTAGCAGAGAAAGTGATGAAATCATTAAGATCTAGTTGGAAAAAGACAAGTTCTTTACACCAATGAGATAGAACTTGAAAAGATATAGTGCATGTTTAAGACTACATTTCAAAAGAGTTTCTGAGAAAATTTAAAACAAAATATATTTTATTTTTTTATTTAAATATTTTTTGTTTTTCAAATCATTTTGATGTTCTGATATCAACAATTATTTTTAAAAATATAAAAATATTATTTTGATGTATTTTTTTTTAACAAAAATTACTTTGAAAAAACTCTCAACCATATTTTCAACACTGACCCATACTACCTAGTAAATGATCTTAAATTTAAAGTGCTTATGTTTTTTTTTTGGAGTTTGATGATTAAAAATGCATTGCATTCTTTTAATTTTTATCATATTATTATTTTTATTTATTTAAATTTGAGCGAACCATGGACATACTCTAATTGACACAAACATTTTTTATTTTGATGATCAAGGTAAGTTTTTGAGTATCAAGACTGAGTTTCTATGATTATGAAATTAGATGGGGAATTAAATTAATAGGAAAAAACCTCTCAACCTAACTCATTACATAATTCAATTTTAAAATTAAAATGTGTGAGAGTTATTTCGACGTGATCTATTTGATTTGGTTAGTTAAAAAGAAGAAAATAAATGTTGAATTTGACCAAAAAACAAAACTATTGACTTAACTCCTTATCTAATTTGGATTTAAAATAAATTAGTGTGTGAGCTATCCTAACTTGGTTAAAAAAGCTTAATCATTTTAAAGATAACTTGATTGATTATAAAAATTACAAGGATTAAATCGAAGAAAAAAATAATCAAATTAAAAGGAGAAAGGGGGATAAAGAGAGGCTGAATTAAAAAATTAATATAAAAGAAGTCTTCACAGTCGAAATCAACAGGGAAGATTTATAAAAATAATCAGTTTTTCTAGATTTGCAGGGTAATATCATGAGAGAGGGAGGGAGAGGGAGAGGGAGAGAGGGCTAATATGTAGCATGGAAGGAGATAATAAATTTTAAATTATCGTACTCCTATTCAATTATTATAAATGTCAAGCTACAGTATTTGCTGTAAGAACAAATAAATGTATACACACACGCACATATATTTGTAGGCCCAAGGCAATATATGTATAGCCATGCTCAACACAACTATACGGCAATGCAGACGATGCAGGTCAGTGCGGGCTTAATATTTCATTAATTTACCAGAAAGAGTTGCTTGTGAAGATAGCATCGTAATTAGAGTAGAATTGCCAAGCAGGCAACAGTTTTTGTGTTCCAGATGTGCTTGTACAGTGGGCTCTTGCATTGACCATCAATGAAAGGTGCTGCGAAGATTAGATTTTTGTGATTGTTGAAGAGTGTTGCTAAATTGTTTTTTATTTAAAAATATATTAAAATAATATTTTTTATTTTTTAAAAAATATTTTTTTATATCAACACATAAAAATAATATAAAAATATAAATTTTTGAATTTAAATTAAAAAATAAAAATAATTTATTTATTTATTTTTTAAAAAATAGTATGAAACACCATTTTTATGTATACCCGTCCCATGTTAAAAGTGTAATAGCGTGGAAGAGAGACTATTTTGCGCAAAGTGAACTGAAGACGACGAAGAAACTAGGTGGCTATTTAAGAATTTGCGTAAAAAATTAACATTGGTCCTCCTATTATCCAACTGACAGCTTTCCAGTCCCTGTAGTTTTTTTTTAAATTTTAATTCTTTTACAAGAGTTATAAATTTTTAATTATTGTTTCGTGGCCACCTCACCTTGTTTACTCAGCATTGAGTTTTGCTCTTCCCTTGGACTGACTTGTATTGTACATAACGAACTCCTTTTCTTAAGCTTTTTAATTTTATCTCCCACTTGGTATAACACGACACGAAATTGTGGAATAATGCTTCATAAAAGGTGTACAATGTTAAAATGCACAGACATGAGAAGAAAACAGCGGTGCGTTTGGTATGCAGGTGGCAGCAGATGGAATTTGGACCGGGGGGGGGGGGGGTTAAGAGAATGTTATTCTTCGAGAAGAGTGATAAAAAAAAATTAGTTATGAAATTAGAAAAATAACTTTATTTTTCTTGTGTTTTGAAGTTTATTTATTTATGTGTTTTAAAAATATTTCATTAATTTACCAGAAAGAGTTGCTTGTGCAGATACTGTATGATGATAAAGATAGCATCGTAATTAGAGTAGAATTGCCAAGCAGGCAACAGTTTTTGTGTTCCAGATGTGCTTGTACAGGTGGTTTTTCAAAATTTGCATAAAAAGTTAACATTGGTCCTCCTATTATCCAATTGACAGCTTTCCAGTCCCTATAGTTTTTTTCTTATTTAATTCTCTCACAAGAGTTTATTTATTTTAGTAGCAATGGAGGTACTTTTGATTCCGATTTCTGTCGCATTGAAGAGTGGAGTTAATATATCGGGGAGGGGCTTGAATGTTGCTGCCGGTTTGATATTTCGAAAGTAAAATTCATGTGATAATACTGCATCTGCAGGCTAGAGAAACGGACGGTGCAGTACTTGAGCAGAAGCTTGCTTAGGGTCAACTATGGAGAGCTGTTAATGATCCAAAATTCTTGACAACATGCCATTCTCCATAACGTACACAGACATTGATGTATCATAAATGTCAGGTCATTCTTGCTCCATAATAGACAAATGTCAAATCCAATAAAATAAAGCCAGCCTTGTTTAATGACTTGGAACCCAATTCATCTGCAGTTTTTAGACCATAACTTTACTATCCTTTCCTTTCTACTTTGAAAAATATTTTTATTTTAGATTGTATTGCAATATTTTTTATATGAAAAATATATTTTATAAGTTTAGATTAGCGAATAAAACCCTAATTGTCTCAAAATTTTATAAAAAATACAAATTATGACTTAAATTTAAAACCTGCTATTTCAATCGCAAATTTCTTATTAGCATGTCATGTCCCCTAAGACCGTGTTGCAATATTCCTATGAGCTTCCCACACTTTGAAGCTAAATTAGAGTAATTCACTGCTACTAAATCAGATATTTATCAATTAAATTTAAACTATAGAAAAATGTGATGTTTATTAAAAAAACAAATCTCTCCTTGACAATAACTCTAGAAATAATATTGATACATGTCTATCAACATGATATTAGTTAAACATCTACAAAATAAATAAATTAATTAACTTGTATTCATTAATTTAAAAAATAAAAAAAATCAAAACTCGGGTCAATTTATTGACCCGTGAATTGAGTTGTCCAACCCACGATCCACATCTTAGATCGAGTTAGACATCGATTTTGGTCTTATAACAACGAATTGCATCATCTAGTTTATTTAAATATTTTAGATTTAGTGATCAAAACAAAACATTGAACATTTTTGTTTTGAAAAAGAAAACAGAATGTTTGGGTTCATTATTTAAATTGTTTAGTACTATCATGTGTGTGGATGTGGTCCAAATTCAAGATAGAAAAATTGAATGCTATATGGAAATTAAAAGGCAGTGATTGATAAAAGCTGCCAGTGAACTTCATCCTTTATTGTTGCCCCACTTGAATGAAACAGTCCTTCCTTTTGCGGTACAAAATAGTGATGGAGCGTGCAATTGCATGAAAGAACAATCCCAAACCTACTGTATGATTGGTCCGCCACTTAATTAGTTCAAAGCATAAATCAAAAAAGTAAAAGTTAATATCATAATAATTAATTTGCTCTTCTAAAAATAGTTTGTGTAAAACACTATTAGAAAATCAACTAATTCAATTTAACTATGTTTGTATTTGACTTATAATATTATTGTCAGAATGTTTTTATCATTATTTCTGTCGGTATTTATGAACGAGTATTTCTTTTGGTATTTATCTGATAATTATCATATTAATCCCCTCATGTTAGACATAAGAGTAGAAGAAATTAAATTTTAATTGCACAAAACAAAGGAAAGAGACGTTTCACTAAGGATCAATTGGGGAGTTGGGAGCCACAAGTGTTAAAGAAAAGGTCTCGTAGAAAGCATAAGAAATGGCACAAGGGGCACGAAAGATAGAATCAAAGCAAGCAAAAGGGCACTTCAATGCTGGGTATGACAATGAGTTTGCAAGAGAGAAAAGAAAACAAACATCGAGAGCCTATTGCGTGCTTTCCACGTTTGTCCCATTGTGGGTTCTTGAACTTTAAAGCAATAATTTAAGTAATGTTAGTGTTTCGAGTCAAAACGAAGATAAAATGCAAAATATTCTTGGGATATTGTTTTCAGGGAGAGAGATTTGAGTTGCAACAAAGGAATGTGAGGGGGAAAGGGAGTTGAATAATGATAGGCCAAGGACTTGGTCCTTTCTCGTGCGATTGTTTTCTTTGCTGTTCTTGGTTTTTGCTTGCATTATGTAGGAGTTTTGAAGCTAAGATTGAGAAGCTAGATTCCCGGAGACCATGTGAGATAGGAGATGTCATCGAGGTCTATGTTAAGTAGAATCTCAAAACATATGTTATTGCCACTTATCTATTCGGCATGTGGTGTGCCCACAATTAATGCAGCTAGCTGCATCTGTGGCTGATCGCTAGACAATAAATCGAGGTGGTTCTTGGCATGAAGGAATGTGTAATTCTTACAAAGGGAGTTGGAATTTGGAGTTAGGTATATTTATCAGCATTAAATGTGATTGTTAGGGTTCTTAATTATTATTGGTTTCTGAGAGACTTTCGTAAGAACTGATCACCTCCAACATCATGACAGGAGCAGTTTTGAAGTGTATTTGGTTGTGTTGACGGAGTAACTGATGATCGACCCTACGGGTCGGGTCATGGGTTGGACAAATATACGAATCAATTCAAAATACTATTATTTTAATATATTTTTTGTAGAAAAATCTATAATATGATATGATTTTATTTATTTAAAATAGATAAAATGATATCATATTATGGATCTTAACCGGGTCACGAGTTGATCGAGTCAGGGTAAAAAAGAAACTATCTACAAACATCTCCTATTTTTTATATTTTATTAAAGATGTATTTGAAATTCGAGTTTTTAATAAAAAAAATATTTTTTTTTACAATAAGTACATAACCATACACAACCTACAAGAAGCTAATTAAATATTTCCATGCCCCTATAAACATCCATTACAAAATACCCACATGTGTGGGCAAATCCAATAAGCATGATCGTTCTAATCTTTCGAAAAAATAATGCAAAGAATATATTGGAGAATGAAAGACTCCACTGATTCTGCCCATATATCCTCCTTTGACTGCTCTCTCTACATCTACTCCTCGTGCACATACCTGTTTTTTTTTCTTCTAATAATTAAGATATCATCAAACTAGCTAGCAAATATTATCACTTATATTTTTACTTCATGTAATACATATATATGATGATAAATATCAAGGTTGTCAATTCCGTTTCGGTTGGTGATTTATTTTTTCAATTGGAATATAATATTTTGGTTTCAGAGCATTTCGACATGCCGTTTCGGGATTTTATTTTTTATATGTATATATATAATTAAATATATTAATTAAAAAAAATTAGTTCAAATCCATAAATAAAATTATTTAGAATTGTGCAATTTAATATAAAAAAGACACATTAAAATGAATTTTCTAAATAAAATTATGAACAAGTATATTATTACGAGAATATCATCATCAATCTTGTAAGGTGATTACATTCTCTGATTGCTTTGAAATTTTAACATAATATATATAAATATATCAAGAGACTCGTAAAATTTCATCTTAATCTAATGGTCGGATTAAGAAATATGTTTGATATTGTAAAATTATTCATTATTTAAAAAAAATAATATTTGGCCGCAACGGCACAAGCAAAATGATTCAGGCGTGTTTCGGCTGAAATTTAGCCAAAGAATCCAAAATTGACTAGAATTTAACCCGAAGTAAAACACAACATCATTTTGTCTCATTTTTTAAAATGGTATGAAACGTTTCTGCCGTTTTGGCCAAAACAAAACGAGATTGACATCCCTAATAAATACTAAGTCACATTCAATTAGAATTATATCAACCCCCACAACTTTTCGTTGTTTCTCTTAAATGAGATCAATAAATTAGATGAAAATTGATTTAATATGACTTGGTTAATTTCATAAATTAATCCAATAAATACCTAAAGATATTTTTTTTAATATATATAAAATACAATGTTGTTTTAAATTATTTAAAAAAACATAATTTTAAAATAATATCATTTTTATCTATCTGAGTTAATATGACAAACTCATTATTACAGTAAAGATATATGACAATAGCAATACCAAAAGGAAACCAACCCCACAGCATTAAATGGAATTGCACTGAAGAACAGTGATATGCATGGAGAAGAGATAAGTCTAATCCAACATCATACGATGAGACCAGCTGTAAAAGCTCTAAAAACACCTGAATATTTAAGCTATTGGTTTCGGTCCTACTTGTGTCCCTGTAAGGGAAAACAACTGTGAAAATTGTTGGAAAGAGAAGTGATAGGATCATCAATAATCAAAATCAACTTTCATGATTCCCCACAACCCAAGATAGCTTTTAGGGAAGGCCCGTGCTTCTCTGAATATGTTTCCATCGCCATTGCTGAAGCTTGCATGCTTGTAATGCTTTCATTTTCATCAAAGTGTGACCACAATATGCATGTAAAAAAGCAAAGATAACACCTTTAGCTAAAGTTTATTCATTTCTCCCTCTCACTTTCTTTCCCACTCTCTCTTGCATGGAGGGATATTTTCAGTGTCTTTTCCCGTTTGATAAAGCGATGCCAAACATACCCTAAACAATACGAATTGTGCAACCCAACCTTGCTTTCATTTTTAGAAAAACATGGACCCGACTTATTTGACTGAGACATTAAAAGTTACTATGCCATTGTCTCCTTTCTCAGTGTATATTATAATAATCTACCATCATCTAGCTAGCATCCATGTCTCAAAGTTTTGGATGGTTGTTCTTACAACTGTGTATGTTTGTCATGTGAGAGAGAGATAGTTGTTATAAGTCCACATCTAGGTGGAAGCCTCCACATCTTTATATCCAATTTCACTACAAATTTATTTAATTTGGTACTGTGTGATTTCACTACCAATTCCTTCATTAGTTAATTTGTCAATTTCTGTCGAGGACGCCCAACCTTAATAATAAAACAATATATAGAGAAAAAATCATAACCATACATAGTTACATACCTTTTAATACTTTTGTAATTCTTAACCAAAAACCTTTCAGACTTGGACTGGATTCTCTAGGTACATGCACTGTCCGATTATTATTCTGTAAGCTGTTTTTTTGTTTTTGATAAGCCAGAAATTAACTACATGGATTATAAATAGGATACCGAGGGCATATAACTTTATATATGAGTATGTCTTATACATGCTTGTTGCTAATATATATTAAACTCAAACCTGCAAACCCTCTCGCTATTATTTTCTGTACTGTACAGTTATATATATTTAGAAAATAATAAACAATTCTTCTTCTTCTTCTTCTTTTTGTTTTTTTAATATGTATATAGCTTTATCTTTTTGTTTGGTACCGACTGATTGTCTTGCTAGTAATCCCCAATGGACAATCTGAGGAATTTGAAGATTTGAACTCTCTCATTTTAGACAGAATAGGAAAGGATATATCAGAAAAATCAGACAAAACAGGCAGAAATGTCTGTATAACCCGTGACCTTAGTATTTGTTTTCACATGCCATGATATATATATATATATATATATATATATATATATATATATATATATATATATATATTCATTCTTGCAGTAATGCACGTACGTGTACCCACCCCCCATATTATTTTGTATTTTATCTTCCTTTCTTCTCCGCTTCTCCATCATCCTTTATGGTACAATGCACAAATCTTCAAAATCCAGGTAAAAGGAGCTCTGAATACGATCAAAGTCAAATACCCTTGATGTTAATTAATATAATTCTACAAGTGTTTGCGAGTTAGAATATCTTTTACAGTAACTTGGAGTTATTTCAAAAGAAATCTCATTTATGATCACAGTTGGTGGTGTTAGTTCATTTTAATGTTTGAGCCTCAATTTTGGCCCCTCTTGCAACCTTTCTTGGAGACATGAGAACTGCCATTGATTAATTAATTATTATAACATTTAAGCTTTAGAGAAAAGATATTATTTAGAAGTTTGCATTGAATTGCACCAGTGAAATCCATACGGTAATTCCTTTATTCTAATTGTTTGCTGGGGTACATATCACCTTTCATTTCCCTATATGATTTACTACTGGAGTTGTACAGAAATGTTTTAAAATGTGACTCTTATTGACGGCTTTATCAATGAGAATTTCTGTTGGTATTCTCCAGAAAGTTAGATATAAATTACTTCAAATATCACTCTTATTGATAGCCGCTACTAACAGAATATTTATCGATAATTTTTCAGAGAGTTTAAAAGAAACCACCTAAAATGCCACAATTATCAATGGCTATACTGACAAAATGGCATCAATAAAATTGCTAGTTGAATGTTAACGATGGAATCACTAATGGTATATTCTGATAGTATCATCAATAGAATTACAATTTGTGTTTTCGACAGTGAGAGCACTGCCAATAGAGTTGCTGATGAAAATTAAATTATCAATGATTATTTTAATGACGGACATTTCCTATCCATGTATTTGTCGGGAAGCAATTTATGAGACCAATAACATTCACATATCATGAAGCAAAATCGTCTTTATAATTGACAGTGTCATCACCTTCATAGTATGTTTGATCAATTCCTGTTTAAGTATAGGGACATATCACATGTTCATATATACTTTTAATTAAAAGTAAGGACCACGAGATCATTGGTTTGAATTTGGAAATCACAAACTTAGCTAAACCTTGTTGGCACTTATTGAATATAGTTTTTTTTTAATGCTTTAAAACCCAAAATATTTTCCTATCAAGATTTAATGCCTTTTAATAACGTATTTAGTAGATTATTAATTTTTATTTAGTAGACGTTCAAGAATAACTTTCATCTTACACATCTCTATAGAATTAAGATTCCGAGTAATAATGTGAAAAGTTGCTCAAACTAACCTCTAAAAATAACTTCTCTCGGTGCTAATATCGATGAAATCATCCTTACATATGCATTGGAATTGCTTAAGATATGGATTAGTTTGGGTTAATCGGTCTATTAATAGTACTAGTTATCGCTAATTGTGCATGTCCCTATCTTTGTTGTGCTACAGTAGCTTCATTGAACTAGTTCCAACCCCAATAGGGTAGGATGTCGGGCAAGAAATAGTTCATTCATTAAAGAAAAAGTGAGAAAAAGAGAAGTCATACTATAGTATTTTGAGGTGGGACATAATCGAGAAGCTTAATTCCAATAATTCATAACCCTTTCGACAAAAAAATATTTTGAGGGTGAAAGTAGAGAAGAGAAAATTAGCTGAATTATTACACATGTCCATAAATAAATATATATATATATATATATATATATATATATATATATATATATATATATATATATATATTCAAATTTCTTGACATGACAATACAGTATAGTTTAATGCACACCAGACACTGGCTAGTTATTTCCCACTCTAATTCAAAGAAGAATGATTTATAAGTGTTTGTGTTTTGACAAACATCTTGCATCAAATCCTCTAATCTCCAATCCCTTTTCCTTTTTTCACTTTACATTGCATAAAATGTGTTTATTCTGCTAAGCAATTGTTTGAAAATTGATATATATAAACAGCAAAAATCTCTCTTGTTGTCTCGTGTGGTAGCATTTTTTTGTTACAGAAACAAAACAAACACATCAACCTCTAAGAAATAAAGAAGTTTATAAGTTACTAACATTTTATTTTAAAAAAAAAGATAGAGATGATTCCATTAAAATACAATCAATTTAGCAAAAGGTAACATAATTATTATGGCAGTGTTATCTAGCTAAAATTTCGAAGTTATTTGCTGTCGTTTAAGTGGTTCCAAATCAAATTTGGTTCAAATCAATAATGTATTAAGTGCTCATGTTGTATAGTCAAAATCTCATTAATCCTTGTAAGAAATCATAGTAAATATTCATTGAACTAATTTTATTATACATTGACACTCGGAAAAAAGCTGTACATTTTGAAGTTGACATTTGAATATGAATTTGTTTGTGGGGGAGAGAGAGAGAGAGAGAAGCGGGGGGTTGGAGGGGTAAACCCTAGATGGCCCATTCCTCGAAAAGAGAGTAATAAATGCAAAGGAGCCAGAAGGATACAGGACTTTTTTTTGGCAGAAACAGAAACGATGGTCTGATGTGAGAGGTGAGAAAATGATTTTGTAATCGATTGCTTTATGATTGATGAGAAAATTCCCTTTTTTTTTTAAAAAAAAAATAAAACACTACCACCACTATATCAGCTAAGATCCTGCATAGCCATTACCACAGGTCTTCTAAGTCTTGTGTAAGAGAGAGGGAGAAAGACACGAATTAAAGTAGAGTAAGAAAAAGACTTCCTGAACTTCCCTTCTCTCAAAGCTTTCTTCTTCTTCTTTTCCTTTTATTTAACTTTCCCTCTTTTCTTGCTGACAAGAAAACGAAAGTGAAGACAAAGTAAGCCATCATGAGGCTATGATGAGTTTATGATACTGTATGCATGTGCAATTGTGCATGCATGCATGTCTTATTAAGCCTGGTAGCTAGCTAGAATGTGTGTGTGGAGCATTCTGGGTTTTCTTTTCTTTACGGTTTCGCACCTTTTTACTTTTGCTGACTTAATTTATTCAAGAT
Source organism: Salix dunnii (assembly GCA_015731905.1). Lineage (NCBI taxonomy): Eukaryota > Viridiplantae > Streptophyta > Magnoliopsida > Malpighiales > Salicaceae > Salix > Salix dunnii. Next base: position 14,625,481 of record CM027675.1, on the reverse strand, counting down.
TTTAAACATTCCAATTATATCCTCACATGTTTGTTTTCCCTTTACATTATATATATAAACAAAGTTATTAAATTGTAGCTTTATGACACAAAAATATGGATCAGAAATATGATAATTTTACTAAGGTTCAATGAATTGATTTATTTTAATTGCTTTTAAAATCAAAATGGTGTTGTTTAAAATATTAGAAAAAAATGTGAGAACCGATGATTTTGGATAAAGCCACCTAATTAGATGGGTTTTATAGCTATGAACAATGATTAGATTAAATAAATTCATTGTGATGGACAAGGCAATCCAAATTACAAGAAAGTTAGCATGCTCCTTCATTGGGGGGAGAGAGAGAGAGAGAGAGGGACATAGAGAGAGAATTGTGGGTTGTTTTATATTGGATTGTGTGTGTGTAACGAGCTTTAACATCATGTCGTAGTTAAGGAACCTCAAGAGAGAGGCTTATTATGTCCTTCATGAAAGTGTCTGACCCCTTATTTTTTGCCTCGCACTTAAAGAGAGGTGTTGTGTCTTGGCGTAAATATTGTATGCTTTTATATTTATATTAATACTACTTTATTGGCGTACACATTATCTCGTATACTAATGTGGGCCTTTTTAAAATTTTCATATTTGTGTTAATTTGTAGTGTTATCATGAGATAATAAATCGAAAGTATGGTTTGTATATTTTCTTTGTTAATTTCCATGCCATATTTTCTAGGCCTATTTAGATAAGAATTGAGAAGACATTAAACATGACAATACATAATGCAAGAGATTGCATATAATGGAAACAATGTGGTACAAATATGCCTTATTCTCTCCCTTGTCATACCCTCAATCTATGCAAGTCACCCTAGTTAAACTCCAAAGTTTGAATGATTCAATTCAGCTAAAAATATGTGTTAGAACTTCGTGGAAATTGTTTTTTTTTCAAGTGTTTTCAAAGATATAAAAAATCAAAATAATGTTTTTATAAATAATTTTTGATGATTTTAATAATATTACATAAAATCAATTATTTGATTTTTGAATAGAAAATATTTTTACCTAACTACCTAAACTACATGTGATTAATTACTTTTAAAAATGATCTTGATTTTAACTCTTTATCATTTATCCTTTAGACTTTGTGTTGGACCTCTTATTGGGTCTTTGTTTGTGCTATAGGCTAATTAAGGCCATTTAGAATTGAAAGAAAATAGTTTTCATTTATTTATATATAAAAAAAAAGGGAAACTACTAAACTTCTTGAATTTTAGGAGTTTTCTTAATTTAGACCCTAAACTAATATCTTTTCAAATCTTGTTATGATTATAGTTTTAATTCAATCAAAATCTTCATCAATTTCCATCAAAAAGTTTTTTTTTCAATGAACCCTTTTGAATTAGAAAATAAGTTTATGAGTAACTAATGTAATTATCTTATCAAGATTGAAATAATAAATATAGATAGATAAGACTTTAAGATTTGGAAAGAAATTATGAAGCCCTAAAAGAATGTGTCAACCTCCATATAAATAATTGTGGCCTTGGCCCACAAGAGCTTAAGTCTAAACAGTTAGAGCTGGAATATGCATTTCAAGGTTGCCTTACATTTCTATGGAAGTTAGACTTTAACTGATATATTGTTGAATTCCTCGTAGACAACATCATCAATTTTTACTGTCCCAAAACCCATAACTGACCAAGTCCCAAATCTTTTGATTACAAGATGAATATTTTTTCATATGATTCAGAACACATGTTATTACTTTGTAATTATTTTTATCTCTTGGCATACTTAATTTGATTACATATTTTTTCCTTAACTGTTTATGTGTATACATCATGTACCAAGTTTATAAACTAGAAAGAAATGCTAATGATACCTTGTTTTTACTAAGACTAGATCCTGAACAAAAAGTTAAGTGGTACAACAAATATTTTTATATTGAAGAATATGGATAGGGTAGAAGGACTTATAATAGTACTGGTTCAAATTGTCTTTAATGGACATAGGTTGTTAGTTATAAGTCGAAAAAACTTATAACAGTACAGGTTTCAAATTGATTTCAATGTAATGACAATTATATAAAATTATTATTCAATGTAATGACAATTATAGTTTCCAACATTACTATTGATTTTATTGCGTATGTGTTCAACTATGTTAAGTATAAATACAAAATACAAGTAAAATCTTTTGGATTGAAATTGTTCAACATCATTGGGAACATTCCACATGAACTTGCCAACAAATTAATATGTTGGTATTTTTCAGTATACACAAGATATGCTCCCCCTATCCATTGCAACTATTCATTAGAAACATTGCACATGGTACTGTCAACGAATTAATTTCATTGGTATTTTAATGCAGACACGAGAATCATTCCTCTTCTCCATTGCAACTGTTGATTTCACACAAGAATCATATATAATATACGGAGGATTTTTTTATTTTTTTTGTGGAGGAGAGAATTTTTAATTATCATCGATGGAATCACCTATAAAATAATTAAAAATATTAATATTATATTATCTAACGGATAACACAATATAAAGAGCACAACAATAATACACAAGCATTTCAGATGATTATCGTTCTTAATCTTTATCGTTGTCTGTCTCCACTCTCTAAAGTGCTCAAGTTGTATAGTCAAAATCTCATTAATCCTTGTAAGAACTCATAGTAAATATTCATTGAACTAATTTTATTACACAATGACACTCGGAAAAAAGCTGTACACTTTGAAGTTGACATTTGAATATGAATTTGTTTGTGGGGGAGAGAGAGAGAGAGAGAGAGAGAGAGAGAAGCGGGGGTTGGAGGGGTAAACCCTAGATGACCCACTCCTCGAAAAGAGAGTAATAAATGCAAAGGAGGCAGAAGGATACAGGACTTTTTTTTGGCAGAAACAGAAACGATGGTCTGATGTGAGAGGTGAGAAAATGATTTTGTAATCGATTGCTTTATGATTGATGAGAAAATTCCCTTTTTTATTAAGAAAAAGAAACCACTACCAGCACTATATCAGCTAAGATCCTGCGTAGCCATGATCACAGGTCTTCTAAGTCTTGTGTAAGAGAGAGGGAGAAAGAAACGAATTAAAGTCCCTGGACTTCCCATCTCTCAAAGCTTTCTTTTTTTCTTTTTATTTAACTTTCCCTCTTTTCTTGCTGACAAGAAAACGAAAGTGAAGACAAAGTAAGCCATCATGAGGCTATGATGAGTTTATGATACTGTATGCATGTGCAATTGTGCATGCATGCATGTCTTATTAAGCCTGGTAGCTAGCTAGAATGTGTGTGTGTGGAGCATTCTGGGTTTTCTTTTCTTTACGGTTTCACACCTTTTTACTTTTGCTGACTTAATTTATTCAAGATTTTAAACATTCCAATTATATCCTCACATGTTTGTTTTCCCTTTACATTATATATATAAACAAAGTTATTAAATTGTAGCTTTATGACACAAAAATATGGATAACAAATATGATAATTTGACTTAGGTTCAATAAACTGATTTATTTTAATTGCTTTTAAAATCAAAATGGTATTTAATTTTTTTTTTTAAATATTAGAACCAATGATTTAGGATAAATCCACCTTACTAGATAGGTTTTATAACTATGAACTATGATTAGATTAAATAAATTCATTGTGATGGACAAGACAATCAAAATCGCAAAGTAATAATAATAATAATAATAATAGATATATAATAGGTTGAGGGTTAGAATTGAAAGAAATGTATATAATTGGGTCTTAATTATAAGAGAAAAAAATATGGGGGTAAAAATAAAATATTTAAAGGAAATAGAGCCTAAGTAAAAATAAGAGAAATTAAGAGGTATAAATACTCTCAGTCTCTTTTACTCTTTTATTCGACAAAAATGGTGGAAGAAAAGAGAGGAAGATTTTGAAATTATTTTTGACAAATTAAGAATAGTTTCAATGAAAAAAAAGAGATTAAATATTACCAAAACATCTATACATAAAATATACAAGAATCATGAGTGTTATTTGAATAACAAATGAAAGAAAAAGAGGAGAGAGTGGCCAACATCAGCAAAAAGAAAAGAAGGCGAGGAGATTTTGGATTTCACAAGCAATTAAGATTACACGTTCCTTATATGATGCTTCTTATATTCATATAAAATTTTTGTAAGAAATACCAACACCAAAAATTCTGCAAAAAATAGCCAACAATCTGATCTGAAATTGGAAACTTAGAAAACTTAGAACTTCATATGAGAAAAATTAGAATAATAAATATTTTCTGCTCTGTTTATCTATTGGCTAGGCCAATAAGGTTTAGTACAGCAGTGACACTTCGTTCAGCTGGCCAACCGAGCTTGGGCTCAAATGTGCAGAGTTATGGTGCTGTGGGTGTGTGCATACTATAGTAATAGGTGCAATGTGACTTGCCAGGAATTTGCAACAGCCTACTCTGCCTTCCATTTTTAAAACAAGGAAAGTAAACCAAAGTTGATTCAATTATACCATCTAGTCACTATGATCAAAGAAACATAGATTGACATTGAACTACCCGGGAAATGAAAGATGTTGGTGTGATCATCACCTTTGATGCTATTTAGTTTGGTGGTGGTAGAGCATACAAACAAGTTGATCCTGTACAAAGATATGTACATGTAACTAGTTACCTTCCTCTTTTGGGATCAAACGCATCTTTTCTTTCTGGAAGATGTTCATTATCAGAATGAGTAGCATCTGATTACTGTATCGTAACAGAAAAGACGAAGATAATCAAGACAGGAAGGGCATGTTCCCCTATCCTTTTCAAAATAGAAACTCACTCAAAAACTGTCTCATATACTAATTTATTCTATATTTGTCTCTCCAACCAAACACGTTTCTGTCTTATTTGTATTTGTTCATTTTGTCTCCTCAACCAAGGGATTGAATGAGATATTCATTCCTTCGATTTATGTTTTACAGGAACTGTTAGGGGTGACAGGATGAATGCACATATGAATAGTTCATATACACGCAGCAATGAGCAAACTTGTTGATTAGCACACAAGTTTTAAAGTGGGACAGATAACATTGCCTATTGTAAATAGAAATCTAGGATGACAATATGGATTCCAACTTCTTCTGCAGATGGAGTTCCAAGGAGAGCATGATGGATCTCCAGGTAGAATGGGGGGACCTTCTTCTGTGAAGTTTCAATTGCTTGATCATTTGGTTTACAGTTTCCTCAGTAGCTAATTTCTTACCTGCCCACAGGATCTGTCGAAAAAGAAAAAAAAGTTACTCTATGATAAGTGAAATTCATAGCCTTTTGCTGAATTAAACAAACAATGGAATGCACCTCGGCATAAACAGCCACAATTTCGTAAAGATAAGCCTTTTGGGTGCCAAGAAGTTCCACATCCGACCTGAGATGAAACATGAAAATAACCAGGGTAAGGAAAATCAGTGGAAAATGGAATCGAATGGTTCTAGTAATACTTCAACCATGTGATGAAAATCTGGCTTACACTTCAACCAATGAGCATAGCTGCCGATGAACAAATTTGGCCTCCTCTAGATTATTTTTCAGTGGCAAATGGCCTAACCATATCCTCAAAACCTGTTAAACAGAGAAGTCAACTTCTCCGAATGGCCATAATATGCTTTCTAAAAGGAAAATCAATTCCTAGCTTTGCTTCTGGAACAGTTTTACTGCCTAACATACTCTCCATTCGAGCATCAGTCTGAAAGGTAAGTCTAAATGGAAATACAAGCTGAAACGTGCATGCATTTGGTGCATAAAAACTTCCTTTGACGTTAATCTGGAAACAAGAAAAAGTATATATACCTTTTCCGCTTTGAGTTTTTCACGATGGAACTGCAAGATTTTCCCTAGAGCAGAAACAGCAGTATCATGGGCCATTACAAATTCTATCTGCAATGCGTTTGGATGCCCCATAACCGCATTCAAAGCAGAAACAGCCCCTGCAAAAGAAAAACTATGTGATTTATTGCAGAAACTGATAGCACAGGACTTACTCCATTTGCAGAAAGCAGAATAACAAGCAATAACCTTTAACAGAAGACTTGAATGCAGACCCACCAAACTCTGCCGCTGTACCAATTGCCTGCGCAGCTACCTGAAACAAATAGTCTTCTGAATCAGAAACGCACCATAGAAGTGTTCCAATATCACTGGTATGAGTGAGAGATAAACCTCTTGAACTTCGGGATTCTCATCCTTGCATGCTTTAAACAGAAATAGAAGACTAATCTTGTACCGCCTGTTTTATCAGATTGAATTAAGCACAGTATAAAAGCATGCTCAATCAATAAAAAAGAGGTGGTCTACCTAAATGCTTCTTCTTGGAATTGCTTCGCTACATCACAAAATACATGCAAGGCAGTTCTTCGCTCTTCGACTGTTCTATCCTTTACCTGAAGACAACGAACCAGGGGGAAATGGAAACAATTTGATGGGAATTGGAATGTCATCAGGGTAGCCCAGTAGCAGCCATCATGCGACAGTTTTATGGATCACTTAACAATTTTTGGAAATTATAAGGTTGTGGTTATCACCAGGGAATCACAGAATGTGAGCAGAAAAGGATGTTAAACTCACCCACATAAGTTCTATGCATGGCGCAAGCTTGCCGATGAATGGTGAGAAAGTGTTCTTGTGTGTTTTGATGAAAGTGGTCAAACAATCAGCTGCCTGCATTGAAATAAACAGAAGGCAAGCAACATAACTCATTTCAAGGATCATCTACAAATAATTAAATTTGAAATAATTGGAAAGGCATCTCCAACTAAAGATAACAAAAACTGCAAACTTTGTCATAAAATTTCTGTTCTTCCCCATTTTCCTCATCTGGTAATGTCTGATTTATTCCTTCAATAGCCCCAACTCTGCTTCTTGAAAGAGATGAAATCTTTTGCAGAACATTCATTATCGTTTTTAAGAACAGGTCAGTCTGGTCTTCATCTAGTACATATTCAGACATCTGAAAGATAAAAGAGCATGCAGGTTGGTAATTTAAGAATATATAGCATTTTGCTGGGACACATGAATTCGACCAGCGGAATCAGTACCCTGGACTCATACATAGAGGAAAACAAAATATGGCTAAAGAGTAAAAAGAGGTTAATGTTCATTTTGAGTAGGATCTTAAGCAGATATAAGCAGTAGCAGTAAATATTTGTCCAAGGCGAGACAGACCTTCATGCATTCATCCAATGAGTCCAAAATTACTGTCGCAATCTCAGGCAATGATTCCTACATACCAATAGAAGTTAGGAATTACAGTGGCTTAGCTTAATTAAATGTTATTTATTTGAACCCAAAGGATAAAAAAAGCTTATTTCCAAGTAGAGATTACCTTACTTAGAGCTTTAACCAGAGCTGGTACCACGTAAGAGCATAACTTCTTAAAAGGAGATTCGTCAGCAGATCGCTCAAGATACCCTTCTTGTGTTGCTACTTTGGATGATTTTAATAGCACTGGCATGGCTAGTGTCAAAGCACCAAAAATTAAACCGTAATTGTCAGCTGAAAAGCTAAACAAGGTCTAGGATAGCTGAAAATTCTAATAACAGGCTCAGGTTTTAGGTCTAGTTCAAAGGCAAAACTGTTTTGATTCTGACCAAAGCACTAGAAAACCTGACTAGAATGCTACATGTTTCTAGTTTCAGATGCTTCAAATTTTGTGCGATGTTGAAGAATGTGGATGCTCCTGTGCAAGCTATCAGAGAATCTGTAATCTCTCCTGAGCATTAGTTTTAACTTGGCGAATTCAGCTTTCTTTGTCAAGAAACATCAAAGTGTAAATACCTGAAGCAGCAACTCTTCGGATTTCTTCACTGTGTTCAAATTTGAGACGTGGAACTAAAGTCCGAGCAACCTGCACATTATTATTTAACATTGCATTGTAAGTTATTTCAACCTGTTTGAAGAGATTCAAGAAAGGAGAATCATATGCAGTGTTACATAACCAACCTTTTCGATCCATACCGAAAGGCCTTCCTTCAACTCATCAGCAAGTAAATACAGCCCTTCACAAGCTTTGAGTTTCTCCTCCAGGACCTTAGTTTTGATCCAAATCTTTCTATCTCCAAGAATCAGGGCTCTGATAAAAGGGCTATAAACCCTAATGTCGGCTCAGTGTTATCATAATGTGAATCACCGCAAAAATCTCTCATATTATCAAAATCATTTCTTCTAAAGGTGTCAAGCTAAGGGAAAATCATTCTCAATTTCGGATCATAGCTTCCTGAATTCCATCATTGTCTTTACAAATATCAAAAACGAGAAAAAAAATATTGACAGTAAATTACTTATTACAGCAATGTAGAAAAAACTGAAAAGCCTACCTGCCATCCGATTCGTCAACTTCGTCAGGATTCTTAGGTATAATGATATATGATCCAATTTTAGCAGATTTAATCAACCGCGGAATGGCAACACTCATATAAGGTCTGAATTCTTGTCCCAAGCATTTCCCGAGTCTGGCCCATGCCTGCAACATGGTTATAGATTTGTGTTGGATAGAAAGCAGATATAAATGGGAATTGCTACCTTTATGTTTGAAATAATCTGGAAATGTAACAATGACGTACTTGCAACAGCTGACTTCTCATTGGATCATTTTCCTCTAATTTTGATCCTTGTAAAGAGAACAGCAATTGCACAACCTTGTATGAGATAATAGACAGTTAGTAAGGCAATGATCTCACAGTTATAGATCATTTGGCCATTCCAGCTAAGAAATAAATCCAATTGGTTTTACTTATGGACTGACTTCAGGAGGTCTATTCTGACAGCAACAACAACAGATTTAAATTTCTATAAATATTGTTATTGACCATTACCATTTCAATATCTGATCTGATCTTATCCTTTCCTACAGCCAACCAAACCGTAGTTATGCACTCCACTGAATCGGCAAGATGGTTGTGGTCAAGTTCTTCATTTGCAGTCATCATTATAACTTTAAGATAAGGCATGACACTACTATAATACTCTGCAAAGTGATCCTGCAGTGTCAAAAAAGAAGGTAGAATATATCTAAGAAAACAGAAACTTGGATTAAGTGAATATCAATAATCAAGTAGTACCCGTGATGAATGAGCAACTGCTGACAATACTCTTAAAGTTTCACCCTGGACCATGTGATTTACTTTCTGCATTATAAAAAGTAGTGTTTAAGTGCATTATAAACAAGGGTGCACACAGTACATACATAGTTAGAATGAATTGTATTGCAGGAAATATACCTGTAATTGTTTGAGCAATTTGTTGACAATTTCCTTCAGGTAAGGTTTCAGAGTACTTGAAGAACAGTTCCAGGTGAAGTCGAACAACGCTAAATAAGCTTGCACCTGGAGAAATAATTAGTAAAACCAGAAGAATCAAGTATATAAAGCGTCTAGGGATGAAAGATGGTAACAGGCTACTGGTGTTACAAAGTTAAGTCAGGATTGCTGAAATCATCTTATATTAAGTCAGGATTAGCTATTTCAGGAATCGAAGTACCTGAACACGGGGATTACTGAAATCATCCATGGCTTTGGTTAAGACAGGCATCACCTTTTCATGATACTTGTCTTGAAATTCAGGTTTCAAATGCGTGGAAAATTGTTTTATTGTATATAAAGCTGCCCAACGCACATGAGGGTGCATGTCTTCGTTGACACTTCTGATAATTCTTCCTGCCATTTGATTCCAGCCTTGTTTCAACTCCTGCATCATAGAAACTCAGGAATGATTTTTAAATCCAATAAAGCCACAAAAACTAGAACCAATTGACAAAATACATAGAATGGAAAAAGAGGAAAAGTTCTGAGACCTCTGGCTTTGAGCATCTCTCTGCCACAATGCCAAGGAAAAGAATAGCAGCATGGCGGCTCTGCCAATCTTCAGCATCAAAATGAATCGCAAATAATTTGGGGAAATTATTCACAAGAACTTCCCCACCCAAGGAAGCTGCAATTCTAGCCAAGCACCTTACCACTGGCAGATTCTGGATGTCAGACTCTGCAGTTCCCCTTTCTGGGTTATCTTCTAAATTTGCAAGCAGAAACAAAATCTTTTCAAGCACCTTTGGGATTATAAGTCGTGATCCTCGCAACATCCGTCGACCCTCAATTCTTTTTTCAGATAAAGCAACCACAAATTCTAGTGCAGTTATTTTTGTTTTGCCTTGAAGTTCAACTCCATCCGCGATTCTAAGCACAGATAGAACCAGATAATCAAATTGGCTACTCAAAGACCATGGCTTCTCCTTTGCCAACACAGTCAATTCATCGACCAGCGCCTTTAAATCTTTGTCTGATCTTCGCTCGATCAAAGTGGAAATGGTCAACACTATTTCAACTTGTTAGAATGAAAGGATTGGAAAATGGTGAGTCATCATCCAAGCTGGCACCTGCACAAAACAGAATTGCAGAAATACAAATTGTGACAGACGCAGCAAAGGCAGCAACAAACTCTGTTAACACTGGCAGCACGTAATTCTCATGTTGTACATAATCTGCCTGTAATCCTTAGCATTGTACACAACAAGAAATGATTCCTGTTGTACTCCAGTCCAATGAGCTGCTGCCAAGTGTGGCAGTATCAGCTCTATAAATGTATCTTAAATCCATTACTGTGTAGTGTGGAAAATATTCAATATACAGCAGAATATTACAGGAGTTTGTTTTAGTCTGTTCTGCTATTTCTTACAAATTCAATTTGGTATCAGAGCAAGTGATTAACATCCATGGCTTCTTCACCTGAGAAATCCACACAAAATGAAAATGCAGTCACTACCACACACAAAAACCAGGCAGAAACAACTGCATCTCTAAATTCATCTATTTTCCAAAATCTAGCACCAATCACAATCAAGCTGGACAGAGCCAACTACTCTTATTGGCGTTCACAAGTCACTCCAGCTCTTCGTGCACATAATCTTGAAGATTATGTTCTTGGCAACAAAACTTGCCCTCCACAGTTTGCAGACAATCCTGCAAATGACTCAGCTGAGTCAATCAAACAGGTTAATCCTGGTTTCAGTATCTGGGTTCGAATGGACCAAGCCATCATGAGTTGGTTGCTGAATTCCATTTCAGAATCCATGTTTGGGCACATAGTCAGGTGCAATACCTCTCGAGAGGTCTGGCTTACTCTTGAAAGTCTCTTCACTACTCATTCCAAGGCTCGCATTCTTCAACTGAGGTATCAACTCCAATCTCTCAAAAAGGGAAGTCTGTCTGTTCATGACTATATGCTAAGAATGAAATCTCTAGCTGAAACCATAGTCTCTGCGGGACAACAAATATCAGATGATGAACTGATACTATATATTCTTGGGGGACTTGGCCATGATTATGATTCTGTAGTTGTCAATTTAACTTCAAGACATGATCAAGTCACTCTCCAAGAAGTGCAATATATGCTTCAAAGCCAAGAAATGAGGCTTGAACAGCTCAACATCTCCTCAACTCCTGACATTCCCATACCAAGTGCAAACCTAGCCACACAGCTTCGCAAATCTCTTAATCTTCAGGGATTCAATGGCTATTCATCAAACTCATCAGGTCGCAACTACACAGCCAGCAGAGGTCGTGGCAGAGGACGATGGAACAGGAGCAGCAGACCCTTGTGTCAATTATGCAACAGATCTGGCCACGTAGCATTGAAATGCTATCACCGTTTTGACATCTCCTACCAAGGTCAAAACAATTCCAATCAGAGCCCCAGAATCCCTCTATCAGGACAACACCTCAGTAATGATAATCAGCAGGCATACTACTCATCATCAAATGCCTCATCCACTGACAATGCATGGTATCTGGACAGTGGAGCGACAAATCATGTCACTGCAGACCCTTCAAATCTGCATTCCAAGTCAGAATACAAAGGTAATTCTCATTTACTCATAGGGGATGGCAAATCTCTACCCATCACTCACTTTGGTTGCAGTGTTCTGCAAAATGTTTCCACAAAAACCTCCCTCATCTTACAAAATATACTGTGTGTCCCACAAATTGCTAAAAACCTTCTTTCAATTGCTAAACTTACAACTGACAATCCTGTGTTTGTTGAGTTTCATCATGATTGCTGCATTGTGAAGGATCGCATTACGAAGAGGGAGCTACTTCGGGGAACACTATGTGATGGCCTGTATCAGCTGCGTATACACCAGCCACTTCCTGCTTTAAACACATTTCAATTCAGTTTCGATTCTGTCAAGAGTCCAGCAAAGTCCATTTATCTTCAGTCTTCAATTCAGTCTCTATTTGCCAAAACTTCATCATTAGTTTCCAAGGTTGACCTATGGCACATGAGGCTAGGTCATCCCAACATCAATGTAATGAAAAACATGTTAAATGATGCAAATCTTTCCTCCAAAACTCAACTTGCATTCTGTGATGCCTGTCACATAGGCAAATCCAAGCATAAACACTACAATTCTTCTCTCACAGCCACACATCAACCACTGGAATTAATACATTCTGATGTATGGGGTCCATCTCCAATCCTTTCAAAGGATGGCTTTCGTTACTATGTTCATTTTATAGATGATTACAGTAACTTCACCTGGATTTTTCCACTAAAACTAAAATCTGAAGTTCAAGAAACATTTCTCAAATTTCAAAAACTTGTGGAAAGACAATTTGAAACCAAAATCAAAACTGTTCAATCAGACTGGGGAGGTGAATACCGCAGCCTTGCACCCATCTTTGCCTCCTTAGGCATTCACTTTAGACATCCCTGCCCTCACACTCATCCCCAAAATGGCAAATCCGAGAGAAAACACAGACATATCATTGAAATGGGCCTCACACTTCTGACTCAAGCATCCATGCCTTTACAGTACTGGTGGGAAGCTTTCAGCACCTCAACCTTTCTCATCAATCATCTTTCCACTCCCACTCTCCACCATAAATCCCCAATCGAAACACTCCTGCATATCAAACCCAAGTTAGAGTTTCTCAAAGTCTTTGGCTGCACCTGCTTTCCACACCTCAGGGATTATAATACTCACAAATTAGATTTTCGATCCACTAAATGTGTTTTTATAGGCTATAGTCCAAACCATAAAGGCTATAAATGCATGCATCCCTCAGGTCGGGTCTACATTGCCCACAGCATCACTTTCAATGAGACAGAATTCCCATTTGCCTCTGGCTTCCCTCACACCAATTCATCTCAGTCTCCTTCCACTGCTGCACCTATCAATCACATGTCTTGGCTACCTTATTTTGTTAACAACTTGCAGGACTGCTCTCATTTTTCCTCTGCAGCTGATACAGGTCCCTCATTACTGCCTTCTGAAGGAACTCCCTCCTCATCTTCAACCTTATCACCCCCTGTCAGTCACTCTCCTCCATCTGCAGATTCAGAACACATCCCACCTCAGCCTCAACCTCTTCCTGTATCACCTACACCCATTCCTCCATCACATCCCATGATAACTAGATCTAAACTAGGCATTTTCAAACCTAAAACATTCCTTGCCTCTATCCTTCGAAATCCACCAGTAGCTGCTTATTTTGTCAATACCCCTGACTCAGTCCAACAAGCACTTACAAACCCTGCATGGAAACATGCTATGGATGAGGAATACACTGCCCTTATGAACAATCACACCTGGGATTTGGTCCCCCGACAATCTCACATGCATATAGTTGATAACAAATGGATTTTCAGAGTCAAATACAATGCTGATGGCACTGTCCAACGCCACAAAGCCAGACTTGTGGCTAAAGGTTTCCAACAACAACCTGGCATTGACTTCTTTGAAACTTTCAGCCCAGTTGTCAAGCCTTCCACAATCAGAATTATCCTTACTCTTGCTGTCAAATTTGGCTGGGACGTCCAACAGATTGATATCAATAATGCCTTCTTAAATGGCATTCTCGAAGAAGAAGTATTCATGGAACAACCTACTGGCTATCTCAATCCCACTCATCCCTCTGCTGTCTGCAGATTACATCGAGCTCTCTATGGTCTCAAACAGGCCCCTCGTGCCTGGTTTGATAAGCTTCGTAGCTCTCTCTTGAGCCTTGGTTTCAAAAACTCTACCTCTGACACTTCCCTCTTCATATACAGAAATGGAGAGGCTATTATGTTTGCATTAGTATATGTTGATGACATTCTGTTAACAGGAAATCAATCCCAGCAAGTTCTCCACATCATCTCTCATCTTCAGTCCTTGTTTGCACTGAAAACTCTTGGCTCCGTGACATACTTTCTTGGTTTTGAGACAACCAGGGGGGCTGATGGCATTCATTTGTCTCAAACCAAGTACACCATTGATCTTCTCAAGAAGACAAACATGCTTGAAGCTCATCCATATCCAACACCAATGAATCACAGCAACAAACTTCATCTCCAAGACAGTGAACTCTTCGAACATGTTACCCTTTATAGAAGCACCATCGGAGCCCTTCAGTACCTCACATTGAGTCGCCCTGACATAGCTTTCTCTGTCAACAAGTTGAGCCAATTTTTACAAGCACCAACTCAGAATCACTGGCAAGCCTGCAAGCGTATACTGAGATACTTAGCTGGAACTATTGGTGAAGGCATCAAATTCACCAATACTCCCACTTTAACCATTGAAAGCTTCTGTGACTCTGACTGGGCTAGCTCATTGGATGATCGCAAATCTACATCAGGTTATTGTGTGTATCTTGGAGGTAATCTAATTAGCTGGAGTTCAAGGAAACAAAAGTCAGTAGCCAGATCAAGCACTGAAGCTGAATACAGAGCATTGGCTCAAGCAAGCACTGAAATCATGTGGATAAACTCTCTACTGTCAGAAATAGGATTTCACAATCGAGAGCCTGCAATTATTTGGTGTGACAACATGGGAGCCAAGCAACTTGCAGCAAATCCAGTGTTTCACTCAAGAACCAAACATATTGAAATAGATGTACACTACATCAGAGACAAGGTTTTGAATAAGGAAATCGAAGTCAGGTACATACCTTCAGAAGAACAAGTAGCTGACATCCTCACCAAGCCTCTGACCATTTCCCAGTACATCAAACTGAAAGACAAGCTAGGTGTTGTCCACTCACCACACCACAGCTTGCGGGGGCATGTTAGAATGAAAGGATTGGAAAATGGTGAGTCATCATCCAAGCTGGCACCTGCACAAAACAGAATTGCAGAAATACAAATTGTGACAGACGCAGCAAAGGCAGCAACAAACTCTGTTAACACTGGCAGCACGTAATTCTCATGTTGTACATAATCTGCCTGTAATCCTTAGCATTGTACACAACAAGAAATGATTCCTGTTGTACTCCAGTCCAATGAGCTGCTGCCAAGTGTGGCAGTATCAGCTCTATAAATGTATCTTAAATCCATTACTGTGTAGTGTGGAAAATATTCAATATACAGCAGAATATTACAGGAGTTTGTTTTAGTCTGTTCTGCTATTTCTTACAAATTCAATTCAACTAAAAGGACAGTACTATATCTATCATGGTCCCACCGATTCGTCCAGTAACAAAGAAAACGAATTGAGGCCAGAGCTGCCTCAACCTGTGCCTCTAAACTCATTTCTTCAGAATCAAATATATCCACTAAACTTTCATAAAAGGAATCAATACTAATAACCATATCTTCGACAGCACATTGTGGGATCAACTTATAAAGCAAGGAAATCGCACATTTCACTTTCTCTTCAGAATCAGAATCAGAACCAATAGATTCATAAACGAACTCAAGAAGCTCAGGCCATTCATTTCCAAGTCTTACTTCTTTAGTAGCAATGGTGGCGACAAAATCGCTAATTTTATGCAAGATCTCTATTGAACTCTCTGTATTCAAACAATCAAGAAGTGCAGATTTGAGTTCTTTATTCATGAAGGAGGTTTCCTGCCAAAGACCACGCTCATTTTCTGTAAGAATCTGGCTTAGGACATCAAAGGCATATTCCTTGCAAATCACAAATTCAGTGGCGCAAAATTTTAAGTAAGAAACAAGGCAGAGACAGAAGGAAGTGAGGTAATTCTTTTTAAGGTAATTCAAGAGTTTTCGGGCATCCGTTAAATCAATGGAATTTTCAGGGAAGTTAAGTTTATTAAGAAAACAAGTAAGAGGTAAAGCATCTACTGAGTCCAGGATTTGTATGGCTTTATTTCTGAGATAATCCCTGGTTGAACACGGGGATGATCGTGGCAGCGGAGCAACTGAGTGTAATGGTGACTCCTGTGAGCTCAATGATGATGGTCCAAGTCTTGATGGTGACGGCGGAGACCAGTTTCGTGCTTTACTCGGGTTTCCTCGGCCTGGAAGTAGTTTGGCCTTAAAGCGCAAAGGCAGAAGGGAGCGTGGTGGTACCGCCCTAGCTGAAACTCGACGCGGTGGTGGTGGTGGTGGTGGTGATGTAGTGGTGGTTACCATTCTTGAAAACGGGGAGTTTCTTAAAGAAGAGGTGAAGTGAATCTTTTGAGAGGGAGAGAAGGAAGGGAAGCACCGAAACTGGAAGGGCGGGCTTTCAGGTTTTAGTTAGTTGGTTAATGTATTTAGCAGAAAATGATTTCAGGGATTAAATTAAAACATTTGCGTTAATGAGATGATCAATTAGGAAAATTAGAAAAATTAGAGGGCTTTTCAGAGAATTGGGGTTTGTTTTTGTCCTGATGATTTGGTCAAGAATCTCATGAATTCTATCAGGAATCTTAGTTGATCAAGATACAAGCTTCTTGTGGGAGACAGTCCTGTTAAAAGAAGACTCAGATTAACTTTTTCCTCTTCTTTTTTTATTGCTGAACACTTAGACCAGTTTGCTTTGCTAACATTAGCAAAATGTTTTTTCTTTTCCATATTCTTGAATTAATATAGATAATCAAGTTTCTCAAACCCTAGGTTACAATTGTTAACTGTAATTATTATTTTTTTATTTTATAAGTTATGAATTCAATAATAATAATTTGTTTTGAAAATTTAGACCGGAATTTATTAAATAAACTTAGACTAAATAAAATTTTGAAGTCTAATTAAAAAAAGATCCTAAGATTTTCAAAGAATATATTTTTTTATAATGATTACAATGATTCATTAAGTATAATTCTTTTTTGAAGAAAAATTAAAATGATTAATCTTCCTGTTAAATAAACTTAGTTTGTTCCTTGATTTCTATAGTTTAAATCTTAGATGTAGAATCCAAATGAATTTATTTATTTAAAGTGATAAAGTGTCTATATGATTTTTAAAATTATTTGAAAAGGAGATTTAATTTTGATTAACATAAAAGTTAATTAAAAAAATACCCATTACCATAATATCCATTAATTTTGATTTAATTTTAAAGCCAAGTGTGTATATGCAAATTTAATTGAAAATTAATAAACTGTATTTTGTAATTTAATCGGAAAAAAAAACATACGACATGTTGGGAGTGCCTCTGCTTACTAATTCTCAATTTTTTTTTTTATGAGTTGGAGTTGATAATGGTATATTATTTATAGTTGATCATACATCAATTATCTATAATTATGTGTTTTTTCTTCCAATATATATAGTCTTATTTTGAAATGTGATGGAGATTGTGTTTTAAAAGTGATTTTCGTTAAACAAATATATCAAAAATTATTTTTTTATATTTTAAAAATTATTTTTGACATCAAAATATCAAAATAATTAATTTTTTTAATTTAAAATAAAAATATATTATTTAATTTTTTCAAAAATAATATTAAAATGCTAAAGTGCGTATTTTTTTTAAGTAATTGAACAAAAAGTCAAACACTTGTGAGAAGAATTTCAGCCTTACCAAAGACAAAAGGTCTAAAGCATGCCACGACTTCTTCTGCTCTAAACATCATTTCCTAGCACAGCAATAACCATATCCAAGAAATTGTCAAAGAAGAACACCAGCAAGATCCAAATAAAAAACCACACATGGCTGAAAACCTAGTAAATTTTGGTATCCTAGGATGCGCCAAAATAGCAATTAAACTGGCAAGAGCTATAAACTTAGCACCCAATTCAATTCTTTATGCTATCGCTAGTCGCTCCCTAGAAAAGGCCAAGCAATTTGCTATACAAAATGGATTGCCAGAGACAATCAAGATCTATGGTAGCTATGAAGAGTTACTTGATGATCCATCCATCGATGTTGTTTACTTGCCATTGCCTACTAGTCTTCATGTTCAGTGGACACTCTTGGCTGCTCAAAAGAAGAAGCATGTGTTGTTAGAGAAGCCAGTAGCACTCGGTGTGGGAGATTTGGACAAGATTCTGGAAGCTTGTGTATCAAATGGTGTGCAATTCTTGGATGGCTCAATGTGGTTGCATCATCCAAGAACTATGAGGATGAAGGAGCTACTCTTTGACTCCAATCTTGTTGGACATGTGGACTTTGTAAGTTGTGTTCATCTCTTTCTTTTTTCTTGGACAATTTCTTTTTGAAGAGAAAATGCTCCAGAGATTCCAGTTTTTAGCTACAAGATCTGTGACTTTTCCCCACAAGTTTTTAACTACAAGGAATGGGGCTTGGTGTATGTTAATTAACCATTTTACTTGGAAGATTAAGTTTTTTTTTGATAAAATGGTTATGTATCAAAGATTTATTCATCGAGTTCGAATCGTATCACTAATAAATATAAGATAATATGAATCTCTTTAAGTTTCAAATCCAAAAGAATTTTACTTGAGAAGATGTATTTAAAAATAATATAAACTAAGCTTGTAGTTAAAATAGTTCTTAACAGGATAACTAAAAACTAAGTGCTCCTAGGTTTCAATTTCATCCCTCCATTGTCGTTGTTAACTAGATATTCGACTCTAATTGTGTTTATGGTACTGACCAGATTCATAGCACATCAACAGCTAAAATGCCTCCTGAGTTTTTTGAGAACAATATCAGAGTGAAACAAGATATGGATGCTCTGGGTGTGCTTGGTGATTTGGGCTGGTATTGCGTTGGAGCAGTCTTGTGGGCAAAAAATTACGAATTACCAAATGTTGTATCTGCTTTACCAGCTGGTGTGACCAGGAACTCAGCTGGAATCGTTTTATCATGCACAGCCTGCTTAAACTACGATCAAGATCACAAGACAGTCGCAATCATTCACTGCTCTTTCTTCTCTTACACATCCATGGACTTGTCGATAACCGGTACGAAAGGATCCTTGCATCTCAAGGATTTTGTCATTCCTTATCAAGAGGGCTCTGCTTTTTTTGACTTGGCATCACCTGCAACTTTCATGGAAGATCAGACTGGTTGGCATGCGGAGACTGAAAAAGTTGTGGTGCATAACCAAATTCCTCAAGAGGCTTTTATGGTTCAGGAGCTTGCTAGACTTGCGCAGGGCATTAAGAAATGCGAGTTCCGGCCTGATAATAGATGGCCTGAAATCAGTAGAAAGACTCAAATTGTGGTGGATGCAATTAAGAAATCCATTGATCTTGATTGCAAACCTGTGTACCTGTGATATATATATATATATATATCCCATGGCTTTTGAGCCATCTTACTAGAGATGGTAATTAAAATTTGCTGGAACATATGCTGGTTCCCCATTGGTTCAAGTAGTTTAATTTTATTTTTAAGTTCATATTAAAAGCTGAGATAACTTTCTAAAAATTTTAATCCGAGCAAGTCATGGATGGGGATTCTTAAAAGATTAAGGTCTTGTGAATAATATATTAATTAAAAAATAAAAAATTATTGGGATCGGCTTGAAATCAAACCCATCCACTCGTGGCCCAGCCTACCCTTTGATCTCCCTCTCTCTAAAAGCTACTTAGAAACTAGAGGTCCAAATTGCCAAACGACAGCTACCAGCTTCCGATAATGATTGCCGCCATTTCCGTCGTCAGTTACACCTCAATCCCAACTAACTTAACTGTCATTTCATGCCTTAAATCCCAAAAACCACCCTCCAAAACCCCTCAAAATCTCAATCAAACCCTCAAGTTTCTTACAAAATCTGGCAATCTCGACGAAGCGATTCGCTTGATCGAATCCTCGCCGTCCAAATTTACTGATCCTGAGACTTACAGTCAGCTCTTACATTCTTGTATTTCCCAAAAATCGTTACATCATGGACAAAGAGTATATAAACAGCTCCTTAAACAAGAAGACAGTGAAAAACTTCTTGAAAATCGTAACTTAAAAAGCAAGCTAATTACCCTTTTCTCTGCATGTGGCGAACTTGATGAGGCACGCATAATTTTTGAAAATGCGGTTGAAAATGAAGGGGTGCCGGAATCAGTTTGGGTGGCAATGGCAATTGGGTATTCAAAAAATGGGTTCTTGAGAGAGGCTTTGCTTGTTTATGTTGAGATGTTGTGGAATTGTATTGAGCCGGGTAATTTTGCGTTCTCCACAGCGTTGAAAGCGTGTGCGGATTTGAGGGAATTGTGGGTTGGTAGAGGAGTTCATGCACAAGTGGTAAAGTCTAGTGAAGGGCCTGATCAAGTGGTGAATAATAGTCTGCTGAGGTTGTATACACAGTGCGAATGTTTTGATGAAGTTTTGAAGGTGTTTGATCAAATGCCAGAAAGAAATATTGCTTCTTGGAATTCTTTGATTTCTGGTTTTGTCAAAGAAGATAAATTGGGTGAGGCACTTGATGTGTTTAGAAGGATGCAAAGAGAGGGAGTGGGGTTTAGTTGGGTTACACTAACTACAATTTTGCCGATTTGTGCACGTGTGACAGCGCTTTGTTGTGGAAAAGAGATACATGTGCAAATTGTTAAATCATCGAGAAGGCCAGATGTGCTACTGCTAAATTCCCTTATTGATATGTATGTGAAATGTGGTGTTTTTGATTATGGTAGAAGATTGTTTGATGGGATGAGAAGTAAAGACTTGACATCATGGAATACTATGTTGACTGGATATGGAATCAATGGCTATATGAGGGTGGCGATAGATTTGTTCAATGAGATGGTTGCATGTGGTATAAGGCCGGATGATGTCACATTTATTGCACTGCTATCAGGTTGTAGCCATTCTGGGCTAACAGAAGATGGGCAAAAATTGTTTCATAGAATGGAAATGGATTTTGGGATCTCTCCAAGTTTAGAGCATTATGCTTGTTTGGTGGATATGTTAGGCAGAGCTGGAAGAATTGATGATGCATTGGTGGTGGTGAAAAACATGCCCATGAGGCCAAGTGGTAGCATATGGGGATCGTTGCTCAACTCTTGCCGCCTACACAATGAGGTCCCTCTTGCAGAGGCTATTGCAAAGCGGTTGTTTGAGATCGAGCCATATAATCCTGGGAATTATGTGATGCTCTCAAACATTTATGCAAATGCAGGGATGTGGGACTCTGTAAATATGGTTAGAGAGATGATGCAAACAAGAAGAATCAGAAAAGAGGCTGGATGTAGTTGGATACTCGTAAAGAATAAAATCCACACTTTTGTAGCTGGTGGAGGTTTCAAGTTCCGTAATACTGATGAATATAAGAAGATATGGAACAAACTGAGGGAATCCATGGAAGAAGTTGGTTATGTAACCAACACAGATGTGGTGCTTCATGATGTAAATGAAGAAACAAAGGCAATGTGGGTGTGTGGGCACAGTGAGCGCTTAGCAACTGTTTTTTCTCTCATATATACTGCTGCTGGAATGCCAATTAGGATCACAAAGAACCTTCGTGTTTGTGTAGATTGTCACTCTTGGATCAAGATAGTTTCAAGAGTGACTGGGAGGGTCATTGTTTTGAGAGATACAAACCGCTTCCACCATTTTAAAGAAGGTGCGTGTTCCTGTAATGATTACTGGTGAAACCAGTATACCAGTGCATAATTCTTTGAATCCATGGCATTATTTCATACTACAAATCCATTCTAGAATTACTTTAGTGCTCCAAGTAATTTTGATTTACATTTTATTAAGAACCATCCTCCCTTTCAGTACAAGCCCCAGACTTCCATAATCAAAACTTTACAGTAGTTCAAAATGCTTGGATCTGAGTACTGCTCAACTCTCGCTAAATATTGAAAGTTTAGATGAGAATGTTTTAGAACAATCCAAAATAGATAGAAATGAACCGCATATTTAGAATCATGTAAAAGTGTACTCCTTGTCTTTGGAAGCACAGAACGGACTTTCAATTTGCTCTTTAGATGCAAGAGGATGCCTATAAAATGTCATTTAGGCATCCTCTTGCTCCACAGTGAGAATAAAGTACCACTATCGGTGCTAATACTTACCAACATCTTCAACATAATTATACCATCTTTACAGAGATGTGTTAAAGTTAAGAAAAGGATAAAAATAACCAGGAATTGATGGGGAAGAAAAACATTAGTCATGAACTATTAGTAGAAATTGATTCACCGACGCTGGCGGCAGCGAAGATCATACTTTCTTGTCATGGAAGCTGTAATTGAATTCTCTTCAACTTCTTCTGGAACTATAAAGTCAGGGTCTTCCATATTGTCATCCCCTTCTGCTAACTCAGTTTGAATCCATGAAGACCAGTCAACATCACTTTCTGTTTCCCATGACAACTCTCTATTTTTTTGCATGACATTAATCTTATCCATTAAGCTTAGTATCAAGTGATGATTCAAAACTTCATAATCCCTGCATATTTGTAAAGGAATCTATTAGATGTGGGAAATCTAAATGCTGCTAAACCCAATTGATATAAATCTTTCTTTTACCAACCTGTATGTGAAAATGGCATGTAGAAACTGAATAGAGGCAAGAATCCCATAGAGTAACCTGAACACACTAATCAGCCATGTTTGTCGTTCTATACTATTTGTTGTGAGCCGAAGCATTGCTACTTCTGCCAGAAACGTGGCAACAAGACCTTTGAACCAAAATCAGATTTAAATTAGTAATAAACCTATTTAAATCTTCAATACTTGATTTAAATACCAAAAAAAAAGGAAGAAAAAATAAAAAATAAGAGAAATACAAAACACACGTACCAACATAAAGCCTCGCTCTTATGGTATATGTTTGCTTTGTACTGGTGAACATGTAAACGATAAAGATTGATGCAGTGTAGAGGACGAAAGCTTTAATTATTCGTGATTCAAGCAACATAGCGTTTTGCAAAGCAAATAGCTTCTCCAGAGAAATGAACATGCTTGCTTGCTTTGATTCAAAAGCTTCCTGAAAAATGGGAAAACCATGTCATATAATCCTTTTTCTCAACAAAAACTATCATGGAAATCATAAGGCTCAATCAAAACACTAACCTGAGCTGCTAATATTGAATTTGAATTTTCAACCAAGTGGTCATGGACCTTTTGAAGTTGTTCTTGCCTCTGAAGAAGCTCTTCCTGCTGTTTATGGCCATATTCAGAAAAGTGCTGCAGCGTACTCCTGTTATTCGGTAATAATCTCAGTTAAGCTCTCTATTTATTTACTTGTAATTGCACTAATTTTGTTTTTCTACTTACCTGCTCTCTTCTAGCGCTTCTGATTGAAATTGAGTTAGGAGTTGAAGACCCTGAAGTGCATTGGATTGCCCATCTAGAAGTTGTTTCTGTTTATCCAAGGACTTCCCAGCCATGTTCTCAATGTCATCAGCTGAGGTTTGTAAAGTTTGCATCTTTGAAGACAATGTGTCTCCAACTCTGCCAATCTGCTTCTCTATTTCCACAGCTTCGTTCCTCACATTGTCTACTTCTTGTCCCAGATTGGTGTAAGCATCATGAAGCATCGACATCCCTTCCTTCAAATTTTCATTCATTTTAGCTTGCCCCTCTTGCAGCTCTGATTGAGAATGTGCAATTTCCTTGGAATGCTTATAAACAGCTTCAGAGTGCTTAGATAAAACATCCATGTGATCCTTTGCATCTTTTGTTGTCTGAGCTATATTTTCAACCTGAATATCAATTGAACTCAATGAATCCTGAATTTGATTCGATCTCTGCAACACGACATGTGTTTTTGCTTCAATAATTTCTAACTGTTCTTCCGTGTATTCTGCTGAATTTTTAAGATCATTCACCAGTCTCTCCATTTTATGGTTGAAGGCATGGGCCCTGTAGGCAATAGCACATAAAAAAATCCTTGTTAGTTTCTATCACACCGTATAAAACAAGAGAAGGATGGCCAGCATAGTGAAAACAACTATACTTAACTGTAACTGATAGCAGATAGAATTGGTTTCCAGTGAGAATTCAAGATAAACCTTGTGCTCATTGTCATTCAACATTTTGAGACAATTAACCATGGGAGATTTTGTGTCACAATAAGGGAAAGCCGGCCGTCCAGAGTCTTTTTGAAAGCAATCACTAAGGTGCCAAGCAAATCTCCACCGCTTCTCCTCGACAGCAAGAATCTGCGAGCAGCCGGCAAAGAGATGCTGGTAAGCATTCTGCCAACAAGAATTCGTGCCAACCATTTTACTTTTGGCTTTTTCGACCAGTTTCATCCCCTTCTCATCAGTGAGACCATTCATAGAAAATTCCACCACAGAACCATGGGGCAAACCATGTGTTTGTGAATTATCAGTAGAGGGAGTTTCTGTTGTAGAAGAGAACCAGCCCCACGAGTGGCATCTTAATGAAAGTGAGATTAAAATCACGAGAAACAAAATCTGACTATAAAGACCCATTAATTATTTTTCTTTTCTTCCTGATTTTGTTACTCTACTTTCTGTATCTTCCACCAGAAGACTGAAACCTGCAGTGCACAGTTCAACAAAATTAGCAGATGCTTCCAATGCCAAAGCGCCTTCACACGATATTCTTATATTTATATATAAACAAAGAGGAGAAACTTGGAGTGCAAGAAAAGGAAAAGGGCATGATTTTTAGCATGAAAAGGACTGTTTGAAAGTGAAATTAACAGAGAAGAAAATAGAAAAGAGACAGAGGACTTCCAAAGATTGAAAACTAAAAATAAAGTAGAAATGGTCCAATTGTCTCTTTCATCATTCTACAAGACGTCACTAAATCAAAGATGAGATAACTTCAAAATTCTAAGGAAATCAAAACAGAACATAGTGTCATCTTCCCATAAAAACTAGCAGCATATCAACTATTTTAAGAAAATGAAGTCAAATTTAAGAAAATTCTTTAAAATCATAACCGTTCTATTAACCGTTTCATTTTTTTTTCTAATTTTATTTTACATTTAATTACTTTTATGATAGATTAAACAAATGGAAAGAAAGAAACCATATGTAGCTAAAAGGGATCCTCTCTTTATCTTCTATTACTTAATTTCTTTTCTTAACTTTTTCTCCTTTTCTCGTACAAAAGCTTCTGCTACCTTTTTTATCGTTTTAAATACCAAAAGCCGGGCCATGTTCATGTCCTTGGAACCTTAAACGGAATTATACGTCAAAACAAAGAAAAAAAAACGAAAATCAATGAATGCGAGTGAAAGAGAGATGGGGAGAGCATACATACTTGTTTGTGAATGATCACCGGCTGCTGCTGGTGGTATCGCACACAAACACATATATAAAGTGGAGTGAAGAGACATGATGCTTTGATTAATTTGGGAAATTAATGATGTTTCGAAAAGTCTCTTCTTCCATGACCGACATTAATCTTTCCTTTCCATGTTACACCAGGGTTTTTTTTCCCTTTTCGTTTAATTAATTCGCTTACAAAATTAACCCAAGATTTCAGAACGTTGCAATATTAAACCTCAACGTTACAAATGATAGATTGTAATTCAAGAAATCTCAACAGTCCATTTGATCCCATACCCTTTCCTTTCCCAACAGACACAGATCATATTATTTCCTGCAGTATCAGAATTGAAACCAAACAAAGCAGAACCAATAGATATAGGACTAGATGATATTTTTTTTCAGATCCATGCCATAAACTCAACAGTTCTACGAACTCCTTGTTTGGTAAGGACATCAGCACAGTGATTACCTTCCCTTATTATATGAACCAAGGATACATTACCTGGCTGAGATGAAAATCTCTCAACTAGAATGAAAAGTTCCTTATACCTCCGAGGCCTGAGAAACTCGGTTTATTTCTACCACTGGTGTCATCAGAATGGAATGCGTTAGTTCTAAGATGCAGTGTCTGTGTCCGAACAATTCTCTAAATATTGATGTTTTCTGCTAGATCTTGTAGCAGCATGAAGTCCACTGATTTTGTCAATGGTTGTAACTACTTGGATTGTTAATTTATTTTTTAAATAGTTTATGTTCATAAATTGCTGATCTTGCAAATCGATAAACTTCTGTTTGAATGATATAGTGTATTAAAAGGCTTGAAGGAAATCTTTGTTTGTGTTGTTAAGAGAGTTCTTGATGCAAGACAGAGAGATTTGAGGAAAAGTGAGAGAAAGAAAGAAGAGAAGTAAGAAAGAAAAGCTGGGAAAGAAGAGGGGAGAAGAAGAAGGAGCTGGGACGAAGAAGATGAGAGGAGAGAAGGCGATATGTGTGGGAATCATGTCTTAGGTATTGTTAAGAATACAGCTGCACATCTGCTGTAATTGCAGATGTGCAGGTTACCGTTACTTATTTTCCTTTCTCATGTAACAAAATAATGCAGCCTAGGAAAGTAGAAATTTGCAGAGATAAATTTATTTGTATATATACCCTACTGTAACACAGATTAAATATCGAAGAAATTCATTACAATATTTTACATGGTATCAGAGCAAGCCTTTTTTTTTCGAATTGTTTAGAGAATTTTTTTTCTCTCGAATTTACAGTGAACGATCACTGTTCAAATCAGTAATTCAAAACACCCGAAAAACACCCATCTCAAAATCCAGATTGCTACAGAAACAGTTTCTTGAACCCAGAAATTAAATCCAGAAAAACCAGCAACCTATCTCAATCCCGAAATCCCATCTCAAAACATCACAACAATGTCACAAGAAAACACAGAAAACACAGAAAATGCATCTCAGTTCATCACACATATGGAACCTACCTTCACCTCGGCAAATCCCATTGTTGTCCATCAAGACAACTCTGCCTTTCCAACGGGCATTATGCTGGATGAAACGAATTTTTCACTCTGGTCCCAACTCATGGAGATGAGGATTGGGGCTCGTAACAAAGCCGGGTACCTCACCGGCGATACAAGAAGACCAGGACCCGACGACCCGAGAATCGAATCATGGATTACTGAAAACCATCGCGTAAAAAGCTAGCTTATTGAGTCCATGTCCCCGTCGTTGATGCGACGATTTATTCGCCTTCCCACCACAAAGGAAATTTGGGACGCCGTCTCTCGCACCTTCTACGACGGCGCCGACGAGACCTACATTTTCGAACTCAATCAGAAATCATTTTCAACAAAACAAAATGGACGACCCCTGGCCACTTACTATAATGAGTTGGTGGCTATATTTCAAGAAATTGACTGTCGATCTGCCTCTCAAGCCGGAACGGTGGACGGCGTACTTCACCTCCACTCGGCCATGGCAAGACTCCGGCTCCACATCTTCCTCAGTGGCCTCGATCCAATTTTCGAACACATTCGAGGTGAGATCCTACGAAAAGATCCCAAACTCGACCTTGAAGGTGCCTACGCCTGTGTCCGGCGAGAGCACCACCAGAAATTGGCCATGGATGGCAGACACACGACTGACCCAGTGTTGGCCGAGAACACCGTGATGCTTACAAGAAGTTATAGATCGGAGAGGGAAAGAGGAAGTGACAGAGGACATAGAGGGGGAGGTGACAGAGAGACAGAGAGTGGATATGGTGGCCATGGGGGTGACCGAGCGGGGAAGGGATTTATTGGGTCAAATGGGGGTGGTGAGCGACGGGTCATTTACCCGGGGAGTGAATATGGGGGTGAGAGGAAGATATTTAACCCGGGGAGTGAAAAATCAGTTTTCAACCCGGCCATAAAAAAAACTAGTGGGTTAATATGCAACCATTGTGGGGAGATAGGTCATTCCAAACAACGATGTTACGAAATCATCGGATACCCGGACTGGTGGGATTTTAAGAAAAAACCTCGAAAAAATTTCGGGAAAAATATGGCAAATCTTACGGAAGCAGAACCGAGACAATCAACTGCAAACGTTGTCCATTCAGGTATAATTGGTACAAATTCTGCATTATCTGTTATTACTAAGAATAGTGCTTGGATTATTGATACAGGTGCATCCAGCCACATGACCCGAGACTCCGGTAACTTAAAAGTTCCTAAACCTTCATCTCAATCCTTTATATACACAGCTAACGGTACCCCTTCTCCTATTACCGGAGAAGGATCTGTAACCTTGACTGAATCTCTTACTCTAGATACAGTTCTCGTTGTTCCGTCCCTAACAACCAACCTCCTTTCGGTTAGCCAAATTACTTCTGCTCTTGCATGCACTGTAATTTTTTGGCCCCTGTTTTGTGTTTTTCAGGACATTGTAACCCGAAAGATTCTTGGCTATGGTGTTAGACGGGGACATCTTTATTATCTGGAATTAACCGAGAAGGGGGGGTCAAAATTCAGTCAGGTACATCAAGCGATCAGCAAAGATAAAACTCAAGCACTTGTATGGTTATGGCACCGAAGGCTAGGACATATGTCATTTGGGTATCTTAAAAAATTACAAACGCATTTGTTTTCAGATTTCAGTATTTCAGATTTTAAGTGTGACACTTGTGAATTGGCCAAAAGCCATCGTATCCCTTATTTACCAAGTGTGAATAAAAGTTCTGAACCTTTCGCAGTTATTCACTCAGATGTTTGGGGCCCAGCAAAAATTCCATCTTTTTCTAGTGCACGTTACTTTGTTACTTTTATTGATGAGTGCACTCGAATGACATGGATTTCTCTTCTTAAAAATAAGAGTGATGTAGGGACAGTGTTTCAGGAATTTCATAAAATGGTGACAAGCCAATATCAGAGGTCAATCCGAACACTTCAGTCTGACAATGGTAAGGAATTTGTGGACAAAATTCTAGGGACGTATCTGGGTCACCATGGAATTCGACATCAAACATCATGCACCTACACTCCACAACAAAATGGACTCGCCGAACGGAAGAATAGACAAATCATGGAAATTGTTCGGGCATCATTGTTTGGTATGAATATGCCAAAGTTCTATTGGGGAGAAGCAGTTAAATCAGCCGCCTATTTAATTAATCGTACCCCGTCCAGTGTACTCAATTTTCAAACTCCTCAACAGAAGATGGAATCCCTGCTCTCCGTTCCTCATCTACCCAATCTTGAACCTCGAGTGTTTGGCTGCACGGTCTATGTTTATATCCCGAAAGTCCTGCGGGGTAAACTCGATCCATGTGCAAAAAGGTGTGTGTTCGTCGATTACTCAGAATTTCAGAAGGGGTATAGGTGTTATGATCCACTACACCCAAAGCTCCATGTAACCCTCGACACCTCGTTTCATGAATTAGAACCTTACTATTCAGGGGGAACATCTGGGTCGTCCCTTCAGGGGGCGAGCAATAGTGAAGCGAACGACGACGATGATCTATTTGAATTAGAGGAAAATGGAGGAGTACTCGACAAGCTAAATGGATATGGTATGGTCCCTAACAATGGTACTAATTTGGAATTTTGCATAGATCAGAATTATCTCAGCAACCCCCCTCCTCGGTCTCCAGAGGTGTCTACATCTACACCACTGGCTGAAGAATCAACCCAGGACACTTGTCCTCAGGTAAATCCAAACTTTATCCTTGATGAAAGTAATGAAATTCCTGCTCTTGTAGAACATGTAACAAAATCATACCCACAGAGATCAAATAGGGGAATCCCAAAAAAACAATATGAACCTGATCCAAAAAACAAGACTAAATATCCTATTAGTAACTATGTGTCTTCCCATAGGTTGTCTAAGTTGTATGCATTTTCTGTTAATCATTTATCTACTGTATCTATTCCAAGTAATTTACAGGATGCACTAGCGGATAAAAAATGGACTAAAGCGATGAACGAAGAAATGGAGGCACTTCAAAGGAATAATACTTAGGAGATATGTCCACTACCAAAAGGAAAAAAGACAGTTGGGTGCAGATGGGTGTTCACTGTAAAACTCAAAGCAGATGGCAGTATTGACAGGTACAAAGCGAGGCTAGTGGCGAAAGGGTATGCGCAGAAGTATGGGGTAGATTATCAAGAGACGTTTGCTCCAGTTGCGAAAATCAATATTATCCGCATCCTCATATCTTTAGCAGTTAATCGAGACTGGGTCCTACAACAATTCGACGTCAAGAATGCGTTCCTAAATGGAGACCTTGAAGAAGAAGTTTATATGGATTTGCCACTTGGAGCTAAACAGAAATCCTCGCATAAAAGTGAAGTGTGCAAACTAAAGAGAGCATTATATGGTCTGAAACAGTCACCACGGGCATGGTTTGGAAGATTCTCCGCTACGATGAAGGAATTTGGGTATAAGCAAAGCAACTCAGACCACACGTTGTTTATAAAACACAAAGAAGGAAAGATTACAGCATTAATTGTGTATGTGGACGATATGGTTCTAACAGGAGATGATCCAGAAGAAAGAAGAGCACTCCAACAATTCCTAGCGTCAAAATTTGAAATGAAAGATCTCGGACAACTAAAGTATTTCTTAGGTATTGAAGTATCAAGGTCAAAAAACGGGATATGTTTATCACAGAGAAAATATGTGTTAGATTTGTTAACGGAAACTGGAATGCTAGCATGTAAACCAGTTGACACACCGATGGAGATGAATCATAAGCTAGGAGAAACGGAAAATCAGACGCCAACGGATAAAGGATGCTATCAACGGTTAGTTGGGAAACTGATATATTTATCACATACAAGGCCAGACATAGCTTATGCAGTAAGTGTGGTAAGTCAGTTCATGCACTCACCAGGAGAAGAACATATGGAAGCAGTATATCGTATTTTAAGGTATTTAAAGAGCGCACCAGGAAGAGGCCTATTGTTTTCAAAAAGGGAGATTCACGAAATTGAAGGATATACAGATTCAGATTGGGCAGGAAATCAGTCTGATAGAAGATCGACATCAGGTTACTTTACGTTTGTACAAGGCAACCTTGTCACTTGGAGAAGCAAGAAGCAGAAAGTTGTCGCTAGATCAAGTGCTGAAGCGGAATTCCGAGGTATGGCTCATGGCGTGTGCGAATTATTATGGGTAAAACATGTGCTGCAGGATTTGGGAATTGATTATGAGACGCCTATGAAACTACATTGTGATAATAAAACAGCTATTGAGATTGCCCACAATCCGGTACAACATGATCGTACGAAACATGTCGAAGTAGACCGACATTTCATCAAAGAAAACCTTGATCGGAAAATTATACAATTTCCATTTGTTAGATCCGAAGATCAGTTAGCGGATATCCTCACAAAAGCAGTTTCCGGAAGGATATTTTATGACGCTATTAACAAGATGGGCATGATAAATATCTATGCTCCATCTTGAGGGGGAGTGTTAAGAATATAGCTGCACATCTGCTGTAATTGCAGATGTGCAGGTTACCGTTACTTATTTTCCTTTCTCATGTAACAAAATAATGCAGCCTAGGAAAGTAGAAATTTGCAGAGATAAATTTATTTGTATATATACCCTACTGTAACACAGATTAAATATCGAAAAAATTCATTACAATATTTTACAGGTATGATGTCCCCAACGTTTCTTAGATGATTTTATTTGTGCTTAGGATTGGATGCCAGTGCTGAAAAAGATTCGAAATCAAACTGCACTTGATGTAAGGGAAGTAGTTGTTCTTGAGGAAGAAGAATGTAAGCTGTTAAACGAGGGTATTGTCAAGACTTCCTCTGTATTATTGTTCAGGATACCTATAGCAAAGAAAATTCTCATTGCAGAGGCAGTTTCTATGGACCGGAGTGTCTAATGAAAGAAAACTCTGTAAGGTAACGTGGAATACTCTTTCAAAGCAAAAACAGATGGGTGGAACTTGTTTGGGGTTCTCGCAGAAGGTTTCGGTTTTGGGATGATTTCTGAATCGGGAATCAAGCATTAAGAGTTGCTTCTCTAAAATTGGACCAATTAGCTCTGCATCAGCAAGCAATGGTTTCGAAAATGGGAGCTAGACGAGCTTCAGTGTGGACCAGGGTTTCATCCATGAGAGAAAGAAGATGAAACTCGTCTTCAATCAATGCTTTCAGCACCATATTTACACCAAGATAGGGATGATAATTAAGCTAATATGGATGCTTCACAGTACGGGTGGTTATACTGTGAAATCTTGTAGCCCTGCTGTGGATGGGCTTTTGCTTCCATGTCAGACAATGAACACCCTCAAGGTATGGAAACCTACCGCTCTCCCAAAGGTAGAATTCTTCACTTGGCTGGCTGTTCTTGATAGATTGAACACTAAAGTGTTTTTGCAGCACTATGGATTAATTACAGCAGTAGAAAATGCATGATGCTGCTGTCAAACTGAGGAAGAATCACTCCACTATCCAATACAACACTGCCAGCAAGTTTGGACATGCATGGTCGACAACCGAACTCTAAAGCTAGCTGGACTTCTCCAAAAATCAAAAGGCAAATTGATGAACCAATAGGAAAACTAATGTAATATTTTCGGCTATTCCTCGAACAGTGTTTTAAGGTTGTAAGGCTTCACGATGTCAAGATTTCCACTCCACATCAGCTTCGCAAATTGATTGTTGGCACTCTCAGTTGGATGAGCCGAATCAAAGAAGAAATACTCACTTGCATTCTCACATAATTGATATCCCTTCTGACCACAATTAGTGAAGCTTCTGTAAGGACCATTGCCACAACATGCCTCTCGAACCTCCTTGAAACCTTCATAAATGGTTAAATCACATTTAAATTCACAACAAGGATAGGAAAAATATGTGCAAGTAAGAATTTTTTTTTTTTAATTTAGGGACCTTAATTTTTAATTATATAGGCATTACCATATTTTGAAGGGTTATTAATTCTTTCCCCTCCTGCAATATAGGCATCAAAATTTGAGTATCTAAATCCTTCTAGTTGTCTCTCAAGCTCTTCGAGTGCTTTAGAGAGTGCTCTGTTGTGTAGCCTTGCGAACATTGTAGCTTCATCCAGGCAACCTGATACACCTGTTTGCTCTTGTTTAACTGCTCTCAAGGATGGTAGACAACCCAAAGCAATCAGCGTTGAAAATCCAAATTTCCTCCCTCCTATCTTGTATATTTCCTGGAACAGTAAAATTTCCTCAATCATAATCTGTGACCAATTTGGAAAGAAAGATAGAAAGAAAGGCTCTATAGCATGCTAAATTACTTGGATCACTGTTGTAATATTGCCGATAACCATCCCAACATACTCTTCTCTTGAATAGAATTGAAGCAAACTGTGCATTGGTGTTAACGCTTCAAAGTAGTCATTGCCTCCAATGCTGAACATGTAAACTGCTGTGGACAGCAACTTTTGAGCTTCTGCTTCACCTAGTTGAAGCCCTAACTGCCTTTTCATATTCTTGAAATAGCTTAGTTGAGTACTAAGGTTTATCACCTTCCAAGAAAAGGGAAAAAATGAAAAACCAAAAAAAAAACACAGTTATGGAACATATCTAAGACAGTAAACTTTGTATTCTTGACATACCCATCGTTGATGAGTTTCAACAAGAGCACCAGCTCCAGATGATGCAAAGTTCACTCCATTTACAAATTGATGATTACTGGATTGTACATGTTCTTGAATTTCAGAGCTTATCACCTTGAAAAAATCATTGAATATCATTATTCTTTCTAAAGATTTAAAGGAGATCTCGAATTTAATTAATTAATTTATAAAAGACGAAAAGTGCTGGGTATCGATAGCATTGAAGAACCCACTAAGAAAAAACAACAGGAGAACAGAGAACACCAAGTAACAAGATGACAGACATACCATTCCTTGAAGATTTTCAGCAAGAACACGATCCCCTTTTGATTCGAAGTTTTCTCGTTCCATAAATTGATTGTTACCAGGTTGTAGATATGGCGGAATTAAAGGTAAATTTGCATATTCAGCTGTCACAAAACATTTTATAAAAATAAGAAAAGAAAGAACAAAAAAGAACGAAGCATTCTTAACTGTAATGATCTTACCAATAAAATCTGGAATTAATCGCCCATCACAAGGCCTTCCTGTGGGATGCTTGAAGAAGGTTTCTCCATATGGCCAGAAATCTGAAAAGATAGGAGCATCTTTGATGTACTTATTGTTTCCAGCATCATATAATGAATCTCCAAAGATAAATAAGGCAACATGCTTAGAACCATGGCAGTTTCTTGCAACCAGAAGGCTTGCACAAAATACCAAGAAACAATTCTTAATATTGGACATTGAATTAGTTCTCATCTCTCCACGAGCTCACCTTCTGTCGACTCTCTCAGCCCTCTTGTTTACAGAGAAAAAACAAGATGAGATATGCTAACCAAACTGATACAGACACCCGCACCCCCCAAGATGCGTACTTCTTGTCGCTATCAGACGTACATGACATGGCTAGCACTGAAGCTAGTGTGAGTTAGTTGGTGGCAGAAAACACTACACCATAGCAAGTACTTGAACTGGTTGACTTTAACTTGGTAAAAGACAATAATGATTGTGTAACCGATGTACAGTATCACCAATACGTATATAATGCTTTATGTTAACAAAGATATATTAGTGGCTGGTGCTTTTCTTCTTGGTGAGATGAAATATGTAGTGACATTATATTATTGACCCGATCGAGTGTACATGATATCCTTAAAAATTTATAAACAAAATATGTATAAGGAAAAATAAATTAAAGTTTATATACATCAATAATATTAAAAAAAAAAAAAAAAAACTAAGTTGTCATGCTACCAAACAAATATAAATTAAGATTTTTGACCTTGCATTACAAAGATCCTTCATTTATTTTTATGTAATTATATAGCAATAGTTTTTATAATTAAACCATAAAAAAATGAGGGAGGGAGGTTTCTGGGTGATGGAAGCTGAAATAATTTTTTATTTGTGTGCATCGTGTGAACGAGTTGATTAAGTATTCAATTAAGGCTTGATTTTAATTGATCCTATAAGATTTGAAAACCTGTCAACTAGCCACAATTATTTTTATTTTTCTTCCAATATTTATCAAGCATTTTATATTTGACATTTGGTTTTCCAATTTTACACAATCTTTTTTTTATCAATTTTCAAGAATCTCATTCGTATTTTAATAAAAAAATTATATTTTTAGTATAAAAATAACATTATTTTATAAGGAATTAAACAGTTTCCGTGATGTAAGTTATGATTGAGGAATAAAAATAAATTAGGAATAAAATTGATAAAATAAATAAATCTTTACATAAAACATCAGTATTGTCCTAACAGTTTGAGAATATTTTCTTATGTTTGTTGATTAATTATTCAATTAGAGTTTGAAATTAATGTCTGCCAATCTATTCTGCCATCCTGAGTTGTTGCCGCTGCTTCTTCTCTTCATTCTCTCTGTTTGTTTGTTTTTTTTTTTTTTTTTCCGTAAGCTACAACAGCCAAGTGATTTTGCAATTATGATTTACCAGTAATCTAATAAAAGAACAGGTAATGGCTTTGAGCAAGAATACACCTTATTACAAAACGGATGTTATAAACACCTTGTGGATTCTGGCATTTACCATGGCAGCTTCTACCCTTGGCTGACAATTCATCGAACACTATATATCCAGATCGAAGATCAGCCTTCGGGCTAGGTCCATTTCCTTCCTTCACACCACACGTTATTTGACCCCATTTTGTTTAAGAAATCTTTAAGCGCCATCATGGATTCAGCAACCACAGCTAAGGCATCATGCCAGCT
The DNA here is from genome assembly GCA_015731905.1 of Salix dunnii. Taxonomy (NCBI): domain Eukaryota; kingdom Viridiplantae; phylum Streptophyta; class Magnoliopsida; order Malpighiales; family Salicaceae; genus Salix; species Salix dunnii. The sequence continues at coordinate 14,589,855 of CM027675.1, read as the reverse complement.
TACAACCTTGAAACGGCCATCATTTAGCCTCTGCCTCTTTAGACCATCATAGCAAAACCGAGTCTTCTCTGATATCCATTCTTCATTTATATCCTGAAATAGGCCAGTCCAAAATCATGAACAGGCCTTGCAGTCTTGTACACCAAAAAAAAAACATCCATGACATAAAATCAGAAATTATTTATCTTATCTATTATATTCATAGTAGGAAATTTAAAACAGAGTATATTGAAGTGCTTTGCCCCATAATTAATTCATGTAAAATACAAAACAAAAGAGCCAGAATTAATCAGCCTGATTGTCTTCGAAGTCATTCACTTGGAAGAAATCAAAGTAATAAATCAATCTGCTGAAAGAATCAAGTTAAGAGGACCCAGTAGTCCTTCACAAACTGAAACAACGGGTCTAACATCACTGAGCAATAACTTATATTGATTAATAGTGTATAGTTTAACATTTAATTAACTCATAACACCCTTGTCAACATCAGCAGGTAGATAAAATCCAAAACCACTTGGTAAACCTGATTGCCAAATATGAAACAATAGTCTTATTTCCTGTTCACAAAGATTTCTGAGGCCTTCAAAGCAGAAGACAAATTTGTTTTAGAAGGAAGCAAGTTGATGTTTTGGTTAGCCCAACCAAAAATACATCTGAAAAAATAATGAAAATAACACACTGCAGTACAGGGAATCTACCTCATTTAACCGTGGAGTGATGCGCAGGACCTCTGGACCTCTGCTATCAATCTGGATGTTGGATCCAACTGCATCAGAGACATCAATGGTCTCTGTACCTTTCATCTCCCAATTTCGAGCTTTAAATGCAAAAGATTTTGAGGTAAGGGCTCCCACAGGACAGATATCTATTACATTTCCAGATAGTTCACTTGTCATAAGTTTTTCAACATAAGTTCCAATTTCTTTTCCACTGCCACGACCTAACATGCCAAGATCCTGAACCCCAGCAACTTCTGTTGCAAACCTCACACACCTGTGGGGCCCCAAAAGAACATTTGAGTTCACATCAGAAGATAGTACAGCTTTCACAAAACTATAATCAAGATGTATACATGCTGACAGAAAACAAGAACAAGTTGGAAATTCCAAAGACATCAACTGCAACTGCAACTTCAACAATTAGCAAAACTTACAGATCAACTAATATTGCAAAGCTGCATTCACATGCAATTACATTAAAAGATTTATTACAAGTTGATGGAAAATTACAAAGACATCAACTGCATCTTCAACCATCAGCAAAGCTTAGGGATCAAATAATTTGGCAAAGCTGCATTCACATGCAATTAATTACATCAAAGATTCATTTTTATGCAGTAACCCACAGCACATGGCCTAACTGCATCACATCACATCACTAGGGTGAAAAGAAAAAATCAATGGAACAACATATGAAATGAAAAAATGGATTTACCAAGAAAGATTATCCAAGACCAAATGTTGATTAAAAAGAAAAACACCAAAACCTGTTGGCTTCTGGACAAGTTAATCATAAAAGGGGGTAAAGGATAAAAGTATGCAGTACTATTTTAGGAATTATCCCATTCATCAATGTGGGACATGCCACATAAATTTCTTTCAAATGTATTTAGAACAGGGAGAGGTGACAAAAGAATGAAAACACAAACTATTAGATGTCAAAGGAGAACGCATCTTTGAAACAGAACAATAAAAGAATATTTTCAAATTGAATAAAGATTGGATTTCTTGGTAAGCTGGAACAATGCCAAGGAATACACTAGCTTCCTTAAGTGGAAGACTGAACCAGAGATAAAAAAAAAAATCAAGTATGTAATGAGCAGTGGAGCCTAACCCAATTTGTACCAAGTAATCTCTTAAAACCTTAATCACGGGGTCAAAGTCCAGGACTCAAACCCTAGAAAGGTCTCAGTTTATCATTCATCAAAAACAGAAAATCAATAACAAGGGGGAAATAATAGAAAATGACACACTGACAAGATCTGGTAACTCTTTGCAGGATGAATTTTTTTTGTCCGAAAATTTATCCTGATTGAAAAGGCTAAACAGAAGTAATTGCATTGCACTCCTAAAATCAAATTGTTGCTTCAAAAGAATATGCACATATATGCATTCATATTCAACACTGCTTGCACAAAACAAATGTTTGATGATTCAAAATAACCACGTTCATATTGTAACATGGATAAGTGGTTTCAGAATCAAACCTTGTACACTGAATGTAACGAGTCATCACAGTCTTCACCAAAGGGCCAAGATTTTTATCGACAACTGATCGCTTCACTTCAGGGAACCTGCCACGATCAGTTCCAAATGCCATAAACTGATCCTGAAGATCACACTCTCCACCTTGATCACAAATTGGACAATCCAATGGGTGATTCATCAGCAAAAATTCCATAACCCCTTCTCGTGCTTTCTTTGCCACAGGTGTGTTTGTCTTAATCTTCATTCCTACAATATAAACCCTCTCATAAATGAAACATCATTAAGAAATAAAACAGACCCAAAAGAGAATACATATTCATAAACTATGCAATCCTGAAACTTCAATCAACAAATTAAGAAACCAAAAGATCCTAAAAGAAATTATGAAACAAAAGGAAAAAGTAAGGATACATGCAAATTCATACAGAGAGCTCGCATCATAAAATCAACATTTCTTATGATTATATAAGCAAATCAAAATGCATTTGCATATGCAATGCATGCCATAAATCAAATCCGTGATGAATCTTATGTGTGTGTGAGTGATAAAGCTTATGAATTGAGAGCAAAAACTAGAAACATTAAATCAATCATAATAATATAAAACCAAAATTTTCTACTGAGCACATGGCAAGAAACTAAAACCAACTATTCTCTCAGTTACAAAACAAGAAAACAAGGATAAAATCAAAAGAGCGAAAGAGATCACCTGCAAACTTGAAAAGGTGAACTAAACAAAAATGAGATGAAGTAATACACATCTAAATGAACCTCTAGAGGAAGAAGAAGAAAAAAGGAACTAGAAAACAATAAATTTAAGAACAACATCCAACTAAAAACGAATTACCCATCATGACTTGTATGGGAGAAAACAAAAACCATAAATAATAGAATGTTTAGAATATCAAACGATTAAAGGACATCATAATCTAGACCCCCAAATGTACCGCACTGTTACATTGTATTTCATACACGAGGCATCAAGACCCAAATCTATATTACCAAATTTAGCAAACAGATGCCAAATTAAATCTTATCCAACAATCATAAATTTTTTTAATGAAATGATCTACAAGATTCCAATTTTCAATAAATTACACATTAATAAAAAATTAAATCCCATTCTCGATTGGTAAATGGATATCCAGAACTAAATTGAAAACCCATTTAAAACACATGAGCACCGATTACCACTTAAGCCCATCGAAATCACACAATCACCATCAAAAGTTAGCAGTCATTTCTACCAATAGAGTAAATTGGAGAACTAAGAACCCCAATAACAAAAAGCCAAAAGCCTAAACCATCGAGTATTAAAAGTATTCTGTTCTTCAATCAATAATTAGACAAAATTGCACTTATTTTTACCATTTTAAACACCAAATGAACCAGTTAAAAAATCAAACCCCAAAGAGGTCATAAAAACTCAAAATACAAGTTACAAAATGAACAATTAAAGCAAAGCCCCAAATAAACAACAAAAAAATCCAATCTTTACTCAACATCCACGCGAATTACAATGATCACCACCATCAGAAGATTACTTGTTGACAAAATTTTACATGTTTCTTACACTAATTTCCACCAAATTCACCATCCAAATCAAAAACCATAAAAAGAAAAGTGCAACACTCCAGATTCGAATTAAAATTACCAAACTCAGCCAAATCACAGACATAAATTATCACTCATTTCTACCTACAAAACAGCTTAAAAAACTAATCACTTCAACAAAAACAATAACAAAAGGTAAAGTCTTAACCATAAATTACCAAGAATTGTTTATCTTTACTCACAATTAAAACAAATTGCACTCATAATTAAAAAAAAAAAAAAAAAAAAAAACCTAATCACTTCGAGAGAAAAAAATCACAAAAGGGAAAAATCCTAACTATGAATTACCAGAAATTTCCAATCTTTACTCACAATCAAAACAAATTCCACTCAATTCCACCAAATTGACAATCCAAACCAAAAACAAATTAATCAACCTACCAGGAAGAGCAGGCATAGCGCAAGAAGCAACAGGCTTAGGACTCTTCTCCACTTCCACAAGACACATACGACAGTTCCCAGCAATCGACAACCGACTATGATAACAAAACCTCGGAATATCAACACCAGCAACTTCAAAAGCTTGTAACACAGTCATCCCTTTCGGGATTTTCACTGGATACCCATCAACAAACACTTCGATTGCATCCTCCGGGTTCGGAAAGTGAACTCGGGCACCACCCAACGGTGTTCGCGGCGGAAGACCAGGTGTGGGGTCGGGTTGTGGGGCGGTTGCGAGTTCGGGTGATTGAAGCTCCGGTTTGGTCACGATGGAGCGGAGAAGAAGGGTCCGAGCTGCAGTTCGAGGTCTTATGAGCCTTGAAGCTAATAAGCCCAACCCCATTTTTTGTTACTTATTGGTGTCAAGGTTTGAGATCTCAAGTTTTACTGAGAGAGAAATGGTGGAGAGTTGGAAGGAATGTGTTCAGTGTCAGCTATGGTTAATGAAGGAGTGTTTACGTGGAGGATGTTTTGACCGACCCGGCCTTGTTTGGGGTGGTTCAACGAAATCGGGTCATACTTGATTTTTCGTCAGGGGTTGGAGGTTAAAGTTTATTTTATAAAAAAAAGAAAAAATCTCTTTTCCAATATATTTCCATTCTAAATTCGTTTAACTTGCAGCATAGAGGCATCTATCCTGTCAGGGAACCATTTATTCTTCATGTGTTTCACGAATGCCAATGCTGCAAGTTCCATTCCTGAATATGATGATTGCAACTACAACAGAGCCAAGGAACTGGAGGCATTTGAGGAAACAAAAGCTGGTGTCAAGGGACTAGTTGACTCTGGTGTGATTTAGATTCCAGGGCTTCGTGTCCAATCACCAGAGAATTTGGAGAAGTCATCAGCAAAGGCTAAGAATACCAGCCTTCAGTTCCATTACATATATTTTCTGGCTATGCTTCTGGAAGACAACAATGGCGGCCTAGAAGTTCATCATCAGAATCGATGGTTTGATCTTCTACCTATGCAGGAGCTCTTACAGTAAATATAGAAGACCTCATGCAGGTGAAGTTTCATTTCCTGGAGACTAATCTATAGTGCTTTTACTATATGCATATTTTCATATTCTGATGCAGTATTAATGGATCCCACTATGTAGGGTTCAACAAATGCTAAAATCAAATTTTGTTTGATGCCCTTCTACCCTTGCATTGTTACATGTATCACAGTTATTTTAGGTTCTGAAACTTCTTTAAGTGAATCATGCCATCGATGATTCAACATCTTAATCATAAATATTAAAACCCTTTAAAGCATGAAAGAGCTCAGAAATAACAGACTTTTAAATCAATCAAACGAAACAGTTTACTTCGTCATTTTCTTCAGAAAATAATTTCAGTATCCTCTAAAAGATGTTATCACCATTTTGTAGCTTATCACCAATTACAGGTTCAGTAGTGTGGAGCATAGAGTTCTTGTCGAGATATCAGGTCTAGGACATCAGTTGCCTGCTTTGTCCATCCATTTGCAGAGAGTAAACTCAAAACATATGGGATAATGAAGGAGCTTCTATCTGATGGCTCATTGATTGCTGCATTTATGGCTTGCGTCAAGTCTAGAGGAGTAGACAGTGCCTCTGCACTTTCTCATTTTAAGCTGGCTTGATTAGCTTATGCTTGTTGTTTCCGATAACCAATGTAGATACTAGTTGGAAATCAATTCTCTCCACTGTAATAGACTGATCCATCCATTGTCATCAAATTTTTCTACCATTTCTTGTTTTCGTTTGAGCGGCTTATGGCATAAATCTACCAGATTGAACAAAGTGAGTGGTGGAATGTCAAAATTTGCGTGGCTTTTTGTAATGAGCAGTATAATTTGTGTCAGATCAACCAAGAACAACCACAACAAAATATAGCCTTCAATCAAGCTGTTAAAAAAGGAAGTACCGCAAAAAATGCATTTCGGCAAGTGATCCCAACAGAGAAAATATAAAAGCAAACTCTCATAATGGTTAATAATGGACCAGTCTCCCTGAGGTTAATTGCAGCGTTTCTGATAGATCATAATTCCCTTTTCAAATAACAATGTCATCAAGGTGATAATAATGTTATACTGTTACAAGCTGCCTATTAATGTTCAACATGCATGAAAGAAAGATCAAAATTTAACAAGTTTTTGCAGCGGAAATTGTGAAGCAACAAGCATGGGCTTATTTCACTTCAAAATGAGAAAGGGTTAAGATAGACAATACATGAATTGATGAGCTGTAAATTCATCCAAATTATAGGTTTCCATTTACAGTGATAGGGTAAAGAAAGGTCAAAGGTAACGGTTCTCTTTGTCAATTAGCATATTATATTTGTTTGGCAACATCAGCATCTATTTTCTGATTCAGCAGGTTAATTATTCGATTGAATAGGGCTGGCATGCATGATCAATGCAGTGGATGATTCAATTACACAACATCAAGTTGCTGTCAATGTAAAGTGTATTAAAGAAAGCATTTCAATAAGAAATCCAACATAGAATATAAAATATAAAAGCAAAGTCACACAAAAGGTTGAAAAGGGATCTCTCACTATAAGGTTTAAGTCTTTTGAATGATAATATTATGCTGCTACAAGCTGTTTATTGATGTTCAGCATCCATGAAAGAATAGAAAATTCAACAAATTCGAGTAGCAGAATTGTGAAGCAACTAGCATGGCCTTATGTCATTTTAAAAGGGGAAAGGACTGAGATGGATGTTCCTCTCTGAACATGTAATGATGAGCCATTAATTCAGCCAGATGAGTTGCCCTATATATGGGTGGGTTGTCAGATTGAAGCTCCTTTATTACCCCCATATGGTTTCAATTTGTTTGCTGCACCTGGAATGAAAAAGGTTCCGACTGATGTCCGGGGTTCAACTTCTTCAACCAAAACTCTATGTTCCACACTTCTGAACTTGTCATTAGTGATAAGCTGCAAAATGAAGAAACAACATGTGGATCATCCATCACAGTAGAATATATAAAACAATTTTTGGCACATTTCCCATCATGATTTCAACATAAACGATTCATATCGTTGCTTAGGATAAGGTGCGACAAAAATTCTGAAATATCAGAATAAAGATAATTTAACATCCTTGTTTAGATGGGATCTCATTCTATTTTTTCAAAGGGAGATAGGTTGCCTCTCTTTGACAGACTCGCATAGAAATATTGCAAAAGAAAATGAAAATCATTTTATTCATAGGAGAAAAATCATAATCAACTGAAAATGTCAAAACTTTTACCTGCATGAAGTCTGTTGATTTTTGTGTTTTTGATTCTGTGATTTTTGGTGTTCTTGTTTCAGGTATAGTTGATTGAAGATGAGAAGAAGAACAAGTTTAGATATTTTCAGAGAGAGAGAGAAGGTATGCTTCTTCTTCACTAACTTCGTATGTACTTTTTATTGTTTTATGAAAGTTGCTTTTTAAGTGCTTGACAGATTGTCCCTTATATACTGGACATTACACTTACACATTTTCCATGTGTTTAACTACTTTGTAACTGACTAACTACCTTAGAGAAGTTAGTTACAATCAACTGAATTACAACTGAATTGAGCTTATTACAAACACACTTCTTCCTCTTTCTGCCTTCAGCTCCCTTCGTCTCTGTCTTCTCCTTCAACTGCTACATTTTGAAATCAGTAGATAGGCTTATTAATCAACAGCCTCTCCTAAGCTATTTACTGATTTCACTCCTAGATTCAATCTTAACTGATTGAATCTTTCTTTAGGTAGTGCCTTAGTAAAAATATCTGCCAATTGATCTTCACTTCGGCAGAATTTCACATCTATCACCCCTTCTTGCAAAGCTTCTCGAATGAAGTGAAATCTCCTGTTGATGTGTCTAGTCTTCTGATGGAAGACTGGATTTCTGGTCATGGAGATTGCAGACATATTATCACATAGCAGAAGTGTTGCTTCTGCTTGTACTTCCCCTAAGTCTTCAAGCACATACCTCAGCCAAATAGCTTGTGCTGTAGCTTCAGAGGCTGAAACATATTCAGCTTCTGCTGTAGATAAAGCTACTGAGTTTTGCTTCTGTGATGCCCATGAAAACATGCCACTTCCAAAACTGAAAGTATACCCTGAGGTGCTCCTGCTGTCATCCTCACTTCCAGCCCAGTCAGCGTCACAATAGCCAATAAGTGTGGCTGTTTGACCCCTTTTGTATTCAATCCCATGGTGGAGAGTCCCTTGGACATATCTAAGAACTCTCCTTGCAACCCCCATGTGCTTCCTCGTAGGCTTACTCATAAACCTTGATAGTAAGGAGGCTGAATACATTAGGTCAGGTCTAGTTGCAGTCAGGTATAATAGACTGCCAACTATCTTTCTATACACCCCTTCATCAGCAGCTTCACTTCCATCTTCCTTCCTTAGCTTCTCACCTACAGTCAAGGGAATTGCAACTGGTTTGCAATCTTCCAAACCAAACTTTGTCAACAAGGACTTAGCATACTTGCCTTGATGAATGAATATCCCTTGATTAGTTTGTAGGATTCCCATACCGAGAAAATGATGCAACAACCCAAGATCTGTCATCTCATACCTCTGCATCATTTCCCTCTTGAACTCAGCTAGCATCCTCTCACTGCTTCCAGTGTAGACTATGTCATCAACATAGATTGAGACTATAATGATTTCTCCTTTATCATCACTTCTGGTATATAGTGTAGGTTCACTAACACTTCTCTTGAATTTGCAATTCATGAGATGTTTATCAATCTCACTATACCAGGCTCTAGGAGCCTGCTTAAGTCCATACAAGGCCTTTCTTAGCTTGTACACCTTGTGTTCAGCACCCTTCAACTCATACCCTTCTGGCTGCTCAACATAGACCTCTTCATCTAGGACTCCATTTAGGAAAGCTGACTTGACATCCAACTGGAACAGCTTCCACCCCTTCTGTGCTGCCAGTGCTATGATGATACGAATTGTATCAAGCCTAGCCACTGGTGCAAATGTCTCATTGTAGTCCACACCAGGTTTCTGTGCATAACCTTTAGCAACCAGCCTAGCCTTGTGTTTTTGAATGGTTCCATCCAAGTTTAGCTTGGTTTTGTAAACCCATTTCACCCCTATGACAGGCTTCTCAGCTGGTCTTTTCACTAACTCCCATGTTTCATTCTTATCAATCATCTCTAGCTCAGCATTCATAGCTTTTTGCCAAGCTATGTCCTTCACAGCTTCTTGGTAGTTTTCAGGTTCAATTATGCACATGTGACACCTTGCATAGATGTCTTCTAGACTCCTTATTTTTACTGGAGTAGAACAAGGATGACCTCTGCCTTCATCATCACTTTCAGTATCTGATTGCACTGAATGATGACTGTCATCATCATCATCTTGGACCTCATCTGTCTGTTCTGCACTTCCTTCTCCTCTTGCTTCACTGTCTTCAAGAGGAAAAATCATTGAAACAGATTCTTCTTGTTCTGCTTTCCAGTTCCAGGATTTATCTTCATCAAAGATAACATCCCTAGACAACACAATCTTTTTGGTGTTCAAGACATACACCCTATAGCCCTTCTCACAGCTGCCATAGCCCATGAACACTCCTTTTTCTGACTTTCCATCCAGTTTTTGTCTCATAACTGATGGAACATGCATGTAACATATGCATCCAAACACCCTTAGGTGTTTAACTCCTGGCTTTCTTCCTGTAAACACCTCAAATGGTGTCTTCTTCTCTACAACTGATGTATAACTTCTATTTTGAAGATATACAGCCACATTCACGGCTTCTGCCCAGAATTCAGTAGGCATTTCCTTCTCGGCCATCATGCATCTTGCCATTTCGCAGATTGTTCTATTCCTTCTCTCGGCTACTCCATTCTGTTGTGGAGTATAGGACATAGTCAACTGCCTCTCCATGCCCATATCTGCACAGAATTCTTGGAATTCAGTTGAGGTGTACTCCCCACCTCTATCACTTCTCAATTTCTTAATTTTATAGCCACTTTGAAGTTCAACAAATGCCTTGAACTTCCTAAACACATTGAACACATCAGCCTTGCTCCTGAGGAAGTATATCCAACACATTCTTGAAAAATCATCAATGAATGTGATGAAATACTTGTTTCCCCCAACTGACTCACACTGCATTGGTCCACACAAGTCTGTGTGTATCAATTCCAGTGGACATTTTGCTCTCCATGCTCCTCCTGTGTCAAATTTTTCTCTATGTTGCTTGCCATGAACACAACCTGCACATAAATTTTTCAATTCTGTCAGCATAGGCAGTCCACATACCATCTCCATTTGCTTCATTTTTCTTAAACTCTCAAGGTTTAAGTGCCCAAATCTCCTATGCCAAATCCATGTATCCTCACTGACAGTTGTCTTCATTGCTGCAGGTATGATGGACTCTAGTGAGAGTGGAAAACATCTATTACCACTCATCTTCACCTTTGCAACCATATTCGTGAGACTGCCATCATCAAAGATCACTGCAGTGTTGCCTCCAAAAAGGATATAATATCCATGCTCCATCATCTGGCCTATGCTCAGCAGGTTTTCATCTAACCCTGGCACTAACAACACTTCATGTATGTACCTCTTACCATGCTTAGTGTTCACCACAAGTGTTCCTTTTCCAGTTGCTTGCACAAGCTCTCCCGAGCCTGTTTTAACCTTGCAAGCTACTGTTTTATCAACATTTATCAATTCAGCCTCCCTTGATGTCATGTGATTGCTGCATGCACTATCCACAAACCAAGTATTTTTGTCTTGCAATGTTGCTGCATGACATACATAGAACATTGATGTTGTGTTTGTTTCTTCTTTCTTTGCAAAATTTGCTTGTATCTTTTGCACATTGCTGCTGCAATCCCTTGCAATGTGGCCAAATCTGCTGCATTTCATACACTTTGATTGGCCTTTGAATCTGCACACACCAAAATGAAATTTTTGGCATGTGTTGCATTGAGGCTTCACAGCTTGACTACTGCTGCCAAACTTGTGTTGTGGACTATATGCATTGCTGTACTTTACTCCAGTTCCTTGATTCCAGCTTGAACCATAGTTGCTATGCATATTTTCTCCTTGGTTCCAGTTTTGAACCTTTTTATGATGCTTCTGCCATTTTCCATTTGACTTCCCCTGTGAGCCTCTGCTGCCATGGAATGGCTGATTGCTAACCTTAAAGCTACTGAAAGCTCTCTCAATTCCAGCAACCTTATCTCTTTCATCATGTAAGTCCTCTCTCTTATCAAACACCTTTACAGAGGCAATGACTTCTTCACTTCTAAGAGTTTTCAAATCTCTTGTTTCTTCAATAATCGAGACAATTGACTTGTATTTTCTGCTAAGACTCATCAAGATCTTTTGCACTATCCTTTGTTCAGTTATCTCTTCTCCAAGAGACTTCATGTCATTTATCACTCCAAAGAACTTAGTCAAGTAATGATCTAAGCCTTCTCCTTCAGCCATTCTCATATACTCGAATTCTGCCCTTACAGCCTGCAACTTCACTTCTCTAACTTTATCATCTCCTCTGAATTCTCTCCTCAACAGCTCCCATGCTCCTCTAGCTGTCTCTTCATTTCTTATTCTTGGAAAAATATCATTAGTCAAGGCTCCTTGGATAATACTTAAAGCCTTGGCATCTTTGATCATTTTCTCCTTCATTTCTGCAGCAGTTTCTCCTGATTCATGTTTCTTGTTTTTTGAATCAGAAGTTTCTCCACTGTCATTTTCATTTGACACTTTTGTTGATGTATCACCACAATCAACCATATCCCATAGATCATAAGCTCTGAAGATTGTTTTCATTTTAACTGACCAAAACTCATAGTTTTCTCCATTGAACTGAGGTGTTCTTAAATCACCACTGCTCACCATTCTTCTTCTTCTTTAATTTCTGTTTTGTATGATCACAGATTGATTTTACTCCCTTCCTTGTTGATCAAGCCAGCTCTGATACCATGTTGATTTTTGTGTTTTTGATTCTGTGATTTTTGGTGTTCTTGTTTCAGGTATAGTTGATTGAAGATGAGAAGAAGAACAAGTTTAGATATTTTCAGAGAGAGAGAGAGAGAAGGTATGCTTCTTCTTCACTAACTTCGTATGTACTTTTTATTGTTTTATGAAAGTTGCATATCAAGTGCTTGACAGATTGTCCCTTATATACTGGACATTACACTTACACATTTTCCATGTGTTTAACTACTTTGTAACTGACTAACTACCTTAGAGAAGTTAGTTACAATCAACTGAATTACAACTGAATTGAGCTTATTACAAACACACTTCTTCCTCTTTCTGCCTTCAGCTCCCTTCGTCTCTGTCTTCTCCTTCAACTGCTACATTTTGAAATCAGTAGATAGGCTTATTAATCAACAAAGTCCCCTATATTTACTACAAGTGCTCGTTGCAGAGAGGGGACATCTACCCATTGATTTTGATGATGAACTTGGAGGCCACCCATGTTGTCTTGAAGTATAGTCAGAAAAAAGGGTCTGTATGCTTAGAGGTGCCCATTGTCATGTCTGGTTCAGGACAAATTGTATAGTAGTTACCCGCCAATGCTTGAGTCTCCATGCATTCAATGCTTGAAAGTTAGTTGCAACGAAGCCCGAGTGCTTCTGATTATAACTCAGACAGAGTCTTGCTGATTTTGGTTATGTGTTTGGTGTATTCACTTAACTCTTCTCTGCAAGTCAAATTTAGCTGAATCCAGTGAAAATCTCAAAGAGAAATGGATTCATCGAGAGACAGTTTTAGATTTTATTGCAAAGTTTCAATAACTTAAAATTTCAGGATATAGTTCGGGGTCAAGTTCACCATCCTGAAAATTTATTGCCACTGTATCCCTTCAAACAGTTGTTTCTTTGGTCAGAACCACTCCTCCGTAGAAGAGCTTCACTCTCTGTTTAGGATCACGAGAGTACAACTCCGCCTTCGCTTCCTGGGGTTGCTCGTGGAATCGTTTCACCCTTGCTAACATCTCATCCATTAGTGTTACGAGCTATCTAGTGAACTTGTCATTGGTGATAAGCTAAAAAAATGAAGAAAACAAAACTTTTAGGTCATTACATTTAGAATGATTCTATGTATGAGACAAAGATAGCCACATCCTGAAACTTTAGGTAACATCAAGTTTTAGTGAGTTATGATGTTCGATCCATTTCTATCAATCCTGAGGACATGATTGCAGACATTTATGTCATGTACAGCCTCTTTACATAGAATAGTGTTATTATTAGAGAATTATATAAATTATATTATGAAGTTTCACCTAATAGCTTAAGTTTTTAGGTGAGATGGTTATTTAATATAGTATTAAAGTCTTATTGACTCAGTGATCATGAGTTCAAATCTCACCACTCTCATTCTATTTGATAAAAATTAAACATAAGGTAATGTAAGTTTGTACAAATTTCAAGCTCAAAAAGCTTTAACTTAAGGGAATGTTAGAGAATAATATAAATCATATTCTGAGATCTCATATAATGTATTAATTTTTTAAATGAGATGGTTTCTTATCAGCTACATGATCAATGCTTTGTTTCATTGCAAGACATTGCTAGAATTCGACCTTTCGAGCTTATCCGAGACAGGCAGGTTACCTCCCTTTGACGAACTCAAATAAAACTATTGATGCATCTTTATTAGAAGAGCTCCTTGCAGAGGGGACATCAATCCATTGATTCTGATACTGTCTTGAGGCCATTTTGTCAAGGCTAGCTGGTTCTGGGAATGCAGGGTAATAATGACCCACCAATGACTCAGTTTTCATGCATTCGATCTATGCATAAAAGGTAATGGCAACGAAACCCGAGTGCTTCAGGTAAGAGTTCAGATACTGTCTTGCTGATATTTGATCATCTGTCTCATTTTTTTTATATGATTATTTTATATGATGAGTAATGAATATTATTGTATCTTATATAATATTATTTTTAATCCAAAATGATATATGCATGGCTAAATATTAACACGCATTTATTTACATTACCTTTTTATTTTATATTAAATAATTCATATTACCTGGATGCTGAGTTTTCAAAAATTAATCAATATAATATAGATAACCATTTTTTCTATGAATATAGATAAAATTCTACACAATACCATCTCAGTTTTAGCCAGGAATAGGGTTACTTTCCATCCTTTTTTCTTCGTTTCCAATTAATTTGAAGGGAAAAAAATCCTATTTATTTTTCATTAATATCAATACCACAACATCATATAATTATGAGAAGTGGACTTCTGTGGCATCACCATGATTGCCCATATAGCTTGCACTGGGCACCTGCTATCATGTTTAAGTTTTAACTTACTTTTTATCTAATTTACATTGACTCATGCAGAGTACCTAATCTGCTGTAATTGACACTGGCTAGCTGTTGAAGAGTTTTTTTTTTTTATCACCTATAGGATATAGGATATCTGGTGGGTACCTAATCTATCAAGAAATCTTTAATCCTTAGAATATTTTATTATTATTATAAGTTATTTATGCCCTCACATACTGAATCTAATCTTACTTTTCTGAGTCACATTCAAAATATTAACCTATTTATGACTTAATAATTTAAAAATATATCATTAGATTAATTGTGAGCTATATTAATTGATAAATCATTAAAGGTTAACACGGTTCTATATAAGAATTATTCAAGATGTGTTTTATGTTTATAGAAAATATATATAAATAAAAACTACTTAATTAATAATCATTAATTATCATTATTATTGTCTTATATTATATTAATTATAAAATTTAGTCAATATATAAGTAAATGTAGTATCAAAGAGGCAATTAAAATACATCAACACCATTCATGTAAAGGGGTGTGTGTGTGTCTAGATATATATATTTCGAAAACACCAAGGTTGTCCGTTTCGGCCCATACAACCAAAATATTTTGTATTAGTTAAAGAAAAAAAAAACAAAATGGTGTTGTTTTTATCTTAGTTAAAATTCTGGCCCATTCTGTATTTTTCAGCAAAATATTGGCTAAAACGTTCCGGTTTCATTCTGCCTGTTCTGTTTCAGCCAAATAGTATTTTTTTAAATAATGAATAATTATACAATATCAATAATATATCTTAATCTGACCGTTAGATTGAAATGAAATTTTACGAGGAGCCTCTTGATATATTTATATATATTACGTTAAAATTTTAGAGCAGTCAAAGAATATATTGACCTTACTCGATTGATAATGGCATTCTATTAATATTATACATGCTCATAATTTTGTTCAGAAAAATAATTTTATTGTGCTTTTTTTAGATTAAATTACACAATTCTAAATAATTTCATTTTTGAATTTAAATTATTTTTTTAATTATTATTATTATTATATATATATATATATATATATATATAAAAACAATATAACCTCAAAATAACACGTAAAATAACAATATAACCTCAAAATAACATGTAAAAACATTCTAAAATCAAATCATCCCATTTCTTCTCTCCTCTCCCACAATTGATTAACAACTTTGGGAAACACTATACCACCACGATTATTGATTTTCAATCGGGCATATATCGGTTGCTTTCCTTCCTTTTCTTCTCTCCTCTCCCACCAATCCTCTTTTCTTGCCAAATTTCTGAATAAATCCTCTTTATGTTCCATCGTTTATCAATTGCATGATGTGAAAAGAATAGGACTTCATAACCATTACCTTTTTTGCACAGTACAATGGGCCACTTGCTATAATTACCGTCAGCACAGGTAGTCTATCCCCAAGCATCAAAACTAAATCCACCCTTTTAACGTTGTCAAGAACAGACATCCACAATAGGATTAGGAGATTCGCAGGAAAATTACCTTGGAAAGCATTTTCAAAACAATCTGCTAGCTATGTCAAAAAGTTCTGGGAGCAGCTTCTTTTGCAAAAGTGTAATGGTTCCTTGGATTGTAAGGCAGAAAATATTGAAGCTGGAAACAATTAATGTGTAGTGTGCATGTATAAATTAAGGATGAGTTCAGATAATTAAAGCCAAAATAACTTGTTAAAATCAGCCAACAAATTCAACAAGGGGAGGATAATGCTATAGGTTACAAGCCGTTTATATTGATTTCAATCAGTATCTTCTGTAGAGGAACAAGCTTGGCCACTCGAAACTTTAAAATGTGAAAGGGTGGAGATATATGATCCAGTGGACATGTATTGACCCATGAATTCAGCCAAATGAGTTGCCCTATAGATGGGTGTGTCGTCAGATAGAAGCTCCTGTATTACCCCATAGGGTTTGAACGTATTTGCTGTGCTTGGAAAGAAAAAGCTTGCTAATGATATCCGGGGTCCGACTTCTCCAGCCAGAACTCTGTGCTCCACACTTCTGAACCTGTCATTGGTGATGAGCTACAAAATGAAGAAACAAAATCAATCCTTGCACCAAAAAAACACAGTTTCTCGCAGAATGAGATATAGATATAGCCATATCCTGAAAAGGGTGTTATAATTCTCCATTTTGCAGTGGAAAATCTATCTTCCAAATCTTTATGGATCTTGAATTAGTTCTTTAAATGGAGGCGTATGATTGACGCTGTGTGTTTTGTAGAGAAGTCCTAATTGCTAGTGATTTGATCTCCATTGATCTGTAGGATGTGCATCAATCATGCTCGTCTGGATTAGCAATCAGCATTTCATAGTTTCTTTGAAAAACCAAAATGATAATCGTTTGTCCCAGGTCTGTAGGGTTATATTATTAGACAAACTCAAAAGAAATTATGGACACATTAAATGGCTATCACTTTCAGAAAGAAAAATGCAATCAATAGGAGAGCTAAATCTTCACTACCTGCATCAAGTCCCCTATATTTACTAGGAGAGCACCCTGAAGAGGGGGGACGTCGACCCATTGATTTTGGTGAAGAACTTGCAGGCCACCCTTATTGTCTTGCAGAAGTATGGTCAGAAAAGATGGGTCTGAATGTGTGGTGGTGCCAAATGTCAACTCTGGTTGAGGACAAGCCGGGTAGTAGTGGCCAACCAATGATTGTGTTTCCATGCATTCTATACTTGAAAGGTAATTGCTTCGAAGCCCGAGTGCTTCTGATAAGAGCTCAGATAGCGCCTTGCCGATCTTGGTAACGTGTCTGAAATATTCGCCGACCTCTTCCCTGCAAGATAAGTTCGGTTAAATCCATAAAAATCTCCAAGATTAACTGAACTCATACATAGATTAGGATCTTCTTCCACATATTCAATACCTCATGATGGCAGGAAAGAGTTGAGGGTCCAGTTTACCATCCTTGAAATCAAATGCAACCGTATCCCTCCAAATCGCTGGTTCTTTAGTCAGAAGGAGAGCACCAGTGAAGAACTTTACTCGCTGATCAGCGTCACGAGTGTAGAACTCCGTCTTCACCTCTTGAGGTTGCTCATGGAACCGTTTCACTCCTTCTAACATACCATCCATGACATTTTCTGGAATCCCATGATTGACAACTTGAAAGAGACCCCAGTTTTCTGAAGCTCTGCGAATCTCATTCACTACCTCCATCCGCCGAGAACTTTCAAACCCCTCGAAGTTTATTATCGGAACCTGAAGGTTGATGTTGCTAGACTTCGATGATGGCTGCTGAGGTTTCTCTGGTGGGTGGACAAAAAACCTGGGAATCTTGATCACACCAGAGTCTGCTAGTCCCTTAACACCACCTTTGGTTTCATCGAATGCTTTCATGTCATTGGCACTGTCATAGTTGGATCCATCTTCAGGATCAAAGGAACTTGAAGCATTGGAAACCATAACTTCCATGCTTGCAACAGTACTGATCATTGGGAATCTGATGAGGATGAAAAGGAATACAATAATTAAGGAAAGAGAGCTTGAGCTGAGTAGTCCATAACCAAAATGGCAAGCAAATATATATGACAAATGATTGAAAGAAAAAGAATTCATAAATTAATTGGGTTTTACTTAATTTATTCTTTAATTTAAATTTCTCCTCATCTCCCTTTTTCAATTTGTTCAAAACAAATTTATAATTTTCAATTGGATACAGTATCTTCTTCTAATTAGAGAACTCATTTTTTTCGAAGAATTGAAAGAGAAAGAATCCATAGATCAATTGATTTTTTTTAACAATTCACTCTTTATTTTAATCTTACATCATCTCTTATAATCGATAGTTAGGAAGATGTCAAATCACCTTTAATTGTGGATATTTTTATATAATTTAATATAGTATGTTTTGTGTATGATATGATGGACCTTAATTTTTATTTAAAAATTTATTAAAAAAATATCAGAAAAATAAAAATATTGTAAAATATTAAAAAAAAATTATTAATTATTACTCTTTATATTAAATACACTTTAAAAATACCTAATAAGTAAAATTATTACACTTTTTTATTAATATAGATATTCAAGTCAGCTTATATGTACCTCGATTAATTCTACGAAATCTGAAATTAACGACTATGCAAGCTTTCAATTACCATTATATAAATAATTATATGGCTTGAACTTGAGACCATAGGATCGACTAATCCCATTGGATCTGAAATTAATTACTAAATAAATTTCTAGTAATTATTATATTAATAACCTCAGAATTCAAACATAAAATCACATAAAAATTAAACCTTTTAATTTCAAAAGTATTACTATTTAGTACCCGTTTGGTAACACGATCCAACCTGCGTTTCAAACCATAAGCAGAAATGTGTTGTTTGGTAAAGAAAAAAACAAATTAAATTGGTATGGGACCCACCACAAAAATAAATCGAAACTGTTTATTTTCAGAAGTAGAAACAACATGCTTTTACTACGATGCAAACCTGTGATCTCGGCATTAGCTTTTTTGAAGAAGTAGAATTATTGATGCATGCAGCTTATTAGCTTCTTGGCAAATTATTGATGCATGCAGCTCTACATTGTTTTTCTCCTTCAAAACACCAAGTTAAAGACACCATTAGAAGGAGACGATGAAGACAACGGCCACATAACAGGAGAAAATCGATCGCAGGTCTACCAAGCACACCATCGATGGTCTCTCTCTCCACAACGGCAACTATCTTTCTCTCTCTCTCTCCACAAAGACAACTTCTGACGCTTGTACTGGCCACCACAAGCCATAATTTTCGACGTCACCACCACAGGAAGAATCACTTCGACCTCCTCTACCCATTGACATCGGTCGTTGAAGCTCTCATCATGGTTAGTCGAACATGTGAACAGTAGTGCTGCAGTCTCCACGTGAAGAAGACGTGAACAATGCAACGCACCATTTCACGTCTTCCTTTAAAAATGCTGGACTTGGCCTGGGCTTGCACTCGACCCACCCCAAGTCCAGCAGAGTTGGGCTTAGGTCCAATTTTGACAGGGCCTGCTCTCGACCTAGTCAATTTTTTTTAAATATATATTTAAAAAAATAAAAAATATGTAGATACAGATCAGTCATGATGGAAGTGAAATATTTGTTCGTGATGAAATTGTAAGTAGTTTGATAGGAGAATAAAAATGAATATATATTTTTTCATGAATTATTAATTATATTTTATTATTATGATTATTAATCAACAAAATTTAAAAAATAATTTATATATATGTGTGTGTGTCCTTTAAAATAATTTCACAAGTTGACAACAATATGAAAAACATGATAACCAAACACACAAAACTATTTTTTTAAACTCAACCATAGTTTTAATCAAACGTTTTAAAACTTATTTTGAACCGCAACTAAAATATTTTTTATTAAAATATTTTTTTAAAACCTCAACCACGAAAACAAAAAAAAATATCCATACACATCCTTAGCCGCTATATGGTTAAACTATTACACTTCTGAACACTCGCATACAGGATTTGATTTGACTAAATACAAGGGATTAAATACTAAATTTTACCGATAATATTTGTTGGTTTACGTCCTTTTCTTCTTTCCTTTCCAATCAGTCCTCTATTTATCATAAACAGAAAAAGAAAAAAACATAACAATTTTATTTTCCATGTTCATCCACACTATTGCATCACGTAGAGAGATGGACTTCGGAACCACCGCCATGAGTGCCTATCCCATTATTGGTCACTTGCTATGATAGTTAAAGTAACAGTTCGTTTGAAATTATTTTATATTTTAATTATTTTTTTTATTTTAATGATTCAAACAAAGGTAATTCTTGATTTTCGATCCCACCACCCTTTACCGAGCTAATTCCAACGTCCTGTCAATCTTTTCTTTTCTTTTTTTGTTCGTTTCCATTATTATTTTATTTTATTTTAACGTAAGTTGTTATAAGGTTCAATGCATCTCTTCATCGAATCAAAGTCATTATATTATATTAAAAGAGTTTGGTATTTTAACAGTGAAATATTATTTGCTTTAGAAAGATTCCCCAGATTGAATTAAAAGACAAAAAATAGAAGTGAAAAACACGATTAAGTTAAATAGTGTTTACGAAGTTCATTAAAATAATGAGTTCCTATAATTATTAAACATTATATTTTCATACTAAACTTCTTCTTTTTTTAGTGGAGGAGAAAATATAGGCTGTTGGATTTCAACTTAGGAACAGAAAATTGTTTGTGGGGAAGATTTCAATCACCAAAATAATCTATTTTATATTAAATGGTTACATTTAATAAGAAAAGTTCGAATTATATGTGTTTTTTTACCTTGAGAACACCTAAAAAAAATATTTCAGCTCTTGAAGATTTCTGATTTTGGTTTGATTTTAGGTTTTGGAGAGTTTTTTTGTATTTTTTGAGGCTATAATTTGATTTAACAAGGTTTATAAGGTATTTTCTAGGTGTTTTAGATCAAAAATAAGTTTAAGATGAACTTTTGAATAAAAAAAAAAAAAACTTGTTTTTCAACTACATCGATGATCGTGTTTTTGGTACCATAGATAATATGTTTTTTTTTTGCAGATGATTATGTGTCGGGGATGAGTCATCTACACTATTAACTAAAAAACAATTCATTTATGATTTTTTTTTATATTTATATAGATTTAATATGCATTTTTAATACTATTTTTAGTATGCGAAACCTTGTATAGTGTTTGTTTTCTTTTATTTCATTCAATAAATTATATGTCAATTTCAATTTCTATTACAAGTTTATTAGACATAACCAATTAAATAACTTGTATTTTGATATTAAATTTTAATTATTGTTCATAACTTAATTTTGTAAAGTTTATTTACAAAATGCTTCATGATTTATTCAATTTGATGCATTTTTAAATATATTTTTTTCAAAAACAACTATATTTCCAAACAAACATTAAAAAATTTATTTATATCTTGGCGGACTCATCTTGATATAACAAGAATTATTGACGTGTAATAAAAAAAAATACATTAAGGTTGATGGATTTTTTTTTTTTTTACTGATTCGAGGGTGTTTGAGGTTAAATAAATTTCATTAAACTTTAGTGGGAATTAATATATTTAACATTTAATTGTATGCTGGTATGTATACCTTCGTCTTCGAGGAAATTAATGTATTAAGCTCTCATAACCAATCAATTTTCTTTCTCTTAACACCTAATCTACAATATATTTGGTATCACTAACAATCAGATTGACGTTGATAGATTGCCTTCATTTAAAAAAAAATTAAATAAATTTAAATATTTTTGAAATACGGTGACAAACAGGATCAATGAAATAAACTAAAACTCCTGGATATTTCTAATAAATCCATGTTGCTATTTTTTTTCATTTTAGTCATCAAGATTTTTTTTTTTTTTGTCATCACTAGAATTTTTAGTGGCTAAATTAAAGGTGATTTACTTCTAGTTTATTATGCGATTAATTTGCAAAATTAAAAGGCAAGATAAGAAACTAGGTGGTCGTTTCAAAATTTACATACAAAGGTGATATATATTAGTCCTTTTACTTTGCAACTTACCCATTTCAGTCCCTTTAATATTTTTTTTTTAAATTCTCTTTCCATACAAAACTTTATTTCTAGTATTTAACGTTATCATATTTTGATGTACTAATATAAAAAAAAAATTAAAAAAATAATAATAATTTTAATATATTTATTTTTAAAAATAACTGCTATTATAATATCAAATATCTGAATCCGGCTCGAATGCTCTTTCAAGTTAACTCCATATTTTATCAAAACTTGGCAGTTTTTTAGATGGTTTTAATGGGGGCTGGTTTTTTTAACTTGGGCCAAATTTTCATCCCAACCTCTTGGATCTTATCCAACTCCCCGCGCTGAAGCTGTTTAGGCCCATTAAAATAA
The DNA here is from genome assembly GCA_015731905.1 of Salix dunnii. Lineage (NCBI taxonomy): Eukaryota > Viridiplantae > Streptophyta > Magnoliopsida > Malpighiales > Salicaceae > Salix > Salix dunnii. Next base: position 14,567,420 of record CM027675.1, on the reverse strand, counting down.
AATTGCCTGTTAATAAAATAATTAAAATTCTCAAAATATCTGAATTCTTAATCCACAAAATATAAATATTTTTTTAAAAGAGTGAATCCTTGTCCGAGCAAAGCAGAGGGGAGGAGAGGAACAGGAAGAAGACGCCAGCCCGATTTTCCAATGGACGCAGCCAAGAAGAAGGCACTGTTTCGATCCAAACTGAACGCCCAAAGGAAAGAGAAGAAAATCGATTCGCCTCTTGTTAGGTACAACCCATTTTGAAATTTCCTTAAATTCCATGTATATTTTGAATGTAGAAAATGATGGTATCTAAGCATGGGGTTAGTGTTTTAAGCTAGAATATCAGCAGTTTCTAAGAAACCCATTTTGATATTATGATGCTTTCTTTGGTTTTCTGTTTAGATTTTTGGATGGTGGGTTTGACGGGTTGGTGTTGCTGAAGTGGTTGTTGAAGTTACAAAGACTGCAAAATGAGGTTGAGGGATTACATGGGTTACCTTGTCTTACTTTTTTGAATCATTTTCAAGTCAGGGTTTTGATCAATTGAAAATAAAATGGTGCTGTTTGATGGTTATGCTGGTGTAGCGAAATCGTGGGTTGTGCGAGCATATAAAAAAATGAACTTGTTTTGTATATTGTGGTGATGTCAGTTTTAGTTGTGATTGATATGGCGCTTTGGTGTATTATGGAGAAATGGTAGTTGGCGTTTTGGTATATATGATGGAGAAACAATGGAGATTGACATGTGATAAATAATATCGGCATTATGCTTTTGGTGTTATGATGTTTTTGGTTATTAGTTTCTGAGAACTGAGACTTTCAGATGCACATTTTTTTTTATCTTTTTATTGCGACTCTTTTGTTTACTTGACAGAATGAAGCTTTTACCTATATTTCTTTCTTGTACAATATACAGGTACAATGAACTGGATCAGCCAGTTTGTAGGGTTTGCGATGTTGTTTTGAAATCTGAATTCCAGTGGGATGCTCACCAAGCTTCTCGGAAACATAATGAGGTAATATAGAGATATCTCAGTCTCTCTTTTACAAATGTTAATATAGAGATATCTCAATCCCCTTTTCTGTTACGAATGATTTTTGGACAACACTGTTGGGAAATTAGCTGTAATTATAGACATAATAAATTTGGGATACTGCATGCTTTATGGTGAGAATCTTCTGCTTGGAAAAGAGCTTGACAATTGAACTTCATCCTGTGCTCTTTAGTTAGAAGCTTGAAAAATCCTGAAAATGTGCTGTGGTTGTAGTTGAACTTCAACTTAAGCCATCTCAATAGCAATGTGAAATAAGTAACCCTGGCACTAGAGTGTTATTTCATTCTAATTGCGAAATATGCTAATAGAAATTTGAATGTAATAGTGATAGAAATACTTCAGGGAATACTCTTAAATATGTATTGCATTCTGCTCCAAGGTATCTAGCTGTCATTCCTGCTTGAGGATGCATTTCCAATCACAACATGTGTTTTTATTTTTGTGTTTCCAGATGGACTATACACTAACTGTCGGGCTATTTTGGACAGGCAGTGAATAACATCAAAGTGAATGCAGCTCGATTAAAGAACGCTAACAATGCAAAATCTGAGCCCTCTGCAGTGTCAACTGGATCCAAACATGCAGATAATGCTCAGCTGCAAGATGCAAGATCCGAGTCATTGACACAATTGCCCAAACCTCAGTCTGCACTTCCTCCAGATTTTTTTGATAATAAAGATGCAAAGAGACAAAAAACTGGTACAGTACTCCAAATTTTCGTCTTTTTTTTTGTTCATTTAGACTCCTTAGGCAAAAAAAGTGATGTAATAAAATAAAATAAAATTCAAGTGGCCAGTATGTCATGGATATGCTTCAATTTCTTTTTGAAAATAAAAATAAAGAGAAATGATGCTTTAGTTTAATGGTGAGAATAGTGTTACAATGGAAAATATCTTTTTCCATTTTATAGAGAAGCAATATTGAAATAATTTTGTCAAGTATTGCATCTTTCTTCAAACAGCATCATTGTTTAATGGTCCTGCAACTTTAAATGAATGAGAGCAATATTTACATTTCAGTTGCAGCAACTGAGGTATTTGTGAAGGTCTGATATTTGTTTCCTAGCTGTCAGTTTCTAGGAATATTTTCCTCCTGCATCATCTGTTGATATGTACAAATTTGTTTCCAGCACCTCTTTCCTTAATTTCCAGCCACCTTTTAGGCACTTCAATTTTATCTTATGCATTATAGATTAGGGCAAGTCCAACGCTTACGTTATTTCAAGAGCCAAAGCTAAAAGTTTGTCCTTTTAGCTTTTTGAATTAAAATTTTTATCTCCAATGCAGCAGCCATTTCAGTATCCAAAATGGATATTTTGATTTTTAAGAGCTATTTCTACATGTTCCAGGACAAAGAGCCAAAAAATTAAAATAATATTTTAACAAGAAATCATGGTTGCTTCAGGCAAATGTCTAAAAAATGTGAATATTATCGGCAAGATGGATTTATATTTTGTTGTTTCCATCAAAAATTATGGTTTTTATATGTGAGTGTGTGTGTGTATATAATAATTAATTATATAATTATTATTAATAATTATAATAATAATAATAGTTAGCATAAAAAAATAGAGTTACTTAAAAAACATACAATAAGTAGCTTAAATTTCAAATTTCAAATATTATGAGTTTTTTTAATTATATTTAAATTTATTTTTTTTATTTAAATATAATTTAAAAAATAATTTTATTGTTTGAGAGTTTTTCAAAAACAATTATTTAATTATATAACTTATTCATATTAATTGTATAATTAATTGCATAATTAAACTACATATAAAATAATTGCACTATATTTAAAATAATACAAAAAAATAGCTTTTCAAAATGGCTCTTACCATTGGAGCACACATCAATAAAAAAGCCATATAAACACTATTCAAGGAGCCATTTTACAGATTTAGCTCTTAAAAATAGCTCTTACCATTGGACTTGTCCTAACTTTGCCTTCATTCCTCTCTTCCACCACATAACTCCCCCAGTGACATGATGTTTTCCCTCCTGACTACACCTGCTCGCTTTGCCTGTTTTAACAGTCCCCTCTTCAACCTTCCCCCCCATTAAACTTCAGTCTAAAAATTGATAAATATTTTACACGCAAAGATAACCTACAACTTACCACATGATAAACCACTCGCATAATGCTTTCCATGCAAATGTAATTTTTTGGGCTCTTCATATCAGTAATTGTAGTTTAAGTAGCGCTCTCAGATTGCTTTACGTGATGAAGTCATTAGCCTAAAATAGATCCTTTTGTTCCCCTTCTTTGTCTATGCTAGTTTTCATCATGTTATTGTTGTTTCCATGTTTGCATAGAACCTGTGCTTCTGTCATTCTCATCAACATGTTCAATATATTGTCCTTAAAAGTATTTGGGACTGGCTGTTGCATGAGTATGAACTTTATGACTAAAATATTTCATTTAGGGGAAGATGTTGTTAAGCCATCTGAGCTAGATTCATCTAAAAAGCCAGCTGGTTCTATTCAAACTAAGGCGACACAATCTCTCTTGGAAGATGAGACTGGTGGATTGGCCAGAGATAATCATCTACCGACAAAAAAGACTGAGCGTGCTCAGGGGAATACAAATACACCCACTGAAATTTCTGACTCACAAGCCAAGCAAGGACAAGGAGCTCTTCCTGAAGGCTTCTTTGATAACAAGGAAGCTGATTTACGTGCTCGTGGTATTAAGCCTGTTAAGCCAGATGTCAAGTAAGTTGTCTAATATTATATCTTATTTGTGGCAATCCTAGTTTCTCTAGACTGATGTAAAATGGGCCTCATCGTTGCGATCTATTTTATCAAGTTTACAATAGGCATATGTAGTTGGTGGTGAGAGAGAGAGAAAACAAAGAAACTAGTCATGGGCAAAATTTGAAGAAGAATGAGAATGAATGTTAAGAACCAATTGGAACTAATGAAAATATTGTTTCCTAACAGTAGTTTTGGTGTCTGTTTATGCAGTGCAGATTTGAAATCTTTAACTGCTAGTTAAACCGAACTGCAGAGTCTCGATATCATGAGTATCCATAAATTTTCAACATTCTCAAACAGCGGTCAATTTTTATATCCTACATGATGAACTCTCTCTGTTACCCCTCTCATTCTCTGTCTTGACCTTCTGGTCATCTAAGAGAAGTATGCAAACCAAATGACTGTATGTGTGTTTCTTGGATGGTGCCTTTTCTTTCTTTTTTCCTTTGGAATAGCACATCTCATGGAATTCTGTAGTATATTAGAAGCTTTTGTGTAGATATATATTTTGAGATGCCTAACATTTTCCAGTATCTTGCATCTTCCTTCGGAACTTGCTGCATGTTATGTTACCTCTTGTAGCTCTTCAATGTGTTACTGATAATCTTCCCATTATATTTTTATATTATTTTGGGATTCATCGTAACCTTGTATTTATGTTAAATTCTGTTTAGTGATGAGTACAAGCAATTTGAAAAGCTGATCCAAGAAGACCTGCGGGAGGTGGATAACCGCATGGAAGAAGAGGAGGTCTGGGCTTATCTATCCTAGTACCAATCACTTTAGAATTCGTTCTATTTTCCTTTTAGACACTTGCCAATACAAGAAGCCTAAGTCCTTAATATGCTGCCATGTAAATTCAGGTTGATGCAGCTGAAAATATCGAAGAAGCTGAATCTTTGGAGCAGAAGTAAGCTCATTTTGGCCACAGTTCATTTTCTTATGTCCTCAATAACATCATTGTTAGTTTGGTTAATTATTCCTGCTTCTCTATTCATTTTTTATCTCTTTCGTACCAGGGCATACAGAGAAAGAGTTGAATTGTTGAAAAAAAAGAAAATGGAGCTAATGGCTGCCAGGGCTTCCGAACGCAGCAAAGGTTCTGAGGTCGCTAGCAAAGAGTCGAGCCAGGAAGATTCATCCAGCGACGATGACAGTGATGTAAATTTTGCAGTTGATTGGAGAGCTCAGCATTTATGAAACGATGTGGAGGCATTACAAAATTTCCTGCTGGAGGGGACTGCTACGTGCTCATCTTTGTATGGTCATTTTGTGGATATTAGTATAGCCTACGTACCTTGTCTTTCCAGATAAGGAGTCCAAATCTAACAACACTAGCAGGGAGCGAAATTTTCCATATTTATTGTATTGTCAATTAGGTTTTTTAAACAAAACTAATTCAAATATGAATGCATCGCATAAACTAATAGGGAAGAGAAAGCATAATTTCAACTGTCAAGGATAAATCTGTAAACTTTGAGCCCTAACTCCCTCTTCAATTGCAAATGAAAATAATCACGCTTATATTTTCCTACTTTTCGTTTTAATATACAAAATTGTCGTGGACCATATGCATGATCATGGATTACAAGTTGATATGCCAAGTAAGATGAGTCATTGCTTTGTCACGCTTCAACTTCCCAAGTTCTTAACTTCTGACCAAGAAACTAGCTGGGTGCCCGAACAAATAAATACTAGTGAATGGTGGCCTGTATTTTATTCAATTTAGCTGTACATCCAATTGCTTCAGAGTTCATCCATTTTCATCAATTTAGCTGTAAAATCGAAGTTTTTTTTTCTTTCTAAATCACATGAAACAACATCATTTTAAAAATAATAACAATAACTCGAGTTGAATCACTAGATTTGCGAGTTGGCCAAACAATCCAAAGACTTGGACTGTTTACCGTGTTAGATCCGGACCGGTAAAGACTGGTGATATTTCTCCTCGTTGACATACCATCGAAAGCCGACCGACGTGAATTGACCGTTACAAAATGACAGGCAAATATGTTTTTTCAAGAAAAACTTGTTCGGTTCACTTTTCTTCGAAGCTGAGATAGTCAGATTGTACGATGAGAGGATTGAGTTAACCGTATTCTAACGGAGCTGAATCACTTTGATGTGGACACTTCAGGTCAGGGCTAGCATAAGCTGCTCCAGAGGCATATAATGCTGTTTCGAAGTGTGGAGTCCGCCCTTACACTTCTGCTGAAGCCTTATTCTACCGATCAGTGGTGGCCTGAGGAGATTATGCTCAAGTAATTGGCTCCATGAAGAAGCTGTTTTTTAGTCCTTCATGCTTGAAAATCTATACGTTATTCCATTGGCGAAGCACAAGTTGGTTTTTTTATTAATCTAAACATATCGGTTTAATAATTTAGATTTTGATACAACCATCATAGTAATAACAGTGTTAATGAGTCCTATCTGGTTTGATCAACCCAATACCTTACTAACCTATCGACTCAAGACTTGATCGGCCGAGCTATGTTTCAAACTAAACTGAGTGAGTATCAATCTAGTTAAACTTATAAACTTGGTGAGTCAACGAACGAACCAGTGAAAATGTATTTTGATATAAATTTTTTTTTCAAGATAATATGGTTAGTTTCAACTTAAAATAAATAAATTAAAATGATGTTATTTAAATTAATTAGAGTTTAACATGCTTAATAACTTCGAGTGAGAATGGTAGAGAAAGAGTGACAACAACCAACAAGAATTAAGACACTAATTAAAAGGTTTTAAAAAAATTAGGGATTAAGATAAAAGAGAAGAAGAAGATATAGATGAATACAAAACTCATCACTCGAGCATTATCGAATCAGTGGTATGTCGGGCTTGAAAGGTTAATGTTCACAAGTGTACTGTAAAGGTATGTTGGTGACGAGTGCTGTTTCCACTTCTGAATTTTGTTTACTTCTCACGGCTCATGTGTTTACATGTGGCTTTTATTAGGTCATGGCTTACTTTGTGCTCTCTTTTCGACACCGAGAAGAAAAGTACGAGGATCTATCTTTTCTTTCAATTCATCAAATCAATCCAATTATATTAGGTTAATCGAAAAAAATACTTAAAATAAAAGAAAAAAATTATTGTGAATATAAGAATTATGGATAGTTTTTTTTTTATTTATTAAAATAAGTAAAGAGTAGAGTTTCAATGTGCTTAAACATAAATAATATTTATTTATTTTTTTAAATGAAAGTTTTATGATTTAATAATTAACTTATCAACATCAAAAAACTAAAGCTAAAAATAATAATTTTTATAAGTTCACATGATAAAATATATTTTGATTGCGCTTCAACCAAGTAAATTATTTTTTTTTCTGATTTAAGGAAATGCAAGATTTCTTTAAGTGAATTTTTGAGAAATGATGAACCAAACGTGTTAAAATATAACTAGTTTTACTATAACAGAGAAACTAGTATCGATAATCAGTTAAAATTGAATTATATTTTAGCTAGAATTATATTATAAATTATTTTCTATATAAAACCCTAGTGTATAGAGAAAAAAACTGAACATATCGAAATTAAATCGAAACTCAAATTCTTACAAAACTATTTATATTTCAATAAAATAAACACCAGCCTCCTCAGCACTCACCATAACAAACTCAAGAAGAAATTCTTGAGTAGAAATGGAAACAATATTGAATCTATGGGCTACGATGAGGAAAAAAGATTAAAATAATAACAGTTTGTTGCTAGCATTAGCTGCATGGCATTAGCAAATTAATCAAGTGGGCTGGAACCTCAGGCCACTTGATCGTGCTCTGTGACTCTGCAGAATCCCAGATCAGACTAAGCTTGTGGCTCTTAATTTATTCATTTAAGTATAAATTAATTGCAGGTAAGATAGAGAATTGGTGGACGATGTCATGGCAACCAACTTCGAAGCCAATCCCTTCATGAAAGAAATTCCCCTTTCCAGATTGATGTTAATTAAATACTATTTTTAATCTCATATTTTAGGACCATAATCCGAACGTATAAGCACAATGACTTATATATTACCTAATCTCATTACCCTCCACTCTCTCTTGTTTTTTTTCCTACTTTTCATCTCTTTTTTTCATTTTCCTTTTTTCTTTTCCCTTTTAATTTATTCTTTTATTGTCCCTCAATTTCGTTTACAATTTTCTTAATGGCCATTTAGGTAGTTTTTGTATTGGTTAAGTAAACTAAATTATATCGAACCAACTTCAATATAATTTAATTTTAAATTTAAGTTGGATAAGAACCTGAATCTAAATATTTTTTTTATGGATTGTCAATCAACTTCTTTTAAACATGATTTGATTGTAAATTCAGATTAGATATAAAATTTGATGAAGAGATTTTTTTTTTTTATCACTAATTGGGTAGATAGATTTTTGATTGATCAAGTCAATTAAATTTTATTTGATCAATTTTCATATGATTTAATTTTAAACTTAAATGATACGGGCTTGAAATTTTCAACATTGCATGTTGAGCTAATTTAATAACAATACTAGATAGTTATCTATAACTATAATATTTTTTATTATGCTCACCTTTTTTTATCTAATCTGAGTGTAGCTTTTATGCTTGTAAACTAGGGTTTCAATTATTGATTTTTTTCCCTTTACTCACTTTAAGCTTTTTTGATCATGTTAATAAGAGACAAAAACAAAAATGGGTGCTAATCTCCAACTGTGACAAATTAGCTTAGTGGGTGGAGGGCACTAAACTCAAATGAAACCTGATAGGAGGAGGGGAGGTAGGCAAACTTGGAAAGGATGTGCACTTGTGAAAATGGAAGCTCCATTGGGATATAAAATCATATGAGCCAAATCTCTTTTATACTCTCTGGTTTTATAAAGGTCAACATTATATCATCGATTGTTTAATCTCTCTTTTTTAATATAATGTTCATATCATTAGGTCTTTAAGTGTTTGTAAAAGGCTTTTGAGTCAATATTTTAGCTCAAATATTAGGTTATCAATTGGCCAACTTTCCATTAACTAAATATTTCCACGGTCAGGGGTTGGATTCTTACTGTAAAAAAGAAAAATATTTGCTACGATTCATCCATATAAAGCAAAGAAATCAGATTGTATTGACATTTATAGGCCAGTACTTGGCTAATTTCCCCAATGCCACAATCTGACTTAAGCTCGTAGTTTTTTGAAAAAGTGTGCATGAATTTAGAATATTCCACCAAAAACTCCTTCCAAATGCCTCGAATTTTGAATCTGTAACACATTTGATCCTCTTAATTGAGCATTTGAACCATGTTTATGAAACTCTAACAAAGAACTAGTCAAATACACGTGTTGTTTTAGGTCATAATAATTATAATCAGGATTAATCCCCAGTACTTATCATCATGATCAGCAATATATTGAGTTGAAGTCAACCCTAGCTAGCTTCAATACCAATTGCTTAAACCCTGTTTCTACGATATGCTTTGCTTCTACGATACAACTTCTGTGGTGTATTTACGTACAATGCGAAGGAATTCTACGGTATGCTGAAGCTGAAGAATCACTGATCATTTCTCTGTCACTTCGACTCCTCTTTTTTTCCACCTTTATGCAATATGTCTTGTAATAACTACCTACTTCCCTGTACAAAACAAATTAATCTCTATCATGAGATGGCAACCAGTATTATATTTATATTTTATCTGTTATTTATTGATAAAAATTCTAAATATTTATCTTATATATATATATATAGAGATCGACATGTATGTCATCTTTTAGCCTATAAATAGCCTAATCTCCAATACAAAAACCCATGACTCCCAAAACAAAGCAAAAGAAACTCTTCAACACCATCTTCCATATAACACTCAAACTTTATCAGCCAACCCAATCATCATCACCATCATCATCAACAATCCAATACAAAAACTTAGTTTCCAACGTCCTATCATTCACCATATTTCCCTCGCGATCCCTTTGAAAAAGTAGTTCGCCTTTTACAGTTCTTTCCTTCTCAAACTGCACCCTTTTCTCCAACCCTCTCTCTCGAACTCTCCTCTGTATAAAGAGCACGGATCTTTTTTCGGGTTAAAGCCCAAAAGGGTTGCTGTGAGTCATAACATGGACGGTCATGTCAGTCACAGAGAGAAAAACAAGAAAGAATCGGACGGTGATGAGGAGGAGGAAGAGGAATATAAAGTGCAAGATTTTAAAGATAGGATAAAATCTTCAAGAGGGAGTCGATTTAATTTGATAGAGAAGGAGTTTGGACTCGTCAATAATACCGAGTCGTCGTCGATGACAAGTTGGAGAAGAAAACTGAGTCGTGAATCGGTAATTAATGGTCTTCGTTATGTCTCCTCAGGTTTCGTTATCCATCCTGATAATAGGTCAGTCGTTTTCTATCCTTAATTAATATAGTGTTCTATAATTAGTATTTTTTCCTTTATTACTATGATTTTTGTTGATAAAAAAATAAATTTATTAAAAACTCAAGCTAAAATGGACGATATTCATTAAAGATGTGAATAAAGGGGAAATATATAGGCTGTTACCGTTCCATTCGAATGATTTGCTTTTGGGTTAGCTTCTTGATAGAAGTCGCAGGTGAATAAAAAATAAAATTATATGGTTGAAAAAATAAAAATTAATATATAAAATAAATTTATTTTGAATCTTTATACTCACATGTTTTCTTGATCCCATCATCTTCGATTTTCCAATCCTAAAATAATAATAAAACATAATATATAATTTAAAGAGTAAATAAATATACATAATCAATAGTTCACCAAGTTCATATTGTGATGTAAGTGGCTAACATTAGTACGTATCTATCCTTCTTATTAGGATTGAATCTTATATTAAGGTTGTTTTTATACATATACATATACATACATATACATATGTATATATATGTGTATACACATATGTATATGTATGTATGTATATATATATATATATATATACATACATACATATATATATATATATATATACATACATACATATATATATATATATATCTGTTTTCTTTGCTGAGCAATTTATATATATATATATATATATATATATATATATATATATATATATATATATATATCTGTTTTCTTTGCTGAGCAATTTTGGTGGCTTAAATTTGAAACCGAACATGTGCGTATCACATTCAATTGTTTACCGAGGGGTAGGCAGCCTCCCTGCCCTCATTTTCAAGTGGACCACGTTGCCTGTCAACATATATCAGAATGACAGGCATAGTTCTCAAGTCTGAGTTCTGGATTATTGGATCGCTTGGATGAACATGAACCATGATCTGTTATTTTATTTAAAATAATTTATTTCATTTTTTTTTTTAATCTTTAAATTGGACCTGGTCTGGTCAACTAGGTTGAAGCTTATCCCACTGAAGCCAATATGAAAAATGGTTTCTATTGCACTTGAGGTATTGGTGCAGTGGGGAAGGGACTTGTTTCATTTCTTTATACCCAGTTCGAGTCTCTTTGTGCATGCCTCTTAGTGTCACTGTGCTTTATTTATCTAGTAGGCTTGCAGGGTGTTTAGTGGATCCAAAAATCAGTTGTAGTGACACAGACACCTTTGTTATAGAAAAAATGGTTTCTCTTGAAACTTAGCTGGGGTTGAGCCCTGAATAGCAAGATCAACTCCACGAGCTAAGTCAATTATTGTTGTTCTGTATGTAGAAGCTGGTGGGAATATGTGGCCCATCAGGACTGGGGAGGGTCATTGGAATGAGAAGCACATGTAGCTCCTGCCGTGGTTTGATGTGTTGCCATGCCTTTGTTCTTATGTGCAGAAAACATAGTTGATGTATTCAATTCCACTTTCCTTGTTGTTTTACTGCATTAGTTTCATCAAACAATGTTAAGTTATATTTCCAGTCAGTTGCTGGTCACAATATTGATGAGCACATTGCTAATTGTATAGAACGTGCAAAAGCTAAGGCACCCAAAAATGAAACACTGTTCAAAATAATGCGCAGATGGTATCGAGCATGGACAAAATTCATTCTACTATGGGCAGTCTACTCTTCCTTCTTTACACCACTGGAGTTTGGTTTCTTCAGGGGATTACCTGAGAATCTCTTCATATTGGACATTGTTGGACAGGTTGCTTTCCTTCTTGATATCATCTTACAATTCTTCATTGCCTACAGAGATAGTCAGACTTATCGTACGGTCTATAAGCGTGCTCCTATTGCTCTTCGGTCAGTTCTCTCTTCTTCTATGAATATTAACTTTGTCGTACACATTGTTTCTTCGCTTCTGTTCAGTGAGATTCATCAATTTCACTGCCTAAGTAGATACAAGCCTACTGCTTTTTTTCTGGCTTGGTTTGGTTCTGCTTCTCTAGCATATTTTGCTAATGTGTGTCACTTTTTCTCTTTTTTCAGGTATTTGAAATCTCATTTTATCATTGATTTGCTTGCCTGCCTGCCTTGGGATATCATCTACAAGGTATTAGTTTCCATAGAAGCATGTTAGAACATTTTGTTGATCTTCGGAATGAAACTACTTGAAAAATAATTTGCTGTATATCATTGATATCTAAAGGCTTGAATGTTGCAGAACTGATCCAGTCTAGGTCTCGTAATGATCTTGGGATTTTTCCTTTTAACACAGGTTTGTGGAAATAAAGAAGAAGTGAGGTATCTCTTATGGATTAGGCTAAGCAGGGTGCGAAAAGTAACTGGTTTTTTCCAAAATATGGAGAAGGATATACGAATTAATTACCTTTTTACAAGGATTGTAAAGCTTATAGTGGTAGAACTCTATTGCACACACACGGCGGCCTGCATTTTTTATTATTTGGCTACTACTCTTCCATCTTCTCAAGAAGGGTATACGTGGATTGGAAGTTTGAAGATGGGTGATTATAGCTATACAAGATTCAGGGAGATTGATATCTGGAAGCGGTACATAACATCTTTATATTTTGCCATCATCACTATGGCAACTGTTGGTGAGCTGCTTCTTTACTTTGAAGACAACCTGAATTTTATGGTTCTCTCATTTTGTTTATATGACTAAATGAATTAGCAAATTGATTTGAATTACAACGTTCACTTCCATAAAAAAAAAAGGTGATTAATATTTAATGAGAAAAGGTATAGTTTTGATCTGTGGACTTTATGATGTTGCTCCAAATCTGCTACACAGCTGACCCCTCAAGAGGTATTGTCCCACATTAAGATTCGTAGCCTCGCGGTTGTGTTTTGTCATGAGGAGGGGGTTGGTACTAAAGTTTTGTTGGGGTCTATACTACATTCTAATAAGTCTGCTCTTTCTGCCACAGGGTATGGAGATATACATGCTGTTAACTTGAGGGAAATGATATTTGTAATGATCTTTGTGTCCTTCGACATGATTCTCGGTGCTTATTTGATCGGAAATATGACAGCATTAATAGTAAAAGGTTCGAAGACAGAAAGGTTTAGGGATAAAATGACAGATCTCATCAAATATATGAATAGAAATAGACTTGGAAGGGAAATTCGGAATCAGATCAAAGGCCATGTACGCTTACAGTATGAGAGTAGCTACACTGAGGCTTCGGCTCTGCAGGATCTCCCCATCTCTATTCGTGCTAAGGTAAAGAACACATCGAGAGATTTCTTCCTTTTCTTTTCAGTTTTTATTCATAGTATTGGATTTCGCTGATACGAACTTTGAGCTTTAGTTCAAAAAAGGAGTACAGATAACATTGTCTGTTTTTCTAGCACTACCATTCTGCAGAAGATTTGTCTCGCTTCTTAAGAGAAGCACGATTTTGTGAAGATAACATCCATTTTCTAATGATTAGGATACTGGTTTGGTGCTGGAATAAATGTTCAAATTTGTTTTATGTGTTTCGAAAATAAGGGTTAGTTTTGACATCCAATCATGCATGTGGATTGTTGAATCACTATCTCTATAGTTACTCTTCTGAGTTGTTTAGAGTTTGTCCAGAAATTTGAAGCTTATAATAATTTGTTGATTATTCTTTGCAGGTTTCTCAAACTTTGTACACTGAATATATCGAAAAGGTTCCCTTATTTAAGGGTTGCTCTGCAGAATTTATTAATCAAATTGTAAGTCCCTTTTCTTTTGCATCATATATTCCATCGATGATAATTAAGGCTCGCAAACACTTGTTATTTCTCTCACTCTGTGCCACTACAAAATTCTCAATACAGTATTTTCAATGTTGTATGTTTTGTGTTGCAATACTACTCATTTATTATAGGAGCCACACCTTTCTTTTGTTCTTGCAGGTCATTAGGCTTCACGAGGAGTTTTTTCTCCCTGGAGAAGTGATTATGGAGCAGGGAAATGTGGTAGATCAATTCTACTTTGTCTGCCATGGTGTGCTGGTACGATTCTGTGTCCAACTGTCACTATGCTTCAATATATGTTACGATTCGTTAAAACTATGGTGATGCTTTCATTTATAGCCTCTCATTTGTAGACATATGCTGTTATTTCTATGATTCGGCTATTGGATCAAGTTTTGTGTTTTTGAGTGGTTTTCACAGGATACATAGCTTCTTTTCAACACAGAAGTATGATTACTTCCCCTTTTCTCCTTGGTGCAGGAAGAGGTTGGGATAGGACAGGATGGATCAGAAGAAACTGTCAAACTCTTGCCACCTAACAGCTCATTTGGAGAAATTTCTATCCTTTGCAACATCCCCCAGCCTTATACTGTTAGAGTTTGTGAATTATGTCGGCTTCTACGGATTGATAAACAATCTTTCTCGAACATTCTTGAAATTTACTTTTACGATGGACGCAAAATTTTGGACAACCTTTTAGAGGTAATTCAACTCTGTTAACATTCACCTTCTTATAACTCATTCATGTGTTTATTTTCCTTCCGTATCATTGTGAAACCAGCATCAGATTATTGATATAGGTCTATATTTGACGTCAAGGGATTATTTGCATGTGCATTAAGAGTCTAAATCAAGGAAATTTGACAGGGGAAAGAATCTAATCTCCGAGATAAGCAATTGGAATCAGATATTACATTTCATATTGGAAAGCAAGAAGCTGAACTTGCCTTGAGGGTTAATAATGCAGCTTATCATGGAGACCTTTATCAGCTGAAGGGCTTCATCCGAGCAGGTGCTGATCCCAATAAAACAGATTATGATGGAAGATCACCCTTGGTATGCGAAACGCTGGTCAAGTATAAGATTGCTCTCATTTTACTCATTTCTTATCATTTTTTGTGTTGTCTAAATCATAAAAAAAAAAAAAAAAAAACCTCTCTAATGCTGGTGGCTTAATACCAGATGTGGGTGAGCTTTAATATCATATTTTGTGCCATACAACTGCAAAAGCATGCTTGTCTTTTTTACCTTTTTAATAATTTTTTGCTTCTAAGCTACTCTCTCCAGTATTTGAGCAAATTTATATTTTCTAAAGGTAGATTAAGAGAGTGAAACCAATGCTTTATCTGAAACTATCCTTGTTTCCAACAGCATCTTGCAGCATCTAGAGGTTATGAAGATATCACACTTTTCCTTATTCAAGAAGGAGTTGACATTAACATCAAAGGTAATTTGCTTATATTAGTGGTTTGATGTCTTACTGATGAATATAAATTGATACTATAATATAATTCTCTTACAGATAAATTTGGAAACACCCCCTTGTTGGAAGCTATAAAGAATGGACATGATCGAGTTGAGTCCTTACTTTTTAAACAAGGGGCTATGTTGAACATAGATGATGCTGGCAGTGTTCTGTGTAGAGCTGTTGCAAGAGGGGATTCAGATTTTCTTAAGAGAATTTTGTCCAATGGAATTGATCCAAACTCTAAAGACTACGATCATCGAACTCCACTTCACGTAGCTGCTTCAGAAGGATTATATTTGATGGCAAAGCTGCTGATAGAAGCTGGAGCTTGTGTTTTCTCAAAGGACAGGTAGACCTGATATTCATTTCGCTCACCAGTCATTTCGTAAATAGACCTGCTTTTATAGCATTGATCTACTTTGAGGATTAATATAGGCTTATTAGTAGATGAATAAAACAAAGTTCTGGCGTTTCCTGGAAGTAGAATGGAAAGGAAAAGAGAATTTGGAAAATTACCAAAACAAAGGATTCTTTTATTGAAGCTTTTCCTCAGATTTTTCTTTCCTTTCCTCTCCCTGTCTTTCTAGGGTTCAAAGAGTGGCAAACAGGGCAGTTATTTATCTTACACATTACAATCACATGGAGAGACACATTAAATGTTATAATCAGTTTTAGAGAATGAGTACATTGTTATGATCACCGACCTCTTCTTTGATAATTTCAACTCCACAGATGGGGCAACACTCCACTTGACGAAGGCCGGATGTGTGGGAGCAAGAATTTGATCAAGCTGCTAGAAGAAGCAAAATCTTCTCAGAAATTGGAATTCCATTACAGCACCCATGAGACCACAGGTATTTCTAAACTCTGTAGACAGCTACTATTATGCTCCTAGAAACTGAGATTTTCTTGATTCATATGACCAAAAAGCTGGTAAAATGGATTCCAAACAGATTGTAGAGAAAATATTTACTAAATAATTATACATAAAAAAAAAAAGAATAATTTATGTAATACTAGTGTAAAGAACTCTGTAGGGAAAAGATTTAGTTGAAAATTTTAAGAACAGTGCTCAAATTTAAGGGAGAGGGCTATGAACGATGCTTTGGTCTGCTCAAGGTTGTCATGCTAATATTATGAAGATGCACTGGACCAGACTTGAAATTTGAACTGGGATAATTTCTCCAATCATATCTTGATTGGGTAGGTCTAAAATGTATGATATAGAATATGGTTGTTCTGCTCGAGCCTTGTCTTCTTTACGGGTCCGGCAAGTTGGTCGAATTTAGCTGAACGAAGTAAATGTTGGTCGTTGATCTAGCAACTCGAACATTTGAGATGCCTATCACAGAGAAGAGATGGGCATATCTTACTGTTAATGCTGGAATTTAGATGTATATTTTGTCTTAGTAAAGGTATTGACAACCACGGTTTCCAATTGCAGAAAAAGTACTCTCAAAGAAATGTACAATTTTCCCTTTCCATCCACGGGATCCAGAAGAACAGAGAAGACCTGGAGTAGTATTATGGGTCCCAAACACCATGGAAGAGCTTGTAAAAGAAGCATCAGAGCAGCTACAGTTTCCCGATGGTTCTTGTATATTAACAGAAGATGCAGGTAAAATTCTTGATGTCAAAATGATTGATGAAGGCCAGAAGTTGTATCTAACTAGTGATCGAACACATCAGTTATCTTGAATGCTGTACAGTATTGTAGCCTAGTTTTGTATCATCTCTGTATCTGAGTTCTTGTGCCTGCTACATGCCTACATTCATTGAAGCTAAATAAATCCTTCTCGTATTCATTAGAATTTCAGATACAGAAAAAATAAGCTTCAAAGACTTCATTCTATGCCCTGAGGTTTACACTAAATAACATGGCAGTTGCAACATTTAAACCTTTGGAAACTTCTTTCAACTACAGTAGGCACCAAAAATTCTCAAGAACATCATTACCGGTGCTGACAAAGTTAAGAACACTAATAACAAGTAAAAAACAGATCACTCATGAGAAAAATAAAATGAGAACCTCTTTTATTTTGATAACCGGGGTGTCTAGGTCAATTTACGCGCACCACAACTAATTCCCAGATCCATTGAACATCCTACAAGCTCAGTAAGCAGGTAAAGCACCGCGAGGATAATAGTCATGTGTATAGTGGAGCTTGAACCAGAGGAAGGGAATAGACCCCGCCTGCAAATAAGAACCTCTTACTCTAGTGCAAAGCTGCTAAAGGCCAAATTGAAGAGTAATCTTATCCCATCTACCCAGAAATATCATCTTAATCAGTAGTGGAAATTAGCAGAAAGCTCTTCTTCAAGTCCAAGTTTGTGCGTAGTATTAGGTGGTAAAATAACAAGACGACGACTTGTTCAACCAATCTGCATATTTTACATTTCACTCTTAGCACATTAAAGAAATTTATTACACGGATTCAGTTGAAATGAAGTCTTTCAACCTGACAATTTAGTATTAAACTCGATCATGCATTAACTTTGCTACCCTTAAGTTATTTCTCGCCCTATGCTATAAGAAAACATTAAACCGGCGGTTGAAATATAAAGTTGGCTATCACAAGATTACACGGCCACTTGACCAGTATATATGACATGCCGCAGTAATAGATACTATTAGGCTATCTTCAACAAGGTTCAGTAGAGATACAAGAATCTTCTATGCTCCACGGATGTGTTGAATTTGCTGGAAATGTTTCTGGGCTGCTCTGTTACTGGCAGCTGCTTGATGATCAGTACCACCAGTCACTGTTTCTCTTTCTGATGTCGAGTCATAAGATGTGAAAAGGTGAAAAATAGTTCCTAAAACGCATCCCAAAAGGGGAATAGAAGAACACATTTGTATGGTTCGGCTGACATCCATAACCATAGCTTTTGTTTGCTGATCAGAATCTGGTGCCCAGAATAGCGAGAAAGACGTTCTGATCGAAATGCTCAGAAAGACTTTGGGAGGAGCTAGGATGTAGAATTTTAAACTGAAGGAGTCAAAGCATCCCCTGGGTATACATATATAGTCCAATGCGTGGATATCAAGTCACAAAGAGACGCAATATTCTTGCAAAAATTTCAAGCCCACACAAACTGACTAGGTATAGATTCAAGTAAAGAAACACAAGACTTGACCTCCACACCATAGGAGTTTTCGAAATTTCCATTGGATGTACATGTGGCAAGCTCCCATTTGTTAGCTTTTTATCATTGAATGTTGTTTACTAGGAGTTGTTTGGGAACACAAAAAAAAGTTTTTTTAAGAAAAAGAGAATTTGTTCATCTTATACTTTTGTCTTCTTATATCTTTTATTTATATCAAAAATAATTTTTTATTTTTTTTATTATTTTGATATATTTTTAAATAAAATATAATATAAAAAATAACTTCAATCATATTTTCAAGATAGATAAATAAAAAAAATAATTAAAATTTAATTAGAAAAGGAAATTAGAAAAAAAAAATTGTTGAGAGGAACTTGAATTATTACTTTTTGACGTGAGCAAAAGACAAGCTTCATAAATTACTTGTCAATTTTGAGGGTGTTTGGGAGAGTTGTTGCTGTAGCTTTTCAAAGTGCTTTTCGTGCCGAAATACATTAAAATGATGTTTTTTTATTTTTTAAAAATCATTTTTGATATCAGCACATCAAAATGATCTAAAAACACTAACCATCTATTTTTAAAATTCAAAAATAAAAAATAGACCAAAAGCACCCAAAAGTGATTTTAGGTGGCTTCCGAAACACCCCCTTTGTATGCTTATGAACTTTATCCTTCGTTTAATTGCTGACTTCCTCCAAAACGATTTGCACCTTTATACATGTTCTTTGCAAAGCCTTATGTTTGTTTAAAGGTAAGTCTCTTTCCAAGCATGGTGTTTATATAATCACCACACACATAATTTATTATTTTGAGATTTTGGATAGATTTTGGCTGCAAAGTGGTGATTATGTCATCATTACCCATGAAGTTAGATATTTATCTCTATTGTTTTCACTTTGACATGTCATGTGTAATAATTTAATTAGGTGTATATTTATATTTAATTTGTTTATGTAAATTATTTTTAATGGTTGTAGATCGAGAATATTTTTATTTCCCCCCTAAACTTTTTGATGTATAATTCTTATAGAAAAATCTTTGATCAAGAATATTTGGTATAAATTGCCTACCATAATTGTTTTTGTGGGCGAGGATTCCATTAAAGTACTATATACTAGATTAGAATCATTCACAACAATTCTATTTTTATTTTTATGAAATCCCTTATCAAGACTTGATTCTCAAATCCATGATCAATACATAGACAAGGCTATTTTTTCAAAATTTTATACTTTCATGAACTCAAATTTACATACAATTTTTTTTTATATATATAAACATGATAGAGTTCTACGCAACATTAATAACATAAGTATTTTTTGTAATATAAATTTATTATCTTAATACAAGAGTTAAAAACAAAATTTGAAAATTATAGAGCTCTAATTAAAAATAATAGTAAGTATCAAAATACAACGAAAGAGCATGTTATGGAAGGCCAACAAAAACAACTCTCTAACAAAGCTATAAGCTTGAAAAAAGATAAATAACAAAAGGATGAATTCAACAACTCAATTAGTAGATAATGTTAAATATATATTTACAAAGTAATACAACAATGTGTATATATATGCGCGCGCACACACAAATATAATTTTAGGTTTTTATAAGAAAGTTTCACAAATAAGTCATAGAAAAAAATATCATAAGGTATGGTTCATCATAAAATCACTTCGTACTGTGAATGATCAATCACCACATGTTAATAACTCCCTCAACCAGCTAGAATTCTAATACCCTATTAGCATAAGTATTTTGACTCTTATACCAAATAATCATTTCATGACTAAACAAATATATTCATATCTTAATACTTAACTCGTTACATCAATTAAATGGGTTATTGATTAAAAAACACATAATTGTTCTTATCAAAGATTCAATTTCGATAATTGATCATGTTTAATCATAAACAAGATGAAGATAATAATATAATAATTACCGAAAAGCATGATCAATGTTATATTAAAAATTCAAATTTTTATATTATTACTCTAGCATATGAAAAATTATTCCTTCACTTGACTAAAAGAAAAAAAAATGTCCAAAAAAACATATTGATGGTTAATACATAAAGTGTCAAAAGTATTTGAATACAAAAAAAGACATACTGAAAAAAAATAATTTGAAGTCAAACATAAATTAAATTGATTGAATAAAAAAGAATCATTGAAACTCACTACTAGGTCAACTAGTCTACTCGATTTAACCCAACTAGTCGACCAAAACTATTTAGAAAAAAATCAATCAACTATAATTTACCAAACAAACAACCAAAATCCTATACCTAACTGGTCCACCAATTTTTTTCATTCCATAGACCAAAATCAAATAGGTTAAATCAATTTATCAATTGGTCAAAAATTCTAAACTAGTTTTTTCCAAAAATCATAAATCTCAAAATTTCAACCCAAAACCTCAAAAATTTATAATTATACAATAAACTCATATCAATCAACCTATAACACTTCAATCAATCTATCAAATTACCACCAATTTATCATTTGATTTTTGAAATACAATTTCAAAACCCTAAACCTTAACAAACCAAAAATTAAGGCTAAATATCATAATTATACACATTAAAAGAATACAATTTATCTTAAACATTTTATCTCTTCTAACTTGTCGTCTCCTTCTATAATCTTTCCTTTCTTTTTCTTCTTTCTCCTTCCCCTCTCAAGTTTCTCCCTCTAAATCCATATTTCTCCTCTCTTTTTTACCCTCCTATTTGTAGTTATAAATTTATCTGATCAATTACAATAATACCCTATATTTATTTATATGTACTTCTAAGCCTTCAAAGATATTTTATCCTTTTCCTACTAACAAAATATCACAATTTCTTCTTTAGATATTGATTTTATGGTTCAATTAATATTGTGCAACAACTAGACAAATAATTAATTTATAATTTGAAAAAATAAAAAATTCTACGCCAATAAGAAATGAAAATACATATTTTATTTTAATATTTTTTTTAGAAAAAATATCCGCTAATGTAATGTTATGTAAATAAATATTCTGTAAACATATTAATCGATCGCCAATTATTAATTATTGTATACAACTCTAAAGGAAAGAATTAGTCTGAATAAATCAAGTTTGGGCCCATCATGCTGTAGCCCATCATGCTTTAGCCCATCTCCTAAACATTAGGTGGACCAGGACACCATTTCAACTTGTCAACATAAGATTCTCATCTGTAACTACTTTAACCGTCAAATCGGAATCGAACAGTCCAGATTAACCCTTAACCCGTTACCTATCTCACAGCCGCTGATCTCCAACTAAGCCAACCTCATAGTGTCCATAATACCCCTAATCCAACACTCAGAAAACTCATACAAACAGTAAGATCTTTCCTCAACAAGGACATTATCGTCTAAATAAACGTTTTGAAAAAAAATCCAGCGGGAATAACAAACACACTCTCTATAGTCCTTTATGCTGAGAGAGTCCCTCTTGTTTCTCTTTCTAGAACTCTTTTAGTGAGAGAAAACTTTAAGAATCTGAAGCATTGATAGAGTGAAAGAGAGGACTGAATTAGGTTTTCCTTGAGAATGTCGATACCAAATCTTGAAAATTGCAAGAAAAGAAAAATATGGCCAAAACTCTACGATTTCAACACATTTTGTGAACCGGATTGCCCCATCAGTCCTACGGGTCCGTTCCGCGATAATATTCGGCTTTTTCTTCAACAATGTGCAGAACCTGAAGATTATAAAGTAGAGGGCATGTCCATTTGGTGTACTTTTCTTGTTATTGAAAGTAAAAATTTTGTTGTTCCACTTTACACCATTGAAGAAGATGTGAAGAAGTCAGTCAGACCCTTTTGTGATCTGTGCAGATGCAACGGTAAATTCTTATTATTATTAATATTATTTATTTACTTTTTCTGTTTATGTGATTTCTGAATTGGGTTTTTTTCCCCGTGAAATTGAGTTTCTTTGGTTGAGATTTGCAACGGAGTTTTGTTGCTTTTGGGTTTGGGATTTGAGAAATGTAGTGGTTTCTGTGTTAGATTTTGGAAATTCAGTCTGTGTTCTATGATGGGTTGTGTTTTTGGGTTTATGGATGGAGAAAGATGGTATCTTTTGATTAATTGGTAGGTCGATTTGGGGATTTGGATCTTAATTTTGGTATTGATGTTTTGTTTCAAATAATATTCTGCTGAATTTTGATTCTATGGAGCTTGAAATTGCTAATCCTGACCTGGGGTTTTCTGTTTGATTAATTTCTGGTACCTTAAAATGGAATTTTTGCTATTCTTATCTGGGTTCTTCAGTTATGGCTACTGTGGTTTCCTGGTTAAAAATTCTTCTGCGTTTGATTTTAATTCATTGTCAATATGTGGTTTAGGTTGGAGTCACAATTTTGTTTCCAAAAGAAAGTATCATGTGATAATACCAGTTGAAAGTGAGTGGAGTCAGAAATTGGAGGATGGCGTTTGTGATCTACAGACACATCTCTTGCATGGGTTGATTCACTGTAATGGTTTTGGTCATTTACTATGCATAAAAGGGAGAGAAGGGGGTTCCAAGTATCTTTGTGGCCGGGAAATCATGGATCTTTGGGATCGTATTTGTGCAAATCTTCGAACTAGGTAATCACAATTTGTACCGAAATTCATGGTTTTTTTAGCTAAGTAGTGGCTTAATGGAATCTAAATTCTAGAAATTTCATTTCTTTTGTAGGAAAATCACTGTTGAGGATGTATCTAAGAAGCGGTCTATGGATCTTCGCCTTCTTTATGGGATTGCATATGGACATCCATGGTTTGGTAGATGGGGATACAAGTTTTCCCATGGAAGTTTTGGTGTGACAGAGCTCATATACATCAGAGCAATTGAAATTCTGAGAGCTATGGAACTCGAGAAGATCATTCAAGATTTCAGTGACACAAGCCTAAGCAAAAGCATGAAGCAGATAATTCACTACTACAAAGACCTGAGTCCAATCCAGCTGATCACATTCAAAGATCTTCTTCGTTTCATGCTTGCCATTAGATCCTGTCCCTGTGTATGGAAGAAACAAAGCAATACTTCCAGCACCACCAATTCAAAGCCTCCTATCAATATTGTTCTCCGGAGAAAGCCGCTCGTAAAGGAGAAATGTATGAAGTACAGAAATTTTGGTTCGTTGGTTGGTACAATGGACAGTAGATGGCCAACGAGAAGACTGCAATATGCAGCTGATGTGATTGTGGATGCATTGAAAGCGAAGAAGGAGGACAAACACAGTCAAGAAGGAATGACTAGACAAGACGTCAGAGATGCAGCTCGAATGCACATTGGTGATACAGGGTTGCTTGATTATGTTCTGAAATCAATGAACAATGTGGTTGTTGGAAAGTATGTTGTCCAGCGGGCAGTGAACCCAAAAACTAGGATTCTGGAATACTCAATTGAGGAGTTTGGCGAAGGGATTATCCCTGTCAAGT
Source organism: Salix dunnii (assembly GCA_015731905.1). NCBI lineage: Eukaryota > Viridiplantae > Streptophyta > Magnoliopsida > Malpighiales > Salicaceae > Salix > Salix dunnii. The sequence goes on along the minus strand of CM027675.1, from coordinate 14,543,525 downwards.
CTGAACCAGAATCTGAAACAGTTCTGGCACAACCTCATGTGCCTGGAGCTGATGTTAATGCTGATGTGGTCTATGTATACGAGAATGTGCTGTTTAACTACCCGGAATCAGAATTGGTTGAAGTAGCAACTCAGGCAATTCTAGACTGCAAGCATTTTGTGAAGGAGTGGCCTTTTAGGGTTGAGAATGATCAGCTGTTGAGTTTCAGATGCCAAGTGATGCCAAATTGGAATGATCTTGAAGCTAAATCTCACAGGAAAGCTCCTCCTGGTGAGATTATCGTGCTTCCATTGCATGCTTCAGTGCTGGAACTAAAGCACAAAGCGGAAAGTGCATTGCGAGATACTTACTGCATGATGGAGAGGTTTGTTGTTATAGAGATAGAACATATGGAAAACCTAGATGACAAGGACATGTTGTGTAAATTAGTCGAATCCGGTGCAGAGATTTTTGTGAAAGGGTATGGCATGGACATAAATTCTCAGTTGAGGTACGAAGGTGGGTCAGATAACTGGAAGGTAAGATGTGAATGTGGGGCTTGTGACGATGATGGGGAGAGAATGGTAGAATGTGACATTTGTGAGGTGTGGCAACACACACGCTGCAATGGAATTCATGATGCCGATATAGTACCACAATTGTTCATTTGTTCTGGATGCTGTGATTCTCTACTGCCAGGAAAAACTGAAACTCACCAGAAATTTGAGAGTTCTGATGATTTGTTGATGATTCCTGCAGCAATTGGATATGGAGCAGAGGTTGCAGAGCCTTTTTTCCAAGGTACAAATCTCTCTTTCTATGGTTCTCTGAGTCTGCAATAGTTTGGTGGTATACACAGTAGTTTGGATTTTTCTTTCTTCCTAATGCACAACTATGGGGAAAATAAAAAAGTGGGAAGAATCCAAATTGTCAATTTTTGGTGGTTTAATAACTAACTGGCCTGATGCCTTTGTTAGGGTGCTTACTTAGAGAGCCAATATTTTTCTAAAAAAGGAGCAACAATTGAAGATTTCACAACTTATAATTAACTACAGATTGAATCAAGAATAATATTGTCATGTTTGCAGCTTGAATGCGCTTCGACAATGATGCTTTGGTTGGTATGAGCTGAAATATTAATGAACAGTGTTGGAAGGTATATTCCAGCCAGCCTCTAGTGCCTGGAGCTCATATCTATGCTGATGTGGTTTTTCATAAATGAGGATGAACTTTTCAACTACCCAGAATCAGAAATTGGTTCAATCAGCAACCCAGGCGATTTGACATCAAGGAATGCCACTGATCAATGAGTGTTGGGTAAGGACCTGAGAACCATATCAATGAACATGCTGTTATATGGTCTTTGTTTTTTGATACCTTAACCTGAGAACCACACTGCATGATTCTTGTACACAAACAACATGAAAGAGGTTTTGTACAATTTGTAAGTGGATGATACAAAATAAAATGCTAACGATTCATAATGAGATTAGCTACGTGTTCTTTTGTGGATGACATTTGATTGCCTTCTTTTCAAATCTCTGACTCAAATACAGATTATGTCGAACCATAAAAATGGTTGCAACTTTCCGTTGATGCAGGGAACAAGACATATTGTCTGGTATAATTCGTGTTTCTTGTCAGATGCATATTCACGTGCAGAATATATTTACCACTCACATGTGCATCCAACAAGCTAACAGGCCCTATCTAACTTTGAGCTCGGTTTGAGCACCTTTAACTCGATACAGTGCTATTTCAATTATAAGAGTTTCGTCCATTATGGTATCCCCCGATTTAGTTCTGCAACTCCTGGATTGTCTTTGCCTTGATAAAATTTTATGGTGCTCTTATTTTCAGAAAAACAGTGCTAACCAGCTTAATTCCTGCTGTTTTGTTTGCTACGTTTTTGAACACATTGTTTTCCAGGTTTTGCGGTTACAAGCTTCTTTTGAAATAGATCCAATCCCTCACTTAACACTTAAAGAAGTAAATACAGCCCCTAGTCCCGTTTCTGTTTGCTACACATTTTCTGTCAATTGTACGAATTTATTGCTGAGAGAAAGCTATTAATCAATTTGCATAATTCATTCTTGAAGTCTTAAAAGCTTCTTTCTTGTATAAATGTGTAGTTTTAATAATCACTTAAGTAGTTATTCCTCATGATATATGCACACCAGGAATTTGAGCAGGCTGCAAAGAACGTTCTCTTTTGTCAACATTTTTACCTTTCTGTAAATGCCTTCACTGTTTCAACTTTCAAGATGGAGAGCAGTCATAATCTATCTGATACTTCTTCTTTCTTATAGTTAGCTTTGAATAGCCTGTAAAATGCCACCCCTTCTACTAAATCACCTAATTCTGTTAATTATGAGATGTTGACTGCGTTTTCGCAAATCCTTCACCTGTAACTTGTTACATTTAATTGTTTCTGAAATAGTAATGCTGTTACTTGCTACCAACTTGTACAATACCACCTATGGACTACGTCGTCAACCATGAAAATACACACGCACACATGATCTTAGTTGCCTGTTGCTACTGCATCATTTCTGTGGTATTATCATTTTGTCATTGCTGCTATCCTGAGTTTCTGCATACACTAAGGATGCCGTGAGGCCATTCTATTGACATTTCCCAATGTTAAAGATTTTTGGGTATTTATGCATTTGATGGTATGAAAACCTTTATGATTAAGGAACAACCTGAATAATATGTTAGCATAACCAAACATATATTGTGACGAAAAGAAAAGGAACTGCAGAACATATTGCATAAAATCAAAGCAAAAAAAAAAAAAAAACTCTAACGTCAACATTTGATAAGATCCCTCATTAAATTTCTCCACATTAAAATATGTAAAAGAAAAGTTTAAATAACAAAGACTAATAAAGAAAATTAATTACTAACAAATTTAAATCACCAAGAATTCTTCAATGGCTTCTCTAGCAAAGCTGAGAGGTACATTTCTCTAAGCTCTGCTCCACGATCAAGCTTTTTGCCCACCACCCATTTCAACTTAATGAATCCAATGCTTTCAATGAGTGGCTTGTAAACATCCAAAAATTGATCTTCAACGCAGAAGAAGTGATCAAGCCAAAACAGCCCGCCAGGCCTAAGCACTCTATAGATATCAAACATCAAGAAATGAAGCAAGGTTGAAGGAATCCAGTTACTCAAAACATGCATAGAGTGAACAATATCCAGAGTGTTGTCAAAGAATGGTAGCCTTTGTGATATGCTTATGTACAGAGGCACAACACCTCTTGAAGCAATGAAGTTGTTGAATGGACCGTTCAAGTTCATTGAAGTTGTTACGATGGTGATGTTCCTTTCCCTCATTCTTACAGCAAATGTAGCGACACCACCACCAATGTCAAGCCCAATCCTGATTGTTCCAGGATTCTTTGCGGCAAGAACTTCATCGATTGTGAAATCAAGTGACCCTTCAATGATTTGTCTTGAAGCCCACCGATTGCTTTCTCTACCTTGTAAATCGAAGCAGTCTTTACAATCATCAAAACCCTTTTGAGTTTTCTTTCTGTTGATCAGACAAGTGTAGTCCTTGCAAGTATAAGCTGTCCACACAACTGAAGAATTGGGTGGGGTAGTCCAAAGACTAGTTGGAAGCGGGTAGGGCTCAACATAGTCAGGCTGAGCAGCAGGGCGGCAACGGCGGCGAGGGAGAGGTTCACAGCCTTTGAGGAGTAGTTTTTGTGCAGATCGTTCATCATCAGGACAGGATCCATTAACTTTGTAGGACATAAAACGACTAAGTTCATTAGGAAACCGAGTGCAGGCTTGGCCTACAGAAGGAAAAAAGGTGTCAGAATCAAAATTTGCGTTGAAACCTAAAGGAAGAACTTGGCCTGAAGAGAAGGCTAAAAATTCTGATGGGAGGTCTATTGTTGCTTGTGGGGTATCAGGATTTCCTGTGCCATCAAAGCCATTAGTGCTGCGACTACTACTTTTAGTGAATGTGGTGGTAGTAGAGATTGGGTTGAGAGAGCAGGAAGAGGAGTAGAAGGTAGAGGAGAGGAACAGAGTGAGGAGATTTGTTGACAAGAGAAGGAAGAGGTAGAAGAGATTGGTGGAGAGAGACTTGGGTTCATGAGGAGAATCCATGTTGGTTTGCTTTAGATGAAGATCACAATCACTTCTTGTTGAAGCTAATAGTGGTGACTTCAGTGAGGTTTAGAGTAGGAAACAGGCATGGTGTTTTCAATCTATCGACTAATAGTGGTGACTTCAGTGAGGTTTAGAGTAGGAAACGGGCATGGTGTTTTCAATCTATCGAGATGTGCCTAGGGATTTTTTTTTTAATATTTTTTTGAAGAAAAAATAAAGTAGATAGACCTAATAAATAAACAATAAGGTTTCCTGTGGCATGGATCAATAATCAAATAACCAGTAGCAGGTGAAATGTCAACAATGAGAGGTGCTCTATGAAGTCAAACTACATGAGATAGCATAGTGCTGCTGCTACTCTGCTGGTTCTTATAAACTATTTTTTTCATTAACCGTATGGCTGGGTTAGTTTATGTGCTTTTCAATTAATTTTATAAGTTTTAAAATTAATAATTATATTAATTTCTAGTAATCATCATATTAGTTATCATAGAACTCAAACCTAAAATTACATGAAAAACAAGTTTTTTAGTTCCAATCTCGTACCATTAATCACAATTTGGTTCTTATAAACTACTATTTGAGAGTTTGGGGAGATATAAAGCTAGAAAGTTACCTGGTTCTTATAAATATATTTTTTTATTAGTGTAGATGTATGATTCAGATTACACATATATCAATTAATCCCATAAATTTTAAAGTTAACAATTATATAAATTTTTAATAATCATTATATTAACAATCACAGAATTCAAATATATAATCATATTATATTTTAAGCAGGTTTGGTTCTTATAAACTATTACATGAGAGCTTGGGAAGATGTAAAGCTAGAAAGGTACCAAACCCTGATATTGAAATCCTTTTACTGGGAAACAGCTGATGATTTCGTTCAATGGAATGCCCTCGCACAATGGCAAGACTCACATGCACACCCAAAATTTGTGCATCTAATCTTATTCCAAAGTCAGAAGACAAGAAGATTAGAAAATCATAAATGATCCCTAAAGTCTTTGCTTACTATTCACTCATTCATTCACTGTAATTAATGCCCTTCTTTCCACACCACACGCACCAAATATTTTAGCACAAGTTAATTAGCAACTTGGCAAGTGAATTTGCACACATTTTACTGCTTGGTCTTCGAACTCTTCAATGAATTTAATGTTCAGATAAAGACATTTGAAAAAACCCTAGATTTAAATGAACACCAGATTTATTTTTTCATCGATTTTGCTTAGCTAGTTGGATAGAGCGTCAGCTAGGGATTTGTTGAAGTTTACCTTGAAGTGGGGAAAGCTAAAAGAATAATTATTTCAACAGGTTCAATTGACCATTTTATTTATTTATTTGGAATAGTGTTATTATTATATAAAGTTTTTTTAAAAGAATCCATCACCAAAATCCTCATATTTTTTAAATCGGAATTTAAAAGTTGATATGCAAAAATTGATTCAATTATATATATATATATAAAATTTAAAACAAGAAGATAAACATTAATAACTTTATTTTTTCCAGTAAATATTTGACTGGAATATCTTAATGAAGTTTGGAATATAGTTTTCTTGATTTTTTTTTTTTTTTTTTAATGGTGAACATGTAGGATTGATCCAAGATTTGGTTCACTCGGTAACTCATCATCTTGTCTTAGAATAACTCTGGATTTATATCTACTGTAGAGACTGAACAGATACATTGGTTTACATTCGAAGTCAACAAATCTAGCTAGTAAAGAGAAGAATTTGACCATGGATCGAATTGCCTGCTCGATCCAATCTAGCCTAGGACTTCTCAAACAAGCTTAAAATCAAGTTCTGACCCATTTCATCCAACACGTATCAAGGGCTGAATTGCTTTGAAGATTGCAAGCCCAGATACCTTATTTTAGCCTTCTTTAGAAACCCAAAAACCCACCTACCATTCTCCCTTCTTCCCATCAAACCAAGATTGGTAACTTTGTTCTGTTTTGACTTTAAATTCCAACCTGTTTCATTTTTTTTTATGGCCATATACTGTTTAAAACGTTTTGATTTTTTTCTGTTTTAATCAAATAGTATTTTTTAAAATAATAAATAATTTTATAATATTAATTATATTGATTAATTCAATTATTAGATTGATATGAAATTTTACAATGAGTATCTTAATATATTTATATATATTATGTTAAAATTTCAAGCAATCAAAAAATATAATGATGTTGCAAGATTGATGATGAAATTCTTGTAATAATTTACATGTTTATAATTTTATTTAGAAAAATTATTTTATTATATCTTTTTTAGATTAAATTACAAACTCTAAATAATTTTATTTTTAAATTTAAACTATATATATATATATAACCCCAAAACAATATATCAAAATTCTTTAAAATCAAAATATTTCATTACAATTTCAATTGAGAAAACAAAAAACTCACCTCAACGATAAGATGGATAACCTCGACTCAACTATCCCAAATAAAGAAAAATTTTTTGTTTTTATTTTTATTTTTATGCAATTGCTTGCATGAGTCAAAAGCTTTGATAGCAACAACAGTGTCTGCTCCCACAAAAACACATGGAACAAGTCCTGGTGCCAGTGTGAGCTCAATAACTGGGTATCATCAGCCCATCTCCAAGCATGACTTTAACAGGTTATCATGAATACAGGCATGGATAGAGCATATATAAAAAAGAATCTCAATATTCTAATTATTGATTTTTGAGTAATTTGTACAGCTGGATGAATTCAAAGTTCTATGTATATGTTTGAGTTTTCTTTCCTAAACTGTTTGAGAAACACAAAATCAGTGTGATCTTTTGAGATACTTGAAATCTGCTGTAGAATCAAAACAATCTAACCTAACTCTACAAAGATTCAGCAGTTTTAGCAACTCTTTGAGCTTCTCTTTTGTGCTTTCACCACAACCCACTTGCAATAAGACCAATAATTTCTGGAAAGCACCCACTTGGAGTGCCTCAACCACCACACCTCCATCCTCTGATCTATCTTGAGAGTTCTTGAAAAGCTTCCATAGAATGGAGACTGACAATTCTGATGCCAAATCTGACACTCTCAGGATTTTCTTGATCAAAACAGCAACAATTAGAGCATTCTCATAGGCCTTTTCTCTCCCTTCTTTGCAATCAAAAATATGGTCCAGAACACCTAATGCCTTCTCACAAATGCTTTTATCTCCATCAACAAGAATCTCTATGATCACTGACACCAAACCCATCTCCTCAAACATTGGCACCATCTTCTCATTGAAGCTTGATGGTGAGGTCATGTAGAAAATTGCCATCAATGAAGCTTTGGTAGCGGTAGGGCAAATAGGCTCCTTGATTAACTTAACCAATCCTGCAAACACGCCTTCAATCTCCACCAAGTTCTTCACATGTTTTTGATCCAAAGCAAGAAGATTTTTTAGCACCAAAACTGCATTTTGCCTAGCTGAAAGATCACCACTCGTCAAGAACCATACCAAACAATTCAAAGACTGAACCGATCCAAGCTTACTTTGGCCTTCTTCACCGAGTGGAATCCATACCAAAACCGATAAAATCTCTCCCAACAAATCTTCATTTGAAACACTTGCAAAGGACTCGAAACAAGCGGATAAGACACAACCAGCCCCATTCTCCACAACACACTTCTTGTTGCGCTCACTCTCTTTACCCCAGTTCTTGATCTTCCTAACCAATTCTCGACACTTCTTTTGCTCCCCACGTTTTGTTGCATCATTAACCCTCTTACAAGTCTCCGAAACCTCATAGGGTGTCACTGGAACGCGAGGCGTAGGAATCCTCTCGACGCCAAAAGAACGGTTCTCCACGCACCAATCTTGAATCATCTTTCTTATGGAATGATTTGGTATCTGATCATAGCTTGCTAACACCTGGTTTGTAACCGGACACGTTAGGTTGCCATCTTCAATCCATTTTTCAATGCTTTCTCTGTCGTATGTGATTCCTGTCGACAATGTAACGGGATCTTTCATCAAGTCAAGAGAAATCGGGCAGCAGAAGTGCCTAGGATTCAAGATTTCCATGTCTGAATTAATTTCTTGGCCTGGATTCTTGCTTTTCTTCGACTTTCTTCTTGATCTCCAAGATAGTATCATTGTATACGCTATGTCAGGTTCTGTAGGGTATGTTTTGAATTTTGCTTGTGGGCTACAGAATATGATGAGAGTTCTTGTGAAGGGGCGATGCATTTATATGTTGGTGTGGTCATTATTCTTGGCGGTCAAAGCTACGTAAGAGTTGGACAGAAGACTACAAAAAATGATGAAAGTGTGGCCGGTTTGTTGACCTGGAAACTTGGAATGTTGACTCTTGAACGTGGGAAAACAGTGTGTAAAAAGCATTTAAAATATCTGGAGGGAGGATTACAGGCCGAGTGTAGATAGCTGGCTGGGTCTGAGTCAAATTAAGCAGCAGGTGGACCGACCTGATTTGAAAGTCATAAATACTACGACAATGAACCATAGCTTTTAAACCTCATCTAGTGGTAGATCCGGATATGCTCTAAATCACCTATCAAATTGAGTTAATACAATTAACTCGGATTAATTTAAATTTTTATTTTATAAGAAAATATCTAACTAGTCTTCTAAGATTAATCTAACTGTATGTCAATCCAATACCGAATTAGTTTATTTTTATCTTTATTGAAACTTGACCCGACTAATATGGATCTCGTTTACGGTTTAACCTTATAGATTTAATCAAGTTTAAAACAATATAATGGATAAACCTTTCCTCGCTCATGGTTATTGGTTTGTGTAGTTGGAGTTACTAAGAAGTGAGGTGTGGTGATAGAAGGTTTGAGATCTGCATAGTAGATATCAAATTTAAATTAAGACGTTTATCTCTTGTAAAAGTTTGGAATAACCAGAATTTTACTCTTTTATCTGGACCCATAAAATATATTTTCTAAAAATTAGGATTTCCTCGAATCCAAAAAAAATATATACGGAGTTGGAGCTATGATGGCAGAAGAGTAAATTATTTTGTAGACATTGTAGCTGAATAGAATTTAATTGATTAGTCCTTGTTGTTTTAGATAACATTTATTTAATCCCTCTGTATTAGTAAATAATATTGTAAATTTGAAAGTAAAGAAGGCAATTTTGAAAATTGGAGGACTATATTTACTTATTTTTTGTATAAAGTCATATAATTTATTTTTTGAGAGACAAATTACAGTAAGTTTTGTAGTAATCTATTAAGAGCATTAGCGTGTTATATATAGTTTATCTTCTAATAAATTCATGATATCTATAGCACCCTCTTCATATATTATAAAAAATTACCATTTGATTGCTTTACTATTTTTTTTCTTAAAAATGTTTTCAATTTTCTTTATTTTACAAATGCTATCACTTGTGAATAATTCTAATTTATTTTTTATATTATTATAAACCTTGATTATATTCTAATGATATTATGATTGTCAAAGTAGAAATTTTGATTCTTCGTATGTGTAATATTTTAAAAATAATATATATAAATATGATATTTTAAAAAACAATATATATATATATATATATATATATATATATATATAATGAATGATGATGTAGCAAATTAGATAGGGAATAATCCAAATTTAACCCGCGTTCCTAAAAAATGAAAAGCAGTAAAAGCACAGTAAAACGCGTGTTCTCAAAAATGAAAAGCAGGCTTTTTTGCTTCATGATTTTTTTGCTTTTCTCAAATGATGTCTGAGGTACTATTTAGTACCTTGTGTTGATGGTCTAACATAGAAGCTAAACCTCTTAAGATCTTATGATATGTTTGACAGATTATAGAAATTAATTCTCTAAATTTTTATTTTATGTTTATTTTAAGTGAAACCTCTCATGATATGTTTATAAATTCTCTAAATTTAAATCAACAATGGAATTTTTATTACTAATTAACAACATATTTATTTTTCTAATGACATATTTGTATTGTACAATGTTTGATGCAAATTTATTGCTAATATTTTTTAATAATAGATTACTTTTTTATTTGCAACAAATTATTTCATCATTAATAGCCCCTTTTTTTATTGTTGTTTAGTATTGTATTTGCGGCTAAGATTTTTGAGAAAAATTAGGTAAAATCTCGTTTGATTACTTTACAAATACAAGATAAGTTGTTATGAGACCCATAAAAAATTATTTATGTACCATAGCTTGTCAAAAGCAGAACCAAATTGTTTTTCCTGAGTTTCATTTCTCAAAAAATATCCGCCCACTGACAAAAAACTCACCCATAATTACCATTGAAAATTTATGTCAAAATAACCCTTCAAAGGAAAGAGAGAAGAGAATGGTGACCCTCTTAGTGGCTGTCATAATCTAATTATGAGTTATTCTCCAAAATCTATATAAAATAAAACAAAAATAAAGTAAAAGGGACTGGCGTCAACAAAAAAATCAAGGTGAAAATTTTGGATATTTTTTATAGTCCAATCGTATTTTTTTTGTGCCCAAAATAAATATTAAAGGCTTAAGTCGAAAGACATAATTATATTTTTATGGTTTAATTTGATTTAATTACCGATCAAATTAAAGTGCAATTATATTTAAGGATTAATTCAAAGTTTAATTGAAGGATTTAATTAATCGCAAGGATTTATTTATACTTTAAATGGGTCAAATTAATTTTATTAAAGGTTTAATTGGTAAGAGCTTAAGTTTAGAAGCCTAATTTGGGTTAAATTAAGAAGATCATAATTTTCAAAGACAACATTTTCGGGTGAAATCGGAAGCCAAAATTGAAGAGAAAAAACATATTTCTTCTCGGTTTCCCTTCGAAAAAATCTTTATGTAATAACCTATTTTTGTTAGTCTATTAAAAAAAAAAAACTCACTTGCCTAGGCATTACCTGCAGCTATGCTTTGCAATACCTTACAACCTACACCACAACATCCCATTCTTGAACATCAACCCCATGCCCTGTAGACAAGTGCACATTACCTCTTCGCCTTATAAATAACAAGAGGAAACACAACAAGGGAGGGGGGGGGTGATCGTAAAATGGGGAAGAACATGAAGAATACTTAAAAAACTAGGGTAGACAACTTAGAAAAAAATACATACATACATGGGCAAATTTACACAACAAAAAGTTTTTCGGGGAAAAAACAAAGGTGATGATGAGAACACGGTTATAAAGTTTACATACGATGGGGTAGAGATAGGAAAAACAGTGACGACCATAATCACCACCCTACTTCCTTCCTCATATCAGTGACCATCCCTCCATCATAGACGCAGGAACCATGGTTTCTTTTAAGAAACAGTAACAGGTGGCTCCTGTCCATATCAGCAGCTCAGTCCCTTGGCACCATGGTAGCAGCTTCCAGCAGCGATAAACAGCCTCCAGTCGTAGCAACTCCTTCTCTCCCTTGTAGCGTCAGCTCTCTCTCTAAAACCAGTTGCAGTTGTTAACTCTCCCTCTTCTCCAGCAGCAGCTCCTCACCGACCACCTTGCTTCACCTCGGCACTGGTGGGTTATCCCCACGACAGAAGCTCCTCGGCAGGCTCAATCTTCTTATCTAGTGCCAACAACAAAGCAGTAGTAACTCAAGCCAACCCTCTTCTATCTCTCCTATCAGCCACCACATGCCATCATTTTTTACGCTACCACCACAGAGAGAACCACTTTGACCTTTTCTATCCAACAGCAGTGGCATGTGAGTTTCTTGTCACCGTCAAGCGACCACCTTGTCACTGTTCACATTATGTTAACAGTGTAGGGAATTAATTCACTTGTGAACAGTGCATCAACTTATATATATGTGTTTGTTATTGGGCCAAACTTCTCTCAGCCCAACCCAGTTGGTTGGGTCAGGTCCATCCCAAGTCCAGCATAGTTGGGGCATTGGGTCAACTTGGCTGGGTCGGCCCATTTAGTTAGGTCAGGCCCAACTCGTTTTTTTTTGTTTTAATACAAAAAAATACATTTAAAAAAATAAAAAATATATATTATTTTCATACATAGGGCCGAATTTCAAGGTGTTCCAAGCATATTTTTCATAAAAACAATGTATGTTGCATCTTTCTCGTTTTAAAACAAAAATTGGATATCGTAACTAGTTTACGATTATCCATCAGAATTTGGCCAAAATATAAAAAAATTAACAGTTATTTTATTTTAACTATCACGGTGTAAAATTATATTGTAAAGTACACTCATAGATAGTTAAAAATAGGGTTTTCAAAATGCAGTGTAAAATTCTTTTTGGTTAGTCTTTCAACTCGCAATGAGGTAGAGATTCTCTCACGAAGAGAAATTTATGTAAAATTTTAGAAAAGACTGGAAAAAAATCAAACTTAGAAAAACAATCAAATAACAATGCAACTTATCTTAGGTACAGTGCATTGGGGGTGATGCGTCTTCTCTTTGCACAACAAGTCTCCTTATCCAGACTTTCACAGACTAATAGATTTCCTAGTTACCATAATACCAGGTGGCAACTTCTGATGATTATAGTTGTAATTTTTACAATTATAAAACACACTTCATTTCACCACACATCATTCTCCCTCTTCAAATATAACGGAATGTGAAGCATGAAAAAAAACATCGTCGCAACAGTGGCGAGCACCTCAGATCCAACATCCATATGCCCAACCTCAGGTCTTCTAGCCATGCCCGATCGGCACATTGGCCCCTCTTTGCAGGTTAGCAATTCTCGCCCTCTGTTTTTCTTACTTTATTTATTTTCAACAAAATTGATTAAAATTTGAATAGAAGACTGACTGATATGAATTAAAAAAAGACTAATATATTGGGTGATTCCAATTATGATGGCGCAGAAGAAGAACACTTTAGTGAAGAAGGTGAGCAAGAAGAATATGTTTTTGGGCATGATATTCTTTCCAATGGTTATGGTGATGATGGCCTCCTCGTCAATAATTTGTTATAAGGAGGAAGCAGTGATTAATAGCAGCAAAGGCATTGTTGTTTGACTTGAACTTGTCGGCTCCACTCTTTTGAGTGGCTTAAGATGGTGATTTTGTGGTTAATGGTATGCAGGGGAAGTTGTTGATATAATAGGGTCATGTTAATTTACAAAATACATTAGTTGTCTATGTATGTTTTGATTTTACAGAAGATATGGGCAACCTTAATAAAAAGAATGGTAAGAAGCTTAAACCTATCCGTAGAAAGGAGAACAAATTAATAAGTTAATAGGACATTTCTATGGTAACAAAATAATATTAAGAGATTCATGAAAGTGAGGGAATAAGATGAAAGGTTTTTTTTATTTAGTGGATGGGTTTTTAAAAAATAATTTTTTATTTTAAATTAAGTTTTTGATATTTTTAAATTAATTTGATATACTAATATCATAAATAATTTTTAAAAAATAATAATAATATATTATTTTAATACAATCGTAATTCCAATTATATCCCTGATGATTTTTTACCAAATATTGTAGCTCACTCAAATAGTTAGAGATTGCAGAGGTTTTTACGCATGGATCTTGTTTGTGATGACATTGTAAGTAGTTTGCTGAGAGAATAAAAATAAGTGTCTAATTTACTTGAATTATTAATTACATTATGTTATTATGATTAATAAATCTATAATATTTAAAAAATAATGTATGTGTGCATATGTATATGTTTTTTAAAGTAATTTCACAAGTTAACAGTGATATGAAAAACATGGTAACCAAACACAATAAACTACTATTTATTTAACCTCAAACTCAACCACAGTTTTAATCAAACACTTCAATTTCAATTACATAACTAAAAGTATTTTTAATAAAATTATTTTTTTAAAACCTTAACCATGACATAAACTATATTAACAAAGAAACCCTTAATAGTGTTAGTGGTATATTTTAAACAAAACTATATATATATATATGGCATTTCGTGTGAGTGATCTTTTGAGAGGAAATCTTGCGATTTTGTTGTCTCACCGGACTAAAATATATAGTTTTTTTTTTTTTTTTTGCATCGACAAAATTATTAGCATGCCCTGATATACAGGTCCACAAATGAGCGATTTAGGGCATAAAGAATGAAAATAACCCAACCCAGCAGACAAGTGACAGATACCTGGGGAGAGGTGGAACGTGAACCCTATGTTAGGGCAGACAACTACAGCGCAGCACTTGCATATGCTTCCCCTGTAAACAAAGACACTAGTCCTCACTCGGTGCCCTGTTTCTCTATTTCCCTGGATCGGGGAACATTTTTCTGATTTTTATGCATGTTACTTGTTTCACTCATCCAATATATTTTTTGCATGATATGTCGTTCAAAAACACACCAATATCTCAACACAATAACTGGATCACTTTTACAGAACAGATCCCAAAAGTTTTAGGTTCAGTTTGCAAGCTGTCGCATGTAGGAAAACAGGGAAAATTAAGAGTCGCAGTTGCTGTTTCCAAGGAACAAACCTATACACAACATCGTCTTTATCCTGCCATGCATGTAACTTCTTTTTTTCTTGCCTTGTTTTTACAAACGAGAGCACTCTCATTGCCGTCTCAGTTCATTGTGATTGTCTTTTCCAAAAATTAAAGCCATCATAATCACAAACTGTAATTGATTGGAAATGGGGTCTGGAGCTTTAGGATAAAGGAAGTGACGCTGTCCTCTAAATTAAAAAAGGAAAAAGAAAGGAGCCAAATATGATGGAGATGACAAAAGCAAAAACAATACCACTCCAGCTAATCAAAAAACACCAGGACATTGCATGTGCTAAATGTCTGTATGGAATCACTTTTTTACTTCTTTGATCATGTTAATGATGGCAGCATTTTTACTTTTTAGGGAATCTGATCTAATGGAAGGGTTTACTTACACACCGAAATTGGACTAGAGGCTTTGTTATACATCAACTAGCAGGAAGTTTTAAGAGAACTGAGATGAAGAGCATCAACTAGCAGGAAGTTTTAAGAGAACTGAGATGAAGAGCTGAAGCTGGACATTTTCTTATAACCACCTATCTCATTTCATTTTGGAAACCTCTACTTCAAGTGAAGAACATCCAAACTACATTTCCAATAAAAATACATGAGAGAATGGGATGAGACTAAAACATGAAAGAATTAGGTGTCAGACAAGCTTATAAGGAAAACAGTAATGAAGCTGCAAATAGAATGAATATTGAACACGGCCACCGCCACCATTTACAAATACCACACTCATCTTCCATCAGTTGATGTAAATGACTCAGCAAACCCGGATGGGCGCGCAGGTATGCTGGTCTGAGTATTGTCTAAGCTGGGAAGGAGTGAAGAAGAAGAATCCATGTTGCTTCTACCTTCATAAGCTTGCCACTTCTTAAGTGCCTGCGGCAAGGACATTTCAAGATCAATACCATATATGTCTTCAGAACTTTGGTCGGTTGGTTTCCAGAGCTCCACCAGAGAAGAGAGAACATTCACAGTATGACCCATGTCTGGCCTTTGATACGGTTCCCTAGCGCAGCAATGACCTGCCAGCTCTGCAACAGTGCTGATGCTGGCAAGTGTTTCCTTGTTGAGATCAATTGAGGGATCGATGACCTTCTGGAATGTGTCTTTGTTCAGGTACATTCTGCGGAACCATGTTACAAGATGCAAGCTCTCTTCAGGTTGTCTCTCATCAAGAGCTTTTCTACCCGTTATAAGCTCCATCAATATCACTCCAAAACTAAAGACATCAACTTTGGTTGTCACTCGACCAGTAACTGCAAATATATCACCCAAAAACAGGAGTTGAAGAGAAAAGGTGAATTAAGCGAGAAATCAGATAGGCAAATCATAAGATCAAATGAGTTAGACGCCAAACAAGATGCAGGATAAGACACAAGAAATTGTAGGCTAAGAAATATGCTAATAATCATAGAGATTTTGAAATTGAGAGAGGTACAATGAAAGCAAAATCCTATTGCTCACAGGACAGGATCCATGAAAGTGAAACAACAAATGATAGATTTTAAAAATACAACCATGTCATACCTCAAGTGAGTAAGACATGAATTTGCAAAGAATAGGGTAAAAGGATGCCCTATACATTGACAACTAATCCAATCGAACTTACTAACATTGACCGGAATAATTTTACCAGTCTCGATACAAACACAAACAACAAAACAGAAACACACAATATGAACAGGAGATTGATGAACCTTTTTTTGTAGTTATCGTGGAATTGCTATGCGTTTGTGTGAAGTTTGTGGTGAAAACAATCTGAGTAATAGCAGTCTATATATAAGAATACGTGACCACAAAATATGTTTCCTTAAATCTCTGTTGAAAAACTAGAACTTGAACATATACCAAGTTCAAACACACGTTAGCCTTGAAATAATTTAGACATTAATTGAAGGATAACACAACTAGAGGAAACGGTACCTGCATATTCCGGTGCCAAGTACCCAAAAGTTCCAGCAATTCTAGTTTCAATAGAGCCTTTACCCTCTGGTGCAAGACGCACGAGACCAAAGTCTGAAACCTTAGCTCTCATATCATCCCCAAGAAGAATGTTTGAAGGTTTCAAGTCCCTGTGTATAAAGCTTTGATGAGCCAAACCATGAAGGTACTCAACACCTCTAGCCACATCCAGGGCTATAGTCAACCTCCTTGTCCACTCCAGTGGTTTCAATCCTTCTTCTGCCCAGTTGAAGATATGTCTACTGAGTGTCCCTTGTGGCATATATTCATACACAAGAAGCTTCTCATTACCATCCAAGCAGTACCCAAGAAGAGCAACCAGATGTCGGTGCCTAACCTTAGTCAAAACAGCAATCTCAGACTTGAACTCAGTTAGTCCCTTGCCACTTATGACCCCCGATTCCATCCTCTTCACAGCAATCTTTGTACCATCATGCAACTCACCTTTGTAGACCACTCCAAAACCTCCCCTTCCCAATATATTTCCTTCACTGAAATTGTTTGTAACATTCCGTAACACTTGAATAGAAATGACCATGTTCCCAGCTTCAACCATTTGAATGTCACCTTGTTCACTTGCAGGATTATTATGTGTTTCGCTAATGGCACCAACACTGACACTTGAGCCAGCAACTGTAATCTTCACTCTCTCATTATCAGACCCAGAATGGCGAGGATGAATCACCATTTCATTCGGGCTCTGTACTCTGCTAAACCGCTTTTGTTTCTTCTTGTATAGACAGAAAACCAACAAGCCGATCAAGGACAACAGGAAAACACCCCCAATTACCGAAAACATAATTACTAAAATCAAAGCAGAAGATTTCTTGCCACTTTTTCTTGAACTACCACCACTTCCAGAGCCAGCATTTGCCGATGGACTTACAGATGGTGATTCCGAAGATGTAGAGCTACTCACATCCTTCCCTATATTTGGATTACCATTAGTGTTAACAATCACGTTACTGGTAAAGGCTGGAACTCTCCCATGCAGGTGATTGTTTGACACATCAAGCACTTTAAGTCCGGGTAAGGTAGTAATTTCTTGTGGAATCGAACCTGTGAGGTTATTATTTGCAAGAACCAATCTTTCCAATGACTTAACCGAAGCAAAATATGGAGAAATCGAGCCTGTAAGCCCCATCTTCTCAAAGTTGACAACTGTGATGTTCCCGTTGTTACAAGTAATTCCAATCCAATCAGTACATGGATCATTCCCCTTCCAGCTATCCGCCAACCTTTGCGGATAATCCATTGATTTCACAATCGAAAGCAATGTGTTAACTCGCGAATCACACAAACCAGGAGTTGGCAGACAGAATCTGTTCGAATCCTTAACCATATCCACAGAAACCGAGCTCCTAAACACAGGCATTGGTCCTTGAAGCAAATTATTCGACAAATTCACAACCTTCAACGACTCAAGGTTAATCAAAGACTCGGGAACAAGGCCGGTAAATGAATTATCTCTCAAACTTAAGCTCTCTAAATCTTTCAAACCCGAGAAGTCAGGCAAAGGACCAAAAAAACCATTAGAATGCAACCAAACTTCTCTTAACATAGTCATGTTCTGAATAACATCAATGCCACCACTAAGTTTCTGCCCATTAAGCCACAAAGACTGAACTTGTGACCCTGAAAAACTTGCAGGCAACTCACCTTCAAGATCATTAAAAGCTAACCTCAAGATGGTTAGACCTGAAAAAGAATCCGGGCCGAAAAAACCCGGTATTGATCCGGATATATTAGCTGAGCTCGCAGAAAAATTCTGCAAAGCAGAAGCATTTTTTATACTTTCTGGTATGACCCAATTGGAAAACGGGTTGTTATCAATCTCCACAGATTGAAGTGAAGATAAACCAGTGAAAAAGTCACTAGGGACTGAAATGAACTTATTGTAACTTAGAAGGATCACTTGTAATGAACTTAACCCGTTTAAACTTGGCAAAGGACCGGAAATATTGTTATACTGAAGCTCTAAACGTTCAAGTTGAGTAAGGTTTTGGAGATTTGAAGGGAGTGTACCTTGAAGGTTTTGGCGTCCAATTTGGATTCGGGTGACACGCTTTTCGTCCGAACATACTACATGGTTCCAGTTGCATGGATCTGGGTCGGACCATCCAAGTGAATCTGGGACGTTGAGGCTTTTTTTGAGAGAGAACATCACTTCAGCATCTGGGCTTGCTTGAGAGTTTGCAAAATGAAAGATTGAAGAAAACCCAGCAAGGAAAACTAGTAAAAGTCCCATTCTTTGATGGCTTCTTCTCTTCATCTTTACAGAGAAGATGAAACAAAAGAGGGTGCCTTTTTATCTTTCTTTGAAGCAAAAGAAGTAAACTTTCTAAGTGAAATGCTTTGGCTTATAGTTCTTCATAGAAACGAAAAAGAAGAGCTAATGAATTGAAGAACCAAAGAAGGGGGGAGAATCTACTCTTTTTCTTCTTTTTTTCTCTTTTCTGGATTGTATTTTTTGCTGCAAAATGAGTAAACTTTTCAAGCAAAATGCATGTGCTTATAAGTTACATACAAGGGAAAAGATGATGGAAAGAAAAAGAAGAAAAGGACCAAATGGGGAACCTAGGGAGGAGGGAGGGAGAGATACGAGTTGGCATTGTTGGGACTTGGGACTGGAGTAAGCAAGAAGGGAGAGAGGCAGGTGTAGCCTGTAATTGAAAGGCAAAGCACAAGCAAGGGGGGTCCACATATCTAAGAATCTTAAGCCTGTCAACAGCAAAGGTTAAAAAAGGCTAGCAGTTGAAAGAGAGTGGCTTATAATTTCAGTTTTGATTTCTGTTTTAGGTACACAAGGCGACTGCATGATTTGCATAAGCTGGCAGTGTCAGTTGTCTTCTATCTAAATATGGCGTTGTATCTTTGCGTTGCTTGGAAGTTGTCTCAGCAGGAGAGGTAATTTGTCTATTTGAACAAGATTTTGAAACTTCATAAATTTATTGATTCAAAACTCACAGGTTTCAATTCAATTATTTCATTTTATTTTATAAAAATCAAGCACAAAATACTATGGATCATTATAAATTTCAAGTAAAAATTTTTTTATTTAATAAAATATATTAAAAAATAATATAAATTATATTATAATACTTCGTCTAATAATTTAAAGTTTGAAGATGTTACTTACTTGACATATGATCATATGAGGAGAGGAGAGGGCTCATGCAATTTAGCCATAATTAGGGCACATGGATTCTATTTGACCTTAAATATTTAAAGGTCTTGGATTCAAGCCTATACTGTTAAGGTTACAGCTCCCATGCATGTTTTGTAAGAGAAAAAGACTTTGATTGGAAAGTGGCTGGTGTTCCTTTCATGGTCTTGGTCTTGAGAGCTACATTTGACCTTCCGGCTTGCAGACGGTTTTTTTTATATACATTTTATGCTCTCTTTTTTGCCGAGCTATTTTGTTTACCCATAAAGTAAAAAAGATTCTTCGTATCTTTTTGCCGTCCTCAAATTCTTTAGACCAAGCCTCGAATTAGTCCCTGACGTGAATTTATTTAGATTCTTCAAAGTAAATGCTTCATAATTAGGCATTCAAAGTATCATTCATGCCTAATTCTAATTAATAAATTTATATTTTTTTTATTAACATGAGTGTTCAAGTCAGTTTACGTTCATCTCAATTAATTCCATGAGCTTTAAAGTTAATGATTTTATAAATTTTATCATTTTAAAAATCATAGGAATCAAACTCAAAATCACAGTAGAACAAATAATGTCCGCTATTATCATTAGTTAGTCGCTTACTAAATAGTTAGTGATTAATAATTTTGATGTATATATATATATATATATATATAGACACACGCATGTCAATGGATGGAATAACATTCCTACTGATGGACTACTACTGATGGACTACTACGTTGTAATGGGTGGTAGGATTACCTCCCTGCGAAGGATTACTAGCATCCTTGTTGAGGAATTAGTATGTCGTAGTTGCAAAAACATACCCATTACCACGTAGTAGTCCATCAATAGGGATGTTATTCCATCAATATATATACTATCTATCTATATATATATATATATATATATATATATATATAGATAAAAATGTGGTATAGGGAGATGGTGCACTGCTTGATGATTGTTTTGTTAAAATGTTAATTTTGTTTTCAGAATCCTCCTAGCAGGACAATAGATCCTGTTTGGAATACTAGACATTTTTGTTTTGTATATTTATGCTGATAAAAATAAAATATATGTATCATGGATTGAATGATATAAACGATGACGACTGAATCTTTTATCGTTTGAGAGCAATTATTTCATTTGCAATGAACTAAATCTTATCTTTAAGTGTGAAGACCATGCTTAAGAATCTTTTGCTATATTAAGCTATTGATTCAGTAAACTCTTGTTCATATGATTTTTATATATTTAACTGAGAATTAGCCCGAATAAAAATAGCCATATTACATTTGGTATGAGATTGCTGGTTTGGGTTCATAATCTAAAACAGAATTATATGGGTAATAAAATATTTTAAGATAATTACTACACGACAGGTAGTTAGCTATCAGAAAATCATCTCATCTAAAACTTTAAGCTGATAGGTGAGATTCTAGAATATAATTTTTATTATTCTCTAATACCCCCCAAATGAAAGCTTTTTGGGCTTAAAAATTGCATAAACTCACACTATCATGTGCTTGATTTTTATCAAATAGAATGAGGGCAATGAGATTCGAACTCGTGACCGCTAGGTCAAAAAGGCTATAATATCATGTCAAGAAATCATTTTATCTAAAAACCTAAACTGATAGAAGAGATTTTAAAATATAAATTTATATTATTTTCTAACATTATGATCAAACAGTCCAAGTGCAGGATAGTGGTCAAGAATTACATACCGATGTTAGATTTAAAAAGAACCCACCTAACTGATATTGTGTATATTTTGGATTTGAGAAGAATCTATTTTTTATAGATTCAGTTTAAACGAGTAAAATTTTAATGATCCCAAATATTTACACGAGATTATGACGTCACACATGTATTGACGACGATATTGCATCTCATGCACAAGAGATACAAGTGTATGGTATACCTAGAAAGGCTACACAGCAAGGGGGTCCAAACCGGCAGGGGTCGGAGAGTGGAACCTCAATTAGTGTTGTTAGTGGCGATAACTGCTGTTGTACCTCCCCCACCACCAGTGACAGTGCCTGTAGTTTTCCCATCATCGCATGCTCATCTTGGGTTTGTGGCCCATATTGTTAGAGATGTGTTCGGGGAGGGGCCTCGGGGGTATGGATTTTGTGACAATTTCAACAACGTTGGCAACCTTCAGGCCACAGACAACATCCATATCCAGGAGTGGCGATGGGAGATGGTGCATTTCATCAAATGTTAATTTTTTGAGGTGTGAGTGTATTTTTGCTCTTCTGTCGTGTTCTTCTGGGCTGCACTTGGGGATGGCTGGATTATTTTGTTTCTTTCCTTTCTCGTATTATTATTATTATCTCCCTAATTGGGCTTTCATTAGAAAGTACTAGTTTACAAACGTGACTAATATTGTTTTTAATTTTTTTTAAAAAAATATATTAAAAATATATTTTTTTATTTATTAAAAATTATTTTTGACACTGAAAATATTGTTCCCAACACATAAAAATAATTTAAAAACACTGAAAAATAATTTAATATAAAAAATATAAATAATTTTTTTTTTCAAAATTTTTTTTGAAATGCAATACCTAATAGAGCCAAGTTGGGGGAAATGATATCAAATTGAGGTACAAATCATGGGCAAATTAAATCAAGGGAGAAAAAAAATATAAATATTACTGAAGAATCAAATTTTAAGTTGAAGAGATATTAGAGAATCTAGAGTAAAGTAAATGAGAGTGAAAAGAATATGTAGAATGTGTAACATACACTAATATGTGAAGAAGTCCATCATGTGATCATGTGACTCTTGTAAACTATAATAATGATTATTTTTAATAATTTTAAAATTATTTTTGATATCAATATATAAAAATAATCTAAAAACATTAAAAAAATAATTTAATATAATTATAGTTTTATTTGGGAAAATCAATACCTTATAAACAAAAAAATGATGTACAATGAACAATGAATAAGCTAGTAAAATGTTAAACACGAGAATGACATCGAAAAAACAAAATTGGGGGATGGTTGGACTATTTGTTTCTTTATGTTCTCGTATTATTATTATCTCCCTAATTGGGTCTTCATGAGATCAAGTAACTATTTAAAAGTGTGATTATAGTTGTTTTTTAAAGTATTTTTATTTAAAAATATATTAAAATATTTTTTTTATTTTTTAAAAATTATTTTTGATATCAACACATCAAAATTATCTAAAAACACAACAAAAAATTAATTTAAAATAAAAAATAAAAATAAAAAAATTTCAATTTTTTTAAAAACACTTTCGAAAATCTCTCCCAAACACCCCCAAGTTGGGGAAAATGATATCGAATTGAGGAGTCATTACAAAATCATGGGAAAATTAAAACCAAGGGAGAAAAAAATATAAATATTATTGAAGAATAAAATTTTAAGTTGGAGAGATATTGGAGAATCTAGACTAAATTTAATGAGAGCAAAAAGAATATTTAGAATGTGTATCAAGCTAACCATCAAATAAGTCCATCAAGTGATTTCTTTAAACTACGATAATAATTATTTTTAATAATTTTAAAATTATTTTATCTAGATAATTTTTTAATTGTGAAATAGGGTGGAAGGAGTGATTTTGATTTTATTTTTTATCTTCTTTTTTTTCATCTTTCTATACCTTGA
The DNA here is from genome assembly GCA_015731905.1 of Salix dunnii. Lineage (NCBI taxonomy): Eukaryota > Viridiplantae > Streptophyta > Magnoliopsida > Malpighiales > Salicaceae > Salix > Salix dunnii. Next base: position 14,520,226 of record CM027675.1, on the reverse strand, counting down.
TTGTCATGTTTAATACGTTAAAAATATAAAATGAAGTTGTATTTTTTGGAAAATAAATTTTGATATCCATGTTTTTTAATTGTTATTTTAACCATAATTATAGTTTTATTTGGCAAAAACAATACCTAATAAACAATGAAATGATGTACAAAGAATAAGCTAGTGAGATGGAAGAAATTTGTGAAACAAGAAAAGGGTGAAAATGTGAAACACAAGAATGACATTGAAAAACCAAAACTTTAGAATTTATAAAAAGCATATGAGAAAATTCTGAAAATGCCACGTGAAAGCAGCCAAAAAAAAGTTGGAAAATTCACAATACTTGTCATATTTCTGTTGACGTTGTATTTTAAAAATATTTTTTAAAAAAAATATTATTTTTTATTTTAAATTTTGATACATTTCCAACGAAAAAGACTTTCAAAATAAATCTAAACCACACTTTCAAAAAGACACTCCAGAGATGCATACATGATCAGATTACATGCATACATACATACATACATACATTGTATATACATTTGTATATACAATGCATGTATGTATGTATGTATAATCAGTTTTTTCTTCCCAGTTCTATCACCATTCCCCCCTATGAAATGGATCCATAAGACTTCAACCATCGAGTTTTAAAATAGCACATAAAAGGACATTGAACAGGGATCTAATTGATAATAATCTAAGATGTCAGGGACTCAATCAATATTTTATTTTTCTCTTTTCGGATAAAGTTGAGAACAGGACAATCCCTAAGAATCTAATTTGAGATATCCCCAATTTTTTTAATAATCATGGCACCGAAAATGTTTCTTGTTCGTGGCATCTTTTTGACAATCTCATCACTTGGGGATGATCTGTCGACATTTCATTGGTTTGTCATGAAGGACTATCACTTTTAATCACCATCAATACTTTATTACCTACTTTAATAAGTATTGGAAGTGACCATATTAATATTTTACGAGCATGTGTTTAGGCCTCTAATAGCCTAGATTATAGGCATAACATGAGCCTACCTCGCATGGGTTGTAAAAAGAAAGCTCGATGCTTATCTTGTTGATTTACTATGTTTAATTTTCTTGGCTGGTGCCTTGTACTGGCTTCATTGTTTATTAACCTCCTCGCATGCACTTAAATTCTAGTTTTATATTTAATTTTTTATATTATTTTATATGTTGATATTAAAAATAAATTTTAAAATATAAAAAAAAGTATATTTTCAACCACTCAGTGCAATATTTAACGTATAAATGATTTTTTTAATAAATGAGTTGGAGGATGTGTAATTGTCCACGTATGCTCGATAAAAGGGATGTTTTGTATTGTGTTTTAAAAGAGTTTTTTTTAAATGGTTTTTTATTGTGTATTTTAAATTTTTTTTTATGTTTTTAAATTATTTTTATATATTAATATTAAAAATAATTTTTTAAAAATAATAAAATAATTTTAATATATTTATAAATAAAAAATATTTTAAAAAACAACTGCAACTATATTCTATAAAAAGCAAAAATAAAGTTACAAGGGTATCCTAAGTTTGTGCTGGGGATTCCGATGCCTGGAGGCTTTTATTTATTCTCTTTATTGCATGATCTTAGGTTTCAGTACATGGATAAATTTGGCAGTAAAGAAAACTTATTCTATTTTTTTTTAAATATATTAGACTGTTATAAAAATAAAAAATATATTCTTCCACACATGATTCTACCGATCTTTCCATAACTTATAATTTATAGCTTTGGAGCTTCGTTGAAAAAACGATGGCCAAAGCTTCTCTAAACTCGACTCTAAGATTGATAAACCAAGGTCGAGCGATGATCACTGGTTTTTTTTTATATATATATATATTGTTAAAGAATTATTTTATCTAAATATTTAAGTTATTAAATAAGAATATGATTTATATTATTCTTTAATATATTCATTTAAATAAATTTTTTAATCTTGAAATTTACATACAAAATCATATTATATTATGCTTAATTTTTATTAAATAGAATGAAGATGATGAGATTTGAACTTATAATTACCGCGTCAATAAGATTTTAATATCATTTTTTTTAAAAACTCATAAAACTACATGATATATTTATATTATTCTTTGATAAACGTTAATATGTGATGAATAGGGATAAAGCTCTCTTTATTTTCTTAGTTTTTTTCCAGTATGAACTTGAAGGGGACATGCAGAATGGAATAAAAGCTCATATTTTCTTTCTTTCGTCCCCGTTTCGGGACCCCATGAAAGACACAGAGGAGTCATGTCAACCTCAGCAGTGCAGGAGCTCAAAAATGCATCGGACCACAATTCCAACCACAATGTTCAACCCAGTTCATGCTGTTCCCATTTTCATAGCAGCTTCATTGCTCTGTTGAATTTTGTGCTCACCATCACTGTGCAATCTAGATCATGGGTTGAACAAGGGACTGCGAGTGGAGGATAGAGACATGGATGATGGCATTATCAAAAATAACTCTACCTTGTCGTTGTTTTATTGGTTCACTGAGCTGTGACCAATAAGCGTCGACCTTTGTTACCTCGTAGAGGTAGACATCTGCCATGATTGCTTTACAGACTGTTATTATTCACATACAAAGATAATGGGAAAACTTTAGGGTTTTGCTTTAATTAGGATGGCCCAAGTAAAAATCATGCTAGCTTTAGAGGCAATTTTAAGGTAGGATTGAATCGAAAGTACTGCTTATGATCTCAACTTTGTTATGGGAAAAAATTAGGAACATGCTACATATAATGTTGTTGTATCTCCTAGTCTTTTTGCTGTTCTTTATGTTTTCTGATATCTTTTTATTCTAATTTTAAAGATGAATTTTGACTTTTATTTTTGAAAAAACCCAATGGATCTAATTTCAAAGAAAATCATCATATAGATTTGACTTTACTTCTACATATGTTAATCTCTCTCTCTCTTTTATCTAAAATTATATTAATTATTCATAGTTTCATACATAAATATATTAAAATAATATTTTTTTTTATTTTTTTATATTAATACATCAAAATAACTTAAAAACACTAACAAATTAATTTAAAATAAACAAAAATCAATTTTTTTAAAAATACTTTTGAAACACAATGATAAATACTTATTTATGTGTTTCTTGTAGTGTAAAACATGAAGCCTTTCTTGTGAAGCAACTCTTACATATAATCCAAATGCACTAATCCAAATGCACTAACAAGAAAAATTAAGGTTCATATTGTTATTGTTTGGAGTAAATGTATATATATAATTTATCATATACAAGTTTAGTATAATTATTAAACTCATTAAAATGTTATAATATGCTTTATAGAGCCTAACCTTCTTTGTTTCAATTTGAATTGTATTTTGCATTGACTTGACCAAACCTAATAACTTGATGAGTTAACTCAAAACTTGGTTGATCTAACCAAAACTAATTGGATCAAAACCAAGAAATTAAAATAAAATAAAATAATATTGTTTTGAACAAAAATGATAAAATCGGGTTGACTAAGTAACCTTACATCTTGTCTCATGACCAAGTTGTGGTTCAAATCAAGATTGTTAATACCATTTAAGAAGGTGTTTTGTTTTTTCAATTGGAACAAAATGTTTCGGCGCACTATTTCGAGGTTGTATTGTTTATGTATACATATAATATAATTAAATATATTAATTAAAAAAATTAGTTCAAATCTAAAAATAGAATTATTTAGAATTCTACAATTTAATCTAAAAAAAGACACAATAAAATAATTTTTTTGAACAAAATTATGAACATGTGTAATACTACGATAATACCATCATCAATCTCGCAATGTTATTACATTATTTAATTGCTCTGAAATTTTAATATAATATATATAAATATGTCAAGAGACTCTTCATAAAATTTCATTTCAATTTAACGGTTGAATTAAGAGATATGATTAATATTATAAAATTATTTATTATTTAAAAAAAATACTATTTACCTGAAACGGAATGGGCAGAACAAAACCGAAATGTTTCAGATGATATTTGACCGAAAAATACGGAATGGGTTAGAATGTAAACCGAGGTAAAAACGATATTGTTTTGTCTCGTTTTTTAGCTAATACGAAATATTTCAACCGTTTCAGCCAAAACATAACGCAACAAACAATATTAGTTCGTACCAAAGGGTGGAAATTGTGATGATAAGTTATATTTTGCAAGAAGTGGGAAAGCAAAAGAATTAAATAATTCTGCAAGTGAGGAATTTTATAGCTAACAAAAAGTACCAAGAGCATAAAACAAATGTAATGGATTCCTACCATGATTATAATAGCAATTGATCAGCTCCGACTCTGGAATCAACAAAATCCATCCGAGGAGCCACTTTGGAAAACTAAAAAAATAAAATATAAAGAAGGAACAATAATGCAGAATAGAATAACATGCATAGTTGCAAGGAACATTTGCTTTTAGATTTATGGTAGGTTAGGGTCTTAGAGAATTTAAAGAAATTTTAAAAATAAGAGAGTGCATGTTTCCATGGCATTTTATGCATGTCCTATATATACATATATATATATATATATATATATACATATATATATATATATACACATATATATATGGTTGATATTGTGTTTTTTCACCGCTGTAATTTTAAAGTATTTAATCAATATGTTGATATTGTGTTTTTTCACCGCTGTAATTTTAAAGTATTTAATCAATATATATATAAAAGACTCTAAAATATATTTTATATTATTTTTTAATATATTCTTTCAAGTGAAAGTTCTTTGTCCTTGAAACTTAGACAGACCAACATTACTTTGTACTTGATTTTTATTAAATAAAATGAGGGTAATGAGATTCAAATACGTGACCGTTGAGTCAATAAAATTCTGATATCATATTAAAGAATCATTTCACCTAAAAATTTAAGCTATTAGATAAAATACTAGAATATAATTTATATTATTTTCTGACAAGTTTCATTTAAGCTATTAGATAAGATATCATAATATAATTTATATTATTTTGTGACAAGTTTCATTAAAAGTTTTTATTTTAAAAATTCAGTTAAAAGAATTTATAATTTAAAACCGAAATCACAAGTAATAAATACCAATCACACACTTATTACAGCTAAGCTAGACATGCTTGCGCAGGAAAGTAGATGGTGAATCTGGTTAATGAAGGGTACATGAGTGACCCCATGCACCCTGGACTTGTTCTAGCTGTGGATATGTTCTTATCCAAGTTGTAGTAGGGAGTAGTACTTGTGTTTTGCAGTCATTTGAGTTGATGGCCATAGGAAGTTGCTCAAAAATCAACAAAAACATCACCAAGTACATTGGCCAAGACTTTGTGGCAGTTTAGTTGGGAGACTATTAAGCCTGTGATTTTCTTGCTTTTAAAGTCATATGCCACACATGTTTCTTCTTGCTTTTATGATTTTGGTAAAATTAGTCCAAACACAACAATGCCTTTTCTCTGACTTATCTTTCCCCCCACTCTCTCCTCTTGCCTTTGCTTTCCCATAATTAAACATCAGTGCCCACCATCTCTCTCTCTCTTTCCATTCCATTATCATCTTCTCTACTTGTGTTGCGAAAACTAGGAAACCCACAAGACTCTTTTGTCTTGTGATGATCATAAACCAATCATTCAGGGTAAAACACTAGTTAGAGATGGCAAGTTAGCCAGATGTTTCTAATATCTAAGCAGTATCCTCTTTCTTGATTTCCCGAAGCTAGTTTGGTAGCAGCAGTTGGTTCCACTTGCTATTCGGGATGGTAAAGCTCTACATGCTATCTTATTCATTCTCTTTGTCTAAGCTTTTGTTTAGCTTTTTGCTTTTTTTTTTTTTTGGTTATTGCCAAGAAGGTGTGTGGCTCTTGATGATTAGTATCCTTTGATATTCTTCCGTGACCTCTATCTTGGTCTTTTTTGTGGTTCGGATCTCTTCTTCTGTTTTTGATGGTTGCTCTACCTAATTCAGTTCATTAAAAGGCAGCCTACATTTAAAACAGACTTTAGAATATCTATTCATCAGTTTTTCTCGGTTACAATACATGATTCTGGTTCTACAAACATGAATTTTGCTGTTTTTTCCGTAGGAAAATGGCATAACGCTTAGTTTTAGGACCTTTTTTTGGGGCTGAATGCAGGCTACTTGCTTGATTGAGTTCATATATACCACCAAGGAACTGAATTAATTGTGATGAATTCTATGTTGATCAATATTCATGATTTGCATAGAAGTATACACAACCTTCTCTTCCTTCAAGGAAGACTGCTGCTTCTGCTTGCTCTTCATATTTATACACAAGCTAATTGGACTTATTTCCACCAAATTTGAATGCCTGTTTATATTCATAATTCTTAAGGCAAAAAGAATCAAATATGTCTCCAACCTTAACAGAGTTTTAGGTTGACCTTTTTGTGTTTCGTCAGATAGGGCTCTGTGCTTTCCTTTCCTTCAACTTAATTATGCCCCTTCTTAATTTTTGACTTGGGACATGATATTGCTTTAGTAACATGAAGATCTCTGCTTCAAGTTCTGGTTTTGAAAGAGAGTTTGGATTCAATGAGATTTGAAGAGTAGCTTATTTCCATTGTTTCTTGTTTCTATATATTTTGCCTGGTTTATGAAGCTTGATCTCTTTATATCCTCTCAGTAAATTTTATGGTCGCCACATTTTTCTTGATATAAATGAATACCAGTTAATGAGATGTCCTGTCTCTTCCATTGTCCTTATCATTGTCCACTATATATAATCGTGGAGGAAACATGGCCTTGTAATAAGCTCACAGGACAAAAAGGCCTAATCTTTCTGTGTTTGAATGCATCAACTCACTTGGGTTCAATTATGATAGCACAAGTTCGATACTGCGTTACAGCTTTGTAGGTTTTGCTTCCAACAATAGTCACGAATTCACCTTTGATCAGTGAAGAAAATGTCAACTTGTTAAAGTTTATGAATCACTAGGATACTAGTGTGTTTCCAATGCTCTCAATCTATCTTTATACGGGAGGTTGACTTATTGATAAGTTTCTTGCTATATAACTCTAATTTTCATTATCCGTTTGTAGGAGTTTAACTTTGAAACACCATTTACTTGCTACGCTGAATTCTGCAGGTTGAAAACATGTAGTTTCAGAGTCTCAATCTGACTTCCGCTCGGAAACTATATATGTGAAGTGTTTCCTTGAAGTAATATCTTCAAAGATGAAACCTATTATTGATCTTCAAGTTGAGGCATCATCAGAAAATGTTTCTGATGTTAGCAGCCAAGTGGCTTCCAACTTATCGAACCAAGAAAATTCTGCAGGTCCCTCAAATGAAAGCCTCACCAACTCTTCTTATCTCAAAAATGCCATGGCAACTCAATCCGGTTCAGAAACGGTTTCCCTTGACTTAAAACTTTGCTTCAATAATGATGAGTTGGGGGGAAGGGACTCGATGGGACTCTCATTGTCAAGCACCAGCGAAAGTTGCAACGATCCTGCATCACGTACTACAGCTGAAGCGATACCACGAGTTTTTTCCTGCAATTACTGTCAGCGCAAATTCTTCAGCTCCCAGGCACTTGGTGGACACCAAAATGCGCACAAGAGAGAGAGGACATTAGCAAAGCGTGCAATAAGAATGGGTATTTTCTCGGAAAGGTATGCTGGCCTAGCATCGTTGCCTCTGCAGGGATTCTCATACCGATCTCTGGGAATCAAGGCACATTCTTCAGTTCACCAAAGTTTTGCACCACCAGTAAGGCCACAAGACATGATAAGCAGTGCAAGATTTGATCATGGTTATGTGGGTCTGCCAATATTTATGGAGGATGAAGAGGCAGAGTTGTTATGGCCAGGTAGTTTTCGACAGCTACCTGTCGCAGACGACGCTCATCAAAGTTTTGTACTTGCACAAAGCTCAAATATGAATTTTTTTGGGGCAACTCCATTGGTGAACTCTGATGATTCTTCGCCAGATCTCACACTAAAACTTTGAGACTTTCAGGACTTTGATTGCAGTATTCCTTCTCTGATATTATCTCTTCTTGTATAGCAAGTTGAGCAAAGGGCCATGGCTGAGCTTGTATGTCAGTGTATAAGAGCTTCACAAGTTTGGAGCTTCTGTGTTTGTTATATCTATGTGATTGATCTTCTCAATTTTCTGCAATTGCTAATTGATACCGATTGTAGTTTCATTATGGATTCTTTCTCGTTTCCAATGCCAGTGGATCATTTAGGTCTCAACCTTCAATAGAATGCTTACGAAACACTTGCAGAAACTACTCAAGTATTTTCACCACCGCCTGTAGTGCCTGTGACAAATTACATTTCTCGCAACGAATGGGAAGTGCATGGTTAATGTTAGGGAACTGTCTTGTGATTGTTCATAAATTAGTATTATTGCGGAGTAAAATCTGGAACAGAAACACAAATTTCTTTAAGCACTGCTCTATATATGATGGCATTCAAACAAAAATAAGGCATCGAAATAGACAGAAAAACCTGCAAGCATCATTTTAAATTTTCCTGATATTCGAATTATAAACATAAACTATCAAACAAAGAAAACAACAAATTACAGCGTAGATATGGAGACAAACCATATGCTTAACAAACATCAAGATCAAGATGTAATCTCAAGTGGACTTTAATGCTATTGTTATCTAGAAGAAAACATTCGCATTAGGCCTGCTCACACAAGGACTTCCATAAAATGATATCACTTCCAACCTGAGTTATGGATACCATTTTTAAATAAGCACTTTACCTTTTCTATTTCTTTTCAAAGTGGAATATTTATCACTCACATGTATAACCAACAAATATCTCTTCACATGAACTGTCCTTCGCTTTTAATAATTTTAGTGGGATATTCAGAGCCTGAAGGTTAGCTCTTTTGCTCAATTATGGAGAAGCAAACAAAGTCATGAGAGCCCAAACACAGTTACCACGTGTCTCAGGTTGAACCATTAGATCTAATAATAGTTTCTTAGAGAGATGTCTGGCCTCCACATTCACATTGGGCTTGCACTCATGAGAGTTTGCAACGAAAGTTTACCAAAGAAAATAGACAGAGAAAAACCTCCAAGCACCCAATTGATTTGCAAGATAGTTGAATTATGAACATAAACTATTGAAAAAATTAATTAACAATAAAAATAGTTACAGCCACGAGCAAGTGCTGGTGTCCAACCTTATGATAAATAAACATCGAAATTTATGGGATTATTTGTTTGTGTTTATAGTAATCTAATGGGACTTCTTCCAACTATAAGATCTAGCAGAAAACATCAGCATCTAGCAGTTGCTTGCGCTACGACTGATCTCCTTCTCCATATAGTAATTATGCAGAATCGAGATAGAAGGCCTGAATGGGGAAGTCCAAGAGTCTCTGTAGTCGAAGGAATCCTGCAAGTAGGACGCTGGTCTTGTCTCCTTAGTATTGTTCTTCTTAAGTCTGTTTTTCCAATTGCAAATTTTCTGTTTCAAACGCACGTCCAAACTCCTCCAAATACCCACCGTTTCCATATTTCGTTGCTCGAACACAAACTCTGCTTCTTCGAGCTAACACATGCCATTCTCGGTACATCAGTGGCAGGAAGTAGCTTCAAAATCATGAGCTTTAGATCAGGCGGTAGACGCATAAAGCGGTGTTATTTCTATTATTGCCGACAGTTTTTTTCAATTGGCAATTTTTCGAGGAAAGTCTATAATTCTATGACAATTTTCTTTCCAATAGCATTTAATAGATTTGGATTCCAAATTGATCCTTTTATTTTTATTTGTAAGGGAAAAAGAAAAAGCGAAAGAAAACAATAAAAAATATCTTATCCACTAAAAGCCAGAAACGCCGCTCCTTTCGTTTTTCTTTGACAAGAATCCATAAATGATTCTTGAACTTTGTTGCAGCTGAGTTTGCAAAGCTACCATTAATTCCACTCTATTTACAACCCGGCAACCATCAATTCACAAATGGAATGAACTTTGCATCAGGGGGCGCTGGTGCTCTTGCAGGAACTAATCAAGGACTGATATGTGCTCCTTTTGCTAAAATATTGCTACCAGTTGGACTGGATTTTTCTCATTGTGACTTCATTTAGCTTCAATAAATCTGTGTGCATAAAACTGAGTTCTTATAAAGTTATCCATCTCTTAAGTTGCATGATTACATGTACTATTTCTTTTTTCATTTTTTCCCGTTTGTCCCTTCAAAGGTGATGGACCTTCAAACTCAATTAAGTAATTTCAAGAGTATGGAGAAGCAGCTAAGGCAAAAACTTGGAGCTTCAGAAGTTAAGGCATTGTTATCCACAGCTGTTTACATGTTCAGCATTGGATCTAACGACTACTTGATACCTTTCATCACAAACTCCAGTGTTTCAATCCTCATCCTACTCCGAAAAAGTGTATGTCAAGATGGTTATTGGCAACATAACAAGCGTGATCCAAGTAATCAACATGTTCAGATCATATGAATTAATTCGTTATTTGATTTTCTTCTCCAAGTTCATCAAACTAAGATTGCACTACTTTTGGTGTCTCAGGAAATTTATAGCACGGGGGGAAAGAATTTGGACTATCAAAGTTGCTTCCTTTAGGTTGTCCACCAATCTCTAGAGCACTAAAAATAGTCAGCTCAGGTGGCTCTGGCTGCATGGAAGAAATTACAGTGCTTGCAAAACTACTCAGCAGAGCACTCCCTCAAGCTCTCAATGAGCTCAAGAGCCAACTTAAAGGATATACTTATTCAATTTTTGATGCCTACACTGTAGCAGCTGCAATTTTCAATAACCCATCAAAATATGGTGAAGACTCTAACTTGTTAACTCAAGCCCTTAACTTGGAGGAAAATTATATTCGAATTTTATCATGCTAATGTTATCATCCACTACATTTATTCATGAAGCAAAGTGGGAAATCTAGCCTTTAAAACAGGTGAAAAATCAATGCAGGATGACAAGTTGACCAGAACACCTTCATCTGTGGATGTTGCTGCTAAAGAGAATTTGGAGAATCTTGTTAAAGTGGGTGAGGAATTGTTGAAGAAACCAATTTCAAGAGTGAATATGGCTACTGGAGAATCTTATAAGATGACTAATGTAGAGGCTTTTCATCTTGATTATTTATTGATTAGTTATTTATAGTTATTATATATAAATAATACATAAATTACTCTCAGGGAGAAGCACCTTCGTGAGACTAATTCAGCTGGTGGAAATTAAAAAGCTAATACTTCAAAACAGACATGATTAACAGATCATAATTTGGCTATTCGTTTGTTTTTTAATTTTGACTTTTTAAAAATAAATTATATGGAAATAAATTTGGATGAAATAATTGTTGTTATATCGTCTACTTTGTAAAATAGCCTTCGAATAAAGGTGTCATGTACATGGTACCCTGATTTGGGATACTTTGTAAAATGCAACAACAATTATTTTACTTGTTTCAAACTCAATAACATTTAAAATTTATTTTATTGCGAATAAATATATTTATAAATTGATTTGACCTAAAAACTGAAAAATAATTGCATAGAGGATATATTTATCCCCCAGCTCTCATGTGATTCTCAACTGAGTCAGCAAGCAAAAATATTTCCTCAATATTGGAACACACAAGATCTATGACGGGATGCATTTACTGCACAAGTAGGAAGTATTACACCGAAGCAAAATTCATACAATCTCCTGATCATTTCTTTTAATTTTACAATAAATTGGAATTACATCGTATACTCAAATCGATAATTACATTGATAAAATTATAGAGGGAAAGAATAATCAAGACTTTAGAGGGAAACCGAATATTTAAAAAACAAGGAAAGTAAGATATGAGAAAGTATATGGGTGAGAAGCATACATTCACAAGTGTCATTGGAATGCTTTCTTGTTGATCGTAATGTGAGGGATGTGAGATATCTTGGGCCAGTCCTCTCCCTTCTCTTTCTTGCACCTCTTCGCCAATTCTGGACAGTTGTTGATTGTCAGCTGGCTGAGGTTACTGAGACTTTGTACCCCATCTGGCAATGACATCAAATTAGGACAATCCTGAATATACAAGTCTGAAAGGGACTTGAGATAACCAAATTGATTTGGCAAAGAAGCTAGTCCCTTGCAATCACATATCCTTAGAGATTGGAGAGAAGTGAGATGTTGGATACTCTCTGGCAATGAATTTAGCTCTGGACATCCATAGAGGTCCAAATGTTCAAGTGCCGTCAGATGTCGCACTCCCTCAGTTAAAGATGCAAGATTATCACATCCGCTAATCCATAAGCTACGAAGAGAAGATAAGCCACAAAGCCCATTCACTGGTAGAGAATTTAATCTTCCACAATAATTTATGTGTAAATCCTCCAAAGAAGTCATGTTCCGGAAAGCTTCCTCTGGCAAGCTTTCAAGTGCATCACAGCCAAATACCCACAAGCTTTTAAGAGAAGGAAGGTTATCAAATACCTTATTTGAGAAAGACTGCAGATCTCTCAGCTTATATATTTGTAAGCTTTCAAGGAGTGTAGGATTTTGCAAAAACCCTTCGGGGAGCTCCATCACGTTGGCAACATCTTCAATACAAAGGGAGGTGATGGAAGTGAAATTACTGACTGACATCAGTAAAGAAACATTCCCTCCTTTGATGCGTAATTTTTTGACGGAGGGTATAATTGGTATTTTGGTCAACAAAGGGCAGTTACGTACTTCTAATTTTTGCAGGCAAGGAAAACAACGCGCATCCCATTGCTCTAATCTCTTCATTGAACAAAAAACCAGCTTCTTCAAGGATGGGAATGGATTTTGTCCATCTCCATACACGTGGCTGTCAATACACTTCACACCATCCATTCCCCATAATTCAAGCCTTTTGAGGAACTGCAGCTTCCCAAATGGTGGAAGTTGTTCACAGTTGGGACATTCTCTTATCTTGATCTTCACTAGATGTGGCAGAGTCAAGTTCAAGTTCATGATCCAATCACTTGGGAATTTTGAACCACAATATCCAATTAACTTCAACTTCTTCAGATTTGAATGAGGTTGAAGTGCACCAAGTACCTCCTCTGCCTCTTTATTTGGTAGTGAATGCATGCAAGGAGTCCAGTCTTCTCCATTCTCTCGCCAAGATAAAGCCAATGATAGAAGAGCTGTCTTCGACTTCAAATTGGCACTTCTGGCATCTGTTAAATTCTTAACATTCACAAGATCCGTGATTTTCAATTTACCAGTGAGATTATTCAGCCTTTCCAGCTGCCCTATGTGACGACCCTCCTCCTTACCCACAATGAACAGGTTAAGTTTTCGCAGGCACATCAATTGCCCCATTCCAAAAGGCATAAATCGCAGTCCATCACAACCCCTGATGTCAAGATAGACGAGACTTTTCATATGCTTCATACCTTGTGGTAATTGGATGAGACTACTGCAATATCTCATATCTAGTGTTTGGAGGTTTTGGAGAGAGGTTATACCTTCAGGTAATTTTTGGATGGAGGAATTAGAGACATCTAGATACCTTAGATGTTTCAGATCACAAATTGATTTTGGTAATTTCTCCACCAAGTCTTCACTTAAACTCAAGGCTTGAGCTTGTATTTTATTAGATGTTCTAATACCTATGTCCAAGGCTCTTATATGCTTTTGTTGAGTGAAGCATAGAAGAAGAGCATCATCAATCACAAGGCTTCGGTAATCAAAAGTTCTAGAAATCAAAACTGATCGCAGCGACCGAGATTTGATATCCTTGTCTTCTGGAGCATATGATAAATCCCCGTAAGCACCCACATAACGAACTCTTTCAGAAATTTGGAACTCTGTATTGCCCTCAATCAATAAACATTCTCTACTCATTATGGACTGTGCAAGATCATGCATAAGATCATGCATTTTGCATGTTATGTTGCCAAACCCATCATCCTGGACCTCTTGTAGAAATGTCCTTCCCACCAGTTCATTGAATATCTCAATACCCTTGACGTGCAAATCCATTTCTCTCCTGCAACAAATAAAGCCATTTGCCATCCACAAAGCAACTAGCTCCTCCCTCTTCATCACGTGATCTTTTGGAAATATAGAGCAAAACGCAAAGCATTGTTTTGAATGTGGTGATAGATAAATGTAACTCAACCTTAAAGCAGGTAAAATCTCTCCTGCTTCTTCTGTTAGATCCCAAATCTCACTTTCTTTGACTGCCATCCACTGATCTTCAGTATCTTTTAGCTGCATTAGGTTCCCAAGTGCCTTCAAAGCTAAAGGAACACCACCACACTTCTTCATTATAGATGCTCCAATGGCTTCCAGTTGTGCCCACTCCTCTGCCGTTCTCTTCCCATATGCAAGCCGTTGAAACAATTCCCAAGAATCTTCTTCAGACAATCTCCCCATGTGCTGGACAAAAGCTGTTGCCATTCTACGAGCAACCATCTCCATACGCGTAGTTACTAAGACAGCACTACCTTTAGCTCCGGACCTTAATACCTCATTCAATTTATTCCACCTATCATTAGAATCATCCCACACATCATCCAATACAAGCAAAAACTTTTTTCCAGTTAACTTCTGTTGGAGGCGTCGCTGCAAGGGATCCAGTTCTTGAAGATCACAAGAGGCACCATCAATGGACTCTATGATAGCTCTTGTTAATCTTTTTATGTCGAAATCAGTAGAAACACAAACCCAGATCCTCCAACGGAATTGTTGTTGAACCCTTTCTTCATTGTATACTAATTGAGCAAGTGTTGTTTTCCCGAGGCCCCCCATTCCCCACACAGCATGAATAGAGAGATCGTCTGCATTAGTGAGCAAGATGTTGACTAGTTCCTCTTTCTCCTTGCCTCTACCGAGAATTTCTGATTCATTCACGATTGAGCTGGTAAGCCGCCAATCGTAGGTATGATCAGCTGCTATATCCTCGACTCTTGATGCCAAATCGAACTTGTTCTTGTCATTAGCTATGGCATCCAATTTTTCTCTCATATTTTTCAATTTGTGCGCCATTCTTGATCGAAAAACAAGTGGATTATGAGTGATAGAAGAGAAGGATCTTAGCTGATTTTTGAGACCTCTTCGCTGTTGTTGCAACTGAGCTTCAATGGCAAACTCATCTAGCAAATCATCAACATCATAAGCAACATCCTTGAGGTTGCTGAGCCACACCTTGATAGCCTCCTCCTTCCACTGCTTCACCTCTGCATCCTGGAGCACAGCTTGAATGGTTGTGAACGTGCGCTTGAGATTTTCAAGCTCGGTCTTTAGGCCACCAGCAAGCGCAAGCTCTTGAAGAATTAGGGAACTCAAATTCCCCACGATTGTACTGGCGAGAGCAGAAACAATTGGATCAGCCATAGCTTGTTTAGCAATGGATGTTGAGGAACAGAAAAGGTGAAAGGAAAACTAAAAGCAGGGGATGTGAGCAAGAAATGGAAAGTGAATATTGAGAATACAGAGAGCAGTATGAGATGAGAAATGGATGAGGTGAGAGCAGTAATGGGGTGAGAGAAATAGAGAAGGTGAGAGCAGTATTGGCCAACCGCATGTGCTCCACAGGGTGCGCAGGCTTGACTAAAAAAATAGAGAAGGAAAGAAGGTGATGGTCTGGTCATAAGTGATGGCCGGTGGCCTCATCACATGCAGATCACAGATTACGAAATATTCTAAGAGCACGTAGTTTAGTATGAAGAAAGTTTACTATAAACTACTTTTCTCTGTGTCTATGACAGATTCAGTGAGTTCATATTTTTTACAGATAAATTTTGTGCCAATAAGCATAACATAAAAGTTGATTAGATTTTTCTTAAAGAATTTTTCTTTTCAAATGCAAGAGTAATTATTTTACTTATTTCAAACTTACTTTATCTCTGCTCAGTTACATTTAAAATTTATTTTATTGCAAGTTGTTTTTGTTTGCTTAGAGCATCTGCAGCGGGATGCTATCCCTGCATATATTAATTAAATAATAATTTTTTATCTTTTTTTTTGGTTATTTTAATGCTGTAATGGAGATACCATTTACACAGGTAAAATTGGCATCCCGTCCCGACCTGCTATTTGTAGCAGATCGGGACATGAAGTTAAAAAAGGTGGCCCCATCTTGGGGCCACTTTTTTTTATATATTATAATATATTTATATTAAAAAATAATGTAATTATATAAAAATATTTATTTTTATTTACAAATAACTTAACAATAAAGTAAAAATTTATATATAAAATTAATAATTATATTATTGTAGGGTTTTTTAAAAACATTCATTTAATTATATAATTTATTCTTATTAATTATATAATTAATGACATAATTAAACTACATACAAAATAATTTCACTATATTTAAAATAATAAAAAAATAGCTCTCCAAAATGACTTTTGCCATTAAAACATACATCAATAAAAAAGTCATAAATATACTATTCAATGAACTATTTTAAAGATTTACCTCTTCAAAATGACTTTTACCATTAAAGTTGCCCTTAATAGATCGAGTAATGGGCACTACATGGGGGACGAATCTGTAAGTATTTAAAATATCAAGATTGATTTTTATACCTGTCAATGGCAGGGGGGCAAAAAGGTTCCCCGGGAAAAACAAAATGGATCGAAATCCACTGCATGAAACCCAAGCGACAAAACCTTATGTCAAGAACAACTAGCTTGGGTAGTGGCCTAGTGGGTATCAATCAATGGATTATCACAGAGCAACTAGCTTGGGTAGTCGGTATCAATCATTGTCAAGAACATCAATTGACAGAAAAAAAACTTTGTCACGGAAATTCGCTGGCAGCCCTTGCTTAAGATAAGCCACTTGAAAATTATCAAGACCCCACTTAATGGAAAAATATACAAAAATAAATGAAATATATTTACGAGCTATTTATAGTCCTCGTCTAATAAAATATTTTAATTATCAATCAATGCATTGTTGGCATTAGCCATGATTCTTGTCTTCGTTTTCAGTTTCCAAAAACACCGCACGCAGATTATCAATAACTTTAACAGCAAGAAGTCCTATTTCTCCATAACAAAGAACAAAACAATTCCAAAGACACCCACATGTTTAAATTGGCAACAAATAATTTTAAATTATATGCGCAAAGGAAGGAAATTTCTTTGCATGCTCTTGTTCAGGACAGCCATGATCTTAGGGCATTACCATTGGAAAAGTAGAGCCACCATTTCATGAGGAGAGCAGTATGACGCGAATATAAAGATGAAAGGAGGAACGGTAAGGGTTTGAAATTTATAATTAATTGTTTTTATCTTATTTGATTATTCAAATTCTAATATCATATTGATTAAAAATTATTTTAAAATTTAAGTTATTAAGCTTGATTTCAATAATAATTTTACAGTAAACTTCTTAGCAGCTTACAACAGTCGTGCATGTCAGTTTTATATAATCCTCGAGATTCCTGGCGTAACTCTCTGCTTCAACTTGAGCAATCTTTTGTTAATTGGTCTCTATTCGACGATCAGTTAAGATTATCTTCAAGGACAGATGGTCAACCCTATCCTTCTGTGAGGCTGCTGAGAACAATATTTTGACCATCATGTGTCCTCTTTGTTTTTAAAAAAATTAACGAACGATTTTCATGCATTAGTGGAACTTGAGATTTTTCAACAAAAGGAACTCCATGCTTATGTGATATGGTGATGAAACAAACAGCCAGGTAATGAATATTCAATCATTATTATTCCCTTACAAGGAATTGAACTGGAAACTCAAATGATAAGGTCACCATAAAAACTATAAGGATGTGCTTGCATTAAAAGCTTAAGGACAAAATGCATACTTATCATGAAAAAAAATTAAATCCCTAATATGATTAACTTTGTGATTACTAGTTATAGACCTAATTTTTTTATAAAAAAGATTTTCTCAATGAAAGTAACATTACAGATAAAATCTATCTAGAAAGTTTTAGCAAATATGAAAATAATCTGATAAAATAATTATGTCCAATAAAAATAAAAATATAGGTTTGCAAGTGAGATTATGGCTCAATACATGCACTTCAACGAGGGATTCTTCAATGTAGGATGAAATCTCACTCGACCTTCCATGGCCATGCAATAATTTTGTGGAAAGAAAACAAAACAGACACGTGAGTCTAGTTTGGGTGGAAGGCAAAGGTTGCGGCCTTTCAGCAAAAGCAATATTGCTATGCCCGAGTCTCCCAAAATGGAGTGCCATAATTGGTCTAAAAAGAAAGTCATCATCTAGTATTTTAGTTATTAAGTATCATAATTGGATATTAACATAAAAGATATTAATATCCCTAATACGTCATTACTTGAGGTAAACTGTATTATTTATTTGTTTGATATAAACTAAGAAACTATTGTGTTGTCCAATCATTAAATTGTTTAAGGTTTCATAAAAATTCTTCCCGGTAAAGAGATTCTTATCTTATTGGGCTAAAAACCTAATTATTTTAATTATGATATAAAAAATAAAAAGAATTATATTTTTATTAAATATCAAGAATACATCTTATATATAAATTTATATTCCCGGATACTAATAGAAAACAAATTTTGTTTGGTGTTTTTGAATTTAAAAAATCTAGAATATGTTTTACTTATAAGTTTGTAATCCCATGTATTGAAAAGGAACAAAACATTTTTTTTTTCATATTATTAAAATATAAATGAAGCTCTCATGACTTTAATAACCTAATTATTAAATAAAAAAAGAAGAATTTTGAAAGACTTAGTCATTTAATATTGATCAATCATCTCGTGTGTAGATCACAATTTCAAATATAAAAATTGTGTTTTTGAAAGAAAGTGTTTTTTTGTTGTTTAAGTGGAAGAGAATTGATTCATTTAATATTGAAAATTCACCTCGCATGTAGATTACAATTTCAAATATTAAATATTTAAGGTTAGAAAAACGATAGGGGATTCAAAATTAATTGCAAAATGATCTTCCCAAAATTAAAACTAGACGAAGACCGTGTTTGACAATATGCAAATAAAATATTTTTATGAAGGTTATTTTAATCATTATATCAATTCAAAATAAATTGTTGTGCATTAACTCAAAACTTAACAACACTAAACATCCATACAAATTCTATTAACATGGTTTTTAGTTTTCTTTATCAATTAACTTTTTCTTAAAATTTTATTCTTTAAAATTTTATAGATTGGAAATTAGGTTTCCTAAATTTCTTAGTTTATTTTTTAATGGAGTTATTCCATTCTCATTATTCGAGTTATTCACATAATGGGTTGACCCAAGTTGACCTAACTTATTTTTTTAGTTATTTTTTAAAATTTTATCGTTTAGTGTTTGGTTGATTTAGAATTTTAACTCATAATTTGTATTAATTTGCATTATATTGAGTTATCAAAGTCTCATGACTCAAGAAGTGAGTTTGATAGTTTGACTCGATTTGACTCTAGAAATTTTTCATTTTATTTTGTAAGAGGTTATCTAAATCTTATGAATTGCATTACAAGTTTGAAAGGTTAACCCAAATTAATTATAATTATTCTTTTTAATGAATTATTTTTCAGTTTTATTCTTTAACATTGAGTGAATTGGAAATTGAAGATCATAATTTGTTATCTTTAATATTATTTATATTATATTAGGTCAACTCCTATAATATTTAAAATACTTTAATATTCAAGAAAAATATGTTATCTTTAGCTTTTATAATTATTTAGTGGGTAGCTGAATTTGTTTTTAAAGTATTTTTATTTAAAAATAATTAAAATAATATATATTTTTTAAAATTATATTTTCTATAAATTTATCAAACTAATTTAAAATACATGTTTAATTATATAAAAAAAGTTATACAGCTTTCCTAGACACCTCTTGTTTCTCTGTTTTTCAGGAGGAAAAAAAACACAAGCCGAGGCCAGGGAAGATGATGGTATTATTGATCTGGGCTCGTAACCTTGCAACCTGCAGCTCATCATCCATCTTCTTTCATGAAGTTAGTGTTACGAACAACTTTTTTTTTTTTAATATCAACATATTAAAACGGTAAGAAAACATAATAAATAATTAATTTGAAGCAAAATAAACGGTATTTTTTAATTCCTCTGTTTGCTGAAATGAGTGATAAAACATTGACTCCTGGTATTTCACTCTTACAGTGCCCATTGATTAAGATGGTATGACGATATGTTATCAAAGGATTTCTTCTCAATAACTGCACTTCATGTGCTGTACAAGATCTGAATGAAATGGTTGAAAGATCTCTGTGTATTCATCCACGGTGAGCATGCTAATGGATTTGGTATCTGATGGCAAAATTATACTGTAAACTTTGAATTATAATTCTCTCAAGAATTCTTGTCAGGAAGCTTCATCTCGTCATCTGAGTTGTCTTATCAAGAATTCTTCCTTGGCTTATTCAAGTTTTGATGTTGCTCTAATGCTCTGATATTATCTCTTCTTGTATATCAAGTTGAGCAAAGGACTGAGCTTGTATGTCAGTGTATAAGAGCTTCACAAGGATTATTTTGGAGCTTAATTCTCAATTTTCTGCAATTGCTAATTAATACCGATTGTAGTTTCATTATGGATTCTTTCTCATTTCCAATGCCAGTGGATCATTCAGGTCTCAACCTTCAACAGAATGCTTACGAAACACTTGCAGAAACTACTCAAGTATTTTCACTACCGCCTGTGGTGCCTGTGACAAATTACATTTCTGGCAACGAATGGGAAGTGCATGGTTTCTGTTACGGAACTGTCTTGTGATTGTTCATAAATTAGTATGACAGAAGAAAGCATTATTGCGGAGTAAAATCTGCAACAGAAACACAGATTTCTTTAAGCACTGCTCTATGTATGATATCGTTCAAACAAAAATAAAGAATCGAAAATAGACATCATTTTAATTTTTCCTGATATTCGATTTATAAACATAAACTATCGAACAAAGAAAACAACAAATTACTGTTATCTAGAAGAAAACATTCGCATTAGGCCTGCTCACACAAGGACTTCCATAAAATGATATCACTTCCAACGTGAGTTATTGATACCATTTTTAAATAAGCACTTTACCTTTCCTATTTCTTTTCAAGGTGGAATATTTATCACTCACATGTATACCCAACAAATATCTCTTCACATGAACTGTCCTTCCCGCAAAAGCTTTTGATAATTTTAGTGGGATATTCAGAGCTTGAAGGTTAGCTCTTTTGCTTAATTATGGAGAAGCAAACAAAGTCATGAGAGCCCAAACACAATTACCACGGGTCTATCTTAGATACAAACAACTTAGCTTTCTAATTCCTTCTCAACATGAGATATTTTACCACAAATGCGTATAGTTTCCTTCTCTTTATACTATTTATTCAATGCCAGCAGAGAAGGCCTTATCTAGGAAATAAAATTGCCACTAGAAAGACTAATTTATGACTCACTATTCTTTAAACAAATGGTGAGCGGGTATTGTTCCTGTCGGGAAATTGTCTTGTAGCTGCACTGAAAGAGGCCGTAGTCTAAGGATAGCATGTATACTGAATGCGTTGTAATGGAGTCATCGAATTAATAGATTTGGATTCCAAATTGATCCTTTTATTTTTATTTGTAAGGGAAAAAGAAAAAGCGAAAGAAAACAATAAAAAATATCTTATCCACTAAAAACCAGAAACGCCGCCCTCTTCGTTTTTCTTTGACAAGAATCCATAAATGCCATCGAAACTTCAGAACCATCTGCCTCTCACAGCTCCCGCCAAATCAACTACCCCACTCAACACCAACTCATCCACAAAACACCACCCAGCCACTAGAGCCTTAATGCCCGACGAGACAAATCATCTCCGCTCGAATTTTGCCCACAGACTGTAGAATTTCTTCCAGTTGATTTTCTATTTGTTGTAGAAACTTCAATTGATTGTTTTGTTGTTAATTTGCAGGTGTTTTGCTTTGATTTGAGAGGAGAAGAAGGGTTTACAGAGAGCTTAAAGAACAAGAGAATTTTGCCGAGAAGATGAGTAATTCCAGTTTATTGCATTGCATTTGTTTGATGAATTGTCTGCTTTATATTGCAGCAAACTCATGCATTACACATGCTTCTTGGTGCTCTGTGCATGTTTTCTAGTCCCAACAAGCTGCCACAGTCACTCTCATGATGCTTTATTTATCTTCGGAGATTCCTTTTATGATGCTGGGAATAATATTTACCTCACTAACATTCCCAAACCCAATATCTTTCCATATGGAGAGACATATTTTAAGCATCCCACTGGAAGGGCTAGTGATGGTCGATTAATTCCAGATTTTATTGGCAAGTACACCACTTAGCAATTCTTTCCCCCCCTTTTAATTCTATTCTTTTCTTTGTTTTATGATATGAATTGCTGGATATATATATATATATATATATATATATATATATATATATATATATATATATATATATATATATATATATATATATATATATATTAGCAGGTGATCAGATTAACCTGCAGGTAAAATTGTTTTATAACATTATGTCAAAGTAAGATGAATAAAGTTTTGGGGGCCTTGTTTGTATTTTTAATTTAAAGACTACCAACTATAAGACTCAAATTCAGCTTTATGAAAAATTTGGTGGGCCAATGTTTCTCCACAGCAGGTCTACATGCCAAAACTCAAATTCCAACCGCATCCTTAAACTCAAATTCAGTTTTTGTTTGTTCTTTACAGCTTAATATTACTGACACAATATGTTTTTTGCAAAATGGTTCTTGAACTTTGTTCCAGCTGAATTTGCAAAGCTACCATTAATTCCACTCTATTTACAACCCGGCAACCATCAATTCACAAATGGAATGAACTTTGTATCAGGGGGCGCTGGTGCTCTTGCAGGAACTAATCAAGGACTGGTATGTGCTACTTTTGCTAAAATATTGCTACCTTTTGAATAACTCTGTGCATGAAACTGGATTCATACAAACTTATCCATCTCTTGAGTTGCATGATTGCTTATACCTTTTTTTTTTAATTTCTCCCGTTTGTTCCTTCAAAGGTGATGGACCTTAAAACTCAATTAAGTAATTTCAAGAATACGCAGAAGCAGCTAAGGCAAAAACTAGGAGCTTCAGAACTTAAGGCATTGTTATCCACAGCTGTTTACATGTTCAGCATTGGATATAACGACTACTTGATACCTTTCATCACAAACTCCACTGTGTTTCCATCCTACTCCAAAAAAGAGTATGTCAAGATGGTTATTGGCAACATAACAAGCGTGATCCAAGTAATCAACATGTTCAGATCATATGGATTAATTCCTTGTTTGATTTTCTTCTCCAAGTTCATCAAACTAAGATTGCATTAGTTTTGGTGTCTTAGGAAATTTATAACATGGGGGGAAGGAAATTTGGACTATCAAAGTTGCTTCCTTTAGGTTGTCCACCAATCTCTAGAGCACTAAAAATAGTCAGCTCAGATGGCTCTGGCTGCATGGAAGAAATTACAGTGCTTGCAAAACTACACAACAGAGCACTCCCGCAAGCTCTCAAAGAGCTCAAGAGCCAGCTAAAAGGATATACTTATTCAATTTTTGATGCCTACACTGCAGCAGATGCAATTTTTGAATAACCCTTCGAAATATGGTGAAGACTGTAACCTGTTAACTAAAAGAGTTTGCTTTATTTTCTAATTTGATTCTAGGACTATTTGATTCCAATTTTGCATTTTTGTGTGAAGGTTTCAAAGAGGTGAAAAAGGCATGCTGCGGCAGTGGTCCACTGAGAGGTACCATTACTTGCGGCCAGAAAGTATAGCAATTGTGCGATAACGTTAGTGAATATTTCTTCTTCGATGGAATTCATCCAACCGAAAAAGCCAACTATCAGTTTGCAAAGCTAATGTGGGATGGGAGTCCTAAAATCGTCAAGCCTTGCAACCTGAAGACGCTGTTCGAGAAATAAGTCAAAAAAATTTCCCAAACAGGAGATGACTTTGATTTCCCGTTCTGAACCTTGAATATGACTGATTTTTGTGCTTCAAAACCAAGTCGATTCAGGCTTTAGACTCTGGCACTGAACTCTAGAGCTAAGTGTGCCTGTATCTTGTTTTTGTTTAATTATATAATTTGTTGTGGTGAACTGAATGTATTTTTTTTTAATGATCAGGTATGGTTCAATTAGTTTTCTTATACAGATACTTTTGGGTGAGCTGCTGTTACCTTTGTATACCCCCGAAAAAAAATGAAAATCTCTAATTACCCCCGAAGTTCTTAGTGACTTTCTACAAACAGAGGTTAACAGGGTGATCGAAGGGTGTGGCAGCAAAAAATCCAGTATATTTATGATCATTTACCAATCTTCAAACAATTCCTGAGCTTGTATAACCAAACAATCTTATACATTCATTTATTTTGTAAATTGCTCAGACTTTAGTTGCCATTAGTGAAGTTTCAAAAGCAATCAATCAGGAGGGTCCTGACTCCTTCCGCATGAACCCAATGGAATATGGCCGCTTTCTAGTCCTGTCCCTGGGCACTGGTACAACAAAATCAGAAGAAAAATACGATGCAGAAGAAGCAGCTAAATGGGTTATCTTGGGATGGTTGACTAGTGATAATTCTATTCCATTGGTGGATATTTTCACACAAGCTAGTGCTGACATGGTTGATTTTCATATTTCCACTGTTTTTCAAGCCCTTAACTCGGAGGAAAATTACAATCGAATTTAGGTGCCTGTTTATCATGCTAATGTAATCATTCACTATATTTATTCACGAAGCCAA
Source organism: Salix dunnii (assembly GCA_015731905.1). NCBI lineage: Eukaryota > Viridiplantae > Streptophyta > Magnoliopsida > Malpighiales > Salicaceae > Salix > Salix dunnii. The sequence goes on along the minus strand of CM027675.1, from coordinate 14,495,553 downwards.
GTGGGGCAAAATCAATGCAGGATGACACGTTGACCGGAACACTTTCGTCTATGGATTTTGCTACAAGAGAGAATTTGGAGAATCTTGTGAAAGTGGGCGAGGAATTATTGAAGAAACTAGTTTCAAGATTGTTTGAATCTATTAATAAGATGACTAATGAAGAGGCTCTTGCTTTCATCTTGATTATTTATTTATTTATAGTAATTGTTTAGTTGTTGTCCGTAGGTCGGGCTAATTCAGCTGGTGGAAATTAAAAAGCTAATACTTCAAAAACAGACATGATTAGCAGATCATAATTTGGCTATTCATTTGTTTTTAATTTTTATTTTTTTAAATAAATTATATGGAAATAAATTAGGAAGAAATAATTGTAGTTATATCGTCTACTTTGTAAAATAGCCTTCGAATAAAGATGTCACGTACATGGTACCCTGATTTAGGATAGTTTGTAAAATGCAAGAACAATTATTTTACTTGTTTCAAACTTAATTTATCTCTACTCAATAACATTTAAAATTTATTTTATTGCGAATAAATATATTTACAAATTGATTTGACCTAAAAATTGGAAAATAAAGGATATATTTACCCCCCCTAGCTATCATATGATTCTCAACTGAGTCAACAACCAAGAATATTTCCCAAATATTGGATCACTCAAGAAGATCTATGAAAGGATGATTTTACTGCACAAGTAAGAAGCATTCATGTTATACCAAAGCAAAATTCATACAATCTACTAATCATTTCTTTGAATTGTACAATAAATTGGAATTACATCGTAAACTCAAATCGAGAATTACGTAAAAAAATAATTAAAACTTTAGAAGTCAGCTTTCTTCTTGATCGCAATATAAGGAATGTGAGATATCTTGGGCCAGTCCTCTCCTTTCTCTTTCTTGCACCTCTTCGCTAATTCTGGACAGCTGTCGATTGTCATCTAGTTGAGGTCAGTAAGACTTTGTACCCCATTTGGCAATGACACCAAATTACGGCAATCCATAATATTCAAGAATGAAAGGGATGTGAAATAACCAATCTGATTTGGCAAAAAAGTTATTCCCTTGCAATAAGATATAGTTAGACATCAGAGAGAAGCCAGATGTTGGATACTCTCTAGCAATGAATTCAACTCTGGACATTCATAGAGGAACAAATCTTCAAGTGTTGTCAGATGTCGCACTCCCTCAGTTAAAGATGCAAGATTAGCACAATGATCAATCGATAAGCAACGAAGAGAAGATAAGCCATAAAGCCCATTCATCGGTAAAGAATTTAATTTTCCACAATAAGCTATCTGTAAAACCTTCGAAGAAGTGAGGTTCCGAAGACCTTCCTCTGGCAAGCTTTCAAGTTCACCACAACCATATATGAACAAGCGTTTAAGAGCAAAAAGGTTATCAAATACCTTATTTGACAAAGACAACATATCTCTCAGCAAATAAAACTCTAAGCTCTCAAGCATTGTGTGATTTTGCATAAACCAGATATTCATAATAAATCATCAAAGGATTGCCTCCTTTGTTGATCGTAATGTGAGGGATGTGAGATATCTTGGGCCAGTCCTCTCCTTCCTCTTTCTTGCACCTCTTTTCCAATTTTGGACAATTGACGATCATCAAACGGTTGAGGTTACTGAGACTCTGTAACCAATCTGGCAATGACACCAAATTAGGGCAATCCTGAATCTCCAAGGATGAAAGGGACGTGAGATAACCAATCTGATTTGGCAAAGAAGTTAGTCCATCAAAATAAGATATGCTTAGAGATCGGAGAGAAGTGAGATGTTGGATACCCTCTGGCAATGTATTTAGCTTTGGACATGCAATGAGTTCCAAATGTTCAAGTGCTGTCAAATGTTGCACTCCCTCAGTTAAAGATGCAAGATTATCACACGAAGCTATGTGTAAATATTCCAATGAAGTGAGGTTCTGAAGACCTTTCTCCGGCAAGCTTCTGAGTGCATCACAACAAGCTATCGTCAAGCGTTTAAGGGAAGATAGGTTATCAAATACCTTATTTGACAAAGACTGCAAATCTCTCACCAAAAAAAATTCTAAGCTTTTAAGGAGTGTATGATGTTGCAAAAACCCTTCGGGAAGCTCCATCATGGTGGGAAGAAATGCAATACAAAGGGAGGTGATGGAAGTGAAATTACTAAGTGACGTTAGTAAAGAAACATTCCCTCCTTTGATGCCTAACTTCTTGACGGAGGGTATAATTGGTATTTCGGTCAACAAAGGACAGTGAACTACATCTAATTCTCGAAGGAGAGGAAAATGACATGCATCCCATTGCTTTAATCTCATCATTGAACCAAAAACCAGCTCCTCCAAAGATGGGAATGGATTTTGTCCATCTCCACACACGTGACTGTCAATACACTTCACACCATCCATTCCCCGTAATACAAGTTTCTTGAGGAACCGTAGCTTTCCAAATGGTGGAAGCTGTTCACAGTTGGGACAATCTGTTAGCTCCATCTTCACTAGATTTGGCAACATCAAGTTCAGGTTCATCATCCAATTACTTGGAAATTTTGAACCACATTATCCAATTAACTTCAACTTCTTCAGATTTGAATGAGGTTGAAGCGCACCAAGTACCTCCTCTGCCTCATTATTTGGCATGGAAGGAATACTATCAGATTGTCCATTCCCATGCCAAGATAAAGTCAGTGATAGAAGAGCTGTCTTCAACTTCAAATTGGCACTTCTGGCATCTGTTGAATTCTTAACATTCATAAGATCCGTGATTGTCAATTCACCAGCGAGATTATTCAGCCCTTTCAGCTCCCCTATGTGACGACCCTCCTCCTTACCCACAATGAACAAGCTAAGTTTTCGCAGGCCCATTAATTGCCCCATTCCACGAGGCATAAATCGCAATTTATCACTACCCGTGATGTCAAGATAAACGAGACTTTTCATCTGCTTCATACCTTTTGGTAATTGGATTAGTTCGCAATGTCTCAGATCTAGTGTCTGGAGGTTTTGGAGAGAGGTTATACCTTCAGGCAATTTTTGGATGAAGGAATATGATACGTCTAGATACCTTAGATGTTTCAAATCACAAATTGATTTTGGCAATGTATTAATTGTGATTTTACCTACATGCAAGGCTCTTAGATGCTTTTGTTGAGTGAAACAGAGAAGAAGAGCATCATCACTCACACAGCTTTGGTAACTAGAAAGCAAAATTGATCGCAGCGACCGAGATTTGATATCCTTGTCTTCTGGAGCATAGGATAATTCCCCGTAAGCACCCACATAACGAATGCTTTTAGAAATTTGGAACTCTATATCGCCCTCAATCAATAAACATTCTCTACTCATCATGGACTCTGCAAGATCATGCATAAGATCGTGCAGTTTGCATGTTATGTTGCCAAACCCATCATCTTGGACCTCTTGCAGAAATGACCTTCCCACCAGTTCATTGAATATCGCAATACCCTTGACGTGCAAATCCATTTCTCTCTTGCAACTAATAAAGCCATTTGCCATCCACAAAGCAATCAGGTCCTCCCTCTGCATCATGTGATCTTTTGGAAATATAGAGCAAAATGCAAAGCATTGCTTCGAATGTGGTGATAGATAAATGTAACTCAACCTTAAAGCAGGTAAAATATCGCCTGCTTCTTCTGTTAGATCCCAAATCTCACTTTCTTTGACTGCCATCCACTGATCTTCGGTATCTTTTAGCTGCATTAGGTTCCCAAGTGCCTTCAAAGCTAAAGGAACACCACCACACTTCATCACTATAGATGCTCCAATGGCTTCCAGTTGTGCCCACTCCTGTGCCGTTCTTTTACCAAATGCAAGTCGTCGAAACAAATGCCAAGAATCTTCTTCAGACAATCTTCCCATGTGCTGGATAAAAGTTGTTGCCATTCTACGAGCAACCATCTCCATACGCGTAGTTACTAACACAGCACTACCTTTAGCTCCGGAACTTAATACCTCATTCAATTTATTCCACCTATCATTATAATCATCCCACACATCATCCAATACAAGCAAAAACTTTTTTCCAGTTAACTTCTTTTGGAGGCGTTGCTGCAAGGGATCCAGTTCTTGAAGATCACAAGAGGCACCATCAATGGACTCTATGATGGCTCTTGTTAATCTTTTTATGTTGAAATCAGTAGAAACACACACCCAGATCCTCAAACCGAATTGTTGTTTAACCCTTTCTTCATTGTATACTAATTGAGCAAGTGTTGTTTTCCCGAGGCCCCCCATTCCCCACACAGCATGAATAGAGAGATCGTCTGCATTAGTGAGCAGGATGTTGACTAGTTCCTCTTTCTCCTTGCCTCTACCGAGAATTTCTGATTCATTCACGAGTGAGCTGGTAAGCCGCCAATCGTAGGTATGATCAGCTGCTATGTCCCCGACTCCTGATGCCAAATCGAACTTGTTTTTGTCATTAGCTATGGTATCCAAATTTTTTCTCATATTTTTCAATTTATGCGCCATTCTTGATCGAAAAACAAGTGGATTATGACTGATAGAAAAGAAGGATCTTAGCCGATTTTTGAGGCCTCTTTGCCGCTGTTGCCACTGAGCTTCAATGGCGAACTCATCTAGCAAATCATCAACATCATAAGCTGCATCGTTGAGGTGTCCGAGCCACACCTTGATAGCCTCGTTCTTCCACTGCTTCACCTCTGCATCCTGGAGCACAGCTTGAATGGTCGTGAACGTGCGCCCGAGATGTTCAAGGTCAGTCTCTAGGCTCCCGGCAAGCCCAAGCTCCTGAAGAATTGAGGAATTCAAATTCCCCACGATTGTACTCGCGAGAGCAGAAACAATTGCATCAGCCATAGCTTGTTTAGCAATGGATGTTGAGGAATAGAGAAGGTGAAAGGAAAACTAAAAGCAGGGGATGTGAGCAAGAAATGGAAAGTGAATATTGAGAATACAGAGAGCAGTATGAGATGAGAAATGGATGAGGTGAGAGCAGTCATGGGGTGAGAGAAATAGAGAAGGTGAGAAGGTGATGGTCTGGTCATAAGTGATGGCCGGTGGCCTCATCACATGCAGATCACAGATTACGAAATATTCTAAAAGTACGTAGTTTACTCTAAACTACTTTTCTCTTTGTGTCTATGAGAGATTCAGTGAGTTACTTCATATTTTCTTACCGATAAATTTTGTGCCAATAAGCATAACATAAAAGTTGATTAGATTTTTCTTTTCAAATGCAAGAGTAATTATTTTACTATTATATGATTAAAATTATATGATTTAATATTTTTTATTTAGAAAGAACTTTATTTGATCGCTCAGTTATGCATATCTTTAGATATTTTACATGTTACATTTGATGTCACGTAGCTTTAGCAAGATTAATTTTTTTATTTAATTTCTAAAATTATAGCAACCGTTCCTATATATAACGTCAATGGAAGGGGGGGGAAAAAGGTTCCCCGGGGAAAACAAAACGGATCGAATTCCATTGCATGAAACCCAAGCGACAAAACTTTATGTCAAGAACAACTAGCTTGGGTAGTGGCCTAGTGGGTATCAATCAATGCATTGTCACAGAGCAACTAGCTTGGGCAGTGGGTATCAATCAATGTCATGAACATCAATTGACAGAAAAAAAAACTCTGTCACGGGAATTCGCAGCCAGCCTTTGCTTAAGCTAAGCCACTTGAACATTATCAAGACCCCACTTAATGGAAAAATATACAAAAAAAATGAAATATATTTACGAGCTATTTATAGTCCTCATCTAATGAAATATTTTAATTATAAATAATAAAGATGGTTCAATACTCCACTTAGTATTATTTTGAAAGAAGAGAAAAAGTAAGGAAATTTCCCAATAATAAGTCAAATAAACACTCTTTGACAGTTGTTTTTTCTTAATATCAAGACTTGTGTAAGGAAACGCAACTGCGTTGACAAGAAGGCATGTTTCCCAAAAACGAAGAACAAAACAATTCCAAAGACACACACATGTTTAAAGTGGCATGCCTGGCAACAAATAATGATAAATTATATGCGTGAAGGAAGGAAATTTCCTTGCATGCTCTTGTTCAGGACAGCCATGATCTTAGGGCATTACCATTAAAAAGTAGAGAGGAGAACAATATGACGCAAATATAAAGATGAAAGGAGGAATGGTAAAGGTCTGAAATTTATAATTAACTGTTTTTATCTTATTTGATTATTCATATTAATTAAAAAAATATTTTAAATTTAAATCATTAAACTTGATTTCAATAACAATTTTACAGCAATTGTGCATGTCAATTTTATATCATCCTCGAGATCCCTAGGGAATTAAAGACTTCACGGTTTGATTTCCAAATTCAAAAGTTTTGAATGTTCTTGGCAAAGGCTATCCCTTGCATAGCTCTCTGCTTCAACTTGAGCAATCTTTTGTTAGCTGGTCTCTATTCGACGATCAGTTAAGATTATCTTCAATGACAGATGATCTAACTTAGAACAGCCATAAACTTAATTCGAAGAAAAAAAAGAAATGGGCAACACGAAACCTCATAGACGAATTGTATCATGATGCTAAGAAATTAGACAAAAAAATGAGCTGAAGGATTGTCGTAACCCAATTTTTGGGTTACTTCTTAAAATAAAATAAAATAAATAAAATAAAGGAGGTTTGGTGTCGGTAGAAAAATTACAGTGAAAATTTTGAATATTTTCTGGGCTGAATCATATTTCTTTTATGCCCAAAAATGAGAGAAAATACAAATTCGAGGTAAAAATTAAGTCAAAAATCATAATTATATTTTGAATAGGCCAATTTGTTTTAATCATAGGCTAATTTAAAGTATTATTATGTTTGAGAATTAATTTAGGATCCAATTGAAGAATTTAATTAAGTGCAAGGACTTAATTATGCTTTAAATTAGTCAAATTAATTTTTATTAAGGGCTTAATTGATAAAAAAAATCAAATTCTTGAATTTAATTCGGGCTCAATTAAGAAGATTGGAATTTTTGGAGACCCAATTGAATTTTTTCAAGCTAATTATGCAAAATTAAGGGTCAAATTGAAGTTTAATTGTCAATTAAGGGCCAAATTGCATGAATCAGAAGTAAGGGACCAAAATGAAAAAGGCATGCAAAGCTAAGGCTATTATTGACATTCGGACAAGGACATAATTGCATAAAATTATAAATTTAAATCTAATTGGGGGTGCAATTAGAACAATTAAAAGTAAATGACCAAATTGCATTTCTACTTACCCTTATCCACTGCACCCCGTCGCTGCCTTTTCTACCTTCGCCTGCGCCGCCGCCTGACAGTCGCCTGAACACCACCGCCGACAGCCCACTAGCAGCTGCCACAACGTCGTCTATTGCAGGCCACCACGCCAACCAGCTAGCCACCGTAGCAGATCGGTTTTGACCTATAAATAGCAGCCATGAACGCTGCATGAAGGAGGAGAAAAATGCAGGGGGGAAAAAGAAGAACAAACGAAGAAAAAAACCAGAAAAACGAAGAGAAAAATGACGGGAAGGGCTGGAAATTTTTAGCAAATAACAAGAAAAACAAGGGAAGACCACACAAAATAACACCATTATCTTCATCTTCCTCGGCGTCAGCTCTCCCTCTCTCTCTCTTCCCGGTTTTACAACCCCTTTCTCTCTCCCCGATCTCTTCTCTCTCTCTCTAAAGACAGCTGTGAAGTAGCCACCGTCTCTGTCCTCCATCAGCAGCTGAAAGCCACCACTTGAAGCTCACCGTGACCACCATCAGGTCCAGCTTCTTCTCCAGCTCCGACGAGAGTACCAGCAGCAACGGCGAGCTCGAACCAATAGCAGACCGGAGACTTCCAACGCCTCCTCCGGCCACCAAAAGCCCCTATTTTTGACGCCACCATGATAGGGAGAACTACCTCGACGTCATCTACCAGCGGCAGTGACAGGTGACCCTCTCGTCGTGGTCAGCCGACCACCATTTTACTATTCACATAATACGTGAACAGTATTTCACGTATTACAATTTTTTTTTAATTTTTTTTTTTTTAGCTTTGGGTTGGGTTGCTATCAGCCCAGCCAGCCCATTTTCATTGGGCTTTGGCCTATAATGTCTGGGCCGTGTGGGGCTTCCAGCCCAGCCCAAACCACCTGGGCTTCCAACCCATGAGTGCTGGAAGCCTAGCCCACTCAAGGCAGGCTGTCAGCCCACTGTGGCTGATAGCCTAGCCCATTAAAAAAATAAAAAATAAAAAAATAGAAATTTTTTTATATTTTTTTACTACTATTATTATTACAAAAAAATTAAAAAATATAAAATATGTTGTTTTCGTGCATACGGCTGAATTCCAAGATTTTCCAAGCATATGTTTCGTAAAAAAAATATTGCATCTTTCTCATGTTTTAAAACAAAATTGGATATTATAACCGGTTTAAGATTATCCATTGGAATTTGGCCAAAATATCAAAAATAATCAAAACCATTTTTGTTTCATCTAGTAGGGTGTAAATTTACATTGTAAAATACATCCATAAGAAAAAAAAAGATTTTAACCACGGTGTAAATTTACATTGTAAAGTACATTCGTAGATAACAAAAAGATTTTCCAATTGTGGTGTAAAATTACATCGTAAAGTGCACCCGCAGATAAAAAATATGTTTTTAATGCAGTAAAAAATAAGCTTAGAAAAAAAAAACAATCAAACAACAATGCAGCTTGCCTTAGGTAAGGTGCACTGGGGGTGATGCATCTTCCCCTTGCACAACAAGTCCCCTTACCCAAGACTCTCGTAGACCCTTATGTTCCTAGTGACCTTAATACTAGGTGGCAGCTCCTGACAATTATAGTCGTAATTTTTACGGCTATAAAACACACCATATTTTCATGGTGCGCCGTTATCTCCCCAAAATCCCAAGGGACAGCAGGGCACGAAGTGTGAAAAATCGTCGTCGCGACAAGGACAAAAGAGAACACTAAAGAATTACTAAACTATATAGTATAAAGATTTCAAAAGTATTATTGTATGTATCTGAGAAAACCAATTTAGATTTAATTTCCAACAAAGCAGTCTTCGATTTGATACACTAAGGCCAGGTACTGAATATTCAGTCATTATTATTCATTTACAAGGAATTGAACTGGAAACTCAAATGATAAGATCACCATAAAAACTATAAGGATGTACTTGCACAGAAAGCTTAAGGACAAAATGCATACTTATCACGAAAAAAATTAAATCCCTAATATGATTAACTTTGTTATTACAAGTTATAGACCTAATTTTTTTATAAAAAAACATTTTTTTTAGGAGTAACATTACAAATAAAATCTATCTAGAAAGTTTTAGCAAATAAGAAAATAATTTGATAATATAATTATGTCAAATAAAAATAAAAATATAGCTTTACAAGTGAGATTATGGCTCAATACATGCACTTCAACGAGGGATTCTTCAATGTAGGATGAAATCTCACTCGACCTTCCATGGCCATGCAATAATTTTGTGGAAAGAATGTTGGAAATTACCTTTTATGCCCCTCATTACACACCCATGTTCTTGATTATGCAAACCCATGATCATGGAGATAGGTCATGGGGTTTGATCATGCTAATTATCTCCTTGATGGAAGGAGAAAATTGGAAAATAAATTAATGAGTGGGGTCCATGATCTACCTATAAATAATAGCTTGTGTACTCCATCTACGGCTACTAGTAGGCATAGATCAGAAGGTTCCTCTCATGAAACATTTTATTATTTTGTATTTTTATTGCTGCTTTGGGAAAAGCTTTGCTGCTGTTGCAACTGGAATTCATTTTTGGTATTTGGGCAACAATGGCTGGAGGTATTTATAATCTAAATTTTTGCTGCACTATGTTTTTAACATTCAGTTATAAAAAGTATCTATAACATGTGGTATCAGAGCCTGCCTTTATGCTATTTTGCTCAATATGTTTGTTATTGATTCTCGATGAATTGAATCATTTATTTTGATTTTCAATTTATGAACTAGTGTTGTTATTTTATGTAACTATGTGTAATCAAAATGACAACAGTTGTGTTACAACATTACCTGTAACAAAATAAGAAAGAAAAACGCACGAGAAGGAGAGGCCACTGGCCTCTCCATGTCTTGTGACCAGTGACCCATAAGGGTCACCGATGAGAGTAGCGACGACCCTTCAAGGACCATCTACCACACAGGGAGGGGCCAATGGCCTCTCCCAGCTAATGGAAGGAGAGGTCACTAACCTCTCCCCGTGCTGTCACCAGTGACCCATATGGGTCGCTAGTGATAGCGGCGACGACCCTTCATGGGTCATCTACCACATGGGAGAGGCTAGTGGCTTTTTGTGGCCGCTGCATAAAGATTGATTGAGTCTTCGGTCGGTGACCTAGTTGCCAGCGCATAAGGGATACAGTGAAGGTTTGGGTTTAAACGGGTCAAAGGGTTAAATCCAGGTAGGGTTATTCTAACCCATAAGGAACCGGGTCAAAAATTGGGTCATTAAGTGGGTGGACCAATTTGGTACAACTCGATACATAATGGCCCAAAAAATAGGTTGACCCACCTGTGCAGTAGTTTTTTTTTTTTTTTTTAAAAAAAGAGGAATTTAGGGTTGTAGGGATTCGAACTTGGGTCTCCCAAGCTCATAAAAGCAATCCAACCATTATGCTATGTTGTCTTTATGGTTACATTATGCAATTTTTATTCCTTTTAAATTATACTATATAGTGTATTATGCAGTTTTTACATTATGCTTACATTATACATTATTTTTATGCTTATGTAAAGTAGTTTTATTCCTATAATTTTATGTCGTAAGGTATTGAATTAATACAGTACATTAATATAGGAATATATCTTGTAATTTATATTATTTAAATATAAATTAATTGATGCATGGAAATAAGAATAATCAATCAAACCATAAATGTTAGTGAATTTTATGGTACTATCCATTTTTCAATGTCTAGGAAAGTTTTGTCTAGGAAAGTCTTGGTATTTAAGCGTGTCCATTATGACCCACCTCACTTTCCTAGGAACTTACTTGGTTATAATTTGGAAAATACTGTTTAATTCATATTAGTTTGTTTGATTCCTAAAGTACCTTATCTAGGCATTGATATAATTACTAGATGTTAATGAAGTAGTAATTATCATAATAATTTTAGAAATGCCACAACGTCTAATTTTATAAATTATAATTATATCAAGAAAATATATGTGAACTTCATAAGGAAAATTAATATTAGGTTGTAATTAATTCATAAATTTAATTGCTAATCCCCACAGGGATGTTTTTATTTTTATGACTTAATTAGAATAAGATAGTAAATTTAATATTTAAGAAATAAAATTTATCTTAGGCCCACAGGTACGAAAAATTTTATTTATTAAAATTTAAATTTATTAGACTTATTAATAAGTAGTAAATTTCATGCGTGATGCAACCTTTGCCCACAGGTAGGTTGAAATTTATTATTAAATTGACATTTGTTAATTTAAATAAAGTTCTTTCATAGTAATAAAGTAATTTGTAGTCCTTTATAATTGTTGTTATTCCTTCCGCTTTAATTGAAATGGTTTCGATGCTAAATTGTAATAACTTTTTTGAATGGAAAGAAAATTTGTTTTTTACATTGGGGTGCATGGAACTTGACTTGTCGTTCTGTGAGGATTAACCACCCGCCCTAACGGACTCCAGTACGACACAAGAGATTGCTAAACATGAACGGTGAGAGCGATCTAATCGCTTAAGTCTCATGTTTATGAAATCTCACGTCATTAAAGGCATTCGGGGTTCAATCCTAGAATACACCAAGGCTAAGGATTTTATTAAAGCTGTTGAGGAACAATTTGTCAGTTCTAATAAAGTCTTATCCAGCACCTTAATGAAAAGGCTGTCAAGCAAAACCTTTGAATATTCCAAAAATGTGTGAGAGCACATCATGGAAATGAGAGACATGTTGCTCAACTGAAATCCCTAGAGGTTGATACTTCTAAGAAAGAAAATATCGTATCTTTAGTTTATCATGAATCTTTTTTTTTATTGTTGAGGCTCCTAGTATACATGGTGGATTGATTCTGGTTCTACAATCCATATTGTTAATACAATGCAGGGTTTTCTTAAAATAAGGAAACCAGCAAGCCATGAACAACGAGTATATTCTGGAAATAAATTGTTTTCTCAAGTTGAGGCGATTGAGACATTTAAGTTGATTTTGAAATCTGGATAATGTCTTTTTTATTTTGCATTTTTCAAGAAACTTAATTTCTGTTTCAAAATTAGATATTATTGGTTATGGTTTTTGGTTTATCAACTCAACCTTTAGTATTTTTAAAGGTAAAAACCTTGTTAGTGGTGAAATAAAAATTGATGGTTTATTCAAAATTGATCTAGATACCAACTTTGAAAACAGTTATTTATCATTACATACAAACATTGGCGTAAAGAGGAGTCTTATGAATGAGGACTCTATTTGGTTATGGCAGAAGATATTGAGACATATCTCCACAGAGAGAATCAAAAGGTTAGTAAATGATAGAGTTTTAAAAACTCTTGATTTTACTAATTTTGGTACTTGTGTGGATTGCATAAAGGGAAAGCAAACCAAAAAGACCATTAAAGGTGCCAAAAGGAGTTTTGACATTCTTGAGATCATACATACTAATATCTGTGGACCTTTTCTTACTCCTTGCTTAAATGGTCAAAGATATTTTATATTTTTTATTAATGACCATACACGTTTCATGTTTCTTTATCTTCTAAATGATAAGACCAAGGCATTAAATGCTTTCAAGACCTATAAGGTAGAAGTAGAAAAGCAAAAGAATAGGATAATCAAGATCATAAGATCCGATAGAGGCAGAGAGTACTATGTTAGGTACACAGAAAAGGGACAAATGATAGGTCCATTTGTGAAATTCCTTGAAAAGGAAGGCATTGTTGCTCAATACACAATGCCTGACACACCATAATAAAATGGTGTGGTAGAAAGAAGGAATCAGACATTAATGGACATGATAAGGAGTATGATTAGTAATTCTAAGTTGCCTTTATCTTTATGGAGTGAAGCTTTAAAAACTGATGTGTATTTATTAAACCGGGTCCCATCCAAGGTTGTTCCTAAGACACCTTTTAAATTGTGGAATGGATGGAAACCAAGTTTAAATTACTTACACATATGGGGGTTGTCCTGCTGAAGTGAGGATTTATAATCCAAACGTGAAGAAATTAGACCCAAGGACAACTAGCGGTTATTTTATTGGCTATGCAGTAAACTCCAAAGGATTTAGATTTTACTGTCCTTTTCATATTACTAGAATTGTTGAGTCTATAAATACAAAATTTTTAGAGGATTATGAACATAATGAAAGTGTTTGTCCTCAAATGATTGAATTTGAGGAAACACAAGAGTTAATTGAAACTCCTTTACCTCAAGGACGTTTGATTATGCTCAAGGAAATTCAAAATGATTACCTTGAACCACAATCAATTACAGAACATTCAACTCATGAGGAATAAGTTCAGATTGAACCTACTCAGACTCTGCCAAGTACAAAGCAAGTAAAATTAAGAAGATCCTCTGGAATAATTAGACTCGCAATTTCTAGAGATTATGTTGTATATCTCTAAGAGCCCGATTTTGATGTTGGGCCTAAAGATGATCCAAAAAAATTTTCACGAGTCATGAGTGGAGAACATTCCACATTATGGTTTAATGCCATGTAAGAAGAGATGGAATCCATGTCTAAAAAACAAGTCTGGGATCTCGTTGACTTACCAAAGGTAGTTGTAGCCATAGGCTGCACATGAGTTTACAAAACCAAAACAGATGTTTCCGGTAATGTTGAATGATATAAAGCTAGACTTGTGACCAAGGGTTTCACTCAAAAAGAAGGCACTAATTATCACGAAACCTTCTCTCCAGTATTTAAGAAGGACTCATTTAGGATAATCATGGCACTAGTAGCTCATTTTGTTCTAGAGCTACATCAAATGAATGTGAAAACAACCTTTCTAAACGGGAATCTTGAAGAGGAGGTTTACATGAAATAACCTGAAAGTTTTGAAGATAATAGTTAGAAAGTTTGCAAACTAAGGAAATCTATTTATGGACTAAAACAAACCTCTCATCAATGGTATATCAAATTTCATAAGGTCATTACCTTATATGGTTTTATTGAGAACCTTGTTGATCAATGTATGTACCTTAAGGTCAGTATGAGTAAAATTATTTTTTAGTCCTGTATGTAGATGATATTTTGCTTGCAAGTAATGATTTAGGTTTGCTACACAAGACCAAAGGCTTCCTCTCTTAAAACTTTGAAATGAAGGATTTGGGTGAAGCCTCTTATGTCATAGGCATAGAAATTCACAGAGATAAAAATAAAGAATATTGAAACTGTCTCAAAAGACCTACATTAAAAAGGTTTTAGAGAGATTCAGACTGAAGAACTGTAATGGTTCTATAGCACCTATCATTAAAGGGGATAGATTCAGTAATGATCAATATCTTTGAAATGCATCGGAAAAAGGAACAAATATGCAAAAGGAACAAATGAAGGACATCCCATATTCATTTACAGTAAGCAGCCTATTGTATGCACAAGTCTGTATTAGACCTGACATAGCAATGACAGTTGAAATGTTAGGTCGATATCAAAGCAACCTAGGACTGGAACATTGAAAAGATGCAAAGAAAGTTATGCGATATTTGCAAGGAACCAAACATTATAGTTTGACATACAAACACACTGACCATTTGGAGGTGGTTGGATATTCAGATTCTGACTTTGTAGGATGTGTAGATAGTAGAAAGTCTACTTTAGGATATATCTTTCTTCTTGATGGAGGGGCTATATCCTAGAGAAGCAGCAAGCAGACTATAGTTGCTACATCTACAATGGAGGTAAAATTTATTATGTGCTATGAAGCCACTACACAGGAACTTTGGTTGAAATTTTTTATTGGTGGTCTTAAAATTATCGATTCTATAGAGAGACCAATCAAGATCTTCTGCAATAATCGTGTTGCCATATTCTTCTAAAAGAATAATACAAGTGGAAGCATAAGTAAACATATCAACATTAAGTACCTTCGTGTGAGAGATAATATCAAAAGGCATGAAGTGTTTATTGAACATATAAGTACTGAACTAATGATTGCGGATCCCATGGCTAAAGGTTTATCGGTAAAGCTATTTAAAAGTCATGTGGAGCATGTGATTGATTGATTCATTTTGTACTTAGTCTTAATTTTGTATATATACATCAAGTTATTGTAATAAAGTTTGTGCACATTTATTACTTTATCCATGAGGATAAAAATAAAATTTGGACCCGAATAACTTATATAAAGTTTATTCATAAAGTTTTGAATGCCCATACAGTACTTATTTAAGAGATATTTTATATGTAATACATGGAAGGGAAGACTTATTATATAATGGTCCTACCACCATGATTCATGTGTGGTATTCCTTATATGAGTGGGAGGATTTCATGATCATGTTAAGAGAACAAAATATAATAAGGAGTTTATGTGTCATAAGAGCCTAGTGGGAGAATGTTGGAAATTACTTTTTGTACCCCTCATAACACACCCATGTTCTTGGTCATGCAAACCCATGATCATGAGGATAGGTCATGGGGTTTGATCACGGGAATCACTTGATTGATCATGGCTAATTATCTCCTTGATGGAAGGAGAAAATTGGAAAATAAATTAATAAATGGGGTCCTTTATCTTCTTATAAATAATAGCTTGTTTACTCCATCTATGGCTACTAGTACGCATAGATCAGAAGGTTCTTCTCGTGAAACGTTTTATTATTTTGTATTGTTGCATGCTGCTTTGAGAAAAGCTTTGTTGTTGTTGCTGCATTTTTGGTACTTGAGCAACAATGGCTAGAGATATTTATAATCTAAATTTCTATTGTGCTATGTATTTAACATTCAATTATATAAAGTATCTATAACAAAGAAAAGGCAGCAAAGAAAAAAAACAAAGACGTGAAGTCTGTTTTGGGTGGAAGGCAAAGGTTATAGCCTTTTGACAAAAGCATATTGCTATGCCTGAGTCTGCCAAAATGGAGTGCCATAATTGGTCTAAAAAGAAAGTCATCATCTAATATTTTGGTTACTAAGAACCATAATTGGTCTTGGAGTATAGGGTAAGGGGATGGATTACATAAAAGAAGAAAGATATTAACATCCCTAATATGTCATTACTTAAGGTAAACTGCATTATTTATTTATTTGATATAAACTAAGAAAATGCTGTGTTGTCCAATCATTAATTTTTTTAAGATTTCATAAAAGTCCTTCCCGGTAAAGAGATTCTTATCTTATCGCGCTAAAAACCTAATTATTTTAATGATAATATAAAAAATAAAGGGAAATATCTTTTTATTAAATATCAAGAATACATCTTATATATAAATTTATATTCCCATATTCTAATAGAAAACAAATTTTGTTTGGTGTTTTCAAATTTAAAAAATCTAGAATATGTTTTACTTATAAGTTTGTAATCCCATGTATTGAAAAAGAACAAAACAATTTTTTTGATATTGTTAAAATATAGATGAAGTTCTCATGACTTTAATAACCTAATTATTAAATCTAAAAATAAAGAGAATTTTGAAAGACTTAGCCATTTAATATCGAGCAATCATCTCGTGTGTATATCACAATTTCAAATATAAAAATTGTAATTTTGAAAGAAAGTTTTTTTTTGGTTGTTGTTGTTTATGTGGAAGAGAATTGATTCATTTAATATTGAAAAATCACCTCGCATGTAGATCACAATTTCAAATATTAAATATTTAAGGTTAGAAAAACAATAGGGGATTCAAAATTAATTGCAAAATGATCTTCCGAAAATTAAAACTAGATGAAGACCATGTTTGACAATATGCAAATAAAATATTTTTATCAAGGCTATTTTAATCATGATATCAATTCAAAACAAATTGTTGTGCATTAACTCAAAACTTAACAACACTAAACATCCATACAAACTCTATTAACATGCTTTTTAGTTTTCTTTATCAATTAACTTTTTCTTAAAATTTTATTCTTTAAAATTTTATAGATTGGAAATTAGGTTTCCTAAATTTCTTAGTTAATTTTTTAATGGAGTTATCTCATTCTCATGATTCGAGTTATTGGCATAGTGGGTTAACCCAAGTTGACTTAACTTATTTTTTTAGTTATTTTTTAAAATTTTATCGTTTAGTGTTTGGTTGATTTAGAATTTTAATTCATAATTTCTATTAATTTGTATTATATTGAGTTATCAAAGTCTAATGACTCAAGTAGTGAGTTTGATAGTTTGACCTAATTAGACTCAAGTAATTTTTCGGTTTATTTTTTAAGAGATTATCTCAATCTTATAAATAGCGTTACGAGTTTTAAAGGTTAACCCAAATTATCTACCATTACTCTTTTTAATTAATTATTTTTCAATTTTATTCTTCATGAATTGCAAACTCAACATCATAATTTGTTATCTTTAATATTATTTATATTATATTAGGTCAACTCCTATATTATTTAAAATACTTTAATATTCAAGAAAAATATGTTATCTTTAACTTTTATAATTATTTAGCGGGTAGCTGAATTTGTTTTTAATGTATTTTTTATTTAAAAATAAATTAAAATAATATATATTTTTTTATTAATTTATCAAACTAATTTAAAATATATATTTAATTATATAAAAAAAGTAATACAGGTTTCCTAGACACCTCTTGTTTCTCTGTTTTTCAGGAGGAAAAAAAACACAAGCCGAGGCCAGGGAAGATGATGGTATTATTGATCTGGGCTCGTAACCTTGCAACCTGCAGCTCATCATCCATCTTCTTTCATGAAGTTAGTGTTACGAACAACTTGCAGAAACTACTCAAGTAATTTTCACTACCGCCTGTGGTGCCTGTGACAAATTACATTTCTCGCAACGAATGGGAAGTGCATGGTTTATGTTAGGGAACTGTCTTGTGATTGTTCATAAATTAGTATGACAGCAGAAAGCATTATTGCGGAGTAAAATCTGCAACAGAAACACAGATTTCTTTAAGCACTGCTCTATGTATGATATCGTTCAAACAAAAATAAAGAACCGAAAATAGACATCATTTTAATTTTTCCTGATATTCGAATTATAAACATAAACTATCAAACAAAGAAAACAACAAATTACAGCGTAGATATGGAGACAAACCATATGCTTAACAAACATCAAGATCAAGATGTAATCTCAAGTGGACTTTAATGCTATTGTTATCTAGAAGAAAATATTAGCATTAGGCCTGCTCACACAAGGACTTCCATAAAATGATATCACTTCCAACCTGAGTTATGGATACCATTTTTAAATAAGCACTTTACCTTTTCTATTTCTTTTCAAAATGGAATATTTATCACTCACATGTATAACCAACAAATATCTCTTCACATGAACTGTCCTTCGCTTTTAATAATTTTAGTGGGATATTCAGAGCCTGAAGGTTAGCTCTTTTGCTCAATTATGGAGAAGCAAACAAAGTCATGAGAGCCCAAACACAATTACCACGTGTCTCAGGTTGAACCATTAGATCTAATAATAGCTTCTTAGAGAGATGTCTGGCCTCCACATTCACGTTGGGCTGGCACTCATGAGAGTTTGCAACGAAAATTTTACCAACGAAAATAGACAGAGAAAAACCTCCAAGCACCCTATTGATTTGCAAGATAGTTGAATTATGAACATAAACTATTGAAAAAATTAATTAACAATCAAAATAGTTACAGCCACGAGCAAGTGCTGGTGTCCAACCTTATGACAAATAAACATCGACATTTATGTAATCTAATGGGACTTCTTCCAACTATAAGATCTAGCAGAAAACATCAGCATCTAGCAGTTGCTTGCGCTACGACTGATCTCCTTCTCCATATAGTAACTATTCAGAATCGAGATAGAATGCCTGAATTGGGAAGTCCAAGAGTCTCTGTAGTCGAAGAAATCCTGCAAGCAGGACGCTAGTCTTGTCTCCTTAGTATTGTTCTTCTTATGTCTGTCTTTCCAATTGCAAATTTTCTGTTTCAAACGCACGTCCAAACTACTCAAAATACCACCGTTTCCATATTTCGTTGTTCGAACACAAACTCTGCATCTTCGAGCTAACGCATGCCATTCTCGGTATATCAGTGGCAGGAAGTAGCTTCAAAATCATGAGCTTTAGATCAGGTGGTAGACGCAAAAAGCAGGTATTATTTCAATTGGCAGTTTTTTTTTCCAATTCTATGACAGTTTTCTTTCCAATAGCATTTAATAGATTTGGATTCCAAATAAAAAATTAGAAAGAAAACAATAAAAAAATATCTTATCCACTTAAAACCCAGAAATGCCGCCCCTTTCGTATTTCTTTGACAAGAATCCATAAATGCCATTGAAACTTCAGAACCATCTTCCTGCCAATTATTTTGAAACCAAGGATCCATCAGGCAAAGTTAGAGATTTCAATCTTATTGATGGTGGCGTGGCAGCAAACAATTCAGTATGTTTATCATCATTTACCAATCTTCAAACACTTCTTGACCAAGGAATCTTATATCATTCATTTATTTTGTAATTTGTCCAGACTAATGAAGAGGCTCTCAGAAAGTATATATAAATAATACTCTTGCTTTCATCTTGATTATTTATAGTTATTTATAGTTATTATATATAAATAATACATAAATTACTCCGAGGGAGAAGCACCTTTGTGAGACAAATTCAGCTGGTGGAAATTAAAAACCTAATATTTCAAAACAGACATGAATAACAGGTCATAATCTGGCTATTCGTTTGTTTTTTAATATTTATATTTTTAAAATAAATTATATGGAAATAAATTTGGAAGAAATAATTGTAGTTATATCGTCTACCTTGTAAAATAGCTTTCGAATAAAGATATCATGTACATGGTACCCTGATTCGGGATACTTTGTAAAATGCAATAACAATTATTTTACTTGTTTCATACTCAATAACATTTAAAATTTATTTTATTGGGAATAAATATATTTATAAATTGATTTCACCTAACAATTGAAAAGTAATTGCATAAAGGATATATTTATCCCCCAGCTATCATGTGATTCTCAACTGAGTCAACAAGCAAAAATATTTCCCAAGAAATTTTTGGCTGTGATGGAGAGATCACACAAGAAGAACTATGAAGAGATGAATTTATTGCACAAGTAGGAAGCATTCATGTTACACGGAAGCAAAATTCATACGATCTACTGATCATTTCTTTTAATTGTACAATAAATTGGAATTACATCGTATAATCAAATCGAGAATTACGTAACAAGATATTCACCGATAAAATTATAGAGGGAAAAAATAATTAAGACTTTAAAAGGAAACCAAATATTTAAAAAACAAGGAAAATTTTAAAGTAGATCTCAGAAAGTATATTGGTGAGAAGCATACTTTCAAAAGCTTCATTGGATTGGTTTCGTGTTGATCTTAATGTGAGGGATGTGAGATATCTTGGGCCAGTCCTCTCCTTTGTCTTTCCTGCACCTCTCCGCCAATTTTGGACATTTGTCGATTATCAAACTTCTGAGGTTACTGAGACTTTGTACCCCATCTGGCAATGACACCAAATTAGGGCAATCCTCAATATACAAGGCTGAAAGGGACGTGAGATAACCAATCTGATTTGGCAAAGAAGCTAGTCCCTTGCAATCACTTATCCTTAGAGATCGAAGAGAAGTGAGATGTTGGATACTCTCTGGCAATGAATTCAGCTCTGGACATTCATTGAGGACCAACTGTTCAAGTGCCGTCAGATGTTGCACTCCCTTAGTTAAAGATGCAAGATTATCACATCCCATAATCCATAGGCTACGAAGAGAAGATAAGCCAAAGAGCCCATTCTCTGGCAGAGAATTTAATCTTCTACAAAAATATATGTGTAAAGTCTCCAAAGAAGTCATGTTCCGGAAACCTTCCTCTGGCAAGCTTTCAAGTGCATCACAACCAAGTATCCACAAGCTTTTAAGAGCAGGAAGGTTGTCAAATACCTTATTTGAGAAAGACTGCACATCTCTCATCTTATAAATTTGTAAGCTTTCAAGGAGTGTAGGATTTTGCAAAAACCCTTCGGGGAGCTCCATCACGTTGGCAACATCTTCAATACAAAGGGAGGTGATGGAAGTGAAATTACTGACTGACATCAGCAAAGAAACTTTCCCTCCTTGGATGCGCAATTTTTTGACGGAGGGTATAATTGGTATTTTGGTCAACAAAGGACAGTCACGTACATCCAATTCTCGAAGGCGAGGAAAACGACATGCATCCCATTTCTCTAATCTCATCATTGAACAAAAAACAAGATTCTCCAAGGATGGGAATGGATTTTGGCCATCTCCATACACATGGTTGTCAATACACTTCACACCATCCAATCCATGTAATTCAAGACTCTTGAGGAACGGTAGTTTCCCAAATGGTGGAAGTTGTTCACAGTTGGGACATTCTGTTATCTTCATCTCCACTAGATTTGGTAGCATCAAGTTCAAGTTCATCATCCAATTACTTGGGAATTTTGAACCACAATATCCAATTAACTTCAACTTCTTCAGATTTGAATGAGGTTGAAGCGCACCAAGTACCTCCTCCTCCTCTTTATTTGGTAGTGAACGCATGCAAGGAATCCAGTCCTCTCCATTCCCTTGCCAAGATAAAGTCAGTGATAGAAGAGCTGTCTTCGACTTCAAATTGGCACTTCTCGCATCTGTTAAATTCTTAACATTCACAAGATCCGTGATTTTCAATTTACCAGTGAGATTTTTCAATCCTTCCAGCTCCCGTATGTGACGACCCTCCTCCTTACCCACAATGAACAGGGTAAGTTTTCGCAGGCACATCAATTGCCCCATTCCGAAAGGCATAAATCGCAGTCCATCACAACCCCTCATGTCAAGATAGACGAGACTTTTCATCTGCCTCATACCTTCTGGTAACTGGATGAGTTTGCAGCAATATCTGAGATCTAGTGTCTGGAGGTTTTGGAGAGAGGTTATACCTTCAGGCAAATTTTGGATGGAGGAATTAGAGACATCTAGATACCTTAGATGTTTCAAATCACAAATTGATTTTGGCAATTTCTCCAACAAGTCTTCATGTAAACTCAAGGCTTGAGCTTGTATTTTATGAGCTGTTCTAATACCTATATCCAAGGCTCTTAGATGCTTTTGTTGAGTGATGCATAGAAGAAGAGCATCATCAATCACAAGGCTTTGGTAATCAAAAGTTCTAGAAATCAAAAATGATCGCAGCGACCGAGATTTGATATCCTTGTCTTCTGGAGCATAGGATAAATCCCCGTAAGCACCCACATAACGAACTCTTTCAGAAATTTGGAACTCTGTATTGCCCTCAATCAATAAACATTCTCTACTCATCACGGACTGTGCAAGATCATGCATAAGATCATGCATTTTGCATGTTATGTTGCCAAACCCATCATCCTGGACCTCTTGCAGAAATGTCCTTCCCACCAATTCATTGAATATCTCAATACCCTTGACGGGCAAATCCATTTCTCTCCTGCAACAAATGAAGCCATTTGCCATCCACAAAGCAACCAGCTCCTCCCTGCTCATCACATGATCTTTTGGAAATATAGAGCAAAATGCAAAGCATTGCTTCAAATGTGGTGATAGATGAGTGTAACTCAACCTCAAAGCAGGTAAAATCTCGCTTGCTTCTTCTGTTAGATCCCAAATCTCACTTTCTTTGACTGCCATCCACTGATCTTCAGTATCTTTTAGCTGCATTAGGTTCCCAAGTGCCTTCAAAGCTAAAGGAACACCACCACACTTCTTCACTATTGATACTCCAATGTCTCCCAGGTGTGCCCGCTCCTCTTCCGTTCTCTTCCCAAATGCAAGCCGTTGAAACAGATCCCAAGAATCTTCTTCAGACAATCTTCCCATGTGCTGGACAAAAGCTGTTGCCATTTTATCGGCAACCATCTTAATACGGGTAGTTACTATTACAGCACTACCTTTAGCTCCAGACCTTAATACCTCCTTCAATTTACTCCACCTATCACCATAATCACCCCACACATCATCCAATACAAGCAAAAACTTTTTTCCAGATAACTTTTGTTTGAGGCGTTGCTGCAAGGGATCCAATTCTTGAAGATCACAAGAGCCACCATCAATGGACTCCATGATGGCTCTTGTTAATCTTTTTATGTCGAAATCAGTAGATACACACACCCAGATCCTCAAATCGAATTGTTGTGTAACCCTTTCTTCATTGTAGACCAATTGAGCAAGTGCTGTTTTCCCGAGCCCCCCTATTCCCCACACAGCATGAATAGGGATGCCGCCGGCATCAGAGAGCAGGATGTTGATTAGTTCTTCCTTTTCCTTTCCTCTTCCGAGAATTTCTGATTCAGTCACGAGTGAGCTAGTAAGCCGCGAATCATCGGAGGTATGATCAGCTGCTATGGCCCCAACTCCAGATGCCAAACCGAAATTCTTCTTGTCATCAGCTATGGCATCCAATTTTTCTCTCATATTTTTCAATTTATGCGCCATTCTTGATCGAAAAACAAGTGGATTATGACTGATAGAAGAGAAGGATCTTAGCCGATTTTTGAGGCCTCTTCGCTGTTGTTGCAACTGAGCTTCAATGGCAAACTCATCTAGCAAATCATCAACATCATAAGCAACATCCTTGAGGTTGCTGAGCCACACCTTGATAGCCTCCTCCTTCCACTGCTTCACCTCTGCATCCTGGAGCACAGCTTGAATGGTTGTGAACGTGCGCTTGAGATTTTCAAGCTCGGTCTTTAGGCCACCAGCAAGCGCAAGCTCTTGAAGAATTAGGGAACTCAAATTCCCCACGATTGTACTGGCGAGAGCAGAAACAATTGGTTCAGCCATAGCTTGTTTAGCAATGGATGTTGAGGAACAGAAAAGGTGAAAGGAAAACTAAAAGCAGGGGATGTGAGCAAGAAATGGAAAGTGAATATTGAGAGGACAGAGAGCAGTATGAGATGAGAAATGGATGAGGTGAGAGCAGTAATGGGGTGAGAGAAATAGAGAAGGTGAGAGCAGTATTGGCCAACCGCATGGGCTCCACAGGGTGCGCAGGCTTGACTAAAAAAATAGAGAAGGAAAGAAGGTGATGGTCTGGTCATAAGTGATGGCCGGTGGCCTCATCACATGCAGATCACAGATTACGAAATATTCTAAGAGCACGTAGTTTAGTATGAAGAAAGTTTACTATAAACTACTTTTCTCTGTGTCTATGACAGATTCAGTGAGTTCATATTTTTTACCGATAAATTTTGTGCCAATAAGCATAACATAAAAGTTGATTAGATTTTTCTTAAAGAATTTTTCTTTTCAAATGCAAGAGTAATTATTTTACTTATTTCAAACTTACTTTATCTCTGCTCAGTTACATTTAAAATTTATTTTATTGCAAATAAATATATATATAAATTGATTTGACCTAAAATTTGAAAAATAATTGGATAAAGGATACATTTATCCCCCAACTATCATGTGATTCTCAACTGGGTCAACAAGCAAAATGTTTTCCCAAATATCCAATTATCAAACAATTATTAAATTAAATTGATGACAAAGGATATAAATGTAAAATAAATAGGTTTTGTTTTTTGGGACTTTAAAGGCAACATTTTATACATAGAATTAATTGAGTGATCATGCCGAACAGATGATGGACCCAATTGCAAGTTGTTTTTGTTTGCTTAGTAGATCGAGTAATGGGCACTACATGGGGGACGAATCTGTAAGTATTTAAAATATCAAGATTGATTTTTATACCTGTCAATGGCAGGGGGGCAAAAAGGTTCCCCGGGAAAAACAAAATGGATCGAAATCCACTGCATGAAACCCAAGCGACAAAACCTTATGTCAAGAACAACTAGCTTGGTAGTGGCCTAGTGGGTATCAATCAATGGATTATCACAGAGCAACTAGCTTGGGTAGTCGGTATCAATCAATGTCAAGAACATCAATTGACAGAAAAAAAACTTCGTCACGGAAATTCGCTGGCAGCCCTTGCTTAAGCTAAGCCACTTGAAAATTATCAAGACCCCACTTAATGGAAAAATATACAAAAATAAATGAAATATATATTTACGAGCTATTTATAGTCCTCGTCTAATAAAATATTTTAATTATCAATCATTGCATTGTTGGCATTAGCCATGATTCTTGTCTTCGTTTTCAGTTTCCAGAAAGACCGCACGCAGATTATCAATAACTTTAACAGCAAGAAGTCCTATTTCTCCATAACAAAGAACAAAACAATTCCAAAGACACCCACATGTTTAAATTGGCAACAAATAATTTTAAATTATATGCGCAAAGGAGGGAAATTTCTTTGCATGCTCTTGTTCAGGACAGCCATGATCTTAGGGCATTACCATTGGAAAAGTAGAGCCACCATTTCAAGAGGAGAACGGTATGACGCGAATATAAAGATGAAAGGAGGAACGGTAAGGGTTTGAAATTTATAATTAATTGTTTTTATCTTATTTGATTATTCAAATTCTAATATCATATTGATTAAAAAATATTTTAAAATTTAAGTTATTAAGCTTGATTTCAATAATAATTTTAAAGTAAACTTCTTAGCAGCTTACAACAGTCGTGCATGTCAGTTTTATATAATCCTCGAGATTCCTGGCGTAACTCTCTGCTTCAACTTGAGCAATCTTTTGTTAATTGGTCTCTATTCGACGATCAGTTAAGATTATCTTCAAGGACAGATGGTCAACCCTATCCTTCTGTGAGGCTGCTGAGAACAATATTTTGACCATCATGTGTCCTCTTTGTTTTGAAAAAAATTAACGAACGATTTTCATGCATTAGTGGAACTTGAGAGTTTTCAACAAAAGGAGCTTCATGCTTGTGTGATATGGTGATGAAACAAACAGCCAGGTAATGAATATTCAATCATTATTATTCCCTTACAAGGAATTGAACTGGAAACTCAAATGATAAGGTCACCATAAAAACTATAAGGATGTGCTTGCATTAAAAGCTTAAGGACAAAATGCATACTTATCATGAAAAAAATTAAATCCCTAATATGATTAACTTTGTCATTACTAGTTATAGACCTAATTTTTTTTTATAAAAAAAGATTTTCTCATTGAAAGTAACATTACAGATAAAATCTATCTAGAAAGTTTTAGCAAATATGAAAATAATCTGATAAAATAATTATGTCCAATAAAAATAAAAATATAGGTTTGCAAGTGAGATTATGGCTCAATACATGCACTTCAACGAGGGATTCTTCAATGTAGGATGAAATCTCACTCGACCTTCCATGGCCATGCAATAATTTTGTGGAAAGAAAAAAAACCGAAGACGTGAAGTCTGGTTTGGGTGGAAGGCAAAGGTTGCGACCTTTCAGCAAAAGCAATATTGCTATGCCCGAGTCTCCCAAAATGGAGTGCCATAATTGGTCTAATATTTTGGTTATTAAGAAGAACCATAATTGGTCTTGGAGTATAAGGTAAGGGGATAGATTACATAAAAGAAGAAAGATATTAACATCCTAATATGTCATTCCTTTAGATCATTTCTTGAGATAAACTGCATTATTTATATACTTGATATAAACTAAGGAAATGTTGTGTTATCCAATCATTAGATTGTTTAAGGTTTCATAAAAGTCCTTGGTAAAGAGATTCTTATCTTATCAATTCAAAACAAATTGTTGTGCATTAACTCAAACCTGAACAACACTAAACGTCCATACATATTCTAGTAAGATGGTTTTTAGTTTTCTTTATCAATTAACTTTTTCTTAAAATTATATTCTTTAAAATTTTATAGATTGGAAATTAGGTTTCCTAATATTATAGAATGTAATTATATAGGAAAAATTGTAGTCATATTCTTATGTGGTAATCACTACCATTACTATTGTATATTGCCCTACACATATATATAGAAAGGGTTGGCTAACTATTAGGTTAACCCTCATAATTATTCTCAACTTGGTATCAGAGCCTTCGGCATTCAAAACTCTTTTCTCCCTTTGCAGTCGACCCTAATTTTTTCTCCCCCATGGACTCTCATGTTGCCGCCGTTGACATCTCCCCTTCCATCGGTGCTGCAACATCACCGGCTAGCCATCCTCATGCTGCTAGCCGAGAACAACCTCCACATGTAGAGCATGTGTCTAATTCTTCTTCTTAGGATTTTGCTGTTCGTTTGCCTCTCATGGGAACACACACTTCAGTAATGGTTCCTTTATCAAACACCTACCAAATTGTTTCGTACGAACACAAACTATCTCTATTGGAGAATGAAGATGAAGTCATATCTCCTTGGTCAAGGTGTTTTTCACTTTGTTGACGGCTCCTTGCGTGTCCTCTAGCTCATATGATTTATGCTTCGGCTGGTTCTTCCTTTGCCATCAGCCATTCTTTTCTTCGTTAGAAGCAACAAGATTAGCTTATTTTGAGTGCTCTCCTCTCCTCTCTCTCAGTGGATGTGTTGCATCTTGTAGTAGATTGCTCTATTTCACATTATGTTTGGTGCATTCTTAAGAAGGCATTTGCCTCTCCATCTAATTTCCGGATCATGCAACTCCATGGCTCCTTTCAAGACCTTCGACAAGGTGATGCATCAATTAGTATGTACATGTACCAAGCCAAATCGTTATTTGACGAATTGGCTACTGCTGGTCACCCAAGGTCTCTTGAAGATTTCAATCTCTATGTGTTTTGTGGCCTTCGCGATGAGTTCAAAGACTTGGTAACTAGCCTCATAACCAAGGCCGAACTGCTATCGTATGCTGATCTTCACAGCCATCTCCTTACCCATGAGTTTCTGCACAAGAATATCTTTCATTCCATGGTTGTTGGTTCATCCTCCTTGCCTTTGTTGTCTTCTTCTTCTCTGCCGCAGCAGCCATCACTGTTGCTAACACCTCTTATTTCTACTTATCATGCCATGACTAATCACAACCGAAACAAGGGGCATTATAGGGATAATTGGCATCCCCACAACAACCGATTTCCTCCCCAAAATAGAGGCCACTCTGCAGATTGGAGGCAGAATTAGTGGCAGAGCAGGTGCAACTGTACTGCAAATTTTAGGCAGAATCAGGGGCAATGGTCTGGACATGTACGCTGCCAATTGTGTTCCAATCTTAGCCATTCAGCTCTTCAATGCTCTCAGTTTCGCAGCAACACACAACAACCCTCTGCTCACCTTATTGTTACGAATGATTCTGCTGCAACGAGTTGGTTTCCCGACATCGGCACGAATCAACATGTGACGCCTGATCTTGCAACTCTAACTGATTCTACTCCTTATCTTGGTAATGATTTCTTGCATGTTGGCGATGGTAAGGCCCTTGACATATCCCATGTTGGATTGCTACTTTATATTCCCCAAAACACATGTTTACATTAATTAATGTTCTTCGTGTGCCTCACATTACCAAACCATTGTTATCTATTAAGAAATTCTATTGTGATAATCATGTTTATTTTGAATTTCACGATTCTGTGTTTTATGTGAAGGATCTCGTTGTCGCACGTAGCCGCGCGGCGTCCCCCGTTGAGGGGGTCCTTTTTGGTGTCTCGCATTGGAGTTATTGAGGAGTAGCCATCCTGTCGCACGTCGTTGTACGGCGTCCCTCGTCGAGGGGGTCCTTTATGGTGTCTCACATTGGAGTTATTGAGGAGTCGTCACCTGGCTGTTGAGGGTCGCTAGGAACACCCGGTTGTAATGGTCTGATCAGAGATTCAAGGGTACGAGACTTGTTGCGTAAAGGGAAGGTATTAGCACCCCTAATACGTCTTACCTGAGGTAAGTTGCATTGTCTACCTTGATGTGATTTTGAATGCTTCGACGGGTCGAATTTATTCAAATGAAAAAATGTTCTGATTTGCAAAAGAAATCGGTTGCCGCTCAAAATAATCCAGTGAATTTTATTGATTATTTCCAAATATGCAAATGCTAGCCTACTTGTAGTTTTTTCATTTACCACCTGAAATTAACCATTAATCCCCATGCATTAATTTCATGATTGATCGATCCATAAAAAAATCGACCACCGCTCAGAATAATACTGACAATTTTTGTGGTTATTCCCGAATATGTAAATGTTAGCCTACACGTAAATCCGACAATTACTACCTAAAATTAATCGCTAATTCCCATGAATTAATTTTGTGATTTGTTTTAATATTAGCCAAAATTTCAAGATTTAATAAACTTGTTATTAAATCTAAGATAAATTTTCAAAAAAAACATTTATTTGGCCGTGTACAAAGAAAACACATTTTTTTAGTTTTATATTTTTTTCTTAACAAGACAACATAAATAATTGAACAAATAAAACACAAGACACACACACACACACACATTCTCTTTTTCTTCATTTCTTTTTCATCACTTTTTATAACTAAAAAAAAATACAACTCACACACATTATCTTTTTTTTCATCTTTTTCTTGTCACATTTTACAAATAATAATTAAAAATACAGTAAATTCAAATAAATACATAAACATAAAAGGAAAATTACAAAAAAACAACTCAAGGGCAGTCCCAGGAACAATGGCAGAGGCAAAGGGCACTAGTGGCGCGTGTGCCCACGCGCCATCACCACTGGCGGCGTGTGGTTCCACGCGTCGCCGCCGATGAATAGTAAAGACAGGGGGTGGCCGGATCTGCTCCTTCTCTTCCTTCTCTCGTCGGCGACGACATTCACGGTGACTTGCAAAAACAAAGAAAACACAAAAAAACAACACAAACAGATAACACATTCTGCTGGGCTGATCGTCCCTCTTGGTCCCTTCTTCTTCTTCTTCTTCTTCTTCTTCTTCTTCTTCTTCTTCTTCTTCTTCTACATTCCTCTTCATTTTCTCTCTGACGAGGGGGGCGTTCCGACGACTTACAAGAATGAGGACAAACAAATACAAAAGCACAAAATCAGTGTTTCTGCTCCCTCTTCCCTCCTTTCAGATATGTAATTTTTGGGTTCAAACCCGAAACAACACAACATTTTGGTTCATTATCTCCTCTCTTCGGATCTGCCATTTCTTCTTCAAGGGATGGCGGAGCGGCCCAAAGTGGCCTGCACAACAAAAACAAACACACACATCACAAAGCACAAAGCACAAAATCAATTCATACTCTTCTGCAGATATCAGATATTCTACACGTCTGCTGCTTCTCCTTCGATGGATGGACTGTCGTGAGAAAGATTGAGGGGGAAGAGAGCTGGTCGGAGTTGCAGAGGAGACGATGGGGAAGGCTGGTGAAGAAAAGGAAAAGAGAGTGAAGATGAACTGGCCGGGTTGGCTGATGAAGGAGGAGGCAAAGAGGCTGTGGATGAGGAAGGCTGAAGGCAAAAGGGAGATGCTTGGGATCACCGTGTGAAGGAGAGACGGGAAAGGGAAAAATCAATGGGAATCAGGGGAAAGGGGGGAAAAAACAGGGGGGGCTGCAGCTATGCCCAGGGGGGCTGGCGGCTGCAGCACAGGAGAGAAGAAAAGAAAAATCTAGGTTTAGGGTTTTTTTTATTTTTAAGGGTTTTGAATGTGTAAATTTTTTTGGTCCTCCTTTCTTGTGGCTTAACACTCTATTTATAGAGTTTTCCATAGGTGAAATTCACAATCAGCCCTCAACTTGCGCATCTTTTCAATTTGGTCTTTGATTTCCAATTTGTGCGATTTGACCCTGCCTTGATTGTTAAATTCTCAATTTGTTCAATTTTCCCCCCGTACCATGATTATTTTGGATCCTGTCCTTTATTATTATTATTATTATTATTGCCTTTTTTTATATTTTTTTATCTTTTTTTTCCCGAAACATAAAAATAAAGGGTCAAAATTTGGGTAGCAACACTCGTCACCAAGGAAGTTCTTATTTCCGGTCGGAGTCATGATGATCTTTATGTTCTCTTTGAGTCTTCAGCTACGTCAGTTTCTTAAGCTTTTTGGTCTCCTTGCATTTCTGCGACTACCGACTTGTGGCATCGTCGTTTAGGTCATCCAACTCCTCGCATTCTGAATTTGTTAGTTTTCAAAAATAAAATTATTTGTACTCTTAGACGATCTTTTACTTAATGTCAAGCATGTCTTTTAGGCAAGTCGTCTCGTTTGTAATTATGATTGATGGGTCACAAAACTTCTACCCCACTTAAATATATTTTTAGTGATGTTTGGGGCCCTGCTCCTGTGTTTTCTTCTAATGGTTTTTGTTATTTTGTTATCTTTGTTGATGCGCACACTAAATATATTTGGTATTATACGTTTGTTGCGAAATCTGATGTATTTTCCACGTTTCAATGTTTTCAAACACTTGTTGAATGTCAGTTTTCTCTTAAAATTAAATATGTTCAAACTGATTAGGGTGGTGAATATCAAAAATTAAATAATTTTTGCAAACCATTGGTATTCATCATCGATTAATTTGTCCTCATACTCATGAACAAAATGGCACAGTTGAACGTCGTCATAGACATATTGTCAAAACTGGCCTAACCTTTTTAGGCCAGTGTAATGCCCCATTGCATTTTTGGAACTATACTATGAAATCATTGATAAATCTTATTAATCACATGCCTACTTATGTTCTTCATAATAAATCTCCTTTTGCGTGTCTGTTTCATCGCACTCCTGATTATATCTTCCTACGTACATTTGGCTGTCTCTGTTTTCCATTTTTACGTCCATATCATGCTCATAAATTAGATTTTTGGTCTTCTCCTTGTGTGTTTTTAGGCTATAGCTCGTCTCATCTTGGTTATCGGTGTCTTGATTTAGAGTCTAATTGTGTCTATGTATCCCGTCATGTTCGTTTTCATGAAAGTGTCTTTCCTTTTATGAAGTCTGAATAGGTAACAACAACCCCGGTATCTCCCACTACACCTACCTATCTTCCATCCTTGCATCCCCCTTCATGTTTTTAGCCTATTCATTCCCAAATCAGCAGAAACCACAACCCACCTTTGCCCTTTGCCACACCTCCCTAGCCTGCCCCCTTGCCCATTGCCTCACCATCCCACACAGCCATACTGTCACACGTGCCTGTCTTTCCAATGATTACTGTGCAGGAACAGGTTCTGAATTGCAGGATTCAGTAGCAGTACAGCCACGGTCTGCAGCTGAAATCTCTGTTTGTCGCACCCCAAAAAATGGTGGCGAGGCGCCGCGACGACTTTCCCCGTGAGCAATGGAATTCAATGTCGGGTCTAAGTTTATAATAAAAATTTTTTGGAAGAGGGAGTCGCCACCTAGTATTATGGTTACTAGGAAACCTAAAACTAGCCTTTCAGAGATTCTAAGGCATGAGACTGGTTGTGTAAAGGGAAGGTTTTAGCACCCCTAATACACCCTACCTAAGGTAAGCTGCTTGATGTTTTGGTTTGCTTATAATATGCTATGGTTTTAATTTTTCAAAGAATGGGTTGGTTAAAACGGTGATGGTGTATTATCTCTGCCGTATATTTTAGATATTAACTCCTTAGGATTTATTTATCCAAATAATGACAGTGCATAAAAGCAAACTATTCCCGTCGAATATTTAGGATATTGACCCCTTAGGATTTAGTTATACAAACATTAACTGTGAATAATAGCAAATTAAATGCGTCGAATATTTTGGATATTGACCCCTTAGGATTTATTTATCCAAACACCGATAGTGCATAATAGCAAATTATCCCTGTTGAATATTTTGGATATTGATCCCTTAGGATTTATTTATCCCAACACCGATAGTAAATAATAAGCCCAAAAAAAAATAAGATTTTAATATTTTTTGGAATATTGGCCAATACCCTTTGGATTTTTACAAACATGTTGTAAAATCCAAAAATGCAAGAAATGATTTTTTTCTTTTAAAAAAAATCCATGCTAAAAAAAACAACAACTTTTTCTTCAAACTTGAAAATAATATTTTTTGGAGACAAAAGATTTGTTTTTTTTAAAAAAAAATGCTAGTGTATTGGCCGTATGCATAAAATCTATTTTTTCGTTTTTTTTGTAAATTTGTATTTCTTTTATTTTTATCCTTGTATTTTTATTTTATTTATTTTCTTTTTATTTTTTATTTTTTTTTGGGCTGGGCTCCAGCCCATAGCCCCGTTTCTTCTTGGGCCCGAGGCCCGACAAGATTGGGCTGGTCTCTCGGCCCATCTAATGCCCATATTTTTGGTCTGGGCTTCCGGCCCATACGGGCCGGAAGCCTGTCTCTATTTCGGGCCGGGCATCTGGCTTAAACATGTAAATTGGATGAATCCAAAATCAAGGACCAAAATAGAAAAAAAAAACATGTAAATTCCATCTCTATAAATAGAGCTAATCATCAACAAAACAGGAGGACCAAAAAAAAAGAAAAAAAACATACACAAAAAAACCCTAAACCGAATTGACCCATCTTTTTCCTTCTTCTTGTTCATGAGGTTGCAACCGCCGGTCCCCACCTTTCGGCAACTGCAACCCCCTCCTCCTCTCCTTTCCATGGCTTCCCCCCTATGGGCTCACTCGTCTCTACCTCCCTTCGGTGACCGGCCAACCTTCTCTCTGCCACCACATGCTCCTTTGCCAACCCCCACTCTCCTTTCCTCTCACTTGTGTTGTTTGCCAGCCTCTCACTACCTATTCCTCCAGGCAAACCATGCAGCCCTGCTGCTCTTATAGATCAGTCTTTCTTAGTCGACACTTTAGCCACAACAATTGCACTGCCTTCTTCACCAGTCTCTCTTCTTAGCAGGGTTGGTCAACACCATCACGTCTTGGGTCACCAGCTGTTGTCGATTAAAGCAAGCACTACGCACCCATAGCACCCCAATCACCCACTCAGCTGCCATCCACGGTGGCTCTCTCTCTCTCTCTTAGCCAACCTTTATCTCTTCTTCTCTCATGCTCCAGCTCCTCTCCTAGCATTGACAGCCACCTAATTCAGTAGATCGAAGAACAAATTTGAGATTTAGAGAAGAGAACATTCCAGTTGTGATTGTTTGTGTTTATGTATTTTGTCCGTGTTTACAGGTCACCGTGAACATCACCACCAACGAGAGAAGGAAGGGAAGAGGCAAATCGCCCCCTTGTCCTATTGCTCCATCGCCAACAGTGTTCCTGAGGAGGTTTATTTTGTAAGTTTTAGATGTATATGTGTTTGTTTAAATTGTTGTTATTTTTATTTCTTGTACATTCTATGTGGTTTGTAAAATCTACCAAAAAATAATGAAAAATAGAATGGGTGCGGGTATTGCATAAAAAAATTTCATTTCAAAAGAAAAAGAAAAAGAAAAATATATTGTTTTCTTGCATATGGCTGGATTCCAAGGTTTCTCCCTTCATATTTTTTGTAAGAAAAAATATACTACATCTTTCTCATGTTTTAAAATGAAAATTGGATATTGTAACCAGTTTATGATTATCCGTAGGAATTTGGCCAAAATATCAAAATAATTTATCAATTATTTTGTTTTATCTATCGCGGTGTAAAATTACATTGTAAAATACACTCATAGATAGTTAAAAAGGGGTTTTCAAAATATAGTGTAAAATTCTTTTTGTTAGTCTTTCAACTCGCAACGAGGTAGAGATTCTTTCATGAAGAGAAATCTACGTTGAACCTTAGAAAAATAAAAATAAAAATGACTTAGGAAAAGCAATCAAACAACAATACAGTTTGCCTTAAGTAGGGTGCAATGGGGTCATACTTCTTCCCCTTGCACAATAAGTGCCCTTACCCTGACTCTCGCAGACCATTAGGTTTCCTAGTGACCGTAATATTAGGTGGCGACTCTTGATAATTATAGTTGTAATTTTAATGACTATAAAACACACTCATTTTCACCACGCGCCGTTGTCTTCCCCTAAAGGAATGATGGTGTTCCAAAAGTGAAAAAATCATCATCGCGAAAGACATCACTTGAATTCTTTTGAGAACAAGTTTGTTTAAACAAATATCAAAATGGTTTTTGTGCTTGGAATGATTTTGAAATTCCAAAAATCTTACATGAAAATAATCTTTGTAAATAACCAACCATTTCCTGCAAAAACTTGAAACCTATAACACTTTTAGGGCATGACCAAACTGGGGGGAATCTAAAATTGTAATTGAAGTTGACTTCATCATTACTTTTCAAAGAATGTTGAACAAAACGGGGTCCTTAAGGAGAGGGAGGCATATGGATATGGTGAAGATCTGTCATCTCTAGAGCTCAAAATCACAAGTTGCGGCTCGAGTAAGCAGAAGCGAGAAGCCGTAAAAGCCAGAGATCCAAACTCCAAAAGGAGAAGACCATGAAGAAGAAAGAGGACCTGTATCTCTCAGGTAAGTATACATGCATCATCATGCATTGCATCCCCATTAGGAATCTAGGAAATGTTTTGGAGGGATCGTAATTTACGAACCTTCATTCATCATTTTTGTGTATGCCTTCGAGCTCTTACCTCTTTCATTTCCTTGAGAATGCTTTTCAGCTCTATCTCTTTCCTGATTTTGGGTGTCATCATGCATTGCATCCCCCCACTGATAATCTAAGAAATGTTTAGAAGAGATTGTAATTTACAAACCTTCATCATTTTTGTGCGCGCCTTCGAGCCCTCATCATTTTCACTTCCCAGAGTGCACCTACGAGCCCTTCATCATCACAGATAGCATGCTTTTCAGCCTTACCTCATTCCTGTATTTGAGTGCACTTTCCGGCCCTTGAATATCAATTAAAATAGTGCGCTTTGCAGCCTTATTTTTCCTTTCATCTCCGAGTGTGTTTTTCAACCCTCGATCATCAATTAAAATAATGCACTTTTTAGCCCTATTTTCCACTAGTCGAGTGCATTTTTTTACCCTTAATTATCAATCAAAATAGTGCACTTTCTAGCTCTATTTCCCCCTCATCTTCAAGAGCGGTTTCCAACCCTCGACCATCAATTAAGATAGTGCGCTTTCCAGCCCTATTTTCCCCACTTGTCAAGTGCGTTTTTCAACCCTCGACCATCAATTAAGATATTGCACTTTCTAGCCCTATGTTCCCTCCTTTTTGAGTGTGTTTTCTAACCCTCAACCATCAATTTAAATAGTACACTTTCCATCCCTATTTTCCACTCGTCGAGTTCGTTTTTCGACCCCTGATCCACCAACTCAATTGGTGTGCTTTCCAGGCTTCAACCACCAATTCAGATAGTCGGTTTCCATCCCTCAACCATAGATCCTTGATAGCATGCTTTCTAGCTATATCTTCCATTCCATGAAATCTTCATCATTCTCATCTGGGTAGGCCACCCATTACAATGAGATCATCTTCACCATTCTCACTTCGGCAAGTCACCTATTATAACAAGACTATCTTTGTGTTTTTACCCTTTTTTACCACTCTCACTTGGGCAGGTCGCCCATTGATTTGCAAGATAGTTGAGTTATGAACATAAACTATTGAAAAAATTAATTAACAATTAAAATAGTTACAGCCACGAGCAAGTGCTGGTGTCCAACCATATGACAAATAAACATCGAAATTTATGTAATCTAATGGGACTTCTTCCAACAATAAGATCTAGCAGAAAACATCAGCATCTAGCAGTTGCTTGTACTACTACTGATCTCCATATAGTAATTATTCAGAATCCCAAAGAAATCCTGCAAGTAGGACGCTGGTCTTGTCTCCTTAGTATTGTTCTTCTTAAGTCTGTTTTTCCAATTGCAAATTTTCTGTTTCAAACTCCTCCAAATACCACCGTTTCCATATTTCGTTGTTCGAACACAAACTCTGCATCTTAGAGCTAACGCATGCCATTCTCGGTACATCAGTGGCAGGAAGTAGCTTCAAAATCATGAGCTTTAGATCAGGTGGTAGACGCATAAAGCAGGTATTATTTTTATTATTGCCGACAGTTTTTTTTCAACTGGCATTTTTTCGAGGAAAGTCCTGGCAATAGCATTTAATAGATTTGGATTCCAAATTGATCCACTAAAAACCAGAAAAGCCGCCCCTTTCGTTTTTCTTTGACAAGAATCCATAAATGCCATTGAAACTTCACAGCCATCTTCCTCTCACAGCTCCCGCCAAATCAACTACCCCACCCAACACCAACTCGTCCACAAATCACCACCCAGCCACTAGAGCCTTAATCCCCGACGAGCAAAATCATCTCCGCTCGAATTTTACCCCACAGGCAACCATCAACCCCAAAACCAGTAGCAACTCTTCTTCCCCACTGACCAGAAGAATTCAACATAAACTATTAAGGGGGAGATTAAGGATCAGAGTTAATAGAAAGTGAAGCACTAAAAAATGGGGAGCTCAAGGTCCAACAATTTATGTTTCTTGGTGCTCTGTGCAAGTTCTCTAGTCCCAACAAGCTGCCACAGCTACTCTCACGGTGCTTTATTTATCTTCGCAGATTCCTTTTATGATGCTGGGAATAATATTTATCTCAACACTAACATTCCCAAACTCAATATCTTTCTATATGGAGAGACATATTTTAAACATCCCACTGGAAGGGCTAGTGATGGTCGACTATATGATACCTTTCACCACAAACTCCACTGTGATTCAATAGTACTCCGAAAAAGAGTATGTCAAGATGTTTATTGGCAACATAACAAGCGTGATCCAAGTAATCAACATGTTCAGATCATATGAAATAATTCCTTATTTCATTTCTTCTCCAAGTTCATCAAACTAAGAATGCACTAGTTTTGGAGTCTCAGGAAATTTATAGCACGGGGGGGAGGAAATTTGGACTATCAAAGTTTCTTCCCTTAGGCTGTGCACCAATCTCAAGAGCACTAAACATTGTCCACACAGGTGGCTCTGGCTGCATGGAACAGTTCTTGTAAAACTACACAACAGAGCACTCCCACAAGGTCTGAAAGAGCTCAAGAGCCAACTTAAAGGATATACGTATTCAATTTTTTATGCCTACACTGCAGCAGATGCAATTTTCAATAACCCTTCGAAATATGATGAAGACTGTAACCTGTTAACTAAAAGAGTTTGCTTTATTTGCTAATTTGATGCTAGGACTATTTGATTCCAATTTTGCATTTTGTTTGAAGGTTTCGAAGAGGTGAAAAAGGCATGCTGCGGAAGTGGTCCATTACTTGCGGCCAGAAAGTATACCAATTGTGAGGAACGTTAGCGAATATTTCTTCTTCGATGGAATTCATCCAACCGAAAAGGCCAACTATCAATTTGCAAAGCTAATGTGGGATGGGAGTCATAAATTCGTCAAGGCTTACAAGAAGAAGACGCTGTTCGAGAAATAAGTCAAAAAAATTTCCCAGACAGGAGATGACTTTGATTTCCCGTTCGCACCTTGAATATGACTGATTTTTGTGCTTCAAAACCAAGCCGGTTCAGGCTTTAGACTCTGGCACTGAACTCTGATTTTTGTGCTTCAAAACCAAGTTTTTGTGTAATTATATAATTTGTGGTGGTGAACTGATTGTATTTTTGAATTAGTTTTCTTATACTTATGAGTGAGCTGCTGTTACTTTTGTATACCCCCCGAAAAAAAATGAAAACTTCTCCTGTAATTACCCCCGGAATTCTTAGTGACTTTCTACAAACAGAGGTTGACAGGGTGATCGAAGGGTGTAATATTATTTTTTAGATTCGCTTGCCTTAAAGCTCTGTAATTAAATATGTTTGGTACTTGGCCGAATAAGGAAAAAATGCGAATAAATATATTTATAAATCGATATGACCTAAAAATTGAAAAATAATTGCATAAAGGATATATTTAACCTCCAGCTATCATGTGATTCTCAACTGAGTCAACAAGCAAAAATATTTCCCAAATATTGGATGAATTTACTGCACAAGTAGGAAGTATTCAATCTACTTATCATTTCTTTTAATTGTACAATAAATTGGAATTACATCAAATACGAGAATTACGTAATAAGATATTCACTGATAAAATTATAGAGGGAAATAATAGTTAAGACTTCAGAGGGAAAACAAATATTTAAAAAATGAGGAAAGTAGGATCCGACAAAGTATAGGGGTGAGAAGCATACATTCAAAAATGTCATTGGAATGCTTTCTTGTTATCTTAATGTGAGGGATGTGAGATATCTTGGGCCAGTCCTCTCCTTTCTCTTTCTTGCACCTCTTCGCCAATTTTGGACAGTTGCTGATTTTCAGCTGGTTGAGGTTACTGAGACTTTGTACCCCATCTGGCAATGACACCAAATTAGGACAATCTTGAATATACAAGTTTGAAAGGGACGTGAGATAACCAATCTGATTTGGCAACGAAGCTAGTCCCTTGCAATCAAATATCGTTAGAGATTTGAGAGAAGTGAGATGTTGGATACTCTCTGGCAATGAATTCAGCTTTGGACATTCATCGAGGAACAAATCTTCAAGTGCAGTCAGATGTCGCACTCCCTCAGTTAAAGATGCAAGATTATAACAACGGCCAATGCATAACCTGCGAAGAGAAGATAAGCCACAAAGCCCATTCACTGGCAGAGAATTTAATCTTCCACAATAAAATATGGATAAAGCCTCCAAAGAAGTCATGTTCCGGAAACCTTCCTCTGGCAAGCTTTCAAGTGCATCACAACCAAATATCCACAACCTTTTAAGAGCAGAAAGGTTATCAAATACCTTATTTGACAAAGACTGCAGATCTCTCATCTTATAAATTTCTAAGCTTTCAAGGAGTGTAGGATTTTGCAAAAACCCTTCGGGTAGCTCCATCACGTTGGCAAAAGCTTCAATACAAAGGGAGGTGATGGAAGTGAAATTACTGACTGATGTCAGGAAAGAAGCTTTCCCTCGGATGCGTACTTTTTTGACAGAGGGTATAATTGGTATTTTGGTCAACAAAGGGCAGTCACGTACATCTAATTCTTGCAGGCAAGGAAAACGACATGCATCCCATTGCTCTAATCTCATCATTGAAACAAAAACCAGCTTCTCCAAGGATGGGAATGGATTTTGTCCATCTCCATACACGTGGCTGTCAATACACTTCACACCATCCATTCCCCATAATTCAAGTCTCTTGAGGAACTGCAGCTTCCCAAATGGTGGAAGTTGTTCACAGTTGGGACATTCTCTTATCTTGATCTTCACTAGATGTGGCAGCGTCAAGTTCAAGTTCATCATCCAATTACTTGGGAATTTTGAACCGCAGTATCCAATTAACTTCAACTTCTTCAGATTTGAAT
Source organism: Salix dunnii (assembly GCA_015731905.1). NCBI lineage: Eukaryota > Viridiplantae > Streptophyta > Magnoliopsida > Malpighiales > Salicaceae > Salix > Salix dunnii. The sequence continues at coordinate 14,455,368 of CM027675.1, read as the reverse complement.
GAGGCTGAAGCGCACCAAGTACCTCCTCCGCCCTTTTATTTGGTAGTGAACGCACGCAAGGAGTCGAGTCCTTTCCATTCCCTTGCCAAGATAAAGCCAGTGATAGAAGAGCTGTCTTCAACTTCAAATTGGCACTTCTGGCATCTGCTACATTCTGAACATTATCGAGATCTGTGATTCTCAATTCAACAGCGAGATTGTTCAGCCCTTCCAGCTCCCCTATGTGACGACCCTCCTCCTTACCCACAATGAACAGGCTAAGTTTTCGCAGGCACATCAATTGCCCCATTCCACGAGGCATGAATCGCAGTGCATCACAACCCGTGATGTCAAGATAGACCAGACTTTTCATATGCTTCATACCTTGTGGTAATCGGATGAGACTCCTGCAATATCTGAGATCTAGTGTCTGGAGGTTTTGGAGAGAGGTGATTGATTCAGGCAATTTTTGGATGAAGGAATTAGAGACATCTAGAAACCTTAGATGTTTCAAATCACAAATTGATTTTGGAAATGTATTAGATGTGCTGATACCTATATCCAAGGCTCTTAGATGCTTTTGTTGAGTGAAACGGAGAAGAAGAGCATCATCACCAACATGGCGTCGGTAACCAAAAGTCCTAAAAAGCAAAACTGATCGCAGGGACCGAAATTTGATATCCTTGTTTTTTGGAGCATAGGATAATTCCCCGTTAGCACCCACATAACGAATTTTTTCTGAAATTTGGAACTCTTTATTGTCGTCAATCAATAAACATTCTCTACTCATAATGGACTGTGCAAGATCATGCATAAGATCGTGCATTTTGCATGTTATGTTGCCAAACCCATCATCCTGGACCTCTTGCAGAAATGACCTTCGCACTAGTTCATTGAATATCTCAATACCCTTGACGGGCAAATCCATTTCTCTTCTGCAACAAATAAAGCCATTTGCCATCCACAAAGCAACCAGCTCCTCCCTGCGCATCACGTGATCTTTTGGAAATATAGAGCAAAATGCAAAGCATTGCTTCAAATGTGGTGATAGATTAATGTAACTCAACCTCAAAGCAGGTAAAATCTCTCTTGCATCTTCTCTTAGATCCCAAATCTCACTTTCTTTGACAGCTATCCACTGATCTTCACTATCTTTTAGCCGCATTAGGTTCCCGAGTGCCTTCAAAGCCAAAGGAACACCACAACACTTCTTCACTATAGATGCTCCAATGGCTTCCAGTTGTACCCACTCCTCTTTCCTTCTCATCCCAATTGCAAGTCGTTGAAACAATTCCCAAGAATCTTCTTCAGACAATCTCTCCATGTCCTTGATATAGCCTGCTGCCATTCTACGAGCAACCATCTCATCACGGGTAGTTACCATTACAGCACTTCCTTTAGCTCCACTCCTTAAGACCTCCTTCAATTTAATCCACCAACTCCACCTATCACCACAATCATCCCACACATCATCCAATACAAGCAAAAACTTTTTTCCAGTTAACTTTTGTTGGAGGCGTTGCTGCAAGGGATCCAATTCTTGAAGATCACGAGTTAACTTCTGTTGGAGGTGTTGCTGCAAGGGATCCAATTCTTGAAGATCAATGGACTCTATGATGGCTCTTGTTAATCTTTTTATGTCGAAATCAGTAGAAACACAAACCCAGATCCTCAAACCGAAGTGTTGTTGAACCCTTTTATCATTGTAGACCAATTGAGCAAGTGTTGTTTTCCCGAGTCCCCCTATTCCGCATATAGCATAAATAGGGAGGTCGCCGGCATCAGAGAGCAAGATGTTGACTAGAACTTCCTTTTCCTTTCCTCTTCCGAGAATTTCTGATTCATTCACGAGTGAGCTGGTAAGCCGCCAATCGTAGGTATGATCAGCTGCTATGTCCCCGACTCCTGATGCCAAACCGAACTTGTTCTTATCATTAGCTATGGCATCCAATTTGTCTCTCATGTTTTTCAATTTATGCGCCATTCTTGATCGAAAAACAAGTGGATTATGACTGATAGAAGAGAAGGATCTTAGCCGATTTTTGAGGCCTCTTCGCTGCTGTTGCCACTGAGCTTCAATGGCGAACTCATCTAGCAAATCATCAACATCATAAGCTGCATCCTTGAGGTGTCCGAGCCACACCTTGATAGCCTCGTCCTTCCACTGCTTCACCTCTGCATCCTGGAGCACAGCTTGAATGGTTGTGAACGTGCGCCCGAGATGTTCAAGGTCAATCTCTAGGCTCCCGGCAAGCCCAAGCTCCTGAAGAATTGAGGAATTCAAATTCCCCATGATTGTACTCGCGAGAGCAGAAACAATTGCTTCAGCCATAGCTTGTTTAGGAATGGATGTTGAGGAATAGAAAAGGTGAAAGGAAAACTAAAAGCAGGGGATGTGAGCAAGAAATGGAAAGTAAATATTGAGAATACAGAGAGCAGTATGAGATGAGAAATGGATACGGTGAGAGCAGTATGGGATGAGAAATAGATAAGGTGAGAGCAGCAATGGCCAACCGCATGGGCTCCACAGGGTGCGCAGGCTTGACTAAAAAAATAGAGAAGAAAAGAAGGTGATGGTCTGGTGTGGCCAAACTCAACCACACCTCATCACAACGCCAATACCAAACAACCAAGACATGCAGATCACAGATTACGAAATATTCTAAAAGTTTGAAGTTTTGCATGGATCCAAGTTTGAATGATTTTTTTCCTATTAGAGAACATATTTTTTCTCTATATTTAGTAACGTCTATATTGACTATAAATTACTGTTCTCTTTAAAACTTTAAGACAGATTCAGTGAGTAACATTACTTCATATTTTTTTACCGATAAATTTTGTGCCAATAAGCGTAACATAAAAGTTGATTAGATTTTTCTTAAAGAATTTCTCTTTTTAAATGCAAGAGTAATTATTTTACTATTATATGATTAAAATTATATGATTTAATATTTTTTATTTAGAAAGAACTTTATTTTATCGCTCAGTTATGCATATCAATAGATATTTTACATGTTACATTTGATGTCACGTAGCTTTAGCAAGATTAATTTTTTATTTAATTTCTAAAATTATAGCAATCGTTCATATATATAACGTCAATGGAAGGGAAGGGGGGGGAGGTTCCCCGGGAAAAACAAAATGGATCGAAATCCATTGCATGAAACCCAAGCGACAAAACTTTATGTCAAGAACAACTAGCTTGGGTAGTGGGTATCAAGCAATGCATTGTCATAGAGCAACTAGCTTGGTTAGTTGGTATCAATCAATGTCATGAACATCAATTGACAGAAAAAACTTTGTCACGGAAATTCGCAGCCAGCCTTTGCTTAAGCTAAGCCACTTGAAAAGTATCAAGACCCCACTTAATGGAAAAAAATACAAAAATAAATGAGATCTATTTACGAGTTATTTATAGTCCTTGTCTAATACAATATTTTAATTATAAATAATAAAGATGGTCCAAGACTCCAGTTAGTATTATTTTGAAAGAAAAAAAAAAGGAAAGAAATTTCCCAATAATAAGTCAAACAAACACACTCTTTGACAGTTGATTTTTCTTAATATCAAGACTTGTGTAAGGACATGCAACTGCGTTGACAGGAACGCATGTTTCCCAAAAACAAAGAACAAAACAAGTCCAAAGACACCCACATGTTTAAATTGGCATGCCTGGTAACAAATAATTATAAATTATATAATTAACGTGAAAAGGAAGGAAATTTCTCTCTCTCTGGTAAGCAAACGTGTATTTCTCTCTCATCAATTATGAAATCGGACTTTTAAGTCAGTTTTTGTGCTTTTATAATTATTTAGTGGGTCGCTCAATTTGTTTTTAAGCTATTTTTTTTATAAAAATAAATTAAAATAATATATATTTTTAAAATTATATTTTTTATTAATTTATCAAACTAATTTAAAATATATATTTAATTATATAAAAAAAGTAATACAGCTTTCCTAGACGCCTCTTGTTTATCTGTTTTTCAGGAGGAAGAAAAATAGCCGAGGCCAGGGAAGATGATGGTATTATTGATCTGGGCTCGTAACCTTGCAACCTGCAGCTCATCATCCATCTTCTTTCATGAAGTTAGAGTTACGAACAACTTTTTTTTTTTTAATATCAACATATTAAAACGGTAAGAAAACATAATAAAGAATTAATTTGAAGCAAAATAAACAGTATTTTTTAATTCCTCTGTTTGCTGAAATGAGTGATAAAACATTGACTCCTGGTATTTCACTCTTACAGTGCCTGTAATGAACAATTGCCCACACAATATTTGAGGAATGGAAACCACTGTAATCATTTAATAAGTATTGACCCATATATAGGCCTTTACATACAGACAGAAACAAAGTTTGTTGAAACAGAAATGGAAGAACAGAAAATGAAAGCAGAAATGAAAAACAGACCACACTAAAGAAATGCTTAACAAACCCAGTAGACGACAAAAGTGCTAACTGGACTGCCAGCTAGACCTAACAAGAAATGCCAGCTAGACTTAATAATATTGAACATTGTTTAACAGAACAATATTCAATTACCCAATTCCTCAACATACCCTCCCTTAAATTAAATTGCAGTAATGCAATTAGTTTAAACTAAACTTGAACATATACCAAGTTTGTTGCGCAGCTCCAAGAATGCTTCCAATTTGAGGGGCTTAGTCATAATATAACATACCCTCCCTTAAACTAAATTGCAGTAATGCAATTAGTTTAAACTAAACTTGAACATATACCAAGTCTGTTGCGCAGCTCCAAGAATGCTTCCAATTTGAGGGGCTTAGTCATAATATCAGCAAGTTGCTCTTGTGTGGGACAGTGTATTAATTCAATAGTTCCTTCCTTAGTCAAATCACGTAAGAAATGGAACTTAACATCTATATGTTTACTCCTCCCATGCATGACTGGATTTTTTGAAAGCTTTATAGCTGAGCTATTATCGCAATAAATGGTTGTGCATTTGCTTTGAGTGTGCCCCAATTTCTCAAGAACTCGTTTCAGCCAAATTCCTTGACATGCACTGAAAGCTGCTGCAATGAACTCTGCCTCTGTGGTGGATAAACTCACAACTGGTTGTTTTTTCGAAGACCATGAGACTACACCAGTTCCAAGCATGAAAATGTACCCAGAGGTACTTTTCCTATCATCAATGTCCCCTGCATAGTCACTATCAGCAAACCCTATTAATGTCTCTTCTTTTCCCCTTTTATAAGCAATTCCAAGCTCAGTTGTCCCCTTCAGGTATCTCAATATCCTTTTTGCAACCTGCAAATGCAACTCCATAGGTCTTTCCATATACCTACTAATCAGACAAACAGAATACATTAAATCTGGTCTCGTAGCAGTTAAATACATGAGACTGCCTATCATTTGCTTGAATGTTGTTGTGTTCACAGCCATTCCTTTTTCATCCCTTGATAGTTTACATCCTGGAACAATTGGATTGTTCACTGGCTTGCTATTCATCATACCAAACCTCTCCAGTATCTCATACGCATACCTTTTCTGTGTGATAAATGTCCCCTGCTGGTTTTGTATGACTTCCACACCAAGGAAATGCTTCATTTTCCCGAGATCAGACATAGCAAATTCACTCTTCATTGACTCTTTAAATCTTGCAAACATGTCTTCATTGTTTCATGTAAAGATTAGATCATCTACATAAAGGCTGACTATAAGAATGTTACCTCCAACTTCAGTCTTTACAAAGAGTGTGTGTTCACAGTAACACTTTTCAAACCCTTCTTTGTTAAAATACCCTTCAATTCTGTTGTACCAAGCTCTAGGAGCTTGTTTGAGTCCATACAATGCTCTTTTTAGCTTGTAGACTTTGTTCTTCTCCCTTTACCTCAAACCCTTGTGGTTGATCAACAAACACAGCTTCTTTTAGTTCCCCATGCAAAAATGCACTTTTTATGTCTAATTGAAACACACACCAACCTTTTTGTGCTGCAAGAGCAAGAACCACCCTAATGGTATCCCATCTTGCTACAGGAGCAAAAACCTCATTGTAATCAATACCATATTGCTGTGAGTAACCCTTTGCTACAAGCCGAGCTTTAAATTTATCGACCTCACCCTTCTCATTTAGCTTGGTTTTATACACCCATTTCACCCCTATTTTCTTTGCCCCCTCTGGTAATGTTGTCAATTCCCATGTGTCATTTTCTTTGATGGCTTTGATTTCCAGTCTCATGGCTTCTCTCCAGTTCTGCCCTTTCACAGCTTCTTCAAATATAACTGGATCTTCAAAGGTAGCAAACATTGCTAGGTTCCTGTCTTCTTCTAGTAACTCCTCCCCTAGCACATAATCTTGCATCCATATGGGCTCCTTTCTGTTTCTTCCTTGAAGTTGAATTGATGAATTTTCTGCTTCTCCATATCCAATGTTTGCACATCCAGCAGATGGTGACCCCTCTGCTTCAATATTTTCTCTTATTTCAGGATCATCTCGAGTCCTAACAGCCTGCCTAACATCCTGTTCTTCAATATTTTCACTCATCTCAGGATTATTTTGAGTCCTGACAGCCTGCTCATCTCCACATTCTGACCCATCAGTTTGCTCATCACCCCATTCTAACACATCAGTTTCTAGCCCAATATTATTTTCTTCCCATTCCCAATTCTCATTTTCAGCAAATATTACATCTCTACTTGTTATCACCCTTTTTAAGATTGGATTGTATAGCCTATAGGCTTTAGATTCCTCACTCACACCCAAGAAAATGCATTTTTCACTCTTATCATCCAACTTTGTTCTACGATTATCTGAAACATGGGCATAAGCAACACATCCAAAAATTCTAAAGTAATGTACTGAGGGTTTATTACCACTCTAGGCTTCCTCAGGTGTTATTTCTTTTAAAGCCATGGTTGGGCATCTATTCAGAATGTGATTAGCCCAGTTAACAGCCTCAGACCAGAATTTCCTAGAAATTTGTTTTTCTGACAACATGCTACGTACCATGTTCATGACAGTACGATTTTTTCTCTCAGCCACCCCATTTTGCTGGGGTGTATAAGAGGCAGTAAGCTGCCTTGCTATCCCATTATCACTACAAAATTGACTAAATTCTGTTGAGGTGAACTCCCCACCTCTATCAGTACGCAGGCAACAAATAAAATAACTGGTTTCCTTTTCCACTAGAGCCTTAAATTTCTTAAACACATCAAATGCCTCAGATTTTTCTGACAATAAATAAACCCAGGTTTTTCTACTGTAATCATCAATGAAGTTGATTAAATACCTCTTGTGGCTGTGAGATTCAGGCTTGATAGGCCCGCAGATGTCAGCATGGATCAACTGGAGTTGTTGAGAAGCTCTCCACAGACTCTTCTTGGGCATTGCTTCTCTATGCTGCTTCCTAACCATACAATCCGAGCACACCTTTGATGAAGCTTCAAGCATTGGTAGTCCCCGCACCATTTTTTTATAGAACAAGGTTCTTAGTCCTTTTAGGCTGAGATGCCCAAAACGACAGTGCCATAGGTGTGTACTGTCATTAATCACAGTTTGAAGGCATGCAAAAGATTGATGAATTACTGAAGCCATGACAGTAAACATTCTATTTGCTGACATCTTGGATTGCATAATTAATCCTCTCCTAGGATGATAAATCTTGCATATCCCATTCTTGATAAAAAATACAAGACCTTTTTCTAGTAATTGTCCCACACTTAGCAAATTATTTTTTAACTCAGGTGCAAAATAAACTTCAGTAATCACCTGAGTTATGCCACCGACTTGTAGTCTGATATTGCCCTTCCCCATTACCATCATTGTCGAGTTGTCCCCAAGCTTTACTGTTTGTCTGAAACCTTCATTGAAGTCTGAAAAAAAACTTCTGTTTCCACAAATATGGTTGCTGCAGCCTGAGTCCAAAAACCACAGACTCTCTCTTGTTGTTGGCTCATCCACATTGGTCATTAATACCATCATCTCATCTTTAGCAACCCCATTATCTCTTATTGTTGATTCTTCCATGTTAATGAAGGACATTAACAGCATCTCCTCATTTTCAGCAAACTCAGTGTAGTTTGCAACATTTCTCATCTGCTGACATTCAAATTGGTAGTGACCCAATTTATGACAGTTAAAACATTCCACAAGTGCTTTATTTAGAGGCTGCCTATTCCAGCTGCGACCCCTTCCTCTAAAAGCTCCTCGACCTCTTACTCTTCCATCTGTCCTGTATACATCCCTTGCTCTAGCCCTCTCTGTGTTGGTGATGTTCAGGATATGTTCTTCATCCTTTTGCCCAATCATTCTTTGTTCGTGGACTAACAAACTACTCTGGAGTTCATCCACAGACATAGTTGAAATGTTATTGGATTCTTCAATTGAACACACCACATAATTGAATTTGAGTGTCATTGACCTCAAAATCTTTTCAATAATCACATTCTGCTCCAGTTTTTCTCCTTGCGATCTCATTTTGTTTGCTATAACCATAGTCCTGGCAAAATACTCATTAACCTTTTCTCCTTCTCTCATGCCCAGAAGCTCGAACTCTCTTCTCAATGCCTGCAGCTGGGCTCGTTTCACTTTTGTGGAACCTTGGTACTTCAAGCTCATTGAATCCCAAATGTTTTTTGCCGTCTCCTTATTGAGAATGGTCTCAATAATATTCCTATCTATAGCTTGGAATAGATAGTTTTTTACCTTCAAGTCTTTAAGCTTCAAGTCTGTAATCACCTTGCACTGTGCTTCTGTTGCTTCTCCTGTTGCCGTTGGTATTTCTTTCTTAATCAAGTCCCAATACTCCTTGGACTGGAGAAAATTCTCCATAAGCATAGCCTAATGGTCGTAATAACCATCGAACTTTGGAATCGCCGGTTGAACGAAGTTGTTGCCCTCCGATGACATGATATTCACTCTCCCTGTGTTTCACCCGTGTTTTTCTTCAATTCTCACTATGTTTCACTCATGTTTCACTCTCCCTGTGTTTCACTTAATTAACCCCAAATTTCAACCCAAGAACAGATCACTGGCGAGACCCAGCTCTGATACCAATTGTAATGAACAATTGCCCACACAATATTTGAGGAATGGAAACCACTGTAATCATTTAATAAGTATTGACCCATATATAGGCCTTTACATACAGACGGAAACAAAGTTTGTTGAAACAGAAATGGAAGAACAGAAAATGAAAGCAGAAATGAAAAACAGACCACACTAAAGAAATGCTTAACAAACCCAGTAGACGACAAAAGTGCCAACTGGACTGCCAGCTAAACCTAACAAGAAATGCCAGCTAGACTTAATAATATTGAACATTGTTTAACAGAACAATATTCAATTACCCAATTCCTCAACAGTGCCCATTGATTAAGATGTATGACGATATGTTATCAAAGGATTTCTTCTCAAAAACTGCACTTCATGTGCTGTACAAGATCTGAATGAAATGGTTGAAAGAAAATCTCTGCGTATTCATCCACGGGAAGCATGCTAATGGATTTGGTATCTGATGGCAAAATTATACTGTAAACTTTGAATTATAATTCTCTCAAGAATTCTTGTCAGGAAGCTTTATCTCGTCATCTGAGTTGTCTTCTCAAGAATTCTTCCGTGGCTTATTCAAGTTTTGATGTTGCTCTAGTGCTCTATATTACCTCTTCGTGTATATCAAGTTGAGCAGAGGACTGAGCTTGTATGTCAGTGTATAGGAACTTCACAAGGATTATTTTGGAGCTTCTCAATTTTCTGCCATTGCTAATTAATACCGATTTTAGTTTCATTATGGATTCTTTCTCATTTCCAATGCCAGTGGATCATTCACGTCTCAACCTTCAACAGAATGCTTAAGGAACACTTGCAGAAACTACCGCCTGTGGTGCCTGTGACAAATTACATTTCTCGCAACGAATGGGAAGTGCATGGTTTATGTTAGGGAACTGTCTTGTGATTGTTCATAAATTAGTATGACAGAAGAAAGCATTATTGCGGAGTAAAATCTGCAACAGAAACACAGATTTCTTTAAGCACTGCTCTATGTATGATATCGTTCAAACAAAAATAAAGAATCGAAAATAGACATCATTTTAATTTTTCCTGATATTCGAATTATAAACATAAACTATCGAACAAAGAAAACAACAAATTACTGTTATCTAGAAGAGAACATTCGCATTAGGCCTGCTCACACAAGGACTTCCATAAAATGATATCACTTCCAACGTGAGTTATGGATACCATTTTTAAATAAGCACTTTACCTTTTCTATTTCTTTTCAAGGTGGAATATTTATCACTCACATGTATACCCAACAAATATCTCTTCACATGAACTGTCCTTCCCGCTAAAGCTTATAATAATTTTAGTGGGATATTCAGAGCCTGAAGGTTAGCTCTCTTGCTCAATCATGGAGAAGCAAACAAAGTCATGAGAGACCAAACACAATTACCACGTGTCTCAGGTTGATGTTAGAGAATAATATAAATCATATTCTGGGACCTCACCTATCAACTTAAGTTTTCAGGTGAGATGGTTCCTTAACATGATATCAAAGCTTTGTTAACCTAACGGTAACGAGTTAAAATCTCACGACCCTCATTCTATTTGATAAAAATGAAACACAAAATAATATGGCTCTGTGCAAGTTTGAACCCCAAAAATCTTTCACTTGAGAGGGTATGTTAGAAAATAATATAAATCATATCCTAGGACCTTAGCTAACAACTTAAGTTTTTATGTGAGATATTTTCTTAACATGGTATTAGAGTTTTGTTGACCCAGTGGTCACGAGTTCAAATCTCACCACTTCTATTCTTTTTGATAAAAATCAAGCACAAGGTAATGTGGATATGTGCAAGTTTCAAGCTTAAAGGGCTTTCACTTGAGGGTGTGTGTTAGAGAATAATATGAATTATATTTTTCTTGGACCTCACCTATCAGCTTAAGCTTTTAAGTGAGATGATTTTTTAACAGTTGAACCATTACATCTAATAGTAGTTTCTTAGTGAGATGTCTGGCCTCCACATTCACATTCAGCTTGCACTTATAAGCAAGGTTGTCAATTCTGTTTTGATATTTTATTTTTTCATTTGGAACAGAATGTTTCAGTTTCAGAGCATTTCGTCATGCCGTTTCGAGGTTGTACTATTTATATATTTTTTATATATAACTAAAAATATTATTTCAATTTTTTTTAGTTCAAATCAAAAAATAAAATTATTTAGAATTGTGCAATTTAATCTAAAAAAAGACACAATCAAATGATTTTTCTAAATAAAATTATGAACATGTATAATATTACGAGAATGTCATCATCAATCTCGCAAGGTTATTACATTCCCTGATTGCTCTGAAAGTTTAACATAATATATATATATATATATATATATATATATATATATATATATATATCAAGAGAATCCTTGTAAAATTTCATCTCAATCTAATGGTAAGAATAGGAGATATGATTGATATTGTATAATTATTTATTTTTTTCTTAAAAAGTACTATTTGGTCGAAACGGCACAAACAAAATGATTCCAGCAAGTTTAGCTGGAATATGGATGAAAAATCCGGAATGGATTGGTATATAATCCGAGGTAAAAATGGCGTTATTTTGTCGCATTTCTTAACTGATATGATATACTTCAACTGTTTTGGTCGAAACAGAATGAAACTAAGTACCCTACTCATAAGAGTTAGCACACAATGATGGACATTAGCACTACCCCATAAACCAAGACAAAAGAGTTATGGGTGTATCTTATATATAAACATCTTAGCTTTTTAATTCCTTTTCAACAAATGCGTATAGTTTCCTTCTCTCTATACTATTTATTCAATGCTAGCAGAGAAGGCCTTCTCTAGGAAATAAAATTGCCACTAGAAAGACTAATTTATGACTTGCTATTCCTTAAAAAAATGGTGAGTGGGTATTGTTCCTGTCGGGAAATTGCCTTGTAGCAGCACAGAAAGAGGCCGTAGTCTAAGGATAGCATGTATACTGAATGCGTTTTGATGGAGTCATCGAATTACTTGTTCATTTTTGATCTTCCTTCTCTGTTTCAGAGAAATCATAAACACTAATTCAGCACTTGAACTAAGGCATAATCATGATAAAGTACTCAAAATAGTTACAACCACGAGCAAGTGCTGGTGTCCAACCATATGACAAATAAACATCGAAATTTATGTAATCTAATGGGACTTCTTCAAAATATAAGATCTAGCAGAAAAATCAGCATCTAGAAACTTGCAGCAATTATTCAGAATCGAGATAGAAGGCCTGAATTGGGAAGTCCAAGAGTCTCTGTAGTCGAAGAAATCCAGCAAGTAGGACGCTGGTCTTTATTCCTTAGTATTGTTCTTCTTAAGTCTGTTTTTCCAATTGCAAATTTTCTGTTTCAAACACACGTCCAAACTCCTCCAAATACCACCGTTTCCATATTTCGTTGTTCGAACACAAACTCTGCACCTTCGAGCTAACGCATGCCATTCTCGGTACATCAGTGGCAGGAAGTAGCTTCAAAATCATGAGCTTTAGATCAGGTGGTAGACGCATAAAGCAGGTATTATTTTTATTATTGCCGACACTTTTTTTTCAACCGGCAATTTTTCGAGGAAAGTCTTGGCAATAGCATTTGATAGATTTGGATTCCACATTGATCCTTTTACTTTTATTTGTAAGGGAAAAAGAAAAGAGAAAGAAAACAATAAAAAAATATCTTATCCACTAAAAACCAGAAAAGCCGCCCCTTTCGTTTTTCTTTGACAAGAATCCATAAATGCCATTGAAACTTCAGAACCATCTTCCTCTCACAGCTCCCGCCAAATCAACTACCCCACTCAACACCAACTCATCCACAAAATACCACCCAGCCACTAGAGCCTTAATCCCCGACGAGCAAAATCATCTCCGCTCGAATTTTGCCCACGGGCAACCATCAACCCAAAACCAGTAGCAACTCTTCTTCCCCACTGACCAGAAGAAGACAACAGAAACTATTAAGGGTGAGATTAAGGATCAGAATTAATAGAAAGTGAAGCACAAAAACATGGGGAGTTCAAGGTCCAACATTTTATGTTTCTTGGTGCTCTGTGCATGTTTTCTAGTCCCAAAAAGCTGCCACAGTTACTCTCATGGTGCTTTATTTATCTTCGGAGATTCCTTTTATGATGCTGGGAATAATATTTACCTCAACACTAACATTCCCAAACTCAATATCTTTCCATATGGAGAGACATATTTTAAGCATCCCACTGGAAGGGCTAGTGATGGTCGATTAATTCCAGATTTTATTGGTAAGTACACCACTTAGCAATTCTTTCCCCCCCTTTTTAATTCTATTTTTTTCTTTCTTTTATGATATGAATTGTTGAATACACACACACACACATATATATCATATTGAATTTCCATATCACATATTAGAAGGTGATCAGATTAACCTATCTATCTATCTATCTATCTATCTATCTATCTATATATATATTCAACAATATCATAGTTATAAAACAATTTTACCTGCAGCTTATTAGCAGGTGATCAGATTAACCTGCAGGTAAATTTGTTTTATAACTATGATATAATAAAATAAAATAAAAAAACATTATGTCAAAGTAAGATGAATAAAGTTTTGGGGGCGTCGTTTGTATTTTTAATTTAAAGACTTCCAACTATAAGACTCAAATTCAGCTTTATGAAAAATTTGGTGGGCCAATGTTCATCCAGAGCAGGTCTACATGCCAAAACTCAAATTCCAACGGCATCCTTAAACTCAAATTCTGTTTTTGTTTGTTCCTTACAGCTTAATATTACAGACACAATATGTTTTTTGCAAAATGATTCTTGAACTTTGTTGCAGCTGAATTTGCAAAGCTACCATTAATTCCACTATATTTACAACCCGGCAACCATCAATTCACAAATGGAATGAACTTTGCATCAGGGGGCGCTGGTGCTCTTGCAGGAACTAATCAAGGACTGGTATGTGCTCCTTTTGCTAAAATATTGCTACCTTTTGCTATACCTTTTTTTTTCATTTGTTCCCGTTTGTTCCTTCAAAGGTGCTGGACCTTCAAACTCAATCAAGTAATTTCAAGAACACAGAGAAGCAGATAAGGCAAAAACTAGGAGCTTCAGAAGTTAAGGCATTGTTATCCACAGCTGTTTACATGTTCAGCATTGGATCCAACGACTACTTGATACCTTTCATCACAAACTCCACTGTGTTTCAATCCTACTCCAAAAAAGAGTATGTCAAGATGGTTATTGGCAACATAACAAGCGTGATCCAAGTAATCAACATGTTCAGATCATATGAATCAATTCGTTATTTGATTTCTTCTCCAAGTTCATCAAACTAAGAATGCACTAGTTTTGGTGTCTCAGGAAATTTATAGCATGGGGGGAAGGAAATTTGGACTATCAAAGTTGCTTCCTTTAGGTTGTCCACCAATCTCTAGAGCACTAAACATAGTCAGCTCAGGTGGCTCTGGCTGCATGGAAGAAATTACAGTGCTTGCAAAATTACACAACAGAGCACTCCCTAAAGCTCTCAAAGAGCTCAAGAGTCAACTTAGAGGATATACTTATTCAATTTTTGATGCCTACACTGTAGCAGATGCGATTTTCAATAACCCTTCGAAATATGGTGAAGACTCTAACTTGTTAACTAAAAAAGTTTGCTTTATTTGCTAATTTGATGCTAGGACTATTTGATTCCGATTTTGCATTTTTGTTTGAAGGTTTCGAAGAGGTGAAAAAGGCATGCTGCGGCAGTGGTCCTTTGAGAGGTACCATTACTTGCGGCCAGAAAGTATACGAATTGTGCGATAACGTTAGCGAATATTTCTTCTTCGATGGAATTCATCCAACCGAAAAGGCCAACTATCAATTTGCAAAGCTAATGTGGGACGGGAGTCCTAAAATCGTCAAGCCTTACAACCTCAAGACACTGTTCGAGAAATAAGTCAAAAACATTTCCCAGAGAGGGGATGACTTTGATTACCAGTTCTGCACCTTAAATATGACTGAAATTTGTGCTTAAAAACCAATTCGATACAGGCTTTAGACCCTACCACCGAACTCTAGAATTAAAGTGTGCTTGAATCTTCTTTTTTTAAAAAAATTATATAATTTGCTGTGGTGAAATGATTGTGATTTTTTTTTAATGATCAGGTATCTTTGAATTAGTTTTCCTATACAGATACTTCTGAGTGAGCTGCTGTTACCTTTGTACACCCCCTGAAAAAAATGAAAACTTCTCCTGTAATTACCCCTGAAATTCTTAGTGACTTTCTACAAACAGAGGTTAACAGGGTGATCGAAGGGTGTAATATTATTTTTTTAGATTCTCTTGCCTTAAAACTCTGTAATTAAATGTGTTTTGATACTCTGAGTGATACTTGGCCGAAGCATCGACACTGTTCAAGCCCATCATTTGGTGGAGTGTATTCTCTGGCTTATTGGCAAATTAATTAATTATCAATTTGGATTCACAAATAATAGTTTATGTTTCCTATAAACTACTTTCTCTTTTATCTATGAAAAATACAGTACTGTATTATATTTGTGAAGAGGAAGGAAGGCTAAAAACGGAAATTTTGGACAAAATCTTTTCTTGTTCTTGATCAGGACAGTCATGATCTTAGGGAAATACCATTAGAAAAGTAGAGCCTCTAATTCAACAACCAGTATAAAATCTAGAGTTACGTGGGTAAGTTAAGTTAGATGGAATTTCTTCATTAATCAACTACCACTTTCCTAATTTTGAAATCTTTTATTTGCCGAATTTTTAATGCAACTGCGTATTGCAGATGATGATGGGCCAATCTTGTTATTTGGTTTGGAGATTTTAATCTCCAACAGAGCAGTCTTCGATTTGATCCATTGACGGCTTTTGATATCGTAACCTAGCGTTTGTTTTGAGACCTCAGACCCTATCGTGATGCGAGGCTGCTGGGAACAAAATTCTGACCATCCTGTAAAAAATAATAAACAATTTTCATGCATGGAAACTCCTTGGTTTTGTGATATGGCACTGAGTATTCAGTCATTATTATAACTTAAAAAGGGATTGAGACGAAACTTAAGCCTATTATCCATGGTTAAGACGAAACTTCCATGTTGCAACATTTTCCTGCTCGTGTTTCTTCAAGTTTACACATGTTATGTCGTGTTAAATGTCAATAATCTCTAGATGACTCCAATATTTCCTTAGAAAAATCATACAAATTACCACCTGTCTTTTTCAAACCTGGATTCGTCGGTGCCATTTTGATGTTAACGGGAGTTGTTTCTTTCTAAATAATTGATTTCTAGTGATCTCAAATGTACTCGATTTCTTGTTAGATGAACCAAAATAATGCATAAAACTAAACCTTATTGGTCATTAAGAAGATCCTGAATTGGAAAAATAACTTGTTCAAATCCAATTGCATTAATGATATTCATCAACTAATTTATTTAACTCTCTGCCAGCAAATTACCTACAATTCCAATTTGAGAATTTGGAATATTCAATGGTGCCTTTTTGGATCCAATCTGTAAGTGGTCCAACTTGAACCGTGTCAGCTAAGAAATGTGTTGCGATAAGTACAGAAAAATTGGATCGATTCAAAATTGTTCCCTATACAAGAAACTTCAAAATGGTCAAATTTGGGTGAGTGAAATGTTAGAATGAAAATCCCAAACACCATGAACTACAAGAAGGTCTATAAATACCTCCACGATCCCCTTGGGAGTTTGCAAGCCTTCAACACTGAACTACATTTGCGTATACTAGCTATCACTCAAGCTATCAGAAAGTTTAGGCTAATTCTGTCTAACTCTTGATTCCCTTAATACATTTTTAGCCTTTGTTTATCAATATGGTTAATATGCAAACTCCAAGATCTCCTTCTCAACGTTCAGCTCATGGAAACCAAATCACTATTCTTAGCATCGATGGAGGTGGAATAAGAGGCATTATACCAGGAACTATCCTTGCCTTTTTAGAGTCTGAGCTTCAGGTAGAAAAGAAACCTGGGTCTTGTAGCACGTATACTAATGCATGTCAAATAGACATGCAAGATCTTGCATGCTTGTGTTTCTGGGATAAGAAAAAGAAATTAAGCTGAATGCATATGGAATTGTAATGTTAGTTTATTTTTCACAAACAGAGAGTTTTATCTCCTTTATTTATCACGGAGTAGTGGTTTTTGTATTCGAATTTACAGAAGCTAGATGGTGCAGATGCAAGGCTTGCAGACTACTTTGATGTGATTTCAGGGACTAGCACTGGCGGCCTCGTGACGGCTATGCTAGCTGCACCGAATAAGCAAAACCGCCCTTTGTTTGCTGCTGAAGACATTAATGACTTTTACCTTGAGAATTGCCCTAAAATATTTCCTCAAGACAGGTAATAAGTATTGCAGATGATGAATTATTTCATTACAAATAATTTTTATTTATCAAGATACTAACTTAAGTAGTGTCTGCCAACAGCTCTCCATTTTCTTCAGCAACAAATCTGGTAAACAATTTGAGAGGACCGAAGTATGATGGCAAATTTCTGCATAGTATTGTCAAAGAAAAGTTGGGAGATGCACGGTTGCACCACACATTGACAAATATTGTGATCCCAACTTTTGACATCAAGCACCTCCAGCCAACTATCTTTTCTAGCTATAAGGTGAAGAATGACCCATCAACGGATGCCCTTTTGTCCGATATATGTATTGGAACTTCAGCTGCCCCAACTTATCTCCCTGCCCATTATTTTGAAACCAAAGATCCATCAGGCAAAGTTAGAGAATTTAATCTTATTGATGGTGGTGTGGCAGTAAATAATCCAGTATGTTTATGATTTCTTCAGCATCTTGAACTTCTTAACTTAATACTACTCACCTAAAGAATCTTATATCATTCATTTCTGTCTGGAACTTAATCAGACTTTAGTTGCCATAAGTGAAGTTTCAAAAGCAATCAATCGGGAGGGTGCTGACTCCTTCTGCATGAACCCAATGGAATATGGCCGATTTCTAGTCCTGTCGCTGGGCACTGGTACAGAAAAATCAGAAGGAAAGTATGACGCCGATGAAGCAGCCAAGTGGGGTATCATAGGATGGTTGACTGGTGACCATTCTACCCCATTAGTGGATGTGTTTACACAAGCTAGTGCTGGCATGGTTGATTTTCATATTTCCACTTTTTTTCAAGCCCTCAACTGTGAAGAAAATTATCTTCGAATTCAGGTGCTTATATATATATATATATCATACAGTGGTGATCTGATATATCTATTCATGAGTCAAAAGGAAAATTTAATAAACTGAAGAAATCTGACCTATTGATATGCGTGAAAAATTAATGCAGGATGATACACTGACCGGAACACTTTCATCTGTAGATGTTGCCACAAAAGAGAATTTGGCGAATCTCGTGAAAGTGGGAGAGGAATTGTTAAAGAAGCCAGTTTCAAGGGTGAATTTGTCTACTGGAGACTTTGAACCTATCGATAAGATGACTAATGAAGAGGCTCTCAGAAAGTATAAATGAAAGAATATTGCTCTTTGTTTCATCTTGATTATTCTTTTATTTATTTATTTATTGTTTTGTTGGAGTAGGTTGGCTAAATTACTCTCGATGGAGAAGCATCGTCGTGGGGCTAAGTCAGCTGTCGGAAATTAAAGCTACTACTTCAAAATGGACATGCCTAATAAATAATTTGACAATTCGTTTGCTATATATATATATATATATATATATATATATATACACACTTAATTGTTTACTTTGTAAAGCAGTATTCGAATAAAGATGCCATGCACAAGGAATCCAGATTAAAATGTATTTTTTTCCCAACACATACATTGTAGTTGTTTCATACCTTGAATATAGAATCATAGAATTCAACCAAAATTTAAGTATTTTCTTTTTCCAGCAAGAGCTTATTTTTATTTCATGGATTAATTATTTTAATAGTATTTATTAGTAATTAACCAGTTTTTCTTAGGGAATAAACAAGAACCAAGTTTCTCCTCGGTCGGTTTTTAAGCAAATCACTTGTATATGAATCCCTTAAACAGGGAATAATCCGTTCATCAACCTGATTAAGTTTCAAGTGTCTTCAATAACCAATATAAATATAGAGAGATGTAAAATGTAATAAATGAAGTATGAGATAAAAAAATAAATGAGATCACATGGAAAACAAGGTGTCAATATAGGGATCAAAATGTAAATTTAGGCTCCTATCAAATAGTAAGCATTAAAAAAGGTTGCCAGTTATTGTCAATGTCAATTACAATCTTGTTCTTTTGATTTTGTATTTTTAAATTTTTTCATGCAAATCAACATGCTGTTAAATCCCTAAATTAACTATGGCACCTCATGTACATGCAAAAATAAAATCTAAAGAGAAAGAAAATATCTAGATCAATAGAAAAAGATCTTTGGAGGACCAAATTGAAATAAGTTGTCATAACCAAAACAATTAGAAAAATCCCAAAACAATGTGGCTTCTCCATCACTCTAGTCAATTTTAAAAAGTCAATTAGAACTTAATTAAAAAATCAAATTAGTCAAAATTGCATACTTTTCAAAAAGAAGTACTTATAAATTGTAAATAGTGGCCAAATTAAAGATTTCAATTAATTCACACCGGGATTAATTTTAAAATAAAATAAAAGATTAAATCCTAATTGAAAGATACAAGCTCTCTCTCTCTCTCTCTCTCTATATATATATATATATATATATATATATATATATATATATAATTTCACTGTTTTAATATCAATCCTTCAACTGTTTTAATACCACTTTTTTTTGTACTTTTTATACTTTAAAAAATACTTACTTGATTCACCTACTTTTAGTTTTGATATTATTTTAAATACTATTATAAATCTTAATTTTAGTTTCATTTTTTTAATTATTTTAAATTTGTTCTTAAAATAATAATATTAATAATAAACAAATATGAAAATTCAATTATTGGTTATTAAAGTATTTGAATAGGTTTGGAACTTGATCTTTTCATATTTAATGATATTTTTAGCTTTCAATCACACAAAATATGAACAAGTTTTTTTTAACTTGATTTAACAATTATATATATATATGAGCATAAACAATTCTTCAAGTCACATACATTATGTTGCTACAATAAAAAAGAGATATGTTGATACAAAAAAAATATATTTAAAATAAAAAAATCAAAACAATTGTATTTTTAAATTTACGAATTTTCAAAGATCTTAAGAAAAAATATTTAAAAACTTAGGTTCTGTAGCGTGGCGTGGTCATACAACTAGTATAAACTTATTTTATAAATGGCATCCTTCAAATCTTTTGCAGCAAACGTGCGGGACTTTTTTTTTTTTTAATTAGGGTAAGGCGGGTTGGAAAAGTTGAAATTAGACATTTGAATCCTACGTCGTCGTTACGTTTTCCTTACCCAAGCAATTAGAGAACCACAAGCGAGTTAACTGAAAAGAATAATATATATGGCAAGACTTGCAGCTGAGACTTGTAGTTTAGAATATTAGGGTTCAACACATTGAATTGATATTAGGGTTCACAATCAATATAGGTCAAACTTCATTCCCAAAGGATTGAAAATATATTGTTCGTAAATTGTTGCTCTTTCTTGTCACAAAAGCACAATGAGTTAATATGATTCGATTAAAATTGTATTTAATAAACTAAATATTATTTTAAAATGTATGAAATTCAATTCCTAAAAGACATCTAGGTTTTAAAATGTACGAAATTCAATTCATTGAAATTAAATATAGAAAATTAATGGTTCATTACTAAAATCATATTCAAAATTATAATGGACGAAACATCTAGGTTTTTTCCGATTCTATGTTTACGTGGTATGATGGTTATTCAAATGGTCATGAGTTCTTTTTTTCTAATTAAAAGCTAATTAAATCACAAAGTAATATAAATTCGTGTAATTTTCTAGTCTAAAGTTTTCTCACTTGAGATAATATAATGTAAATTACATCTTAAAATCTTACATAATAATTTAAATATTTGAGTTAAATTGATTATTTGATGTCAAAACTACCAATAAAATTTGCTTCATGTATGCAAAATTTATACTAACTTATCAAAAATTGAATATATATTTTATATATTCAAAACTGCATCAAAAATATATCTATTAACACTATTATATGTTACTAAACACATGATATCAGCACATGAACTCTTCAAAACTATCATAAAAATATATGTATTAACTCTATTATATGTTAATAAACACATGATTTTAACATCTGAGCCTTTTTAAGGCCGTTTGTGTCATGTTTTCAATTGCGGAAAGGTATGTATTAATTGAAAACTAATGTATATCGGAATTATCCTTCAATATTATGGTGGATTATTGCACTGAAACGTCTCTTTGTAAACTATACATTAGTAACTTTGCCTTGATGACTTTTTCCATCCATGAAGTTATTAACTAATATATATTTTGTTGCCAACTTCTGCAAAATCCCAGTTGATGTAATTGATTACTTCTCATGCCATAACTCCTCACTTCCTAATTAACCTACAATTCTCACTGATTGCCATCCTTCAATTTAATTTTACCCTTTGACCCGGCCTGTAAGTTGTCCACCGGAATCGTGTCAGCTAAGAACTGTGTAGCGATAAGTATAGAAAAACGTGGATCCATTCAAAATTGTTCCCCGTCCATGAAACTTCGAAATGGTCAAATTTGGTAAGTACAATCTTAGAAATATTTTTAAAACTTACAAAAAACTCATGAAGGAAAGAAGTCTATAAATACCTCCACATCTCCTTTGAGAGATTACAAAACACTTGAATACATTTGCGTACTAGCTATCTCTCAATCTCTCCGAACGTTTAAGCTAAGCCCTCTCAAATTTATCTTCAACTTCTACGTCTCTTGATTCCCTCTTTACATTTTCAGCATTTTTCTTCAATATGTCTAACATGCAAACTCCAAGATCTCCCCTTCAACTTCCGGCTCATGGAAGCCAGGTCACTGTTCTTAGCATCGATGGAGGGGCAATAAGAGGCATTATACCAGGAACTATCCTTGCCTTTTTAGAGTCTGAGCTTCAGGTAGAAAAGAAAACGAGCTCTTTTAGCACGTATATTATAATGCATGTCAAATAGAGTACTAACGTGCGCAGAGTTTTATCACATATAATAACACGCGCAGAGTTTTATCTCTTGTTCGTATCACTGATCATCTTTTATATTCAAATTGACAGAAGCTGGATGGTGCAGATGCAAGGCTAGCAGATTACTTTGATGTGATTTCAGGGACTAGCACTGGCGGTCTCGTGACGGCTATGCTAGCGGCACCGAATAAGCAAAACCGCCCTTTGTTCTCTGCTAAAGACATCAATGACTTCTACCTTGAGAACTGCCCTAAAATATTTCCCCAAGACGGGTAATAATTACTTTTCATGATGAATTATTTCACTAACTAAATTTTATTCATCAAGGTAATAATTAAAGTATTGTGTGCTAATAGCTCTCCGTTTGCCTCGGCTGCAAATCTGGTAAAGACTTTGAGAGGACCAAAGTACGATGGGAAATTCCTGCATAGTATTGTCAAGGAAAAGTTGGGAGATACGCGGTTGCACCAGACATTGACAAATATTGTGATCCCAACTTTTGACATCAAGCGCCTCCAGCCAACTATCTTTTCTAGCTATAATTTGAAGAACAGCCCCTCAACGGATGCTCTTTTGTCTGATATCTGCATTGGGACTTCAGCTGCCCCGACCTATCTTCCTGCCCATTATTTTGAAACCAAGGATCCATCAGGCATAGTTAGAGATTTCAATCTTATTGATGGTGGTGTGGCAGCAAACAATCCAGTATGTTTATGATCATTTACCAATCTTCAAATCTTGTATAACCAAGGAATCTTATATCATTCATTTATTTTGTAATTTGTTCAGACTTTAGTTGCCATCAGTGAAGTTTCAAAAGCAACCAATCAGGAGGGTCCTGACTCCGTCCCCATGAACCCAATGGAATATGGCCGCTTTCTAGTCCTGTCCCTGGGCACTGGTACAGCAAAATCAGAAGAAAAGTACGATGCAGAAGAAGCAGCTAAATGGGGTCTCTTGGGATGGTTGACTAGTGATAATTCGACTCCATTAGTTGATGTTTTCACACAAGCTAGTGCTGACATGGTTGATTTTCATATTTCCACTGTTTTTCAAGCCCTTCACTCCGAGGAAAATTATCTTCGAATTCAGGTGCCTGTTTATCATGCTAATGTTATCATCCACTATATTTATTCACGAAGCAAAGCCGGGAAAGTAATCTAACCTTATAATACCTGTGAAAAATCAATGCAGGATGACACGTTGACCGGAAAACTTTCATCTTTGGATGTTGCTACAAAAGAGAATTTGGAGAATCTTGTGAAAGTGGGCGAGGAATTGTTGAAGAAACCAGTTTCAAGAGTGAATCTAGCTACTGGAGTCTTTGAACCTATCAATAAGATGACTAATGAAGAGGCTCTCAGAAAGTATATATAAATAATACTCTTGCTTTCATCTTGATTATTTATTTATATATTTATTTATTTATATTAATTGTTTTGTTGTTGCGTGTAGGTTGGCTAAATTACTCTCCAGGGAGAAGCATCTTCGTGAGACTAATTCAGCTGGTGGAAATTAGAAAGCTAATACTTCAAAACAGACATGATTAACGGATCATAATTTAGATATTTGTTTGTTTTTTTTAATTTTTACTTTTTAAAAAATAAATTATATGAAAGTAAAAATGAAAGAAATAATTGTAGTTATATTGTCTACTTTGTAAAATAGCTTTCGAATAAAGGTATCCTCATTTGGGACCTTGAATAATAAAAACTCGATCGATTGATATTTTTTTAGCGTTGTAAGTGGTGTCAACCGACCATTATTATTTTCTTTTTTCTCTTAACTCTCAAGGAATGAAAAAATAATGCTCTTAGATCAAACAAACACACTCTTTGACAATTGATTTGTTTTTTCATATCAAGATTTGTGTGAAGAAACGCAACTGCGTTGACAAGAACGCATGTTTCCCAGAGACAAAGAAGAAAACAATCCCAAAGACACACACCTGTTTAAATTGGCATGCCTAGCAACAAATACTTATAAATTATATAATTAACGTTAAAAGGAAGGAAATTTCTTTGCATGTTCTTGTTCAGGACACGCATGATCTTAGGGCATTACCATTAGAAAAGTAGAGCCATCGTTTCATGAGGAGAACAACATGACGCAAATATAAAGATGAAAGGAGGAATGGTAGAGGTTTGAAATTTATAATTAATTGTTTTAATCTTATTTGATTATTAAAATTCTAATATCAGATTAATTTTATAGTAAACTTTTTATCAACTTATTGTTAGAGAATAATATAAATCATATTCTGAGGTCTCACTTATAAGTTTAAACTTTTAGGTGAGTTGGTTCTTTAACGTGGTATCAAAGCCTTGTTGATCCAGCGGTCATGAGTTCAAATCTCACCACCCCATTCTATTTGAGAAAAATCTAGCACAAAGTAATGTGGGCCCGTGCAGGTTTCAAGCGTAAAGAGCTTTCACCTGAGGGGGTGTGTTAGAGAATAATATAAATCATATTCTGGGATCTCACTTATAAACTTAAATTTTTAGGTGAGTTGGTTCCTTAACGCTTACAACAATTATGCATGTCAATTTTATATCATCCTCGAGATCCCTAGGCAAAATGTAATGTAGATTGTTTTTTTCAAGTATTAACGTGACATTCTCATGTAAGAGAAAATTTTGAAAATCACGGTTTGATTCCCAAATTCAAAAGTTTTGAATGTTCTTGGCAAAGGCTATCCCTTGCATAGCTCTCTGCTTCAACTTGAGCAATCTTTTGTTAATTGGTCTCTAGTCGACGAACAGTTAAGATTATCTTCAAGGACAGATGGTCTAACTTAGAACAGCCATAAACTTAATTAGAAGAAAAAAAAAGAAATGGTGAGGAATCGTTTCACCTAAAAATTTAAGCTGATAGGTGAAATTCTAAAATATAATTTATATTATTCTTTAATACACTCACTCAAGTTAAAACCCTTTGGGCTTGAAAATTGCGCAGCCTCACATTATTTTATGCTTGATTTTTATCAAATAGAATGGATGTTGTGAGATTTAAACTCGTGACCACTGGGTCAACAAGGTTCTGATACCATCTTAAAGAATCATCTCACCTAAAATCTTAAATTAATAGGTGAGATCGCAGAATATAATTTACATTATTTTCTAACAATAACAGCCTTAAACCTCATAGACGAATTGTAGCCTTAAACCTCATAGACGAACTGTATCATGATGCTAAGAAATTAGAGAAGAAAATATGCTGAAGGACAAAAGATAACACTAAAGAATTAATAAACTACTTAAAGATTTCTAAAGTATAATTGTATCTATCCGAGAAAACCAATTTAGATTTAACTTCCTACAAAGCAGTCTTCGATTTGATCCACCAAGGCCTTTGGGATCGTAAGGCAGCGTCTTCGTCTTTGAGATCTCAAACCCTATCCTTCTATGAGGCTGCTGAGAACAATACTTTTGACCATCGCGTGTCCTCTTTTTTCTGAAAATAATTAACGAACGATTTTCATGCATGGAACTTAAGAGTTTTCAACAAAAGGAACTTCATGCTTGCGTGATATGGTGATTAAACAAACAGCCAGGTACTGAGTATTCAATCACTATACAACACTACTCAAGTATTCAACCGTATACACTTTTATTCAATACAATTTAAATTTTAAATACCATCGCATATGTGTGATGTCGTGACAATCATCCTCTCATATTATGTAAAGTCCTTCTGGTAAAGAGATTCTTATCTTATCAGGTTAAAATTCTAATTATTTTAATGATAATAAAAAAGATAAAAGGAATTATCTTTTTATTTAATATTAGGAATACATCTTATGTATAATTTGATATTCCTGAAATGTAATCTACATACCCATTTTGAAGTTAGCATGAGTTGTTTTTATAAATAATTGATTGCTTGTCATCTCCTACGTACTCGATTTGTTGAACCAAAAGAATGCATATATACTCCAAGACTTGCAGTTGAGACTTCACGTGAATTATAGTTTGGAAAGGTTAGGTGATGCAACATAGTGGCCTGTTTGATAGAAGTCTCACTTCATCCCATTGGATTGAAAATATTTCTTTATTAAATTGATGCACTTTCTTGTCAATCAAGCACATTTAAATTATATGCTTTGATTAAGACTCTAATTATTGAATCAAATGTCCTACTTCAAAACATGTGAATTTCTATTCGTAAAAGGTGACGGTCTCATACAATCAGAAAAATAATATTAAAAAAGATAAAATATATATAAAAAAAAAACACCTTACCTATAGATTATTTTCAAAAATAAATAATCATTACAATATAACAAAAAAAATAATTAGAACATTTGTCCCCATCCCATAAAAAAACACTTTTACCTCCATTTGCCTGCTTAATCAATGTTTTTGGCAAGGTAAAATCATAATTATACTATTTCAATCTATAGTGTTTTATGTCTAGATACATAGTAAAAGAATAGATATAGTTGGGTCAATTTTTTTTTATAATGGGTATGTAGATTACATTTCAACTCCTAAGCACGTGTGTTAGCCTAATGTACGAGACTCCGTAAGAACTATGAAGTTGAACTTGTTTGGGATAGAGCAGTACTAGAATGAGTGATATCACGCGAATTAATGTGCACCCCAGCCCACATGCATATGTGTGATCGCCAGTTAACCTTGAGTTGACGTGCTATTTCTCGCGGTTCAATTTGTTTACTTAGGAAGTCTTTTTGGTCCTTGTATTTTTATAAGAATTACAACTTTGCAAGTAAATTTAATAAACCAAAATGTGCTGTGAAAATTATCAAAAACTTCAGAATTTTGACATTTAAACCCTATATACATGTTGCCTTTTCCTTATCCATTCAATTAGAAAGCCAAATGCTAGTTAAATTAAAAAGAACGCATACATACTCCAAGACTTGCAGTTGAGACTTCACGTGAATTATAGTTTGGACTGATTGGCTGATGCAACATTGTGGCGTGTTTGATAGATATCCCACTTCATCCTATTGGCTTTCTTGTCAGTCAGGCACATTGAAATCATATGCTTTGATTAAAACCCTAAATAATGAATCAAACTTCTTGCTTTAAAATATGTGAATTTCAATTCGTAAAAGGCGACGGTCTCATACATAATATTAAAAAAATTAATTAAACCGATGATTTCTTGCCTGAAACAATAATATTCCCGGTTTTGCAAGTAAATTACATAAACCAAAATGTGTTGTGAAAATCATGAAGATCAGAAGAACTAATTACTATTCAATCAATTCCATACATACATATATATATATATATATATATATATATATATATATATTTCAAAATTGGTTTTGCAAGTAAATTTCATAAACCATACTGTTTTGTGAAAATGATGAAGAACTCAAGAACTAATTTCTTTTCATATATATATATATATATATATATATATGGGACTGATATAGTTCTTTTTCTTACTCCAACGAGTTTTGATATAGATGGGGCTGAACATCCAAATGATATTTATCCTTTTCATAGAAGCATTAATAATCTACGTAAATTTCTTGTCCGAAATGGAGCAAACTGCACATGTTAAGGAAGCTTTGCTTAAGATTAAATATTGTTTTCGTCTATTGAAATCACCTCTTAGGCACGGTATGTTTCGGCGTTCAGAAAATATTCAACCGACGCCATTCAAAATGAAGGTGACGATGTAATGAAAAGTCGCAACGATCAAATGGATAATCACACGCACATTCTAAGTATGATAATCAAATTAATTTTCCATAAATGCAATATTATATTCATGGTTTTGTTTGATCGGTCACATATCATGAAGCAGCCATAATTGCATATATTGATGAGGGAGGGGAAGCCAAACTGGTCCCAACTACTTTGGAACTTTGCCACCACCAGTTGGATTCATTCTGCTTAGGTGGTCCTTTATTCTGTAGGTTCATTCACCCAAAAAGAAATTTAAAAATCTGAGGTCCGATCCTCAAAGGTTATTTCAATGATATAGTTAACCTGGACAAAGTAAATTCATCAAAAGAAGTTCAAGCTTGTGTGATTAAACTCCAATAATTCCTCTGTAAAATCATACAGTTTGCCTACGACTTTTTCTACCGTGAATTCTTCGGTGCCTTTGGTTATAACTTCTGCAAAACCCCATTTTGATGCTAACAGGAGCTGTTTCTTCCGAAATAATTGATTGCTAGTCATCTCATATGTACTTGATTTCCTGTTGCTTCAAGTCCTGAACCAAAAGAAAGCATAAAACTGCTTCTTATATGGCCATTAGGATTCAAATTGGGGAAATTAACATGTTCAAATCCAACCAGTTGCACTAATGATCTTTGTTCCAGCAAAATACCTACCATTCAAATTTTAGCGTCTTCTTTCTTTGATTTGAGAATTTGGAATTTTCAATTCTACCCTTGGACCCAATTTGTAAGTGGTCCAACTTGAACCGTGTCAGCTAAGAACAGTTAGTGATAAGTACAGAGAGGTTGGATCCAAGAAACTACAAAATGGTCAAATTTGGGAGAGTCAAATATTGGGATTTTGTTGAAAATTTCAAACACCATGAAGGGTTAGAAGTCTATAAATACCTCGCCATCCCCCATTGGCAGATTGCAAGGTTACAGAACTTGACTACAATATTTGAGTATACTAGCGATCTCTCATCAAGCTCCCCGAAAGTTTACGCTAAGCCTCTTCCACTTCCACGTCTCGTGATTCCCTCTTTACATTTTCAGCATTTTTCTTCAATATGCCTAACATGCAAACTCCAAGATCTCCCCTTCAACTTCCGGCTCATGGAAGCCAGATCACTGTTCTTAGCATCGATGGAGGAGGAATAAGAGGCATTATACCAGGAACTATCCTTGCCTTTTTAGAGTCTGAGCTTCAGGTAGAAAAGAAAACGAGCTCTTTTAGCACGTATGACAATGCATGTCAAATAGTTGATTGTATGACGTATGTTTAACACTAAATAGTTTTACATGCATAAATGTGTGTGTGTGTTTGTGTGTGTAGAATAGTAATGTTTGATGATTTTTCACACGCGCAGAGTTTTATCTCTTGTTCGTATCACTGATCATCTTTTATATTCAAATTGACAGAAGCTGGATGGTGCAGATGCAAGGCTAGCAGATTACTTTGATGTGATTTCAGGGACTAGCACTGGCGGTCTCGTGACGGCTATGCTAGCGGCACCGAATAAGCAAAACCGCCCTTTGTTCTCTGCTAAAGACATCAATGACTTCTACCTTGAGAACTCCCCTAAAATATTTCCTCAAGACAGGTAATAATTATTGCTGATGGTGAATTATTGCATTACAACTGATTTTTATCAATAAAGACACTAATTGAAGTAGTGTCTGCCAATAGCTCTCCGTTTGCCTCTGCTAGAAATCTCGTAAACACTTTGAGAGGACCAAAGTATGATGGGAAATTCCTGCATAGTATTGTCAAGGAGAAGTTGGGAGATACACGGTTGCACCAGACATTGACAAATATTGTGATCCCAACTTTTGACATCAAGCGCCTCCAGCCAACTATCTTTTCTAGCTATAATTTGAAGAACAGCCCCTCAACGGATGCCCTTTTGTCTGATATCTGCATTGGAACTTCAGCTGCCCCGACCTATCTTCCTGCCCATTATTTTGAAACCAAGGATCCATCAGGCAAAGTTAGAGATTTCAATCTTATTGATGGTGGTGTGGCAGCAAACAATCCAGTATGTTTATGATCATTTACCAATCTTCAAACTCTTCTGGAGCTTGTATAACCAAGGAATCTTATATCATTCATTTATTTTGTAATTTGTTCAGACTTTAGTTGCCATCAGTGAAGTTTCAAAAGCAATCAATCGGGAGGGTCCTGACTCCGTCCGCATGAACCCCATGGAATATGGCCGCTTTCTAGTCCTGTCCCTGGGCACTGGTACAGCAAAATCAGAAGAAAAGTACGATGCAGAAGAAGCAGCTAAATGGGGTCTCTTGGGATGGTTGACTAGTGATAATTCGACTCCATTAGTTGATGTTTTCACACAAGCTAGTGCTGACATGGTTGATTTTCATATTTCCACTGTTTTTCAAGCCCTTCACTCTGAGGAAAATTATCTTCGAATTCAGGTGCCTGTTTATCATGCTAATGTTATCATCCACTATATTTATTCACGAAGCAAAGCGGGGAAATTAATCTAACCTTATAATACGTTTGAAAAATCAATGCAGGATGACACGTTGACCGGAAAACTTTCATCTGTGGATGTTGCTACAAAAGAGAATTTGGAGAATCTTGTGAAAGTGGGCGAGGAATTGTTGAAGAAACCAGTTTCAAGAGTGAATCTGGCTACTGGAGTCTTTGAACCTATCAATAAGATGACTAATGAAGAGGCTCTCAGAAAGTATATATAAATAATAATCTTGCTTTCATCTTGATTATTTATATATTTATTTATTTATAGTAATTGTTTTGTTGTTGTATGTAGGTTGGCTAAATTACTCTCGAGGGAGAAGCATCTTCGTGAGGCTAATTCAGCTGGTGGAAATTGAAACGTTAATACTTCAAAGCGGACATGATTAACAGATCATAGTCTGGCAATTCGTTTGTTTTTTAATTTTTATTTTTTTAAAATAAATTATATGGAAATATAATTGGAAGAAATAATTGTAGTTATATTTGTAAAATCTTAGCAAACTCAGCAATTGACAGTGAGAAAACCGAGAGGCCAACTTGCCTTCTCTTCATTCTTCATTAGATTAAATAGGGAATATTACAACGGTTATAATGTTAAATATGGAAATGTATAGAATGGCAGAGCATGCTATATGGGAACTAATACAGGGGAATGAGAGATTCAAGGGGACGTTGATCATGTTGAATCTTGTGGGATTTGAGCTGTTGCTGCAGATTTGGTTGTGGAATTCTTTCCATAAATGACTGGTCTAACATCCCCCCGCAAAGTAATGGGGAGTAAAGTCACCATTAGTTTGGACCGAAGGAAGATAAACCGAGGAGCAGTATGGCCCTTGGTGAAAACATCGCCAATCTGGTCTTGTGTTGAGATATACTTCACTTGAATGTCTTTGTTAAGGACTTTTTCTCGGATGAAGTGATAGTCGATCTCGATGTGTTTGGTGCGAGCATGAAACACTGGATTTGATGCTAGAGCAATAGCACCGATGTTGTCACACCAAATTGTAGGTGTGGAAGACAATAGTATACCAAGTTCTTTCATAAGCATACGTATCCAATAAAGTTCAGCAGTGACGATTGCAAGGCTGCGGTATTCTGCTTCTGTGCTGCTTTTGGAAACAATGGGTTGTTTCTTGGCTGTCCATATGATTAGGTTTTGTCCAAGAAATAGCCCAAACCCGGTTGTGCTGCGACGATCATCCGGGTTGCCAGCCCAATCGGAATCACAGTAGGCTTGTAATGTTATCTCTCCGGGAGTAAAATAGATTCCATAGTCAATACTCCCCTTAAGATAACGAAGTACTCTTTTTACAGCTACCCAATGAGGCTCTCTTGGGCTGTGCATATATTGACACAATTGGTTGACCGCATAGGCAATGTCAGGGCGTGATATAGTGCAGTACTGAAGAGCACCAACCACGCGACGATATTCAGTTGGATCGTCCAGGAGATCACCTGCAGTGGAGGAGAGTTTCGGTCCAGATACTGTTGGGCAATTGAGAGGCTTAGCACCCACCATATTGGTGCTGTGTAGGAGGTCTGTGATGAAACGAGTTTGGCGTAGGTGTAGTCCATTTGAGTCGCGGCTAGCTTGAACACCTAAGAAAAAACTTAACTCACCCAGATCTTTGACATCAAAAGAGTCATTAAGGAATAACAGAAATGAATCAATATCATGCTGATTAGAGCCAGTGACCAAGATGTCGTCAACATAAATAAGCACATATAATTTTATAGAATCAATGGCATAAATGAAAAGTGAGTCATCAGTAGTGGATTCAGTGAAGCCATATTCTAATAGAGATTGTGACAGACGACGAAACCAAGCACGGGGTGCTTGCTTGAGTCCATACAAGGACTTATGCAGGTGGCATACATAATCAGGGTGATTTTCATCTACAAACCCTTGAGGTTGTTCCATAAAAACTTCTTCATCCAAAAAACCATGTAAGAAAGCATTTGAAATATCTAATTGACGTATATTCCAATTAAATGACACTGCCAATGCAAGGATTATCCGAATAGTGGAGTGTTTTACCACAGGGGAGAAGGTCTCGGCATAATCAATTCCATATTGTTGATCAAACCCCTTGGCAACTAATCGCGCTTTATAGCGCTCAATACTGCCATCTGATAACCTTTTAAGCTTAAACACCCATTTATTGCGAACAATGTGTTTACCTGGTGGTCGCGAACAAAGGGACCAAGTGCCATTTACCATTAATGCGTCAAACTCAGACCCCATTGCAGCACGCCATTGAGGAGAAGAGACAGCTTGTGTGTAGGTGGATGGCTCAATTTCGGTGACCACATTGGAGAGTACCTGTAAGGGATGTCTAGTCGAGTATAGAGAGGTGAAGTCTGGGAAGGATTTGGGTTTTGAATGTCCGGTCATGGAATGAGTGACGACTCGAGTGGAGGTTTGTTCGTTCTGTACTGGTGGTGTTGGGTTTTCTGTAATGGGATGAGGTTGTGATGGAGGGGTTGGAGGGGAATCAGTGGATTGGTCTGGTTGGGGGTCCGAAGATGGGACACTGGGAAGAGGATTTGGTATATTTGGTATGTTTGGTTCTAAGATAGGGAGATCAATTGCAGGAATAAGTGACATGGGTGTTAAAATTTGTGGAGATCTAAAGAGTGAAGAAGTCTTACCTGGGGAGACAGTACTCGGTGAGGCAGGAGAAGAGTTGACTTTATCACGTTTTGCAGGGAAATCTTGCTCATTAAAAATCACATTACGTGACATATATATACGACCAGTGTTATAGTCAAGACACCGATACCCACGTTGTTGGTTTGCATAACCTATAAAAATACGTTTTTTACTTCGAAAAGAAAGTTTATGATTTTCATAAGGCCTTAGTAAAGGAAAACATGCAGACCCAAAAATTTTAAGATGTGAATATTTGGGGATTGTTTTATGTAGCATGTAGAAAGGTGTCAAATGATTTAAAACTTTTGTTGGGAGTCGGTTAATGAGATAGACAGATGTTAGGAAAGCATCAGGCCAATATGTATTAGGTAGATGAGACCGCGCTAAAAGTGTTAGGCCAGTTTCAACTATGTGGCGATTTTTCCTTTCGGCAATTCCATTTTGCTGTGATGTATGAGGGCATGTCAATCTATGAAAAATGCCATTTTCTTGTAAAAAAAGTTTTAAAATTAGTGGATGTAAATTCACCACCATTGTCGGTTTGTAGTTGTTGGATTTTACAAGAAAATACATTTTCCATAAGAGTTTTGAAATTTTTAAAAATATCAAAAACCTCATTTTTGAATTTGATGGGATATAGCCAAGTAAAGCGAGAAAAATCGTCAACAAAAATAACATAATATTTTGACCCACCAATAGATTGAACAGGAGATGTCCATACATCTGAATGAATAAGTGTTAAAGGGCGATTTGTTTGACGAGTCGAGTCATTAAAGGGTAATTGTTTAGATTTCCCTAAAGGACATGACGAACAAAAACCTAATTTATTTGATGTGGAAACATCTAAGTATTTAGACGTGACCAATTTATTTAAAACAACTTGAGATGGGTGGCCAAGACGATCATGCCATGTGTCGAGTGTGGTTGACACACCAAGTGAAGCCGCAAAGCAAGAAATTTTATTTGAGCAATATTTATTAGTCGCAATCGGATAGAGTCCATTCTCAACTTGCCCTTGGAGTAGTAGTCGCCCCGTGTAGTTCTCCTTCACAGAAAAATCATTACCGGTGAGTATAAAATAACAATCATTGTCCAAACAAAAACGATTGATAGAAATTAAATTTGAGGAAGCATTTGGACAGTGTAGGACATTAGATAATATAAAATTAGAGTTCTTTGAGGCGAGAGATGTAGTACCCATATTTTGGATTACCAAACCTGAGCCATTACCAACGGTGATGGTTTCTTCTCCTTCATAGGGCTGTGAGTTTGTGAGGTTTGCCGTATTGTTGGTGATATGGGCATTAGCCCCACTGTCAGCATACCACATATGTTGGGTATGAGAAGAATTGCCTTCAGCAGCCATGGCAGCGAGATCAGAAGGTGGTACGCGGCCTTGGTAAGAAAAGTTGAACCGATTGTAACAATCAAGAGCCATATGTCCCTTCTTTGTGCAAATTTGACATGTTGGTCTGTTGTCACCAGGATGATTTGTGTTGGGTTTGTGGGGAAAGGATCCCATATGAGCTGGGGAGCGAGAATAGGAATTGGGTGATCGGGATGGGTTTGCAAAACCCGGTCCTTTAGTTCTTTTTGGAGCCATTGATTTGGAATGAGTGGCTGCAAAGGCAAGATTTGTTTCAGTGGGTATGGTAAGGTTTGAGGCCTCCATTAACGTTTCAAAGTTAAGGATTTCGGTCTGAAAATCATCAAGTGATAACTCTTTTTCTCGGGTTGCAAAGGTAAAGGCAGTGATAAATGGCATAAATTGTGGCTTGAGTCCACTCAAAAGGTAAGAGATGAGATCTTGCTCGTCCACTGGTTTGCCTGCAGCAGAGAGTTGATCAGAGAAAAGCTTGGCCTCTTCAATGTAGGAGAGGCAATTTCGGTTCCCTTGTGATATGGTCTGTAGTTGGCGTTTGAGAAATGCCACACGAGACCTTGAGGTTGAGGAAAAACGGGCTTGAAGTGCATCCCAAACTTGTTTAGAAGTCTCTAGATTGAGTACTGTAGAGACAAGTTTCTCAGTAATGGAGGCATAGAGCCAACTGAGAACACTATTGTCCTTCTTGGACCAGGTGGAAAAGGCAGGATTCGATGATCCATCTGATAGAGTCTTGGCTGGAGCAGGGTTGGTGCTGTCAACAAGACCAACCATGTCATGACTCTTTAAAAATACAAGAAATTGGATCCTCCAGGTAAGATAATTGGGGCCATCCAATTTCGGAAATTGAGGAGTTTGAAGTGAAGAGGCCATTTGGTGCGGAAGCAAGGATTGAAAAAGTGTTTTGAGCGTGAGCTTTAGGGCTCTGATACCATGTAAAATCTTAGCAAACTCAGCAATTGACAGTGAGAAAACTGAGAGGCCAACTTGCCTTCTCTTCATTCTTCATTAGATTAAATAGGGAATATTACAACGGTTATAATGTTAAATATGGAAATGTACAGAATGGCAGAGCATGCTATATGGGAACTAATACAGGGGAATGAGAGATTCAAGGGGACGTTGATCATGTTGAATCTTGTGGGATTTGAGCTGTTGCTGCAGATTTGGTTGTGGAATTCTTTCCATAAATGACTGGTCTAACAATATTGTCTACTTTGTAAAATAGCCTTAGAATAAAGATGTCATGTACATGGTATCCTGATTTGGGATCTGATGTAATTGTTTCATACCTTGAATAATAAAACTCAATCGATTGGAATTTTTTTTATAGCGTTGTAATTGATATATGATTTTCGAACCCTGTCTTGTTTTCTCTGTTTTTCTTATTCTCTAACTCTCAAGAAATGCAAAAATAATACTTTAAGATTAAAAATAAAAATTGTTGTTAATATAAGGGTTGTTGTTACCATTTTAGACCTGAGGTGCTAGAAATGACATACATCCCTTTGAAAACAAATGCATGAGTTTAGCTAATTGTTACTAGATAATGGAAAAAGTAGAGAATAAAAATATTTTTTCAAACATTGTCTTTGTTCTTTTATGTTTTTCTTATCCTCCTCTTTAGTTGCCGAAATTGTTAGGATTCTAAAAACAATTAGGAATTTTCATAAAGCTAAAGTGATTATTTCTTTATCTAGTTCTTAAGGTTGGATGAATCATTTAGAATTTGCACTGATTTTATTGTTCTGGCAATTTTTTTCTAATACCAAATTGTTCTTCCTATTTAAACTTTGAATCTGATTTGATTTCATGCAACTTCTGACCATCCCATTTATATTATATGATTAATGACATGTTTAAGATTGTTCTGAACTTTTAGTGGATCCTAGAGTACTCTTCCTTATATCAGATTCTCAGTGAGATGGGGATGATTGACATTGTCATTTTCTGAATCAGATAGGAAAATCTTTTTGACCAAACAAATTACGGACATATTTTTTTTGTTCAAAATAAAATATCAAATAATAACTTAATTAATAATCCATATAATATTAACATCACTTACTTTCAATTTTATAATAACAATTTATTTATTTATTCTTATAGGGAACGAAAGCATTTTGATTTTGATGTCGGGACGTGCTATTAAAATCATTAAAAAAAGGTTTAATTTTTATTTACAAGCTAATCATAAATAATTTACCATTTTTTCCCCGAAGTTCTTCTCCTCTAACGTGTACTAAATTGGAACCCTCTCCGATATTATTTCCTTCATCTTGCATTACAAAGTAGATTTGTGTTCATGAAGGTTTTGTTTTTTGTTTTGAGTTGACTTTCAATTTTTGAATCTATTTCTTCTTATTTTGGATTTCATAGATCATTTTTCAGATTTTTAAGGTGTTTTTTTTTTAATAAGTTCAAGTCAAATTGTAGAAATGGGTTTTTTAGACCAAAAAATTGCAAGATTACTTTTTTAGCCATTGAAGATAGAGGCAACATGTCATTTGCTAGCTTGTTCAAAAATAATAAATATGAAAAGAGAAATCTTAAATGGATAAGCACTTGAGCCTGCCTTTTCTTTTATTTAAGACCCATGAATTGGTTTATTAGGACCAACCACATGGACTTTTTTTAAAATCATTTAAAAAAAATATACAGCAGTAATATTATTTTATTTAGATTATGCTGCAAAAATTGTTTTAGAGCTTAAATTATTTAAAAAATAATATAGTTTATTTTTATTTGTTTTCTATAAAGTTTAGTTTGACAAATTGATTATGATTAATTTGATTTGTTTGTTTGTTTTTTATCATTATTATTTTACTTTTAATGTTTTGACAATGGGTTGGTTAACATATTGTCATTGTATTTTTTTTCTTTTCTTTTCGTGAGGTAATCTCAATTCTTATTATTTGGTGGGTTTAATGCGTTTACCTAACTTACTCGAGTTTTTTTTTGAGGTTTTTGTTTGAAATTATTTTTATATATATAATTTTTATCCTTCAATAATTGATTTAATGAAATTGAATTTCTAATTTAACTTGATTTAGTTTCTATAAATTATCATTGTTTTATAATTGGGTCATGAATTTTATAAGTTAAACGGGGCTGACTAATGTCAATTCAATATGGCGATATTATTATATTTTTTTTAAATTTATATCATTTATATTACTATCTCAATATTTTAAGAGTACGTAGTTTAGTATGAATCAAAGTTTGAATGCATTATTTCTTCTTCTTTTTTTTCCTATTAGAGAACATATTGGTAACATATTTGTATTATTTTATAGGATTAGGAAAAAAAGATTGACACATATTTGTATATAGTAATATGTATATTTTGTGCCAATAAGCATAACGTAAAAGTTGATTAGATTTTTCTTAAAGAATTTTCTTTTTAAATGAAGAGTACTTACTTTACTTATTTCAAACTTAATTCATCTCTACTCAATAACATTTAAAATTTATTTTATTGCGAATAAATATATTTATAAATTGATTTGACTTAAAAAATAAAAAATAATTGGATAAAGGATTCGTTAATCCCCCAATTATCATGTGATCCTCAACCGGGTCAACAAGCAAAAATATTTCCCAAATATTGGATCACCAATTATCAAACAATATTACCGAATAGATTCCTATGTTAAATTAAATAAATGACAAGGGATATCATTTTAAAACAAATAGGTTGTGTTTCTTACAACTCATTTTAAAACAAATACTTTAAAGGCAATATTCTATAGATAGAATTAATTGAGTGCTCATGCCCAGCAGACGATGGACCTAATTGAAAGTTGTTTTTGCTTGCGTAGCCAATTGAGTAATGGGTACTACTTGGGGGACGAATCTGTAAGTATTTATAAGCCAAACAAACACACTCATTGACAATTGATTTTTCTTACTATCAAGATTTGTGTAAAGAAACGCTGCGTTGACTAGAACGAAGGCATGTTTCCCAAAAAGGAAGAACAAAACAATCCCAAAGACACACATGTTTAAATTGGCATGCCTAGCAACAAATAATTATAAATTATATAATTAACGTTAAAAGGAAGGAAATTTCTTTGCATGCTCTTGTTCAGGACAGCCATGTACATAAACTATTCCTTGCACAACTCTCTGCTTCAACTTGAGCAATCTTTTGTTAATTGGTCTCTACTCGACGATCAGTTAAGATTATCTTCAAGGACAGATGGTCTAACTTAGAACAGCCATAAACTTAATTAGAAGAAACAAAAGAAATGGGCAACACGAAACCTCATAGACGATAAATTAGACAGAAAACTGTGCAGAAGGACAAAAGAGAACACTAAAGAATTAATAAACTACTTAAGGATTTCGAAAGTATTATTGTATGTATCCGAGAAAACCAATTTAGATTTAATTTCCAACAAAGCAGTCTTCGATTTGATCCACTAAGGCCTTTGGGATCGTAAGGCAGCGTCTTCGTCATTGAGACCTCAAACCCTATCCTTCTGTGAGGCTGCTGAGAACGATATTTTGACCATCGCGTGGCTGCTTTTTTCTGAAAGAATTTGACGAACGATTTTCATGCATTGAACTTACGAGTTTTCAACAAAAGGAACTCCATGCTTGTGTGATATGGTGATGAAACAAACAGCCAGGTACTGAATATTCAATCATTATTATAACCAAACTCTTAATGTTGGGATCGTAAGGTAGCGTCTTCGTCATTGAGACCTCAAACCCTATCCTTCTGTGAGGCTGCTGAGAACAATATTTTGACCATCGCGTGTCTTCTTTTTTCTGAAAGAATTTGACGAACGATTTTCATGCTTGTGTGATATGGTTTTATTACAACCAAACTCTTAATGTTGAAATCACTGAACAACACTACTCAAGCATTTGACCGTATATAGTTTTATTCAATACAATTCAACTTTATATATTATTACACGTGTGTGTGATGTCGCGACAATCATCCTCTCATATCATGATTACAAGGAATAAAATATATGAAAAGGAAAATGAATTCTTATCTTTGTACTGTAGAAAAAAAAGGAAGTCATCATCTAATATTAAGTATTTAAGGTTAGAAAACAAAAAGAGGATTCAAATTGATCGTCCCAAAATTAAAAACGAGACGAAGACCGTGATTGACAATATGCAAATAAACCATGATATCAATTCTAAACAAATTATTGTGCATTAACTCAAAATTGAACAACACTAAACTTCCATAGAAATTCTATTAACATGGTTTATTTAGCTTTCTTTTTCAATTTTTTTTTTCTAATGACAATTATTTGTTCTTACAGTTTGCCTAACACTTTTTCATACAAGAATTCGTCGTTGCCTTTGGTTATAACTTTTGCAAAATCCCATTTTGAAGTTAGCATGAGTTGTTTTTGTAAATAATTGATTGCTTGCCATCTCCTACGTACTCGATTTGCTGAACCAAAAGAATGCATATACACTCCAAGACTTGCAGTTGAGACTTCACGTGAATTATAGTTTGGAAAGATTAGGTGATGCAACATAGTGGCCTGTTTGATAGAAGTCTCACTTCATCCCATTGGATTGAAAATATTTCTTTATTAAATTGAATCACTTTCTTGTCAATCAAGCACATTTAAATTATATGCTTTTATTAAGACTCTAAATATTGAATGAAATGTCCTACTTCAAAACATGTGAATTTCTATTCGTAAAAGGCGACGGTCTCATACAACAGAAAAAATAATCATTACACTAACAAAAAAAATGTATGGAATATTTGTCCCCGTCCCATAAAAAACACTTTTACCTCCATTTGAACGCTTAATCAATTTTTTTGTCAAGATAAAAGCGTAATTATATTATTCCAATCTATAGTTTTTTATGTCTAGATACATAGTAAAAGACTAGACTCAATTGGTTTTTTTTTATATATATAATAGGTATGTAGAAGACATTTCAACCCCTAGGTAGGTGTGTATCTAGCCTTAATGCACGAGATTCCATAAAAACTATGAATTTGAACTTGTTTGGGCTAGAAGAAATTACACTAATCATTGTGCACCCCATACCACATCCAAGTGCATGATCGCTAGGTAACCTTGAGTTGATAGGCTTTTCCTCGTGGTTCAAATTTGGTTACTTAGGAAATCTCTTTGGTCCTTGTATTTTTTTATAAGAATTATAATTTTGCAAGTAAATTTAATAAACCAAAATATGTTGTGAAAATCATGAAGAACTTCAGAATTTTGACATTTAAACCCTACATACATGTTGCCATTTCCTTATCCATTCAATTAGAAAGCCAAATGCGAGTTAAATTAAAAAAAGAATGTATACGTGCTCCCAAGACTTGCAGTTGAGACTTCACGTGAATTATAGTTTGGAATGATTGGCTGATGCAACAACATAGTGGCCTGTTTGATAGAAATCCCACTTCATCCTATTATTGTTGCATCCACATTGAAATCATATGCTTTGATTAAAACCCTAAATAATGAATCAAACTTCTTGCTTCAAACTATGTGAATTTCAATTCGTAAAAGGCGACGGTCTCATACAATAGAAAACATAATATTACAAAAAATTAATTAAACCGGTGATTTCTTGCCTGAAACAGTAATATTCCCAGTTTTGCGAGTAAATTACATAAACCAAAACGTGTTGTGAAAATCACGAAGATCAGATGAACAAATTACTATTCAATCAATTCCAAATTCTGCAAGTAAATTTCATAAACCATACTGTGTTGTGAAAATCATGAAGAACTTAAGAACTAATTACTATTCACATACATATATATTAAAAACAATAATATTCAAAATTGGTTTTGCAAGTAAATTTCTTAAACCAAGCTGTGTTGTGAAAATCATGAAGAACTTAAGAACTAATTACTATTCAATCAATTCCATATATATTTCCAGTTCTTCTTTTTCTTACTCCAATGAGTTCTGATATATATGGGGCTGAACTTCCAAATCATATTATCCTATTCATAGAAGCATTAATAATCTACGTAAATTTCTTGTCCGAAATGGAACAAACTGAACATATTAAGGAAGCTTTGCTTAAGATTAAATATTGTTTTCGTCTATTGAAATCACCTCTTAGGCAAGGTATGTTTCGACGTTCAGAAAATGTTCACCAGACGCCATTCAAAATGAAGGTGACGATGTAATGAAAAGTAGCAGTGATCAAATTGATAATCACACGCACATTCTAAGTATGATAATCAAATTAATTTTCCATAAATGCAATATTATATTCATGGCTTTGTTTGATCGGTCACATATCATGAAGCAGCCATAATTGCATATATTGATGAGGGAGGGGAAGCCAAACTGGTCCCAACTACTTTGGAACTTTGCCACCACCAATTGGATTCATTCTGCTTAACTGGTCCTTTATTCTGTAGGTTCATTCACCCAAAAAGAAATTTAAAAATCTGAGGTCCTATCCTCAAAGGTTATTTCAATGATATAGTTAACCTGGACAAAGTAAATTCATCAAAAGAAGTTCAAGCTTGTGTGATTAAACTCCAATAATTCCTCTGTAAAATCATACAGTTTGCCTACGACTTTTTCTACCGTGAATTCTTCGGTGCCTTTGTTATAACTTCTGCAAAACCCCATTTTGATGCTAACAGGAGCAGTTTCTTCCTAAATAATTGACTGCTAGTCATCTCATATGTACTCGATTTCCTGTTGCTTCAAGTCCTGAACCAAAAGAAAGCATAAACTGCTTCTTATATGGCCATTAGGATTCAAATTGGGGAAATTAACATGTTCAAATCCAACCAGTTGCCCTAATGATCTTTGTTCCAGCAAAATACTTACCATTCAAATTTTAGCGTCTTCTTTCTTTGATTTGAGAATTTGGAATTTTCAATTCTACCCTTGGACCCAATTTGTAAGTGGTCCAACTTGAAACGTGTCAGCTAAGAACAGTTAGTGATAAGTACAGAGAGGTTGGATCCAAGAAACTTCAAAATGGTCAAATTTGGGTGAGTAAACTATTGGGATTTTGTTGAAAATTTCAAACACCATGAAGGGTTAGAAGTCTATAAATACCTCGCCATCCCCCATTGGCAGATTGCAAGGTTACAGAACTTTACTACAATATTTGAGTATACTAGCTATCTCTCATCAAGCTCCCGGAAAGTTTACGCTAAGCCACTTCCACTTCTACGTCTCTTGATTCCCTCTTTACATTTTCAGCATTTTTCTTCAATATGCCTAACATGCAAACTCCAAGATCTCCCCTTCAACTTCCGGCTCATGGAAGCCAGATCACTGTTCTTAGCATCGATGGAGGAGGAATAAGAGGCATTATACCAGGAACTATCCTTGCCTTTTTAGAGTCTGAGCTTCAGGTAGAAAAGAAAACGAGCTCTTTTAGCACGTATGACAATGCATGTCAAATAGTTGATTGTATGACGTATGTTTAACACTAAATAGTTTTACATGCATAAATGTGTGTGTGTAGAATAGTAATGTTCGATGATTTTTCACACGCGCAGAGTTTTATCTCTTGTTCGTATCACTGATCATCTTTTATATTCAAATTGACAGAAGCTGGATGGTACAGATGCAAGGCTAGCAGATTACTTTGATGTGATTTCGGGGACTAGCACTGGCGGTCTCGTGACGGCTATGCTAGCGGCACCGAATAAGCAAAACCGCCCTTTGTTCTCTGCTAAAGACATCAATGACTTCTACCTTGAGAACTCCCCTAAAATATTTCCTCAAGACAGGTAATAATTATTGCTGACGGTGAATTATTGCATTACAACTGATTTTTTCTCAATAAATACACTAATTGTAGTGTCTGCCAATAGCTCTCCGTTTGCCTCTGCTAGAAATCTCGTAAACACTTTGAGAGGACCAAAGTATGATGGGAAATTCCTGCATAGTATTGTCAAGGAGAAGTTGGGAGATACACGGTTGCACCAGACATTGACAAATATTGTGATCCCTACTTTTGACATCAAGCGCCTCCAGCCAACTATCTTTTCTAGCTATAATTTGAAGAACAGCCCGTCAATGGATGCCCTTTTGTCTGATATCTGCATAGGAACTTCAGCTGCCCCGACCT
Organism: Salix dunnii; assembly: GCA_015731905.1. Taxonomy (NCBI): domain Eukaryota; kingdom Viridiplantae; phylum Streptophyta; class Magnoliopsida; order Malpighiales; family Salicaceae; genus Salix; species Salix dunnii. Next base: position 14,412,025 of record CM027675.1, on the reverse strand, counting down.
ATCTTCCTGCCCATTATTTTGAAACCAAGGATTCATCAGGCAAAGTTAGAGATTTCAATCTTATTGATGGTGGTGTGGCAGCAAACAATCCAGTATGTTTATGATCATTTACCAATCTTCAAATCTTGTATAACCAAGGAATCTTATATCATTCATTTATTTTGTAATTTGTTCAGACTTTAGTTGCCATCAGTGAAGTTTCAAAAGCAATCAATCAGGAGGGTCCTGACTCCGTCCGCATGAACCCAATGGAATATGGCCGCTTTCTAGTCCTGTCCCTGGGCACTGGTACAGCAAAATCAGAAGAAAAGTACGATGCAGAAGAAGCAGCTAAATGGGGTCTCTTGGGATGGTTGACTAGTGATAATTCTACTCCGTTGGTTGATGTTTTCACACAAGCTAGTGCTGACATGGTTGATTTTCATATTTCCACTGTTTTTCAAGCCCTTCACTCTGAGGAAAATTATCTTCGAATTCAGGTGCCTGTTTATCATGCTAATGTTATCCTCCACTATATTTATTCACGAAGCAAAGTGGGGAAATTAATCTAACCTTCTATTACGTGTGAAAAATCAATGCAGGATGACACGTTGACCGGAACACTTTCATCTGTGGATGTTGCTACAAAAGAGAATTTGGAGAATCTTGTGAAAGTGGGCGAGGAATTGTTGAAGAAACCAGTTTCAAGAGTGAATCTGGCTACTGGAGTCTTTGAACCTATCAATAAGATGACTAATGAAGAGGCTCTCAGAAAGTATGTATAAATAATACTCTTCCTTTCATCTTGATTATTTATATATTTATTTATAGTTATTGTTTTGTTGGTGCGTGTAGGTTGGCTAAATTACTGTCCAGGGAGAAGCATCTTCGTGAGGCAAATTCAGCTGGTGGAAATTAGAAGGCTAATACTTCAAAGCGGACATGATTAACAGATCATAGTCTGGCAATTCATCTGTTTTTTAATTTTTATTTTTTAAAAATAAATTATATGGAAATAAAATTGGAAGAAATAATTGTTATATTATTTGTAAAATAGCCTTCGAATAAAGATGTCATGTACATGGTATCCTGATTTGGGATCTGATGTAATTGTTTCATACCTTGAATAATAAAACTCAATCCATTCATATTTTATATTATTGCCATCTAAATGTTGTATTTTTTTTCTTAATTCCAAGCCTAATCTGGTCTTCTTTTTTTCTTTTTCTTTTTTATAATAATCAATATTTTATATAAAAGCTACTGCCAAAAAACTTGACTAATTAATATAATATATATTTCCATATCAAAGAATTTTTCATATATTAGTTAAAAAAATAAATTTATCATGTCTTAATTATTAAGTTAAAATGTTGGACATTTATACTGGCAGAGCTTGTCTGGCTGCTTTGCACAAAAATATGGGTGCACTATCAGTAACCTTTTTATAGCCACAGCAGCCCCAGCTTGGACCGCCACATAATGGGCTATGGTGCCTCCAGCACTCTCACCGGCTAAAATAACCCGCCCGAGATCCGTATATTCATTAATCCATGTTTCGGGTCCATTACCATTAGAATGTTTAGCTATCCACTGAAGCCCTGCCCATGAACCTGTAGTCGATAGATATAGCAATGGCATTGGAAGAAAAAATCTGAAAGCAGAGGTAAATGGCGAGCCTATGCAAAAGCCTCCACCATGATAGTGGACAAGAAGGGAGCTTTTTAGCTGGCCGTTGATTTTGGGAGGAAGATACGAGCCTTCAAGTTGGTCACTGGTGAGATCACAACATAAGTTATCCCGTTTAGGGCAGTAAATTTTCATGATTGCAGAGACCACCATCCCCTGTAAGCCATGAGAACCCCAACTACTGGCAGAAGTATCAGTTTATCACTTCATGGTAGCTACAGCAGATTGTTGCTCATGAAGATTGCTGTAGATCACTTGGGAGATGCAGCAGATTGCTTAAGAGATTACATGTCATATCAGAGCAATATTTATTTTAATAATAATTTGATTCAATAAAAAATAAATGTAAAAAATAAAGTTATCAGGATTACTACTCACTATCAGGATTTCATCATTTCGACCATCGTATTACTAAAATAAACTATCAAAACATTTCTAGTTTTTCAAGCTTTAAAACACCATAAGTAATTATTGGATCCAAGATTAGTATACATGAACTTATGGTAAAATCTTTAATCTTATGACATTCTCGTCACCAATAATGACCAAATCCTACTGAACTGGGTCTCAATCCAAACAACTCAAAGTTCATAATATCAATCAAAAGCAATCAACAATTCAGGAGATTTTGTCTCTTAACCCTAATAACTTCAAGCATTCAACACAAATAAATAAAGACTTGTGTTTGTGAATGAGGTTAAGTTTTTTTTTAGATAAAATCCTTTTAAGCACAAATCAAATCTCACCAAAAGTTTAAAATATATGTTTTTATGGATAGAAAAAAAAAAAAAACTCAACCACACCTCATCACAACGCCAATACCAAACAGCCAAGACATGCAGATCACACATTATGAGTGCAGAACCCGTAGCCCTGTAGCTGTAGATGGATGCCCAAGAAAAATAAAGCAGGAAGAGCCATGGTTAGATTTTATAAAGTAAGTTAGATTTTTGTTTCGACAAGAGAAGACTTGCACTAACAGATAACCAGTTAAACTAGAGATCCAAACTGATAGCAAGTTGTAACTTGCGAAAAGGTTCTCATCCTAGCATCATGAAAACTTGTATATGCATTATTTGCAGACATAATTAAAGGCAACCTGAAGTACTTGAAACCTCAGATATCACATGGCATAATTTAACAACACCCCAGTTCATGCCTGACTGGTCACCACCTCGATGTCCAAGTGAAAATGTCAGGTTTCATGTCTTCCCGCACACTCACAAGAACCAACATCAGGCCATACTGGTTATAATTCTTGAAAGCATTTCCTTGCTATCCACAACGGAAAAACTTGCGTATGAGAGTCAAACATAAAACAGAGTATTGCATTAACAGATTACTCGCCATACAACCTCAACATAAATTGAACAGGGGTAACCATGAAATCATTGATAGAGAATACGTTATTCTAATAGGGGGAAAATATATTGTATTTGCTTAAATAATGACAATAATATCAGGTGGTCCATTGATTACATCAATCTGAAACTAAAATATAAACAATGTTCAAATGCTAAGAAAAATTATCCCAGACAGAATTCGACCTTCCATGTCATCGTAATACCCTTGTCCCACTTTATCAGCGCCTCTCTCAACCTACAAGACGCAGGATACATGCTAAGAGAAAGGGTGATGAGGTCGCATCAACTGATATCTATTTAACGGAAAACAGGCTCCTCTGAACAAAACAGTTAAAATGAAGAAATTCATAAGCACATGCTCCGTTTATATCTTAAACATTATCAGTATAGTGCGCAGTAAACAATGCACTGCAGATGAAGGAGACAGGCAAAGCGCAAATGATCAAGCTATCAGACCTAAAAAATTTGTAAGTTCAATGAATTTAATTCTCACCAAGATAATAATGCTTACACTGTTTCAGGCACATGTAACCAGAAGAAACATTTTATTCCTAGCAGGCAATAACAACCTTCAAACAAGACTGAGTCTCAAAACAAACAGCAACCAACATCGCCATAGATCCTTACTTGATGAAATATGAATTGGATAGTGATCAAAGGGCTCGGCGCATCCCTTTTTTGGGCTTCTTCACAAAACTCAATCTAATCTGCTTAAGCCGCCTCCTCTTCCTTGCCATTTTCTCTGGCAATGTCTCCCTCTTCTTCTCTTTCTTTACAGCCTTCGGTTTTTTCATAAACTTCTTATCCACCCTATACTCTTTGGGTGTCACTGTCACCCCATTGCTCAATGCTTCGTTATAAAGAACATTTGCTTTATCAAGACGATTATGTGCACACCACTTCCCCATCAACAAATCGTAAGTCTTGATCCCAGGCTTGCAACCATCTGCCTTCATCATCTCAAACACACTCATAGCATGCTCAAGCCTCTCGATCCCACACAAAATCTTCAAAAATCCATAATAAGCCTTCGTATCCAGCTTATCACAATACCCTGCACTCTTCATTCTATCAATCATCTCATCCCCCTCTCCAACTCTCGCTGCCTGGTACAAGCTCCTAATCAAAACAAGAAATGTAGTCTCATCTGGACAACAACCCCATTCCCCAATCCTAGAATACAACTTCATTGCATCCTCAGTTCTCCTTACCTTACACAGATTACTAATCAACACATTAAAAGTCTCCACATTTCGTGGAACTCCACGAATATCCATTTCCATCAATACCTTCTCCACCTCCGACTCCAGCCTAAAAGGATCCTTTTCCCGACAGAGCTTGCAAACACAGTCGAGCATTGCATTAAACGCCATTGTACCAATCTCAAAACCACCTCTATACATCTCCCCTGCTAATCTTTTAGCCTCCTCTAATTTTCCATCAACACACCAACCTTTAATTAACAAATCACAAATACCATCATCAGGAAATATCTCATTAGCCAAATTCTTCACCATTTTCTCAGCATAACTTGCATACCCATTTTCACACAACTTCTGAACGACAAACGTAAGACTTTTCTTGTCTCTCTTAAACCCATAATCCCTCTCCATTCTCTCAAAAAACCCAATGACCTGTGTTGTCCTCCCTGCTCTCACAAGCCTATCAATCATAGACTCAAAACACTTAACCCCAGCAACACTTTTACCTTCAACAAGTAAATCATGGGATGCTTTAAAATCCTTTCTTCTACCAAAATAGTCAACAAAAATGGCCAGAGACTCATCATTTTGCTCAAAATTTGAATCTTTAATAAGCCAATGGTGAAACCCAATAACTGTACGGCCTGCGTCAGGAGAAAGATTGAGGGTTTGCAGGACTAGAGAAGGTGTTAAAGCGTTGTTCTTTGTTAGGTGAGAGAAGGAAAGTTGGAGCCTTTCTGAGATTGATAAAGGGTCAGTGTTTGGGTCTCTTGAGATCTCAGTAGACAGAGACTGAGCTATTGCGGGATCCGGACTTTCAGTGTTGTTAGGGTTTAAGGTTTGGGAGGAGGAGAAGGGTCTTTGGGAGAGACGGAAGGGTAAAGCTGGGGTTTTGGGTAGATAGGTAGGAGTAAAACACAAAGAGAAAGTTGTTGGCGGTGGTGGAGAGGAGAGGTGGTAGTGGCGGAGGAGATGACGGAGGTGGAGGGAGGTTAAAGGTGGCATTTTGCGGGGTTAGAAGAGAGAAGCAGCGTGGAGAAGGAGCTCAGATCATAAACCCTGAAAGCGTCTGTACTTCAAAAACGCATGGCCTTGTGGACTTGGTGAGGGTCTAGGAGCCTTAGACCCAAGCCCATATTATTTTGTGAGGTAGGCCAGCCTTAACAAAAATCTTAATGGGTCTTCGGCCTTCTTTTTCCTACTTACTTGAAGCCTACCGTCACAAATTTTAGCTGGAAAATCCTGTAATCTGAACTTAAACCTAAATTTTATCTTTTAAAAATACCTCTATAACCTCTTTTCCAGTCCAAATCACTCTCAAAAATCAAAATTAATTCAAATATAAAGATAATATAGGGATTGATTAATTTAAAGATAAAAAATGAAGGACCGAATTAAACTTAAGATAATATAGGGATTGATTAATATAAAGATAAAAAATGAAGGACCGAATTAAACTTTTCTTCATCTAATATGTTGTTTAAAAAACATTGTAAATTAATATTGAAATCCAACGTGGGTTTGTTATAATAAGGTCAAGATAAACAATAAAATGTCTCCAAATACTTCTTTTTCCCATCCATTTTACCCGCATGCTCACCCTAAATAAAATTAAATTTTGCTGATCAATTTGAGACCTCATGAACTCACTTCTTAGCTAAGGCCAGCTCTCAATTAAAATAAGTTTAGAATTAAATAATAAAACTAATTTTATATTAAAAAAATAATATTATTATTTTAATCTTTTTTTCCTACTCGAGTTGACCTATACACCCTATAAATGAAACTTTATATGAAGTCGAATAAATTTGTATAAATCAAAGAAATTTGTACGTGTGATTTGTATAAATGATTTTGTTTGAATAATATTGTTTTTAAAATGATTTTACCTTGATGAATTTATAGCAGAATCAATAGTAATGGACCAAAAAAATGCGGTGATTCAAACACATAACAAGGACATGATTACAGACAAATTATATAGAAAACTACAACCTTCACGTGATGGAAAAGTCAAAACAGATCTGTGATCAAGCTCAAATCCTTATGGTGAATCTTCATCTATTTTTACCTTGAATTTATTATCTTAATATAATTTTAATTCATAATTTAGTTCCTAATTAGAAAAAAATATATATTTAAAAAAGACTATAATAATTTGAATAAATGTTTTAAAAAATATATAACTCAACGAAACACAATTATAAGTTAAGTCCTAAAAAGAAGTTACACTTAAATGTTGAATAATACTGCGATTCAATTATTTCTTAATTTAAAAAAAAAAAGATATTTAGAAGTGTAATACTGAATGATTTCGAGGGTCTAAAACTTATGTGAATCTTTTGTTTTTTGAGGTAAAGGGGTCCTTAACAATGGCAAGTGAGGACTTGAAAACCCAAGTTACGGTTGAAGAAAATGGAAATGGGACTAAAGAAGAAGAGAAAAATGGGAATTTAGAGGCTTCGGTCAGCAAGGAAAACGATGAATCTTCTGATGTTTATTCTGTAATACAAAAAGAAGAAGAAGCAGAAGAAGGAGAAGAAGAAGGAGAGATCCTTCTTGATTGTTTATTGTAATACAAAAAGCGATGAATTGTTTATTGTTGTTGGATTATGCTTAAAGTTTCTTGATTTATCGTCTTTGTACTGCATTGTAGCATAGGGAAAGGTTTTTATCTCTAGGCGCAAGTCTCGACAGAACTGAGAGTGAAAACACGATTTTTTTTGTGAAATCTTGAAAATACAACTTGTCAGCGAAGCTAGGCAAATATAGAACTGGGAGAATAAAGACACTGATCACATTATCAATGATGGGGAATCCATCAATTCATTGTTGTATATCGGAGTTTTGCGAGATATCAATAAACACTTGATGGGATTTTCATCTAAATTGAGATTATTTGATTTGGTAATGGTGAGCATTTGGAAATTGTTTTCTTGCAGAAATTACAAAGAAAAAGAATAAAAACAAAAGCGAGGACATATAGATATCTTCGATTCCCTTTGAACATCTGCTTTCAGTAGCGCATGACCTTCTTCTTCTTCTTCTGTTTTTTTACCTGTAATCCTGCAGGAGAAAAAAGGAATTTCCAAAGCAGATTGATCCACCCACTATTCCTGTCACGGATCTTTTCCCTTCTGGTGAGTTTCCTGAAGGTGAAATCCAGCAATACAAAGACGAGTGAGTTTATGTTGTTATTATTTCTATTCTTTTGCCAATCTCTTGATTTCAATGCTTACACTTGTGAATATCTGTGGACTATTGGATTCACTGCCTGCCAAGATTATATTGCTCTCTTTTTCTGAGCGTGACTAGTAGTGCAGCAGTATAGGCTCAAATACTTCTGAAATTTAGCAAAAATCTTTAGCAGTCATATACCAAAAGACAATACATACATAATGTTGCAACGGTGTTTTTTTCACGTTTCGTGCTATGCTATCCCCTGGAGGGGAGATGGCACACTATTAAGGGGTTTTAAAATCATAAAGTTACGACTATAATTCTTAGTAGTTGCTGCCTAGTATTAAAGTCACTAAGAAATTCAATAGTTTACGATAGTCTGGGTAAGGGGATTTATTATATAAGAAGAAGACACGTTACCCTAAGTGCACTCTATCTAAGGTAAGTTGCATTGTTTTTCAAAGTTAGATTTTTATTCATTGGTCTTTTCTAAAGTTCGAAGTAGATATCTTTCGTGAGAAAGTCTCTACCTCATTGGGAGCTGAAAACCTAATCATTCTAATGTTTTCTAATTTTTACACTGCATTTAGAAACATTTTTCTTTTATTATCTGTGAATGTACTTTACAATGTAATTTTACACCCCAATAACTAAAACAAAATAATTGTTAATTTTTTTTTCATATTTTGTCTAAGGTCCAATGGATAATCGTAAACCAGTTACGATATCCAATTAGCATTTCAAAACATGAAAAATATGCTATATCTGTTTTACAAAAAATATACTTGGAAAAACCTTGAAATTTGATCGTATGCATGAAAAAAAATTTTGATTTTTTAAAATGTGATTTTTATATTATTTAAAAAAAAATCAAATTGGTTTGGGCCCAATTAATTGGGCTCGCTCAGTCAAGTTGGGCCAAAAGGGCCCATCCTTGCTGAACTTGGGTTGGGCCGAAAACAAATCCTACCGGATAAAAAAACCACTTGTGCATAGTGAAATAATTCACTTTGAACTATTCACGTTTTACGTGAACAGTGACATTGTATTTTAAAAGTGTTTTTTTAATTGATTTTTATACTTTAAATTAAATATTTTTAGATCATTTTTATATGCTATGTTAAAAATAATTTTTAAGACATAAAAAAATAATATTTTAATAGATTTATGAATGAAAAGCAATTTAAAAAATAAGCTCAACCAACTATCAAACATTCACGAAGTCAATGTTCCAAAATCTCTGTATGCGGCCATCTTTGTATACCTTGAAAAGGCCTGGAAAATCTAGCTGAACTCAACCTGTGCAGGAAAACAGGAGAAGACGTAAACAATGAACGGCTGATACACCCAGAAAAGAGGAGTTCTCATCAAAAAGTGAATATTTTCAAGAAGGAATCTTAGCACGAGGTTACCTAATATTCACTTATTTATTTTTTAATTACTATCTACTTATTTATCCCATTTGAAAACACCGGTTAAGACGGCACCCACCATTTTTGCAAGCAATTTCCCGATAACAAAGGCCACCAACGAATATCAAATATACCCACCCCAGGGAAGCCCTACATCTGTGTTTTTGCGATCTGTGTTTTAGCATACGTCTTAAGAGAGTTGACCATCCTCGAAAAATTAAGGAAGAAAACCAACAGTGATGTTCTTCACGTCCAGGTTCCCATCAAGTTGTGTCACGACATGCAACAAAATTCGGTAATCTGGGTGAAGTTTTCCATAACCGAACAGCCAGGTTTTGTGTCCCAAGGAGCAATCTCATGAGGATCCCAGATCAACGAAGACACTGATTGTTCCAAAGCAAATAACTAACCAAGGCGTAAAATTAATTCGCTGGGCAGCTGTTGGGCCAACGAGAGCTTAAGGCACTTATTTCAGAAATACATGACAGTAAACACAAGCTCAAGGCACTAATTTGTTTTTCAAACGCACTGCCCAACAGGGTTTTAGTGGTCTTCCTGTGAAATGACCTTTGGCTATCTAAAAGATAATGGTTGTGAAGCTGAAAATCAAAGGGCGAGTAAATTAAACCTGTGAGACATAGTGAGAGTGTATCTCGTGGATGTCTCCAATGCTGACCTGCATAGATTCTTGGTAATAAAAATAAAAATAATTTGTTTGGATGGATTAGATTTCGATTTTCCAGTTTGTTTGTTTCTAGTCTAATACGTTAAAATTATATAAAAATAATTTGTTCGTTTTCGATTTTATATGCTTTGATTCCAAAAACATGTGGTGATACAGCACAAGAAATGAATCTTTGTTAATTCCATTTTCCTTGAGATTTACGCCGGCAGCAATAATTAAGCAATAATTAGGGATACAAACAAAGAACATATAACCAGTCTCGACTCGATCCAAGATTCAATCAATGAGCATCTCTTGTTGAATATTATTAGTTTCGATTAATTAAGTAAAATTACATCTCGAGCTCATTCTTCATCAAGGAAGACAGAGATTTGGGTACAGAGGAAAAGAAAACAAAGAGAGAAGACCAAAGGGTCAGTAGCATTCAACAAGGGAAATATGAAATCTAGATTTGCCATGGATGGATGAAACACAAGAAAAAATGAAAGGCACTTTCTCTTCTAGGATGCTAATTCTTAAGGGATGTTCTTTTGGATGATCATGTGCTCCACCTTGCTAGACACTGCACCAGAGTTAGTAATGTACTGTTTTTTATTTTTATTATTATTATTATTCAATTTGAACATAAACACGTTTGCAATTATGAGTTGTACAGTTAAGATAATAAAGATTGTTCTTGAACTACAATTAAGATAGCAGGTCTGCAATTATACATTCAAATCTCTTAATTATAAGAAGGTCATATTACTTCTGCAAAATATGGCAAGCATAGCAGTCAGCATCTCCAAATAATTTGCTGCATGAATATGGAAAATAATCTTCAAGCATATCTACTGCATAAATATGGCATGTAATCTCTTAAGCAATCTGCTGCATCTCCCAAGTGATCTGCAACAATTTGTTGTATCTTCTGTAGCTACCATGAAGTGATAAACTGATATTTCTGCCGATAGTTAGGGTTCACATGGCTTACAGAGGATGGTGGTCTCTGCAATCTGTTGGTGGGAGAGGCCACTGGTGGTGGCTTGTAAACACTCAAAGAGGATAAAACACATTGTTTTATTTCAACAAAAAAATTACACACGGAAGCTTTAAACACTGTCAAAACTCTCTCTTTTCTCTCGTGTTTTCTCTCTAATATCTCCCACTACTCTTTTCTCCTTAACTAAGCTTCCTATTTATACACAAAATGAAAGCTTGATATTTTTGAAGATAAGATAAGATATTTTGGCAAGTTGTGGGCGGCTTGCAGAGGGGCGATGGATGCAGGCGGTGGTCATGCATAGTGGCTGTCAGAGGCTTTAGTTGGTGGTCGTAGTTGGTGATGCCGGTGGTTGCTTTGCTTGACTTTGTGGATTGAGTTTATGGCACCAAATTCCCCCTTTAAACTCAATCGGGAGATTTCATGCCAAGCATGAACTTCAATCTGATAAATATATCTCCCTTCAATGGCTTTGTGAAGATATCTGCAACTTGATCATTTGTTTTGCAAGAGATCAATTCAACTTCTTTGTTCTTCACATGCTCCCGGATAAAATGATGACGTGTATCGATGTGTTTACTTCTTTCATGATACACTGGATTCTTTGCTAATGCAATCGCTGATTGATTATCAATATAAATCTCCGTCGGATCTTCTTGAGGAAATCCCAGATGCTTCAGCATATTTCTTAACCATATTAAATGGCATACAGCTGAGTTAGCAGCAACATACTCAGCTTCACAACTTGATAACGTCACTATCGATTGCTTCTTGGATAACCATGTGAAAGATGTGTCTCCCATAAAAAATACAAACCCTGTTGTACTTTTCCTTTCATCCAAATCTCGACCCCAATCACTATCTGAGTAGCCAATAAGTTTAAAGTTCTTACTTGATGTATAGAACATACCTTCACTTATTGTTCCTTTGATGTAGCGGAGAATTCTCTTAGCAGCACTCAAGTGCGTCTGATCTGGTGTCTCCATATATCTGCTGATAAGTCCTACTCCATAGAGTATATCCGGTCTTGTACATGTCAAGTACCTCAAGCTTCCCACCAAGCTTTTAAAGTAAGTAGGATCAACATTTCCTACTTTATTTTTCCTCAATTCCACTCCATTTTCAACTAGAGTTGAAACTGGATTGCAGCTTTCCATCTGGAACTTTTCAAGAATTTCTTTGGCGTAGCCGCTTTGGGACACAAAAATCCCTTCTTCTTTTTGAGTAACTTCTAAGCCTAGAAAATGTACCATCAGACCAATGTCTGTCATCTCAAACTCCTGAACCATGTTTCTCTTGAAGTTTGTAAACATGGTAGGATTGTTGCCGGTGAATAACAAGTCATCAACATACAAGCAAGCAAATAGTGTGCTTCCATCATCTTCTTTCTTCACATATATGGCGTGTTCATATGGACATTTTTCAAATCCATTTTCTTGAAAATACCTGTCAATTCTGGTATTCCAAGCACGCGGTGCTTGCTTCAAACCATAGAGAGCTTTCTTCAACTTGTATACTTTGCCTTTATTTTCTTCTTCGATATAGCCAAGTGGTTGTTCAACATAAATCTCTTCTTCTAGGAAGCCATTCAGAAATGCTGACTTCACATCAAGTTGATAGATCTTCCATCTATGTTGTGCTGCAAGTGAGATAATCAGTCTGATTGTCTCTAGATGGGCTACTGGAGCAAATACTTCTCCATAGTCTATGCCTTCTCTCTGTTTGTAGCCTTTTGCCACCAATCTTGCTTTATGTCGTTGCACTTCACCTTTTGCATTCTTCTTGGTCTTGTAGACCCATTTCACACCAATTGCCTTCTTACTTTCTGGCAGATTGGTTAACTTCCATGTATCATTCTTCTCAATGGCATGTATCTCTTCATCCATTGCAGTGATCCATTTCTCTTCTTTAATAGCCTCATCAAAGCTAATTGGATCAGTATCTGCGAAGAAACAAAATAACATTGTATCTTCTATTACCTAAGTTGCATCGTATAAATCTTCAAGATTTCTCATCCTTCTTGGTTCTTCTGACGAGGATGATGCTTCTGGTGATATGTGTGCTGATCCTGGTGGTGGAGTGTTTCTCCTGTTGAATACAGGAAAACTGTGTACCGGAGACTGTGGCTCCTCTTCTGGTACTCTTGGATCTTCTGCAAGTACTGTTGGTACTTCTTCATCTTCAAGGATCAAATCTGTATTGATCCACTTGATTTCTTCTTGATCCTCTTTCCATTCCCAGGCTTTATCTTCTTCAAAGATAACATCTCTGCTCATAATCACCTTCTTTGTGATGGGATTATACAACTTGTATCCCATCCTTCTATCTCCATATCCCACAAAGATGCATTTCTCGCTTTTATCATCGAGTTTCGTTCTTCTTGCATCAGGGATCTTTGCATAAGCCACACAACCAAAGACTCGAAGATGAGTCACACTTGGTTTGTGCCCACTCCATGCTTCTTCTGGAGTGATGGCTTGCAAACTTTTTGTTGGGCAGCGGTTCAGTAAGTATACTGCACAAGATACGGCTTCAGCCCAGTATTGTTTGGGCAACTTCTTGGCTTTGAGAAGACTTCTTGCCATATCAAGTATTGTTCTATTCTTCCTTTCTGCTATCCCATTCAACTGTGGTGTATATGCTGGTGTTGTCTGATGTCTGATGCCTTGTTGTGTACAGAAGGCTTCAAAGTCATTAGACGTAAATTCTCCACCTTGATCAGATCTTACGGATCTGATGTTATACCCACTTTGCTTTTCCACAATTGCTTTAAAATCTTTAAAGCAATTTAATACTTCTGACTTTCTCTTCAGAAAGTATATCCAGGTCTTTCTACTAAAATCATCAGTAAAAGTGAGAAAGTACCTATTATGTCCAGTTGACATCAGCTTTATCGGTCCACACACATCTGTGTGAACTAACTCCAGTGGCCTCTTCGCTTTCCAGTTCACCTCCTTGGCAAAACTAGCTCGGTGATGCTTGCTGAGGACACAACTTTCACAGACTTCTTCTGGATGGTCAATGTGAGGCATACCTTTGACCATCTGCTTAGTTACAAGCATCTTCAGACTTGTAAAATTGAGATGTCCAAGCCTTAAGTGCCAAAGCCATTCTTCACTGTTGTTGATGGCAGTTAAACACTTTGCTGCATCATACTGGATGTTTAATGGGAACATCCTGTTCTTAGACATCTTCACAAAGGCAATCAATCTCCCATTGTTGTCTTTGACTGCAACATGACAATCCTTCATGAAGAGAGTATACCCTTTCTCCAGAAGTTGTCCTATACTCAGCATGTTGTGTTTGATAGCTGGAATATAGTACACATCAGCAATGTAGCTGTTATCGCCATTCTTCAACTTTATCGAGATGTTCCCTTTTCCTTTAACTGGGACTTTGGAAGTATCTCCAAATGTGACCTGTCCTTGTATGGTCTCATCGAGATCACTAAAGAGGTCCCGATGCCCGCACATATGATTGCTAGCTCCAGAGTCTAGATACCATACATGCTCCTCATTGTTGCCAAGTCCTTGTTGGACAAATAATGCAGCTGACCCACTAATGATGACATCTTCGTTTGCATAATTGGCTTGCTCACGCAACTCTACTGCAGCTTTCTTTCGGCATTCAGTGCTATAATGCCCAAATTGATTGCAATTATAACACTGAATATTTCTCTTATCACGGTTATTGTAACCGCCTCCTCTTCCTCTAGGAGTCAAAGGTTGTTGTCCTCGTCCTCCTCTGGCGGTGTTTCTACCACCTCTTCCTCTGAAGCTTGTATTCCAAGATCCTCTTCCTTGAAATCGTTGGAAGCCTCCTCTTCCTTGTTGATTTCTTCCTCGAGGGGTGTATTCATGTGTTGAAGTCCCCCTTTGCTCATATCTGTCTTCCTTCAGAGAAAGTTTCGATTGCAAGGCATGCTCCATTGTCTTATCTCCATTTCTTCTCACAAGCTTTTGTTCATGAGCTTGTAAAGAACCCATCAGCTCATCTACCATCAATTTATCCACTTCCTTGGATTCTTCAATGGCAACAACTACATAATCAAATTTTGGATCTAGGGATCTCAAAATTTTCTCAGTAATCCGTGCTTCTGTGAGGGCTTCTCCATTTCATCTCATCTGATTGATTATCACCATAATTCTCGTGTGATAATCAGAAACAGATTCGGAGGATCTCATTTGTAAGGATTCAAACTCACCTCGCAAAGATTGAAGACGAATCTTCTTGATTCTGTCAGCTCCTTTGTATTTCTGTTGGAGAGCTTCCCATATATCCTTAGATTTTTCTGCAGAAGCAATAATCTCAAACATGGCTTCATCAAGACCTTGATAAATGATGGTCTTGGCTTTGTTGTCCTTCTTTCTGTTGTTTCTCAAAACTTGCTTCTGGGTTTCTTGTAGAGCTTCCTCTACTTCTCTAGACTCTGGTTCATCATAACCATAATCTACAATCTCTATACATTCTTGTGAGCCAAGAAATGCCTTCATTCGGATGCACCAATTATCAAAATTGTCTCTGGTCAGCTTTGGAATGAGTGTCTGAGCATTTTCTGTAGTCATTGTATTTGAAAATGACTATATCACCCTTTTTGCCTTCTTTTTTCACAAAACGGACACCACGAATGGATCCGGAATGGTCCAAATAGTAGGGAACCGGTCTGAGTTCGTTCGAAATGAGGCCAAAAATGGGTGAACCGGTCAAAAAATCACTTCTGGGTCCTGGTTCGGTTCGCTGTGATTGAACCGGGAATATTCTAGGGAATATTCCTCATGGCTCGGCTCGTGGCTCGGCTTGACACTGTAGCGGCTCAGCTCGGCTTGAAATAGAATCGGCTCGGATATGGCTCGGCTCGGATTGAATAGTATCGGCTTGACTTATCGGCTCGGCTCGGCTAAACGGCTCGAATACGGCGCGCGTGAAGATCACTCATCTTCTTCCTCGGGGCGCGTGGCTGAGAGTGGTGAATAGTGTCAGATTTTCAGAGGGAGAGTGTGGCTCACCCCTAGCTCCGATTGAGTTGATTTTTGCACCGACGAGCTCGTATTGAAGATCTCTTTACTATGAAAGGATCAAAATTTGTTTTTGACAAACTTGAAAATTCGGATGTACCCCCAAAAACCTCTCTGTTTTTGACGAACGAGGCTCTGATACCAATTGTTGGTGGGAGAGGCCACTGGTGGTGGCTTGTAAACACTCAAAGAGGATAAAACACACTGTTTTATTTCAACAAAAAAATTACACACGGAAGCTTTAAACACTGTCAAAACTCTCTCTTTTCTCTCGTGTTTTCTCTCTAATATCTCCCACTACTCTTTTCTCCTTAACTAAGCTTCCTATTTATACACAAAATGAAAGCTTGATATTTTTGAAGATAAGATAAGATATTTTGGCAAGTTGTGGGCGGCTTGCAGAGGGGCGGTGGATGCAGGCGGTGGTCATGCATAGTGGCTGTCAGAGGCTTTAGTTGGTGGCCGTAGTTGGTGATGCCGGTGGTTGCTTTGCTTGACTTTGTGGATTGAGTTTATGGCAACACAATCATGAAAATCACAACATATGGATCCATGTTTGAAGCAACCCTTCTGTCCTCAAACTACTCCTTTCCTTCTTTCTCCCTGTCACAGCCAACAAGAATAAAAGCCTTGTGATTAGCAACACCCTGTCAATCCTACTCGAGAATTAAACAAAAGCGTAGATTGCTTTCTTAGTACCAAAAAAAACAAGTTATATTCTAATTCTAAGGATTTATCCAAAAAGGAGATGTTCTTAGACATTGTATCCACCATAGCACTAAGTTCAAAATACCTGACAGGAGCACTGAGGCAGCTGATGAACAAGATGACTTACTGTCAAGAACACACAAGAAGATCTGTGAAGGGATGGATTTACTGCACAAGTAGGAAGTATTCATGTTACACCGAAGAAGTCAGATGATTAGCAGGGAAGCAACATTTATACAATCTACTGATCATTTATTTTAATTGTACAATAAAATGGAATTACATCCTATAATCAAATACGAGAATTACATAACAAGATATTCACTCATAAAATTATAGAAGGAGAATATAATTAAGACTATAGAAGGAAACCAAATATTTAAAAAATGGGAAAGTTTGAAAGTAGATATGAGAAAGTATATGGGAGAGAGGCATACTTTCAAAAGCATCGCCATCATCCTTTGAACAATCCGAGTATCATTGGAATGCTTCCTTGTTGATCATAATGTGAGGGATGTGAGATATCTTAGGCCAGTCTTCTCCTTCCTCTTTCTTACACCTCTTCTCCAATTTCGGGCAATCATCGATTATCAACTGGATGAGGTTATTGAGACTCTGTAACCCATCTGGCAATGACACCAAATTAGGACAAAGCTGAATCTCCAAGCGTGAAAGGGACGTGAGATAACCAATTTGATTTGGCAAATAAACTAGTCCCTTGCAATCAAATATCATTAGAGATTGGAGAGAAGTGAGATGTTGGATACTCTCTGGCAATGAATTCAGCTCTGGACATCCACAGAGGTCCAAATGTTCAAGTGCCGTCAGATGTCGCACTCCCTCGGTTAAAGATGCAAGATTATCACAAAAGCGAATCGATAAGCGACGAAGAGAAGTTAAGCCACATAGCCCATTCATTGGCAGAGAATTTAATCTTCCACAATAACCTATGTGTAAAACCTCCAAAGAAGTGAGCTTCCAAAGAGAGGTGATGGAAGTGAAATTACTAACTGACATCAGTAAAGAAACATTCCCTCCTCTGATGCCTAATTTCTTGATGGAGGGTATAATTGGTATTTGGGTCAACAAAGGGCAGCCACCTACATCTAATTCTTGAAGGCAAGGAAAACGACATGTATCCCATTGCTCTAATCTCATCATTGAATGACAAACCAACTTCTCCAATGATGGGAATGAATTTTGGCCATCTCCATACACGTGATTGTCAATACACCTCACACCATCCATTCCCCATAATTCAAGACACTTAAGGAACTGCAGCTTCCCAAATGGTGGAAGTTGTTCACAGTTATGACATTCTCTTAGCTCCATTTTCACTAGATTTGGTAGAATCAAGTTCAAGTTCATCATCCAATTACTCGGAAATTTCGGACCACAATACCCAATTAACGTCAACTTCTTCAGATTTGAATGAGGTTGAAGCGCACCAAGTACCTCCTCCTCCTCATTATTTGGCATGGAAGTATTACTGTCAGATTGTCCATTCTCTTGCCAAGATAAAGTTAGTGATAGAAGAGTTGTCTTCAACTTCAAATTGGCACTTCTGGCATCTGTTAAATTCTTTACATTCACAAGATCTGTGATTTTCAATTTACCAACGAGATTATTCAGCCCTTCCAGCTCCTCTAAGTGAGGACCCTCCTCCTTACCCACAATGAACAGACTAAGTTTTCGTAGGCACGTCAATTGCCCTATTCCAAAAGGCATAAATCGCAGTTCATCACATCCCGTGATTTCAAGATAGACGAGACTTTTCATCTGCTTCATACCTTTTGGTAATTGGATGAGACTGTAGCAATCTCTCAGATATAGTGTCTGGAGGTTTTGGAGAGAGGTTATACCTTCAGGCAATTTTTGGATGGAGGAATTAGAGACATTTAGATACCTTAGATGTTTCAAATCACAAATTGATTTTGGCAATGCATTATTTGTGCGCATACCCAAGGCTCTTAGATGCTTTTGTTGAGTGAAACAGAGAAGAAGAGCATCATCACTCACATGGCTTGGGCAAATAGTAGTTCTAGAAAGCAAAATTGATCGCAGAGACCGAGATTTGATATCCTTGTTTTCTGGAGCATAAAATGATGTCCAGTAAGCACCCACATGACGAACTGTTTTAGAAATTTGGAACTGCGTATTGCTCTCAATCAAAAAACATTCTCTACTCATAATGGATTGTGCAAGATCATGTATAAGATCGTGCATTTTACATGTTATATTACCAAATCCATCATCCTTGACCTCTTGCAGAAATGACCTTCCCACTAATTCATTAAATGTCTCAATACCCTTGACATGCAAATCCATCTCTCTTCTGCAACAGATAAAGCCATTTGCCATCCACAAAGCAACCAGATCCTCCCTCCACATCACGTAATCTTTCGGAAATATAGAGCAAAATGCAAAGCATTGCTTCAAATGTGGTGATAGATGAGTGTAACTCAACCTCAAAGCAGGTAAAATCTCGCTTGCTTCTCTTAGATCCCAAATCTCACTTTCTTTGACTGTTATCCACTGATCTTCACTGTCTTTTAGCCGCATCAGGTTCCCAAGTGCCTTTAAAGCTAAAGGAACACCACCGCACTTCTTCACTATAGATACTCCAATGGGTTCTAGTTGTACCCACTCCTCTTTCCTTCTCATCCCAATTGCAAGTTGTTGAAACAATTCCACAGAATCCTCTTCAGACAATCTCCCCATGTTCTTGATAAAGGCTGTTGCCATTCTACGAGCAACCATCTCAATACGCGTAGTTACTAACACAACACTACCTTTAGCTCCGCATCTTAACACTTCCTTCAATTTACTCCACCTATCACCACAATCATCCCACACATCATCCAATACAAGCAAAAACTTCTTTCCTGCTAACTTCTGTCGGAGGCGTTGCTGCAAAGGATCCAATTCTTGAAGCTCTTTAGAGTCACCATCAATGGACTCTATGATGGCTCTTGTTAATCTTTTTATGTCGAAATCAGTAGATACACACACCCATATCTTCAAATCGAATTGTTGTTTAACCCTTTCTTCATTGTATACTAATTGAGCAAGTGTTGTTTTCCCGAGGCCCCCCATTCCCCAAATAGCATAAATAGAGAGATCATCTGCATTAGTGAGCAGGATGTTGACTAGTTCCTCTTTCTCCTTGCCTCTTCCGAGAATTTCTGATTCATTCACGAGTGAGCTGGTAAGCCGCCAATCGTAGGTATGATCAGCTGCTATGTCCCCGACTCTTGATGCCAAATCGAACTTGTTCTTGTCATTAGCTATGGCATCCAATTTTTCTCTCATATTTTTCAATTTATGCGCCATTCTTGATCGAAAAACAAGTGGATTATGACTGATAGAAAAGAAGGATCTTAGCTGATTTTTGAGACCTCTTCGCTGTTGTTGCCACTGAGCTTCAATGGCAAACTCATCTAGCAAATCATCAACATCATAAGCTGCATCCTTGAGGTGTCCGAGCCAAACCTTGATAGCCTCGTCCTTCCACTGCTTCACCTCTGCATCCTGGAGCACAGCTTGAATGGTTGTGAGCGTGCGCCCGAGATGTTCAAGGTCAGTCTCTAGGCTCTTGGCAAGTCCAAGCTCTTGAAGAATTGAGATATTCAAATTCCCCATGATTGTACTCGCGAGGGCAGAAACAATCGCATCAGCCATAGCTTGTTTAGCAATGGATGTTGAGAAATAGAAAAGGTGAAAGGAAAACTAAAAGCAGGGGATGTGAGCAAGAAATGGGAAGTAAATATTGAGAATACAGAGAGCAAAATGAGATGAGAAATGGAAAAAGTTGATGTTGGGAAGTTGTTGTTGAAGAGGTTATGATGAGGGAGGTTGCATTGTGAGTTAGTTCTCGATCAATATTTACTACTGTGGAGTTGAATCATGGAAGGAGAGTTGGGTCTTAGGCATTGAAAAGGTTGTAGGAGAGGGAGGTTTATGTGAGTAAAAGAGGTTCTATCTTCGGGTGGAAACAGGAAGGTGATGGTCGGTGGCCTCATTGGCTTAAATTAAAACTGTATTGGCCGGCCGCATGGGCTCCACTCGGTGCTCAGGCTTGACTATTTTAAGCTCGTCTCTCTGGTAAGTAAACGTGTGTTTCTCTTTCATCAATTATGAAACGATTGTGATTAAAAACACCCGAGCCCAGGGAAGATGATGGTATTATTGATCTGGTCTCGTAACCTTCCAACCTGCAGCTCATCATCCATCTTCTTCCATGTAGTTAGAGTTACGATCAACTCTTTTTTTTAATATCAACATAATAAAGAATTAATTTGAAGCAAAATAAACTGCACTTCGTGTGCTGTACAAGATAAATGGGTATTTCACTCTTACAGTGCCCATTGATTAAGATGGTATGACGATATGTTATCAAATGATTTCTTCTCAAAAACTGCACTTCATGTGCTGTACAAGATCTCAATGAAATGGTTGATAGAAGATCTCTGTGTATTCATCCACGGTAAGCATGCTAATGGATCTGGTATCTGATGGCAAAATTATACTGTAAACTATGAATTATAATTCTCTCAAGAATTCTTGTCGGGAAGGTTCATCTCGTCATCTGAGCTGTCTTCTCAAGAATTCTTCCTTGGCTTGTTCAAGTTTTGAAGATGTTCTAGTGCTCTTCAGTAACTGTGGTAATTCTTTTGCGTGGTGATGCTTAGACAACAAATTGCAAAAAGAGAAATTTTTGGGCTGTCATGGATCCAAAACTGACTGTATGTTGTTAGCAATTCAAGATTCAAGAAGGAATTTTTATCAGTTAAAGCCTCATGCTGTTCCTTGATTGCTGTCAAATTCATTACTGCTGTTTATGCTCTTGTTGCTCTATTTTTCTTTTGTGTGGCATGTCGCTGTGTTATCCATGTTGTATAGCATTCAGAATCCTGCATGCTTTCAAAGAGAATAAAACAGAAAAAATTGAGAAAAAATCTGTTCCATGCACCTTGATGACGTATAATAAAAAAATAGTTTTGATATTCCCTTCTTCTTGTTCCTTTCATCATCAACTTGTGTTATTCTGTCTCTCCTGTGAAGTTTGTGGGAATACTAGGGCATAGAGTAAGTTGAGTTTGTGGGGCACCAAGTACCTAAGCCAGCAAGAAAAGAAAGGAACATTATTATCATTGTGTCAAGTTGAGTACATATCTGTTAAGGAACCATCTCACCTAAAAGCTTAAGCTGATAGGTGAGGCCCTAGAATATGATTTATATTATTCTCTAACACACCCGCTCAAGTGAAAGCCCTTTGGGCTTGAAACTTGCACAGGTCCACTCTACCTTGTGCTTGATTTTTATCAAATAGAATGAGGGTGGTGAGATTTGAACTCGTGACCGCTGGGTCAACAAGGCTCTGATACCAGGTTAAGGAACCATCTAACCTAAAAGTTTAAGCTGATAGGTGAGGCCCTAGAATATGATTTATATTATTCTCTAACAATATCTGTTATAGGAAGGGTATCTTTACGTTACAAGTATGTGATCACGGGTATATATTTTGTTGGGGTCTTAAGGTTCTCAATCTCATATTTGCTAGGGCATCAATGGTGTTTTGATTATTTAATTTAAGTACTGCACTGGTAAACAAATTCATTTAATCTGCGGTACAGAAGTATTAGTTTGGACAATAAAAATGTATTTAACAACCCAATGGTTCTTGTATCATTAACCTCGACATTGTTAATTTGATCTCCAATGGGAATACATAAAACCCAATTCGCTGTTAGATACATTGGATGCAAGATGAGGAAACATTTAGATTTCAGCTCATTGAATCTCTAATGTAATGGTTGTGAAGCAGCAGCCATTTTTAGTACAATTATAATTGATTTTGAATGTATTGCAGACCAATTGTTCTTATCATACCTACAAGGGCAGTTTATTACTGTTGCCCTTGGTGGGAGATCTATGCTGGGGTTTATAAATGATTCCACACCCCCTTTACATGTGGATGCTCCAGAATTTACGTGATGGAAAAATCAAAATAGATCTATTATCAAGCTCGAATCCTTATGGTGAATCTTCATCCATTTTTACCTTAAATTTATTGTCTTAATATAATTTTAATTAATAATTAGTTCCTAATTAGAAAAGATTTATATTTAGAAAAGGCTTGACTGGTTTGAATAAAAGTTTTTAAAAATATATAACTCAACAAAACACAATTATAAGTTAAGTCCTGAAAAGAAGTTACACTTAAATTTTGATTAATATTGCGATTCAATTATTTTTTTAATTTTTTTAAAAATGTTTGAAAGTGTAATAGTGAATTTTTTTTGTTTAAAAGATATTAAAATAATACTTTTATTTTTTAAAAAAATACTTTTGATATCAACATATCAAAACAACTTAAAAATATAAAAAGAATAATTGAAAATAAAGAAGAAGAAAAACAAATTTATTTAAAAAAAAACACTTTTAAACACACAAAAAACTATCAACATATCAAAACAACTTAAAAATATAAAAAAACTAATTGAAATAAAGAAAAAAATAAATTTATTTTAAAATAAAACACTTTAAACACACAAAAAAAAAACTATCAAAAATATAAAAAAACTAATTGAAATAAAGAAAAAAAATAAATTTATTTTAAAAAACACTTTTAAACACAAAAAAACACTCCAAATTATTTTTTTCATATATTATTGGATTATCATTAATTTCTAATGTCAAAAATAAATCTTAAGAAATAAAAATATATATATTTTTAATATATTTTTAAATAAAAAAACATTTTAAAAAACAAATTATAAAACGACACTCCTAATCGCGTACAATCCAAAGCCTTAAATAGCTTCCAGTTTAAAGTCAAAACTCTTACTGTCTTCTCAGCTCTGCATCTCTGCATACAGTCATCGATCACTCATCGTATCTCAAAAACATTAGGATATAGCTCGATCTCACATTCACTTCGCAGGCAAACAAAAATCAGGTTTTTTTTTTTTTTTTTTTTGTTTCCTAAATGATTCAACTTTGTTGGGTTTCAACTAAATGATTTTGAGGGTCTAAACTTATGTGAATCTTTTGTTTTTTGAGGTAAAGGGGTCCTTAACAATGACAAGTGAGGACTTGAAAACCCAAGTTACGGTTGAAGAAAATGGAAATGGGACTAAAGAAGAAGAGAAAAATGGGAATTTAGAGGCTTCGGTCAGCAAGGAAAACGGTAAATCTTCTGATATTTTTTCTGTAATACAAAAAGAAGAAGGAGGGGGAGAAACCAAAGGTGATTGTTTATTGTTGTTGGATTATGCTTAAAGTTTCTTGATTTATCGTCTTTGTACTGGATTGTAACGTAGGGAAAGGTTTTTATCTCTAGGCGTGAGTCTCGACAGAACTGACTCCTGAGAGTTAAAACACAACTTATCAGCGGAGCTAGGCATATATAGAATTTGTCGTTCTTCTATATGCTTGTTATTTAGCTTTGAGAATAAAGACACTGATTAAGGAACCATCTCACCTAAAAGCTTAAGCTTTTAGGTGAGATGGTTCCTTAACATGGTATCAGAGCCTTGTTGACCCAGCGGTCACGATTTCACCTAAAAGTTTAAGTTTGTAAGTGAGGCCCCAGAATATGATTTATATTGTTCTCTAACACACCCCCTCAAGTGAAAGCCCTTTGGGCTTGAAACTTGCACAGGCCCACATTACCTTGTGCTTGATTTTTATCAAATAGAATGGGGGTGGTGAGATTTGAACTCATGACCGCTGGGTCAACAAGGCTCTGATAACAATTGATCCACTACTTGAAGCTTCACGTGAGGCAACCAACACGGGTATCAAGGTGCTGACCTTTGATCTTGGCTCTATTGCTTCCCCATTAAAAATTCACACCAAAGCATCTCTCTTTCTTTCCCTATCCTCTGTTTATTTGATGCTGTTGTTTCAGTTGTTATTTGGTGCACTGTGAATGGGTGTGTATTTGATTGTCTTTTGTATCATCACTCCTTATAATGCAAAAGATAGTTCTGTTACGGCAAGTTCAACGGGGAGAGGAGTAAAATTTTTGGCTGTTTTTGTTCAATTTATGTCTCCAAGGGAGAGCTAAATGAAGAGCCAAAATGACTTCTCTATCCTTGGGATGCATTCCTACATATTTCAATTGCAGAGTTTTGTTCTTATTTTCCCATCTAGAACTTCTGGGTGTACAAGGGGGTCCTCAGCTGCTCCAGTTCTGAATTGTGCTGGTCCATTATACCCATATTTGAGTTGTCATTATTTGACTGTTCAAGCTCGACTCGATGCAATTATTGTGTTTCAAAAATAGCTTTGTATAGGGTTGAAAGATAAGGAACAATTGGTGAACGTGATTATACTTTTGGTGGTCCAATGTATTTTTCTTAATGGATAATGAATTTGCACCTGATTTCATGGATTTAATATAAAATCACCTGTGAATACATATTTGTGAGTGACACTGACTTCAAATGTTATAGTCAGTTAAGAGTATCCGGAACTTGAATGGGCACAGCATTGGCCCCCACCAGATTCATGCTGGAAAATCTGTTCCCATTGTTAAAAGAGGGGAGCAGAGATTTTGCAATTGAAACGTTTGCATCTACAGGTAATAGGTGTTTCATATTGCAAAAATTGATGATTTTTTTTTGAAAGGGATGGAACATGGAGAACATTGTGATCTATGGTGTAAGGAGTCCTTTTCTGCTGTACCTGTAGGGAAAGGAAATGTAAGAGAAGATCTAGAGTGCAGCCATTACAAAAAATTTGATGCTGGCCATAGACCATTGAGGTTGCCAAGAGAAAAGCAACTGCTAGCGATAATCAATAAGAATTTCTCCACATTAGCCTTTTGTAGAAGGTATTTAGATCGCTTGGGCGAGGCTAAATATTTAATGGCACTCAAGAATCTGTGTGATTGAGGTAATAAGTTTTTGGCCAAGTAATCAGCTTCCAACTCAGGATCCCAAATCCTCCCAGGTCATTGTAGTCTGTTTGCACCACTCTAGACTACAGATAAAGGGGCTTGTGTTTAATAGAAAAAACATATTCAGAAGAATTTTGCTATTGCTAGAAACTCATGAATGCCAGAAAATGTAAAATGTCATACACGCTGCAGTTATTCTGATGAAGCAGGTAGCGGTGACAATTCTATTATCATCTTGACTTGGAAATTTCCATCTGAAGAAAGCCGAAAGACCTTGACTCTTAAGCGCCTTTGGATTTCGCTAATTCTTGGAAATCATGTGTATCGATGAGCTGCTATTCTTGGATCTTCGCTAGTTCCGCTCTATGCACTCCACAATTCCCATTGATGTTTTTGTTGCTGATTGTGGGCTGGTACGGTGGAAAATTACTTCGAGAAGGAGCCCTGTGACAAAAATAATTAGTGACAAAGGAACTGACTGCATTATAAGAAAAAACATATGTAAGTAATATTTTGATTTTCTAAAAATTTGATGTGATGAAAAGGCAAAACAGATTTTTCTGTTCGAATGCAACATTTTTCTAGGAGAAGGGTCTGTTTGCATGAGTTTTCCATTTAATTCTCTCGCAGGTTCATGCTCTGATGAATTAGATCTGAGGAACTGCAATATATACAGAGAAAAAATCAATTTCCAGTGTTCTTGATTGCCTTATCTTCATTAAATCTGAGTGGCAACAACTTTCTATGATCAATACATACAGAGGAAGAATCAATTTCCAGCGTTCTCGTTTGCCTTATCTTCATTAAATCTGAGTGGCAACAACTTTCCTACGCTACATGCAAGTTTCCAAGCTTGAACGTCTCTATTCTGGACAACTGCAAGAGACCTGGATCATTGAAGTCAGTTCCATCAGATCTAGATTATGCAAGGTCTGACGTCCGTAGCCATTTGTAGGTGTCCTCCAAAGCGACGAGCAAGCTCAGAAGAGGACGAATCCGAAGAAAGAGCCAAGGACCCCTAAATTTCTTTGCGTGCAATTGGCGGCTGCCAATTGTCAAGTGAATCCCGGAGACGAGGAATGGTCCATGAGTCGTCACTATCATTGAGATCATCAAGTTAGGTTCTGCTGGTTTCCTTTCCAATATGGCGGCTAAATTCTGTTCATTTTCCTGGATTGTTAAGATGATTTAAAATTTAATTTGGATTAGGTTTTTAATTAAATTAAAATATCTACCTTTTAGGTTAATATCAAGATTGTTTTTTAAGAAAAAAAATTGAATTCAATTAAAAAAACTAATTAAAATTAATCGCTAGTTCACATTTAGCTTAACATTCCAGTAACTTGAAGTTTAAATCTTATACTAATTTTATTAACTTCATTTTTCATTAACTTTTTTTCTTCAATATTTATAAAAATATATTTATTGTATTGAATTAATGTATTAAAAAGTCTAAATTTATAATAGGAAGAAGAGAGCAAAGCTTATTGGCCATGAACATGCTATATAGATATTTATTTATTGTGTGTGTGTAATGTGATGTAAGATGTTTTTCAAAAATATATTTTGCTTGAAATATATTAAAATAATTTTTTTATTTATATTTTTTAATATTAATATCATGGTTGTAAAAATCACGAGTTGACTCGTAAAATCATACATCAAAAGTCAAACTCGTTCAAAAAATGATAAAATCGTACAAAATCAAAATCAGACCGGATCGGTCCAATTTTACGATCCCCAATTTTACCTCAAATCCTTTATGCCTAACCACCCCAGGCGTCTCCCCCCTCTCTTTTTAAAATCAAAATGCTAATATAATGATATAATTATTATGTATTTTTAATGTATAAATATTAATTAATAAAATTTTATACTTATAATTTTATGATTTTTCTACCTACACGATTTTAGTTGTGATTTTATGATTTTTATATGGTAAATTTTAAGTATGATTTTACGATCCAAGCTCAAAAGCAATTTTCGATTCGTATCAAAATCACGATTTTGACAACCATAATTAACACATTAAAATAAAAAAAAATATATCAATTTAATTTCTTCAAAAAATATATGTATTTAAAACTTGTATAAAAAAAATTACCTCACTCATAAAATTTCAATAACATGTACGTAAACAGCAATGAGAAGGGAAAATAAAAGTGCTGGAAAATCTGAAAATTAATGAAATAAATAAATAGGGATGAGATTGTAGATTGATATTCTTTTCTGTGGACAGAATAGAATTTCACTTTTGAGGATATGATTGAGCCACATGATTTCATCTAATGGTTACGATGATGCCATGTCAGCGTGCTTATCATTGTGTTGACAATTCCTGAACTCAGTCAAGTTGTCCTCTTTTAAAGCATACCTGCTTCCCTCCACGTCATTCCCTGCCAACCTTTATTCCGATATCGAAGCAAACCCACCTTTTGCAGCGCATCTAGTGCACTGCCACACCTTGAACTTGCAAATTACGACATCATTAATTTTTAAAAATTAATTGTATTGATATTAAAAATAAATTTTAAAAAATATAAAATATATATTTTTAAGTAAAAAGTATTTAATAAAATAATTAGTCTTACAATTTAAATATACTATTAAGAGTTTTAATCATATAACAATTTCAAAAATTATGTTTGTATCAAAATAATACTTTTTTATTAAAAAAAATGAATTTAGACTAAGTTTGATTATGTCTAATTAGATTTTAATGAAACTATTTTTTTTTTAATCAAAATTTATATTTTTGTTTGAATGGTGCTACTGCTCACCAACTGAATTTCCTGCATCACTAACCCTGTTTGACCAGAACTTTCTTCTCTTCTTCCGTATGATTTCTTCTACCTCTTCGTCTGCAGTTCAAGCCATAGCTCATAAGCCAAGATAACAGATAAATCCTAAGGAACCTATTCTTAGCGAGATCTAAAGTTTGGCATGGGGGGCAACACTAATCTTGATTTCTCAAGGTTTCTTGTCTTAATATCATTCTGTCTCTCTCTCACCTATGCAGCAGAAGAAATCTCCAATTCAAACATGTGCCCCATGGACCTTAGCTATGTCTTAAGAATCCCATGGAACAGAACTCTTTGTCAAGACTTCAATCCTCCTGCTCAAAATGACAATACCAACACCACAAGCAAGCACTCATGTTGCCAAACCTTACTCTCGCTCTTAGGGGTTGCCCTAGCCCAACATCTCAAAGAAACCTCTCTGTTTCAACTTCCAGACTTAGCCACATCTATTTCGTGCCTTCAAGATTATCAGTCAAAGCTCAGCTCTTTTTATCTTTCCGACAATCTTCTCTCTTACTGCTTTAACCCTTTACAGTTTGTTACATCGCCTAACATCTGTGCCCGTATAGAGACATCTCAAGATTGGGTTGATCAACTTGGTAATTCGACTTCTCTTGATACAGAATGCCGGTCTGATCTTACTGATCTAACGGCTTGTGATTCTTGTCTTAGAGCTGGTTATAAAGTACAGTCGTTGTTGTTGTCTGCTGATGGTAATCACACTCATGCTCAAGATTGTTTTTACTTTGCTGTTCTTTATGCTGCTGGTATTGTTAATGAGTTTGGTCCTGAAAGCGATGGTGTTGTTTCATGTATATTTGGTTTGGATTTAAATTCAAGTGTTGATTCAGCTAGCAACTCTCATTCTGCTCTTGTTTTTGGCTTGACTGGTGCTGGTGTTGCAATTTTGGTAATGTCTAGTTTGTTAGGATTATATCTTTGGTATGATAAGAAATGGAGAAGGAAAAGGAGTTTAGGGTTTGGTTTTGATTTGAATGAACAAGGGTCCAGGCCGAAACTGAGGCCGAATACTGGGTCAATTTGGTTTAAAATCCAGGAACTTGAGAAGGCAACGGACGGTTTTTCGCAGAAGAATTTTATTGGGAGAGGCGGATTTGGTTTTGTTTACAAGGGGGTTTTATCTGATGGGACAGTGGTGGCTATTAAAAGGGTTATAGAATCTGATTTTCAGGGTGATGCAGAGTTTTGCAATGAGGTTGAGATTATTAGCAACTTGAAGCACAGGAATTTGGTGCCACTCAGAGGGTGTTGTGTGATTGACGATGATGTAAATTCTGATGAGAGGGGTAATCAGAGGTATCTTGTTTATGATTACATGTCAAATGGGAATCTTGATGACCATTTATTTCCATCCTCGGTTAATCAAATTCAAAAGCAATTGTTAAGTTGGCCTCAAAGAAAGAGCATAATTTTGGATGTGGCAAAGGGGTTAGCTTATTTGCACTATGGAGTCAAGCCTGGAATATATCATAGAGATATCAAGGGGACAAATATATTGTTAGATGCTGATATGAGAGCAAGAGTTGCCGATTTTGGGTTGGCAAAGCAAAGTAGGGAAGGGCAGTCTCATCTTACTACAAGGGTTGCTGGAACTCATGGGTACTTAGCACCCGAATATGCTCTTTATGGTCAATTGACTGAGAAGAGCGATGTTTATAGCTTTGGGGTGGTTGTTTTGGAGATAATGAGTGGGAGAAAAGCTCTTGATTTGTCTTCCGCAGGGACACCTCGTGCTTTATTGATCACAGACTGGGCCTGGTCATTGGTGAAAGCTGGAAAAGTGGATCAGGCTTTGGATGCTTCTTTGTTGAGAGGTAATGATTCTTCAAACTCAAATCCGAAGGGGATAATGGAAAGGTTTGTGCTGGTTGGGATTTTGTGTGCTCATATAATGGTGGCTCTAAGGCCAACCATTCTGGATGCGCTGAAGATGTTAGAAGGAGATATTGAAGTTCCACAGATTCCAGATCGACCAGTACCTCTTGGTCATCCTTCGTTCCATGTTGATGGCAATAATTTCAGTATCTCACCAGTATTGAGTGGACCAAAATTACATAGTGGAGACATGCTTAGGTAAGCACTAATGTTCTTAAATGTCTTTCTTCTGCGTTACCTAATGGATCTAGAGAGGTGGATGCATGCATGCATGCGGCAGACCTCTTTCACGGTTTAACCTGCATATCCAAGAATGATTGGTAAAGAAGGTGAATTCAAAGTATGTTGAACCATTGAACTGTATAGTGCTCTATATGTGGAGATTAATTCTTGAGCATCTCAAGTTAAGAGGTAGAGAGTTTAAGGTATCATTAGTTGTGGTAGAATTTAGTCACACTTAACAGCATTGATGCTTTGATGTTCTGAAGCACCAAAAATTTGTCGGTAACCGATTCTTAGTAGAATTTTGAAGATGGACATTAATGTACAGTATTTGTTTTTAATCTGCTACTGTGTATGAAATCATTGACTTAAAGAATCAATTTCATTGTATATAACTGAATGGAAAGGCAATAGAATTGAAATTTAACAGCTTCTTCGTATTCAAGATAAATTACTTGAAAAAATACAAATTTACCCCAAAATTCCTAAGAGTAGATAAACTGCTGCTTTTGTGATCAGGTTTCTTCTACTCGGTTCTTTAATTAATGAAATTTGCTTCATTCATCCAGGAAATGAATGAATTTTCAGTGAAGCTGCAGGGTCCTTGACCCTATATACATGTTATGAATCAGCATATGTCCCCTACTTTACATCAATATATGTATGCATATAAATCCCACCATGGCTACTCAGTATTGCTGTTTTTGTTCTGTTTATTTAAGTTTTCAATACATTTCTATCACTTCCCATTCCTTTGGCCGTCTTTGTTTTACTTAACATGGATATCAATGATTAGTCCAAGCTGCCACTGTCCAACCTTGATAAATTGATAATATTGACATGTCCCTTTTTTTATTGGATCATGGATAATACTGATATTAAAGAGAAAATTACAATTGATTTTCTAAGTGGCCCGAAACTACAAGAGGTAGCCTTGTCGGGTATTTAGGAGTGCGATTGAAAAGTGTTTTTGAAAAAATTTAAATTTTTATTTTTTATTTTTATTTTAAATTAATAAATTTTAGTGTTTTTAGATCATTTTGATATACTAATGTTAAAAATAATTTTTAAAAAATAAAAAAATATTATTCTGATGTATTTATAAATAAAAATTATTTTTATAAATAACTTCAACTACACTCTTAAACAGATATCAACAAGACTAGCCCACAAAAAACTTCAAACCACCATTTTATGATAACATTGCTTAGTAGACAAATGCCTGACAAAAACAAAAGCCAAGACAAAACTCAAACGAGGACAGGTTGAGGCTGATTTCCATGGCCTAAGAATAGCAAGAAGTTCAGCTTCATTTTCAGTCGAGCATGCCAACAGAACATGAGAAAATACAAATGAAAGGCCACACCAACAATGTAATGAGGCTGATAAATTAAAGGCTAAAAGGTACATAACTCTCTTGAACCATGGGTCAAAATGCAAGTAGTCCGTGGATTTTCTAGCCATCTTGAAAAGTTGACACCCTTCACACACTCCACCGCGTTCTCCAATGGCAGGCAGATCTTTTACCATTTGCCTTTGAGAAATAAGTTTGAGACTATGCAAGTTGCATAGAAAGAAGAGAGAGAGCACAGAAGAGTTCGAGCCCTGCAGAAAAGGAATGCGCCAAATCGTGTGCAAGCGCTGAATCATCTTCTCTTCCTTTACCAATGTGAGGAATATCAGGCAGTTAATCCTGATTGTTTGAATTCAAATAAATGCTATAAGTACGGAAAGATCCCCGATCTATGAGAATGAATTTTGTATTCCTAGAAAAAGATCTCTAAGATTCCATATTACGAGTTCTTGAACATATTGATTGATCTAATTTGTAATGCTGCGTCAGAATTGAAGCTTAACAATTGCTGCTTCATTACAAGAGAGCTTCTACAGCTACCCTTGATGTCTTTAAACAGTGTATCTGACAGCAGCACTTTCAGCAGTGGAATGAGACACGCAGGTAGATCAGACTTTGTTGCTCATATTTGCTGAGAAATATAGGTGTCATTGACTTTGGTCCTTCGTTACTGTAATGTGGCCTTAGAGATTCTAGTGTCGATGGCTTCTCTGCGTGAGGATGTAAACATGTTCATTAATTTCTAACTTGTGAAGTTCAACCAAACCTTGAAAGACTACAATTGTTTAGTATCTTGCAGGTAGGGTGGTGGTCTAGCGACCTCTCAAAGAGGTCATATTCGATTGGTGCAATTTTGTACGTGAAACAATACCTGTGTAGATGGCACTATGGTCCAGCAATTGATTTCACACACCCAATAGAATTTTAAGGATGTCTTCTTTCAGAAAGCTTTATGTCAAGTACTTCATTGTCATTCTGGGCAGGAATTTAAAGCTGAAAATTATCAGGTCTGTGTCCCTTCCAGAATATTTTCAAAAGGACCAGGTTTTAGAGGGTTTTTGAATTTTGAGGAGCTGATCAGATGTGAATCGTAAAATAGTGTATTACTAAACCAAGATATGATCTTTCTGATTCGTGTGAGTGTTCTACTCAAGAACAGAACTCTGCTCTCACCTCTAATGTCATTTCTTCCAAGTCAAAATACAATAAAGAGAAACAAGTATTCTTTGGCTTCTGGGTTAACTAATCTGGAAAAAAGTACACCTTGTTTTTATCATTTATGCTATTCCTCAAACAATGTTTTGAGATTGTAAGACGCTGCAACATCAGGATTTCGATTCCACATTAACTTTGCGAATTGATAACGAGCCTCATCTGCGGATGAATTCTATCAAAGAAGAGATATTCACTCGCATTATCGCATAATTCGAACTTGTTCACACCACAGTTGGACCTCTTTCTGGACCAAGGGCCACAACCTGCCACTTTTACCTTCTTAAAACCTTCACATTCAAGTTCCAACAATCAAAATTAAAATAGGTATAGAAGAATTTGTAACAAGTCATACCCTGAACCTGACGGTTAGGATAGACTTTTAATTTGACAAACAAAGCAGGAAAATTTTGAATTGACAATTAGATATAGACATTCCATATTTGGAGGGATTGTTTATTCTTTCACTGTGAAGTGTAGAAATCAAAAAATAAATCTCCCAAGATGAACAGGGCCACATGTTTATAGCCCTGGATGCATGCTGGCATTACTAGAAGGCTCACACAGAAAACCAAGAAATAATATTTTATCAGTCATTGAAACAAGTTGTCGATGCCGTGTCTTGAAAGCTTCGAACCATGTCAATGCTCTTTTTCCATTTTTGGCAAAAACCAGAATGAACTTATAATGGTAGCTTAGAACAGAGATTAGATATCGTATCAAGAAACTCTCTTTTCAAAAAGGATAAAAATGGTGTATTTTGGTTCCTCGAGTATTGAAATTTTGTTATGTCAATCCCTATATTTTGTTTTCTTTTCAAACTGAACCTTCTTCTTCTTATAGTTTCTCGACGATTGTGATGCATTGCAAGGAGTTCAATTCATTTCAAATTTGAAAATTGAAAGGTTTAATCTGATCAAAAAATAAAATATAGGGATTGACTTAAATATTTATTAAACTAAGAGGGTTCACGTGTGATTTTTGAGATTACTTGGGTGGAGCACCTTTTTTTTCTTATGAGAAGCACATTAGCTTCGTGGATGCAATTAAATGAAAAGACAGGCTCCATGCTGTCGACTTTCTTTTCAAGCATTGGAATGGTGGTTAAACCGGTTTTTTATTGAATTTTTTTTTAATTATAAATAAAAAAATTTAGTATTTTTATATTATTTTGATGTATTGATTTTAAAAATAATTTTTAAAAAATAAAAAAAATATCATTTTAATGTATTTTTAAATGAAATATACATTAAAAAGCAACCGCAACCACACTCCCAGACACCCCTCAAAATGTTAATCATTATAAAATTCCTTGCAAATCAATCCTTATATCATTGATTCATGGATGTTCAAGTCCCTCTCTAGCAAAAAGGAAAGAAAATCCAGGAAAAGAACTCTTGGATAGAAGTAAACAAGTTTTGATGGATTGGAGGGTATGGAAAGAAAACATTCACAGATATTGCAAGATTTTTAAGGGAAAGGACAAAACTGTATGACAGAAATGTGACACCTGAGGTTTCTTGCCAGTTATGTGGACAAGTTCTAACTGGAGAATGTCTCAACCGTCCTCCAGGAAAACAGCTGGTTATCGATGCATGATTTTTTTAAGAACTTGCTCGACAAGAATTTCCAGGGAGCGAGGAAAATGGCTAGAGATTTCTGAGGCTATGGCTCTGTAAGTATATCTGCCTTTCCTAGAAATGAAATACACTGAGAGATATCACATAAAACCATTCCTTGCATTCTTAAGCTTGTTGGAAATGTATGTTTAATTGTTAGGGAACAGATGATATTAAATATATAAACCCAGAATTACCAGCAACAGGACAGGCACATTAAGATTGTCAATATTCCCTAACGTGTGTAGGCTTCAATAGCTTTGTAACGAGTCACAGATTCTTAAATGGCATGAATATCCTATCAAGAACTTGTCATTGTCCATTCGGAGGAGCTTATCAAACCTGATCAAGTCTTTATTTTTTCTCTATTCAAAAGTATGAGAGGCACCAACCTTGTTAGACCTGCTAGCAATGTGAGCTTCTGAAGACTTTCATCTTCAGTCATGTAACATTGAAAGCTAATATTTTAAATCAGGGCATCTGATGAAGTTCTGAGCTCATATCATGGTTGTGGATTTTGATGTAAAGAAGAATTACACTTCCCTTGAATTCGTCAACATTTTCATAGATAACAAATACATGTTTGGGTTGAAGAGATATCAAATAAATGTTATTATGAGATATTTCTCTATTACACTGTCAGGCTTGATGGAACCAATTATTTGAATTGGACCACTCAATTCCTTCCTCTTCTACGAAGCCATGATTTACTTGGTATTGTAGATGGTTCCGAGCCATGCCCCCCTCAGTTTGCCACTGATAATGAAGGCAAACTTACCGCTACCATTGCTCCTGCTATGGCTGCAAATTTTATGTTTTCTTTATTGATGATTTCTCTCGATTCTCCTGGATGTTTCCCTTAAAACAGAAGTCAGATGTTGCTTAAATTTAAATGCCTTGTTGAGAATCTATTCAACTTTAAAACTAGACAGCTTCAACTCTGTTTCCTCTAACTCTGTTGATACAGCTCCTGCAGATATATATCTCATTAACAATACTCAAACACATAATCTCTCATCCCCATCTTCACCTTTTCCGTGTCCAATTCCTCTCCTCCATGAAAAATAATCACTAGATCCCAAATCAATTCTCTCAAACCCAAACACTTTCCTGATTATTACCTCTATTCCTCCACTAAACATCCAATTCACGATCTTCTTCACTTATGCTTCCGTCTGAACCACGAACCTATCACCATGCATCTAAAGATCCCAATTGGAAAGCAGCCGTGTAGCATGAGTTTAATGCTCTCATTACCAAAAAAAAAAAACTTGAACCTTATGTCCTAGACCCTCTGATAAGGCATATCGCACCATTGACAGGTACAAAGCAAGGCAAAGGTTTTGATAAAAAAACATGGCATTGATTTTCATAAAACATTCAGTCTAGTCATAAAACCTGCCACTGATAAACTGTGCTTGCTTTGGCAGTCATAATTGGATTTAAAAGCAACTCGACATCTCCAATGTAAAGGAAGAGATATTTATTGAACAACATAAAGGGTTTAGAAGACTATGTCAAAGTCTATTGTAACCTGGATTTCTTGGATAGTCTATTGATACTTCTTTGTTCTATGTCTATTTGTTTTCTATCTCTATAAAATTCGGTCATCAATCTTTATAAAACTCTTATACACGTCAGTTTGTGTATATCATCTAACAAATATTTATTTGACAGTTAGAGATTTCCTGTATACATTAATTTATAAAAACAACATACCAATGCAAATTATTTTATTTTCCAACTTTGAGAATGTTCCAAACAGCGATATCACAAATGTTTTTCCGAAGAGTTGTACTTCTTATTTAGGGAGCGAAGCAGGGGATAGCGGTGGTAGAAAGAGTGACACTTCAGCCTGCACCTTGAGAGCGTGGAGCAAATTCCTGTTCGTATGAGCTTTCCCAATTCCTCCCATCAAAATGCTTAATCTCAACATGAGTGAGAGTCCCTGGGTCAACACATCTGGAAGAAATTGAAACCCCATCTGGAAATGATCGTGGAACATAAAACGAAGTTATGCCACAAAATTTACAGAATGTGTGTTTTGCTGTATGCGTGCCAAAAGTGTAGGTTGTGAGACATTCTTTGGAATCTCCGAGAAGCTCAAACTTTTCAGAAGGGACAACGAACTGAATGATTCCCCTCATGGAACAAACAGAACAGTTGCAGTTCCAAGCTACAACACTACTTGGTGCTTGGACTCGCCACCTTACTCTCCTGCAATGGCATCCCCCATGATGCATTACCATATCTGATTCCATTCACGCAAGCACAAGTTTTTCAGAGTAAAAGGAAAATGGCAGCTTCTCCTGGATGAATCTACTGGCTGCAATCGATTGACAAATATGCAAACATTACATGGAAAGTATTCAGATATAGAATCTCAAGACTGAAAAATGTGTCAGCTGAAATACTGTCTCCTGAGAAATGCAGGTATGAGCCATATTATGAGAACATGGAATTTGCTTTCACTTGAAATTACATCACGATTCAGTGGCTACGGGGAAGGAGGCTGATTCAAATTATATGAAATTGTTTATAAGCTTACAAATAATGATAGCGGGCCAAAGTTTGACTGTTTATGTATAATATCCAACAAGCAAGCATAATTTCTGCTAAACACTGAGAATTCATTAGAAACAACTGGCTAAGCCAGATCGGGTGGAAATCGGTTAATGGAAACAAGAAGGCAATTAGTTTTTCTGAAAATTTCATTGAACACCGATTACAAATAGAGAATAACTAGAACGTTTCTGCTGAGTTTTCAGCATCCTTAGAAATGCAGAAGTATGAAATGCTTAGATCTTACATGCGCCAAAATCCACCTAGAACTTTTCAATAACTATTACTAGCACACTTCATATTGAATGAAAGAAATCCATTAGCATCTCTAGATTTCAGTCTATTTCGTTCAACAACTATTTGAAAAAGAACCCCATCAAACCTCAGTTCAAAATCCCACTGGAGCTCCCTGGTAAGCCGAAGCTACAACAAGTCCCCGCTGTTATGAACTAATATGACCAATCCATCCCACTCCTGCATCTGATCTTGCATGCATCCATCAAACACTGATCCTTTTTCTTCTTATTATAAACATATTTCAATAGATCATGCATTTTTTATCCATTGCCTAAAAGCATCAACAGTCCTCCCTTGTCACAAACATGGTCCTTCTAAATCCTCTTGATTGAATCCAGCCCACAAACACTTTCTCAGTGCTTAGTTGATCTAAACTCCAACATGGCTGTCAGGATAACCTAACACCCTTAGTATCTATACATCCCAAAACACAGTACATGGAACTGAATTTAGCAGACAGAGAAACAACATCTGATATAACACGAGATTATCAATAACATGGCTAAGAAGAGAAAGCAGGGGATTTACCAGGAAAAGAAGAGAGTCAACTTTGCTGGCTGTAGGACTGTTGCTCAAGTCCCAGGAGCTGACAACAAATAATTCTTCTGGATGTCTGAGAATATGTGTGGAAAGTCTTACAACCCCTGGCCATATGCCTAGGCTCTTCCATAAAACGTCAAGGTAGCATATTTGGTCCTCCTTGCTCTCAAAATGACGTCAGTAATCCTAATTTCACATTAACGTCAAGGAAGGAATAGTGTTTTACCATCTAGGACTACTAGAAAATCATAATTCAACTTTTCAAAGATATAAATTCTAATCAAACCAAATGTCTTAAACGGAGGATGTAATTTGAATAATATATATATATATATATATATATATATATATATATATATATATATATAAAATAAAGTTTTGCACATTATATATATATATATATATATATATATATATATATATATATATATATATATAAAATAAAGTTTTGCAAATTTATTAAAAATTAAAATATCTATAAAAATGTTGTTAATATCTATATAAATTAGTTCCCGAGACATTAGTTGATATTCACAGAAATGTTGGTATTTTATTTTTCAGATAGGATCCTTCGTAAGTCCATGAGCCCCATATCACATGAATTCTATCCAACATCATATTCTGTTACTGCTTCTTTCTGCACTTACGCTAATTTTGTTGCTGCATATATTCTTCTGCATTTGCTTCTTTCTACATTGACGTTGCATAAATTTTCCTGCATTTATTTGCTGATCTTCGTCCTTGATTTCAGTCAGTATACTTCGATTCTCTACAATTAATAACATGATTGATTATATTAAATATATTGCATACAGGATTGGGTCAATAAATAAAATAAAATATATTTTTGATATCAAAAAAATAATTTAAAAAATTTAAAATTCCATTTTTTTCAGAAACATTTTTTTTTATCCCAAACACCCCGGAAAGCTAAAACCAACATAGATGCAGCGCTTTTTTGAAGACATCTCCACAACGGGAACATGATATATTGCTAGGGATCATGATAGGGCAATTATATGTTGTGGAAGCTGGACACTTAGAGGAGTACATCGAGTTCCACACCTATATTACCTGCTGCTACTCATATCTCGGAGGATATTCCATTGGACACTGCTGCTCCAATCACAACAGGCATGTCTCCGTCTATATCATCTACCAACGCCTCTGTTTCCTCTAACTCTGTTGATACAGCTCCTGCAGATTTATCTCTCATTGAGAATACTCAAACACATGATCTCTCATCCCCATCTTCACCTTTTCTGTGTCCAATTCCTCTCCTCCATGAAAAATAGCCACTAGATTCCAAAGCAATTCTCTCAAACCCAAACACTTTCCTGATTATCACCTCTAGTCCTCCACTAAACATCCAATTCACGATCTTCTTCATTTATGCTTCCGTCTGAACCACGAACTTATCACCAGGCATCTAAAGATCCCAATTGGAAGGAAGCCGTGTAGCTTGAGTTTTATGCTCTCATTACCAGAAAAAACTTGGACCTTATGTCCTAGACCCTCTGATGAGCGCGTGATCCGAAATAAATAGGTTTTCAAACTCAAACAAAAGGCATATCGCACAATTGACGGGCACAAAGCAAGGCTTGTTGCCAAAGGTTCTGATAAAAACATTCAGACTAGTCATAAAACCTGCCGCTAATAGAAGTGTGCTTGCTTTGGCAGTCATAATTGGATTAAAGAGCAACTCGACATATCCATGGCATTCTTGCATGGACACCTTAAGGAAGAAATATTTATTGAACAACATAAAGGGTTTAGAAGAGTGTCAAAGTCTATTGTAACTGGATTTCTTGGATAGTTTATTGATAGTTCTTTGCTCTATATCTATTTGTCTTCTATCTGTAAAAAATTCTCAGGTCATCAATCATTATAAAAATTTTATGCGACTCAGTTTGTATATATTATTTAACAAGCATTTATATAATAGTTTTAGATATCCTATATACATTGATTTATGAAAACAATTGCTTAATTTGTATATCCTTCAAATATTAGCTTATAATAGCTTATAAGAACAATTATTAAAATTTTATTTAAAAAAAATAATATATATCAACTTTGTAACTCTAATTAATGTCTAATTTTAATAGAATATTGACCATGAGCATTTAGAAATAATGTTTTCATGAATAGAAATTTTATAGTTAAATAACTTAATAATTTTCTCTTCAAGACATTTTTTTACCAAAAGCTTTATCTTTACTCCACACTTATTAATTAAAATTTTAATTAATATTAACAATAAAAATAAAGTCTTTATTTAGAATAAAACATTAGTTTATAAGACAATTGTTTCATTTTATTTAAAAAATATATAATATATATCAACTTCAATAATTCTAATTAATGTATTAATTTAATATAATATTGACCATAAACATTTAGAAATAATATTTTGATGAATAGAAATCTTATAATTAAATAACTTAATAATTCTCTCCGCAGAACATTTTTGTTCCAAGAGCTTTATTTTACTCTACACTTATTAATCAAACATTTAATTATTATTAACAATAAATAAAGTCTTTATTTAAAATTAAACATGTTCACATCAACACTAATCAAATACGAACATAGCAAATTATTTTATTTTCCAACTTTGAGAATGTTCCAAACAGCGATATCACAAATGTTTTTCCAAAGAGTTGCCCTTCTTATTTAGGGAGCGAAGCAGAGGATAGCGGTGGTAGAAAG
Organism: Salix dunnii; assembly: GCA_015731905.1. Classification (NCBI taxonomy): domain Eukaryota; kingdom Viridiplantae; phylum Streptophyta; class Magnoliopsida; order Malpighiales; family Salicaceae; genus Salix; species Salix dunnii. Next base: position 14,371,686 of record CM027675.1, on the reverse strand, counting down.
AGTGACACTTCAGCCTGCACCTTGCGAGCGTGGAGCAAATTCCCGTTCGTATGAGCTTTCCCAATTCCTCCCATCAAAATCCTTAATCTCAACATGAGTGAGAGTCCCTGGGTCAACACATTTCAAAGAAATTGAAACCCCATCTGGAAATGCTCGTGACACATAGAACGAAGTTATGCCACAAAATTTACAGAATGTGTGTTTTGCTGTATGCGTGCCAAAAGTGTAGGTTGTGAGACATTCTTTGGAATCTCCGAGAAGCTCGAACTTTTCAGAAGGGACCATGAACTGAATGATTCCCCTCATGGAACAAACAGAACAGTTGCAGTTCCAGGCTACAACACTACTTGGTGCTTGGACTCGCCACCTTACTCTCCTGCAATGGCATCCCCCATGATGCATTACCATATCGGATTCCATTCACGAAAGCACTAGTTTTTCAGAGTAAAAGGAAACCGGCAGCTTCTCCTGGATGAATCTGGTGGCTGCAATCGATTGACAAATATTCAAACATTACATAGCAGTCAGGGATGGGATAGCAAGTATTCAGAAATAGAGTCTCAAGACTGAAAAATGTGTCGGCTGAAATACTGTAAATGCAGGTATGAGCCATATTGTGAGAGCATGGAATTTGCTTTCACTTGAAATTACATCACGATTCAGTAGCTACGGGGAAGGAGGCTGATTCAAATTATATGAAATTGTTTATAAGCTTACAAATAATGATAGCGGGCCAAAGTTTGAGTGTTTTGTATAATATCCAACAAGCAAGCATAATTTCTGCTAAGCACTGAGAATTCATTAGAAACAAATGGTTAAGACAGATCGGGTGGAAATCGGTTAATGGAAACAAGAAGGCAATTAGTTTTTCTGAAAATTTCATTGAATACCGATTACAAATAGAGAATAACTAGAACGTTTCTGCTGAGTTTTCAGCATCCTTAGAAATGCAGAAGTATGAAATGCTTAGATCTTAGATGCGCCAAAATCCACCTAGAACTTTTCAATACCTATTACTAGCACACTTCATATTGAATGAAAGAAATCCATTAGCATCTCTAGATTTCAGTCTATTTCGTTCAACAATTATTTGAAAAAAGACCCCCGTCAAACCCCAGTTCAAAATCCCACTGGAGCTCCCTAGTAAGCCGAAGCTGCAACAAGTCCCCGCTGTTATGAACTAATATGACTAATCCCACTCCTGCATCTGATCATGCATGCATCAATCAAACACTAATCCTTTTTTATTCTTATTTTAAACATATTTCAATAGATCATGCATTTTTTTCCATTGCCTTAAAGCAGCAACAGTCCTCCCTTATCACAAACATGGTCCTTCTAAATCCTCTTGATTGAATCCAGCCCACAAACACTTTCTCAGTGCTTAGTTGATCTAAACTCCAACATGGCTGTCAGGATAACCTAGCACCATTAGTATCTATAAATCCCAAAACACAATACATGGAACTGAATTTAGCAGACAGAGAAAACAACATCTGATATAACACGAGATTATCAATAACATGGCTAAGAAGAGAAAGCAGGGGATTTACCAGGAAAAGAAGAGAGTCAACTTTGCTGGCTGTAGGACTGTTGCTCAAGTCCCAAGAGCTGACAACAAATGATTCTTCTGGCTGTATGAGCATATGTGTGGAAAGTCTTACAACCCCTGGCCATATTCCTAGGCTCATCCATAAACCGACAAGGTAGAATATTTGGTCCTCCTTGCTCTCAAAATGACGTCAGTAATCCTAATTTCACATTAACGTCGAGGAAGGAATACTGTTTTACCATCTAGGACGACTAGAAAATCATAATTCAACTTTTCAAAGATATAAATTCTAATCAAACCAAATGTCTTAAACGGAGGATGTAATTTGAATAATATATATATATATATATATATATATAAAATAAAGTTTTGCAAATTTATTAAAAATTAAAATATCTATAAAAATGTTATTAATATCCATATAAATTAGTTCCCGAGACATTAATTGATATTTACAGAAATGACGGTGATTTATTTTTCAGATAGGATCCTTCGTAAGTCCATAAGCCCCATATCACATGAATTCTATCCATCATCATGTATTGAAATATAAAAAAAATACTTTGGTTAAGCCAAGGCATTCAAGAAAATGCCTAGGCCATATTTTGTGTAACTTATTAGTATGAACATGGCGGATAGAAATTTTAAATTTGATCAGCCAAATCGTTTTATTAGATTTAACAGGATATTTACTTGGACCCAACTAAATTTTAATTAACAACATGATTGATTATATTAAATATATTCCATACAGGATTGGGTCAATTAATAAAATAAAAAATAAAACGTTTTCATAAGGAATTGATTTAAAAAAAAAAAAAAAAAACCTACATAACAATATATAAATTAAAAACTAACATGAATTGAATCTTAGAATCAGTGGAAAGCAGCTCACAAGCTTCGATATGGATTCTTTGCCGATCATTCTCTTGTGTCACGATGGGACAAATCAGCTCTAGGAATGCCCGTTGAGGAGTATAAAAATTAAAGTTATTTTTTAAAATATTTTTTTGTTTAGAAATATATTAAAATAATATTTTTTATTTTTAAAAAGTTATTTTTGATATTATTAAAAAAATAATATAAATTATATTTTCAGTCTCATCTAACAATTTAAGTTGTGGTGAGATAGTTTTTTGATATGATATCAAAACCTTGTTGACTCAGTTGTCAGAGTTTAAATTTCGTCACCCTCAATCTATTTGATAAAAATCAAGCATAATATATTATATACTTGTGCAAGTTTCAAGTTTAAATGACTTTTACTTTAGAAGTGTTATAGAATAATATAAATCATATTCTGAAGTTTCATTTAACATTTTAAATTTTTATGTAAGATGGTTCCTTAACAATATCGGCTTATCAAAATGATAAAAATATATATATATATAACAAAAGGTAAAACTCTTTTTTTTTCCAAATTTTTTTTCATTATCCCAAACACCCGGGGAAGCTAAAACCAACATTGAGGTAGCGTTTTTTGAAGACATCTCCACAATGGGAACATGATATATTGCTAGGGATCATGATAGGGCAATTATATGTTGTGGAAGCTGGACACTAAGGAGGAGTATTCACTTCAGCAATGGGAGAGGCATTGGTATTGAAGGAGGTGCTGCAAAAGCTGATTTCATTGAATATGAGGTGCGTTGTTGTGCATGGAAACTGATTCAAGAATATTGTGGATCACCTGGCATCTCACAGTACTGATCTTAGTGAGATTGGCTCGGTGATTGAAGATTCTCAGACCTTATTGGTGTTGCTGAAAATTATCCAAGTGTCCAACTTAGCTTTAAATTCAAAGAACTGCAAATTTTATTGCCCATTGCTTAGCTATAAATTCTAAATATTATGATTGTGATGTGAGCTAGAGTTTTGTTCCAATATTTCTTTCCAATGTATTGCTGATTGAAAGTTATTGAATCAGCGATGAAATTTGTATAGAATAAAAATATGTGAAGATAGTTTTTGTATGATAAATCACTGTACAGTGATGCTCTGCATATAAAAAATATTATGTGCACCAGCATTCATAGTCATGAGAGCTGAAAATTAAGGTAACTAGTTTCTTTGTTCAAATAACACAAGGAAACAAGGCGAAGTTTTGGCCTAGGACAACACTTGGCCATTGCTAATGTTATTAATTTCAGAATATTCCAAAAAGCAATATCACAAAGGTTTTTTCCAAAATGTTGTGCTTCTTTAGGGAAAGAAGCAGACAAGAGTGGTGGTAGAAAGAGTGACACTTCAGTCTGTACCTTGGGAGCATGAAGCAATGCCTGTCTGATTGTATGAGCTTTCCCAGTTCCTCCCATCATAGTGCTTAATCTCAACATGCGTGAGAGTCCCTGGGTCAACACATCTGAAAGTAACAGCAACCCCGTCGGGATTTGATCGTGGAATGTAGAACGAAGTTATGCCACAAAACTTACAGAATGTGTGCTTCGCTGTATGCGTGCCAAAAGTGTAGGTTGTAAGAAATTCTTTGGAATCTCCTAGAAGCTCAAACATTCCAGAAGGGATAATGAAGTGAGTGTTGCCCCTCATGGAACAATCAGAACAGTTGCAGTTCCAAGCTACAACTCTACTTGGTGCTTGGACTCGCCACCTTACTCTCCTGCAATGGCAGCCTCCATGATGCATTACCATATCTGATTCCATTCACGAAAGCACTAGTTTTTCAGAGTAAAAGGAAAATGGCAGCTTCTCCTGGATGAATCTGGTATCGATTGACAAATATGCAAACACTAAATAGCAGTCAGCGATGGGATAGCAAGTATTCGGAAATAGAGTCCCCAGACTGAAAAATTTGTCAGCTACAATACTTTCTCCTGAGAAATGCAGGTGTGAGCCATATTGTGAGAACATGGAATTTGCTTTCACTTGAAATTACATTACGATTCAGTAGCTAAGGGGAAGGAGGCTGATTCAAATTAAATGAAATTATTTATAAGCTTACAAACAATGATGGCGGGCCAAAGTTTGAGTATTTATGTATAACATTTGTCACGGGAATTAATTATGTATTAATTAGGAAATTAGTTATAAGTTATAAATAGTAGTGTTTTAGTAAAACACTTAGACTTTCATATTTAGCCCTAAGTTGTAGCTAGGTTTATTGTCTATTTAATAGACAGGACACTCAAGAAGAAAGGGATTCAGTTCCTATTCAATACAATTTTGTCATGGTATCAGAGCTACTACTGATGTGAATCATCGTGAGTATAACTCAATGGCTGAATCCATTAGGGTTAGGGTTCCACCACAATCACCATCACCTGCATCCCTTAACCCTAAAATCTGCTTCCATTGCGCTACAAATTGTTGCTCGACGCCATTATATCTCGCTAATCATGTCAATTTCAGCAAGAGTGCAGCGCCGACTAGGTTCATCTTCTTCCATCACAATGGATTGTGTATTGATTTTGAAAACGACGTTTTGGAGTCTCTCAAGCATGCTTTCTTGGACGGGATTCAAAGATCATTTGCGTGGATTGATGTGAATGGGAAATTAATTAAGCGAAAAAGAGAGGAATTTCGTGACAAAGAAGAGCCAGTGGTTACTTTGTCAAAGAAAGAAGAGGAGGGTGGATTAAAACGGCAGCGAGGGTGGATTAAAATGGCAGTGTTTGGGCACGCGTGATGTGGGAAATTATATGTGGCCGAATAAGAGGGTATTTAAAGAAGACGAGAAGAGTTATTCACTCGTGAAGAATTATTTTATTTATGTATTTAGTTTTATCTGTGACAAGTCTTCAGTGTGTGCTCTTTGGTTGTGGTTGTGTGTTCCTTGGTTGTGGCTGTAGGCGTACTGTTCTTTGATTGTGGATGGTTGTGGCTGTGTGTGGTCTTTGGTTGTGGTTGTGGATGTATTATTCTGGTGTGATTCTTGGTTGTGGCTTGGTTGTGGTTGGGTCTGTTGACACACGAAGATTTTTTTTTAATCCTTGTGTGGCAGGACAATTTTTTTGGTGTGTTGGCACTGTTGATGGTCATCGACTTCGTAGGTTTTCTGTTTCGGTGGTTGTCGTGGTGGCTGAGTGGTGTTTATTGCTTTGTTTCTGGTGACACCTTTGGCTCTCTCCTTTGTTTTTGGGCTTGGTTCCTTTGAGCTATCTTAGCCGGACTGATATTACTATTTAGTTGACAAATTGATGCTTCTTGATCGACCAACATCAATTTGAGGGGGAATGTCACGGGAATTAATTATGTATTAATTAGGAAATTAGTTATAAGTTATAAATAGTAGTGTTTTAGTAAAACACTTAGACTTTCATATTTAGCCCTAAGTTGTAGCTAGGTTTATTGTTTATTTAATAGACAGGACACTCAAGAAGAAAGGGATTCAGTTCCTATTCCATACAATTTTGTCAACATCCACCAAGGAAGCACAATTTCTGATCAACAATGAGAATTCATCAGAAATAACTGATTAAGCCATATCAGGTGGAAACTGGTTGATGGAAACGAGAAAGAAACCAGTCCAGACGACAGGCCTAAACAAAAGTTCAAGTTTTAGAAACTTTCAATGAGCACCTATTGCAATAAAAGAATAACTAATAAAATGAGAAAATGGAAAGAGAAATGAGGTCGTATTGCCTTTGTTTTCATCATCTTTAAGTATTCAGAAGTGAGATATGCTTGGGTCTTAGATGCGCCAAAACTCACCTAGAACTTCTCAATACCTACTATCAGTACACTTCATCACCCACTTGGCTGAAAGAAATCCATTAGCTTTCTTAGATTTCAATGTATTTTGTCCAGTAGAGCATTCGCTGGATCCAAATCCCAATTATTTGAAACCATTTAATTGTCAAATCCCATCATGCCATCCACCCTTCACCCTCATTATAACTAAATATCAATACCTTTTTCTTCTTCACCACATCAAGCACGTGTTGCAACTTGGTCCTTCTAAATCCTCTTGATTGAATCCAGCCCACAAACACTTTCTCAGTCCTTAGTTGATCTAAACTCCAACTTAGTTGTCAGAATAAACTAACATCCTTAGTATCTATAAATTCCAAACCACAATACATGTAACTGAATTTAGCAGACAGAGAACCAACATATGATATAACACAAGATTATCAATAACATGGTTAAGAAGAGAAAGCACGGGATTTACCAGGAAAAAAAAGAACCCAACTTTGCTGGCTGTAGGACTGATGCTCAAGCCCCCAGGTACTCGCAACAAATGCTTCTTCTAGCTGCTGAGAATATGTTTGTTCATATACAGTGTGGGCTCTTTTTGGGCCAAATTCTATAGGATTCATTTGTGTCTCTTAGCCGAGGGACCAATAATGGGCCTACAATACCTATAAAAATCTGATAAATGCAAAGTCTCAGAAAATCTGGCCCAGCCTATTGGATCTACCTAAAATCTGGCCCAGCCAATCTCAAAAAACTTGATTTAAATATGATATGATTTGACACGGTAAACTAAATAGATTAAACAATAATAAATAAATAGGATAAATAGATATCCTTCTCAACTAGATCATATTTACTTGCACTTTGTCATGGATTGGTTAATTTTTTAAAGTAAAAAGAAATAAATATAGAGGCTTTTGCAACGTGTACGAGAATTCTCAATCATAAATCATAATGTCTATACATTTATATAATTAATTAAACTGATATTTGACCAAGAGATAACTCAAATTAAGATATTTGATTTTGCAACATGAGTTATGTAATCAATTGTGTCAATAATAACTATATTTCTTATAATATATTGTTTTTATTTAATCAAATGATTATATTTACAATTAAAAGGTAAAACAAGAAGTCATAAATGAAAGCAAACTTAATCAAACTATGAAGTTTAACTATGAAACAAATCAGTAATGAATGAAAAAATAAGAAAAAAATTATATAGTTCAGCTCGTGATAATCCACGACCACGAACACAGGATTGGCATAAAAAAAAAAAAAACCAATTCATGATCATTGTCAAGAGGTCGAGGTTGACCATAAAGTGACCATGTAGAAGGTAGACTACAAAAAATAATAAGACAAAATTTTCAATAAAAAAATTGTTGAGGAATGAAACTAAAAAAAAAAATTGAGTCAATCTATGTTAACCTTCTAATCTTGTGGGCATAACCACAAAAATCATATAACCTTATGGCAATGAAAGTGAAAGAAAGCATAAAAACTAATTTAAAAAAAAAATGATCAGACTGAAAAGAAATTTAATTTTAAAAAATATAAAAAAATATCAAAGTCAATTTATATTAACATTTTAAAAATCATAAGGCCAAAGGTGATTTTGTAAACGGCAAACCCAAAATAACAAAAAATTAAAATCCTTAATAAAATAAATGTTGAGGCATTAAACTAAAATGAAATAATTCTTCATTTTTAAAAAAAATTAAGTCATCTTGAAATAACTTATTAAACTCGTGATCATAGACATATGATTGGAATAACCCTATAAAAATAAAAATGAGAAAAAAAACATGAAAATTAATTATCAAAATTAAAATATTAAAAAATATTTTTTTCATTTTGATGAAATTCTTGACGTGTCGATAAATTTTTAATTAACTATTTAAGTAGTCTTGGATAATAAAATTATCTTGTGAAAATCATGTAATTTATCTTTTTCATTACAAAACTGTAAATCACTTAATTAAAAATTTCTTCATTTCAAGTGACTATTATTGATGTCTACAATGAATATTTTTTTTTTAAAAAGAAGAAATTAATAGCATGAATTTCAAGTGACTACTTGCTAATCATGTTAACTAAAATTAATAAAATAATCTGATTGATTGCCTATTGATACGCCTACAATCTAATTGATTATTCATATAGGAGATTCTTTCAATATGTTGATTTAAAATTAGAATAGTCATTTTCTTGCATAGTATGAAATCAATTATTGTTCCCAAGATGCGTGGTATAATATCAAAGAGCTTGCAATCTACATAACAGGTCTTGAATTCGAGTCAAGATATATAATATTTATAAAAATCTAAAATAATTAAAATTTTACTCAGATATCTAAATTAAAAAATATATTTTTTAAAAAATAAGATTTACTCGCGTCCAAACACAAATGAAACCAATTATTGTCACTGCTAGAAAGAAGAGTAGACACGGCTAGAAGACTATATATATGTGTGTGCGCATTATATGTATTTTCTCAAGAGTCAATTCTATAGTGTGCGCGACTTGTTGGTCGCTTGGGGTCCAAACGTTGATAACAAGTCGACTGTCCAATCTAAGAAGTGATTAGTCGATGTATACTTTAGTTGACCCTTTGCAATGGGACATGGGGTGGATTTAGAGGCTTACATTAATCTTCCTGTCAATTTTAACTATGGATAGACATGTATTTTATATATATATAATTTATCAATTAATTAATACAATTACGTGACGACACTCTTGACCTTGTTTTCTCTTTGCTTCTCTTCCAAACCTACCCGAATCTTTGGTGATGAAATCGTATCTATAGGTTAATTAATTAGTTTTATTAGGCCAAAAGCTATTATTCAAGTTGATTATTGGTGGAATTATTAAGCACACTTTCCCGTTGGATAGTGAAAGGCCAGCACAATAATTCATTCTACAAGGTGCGTGCTATACCTTCTTGCTTATCCCATCAATCAACTTGTTAATCCATATAATTTAATTAATGCAACAAGTACTGATATACTAAAATAATTTGTTTTATTTTTTAAATTAGCATTAATTTGTTGTTTTTCAAAAAAAAATATTTCAAAAGGTAATGAGAAGTAGAAGTAATTTAATTTCCAAACACACCCGTCAACATCAATAATCCATTATTATCAACTAATTAAGTGAAGATTGTCCACTTAATATGCATTAGTCATATAAGTGCTTGTTATTAGCATGGAGAAGATAACATACTTTAAAGAATTGGAAAGATAGACGACATTCCCCAGAAAACAAGGGTCAAATCCTATTGTCGTTTTATAGTTTAGTGTCTATGAGGTGGTGCGTTTAGGAGTTGAGGTATCAATTAATTCGATTTGTTATCCACTAAACTATACCCGAGGTGGGAATATTAAGGCTTTTTTTCTTCAACATTAGGGTAATTTAAAATGTTTTTTTTTTAATATTCTCAAAAAGAAATACCCTTTTCTTCTATATAAGCTTACAAACTTAGTTACAAAAAAAACGACAAAAAAATATTTTATTTCAATAATAAAAATATTTTTTTTTAATATTTTATTGATTTATAAAAAGGATCCGATAATTAAATCCCATATTTAAATATATATTTGATGGAATAATATTGCAGCAAAAAATATTTTGTCAGCTATCATATATAAGTTTCTGAGAAAAGTATTTTATCACAATTATCATAATAAAATACCGATGGAAAATATTAAATTAACTGATAATTTAATTATTATTTGATAATTTCCTAGTAATTCATTGAAATTATATAAAAACACAAATTGTTATAGATAGATTGCTACCAATAAGAATGAGTATTTATGCAAGTCGTGCACGTGTAACCTCATGAGAAGGAATGTTGCTGTCGCTTCTTCAACTCAAACAGGGACAGTAGCCAAAGAAATATGGCCAAGATTAATAATATGATTGGTACTGCATTTAAAAACGTATTTCAAAAAAATATTTTTTATTTTAAATTAAAAATTATAGTGTTTTTAGATCATTTTTATATATTGATATCAAAAATATGTTTATAAAATAAAATAAAAATATCATTTTAATATATTTATAAATAAAAATTACTTTGAAAACAATTTCAAATATATTTCCAAACAATTACTAGTATCAACCTAAAAGTTCACCAACTTTTTCTTCCCAACCTCCCAAATGTTTGGTATCTATAGCAATGGATCATAGAAAGTATGTGAAGTGCTGCGTTTTCACTGTGAAAAACTTTCACAGCCCGTGATCATTTACAAGGTAATTTATATAATCCGTGAGAAATTCTTCCTTTCCAACTATATTTATCTACTTCCATCCTTTAGTTTTAACCAGAATTTTTGTCGGTTATATTAGAAAATAATATAAATTATATCTTGAAATCTCACCAAAAAATTTAAATTTTTAATTTTGATATTATTTTATGTTTTATTTTTATAAAATAAAATGAAAATAATAAAATTTAAACTTATAATCATTGAATCAACAAAACTCTGATATTATATCAAGTAATCATCAAACTAAGCTTTACGTGATATGGTTATTAAAAGGTTATGCAATATTTTCTTTTATTTATTTATTGATCAGCTCGGGATTATCTTACAATGGCTTTGAAAATTGCTGCAGAGCGATAAGCATGGATGGAAACAAGATCCTAACTCTTTAATGGTGACATTGATGTGGTGGACATTCATCTGCTTCCCATGCATGTAGTCCTTTTCAGTGAATGCAGCATCTATGTTATGGGTCCATGCTAGGAAACTCCCCATCATCCATTTATATAACTTGGTTGACCATGGCTTTCTCATGATCAAGTGTTTTGTCCTAGCTAGCTACTATTATCTCTTGAGGTTTGGTGCTCTGTGATCGCTTCTTCTTCTTCTTTTTAATTAATAAGTCAAACTTATGCAGTTTTCTCATGGCTTGTATGCTTCAAATTTGGATTCACCTTCCTGATCTCCAGTTACATATAACTCATTCATATTTTCAAGGAATATATTGTAATGATAAATAATTTGAGATTTATCTTGTATATCTCGAGTTATAATCAGGATTGATGTAATCATCTTGTAAAAACCTGGAATAGTTAAGGTTTAATCCATTTAACCTGAACATGCAAAGAATGACTAAAAGAAGATGAGATTTTTTCGAATAAAAAAAATTCATGTTATTAATTAGAGGATAACTTGAGAAATTGGATCGATCTCTTCATGACCTAATTCTTGAAAACTAGCTGGATTTGATTAAAAAAAATAGACTTTCATATCAATACCAAAGTTTAAAAGGTTGATTATATATCTTTGTTAAAACAATATCATTTTATTTTTTTAATTTAAAGTTTTTTAATATTAATCTGGTTAGGTTTAAACTAGAACATGAATTGGGTAAGGTTTAAAATTATGAATTTTCAAAATAACCCGTGAATTGAGTTTAGCAAATATGGGTTGAAGCACTGACTCATGAGATGATTACCTCAATATTTATAGCAACTATATTGGTAGTTGAGAGATTTATTTCCTTGAGCTTCTTTCTCACCGAAAATTGGCTACACTTATTTCCTCGAGCTTCTTTCTCACCGAAAATTGGCTACACCAGGGACTCATAAGAATCTAATTTAATTTCATTCAGCTCATCATGGATCTGATGAGTGCATGGGACATGCAGTCCTTCCTAATCATGGCAGATTAAAGCTAACATTGATACAACATTACCAGATAGGTGGTGTAAGTACTAAGTAGGTAATAAATCATCGAGAATGGGTAGATCGAACCTTAAATTTTATATTATCATGGCCTAGTGATGGCAAGACAAGCTCACTCATGGGTTTAGAATCAATGTTTTGTGTTTTGTCTAACCTATGTGCATAGGCTCGTAATTTATGCATGTCTGCTTATGATATCTATGGATTAATCTATAATATTTGATTATTTTATCGATCTTGATAAGGATGCACCAACAAGACAGTGCTCTGCTTGATACATCGGCACCGGTGCCGGGAGTTTAATATAGATGTGCATGGGGTCAATCGATGTCTTTGTTTTTTACTCTTAGTTTATGAAGTTGTGTTGCCATTTCTCTAACACCAAACATATCTGTCCATCGGTTGATCGAGTGGTAAATACAACTTCATTCAATATAATGACAGGGATTTCCACAAAAATCCCTTCAGTCAATTTCTAGAAATTTAATCAAAATTTGTTTATGAGTAATCGATCAAGTTGGGAAATTTTCAAATATGAATTGAGCTTTTTAGGGCTGCGTTTATGGATTGTTGAGCAGTTTTAACCTTGATCTTTTTAATAATTAAAAGAGGCATGAAATGAGGATGGAAAAAATATGAGAAAAAAGATCTTGCGTGTAGCCTGTGTATAGAGCCTAGGATTTAGAATCCAGAACTCATATGATTTTCAAAAATCATGAGTTACATTTTTATTTGAAAGTGTTTTTAAAAAAAAATATATATTAAAATTTTATTTTTTATTTTTTAAAAATAACTTTTGACATCAATTCATGAAAATAATTTAAAAATACTAAAAAATATTTAATTTAAAATTTAAAATATTTTTAAAATACAACATAAAACACCATTATAGCTTGATTTTCTTATTTACTGAGTGGATTTATACACCTAGACTTTACTTTAAGCTTACCTCATCCAAACGTAAAACCTTTTTTTTTTTATAGAAAGGTTGCTGTGTCATGCTCTCGCAATTAGTCACAATTGGTGGAGATGTTTTTTTTCATGAAACCCCACCTCAGGCATGTTGTGTGGGTTTAAAAAAAGCTAGTAAAATTTTAATTATTTTAATTTTTTTTATAATATATATTTTAACTCGAATTTTAAATCGACGACATAAAATTTAAACCCTTTAATATTACATCTTGTGGGACGGGTAGAGATGTTGGTGCCACCATTATCCTACTATTGGTAGAGATGGAGATGGCCTTCGCTAGATGAGCAGTGCCATTGGTCGTAGAAAAGTGGTGCCTGGTGATGAGCAGTGCTATTAGCATAAAAAACTAATCTCTACTCCGCGTAGAAAGAATCTGTGGGCGTCTACATACCTGTACAATAATCAGAACTGAACAAAATGCATAGAGGCACGTGTCAAGATAGGATTAGTCGGACCGAAGTGAGGGTGCCAAGCTAAGTTGTTTGACCATGACTTCCAGAAAATATTTCTACTGGGATTTGTATATTTCTTGCATTATTTGTGTGCCCGGTTTTAGGGTGTACCGGCGAAGGTCCCTTGCGCGGCGTTTCCTCGGGCCTATCCCTGCACTTATGCTGCCCGAGCGTTGAACACTTGCACACGCCTCGGGCGCTTGGGTCTCGGGAGATTTTTGTAAGAAAACATTTTCTTGAATATTTTTTACTATCGGTAACATGTGTTAATAAATTAATGTAGCTAGAACGATTAACTTGGCTAGAAATCCAATTCCATTCGTAGTAATTTAATTGTGATTGAGAGGTGGGTGTGCTTATTTAAGATTACAGATGCCAATATGATTAAAGATATTGTCATACATATTAACGTTAATTAAGACTCCACTAAAAATAGATTAATCAAAAGGAATTGTCGAGTAACCATAAAACAAAAGGGAGGAATCGCAGAATTAACGAGGTGACGAATATTCCCACTCTCTTTTTCTCTTTAATATGGCTGAGTGTTACTTGTCATCTTCCTGTATGATAAGTTCAGGCCTCCCCATGAGTCCCATGACCACATACTTTGATCAAACCACTCAGGTTCCAAGCACGGAGACAAGAAAATCAAGAAGGGAACTGCTGCTACTGGCCAAAAGTTCATGCGGTGCGGTGCGGCTCGGGCAGGAGAGGAGGATCGAGAGGACAAGAAATATCTCAAAAATATTTGATGCCTTGGATGCTTTTCTTATGACAATAATCCGTGATCTGATTATATATAGTTTGAACATGGTTTTAATTTATCTGCTGTTACCTTATACATATCAAATTGATAAACAAATAAAAGGCTTAGATCTTCCTCTCTCTTTTTTAGAGTTGCATGATAGGTTATGTATTGTGATTGTTGATTTTCAAATCAAAGGCTTAAAATATTAGTGCCTGTTTGGCTAAGCGGCTAAACCGTCATTTGACTAAATTTTGATTTTTTTTTGTATTTTAAATGAAATTTTTTTGGTGTTTTTAGATTATTTTGATGTGTTGATATCAAAAATTATTTTTAAAAATAAAAAAAAATCATTTTGAAGTATTTCTATATAAGCTCAGATGAGTTAATAAAACCTTGGTTGTTTTATGTTTTTATAAGAGATGCACAATCTGAGTCGAATTCAAAATTTATTGTACAAATCATAAATTTTTTGTCATCATATTATGTTCCTTGAGAACTATATTAATGTATCTTTTGGTAATATGTGAGCTTTTATTTTTAAAATGTTTTTCATTTAAAATAAATATATTTTTATATTTTTTTACAATTTTGATGTATTAATATTAAAATTAATATATATATATATAGACACACACAAACACACGTGTAAAAAAGAAATTAGCATTTCTCTGCAAACTCGCATCGAAAACCCACCCGACCAAAGCAAGCAGGGGCGGAGCTAATGGAGCGGGAGAGGGCCGTGAGTCTTTTATTTTATCCCTTAAAATCCATTGTAGTCCCTATACTTGTATATATCTTTCACATATGATCTTAAAATATTATACTCTTCGCCTATTGTTATTACATGAGAGTATGGAAGATTAAACAAAAGAGTTTCAAAAACAATATATTTTTCTTATTTAGTATTTGAATTTATCTATTTTATCTTTATTTTATTAGAATCCCTTAGAAGGGGAAAATCTTGACCCTTTTCTTATTTTGTTTTAATTAAAAATTAATATGGATTAATTTCTTTATATTTTTTTCTTACTTTAAATTCACTAGAAACAAAGAATCATTGAATTATAATATATATATTTCGTAAAACATTATTAGAGTTTAATGTTTATGTTATGATATGATACACGCACGATCTTAAATATACTAGTAATAATGAGTCGATTAAATTTGGCCCACTTCTCCATTGCAACTCGCATATTTCTTGCAATTCATTCGGCTCCCAATATATAATTATTCTCAAGAAAAAAAAATTATATTAATGAAAATAACTCTTTATTTTCATTTTTTTAGGGAAAATATTATTAAAAAATAACCTGATTTTTATTGCTCGGTGTCAATTTACGTCATAAATTAAGGTCTATTTTACACTTATTAAAATATAAATTAGATGGATTAAATTGGGTTAGAATTAGATGGAATTTTGAGCCTATTCAATAATTTCCAACCACCTATGATCGAGCTGGTTCTTTGAGTACCCGGGCACTCATGGTGGCCAGCTGGTTAAATGGGAGTCTCGGCTCACCACCCTCTTTGTATTCATTAAGATAGTCTTTCACGGTACTCCAAGTTTAATGAACTAATAATACAGTCCAGGGAGAGAAAAATAATGACATAAAAAACTATATATTAAAATATAAACGAGGAATTGACACGGGATTTTTATTATGTGATTTTAACAGAAACAAGTATAATTTTTAATTTATCGAATCAATTTAAATTTTATAAATATATTTTATAAGGTTAGTTATATGTGAGATTATTCTCAAATTAAATCAAGCCATGGATTTTTAGTAAGTATTTTTTTTTCAAATAAATAAATAAATAAATAAGTTTAGATATGAGACTAATATAATATAACAAAGTTCTTTACCTTGTTTTTTTATTTTTTAGATTACAATTTATTAACATTGAGATTTTATCAAATAATTAAACTTTGTCGATAGTTTATTAGCAATTTTAAAATTTGAAAAGTCATGATTTTTTTTCCTTATATTTTGGGGTATTTAACACTGTTTTTTGAAAATATTTTTTTAAAAAAATTAAAAAATTAAATTATTTTTTTACTTAAATTTTGTTTTTAATAATTTTATATCATTTTAATGTGATAATATCAAAAATAATTTTTTAAAAATTAAAAAATATATTATTTTTACATATTTTTAAATAAAAAATGGTTTAAAAAATAATTTCGATAATATTTATCAACAAGCAATAATTGTTTGCTCCCCCCACTAATCTTCAACTTGAAATATTCTGGTAAAATTCTCATCTTGATAATCACAAAAAGAAAAAGAAAGAGCGATCGACATTTGTTCCCTCGCTAGATATGCCAGCTGCAATAAATTCTCCACTTTAGAAGGCAACTAATAAAATAAGAAAACAATTAAATTCAAGTAAAAATAAATAGTATGAAATCGTGTGAAAGAAAGTCTCAACATAAATGTCATTCTCGCAATATCTTATATATTTATTAAATTTATAAATTATTAATAAGTTAAAAAATTAATTTAAATACACTTAAACTAATATAATACCCGATTATAAAAAAATAACTAAAAAAAAAAAAGTCTTAATGGACACATAATTTTTATTTTATTTTATTTTCTGTAATATATTATGTGGGACCCAGATGAGGGGGGGTCGACAGCTAATATTTTATTTTATTTTTTTTCTCGAGAACTTTTTCTGCTTTCCCCCCCGACTCTTTTATATATGCTATTTACAAGCGGAAAGAATTCATTTCTTAGAATTTCGTCATATAATTTTCATTTTTTAATATTTTAGTTAAAAAAAAATCAAATTTATATGACTAATTTGACTGGATGGGTCCCAATTGATTGCTCAGTGCTCTCTCCCAAATTGGCCAAACTTTTTGTGCTTTTATCTTAATAGCCCAATGATTAAAGAAAACTAGTAACGTAATAGTACTAGAAGTTTCTTATTGATATTCAATTAGAGGCCATGATATTAAAGAAAAAAACCCTAAAAAAGTAAATAATTCCAGTATATATATATATATATATATATATATATACAATTTATGAGTTGCAAAAATACATTTTTTTATCAAGAAATATTAAATTAATATTTTTTGGTGATTTTATAATTTTGATATTCTAATTTTAAAAATAAAAAAATATTCAGCAAGCAATATAAACGCATGAGACACGACGTGCTTTCTAGTTGAACGAAAAAGAAAAAATAAATTAATCAGAGGACATAAAAGTCAGCAAGAATTTCCACGGCAGCAAAGAAAAACCAGGCAGCGCACGGCTTTGTGAAATAGGAGGTCAAGAACTAGTGGGGCCAGCATATTCATAGCGTGGAGTGAAGCGTCCGTGTTAGTGGTCCAGAGTCCATACCGGGGGGAAAGCCCGATGGCCGGAGTATTTTTTGAACCACATCAAAATGCCGATGACCTAATTTTGTCGATACAATTAATTATTACATTACAATATCTTGGCAAAATATTTCTCCCAAGCCCCAAAACATCACCATCCAGAATAAAAAAAAGTATATATTGAATAAAAAAAATAGCAATATTTTTTCCTCTTTATGAGTGGTTTTGTAGATCAAGTAGTGTTGATTTGTAAATAAATAAGAAAATTGAAATTGAATCTATTTATTGTAATTTTTTTTTTTAATTTGACATCAATTAATTTTTTAAAAATAGTACGTAAAATTATTCATTATATTTATAATTTTTTTCTAAAAAATATTTTATAATTTTTTAACTTTATTAAACCAGAAATTACCGTTACATATATCATCAATTTATTTTCATTAAACTTATTAAAAAAGTAAAATACTAGTGACATACTCATAACATAACATATAATATGGATAAATTTATATTGAACTTCATGATATTATGATCAATCTATGTAAAGTGTAGTTTAATGGGAATTTATTTAGATTGTTTTTTGAGTTTTATATATTTGTTTAGAAGTGTAGCTGTATTTTAAAAAAATAAAAAAATATTATTTTAAGATAATTTTAGATAAAAAATACTTTAAAAAAACATCTAGAAAGTAATCTTAGATTTTTTTTTGTTTTATATATATATTCAGGATTCTACTAGGGAAGCTAATATATATATTCAGGATTCTACTAGGGCAGCTGGTATGCTCTGCAACTCGATTAAGCAAGCATCAATTCTATTGTCATTATAAGATCTAACCACTCAATTAAGAAAACGCGTATTCATTTTTCATGTTTTTTTCTTTTCGAATTCTCCTATTTTGGCTTTACCCTGCCCATCACTGCCTTTCTATGGCATATAAATACAACCCTACACCACAATCTGTATGTCCTCAAAACCACCCCCCAACACTGACCTCTTTCCTCCTCTCTTCTATGGCTTCCTCCCCTTCTCTCCTCGAAGAAACCATGCTTCTTTTCTTCGTCTTTCTCCTATTCACCTCCTGCTCTCTCTCAGCACAAGAAACCGTGCACAAGAATGACTCTCTTTCCTTCTCTTTCCCGCTCACCTCCCTCCGTCGCTCCTCACAAGCCTCTCCGAGTTTCTACTCTTCTTTCATCTCACAAAACAAGAAAGCCCCGCCACTCAAAACTTCTTCCTTTTCCTCGTCGCCATATAATTACAGGTCAGGCTTCAAGTACTCGATGATATTACTGGTCTCTCTCCCCATAGGGACGCCACCTCAAACTCAGGAAATGATTTTGGACACAGGCAGTCAGTTGTCATGGATTCAGTGTCACAAAAAGGTTCCTAAGAAACCCCCACCCAGTTCTGTGTTTGATCCTTCTTTATCCTCTTCATTCTCTGTTTTGCCATGTAATCATCCTCTTTGCAAGCCCAGAATTCCTGATTTTACCCTGCCAACTTCATGCGACCAGAATCGTCTGTGTCATTATTCATACTTCTATGCCGATGGAACATTAGCGGAAGGTAATCTTGTAAGAGAAAAAATTACATTTTCTAGGTCCCAGAGTACCCCTCCTTTGATCTTAGGCTGTGCTGAGGAATCGAGAGATGACAAGGGTATTCTCGGAATGAACCTTGGGAGGCTGTCCTTTGCTTCCCAGGCTAAAATAACCAAGTTCTCATACTGTGTACCCACCAGGCAAGCTCGGCCCGGGCTTACCTCAACAGGGTCGTTTTACTTGGGTGAAAACCCGAATTCAGGTGGGTTCCAGTATATCAGTCTTTTGACTTTTTCTCAAAGTCAACGTATGCCCAATTTGGACCCTTTGGCTTACACTGTTGCTATGCAAGGAATTAGGGTTGGCAACCAAAAATTGAACATTCCGATTTCTGCCTTTCGACCCGGTCCTAGTGGCGCCGGTCAAACCATGATTGACTCCGGGTCCGAATTCACTTACTTGGTGGATGAGGCTTACAATAAGGTAAGGGAGGAGGTAGTCAGACTTGTTGGACCAAAGCTAAAGAAGGGATACGTGTATGGCGGTGTATCTGACATGTGTTTCGATGGCAATCCAATTGAGATCGGACGGTTGATAGGCAATATGGTGTTTGAATTTGACAAGGGTGTGGAGATAGTTGTAGAGAAAGAGAGGGTTTTAGCTGAGGTGGGTGGAGGGGTCCATTGTGTCGGGATCGGGCGGTCAGAAATGCTGGGTGCTGCTAGCAATATAATAGGAAATTTTCATCAACAAAATATATGGGTGGAGTTTGATCTAGCCAATCGTAGAGTGGGTCTTGGTAAGGCTGATTGTAGCAGATCAGTGTAAAACACAAGTGGTTCAGGTACTAAGAAGATATTGTGGATTGTATGGAGTCAGGAGAGTTAATCAGGTAGTAAATGTAACACTGTACAAAAGAAAATATCAGTACGGTCTTTTCGATTTGATCTAATCAAATGGCCCACATCAAACTAACATTTAGGCCATGTATCAATGTTTTTTAATGTACGTACTTGTTTGTATGTGGTAAGGTTGAATGCCTGAGACTGTGTAATATGTATAGAGGATATATATGAAATATTTAATATCTTTTTTCCAAGCTGTTTTATATATATTTTTTTTGTTTAAATCAAAGTCATTCCGATTTTTTATATTTTGACTTGGTCATGTTTAATCAAATTTTATTAGATTAATTAAATTGTGGATCATTTTATCTACTTTGAACGTGTTAACATTAAAATTAATTAAAATTAATAGTTTATTTGTTTTTTTTTAAAAAAAAAAATTTAACATTTTTTTTTCTTTTTTTTTTCAGTTAATATTTTTTTATGTTTTCTTGTCATTTTATTTTGATATATTTATGGATAAAAAATATTTAAAAAAACAACTATTATTACAATACTCTAACTCAAATAAACCCAAAACTCTTAACTCAAATCACACTCCAAGTTAATAATCACAAAATAAATTAATAGTTTATTTTTTTTGTATTTTAAAATATTTTTGAAAAAACTTTAATTTTTTTTATTTCTTTCTTTGTTTTCAATCAATTTTTTTTTTGTATTTTCATATCATTTTAATATAATAATGTAAAAAATATTTTTTTAAAAATAAAAAATATATTATTATAATATATTTATGGATAAAAAATATTTTAAAAAACAACTATTATTACATCACCAAATAAACCCAAAACTCTAACTCAAATCACACTCCAAGTGAATAATCCCAAAGCTCTTAGCTCAAATCACACTCCAATTTAGAGATTTGAGAAGTAAACTTCTCGGAAGCATAGGTCTAACCAATATCAAAGCAAAAAAACAAAAATAATACATGGGAGGATGGGAAAAATAGGGAGTGAAAACAATACCGATTGGCCGGAGAGAAGACGGTCCATGATATGAACAAGAAAGACATTTCATTTGCTTGTGTCGTTGAATCAAGAACCTTACGATGCAAAGATATTGCTGTCCTTTTCAATGAGGTGTATGGTCATCATTTTCGTGTTGTTGTAGGGTTTCCCCCCCTCCATCTATCATAATTCAGCTCAATTTTGATTTATTGAATTATACTAGGATAAATACACTAATTGTTTTTTTAATTTATATATAAAAAATAATTATTTATATTAATATAGATTGATTTGATGTTGTAGAATTGATAATTCAATTATTTAGGACTTTTACTAGGTCAAATATGCTGAAAAGGGTCCATCAATCGTAATTAAAAATGGACAGCCAGTCGTCGATTGACTTGCTATCCCACTTGACAATATTACTCGATCCTTATCAGATCGACATTACTTTATTATTATTAAACTGAAACATTTCTGCATATTAAGATATTAGGATATTGAAACTCGTGCTTAGTATTAAAATATATATTATTTTTAATGATTAAAAAAATAATACTATTTTCAGAACATATATATATTAAAAAAGCATTGAAGCAACTGCATTTTTTTTTATCTCATGTTGAAAGAATTTGTAAATATAGATCAATGAGTAAAGTGCTGATTATTTTAGATTTTTATAAAAAATACATATTCCAATTTAAATTTAATATATATATATATATATATATATATATATATATATAAAGCATTAAAGCAACAACATTTTTTTATTTCATGTTGTAAAGAATTTATGAATATAGATAAACAAATAAAATCCTAATTATTTCAAATTTTTATAAAAAATATATATCTCGATTCAATCTCAATATTTATATTATATAAATCTCAAACTATTTATCACCAGTTTCATCAACTGGATTCCTTGACCAGGAGCTACTGTTGTCATCACACTTGCCATTAGAGACCTTTCTCTTGCAAAGATTCGGACGGTGCATAACGCCAGAAACATGATCACATGGTGCCTGTTTCCATTTCTATCTGCAGCTACATCTGTTTTTTATTTCCATGTTTGTTGTGCAGGAAATTAAAATCCAGTATGAAAATCTATATATTTGTAAGTGAATATGAATATATTTCTTAGGATAAAAAGACAAGAAAAGGAAAATGGTATTTTAGGTATTTTTTTTAAAAAATCATAACCATTTTAGTTATATAATTTGTTTTTTTTTTAATATTTTATTTAATCGTTAGATCGAGTTTTATTTAAATTAAACAAGTTAAATGAATCAACTGAGAAATAAATTTGAATTAAAATCTTTTCCAAACTATATTTAAAGCTATGAATTGCAAAATTGACCCAGCAAGCTACCAAGATTTTTATGATACTTGGCCAAGATTTTTATTGCAAGGTAATGGAGGGCTCCATATCAGTTGGGTGCATGGCAGGTGGAAGACAGCTTATTCAAACTCTTTTGCCGACTCAAACCAAGATTGTATCCTTGTATCCCCGACATTCACATGACTAAAATATGCAATGTTTTTTTTTTAATTAATTAAATATAAAAAACTTTATCACTTTTAAACCTATCCACACTCCCACTTACACCATGTATAATTGGTAAATCATGATTTGTCGGTTCGAATTTCCCACTCTCTCAGCCATGGATGGATTCCCTTCCTGCTCCTCTAACTGGGTTGCATCAGCTCCTTCTCTTTTCCTGAAAAGTTACTAACATATTCTTACATGCCATGAATGAATAAACAAGTAAATAGTTTCAGCCATGATGACCTCGTAGAATATCGACGCCTGAGAGTGCGACACCTGCCTTAAACCCTATCACCTTTTTTCCCATTTGGTGACAGAATTCGGGGGGGAATATAGTTTCTTTGGTGGTAAATTGATCCACAAATATTAATTAATCTTCAGTTATTTCAGTTAATATAGTCCTTATTGTTTCGAATATTCTTTATTATTATTATTATTATTCAAAATCTTTAATTGCACATGCATCGATTAGTAAATGAATTTTGGAATCAATGGGTGTTCGGTGGGTGCTTTTAAGACTGGGACCCGTGAGTTGAAGGACTTAATTGATTGCCTTGAAACTAGAAGGACTAAATTGTTTGTTTCATAGAACCACAAGAACTAGATTGTAATTAACTCAAAATTAGGAAGGTAACATCTCTGTCACTCTTGTGTTTGTTTTCGATAATCAATTCCTGCTTTTTTATTTTATTTTATGTGGATTGAATTCTTTAATTAAAAGAAAAGAAAGGGGGAATTGCACTCAAATCGATTTAACTTAAATCTTAATTAAATCGATCTTGTAACAAAACCCCACATGATTAATTTCATGAACAGAAAAATAAAAATAATAATTAAATATTGGGTGAAGCAGCTCCACATCTAATCCATTTTAAAAGCAACTCATTAAATTGAAATTGATTTTTTCCACTATTTTGGAGTACAATCACGGGAAAAAAACTCAACCGGCAACTACCTTGATACTAACAACACGGTAAAGAGATCAATTCAAAATAGAAAATGATATCCCATTCATGGAAAAAAAAAAATATATATATATATATATATATTTTTTTTTTTAAAATAATTTTTTTACATGAGGAAACTTTATTATTTAAAAAATATATTTTATGGGTTCAGATGAGCCAGTAAAATCCCGACTGTTTCAGACTTTTACAAGAGATGCACGTTTTTACTCGAGCATAAAACTTGCTATATAGACTGCAAGTTCTTTGCTATCATACCATGTCCTTGTGGCTTTTTGGGACATTCTCTTCTCTCTCTCTCTTATTTTCTTTACCATCTCTTTTTTTAATTATTTAGAGCTTAAAGTTTGAGCAATATAAAGTTTTATTTATAGCAGAAGATGTGAACAATTTCTAGCCTTTGCCTGTCCTTTATGAGATAAAATATTTTAAATTAAATTAATTTAATGTGAAATATTTTATTCTTTAATCCTTAAGAGTGTATTTCCAATATCAACTATACTTTCAATTTAGTCTATTGCATTTCAAACAATGGAAGAATTTAATTAATTTTTGGCAGCGCTTCATTTTCCAACCAATTGAATTAATTGCGTAGCAGAAGTCCAAGAGAACACACGACCTATTCGGCTGATCGGAGGCATCAAATTGGGTCCGACGGGACCCTCAAATTTAAGCCAACGAGAGAGTAATTAATTGGAATCAAGATGGAAATTAATTCGAGTTTTAAAGATTTATTTCTTTTTTTATGCTAATTAAGTGTATATTTTCAAATTATTTTGCAGAGATTAATGGAGACTGTTTTAAAACATGTTATGCTTATAATTTAAGCATCTTTTATCCAATTATTTATATATATATTGATTCAAAAAGTCGAGCAGAAAAATCAATGACAGAGACAAATCACTAACCATGAATCCCATAGTGCTTAACTTAAGCCATCATTAGTATGAGCTCCGTTTCCTTAACAATGCTAAGCCCGTGGGACTGAGCCTGTCTTGTCTGATCGCATTGGACACCCTAATCCACCAAATCACAGACTTACGTAGCGCCACCCATGCTTTCTTTAATCATTTTTCACGAAGAAGTCGAGAACAAAGACATGGATTAAAGTCCGATCTCATGGCAGCCATTTGAAGAGATCTAAAAAGTGGTTCGTCTTGATGGAGACAGTGAGAACATCGTTATCTGCGTTTTGGAAGCTAGCAGAAAAGGGTGGTTAAAGAAGACGACTTTGGAAGGGATGAGACGAGAGAACAGCTGGCATGAAGGTTGTGATTATGAAATCACTTTCAGCCATTTCTTGAGAAGCTAACCCTAAATAGTTTATTAGCAGCCAGTGCACGCACGCCCGCCCTTAGAATCTCACTCACTTTCTGCAATGGATGACCAAACCCTAGGGCGAGCTAGCTATGATGGTAAATTGCCATTATGTAGTTTTTCCTTGAATCAATAAATGATGAAAAGAAAGCAACCAAACACAAGAAAGAAATCTGCTTTCCTGGCTGGCTATGGCAGGTTGCTATCCCTTTTGTATGTGAGCTCTCACGACTGTTCAACATGGTCCCGCTTCCTCTCCTCACTTTTTCCCTGTTATATGGATGCAATGCAGCCCATTCCAGCTTTTCTTTTATCTGTCCCATTCTTTTTCTGCTTTATGTTTTGGCTAAATGGGGGTAAAAATCACTATTATATTTTTTTTTGTTTAAATAATATTTCTTAATTTACAGAAATTTATCTGCAACATCAGATATCAGAACATCCAAAAACACTAAGAAAATCCGGGAAAGAAATTCAAATTTGAATGAAAAGTTGTTTCCAGATTATAATAAATAAATCTGACAACGAGTAGTGAAGTAGAGGTACTGACTATCATGCTATACGCTATGCTCTGTTAATGCTAAAACTAGAAAGGGAATATCATGCGTTTCGAAAGAAATCTATTTCATTGGAAATGGAGACTTAAAATTGTAGAAAGTGAACGGTAGATCATTCCCTGGCTGGCTATGGTGTATGCCATTGGATTTTTTCTTTTTTTAGTGAACTGTAAATCATTCGTGTTCCACCCGTCAGATGAACCTAGTAATTTATTGATTCGAAACCTGACCTGATCTGGGTGGAGTTTCACGTTCAAGTAGTCAACTTGTGGGTTGATTGAGCTGTGTCAGAGACCGAGTCCGATCTTCGAGCATGCATTTATGTAACAATCTAGTAATTTAGAATAATGTCAGTGTCAATTATTGGTTTATTTGTAGGCTTCGTATTTATTGTGTATTCCAGTTATAGTGCAGTGGATAGGATGCAATGCCATTGCTGATGGTGGGTGCGGTGCTCAAGATGGGAATTAGAGCCGGTGACAAAGGATGTCATGTATATGTTCAGTTTTAAAGTATTTTCAATTATATTTTTTTCTAAATAAACTGGAGAAGACGGCTACTCTGAAGCTTTAACACAAAAATCCTCCCGGCAGGATGCCTGAAATAAGGTTCTCCAGAGGAGGTGACATTTGCTCGGTTCTACAGGCACGAATTTCTTCCAAAACAAATGTTGTTTCCACACTTTATACATCTCTTCAATTGGTATGTTCTTTTCAGGCAAGAAATGAATAAATGAAGAAAGTCATAATTGCCAGGAAACTCAGCAAAGAAGATGAACAGGCCAAATTTCATGAGGGAAAGCATGGGAAGAATCAATTGAGCAGTAAAGAAGGCGGAAAACATGTTTACCGAGAGAGCTATACCTGCAAAATGGCTAATTATAACAAGAACTGCTAGCAAAATCTGCACAAGTAATTAGCATAAAATGGCTAATTAATACAAAACTAACTCGCAAGTTCTGTCTGAAAAAGAGAAGGAACCAGCAAATTTATTTTCAAGCTAAAAATAGGAAAACGAAAACTGAAATTCTATTTGAGTGGACTTCAATTGATAACCTGAAATAAGAACATTGTAATTCCACTGAGACAAAACAGAAACTTTCTTCCCCAGTTATCACACCAGTAGATATAGCAGTGGATTTCAATTCTGATTGACAGACTGCAATTAAAACAAAGTTCTGATAACACAAATAATTAAATGTGTATGTATTACATGATAAAAAAAATGATAATTTAGACGCATGAAAATAAGAATTATATACTAGGATTAGCTTAACCAAGTGGAAAAATCAACACCAAGACCTAATAAAACTCAACCAGCTGTAAGCAACTAAGCATTAAGATATCAAGAGCAATGGCATAGATTACGGCTCCAATAAGAAAGATGAATCCACCAAGGAACATTGGTAATTTTTTACCACACTTCTCAGTGACACTCGAAGCAACAACAAGTGCAGCCAATTACAATGAAGACATGAATATGGTTAACCATGCATCATTAAACTTGCAATATGGATTGGTGGATGAATCAAATGCTTTCTTTCAATAACCTGATGGAAACATTTTTTTTGTCCCCTGAGAGCGTAACGTGATGGTATAGGGATTGAGAAATGTACAACATATCTCGAGTTCGAGTCAGGGTGTGTATCTTTTATAAAAATCTAAAACAATTAAGATTTTAACTCTGTCCACAAAATATGGATGTTTTCCTCGTATAAAAAAAACACTTCTTTTAAAAGGAAGCCATGGATGTGACGCCACTAGAGATACCTACATCGTTTTAAAAAAATTAACCCACCTACGGTTCCAAGAATACAAGCAATTACCGCATCCTGTGTGTCCTTTCCGGGATAGTTTTTAAAATCATTAGTAACAAAACCACCACATTCATAATGCTTGAAAACAGCTTTTGAATTATAAGCAGTTATCAATGGGATATTAATTAAATGAAATGCATAAACACACAAAGCCATCAACCTACCATAACAGAGACTTTTGAGAAAATTGTCATGACAAGGGACAAGGTGAACCACTGATCAAGTAACAAACGGATATGAAAACAAGGAAGTAAGCATGATGAATATAGAAACTTTGTATAAAAGAGAAAATAGTGGATTGAGTTCACAATCATACCTGTGATGCTAGCAGACTCATTTTTGCACCCATGCTGCAGAATCTGATGTAGCAGCTGGTAGAGACAATAGAAAAGAAAATCAGAGGAAATAAAAACCATATGCAGCACTGCAACTTGTTTGTGTTGTTTCTGTAATTCTTTTTGTGACCTGTGACTGATCCTTTGCTAAATATGGAGGTATTTGCATTATCACTTTTGTACCCAGATATGTGTTATCCTTTATCCGTTGTTATTATAGTTCTATGCTGAGATAACTAGTCATTAGGCTACATTGAATGGGTGTTATTTATTGTGTAATCAATCTAAAAAATTCAAGATTCCAAGCAGGTTCAATCTGCTATCCTTCCTACAATTACTTGGTGACCAAATAGCAATAGTAGGATTGGAAGTTAGGTGATATGAATTCCAGTATTAAAAGTAATATACTCAATGAAATTTAGTGACCTGGAAAACTTTGGCAGTCTTGTACTTTTCACAAAATGAAATTTATGGACTTCTGAAAAGATTGGGAACTTGCAACATTCAAGGACGCTATATATGAAGACCCAGGTGTTGTTTTGTTCAATTGGGATGCCTCAGATGAAGGGGATTTCTTGCCCCAAAGTTGTGTCGGATCAAGAACTTACAACAACTGTATGTTTATTTCTTCTTTTTATTTTTTGCCATAACATTATACTGAAACTAGTTGTTAAGGTACATGCTTTGGACATAACTATATATTTCCATAAAATGTAATGTTTCGCAATGAAGAAGAACGGGGTACTCAAAACATGGGTGTGTGATTTTCCATTTCTATGTGATTTTTTTAAAAAAAATTCTAAGTGAAATTGAAAAGATCAAATAAGTAGGATTTTAGATGCCTAACCATGCTAAAAAACTTGATTCATTCATACGGAACTGCTGATATTAGTTAATGTATAACAGGATTGGATCGTTTTCAGGGCCCTCTTCCACACCGAGTGTCTTGCAGGCTCAGTTTAGTCTGTCCCAAAATGTGGGTGTATGTGTTTCAAATCTTAGCGGATTCTTTCAGCAATATTACCATCATCTCAAGTGCTCCATTTTTCATGGAATGCTGCTTGCCGCTTCTAATCAAGAGCCCTTAAATCTTCAGTTCTGTAAAATTTTTGGCTTTGGAGATCATGTTTAAGATGGAAGCTGACGGTTTTAATTGCAGTTCTATCATCTTGTCTAATAAAACCTCAGATTCTTGCCACTTCCCATCCTTGCACAGAACTCCGATGATAGAGCTGTAGCTAGCCACATTTGGAACCAACCCCTTAGCATCCATTTCTCTAAGCAACCTCAAAGCCCTATAAGAGTTATCCTCTTTGCAGTAACCATGGATCATTGTATTGTATATCACGTCACTTGGTTCCACGTGCATTTCACCCATTGATCTAAATAGTTTTGATGATTCTTTCATATTACCTTTCATGCACAAACCATGTATTAGCACACCATAGACGTAGACATCAGGAACCAAACCAAACTTCTCCATAGAGGAATAAACTTGAAATGCTTTCTCCATATCTTGCAATCGAACATAAGCATCAATTAAAACTGTACATGTCACTTTAGAAGGAGAAATGCCTCTCCCCTCCATCTCCCTTGCTAAATCAGCAACTCCTTTCCAATTTCCAGCCTTGGAATATCCTTCAATGAGAATATTATAGGTCACCAAAGATGGAGACAGACCATTTGACTTTAAATGTTCTAGTAAATTTGAAGCCTTATCCAAATTCCCAGCATCACAAAATCCACCTATTAATGTGTTATATGTGATTGAATTAGGACTAACAGCAGCCTTCTTCATTTGATCCACCAACTTCTCAGCCTCCCAAACCCTCTCCTCTCTACACATGCCACCGATCAAAGTATTATACGTGACAACATTTGCTTCTACACCTCTCTCACGCATTTCATCAAACAAGTCAAAAGCTCTACATATTTTTCCTTCACTGCAATACTCATTGATCAAACAATTATAGGTATACAAATTGGGAAACAGCCCATTACTCTTCATCTTCTCAAACAAATCAAACCCATCTTTCTTAAGTCCTTTCTTAAACAATCCATTAATCAATACCGTAAAAGTATACTGATTAGCAACCAAACCCATCTCTCCCATCTTTTCAAACAACAATCTAGCTCTTTCAATATCACCATTCTTACAACAACCATCAATCAAAGTAGTGTATATGACAACATTAGGAGAGAGACCCATGTCTTGTAATAGACCCAAAAGTTGAAAACTTTTATCCAAATTACCATTTTCACAACAACCCTTGATCATTATCCCAAAACTATAAACATCAAACTTACCCCTCTCTTTCAATTCATTAAAAACCATCCAAGCTTTCTCAAAACAATTTGATCTCACTAGAGAACCCAAGAGACTATTAAAAATGTTAGGTCGATAGACAAGGCCTTTATCAACCATTTCATTGAAAAAGATAAGAGCTTTATCAAGTAATTGAGATTTAAGATGGGCATCGATGATTGATTCATAGAGAAGAGCAGTAGTCATTGATGGGTTTTGGTTCTGTGTTAAATGGTGGAGAAGAGACGAGACAGTGAAAAAGGGAGAGTAGATTTTGCTGGAAAGTATTTGGAGGAGGAGAGATTGTGCATGGGGTAGTTTGTGATGGTCAAGGAGGTGCTGGAGAAGGAAAGAGATGGAGTGGTGAGTGTGTTGGAAGCCTTGTCGAGTCGAGCAGTTGAAGAGTGACCATGCTTGAAGAGGAGGGATTTTCACCATTTTTTGGATCAAAATCAGAGTTTGCTGCTTCCCCATTTCTTGCATTCTCTTCTCCCGTGTCTCTTTGATTCTTCCCCTTTTTGGCTTCTTGCTTTGTCTTGGTCGACCGAAACTGATTCGTGGTCGCTTTTCACTGTTCAAAAACCATGTATCCAAGCGCTATCGCAAGAAGCGACGCTGTTCCTTTCAAATCCGATAAATATTTTTCCGACCATCTACAAAATCCAATCTACAATCCAATCCAAGTTCATGATAAAATTATAAATATTATATATAACATTAATGTTGTGCATATATCAATAGGGTAAAAAAACACATAATATATATTAAATTATATATGGGCTAATTATATAATATAATATATATATTGCACACACACACACACACGCACACATAAATTTTAAATAATAGATATCCGATAAATATAATATAAATATTTAAATTTATTATTACAAAATATCAAATATAATATGAATATAGTAGAAAACCAACATGTTTATGTCTATTGTCACCATTCATTTTTTTTTGAGATTTTCTACATATGGGCTAATATATCGGATACAAAATATTTTGGTATTAATAATTTACTCAGGTTTAATTGGTCTAACCACAAGCGTGGTGGTTGAACTGAACTTCAAGCTATGAAGCAAGGTTTACAATTTTACATCATGCTTGGGAGCTTGGGATTTAGAAATATGATTTCTTAAGGTTGACTCTCAGGAAGCCTTTCGTATGGTTAGGGAGGGCAATTCTTTATTTCATCCATACAACGCTCTAGTTGCTGATATTAATGAGCTGCTTAACAGCATCTGTCCTGCAAAATTACTCGTTCTTGGAGAGGGTAATGGCTCTGCTGACATCATGGCAAAGTTAGGTGCCTCTGGTTCGAATATTAATGAACTAGTAGTCTCTCCCCCTAAAGTCTTCACTTATTTGCGAGTTCTGCAAGCATTTCATGGTGATGCTGTGGTGTTCGTTTCTCTGAGGAGCTAGCCTTGCTTCTTATCCTATTGTACCAAAAATAAAGAAAAACGATTCACCAATAAATCATTACATGGACGAGGGAAGAACCAGAATTGCAGTTTTGAATCTAAAATTGTGTTTGTGTAGTAGAGATTTGAAGTTCAATCACATTATATGCCTTCAGTCGACGATCTAAGTGAATCCAACCGGCAAAATACAGACAGCATTTAGCAAAGAAAACTTTGCAAAGCATTTTGAAGCGAAGGATTTCAAACATTTCATAAGGAATAAGGACAAATAAGTGATTTCATTCATCAAACCAACTTAAGCCCAAGACCAAGTTTACACCTATGCTCACAGAATGAGCTCTTCAATACTGCTTTGAAATGTCTGTGCATTACACATATATGGCAATAGGATAATAGTAAGGATATGACATTAAAGATGATGCTTCCTGAAAACAAGTGGCATTCTTACAGTAGT
This sequence comes from Salix dunnii, assembly GCA_015731905.1. Classification (NCBI taxonomy): domain Eukaryota; kingdom Viridiplantae; phylum Streptophyta; class Magnoliopsida; order Malpighiales; family Salicaceae; genus Salix; species Salix dunnii. The sequence goes on along the minus strand of CM027675.1, from coordinate 14,340,137 downwards.
AAGTAATTGTTACATTTGCAAAAACAATGTTTAAAAGATGTTTCAAGTAAGAGTATATAAAACTATGATTGGCTACAAAGAGCAGTACTTTGTAAGAGGCATGACACAATAAATAAATGAATCTGCAGTGATTCTATTTTTTATATTATTGTTGTTGTTGTATCAACTAAGACGATCAGCTGACTCTACTATTTCTGGACTTAAACCAGATGAGTTGGGTTAGTAGAGTCAAAGATAAGCTTTATAGCATGCAGTGATGCCAACAAGAACTACGGTCTAAAGATGGTTAAGGTATGATTGCAGTATATAGCATAATCCACTAGATATTGCATTCCCTTTATTAAAAAAGGTCATAAATTGAAATTAAACACAGAGCAAGGGAGTGCAGAAAGAAGTGAATAAACAGTATATGGCACATAGCCTCCATTAAAAGCTATGCTACTCTTGATGACAAGAAAGCTTTAAAGATCTTATTTTTCTTATTGTTTATTTTATTTATGGATAAATGAGTCGTTCTACTTGTTACAAGGTATGTATTTATACAGTTCAATCCTTGACATATGACAGTAGGTTACAAGTGCTATAAACTCTGTTTTGTGTCTAGAAATCTAAAGTCAAGTAAATCAATTATCCAGTTTGCTAAAAGATCTTACCTTTGCTTTGATCAACTGAGATCAAATCCAAGTTTAACAACTATCAAAGGTCTGTACATGAAACATGCAACCGTCAGAAATCATCTCTTTTGACGATCTTTTGAAGCTTTGCTCAACTCATTAAGTAGTGATATATAAGATGCATAGTCAGAAACAAGCCCCATTTCAGTCTTGACATTATGGAAGTCTCCTAGTTTCCCATGTCTACAATGTCCTTCTAATAAAATGTTGTAAGTAATGTCATCTGGAACTACACCCAAATTGAGCATTGCATTCAAAAGCATATCAGCATTTTTCATTTGGCCTTGCTTGCAGAGTCCATTCATAAGCACATTGTAAGTGATCACTCCTGGTATATGTCCATCGCTCTGCATCTCTTTGAGCAACTTAAATCCCATCTTCAAATCACCCTTCTTACAGAAACCATCCATGACCATGGTATATGTACCATCATCTGGTTTCAAACCCGCTCTCAACATCTCCCTCAATGTTCTCTCTGCATCTACTATCTTTCCATCTCTACACAATCCAGAAATAATGGCTGTGAAGGCTACATCATCGAGCTGAATACCTTCTTTTTCCATTTCCTTCTTCATCTCCAAACCCAATTCTAAATCTCCCTCCTTGCAACTACCATCTAGAAGTGTAGTGTACGTAAATTTATCAGGTCTCAAACCTCTCTTAGTCATCTCGCCTACAAGCTTCCTTGCTTCCCTAAAATATCCACCCTTACAAAAGCCATTGACGAGTGTATTGTACAAAACCAAATCAGCTTTCAAAGCTTTAGTAACCATTTGCTGATAAATATCCAAGGCCAAATCAACTCTCCCATTCTTGCACTGCCCATTAATCAATGTGGTAAAAGTAACACCATTAGGAACCAACCCTCTATCACACATTTCACTAAACAAACGACTCGCATCATCCAACCGACACTCCTTACACAACCCATCAATCAAAGCACTATAAGTAAAAACATCAGGGAAAATCCTAAACTCCTCCATTACCATCTTCAACCTAAAACCCTCCTCTAAATTTCCTGATTTACAATAACCATTAATCAAAGTATTAAAACTAACAGCAGTGGGCTGCAGACCTGTCTTCCAAATTTCATCAAAAATCAATTGAGCATCCTTAACTTTACCTTCTTTACACAATCTATTCATTAAAACATTAAAACTATACACATTTGGTGGATACCCAGAATCCAAAATCTCCAAATAAAACTCCAAAGCTACCATAGGAGAGCTCATTTTAATCATTCTTTCAAGCAAACATTTGCAGCCATTAAATGGGATTTTCAAATTATGCTTCTTTGTCAATCTAAAACACTGAATAGCATCAGCCAAGTAACCACATTCAGTATACACACTCATTAAAGCATCAAAAACAAAACTTGACAAAACGGTACCTTTAGTTTCAAGAATTGAAGCAAAAACTGAAGAAGCTGAGCCTTTCCCTTTACGTGAAACAACAAAATGAAGCAAAGACTCGGCTTGTTGGTTCATTCGATGTGCAATGAGGAAATGAACCATACTGCAATAAGACTGAACTGTGTGGCTAAAGGTGGGGTATAAAGAGAGAAAGTTAAAGAAAGAAAAGAGGGAATTTGGAGGTAGAAAGTAAGGATTTTGGTTAACGAGGCTAATAAAGTGATGAGCTTTGAATGAAGGTAGGATTTTTTTGAGAGAAATGTGAAGTTGTTTTGTTTCAATGTTTTTTATTGCTTCAGAGATTGTTGTGAGGATTGGAGATTCATGGTGTGGTGGTGGCGGTGGCGGTGGCGGCCAATGTCTTGTCTGGGTTTCTGGTGGTGGCGAGTACCAAGTAGAAAAGGCGCAGAGGGTTTTTTGAGGAGGAGAGAAGTGGGTTTTAGGGAGCTTGAAGGTGCCCATTTCATTTGTTTCTTGGTTTGTTGCTGCCTTCCTATCTTTATTGAACCATGGGTTTTATTTATGTATTTATTGTTGTGTTTTTTTTTTTTTTTTTACAGATTTTAGTGGTGTTTCTCATTTCTGTTTTTTTTTTTTAAAAAAAATTAATTAATTAATTATTTTTTATTTTAAATTATTTTTTTTAATATTTTTAAATTATTGATATTAAAAATATTTTTTTAAAAAAACAAAATAAATATTATTTTAATATATTTTTGAACAAAAAATATTTTTAAAAACAACTTGAACCATGTTATCGAACATTAAATTTTGTAAATTTTATATTTAATTTTTTTTTAATTATAGACTTATTAAAATAATATCTTTTAATTTATTTTTAATATGAATCCATCAAAAAACATCCAAAACATTTTAATAAATAAATTTTTAAAAAATCAGTTTTTAATGAAAAATAATTTGAATTTCAATACCAAACACAATCTTGATCAGACTTTTAATATTAAACCTAATATTTGTAATTTTATATAAAAATTATAAAATAAAACAATTTGTTTAATTAATAAAACTGTGACCTGAATCTCACAACCTTCAAGAAAGGTCCTCAGCCTTTTTCAAATATAAAGAAAGGAGGATGAGTTCTTCACATTTTCTTTAATGGTCAAAGAAGAACTGAAAGCTATACAGAAAAAAAAAATCCAAATAAGGGTCAAATTAAAAAAAAACAAAAATAAAAGGGGCACCTTTGCATTTTTGTGTTTCACTCTATCCTCTTTTCCTCCCATATTTTCTTTACAGAACTCATATGGATAAGATCTCAAAAAAGAAATTCTTAAAAACATATTTAAAATAAATTCAAAAAAAATCCTTAATTAGATTTATTTTTTTGAATTATAGGAGATCTTATTTCTTAGAAAGTGTATTTTATGAACCCAGATAAGCAGATGAAAATCTGAATGTCTCAAATTTTTATAAAAAATATATATTTTGACTCAAACTCGAAATGTGATATGCAGATTTCTAATTATTTGATATCATGTTGTGTACTTTTGGGCTTGTTGTTAGCTATTTAATAGTGGAAGCTATTGAAATTTTGAGTTAAGGGAGAGATAATCAATTTTAACACACACACACACACACACATATATATATATATATAACACACACACACACACACATATATATATATATATATAAAATAATTTTTTTTTTAAATATAAAACAAACCGGTTGTAATAGTTAAAATTAGGCATGGAGTGAAATTTGATATCCTTTACCTTTACCCCTATTTTTCATGCTCTCATTTGGTAGGTGTGGACCGGATGTCATTAATCATGAGAAGCTTCTCAAATTGTTGTGCAGTCATTCTTCATTTTCATAATTGAGAGGACGAATTTCTTCTGTCTACGATGGTTTTTACCATTTTAATCATGTTAATTTTGAAATTAATTTGAAAAATATTTACTATTGAGTTGTCGAGTTAATTAGCTCATGGATTGTTCATTACTTGAGAAGATATTTTTTCCATCCTAGTTATCATGTCCTTTTAGATTAATTTGAATATATATTTTTTTAAATGCAAAGAAATTTCATCTATCGAAAAACATATTTTAAGGTCTAGATAAACTATTAAAATCTCGATTATTTCAAATTTTTATAATAATGCATATATTAATTCTAATTTAAAATCTACTATGGAAATCGCAATTTTTCAACCATAACATAACATTCTTTCAAAACAAAGAAAAAAATTAATATTGAGTTATCATCGAATCACACATTATTTTAATAAAATAATATTTTATTCATTATTTCTTTTTTTAAAAAAAATCTTGATAATGACTCCATTAAAATAATAGATTTGATCAAAATAACCTAGTCATTAAAAAATCCATTCAAATTAACTAAGTATCATAGATTAATGTCTAACTGGATTCAACTAAAATCACATAAATTAAATCAGAATTTATTTTGGAGTTCTCTTGATCTATAAAAATAAATCAAATTAATAACTATTCCTATCTTATCTTAATTTCCTCACCTAACTAATAACGCAGCCTAGCTTGAAGCATACTTTGCCCTTGACAAACAGCATTAAAGAGCCAGGAGGAGCAGCCAGTGCTAGTGGTTTTGTTTTGTCTCGTGGCATCAGAAGAAGAAGAATCGTGATTGATGTCTGGGTACAAGTTCATCACCAAGTACCTTGTTGCAGTAATTATCTCCCAACTACTGTTCTTGTCCTTTCCTTCAAGGCACCTTCATCAGATCTTCGCAGATAAATTTGTTTATATGATTCTGTTTGAAAGCTTCATATGATTTGAAAGCTTAACAAGTGCCACAAGGTTAACAATTACCTAGATTAAAATGTACAATATCCCTTTTAATTATTTAACACTATGAGATCAAATCTTTCTTACTTTGAGATGAGAGAAAGTTATCCATGTTTCGTAGTGTAATCGAGTGTTTCCGTCGAAAAAGAAATTCATAGAAGAGATAATCACATGCCAATTACTTCTATCTAAAGCTGGAGTGCCATTTCTAGCAATAGAGTTTGTGTAGGTAACAGTTTAAGAAGTTGCAGTACATTCAGTACCCAGCATGTACTGTTCTTGTGGGTCAACTGGTAACCACCCAGCTACCGGAATATGCCTTTCCGGCTGCTGCCGCTGCCGCTGCCGCAACGCACTAAAGCTCTTGTGTTCACATCTTCCCTTGTGCCACAAAGAACCGAGTGTCTTCGCCAAAAACCTTGTAAGAGAAATTTCTTCTTGTTCTTCTGCTGCTTCATTCCACAGCTCCGATCACTGTCCAGCAATGAAATACTTTTTCTGTGATGAAGAAGATCATCTCTATCAAAGATCTCGACGCCATAAAATCTCTTGCTGCTTGATTGTATAAGATCCTTAAGGTGCTTTGAAATGCTCTCCACCTCATAGTTATCAAGCAGAGAATCATCTCTGCGGATTGGAATTGGTGTTTCTGAGCCATCCATGGAATCTTCCTTCCCTGTCAATCTCATAGCTTCTAGCTTGTATCTCGACGGTCTCGCAGGAGCTTGACGAGTTCTTGAAACATCAAGTTCTTCACACACAGGCTTTGCTTCTGATCCTGAGCCATGCTGGTACCATGCCCATGCAGCTGCTTTTACATGGACAAAATCATCAGTTCTGCCACCACCTTTCGGTTTCTTCCTCTCCATGAAAATCTTGAAGGGAGTGAGAGAAGGCATAGGGGATTTGTAATGGAAGAAAATGCGGAAGGAAATATCATGCGATCATTCGAGGCAGTGTCCCTACAAAGAAGCCTTGTATTAGGTAGAAGATGGGGTCCTCAAGACTACTAGTTTGTTGTCATGACTTGCGAATGTATACCTTTCTCACTTTATGTTATTTGATATTGTATTTTAAAAATATATTTTTTTATTTTTTATTTAAAATTAAATTTAAAGTGTTTTTTTATTATTAATTTAAAATAAAAACAACACACGCTTAGACCCGATCCCTGGCTTGTCCTGCTCATGAACATTTTCTTACGATGAATTTGTTGAGGCCCACGTATATAATAACATCATGGATTCTTATGCACCCATTACATTACGACACTACAATTACATTATAAAAATCACCACAATTTATTGGATTCTCTCACAAAGCACTGATTGGGTTGATATTTGTCCTTTTTTTAATTTCGATACTTAATATTATATTTATCTAAAATCAGTTTTTCTAATTTGTTTCTCTTTGTTTGTCGTAACCATTAAATTAAAATGATTCCTAATTACATAAAAATCTATTTGATTTTATTGGTTATATGGCATTAAAAATTAAACGGACAAAATAAAAAATAAAGAAAGAAGACAACCCTATTCTAAAAATAAAATAAAAATTAGCCACTATGCTTCTTTTTTTTGTCAATTTTCCTATGAGTTTTGGAATCCAATGTTTTGTTTTTAAATTTTATTTTCTCCCCATTTTGATACGAATTAATATATATATATATATATATATATATATATATTAGTGCTATACCATATCAACTTCTTGGTCGTCCATGAGCCATCCCCTCCCATCTAAAAGATCGTACACTCGAAGTCTCTAGGTCCCAGAATACGATGAGGTCCCAAGGTTTGGTTCAACTATTTTTAGGGTTTATGTTCTGAGCGACAAGAAATTTCAGCTTCAACACGCTTGATTTCAACATTCAGAGATAATCTCAGAGGCCTTAACTAGACGAGAGAAACTTGTAATGTAGATACAGTTAAGTCACCAGTAAATTGCTGGGTTTGCTTTGAAATTAAGTTTGAAGATAACACTTTACCACTAATTCTTATGAAATTATTGATAGAATTTTTCTTTTAGATATCGTCGATAGATTTCTATCGATATTTATCAACAGTAATTTGCAAACACCATTATCGATATAATTGTTTTGCTGATAAATATCAATGGTAAATATCGAGAGAAATACAATGATATTTTGAATTTTAATTATATATGATGATATGATATTGATTCTAATAGAAATACTAAAAGAGTTACCAACCAATGAATAAATTTCGTTATATATATATATATATTTATATTAATGACAACCAACAAGTCAACAAAGTTGATAGCATTAACGTTGATTTGAATAGAGATGCGTTAAGATACTAAACATGCTGTATATTTGTCTTTCAACTGAACTGTTGGAATTGATAATCCAATCAACGCAGTAGATTATAAAAAATCCACTGACTAGAAGCCTCAGATCGACTCGGAAAGCAATTAAACTAATGAGACAAACAAGTACATTAATTTATTCATAGAAAACTATAAACAAATTTTGCTGCCCTGTAAATATGGATTGTAATTGTTCAAGCGATGATACTCATTGTGAACTAGAAAGCTTATAATGCCATTCATATACAACCATGAAATTTTGGTTAGTTCTTCCTTTCATTTGAAAAATGCTTTTGCTCTAATTTGCTTCCTAAAACTGATTGGTTATCTGTGTAGCTAAGCTACTCCTTATTCTGGTATCCAAACAGAGTTTGCACAGAAACAGGTACCTAAGAAACCATGTAAATCCGAGGATCAATGCAACTTCGAGCACCGACCATGTAGTTTTCCATGATAAATCACTATCCTTGTCATATATGACTTGAAAAGAGTGCGAAGGAAATACATGAATATGAATCTAAAGTGGCATCAGGACAAAAGTAGCCTCTGCAGCTATGCGAATACCAAGTCCCTCGTCTGAACATTCAATCGAAGGTTGCAAAGAGCCAACTACAGTTTCAGTTAATTGTGTGCTACCATTTTCATCCTTATTTTCAGCCTGTTTAGCGTACAAGGGCCGGGCTGCATGATCTGTAACATAAATCGTGAAGCTTGAACTGCAGGGTTACGTATACTTAGATGTGTTGAAGAATAATATAAATTATATTCTGAGACCTTATCTAATAACTTAAAATTTTAGATGAGATGTTTTCTTAACATGGTATCGGAACTTTCTTGACCCAATGATAACGAGTTCGAATCTTACCACCCTCATTCTTTTTTATAAAAATAAAGCACAAAATATTGTGAGATTATGTGCAAGTTTCAAGTCCAGAAGGTTTTCATTTGAGGAGGATGTTAAAGAATAATATAAATCATATTTTGAGACCTTACCTAACATTTTAAGTTTTTAACATTTTAAGTTTTTAGATGAGATAGTTCCTTGACATTAGAGAACACAACCACAGATCCTCCAGCATTACCATAGATGCGTGGCCACATAGAACGCATCTCTAGATTAATAACAGGCATATACAAAACAAGAGATATATAATTATCCTACGACATGTACAGAACATTTCAAATTTCAATGGCTTGCCTTATGGTTTGCTGAGAGTGAAGGGTGATGCTCAAAGAACACAGACAAACATTGTTTCAACCTGCAAAAAAGTTACAAGGAAAAAAGTTTAGACTGCCATCCTCATAGGGGACATTAATGAATTAAGAGAAAATACAGGTACAACACAGCAAGTCTTTTATTTCATTTCTGAAATACAGTTTAATGAGGATAGCTAAGAGACCATGGCGAAATGCAGTTGGTGTGCTAAGATAATTTTCACAAAGGAGAAGAATCTTATCAAATCCTCTCACCAAGAGCAGCTTGCACTGTCTTATTTTGTTCAGTTTCAACACCTCTCCAACCATTTATAAAGGAATCCATTGCTAATATTTGTTAGCAACGGAATTTGCATCGGAAATTATCCGATCGGAAATTATCCGATATAATCTATGGTTGCAAACTTATCTGCAACAGATATGCAACAAAAATTCCATTGCAAAAGAGAACACTTGGTAATGGAAATTCCATTACTGAGTAATAATTATTAACGGAATTTTTCTGTTACAGAAATCCATTGCTAATCGCTCTTTTTTTTGTACTGCAACCAAGGTTTATGTCATCTCCTATGATAACCTTGCTTGTAGAGTATTCAAAATCAAGCATTGTACAAAGCAGTAATTGCTGGTGAGATGCGAAGCGGAAATTTGGTCCTGAAAATATCAAGGTCAAATTAGAACATATGAAAAGATAATGCATTCCATCAATATAAGGTCACCCACTAGTATCCATATGAGCTCTGACCACAAGAACATAATCTGAAACTGTTTCAGAAAGAATCCTCTTTAGAAGGTCATTGCTGTCTAAAGCTTCAGCTGCAAAAAATGCAGCGCCCATTGTAGTTCCAGCATCAGAGCTGTTTACCTTTTCATAGACATTTTATGATCAGAGTGCATAGATATAATATCAATATCTACACGCATGATGACTTTCCAAAAATAATATAACGTGAAGGATCAACCTGAACAACCAAAAGTTATATATAGTTCTTGAGAGATTCACATCCTGTTAATACTATCAATTAATTTCAGGACTGGGATTAGCATAAGGTTTCGGTTCTTGGCAAAAGGTTACCTCAGAACAATTTATTTGAAGAATTAGGAACTAACTACTAGTTATAGAACTAAACGAAGTTCATAAACACGATTGCAGTAAGACTAATTCAGCTTGGTAGCTTATTGAAATCCCGAAAATTTGCAAAGCCAGGTTTGCTTAAGCCAACAAGTCACTTACCTATTGATTATGTTCAGAAAAATGAACTTTGAAGCCATGATCATCTCTCATTTCCCAGTAAGACTGGGAGAGGGGGAGAAATAATTGCCATCATATAAGATAAAGGCTGGCCATAGAAAAATAATATATTTATCCAAATAACAAAATATAAAATAAGTAAACAAAAAAATAACATATGCCAAAAGAAGAAAGAAGGAATAGAAAACATTGAGAGTGAAACGAGATTTGCCTGTGCTTCTGTCTGCAAGTGCTTGCACACAGTTTTCCAATAAAGAGCAAACTCTGGTTCTATTAGCTTAATGCTTGCGGAGAAGCTTTCAGGTTCTTCTATCATCAAAACAGGAAACCTTAAGGATGCAACAAATGGCAAGTTAACCACGTAAACTATGAAGAAATGAACCCTGAAGAAGGTAAATAGATTTATCTGGTAGACACTAATTACAGAAAAGTTTTTAGTTTGACATCTCATTTAGAAGTAAAATCAAAACAAAACATTTAAAAATATGCTCGCAACATATCATGCAAGGTCGTTTGCAATATCAACAAAATGCCGCCAATTTCCTTTCCATCTTTAAAGAGCTGATCTAGAGAAATACGACAGCAGGCCCATCAAATGATGCCCCCCCCCCCCCCCAACCCCCCCGGGAAAGCTACCAGAAGTTATATAAAGGGTTATCGTAGCAGCACTTGGAAAGCCACTCATATCTCATCAAATTTAAACATTCTTATGAAACAGCTGCTGCAGAATGATAAGCAAGTCCTCTCTGTACAATTACTGCCCTGAGCTTAATGCTGTCAAACCAACAAAAAGAGAAGCCCAGTGAGGAATAATAAAATGCATGATCAACCCTAGCAACAACCAGACATTAAAACACATAATTGTCTATCATAGATGAAAGCCTTAGAGTGAGCGATTTGAATTACGACAAAGAAATTGACAAGCTGACCACTAGAAAAGATCATTCAAGATTTCACTTATGAAGGCTAAAACCAAAGCATAAAGCTATTACTGATTACAGCCAAGTCCAATCGATCATATTCAAAGATCTTAGATTTGTGCTCACCCCTTATACATAAAATAAATGATTTCAAAGCTACTATTTCAAGTGTTTTTTCTTTTGTGACTTCATATCAAAAGCATATAATTAAAACACTTAAAAGACATCATTTTGATCATTTTTCCAGACAAGAAATAATTAATAAAATATTCTCAACTATAATACTAACAACGATAGACAAAACATCATGGCCATTAAAATGATGACAATACCCTTATATTATCGGCAATCAGATTTCGAAATTGCCGTGCTGAACCAAGATTTTGACTTCTGTGTTGCTAACTTTAAAAGCAAATGGTCTATAAACAAAGTGGAACATGGTGACAGTGTAATTGTGGGCATATTCAAAGAAAAGAAAGCTATGAAGTCACTCAATAAAGGAATAGAGAAGATGTGAAAGACGCTGTTAGGACACACACTCGGAGTTTAGTGGACAAAGTTAGTCAATGAATGACCAGAGAAGAGGTGAAGATGTTGTTTGGATACATATTAAGAATTTAGTGATTGTTGATTACACGCCTGAAGCAATGAAAAATGTTAGCTCAAAAAGGAATGTCTTCCCAAAGGATAAAATAGTAAATTTAAGTAGAAAGTTTTTAAGTTTCCTTCTTCTTACTCTAGTTTTCAAAACAATTCAAGGATTACTATGTTCTTTAAACCTCAATGCTTACTTGGGTGTTTTGTTTCATGATTTCATGTTAAATCATAAAATAAAATTTAAAAAGTATTATTTTGATATTTTTTTGAGTAAAAAATAAATAATAAAATATTTTTAGTTGTATTTTTAAACACATATTGAATCATGAAATGTGAAAACCAAAGGAGGTAACTAAAATGACCGCACAATCCCTGTTTTCTATAATTAAAATTTATGAACAAGTATTATCTCAAATCTACCTATTTAAGTTAAAGTTGTCAATTTCATTCAGTGCCATCCAGAATAATTAGTATATATCATTTCAATTCAAAAAATAGAACAAATCATTATATCTCGTTGCAATTCAAATTATATCTTGTTCAGAATTTCAATCTGTTCCGAAAATTCTGCCTGGAATATTTTAGTTTTGTTCCACCCAAAAAAATTCCGACCAAATAGTATTTTAAAAAAATAATGTATAGTTTTATAATATCAATCATATATCTTAATCAAATAGCTAGACTGAGATGAAATTTTACAAGTCTTTTGACATATTGATATATATTAAGTTAAAATTTTAAAATAATTAGAGAATATAATGATCATGCGAGATTAATGATGATATTCTCGTAATATTATTTAGATTTATAATTTTGTTCAGAAAATCATTTTATTGTGTTTTTTTTAGATTATATTTTTCTCAATATATATATAATCATAAACAGTATAACCCTGAAATAAAACGCCGAAACCAAAATATTATTCTCTAATTAAAAAAATAAAATATCAACCGAAATGAAATTGATAACCTTGATTTATGCATATCTTTTATTATTTATGTGAAAATAATTAAAGAAAAACTCTTAAAGGGTATTGTTTTGATATTTTTACATAAAAATAATTAATAAAATATTTTCAATCATATTACTAATCACACATTCAAGCTTGTATTTGTTGGCGTCTGTAACGTACTTTGACTATTACCCGTATTTTTTTTTTTGATACCCTTGAAATTATCTCATTGAGATTTTCTTTAATGATACTATAAATATCATCATCAAAGTTGAGATTTATTTATTTTTCTATGTTCTCTCTCTCTCTTAATGGAGTTTGTAAAGCCAGTCTTAATGTATTTTTAAAAATAGTTGCACTTTCGAACTACGAGATTTTAAAAAATCGCAAGAGATTAATTTTAAAATATTCTGTGCTTGTGTTTGTTTGCCAATTTAAAAAAAAGAAAAAAAAATGTGTGAATGTTTCTTAAGAAATAAAAAAATAAAAATGTGTTAGAGAATAATATAAATCATATTCTAGGACCTAACCTGTCAGCTCAAGTTTTTAGATGAGATGGTTCCTTAACATGGTATCAGAGTTTTGTTGACTCAGCAGTCACGAGTTTAAATCTCACAATTTCCATTCTATTTGATAAAAAAAAAAAAATCAAACACAAAGTAATGTGGATCTATGCAAGTTTCAAGTCCAAAGGGCTTTCACTTCAGGGGGATATAAGAGAATAATATAAATTATATTTTAAAACCTCACCTATTAATTTAAATTTTTAGATAAGATAATTCCTTAACAAAATACTCGTCTTATATAGCATTGATTTTGGATAAAGATGCTTTCAAAACTTGTGCGTAGAATATGTTCTTTCTAATATTCCAATCGATGACCATCTAATGGGTTTCTGAAGATAAGCCTTCATCAATCAATCAATATTTGCAGATAAGGATTTACAGAATCATGAAGCCTTGCCATTTCGGAACCTGATGCCAACATCAATGGCTGGAGAAAGACATGAGTGGACGACAAGACTGGCCAATCACCACCAGATTTCTCTATTTCCCCAAGTTCCCGACAGTAACGTACAACACCTGCATGTTGGGCTACCTTCATCGTCAACAATGCCAGGGACTGCAATGTTCCATTAAACAAATATGGCTTGAGATGCTGATGGGTATCTTCAATGAAGTCGAAAATGGAAAGGGTCTTCTTGATCATTGCCGTGGATTACAAGTTTGAGATCCTTGATCGAGCTACACCATGCATGCATTGTGGAGCTAACTAGATAGAACTGAAGCTAGATTAAGAGACTCGAATGTGGGATTTGTCTGGCCAGTTAGAGAGCAATGGAGATGTGTTGATGGATCAAATCGCAGTGAAGAGAGGTTGCACTATCAATAAAAGAGAAAGTAGAGAGGCTAATTTGACTCAGTTTAAAGTCCAAGGACCACATATGATTTTTAGCACAATATCTTGTGATAAATAAATAAATAAATTGCTGAGAGGCGACGCCGTTCAACTTCTAATGAAAGGGGCATTCTTCATGCAAGGGACAACGAAGCCAAAGGGTGCTTGGCAGTTCGCTTATCAATTCTTGACGTTAATGCATAAACAAACAACGAATCATAATCATAATCATAATAATATCTACAATAACTTGTATAAATCATCCAAAAATATTATTTTTTTTTCGAGGAAGATGGGTTTTCAAACCTCCATCAATATTACTGATCACTGATTCTCTGAATAGAATCTTGCTTAACTGTCGAAATTACAGAGTATTTATGATAGATTTTAAGTTTAAATTAAAATATATATTCTTTATAAGAATTTGAAGCAATCAATATTTTATTTATTTATTTATTTAAATTCACAAAATACATTTTATAAATAATAAAATTTATTTACATTAAAAAAAATATATATTATTGTTGGTTATTATCGTAGTTGTCAGCCAGCTTGAGCAAACAGAAGAATTTCTATCACAGCACACAAAGAATCAGATGTGAAGATTAGACATGGCAATTTGAGCATCTATTACTTAAGAAGTTTGAATTAGAGTTGAAATTATGAATAAAATGAAGTATTTAATTCATTAATGCTTTTTGAAGAATATTATTGCTGGGTGAGCAGGACGTTTTCGTGATCAATTTGTCCTCCATTAAACTAAACTACTGGTAATTAAGCTGCTAATTATAACATGGCTGTATAATAAAAATATTCAAATTTCTCCAGCAACACAAATCATTTATTAATCATAGTCTTAAAACCATATTCAATTGAACCGGAGCTAGAACCTGGTTTGATTTTAAAACATATAAGAGAATATAAAAATTATGGTGGCTCGGTTTAAAGCAACTTGAAATTACATACTGTTAAGGAATTATCTTACCTAAAAATTTAAACTATCAAGTGAGACGTTTCAAAATATAATTTATATTATTCTCTAACACATCTCCTCAAATAAAAGTTCTTTGGTCTTGAAACTTGCATAAGGTCAAAATACCCTGTACTTGATTTTTATTAAATAGAATGAGGATAGTGAGATTTGAACTCATGACCGCTGAGTCAACAAGACTCTAATATCATATTAAGGAACCATCTCATATAAAAATTTAATCTATTAAATAAGATCTCAAAATATAATTTTTATTATTCTATAACATATACCGATCAGGTTAAAACTCGTGATACAAGCTTCGAGTCGGGTCAACTAATACACAAGTTTTAGATGAAATGAATCTCAGATTTGCCTTTTCATGATAATCTAATTATTCTGACTTCTTCATGCGAATAAAAATCATCACCTCCGAAAGACATGACATAGCAATTAGCATTACTAATATGAAAAACCCTAATATAATATCTTGATTACACAAACATACATGATCAGTAGACTTATTTGTACACCTATCTTGCCCCATGACGAGTCAAAGGGAGGGCTCAGGATACAGCTTACGATTAAAAAAAAGGCTGAAAGGTTATAATCAAGCAGTGATCTCAGCTGCATCTGTGCCCTCTCATGTCCCATGAAGATGGTTGACTTCCATTATTCAAGCAATCAATTGATTGCAGACGTTAATACTATACTTTATTCTGTTAGTTGTGCCCAAACAGGTTCTCTGAAACTATTTAATTATTGTGTAATTCATATATTCTATGCTGGATTATTGAATTTAGAATATTATAAAAATTAGTTATTGTATTTAAATGGGTGGGCCAGACAGAAACAATGGTATTAGAAATATATTTTTAAATAAAAAATATGAGTTTTTGCATTTAAAATAATTTGCGTATTATTTTTAAAAACAACTGCCTTAATTACTTGGATGGTAACACTGGGTTTTCAGCCTATGGTTTAGCCAGGAAGTCAATCATGTCATCCATGTGCAGAGGTCAATTTAGTAACTTCCATCACCGACATTGAGTAATTTTGAGTCGTTGATTT
Organism: Salix dunnii; assembly: GCA_015731905.1. Taxonomy (NCBI): domain Eukaryota; kingdom Viridiplantae; phylum Streptophyta; class Magnoliopsida; order Malpighiales; family Salicaceae; genus Salix; species Salix dunnii. The sequence goes on along the minus strand of CM027675.1, from coordinate 14,324,556 downwards.
TTTTCTTTGGTTTTGCAGACGACTGTCATTTCGAATGTCGAATGGCTGAAGGTAGTTTCCACTTTCCATCCCCTCAAAAGGTTTTGTAAAATTTTAAATAAATATTAAACCACGTTTAGCTTGAGTCATTAAATAAATTAAATAATTTATGTTAATTAAATTTAATTCAAATTATAATCCTTTTAAAATACATTTTTTAAGATTTTTTTAAAATCAAGTTAAAATTAGACCAAGTCATTTATTATAATTCTTAATTAATTTTAAAAAAAAATCCAAAAAGATCCGGTCGATCTAATATTAAATTGATATACTAAAAGTGCATTTGTTTTTACTTTTTATTTTCTTTTCTAATATATATTTATTATTAATAAAAACTCCGTCTAGTCCTTTTCATTTATAAAAAAGATATATACCAATAAATAAATAAATAAATAAAAAGTTTGTGCTTAGCACAAGCAAATTAAAAGCGAGGAGCCTGTGGGCTCAAGCCAATAGAAGACTCGTTGACTTTGGTATTGGAAGAACACGTGGCGGTGAATTTCATCCCCTTCAATTTCCTGGCTTCACCGTCTGACCGCTTCCTTTTCCCAAATAACGTACCACGCTAGCTCTCTTCTATTTTTAATGTAAATAATAAATAATATTTATATTTCTTTTTACCTACTTTCCCATGTAAATCTGAAAAAGGTGATATAGACAGAGTTATATTCCATTAAAATTGAATTTTTTAAAAGAAAATATAAAATTTATTTTTTAAAAAAATTGGTACAACAAAGAATTTGGCTACCGTAGCCATCAATGGTGCTACTTGCACGAAGGATTACCACTATCACCTCCCCTCATGCAAAGTGAGCTCAGCCAATTGGTCTACTGATAAAACATTGAAATTAATGAGATTGTTTTATGTTTTTTTAAATTTGAGTTATATGATGGTTAATATAATAATTATTAAAAATTTATATAATTATTAATTTTAAAATATATAAAATTAATCAAGTTGCATATAAACTGATTAAATAATCATGTTAATGAAATAAAAAATGAGCTCAGCTTTTCTTTTCTCTTTGTACATGTGAGTCCACCATCATTTTACACACGACACTCAACAATTATAAACCAATACAAAACTACTTTTTCTTCTTCTTCCATATTTATCATCTCCCACCACTTTCAATTATTTCTACTTTTTGTTCAATAGATTGAGTTGATGTGGCCATCAATCTCACATTACCTTTTGCTTTGTTTATTTGTATCTTTTGCCAAATTACGGTCTTTTGTTAAATTGATGTTTGTTGGCTCATTACATAAATTGATGTAATTATATTGCCAAATTTTGTTAAATTTATGGAATTATTGGCTCAATCATTATGATATCATTACATAAATTTCAATACAATAATTACATAAAAAAATTAATCATACAAGTTTTTTCATAAAATAGATAGCTAACCTATTTTATTATTAACCCTAAAATGAGACGCCGAAATATTTTGAAATTGAAATATTTTGTTCCAATTGAAAAAATAAAACATCAACTGAGATGTTATTAACAACTTTGGTTTTTATAACTACAAATTTTATTATTAATCAAATTATATATATATATATATATATATATAAAATTGTATATATATTACAAGAATATGGTTGTAAACTTCCCTATAGTTTTCAGCCTTTTGATAAAAAATAATAATAATAATAAAAAAAACTTAAAGGAGATTGCAACCGGTAGAGCAGTTAGCCAGCGAGGTAAAAAATTGGATCAGTCTGATCAGATTCCCTTCAAATATAAACCATGACCCCCCTCATCCAACTTAGCTGCTGAAACGGCCAATCCATTTATTTTATTTTAGAAAAAAAATATTTTTTTTCAATATTTAATCAAATAAGTTGTACTTAATTATCAGATATTTTAAAATTAATATCCAATAAAAAGATTCCACTATTTTTTAAGAATATTTTTATATCTTCAACAACAATCCGCGCTTTAAAAGCAGCACAACCGGAGTCCCTCCATGCTCACATTTACAGACATTGAACTCAGAAAACAGAGAAGAGAAGCTTCATTGCGTTTTGTTTTTTGAGCCATGTCGTCGCTTTCAGATCTTATTAACCTCAACCTCTCCGACTCTACCGAGAAAATTATTGCTGAGTACATATGGTACTGCCTTCTTTACTTTCTTACACACTCCTTCTTCTTCATTTGTACATGAATTTATAGATATTTGAATGCATATATGTGTAGTTACACGTTTTTGTTAAGGGTTTGCTTTTTTATGGCTTACTTGTTTGATGCTGTCTTGAAACCTATCCTTTCTGGGGCTACAGGACTTCTCTGTTTTCTTGTTGTTGTAACTTTTATACCATGAAAGATCAAATATATTATTTTGTTACTTAAGAGTCTTTTTTTTTTTTTTGTTTACAAGTTTAGAAGAACCCTCCTGAGAAGCTTAATTCACCTCTCTTTCTGCACTTATTGCCCTTCCCCTGCTGCTGCTGTCCATAATTTTATAGTCTTGAATGGTTTTGCTTTATTCTGTGTTTTTTGATTGTGATAATGAACTATTAACCTTACAAGTAATGTCACTAATTCAGCCATCTGACATGAACCAACACTTGTGTGTCATCCACACGTTGCTCACTAGATCATTTTCAGAAAACAGAGCACGAGACTATGCCCTGCTCCAGTTTTTCATGTCGTGATGGATGGCTGACACAATAAGATCTTCAACCTTACGGTCTGCTTAAACAAATATTCTCCTGTGGAGAAACTCTCCTAGTTGGAGTCTAATTTCTTTAAATAGTTTCAGTTTTTTCTGGTCATTAATAATGAAAATCCAAGCTTGATATTTAATTTAATTCTGTTTGTTTCTAGTCAGTAAGTTTATCTTAGGTTTGTCGATTAAAACCAAAAGGGATTAATGTAGTTTCTGAAATGATCCCATGTTCTTGATTTTTATTTGGAGGCTGGGGTCGTGTCAATTTTTTATTGTGGTTAAACATGGCTTAGCTCTGTTCTTGTTGCTTTTTGCTAATGGATATGGTTTGGTTTGCCTTGTTTTATAACCAAACAAGCAAGTAATCTATGGTTTTTTTAATTCTTGAACAGGGTTGGTGGATCTGGAATGGATGTGAGGAGCAAAGCAAGGGTATATAATTTTATGCTTTGAAGGTTTTGTCGTCGTCGTTGTTCTTGTCTACGCTTTCTGTTTAGTAATTCTGATGTTAATATTTTTTCTTATGTAAAGACTCTTTCCGGTCCGGTTAGTGATCCTTCAAAGCTTCCCAAGTGGAACTATGACGGTTCCAGCACAGGTCAAGCTCCTGGAGAAGACAGTGAAGTGATTCTATAGTAAGCTTCCATTTCCTTTTCCTGTGTTGCTTCGTTCTAATATTGTTGGACCGCCATGCTCTTTGCAATGTTTTTTTTACTTTTCAAATTTTTCTGAACTCACTCTATTTTGTGCAATGAAACAGCCCACAAGCTATTTTCAGGGATCCATTCAGGAGGGGCAGTAATATCCTTGTGAGTTCAATTTTGTCCCCCTGTATCTTGCCTCTTGATTTACCCATCTCATTCTCTTTAACATTGATGTTGATTGGATAGGTCATATGCGATGCTTACACTCCTGCTGGCGAGCCTATTCCAACAAACAAGAGGTGCAGGGCTGCCAAGATTTTCAGCCATCCTGATGTTGCTGCTGAGGTTCCCTGGTATTTGTTTTTCCCCAACTTCACTTTATTTGCAAAGTGATTTTTCAATTGTGATAACGAGCAATCTGATGAAAAAACCAGGTATGGCCTTGAGCAAGAATACACCTTGTTGCAGAAAGATGTAAAATGGCCACTTGGCTGGCCTATTGGTGGCTATCCTGGCCCTCAGGGACCTTACTACTGCGGTGCTGGTGTTGACAAAGCATTTGGCCGTGACATTGTTGATGCACATTACAAGGCATGCCTTTATGCAGGCATAAACATTAGTGGTATCAATGGAGAAGTGATGCCAGGCCAGGTAAAATAAAAGAACTAGCATTTCTCTTGAACCATTTTGATCTCACAGTTCTAGTTTAGAACCCTTCTGATCTTGACATCGAATCGATTTCATTTTCATGTAGTGGGAATTTCAAGTTGGACCTTCAGTCGGTATCTCTGCCGCAGATGAATTATGGGCTGCTCGGTACATTTTGGAGGTAGTTTTAATGTACTTGATTATAGAAGAATGTACAATCATTCCAGTTTGTTTTATTTTCTCAACTGTCTATATTTATGTTAACAGAGGATTACTGAGGTTGCTGGAGTTGTGCTTTCATTTGATCCTAAGCCAATTGAGGTCAGTTTTCATTTCATTACACCCGTTTTACTATTCAATCTGGGTGCTGCAAGCTTGCGCGCTTTCAGTACTTTTATCTTTTGAGCTCTCAAGAATTTGGACTGCTGTTTTGCCAGGGAGATTGGAATGGAGCAGGGGCACACACAAATTACAGGTATAATTTTGCACCATTGATTGAAGCTTAATCTGTTTGCTTCTTTATTCCACTCTTTAATGTTTTTATTTTCCTGTCTCAAACTTGAAAATTATTCACATTTGCAGTACCAAGTCTATGAGAAATGAAGGAGGCTATGAAGTCATCAAGAAAGCAATTGAGAAGCTTGGTCTGAGGCATAAAGAACACATTGCAGCCTATGGAGAAGGGAACGAGCGGAGACTCACCGGAAAGCACGAAACAGCTGACATTAATACTTTCAAATGGGTAAGAGGGAAAAAATGAATGAATAATTCCCTTGCTGCTTTAAGTTCTCTGATTACAAGATGTCTCAGATTAGTTTCCTTACATCTTGTTCGATTGACAGGGTGTGGCTAATCGCGGGGCTTCCATTCGTGTTGGCCGAGACACGGAGAAAGATGGAAAGGGGTATTTTGAGGACAGAAGGCCTGCTTCAAACATGGATCCATACGTCGTGACTTCCATGATTGCAGAAACCACCATCCTGTGGAAGCCATGAAAACCTTAACCAAGCTCTCATTCAAAATACTGCTGTTCTTAGTAGTCATTTCAAGGAGTCATGGAAGGATCTGCGTCAGTAGGATGGATGTCTTTCAATTCTTCTCCCTTTGTATTTGAGGTAGCAAGTGATGTTGTTGCATTGCCTGCCTGCCTGCCTGCCTTGTGATTCTGCAATTTATGTTGAATAATGTTATGCTTGGTTTCAATCACTTTTATGGATGCCCAGATTTCCAGAGACTGGAAAGTTGAAAAGATTTTGATTTGATGTAATGTAGAGCAAGATTTAATCTTGGTCTAAAATAAACTATATATTGATTTATAAAGGTTTAGATTTCTCCTTGATCACTGCCAAATCTGTAGTTTCGTTTCCTGGTTTTTTAATTAAGACTTAATAACATATGATTAATTTAGTTGATTAATTAGACGTGGTTTCATTTCTTAATTTTTTAAACAACAGCTTTTTGAGGACCAAATTAAAAAAAAAAAAAAACTCTTCAAAACAATCAATACCGACTCATGGATGGATAGATTTTGTTACGTTATATAGACACTTTTTGGGATTATGATACGAAAATACTTATGAAAAAAATTAAAGATTTTTTATTTTTACTTGGAATTAAATTTTTTTGGTATTTTTAAATCATTTTAATGTACTGATATCAAAAATAATTTTTAAAAAATAAAAATATATATCATTTTGATACATTTCTAAACGAAAAAACACTTTAAAAAACAACCACAACGACATTTTCAAATAATTAAACAAGAACATAGTGATGACTATTTTAAATTGAATATATAATTTGACATGAACAGATAGAGATTTTTTCAAATATAATCAAGTTTAGGAATAAATTTAGACAAAACTGAATGAAAAAAATTGGATTTATGGTTGAGTGCAGATAATGATCCACTCGACCCAAACTCCATCTCTACCTCAAAATCCAACCCGACCTTGATTTGAAACATGACCACCTTGCAAAGTACAACAAATCAACAATGATACTCTTAAAAACAATCGCAATTATACTGTCAAATAGACAAACAGGAATATAGTAATGACTATTTTAAACTGAATATATAATTTGACATCAACAGATAGAGATTTTTTAAAATATAATTAAGTTTAGGGTTAGATTTAGATAACAGTACACTGAAGGAAAAAAATGGATTTCGGGTTGAGTGCGGATAATGATCCACTCGACCCAAACCCAATCTCCACCTCAAAATCCAACCCGACCTAGAATTGAAACCTGACCACCCTGCAAAGTAGCACAAACCAACTATGACGTGTTGCCCTAAAATAAAACAAAATTAAATTCCTAATCAATTAGCGTGCTATGGCGGGCTTCGCCTTCCTTACCGGACCTCGCGCCTTACTTTGAACTTCTTGGCCCAGCCAAACAATAACGAACACTGTCTAACTAACTTTCCAGCCGATCTTCATTCCCGCCTTTTCGTTTCCCCCCCCAAAGGTTACCTTCTGTTTTTCTTTCGCCAGCTGTAATGCTACTTAAATGGCATCTGAGAGAATCCTTGCTAATGTAGTTCATCTAAGTTGATGGAATGGATAGCTCGAACTCAGCCCAATTTCTATCATGCCCTTTCAGCTTCTTCTTCATTGAAGGGGAAATGTATTTAGATCTTTTCTGGTGTGAAAAGGGGGTGGCTTCTTCCTTGTTTCTTGTATAATACGACGCATGAAGTACTGTATGATTCCTGTATATGGAGGGAATCGATGCTTGAGCTTGCCTTACGTTCCAGCTTGATCAGAATCTTTTCGCTTGTAAAGTTTGAAATTTTAAAGAGATTCTTGCCTTCTCCGTTCAAACTCATATTATGTTCTTTTCTTCGTCTCATGATCTTCACTTCAACTCCATAATATTCTTGCCTGTCTTCTCATCTCCTTCTTGTACCCATGTCACCCTGGACTTTCGCTGGAAAACAAATTCCCCGGAAGTCATATACATGTATATGTATATATAGAGAGAGAGAGAGATAGTCTCCGAGAATGGCGTGATGGCAAATGGTTTGAACTCTGCATATCAGATCTCGAATTTGAGTTAAGATGTTCATATTTTATAAGAGTTTGGAACAATCGAGTTTTACTCGCTCATCTGGATTCATAAAATGCGTTTTCAGAGAGATTTCTCAAATCTAAAAAACTGAAAAAGAAAAGAAAAGAAAGAAGAGATAGCAGCCTCTCTCCTCATCTACTTTTTGATCATTCAGCATAGAAGGTTGTAGTTTTCCAGAATCCTCGCTTGTGTGTTTGACCTTCACCGTCGTAGAAGCTTCTATTTTGCTGCTTTAATGGCTCCGTGAGTATTTTCAGCTTCTTCCTTGATTTGAACATAGGCCATCCATCAACATATATACCACAGATAGAAGACAATATGTTTAAAAAATCAGCATAAAAATTCTATTTTATTAAATTCATAATCTAATAACACTATTTTTGCTTCAAAGTATATATATAGTGTTTATTTGAGAGTGTGGTTAAAGTTATTTTTTAAACTGTTTTTTTTTCAAGAATATATTAAAATGATATATTTTTTTTTTAATTTTTGACATTAACATATAAAAATAATATAAAAACACTAAAAATATTTATTTTAAAATAAAAAATAAAAATAAAATTCATAAATTTTATAAAAACATTTTTGAAATGCATTGTCAAATAGGGCCTCTATGGTATCGTACTATATTTGCTTTTTAAGCATATTTTAACTTTTTATATATATATGTAAAAGGCCAATATATAACAAATAAACTCTCTCAAAATTGATGTAGTTTTATTGTCTATAAACTTGAGTTAATATATCATTATATAACTCAATTTGATAAAATAATAATAATAATAAAAAAAACTTTAGAGATCCACGTGAAATAAAGTTGAGTCTGGGTACCATGCTATACATAAAATAATAGTTGAGGGACTAATATGAAGTTTTCCCTAAGATAAAACAGAAAGAACTCCAACGGTAACTAACTTTCCCGCCGATCTTCAGCTCCCGATATAGCTTGTACAGCAAACACTACATAACAAACCAGATCTCAATTTCACTACATGATCTTTAAATTTAAGCAGTGACATGCCCTTGATCGACTATCATCAATTTAAATACTAATATACTCAATAATCACTGTATTTTCCCGGCTAAATACTTGATGGTCAATATGTTTATTTTGACCATTAATTTTGTAGCCATGAAATCAGTAGTCAAACTGGTTTTCGTATAAAAATACAATAATATTATTTTTTATTTTTAAAAATAATTTTTGATTTAATATATTAAAATAATTTAAAAACACTATTTTTTTAAAAATAAAATAAAATTCAAGTTTTGTAAAAGTGCTTCCCCAACAAATCTTTACAGGGCAAGGTTGATTAATTTAGTACTATTTTTTAGCCATAAAGTCAAGTTAGTCATTGATTCAATTTGGGAACCAGGATTGGTCCTTAGATCCTTAGGACAAATAAATATCAATTGACCATTAAAAAACTTTATGAAAAATATAATTTTATATTATATATTAATTAATTAATTTATATTTTCAGATATTTTAATACTATAATATCAAAAATAGTTTTTAAAAAATATATGTATGTAAAAACATTTAAAAAGCAGCTTTTTTACCACGATATATCAAACACTTTGCATTGGCGTTTGAAAGTTTATCCTCCTCCAGTTATTCTGTGGAAAAGGAGGGGGAATCAATGCCTGAACTTGCCTTGAGTTACAAGTATTTTACGATTTGTTTTACATGAGAAGGTAAAAACCCAAGAACAATATTACAAGGCTCTGAGTTATCCAGATTATGTACAGCGAGAATGAGCCAGGAACAAATTCTTGCGTCCTCTGTTCGATGTCAAGGGATGTTCTTCTCTTCTTTCAATGTTCTTCAGAATATTCTTCATTCGAGAGAATGAGAAATTGTTTGGTCCTTCTGCGTTTCTGATTCCTTAACTAATCTTGTGTTCCAATTAATATTTCCTGCTCACCTTAAAAAAGTCAGCAATCCCTTCTCATCCCCGTAATTAATCTTGTGTTTTCGGTTGAGAAGCTTTGTCTTCATAGCTAGTAAGTCGGAGAATAGCAAGAGTAAGGCCCGTCACAAAAAACCCTTTCACGTCTTCCGTTTCTCATCTCGTACTGCTCTTGCTTCTCAATATATACCCTTTCTTGCTCGCATACCCTGCCTTTAGTTATCCTTGCAGCTCTTCTACTTCTTCTTGTCTACATCCATTTCTTTTCCATTCCAAAACAAGCTATGGCTGATGCAATTGTTTCTGCTCTCGTGAGTGCAATCACGGGGATCTTGAGTTCCTCAATTCTGCAAGAGCTTGGACTTGCCGAGAGCCTAGATACTGACCTTGAACATCTCGGGCGCAAGCTCAGAACTATTCAAGCTGTGCTCCAGGATGCAGAGGTGAAGCAGTGGAAGAACAATGCTATAAACGTGTGGCTCGGACACCTCAAGGATGCTGCTTATGATGGTGTTGATTTGCTAGATGAGTTTGCAATCGAAGCTCAGTGGCATCAGCAGCCAAGAGATTTCAAAAATCGAGTAAGATCCTTGTTTTCTATCAATCATTATCCACTTGTTTTTCGACAAAGAATGGTGCATAAATTGAAGAGTGTTAGAGAAAAAATAGACGCCATTGCCATGGAGAACAAAGAGTTCCGCCTAGAGGAGGCTGTGGAGATAGAAGCAGAGAGTTTTGATTGGCGTCAGACTTGGTCATGGGTTAATGAATCAGAAGTTTATGGAAGGGGCAGGGATAAAGAAGATGTGATCAACATGCTGCTCACCAGTTCAGATGATTTCTCTGTTTATGCTATATGTGGAATGGGGGGCCTTGGTAAAACCACAATTGCTCAATTAGTCTACAACGACGGAAGAGTAGAAGGGCATTTTGATTTGCGGATTTGGGTGTGCGTATCAGTTGATTTCAGCATAAAAAGATTGATAATAGCCATCATCGAGTCCATTCAACGCACTTCTCCAAATATTCAGCAGTTGGATGCTCTTCTACGATGCCTCCAGGAAACGTTAGGTGGCAAGAAGTTCTTGCTCATACTGGATGATGTGTGGGAAGATGAACACAATGACTGGAGCAGATTGAAAGATGCATTGAGTTGTGGAGCTAAAGGAAGTGCAATCATTGTAACTACTCGTTTGAGAAATTTTGGTGATAACGTGGCCACAGCTTCTGTTCAGCAGATAGAAACACTGTCAGGTGAGGATTCCTGGCTTTTATTTAAGCACTTTGCATTTGAGATAAGGAGTAGAGAGGAGTATGGTCACTTGGAAGAGATTGGAGAAGCGATAGTTAAGAAGTGCGGCGGAGTTCCCTTGGCGATAAGAGCAGTTGGAAGCTTGATGCGCTCGAAGAAAACTGAAAGTGAGTGGCTTTCTGTCAAAGATAGCGAGATTTGGGATCTGCAGAATGAAGGGAGCCAGATTTTACCAGCCCTGAGTTTGAGTTATATAAACCTAAAGCCACCTGAGAAGCAATGCTTTGCATTTTGCTCAATATTCCCCAAAAATTATGTCATTTGGAAGGAGCAGCTGGTAGCTCTGTGGATGGCAAATGGCTTCATTTCGTGCAATGGGCAAATGGATTTGCATGATAAGGGTGAGGTGATTTTCCACGAGCTAGTTGGGAGGTCTTTTTTTCAAGAAGTTAAGGATGATGGGGTGGGCTATATAACCTGTAAAATGCACGATCTAATCCATGATCTTGCACAGTCCATTATGAAGAGAGAATGTTGTTTGATTCAGGGCAATAAAAAGTTGCAGATTCCTAGAACAGTTCGTCTGGTGGGTGCTTACAAAATACCACAGTTTTCTCTTGAAGAAAAGGATTTCAAATCTCTGTCTCTGCACACGATTCTGCTTTCCAGAGTTCGTTATCACAAAGGCACTGTAAGTGATGGTTTTCATCTCTGTTTCGCTCAACAAAAGTATCTTAGAGCGTATTGTATAGATGATCACAACATCACCAATACATTACCAAAGGCAATCTGTAATTTGAAACATCTAAGGTTTCTAGATGTCTCAGGTTCCAGCATTCAAAAATTGCCTGAATCAACCACCTCCCTCCAAAACCTGCAGACGCTGAATCTAAGACGTTGCTTCGAACTCGTCCAGTTACCAAAAGGCATGAGGCGCATGAAAAGTCTTGTCTATCTTGATATCACGGACTGTTATTCACTTCGATTTCTGCCTTGTGGAATGGGGCATCTGATAAGCCTGCGAAAACTTACCCTGTTCATTGTTGGTAAGGATGATGGTCGTCACATAGGGGAGCTGAAAAGCCTGAAAAATCTTGCCGGTGAGTTGAGAATCACAGATCTTGTTAATGTCATGGACATGACAGATGTCAGAAGTGCCAATTTGAAGCTGAAGACAGCTCTTCTATATCTGACTTTATCTTGGCATGCGAATGGATCTTACCTTCTTGATTCATTAGCAGACCGATCTCTAGAATTACTACCAGGGAGGAGCGTTATACGAAAAAATATTGAGGAGGAGGTCCTTGATGGCCTCCAACCTCATTCAAATCTGAAGAGGTTGAGGGTAATTGGATATGGGGGTTCAAGATTTCCAAATTGGATGATGAACTTGAACTCGATGCTACCAAATCTAGTGCAGATTGGGCTGACAGATTCTCCCAACTGTGAGCAACTTCCACCATTTGGGAAACTACAGTTCCTCAACAATCTCGAATTACGTGGAATGGGTGGCGTGAAGTGTATTGACAGACGTGTTTACGGAGACTCGCAAAATCCATTCCCGTCTCTGGAGAAACTGACTCTGGATTCATTGGAGAGATTCGAGCAATGGGCTCCGCATAGTTTTCCTCGCCTTCGAGAGTTGAAGATAGTTCATTGCCCAATGCTGAACGAAATACCGATTATACCCTCAGTCAAAACATTCCTCATCTCAGGCGGCAGTCTTTCGTTGCTAATGTCAGTCAGGAATTTCACTTCTATCACTTCTCTTGTAATTGAAAGGATTCCCGATTTCAGGGAGGTTCCCGATGGGTTCGTGCAAAACCATCCGGACCCAAGGATTGGTTGGCTGCAATATCTGGAGTCTTTGTCTAATGAGATATTGGAAAACCTTTCTGCTCTCAAGAGCTTGAAGATTGGGTGGAGTGATGAACTTGAAAGCTTGCCAGAGGAAGGTCTTCGGAACCTCACTTCTTTGGAGGTTTTAGAGATATTGAGTTGTAGAAGATTAAATTGTCTGCCAGTGAATGGGCTGTGTGGTTTACCTTCTCTTCGTAAGTTATCTGTTAAGTATTGTGATAAATTTGAGTCTCTTTCTGAGGGTGTGCGACATCTGACGGCACTTGAGGATTTGGAGCTTCATTGTTGCCCGGAGCTGAATTCATTGCCAGAGAGTATCCAATATCTTACTTCTCTCCGATCTCTCAGACTCTGTAAATGCAAGGGATTAACTTCTTTGCCAAATCAGATTGGATATCTCACGTCCCTTTCACGCTTGGAGATTCTGCGTTGCCCTAATTTGGCGTCTTTGCCCGATGGGGTACAGAGCTTCGACAACCTCAGCAAGTTGATAATTGCTGAATGTCCAGATTTGAAGAAGAGGTGTAAGAAAGAGAGAGGAGAGGACTGGCCTAAGATAGCTCACATCCCTAACATCATAATCGACTGGAAAGCAATCCAAGGATCCTTTGATGACGAATGAAAATTGGAATGATGGGGACATTGAGGATTGTGATAGATTACAACAATTGGACCTTTTTCTGGCATCGCATGTATGCGTATAAATATTTCACGGTAATTTTCTTCCCGCTCATATTTCTGTAACAGGTCAGACCACTTCAACATCAAGTTAATGTTAGCTTGTAATTGAAATTCTGCGTAATGCTGTCCTTGCTTGCACTTGTTGTCTTGTTTTATAATTCATAAATATCTTCATTTAAAGGATATCTGTACTGATCATAGATTGTATTTCCTATTTCTGCAACGAACTCATCTCCTCAAAAATCTCCTTTTGTAGTCCTTTTGTTGCCCATAATCATCGCAATCTCATTATCCTTTACTACTCCAATAAAGCAGTATGATTTTTCAGACATTGCGATTGTTTTCATTTTTTTTTATATTAAGTTCTGATTAATTTATAATGCTACATTGTATCTTTATATATCAGGCATGGAAGATATTGTTGATGGGAAGAAACCAGCACAACACTACTATAAACAAATGTTATCTGGCAGAAACTTGAAGCAGTCAATACACTTTATCCATCCTCATCTGGTCCCTCAATGATCCTGTTAGTTACCATTCTAGTTTTTCAATATCTGTAATTGTTGTTGTGCTTTTGCATCAACCTCTAAATATTCCTTTTACTGTTGCATGGGGTCAGAGTGGTCAAGGATCAGTGGAGAATGCAACACTGTCAAAATCTGTCCAGAATTCATGTGTCTTGTTCCGGAGCTTATTGGCTTTATGAAATATTAATAATAGTAATGATGAAATAATCATAATCATAATCATAATCATAATCATAATAATAAAAGTATTTTTTATTTTTTATTTGAAATTAATTTTTTTTGATATTTTTAGATCATTTTGATGCGCTAATATAAAAAATAATAATTAAAAAATAAAAAAATATATCATTTTGATGCATTTTTAAATAAAAAATACTTTGAAAAATAACCACAAACACACTCTTAAATAGACGAACAAGAACATAGTAATGACTATTTTAAACTGAATATATAGGGGGTGTTTGGGAAGCCACCCAAAAGCGCTTTTGGGTGCTTTTGGTCCATTTTTTTTTTTTTTTTTGAATTTTAAAAACATACGGTTAGTGTTTTTAGATCATTTTGATGTGCTGATATCAAAAATGATTTTTAAAAAATAAAAAAACATCATTTTAATGTATTTCGGCACGAAACACACTTTCAAAAGCTACAGCAACAGCTCTCCCAAACACCCCCATAATTTGACATGAACAGATAGAGATTTTTTAAAATATAATTAAGTTTAGGGTTAGATTTAGATAACAGTACACCGAAGGAAAAAATTGGATTTCGGGTTGAGTGCGGATAATGATCCACTCGACCCAAACCCAATCTCTACCTCAAAATCCAACCCGACCTTGAATTGAAACCTGACCACCCTGCAAAGTAGCACAAACCAACAATGACGTGTTGCCCTAAAATAAAACAAAATTAAATTCCTAATCAATTAGCGTGCTATGGCGGGCTTCGCCTTCCTTACCGGACCTCGCGCCTTACTTTGAACTTCTTGGCCCAGCCAAACAATAACGAATACTGTCTAACTAACTTTCCCGCCGATCTTCATTCCCGCCTTTTCGTTTCCCCCCCCAAAGGTTACCTTCTGTTTTTCTTTCGCCAGCTGTAATGCTTACTTAAATGGCATCTGAGAGAATCCTTGCTAATGTAATTCATCTAAGTTGATGGAATGGATAGCTCGAACTCAGCCCAATTTCTATCATAATACCCTTTCAGCTTCTTCTTCATTGAAGGGGAAATGTATTTAGATCTTTTCTGGTGTGAAAAGGGGGTGGCTTCTTCCTTGTTTCTTGTATAATACGACGCATGAAGTACTGTATGATTCCTGTATATGGAGGGAATCGATGCTTGAGCTTGCCTTACGTTCCAGCTTGATCAGAATCTTTTCGCTTGTAAAGTTTGAAATTTTAAAGAGATTCTTGCCTTCTCCGTTCAAACTCATATTATGTTCTTTTCTTCGTCTCATGATCTTCACTTCAACTCCATAATATTCTTGCCTGTCTTCTCATCTCCTTCTTGTACCCATGTCACCCTGGACTTTCGCCGGAAAACAAATTCCCCGGAAGTCATATCATACATATATATATATATATATATATAGAGAGAGAGAGAGAGAGAGAGAGAGAGAGAGAGAGAGAGAGTCTAAGTATGGCGTGATAACAAATAGTTTGAAGTCTGCATAGAAGGTTTCGAGTTCGAGCCAAGACATGCGTCTTTTATAAGAGCTTGAAACAATCGAGTTTTATTTGTTCACCTTGACCTATCAAATAGATTTCCCGATAAATGAGGCTTTCTCGAATCTAAAAAAAAGAAAAAGAAAAGAAAAGAAAAGAAAGAAGAGATAGCAGCCTCTTTCCTCATCTACTTTTTGATCATTCAGCATAGAAGGTTGTAGTTTTCCAGAATCCTCACCTGTGTGTTTGACCTTCACCATCGTAGAAGCTTCTATTTTGCTGCTTTAATGGCTCCGTGAGTATTTTCAGCTTCTTCCTTGATTTGAACATAGGCCATCCATCAACATTTATACCACAGATAGAAGAAAAAATATGTTTAAAAAATCAGCATAAATATTCTATTTTATTAAATTCATCATCTAATAATACTATTTTTGTTTCTGAATTTATATATATTGTTTGTGAGATTGATTGATATTGCTTTTTAAAGTGTTTTTTTTTAGAAATGCATTAAAATGATTTTTTTTTATTTTTTTTTAAATTATTTTGACATTAACACATGAAAATGATATAAAAACACCACAAATATTTAATTTAAAATAAATAATAAAAATAAAAATAAAAATAATTTTTTTTAAGAAAATGCTTTTGAAACGCATTACCAAACAGGGTCATATATAGTACCCTGCTGTATACCTACTTTTTAAGTATATTTAAATTTTTTATATATGAAAAATGCCAATGTATAACAAATAAATTCTCTCAACATTGGTATTTTTTTTCTTGTAGCTTTATTGCCTAGAATCTTTAGTTAATATATCATTATATAACTCAATTTCATAAAAAAAAAAAAAATAGAGATCCACGTGAAAGAAAGTTCAGTCTGGGTACCATGATATACATAAAATAATAGATGAGGGACTAATATGAAGTTTTCCCTAGGATAAAAAAGAAAGAACGCCAACGATAACTAACTTTCCCGCCAATCTTCAGCTCCCGATATAGTCTGGACAGCAGAAATTACATAAGAAACCAGGTCTCATTTTCACTACATGATCTTTAAATTTAAGCAGTGACATCAATTTAGATATTAATATACTCAATAATCATTATATTTTCCACGTGTTTATAATTACTTTTCAAAATAATTTTCACTTAGAAATAGAATAAAATAATTTTTGATATAGCACATTAAAATGATTTAAAAATACTATTTTTTTATTTAAAAAATTATAATTATAATTTATAAAAAGTGTAAAAATGTTTCCCAAACGAATCCTTAAAGGCCAAGGTTGATTAATTTATTACTAATGTTTTAGCCATAAAGTCAAGTTAATCATTGATTCAATTAGGGCACCAAGATTGCTCCTTAGATCTTTAGGACAAATAAAATATGACTGAATAAAATATCAATTGACATTAAAAAACTTTATGAAAAATATAATTTTATATATTAATTTATTTATTTGAAATATCAATTGACATTAAAAAACTTTATGAAAAATATAATTTTATATATTATATATTAATTTATTTATTTGAGCACACAAAAAAAGTATATTATATATTAATACTTTATATTAAAAATATATTTTATATTATATATCAAAACTTTATGTCAATATAGATATGAAGGTGAAAATATCATTATATGTTCTAATGCCGACTGTTAAATAAAATTTTTGATTATTTTATTCCATAATAATCAATACGTCAAGCTTTAAGAGCTTGTTTGTTATTTCATTTCAAAAATGTTCTTAAGAGATTTTTTTTTCTTTTTTTTAATTAATTTTTTGATATTTTTAAATTATTTTAATGTAGTGATATCAAAAAATAAAATAAAATAAATATTATTTTGATGTATTTTTAAACCAAAAATATTTTAAAAAACTATTTTAATTATAATATCAAACAAGCTTTAACAAACCAATAGATCATTGAAAGGATTAAAAAAACACAAGAACTTTGTCGTGGTAAGAAAAAAAAAAGTTAAGGGTGATCAAGTTCATTTTAAAAAATGAATCATTTTTATTTTTATTTATGTTTTTACATATTTTGATATGATAATATCAAAAATAATTTAAAATATATATATATATATATATATAAACATTTTAAAAAATAGCGTTTTTACCACGATATATCAAACACTTTGCATTGGCGTTTGAAAGTTTATCCTCCTCCAGTTATTCTGTGGAAAAGGAGGGGGAATCAATGCCTGAACTTGCCTTGAGTTACAAGTATTTTACGATTTGTTTTACATGAGAAGGTAAAAACCCAAGAACAATATTACAAGGCTCTGAGTTATCCAAATTATGTACTGCGAG
The DNA here is from genome assembly GCA_015731905.1 of Salix dunnii. Lineage (NCBI taxonomy): Eukaryota > Viridiplantae > Streptophyta > Magnoliopsida > Malpighiales > Salicaceae > Salix > Salix dunnii. Next base: position 14,307,245 of record CM027675.1, on the reverse strand, counting down.
AATGGGCCAGGAACAAATTCTTGCGTCCTATGTTCGAAGTCAAGGGATGTTCTTCTCTTCTTTCAATGTTCTTCAGAATATTCTTTATTCGAGAGAATGAGAAATTGTTTGGTCCTTCTGCAATTCTGATTCCGTAACCAATATTGTGTTTCTATTGAAATTTGCCGCTCCCTTTTAAAGTCATTCAGCATTTCTCGTTTCCTTAACCAATCTTGTGTTCCAATTAAAATTTCCTGCTCACCTTAAAAAAATCAGCAATCCCTTCTCATCTCCGTAACCAATCTTGTGTTTCAGTTGAGAAGCATTGTCTTCAAATCACAGCCATGCTCCTTCTCAGAAACTTCAGCTGCGTAATTATATGCATAGCTAGTAAGTCAGAGAATAGCAAGAGTAAGGCCCGTCACAAAAAACCCTTTCACCTCTTCCGTTTCTCATCTCGTACTGCTCTTTCTTCTCAATATATACCCTTTCTTGCTCGCACCCCTGCCAGTAGTTATCCTTGCAGCTTTTCTACTTCTTCTTGTCAACATCCATTTCTTTTCCATTCCAAAACAAGCTATGGCTGATGCAATTGTTTCTGCTCTCGTGAGTGCAATCACGGGGAACTTGAGCTCGTCAATTCTGCAAGAGCTTGGACTTGCCGAGAGCATAAAGACTGACCTCGAACATCTCGAGCGCAAGCTCAGAATAACCCAAGCTGTGCTCCAGGATGCAGAGGTGAAGCAGTGGAAGAACAAGGCTATAAAGGTGTGGCTTGGACACCTCAAGGATGCTGCTTATGATGGTGTTGATTTGCTAGATAAGTTTGCAATTGAAGCTCAGTGGCATCAGCAGCCAAGAGATTTCAAAAATCGAGTAAGATCCTTGTTTTCTATCAATCATAATCCACTTGTTTTTCGACAAAGAATGGTGCATAAATTGAAGAGTGTTAGAGAAAAAATAGACGCCATTTTCATGGAGAGACAAGAGTTCCGCCTAGAGGAGGCTGTGGAGATAGAAGCAGAGAGTTTTGATTGGCGTCAGACTTGGTGATGGGTGAATGAATCAGAAGTTTATGGAAGGGGCAGGGAGAAAGAAGATATGATCAACATGCTGCTCACCAGCTCAGATGATTTCCCAGTTTATGCTATATGTGGAATGGGGGGCCTTGGTAAAACCACAATTGTTCAATTAGTCTACAACGACGGAAGAGTAGTAGGGCATTTTTGGAGGGGGTGTTAGCCTTGGATTTTCGAACAAATTGATCCTGACTCGACAAGCCTCATTTAAATGGGTATAAGCCTTAGATTTCTAACCTTGTTCATATCAAAGCCCTTTTTAGTTGGTATTAGACTTCAATTTTATGGGTAATAGACTTTTCCCCCAAACATGATTGAACTTGGTTTTTGGAGGGGGACTTAGCCATGGATTTTCGGACAAATTGATCCTGACTCCACGAGCGCCATTAAAATGAGTATTAGCCTTAGATTTCTAACCTTTTCTGGATGCGATGTTAGCCTTGTATTTTCGCACAAAATGATCCTGACTCGACGAGTCCCATTTAAATGAGTATTAGGCTTAGATTTCTAACCTTGATCGTCTTTTCATATCCAAGCCCTTTTTAGTTTGTATTAGACTTCAATTTTATGGGTAATAGACTTTTCCCCCAAACATGATTGAACTTTCTTTTTGGAGGGAGAGTTAGCCTTGGATTTTCGGACAAATTGATCCTGACTCGACGAGCCCCATTTAAATGAGTATTAGCCTTAGATTTCTAACCTTGTTCATATCCAAGCCCTTTTTAGTTGGTATTAGACTTCAATTTTATGGGTAATAGACTTTTCCCCCAAGCATGATTGAACTTGGTTTTTGGAGGGGGTGGTAGCCTTGGATTTTCGGACAAATTGATCCTGACTCGACGATCCCCATTTAAATGAGTATTAGCCTTAGATTTCTAACCTTGTTCATATCCAAGCCCTTTTTAGTTGGTATTAGACTTCAATTTTATGGGTAATAGACTTGTTCCCCAAGCATGATTGAACTTTGTTTTTGGAGGGGGTGTTAGCCTTGGATTTTCGGACAATTGATCCTGACTCGACGAGCCCCATTTAAATGCGTATTAGCCTTATATTTCTAACCTTGTTCATATCCAAGCCCTTTTTAGTTGGTATTAGACTTCAATTTTATGGGTAATAGACTTTTCCCCCAAGCATGATTGAACTTGGTTTTTGGAGGGGGTGTTAGCCTTGGATTTTCGGACAAATTGATCCTGACTCGACGACCCCATTTAAATACGTATTAGCCTTATAATTATAACCTTGTTCATATCCAAGACCTTTTTAGTTGGTATTAGAATTCTATTTTATGGCTTATAGACTTTTCCCCCAAGCATGATTGAACTTGGTTTTTGCAGGGGCTGTTAGGCTTGGATTTTCGGACAAATTGATCCTGACTCGACGAGCCCCATTTAAATGAGTATTAGCCTTAGATTTCTAACCTTGTGCAAATGCAAGACCTTTTTAGTTGGTATTAGACTTTAATTTTATGGGTAATAGACGTTTCCCCCAAGCATGATTGAACTTTGTTTTTGGAGGGGGCGTTAGCCTTGCATATTCGGACAAATTGATCCTGACTCGACGAGCCCTATTTTAATGAGTATTAGCCTTAGATTTCTAAGCTTGTTCATATCCAACCACTTTTTTGTTGGTATTAGACTTCAAATTTATGGATAATAGACCTTTCCCCCAAGCATGATTGAAATTGGTTTTTGGAGGGGGTGTTAGCCTTGGATTTTCGGACAAATTAATCCTGACTCGACGAGCCCCATTTAAATGAGTATTAGCCTTAGATTTCTAACCTTGATTGTCTTTTCTTATCCAAGCCCTTTTTAGTTTGTATTAGACCTCAATATTATGGGTAACAGACTTTTCCCCCAAGCATTATTGAACTTGGTTTTTGGATGGGGTGTTAGCCTTGGATTTTCGGACAAATTGATCCTGACTCGAGGATCCCCATTTAAATGAGTATTAGCCTTAGATTTCTAATCTTGTTCATATCCAAGCCCTTTTTAGTTGGTATTAGACTTCAATTTTATGGGTAATAGACTTTTCCCCCAAGCATGATTGAACTTGGTTTTTGGAGGGGGTGTTAGCCTTGGATTTTCGGACAAATTGATCCTTACTCGACGAGCCCCATTTAAATGAGTATTAGCCTTAGATTTCTAACCTTGTTCATATCCAAGCCCTTTTTAGTTGGTATTAGACTTCAATATTATGGGTAGTAGACTTTTTCCCCAAGCATGATTGAACTTGGTTTTTGGAGGGTGTGTTAGCCTTGGATTTTCGGACAAATTGATCCTGACTCGACGAGCCCCATTTAAATGAGTATTAGCCTTAGATTTCTAACCTTGTTCATCTTTTCATATCCAAGCCCTTTTTAGTTTGTATTAGACATGAATTTTATGGGTAATAGAATTTTCCCCCAAGCATGATTGAACTTGGTTTTTGGAGGGGGTGTTAGCCTTGGATTTTCGGACAAATTTATCCGGACTCGTCGAGCCCTATTTAAATGCGTATTAGCCTTAGATTTCTAACCTTGTTCATCTTTTCATATCCAATCCCTTTTTAGTTTGTATTTCACTTCAATTTTATGGGTAATAGACTTTTCCCCAACCATGATTGAACTTGGTTTTTGGAGGGGTGTTAGCCTTGGATTTTCAGAAAAATTGATCCTAACTCCACGAGCCCCATTTAAATGAGTATTAGCCTTAGATTTCTAACCTTGTTCATATCCAAGACCTTTTTAGTTAGTATTACAGTTGAAATTTATGCGTAATAGACTTTTCCCCCAAGCATGATTGAACTTGGTTTTTGGAGGGGGTGTTAGCCTTGGATTTTCGGACAAATTGATCCTGACTCGACGAGCCCCATTTAAATGAGTATTAGCCTTAGATTTCTAACCTTGTTCATATCCAAGCGGTTTTTAGTTGATATTAGACTTCAATTTTATGGGTAATAGACTTTTCCCCCAAGAATGATTGAACTTGGTTTTCGGAGGGGGTGTTAGCCTTGGATTTTCGGACAAATTGATCCTGACTCGACGAGCCCCATTTAAATGAGTATTAGCCTTAGATTTCTAACCTTGTTCATATACAATCCCTTTTTAGTTGGTATTAGACTTCAATTTTATGGGTAATAGACTTTTCCCCCAAGCATGATTGAACTTGGTTTTTGGAGGGGGTGTTAGCCTTGGATTTTCGGACAAATTGATCCTGACTCGACGAGCCCCATTTAAATGAGTATTATCCTTAGATTTCTTACCTTGTTCATATCCAAGCCCTTTTTAGTTGTTATTAGACTTCAATTTATGGGTAGTAGACTTTTCCCCCAAGCATGATTGAACTTGGTTTTTGGAGGGGGTGTTAGCCTTGGATTTTCGGACAAATTGATCCTGACTCGACGATCTCATTTAAATAACTATTAGCCTTAGATTTATAGCATTGTTCAAATCCAAGCCCTTTTTAGTTGGTATTAGAGTTCACATTTAAGGGTAATAGACTTTTCCCCCAACCATGATTGAACTGGGTTTTTGGAGCGGTAGTTAACCTAGGATTTTCGTACAAATTGATCCTTACTCGACAAGCCCCATTTTAATGAGTATTAGCCTTAGATTTCTAACCTTGTTCATATACTTGCCCTTTTTAGTTGGTATTAGACTTCAATTTTGTGGGTAATAGACTTTTCCCCCAAGCATGATTGAACTTGGTTTTTCGAGGGGGTGTTAGCCTTGGATTTTCGGACAAATTGATCGTGACTCGACGAGCCCCATTTAAATGCGTATTAGCCTAATATTTCTAATCTTTTTCATATCCAAGCTCTTTTTAGTTGGTATTAGATTTCAAATTTATGGGTAATAGACCTTTCCCCCAAGCATGATTGAACTTGGTTTTTGGAGGGGGTGTTAGTCTTGGATTTTCGGATAAATTGATCCTGACTCGACGACCCCATTTAAATGCGTATTAGCCTTATAATTCTAACCTTGTTCATATCCAAGTCCTTTTTAGTTTGTATTAGACTTTAATTTTATGGGTAATAGACTTTTTCCCCAAGCATGATTGAACTTGGTTTTTCGAGGGGGTGTTAGCCTTGGATTCTCGGACAAATTGATCTTGACTTGACAAGCCCCATTTAAATGAGTATTAGCCTTAGATTTCTAACCATGTTCATATCCAAGCCCTTTTTAGTTGGAATTAGACTTCAAATTTATGGGTAATAGACTTTTCCCCCAAGCATGATTGAACTTTGCTTTTGGAGGGGGTGTTAGCCTTGGATTTTCGGAGAAATTGATCCTGACTCGACGAGCCCCATTTAAATGAGTATTAGCCTTAGATTTCTAACCTTGTTCATATACATGCCCTTTTTAGTTGGTATTAGACTTCAATTTTATGCGTAATAGACTTTTCCCCCAAGCATGATTGAACTTGGGTTTTGGAGGGGGTGTTAGCCTTGGATTTTCGGAAAAATTGATCCTGACTCGACGAGCCCCATTTAAATGAGTATTAGCCTTAGATTTCTAACCTTGTTCATATACATGCCCTTTTTAGTTGGTATTAGACTTCAATTTATGTGTAATAGACTTTTCCTCAAGCATGATTGAACTTGGGTTTTGGAGGGGGTGTTAGCCTTGGATTTTCGGAAAAATTGATCCTGACTCGACGAGCCCCATTTAAATGAGTATTAGCCTTAGATTTCTAACCTTGTTCATATACATGCCCTTTTTAGTTGGTATTAGACTTCAATTTTATGCGTAATAGACTTTTCCCCAAGCATGATTGAACTTGGGTTTTGGAGGGGGTGTTAGCCTTGGATTTTCGGACAAATTGATCCTGACTCGACGAGACCCATTTAAATGAGTATTAGCCTTAGATTTCTAACCTTGTTCATATCCAAACCCTTTTTAGTTGGTATTAGAGTTCAAATTTATGCGTAATAGACTTTTCCCCGAAACATGATTGAACTTGGTTTTTGAAGGGGGTGTTAGCCTTGGATTTTCGGACAAATTGATCCTGACTCGACGAGCCCCATTTAAATGAGTATTAGCCTTAGATTTCTAACCTTGTTCATATCCAAGCCCTTTTAATTTGTATTAGACTTCAATTTTATGGGTAATAGACTTTTCCCCCAAGCATGATTGAACTTGGTTTTTGGAGGCGGTGTTAGCCTAGGATTTTCAGTCAAAATTGATCTTGACTCGATGAGCCCCATTTAAATGAGTATTAGCCTTAGATTTCTAACCTTTTTCATATCCAAGCCCTTTTTAGTTGTTATTAGACTTCAATTTATGGGTAATAGACTTTTCCCCCAAGCATGATTGAACTTGGTTTTTGGAGGGGGTGTTAGCCTTGGATTTTCGGACAAATTGATCCTGACTCGAGGAGCCTGATTTAAATGAGTATTAGCCTTAGATTTCTAACCTTGTTCATATCCAAGCCCTTTTTAGTTGGTATTAGACTTCAATTTTATGGGTAATAGACTTTTCCCCAACGATGATTGAACTTGGTTTTTGGAGGGGTGTTAGCCTTGGATTTTCAGAAAAATTGATCCTCACTCCACGAGCCCCATTTAAATGAGTATTAGCCTTAGATTTCTAACCTTGTTCATATCCAAGACCTTTTTAGTTAGTATTACAGTTGAAATTTATGCGTAATAGACTTTTCCCCCAAGCATGATTGAAATTGGTTTTTGGAGGGGGTGTTAGCCTTGGATTTTCGGACAAATTGATCCTGACTCGACGAGCCCCATTTAAATGAGTATTAGCCTTAGATTTCTAACCTTGTTCATATCCAAGACCTTTTTAGTTAGTATTACAGTTGAAATTTATGCGTAATAGACTTTTCCCCCAAGCATGATTGAACGTGGTTTTGGAGGGGGTGTTAGCCTTGGATTTTCGGAAAAATTGATCCTGACTCGACGAGCCCCATTTAAATGAGTATTAGCCTTAGATTTCTAACCTTGTTCATATACATGCCATTTTTAGTTGGTATTAGACTTCAATTTTATGCGTAATAGACTTTTCCCTCAAGCATGATTGAACTTGGGTTTTGGAGGGGGTGTTAGCCTTGGATTTTCGGATAAATTGATCCTGACTCGACGACCCCATTCAAATGTGTATTAGCCTTATAATTCTAACCTTGTTCATATCCAAGTCCTTTTTAGTTTGTATTAGACTTTAATTTTATGGGTAATAGAATTTTTCCCCAAGCATGATTGAACTTGGTTTTTCGAGGGGGTGTTAGCCTTGGATTTTCGGACAAATTGATCTTGACTCGACAAGCCCCATTTAAATGAGTATTAGCCTTAGATTTCTAACCTTGTTCATATCCAAGCCCTTTTTAGTTGGAATTAGACTTCAAATTTATGGGTAATAGACTTTTCCCCCAAGCATGATTGAACTTTGCTTTTGGAGGGGGTGTTAGCCTTGGATTTTCGGACAAATTGATCCTGACTCGACGAGCCCCATTTAAATGAGTATTAGCCTTAGATTTCTAACCTTGTTCATATACATGCCATTTTTATTTGGTATTAGACTTCAATTTTATGGGTAATATACTTTTCCCCCAAGCATGATTGAACTTGGTTTTTGGAGGGGGTGTTAGCCTTGGATTTTCGGACAAATTGATCCTGACTCGGTGAGCCCCATTTAAATGAGTATTAGCCTTATATTTCTAACTTTTTCCATCTTTTCATATCCAAGACCTTTTTAGTTTTTATTAGACTTGAATTTAATGGGTAATAGACTTTTCCCCAACCATGATTGAACTTGGTTTTTGGAGGGGGTGATAGCCTTGGATTTTCGGACAAATTGATCGTGACTCGACGAGCCCCATTTAAATGCGTATTAGCCTTATATTTCTAATCTTGTTCATATACATGCCCTATTTGTTTGGTATTAGACTTCAATTTTATGGGTAATAGACTATTCCCCCAAGCATGATTGAACTTGGGTTTTGGAGGGGGTGTTAGCCTTGGATTTTCGGGCAAATTGATCCTGACTTGGCGAGCCCCATTTCAATGAGTATTAGCCTTATATTTCTAACCTTGTTCATATACATGCCATTTTTATTTGGTATTAGACTTCAATTTTTTGCGTAATAGACTTTTCCCCCAAGCATGATTGAACTTGGGTTTTGGAGGGGGTGTTAGCCTTGGATTTTCGGACAAATTGATCCTGACTCGACGAGCCCCATTTAAATGAGTGTTAGTCTTATATTTAAAACCTTGTTCATATCCAATCCCGTTTTAGTTGTTATTAGACTTCAATTTATGGGTAATATACTTTTCCCCCAAGCTTGATTGAACTTGGTTTTTGGAGGGGGTGTTAGCCTTGGATTTTCGGACAAATTGATCCTGACTCGACGAGCCCCATTTAAATGAGTATTAGCCTTAGATTTCTAACCTTGTTCATATCCAAGCCCTTTTTAGTTGTTATTAGACTTCAATTTATGGGTAATATACTTTTCCCCCAAGCATGATTGAACTTGGTTTTTGGAGGGGGTGTTAGCCTTGGATTTTCGGACAAATTGATCCTGACTCGACGAGCCCCATTTAAATGAGTATTAGCCTTAGATTTCTAACCTTGTTCATATCCAAGCCCTTTTTAGTTGGTATTAGAGTTCAAATTTATGCGTAATAGACTTTTCCCCCAAGCATGATTGAACTTGGTTTTTGGAGGGGGTGTTAGCCTTGGATTTTCGGACAAATTGATCCTGACTCGACGAGCCCCATTTAAATGAGTATTAGACTTCAATTTTATGCGTAATAGACTTTTCCCCCAAGCATGATTGAACTTGGTTTTTGGAGGGGGTGTTAGCCTTGGATTTTCGGACAAATTGATCCTGACTCGACGAGCCCCATTTAAATGAGTATTAGCCTTAGATTTATAACCTTGTTCATATCCAAGCCCTTTTTAGTTGTTATTAGACTTCAATTTATGGGTAATAGACTTTTCCCCCAAGCATGATTGAACTTGGTTTTTGGGGGTGTTAGCCTTGGATTTACGGACAAATTGATCCTGATTCGACGAGCCCCATTTAAATGAGTATTAGCCTTATATTTCTAACCTTGTTCATATACATGACCTATTTATTTGGTATTAGACTTCAATTTTATGGGTAATAGACTATTCCCCCAAGCATGATTGAACTTGGGTTTTGGAGGGGGTGTTTGCCTTGGATTTTGCGGACAAATTGATCCTGACTCGACGAGCCCCATTTCAATGAGTATTAGCCTTATATTTCTAACCTTGTTCATATACATGCCCTTTTTATTCGGTATTAGACTTCAATTTTATGGGTAATAGACTTTTCCCCCAAGCATGATTGAACTTGGTTTTTGGAGGGGTGTTAGCCTTGGATTTTCGGACAAATTGATCCTGACTCGACGAGCCCCATTTAAATGAGTATTAGCCTTATATTTCTAACCTTGTTCATATACATGCCCTTTTTATTTGGTATTAGACTTCAATTTTATGGGTAATAGACTTTTCCCCCAAGCATGATTGAACTTGGTTTTTGGAGGGGGTGTTAGGCTTGGATTTTCGGACAAATTGATCCTGACTCGACGAGCCCCATTTAAATGAGTATTAGCCTTAGATTTCTAACCTTGTTCATATCCAAGCCCTTTTTAGTTGTTATTAGAATTCAATTTATGGGTAATAGACTTTTCCCCCAAGCATGATTGAACTTGGTTTTTGGAGGGGGTGTTAGCCTTGGATTTTCGGACAAATTGATCCTGACTCGACGAGCCCCATTTAAATGAGTATTAGCCTTAGATTTGTAACCTTGTTCATATCCAAGACCTTTTTAGTTGGTATTAGAGTTCAAATTTATGCGTAATAGACTTTTCTCCCAAGCATGATTGAACTTGGTTTGTGGAAGGGGTGTTAGCCTTGGATTTTCGGACAAATTGATCCTCACTCAAGGAGCCCCATTTAAATGAGTATTAGACTTCAATTTTAATGCGTAATAGACTTTTCCCCCAAGCATGATTGAAATTGGGTTTTGGAGGGGGTGTTAGCCTTGGATTTTCGGACAAATTGATCCTGACTCGGCGAGCCCCATTTAAATGAGTATTAGCCTTAGATTTAAAACCCTGTTCATATCCAAGCCCTTTTTTGTTGTTATTAGACTTCAATTTATGGGTAATACACTTTTCCCCCAAGCTTGATTGAACTTGGGTTTTTGAGGGTGTGTTAGCCTTGGATTTTCGGACAAATTGATCCTGACTCGACGAGCCCCATTTAAATGAGTATTAGCCTTAGATTTCTAACCTTGTTTATATCCAAGCCCTTTTTAGTTGGTATTAGACTTCAATTTATGGGTAATAGACTTTTCCCCCAACCATGATTGAACTTGGATTTTGGAGGGGGTGTTAGCCTTGGATTTTCGGACAAATTGATCCTGACTCGACGAGCCCCATTTAAATGAGTATTAGCCTTAGATTTCTAACCTTGTTCATATCCAAGCCCTTTTTAGTTGTTATTAGACTTCAATTTATGGGTAATATACTTTTCCCCCATGCATGATTGAACTTGGTTTTTGGAGGGGGTGTTAGCCTTGGATTTTCGGACAAATTGATCCTGACTCGACGAGCCCCATTTAAATGAGTATTACACTACAATTTTTATGCGTAATAGACTTTTCCCCCAAGCATGATTGAACTTGGGTTTTGGAGGGGGTGTTAGCCTTGGATTTTCGGACAAATTGATCCTGACTCGATGAGCCCCATTTAAATGAGTATTAGCCTTAGATTTCTAACCTTGTTCATATCCAAGCCCTTTTTAGTTGTTATTAGACTTCAATTTATGGGTAATAGACTTTTCCCCCAAGCATGATTGAACTTGGTTTTTGGAAGGGGTGTTAGCCTTGGATTTTCGGACAAATTGATCCTGACTCGACGAGCCCCATTTAAATGAGTATTAGCCTTAGAGTTCTAACCTTGTTAATATCAAAGCCCTTTTTAATTGGTATTAGAGTTCAAATTTATGCGTAATAGACTTTTCTCCCAAGCATGATTGAACTTGGTTTGTGGAGGGGGTGTTAGCCTTGGATTTTCGGACAAATTGATACTGACTTGACGAGCCCCATTTAAATGATTATTAGCCTTAGATTTCTAACCTTGTTCATATTCATGCCCTGTTTAGTTGGTATTAGACTTCAATTTTATGCGTAATAGAGTTTTCCCCCAAGCATGATTGAACTTGGTTTTTGGAGGGGGTGTTAGCCTTGGATTTTCGGACAAATTGATCCTGACTCCACGAGCCCCATTTAAGTGAGTATTAGCCTTAGATTTCTAACCTTGTTCATATCCAAGCCCTTTTTAGTTGTTATTAGACTTCAATTTATGGGTAATAGACTTTTCCCCCAAGCATGACTGAACTTGGATTTTGGAGGGGGTGTTAGCCTTGGATTTTCGGACAAATTGATCCTGACCCGACGAGCCCCATTTAATTGAGTATTAGCCTTAGATTTCTAAACTTTTTAATATCCAAGCCCTTTTTAGTTGGTATTAGAGTTCAAATTTATGTGTAATAGACTTTTCCCCCAAGCATGATTGAACTTGGTTTTTGGAGGGGGTGTTAGCCTTGGATTTTCGGACAAATTGATCCTGACTCGACGAGCCCCATTTAAATGATTATTAGCCTTAGATTTCTAACCTTGTTCATATACATGCCCTTTTTAGTTGGTATTAGACTTCAATTTTATGCGTAATAGACTTTTCCCCCAAGCATGATTGAACTTGGTTTTTGGAGGGGTGTTAGCCTTGGATTTTCGGACAAATTGATCCTGACTCGACGAGCCCCATTTAAATGAGTATTAGCCTTAGATTTCTAACCTTGTTCATATCCAAGCCCTTTTTAGTTGGTATTAGACTTCAATTTTATGGGTAATAGACTTTTCCCCCAACCATGATTGAACTTGGTTTTTGGAGGGGTGTTAGCCTTGGATTTTCGGACAAATTGATCCTGACTCGACGAGCCCCATTTAAATGAGTATTAGCCTTAGATTTATAACCTTGTTCATATCCAAGCCCTTTTTAGTTGTTATTAGACTTCAATTTATGGGTAATATACTTTTCCCCCAAGCATGATTGAACTTGGTTTTTGGAGGGGGTGTTAGCCTTGGATTTTCGGACAAATTGATCCTGACTCGAGGAGACCCATTTAAATGAGTATTAGACTTCAATTTATGGGTAATATACTTTTCCCCCAAGCATGATTGAACTTGGTTTTTGGAGGGGGTGTTAGCCTTGGATTTTCGGACAAATTGATCCTGACTCGAGGAGACCCATTTAAATGAGTATTAGCCTTAGATTTCTAACCTTTTTCATATCCAAGCCCTTTTTAGTTGTTATTAGACTTCAATTTATGGGTAATATACTTTTCCCCCATGCATGATTGAACTTGGTTTTTGGAGGGGGTGTTAGCCTTGGATTTTCGGACAAATTGATCCTGACTCGACGAGACCCATTTAAATGAGTATTAGACTTAGATTTATGGGTAATAGACTTTTCCCCCAAGCATGATTGAACTTGGTTTTTGGAGGGGGTGTTAGCCTTGGATTTTCGGACAAATTGATCCTGACTCGACGAGCCCCATTTAAATGAGTATTAGCCTTAGATTTATAACCTTGTTCATATCCAAGCCCTTTTTAGTTGTTATTAGACTTCAATTTATGGGTTATAGACTTTTCCCCCAAGCATGATTGAACTTGGTTTTTGGAGGGGTGTTAGCCTTGGATTTTCGGACAAAGTGATCCTGACTCGACGAGCCCCATTTAAATGAGTATTAGCCATAGATTTCTAACCTTGTTCATATACATGCCCTGTTTAGTTGGTATTAGACTTCAATTTTATGCGTAATAAACTTTTCCCCCAAGCATGATTGAACTTGGTTTTTGGAGGGGGTGTTAGCCTTGGATTTTCGGACAAATTGATCCTGACTCGATGAGCCCCATTTAAATGAGTATTAGCCTTATATTTCTAACCTTTTGCCATCTTTTCTTATCCAAGACCTTTTTAGTTTTTATTAGACTTCAATTTTATGGGTAATAGACTTTTCTCCAACCATGATTGAACTTGGTTTTTCGAGGGGGTGTTAGCCTTGGATTTTTGGAAAAATGGATCCTAACTCGACGAGCCCCATTTAAATGAGTATTAGCCTTAGATTTCTAACCTTGTTCATATACATGCCCTTTTTAGTTGGTATTAGACTTCAATTTTATGGGTAATAGACTTTTCCCCCAAGCATGATTGAACATTGTTTTTGGAGGGGGTGTTGGGCTTGGATTTTCTGACAAATTGATCTTGACACGACGAGCCCAATTTAAATGAGTATTAGCCTTATATTTCTAACCTTGATCATCTTTTCATATCCATGCCCTTTTTAGTTTGTATTAGACTTCAATTTTATGGGTAATAGACTTTTCCCCCAAGCATGATTGAACTTGGTTTTTGGAGGGGGTGTTAGCCTTGGATTTTCGGACAAATTGATCCTGACTCGACGAGCCCCATTTAAAAGAGTATTAGCGTTAGATTTCTAACCTTGTTCATATCCAAGCCCTTTTTTGTTGGTATTAGTGTTCAAATTTATGCGTAATAGACTTTTCCCCCAAGTATGATTGAACTTGGTTTTTGGAGGTGGTGTTAGCCTTGGATTTTCGGACAAATTGATCCTGACTCAACGAGCCGCATTTAAATGAGTATTAGCCTTATATTTCTAACCTTGTTCATAAAAATGCCCTTTTTAGTTGGCATTAGACTTCAATTTTATGGGTAATAGACTCTTCCCCCAAACAGGATTGAACTTGGTTTTTGGAGGGGGTGTTAGCCTTGGATTTTCGGACAAATTGATCCTGACTCGACGAGCCCCATTTAAATGAGTATTAGCCTTATATTTCTAACCTTGTTCATATACATGCCCTTTTTAGTTGGTATTAGACTTCAATTTTATGGGTAATAGACTTTTCCCCCAAGCATGATTGAACTTGGTTTTTGGAGGGGGTGTTAGCCTTGGATTTTCAGACATATTGATCCTGACTCGACGAGCCCCATTTAAATGAGAATTAGCCTTACATTTCTAACCTTGTTAATATACATGCCCTTTTTAGTTGGTATTAGACTTTAATTTATGGGTAATAGACTTTTCCACCAAGCATGATTTAACTTTTTTTTTGGAGGGGGTGTTGTCCTTGGATTTTCTGACAAATTGATCTTGACACGACGAGCCCAATTTAAATGAGTATTAACCTTCGATTTCTAACCTTGATCATCTTTTCATATCCAAGCCCTTTTTAGTTCATATTAGACTTCAATTTTATGGGTAATAGACTTTTCCCCCAAGCATGATTGAACTTGGTTTTTGGACGGGGTGTTAGCCTTTGATTTTCGGACAAATTGATCCTGCCTCGACGAGCCCCATTTAAATGAGTACTAGTCTTAGATTTCTAACCTTGTTCATATTCAAGCCCTTTTTAGTTGGTATTAGACTTCAATTTTATGGGTAATAGACTTATCCCCCAAGGCTGATTGAACTTGGTTTTTGGAGGGGGTGTTAGCCTTGGATTTTCGGACAAATTGATCCTTACTCGACGAGCCCCATTTAAATGAGTATTAGCCTTAGATTTATAACCTTGTTCATATCCAACCCCGTTTTAATTGGTATTATACTTCAAATTTATGGGTAATAGACTTTTCCCCCAAGCATGATTGAACTTGGTTTTTGGAGGGGGTGTTAGCCTTGGATTTTCGGACAAATTGATCCTGACTCGACGACCCCATTTAAATACGTATTAGCCTTATAATTATAACCTTGTTCATATCCAAGTCCTTTTTAGTTGGTATTAGACTTCAATTTTTTGGGTAATAGACTTTTCTCCCAAACATGATTGAATTTGGTTTTTGGAGGGGTTGTTAGACATGGATTTTCGGACAAATTGATCCTGACTCGACGAGCGTCATTTAAATGAGTATTAGCCTTATATTTCTAACCTTGTTCATATACATGCCCTTTTTAGTTGGTATTAGACTTCAATTTTATGGGTAATAGACTTTTCCCCAAGCATGATTGAACTTGGGTTTTGGAGGGGGTGTTAGCCTTGGATTTTCGGACAAATTGATCCTGACTCGACAAGCCCCATTTAAATGAGTATTAGCCTTAGATTTCTAACCTTGTTCATATCCAAACACTTTTTAGTTGGTATTAGACTTCAAATTTATGGGTAATAGACCTTTCCCCCAAGCATGATTGAACTCGGTTTTTGGATGCGATGTTAGCCTTGTATTTTCGCACAAAATGATCCTGACTCGACGAGCCCCATTTAAATGAGTATTAGGCTTAGATTTCTAACCTTGATCGTCTTTTCTTATCCAAGCCCTTTTTAGTTTGTATTAGACCTCAATATTATGGGTAACAGACTTTTCCCCCAAGCATTATTGAACTTGGTTTTTGGACGGGGTGTTACCCTTGGATTTTCGGACAACTTGATCCTGACTCGAGGATCCCCATTTAAATGAGTATTAGCCTTAGATTTCTAATCTTGTTCATATCCAAGCCCTTTTTAGTTGGTATTAGACTTCAATTTTATGGGTAATAGACTTTTCCCCCAAGCATGATTGAACTTGGTTTTTGGAGGGGATGCTAGCCTTGGATTTTCGGACAAATTGATCCTTACTCGACGGGCCCCATTTAAATGAGTATTAGCCTTAGATTTCTAACCTTGTTCATATCCAAGCCCTTTTTAGTTGGTATTAGACTTCAATATTATGGGTAATAGACTTTTTCCCCAAGCATGATTGAACTTGGTTTTTGGAGGGTGTGTTAGCCTTGGATTTTCGGACAAATTGATCCTGACTCGACGAGCCCCATTTAAATGAGTATTAGCCTTAGATTTCAAACCTTGTTCCTCTTTTCATATCCAAGCCCTTTTTAGTTTGTATTAGACATCAATTTTATGGGTAATAGACTTTTCACCCAATCATGATTGAACATGGTTTTTGGAGGGGCTTTTAGCCTCGGATTTTCGGACAACTTGATCCTGACTCGACGAGCCCTATTTAAATGAGTATTAGCCTTAGATTTCTAACCTTGTTCATCTTTTCATATCCAATCCCTTTTTAGTTTGTATTTCACTTCAATTTTATGGGTAATAGACTTTTCCCCAACCATGATTGAACTTGGTTTTTGGAGGGGTGTTAGCCTTGGATTTTCAGAAAAATTGATCCTAACTCCACGAGCCCCATTTAAATGAGTATTAGCCTTAGATTTCTAACCTTGTTCATATCCAAGACCTTTTTAGTTAGTATTACAGTTGAAATTTATGCGTAATAGACTTTTCCCCCAAGCATGATTGAAATTGGTTTTTGGAGGGGGTGTTAGCCTTGGATTTTCGGACAAATTGATCCTGACTCGACGAGCCCCATTTAAATGAGTATTAGCCTTAGATTTCTAACCTTGTTCATATCCAAGACCTTTTTAGTTAGTATTACAGTTGAAATTTATGCGTAATAGACTTTTCCCCCAAGCATGATTGAACTTGGTTTTTGGAGGGGGTGTTAGCCTTGGATTTTCGGACAAATTGATCCTGACTCGACGAGCCCCATTTAAATGAGTATTAGCCTTATATTTCTAACCTTGTTCATATACATGCGATTTTTAGTTGGTATTAGACTTCAAATTTATGGGTAATAGACTTTTCCCCCAACCATGATTGAACTTGGTTTTTGGAGGGGGTGTTAGCCTTGGATTTTCGGACAAATTGATCCTGACTCGACGAGCCCCATTTAAATGAGTATTAGCCTAAGATTTCTAACCTTGTTCATATACAACCCCTTTTTAGTTGGTATTAGACTTCAATTTTATGGGAAATAGACTTTTCCCCCAAGGATGATTGAACTTGGTTTTTGGAGGGGGCGTTAGCCTTGGATTTTCGGACAAATTGATCCTGACTCGACAAGCCCCATTTAAATGAGTATTATCCTTAGATTTCTAACCTTGTTCATATCCAAGCCCTTTTTAGTTGTTATTAGACTTCAATTTATGGGTAGTAGACTTTTCCCCCAAGCATGATTGAACTTGGTTTTTAGAGGGGGTGTTAGTCTTGGATTTTAGGACAAATTGATCCTGACTCGACGATCTCATTTAAATAACTATTAGCCTTAGATTTATAGCATTGTTCAAATCCAAGCCCTTTTTAGTTGGTATTAGAGTTCACATTTAAGGGTAATAAACTTTTCCCCCAACCATGATTGAACTGGGTTTTTGGAGCGGTAGTTAACCTAGGATTTTCGTACAAATTGATCCTTACTCGACAAGCCCCATTTTAATGAGTATTAGCCTTAGATTTCTAACCTTGTTCATATACTTGCCCTTTTTAGTTGGTATTAGACTTCAATTTTGTGGGTAATAGACTTTTCCCCCAAGCATGATTGAACTTGGTTTTTCGAGGGGGTGTTAGCCTTGGATTTTCGGACAAATTGATCGTGACTCGACGAGCCCCATTTAAATGCGTATTAGCCTAATATTTCTAATCTTTTTCATATCCAAGATCTTTTTAGTTGGTATTAGATTTCAAATTTATGGGTAATAGACCTTTCCCCCAAGCATGATTGAACTTGGTTTTTGGAGGGGGTGTTAGTCTTGGATTTTCGGATAAATTGATCCTGACTCGACGACCCCATTTAAATGCGTATTAGCCTTATAATTCTAACCTTGTTCATATCCAAGTCCTTTTTAGTTTGTATTAGACTTTAATTTTATGGGTAATAGACTTTTTCCCCAAGCATGATTGAACTTGGTTTTTCGAGGGGGTGTTAGCCTTGGATTCTCGGACAAATTGATCTTGACTTGACAAGCCCCATTTAAATGAGTATTAGCCTTAGATTTCTAACCATGTTCATATCCAAGCCCTTTTTAGTTGGAATTAGACTTCAAATTTATGGGTAATAGACTTTTCCCCCAAGCATGATTGAACTTTGTTTTTGGAGGGGTGTTAGCCTTGGATTTTCGGACAAATTGATCCTGACTCGACGAGCCCCATTTAAATGAGTATTAGCCTTAGATTTCTAACCTTGTTCATATACATGCCCTTTTTAGTTGGTATTAGACTTCAATTTTATGCGTAATAGACTTTTCCCCCAAGCATGATTGAACTTGGGTTTTGGAGGGGGTGTTAGCCTTGGATTTTTGGAAAAATTGATCCTGACTCGACGAGCCCCATTTAAATGAGTATTAGCCTTAGATTTCTAACCTTGTTCATATACATGCCCTTTTTAGTTGGTATTAGACTTCAATTTTATGTGTAATAGACTTTTCCCCCAAGCATGATTGAACTTGGTTTTTGGAGGGGGTGTTAGCCTTGGATTTTCGGACAAATTGATCCTGACTCGACGAGCCCCATTTAAATGAGTATTAGCCTTAGATTTCTAAACTTGTTCATATACATGCCCTTTTTAGTTGGTATTAGACTTCAATTTTATGCGTAATAGACTTTTCCCCCAAGCATGATTGAACTTGGTTTTTGGAGGGGGTGTTAGCCTTGGATTTTCGGACAAATTGATCCTGACTCGACGAGACCCATTTAAATGAGTATTAGCCTTAGATTTCTAACCTTGTTCATATACAAGCCCTTTTTAGTTGGTATTAGAGTTCAAATTTATGCGTAAGAGACTTTTCCCCCAAGCATGATTGAACTTGGTTTTTGGAGGGGGTGTTAGCCTTGGATTTTCGGACAAATTGATCCTGACTCGACGAGCCCCATTTAAATGAGTATTAGCCTTAGATTTCTAACCTTGTTCATATCCAAGCCCTTTTTAGTTGTTATTAGACTTCAATTTATGGGTAATAGACTTTTCCCCCAAGCATGATTGAACTTGGTTTTTGGAGGGGGTGTTAGCCTTGGATTTTCGGACAAATTGATCCTGACTCGACGAGACCCATTTAAATGAGTATTAGACTTAGATTTCTAACCTTGTTCATATCCAAGACCTTTTTAGTTGTTATTAGACTTCAATTTATGGGTAATATACTTTTCCCCCAAGCATGATTGAACTTGGTTTTTGGAGGGGGTGTTAGCCTTGGATTTTCGGACAAATTGATCCTGACTCGATGAGCCCCATTTAAATGAGTATTAGCCTTATATTTCTAACCTTTTTCATCTTTTCATATCCAAGCCCTTTTTAGTTTTTATTAGACTTCAATTTTATGGGTAATAGACTTTTCCCCAACCATGATTGAACTTGGTTTTTGGAGGGGGTGTTAGCCTTGGATTTTCGGACAAATTGATCCTGACTCGACGAGCCCCATTTAAATGAGTATTAGCCTTAGATTTCTAACCTTGTTCATATCCAAGACCTTTTTAGTTGGTATTAGACTTCAAATTTATGCGTAATAGACTTTTCCCCCAAGCATGATTGAACTTGGTTTTTGGAGGGGGTGTTAGCCTTGGATTTTCGGACAAATTGATCCTGACTCGACGAGCCCCATTTAAATGAGTATTAGCCTTAGATTTCTAACCTTGTTCATATCCAAGACCTTTTTAGTTGGTATTAGACTTCAAATTTATGCGTAATAGACTTTTCCCCCAAGCATGATTGAACTTGGTTTTGGAGGGGGTGTTAGCCTTGGATTTTCGGACAAATTGATCCTGACTCGACGAGCCCCATTTAAATGAGTATTAGCCTTAGATTTCTAACCTTGTTCATATACATGCCCTTTTTAGTTGGTATTAGACTTCAATTTTATGCGTAATAGACTTTTCCCCCAAGCATGATTGAACTTGGGTTTTGGAGGGGGTGTTAGCCTTGGATTTTCGGAAAAATTGATCCTGACTCGACGAGCCCCATTTAAATGAGTATTAGCCTTATATTTCTAACCTTGTTCATATCCAAGCCCTTTTTAGTTGGTATTAGACTTTAATTTTATGGGTAATAGAATTTTTCCCCAAGCATGATTGAACTTGGTTTTTCAAGGGGGTGTTAGCCTTGGATTTTCGGACAAATTGATCTTGACTCGACAAGCCCCATTTAAATGAGTATTAGCCTTAGATTTCTAACCTTGTTCATATCCAAGCCCTTTTTAGTTGGAATTAGACTTCAAATTTATGGGTAATAGACTTTTCCCCCAAGCATGATTGAACTTTGCTTTTGGAGGGGGTGTTAGCCTTGGATTTTCGGACAAATTGATCCTGACTCGAGCCCCATTTAAATGAGTATTAGCCTTATATTTCTAACCTTGTTCATATACATGCCCTTTTTAGTTGGTATTAGACTTCAATTTTATGCGTAATAGACTTTTCCCCCAAGCATGATTGAACTTGGTTTTTGGAGGGGGTGTTAGCCTTGGATTTTCGGACAAATTGATCCTAACTCGAGGAGCCCCATATAAATGAGTATTAGCCTTATATTTCTAACCTTTTTCATCTTTTCATATCCAAGCCCTTTTTAGTTTTTATTAGACTTCAATTTTATGGGTAATAGACTTTTCCCCAACCATGATTGAACTTGGTTTTTGGAGGGGGTGTTAGCCTTGGATTTTCGGACAAATTGATCCTGACTCGACGAGCCCCATTTAAATGAGTATTAGCCTTAGATTTCTAACCTTGTTCATATACATGCCCTTTTTAGTTGGTATTAGACTTCAATTTTATGGGTAATAGACTTTTCCCCCAAGCATGATTGAACTTGGTTTTTGGAGGGGGTGTTAGCCTTGGATTTTCGGACAAATTGATCCTGACTTGACGAGCCCCATTTAAATGAGTATTAGCCTTATATTTCTAACCTTGTTCATATACATGCCATTTTTATTTGGTATTAGACTTCAATTTTATGCGTAATAGACTTTTCCCCCAAGCATGATTGAACTTGGGTTTTGGAGGGGGTGTTAGCCTTGGATTTTCGGACAAATTGATCCTGACTCGACGAGCCCCATTTAAATGAGTATTAGACTTATATTTCTAACCTTGTTCATATCCAAGCCCTTTTTAGTTGGTATTAGACTTCAATTTATGGGTAATAGACTTTTCCCCCAACCATGATTGAACTTGGATTTTGGAGGGGGTGTTAGCCTTGGATTTTCGGACAAATTGATCCGACCCGACGAGCCCCATTTAAATGAGTATTAGCCTTAGATTTAAAACCTTGTTCATATCCAAGCCCTTTTTAGTTGTTATTAGACTTCAATTTATGGGTAATATACTTTTCCCCCAATCATGATTGAACTTGGTTTGTGGAGGGGGTATTAGCCTTGGATTTTCGGACAAATTGATCCTGACTCCAGGAGCCCCATTTAAATGAGTATTAGACTTCAATTTTAATGCGTAATAGACTTTTCCCCCAAGTATGATTGAAATTGGGTTTTGGAGGGGGTGTTAGCCTTGGATTTTCGGACAAATTGATCCTGACTCGACGAGCCCCATTTAAATGAGTATTAGCCTTAGATTTCTAACCTTGTTCATATCCAAGCCCTTTTAGTTGTTATTAGACTTCAATTTATGGGTAATAGACTTTTCCCCCAAGCATGATTGAACTTGGGTTTTGGAGGGGGTGTTAGCCTTGGATTTTCGGACAAATTGATCCTGACTCGACGAGCCCCATTTAAATGAGTATTAGCCTTAGATTTCTAACCTTGTTCATATCCAAGCCCTTTTTAGTAGTTATTAGACTTCAATTTATGGGTAATAGACTTTTCCCCCAAGCATGATTGAACTTGGTTTTTGGAGGGGGTGTTAGCCTTGGATTTTCGGACAAATTGATCCTGACTCGACGAGCCCCATTTAAATGAGTATTAGCCTTAGATTTCTAACCTTGTTCATATACAAGCCCTTTTTAGTTGGTATTAGAGTTCAAATTTATGCGTAATAGACTTTTCCCCCAAGCATGATTGAACTTGGTTTTTGGAGGGGGTGTTAGCCTTGGATTTTCGGACAAATTGATCCTGACTCGACGAGCCCCATTTAAATGAGTATTAGCCTTAGATTTCTAACCTTGTTCATATACATGCCCTTTTTAGTTGGTATTAGACTTCAATTTTATGCGTAATAGACTTTTCCCCCAAGCATGATTGAACTTGGTTTTTGGAGGGGGTGTTAGCCTTGGATTTTCGGACAAATTGATCCTGACTCGACGAGCCCCATTTAAATGAGTATTAGCCTTAGATTTCTAACCTTGTTCATATCCAAGCCCTTTTTAGTTGTTATTAGACTTCAATTTATGGGTAATAGACTTTTCCCCCAAGCATGATTGAACTTGGTTTTTGGAGGGGGTGTTAGCCTTGGATTTTCGGACAAATTGATCCTGACTCGACGAGCCCCATTTAAATGAGTATTAGCCTTAGATTTCTAAACTTTTTCATATCCAAGCCCTTTTTAGTTGGTATTAGACTTCAAATTTATGGGTAATAGACTTTTCCCCCAAGCATGATTGAACTTGGTTTTTGGAGGGGGTGTTAGCCTTGGATTTTCGGACAAATTGATCCTGACTCGACGAGCCCCATTTAAATGAGTATTAGCCTTAGATTTCTAACCTTGTTCATATAAATGCCCTTTTTAGTTGGTATTAGACTTCAATTTTATGGGTAATAGACTTTTCCCCCAAGCATGATTGAAATTGGTTTTTGGAGGGGGTGTTAGCCTTGGATTTTCGGACAAATTGATCCTGACACGACGAGCCCCATTTAAATGAGTATTATCCTTAGATTTCTAACCTTGTTCATATGCAAGCCCTTTTTAGTTGTTATTAGACTTCAATTGATGAGTAATAGACTTTTCCCCCAAGCATGATTGAACTTGGTTTTTGGAGGGGGCGTTAGCCTTGGATTTTCGGACAAATTGATCCTGACTCGACGAGCCCCATTTAAATGAGTATTAGCCTTAGATTTATAACCTTGTTCATATCCAATCCCTTTTTAGTTGTTATTAGACTTCAATTTATGGGTAATAGACTTTTCCCCCAAGCATGATTGAACTTGGTTTTTGGAGGGGGTGTTAGCCTTGGATTTTCGGACAAATTGATCCTGACTCGACGAGCCCCATTTAAATGAGTATTAGGCTTAGATTTCTAACCTTTTTCATATCCAAGCCCTTTTTAGTTGTTATTAGACTTCAATTTATGGGTAATAGACTTTTCCACCAAGCATGATTGAACTTGGGTTTTAGAGGGGGTGTTAGCCTTGGATTTTCGGACAAATTGATCCTGACTCGAGGAGCCTCATTTAAATGAGTATTAGCCTTATATTTCTAACCTTTTTCATCTTTTCATATCCAAGCCCGATTTAGTTTTATTAGACTTCAATTTTATGGGTAATAGACTTTTCCCCAACGATGATTGAACTTGGTTTTTGGAGGGGTGTTAGCCTTGGATTTTCAGAAAAATTGATCCTCACTCCACGAGCCCCATTTAAATGAGTATTAGCCTTAGATTTCTAACCTTGTTCATATCCAAGACCTTTTTAGTTAGTATTACAGTTGAAATTTATGCGTAATAGACTTTTCCCCCAAGCATGATTGAAATTGGTTTTTGGAGGGGGTGTTAGCCTTGGATTTTCGGACAAATTGATCCTGACTCGACGAGCCCCATTTAAATGAGTATTAGCCTTAGATTTCTAACCTTGTTCATATCCAAGACCTTTTTAGTTGGTATTAGACTTCAAATTTATGGGTAATAGACTTTTCCCCCAAGCATGATTGAACTTGGTTTTTGGAGGGGTGTTAGCCTTGGATTTTCGGACAAATTGATCCTGACTCGACGAGCCCCATTTAAATGAGTATTAGCCTTAGATTTCTAACCTTGTTCATATACATGCCATTTTTAGTTGGTATTAGACTTCAATTTTATGCGTAATAGACTTTTCCCCCAAGCATGATTGAACTTGGGTTTTGGAGGGGGTGTTAGCCTTGGATTTTCGGAAAAATTGATCCTGACTCGACGACCCCATTTAAATGTGTATTAGCCTTATAATTCTAACCTTGTTCATATCCAAGTCCTTTTTAGTTTGTATTAGACTTTAATTTTATGGGTAATAGAATTTTTCCCCAAGCATGATTGAACTTGGTTTTTCGAGGGGGTGTTAGCCTTGGATTTTCGGACAAATTGATCTTGACTCGACAAGCCCCATTTAAATGAGTATTAGCCTTAGATTTCTAACCTTGTTCATATCCAAGCCCTTTTTAGTTGGAATTAGACTTCAAATTTATGGGTAATAGACTTTTCCCCCAAGCATGATTGAACTTTGCTTTTGGAGGGGGTGTTAGCCTTGGATTTTCAGACAAATTGATACTGACTCGAGGAACCCATTTCAATGAGTATTAGCCTTATATTTCTAACGTTGTTCATATACATGCCATTTTTATTTGGTATTAGACTACAATTTTATGGGTAATATACTTTTCCCCCAAGCATGATTGAACTTGGTTTTTTGAGGGGGTGTTCGCCTTGGATTTTCGGACAAATTGATCCTGACTCGGTGAGCCCCATTTAAATGAGTATTAGCCTTATATTTCTAACTTTTTCCATCTTTTCATATCCAAGACCTTTTTAGTTTTTATTAGACTTGAATTTAATGGGTAATAGACTTTTCCCCAACCATGATTGAACTTGGTTTTTGGAGGGGGTGATAGCCTTGGATTTTCGGACAAATTGATCGTGACTCGACGAGCCCCATTTAAATGCGTATTAGCCTTATATTTCTAATCTTGTTCATATACATGCCCTATTTGTTTGGTATTAGACTTCAATTTTATGGGTAATAGACTATTCCCCCAAGCATGATTGAACTTGGTTTTTGGAGGGGGTGTTAGCCTTGGATTTTCGGGCAAATTGATCCTGACTTGGCGAGCCCCATTTCAATGAGTATTAGCCTTATATTTCTAACCTTGTTCATATACATGCCATTTTTATTTGGTATTAGACTTCAATTTTTTGCGTAATAGACTTTTCCCCCAAGCATGATTGAACTTGGGTTTTGGAGGGGGTGTTAGCCTTGGATTTTCGGACAAATTGATCCTGACTCGACGAGCCCCATTTAAATGAGTGTTAGTCTTATATTTAAAACCTTGTTCATATCCAAGCCCGTTTTAGTTGTTATTAGACTTCAATTTATGGGTAATATACTTTTCCCCCAAGCTTGATTGAACTTGGTTTTTTGAGAGGGTGTTAGCCTTGGATTTTCGGACAAATTGATCCGACCCCACGAGCCCCATTTAAATGAGTATTAGCCTTAGATTTAAAACCTTGTTCATATCCAAGCCCTTTTTAGTTGTTATTAGACTTCAATTTATGGGTAATATACTTTTCCCCCAATCATGATTGAACTTGGTTTGTGGAGGGGGTATTAGCCTTGGATTTTCGGACAAATTGATCCTGACTCCAGGAGCCCCATTTAAATGAGTATTAGACTTCAATTTTAATGCGTAATAGACTTTTCCCCCAAGTATGATTGAAATTGGGTTTTGGAGGGGGTGTTAGCCTTGGATTTTCGGACAAATTGATCCTGACTCGACGAGCCCCATTTAAATGAGTATTAGCCTTAGATTTCTAACCTTGTTCATATCCAAGCCCTTTTTAGTTGTTATTAGACTTCAATTTATGGGTAATAGACTTTTCCCCCAAGCATGATTGAACTTGGGTTTTGGAGGGGGTGTTAGCCTTGGATTTTCGGACAAATTGATCCTGACTCGACGAGCCCCATTTAAATGAGTATTAGCCTTAGATTTCTAACCTTGTTCATATCCAAGCCCTTTTTAGTACTTATTAGACTTCAATTTATGGGTAATAGACTTTTCCCCCAAGCATGATTGAACTTGGTTTTTGGAGGGGGTGTTGGCCTTGGATTGTCGGACAAATTGATCCTGACTCGACGAGCCCCATTTAAATGAGTATTAGCCTTAGATTTCTAACCTTGTTCATATACATGCCCTTTTTAATTGGTATTAGAGGTCAAATTTATGCGTAATAGACTTTTCCCCCAAGCATGATTGAACTTGGTTTTTGGAGGGGGTGTTAGCCTTGGATTTTCAGACAAATTGATCCTGACTCGACGAGCCCCATTTAAATGAGTATTAGCCTTAGATTTCTAACCTTGTTCATATACATGCCCTTTTTAGTTGGTATTAGACTTCAATTTTATGGGTAATAGACTTTTCCCCCAAGCATGATTGAACTTGGTTTTTGGAGGGGTGTTAGCCTTGGATTTTCGGACAAATTGATCCTGACTCGACGAGCCCCATTTAAATGAGTATTAGCCTTAGATTTCTAACCTTGTTCATATCCAAGCCCTTTTTAGTTGTTATTAGACTTCAATTTATGGGTAATAGACTTTTCCCCCAAGCATGATTGAACTTGGTTTTTGGAGGGGGTGTTAGCCTTGGATTTTCGGACAAATTGATCCTGACTCGACGAGCCCCATTTAATTGAGTATTAGCCTTAGATTTCTAAACTTTTTCATATCCAAGCCCTTTTTAGTTGGTATTAGACTTCAAATTTATGCGTAATAGACTTTTCCCCAAGCATGATTGAACTTGGTTTTTGGAGGGGGTGTTAGCCTTGGATTTTCGGACAAATTGATCCTGACTCGACGAGCCCCATTTAAATGATTATTAGCCTTAGATTTCTAACCTTGTTCATATAGATGCCCTGTTTAGTTGGTATTAGACTTCAATTTTTTGCGTAATAGAGTTTTCCCCCAAGCATGATTGAACTTGGTTTTTGGAGGGGGTGTTAGCCTTGGATTTTCGGACAAATTGATCCTGACTCCACGAGCCCCATTTAAATGAGTATTAGCCTTAGATTTCTAACCTTGTTCATATCCAAGCCCTTTTTAGTTGGTATTAGACTTCAATTTATGGGTAATAGACTTTTCCCCCAAGCATGATTGAACTTGGTTTTTGGAGGGGGTGTTAGCCTTGGATTTTCGGACAAATTGATCCTGACTGGACGAGCCCCATTTAAATGAGTATTAGCCTTAGATTTCTAACCTTGTTCATATCCAAGCCCTTTTTAGTTGTTATTAGACTTCAATTTATGGGTAATAGACTCTTCCCCCAAGCATGATTGAACTTGGTTTTTGGTGGGGGTATTGGCCTTGGATTTTCTGACAAAACTTGTTCATATCCAAGCCCTTTTTAGTTGTTATTAGACTTCAATTTATGGGTAATAGACTTTTCCCCCAAGCATGATTGAACTTGGTTTTTGGTGGGGGTATTGGCCTTGGATTTTCTGACAAATTGATCCTGACTCGACGAGCCCCATTTAAATGAGTATTAGCCTTAGATTTCTAACCTTGTTCATATCCAAGCCCTTTTTAGTTGTTATTAGACTTCAATTTATGGGTAATATACTTTTCCCCCAATCATGATTGAACTTGGTTTTTGGAGGGGGTGTTAGCCTTGGATTTTCGGACAAATTGATCCT
Organism: Salix dunnii; assembly: GCA_015731905.1. Classification (NCBI taxonomy): domain Eukaryota; kingdom Viridiplantae; phylum Streptophyta; class Magnoliopsida; order Malpighiales; family Salicaceae; genus Salix; species Salix dunnii. The sequence continues at coordinate 14,279,811 of CM027675.1, read as the reverse complement.
GACTCGATGAGCCCCATTTAAATGAGTTTTACACTACAATTTTTATGCGTAATAGACTTTTCCCCCAAGCATGATTGAACTTGGGTTTTGGAGGGGGTGTTAGCCTTGGATTTTCGGACAAATTGATCCTGACTCGACGAGCCCCATTTAAATGAGTATTAGCCTTAGATTTATAACCTTGTTCATATCCAAGCCCTTTTTAGTTGTTATTAGACTTCAATTTATGGGTAATAGACTTTTCCCACAAGCATGATTGAACCTGGTTTTTGGAGGGGGTGTTAGCCTTGGATTTTCGGACAAATTGATCCTGACTCGACGAGCCCCATTTAAATGAGTATTAGCCTTAGATTTATAACCTTGTTCATATCCAAGCCCTTTTTATTTGTTATTAGACTTCAATTTATGGGTAATATACTTTTCCCCCAAGCATGATTGAACTTGGTTTTTGGATGGGGTGTTAGCCTTAGATTTTCGGACAAATTGATCCTGACTCGATGAGCCCCATTTAAATAAGTATTAGCCTTATATTTCTAACCTTTTTCATATTTTCATATCCAAGCCTTTTTTAGTTTTTATTGGACTTCAATTTTATGGGTAATAGACTTTTCCCCAACCATGATTGAACTTGGTTTTTGGAGGGGGTGTTAGCCTTGGATTTTTGGACAAATTGATCCTGACTCGACGAGCCCCATTTAAATGAGTATTAGCCTTAGATTTCTAACCTTGTTCATATACATGCCCTTTTTAGTTGGTATTAGACTTCAATTTTATGGGTAATAGACTTTTCCCCCAAGCATGATTGAACTTGGTTTTTGGAGGGGGTGTTAGCCTTGGATTTTCTGACAAATTGATCTTGACACGATGAGCCCAATTTAAATGAGTATTAGCCTTAGATTTCTAACCTTGTTCATCTTTTCATATCCAAGCCCTTTTTAGTTTGTATTAGACTTCAATTTTATGGGTAATAGACTTTTCCCCCAAGCATGATTGAACTTGGTTTTTGGAGGGGGTGTTAGCCTTGGATTTTCGGACAAATTGATCCTGACTCGACGAGCCCCATTTAAATGAGTATTAGCCTTAGATTTCTAACCTTGTTCATATCCAAGCCCTTTTTAGTTGGTATTAGACTTCAAATTTATGCGTAATAGACTTTTCCCCCAAGCATGATTGAACTTGGTTTTTGGAGGGGGTGTTAGCCTTGGATTTTCGGACAAATTGATCCTGACTCGACGAGCCCCATTTAAATGAGTATTAGCCTTATATTTCTAACCTTGTTCATAAAAATGCCCTTTTTAGTTGGTATTAGACTTCAATTTTATGGGTAATAGACTTTTCCCCCAAGCATGATTGAACTTGGTTTTTGGAGGGGGTGTTAGCCTTGGATTTTCGGACAAATTGATCCTGACTCGACGAGCCCCATTTAAATGAGTATTAGCCTTATATTTCTAACCTTGTTCATATACATGCCCTTTTTAGTTGGTATTAGACTTCAATTTTATGGGTAATAGACTTTTCCCCCAAGCATGATTGAACTTGGTTTTTGGAGGGGGTGTTAGCCTTGGATTTTCGGACAAATTGATCCTGACTCGACGAGCCCCATTTAAATGAGAATTAGCCTTACATTTCTAACCTTGTTAATATACATGCCCTTTTTAGTTGGTATTAGACTTTAATTTATGGGTAATAGACTTTTCCACCAAGCATGATTTAACTTTTTTTTTGGAGGGGGTGTTGTCCTTGGATTTTCTGACAAATTGATCTTGACACGACGAGCCCAATTTAAATGAGTATTAACCTTCGATTTCTAACCTTGATCATCTTTTCATATCCAAGCCCTTTTTAGTTCATATTAGACTTCAATTTTATGGGTAATAGACTTTTCCCCCAAGCATGATTGAACTTGGTTTTTGGAGGGGTGTTAGCCTTGGATTTTCGGACAAATTGATCCTGACTCGACGAGCCCCATTTAAATGAGTATTAGCCTTAGATTTCTAACCTTGTTCATATCCAAGCCCATTTTAGTTGGTATTAGACTTCAATTTTATGGGTAATAGACTTTTCCCGCAACCATGATTGAACTTGGTATTTGGAGTGGGTGTTAGCCTTGGATTTTCGGACAAATTGATCCTGACTCGACGAACCCCATTTAAATGAGTATTAGCCTTAGATTTGTAACCTTGTTAATATCCAAGTCCTTTTTAGTTGCTATTATACTTCAAATTTATGGGTAATAGACTTTTCCCCCAAGCATGATTGACCTTGATATTTGGAGGGGGTGTTAGCCTTGGATTTTCGGACAAATTGATCCTGACTCGACGAGCCCCATTTAAAGGAGTATTAGCCTTAGATTTCTAACCTTGTTCATATCCAAGCCCTTTTTAGTTGGTATTAGACTTTTCCCCCAAGCATGATTGAACTTGGTTTTTGGAGGGGGTGTTAGCCTTGGATTTGCGGACAAATTGATCCTGACTCGACGAACCCCATTTAAATGAGTATTAGCCTTAGATTTCTAACCTTGTTCATATACAAGCCCTTTTTAGTTGGTATTACATTTCAATTTTATGGGTAATAGACCTTTCCCCCAAGCATGATTCAACTTGATTTTTGGAGGGGGTGTTAACCTTGGATTTTCGGACAATTTGATACTGACTCGACGAGCCCCGTTTAAATGAGTTTTAGCCTTAGATTTCTCACGTTGTTCATATCCAAGCCCTGTTTAGTTGGTATTAGACTTCAATTTTATGGGTAATAGACCTTTCCCCCAAGCATGATTCAACTTGGTTTTTGGAGGGGTGTTAGCCTTGGATTTGCGGATAAATTGATCCTGACTCGACGAGCCCCATTTAAATGAGTATTAGCCTTAGATTTCTAACCTTGTTTATATACAAGACCTTTCTAGTTGGTATTTGACTTCAATTTTATGGGTAATAGACTTTTCCCCCAAGCCTGATTGACCTTGGTTTTTGGAGGGGGTGTTAGCCTTGGATTTTCAGAGAAATTGATCCTGACTCGACGAGCCCCATTTAAATGAGTATTAGCCTTAGATTTCTAACCTTGTTAATATCCAAGCCCTTTTTAGTTGGTATTAGACTTCAATTTATGGGTAATAGACTTTTCCCCCAAGCATGATTGAACTTGGGTTTTGGAGGGGGTGTTAGCCTTGGATTTTCGGACAAATTGATCCTGACTCGACGAGCCCCATTTAAATGAGTATTAGCCTTAGATTTCTAACCTTGTTCATATCCAAGCCCTTTTTAGTTGGTATTAGACTTCAATTTTATGGGTAATAGACTTTTCCCCAAAGCATGATTGAACTTGGTTTTTGGAGGGGGTGTTAGCCTTGGATTTTCGGAAAAATTGATCCTGACTCGACGAGCCCCATTTAAATGAGTATTAGCCTTAGATTTCTAACCTTGTTCATATACATGCCCTTTTTAGTTGGTATTAGACTTCAATTTTATGGGTAATAGACTTTTCCCCAAAGCATGATTGAACTTGGTTTTTGGAGGGGGTGTTAGCCTTGGATTTTCGGACAAATTGATCCTGACTCGACGAGCCCCATTTAAATGAGTATTAGCCTTACATTTCTAACCTTGTTCATATACATGCCCTTTTTAGTTGGTATTAGACTTCAATTTATTGGTAATAGACTTTTCCCCCAAGCATGATTGAACTTGGTTTTTGGAGGGGGTGTTAGCCTTGGATTTTCGGACAAATTGATCCTGACTCGACGAGCCCCATTTAAATGAGTATTAGCCTTAGATTTCTAACCTTGTTCATATCCAAGCCCTTTTTAGTTGATATTAGACTTCAATTTTATGGGTAATAGACTTTTCCCCCAAGAATGATTGAACTTGGTTTTCGGAGGGGGTGTTAGCCTTGGATTTTCGGACAAATTGATCCTGACTCGACGAGCCCCATTTAATTGAGTATTAGCCTTAGATTTCTAACCTTGTTCATATCCAAGCCCTTTTTAGTTGGTATTAGACTTCAATTTTATGGTAATAGACTTTTCCCCCAAGCATGATTGAACTTGGTTTTTGGAGGGGGTGTTAGCCTTGGATTTTCGGACAAATTGATCCTGACTCGACGAGCCCCATTTAAATGAGTATTAGCCTTAGATTTATAACCTTGTTCATATCCAACCCCTTTTTAGTTGGTATTATACTTCAAATTTATGGGTAATAGACTTTTCCCCCAAGCATGATTGAACTTGGTTTTTGGAGGGGGTGTTAGCCTTGGATTTTTGGACAAATTGATCCTGACTCGACGAGCCCCATTTAAATGAGTATTCGCCTTAGATTTCTAACCTTGTTTATATACATGCCCTTTTTAGTTGGAATTAGACTTCCCCCAAGCATGATTGAACTTGGTTTTTGGAGGGGGTGTTAGCCTTTGATTTTTGGACAAATTAATGCTGACCCGACGAGCCCCATTTAGATGAGTATTAACCTTAGATTTATAACCTTGTTTATATTCAACCCCTTTTTAGTTGGTATTAGACTTCAATTTATGCGTAATAGACTTTTCCCCCAAGCATGATTGAACTTGGTTTTTGGAGGGGGTGTTAACCTTGGATTTTCGGACAAATGAGCCCCATTTAAATGAGTATTAGCCTTAGATTTCTAACCTTGTTCATATCCAAGCCCTTTTTAGTTGGTATTAGACTTCAATTTTATGGGTAATAGACTTTTCCCCCAAGCATGATTGAACTTGGTTTTTGGAGGGGGTGTTAGCCTTGGATTTTCGGACAAATTGATCGTGACTCGACGAGCCCCATTTAAATGAGTATTAGCCTTAGATTTCTAACCTTGTTCATATCCAAGCCCTTTTTAGTTGGTATTAGACTTCAATTTTATGGGTAATAGACTTTTCCCCAAGCATGATTGAACTTGGTTTTTGGAGGGGGTGTTAGCCTTGGATTTTCGAAGAAATTGATCCTGACTCGACGAGCCCCATTTAAATGAGTATTAGCCTTAGATATCTAACCTTGTTCATATCCAAGCCCTTTTTAGTTGGTATGAGACATCAATTTATGCGTAATAGACTTCTCCCTTAAGCATGATTGAACTTGGGTTTTGGAGGGGGTGTTAGCCTTGGATTTTCGGACAAATTGATCCTGACTCGACGAGCCCCATTTAAATGAGTATTAGGCTTAGATTTCTAACCTAGTTCATATCCAAGCCCTTTTTAGTTGGTATTAGACTTCAATTTTATGGGTAATAGACTTTTCCCCCAAGCATTATTGAACTTGGTTTTTGGAGGGGGTGTTAGCCTTGGATTTTCGGAAAAATTGATCCTGACTCGACGAGCCCCATTTAAATGAGTATTAGCCTTAGATTTCTAACCTTGTTTATATACATGCCCTTTTTAGTTGGAATGAGACTTCCCCCAAGCATGATTGAACTTGGTTTTTGGAGGGGATGTTAGCCTTGGATTTCGGACAACTTGATCCTGACTCGACGATCCCCATTTAAAAGAGTATTAGAATTAGTTTTCTAACCTTGTTCATATACAAACCCTTTTTAGTTGGTATTAGATTTCAATTTTATGGGCAATAGACTTTTCCCCCAAGCATGATTGAACTTGGTTTTTTGAGGGGGTGTTAGCCTTGGATTTTCGGACAAATTGATCTTGACTCGACGAGCCCCATTTAAATGAGTATTAGTATTAGATTTATAATCTTGTTCATATTCAACCCCTTTTTAGTTGTTATTAGACTTCAATTTATGGGTAATTGACTTTTCTCCCAAGCATGATTGAACTTGGTTTTTTGAGGGGGTGTTAGCCTTGGATTTTCGGACAAATTGATCCTGACTCGACGAGGCCCATTTAAATGAGTATTAGCCTTAGATTTCTAACCTTGTTCATACCCAAGCCTTTTTTACTTGGTATTAGACTTCAATTTTATGGGTAATAGATTTTTCCCCCAAGCATGATTGAACTTGGTTTTTGGAGGGGTGTTAGCCTTGGATTTTCGGACAAATTGATCCTGACTCGACGAGCCCCATTTAAATGAGTATTAGCCATAGATTTCTAACCTTGTTCATATCCAAGCCCTTTTTAGTTGGTATTAGACTTCAATTTATGGGTAATAGACTTTTCCCCCAAGCATGATTGAACTTGGTTTTTGGAGGGGTGTTAGCCTTGGATTTTCGGACAAATTGATCCTGACTCGACGAGCCCCATTTAAATGAGTATTAGCCTTAGATTTCTAACCTTGTTGATATGCAAGCCCTTTTTAGTTGGTATTAGACTTCAATTTTATGGGTAATAGACTTTTCCCCCAAGCCTGATTGAACTTGGTTTTTGGAGGGGGTGTTAGCCTTGGATTTTCAGAGAAATTGATCCTGACTCGACGAGCCCCATTTAAATGAGTATTAGCCTTAGATATCTAACCTTGTTCATATACATGCCCTTTTTAGTTGGTATTAGACTTCAATTTATGGGTAATAGACTTTTCCCCCAAGCATGATTGAACTTGGTTTTTGGAGGGGGTGTTAGCCTTGGATTTTCAGACAAATTGATCCTGACTCGACTAGCCCCATTTAAATGAGTATTAGCCTTAGATATCTAACCTTGTTCATATACATGCCCTTTTTAGTTGGTATTACACTTCAATTTATGGTCAAGAGACTTTTCCCCGAAGCATGATTGAACTTGGTTTTCGGAGGGCGTGTTAGCCTTGGAATTTTAGGACAAATTGATCCTGACTCGACGAGCCGCATTTAAATGAGTATTAGCCTTAGAATTCTAACCTTGTTCCTCTCCAAGCCCTTTTTAGTTGGTATTAGACTTCAATTTTATGGGTAATAGACTTTTCCCCCAAGCATGATTGAACTTGGTTTTCGGAGGGCGTGTTAGCCTTGGAATTTTCGAACAAATTGATCCTGACTCGACGAGCCCCATTTAAATGAGTATTAGCCTTAGATTTCTAACCTTGTTCATATCCAACCCCTTTTTAGTTGGCATTAGACTTTTCCCCGAAGCATGATTGAACTTGGTTTTCGGAGGGCATGTTAGCCTTCGAATTTTAGGACAAATTGATCCTGACTCGACGAGCCGCATTTAAATGAGTATTAGCCTTAGAATTCTTTTTAAATGAGTATTAGACTTCAATTTTATGGGTAATAGACTTTTCCCCCCAAGATTGAACTTGGTTTTGGAGGGTGTTAGCCTTGGATTTTCGGACAAATTGATCCCAACTCCGAAGCCCATTTAAATGAGTATTAGCCTTCTAACCTTTTTCATATCCAAGCCTTTTTAGTTGTTATTAGACTTCAATTTATGGGTAATAGACTTTTCCTAAGATGATTGAACTTGGTTTTTGGGTTAGCCTTGGATTTTTGGAACAATCGACGAGCCCCATTTAAATGAGTAACAGCCTTAGATTTCTAACCTTGATCATATATATGCCCTTTTTAGTTGGTATCAGACTTCAATTTTATGGGTAATAGACTTTTCCCCCAAGCATGATTGAACTTGGTTTTTGGAAGGGGTGTTAGCCTTGGATTTTCGGACAAATTGATCATTTGAGCCCCATTTAAATGAGTATTAGCCTTAGATTTCTCTTGTTCATATACACCCTTTTTAGTTGTTATTATAATTCAATTTATGGGTAATAGACTTTTCCCCCAAGCAAGTTAGGCTTGGAATTTCGGACAAATTGATCCTGACTTGACGAGCCCCATTTAAATGAGTATTAGCCTTAGATTTCTAACCTTGTTTATATACATGCCCTTTTTAGTTGGTATTAGACTTCAATTTTATGGGTAATAGACTTTTCCCCCAAGCATGATTGAACTTGGTTTTTGGAGGGGGTGTTAGCCTTGGATTTCGGACAAATTGATCCTGACTCGACGAGCCCCATTTAAATGAGTATTAGCATTAGATTTCTAACCTTGTTCATATCCAAGCCCTTTTTAGTTGGTATTAGACTTCAATTTATGGGTAATAGACTTTTCCCCCAAGCATGATTGAACTTGGTTTTTGGAGGGGGTGTTAGCCTTGGAATTTCGGACAAATTGATCCTGACTCGACGAGCCCCATTTAAATGAGTATTATCCTTAGATTTCTAACCTAGTTCATATACCCCCTTTTATTTGGTATTAGACTTCAATTTATGGTTAATAGACTTTTCCCCAAGCATGATCTTGAACTGGTGTTAGCCTTGGATTTTCGGACAAATTGATCTTGACTCGACTAGCCCCATTTAACTGAGTATTAGCCTTAGATATCTAACCTTGTTCATATACATGCCCTTTTTAGTTGGTATTAGACTTCAATTTATGGTTAAGAGACTTTTCCCCCAAGCATGATTGAACTTGGTTTTTGGAGGGGGTGTTAGCCTTGGATTTTCGGACAAATTGATCCCCGACTTACGAGTCCCATTATTAGCCTTAGTACTTAACCTTGTTTTTAGTCGACGAGCCCACCTGTTCATCCAGCTCCCGCCACTGCCTTGATTTTGATCTCGACTGACGAAAGTCCCATTTCAGAGTCCCAGATTCTCAACCCAGCCCTTGCTGGCACAGACCTCACCTTTATGGGCACAGATCATCCTGATCCCCACTCAACCTGTTCAAACTTTCCCAATCTTAATCCCTTGTTACTGACTCTTATGTCCATTTCAACCCCACTCAGCATTGGCACAGACTCACCCATGGCATGATCTCTTTTTACACTCAAAATCCTGCCTTTGAGCAGGCCTGACACTGACTTTGTGATTTCTAATCCCAGTCTGTTGGTATCCCATTTCAATCTCAAATTGTCCTCACTTTATATTTCATATCCAAGCCCTCCCATCCCATCCAAATTTTTAGCTGGCATTTAACCTGTTCATATCCTTTTCGTCCCACCGACGAGTCCCAGCTCAACCTTGATCGGATTCCCATTTGAGTCTCATTTAAAATGAGCATCTGTTCAACCCTTTAGCTGCTTGGCCAGATTCTTCCTGATCCCCATTTCAACCTGTTCATCCGCCAGCCTCAGATCACTGAACTCCTGACGAAAGTCTCATTTAGTCGAGTTAGATTTCAACCCAGCCCTTTACATGGGTAATCCCTGTCCTTTTGAACTTTGATCCCCGACTGACCCATCCTACTTCAACCTGTTCAATTTTATAGAGAGTTTCAAGCATGATTGAATCCTGGTTATTGAGGGGTGTTAGCCGGATATCAACAAGGTTAGAAATCTAAGGCCAATACTCATTTAAATGGGGGCCTGGGTTTAGTCGGAATCAATTGTCCTAAAATCCAAGTGCTAACACCTCCTGAAAACCAAGTTCAACTCATGCTTGGGGAAATGTCTATTACCATAAAAATGAAGTCTAATACCAACTAATATCGGCATGTATATGAACAACATTAGAAATCTAAGGATAATACTCATTTAAATGGGGGCTCGCTGAGTCAAATCAAGTTGTCCTAAATACATAACACCTCCAAAAACCAAGTGCAATCATGCTTTAAAAGTCTATTACCCTTAAATTGAAGTCTCATACCAACTAAAAGCGCTTTGATATGAACATGGTTAGAAATGTAAGGTTAATTCTCCTTTATATGGGGGTTCCTCGAGTCGATCACACGGTTCCTAAAACTTATGGCTAACACCCCTCCAAAACCAAGTTCAATCATGCTTGGGAGAAAAGTCTAATACCCATAAATTGAAGTCTAATAACCAAAAGGGTTGAATATGAATAAGATTATAAATCTAATACTAATACCATTTAAATGGGGCTCTCGCCGAGTCAAGATCAATTTGTCCGAAAATCCAAGGCTAACACCCTCAAAAAACCAAGTTCAATCATGCTTGGGGAAAAGTCTATTGCCCATAAAATTGAAGTCTAATACCAACTAAAAGGGCATGTATATGAACAAGGTTAGAAATCTATACACATCATTTAATGGGGCTATCGAAATGATCAAGTTGTCCTCAAAATCCAAGGTTAACAACTCCTCCAAAACCAAGTTCAATCATGCTTGGGGAAAAGTCTATGACGCCTAAATTTGAACTCTAAAACCAACTAAAACGGCTTATATGAACAAGGTTAGACCAAGGCTAATACTCTTAAATGGGGGCTCAAGCGAGTCGAGATCAATTTGTCCCAAAATCCAAGCCTAACACTTCTCCAAAAACCAAGTTCCTAATCATGCATGGGGAAAAGTTCATTACCCATAAATTTGAACTCTAATAATAAAATAAAAAGGGCTTGGTATATGAACAAGGTTAGAAATCTAAGCCTAATACTTTTTAAAAGTTCAATCATGCTTGGGGGAAAAGTCAAATTATCACTTAAGCCCCATTTAAATAAAGTAGGGCTTGTAGACTCATGAACAAGGTTAAATCTCATTTCATATCAAGCCCGAGTCAAGATCAATTAGACTTCAATTTTAATCCAAGGTAATAGACTTTCCCTCCAAAGCATGATCATGTGGATTTTAGGACAAATTGATCTTGATACCCATTTAAATGAGTATAAACCTTAGATTTCTAACCTTGTTGATATAACTTTTTAGTTGGTATTAGACTTCAATTTTAATGGGTAATAGGACTTTTCCCCAAGCTTGGATATGAACTTGGTTTTTGGAGGGGTGTTAGCCTTGGATGTTAGGACAAATTGATCCTGATCCTGACTCGGCGAGCCCCATTTAAATTGAGTATTAGCCTTCGAGTTATGATTTTTAGTTGGTATTAGAATCCAATTTTATGGGTAATAGTCCCCTCCAAAAACCAGTTCAATCATGCTTGGGGAAAGTTTAACAACCTAACTCGAACCAAGTTCAGATCATGCTTGGGGAATGAACTATGACGCCTAAATTTGAACTCTAAAGGCTTGTTCTAAACTCGGGTGGCTGCCGAAAGTGAGGTCAATTTGTCCGATGAATCCAATTTATCGTAATAGCTAACACCCCTATGATTGATCATGCTTGGGGGGAAAAGTGCTAATTTTTAGGACAAATGTGAAACTGAACAAGGTGAAATCTAAGGCCTACAAGCTCATCTAGTTCAAATCCAATTTGTCCAATAACTTTCCCCAAACGCTGAACACCCGAAACCGAGCCCAAAGTATTACCAAGTTCATCAAATCTATTGGTTGTTTTGATATGAGGTTAGAAATAGCCTTGGATTTGGATTTAAAGACACTTTACAAACCCTATGGGCCTCTTCGAGTCAGATAGGGGTGTTAGGCCAATCTTGATAAAAGAAGTCTAATACCTTGAGTATAGTATTAGATTTATCATATTAAGGCTTTTTAGTTGTTATTAGACTTCAATTTTTTTAAACTTGGTTTTTGGGTGTTAGTCAGATTTGGACAAATTCCCTAAAATCCAAGGCTAATAACCCCTCCAAATTTACCAATCCAATTTTGAACTCTAATACTCAATTTCTAACTTGATATGAACCATCCATTTGAGATGGGGCTCATCGAGTTCAATTTGTCTCAAAATCCTTGGTTCAATCATGCTTGGGGGACAACAGTCCTTATTACCATTTAGAAATGATTAGCCTAATAACTAACTTGCTTCAGACATGAACAAGGTTAGAAATTTAAGGCTAACACTCACTTCGTTTTTGGAGGGTGTTAGCCTTGGATTTGGGGACAAATTGATCCTGTCTAACCTTGTTCATAATCAAGCCCTTTTTAGTTGGTATTAGAAATGGGTAATCCCTCCATCCACCCTTTCCAAAAAACAACTTAGCACTTTTGGGAATGTAAAAATCAAAGTCTAATACCAACTAAAAAGGGCTTGTATATGAACAAGGTTAGAAATCTAGGCTAATACTCATTTAGATCATTTGTCCGAAAATCCAAGGCTTCCAAAAACCAAGTTCAATCATGATTGGGGAAGGATGTTGTGGATTTTGGACAACTATCGTGATCCCCATTTAAAAAGAATTAATACCTAACCTTGTTCAAAAGGGCTTGTATATGAACAAGGTTAGAGATATAAGACTTTTTGTTTGGGGTGTTAGCCTTGGATTTTAGGCCAAATTGATCATCATAAGCACTTTTGAGTTGTTATTAGACTTCAATTTATGGGCTAAGACTCCCCAAAACAAGTCAATTGCTTGAGGGAAAGTGAACATCTAGGTTAGAAATCTAAGGCTAATACTTAATAAATGGGGCTCAGTGTGATTATCCAAGGATGCTAAATATGAGAGTCTAATAACAACTAAAAAGAGCATATGGATATGAACAAGGTTAGAAATCAAGGCTAATACTTTTAAATTGGGCTCGAGTGAGGAGTCAAGATCAAATCCAAGCTAATGCACCCTCAAAAACCAGTTCAATCATGCTTGGGGAGAGATCTATTACCCATAAATTGAATAATAACTAAAAAGGGCATGTGTATGAACAAGGTTAGAAATCAAATGATAATACTCATTTAAATAGCTCCAAAAATCAAGTTCAATCATGCTTGGGGAAAAGTCTATTACCCATAAAATTGAAGTAAAAGGGCTTGGATATGAACAAGGTTAGATAATCTAAGGCTAATACTATTTAAAAGGGGCTGAGTCGGGATCAATTTGTCCAAAATCCAATACCCCCTCCAAAAACCAAGTCGGTCAAGATCAGGGTCTTGGTTGTAAAAATCCAAGGCTCGCTGAGAAACAATCCTCCAAAAACAAGTTCAATCATGCTTGGGGAAGAATTATAAATTGGAACTCTAATACCAACTAAGAAAGTCTAGAAATCTAAGCGCACTAAATTTGAATCCAAGGCTCTACAAAACCAACTATGATTGGGGAAAGGGTTTGGATATGAATAAGGTTAGAAATATAAGGCTAATACTCATTTAAATGGGTCTCGATGAGTCAGGATCAATTTATCCGAAAATCCAAGCCTAACACCCCCTCCAAAAACCAAGTTCAATCATGCTTGGGGGAAAAGTCTATTACCCATAAAATTGAAGTCTAATACCAACTAAAAAGGGCATGTATATGAACAAGGTTAGAAATCTAAGGCTAATACTCATTTAAATGGGGCTTGTCGAGTCAGGATCAATTTGTCCGAAAATCCAAGCCTAACACCCCCTCCAAAAACCAAGTTCAATCATGCTTGGGGGAAAAGTCTATGACGCCTAAATTTGAACTCTAAAACCAACTAAAACGGGCTTGTATATGAACAAGGTTAGAAATCTAAGGCTAATACTCTTTTAAATGGGGCTCGTCGAGTCAGGATCAATTTGTCCGAAAATCCAAGGCTAACACCCCCTCCAAAAACCAAGTTCAATCATGCTTGGGGGAAAAGTCTATTACCCATAAAATTGAAGTATAATACCAACTAAAAAGGGCTTGGATATGAACAAGGTTAGAAATCTAAGGCTAATACTCATTTAAATGGGGCTCGTCGAGTGAGGATCAATTTGTCCGAAAATCCAAGGCTAACACCCCCTCCAAAAACCAAGTTCAATCATGCTTGGGGGAAAAGTCTATTACGCATAAATTTGAACTCTAATACCAACTAAAAAGGGCTTGGATATGAACAAGGTTAGAAATCTAAGGCTAATACTCATTTAAATGGGTCTCGTCGAGTCAGGATCAATTTGTCCGAAAATCCAAGGCTAACACCCCCTCCAAAAACCAAGTTCAATCATGCTTGGGGGAAAAGTCTCTTACGCATAAATTTGAACTCTAATACCAACTAAAAAGGGCTTGTATATGAACAAGGTTAGAAATCTAAGGCTAATACTCATTTAAATGGGTCTCGTCGAGTCAGGATCAATTTGTCCGAAAATCCAAGGCTAACACCCCCTCCAAAAACCAAGTTCAATCATGCTTGGGGGAAAAGTCTATTACCCATAATTTGAAGTCATATAACTACTAAAAAGGTCTTGGATATGAACAAGCTTAGAAATCTAAGGCTAATACTCATTTAAATGGGGCTCGTCGAGTCAGGATCAATTTGTCAGAAAATCCAAGGCTCACACACCCTCCAAAAACCAAGTTCAATCATGCTTGGGGGAAAAGTCTAATACCAACGAAAAAGGGCATGCATATGAACAAGGTTAGAAATCTAAGGCTAATACTCATTTAAATGGGGCTCGTCGAGTCAGGATCAATTTGTCCGAAAATCCAAGGCTAACAACCCCTCCAAAAACCAAGTTCAATCATGCTTGGGGGAAAAGTCTATGACGCCTAAATTTGAACTCTAATACCAACTAAAAAGGGCTTGTATATGAACAAGGTTAGAAATCTAAGGCTAACACTCATTTAAATGGGGCTCATCGAGTCAGGATCAATTTGTCCAATAATCCAACGCTAACACCCCCTCCAAAAACCAAGTTCAATCATGCTTGGGGGAAAAGTCTATTACCTAGAAATTGAAATCAAATAACTACTAAAAGGGTCTTAGATATGAAAAAGGTTATAAATCTAAGGCTAATACTCATTTAAATGGGGCTCGTCGAGTCAGGATCAATTTGCCCGAAAATCCAAGGCTAACACCCCCTCCAAAAACCAAGTTCAATCATGCTTGAGGAAAAGTCTATTACCCATAAAATTGAAGTCTAATACCAAATAAAAAGGGCATGTATATGAACAAGTTTAGAAATCTAAGGCTAATACTCATTTAAATGGGGCTCGTCGAGTCAGGATCAATTTTTCCGAACATCCAAGGCCAACACCCCCTCCAAAAACGAAGTTCAATCATGCTTGGGGGAAAAGTCTATTACCCATAAAATTGAAGTCTAATACCAACTAAAAAGGGCATGTATATGAACAAGGTTAGACATCTAAGGCTAATACTCATTTAAATGGGGCTCGTCGAGTCAGGATCAATTTGTCCGAAAATACAAGGCTAACACCCCCTCCAAAAACCAAGTTCAATCATGCTTGGGGGAAAAGTCTATGACGCCTAAATTTGAACTCTAAAACCAACTAAAACGGGCTTGTATATGAACAAGGTTAGAAATCTAAGGCTAATACTCTTTTAAATGGGGCTCGTCGAGTCAGGATCAATTTGTCCGAAAATCCAAGCCTAACACCCCCTCCAAAAACCAAGTTCAATCATGCATGGGGGAAAAGTCTATTACCCATAAATTTGAACTCTAATAACAAATAAAAAGGGCTTGTATATGAACAAGGTTAGAAATCTAAGCCTAATACTCTTTTAAATGGGGCTCATCGAGTCAGGATCAATTTGTCCGAAAATCCAAGCCTAACACCCCCTCCAAAAACCAAGTTCAATCATGCTTGGGGGAAAAGTCTATGACGCCTAAATTTGAACTCTAATACCAACTAAAAAGGGCTTGTATATGAACAAGGTTAGAAATCTAAGGCTAATACTCTTTTAAATTGGCCTCGTCAAGTCAGGATCAATTTGTCCGAAAATCCAAGGCTAACACCCCCTCCAAAAACCAAGTTCAATCATGCTTGGGGGAAAAGTCTATTACCCATAAAATTGAAGACTAATAACAACTAAAAAGGGCTTGGATATGAACAAGGTTAGAAATCTAAGGCTAATACTCATTTAAATTGGGCTCGTTGAGTGAGGATCAATTTGTCCGAAAATCCAAGGCTAACACCCCCTCCAAAAACCAAGTTCAATCATGCTTGGGGGAAAAGTCTATTACGCATAAATATGAACTCTAATACCAACTAAAAAGAGCTTGGATATGAACAAGGTTAGAAATCTAAGGCTAATACTCATTTAAATTGGGCTCGTCGAGTGAGGATCAATTTGTCCGAAAATCCAAGGCTAACACCCCCTCCAAAAACCAAGTTCAATCATGCTTGGGGGAAAAGTCTATTACGCATAAATATGAACTCTAATACCAACTAGAAAGAGCTTGGATATGAACAAGGTTAGAAATCTAAGGCTAATACTCATTTAAATGGGGCTCGTCGAGTCAGGATCAATTTGTCCGAAAATCCAAGGCTAACAACCCCTCCAAAAACCAAGTTCAATCATGATTGGGGGAAAAGTCTATAACGCCTAAATTTGAACTCTAATACCAACTAAAAAGGGCTTGTATATGAACAAGGTTAGAAATCTAAGGCTAACACTCATTTAAATGGGGCTCATCGAGTCAGGATCAATTTGTCCAAAAATCCAACGCTAACACCCCCTCCAAAAACCAAGTTCAATCATGCTTGGGGGAAAAGTCTATTACCTAGAAATTGAAATCAAATAACTACTAAAAGGGTCTTAGATATGAACAAGGTTAGAAATCTAAGGATAACACTCTTTTAAATGGGCCTCGTCGAGTCAAGATCAATTTGTCCGAAAATCCAAGGCTAACACCCCCTCCAAAAACCAAGTTCAATCATGCTTGGGGGAAAAGTCTATTACCCATAAAGTTGAAGTCTAATACCAAATAAAAAGGGCATGTATATGAACAAGGTTAGAAATCTAAGGCTAATACTCATTTAAATGGGGCTCGTCGAGTCAGGATCAATTTGTCCGAAAATCCAAGGCTAACAACCCCTCCAAAAACCAAGTTCAATCATGCTTGGGGGAAAAGTCTATTACCCATAAAATTGAAGTCTAATACCAACTAAAAAGGGCATGTATATGAACAAGGTTAGAAATCTAAGGCTAATACTCATTTAAATGGGGCTCGTCGAGTCAGGATCAATTTGTCCGAAAATCCAAGGCTAACACCCCCTCCAAAAACCAAGTTCAATCATGCTTGGGGGAAAAGTCTATGACGCCTAAATTTGAACTCTAATACGAACTAAAAAGGGCTTGTATATGAACAAGGTTAGAAATCTAAGGCTAACACTCATTTAAATGGGGCTCGTCGAGTCAGGATCAATTTGTCCGAAAATCCAAGGCTAACACCCCCTCCAAAAACCAAGTTCAATCATGCATGGGGGAAAAGTCTATTACCCATAAATTTGAACTCTAATACCAACTAAAAAGGGCTTGGATATGAACAAGGTTAGAAATCTAAGGCTAATACTCATTTAAATGGGGCTCGTCGAGTCAGGATCAATTTGTCCGAAAATCCAAGGCTAACAACCCCTCCAAAAACCAAGTTCAATCATGCTTGGGGGAAAAGTCTATGACGCCTAAATTTGAACTCTAATACCAACTAAAAAGGGCTTGTATATGAACAAGGTTAGAAATCTAAGGCTAATACTCTTTTAAATGGGGCTCGTCGAGTCAGGATCAATTTGTCCGAAAATCCAAGGCTAACACCCCCTCCAAAAACCAAGTTCAATCATGCTTGGGGGAAAAGTCTATTACCCATAAAATTGAAGTCTAATAACAACTAAAAAGGGCTTGGATATGAACAAGGTTAGAAATCTAAGGCTAATACTCATTTAAATGGGGCTCGTCGAGTCAGGATCAATTTGTCCGAAAATCCAAGGCTAACACCCCCTCCAAAAACCAAGTTCAATCATGCTTGGGGGAAAGTCTATTACGCATAAATTTGAACTCTAATACCAACTAAAAAGAGCTTGGATATGAACAAGGTTAGAAATCTAAGGCTAATACTCATTTAAATGGGGCTCGTCGAGTCAGGATCAATTTGTCCGAAAATCCAAGGCTAACACCCCCTCCAAAAACCAAGTTCAATCATGCTTGGGGGAAAAGTCTATTACGCATAAATATGAAATCTAATACCAACTAGAAAGAGCTTGGATATGAACAAGGTTAGAAATCTAAGGCTAATACTCATTTAAATGGGGCTCGTCGAGTCAGGATCAATTTGTCCGAAAATCCAAGGCTAACACCCCCTCCAAAAACCAAGTTCAATCATGCTTGGGGGAAAAGTCTATGACGCCTAAATTTGAACTCTAATACGAACTAAAAAGGGCTTGTATATGAACAAGGTTAGAAATCTAAGGCTAACACTCATTTAAATGGGGCTCGTCGAGTCAGGATCAATTTGTCCGAAAATCCAAGGCTAACACCCCCTCCAAAAACCAAGTTCAATCATGCTTGGGGGAAAAGTCTATTACCTAGAAATTGAAATCAAATAACTACTAAAAGGGTCTTAGATATGAACAAGGTTAGAAATCTAAGGATAACACTCTTTTAAATGGGCCTCGTCGAGTCAAGATCAATTTGTCCGAAAATCCAAGGCTAACACACCCTCCAAAAACCAAGTTCAATCATGCTTGGGGGAAAAGTCTATTACCCATAAAATTGAAGTCTAATACCAAATAAAAAGGGCATGTATATGAACAAGGTTAGAAATCTAGGGCTAATACTCATTTAAATGGGGCTCGTCGAGTCAGGATCAATTTGTCCGAAAATCCAAGGCTAATAACCCCTCCAAAAACCAAGTTCAATCATGCTTGGGGGAAAAGTCTATTACCCATAAAATTGAAGTCTAATACCAACTAAAAAGGGCATGTATATGAACAAGGTTAGAAATCTAAGGCTAATACTCATTTAAATGGGGCTCGTCGAGTCAGGATCAATTTGTCCGAAAATCCAAGGTTAACAACTCCTCCAAAAACCAAGTTCAATCATGCTTGGGGGAAAAGTCTATGACGCCTAAATTTGAACTCTAAAACCAACTAAAACGGGCTTGTATATGAACAAGGTTAGAAATCTAAGGCTAATACTCTTTTAAATGGGGCTCGTCGAGTCAGGATCAATTTGTCCGAAAATCCAAGCCTAACACCCCCTCCAAAAACCAAGTTCAATCATGCATGGGGGAAAAGTCTATTACCCATAAATTTGAACTCTAATAACAAATAAAAAGGGCTTGTATATGAACAAGGTTAGAAATCTAAGCCTAATACTCTTTTAAATGGGGCTCATCGAGTCAGGATCAATTTGTCCGAAAATCCAAGCTTAACACCCCCTCCAAAAACCAAGTTCAATCATGCTTGGGGGAAAAGTCTATGACGCCTAAATTTGAACTCTAATACCAACTAAAAAGGGCTTGTATATGAACAAGGTTAGAAATCTAAGGCTAATACTCTTTTAAATTGGACTCGTCAAGTCAGGATCAATTTGTCCGAAAATCCAAGGCTAACACCCCCTCCAAAAACCAAGTTCAATCATGCTTGGGGGAAAAGTCTATTACCCATAAAATTGAAGACTAATAACAACTAAAAAGGGCTTGGATATGAACAAGGTTAGAAATCTAAGGCTAATACTCATTTAAATGGGGCTCGTTGAGTCAGGATCAATTTCTCAGAAAATCAAAGGCTAACACCACCTCCAAAAACCAAGTTCAATCATGCTTGGGGGAAAAGTCTATTACCCATAAATTTGAACTCTAATACCAACTAAAAAGGGCTTGGATATGAACAAGGTTAGAAATCTAAGGCTAATACTCATTTAAATGGGGCTCGTCGAGTGAGGATCAATTTGTCCGAAAATCCAAGGCTAACACCCCCTCCAAAAACCAAGTTCAATCATGCATGGGGGAAAAGTCTATTACCCATAAATTTGAACTCTAATACCAACTAAAAAGGTCTTGGATATGAACAAGGTTAGAAATCTAAGGCTAATACTCATTTAAATGGGGCTCGTCGAGTCAGGATCAATTTGTCCGAAAATCCAAGGCTAACAACCCCTCCAAAAACTCAGGTTCAATCATAACCCCTGAGAAAGTCTATTACCTATAAAATTGAAGTCTAATACAAACCAAAAAGGGCTTGGATATGAACAAGGTTAGAAATCCCCCAAGCATGATTGAACTTGGTTTTTGGAGGGGGTGTTAGCCCTGGATTTTCGGACAAATTGATCCTGACTCAACGATCCGCATTTAAAAGAGTATTAGCCTTAGATTTCTAACCTTGTTCATATCCAAGCCCTTTTTAGTTGTTATTAGACTTCAATTTAGGGGTAATAGACTATTCCCCCAAGCATGATTGAACTTTGTTTTTGGAGGGGGTGTTAGCTTAGGATTTTCGGACAAATTGATCCTGACTCGATGATACCATTTAAATGAGTATTAGCCTTAGATTTCTAACCTTGTTCATATCCAAGCCCTTTTTAGTTGGTATTAGACTTCAATTTATGGGTAATAGACTTTTCCCCCAAGCATGATTGAACTTGGTTTTTGGAGGGGGTGTTAGCTTTGGATTTTCGGACAAATTGATCCTGACTCGACGAGCCCCATTTAAATGAGTATTAGCCTTAGATTTCTAACCTTGTTCATATCCAAGCCCTTTTTAGTTGGTATTAGACTTCAAATTTATGGGTAATAGACTTTTCCCCCAAGCCTGATTGAACTTGGTTTTTGGACGGGGTGTTAGCCTTGGATTTTCGGACAAATTGATCCTGACTCGACGAGCCCCATTTAGATGAGTATTAGCCTTAGATTGTAACCTTGTCCATATCCAAGCCCTTTTTAGTTGGTGTTAGACTTAAAATTTATAGGAATAGACTTTTCCCCCAAGCCTGATTGAACTTGGTTTTTTGAGGGGGTATTAGCCTTGGATTTTCGGACAAATTGATCCTGACTCGGCGAGCCCCATTTAAATGAGTATTATCCTTAGATTTCTAACCTTGTTCATATCGAAGGCCTTTTTAGTTGTTATTAGACTTCAATTTATTGGTAATAGACTTTTCCCCCAAGCATGATTGAACTTGGTTTTTGGAGGGGGTGTTAGGCATGGATTTTCGGACAAATTGATCCTGACTCGACGAGCCCCATTTAAATGAGTATTAGTGTTAGATTTCGAACCTTGCTCATCTTTTCATATCTAAGCCCTTTTTAGTTTGTATTAGACTTGAATTTTATGGGTAATAGACTTTTACCCCAAGCATGATTGAACTTGGTTTTGGGAGGGGGTGGTAGCCTAGGATTTTCGGACAAATTGATCCTGACTCGACGAGCCTCATTTAAATGAGTATTAGCCTTAGATTTCTAACCTTGTTCATCTTTTCATACCCAAGCCCTTTTTTGTTTGTATTAGACTTCAATTTTATGGGTAATAGACTTTTCCCCCTAGCATGATTGAACTTGGTTTTTGGAGGGGGTGTTAGCCTAGGATTTTCGGACAAATTGATCCTGACTCGACGAGCCCCATTTAAATGAGTATTAGGCATAGATTTCTAACATTGTTCATATCCAAGCCCTTTTTAGTTGGTATTAGACTTCAATTTTATGGGTAATAGACTTTTCCCCCAAGCATGATTGAACTTGGTTTTTGGAGGGGCTGTTAGCCTTGGATTTTCGGACAAATTGATCCTGACACGACCAGCCCTGTTTAAATGAGTATTAGCCTTAGATTTCTAACCTTGTTCACATTCATGCCCTTTTTAGTTGGTATTAGACATCAAATTTATGGGTAATAGACTTTTCCCCCAAGCATTATTGAGCTTGGTTTTTGGAGGGGGTGTTAGCCTTGGATTTTCGGACAAATTGATCCTGACCCGACGAGCCCCATTTAAATGAGTATTAGCCTTAGATTTCTAACCTTGTTCATATCGAAGGCCTTTTTAGTTGTTATTAGACTTCAATTTATTGGTAATAGACTTTTCCCCCAAGCATGATTGAACTTGGTTTTTGGAGGGGCTGTTAGCCTTGGATTTTCGGACAAATTGATCCTGACACGACCAGCCCTGTTTAAATGAGTATTAGCCTTAGATTTCTAACCTTGTTCATCTTTTGATATCTAAGCCCTTTTTAGTTTGTATTAGACTTGAATTTTATGGGTAATAGACTTTTCCCCCAAGCATGATTGAACTTGGTTTTGGGAGGGGGTGGTAGCCTAGGATTTTCGGACAAATTGATCCTGACTCGACGAGCCCCATTTAAATGAGTATTAGCCTTAGATTTCTAACCTTGTTCATCTTTTCATATACAAGCCCTTTTTGGTTTGTATTAGATTTCAATTTTATGGATAATAGACTTTTCCCCCTAGCATGATTGAACTTGGTTTTTGGAGGGGGTGTTAGCCTAGGATTTTCGGACAAATTCATCCTGACTCGATGAGCCCCATTTAAAAGAGTAATAGCCTTAGATTTATAACCTTGCTCATCTTTTCATATCCAATCCCTTTTTAGTTGGTATGAGACTTCAATTTTATGGGTAATAGACTTTTCCCCCAAGCATGATTGAACTTGGTTTTTGGAGGGGGTGTTAGCCTTGGATTTTCGGACAAATTGATCCTGACTCGACGAGCCCCATTTAAATCAGTATTACCCTTAGATTTCTAACCTTGGTCATATCCAACCCCTTTTTAGTTGGTATTAGACTTCAAATTTATGGGTAATAGACTTTTACCCCAAGCATGATTGAACTTGGTTTTTGGAGGGGGTGTTAGCCTTGGATTTTCGGACAAATTGATCCTGAATCGACGAGCCCCATTTAAATGAGTATTAGCCTTAGATTTCTAACCTTGTTCATATCCAATCCCTTTTTAGTTGGTGTTAGACTTAAAATTTATAGGAATAGACTTTTCCCCCAAGCCTGATTGAACTTGGTTTTTTGAGGGGGTATTAGCCTTGGATTTTCGGACAAATTGATCCTGACTCGACGAGCCCCATTTAAATAAGTATTAGCCTTATATTTCTAACCTTCTTCATATACAAGCCCTTTTTAGTTGGGATTAGACTTCAATTTATTGGTAATAGACTTTTCCCCCAAGCATGATTGAACTTGGTTTTTGGAGGGGGTGTTAGCCTTGGATTTTCGGACAAATTGATCCTGACTCGACGAGCCCCATTTAAATGACTATTAGCCTTAGATTTCTTACCTTGTTCATCTTTTCATATCCAATCCCTTTTAAGTTTGTTTTAGACTTCAATTTTATTGGTAATAGAATTTTCCCCCAAGCATGATTGAACTTAGTTTTTTGAGGGAGTGTTAGCCTTCAGTTTTCGAACAAATTGATCCTGTCTCGACGAGCCCAATTGAAATGAGTATTAGCCTTAGATTTCTATCCTTGTTCATATCCAAGCCCTTTTTAGTTGGTATTAGACCTCAAATTTATGGGTAATACACTTTTCCCCTAACCCTGATTGAACTTGGTTTTTTGAGGGAGTGTTAGCCTTGGATTTTCGGAGAAATTGATGCTGACTCGACGAGCCCCATTTAAATGAGTATTAGCTTTAGATTTATAACCTTGTTCATATCCAAGCTCTTTTTAGTTGGTATTAGACCTCAAATTTATGGATAATAGACTTTTCCCCCAACCATGATTGAACTTGGTTTTTGGACGGGGTGTTAGCCTTGGATTTTCGGACAAATTGATCCTGACTCGACGAGCCCCATTTAAATGAGTATTAGCCTTAGATTTCTAACCTTTTTCATATCCAAGCCCTTTTTAGGTTGTATTAGACTTCAAATTTATAGGGAATAGACTTTTCCCCCAAGCATGATTAAACTTGGTTTTTAGAGGGGGTGTTAGCCTTGGATTTTCGGACAAATTGATCCTGACTCGGCGAGCCCCATTTAAATGACTATTATCCTTAGATTTCTAACCTTGTTCATATCGAAGGCCTTTTTAGTTGTTATTAGACTTCAATTTATTGGTAATAGACTTTTCCCCCAAGCATGATTGAACTTGGTTTTTGGAGGGGGTGTTAGCCTTGGATTTTTGGACAAATTGATCCTGACTCGACGAGCCACATTTAAATGAGTATTAGCCTTAGATTTCTAACCTTGTTCATATCGAAGGCCTTTTTAGTTGTTCTTAGACTTCAATTTATTGGTAATAGACTTTTTCCCCTAGCATGATTGAACTTGGTTTTTGGAGGGGGTGTTAGCCTAGGATTTTCGGACAAATTGATCCTGACTCGACGAGCCCCATTTAAATGAGTATTAGGCTTAGATTTCTAACCTTTTTCATATCCAAGCCCTTTTTAGTTGGTATTAGACTTCAATTTTATGGGTAATAGACTTTTCCCCCAAGCATGATTGAACTTGGTTTTTGGAGGGGGTGTTAGCCTTGGATTTTCGGACAAATTGATCCTGACTCGATGAGCCCCATTTAAATGAGTATTAGCCTTAGATTTCTAACCTTGTTCATATCCAAGCCCTTTTTAGTTGTTATTAGACTTAAATTTATGGGTAATAGACTTTTCCCCCAAGCATGATTGAACTTGGTTTTTGGAGGGGGTGTTAGCCTTGGATTTTCTGACAAATTGATCCTGACTTGACGAGCCCCATTTAAATGAGTATTAGCCTTAGATTTCTAACCTTGTTCATATCCAAGCCCTTTTTAGTTGGTATTAGACTTCAAATTTATGGGTAATAGACTTTTCCCCCAAGCATGATTGAACTTGGTTTTTGGAGGGGTGTTAGCCTTGGATTTTCGGACAAATTGATCCTGACTCGACGAGCCCCATTTAGATGAGTATTAGCCTTAGATTGTAACCTTGTCCATATCCAAGCCCTTTTTAGTTGGTGTTAGACTTAAAATTTATAGGAATAGACTTTTCCCCCAAGCCTGATTGAACTTGGTTTTTTGAGGGGGTATTAGCCTTGGATTTTCGGACAAATTGATCCTGACTCGACGAGCCCCATTTAAATAAGTATTAGCCTTATATTTCTAACCTTCTTCATATACAAGCCCTTTTTAGTTGGGATTAGACTTCAATTTATTGGTAATAGACTTTTCCCCCAAGCATGATTGAACTTGGTTTTTGGAGGGGGTGTTAGCCTTGGATTTTCGGACAAATTGATCCTGACTCGACGAGCCCCATTTAAATGACTATTAGCCTTAGATTTCTTACCTTGTTCATCTTTTCATATCCAATCCCTTTTAAGTTTGTTTTAGACTTCAATTTTATTGGTAATAGAATTTTCCCCCAAGCATGATTGAACTTAGTTTTTTGAGGGAGTGTTAGCCTTCAGTTTTCGAACAAATTGATCCTGTCTCGACGAGCCCAATTGAAATGAGTATTAGCCTTAGATTTCTATCCTTGTTCATATCCAAGCCCTTTTTAGTTGGTATTAGACCTCAAATTTATGGGTAATACACTTTTCCCCCAACGCTAATTGAACTTGGTTTTTTGAGGGAGTGTTAGCCTTGGATTTTCGGAGAAATTGATGCTGACTCGACGAGCCCCATTTAAATGAGTATTAGCCTTAGATTTATAACCTTGTTCATATCCAAGCTCTTTTTAGTTGGTATTAGACCTCAAATTTATGGATAATAGACTTTTCCCCCAACCATGATTGAACTTGGTTTTTGGACGGGGTGTTAGCCTTGGATTTTCGGACAAATTGATCCTGACTCGACG
Organism: Salix dunnii; assembly: GCA_015731905.1. Classification (NCBI taxonomy): domain Eukaryota; kingdom Viridiplantae; phylum Streptophyta; class Magnoliopsida; order Malpighiales; family Salicaceae; genus Salix; species Salix dunnii. The sequence goes on along the minus strand of CM027675.1, from coordinate 14,254,697 downwards.
AGCCCCATTTAAATGAGTATTAGCCTTAGATTTCTAACCTTTTTCATATCCAAGCCCTTTTTAGGTTGTATTAGACTTCAAATTTATAGGGAATAGACTTTTCCCCCAAGCATGATTAAACTTGGTTTTTAGAGGGGGTGTTAGCCTTGGATTTTCGGACAAATTGATCCTGACTCGGCGAGCCCCATTTAAATGAGTATTATCCTTAGATTTCTAACCTTGTTCATATCGAAGGCCTTTTTAGTTGTTATTAGACTTCAATTTATTGGTAATAGACTTTTCCCCCAAGCATGATTGAACTTGGTTTTTGGAGGGGGTGTTAGCCTTGGATTTTCGGACAAATTGATCCTGACTCGACGAGCCACATTTAAATGAGTATTAGCCTTAGATTTCTAACCTTGTTCATATCCAAGCCCTTTTTAGTTGGTATTAGTCTTAAATTTATGGGTAATAGACTTTTCCCCCAAGCATGATTGAACTTGGTTTTTGGAGGGGGTGTTAGCTTTGGATTTTCGGACAAATTGATCCTGACTCGACGAGCCCCATTTAAATGAGTATTAGCCTTAGATTTCTAACCTTGTTCATATCCAAGCCCTTTTTAGTTGGTATTAGACTTCAATTTTATGGGTAATAGACTTTTCCCCCAAGCATGATTGAACTTGGTTTTTGGAGGGGGTGTTAGCCTTGGATTTTCGGACAAATTGATCCTGACTCGACGAGCCCCATTTAAATGAGTATTAGCCTTAGATTTCTAACCTTGTTCATATCCAAGCCCTTTTTAGTTGGTATTAGACTTCAATTTTATAGGAATAGACTTTTCCCCCAAGCATGATTGAACTTGGTTTTTGGAGGGGGTGTTAGCCTTGGATTTTCGGACAAATTGATCCTGACTCGACGAGCCCCATTTAAATGAGTATTATCCTTAGATTTCTAACCTTGTTCATATCCAAGCCCTTTTTAGTTGTTATTAGACTTCAATTTATGGGTAATAGACTTTTCCCCCAAGCATGATTGAACTTGGTTTTTGGAGGGGGTGTTAGCCTTGGATTTTCGGACAAATTGATCCTGACTCGACGAGCCCGATTTAAATGAGTATTAGCCTTAGATTTCTAACCTTGTTCATATCCAAGCCCTTTTTAGTTGTTATTAGACTTCAATTTATGGGTAATAGACTTTTCCCCCAAGCATGATTGAACTTGGTTTTTGGAGGGGGTGTTAGCCTTGGATTTTCAGACAAATTGATCCGGATTCAACAAGCCCCATTTAAATGAGTATTAGCCTTAGATTTCTAACCTTGTTCATATCCAAGCCCTTTTTAGTTGGTATTAGACTTCAATTTTATGGGTAATAGACTTTTCCCCCAAGCATGATTGAACTTGGTTTTTGGACGGGGTGTTAGCCTTGGATTTTCGGACAAATTGATCCTGACTCGACGAGCCCCATTTAGATGAGTATTAGCCTTAGATTGTAACCTTGTCCATATCCAAGCCCTTTTTAGTTGGTGTTAGACTTAAAATTTATAGGAATAGACTTTTCCCCCAAGCCTGATTGAACTTGGTTTTTTGAGGGGGTATTAGCCTTGGATTTTCGGACAAATTGATCCTGACTCGGCGAGCCCCATTTAAATGAGTATTATCCTTAGATTTCTAACCTTGTTCATATCGAAGGCCTTTTTAGTTGTTATTAGACTTCAATTTATTGGTAATAGACTTTTCCCCCAAGCATGATTGAACTTGGTTTTTGGAGGGGGTGTTAGCCTTGGATTTCCGGACAAATTGATCCTGACTCGACGAGCCCCATTTAAATGAGTATTAGCCTTAGATTTCTAACCTTGTTCATATCCAAGCCCTTTTTAGTTGGTATTAGACTTCAATTTATGGGTAATAGACTTTTCCCCCAAGCATGATTGGACTTGGTTTTTGGAGGGGGTGTTAGCCTTGGATTTTCGGACAAATTGATCCTGACTCGACGAGCCCCATTTAAATGAGTATTAGCCTTAGATTTCTAACCTTGTTCATATCCAAGCCCTTTTTAGTTGGTATTAGACTTCAAATTTATGGGTAATAGACTTGTTCCCCAAGCATGATTGAACTTGGTTTTTGGAGGGGGTGTTAGCCTTGGATTTTCGGACAAATTGATCCGGACTCGACGATCCCCATTTAGATGAGTATTAGCCTTAGATTGTAACCTTGTCCATATCCAAGCCCTTTTTAGTTGGTGTTAGACTTAAAATTTATAGGAATAGACTTTTCCCCCAAGCCTGATTGAACTTGGTTTTTTGAGGGGGTATTAGCCTTGGATTTTCGGACAAATTGATCCTGACCCGACGAGCCCCATTTAAATAAGTATTAGCCTTATATTTCTCACCTTCTTCATATACAAGCCCTTTTTAGTTGGGATTAGACTTCAATTTATTGGTAATAGACTTTTCCCCCAAGCATGATTGAACTTGGTTTTTGGAGGGGGTGTTAGCCTTGGATTTTCGGACAAATTGATCCTGACTCGACGAGCCCCATTTAAATGACTATTAGCCTTAGATTTCTTACCATGTTCATCTTTTCATATCCAATCCCTTTTAAGTTTGTTTTAGACGTCAATTTTATTGGTAATAGAATTTTCCCCCAAGCATGATTGTACTTAGTTTTTTGAGGGAGTGTTAGCCTTCGGTTTTCGAACAAATTGATCCTGACTCGACGAGCCCAATTGAAATGAGTATTAGCCTTAGATTTCTATCCTTGTTCATATCCAAGCCCTTTTTAGTTGGTATTAGACCTCAAATTTATGGGTAATACACTTTTCCCCCAACCCTGATTGAACTTGGTTTTTTGAGGGAGTGTTAGCCTTGGATTTTCGGAGAAATTGATGCTGACTCGACGAGCCCCATTTAAATGAGTATTAGCCTTAGATTTATAACCTTGTTCATATCCAAGCTCTTTTTAGTTGGTATTAGACCTCAAATTTATGGATAATAGACTTTTCCCCCAACCATGATTGAACTTGGTTTTTGGAGGGGGTGTTAGCCTTGGATTTTCGGACAAATTGATCCTGACTCGACGAGCCCCATTTAAATGAGTATTAGCCTTAGATTTCTAACCTTTTTCATATCCAAGCCCTTTTTAGGTTGTATTAGACTTCAAATTTATAGGGAATAGACTTTTCCCCCAAGCATGATTAAACTTGGTTTTTAGAGGGGGTGTTAGCCTTGGATTTTCGGACATATTGATCCTGACTCGACGAGCCCCATTTAGATGAGTATTAGCCTTAGATTGTAACCTTGTCCATATCCAAGCCCTTTTTAGTTGGTGTTAGACTTAAAATTTAGAGGAATAGACTTTTCCCCCAAGCCTGATTGCACTTGGTTTTTTGAGGGGGTATTAGCCTTGGATTTTCGGACAAATTGATCCTGACTCGGCGAGCCCCATTTAAATGAGTATTATCCTTAGATTTCTAACCTTGTTCATATCGAAGGCCTTTTTAGTTGTTATTAGACTTCAATTTATTGGTAATAGACTTTTCCCCCAAGCATGATTGAACTTGGTTTTTGGAGGGGGTGTTAGCCTTGGATTTTTGGACAAATTGATCCTGACTCGACGAGCCACATTTAAATGAGTATTAGCCTTAGATTTCTAACCTTGTTCATATCCAAGCCCTTTTTAGTTGGTGTTAGACTTAAAATTTAGAGGAATAGACTTTTCCCCCAAGCCTGATTGCACTTGGTTTTTTGAGGGGGTATTAGCCTTGGATTTTCGGACAAATTGATCCTGACTCGGCGAGCCCCATTTAAATGAGTATTATCCTTAGATTTCTAACCTTGCTCATATCCAAGCCCTTTTTAGTTGTTATTAGACCTCAAATTTGTGGGTAATAGACTTGTCCCCCAACCATGATTGAACTTGGTTTTTGGAGGGGGTGTTAGCCTTGGATTTTCGGACAAATTGATCCTGACTCGATGAGCCACCTTTTAATTAGTATTAACCTTAGATTTCTAATCTTGTTCATATCCAAGCCCTCTTTAGGTTGTATTAGACTTCAAATTTATAGGGAATAGACTTTTCCCCCAAGCATGATTGAACTTGGTTTTACGAGGGGGTGTTAGCCTTGGATTTTCGGACATATTGATCCTGACTCGACGAGCCCCATTTAAATGAGTATTATCCTTAGGTTTCTAAGCTTTTTCATCTTTTCATATCCAAGCCCATTTAAGTTGGTATTAGACTTCAAATTAATGGGTAATAGACTTTTCCCCCAAATATGATTGAACTTGGTTTTTGGAGGGGGTGTTAGGCTTGGATTTTCGGACAATTTGATCCTGACTCGACGAGCCCCATTTAGATGAGTATTAGCCTTAGATTTCTAACCTTGTTCATATCCAAGCCCTTTTTAGTTGGTATTAGACTTCAAATTTACGGGTAATATACTTTTCCCCCAAGCGTGATTGAACTTGGTTTTTGGAGGGGGTGTTAGCCTTGGATTTTTGGACAAATTGATCCTGACTCGACGAGCCCCATTTAAATGAGTATTAGCCTTAGATTTCTAAACTTGTTCATATCCAAGCCCTTTTTAGTTGGTATTAGACTTCAAATTTATGGGTAATAGACTTTTCCCCCAATCATGATTGAACTTGGTTTTTGGAGGGGGTGTTAGCCTTGGATTTTCGGACAAATTGATCCTGACTCGACGAGCCCCATTTAAATGAGTATTAGCCTTAGATTTCTAAACTTGTTCATATCCAAGCCCTTTTTAGTTGGTATTAGACTTCAAATTTATGGGTAATAGACTTTTCCCCCAAGCATGATTGAACTTGGTTTTTGGAGGGGGTGTTAGCGTTGGATTTTCGGACAAATTGATCCTGACTCGACGAGCCCCATTTAAATGAGTATTAGCCTTAGATTTCTAACCTTGTTCATATCCAAGCCCTTTTTAGTTGGTATTGTACCTCAAATTTATAGGGAATAGACTTTCCCCCAAGCATGATTGACCTTGGTTTTTGGAGGTGTGTTAGCATTGGATTTTCAGACAAATTGATCCTAACTCGACGAGCCCCATATAAATGAGTATTAGCCTTAGATTTATAACCTTGTTAATATCCAAGCCCTTTTTAGTTGGTATTAGACTTCAAATTTATGGGTAATAGACATTTCCCCCAATCAAGATCGAACTTGGTTTTTGGAGTGGGTGTTAGCCTTGTATTTCCGGACAAATTGATCCTGACTCGACGAGCCCCATTTAAATGGGTATAAGCCTTATATTTCGAACCTTGTTCATAACCAAGCTCTTTTTAGTTGGTATTAGCCTTCAAATTTATAGGTAATAGACTTTTCCCCCGAGCATGATTGACCTTGGTTTTTTGAGGGGGTGTTAGGATTGGATTTTCAGACAAATTGATCCTGACTCGACGAGCCCCATTTCAATGAGTATTAGCCTTAGATTTCTAAACTTGTTCATATCCAAGCCCTTTTTAGTTGGTATTAGACTTCAAATTTATGGGTAAAAGACTTTTCCCCCAATCATGATTGAACTTGGTTTTCGGAGGGGGTGTTAGCCTTGGATTTTCGGACAAATTGATCCTGACTCGACGAGCCCCATATAAATGAGTATTAGCCTTTCATTTCTAACCTTGTTCCTCTTTTCATATCCAAGCCCTTTTTAGTTTGTATGAGACTTCAATTTTATGGGTAATAGACTTTTCCCCCAAGCAAGAATGAACTTGGTTTTTTGAGGGGTTGTTAGCCTTGGATTTTCTGACAAATTGATCCTCATTCGACGAGCCCCATATAAATGAGTATTAGCCATAGATTTATAACCTTGTTCATATCCAAGCCCTTTTTAGTTGGTATTAGACTTCAAATTTATGGGTAATAGACATTTCCCCCAAGCAAGATTGAACTTGGTTTTTGGAGTGGGTGTTAGCCTTGGATTTCCGGACAAATTGATCCTGACTCGACGAGCCCCATTTAAATGGGTATAAGCCTTATATTTCGAACCTTGTTCATATCCAAGCTCTTTTTAGTTGGTATTAGACTTCAAATTTATAGGTAATAGACTTTTCCCCCGAGCATGATTGAACTTGGTTTTTTGAGGGGGTGTTAGGATTGGATTTTCCGACAAATTGATCCTGACTCGACGAGCCCCATTTAAATGAGTATTAGCCTTAGATTTCTAACCTTGTTCATAGCCAAGCCCTTTTTAGTTGGTATTAGACTTCAATTTTATGGGTAGTAGACTTTTCCCCCAAGCATGATTTAACTTGGTTTTTGGAGGGGGTGTTAGCCTTCGATTTTCGGACAAATTGATCCTTCCTCGATGAGCCCCATCTAAATGAGTATTAGCGTTATATTTCTACCCTTGTTCCTCTTTTCATATCCAAACCCTTTTTAGTTGGTATTAGATTCAATTTTATGGGTAATAGACTTTTCCCCCAAGCAAGATTGAACTTAGTTTTTCGAGGGGGTGTTAGCCTTGGATTTTCGGACAAATTGATCCTGACTCTACGAGCCCTATTTAAATGGGTATAAGCCTTATATTTCTAACCTTGATCATATCCAAGATCGTTTTAGTTGGTATTAGACTTCGATTTTCTGGGTAATAGACTTTTCCCCCAAGCATGATTGAACTTGGTTTTTGGAGGGGGTGTTAGCCTTGGATTTTCGGACAAATTGATCCTGACTCGAAGAGCCCCATTTAAATAGCATGATTGAACTTAGTTTTTTGAGGGAGTGTTAGCCTTCAGTTTTCGAACAAATTGATCCTGTCTCGACGAGCCCAATTGAAATGAGTATTAGCCTTAGATTTCTATCCTTGTTCATATCCAAGCCCTTTTTAGTTGGTATTAGACCTCAAATTTATGGGTAATACACTTTTCCCCCAAGCATGATTGAACTTGGTTTTTGGAGGGGGTGTTAGCCTTGGATTTTCGGACAAATTGATCCTGACTCGACGAGCCCTATTTTAATGAGTATTAGCCTTAGATTTCTAAGCTTGTTCATATCCAACCACTTTTTTGTTGGTATTAGACTTCAAATTTATGGATAATAGACCTTTCCCCCAAGCATGATTGAAATTGGTTTTTGGAGGGGGTGTTAGCCTTGGATTTTCGGACAAATTGATCCTGACTCGACGAGCCCCATTTAAATGAGTATTAGCCTTAGATTTCTAACCTTTTTCATATCCAAGCCCTTTTTAGGTTGTATTAGACTTCAAATTTATGGGTAATAGACTTTTCCCCCAAGCATGATTGAACTTGGTTTTTGGAGGGGGTGTTAGCCTTGGATTTTCGGACAAATTGATCCTGACTCGACGAGCCCCATTTAAATGAGTATTAGCCTTAGATTTCTAACCTTGTTCATCTTTTCATATCCAAGCCCTTTTTAGTTTGTATTAGACTTCAATTTTATGGGTAATAGACTTTTCCCCCAAGCATGATTGAACTTGGTTTTTGGAGGGGGTGTTAGCCTTGGATTTTCATTTAAATGAGTATTAGCCTTAGATTTCTAACCTTGTTTATATCCAAGCCCTTTTTAATTGTTATTAGACTTCAATTTATGGGTAATATAAGGACAAATTGATCCTCACTCGAAGTGCCCCATTTAAATGAGTATTAGCCTTCGATTTCTAACCTTCTTCTTATCCAATCCGTTTTTAGTTGGTATCGGACTTGAATTTTATGGGTAATAGACTTTTCCTCCAAGCATGATTGAACTTCGTTTTTGGATGGAGTGTTAGCCTTGGATTTTCGGACAAATTGATCCTGACTCGACGAGCCCCATTTAAATGAGTTTATCAAGCCAACTTGGTTTTGATTGAGCCCCATTTAAATGACTATTAGCCTTAGATTTCTTACCTTGTTCATCTTTTCATATCCAATCCCTTTTAAGTTTGTTTTAGAGGTTAATTTTATTGGTAATAGAATTTTCCCCCTAGCATGATTGAACTTAGTTTTTTGAGGGAGTGTTAGCCTTCAGTTTTCGAACAAATTGATCCTGTCTCGACGAGCCCCATTTAAATGAGTATTAGCATTATATTTATAACCTTGTTCATATCCAAGCCCTTTTTAGTTGGTATTGGACTTCAAATTTATGGGTAATAGACTTTTCCCCAAAGCAATATTGAACTTGGTTTTTGGAGAGGGTGTTAGCCTTGGATTTTTGGACAAATTGATCCTGACTCGACAAGCCCCATTTAAATGAGTATTAGCCTTAGATTTCTAAACTTGTTCATATCCAAGCCCTTTTTAGTTGGTATTAGACTTTAAATTTATGGGTGCAAGACTTTTCCCCCAATCATGATTGACCGTGGTTTTTGGAGGGGGTGTTAGCCTTGGATTTTCGGACAAATTGATCCTCCCTCGATGAGGCCCATTTAAATGAGTATTAGCCTTATATTTCTAACCTTGATCATATCCAAGCCCTTTTTAGTTGGTATTAGACTTCAATTTTATGGGTAATAGACTTTTCCCCCAAGCATGATTGAACTTGGTTTTTGGAGAGGGTGTTAGCCTTGGATTTTTAGACAAATTGATCCTGACTCGACTAGCCCCATTTAAATGATTATTAGCCTTAGATTTCTAACCTTGTTAATATCCAAGCCCTTTTTAGTTGGTATTAGACTTCAATTTTATGGGTAATAGACTTTTCCCCCAAGCATGATTGAACTTGGTTTTTGGAGATTGATCTTGGTTTTGAGGTGTTAGCTTGGATTTTCGGATCCCGACGAGCCCCATTTAAATGAGTATTAGGCTTAGATTTCTAAACTTATTCATATCCAATCCCTTTTTAGTTGGTATTAGACTTCAATTTATGGGTAATAGACTTTTCCCCCAAGCATGATTGAACTTGGTTTTTGGAGGGGGTGTTAGCCTTGGATTTTCGGACAAATTGATCCTGACTCGACGAGCCCCATTTAAATGAGTATTAGCCTTATATTTCTAACCTTGTTCATATCCAAGATCTTTTTAGTTGGTATTAGACTTCAAATTTATAGGTAATAGACTTTTCCCCCTAGCATAATTGAACTTGGTTTTTGGAGGGGGTGTTAGGATTGGATGTTCAGAGCCCTTTTTAGTTGGTATTAGACTTCAATTTTATGGGTAATAGACTTTTCCCCCAAGCATGATTGAACTTGGTTTTTGGAGGGGGTGTTAGCCTTGGATTTTCGGACAAATTGATCATGACTCGACGAGCCCCATTTAAATGACTATTAACCTTAGATTTCTAACCTTGTTCATATCCAAGCCCTTTTTAGTTGGTATTAGACTTCAATTTTATGGGTAATAGACTTTTCCCCCAAGCATGATTGAACTTGGTTTTTGGAGGGGTGTTAGCCTTGGATTTTCGGACAAATTGATCCTGACTCGACGAGCCCCATTTAAATGAGTATTAGCCTTAGATTTCTAACCTTGTTCATATCCAAGCCCTTTTTAGTTGGTATTAGACTTCAAATTTATGGGTAATAGACGCCCAACTGAACTTAGTTAGCCTTGGATTTTGACAACGATCGACTCGACGAGCCCCATTTAGATGAGTATTAGCCTTAGATTGTAACCTTGTCCATATCCAAGCCCTTTTTAGTTGGTGTTAGACTTAAAATTTATAGGAATAGACTTTTCCCCCAAGCCTGATTGAACTTGGTTTTTTGAGGGGGTATTAGCCTTGGATTTTCGGACAAATTGATCCTGACTCGACGAGCCCCATTTAAATAAGTATTAGCCTTATATTTCTGACCTTCTTCATATACAAGCCCTTTTTAGTTGGGATTAGACTTCAATTTATTGGTAATAGACTTTTCCCCCAAGCATGATTGAACTTGGTTTTTGGAGGGGGTGTTAGCCTTGGATTTTCGGACAAATTGATCCTGACTCGACGAGCCCCATTTAAATGACTATTAGCCTTAGATTTCTAACCTATTTAATTTCCCCAAGCATGATTGAACTTGGTTTTTGGAGGGGGTGTTAGCCTTGGATTTTCGGACAAATTGATCCTGACTCGACGAGCCCCATTTAAATGAGTGTTAGCCTTAGATTTCTAACCTTGTTCATATCCAAACCCTTTTTAATGGGTATTAGACTTCAAATTTATGGGTAATAGACTTTTCCCCCAAGCATGATTGAACTTGGTTTTTGGAGGGGGTGTTAGCCTTGGATTTTCGGACAAATTGATCCTGACTCGACGAGCCCCATTTAAATGAGTATTAGCCTTAGATTTATAACCTTGTTCATATCCAAGCCCTTTTTAGTTGGTATTAGACTTCAAATTTATGGGTAATAGACTTTTCCCCCAAGCATGATTGAACTTGGTTTTTGGAGGGGGTGTTAGCCTTGGATTTTCGGACAAATTGATCCTGACTCGACGAGCCCCATTTAAATGAGTATTAGCCTTAGATTTCTAACCTTTTTCATATCCAAGCCCTTTTTAGGTTGTATTAGACTTCAAATTTATGGGTAATAGACTTTTCCCCCAAGCATGATTGAACTTGGTTTTTAGAGGGGTGTTAGCCTTGGATTTTCGGACAAATTGATCCTGACTCGACGAGCCCCATTTAAATGAGTATTAGCCTTAGATTTCTAACCTTGTTCATATCCAAGCCCTTTTTAGTTGGTATTACAGTTCAAATTTATGGGTAATAGGCCTTGGATTTTCGGACAAATTGATCCTGACTCGACGAGCCCCATTTAAATGAGTATTAGCCTTAGATTTCTAACCTTGTTCATATCCAAGCCCTTTTTAGTTGTTATTAGACTTTAATTTATGGGTAATAGACTTTTCCCCCAAGCATGATTGAAATATGTTTTTTGAGGGGGTGTTAGCCTTGGATTTTCGGACAAATTGATCCTGACTCGACGAGCCCCATTTAAATGAGTATTAGCCTTAGATTTCTAACCTTGTTCATATCCAAGCCCTCTTTAGTTGTTATTAGACTTCAATTTATGGGTAATAGACTTTTCCCCCAAGCATGATTGAACTTGGTTTTTGGAGGGGGTGTTAGCCTTGGATTTTCGGACAAATTGATCCTGACTCGACGATCCCCATTTAAATGAGTATTAGCCTTAGATTTCTAACCTTGTTCATATCCAAGCCCTTTTTAGGTGGTATTAGACCTCAATTTTATGGGTAATAGACTTGTTCCCCAAGCATGATTGAACTTTGTTTTTGGAGGGGGTGTTAGCCTTGGATTTTCGGACAAATTGATCCTGACTCGACGATCCCCATTTAAATGAGTATTAGCCTAAGATTTCTAATTTTATGGGTAATAGACTTGTCCCCCAAGCATGATTGAACTTGGTTTTTGGAGGGGGTGTTAGCCTTGGATTTCTAACCTTTTCTTCTTTTCATATCCAAGCCCTTTTTAGTTGGTATTAGACTTCAATTTTATGTGTAATAGACGTGTCCCCCAAGCATGATTGAACTTGGTTTTTGGAGGGGGTGTTAGCCTTGGATATCCGGATAAATTGATCCTGACTCGAAGAGCCCTATTTCAATGAGTATTACCCTTAGATTTATAACCTTGTTCATATCCAAGCCCTTTTTAGTTGGTATTAGACTTAAAATTTATAGGTAATAGACTTTTCCACCAAGCATGATTGAACTTGGTTTTTGCAGGGGGTGTTAGCCTTGGATTTTCGGACAAATTGATCCTGACTCGACGAGCCCCATTTAAATGAGTATTAGCCTTAGATTTCTAACCTTGTTCATATCCAAGCCCTTTTTAGTTGGTATTAGACTTCAATTTTATGGGTAATAGACTTTGCCCCCAAGCATGATTGAACTTGGTTTTTAGAGAGGGTGTTAGCCTTGGATTTGCGGACAAATTGATCCTGACTCCACGAGCCCCATTTAAATGAGTATTAGCCTTAGATTTCTAACCTGGTTAATATCCAAGCCCTTTTTAGTTCGTATTAGACTTCAATTTTATGGGTAATAGACTTTTCCCCCAAGCATGATTGAACTTGGTATTTGTAGGGTGTATTAGCCTTGGATTTTCGGACAAATTGATCCTGACTCGACGAGCCCCATTTAAATGAGTATTAGCCTTAGATTTCTAACCTTGTTCATATCCAAGCCCTTTTTAGTTGGTATTAGACTTGAAATTTATGGGTAAAAGACTTTTCCCCCAATCATGATTGAACTTGGTTTTTGGAGGGGGTGTTACCTTGGATTTTCGGACAAATTGATCTTGACTCGACTAGCCCATTTAAATGAGTATTAGCCTTAGATTTCTAACCTTGTTCATATCCAAGCCCTTTTTAGTTGGTATTAGACTTTAATTTTTTGGGTAATAGACTTTGCCCCCAAGCATGATTGAACTTGGTTTTTGGAGTGGGTGTTAGCCTTGGATATCTGGACAAATTGATCCTGACTCGACGAGCCCTATTTCAATGAGTATTACCCTTAGATTTATAACCTTGTTCATATCCAAGCCCTTTTTAGTTGGTATTAGACTTCAAATTTATAGGTACTAGACTTTTCCACCAAGCATGATTGAACTTGGTTTTTGCAAGGGGTGTTAGCCTTGGATTTTCGGACAAATTGATCCTGACTCGACGAGCCCCATTTAAATGAGTATTAGCCTTAGATTTCTAACCTTGTTCATATCCAAGCCCTTTTTAGTTCGTATTAGACTTCAATTTTATGGGTAGTACACTTTTCCACCAAGCATGATTGAACTTGGTTTTTGTACGGGGTGTTAGCCTTGGATTTTCGGACAAATTGATCCCGACTCGACGAGCCCATTTAAATGAGTATTAGCCTTAGATTTCTAACCTTTTTCATATCCAATCCCTTTTTAGTTGGTATTAGACTTCAATTTTATGGGTAATAGACTTTTCCTCCAAGCAAGATTGAACTTGGTTTTTGGAGGGGGTGTTTGCCTTGGATTTTCGGACAAATTGATCCTGACTCGATGAGCCCCATTTACTTGAGTGTTAGCCTTATATTTCTAACCTTGTTCATATCCAAGCCCTTTTTAGTTGGTATAAGACTTCAATTTTATGAGTAATAGACTTTTCCCCCAAGCATGATTGAACATGGTTTTTGGAGAGGGTGTTAGCCTTGGATTTTCGGACAAATTGATCCTGACTCGACGAGCCCATTTAAATGAGTATTAGCCTTAGATTTCTAACCTTGTTCATATCCAATCCCTTTTTAGTGTTAGGATTGAGAGAGTTTGCAGAATTGAAAGAAGAATTAGTTTAGAGAAAGGAAGAGGGAGAAGAGAGAAAAGAGAGGGAAATTGAAATTTAAAATTGTATTGTATTGAATTCTGTTTTGCATACATTTGTTGTGTGTCCACTTCTCTATTTATACACATTACACTATTCTAGAATATTCTTCTATACTCTAACATCCCCCCTCAATCTCATGCTTTGATAAACCAAGCATGAGATTGCAACAATAAAAATGAAATACAAGAGTATTTAATTCTTTTGACAAACAGTATGTAAACGAGAGAAGAGAAGGAATTTCATTGGTCTATTTCTTGACCTGAATTTCAATTGTCTTTGTAAGACATTGAGAAGAGAGGGATGAGAAAAAAGAAATGGGAGGTAAGAGAGGTGATAGAATGGGTTTGAATTTCATTTGTCTTCTTCAGTTTTTCTGAAGTTTTTCATTTGTTGATGAATTTCTTAATCTGTGTAAGAATTCATGTTCTTCTTCTTCTTCTTCTTCTTCTTCATTAGATTAAGTTTTTCTTAATCTTCTTCTTGATTTTTTTTTTTTTGATTTTTTTTTTATCAAAACGGAATTACAGGACACATGAAACGGCACCACAAGACAATACACAGCACACCAAACACAAAACCTACCAAACCTAAGGATTGACAATTAATCACCCGCCTCAGCCACTTCACTCTTCTCTGCCAAAACTTTGCAATTCCTCATACAAGATGAAGCAGAGCTTGAAGGGCTAAACACACACGAACCTACCTTACTTTTACTCTACCTTCCAGTTGGGCAACATCTTGAAGACCAGAAGAAGTTGAAGGCCAAAGACACTGTGATGCAAATGGTCGCTGCAGATTGGCTAAGATCTGACAAGCGAGAAGATGATCTGACTGTGCTGACTCCGTCGACGCCTCAGCTGCCTTCTCTGGTGGAGCTACAACGTCGGCCCTCTGGTGACCCGAGCGCCAGATCAGTCTGCCCCCCCTATTTTTTTTTTTTTTATCTCTCTCTCTGTCTCTGCTGCTGCTGCTCTGTGCTCTGTTTGAGCTTCACTTTTGTTGTGCAAAATTAGCAGTAATTTGTTGTGCAGAGAGTGAATAGTTGAGAATAATACTGAGACTATATGATGATTTTTGTGTGTGGCTTTCGGCTAACTCTTTGAACACATTGTTATGATCCGTTGCAACATGCTCATTATGAGTAGTGAAAGATGCAGATCGGACAATAACAACAATTCGCCCATGAACAGCGAGGGACCTTGGAATCACATTCTTTGTGATTTCGAGATTCACCAGGCATTCTTGCTGAATGAGGAAATCACAGATCTCTCCTTCTCCTTCTCCATTTATGTATTGATTTTGAGAAGATTCTTAGATTACGTCGGGAACTTGCAGGATGTCTGAGAGGATACACGATCAGTCTGCCTTTGTGCGTGTTACTTATTCGACGATATACCTCAATGAAATCACGCAAAAACTCTTCAACCAGAGCTAGAGATTTGAAGGAAAACAGAGCATCGGCTGGAGACTGGCAGAAATGACTTTGAAAAGGCAGGGATGAATCCTTTGTTGAAGCAAGCGGCAGAAATATTGATGCATCTAACCAGCTTCTCCTGCTGCTGAATGAGCTCGTCTTCTCACTTATGATACTTGCCTCTCTCAATTTTTTTTTTTTTTATCTAGAAAAGAAGAAACAGATTCAACCGAGATTTTTTTTTTTTTTTTGAATAATGCATTAGGATTAGATTGTGGAAGAAGAGAATTGGATCATTTATGCTCTGATACCATGTTAGGATTGAGAGAGTTTGCAGAATTGAAAGAAGAATTAGTTTAGAGAAAGGAAGAGGGAGAAGAGAGAAAAGAGAGGGAAATTGAAATTTAAAATTGTATTGTATTGAATTCTGTTTTGCATACATTTGTTGTGTGTCCACTTCTCTATTTATACACATTACACTATTCTAGAATATTCTTCTATACTCTAACATTTAGTTGGTATTAGACTTCAATTTTATGGGTAATAGACTTTTCCTCCAAGCAAGATTGAACTTGGTTTTTGGAGGGGGTGTTAGCCTTGGATTTTCGGACAAATTGATCCTGACTCGATGAGCCCATTTACATGAGTGTTAGCCTTATATTTCTAACCTTGTTCATATCCAAGCCCTTTTTAGTTGGTATTAGACTTTAATTTTATGGGTAATAGACTTTCACCCAAGCATGATGAACTTGGTTTTTGGAGAGGGTGTTAGCCTTGGATTTGCGGACAAATTGATCCTAACTCGACGAGCACCATTTAAATGAGTATTAGCCTTAGATTTCTAACCTTGTTCATATACATGCCCTTTTTAGTTGGTATTAGATTTCAATTTTATGGGTAATAGACTTTTCCCCCAAGCATGATTGAACTTGGTTTTTGGAGGGGGTGTTAGCCTTGGATTTTCGGACAAATTGATCCTGACTCGACGAGCCCCATTTAAATAAGTATTAGCCTTAGATTTCTAACCTTCTTCATATCCAATCCCTTTTTAGTTGGTATAAGACATCAATTTTATGGTAATAGACTTTAACCCCAAGCATGATTGAACTTGGTTTTTGGAGGGGGTGTTAGCCTTGGATTTTCGGACAAATTGATCCTGACTCGACGAGCCCCATTTAAATGAGTATTAGCCTTAGATTTCTAACCTTTTTCATATCCAAGCCCTTTTTAGTTGGTATTAGACTTCAATTTTATGGGTAATAGACTTTTCCCCCAAGCATGATTGAACATGGTTTTTGGAGAGGGTGTTAGCCTTGGATTTTCGGACAAATTGATCCTGACTCGACGAGCCCATTTAAATGAGTATTAGCCTTAGATTTCTAACCTTGTTCATATCCAATCCCTTTTTAGTTGGTATTAGACTTCAATTTTATGGGTAATAGACTTTTCCTCCAAGCAAGATTGAACTTGGTTTTTGGAGCGGGTGTTAGCCTTGGATTTTCGGACAAATTGATCCTGACTCGATGAGCCCCATTTACATGAGTGTTAGCCTTATATTTCTAACCTTGTTCATATCCAAGCCCTTTTTAGTTGGTATTAGACTTTAATTTTATGGGTAATAGACTTTGCCCCCAAGCATGATGAACTTGGTTTTTGGAGAGGGTGTTAGCCTTGGATTTGCGGACAAATTGATCCTGACTCGACGAGCACCATTTAAATGAGTATTAGCCTTAGATTTCTAACCTTGTTCATATCCAAGCACTTTTTAGATGGTATTAGACTTCAATTTTATGGGTAGTAGACTTTTCCCCCAAGCATGATTGAACTTGGTTTTTGGAGGGGGTGTTAGCCCTGGATTTTTGGACAAATTGATCCTCCCTCGACGAGCCCCATATAAATGAGTATTAGCCTTAGATTTCTAACCTTGCTCATATCCAAGACCATTTTAGTTGGTATTAGACTTCAATTTTATGGGTAATAGACTTTTCCCCCAAGCATGATTGAACTTGGTATTTGGAGGGTATGTTAGCCTTGGATTTTCAGACAAATTGATCCTGACTGGACAATCCCCATTTAAATGTGTATAAGCCTTAGATTTCTAACCTTGTTCATATCCAATCCCTTTTTAGTTTGTATTAGACTTCAAATTTATGGGTAATAGACTTTTCCCCCAAGCATGATTGAACTTGGTTTTTGGAGGGGTGTTAGCCTTGGATTTTTGGACAAATTGATCCTGACTCGACGAGCCCCATTTAAATGAGTATTAGCCTTAGATTTCTAACCTTGTTCATATCCAAGCCCTTTTTAGTTGGTATTAGACTTCAATTTTATGGGTAATAGACTTTTCCCCCAAGCATGATTGAACTTGGTTTTTGGAGAGGGTGTTAGCCTTGGATTTTTTGACAAATTGATCCTGACTCGACTAGGCACATTTAAATGAGTATTAGCCTTATATTTCTAACCTTGTTCGTCTTTTCATATCCAAGCCCTTTTTAGTTGGTATTAGACTTCAATTTTATGGGTAATAGACTTTTCCCCCAAGCATGAATGAATTTTGTTTTTGGAAGGGGTGTTAGCCTAGGATTTTCAGACAAATTGATCCTGAGTCGACGAGCCCCATATAAATGAGTTTTAGCCCTAGATTTCTAACCTTGTTCATATCCAATACCTTTTTATTTGGTATTAGACTTCAATTTTATAGGTAATAGACTTTTTCCCCAAGCATGATTGAACTTGGTTTTTGGAGGGGGTGTTAGCCTTGGATTTTCGGACAACTTGATCCTCTCTCCACAAGCCCCATTTAAATGAGTATTAGCCTTAGATTTCTAACCTTGTTCATATCCAAGCCCTTTTTAGTTGGTATTAGACTTCAATTTTATGGGTAATAGACTTTTCCCCCAAGCATGATTGAACTTGGTTTTTGGAGGGGGTGTTAGCCTAGGATTTTCGGACAAATTGATCCTGACTCGACGAGCCCCATTTAAATGCCTATTAGCCTTAGATTTCTAACCTTGTTCATATCCAAGCCCTTTTTAGTTGGTATTAGACTTTAATTTTATGGGAAATAGACTTTTTCCCCAAGCATGTTGATTTCAGCATAAAAAGATTGATAACAGCCATCATCGAGTCCATCCAACGCACTTCTCCAAATATTCAACAGTTGGATGCTCTTCTACGATGCCTCCAGGAAACGTTAGGTGGCAAGAAGTTCTTGCTCATACTGGATGATGTGTGGGAAGATGAACACAATGACTGGAGCAGATTGAAAGATGCATTGAGTTGTGGAGCTAAAGGAAGTGCAATTATTGTAACTACTCGTTTGGGAAATGTTGGTGATAACGTGGCCACAGCTTCTGTTCAGCAGATAGAAACATTGTCAGGTGAGGATTCCTGGCTTTTATTTAAGCACTTTGCATTTGAGATAAGGAGTAGAGAGGAGTATGGTCTCTTGGAAGAGATTGGAGAAGCGATAGTTAAGAAGTGTGGCGGAGTTCCCTTGGCGATAAGAGCAGTTGGAAGCCTGATGCGCTCGAAGAAAACTGAAAGTGAGTGGCTTTCTGTCAAAGATAGTGAGATTTGGGATCTGCAGAATGAAGGGAGCCAGATTTTACCTGCCTTGAGTTTGAGTTATATAAACCTAAAGCCACCTGAGAAGCAATGCTTTGCATTTTGCTCAATATTCCCCAAAAATTATGTCATTTGGAAGGAGCAGCTGGTAGCTCTGTGGATGGCAAATGGCTTCATTTTGTGCAATGGGCAAATGGATTTGCATGATAAGGGTGAGGTGATTTTCCACGAGCTAGTTGGGAGGTCTTTTTTTCAAGAAGTTAAGGATGATGGGGTGGGCTACATAACCTGTAGAATGCACGATCTAATCCATGATCTTGCACAGTCCATTATGAAGAGAGAATGTTGTTTGATTCAGGGCAATAAAAAGTTGCAGATTCCTAGAACAGTTCGTTTTTTGGGTGCTTACAAAATACCACAGTTTTCTCTTGAAGACAAGGATTTCAAATCTCTGTCTCTGCGCACGATTCTGCTTTCCAGAGTTCGTTATCACAAAGGCACTGTAAGTGATGGTTTTCATCTCTGTTTCGCTCAACAAAAGTATCTAAGAGCTTATCGTATAGATGATCATAACATCACCAATACATTACCAAAGTCAATCTGTAATTTGAAACATCTAAGGTTTCTAGATGTCTCCGGTTCCTGCATCCAGAAATTGCCTGAATCAACCACTTCCCTCCAAAACCTGCAGACGCTAAATCTAAGACGTTGCTCCGA
This sequence comes from Salix dunnii, assembly GCA_015731905.1. Taxonomy (NCBI): domain Eukaryota; kingdom Viridiplantae; phylum Streptophyta; class Magnoliopsida; order Malpighiales; family Salicaceae; genus Salix; species Salix dunnii. Next base: position 14,235,783 of record CM027675.1, on the reverse strand, counting down.
ACTCGTCAAATTACCGAAAGGCATGAGGCGCATGAAAAGTCTCGTCTATCTTGATATCACGGACTGTTATTCACTTCGATTTCTGCCTTGTGGAATGGGGCATTTGATAAGCCTGCGAAAACTTTCCCTGTTCATTGTTGGTAAGGAGGATGGTCGTCACATAGGGGAGCTGGAAAGCCTGAAAAATCTCGCCGGTGAGTTGAGCATCACAGATCTTGTTAATGTCATGGACATGACAGATGTCAGAAGTGCCAATTTGAAGCTGAAGACAGCTCTTCTATATCTGACTTTATCTTGGCATGCGAATGGATCTTACCTTCTTGATTCATTAGCAGACCGATCTCTAGAATTACTACCAGGGAGGAGCGTTATACGAGAAAATATTGAGGAGGAGGTCCTTGATGGCCTCCAACCTCATTCAAATCTGAAGAGGTTGAGGGTAATTGGATATGGGGGTTCAAGATTTCCAAATTGGATAATGAAGTTGAACTCGATGCTACCAAATCTAGTGCAGATTGGGTTGACAGATTGTCCCAACTGTGAGCAACTTCCACCATTTGGGAAACTACAGTTCCTCAACAATCTCGAATTACGTGGAATGGGTGGCGTGAATTGTATTGACAGACATGTGTACGGAGACGCGCAAAATCCATTCCCATCTCTGGAGAAACTGACTCTGGATTCATTGGAGAGATTCGAGCAATGGGCTCCGCATAGTTTTCCTCGCCTTCGAGAGTTGAAGATAGTTCAATGCCCAATGCTGAACGAAATACCGATTATACCCTCAGTCAAAACATTACTCATCTCAGGCGGCAGTCTTTCGTTGCTAATGTCAGTCAGGAATCTCACTTCTATCACTTCTCTTGTAATTGAAAGGATTCCCGATTTCAGGGAGGTTCCCGATGGGTTCGTGCAAAACCATCCGGACTCACGGATCGGTTGGCTGCAACATCTGGAGTCGTTGTCTAATAAGATATTGGATAGCCTTTCTGCTCTCAAGAGCTTGAAGATTGGGTGGAGTGATGAACTTGAAAGCTTGCCGGAGGAAGGTCTTCGGAACCTCACTTCCTTGGAGGTTTTAGAGATATTGAGTTGTAGAAGATTAAGTTCTCTTCCAGTGAATGGGCTGTGCGGTTTATCTTCTCTTCGCAAGTTATCTGTTAAGTATTGTGATAAATTTGAGTCTCTTTCTGATGGAGTGCGACATCTGACGGCACTTGAGGATCTGGAGCTTCATTGTTGCCCGGAGCTGAATTCAATGCCAGAGAGTATCCAATATCTTACTTCTCTCCGATCTCTCAGACTCTGTAAATGCAAGGGATTAACTTCTATGCCAAATCAGATTGGATATCTCACGTCCCTTTCACGCTTGGAGATTCTGCATTGTCCTAATTTGGCGTCTTTGCCCGATGGGGTACAGAGCCTCGACAACCTCAGGAAGTTGATAATGGCTGAATGTCCAGATTTGAAGAAGAGGTGCAAGAAAGAGAGAGGAGAGGACTGGCCAAAGATAACTCACATCCCTAACATCATAATCGACTGGAAAGCAATCCAAGGATCCTTTGATGACGAATGAACATTGGAATGATGGGGACCTTGAGAATTGTGATAGATTACAACAATTGGACCTTTTTCTGGCATCGCATGTATTCGTATAAATGTTTCACGGTAATTTTCTTCCCGCTCATATTTTCTGTCGGTGAAATTAGTATTCATGCCTTCTCTTTTCTTTTATTTTTTTCAATTGCAACAGCTCAGACCACTTCAACATTAAGATAATGCTAACTTGTGACTGAAATTCTGCATAATTCTGTCTTTGCTTGCCTTGTTGTCTTGTTTTATAATTCATAAATATCTTCATTTCAAGGATATCTGTACTGATCATAGTATTTCCTATTTCTGCCACGAACTCATCTCCTCAAAAATCTCCTACTGTAGTCCTTTTGTTGCCCTTAACCATCGCAATCTCATCGTCCCTTACTACTCAAATAAGGCAGTATGCTTTTTCAGACATTGTGATTGTTTTCATTTTTTTATATAAAGTTCTGATTAATGTATAATGCTACATTGTATCTTTATATATCAGGCATGAAAGATATTGTTGATGGGAAGAAACCAGCACAACACTACTATAAACAAATGTTATCTGGCAGAAACTTGAAGCAGTCAATACACTTTATCCATCCTCATCTGGTCCCTCAATGATCCTGTTAGTTACCATTCTAGTTTTTCAATATCTGTAATTGTTGTTGTGCTTTTGCATCAACCTCTAAATATTCCTTTTACTGTTGCATGGGGTCAGAGATGGTCAAGGATCAGCGGAGAATGCAACACTGTCAAAATCTGTCCAGAATTCACGTGTCTTGTTCCGGAGCTTATTGGCTTTATATTCTGCCTGATAGAAGATGTTTGAGCATGAAATATTATTAATAACAATAACAATAACAATAACAATAACAATAACAATAAAAGTATGTTGTTGACAAGGCTAAGATTTCATGGCAATACATTCTGAACTTTAGAAGCATGTATACTTTCCTTTGAAGTGGTTGGTATGCCAGGATAAGCACTACAATACTGCTTTTGGCAAGAAACTCAATATGAAGGCAATTTATCCCATGGAAGTAGTGAGCTCTCTCTTTCTTTTGAAGACTATTTTTTGCTCCTGTTTTTAAAGCTTTATACTTGAATGGTTGCTGAGAAAAATATGGGTTTGTATTTTAATATCAAGAAGACTTTACTGAAGGCATTTGATCTTGTGGACTTTGCTGATGCTGATGAGAAAAATATGGAATTGCTTGACTTCCTGTATACTGGCTTTGATATAAATGATTGGGGAGATGTTGACACTAAAGAAAATGAGACGGTGTAAGCTGCCCTCGGTGAGGGTTTTGGTAGGACTCTTATCCTTAGTGAGAATTATCCAAGCTAACTGCATTATGCCCCTCATAGCTAATCCCATTATATTGTATTTCAGAAATGAAACAAAGGACCTGTGTTGTACCTGTTTTTTCTTTCAATCATTAGTGTCCTCTACAAGGATTGTTGCCTGAACTTGGTTTTTGTTAACTTGTGTGCAGTTTGAAACAATGCCTGTGTTCTTTGAACATTACCCTTCACTCTCAACAAACCATATGGCAAGCCTTTAAATTTTTTTGATATGTTTTATACATGTTTTAGGACCACCACCACCACCACCACTACTTTGTGTACGCCTGTTAGATTCATAAAGATTTCGACCATGTAAGTGCAGAAGTATTTGTCGAAGGCTTCAAGCTTCATGATTTATGTTGCAGATGATGCAGGCCCCCTTGTATGCTAAACTGATGGAAAATGAGGATGAAAATGGTAGCACACAGTCAACTGTATCAGTAGAGAAAGGCCTTGTTGAGGAGTTCAAACAGATGGCTGAACGTCTCGAGTCAGTAGACGAGCAACCAGAAGAGGAGCTATTGGAGCATCGAGCGAAATTTATTTCTGGTAATTTTCTTCTTTTCCTAGGAAATTCCTGAACGATCTGCATCTTTAATGGCAGTTTGCTAGATATATTAGTAACAAATTACAATCCAAAACAAAGAAATTCTGGGAAGCTGAAACATGAAATTGTATTTATATATTCTAAACTGCAGGTGCTAGAAAGAAGGATTAGTCGCTTTCAGTGATATGTCAGTGCTCGTTTTGATATTTCTGGTATCAATAGCAAATAATGTATTGAGGATTCTAGGAAAAATTGGATTATTTTCTTGATATAGTAAATGAATTGAATTAGACACTAGAAAGTTTCAGGATTATTTTTAGTAGCTAATACATGATGGAGCATAATCACCATTTAGTTTTAGAGGTAGTTTTGATTTTCAGTCTTCTTCCTCATCTTTTCCCTAGCTAACTTCTGTCATCTATTGCAGAGGCATGGGAATCAATATCAACTTTGATGTTAATAGCCCTGCTGCAATGCCACGAACACCAGCCCCACTGCAATCTACTAGGCCATCTCGTTCTGGAAGACGGGGTAGGCATGAAAACTCTTCTGGTGAAGGCGAGTCATCAACCACTGCTGTGTAGACTACTCTGCGCAGCTAGCAGGACTGTAGTATTGACCAAGATGGAAGCAAATGCAGCCGTTAGGATGATGAATATGATGATGGTGAAGAAGTCGAGTAGGTGACATCAGAGGAAGATTTTGATGACTCTTTCCATTATGCTGAATGATCATTTTACATTTTTTCCTTGCAAATATTGTGCTTTCTCAGCACTACAATCTGTTGTGTGCTTCTTTTTGGAAATCCTGGAATCCGGGGGTTTTGTATATATATTGTCTAGTTCGTCAGTTTTTTGTTGTTGCATTTTACTTCAAGGAGGTTGGACATACTGCCAGTAAAACCAGCTCTAAACTACTTGTATGAATCCTAATTCATCTATGACAATGACCTAAATTCTCATGAGTTTTCCAGGGCTGTACTTTTGCCTAATCTTCTCATCTCTGATTCAGTTTCAATTTAATTATAAACTTGTTATAGTTCTCAATACAAAGGGTCAGGTTAGTGCAAGGGATCGTGGGTGAACTTCTAATTTCTGAAGTTAATTTAATCATAAGCATCTTCTACTTCTCTGTGCGTAGGGTCTGGTTAGTGCTGGGATCGTGGACTAAACTTTTGAGTGTCCCATTATCATCTCTTTGGATCTTTCTTTTGATGATCCAGCAGAGAACAGAGAGAAATCTTAGCCCACAATCATATGCTGTTCCAAGCAGAGGTCAGGTCCTACCCGCCGTAAGGACAAGTCAAAGGTAGATAGAATTAGCCGCAAAGTTTCTATAAAGCAGTGAAAATAAGCCTCCCTCACAATATATTGGAAACAAAATGCCAGCTGGGACCATCCATCCATGGGATAAAACAAAGAAGAAAATCCAAACTTTCAAGTATGTGAAGGTGTAAAAGAACGAAGGAGTCATCAAAAACTGCATCGTGATTTTGATCCTATCTTTTCAAATCAATGAATATGAAAGTGACGTGCATGTTGCCTCTTGGTTCCAAAACTCTCTCTCTGGAGACCGCCGGAAGGATGATAAGCACAAACTTGGCTTTCATAGGCTTCATTATTTGTGTAGAAAAGCAACCCAGCCCCACAATCTTCCCCTCCTGTCTTCTCGTCGTTTCTGTCCATTCAATCAAATTAAGGCCTTCTCTTGACCTTTAGAGCTGCCTTGTTTGTGGTCTCCAATTTACTAGAGCTTGTGGGGCTTGTACTCTCTGCGAAGCATGCTCAGTGGTCACCTGTCCAGTCTTTAAATATGAACAGTGACCACTCTCGTCATATTTAAATATAATAATGATATAGATTATGCATTTAAAAAGTTAATTCAAGCAAATCTATATATATATATGAACAATATAATCTCACAATGATACTAAAAAACTTTGAAATATATTGTTACAATTATAAAATAAAACGCAAACTAGAAACAACATGATTTATTTATTTATTTTTCATGATTTTTTTAATTTTATTGTAAGTTATGATTAGAGATACTATCCATCATCGTATCATCGTAACCAGCTCGGAATCAAAGCTTTGAAGGTTGCCAATGGTTTTTGTCATGTAATCACCTTGCTTGGCGGCCATACATGTGCACACGAGCTAAGGTTAGGGTTGTTTGCGGAATAAAACGTTTTTGAATATATTTTTAAAATAAATAATTTATTTTTAATGTTTTTAGTTTATTTTAATATGTTGATATTAAAAATAATTTTAAAAAAAATAAAAAACATAAATGAAATCACATCTTCGCATAACAGATGACATAAAAAGAATATTAAGAGACGTTATATAGTGACAAAGAATTTAAAATTTGCATATTATATTTTAAATTCGAGTCAGAACATATACCCTTGATAAAAACCTAAAATGAATAAGATTTTAATAGCTTTTCTAGGCGTGCAAAGCAAGTCTAGTGGTGGGGTTTCTCGTTATTAAATGAAACCAGATCTTCACGGAACATATGACATAAAAAGAATATTAGGAGACGTAATGTAGTGAGAAAGAATTCGAGCTTTATATATTATACTTTGAGTTCGAGTTAGAACGTATGCAATTAATAAAAATTTAAAATAATTAGGATTTTAATAACTTTTCTAGGCGTTCGTTCATTGGCTTGTGGTGGGGTTTCTCGTATTAAAAAGAAAGAAAGTAATAGATGACATTTCGATCACATCTGAGCCAGCAATCTCTATTCTTCTGGGAGAGTTGAAAACCTTGTTGTTCTTTTATCAACATGAATTTACTTTGGATGTCAGAAACCACATGAAGGAAGATGAAGAGTATCATGCTTCAAAGATCCCAGTGTTTGTTTTCATACCACAAATCAGAATCAAACACCAACCAGTTTATGATTCAGAAACATGCTCACATGTTTTCACATGCCAAATGGTTGAATCATCAGCGGTTTCCACTCTCTTAATTAGCAGCAGTGTATGCTCCACTGATACATTCTTATAATTCACCACTGATAACAGTACAATTTGTTCATGAAAATGTGTGTGGAACTTGTATTTACTTAGAATGTTGTGTCAGGGATGGAAATCCTTGCATAATATTGTTAATTAATCCTACATGATAGGCTTATAAAATTCATTTATTAAGTGTATGTATGGGATCGTGGTTAATGTTGTTTTTTAAAGTATTTTTGGTTCAAAAATATATTAAAATGATATTTTTTATTTAAAAAAAATTATTTTTAACATCAGCATATCAAAATGATCTAAAAACACCTATAACTTTTAATTTAAAATAAAAAAAATTATTTTTTTCTCAAAAATATTTTCCAAACAAATTCCCAAACTCCCTGTAGAGAATATCAATTATTGGATTCATGATTTTCATTCATAAAATATGCTTATTAAATATATGAGATACCCATCCAATTCAATCATTGATATATTTTTTAAAAAATGATGGCGTTAGATAAGAGTATTTTGTAAGTTTATTTACCAAAACATGAACGATTTCAAAATGTCTTGTGAAGACTAACTTAGAGTTTGTTCATCAAATGCTAATCCATATACAAGACATGCACAAATAGAAAAATCAATGCTCGAATATCTAAGTTAATATATATATATATATATATATATATATATATATATATATATATAATAAAATATTATTTTAATATATTTTTAAATAAAAATATAAAAGTAGGCACAAAATTCAAACAAACGCATAGCCGACATGTGACCGACCAATACAAAAAAGGTCAACTTCTGGAAAAGAGGTGGGGGTTAATGATGTGAGAGTCCCACATCCATTGCCACATATAATTAGTATATATAATAGTAATATATTGATCACATTAGAAAAGGCTATGCAAAGACACCAGAAGACTTTAGACTATAACTTATATTATACGACTGGATATGTATAATATATATTTGTTTATATATAAATACACACACACACAGAGCCACACTAAAATGCGATTTTTATATTACTATTATGGTAATCAAAATCTGAGCAAAAAGGTGACACGTCGTTTGCTTTACTTTAACAGATGCTATGTCGCCTGATTCCCCCCACCCCTAAAGAAATAGGGACGGGCAAAAAAATGTACAAGGTTTGTATTTTTTTTATTGGCCTGTTTATTTTTATTTAGGGACATGATAAATTTAATAAAAAAATTATGCATTTTTGCTTAACTTTTTTTTAATCCTTTGTTATTATCGATTTCTTTTATTTCATTTTTCACCCTTATTATTTAAATTAAAAATTTTATTTTTACCTGTTCCATTTTTTTTCATCAATTTTTTTAATCCAATCTCATGTTTCTATTATATATTTGCATAATCTAAACATTATTTTTTAAAATAAATACGATCTCGTGCTCGTGACGTATCACGACCATGTCTAGTTTTATTTTACATATATATATATATATATATATGGTTTTGCTTTTCCACATAAAGCATTAAGTTAAAGCATTAAGTTTGTGAGAGCTTCTCATCGATTGAAAAGACAAATTAATAATTGGAATCTCTTTTTAGATATTGGAAGGTTCGTGTTTATACTTCATTGTCGGCCAGAATAGTGTTTTTTTACGTTGTCTCATAGCGATCGACTTGAGTTAGGTGAGAGCATGCCATGTGGCAGTGTGATATACGAGGTCCCATTTTAATAACCTTATAATAAAATGAATAATAATAAGATATAACGTTCGGTGCAACCTAAAATATGAACAAAAAAATAATCCGAGGGGGTTAGTGGAGCACATGTCGTGTGATCATTAATTAGGTGCATGATATCATGTAGATTCAAGTTTTATCTATGAAGTAAGGTTACGAGGAAGCAGCAATTGCTCCTTCGAATGTTTTTTTTTAAAATAAAAACCTTAAAGTAATCGACCAAGTCCTCTTAAAATTATGACAAATTGTATCAAACCCTAAGTAAGAAAAAAAAGAGAAAAATCAACGAAATCATTACGTACTTTAATAGTTTGAAATAAATAAAGACATGTTTATAGAGTTGAATTTGCTACATTGGGCAGCTCGTCGTCATCATATGCAATGAATGGATCTAATTCTTGGTGCAGTAGGAAACCTCTACGTCGATGGTTTTGGATTTTTGGCTGCGAGATTGTGGTGTGTTCTTGAATATTGGAACCCTTTTGCGCTTGATATGTTCATATCATGGATTAAATTCAGTCTTTTTCAGGTTTGTTTTGCATTTAATTACGAATCAAAAGAACTGTGATAAATGGGAATTGGGAGAACTAGTTTCGGGTTGGGTTATTCAGAGCTAGGTTGGGGGCAGGAATGTAGGGGTTGATTCATATTTGATTACCCATATTAATTATTATTATTTTAAATAAGAAAGGTGAAATTATTCATTTTAATTACAATAAACCTAATTTAACCCATTATTTTATTAAAAAAAGGTACAAAAAATAAAAGATTTATTAATAAAAGCATACCAAAAATAGACCAACGAAAAGCCTATTAATTCCAATTATATTTATTTTATTTTAGCAAATGTGAACCAAAAGCAAATAAAATGTATCGGATTAGCCTTTTCATTTGATTCAATCATGACTAAGATTTTCAAAAGAATAATGCCCAGCTGGAGAAAAAATCATGACAATCATTTACAATTGTTACGTGGTATTTGATATCGTGTTTTAAAAATATTTTTTAAAAAAATGATTCTTTTATTTTATTTCTCACTTTAAATTAAATTTATTTGCTATTTTTAGATCATTTTCATGTTTTAATGTCAAAAATAAAATTTAAAAAACAATAAAAAAATATTATTTGATATATATATGAATCAAAAATACTTTAAAAACAATCGCAATCACACTCCTAGATAAATGACTATATAACACCTCTCTCTAATTTATCTGGGAGTATAATTATATATATATATATATATATATATATTAAATTTCCACTTAAAAATAAAATAAAAAGGAGATAATTTGAAGAGAATTTACATCTTGCGCGTGCACCCAAACAATGGCCATGAAGCGTGAAAATTGCCATCGATTCCTTTTCATAATAAAAGAAATGTAAATTCTTAAAGATTATGTTTCTTATAAAGTTGTTATAGCTGGAAAATTGGGTGCGAACATTTAGAATACCTCTAAAGATTTTCAAGGACGCTCCAATGTCTAAATCAAATTTTAAATGTCTTGTGGGCCGTGCATTTGCGTGTTTAATTGCATGTATAAGCAGGAGAAAAAAAAAAGAAATTATTTTCCTCCTAGTAAAATATGGTTTATAACTTGTCTTAAAATTCAAGATCATTTATATATAATTAAATCGACATAGATGTGTCCAAGTAAATTAGTAATGATAATAATATAATCAATATTCAAGAAGAGGTGCGTGCGCGCCGTCAATTTATTCAAACACTTTTTTATATATATATAATTGAGATGTTTAAATCAACTTAAATATGTTATGATTAATTATTGAATTCATTGAATATTCTTCAAACCTAAATAAGAGATAAAATACCGCAAATATAATTTACATGTATAAAGAAAACCAAACTCATACGCAAAGAAAATGAAATTTTCTCTGGTAGACAATGACCCCAGGAGCCTCTCTTTTTTTGTCTTCATGGTGGTTGATAAGTAGATGAGGTTTGATTTCGATGGATTCTTACGAGATCTATTATAAAAAAGAGTTGTCATGTCGTATTCTACATATAAATGCCATCAAAAGTAATTTATGTAGGTAATAAAATTGATTACATCCCATCTAGGTTAGCCATGGAAAACGAGTTTCATTTTTTATTATTTTTTTAAAATATTTTTAAATGATTTTAGTATGCTAATATTAAACAAAAATATTAAATTTTGTCATTCTTAACCGCGCAAGTGATGACTGGTTTTAGTCTAAACTACTCATGTAAGGAATATTGTTATTTTAGTAAAATAAAATAAAAATGATTGTGTTTCTAATTATTTTATGACAGAAAAAACAAATAATAAATTTAAAAAATCATGCATCATTAATATGTTTTTATATATAAAGAAATCATAATCATAAATCGAGAGGCTCGCCATGAAAAATTACTCATTCTAATAAAATTATATATAAAAAAAACTTATCTAATAAAAATAAAATATATATATATAGATAAACATGATATCCAAAGACAAAATCATCACACACAAATGCTTTTTCTTTGTCACAAAAATTATTTTTTTACCAAAAAATAAATTTTTATATCCATTGGAATGAAGTTAATTGAGGGGGGGAAGAAGTCATGAAACCGTTACCACCACTTCAATCAACAGAGAGTGATGGAAGGGCTTAATTGAAACTTTATTTTCCCTCAAGGACACACACAAGGAAAAAAAAGGTCTTGGAGGTAAATTGACTCAGTCCATAAACTTCAAATTAAGGGTAAGTTAAAATAAACCCTAAATTAAACTATATCATCAACAAATGGGCGATTCCCAACTTCCTACTTCTTCATTCAGATTTGTAGTCATTATGTAGTTAATTTGACGAACTTGTTAAGAATTGTATTTCTCTCACATGCCTTGCGTGTTAAGGAATTATCTTACCTAAAAATTTAAGCTTGTAGGTAAGACCATATAATATGATTTATATTATTCTCTAACACACCCCCTTAAGTGAAAGCTTTTAGACTTGAAATTTGCACAAACCCACATTACCTTGTGCTTGATTTTTATTAAATAGAATGGAGATGATGAGATTCAAACTCGTGATTGTTGGATCAACAAGACTCTAATACCATGTTAGAGTAACCATCTCAACTAAAAACTTACGCTTGTAGATAAGATTCTAGAATATGATTTATATTATTCTCTAATATTGCAAAGGCTATCTATTATGGATGCTATGAACAAACCCTAATCCTATACCTGCTTAACAACATGTATATCACCTTTTATCATCTGTAAGAAAAAATAGTCCCCCATTATGTAGTAAACAAAATAAATGTTTGTGTTTTTAATTTTTTATGAGAAAAAACAAATAATAAATTAAAAAAAATCATGCATGTATTTAACTCGGTAGTTTGGGGATGTAATTGAAATACTTAATGTAAATGGGGGACTGTTTTTTATTTTATTATTTAAATATTTCAGCACGTTACTTTGAGCCATTTGCTCAACCGTTGAATATCCGAAACATTTAATTTATAAAATGAGAGCTGGGTCAAATTATCTTAAATATACATGTTAATTAGTTGGGTCAAATTAATGTTAGCGATTGTAGGTTTACTATGTGCTCGAAAACTTATCCGAACTTGTCAAGTTTCCTTTTTAATATTATTCTGATCAAATCTAAACGGGTTTACTTAAATTAATCAGCTTATTGACTAATTTAATCTAGTTAATTGAATTTTATCATATTAATATTTTTGTCAATTAACTTAAAGCTTCATAAGGTCATACGAGAAGCCTTCAAAAACGTTGTGCTGAAAATTCAAAGCAGCGTAGATCGATGCTAGCAAGGCAATGAGCAAGAACTTACACAGGATTACATGCATGAACATACAAATGCATGAACATACAAATCTAACACATGAAAAACCCTTCAGGCCAAATACAAGGAATGTTTAGCTTTTCTTAACTATGCACCGTGTTGACATTCCAATTCAAACTTTTATTTATTTATTTATTATTTTTGTCAAACAGGTACTGAGAGTAACAGTATTTATACGCAAAATAAACGTGAAACGTATAACATATTTTATTTTATTTTTTTCCTCCCACATGAAGGGTTTTTTTTTTTTCTTTCGTTGAGAGAAGGGAGAAAATTACCGAAGGTATGTGCAAGCACGCTTCTTAACAAAGAATGAGAGGTTAATTTCACCCTTTGCTGACCAAAGAATTTCCACAAATAGGTGTGTTATGTATAACAACAATATTGTCCCAAAGAGACGTGATGTGATGATAAAAGATTGGAGATCTGCATAGCAGGTTTCGAGTTCAAGTCAGAGTGAGCATCTCTTATAAAAATATGAGATAACCGGGGTTTTATTCGTTCACCTACACCTATAAAATATGTTTTCTGAGGAATGAGGTTTCATCGAATCCAAAAAATATTGCTTGATTTGTTGGATATTCAACCAGGCTATAAGTAATACATGTTTATTTTTTATTATTACTATATGAACTCGAAGAGAAATTGTAATAAAATAAAATAAATGTATCATTTGGGATGGAAATAATTATCTTAAGTTACAAATAAAAAGACTTAGTTGTTATATGCTTTTAAATTATCATATCTATCTCATAATTAAAAAAAGTTTTTTTTATATGAGGAAACCTCACTTCTCAAAAAATGCATTTTGTAGGTTCAGGTGAGCGAATAAAACTCCAGTTTTCCTCACGAGACATAGTGTGATGACAAATAATTTTGTGATTTGCACAACAGGTCGCGAGTTCAAGTTAGAGCATGCACTCTTCGTAAAAGCTAACATTATATATAAATATCATCATGAATCAATCAATAAAACTCTTATAAATTATTAAATCCATACAAATAATTAATTCAGCTAATTACACTTATTTAGAACACGAGTCTTTTATAGTTAATAGCATAACCATATTTATGAAATGACGAAATCAATAATGCATGCATGGTTACAAAATGATGCTAATCAAATCAAGGACGCGTAATATTTGTTTTTGGCTTGATCCATAACCTTAAAAAATGAAATGTGCTCATATAATAATTTTCTGGTAAATAATTTAACGTTTGTTCTTAACACAAATGTGATCGAAGTGCGAGCATTGCTAGTGCAATGTCTTACGAAAGCCCGATTGTGGAGACATGATCCCCTTGGCTATCCCACAAGAAATGCACTTACTTTAATGGAGCTGCCCACAGAACCTAAAACAGTGTAAATACGATCGAGTGGGGTGGGGTGGTCTCCTCCACCGCAATTTATGTGAACCTGCCTGCACTTATTTTTTTTTTTTTAATTAATGGAAAGATAATGCGCATAGAAAAATAGATTATGTATTCGTAAGTTTTTTAATTAAATTTTCATGTTAATTTATACGTTAATCTAGTCTATTTGTCCTCTCTCTCAATCTCAACTATATTATAATATTCTTAAATTGGTCTAAGGCAATATTTTTTTTTTTTATAACCCGGATGTTCGGGCCAATTTACGTGCACCATAACTAATCCTCGGATTCGTTGAACATCCGGTAAATCCAATACATCCAGCAAACTCACTGAAGACCCCACTTGCATCTAAAATAATATATGAATGAGTTTAACTGATTTCTTTAGATTTTATTCCAAAGACTTGAATTAGAAAAACATATCTTATTAGTTTTTAAATGTTTGTTGATAATGTGGTTAAATAAATAAATCTGCTGTTTTTTTTTTTTTTTATTATAGTCAATAATAACGACTATATTTAAATTGTGAAATATTTTTTTATAATTATTTTTACCTACCATTTATGAAAAACGACAATTTCATCCATAACTACAGCAAAGCAACACTTACCACCATAGTAAAAGTCAACAATATTATCTAATTATCAAACTAAACCTAGAGTTCTTAACCCTAACCCTAAAAATGGAGAATTAACAAAGAGGGGGGAAGTTACACCAGAAATCTCATTCTTCTGATTTCCAAAAAAAAAAAAAAATGATGAAAAGGGCCCATCATTTAACCTCATATAAAACCAAGAACAATGAAAGATTCCATGAAAATAAATGTTCCGTTAACAATACGAAGTCGTCTCTCTTTGTCTTCTTCAAAAAGGTTCTAGTAAGTAAATTATTATCTATGGAAATTAAAATATTGCAGAAAACCTAACACGAACTATTTATATATTGTATTTTGATGCAATAATGAGAGGCATTTCATTTGAATTGAGATACTCTCAAGTTTTTTTTTTTTTATGTTATATTCTATTATACTTATCGGGTATATTTAGTAATGTGGTTGAAATTATTTTTAAAATTATTTTTTGTTTAAAAATACATCAAAATAATATTATTTTTATTTTTAAAAATTATTTGGGAAAAACTAAATAAAATCAATTTTGTTAAAATATTTTTGAAATGTAATGTGGAACCGGCACTATATCCAAACTAAGGGGACATGATTTTAATATAAAAAATGACTTCATTTAATATATAGTTTTATTTCCTCCGTCTAACATCAATTACTAAATTCAAAACTAATTTTAATAAAATCATGAGGAAATCTCGTGTTCTCACAAAATGTTGAGCGATGATGGTGACACAATTTGAATCCAAGTATAAAATAACCCTTAGGTATCTTAACTACCAAATCAACCCGTTGTTAGTAGCAAATTATAACGACAACAATTATTTCACTGACACAATAATTGGCTATACCATTTTAATATATGATTTATTATTATTATTTTATTTTATTAGGAAAGAATTTTATAATACCCCTTTTTTTTTGCATTTTTTGTCACCCTCCATTTTGGGTTGACTTGATTACCCGATTAACCCGAATTGTTTTAATTGTAATTTATTATTTATTTACTATAAAATAATATTATTCTGATAAAATTAGAGTCAACCAATAAAAAAAAAACTTATAACATGAGTAGTACAAAAGTGGTTCAACAATCATAGTTCAAAAACAATTAATAAGGAGATAATTATATAGTATTTCAATTTTTGTATTATAGTGTCAAACAATTATTGATTAATAATTAATTTCACTTCCCAATGTTGGATCAAGATATTCATAATTATTAAACTATATATTGATATGAAATTCACAATTTAAAGTGGTGCCAATATTTAATTATTTTTTAACTGTTATAACTCTAACAAATTTCCTTCCATTTAACGGCGTGGATCGCGATTGTTGATTCTAACAATAATAAAAATTTAATTAAGTTTTTGGAGGAAAAATCTCCTCCCACTCATTAAAAAACGACGATGCGGTGGAAAAAGCCGTTGACGCGTCGCAAACACGTCGTCTTTGGGAGAAAGCGAAATTGCCAAAGTCCAATAAATGGGGGGGCCCTGCCATCAAAGCCCTCTCTCTCTCCTGCAATTATTTATAGCGTTATAGCTCGTCTTTTATCTTGTCATAACTACTAACAGAAATAGATACCTTAGAGGATTTGTCAGTTCCCTTATCATCACATATTTTACACCATCTACCTAATATTTCCTGCCTTCTCTAGCTTGTTAGTTAGATTCTTGTAATAAAAAGGAACCAGTTTCTTGTTTCAAGAATCCCCATTAAAGTTTTCTTGAGAAAAGTGTTGTTGACAGGAAAGAAAAGAAATGGCCACTGCTTTGGTTTCTCAAGAAAATGTTGTGGCTTCTTTGGTGTCTCGTACAGGGAGGCATTTGCAGCGTTATGATAAAGGTCGTCGTCAAGTTGTTGGGTGGGTTGCTTTTTCCTCATCCTTCTCTCTGCTAGTTTTATTTTTTTCATCAGTTAACTAGCTGCGTTTTCTTGATTTTGCATTGTGGGGCACGATTGTTTGTCTTATTAAGACTGCAGATTTGATGGGCTAAGCAATCATTGGCTGTTTAAGGTTTTGTTAAGTTTTGCTTTGTCTTTTTATAAAACGAGATTCGTGAGAAATGATTTCTTGACATGTTAGAAAAGCAGAACTTGATTCTGGTTTGCGAGGTTGTTCTGGTATAATGAATGTGATGTATGGTTTCTTACGGGAACTTGAGGTCACTTGCTAGTCCATCATTGTGGGTTTATCCATGATGGGTGGACGAGATTGGCTCACGTGCATGGATAATTATCCATATCTTTTCCTAAATCTTCTCGAGGAGAAGGGGAAATACAATATTGAGTCCTGCTCTCTGTTTGATTAGCCAGTAAACTGTTGTCCATCTTTGTTGGTATTCAACACGTAGAAGTAATGATTCAATTGATGATTTGATTCTAACTAGTCCAGTTTTTAACCCAATTTGATTACTTTTAAGCTTCTTGGTTGCTAAATTTTCTGTCTTCTTGTTTCATATATTGCAGATGTATACCATACAGATACAAGAAAGGGAACTCAAATGCTTCGGAGGTTGAAGATGAGTTAGAAGTTCTTGTCATTAGCTCACAGAAAGGAAAGGGGAAGTTGTTTCCTAAGGTACCTAATTTCAAATGAAATTAGAACTTGATAACTCAATGTAGAGCGTAGAGTGTAGATCATTGATCTGTAACGAAACCTAACCAATATGCTTTATTGATTACCAGGGAGGTTGGGAACTGGATGAAACCATAACACAAGCAGCTTCTCGAGAGACATACGAGGAAGCCGGGGTGAAAGGCACTGTTGAGGTAGTTGTCTTAATTTTCTTCAATGGTGTGGTCGCAGTTCAATTTAAGTTCATTTTCCCCAAATTTAATCACTCATTTTATTGATGTTTAACCTTTTTTTGCAGCCCCAGTTAGGTAACTGGACCTTCCAGAGCAGAGCTCATGGCACTGATTATGATGGATACTTGTTCCCTTTACGTGTTACCGAGGTATTAGATTTCTGGCCAGAGAAAAACAACCGGCAGAGATTATGGGTATGCACACGCTACATTTCTAACATTTTAATCTATATTTGGACTCTATTGGAACTGTCGGTGCAGTTGCTGATATTAAGTTGCCTTTATGCTATGTATAGATGAGTGTGGATGAAGCAAGAGAATGCTGTCAGCGTGGGTGGATGAAGGAAGCCTTGGATGTATTAGTTGACCGTCTTGCAGGTCGGCAACAACTTGATGAGGAAGAAATGGGATCTTGTTCTGCAAGCCACCAGGCCAAATCCAACTTGTGAATAGAGAAAATTGTTGAGGATACAGTCGGAGCCATAGCGGGAATTGAACGAGCAAGAAAGGATGGACAAGAAGCAAGAATTAGGCGATTTTGTGTTTATTTTGTTGTCCCTTTCTTGAATTTTCAATCCTGCTCACTTTCTTGTTAGTAGAATGTTAGTGGGAACATCAGAAAATTTTACTGCGAAGACAGAACATGGTTTGTAATTGGAGAGGAATTAATGAAAATTATGTTCTGGAAAGAAAACGAAATCGCCAGCTGTCATTGGACCTCATCAGGATTGCAGAGTACGATAGCTTTTTTTACTTCTGGGAATTTGATTATTTGCAATTAATTTAAGGGCTTTGAAAGTTGTAATCAATCGTTTTCAAACGAGAAAATGCGGAAAGTTTCTTCTTTTTCCTTTCTTTTCTAATTTATTGAGAGGTCAATTACACTTGACCTGCAAAATGGGGTAGAAGAATTTCCTCTTCCACCATGCTCTAGCGATTTCGGCTCTAGGTATTGACTTTACCAGCAAAGCTAGCTAGCTTGCTAGCATTCATAAGCTTTACTGCCTGCAACTCTCTCTACTTCCTATTCGAATTGATAATTTGAGGAGACCTGCGCTAGATGTCCCTTTGATTAACCATCATCAAGGTTCCAAATTAGAATCGTAAATGCAGCAGAATAACCAAACATGCAGAAACATAGTAGCAGATAGGCATCGGATTTACCCAAAACGCATGTAGGAGAAAGGAACTGGTCAAATGTGAACGTTGGGAGATCACAGAACCATATGGGGCTAGCGGGTGCAGTTGAAATCAGTAGTTTTTCTCCTACAATCAGCTTTTTTGGCACATTGGTGACAGATTTGCTGATTCATTGATTCTCAATGCAGAAGCACAAAGAATAATTCACCACCATCAACCATGTTTTGCTACAGAAATCCAACATGACTGTCATACACCACAAGGCTAATCATCGTTAATTATTATCCGTCTTGAATCTTGAAATGATCTGAAGTGTCGGGTATTAACTATTATGGGGTGAAAAGAAATAATATGTTAGCTATTTGGCTTCATAACTCCAACCAAAGCATTCAAAATAATTCATCTTGTGGGTCAAGTTCAGAACTTGATTCATCAACCTGAAATTTCCGTTTCATATTTACTATATAATTATGTAAGAAATCAATTTCATTTTTGGTAATGATGACCTATTTGAGTTATTAGAAGGCATTGTTTTTGCATGATGTCCATTTCATTCACTTTTGTAATGTTATTGTAACACAAGATACGCAGTGCATTTTTTATGGATTATATAAACAATTTTTATAAGGAAAAATAATTATTTAATATGATATTAGACTCATAAATTTAAATTTTATCATCTTTATTTTATAAAAAAATAAACATGATATAATGTTAATATATATAATTTCTAATTTTAACCTCGTTAAAAAAAATAAAAAACAATGCGAATTAGATAATAATAAGAGCAACTGCAGCGGAGAAAGGATATGTAGAGACAAAAATAAAATAAAAAATTGTTAAGCATTTTTGGTTAGAATTTTACATTGCAACAAGAGTGTTATTGGCAGAGCAAAAAATGACACCTCGTGCATGAGCTGCTATTTCTAGCAGCTCATGAAGGGAAAATTTTGGCCCCACCTTGGTGCCACTTTCTATATATAAAAGAAAATAATGTAACTCTATAAAAAATATTTGTTTTTGTTTTTATTTAAAAATACCTCAATAAGAGAGTATAAAATTATATGCAAAATTAATAATTATATTGTTGGAGAGTTTTTTAAAAGCAATTATTTAATTATATAACATATTCTTATTAACTGTATAATTAATTGCATAATTTAACTATATACAAAATAATTGCACTATATTTAAAATAATATAAAAAATAGCTCTCCAAAATTATTTTTATCATTGGAGCACACATCAACAATTAAACCATATATACACTATTTAAAAAATCATTTTAAAAAATCGACTCTCCAAAATAACTATTATCATTGGAGTTGTTATTACAATAATAATAATATTGTCACCACAACTAGATTCACAAGCCTTAAAAACAATAGAGTTAAACCATACACGATGGACACGATGGAGATCTTACTGCGGACATGTTTTGGTGAAACATGGCCATATTTGCAGCAGCTTTGAATTGTTCTTCTAGAACTCATTCAGGTTCCAACGGTCTTCGGTAAGCACATCCAAATCAACAGCATTTGCTTCCTTAAAGCTTTTCTTTTGTACTAGCTTCTTCAATTTATCTGCTAAATCTCGATTGATTACGAAAATATAACATGATAATGAAGGCTATAACAAGCAATAAAAGAGAAAACTAAAGTGTTAAGAACCAATAAATAAATATTAATGATGAATCAATATAAAAAGATGTAAATATAGAGCAAGGAAAAAATGGACCTTGAGAAGGTGAGATCATAATGTATCCATCCTGGCTTCTAGTTGGAGATGAGAGCATTCTGCACTTCATAATCTCTAACTTCTTCAGTGCTCTGCACTGCGGCAACCAATCTGGCAGAGAAGAAAGATTGTTGCAATTGGAAATAGAAAGATATTGCAGGCTGCTAGCAGCATTTTTAAGCTCGTATGGCAATTCTATCAGCTTGGGAAGCTGAACAAAAGTCAGTGAGCGAAGCTTTTGAAGGCCTTGTTGGCCCTCTTCTTTTTTCTCATCACCCTCATTTTGCTCTCTTTTGTCCTCTTTTCTGTAATTAACACCTGCAAGTTGTGATAGAAGGCTCCTACGCCCTTTCAACCTATCTTCGTCTTTCTTCTTCAGGCGTCCACTCAAATCAAGAACACTGCAGTTACAAATCTCCAGAGTCTCAAGGGAAATGAGGGAATTCAAATCAAACTCCAAAGAACTGAGACGGGGGCAATCAATCAAACATAATTTTTGAAGAGCAGTCCAGTGTTGCATTCCTCGAACCAGAGTTGAAAGACGATAACATTTGTAAATGGACAATGAACGAAGCGAAGTCAAGCACTCTATCCCTTTCTTTGGCAAGAAATCTTGATTGGAAGTTATATCCAAATGTCGTAGGGTAGCAATCTTCCAAGTATCTTTTGGCAACTCCTCAAGCTGCACGCAAGCATATAGTCTCAACGTCTGCAAATTTTGCAATTTGCATATAGAACGTGGAAGTCTTCTAATGAGACGGTTCATAGAGAGATCAAGGTATCTCAAATGCAGCAAGCTACCGATGGAACTTGGCAAACCATCAAATTCTGATTCACTTAGAATGAGGATGCGCAAGTATTTGAGATTTGCAAGGAGATCATTTACAGTCTCTTTTCGCTCCACTGGTAGATGAGAGTAGAGAGTCCGCAGCTTTTTTGTGTTGCATAAAAATTCTGAAATTTGAACCTTGATCTTTGATGTAAGATTTTCAGGCAAAACAGATCGAAAAACAGAAACATGTCGAATTTTTTCATTGGAAATTTTGGGATGAGTAGTGATGATTGAGCACTCTGTTCCACCAACCAGCTGTGCCAGATCATGAATAATATCATGCATTTTACAGTGTCTTGCTTCATCATCATGATCTTTAAGTTCCTCTTCCAGGAGAGACATTGACAAGAGTTCATTAACATACCTGTCAAAAAAATTGAAATGAAACACCAAAACACTGAAAGATTAACATATAAAAAGACTGGATATGATAGCATGGTTTAAGGAAGAGTAGGATAATTATTTGTTGATGTTCAAATAGCAACATTTTCTCATTCACTTGATGATTATTTATATTAATTAATCCCACAAAATGCATATTTTCTCACGAGAGATTAATATAAATATGGTATATTAGTAGATATAATTGAAAAATTCGTTTATTCATTCTTTCAGACAATTAAAACAAATCCCACTAAGGTAATCAATCATATAATTTTCTTTAGCTAGAGATTTTTTAACGATAAATACCTGTTGCCAATCTTCTCAAGTGGACTTCCATCAGATGATTGAAGGAAACCTTGAGCCATCCACAGGTGGATCAGTGTTTCCTTATCGATCAAATGATTTTTCGGAAACAAAGAGCAAAAGGCAAAGCATGGCTTCAAGTAATGTGGCATTTGATCATACGTCATTCTTAAAACAGGCAGAATATCATCTTCCTTCTGAGCTAGTTCCCATAACTCACTATCCTTTACAAGCAACCATTCATCTTCATCCTTCCGGTATAAGAAGCAACCCAACGTTCTTGCAGCAAGAGGAAGCCCTCCACATTTACTTACTATCCCCTTTCCAATTGCTACTAGGTTTTGAGGCCGATCTTGATCTCTATCAAATGCCCATGACAGAAACAAATCCAAACACTTATCATATGGAAGACCCCTCAAATTATATACATAGTGTGTGCCAGTGGCCATCATTGATGCAATCCTCCTAGCACGTGTGGTTACTAAGACTTTACTCCCCCTGGCACCGCTCATCAACAAATCTTTTAAGCGCAACCATTTTACTCTATCCCCATTCCAAACATCATCTAGGACTAGTAAAAACTTGCTAGTGCTCAGATTTTGCTTAATTAGGTTTTGCAACAAATCAAGATCCAAGGGGCCATAGATTTTAATATCCAATTTTTTAGCAATTCTTCGTGAAATCAATCGCAGATTAAAGTCATCAGAGACAGAGATCCATATTCGACGATATTCAAAATGCGATGCAACTCTATCGTCATTGAAGACCAATTGAGCAAGTGTAGTCTTTCCTAAACCAGCCATTCCAACGATAGGAATTATGGTAACATTTTCTTTCTCATTAGAAGACAGCAACGATTTGATTATCTCCTCCTTATCATCTTCCCTTCCTATAACCCCAAATGAAACATGTGAGACAGTTTGTTCCCTTTTTGATGGAACAACTTTGCCTACTCTCACACTTGGTTCCGTAAAGTGGAAGTTGGACCTGTCTTTTGCAATGTCATCTATGTTCTCTCTAATTTGTTTTAACTTTTTACCCAATTGACAACGAAACAGGATAGGGTTTGAAAGCGAACAAAAGGTGCATACCTTCTTTATCAAGCTCCTACACACCAGGACCTGCCTTTGCACATTGTCAGTCTGGTATTCATCGATCACGTCATCCGCATCGTAGACTGCTTCTTTAAGCTTTCCCAACCACACCCTAACCTCCTCGTTTTTGTCATATGCCTCCTCTGCAGCATGAATTACAGAGTTAATTGTAGATAATGTGTTTTTAAGCTTTACAAGCTGTTCTTCAACTCCACATGCTAGTTCAATTCGTTGCTTAATCAGGGATGCCAACTCTGTGGTGATTGTACCAACAACATTGGAGATAACAGCTTCTGCCATTATCTTCCTTGGTTCAGGAATAGAAAGGGTTTTGATTTTATAAAGAAGAGATCAAACCAAAGGAAAGAAGGACGAGGCACGGTAAAGCATAGGAAAGAATGTTGGACTTGGAAAAAAATGATAGCCTGGAGAAAGCAAGGACTAGAAGAATGATGAGAAGGGATAGGATATCTTAGACTACAATCATCATGTAATCAATGGAATGAAGGCAGGTATAGAGTCAAAAGAAGTTTCCCTCAGACTCTTGTTGGAAAAGGCAGTGAAAAGTGATCCATGCAGCAGCATTGCTTGTACAATACTCATGGTGCAACCTGTGAAAGTAAGATCCCAGAATTAAGAACTAGGGTTCATCTTCTTTTAGCACTTCGTTTTTGTCTTCACTTGTGATT
Organism: Salix dunnii; assembly: GCA_015731905.1. Taxonomy (NCBI): domain Eukaryota; kingdom Viridiplantae; phylum Streptophyta; class Magnoliopsida; order Malpighiales; family Salicaceae; genus Salix; species Salix dunnii. Next base: position 14,212,779 of record CM027675.1, on the reverse strand, counting down.
AACATCCTGACATTTTGGCCAGATATGGTAACATCAGGTGTAAGCTTCTTCTTTTTTGTCATACCACTATACATTATCAGTGTAGAAAGGAGAAAAAATTGTGCTTAACACCCACTACGACATTGGAATTAATATGAGCACTATACGAAGGGTAGTCATGAAAACACTTGAGTCGCCTACAAAGTGTTTGATGAAATGCAAATGCCATGCTGTTACATGCCTTGAGAAAGTGACAGAATTCTTAGGGTTTGTTCGTTTATAAGAGGGCAGAAAGTAATTCATGATTATTATAAGGGGCCGGGTGCAAATACTCTAAATGTAAGGACTGTTATTTAAATTATGCATTTAATTGTAATGGGTAGTTAATTAATGGGGGAATTAATTAAGTAGTGGGTAGTTATTTAAACTTGTATTATGGAACATGCCTATTTATGACTTAGCATTTTATGAAAAGGGTAACAAAGATTTCCAAATTAAATATTAATTAAGTGAAGGCCCTTGCTCCTTTAATTGGCAGAACCAAAAAAATCTATTAAATCAATTTAGTAGCTAACAATTGGTATCAGAGCTGTCGATCCCGTGATATAGCTAAGGGCACTCGATTTTCACAATTATTTGATTCCGTTCACCACTTACAAGAGGTAACTACCAAGTTGACAGAGGGGTAGTCTAGACATGGATCTACTTATGGAAGGCATCCTGCAACAACTAAACAATTTGGCATCCAGTTATGAAGGCCTAACACAAGTCACAACAAGACTTAATTTAGGAGAAGGGACATCTACTAATACAAGGGGAAACACTAACCCTTTGTGTGAAGTTAATGGGGGAATTCAAGCAAGATCTCTTCGGCTGGACTTTTCTTGATTTGATGGTGGAGATCTTAGTAAATGGATCTTGAAGGCACAACAGTTCTTCTCTTATTTTGGCACACCAGAAAATCAGAAGATGGAGTTAGCTTCCTTCCATATGGAGGGGAAAGCCTTGACATGGTACAACTGGTTGAATGACTCCAACTTGGTGGCTAGATGGAAGATTTCTTGGATGCGCTTTGCGTCAAATTTGGTCCAACATCATTTGAGGAACTAGTGGGGGCTTTTACCAAACTGAAACAAATAGGCAGTGTGGAATAATATCAAACCACATTTGAAATTCTGTCCAACAAAGTATAAGGGGTAAGTGAGGATTTCCATATAAGTATCTTTTTGAGTTGTTTGAAAGATGAATTGAAGATTATTGTCACCATGTTCAAACCAAACACCTTTGTTACTACCTTTGGGTTAGCACGCTTGTAAGAAGAAAAAGTAAATAGAAAATGCGACCCCTATAGAGTCAGTTCAACACATAACCATTTCCTACACAACTAACCTGAGAATTTCACCCAAAACACATACCATAAACCCTATAACCGAATTTCCAGCACCAAATCCAATCCTCAGATTACCAGCCCCTCAACTTGCAAGAAACAACTTTACCTTCCTAAAAAGAAACCCTTATCCCATCAAACAAATTAGCCTTAACCAGATGCAAGAAAGACGAGAGAAAGGTTTATGCTATTTTTGTGATGAAAGGTATCAGCAAGGCCATAAATGCAATAAACTGAGGCTATATTTCCTAGAAGGGATGGATTTAGAGGAGGAAAAAGGTGATGGAGAAGAGAGTTTTAGTCCAGAAACCATCAGAAACATACCTGGGGATATATATGCAGAATTATTGGGAATATTCCTACATGCCATTACAGGTGCACCATCCTCGAAAACCATGAGGATAGTGGGCAGAATTGGAAAATGCCCAATCCTTGCCCTTATTGACACTGGAAGTACCCACAACTTCATCGATGTCAAGATGGCTAAAAAAGAGAAATTATTAGTGGAAAGTAGCAAAATGTCAGTACAAGTGGCCAATAGGGAGACACTACCATGCCTGGGTCATTGCAAGGCTATACAACTGACATTGCAGGCTTGCAATATCGCAACCAAATTATTTTTACTCACTCTAGGGGGATGCGATGTGGTATTGGGAGTAGATTGGTTGAGGAGTTTGGGGACCATTTAATGGAATTTCATCGAATTAAGCATGAAATTTACTATGGACAAACAGGAAATTACCTTGCAAGAATTGAAGAAGCCAAAGCAGGTGGTAATGGAAGAGCAAAATCTCAATAAAGCCACCTTGGCTGAAGGAAATGGGATTTGGTTGTAGCTGATGGATAACAGTAATAAATCGGGAGAGGCAGCAATAGCACCAGAAAATGCAAAATATTTTGGATAAATTCTTAATAGTTTTTAATGAACCAAAAGGGTTACCTCCTACAAGGAGTCATGACCACCAAATTCAACTTCATGTAGTAGCCAAGCCCACCAATATTAGGCCTTACAGATACCCCTATTACCAAAATGAAGAAATTGATAAGTTAATAAAAGAAATGTTGTAGAATGGAGTTATCCAAAACAGTCAAAGCCTATATTCATCGCATGTTTTGCTGATGAGGAAGGCAAATGGTAGCCGGAAGATGTGCATTAACTATAAAGTTCTCAATAAGGATATTGTCACAACTAAGTTTTCTATCCCTAATATAACTAAGTTGTTGGATGTAATACATGGTGCAAAATATTTTTCTAAGCTTAATTTGAGATCAGGCGATCATCAAATTAGAATAAAGCCTAAAGATATACCAAAACTACTTTTTGTACACATGAAGGGCAATATGAATTCTTAGTAATGTCTTTTGGGCTTACTAATGCCCCAGCCACCTTTTAAAGGCTGATGAATGAATTTTTTAGGCCCTGCCTCAAGAGATTTGTTTTAGTTTTCTTTGATGACATTCTGGTATATAGTAAAACAATGAAAGAGCATGGTAAATATTTAGAAATTGTCCTAAGTGTTTTAACTCAAAAACAGTTGTATGCTAAACTCTCCAAGTGTGTCTTTGGAAGTAAAGAAGTGGAATATCTAGGGCATATCATTTCACGGGAAGGAGTTAAAGCAGATCTAGTAAAGATAACATCCATGATGAACTGGCCTGAACCTAGAAATCTGAAATCCTTAAGAGGATTTTTGGGTTTAACAGGCTATTACCGCAAGTTTGTCAAAAGGTATGGCAATATAGTAACTCCTCTCACTGCCTTACTTAAGAAGAATGCATTTTAATGGACTGAGGACATTGGCCAGGCCTTTACCGCCCTAAAGGAAGCAATAGTGACACCTTCAGTCCTTGCCACACTAGATTTCTCAAAAATCTTTGTGGTGGAATGTGATGCTTCAAAGCGTGGCCTAGGGGCTGTTCTAATACATGAAGGAAGGCCCATAGCTTATTTGAGCCAGGCCTTAAAGGGTAAGAATATATTATTGTCTACTTATGAAAAGGAGTCCTTAGCCCTTGTATTGGCAATACAAAAATGGAGACACCTGCTAGGATCGATTTGTGGTCAAAATTGACCAACAAGCCTTGAAGCACCTTTTAGAGCAAAAGGTGGGAACCCCATTCCAACAAAGGTGGATAACAAAGTTATTAGGGTTCGACTTGAGTGCGGAGTACAGGAGTGGCAAGGAAAATAAAGAAGCAGATGCCTTATCTCGAATGTCAGGACAGGAAGAAAATACAGCCTCCAACTTGAAGGCTGCCCAAGCGAAGGCCCAAGCTATCAACTTGATAAACGTCTAATGGTGGGAAACCCTTTCCCAAAACTACACGCAAGACTCTAAATTGAAGGAGTTGATCAGTAAATATAACTTAGGACAATTGGATACACTGAAATATCAACTCAAAGGGGTTTTTCTGTTCTATAAAAGGCGAATTCACTTAGGAACTATGAAGGAACAATAGGAGCTAATCATGCTATACTTCTATAGCAACCCTACAGGAGGGCACATTGGGTCATAGAAGACATATTCACGAATTAAAAGGAAGTTCTTTTGGCATGGCATGAGGAAGAACATCTGACGCATCATCAAAGAATGTGAAGTATGTCAGAGAAATAAAACAGAGAAATTAAAATCAGCTGGGCTTTTGCAGCCCCTACAACTACCAATTCAAGTATGAGTGGACATTAACATGGATTTTATTGAAGGTTTACCTATGTCTAAGGGACATAATGTCATATTGGTAGTGGTGGATCGATTCAGCAAGTGTTGCCACTTCCTACCTTTGGTTCATCCTTACACAGCAGCCACAGTGACCAGAATTTATATAGACAATGTATTTAAATTACTTGGGATGCCACGCAACATAGCCAGTGACCATGATGTAATGTTCATAAGCAAGTTTTGGCAAGAATTATTTCAACTCAATGAAACTAAATTACTTATGAGTTCAGCATATCATCCTTAAACCGATGACCAAACTGAAGTTATGAACAAATGGTTAGAGGGTTACCTGAGGTGCTTCACCAGCGATCGACCCAAGGATTGGACCCATTGGCTAGCTATGGTAGAGTGGGCATACAATACTGTAGTGCATTCATATACTGGGTTCATTCCTTTTGAGCTTGTTTATGGGCGAGTACCTCCACAACTCCTTCTTTACAAAGCAGGGACCACTGTCGTGAAAGCCGTGGATGAAGAACTAAGGAACAGGGAGCATGTCCTTGCCCTAGCTCAAGAAAACCTGCGAGAAACACAAACTAGGATGAAGAACTATGCAGACAAGAAGAGAATCGAAAGAGAGTGTAAGGTAGGGGACTGGGTTTATTTGAGGTTGAGACCTTACCGGCAAGTGATCATCCTGGTGAGGAAGAACTTGAAGCTGGCACCAGGGTGCTTTGGACCTTTCCAAGTGATTCAGAGGATCGGTACCTTGGCCTACAAACTCGATCTACCTGATGGATCAAAGATATACCAGTGTTCCATGTGTCTTGCCTCAAGAAGAAGGTGAGAGATCGGGTCAACCTTAACCCTAAACTACCAACAATGATGAATGATGGTACGTTATCACCAGAACCAGATGAAATCTTAGACAGATGACTCAAGAAGAAAGGGAATCGAGTAAGGGTTAATTTACTGGTAAAGTGGAAGGGGATTAATGTGGACGACGCCACGTGAATCAACACCGATGAGCTACATTAGCTTTACCCTGAACTCATGGACGAGTTCTTTTGAAGAGGGCGGCTTTGTTACATGCCTTAAGAAAGTGACATAATTCTTGGGGTTTGTTCTTTTATAAGGGGGCAAAAAGTAATTCATAATTATTATAAGGGACTGGGTGCAAATACTCCAAACTTAAGGACTATTATTTAAATTATGCATTTAATTATAATGGGTAGTTAATTAATGGGGGAATTAATCAAGTGGTGGGTAGTTATTTAAACTTGTATTCAAGAACATGCCTATTTATGGCTTCGCATTTTATGAAAAGGGTAATAAAGATTTCCAGATTGAATATTAATTCAGTGGAGGCCCTAGTTCCTTTAATTGCTAGAACCAAAAAATTCTATTAAATCAATTTAGCAGCTAACACTTGCAACCAACTCCCAGGCTAACAATTCCTTTTACCAATACAATCTTTCCCAGATCACAAAAATAGAGGAGAAAGCAATTTCAAGGTAATCATATTAACTTTAAATGAAGCTTAAATACTCTTTAAGTATATGAAAGATGAGAAAAGGTAAGAGCATTAATTAACCTGAAAGAAAAGAAGACCAACTTGCTTCTCTCTTAGGTGGAATCTTGCCTTGTGCGTTGCTGGTTTACTATTTGATGCCAGTGGAATATTGAGACTTGGTGACCGTTGGTAATCGAGGTAGAACGTGATTAAAAAAAGAATATTTTTTTAATTGTTTTCATATAAGAAGTTAAAAATAAAATTTAATATTTTTTTAAAAAATTATTTTAATATATTTTTAAATAAAAAAAACACAACCGATTTTTCTAATATTAACTCACCTGAGTTATAAGTTGAAAAATATGAAAGAATGTAAGAAACTTGTGCTTATCAATTGAAATATATTACATTTTATCAAGTTGTTAGTTTTGTTTTGTTTTGGCCAAAACGTTTCGTACTAGTTTATAAAATAAGACAAAATGGTATCATTTTTATCTCAGTTTAAATTTTTTCCCATTCCAGATTTTTTGGCTAAATATCGGCCGAAATGTTCTAGAATCATTCTGTACGTTCCGTTTCAGCCAAATAGTATTTTTTTAAAATAATAAATAATTTTATAATATCAATCATATCTCTCAATCCGACCATTAGATTGAGATGAAATTATACGAGGAGTTTCTTGACATATTTATATAATATTATGTTAAAATTTTAAAGCAATTAGAAAATATAATTACCTTGCCAGCTAGATGATGATATTCTCGTAATATTATACATGTTTATAATTTTGTTAAAAAAAAACATGTTATTTTGTTTTTTTTTATATTAAATTACTCAATTCAAAATAATTTTATTTTTGGATTTGAACTAAATTTTTTTTGAATTAATATATTTTATTATATATATATACACACACACACATAAACAGTACAATCTCGAATGATTTTAACTAATTTCTTTAATTAATATATTTAATTATATATATACATAAATAGTACAATCTCGAAACATCACTTTGAAACACTCTGAAACCGAAATATTCTATTTCATTTGAAAAAACAAAGTACCAACAAAAATAAAATTGACAACTTTGCATTTTCGTTGTTAATTTTATTGCACGTGTTTCATCGTACATCATAGATTCAATTCTAATTGATCACATTATTATTCCAAAATCTCATTGGTTTTCTTAAATTCTTGTGTTTTCTTTTTCAATTAAAAAAATGAGCATGCAAATTTTTTTCAATAAATTTCTTATATAGATATCAAAATACTAAATATAAATAGAAAAGTTTATATAGGTATATAATTAAATCAATTGATAATATCTGTATCAATAAATAAATAATAACTGATAATAATTAAATACTTATCTTGAAAAATCAAGAAATGGATATGAATTAAAATATTTTATCTTTCAACATAAATCATTTATCCTGTAGAATGTGGCCAACTTACCTTTGCCATTGTTATTGTATTCATATATATAGAAGTTTACAAGAGAGATTGTCTCCTATACATGGTAATCTAATCCTTCTAAACATGGTATGAAATATTACAGGTATGATGGAGATATTACAGATATAATGGAGAGATCACAGGGAATCAATTAAGAGCTAGAATCATGGAGAATTAATCTTGCTCTTTCATCCCCCCTCAAGCTCAAGGTAGGTGGGAACCAATGAAGAGCTTGTCACGATTTGGAACAAACTTGGAAGAGCAAAGTGGTTTAGTGAAGATGTCTGCGATTTGATCAGGACCAGCAATATGTTCTAACAAAAGGTCTCCACGGGCAACCTGTTCTCGGACAAAATGGACATCGATTTCGATGTGCTTGGTGCGATGATGGAAAACAGGATTCTTGGCCATTGTCACAGCACTGATGTTGTCACAATACAACTTTGGTGGGGGAAGATGATAGCCAATACTTTGTAACAAATTCATAAACCACATCAGCTCAGCTGTAGATGATGCTAGTGCGCGATATTCTGCCTCTGCTGTGGATCTGGATACCGTGGCCTGCTTCTTGGCACCCCAGGATAGCAGATTATTGCCCATATATATAGCAAAACCAGAGGTGGAGCGTCGATCATCATGGCAGCCAGCCCAGTCTGCATCACAGAAGCCATGAAGAGCAATTAAAGGGGTGTGAACTAAATGAAGACCAAGATTAAGGGTGCCTTTCAAATATCTAAATATTCTCTTCGCAGCAATAAGATGAGGCTCCCTAGGAGCATGCATGTATTGACAAACACGATGAACTGAATATGAGATGTCAGGTCTTGTAAGAGTGAGATATTGCAAGGATCCAACAAGTTGACGATACAAAGTCGGATCGTTTAACAGAGCACCATCAGTGGCAGTTAATAATGTTCCTGAAGCAAGTGGGGTAGCAACTGGTTTAGCACCAGCTAGGCCGAATTTCTGCAGAAGAGACACCAGGTATCGTGTTTGAGTGATAGTGAGAGTTGTTTTATCCCTAGCAATTTGGAGTCCAAGAAAATAGTGGATATCACCAAGATCCTTCATGCTGAACACAGAAGAGAGATGTAATATAAAGTCAGATATATTGGAAGACGAATTGCCAGTAACAAGTATATCATCAACATAGATTAATAATATGAGAATATCTGCTCCCTGTCTTTGATAAAATAATGACTGATCATAAGGGCATCGGAGAAAACCCATTGACTGGATGTAGTTGCTGAACTTCATGTACCAAGCACGAGGTGCTTGTTTTAAACCATACAAAGCTTTATGGAGAAGACAAACATGTTGTGGAAATACAGGATCCTCATGACCAGGTGGTTGAGCCAAGTACACACGTTCTTGTAAATCACCCTGTAGAAAAGCATTATTGACGTCTAATTGGCGAATGATCCAGCCCTGAGATAAACCAATTGTGAGTATTAACCGAATAGTGCTTGCTTTAACAACAGGGCTAAAGGTTTCATCATAGTCCAACCCTGGAAGTTGCGTAAATCCTCTAGCTACAAGTCTAGCCTTATAGCTGTCAAGAGTGCCATTGGATTTTGTCTTAACCTTAAAAATCCACTTACTACTTACAACATTCATGTCTGATTCGCGAGGAACCAAAGTCCACGTGTTGTTGGCATGAAGAGCTGCCATTTCAGCTTGCATAGCCTGTTTCCATTCGGGAATTTGTAAGGCCTGACGATATGAAGTGGGTTCTGTTGGTTGAGCTGCAAGGTCAGCAAGAAAACAAACAGGTATATTATATTTAGTAGAAAAGAAGGCTTTTGGCTTAAGATTTCCTGTTTGAGTACGTGTGACCATTCGATGAGTGCGCTGTGGAACACTGGGAGGAGCAATTTCAGATGGCGAAGCATGCTCTGCTAATGTTATTTGAGCTGAAGTTGAAGGAACTATAGACGCAGGTGCAGACACAGGTACTGAAGGTTGGGTGGATTCCATCAATGATGTAGGTTCACTTACTGTAATAACCATTCTAGTAGATTGAGGGCTAGCAAATGAGGGCTGTAATGTATTATGCTGAAGAGATTTGGGAACTGCTTTTAATTTAAACAATTGACTATAAGATGAATGAGGAGCAGTAATATTTTTGAATGGAAAATGATGCTCATTAAATCTGACATGTCTACTAATATATATGCGACTTGAATGAGGTTCAAGACAACAATATCCCTTATGATTTGTCGAGTAACCAAGGAATACACAACATACTGATTTGTATTCTAATTTGGTTCGACCAAATGGTGAAAGTAATGGGTAGCAGGAGCAACCAAAAACTCTTAGAAAATCATATTTCGGTGAAGAGCCAAAAACAAGTTCATGAGGAGTCATATGATCAAGCACAGAGGATGGCATGCGATTAATTAGAAAAACAGCAGTGTTAAAGGCTGTTGTCCAGTATTTAATAGGAACAGAAGCATGTGCTAAAAGAGTTAAACCTGTTTCGACAACATGTCGATGTCTTCGTTCAGCTAAACCGTTTTGTTCAGGTGTTCCCGGACATGAAAGTCTATGGATTATACCTTTTGCTGCAAAATGAGTCTGCAATACTGTGTTAACAAATTCACCACCACCATCACTTTGGATGATTTTCACAGAATTGTTAAATTGTTTTTCCATTTGTTGAAGGAATGTAGGAAAAATCAATGCAACATCAGATTTTCGAGCCATAGGAAAAAGCCATATATAGCGAGAATATTCATCAACAATAAGTAAATAAAAACAAAAACCATCATAAGAGGAGACTGAAGCAGGTCCCCATACATCAGTATGTAAAGTATGCAGAAAAGAGTTTGCATAAGACTGACGAGAATTAAAAGGCAACTTGGAAGACTTTCCCAGTATACAACTTTCACAAAAAACTGTCACTTTATTTAAAGATTGTAAACGAAGTCTGCTAATAATTTGAGAATGGGGGTGGCCCAGGCGAGCATGCCACAAACTGCCTGGAACTTTATTTGCTAGAAAACAGATTGCATTGTGCTGTGAAAATTGCCGCAGGTTTATTGGGTATAGGCCATTCACCATGGGACCTTTAAGAATCACTTGATTTGTCTTCATGTCCTTGAGAAGAAATCCCCATGGATAAAAGAGAAAATAACAGTTATTATCTTTTGTAAACTTTGACACAGATAATAATTTTCCTTTAATATCAGGAACAATTAAAACATTTGACAGTTGAAGATTATTTGTTGGCAGAGTAATCTGTCCAGTACCAGTTATAGATAAACCATCACCATTGCCAACCATAACAGTATCAGTACCAGAATAAAGATGAGTACCTTGCACCTCTTTGGAATTGGGGGTCATATGCTGGTTTGCACCAGTATCGGGATACCAGGTGTCCTCTGTGGTGTCCCCAATTTGAATGGCAGCAAAGGCCTTGTACTGATCTGCATCTTCGTCTGAGGCAAAACAGCCATCTGCCTTGTGGTTTGGACCACCACATCGAAAACAGGTAATGTTACCTCCACCTCGTCCACGACCAGAATTGCGTGGTCCACGAGTGAAGGAAGATCGTGTGGTGCCTGAAGAATTGTCACCAAACCGAGAAGGACGTGTGTCTCTGTTCCGTGACTGAAAGGGCATCCTTTGATAGCCACTAGAGCGATTGCGAGGATTTTGATTTCCTTGAGATCTTGTATGAAAACGATTTTTGTTAGTATAAAAAGCAACACTGGATGGTTGGGTTCTTATACCTTGAAGTCTGATTTCAAAATCACGAAGCTTGCCAATAACCCCTTCAAGAGAGGGAAACATATCACGGGCATTGAATGCTGCAACAATAGGATCAAACTCAGATCCTAGCCCACGCAGAATACAAATAATGAGGTCATCTTCATCAACTGGTTTTCCTGCACCACGAAGAGACAATGCCAACGACTTGGCTTTGTGCAGATAATCTTCTAAAGAGAAGGTTCCTTTGGTGAGAGTTTGTAACTCCCCCTTTATCTGCTGAATACGATCTCTGGTATGACTTCCATAAAGAGTCTCCAAAACATTCCAAGCATCATGACTAGACTCACAGTTGATGACTTGGGAGAGAGGACCGTCTGACAGGGAACTGTTAATCCACCCAAGGATTAATTGATCAATTCGCAGCCAAGTTGCTGCAGCTGGATTGGGTTGTGTTGCACCATCAGCACCAGCAATGGTTAATGCAGGACAGGGAACTTCATCTGTCACATATCCAAGAAGACCATGTCCTCTTAGGATTGGAACAACTTGTGCTTTCCATAGGAGATAATTGTTTGAGGCTAGCTTAGTGGAGATATCAGGTAAGTGAGTCTTGGAGGGTGCAAAATCGAGAGAAGGAGTGGTTGCTGGAGATACAACTGAAGTGGTGGGGGATTCCATTGCAAGCTCTGATACCATGTAGAATGTGGCCAACTTACCTTTGCCATTGTTATTGTATTCATATATATAGAAAAGTTTATATAGGTATATAATTAAATCAATTGATAATATCTGTATCAATAAATAAATAATAACTGATAATAATTAAATACTTATCTTGAAAAATCAAGAAATGGATATGAATTAAAATATTTTATCTTTCAACATAAGTCATTTATCCGACTTTTATTTGATTATGTTTAATGACCCTGCTTATTAAAATTATTTTTTTTAACAAATAATTGTAAAAATAGACATACAAATCAAATTAATCAAATAAAACCAAAGGAAAAAATAACAATCTCTTCAAAAACTAAATACATAAAAAATAATTTTAAAAACAATCACTTTTTAAAAAAGTATTAATTTAAAAAAATATAAGAAAAACATTTTTTTTCTAAAAAAACAAAAGTTAAATTAAAAAAAGAAAAAAAAAGAAGCAAGATGTCATTGGACTAGACTAACCCCGAACTATTTTGAAAGGGCCCATGCAAGGGTTATAATTTTATTTATACTGATAAATCAAACTTCTTACCCTTTTAATTTCTAATTTTAACCTCTTTAAAAAATTAAATTAAAAATACACAGTGCGAATTAGATGATGATTATGATAATAATAATAATAATAATAATGTCATCACAACTAAATTCACAAGCCTTGAAAACAATAGAGTTAAACTATACACCATGGTCACGAGGGAGAACTTATTGCAGAGATGTTTTGGTGAAACATGGCTATATTTGCAGCAGCTTTTAATAGTTCTTCAAGAACTCATTCAGGCTCGAACGTTCTGCGGTAAGCACATCCAAATCAACAGTATTTGCTTCGTTCAAGGTTTTCTTTTGTACTAGCTCCTTCAGTTTATCTGCTAAATCTCGATTGATTACGAAAATAGATACTAAAGGCAATAACAAGCAATAAAAGAGAAAAAGTAAAGTGTTAAGAACCAATAAATAAATAATGACGATGAATCAATATAAAAGGACGCAAATATAAAGCAAGGAAAAAAATGGACCTTGAGAAGCTGAGATCATAATGTATCGCACTTCATAATCTTTATCATCCAGGCTTAGCATTTTGCACTTCATAATCTCTAACTTCTTCAGTGCTGTGCACTGCGGCAACCAATCTGGCAGAGAAGAAAGATTGTTGCAATTGGAAGTAGAAAGACATTGCAGGCTGCTAGCAGCATTTTTAAGGTCGTATGGCAGTTCTATCAACTTGGGAAGCTGAACAAAAGTCAGTGAGCGAAGCTTTTGAAGGCCTTGTTGGCCCTCTTCTTTTTTCTCAGCACCCTCATTTTGCTCTCTTTTGTCCTCTTTTCTGTAATTAACACCTGCAAGTTGTGATAGAAGGCTCCTACGCCCTTTCAGCCTATCTTCGTCTTTCTTCTTCAGGCGTCCACTCAAATCAAGAACACTGCAGTTACAAATCTCCAGAGTCTCAAGGGAAATGAGGGAATTCAAATCAAACTCCAAAGAACTGAGACGGGGGCAATCAATCAAACATAATTTTTGAAGAGAAGTCCAGTGTTGCATTCCTCGAACCAGAGTTGAAAGACGATAACATTTGTAAATGGACAATGAACGAAGCGAAGTCAAGCACTCTATCCCTTTCTTTGGCAAGAAATCTTGATTGGAAGTTATATCCAAATGTCGTAGGGTAGCAATCTTCCAAGTATCTTTTGGCAACTCCTCAAGCTGCACGCAAGCATATAGTCTCAACGTCTGCAAATTTTGCAATTTGCATATAGAACGTGGAAGTCTTCTAAAGAGACGGTTCATAGAGAGATCAAGGTATCTCAAATGCAGCAAGCTACCGATGGAACTTGGCAAACCATCAAATTCTGATTCACTTAGAATGAGGATGCGCAAGCATTTGAGATTTGCAAGGAGATCAATTACAGTCTCTTTTCGCTACACTGGTAGATGAGAGTAGAGAGTCCGCAGCTTTTTTGTGTTGCATAAAAATTCTGAAATTTGAACCTTGATCCTTGATGTAAAATTTTCAGGCAAAACAGATCGAAAAACAGACACATGTCGAATTTTTTCTCGAAATTTTTCGTTGGAAAATTTGGGATGTGTAGTGATGATTGAGCACTCTGTTCCACCAACCAGCTGTGCAAGATCATGAATAATATCATGCATTTTACAGTGTGTGGCTTCATCATCATGATCTTTAAGTTCCTCTTCCAGGAGAGACATTGACAAGAGTTCATTAAAATACCTTTTAAAAAAATAAAAAAGAAACACCAAAACACTGAAAGATTAACATATAAAAAGACAGGATATGATAGCATGGTTTAAGGAAGAGTAGGATAATTAGTTGTTGATGTTCAAATAGCAACATTTTCTCGTTCACTTGATTATTTATATTAATTAATCCAACAAAATGCATGTTTTCTCACGAGAGATTAATATAAATATGGTATAATAGTTGATATAATTGAAAAATTCGTTTATTCATTCTTTCAGACAATTAAAACAAATCCCACTAAGGTAATCAATCATATAATTTTCTTTAGCTAGAGATTTTTTAACGATAAATACCTGTTGCCAATCTTCTCAAGTGGACTTCCATCAGATGATTGAAGGAAACCTTGAGCCATCCACAGGTGGATCAATGTTTCCTTATCGATCAAATGATTTTTCGGAAACAAAGAGCAGAAGGCAAAGCATGGCTTCAAGTAATGTGGCATTTGATCATACGTCATTCTTAAAACAGGCAGAATATCATCTTCCTTCTGAGCTAGTTCCCATAACTCACTATCCTTTACAAACGACCATTCATCTTCATCCTTCCGGTATAAGAAGCAACCCAACGTTCTTGCAGCAAGAGGAAGCCCTCCACATTTACTTACTATCCCCTTTCCAATTGCTACTAGGTTTTGAGGTCGATCTTGATCTCTTTCAAATGCCCATGACAGAAACAAATCCAAACACTTATCATATGGAAGACCCCTTAAATTATATACATAGTGTGTGCCAGTGGCCATCATTGATGCAATCCTCCTAGCACGTGTGGTTACTAAGACTTTACTCCCCCTGGCACCGCTCATCAACAAATCTTTTAAGCGATACCATTTTACTCTATCCTCATTCCAAACATCATCTAGGACTAGTAAATACTTACTAGTGCTCAGTTTTTGCTTAAGTAGGTTTTGCAACAAATCAAGATCCAAGTGGCCATAGTTTTCATGATCCAATTTTTCTGCAATTTTTCGTGAAATCAATCGCAGATTAAAGTCATCAGAGACAGATATCCATATTTGACGATATTCAAAATGAGATGCAACACTATCGTCATTGAAGACCATTTGAGCAAGTGTAGTCTTTCCTAAACCAGCCATTCCAACAATAGGAATTATGGTAACATTTTCTTTCTCATTAGAAGACAGCAACAATTTGATTATCTCCTCCTTATCATCTTCCCTTCCTATAACCTCTGATGAAACATCTGAGACAGATTGTTCCCTTTTTAATAGAGCACCTTTGCCTACTCTCTCACTTGGTACTGTAGAGTGGAAGTTGGACCTGTCTTTTGCAATTTCATCTATGTTCTTTCTAATTTGCTTTAACTTTTTACCCAATTGACAACGAAACAGGATAGGGTTTGAAAGGGAACAAAAGGTGCATACCTTCTTTATCAAGCTCCTACACACCAGGACCTGCCTTTGCACATTGTCAGTCTGGTATTCATCAATGACGTCATCCGCATCGTAGACTGCTTCTTTAAGCTTTCCCAACCATACCCTAACCTCCTCGTTTTTGTCATGTTCCTCCTCTGCATCATGAATTACTGAGTTAATTGTAGATAATGTGTTTTTAAGCTTTTTAAGCTGTTCTTCAACTCCACATGCTAATTCAATTGGTTGCTGAATCAGGGATGCCAGCTTTTTGGTGATTGTACAAACAGCAGTGGAGATAACAGCTTCTGCCATTATCTTCCTTGGTTCAGGAATAAAAAGGGTTTTGATTTTATAAATAAGAGATCAAACCAAAGGAAAGAAGGACGAGACTCGGTAAAGGATAGGAAAGAATGTTGGACTTGGAAGAATATGATAGCCTGGAGAAGACGAGGACTAGAAGAATGATGAGAAGGGAAAGGATATCTTAAACTACACTCATCATGTAATCAATGGATTGAAGCCAGGTATAGAGTCAAAAGAAGTTTACCTCAGAAAGAACTAGGAAGTCGGCTCTTGTTGGAAAAGGCAGTGAAATGTGATCCATGCAGCAGCATTGCTTGTACAATACTCATGGTGCAACCTGTGAAAGTAAAATCCCAGAATTAAGAACTAGGGCACATCTTCTTTTAGCACTTCGTTTTCGTCTTCACCTGTGATTAAAATCCTGACATTTTGGCCAGATATGGTAACATCAGGTGTAAACTTCTTCTTTTTCGTCATGCCACTACACATTATAAGTGTAGAAAGGAGGAAAAATTGTGCTTAACACCCACTACGATATTGGAATTAATATGACCACTGCAACAAAAGGCAGGCATGAAAACAGCCTACAAAATGTTTGATGAAATGCAAATGCCATGTAACCAACTACCAGTCTAACAATTCCTTTTACCGATAGTCTTTCCCAGATCACAGAAACAGAGGAGAAAGCAATTTCAGGGTAATCATATTAACATTAAATGAAGCTTAAATACTTTTAAGTATATGAAAGATGAGGAAAAGTAAGAACCTTAATTAACCTGAAAGAAAAGAAGACCAGCTTGCTTCTCTCCTAGGCGGAATCTAACCGAGCAGAGGAAACCCGGCCTTTTCTTTTTGCCTTTCCTTCTTGCCTTGTGAGTTGCTGGTGTGGAATATTGAGTCTTGGTGACCGTTGGTAATCGAGGTTGAACGAGATTTAAAAAAAAAAACAATATTTTTTAATTGTTTTGATATATGAAGTTAAAAATAAATTTTAAAATATATTATTTTAATATATTTTTAAATAAAAAATAATTTAAAAACAGCTCATCAATTGATTTATATTACATTTTTCTGCTTTCGCTGTTAATTTTATTGCACGTGTTTCATCCTACACCGTAGATGCAACTCTAATTGATCACATTACTATTCAAAAATCTCATCGGTTTTCTTAAATTCCTGTGTTTTCTTTTTCAATTTTAAAAAATAAAAATACAAAATTTTCAATATGTTTAAATAAATTATAGATATCAAAATACTAAATATATATATAGGTATATAATTAAATAAATGAAAAATATTTATATCAATAAATAAATAATAACGGATGATAATTAAATACTTATCTAGAAAAATCAAGAAATAGGTATGAATCGAAATAATTTATCTTTCAACACAAGTCATTTATCTGACTATATTTAATGACTTTTCTTATTAAAATTATTTTTATTTAATCAAATAATTGTAAAAATAGACTTACAAATCAAATTGATTAAATAAAACCAAAGGGAAAAAAAAACATCCCAAGGTTATACTTATTAGAAATAATATCCAAAAATAAATAATTTTCAAAAATAAAATTTAATTATTTAAAACATAAAAAAAATCATTTACTCTTACAACCTTGATTAGGTCCAGATTATAATCCAAAAGGGTAGGTGTTAAACCCAATATTCTACATGTTCTTAAGGCATAACATCGCTTATAAACACCAGACAGAGTTCATAAGAGCTTATAATATTGTCTGAAACCATAACCTAATCAAAGAATTTCAAGAACTGAATTGGTAAACCGCTTTTCAAGAAGGAAGAAAAAAAAAAGAAAAAGAAAGTTGGTCCAAATATCCGTGTTAATTAAGAAAAAAAAAGAACTGCTCACGAGAAATAGTTATCTAGGGAGCACAATGACCGCCAGACATGATCAGTTGGTGAAGTGTTACACCACAACTGCAGTGTTGGAAAATTGAGATATGAAGACAAACTGCCATAAATCTTATACGACATTATTGAATATGACATCTTCCATCTACCTTCTTCTTTCTCCTCAAGAGAAACAACCAAACCCTAGTTCATGCATGGTGCCTCAATCTCGATGCAGCCATCAAGAGCTGCATGTGATGGAGGGTGTACAGAGTTGTGTGTGAGTGAGAGAGCGAGAGAGACAATACCTTTGAAGTGTTCTGTTTGGAAGTGAGAGCAAAAACTTTGGAGCATTAATTTCGAAATGCCCCACACCCTTTAATCTGTGGGCGCAGCAGCTTAGTAATTTTGGAACAAATACACTATAATTTCCTTAAATTAATGTGTTTTTAATTAACCTAGCAGTTCTCACAGCTCAAACAACATGAGTTTTTATGTTATATATATCAATACAAACGAAAGGAGTTATTTAGTAAATATTTTCACCTCTTAATTAACACACCTGAGTGTATATAGTAGGAAAATTCTTAATGCTTGGCTGCAATAAATAAGTAGTGCTTGAGGGGGAAAATCATAAATGTTTGTATTGATATATGAATTATTTTTAAGCATTTAGATTTACTGTGAAAGGGAGAATAAATTAACCATGTTTTAGTCTTAAAATAAAGTTTTTATATTAATTTGAAGAATTTTATGGGTTTTTAAGCTATATTTATCAATACTCATAGTATAGGGAAAAAATTAACATAAAAAAACATTCGATTTTACCAAAACAAATAATAATAATTCTCTCACTTGTTTTTTTCCCCTTCAATTCTATGTCCCATGCTTCCCTTTCCTCCATATATTATTTTATTTTTCTTCTGTAAATATTACTAGGTTTTTGTTATGCTATGGTCATGATTTAACTAAATAGTAAATATCACACCTCATCATTCTAAGCCACACGTATGAGCTACACTTTTTGCAGGCAATGTGTTATCCAATTATTTCCCAAAAGATATATTTATCTGCATGAACTTTGGCGGTGGAGGATGACTTTCAATTGGGATTCTATTAAAATAGAGGAAAATAAATGGTGCAATTGTTTTTTGTGCTCGTGTCCTTGCGTGCAGATAGTTCGAGTGCATGCAATAAATCTAGAAAATGTTTTCATGTGAATGCAAAACTTTACTCTGGTTATATCTCCAGTAAGCAAGCAGTCTGATCATTTCTCTGTTTTGTTTGGCGATCAAGCACAGAATTCTAATGACTCGATCGATTTGGCCCTCAAAAGTTTAGAATGTAATATTTCTCTTAACTTGTTTTGATATATGAACATTTCTTTGATGAGAAAACCATTTTTTTTTATTTATTAAGTTCCCTTTTCGCTAAGGAAACTATATAGGTTGCTTTCCCTCCTACCATAGTGCCTTAAAGTAGAGTGTGGGTGATGTACGTAGTGCAACTGGTACAGTGGTTTTTGTGTCTTCACTTGAAAAAGCTGTGTGTATTATGGGATAAAAAATCAAAAAGAGCAAAAACACCCTTTTGTTGAGTTGTTCTAGTCGTAAATGCCAGTGCAAATTGTTTCATAAGAGAAGATGATAAGATGAAGAATACTATAAAAATGATGATGAAGAAGAAGAGTCATCACTTAATTCTCCATTATTGATTATGAGCAAGCTTAATTACCAATCAATACCCACGTTAATTCAGCAGTAGATTCAGTGTGTGTGTGTGTGTGTGTGTGTGTGTGTGTGTGTGTGTGTGTATCAATCTACTATACCAACCCTTTCATGACGAATGATCCCACTAAATGTTTTTTGGATGATTAATATATAAAGGCCTATTCTCCCACGTACATTGAAAGGAGGAGCCATACAAAGACTAGCTGGTGGAGATGAGAGACACAAGAGTATTGTATTAAGGTCACGTTAACTCCACAACCGATCGACGGCTTAGATCTGCCTCTTTATCCTCTCTCTCTCTCTCTCTCTCTACCTGTCTGAAACTTGTCTAGACATGGCAAGAACAACAAGTTCAGCACTTCTCTTAACCTTCACATTCATCTTCTCCATGTCATCTCTCCCTAGTCCTTCACTTTCAGATTCAACAGACGCGTTTGTCTTTGGAGGCTGTACTCAAGAAAAATATGTACAAGACTCACCTTATGAGTCCAACATTAACTCTCTCCTTACTTCTCTTGTCAACTCAGCCACTTACTCTTCTTACAACAACTACACCATCATGGGTTCAAGCACACAAGATGTTGTTTATGGGCTTTACCAGTGCCGTGGTGACTTGTCAATGCCGGATTGTGCCACCTGTGTTGCTCAAGCAGTGAGTCAGCTAGGTGTTTTATGTGCTCAGACTTGTGGTGGAGCATTGCAGCTACAAGGATGTTATGTGAAGTACGATAATACAACGTTTTTGGGTGTGGAAGATAAGACTGTGGTGTTGAAGAAAAGTGGACCTTCGGTTGGGTATGACATGGATGCTATGAACCTTAGGGATGCAGTGTTAGGGAGCTTGGCTAGAACCGGTGGGCCTTATCGGGTTGGTGGGTCAGGTAATGTCCAGGGGGTGGCTCAGTGTGTCGGTGACTTGAGCGTCGAAGAATGCCAGGATTGTTTGTCGGAGGCGATCGCACGGCTGAAATCAGACTGCGGCACTGCGGATTATGGTGATATGTTCTTAGCTAAGTGCTATGCTAGGTACACCACCGGCGGGCCTCGTGCTTATTCCAAGGCTCATAGTGGTAAGCCATGCTTTCAAATTGTGATGAGTTTGTTAGTTTTTTTTCTTCTTCTTCTAATTAGAGTGAAGGATTTGTTTATAGTAATTGATTTTTGTTGATAATTATTTTCCATGTAATACAAGATTCCTCCCAAATAGTATTGATGAAAAATTTTATGCCTCAGAAGCTAGCTGGTGTAATAGAAATTTACATTGAATCTCCCCCTCTCAAGAAAAATATCATTAGACCATGAAAAGATTATTATTTTGGAATATAAGAGAGAAATAATTAGAATAGAGATTATATCTTTTTATTTTTAAATTATAAAAAATAATATACAACTATTTCAGATATAGATTTATATGTATTTTTAGTTTTTCTAGAACACTAACCGAGCATAATTTATCTTCACCAATTTATTATAAAATAATTATTATTATTTTGCTATGATTGACATAGGATTTGGAGAAAAGGGTACAAAAACTTGTGTTGAAATAGTAAAAAGATTGTTAGAATGTTTTGGAAGAAGAGAAATAATTGGGTTGCGATTTCATGGTAAGATGTGTTTTTGCTAACTCTCTCTCTCAAAATCCAGATAAAAATACCAATGATGGTGAGAAGACATTTGCAATTATTATCGGGCTATTGGCTGGAGTAGCATTGGTCATCATTTTTCTTGCTTTCCTGGGAAAGGTTTTCGGAGGAAATGGTAAAATCCCAGGTTTTCTTGCTTTGATTGATCTTCTTTCATATCTGTTTATCATGATTTCTGACTGCCAATATTGTTTCTCATGCATGCAGCAGGTAAATAAACTATTCCCAGCTTTTTCAACGGCCATGGCATTTCCCTCAAATCTCAGCCTGCTAAAGTGCTCTGCTTTTGGTGGTTCTTTTGCTTCCCTTTCCATCATTCATGGCGTCAACTTTCCTCTGTTTCTCTTTCAAGATTTTCTTTAATTTTACCCTCAAAAGGAAGATGGAAAAAAAGCTAGGAAACAGAGTAAAACAGAAGCTAAGATTCCACTCTCCACAGTCATCTCCCACTCGATAAAGTTGTGTTGTCCAGATGTGAGAAACTGGTGTATTCTTTCTGTAAAGGTGCAATTAATTATGTTTCTTTTTTGAGGTGACCATCTACTTTGAACAAGTCTTTTTCTTGAATTTCGTTGTCTGTGCCTGTCTATCAGTGAAGGGCAAGTCTCCTTCATTTGCTCGACCTGGGGTTTCATGCATGAGAAAGAAAACACTATGTTCATGCTCGACTTGGAACACAAAGTTTGAGCCCTGTTTTTAAGACTGAATTAACAATTAGCTGCAGTTAAGAAGATGTTTTTAACTGAGCTATCAAAAATAAAAGGTGTGTGAATGTCAATATTGATATTAACTAATTATATTTCGGACAGAATCGACGATATTAACTAATTTTGGGGAGAAATTGAGAATCGAATAGGATAAAAATGGATAGCAAAAGATTTTCCAGTTGACTAACAAGGCACTAGCCCAAGATGGAACGTGTAGATTCCATCCTCTCCATTCCCGAGACTTATACACACACACACACACTTCAAGCATAATTACATGTTAAACGCCTCTCTTCAGATACGATTTTCAATAGCAGAGCATGCCCTCAGTAAGAATCGTAACTCTTCACCGACTCAGGCACTCATTTGCATTTTAAAAACAATTTCCACATGAATCCAGCAGGTGCTCCTTGAAGTTTGAAGGCAATCTAATACAATAAAACTCATTTATTTCATATCAATCTAACAGAGCTATCTATCGACAAGCACCCAGAAACTATTCTTACTTTCTTTCTGTCCAGTCTCCTAAGCAATATGTTCACCATGCTGTACATGTTACAGAAGTGCTTATTGGATGCCATACCTTATGGCAAGTCATGGTGTGTGCGTCATTCCTTTGTACTTTTGTAGACCTGGCTCTTCTTTTCAAATCATTGTCTCTTTACTTTTCAATTCACACTGGTGATGCCATAGAAAGAAGAGTTTTGCTGTGCGATCTTGGGGAAATTGGATCCAGAGCTTAAAAAGCTTTCACCTCTTTCTTCAAACTAAAGCAACTTTAAAGAACTCGTAAGAAAAGTTGGAGAAAAATATATCTTAAATCACTCCCCTGTACTCGTAAGAAAAGCTTTCAACGTCCCTTGTACCATATTAAAAACCATCTAAACTAAGAAAAACTCGTGTTATTTGGTGAAGCTTTAAAAATAATCCTACATTTTTCTTCCCCTCTGCTTTGTACTACAGAATCCTGACGGGATAAGAAAATAATGGTCAAGCCATTCAGGTTTTGAAGAGAACTCTGTTCAAGTTCATATCATTATCAGCTACAGTACTGGGGGGTTAATGGATACGAAATCGCAGGGAGAACTTCAATCACAGATTTTTCTTCTGTAGCTCTGTAATTTATGATAGCTAGATAGCATTGTAGTGGATTACATGTTGGCAGAACTTGGAGACAGGCAAAAGCAAGAATCATGGAGTATATACTGAGATCCATCTTTCTTTCTGGTTCTTTAAGCGGTAGATGGGACTTCAATTAGTCTTCTCGTAGAAAGTATGAAATGATATAATGTAAGCTAGCGAACTCATCAGACGATCTTTTTATTCTTTATGCGATCATGGGTTTCATATTCATAACTTTATAACTAAACTTTGTGGAATGAACAGTGAAGCTTCTTCTTCTTGTTTTTTTTTACTTTTCAATTTAGCCTCCCTTTTTTTTTGTATCAATTTTCTCCTCTCATTTTTTTTCTTCAAATTTTTATCCTAAGTTCCATTTTCAAACTTCTTTTGAATGGTTGTTTGGATTATCTTTTGATCCACCAAATTAACTAATTAACTAGATCATGTAAAAAAAAACTTTTATACTATTTAATTTTAAATTTAAATTATACAAAGTGTCAGGTTTTCCTCCCATCAATTTCATCATTTTTAATTATCTATATTTTTTTTTTTCTAATCAACCAAGTTATCTTTGAAGTCCCTAAGACAAATGAATTACATCGTGACAACTCTTACACTACTTTAGTTTTAAATTTTATTAGACAATAAGTTGTCAAGAGTTTTTTTTTTTTTATCAATAATATGCTCATGGTGGCAAGGTCAAATGGGTTAACTCGAGTTGATTTAAATTTGTTTTATTATTGTTGTTATTTTAAATTATTTTTTTATCTTACCCATGAATATTGAATTGTCTGATAATTCACCTTTATTAGTTCATTTAATTTGCTTTTGACATAGATACTCTAATCTAATATCATGACTAAGTCATATATTTAACATGCTAACCTAAATGAGCTTGGATTGATCGAAGCTCGAATTTCTTTAACAGCCAATTCAATATGTTGTTTTTTAGGTTTTTAAGATATTGATAGGATAGGATTTTATTCATTAGGATTCTAAAAATCACACATCATCTTATTTGATATATCTCATGCACCAATCATACATATAAAATGTTTTTGAAACATTTTTAGGAAGTTTTTATTCTATATTTTTAATATTAATTTTATTTTGATGGTAATTTTAATTTCAATTTTAGGGGTATTTGGGATGGTGGTAGAGAAGGTTTTCTAAAAATCAATTGCTTGAAAATAAATCAAAATAACATATATATTAGTCAAAGTTCTTTTTTGATAACATCACGTCAAAATAATTCAAAAGTATACAATAAAATTTTATTTTTATATTATTTTTTATAAAATAATCCACCTCTTTGTGTACATTAGAGGTTGCGGTTGGACTGTATTTCTGAAAAGTTTTGAATTTTTTATTTAGCTTCAAATTAATTTTCATATGTTTTTAAATTATTTTAATGTATTTAGATTTTAAAAAAATTAATTTATTTTCAAATAAAAAACTTTAAAATCCAATTTATAACAATAACCTAAGAAAGTTGTTCGATGGTTTGGCATGTAAATTGTGGACATGGTGTTCCACAAAAGTCTTGAATGAAGCCCATTCATCATCAAAATTGGACATCCTAAACCTTTGAAGGAAGCAAGACGGTTTGCATTGTCGTGCTAAGACCAAACCTTGAAGAGCCAATCGCGTCTAAGAGAGGCCCTGCTAGCAACTATAAAATATTATTATGGGCTTTTGTTGGATACACCAGAATCTTCATTTTCTGTATTATTTTGGTTTAAAAAAAGTGATTAAAATTATTTTTAAAAGTATATTTTGTTTAAAAATATATTAAAATATTATATTTTTATTTTTAAAAAAATATTTTTCATATTATAAAAATACTAAATTTTTTAAATTAAAATAAAAAAAAATATTTTAAAAAAAATTTATATTTGATAAGTCTTTGTGAACAGTAAATGCCATATCTCATCGTCTCGAAGTGCCTCCAAGAGACTAGTAGTTAGGACATTACTGCATATGGATTACATAGCTCAAGAATCCTTCAGAACCTTCTGGACTTTCTTGCACAACAAACTGACATAAAGCCAAGCCAAACCCCTTCCTTTATCTTACACTACAACACACCAAAAAATCCATAACAAAGCTCACTTTCTTCTTTCATTGGTCCTCAACAATGGCTGATGGCTTCTTTGGGTACCCTTTTAGGCGCTTGTTCTTGAGCCCTCCAGTATACAATGAATGGTCTGGATCAGCTGCTCTCATGGACTGGCTTGAATCCTCAACTGCCCATATTTTTAAAGTCAATGTACCAGGTAAATATTTTTTTCTTGAATTAGGCAATAATGATACTCGATGCTTGAAATTTTCTTGAATTAGTCTTTTGTTTTTGAAGTTGGAGTCTTTAAGAGGTGAAATTTGATGGGTTGTTTTAGTTAAAGGGTAATTGTATTGAAAGACTGAATCTTTTTGCTATTCCATTTAAACTTCTAGAGTTTTCTTGAGTTGAAATTTAGTTGATTAAGTAATTTTTGTTAGCTCAAAAGATTTTGACTTTCTGAGATTTGAAATGTAATGGGTTTTTCCCTTTCCTGATTTGTCACTGATTCTTGTTTGTGATTAGGATTTAACAAAGAGGACATAAAGGTTCAAGTGGGAGAAGGGAATATTTTGCACATAAAAGGTGAGGGTGGCAAAGAGGAAAGCCATGAGAAAGACACAGTTTTGCATGTAGCTGAGAGAGGGACAAGAAAGAGTGGCTTTTCTAGAGAAATTGAGCTACCAGAAGATGTGAAGCTGGATCAAATCAAAGCTCAAGTTGAAAATGGTGTTCTCACTATTGTTGTGCCAAAGGATACCAGCACAAAGCAATCTAAAGTTAGGAACATCAATATCACTAGCAAGCTTTGAAATGAATAAATCTAAAGTTTAGTCTGCTCTGGAATTGGCTCAAGGTTCTGTGTCAATAAATAATTGCTGGACTTTCCTCGCTGTGCCTTGTGATGTACTAATTAGACTGTCTTTTTTCTTTCTGTGTTAAGGCATTGTCTTCAATTACTACTACTAATTTGATTCCATTTCCTGGCATCCATTGCAACTGAATACGCATAAAACTGTAATGAAATCAATAAAAGTTTCAGCAGCACAAACATATAAAATGACAGTAACTGAATCCATATGATATTGCAGCGGTACTCTGCCCAGATGCACAAAAACCATCTCTGAACAGCAGATAAAACCATCTCTGAATAGCAGATATCTAGATGGCACACATTGTGAAACAAAGAGAGCCTGAAAAAGAATCCACAAACAAAGCCATACTATCAAGGAACCATCTCACCTAGGGTAGGTGAGAACATACCCTGTGTCAGCTCAGCACCATCAAAAAATTATAGAACCTTAATGAGGAATATCTCCTGTTCATGCTTGAAGGAGTGGGAATTCTGAAGATGTGAAAGATTGGAAACTACTCTGCTACTTCCCAAGCCCAAATAAATTTCTCTTGAACCGTATCCTTTTGGCTTTCAACAATCAACTTTTAACATTATTTCAAAGTCTGAAGAAAGAAATCTCCAAATCAGACATGTGCTTCATTTGGTTTGTCAGGATGAGCAGCTTAGAGGGTTTTCTTCTTTCTTGGGCGGATCTCGAGGACATGAGGTTTTCAGTGGATTTAGCAAAGAGAATATAAGGTGTTTGAGTGGAAGATGGGATATTTTGCTTATAATGGATTGAGAAAACTCTTACATAAACCTATCCGAATTTTCGAGTTTTTTTTTTTTTTTAAATAAATTCAAGAAGAACAATATTACAATTGTTAAACTCGATTTGGTGGGTTAAGCTGGAAAATTAGCAAGCTAGGATCGGATTTCAAGTTGAAACAAAAAATATTATCCAAGTAAAACTTATTAACCCGCGATCAAATTGATCTCATCAAACTTGAGTTAATACCGGGAAAAGAAAATTTATATTCTGACGGTTTTTTCCATGTCAATCCGGAACTATGCTAATTACACTTGAATTAAGTCATCTTGTCCATCAGCTGCCTAAATGCTCCTGTCAGGTATTTTATGTTGGAAATAAAAAAATATTGGAATGAATTTCACTCACTCATTCATTCCATAAAATCATATAAATATTGGAATGAATCACATCCATTCATTCATTCCATAAAATCATAAATATTGGAATGAATCACATTCATTCATTCAATTTATTTAATTAAAACTTTGCCTATTTATAGGCTTACAAAAACTAGAAACTAAAATAAACTAAAACTCTCATTTGACTAGGAGAGGCTATTGGATAAGGATAGGATTTATGATAAATCCTATCAAAGATAATCATAAAAACTATTTAGAATTCTATAGCTAAAAATAGAGCTAATCTCTTTAGAATTCTACAACTAGAACAAAGCTAATCTCATTAGGGCCCCGTTTGTTTGCTGGAAAGTGGTTTCCATTTGGAAAGTGAATTCCGGGGAAATTGAATTCCTGGAAAGTGAATTCCAATGTTTGGCAGTGTTATGGAAAATGAACTGGAAAATACTTTCCAGTGTTTGTTTGTGTTATGGAAAATGAACTGGAAAATAATTTATTAATAATTTTTTTTTTTCAAGTTTATCCTATGTATATTAAATATTTAATATAAAATATTTAATCACTTTAAATAAAAAAATGAAATGAAATAAGTATAATGATGAATTTTTTTTATTATATCCTATATTCATACATAGCTTATTTTATAAAATATTACAATATATGTCATATCATATTATAGAGAAATAAGTTTGTTAAATATTTTGTAAGTAAAAATTATTCAATTTTAAAAGCTTTAAATAATTTGTTTTTTCATATTAAGAAAGCCAATTTAGTTTATGTTGAGAGTTATATGTTTGGGTTTTTGTTTTTGGTATGAAGTATTTTTGAAAAGATAAATAGATACAACAATATTGTGATGGGTATTTTAGATAAAAAAAAATTGGGTAAAGGCAATTATCCCTTTAATATATATAAAATAAACATCAAGAAATAAATATTCATACCTAACATCAAGAAATAAATAGTCATGCATAAATATTAAGTTTCGATGTCATTGACATACATATTAGTTCAAATTACAAACATAAATATAGAATTCTCCGAATTAAACAAGTAAACATACTTGTCAAATAAAAAACATAGTTTAAAACCAAACTTTGAACATTTTCAAACTATCTTAGCAAGCAGGCCTGTTGTAGTGTTGGGTGACAAAGTTTTGAACCCAAATTTTCCTCAAATTAGCATTTTTTACCATAAATGCTTTTGCCAACATTTCATTTTGGACCAAATAATCAAATGCATCCACAAGAGTTATCTCATCAAAGCCTTCAACTTTCATCACTGCCGCATACAACGCACTAACATCAAGTTGATTTTTATTGAGACTTTGAATTGCAAATGCTACATCTCCAATCTGTTTAGACAACTTCTCAACACTATCATTTTCATACATGCGGCTTCTCTTTCTATGTTGCCTCTTTTGTGTGCTAGAGGAAGATGTCCCTTTTTCCTTTGAAGTTTCTTCATATTCACTTTCATTTTCAATGGAAATTGATTGAACTTCAGTGTTCTCTTCCAAGTTGACATCAGCATATGATTTGGCATAATTTCCGGTTGCCATGTCTTTTCCAACAACAATTGTCATTATCTCATACAAATCAAGTTTTTTGTTCAGATACTTGTCATGATTAGGATGTGCCTGTTCATAACGTTTAGAATATGCAATTTTTTTAGTTCATTGTATAACATTGTAGAAACAAAAGTAAATATAAAAATTACAAAGAGTATAATATTTATCATACCTTCACTTCTTCATCATAAACATCTTTCGAAACTGTAATCATCTTCAAACAATCATCCCAGCCAAAACCACTTTTATTTTTAAGATTGGTTATTATTCCTCATTCTTTTTTCACAGTCTTGAGATGATTTTCCACATGTTTAGGCTCGCATTGCACATTGAACGTTTCACTGATTTCTGTAGCCACCTTAACAAAAGATTCTGCTTTAAAGGTGGAAGAAGGTTTGTTACCTTTAAGTGCCTCCTCAGCTAATAACTCAAGCAGCATGTTAGACATGGGCTTATTCCATTTGAAATGCGTGCCCTTGCCTTTGCATTTTTCATCCTGTGTTAAACTCATTTCTACAAAAAAGAAATTACAAATTTATACAAAATCATACAATATTTCGATTTAATACATTTCATATAAACACTGAAGCAAGACATAAGAAAAACAAACACATATAATTAACACTCAATTACAAGTTTCTTTGAGTGATATAATCATTCCACATGGTTGAGGCAATCATTTCTCTTTTTGATATCCACTCCCTATTCTCTTCCCTTTCCTCCCGTTGACTGAAGTAGATTGTTCATCTAATTGGTTCACTATCCGGACATATTTCTTCCATAAGAAAGTCATAAGGATCAACCCCCATTATGTGATTATGAATAATACAACATGCAAGCACAACATCTACTTGTGTTTCATAAGACCAAAAAGATTTTCCATCAATTGATCTAAAACGACTCTTCAAAATACCAAACCCTCGCTCAATCACGGTTCTCAATGAAGAGTGTCAAAGATTAAATAACTCCTTTTCATTTTCTGGTGCACGGTCTGTAAACTCATTCAAGTGATATCGAACTCCACGAAAAGGAGAAATGATTCCTTTTCGAATACCGTAACCAGCATCACCAAGATAATATTTCCCTACAAATTAAAAAAAAACTATTACTATCTTTATGTAGTAAGACATTTTATATGTTTATGCATATAATACATACTTTATTATATACCTTCTGGAATTTTAAAACCATTAGATCTTGATAATGCATCAGCTAAAACCCGTGAATCATGGGCACTTCCTTCCCAGCCAGCTAAAACATATATAAACTTCAAATCAAAAGTTATAGCTGCTAAAACATTTTGTGTTGTTCCTTCTTTACGTTCTCGAAACTTTCCTTGAATCTCAACAGGAACATTTGCAGGAACATGGGTACCATCAATTGCTCCCACACAATCCTATATAAACATGACAACATAAATTATAACCTTTTCTTCTTAATGTAATTAATTAATTCATTAAAATATTAATATTGTGTTCATACCTTAAAATAAGGATAGAATCTTCTATTATTTATTATCTCTGCTGGAACTGTATCCTCTGGATCTTTAATAAGGTGTTTGTACAACTTTAGAATTGCTTTTAAGACAATTCTAAAGTAACGATGGATAGTTTCAACAGACCTATAATATCTACCACTAACAACCCTAAATCTTTGGTTATGGCCTACAATTTGTAAGAACACAATTACTTGCTCTCTAATAGACACATTTTGAGTTGATCGTAATAGGTTACGACTTGTGAGAAGATCACACAATCTATATAATACAATAGATTTCATACGAATTTGTTCAACGCAATGTCGATCACCTCGATTCAAAATGCTGTCAATATAGAATTCTCGTTGAGCAATTGCATTTATACGTGGTTCTCTTGGTATATAAATTCTATTTATTTCTTCTTCAATTATAGATTTCCCTGCCGCTATCACAACAACAGCTGCTCCCATGCATACTGCATTAATTATTTTACTATCCATAACATGAAAATGTAGTTTTCTGATAACAATACCTAAAAATATAGGGAAATCAATATTAAGAAAAGCATATCAAATATTTACACAATCAATACAATGAATTATGTTCAAAGAAGCTGACAACATACAATTCATAAGTTCACAATGATCAATAATCATGCTTGTAAATGACGGCTTTTGATTAAAGTAGTATTTTTTTTTTGCCAGCATCAATTTCATCGAATGATCTTTCGATATACAAATAGCTGCGTGGTAGAGGAAGAATGGTCAGAAGTGTTAAACCCATTGTAAAACCCTATCTCACGTGCTTTGCATGTGGTTTGGTTGTTATTGGACTTTGGGCTAAATAAAGATTGGGCCATGTTGGGGCTAATTGATTGATTTTTTTCAAATGCTTTAGGCCTATTAGGCTAGAGGCTCCTAACCTGTTTTTTTTGAGAGGTTTGGGCTCAAAGTCCAACAATTCATCCACCGAAGCAAGCCTGATGACAAAATCTAAAGAAACCTTGGTGCTATGGAATTTGCATTTTGCAAGTGCTACTTGATATTTCACATGTTGATGATTAATTAGCAAACTCTTATAGCCTCCTAAGCTAACTAATTTTTTTTGCCTAGTTCTTAGTATAGAGAGGACATTCAACTCAACAAAGTTTGTGGAGCTCTAAAAACTTTTAAAATTCTTAACATAAAATAGCTAATTTAATGGTTAAGTGGTTGTGTTTCTTCTTTATTTTATTAGAGTTTAATTATCAAATTAAAATTAAAATTATCATAAACTTTATAATTTGTATATAAATATCCTGTTTTTGATGTATAAAGAAAAACATTTGCGTAGGTACCCTAATAAAATTACTGTAAAAAAAAAATAAAGACGGGGTTATTTTAGTACTTACACTTAAAAGATTTCAACATATTTATGAAAACAAAACTCTTGTAGATTTTTTTTATAGTTACATAAAAATTATAAATAAAGATTTATAATATTTCTCACCAAATTTTAAGAATATGCTTAGATACACTTGACTTAAAAAAAGTAAACAAAATATTTTCCTGATATTCATCATAATGGAGTTGATTTTTAGTTTTTTTTACAAAGAAGAGACTCAAACTCAAGAATTATTATTATTATTATTATTATTATTATTATTATTATTATTATTATTATTATTATTATTATTATTTAATGCTTAACTCGTAATTAATACTATAAAGAATCAAATAATTATAACTGAAGATTAGTGAGATAAGTCTCTTAAGTTATTAATTTTATCGTGTGTGTTTAATTTTTGGGATGTTGTGTTTTGCATATAAATTGTTTTAGGAGCGTTCTAAAAAACGAGCAAAAAAATGTATATGTCTGTATACATTATTTTCTTGTTATCTTATTTGTATTCTTGATTTTTTTTATTGCGTCATATTATTTCTTTCATTATGAGAGGATATAAGGTGGTTCAACCTAACCCATCACCCTTCGAGACATGTTGGACACAATAAGTTAAGACCTTTATATATACACACACATACACACACACACACACACACACACACACACACTAGTTTAATGCTTATTTTTAAAACTCATTGAAAAATATTTTGTTATTCATATATAATATTTAGGATAAATAGACTTATGGTGAGCAACGCCATAAATATTAAGAGAAGCAACACATCTCTTAATTTCTCAAATAACAAATTTTGGTCTAATATTCACCAACAACAAAATTAGAAGTGTTAAGTTTTTGGTGTAATATTCACTAATAATGAAATCAAGAGTATGAAATTTTTTAATCAAATATTTATTGATAACAAAATCAACATTATTAAGCTACGAGGCAAAGATGCCAAGGCAGTTTCTAACCTCAAGTGAGAACAATCCTTTGAATTTTTCCTTAAAGTGAGCTAACACTCACTTTAAGGTAATAATTAGCATTTCCTCCTTAATTTCCTTGAGGTCTCTGCTTCGCTTTTCTAACATATATAAGGTTGTGTTTAATTAATCGTATTCATAGAAGAGATTAGTAATTAAATGAACGAAAATAGTGACAGTCTCCAAAACAGAATCATTTTCTTTATTTAACTTTTTATTATATCCCCCAAATTGAAGAATTTGGTGTCCTGATCTCGGATATTGATTTTTTTTTTCTTTTATTCAGATGGGTGCCCACAACCATTCACATCGTATCCATTACACATCTACACATCTATTACATCACAATCGCTACGTTGTCAAAACTATAAAATGGATATGCAAAAATTCTCTTAATTTTTTATAATAATTACAACTATAATAAAATGGATATGCAAATACGTGGACAATTACAGCTATGAACCGTCAACTAATCACAGGAGACAAGAGGAATCTGGGATGGCTACAAAACCAAGTCAAAGATGTTGCAGATAAACATTAGCCCTAACTCCACGCTAATAAATTATATGTATTTAGATTCCAGATAATCTTCTAGCTATAAATTAGGCGCAAATTACTTATCCATTTCCTCATAGCCCAGGTGCATAGAAATTCAAGAAATCAACAGAAACAAGAACAGCAGAAATCAAAACATGGGTTCTTTGCAATCACACCCATTACCATACTCGGCAATTTCAATTGTAACCCAAATCCCATAAACCCCATTTCTCATATCATCAAAAACTCACAAACTTCATAAAAAAATCCACAAAAACCAATAACCTTAAATTATTCTCTACTGCAAAAAGATTGAGATGCAGAGGGAGTACTTGGTTTCTCTTGCTGTGAGTTGCAGAGGGAGGCGAGATGCAGAGCAGCAGAGGGACTGAGGGAATGAAGGAGGCGAGAGGCGAGAGGGTTTTGTAAGCAGAGGGTCAGCGACTGAGAGGGAGGCGAGAGGAGGCGAGAGACGAGAGGGTGCTTTGCTGGGTTTGAAGAAAAAATGTGGGGAAGAGGGTGTTGGGTTACTGAGAGGGTATCGAGAGCAGAGGTGAGGGACCGAGAGGGAGGCGAGGGACCGAGAGGGAGGCGAGAGGACGCGAGAGACGAGAGGGTGCTTAGGGTTTTTTTAAGCAGAGATGAGGGACTGAGAGGGAGACGTGAGGAGAAGAGAGGAGGCGAGAGGGTCTGGTTTTGCTATAGAAAAGGGTGCAGAGAGATGAGGGAAAGAGATGAGGGACTGAAGAGGGTGGCGAGAGGCGGTGCAGAGATGAGTGAAAGATGAGGGCGAGAGGCGCAACAAAAATGAGTGAAAAATGAGGGAAAGAGACGTGCAGAGAGATGAGGCAAAAAGATGGGTCACGCGGAAAGTGTTTTCCTTTTGTGTAGGAGCGGAAAACACTTTCCGCGTGTGAAAGTGTAATTTGAAGTTGACCGGGAAAGTGATGGAAATCACTTTCCTTTGACTACTTTTCCAAAGTGTTGCCAAACACTGGAAAGTGAGGAAACTAAATTCCTGGAATTCAGTTTCCTTGAAACAAACAAGGCCTAGAATTCTAACACTCCTCCTTGAGATTTGCTTTGGGCAATCCCAACTTCATCTTCAGGAATTCCAATCTTGCAACTGGAAGTGCCTTGGTTTTCAAATCATAATGGACTAGACTTTTATCAACCCTATTTTGGCCCAAATTAAAATCAACATAAACTTCAAATTTTGCTCCTCCTGTCTTCGTGTATCATTTCACATGGTCAACAATACAAATATGAGTTTAAGCTTCAAATTTCTGTGGCAAAGAAACCATCATTTTCTCTACCACCTTTTGATCTTCAATCACCTTTCTAAGCAGCCCCATTTGATTCATAACATTCATTAATCTGCCAGAATAATCCTTGACAGATTCAACATCTTTCATCTTCATCAGTTCGAACTCCCTTTTCAATGCAAGGATTCGAATTGTTTTGACTCTGTTGCTTCCCTCAAATTCACCTTGAAGCTTATTCCATACAAGCTTTGGTGTCTCCAAGTCCATAATCTTTGTGGAAAAATGTGTTTAGCTCTCAAACTCTCTTGTGTTTATCACTCAATAAAATCCCACAGTCCCGTAAGAAAACTGCTCTGATACCAATTGTTGGAAATAAAAAAATATTGGAATGAATCTTACTCACTCATTCATTCCATAAAATCACATAAATATTGGAATGAATCACATCCATTCATTCATTCCATAAAATCATAAATATTGGAATGAATCACATTCATTCATTCAATTTATTTAATTAAAACTTTGCCTATTTATAGGCTTACAAAAACTAGAAACTAAAATAAACTAGAACTCTCATTTGACTAGGAGAGGCTATTGGATAAGGATAGGATTTTTGATAAATCCTATCAAAGACAATCATAAAAACTATTTAGAATTCTATAGCTAAAAATAGAGCTAATCTCTTTAGAATCCTACAACTAGAACAAAGCTAATCTCATTAGAATTCTAACATTTTAAACTTAGTGCTATGGTGGATACAATGTCTAAGAACATCTCCTTTTATCAGCTGATAAGCTCTTTTTGGATAAATCCTTAGAATTAGAATATAAGTTGTTTTTTTTGTACCAAGAAAGTAATCTATTCTCGAACAGGATTGACAGGGTGTTGCTAATCACAGGGCTTTCATTCTTGTTGGCCGTGACAGGGAGAAAAAAGG
Organism: Salix dunnii; assembly: GCA_015731905.1. Taxonomy (NCBI): domain Eukaryota; kingdom Viridiplantae; phylum Streptophyta; class Magnoliopsida; order Malpighiales; family Salicaceae; genus Salix; species Salix dunnii. The sequence continues at coordinate 14,178,150 of CM027675.1, read as the reverse complement.
AAAGGAGTAGTTTGAGGACAAAAAGGTTGCTTCAAACATGGATACATGTTGTGATTTTCATGATTGCAGAGACCACCATCCCCTGTAAGCCATGAGAACCCAAACCACTGGCAGAAGTATCAGTTTATCACGTCATGGTAGCTACAGAAGATACAGCAGATTGTTGCACATGCAGATTGCTGCAGATCACTTGGGAGATGCAGCAGATTGCTTAAGAGATTACATGCCATATTTATGCGGTAGATATGCTTGAAGATTATTTTCCATATTCATGCAGCAGATTATTTGGAGATGCTGACAGATATGCTTGCCATATTTTGCAGATGTAATATGATCTTCCTGTAATTACGAGATATGAATGAATAATTGCAGACCTGCTATCTTAATTGTAGTTCAAGAACAATCCTATATATATGATCTTCCTATAATTACGTGTAATGGAGATACTGATATAATAATAATCACTCTCAATTCTTTTCTTCACCAACCAACATCACGTACGAAATATTATTGGTAGTAGTCTCTCCAATGAAACATGGAAAGATTTATTTGTGTGAGTAGGATGGTTATCAAAACTAAAAGTGTAACCATGTTTGATCAATTTTTTCTTGCATTTCATCCAAATAATGAATCCCCTACCAACATTGGTCAAGATCCGGCAGCACAAACTTTTAGCCAGCATGATTTGAAGATAGGAGTTGAATCAAAATGTGTTTTGTTCCAATAAAAAACATTAATGGCACCTGGGTCACTCCAACAAGAGGTTACCTGCATCGGTTTGATTGCTGATCCAAACAAAAATAAATAAATAAATAAATATAGAGTCTATTTAATGGATATTCGTGGAGTTCCACGAAATGTGGAGACTTTTAATGTGTTGATTAGTAATCTTTGTAAGGTAAGGAGAACTGAGGATGCAGTGAAGTTGTTTTCCAGGATTGGGGAATGGGGTTGTTGTCCAGATGAGACTACATTTCTTGTTTTGATTAGGAGCTTGTACCAGGCAGCGAGAGTTGGAGAGGGGGATGAAATGATTGATAGAATGAAGAGTGCAGGGTATGGTGATAAGCTGGATACGAAGGCTTATTATGGATTTTTGAAGATTTTGTGTGGGATCGAGAGGCTTGAGCATGCTAAGAGCGTGTTTGAGATATCCACGATTTGTTGATGGGGAAGTGGTGTGCAGATAATCGTCTTGATAAAGTAAATGTTCTTTATAACGAAGCATTGAGCAATGGGGTGACAATGACACCCAAAGAGTATAGGGTGGATAAAAAGTTTATGAAAAAACCGAAGGCTGTAAAGAAAAGAAAGAGAAGAAGAGGGAGACATTGCCAGAGAAATGGCAAGGAAGAGGAGGCGGCTTAAGCAGATTAGATTGAGTTTCGTGAATAAGCCCAAAAAAGGGATGCGCCGAGCCCTTTGATCACTATCCAATTCATATTTCATCAAGTAAGGATCTATGGCGATGTTGGTTGCTGTTTGTTTTGAGACTCAGTCTTGTTTGAAGGTTGTTATTGCCTGCTAGGAATAAAATGTTTCTTCTGGTTACATGTGCTTGAAACAGTGTAAGCATTATTATCTTGGTCAGAATTAAATTCATTGAACTTACAAATTTTTGAGGTCTGATAGCATGATCATTTGCGCTCTGCCTGTCTCCTTCATCTGCAGTGTTTTGTTTACTGCGCTCTATACTGATAATGTTTAAGTTATAAACGGAGCATGTGCTTATGAATTTCTTCATTTTAACTGTTTTGTCCAGAGGAGCCTGTTTTCCGTTAAATAGATATCAGTTGATGCGACCTCATCACCCTTTCTCTTAGCTTGTATCCTGCGTCTTGTAGGCTGAGAGAGGCGCTGATAAAGTGGGACAAGGGTATTACGATCACATGGAAGGTCGAATTCTGTCTGGGATAATTTATCTTAGCATTTGAACATTGTTTATATTTTAGTTTCAGATTGATGTAATCAGTGGACCACCTGATATTATTGTCGTTATTTAAGCAAACACAATAGATGCCCCCCCCCCCCCATTAGAAGAACTTATTCTCAATTAATGATTTCATGGTTACCCCTGTTCAATTTATGCTGAGGTTGCATGGTGAGTAATCTGTTAATGCAATACTTTGTTTTATGTTTGACTCTCATACGCAAGTTTTTCGGTTGTGGATAGCAATGAAATTCTTTCAAGAATTATAACCAGTATGACCAGTCAGGCATGAAACCTGACATTTTCACTTGGACATGGAGGTGGTGACCAGTCAGGCATGAACTGGGGTGTTGGTAAATTATGCCATGTGATATCTGACGTTTTCAAGAACTTCAGGTTGTCTTCAATTATATGTCTGCAAATAATGAATATACAAGTTTTCATGATGCTAGGATGAGAATCTTTTCTCAAGGTACAACTTGCTATCAGTTTGGATCCCTAGTTTAACTGGTTATCTGTTTGATAGTGCAAGTCTTCTCTTGTCCAAACAAAAAGCAAACTTTCTTTATAAAATCTAACCATGGCTCTTCCTGTTTTATTATAATAAAAATTTTTATATATTTAATATTTTTTAGATTGAAAAAAACATGGTGTCATCTACAACGAAGTGCGAGGATATTAGCTAGTACACACTAATCTTGGATCCAATCATTACTTAATCGTGTTTTAAAGCTCGAAAAAATAGAAAATTTTAAGCTGGCGTTTGTTTTGAGCTTTAAAATCAATTTCTTTATTGAATTGTTGTTTATGAGGTTGAAATGATTGTTTTGATAGTATGTTTTTTTTAGTGGTACTGTCGCGACGGCGATTTTTTCGCGCTTCGCGCCCCGCCGTCCCCCGCGGGTTTGGGAGACAATGGTGCGCGGTGAAAAATGGAGGGTTGTTTTTTATAGCCGTAAAATTTACAACTATAATTATAAGGAGTCGCCACCTAGTATTAAGGTCACTAGGAACCTATTGGTCTGCAAGAGTCTTGGGTAAGGGGACTTGTTGTGCAAGGGGAAGACGCGTCACCCCCAGTGCACCCTACCTAAGGTAAGCTGCATTGTTGTTTGATTGTTTTTTTTTTTTCTAAGCTTGATTCTTACTAGTCTTCCTAAAATTCGACGTAGATTTCTCTCCGTGAGAATCTCTACCTCATTGCGGGTTTGAAAGACTAAAAAAAAATAATAATAATTTTTACACCATATTTTGAAAGGCACATTTTAACTATCTACGAGTGTACTTTACAATGTAAATTTACACTGCAGTTAAAAACCTCTTTTTTATCTACGGATGCTTTACACTGTAAATTTACATCATAGTTAAAAAATTCTTTTTATCTGCGAGTGTATTTTACAATGTAAATTTACACCACAAAAGTTAAAACAAAATAATTGTTAAATTATTTTTGACATTTTGGCCGAATGCCAACGGATAATCGTGAACTGGTTACGATACCCAATTTTGTTTTAAAATATGAAAAAGATGCAATATTTTTTTTTTACGAAAAATATGCTTGAAAAGTCTTGGAATTCGGCCGTAAGCACGAAAACAAAATATTTTATATTTTTCCTTTTTTTTTAAATGTATTTTTTTTAGTAATAATAGTAGTTTTTTTTTAAAAAAATAGATTTATATATTTTTTTTTGTCAATTTGTATTTTTTTTATTTTTTATTTATTTATTATTTTTATTTATTTTATTTATGGGCTGGGCTGCCAGTCACAGTGGGCTGACAGCCCACCCTAAGTGGGCTGGGCTTCCAGCCTTCAAAGGCTGGAAGCCCACAGCATTGGGCTGGGTCGGTTCGGCCCAGCCCAACCCAAATTTAAGAAAAAAAATTAAACAGAAAGAAAAAAAGAAAACGAAACCGAGAAGAACGTGAACAGTAATTCGTCGAATTTGATGAGAGGGTTACCTGATGATGCAGCCGTGTAGAGGGGATCGAGGGCGTCCTTCCTGTCGTGGTGGCGTCGGAAACGGAGGTCTGTGGTGGCCGGAATGAGGGCCGGAAGCTTGCTGGTGGTCGCCTCTGCACTTCGCCGTTGCTGCTGTTTCTTTGCCGGAGACCACTTATGGGTGGCTTACGAGGTGGAGGAACTTGTGGCAGAGAGGATGGTGGTGCTAGGTGTGTGGTCGGTTGCCGTGGGGATGAGGGAAAGCCGCCGTGGGTGGTGCTGTTTTTAGAGAGAGAATCGTCGCTGGAGGAGAGAGAGAGAGAGAGATAGATAGAGAAGAGAGGGTGGCTGTGACGGAAAAAGAAGTGAGCTGGTGAGGTAGCCTTGCCGACGACCAGAAAAGGAGAAGGTGATTGTTGCACCGGTTGACTGTGATTTTACTGCAATTTCCGTTTGTTCAGCGTTTTTCCCCCCCGGTTTTTTTTTCTTCCTTTTCTTCTACAATCTTCCTCTATTTATAGGCTAATCTTTGCAACTTGCAGTATGGGATTGATGTCCACAGCATGGCATTTTCAGGGAGTGGTTTGCAGGGCATGGCTGCCATGGCTGCCGGCATGCCACAGGTATGGCAGCCGGCAATGCCATTGTCCAGTCAGCTCAGAACTGATTCGCCCCTTTTTTTTTTTTTTTAATTTAAAATATACTGAATAAAATAAAACGGGTTATCAGAAAGAGTTTTTTTGACAGGAAGAATGATATTTTTACTTTCAATTTTAGTTTCTGATTTCATCCAAAAAGTTTCGTCGTCGAAAATTTTGATTTTCTCAATTTAAACCAGATTTGGCTTCCGAATTTAATTTCTCAGCAATCAAATCCTCAATTAGATTAATTTGACCCATTTTAAGTGTAATTAAGCCCTTGCGCTTAATTAAATCCTTCAATCGGGTTCTCAATTAATCCTGAAGTGTTTCGTCACCGAAAATCTTAATTTTCTCAATTTAACCCAGATTAAGCTTCCAAATTTAATTTCTCAGCAATCAAACCCTCAATTAGACTAATTTGACCCATTTTAAGTGTAATTAATCCCTTGCGCTAAATTAAATCCTTCAATTGGGCACTCAATTAATCATGAAGAGTTTCGTCACCGAAAATCTTAATTTTCTCAATTTAACCCGGATTAAGCTTCCAAATTTAATTTCTCAGCAATCAAACCCTCAATTAGATTAATTTGACCCATTTTAAGTGTAATTAAGCCCTTGCGCTTAATTAAGTCCTTCAATTGGGCTCTCAATTAATCATGAAGAGTTTCGTCACCGAAAATCTTAATTTTCTCAATTTAACCCGGATTAAGCTTCCAAATTTAATTTCTCAGCAATCAAACCCTCAATTAGATTAATTTGACCTATTTTAAGTGTAATTAAGCCCTTGCGCTTAATTAAGTCCTTCAATTGGGCTCTCAATTAATCATGAAGAGTTTCGTCACCGAAAATCTTAATTTTCTCAATTTAACCCAAATTAAGCTTTCAAATTTAATTTCTCAGCAATCAAACCCTCAATTAGATTAGCTTGACCCATTTTAAGTGTAATTAAGCCCTTGCGCTTAATTAAGTCCTTGAATTGGGCTCTCAATTAATTCCGGAGAGTTTCGTCACCGAAAATGCCGATTTTCTCAATTGAACCCAGATTCGGCTTTGAAACTTAATTTCTCTCTAATTAGGCCCTTAATAAAATTAACTTGACCCATTTAAAGTATAATTAAGCCCTTGCGCTAAATTAAATCCTTCAATTGGGCTCTTAATTAATTTCAAAGCATAATTACACTTTACATCGGCCGATGATTAAATCAAATTGACCCATAAAAATATAACTATGTCTTATGACCTAACTTTTATACAGATTTATCCAATAATAAATTATCTTCGCCTCGAATCTGCATTTTCTTCATTTCTGGGTAAAAAGGAAGTACGATCGGGCTTCCGAAAACGTTCAAAATTTCCACATTGATTTTTCTGCCGACACCAGCCCCTTTTAATTAATTAATTTATTTATTATTATTTTTTTTATATATTTTAGGGAATCACCCAGAAGTTGGGTGATGACAGGTACGATGGTCGAAGTAAATAGTAATGGTCCTAAATTAAAAAGATAAAAAAAAATGAGTAAGTGATGTTAATCTGATATGTTATTAAAATTATTTATTTTTCAAATTAATTCTTTATTATATTGATATTAAAAAAAAGAGTTGATCGTAACTCTAACTTCATGAAAGAAGATGGATGATGAGCTGCAGGTTACGAGCCCAGATCAAATTAATTCTTCCCTGGCCTCGGCTGTTTTTCTTCCTCCTGAAAAACAGAGAAACAAGAGGTGTCTAGGAAAGCTGTATTACTTTTTAAAAAAATATATATTTTATAGTTAAAATTTGATTTTTTTATATAATTAAATATATATATATTTTAAATTAGTTTGATAAATTAATAGAAAATATAATTTTAAAAAATATATATTATTTTAATTTATTTTTAAATAAAAAATACTTTAAAAACAAATTCAGCTACCCACTAAATAATGATAAAAGCACAATCTACTCCAAAAAATGACTTAAAAGTCCGTTTTCATAATTGATGAGAGAGAAATACACGTTTACTTACCAGAGAGATGAGCTTAAAATACAGCTACTCAGGCCTGCGCACCGTGTGGAGCCCATGCGGTCGGCCAATACAGTTTTAATTTAATCCTATGAGGCCACCGGCCAACACCTTCTTTCCTTCTCGTTTCCACCCGAAGACAAAACCTCTTTTACTAACATAAACCTCCCTCTCCAACAACCTTTTCAATGCCTAAGACCCAACTCTCCTCTTCCATGATTCAACTCCACAGTAGTAAATATTGATTTTCTAACCAACACTTTTGACCTTTTCCATTTCTCATCTCATACTGCTCTCTGTATTCTCAATATTTACTTCCCATTTCTTGCTCACATCCCCTGCTTTTAGTTTTCCTTTCACCTTTTCTATTCCTCAACATCCATTGCTAAACAAGCTATGGCTGATGCAATTGTTTCTGCTCTCGCGAGTACAATCATGGGGAACTTGAGTTCACCCATTCTTCAAGAGCTTGGGCTTGCTGGGGGCCTAAAGACCGAGCTTGAAAATCTCAAGCGCACGTTCAGAACCATTCAAGCTGTGCTCCAGGATGCAGAGGTGAAGCAGTGGAAGGAGGAGGCTATCAAGGTGTGGCTCAGCGACCTCAAGGATGCAGCTTATGTTGTTGATGATGTACTGGATGAGTTTGCCATTGAAGCTCAAAAGCATCGGCTGCAAAGAGATCCCACAAACGGACTTCGATCCTTCTTTTCTCTTGGTCATAATCCACTGGTTTTTCGTTTGAAAATGGCGCGTAAGTTGAAAAATGTGAGAGAAAAACTGGATGCCATAGCCAATGAGAAAAACAAGTTCAATTTAACACCAAGTGTTGGGGACATAGCAGCTGATACCTACGATGGGCGGCTTACAAGCTCACTCGTGAATGAATCAGAAATTCACGGAAGAGGAAAGGAAAAGGAAGAACTAGTCAACATCCTGCTCACTAAAGCAGACGATCTCTCTATTTATGCTATATGCGGAATGGGGGGACTCGGGAAGACAACACTTGCTCAATTGGTCTACAATGAAGAAAAGGTGAAACAACAATTCGATTTAAGGATCTGGGTGTGTGTGTCTACTGATTTTGACATAAGAAGATTAACAAGAGCGATCATAGAGTCCATTGATGGTGCTTCATGTGAAATTCAAGAATTGGATACCTTGCAACAGCGCCTCCAAGAAAAGTTAGTTGGAAAGAAGTTTTTGCTTGTACTTGATGATTTGTGGGAAGATTATACTGATAGGTGGAGTAAATTGAAGGAGGTATTAAGGTGTGGAGCTAAAGGTAGTGTTGTAATAGTTGTTAGACCAGTCATTTATGGAAAGAATTCCACAACCAAATCTGCAGCAACAGCTCAAATCCCACAAGATTCAACATGATCAACGTCCCCTTGAATCTCTCATTCCCCTGTATTAGTTCCCATATAGCATGCTCTGCCATTCTGTACATTTCCATATTTAACATTATAACCGTTGTAATCTTCCCTATTTAATCTAATGAAGAATGAAGAGAAGGCAAGTTGGCCTCTCGGTTTTCTCACTGTCAATTGCCGAGTTTGCTAAGAGTTTACATGGTATCAGAGCCCTAAAGCTCACGCTCAAAACACTTTTTCAATCCTTGCTTCCGCACCAAATGGCCTCTTCACTTCAAACTCCTCAATTTCCGAAATTGGATGGCCCCAATTATCTTACCTGGAGGATCCAATTTCTTGTATTTTTAAAGAGTCATGACATGGTTGGTCTTGTTGACAGCACCAACCCTGCTCCAGCCAAGACTCTATCAGATGGATAATCGAATCCTGCCTTTTCCACCTGGTCCAAGAAGGACAATAGTGTTCTCAGTTGGCTTTATGCCTCCATTACTGAGAAACTTGTCTCTACAGTACTCAATCTAGAGACTTCTAAACAAGTTTGGGATGCACTTCAAGCCCGTTTTTCCTCAACCTCAAGGTCTCGTGTGGCATTTCTTAAACGCCAACTACAGACCATATCACAAGGGAACCGAAATTGCCTCTCCTACATTGAAGAGGCCAAGCTTTTCTCTGATCAACTCTCTGCTGCAGGCAAACCAGTGGACGAGCAAGATCTCATCTCTTATCTTTTGAGTGGACTCAAGCCACAATTTATGCCATTTATCACTGCCTTTACCTTTGCAACCCGAGAAAAAGAGCTATCACTTGATGATTTTCAGACCGAAATCCTTAACTTTGAAACGTTAATGGAGGCCTCAAACCTTATCATACCCACTGAAACAAATCTTGCCTTTGCAGCCACTCATTCCAAATCAATGGCTCCAAAAAGAACTAAAGGACCGGGTTTTGCAAACCCATCTCGATCACCCAATTCCTATTCTCGCTCCCCAGCTCATATGGGATCCTTTCCCCACAAACCCAACACAAATCATCCTGGTGACAACAGACCAACATGTCAAATTTGCACAAAGAAGGGACATATGGCTCTTGATTGTTACAATCGGTTCAACTTTTCTTACCAAGGCCGTGTACCACCGTCTGATCTCGCTGCCATGGCTGCTGAAGGCAATTCTTCTTATACCCAACATATGTGGTATGCCGACAGTGGGGCTAATGCCCATATCACCAACAATACGGCAAACCTCACAAACTCACAGCCCTATGAAGGAGAAGAAACCATCACCGTTGGTAATGGCTCAGGTTTGGTAATCCAAAATATGGGTACTACATCTCTCGCCTCAAAGAACTCTAATTTTACATTATCTAATGTCCTACACTGTCCAAATGCTTCCTCAAATTTAATTTCTATCAATCGTTTTTGTTTGGACAATGATTGTTATTTTATACTCACCGATAATGATTTTTCTGTGAAGGAGAACTACACGGGGCGACTACTACTCCAAGGGCAAGTTGAGAATGGACTCTATCCGATTGCGACTAATAAATTTTGCTCAAATAAAATTTCCTGCTTTGCGGCTTCACTTGGTGTGTCAACCACACTCGACACATGGCATGATCGTCTTGGCCACCCATCTCAAGTTGTTTTAAATAAATTGGTCACGTCTAAATACTTAGATGTTTCCACATCAAATAAATTAGGTTTTTGTTCGTCATGTCCTTTAGGGAAATCTAAACAATTACCCTTTAATAACTCGACTCGTCAAACAAATCGCCCTTTAACACTTATTCATTCAGATGTATGGACATCTCCTGTTCAATCTATTGGTGGGTCAAAATATTATGTTATTTTTGTTGATGATTTTTCTCGCTTTACTTGGCTATATCCCATCAAATTCAAAAATGAAGTTTTTGATATTTTTAAAAATTTCAAAACTCTTATGGAAAATGTATTTTCTTGTAAAATCCAACAACTACAAACTGACAATGGTGGTGAATTTACATCCACTAATTTTAAAACTTTTTTACAAGAAAATGGTATTTTTCATAGATTGACATGCCCTCATACATCACAGCAAAATGGAATTGCCGAAAGGAAAAATCGCCACATAGTTGAAACTGGCCTAACACTTTTAGCACGGTCTCATCTACCTAATTCATATTGGCCTGATGCTTTCCTAACATCTGTCTATCTCATTAACCGACTCCCAACAAAAGTTTTAAATCATTTGACACCTTTCTACATGCTACATAAAACAATCCCCAAATATTCACATCTTAAAATTTTTGGGTCTGCATGTTTTCCTTTACTAAGGCCTTATGAAAATCATAAACTTTCTTTTCGAAGTAAAAAATGTATTTTTATAGGTTATGCAAACCAACAACGTGGGTATCGTTGTCTTGACTATAACACTGGTCGTATATATATATCACGTAATGTGATTTTTAATGAGCAAGATTTCCCTGCAAAACGTGATAAAGTCAACTCTTCTCCTGCCTCACCGAGTACTGTCTCCCCAGGTAAGACTTCTTCACTCTTTAGATCTCCACAAATTTTAACACCCACGTCACTTATTCCTGCAATTAATCTCCCTATCCTTGAACCAAACATACCAAATATACCAAATCCTCTTCCTAGTGTCCCATCTTCGGACCCCCAACCAGACCCATCACCGATCTCACATCCCGACCAATCCACCGATTCCCCTTCATCACAACCTCATCCCATTACAGAAAACCCAACACCACCAGTACAGAACGAACAAAGCTCCACTCGAGTCGTCACTCGTTCCATGACTGGACATTCAAAACCCAAATCCTTCCCAGACTTCACCTCTCTATACTCGACTAGACATCCCTTGCAGGTACTCTCCAGTGTGGTCACCGAAACTGAGCCATCCACCTATACACAAGCTGTCTCTTCTCCTCAATGGCGTGCTGCAATGGGGTCTGAGTTTGACGCATTAATGGTAAATGGCACCTGGTCCCTTTGTCCGCGACCACCAGGTAAACACATTGTTCGCAATAAATGGGTGTTTAAGCTTAAAAGGTTATCGGATGGCAGTATTGAGCGCTATAAAGCGCGATTAGTTGCCAAGGGGTTTGATCAACAATATGGCATTGATTATGCCGAGACCTTCTCCCCTGTGGTAAAACACTCCACTGTTCGGATAATCCTTGCATTGGCAGTGTCATTTAATTGGAATATACGTCAATTAGATATTTCAAATGCTTTCTTACATGGTTTTTTGGATGAAGAAGTTTTTATGGAACAACCTCAAGGGTTTGTAGATGAAAATCACCCTGATTATGTATGCCACCTGCACAAGTCCTTGTATGGACTCAAGCAAGCACCTCGTGCTTGGTTTCGTCGTCTGTCACAATCTCTATTAGAATATGGCTTCACTGAATCCACTGCTGATTACTCACTTTTCATTTATGCCACTGATTCTGTTAAATTATATGTGCTTATTTATGTTGACGACATCTTGGTCACTGGCTCTAATCAGCATGATATTGATTCATTTCTGCTATTCCTTAATGACTCTTTTGATGTCAAAGATCTGGGTGAGTTGAGTTTTTTCTTAGGTGTTCAAGCTAGCCGCGACTCAAATGGACTACACCTACGCCAAACTCGTTTCATCACAGACCTCCTACACAGCACCAATATGGTGGGTGCTAAGCCTCTCAATTGCCCAACAGTATCTGGACCGAAACTCTCCTCCACTGCAGGTGATCTCCTGGATGATCCAACTGAATATCGTCGCGTGGTTGGTGCTCTTCAGTACTGCACTATATCACGCCCCGACATTGCCTATGCGGTCAACCAATTGTGTCAATATATGCACAGCCCAAGAGAGCCTCATTGGGTAGCTGTAAAAAGAGTACTTCGTTATCTTAAGGGGAGTATTGACTATGGAATCTATTTTACTCCCGGAGAGATAACATTACAAGCCTACTGTGATTCCGATTGGGCTGGCAACCCCGATGATCGTCGCAGCACAACCGGGTATGGGCTATTTCTTGGACAAAACCTAATCACATGGACCGCCAAGAAACAACCCATTGTTTCCAAAAGCAGCACAGAAGCAGAATACCGCAGCCTTGCAATCGTCACTGCTGAACTTTATTGGATACGAATGCTTATGAAAGAACTTGGTATACTATTGTCTTCCACTCCTACAATTTGGTGTGACAACATCGGTGCTATTGCTCTAGCATCAAATCCAGTGTTTCATGCTCGCACCAAACACATCGAGATCGACTATCACTTCATCCGAGAAAAAGTCCTTAACAAAGACATTCAAGTGAAGTATATCTCAACACAAGACCAGATTGGCGATGTTTTCACCAAGGGCCATACTGCTCCTCGGTTTATCTTCCTTCGGTCCAAACTAATGGTGACGTTACTCCCCATTACTTTGCGGGGGGATGTTAGACCAGTCATTTATGGAAAGAATTCCACAACCAAATCTGCAGCAACAGCTCAAATCCCACAAGATTCAACATGATCAACGTCCCCTTGAATCTCTCATTCCCCTGTATTAGTTCCCATATAGCATGCTCTGCCATTCTGTACATTTCCATATTTAACATTATAACCGTTGTAATCTTCCCTATTTAATCTAATGAAGAATGAAGAGAAGGCAAGTTGGCCTCTCGGTTTTCTCACTGTCAATTGCCGAGTTTGCTAAGAGTTTACAATAGTAACTACGCGTATTAAGATGGTTGCCGATAAAATGGCAACAGCTTTTGTCCATCACATGGGGAGATTGTCCGAAGAAGATTCTTGGGAATTGTTTCAACGGCTTGCATTTGGGATGAGAAGAAAAGAGGAGTGGGCACACCTGGAAGACATTGGAGTATCAATAGTGAAGAAGTGTGGTGGTGTTCCTTTAGCTTTAAAGGCACTCGGGAACCTAATGCGGCTAAAAGATAGTGAAGATCAGTGGATGGCTATCAAAGAAAGTGAGATTTGGGATCTAAGAGAAGAAGCAAGCCAGATTTTACCTGCTTTGAGGTTAAGTTACACTAATCTATCACCACATTTGAAGCAGTGCTTTGCTTTTTGCGCTATATTTCCAAAAGATCGCGTTATGTGGAGGGAGGAGCTGGTTGCTTTGTGGATGGCAAATGGCTTTATTTGTCGCAGAGGAGAAATGGATTTGCATTTCAGGGGTATTGAGATATTCAATGAACTGGTGGGAAGGTCATTTCTACAAGAGGTCCAGGATGATGGGTTTGGCAACATAACATGTAAAATGCATGATCTTATGCATGATCTTGCGCAGTCCATTGCAGTACAAGAATGCTATAACAACGACGACCATGAGGAGTCAGAAGTTCCTAAAACTGTCCGTCACGTAAATTTTAGATACAACCGACTAGCTTCTTCAAAAGAAAAACTTCTCAATGTCCATTCACTACGCACATGTCTTTCGGTGGATTACGATTGGATTCAAAAGCGCTGGGGAGAGAGCTCTTCTACTCCAAAACATAAAGCCTTGAGTTTAGAAAGATTCGGTGTGAATAAGTTATCAAAATCAATTTGTGATTTGAAACATCTAAGGTATCTAGTTGTCTCTAATTCCTCCATCCAAAAATTACCTGAAGGTATAACCTCTCTCCAAAACCTCCAGACACTAGATCTGAGAGATTGCAGAAATCTCATCCAATTACCACAAGGTATGAAGCAGATGAAAAGTCTCGTCTATCTTGACATCACGGGTTGTTATGCACTTCGATCCATGCCTCGTGGAATGGGGCAGTTGATGTGCCTGCGAAAACTTAGCATGTTCATTGTGGGTAAGGAGGAGGGTCGTCACATAGGGGAGCTGGAAAGGCTGAATAATCTCGCTGGTGAATTGAAAATCACGGATCTTGTGAATGTTAGGAATTTAGCAGATGCCGGAAGTGCCAATTTGAAGTTGAAGACAGCTCTTCTATCACTGACTTTATCTTGGAAATGGAAAAGAGCTGACAGTACTATTTCCATACCAAATAATGAGGCGGAGGAGGTACTTGGTGCGCTTCAACCTCACTCAAATATGAAGAGGCTGACGTTAATTGGATATCGTGGTTCGAAATTTCCGAGTAATTGGATGATGAACTTGAACTTGACGCTACCAAATCTAGTGGAGATGAAGCTAATAGGATGTGTCAACTGCGAACAACTTCCACAGTTTGGGAAGCTGCAGTTCCTCAAGAGTCTTGAATTAAATGGAATGAATGGTGTGAAGTGTATTGATAGCCACGTGTATGGAGATGGCCAAAATCCATTCCCATCCTTGGAGAAGTTGTTTGTTTATTCAATGCTGAGATTAGAGCAATGGGATGCATGTTGTTTTCCTCGCCTTCGAGAATTAAAAGTAAGTGGCTGCCCTTTGTTGACCGAAATGCCAATTATACCCTCGGTAAAAGATTTATTCATCCGGCAAGTGAATGTTTCGTCGCTGATGTCAGTTAGTTATTTCACCTCGCTCACCTCCCTTTGGATTGTTGATGTTGCCAATTTGAGGGAGCTCCCCGAAGGGTTTTTGCAAAACCATACACTCCTTGAAAGCTTACAAATTCGTTGGCTGAGAGATGTGCAGTCTTTGTCAAATAAGGTATTTGATAACCTTTCTGCTCTTAAAAGCTTGGAGATAGTTGGTTGCGATGCACTTGAAAGCTTGCCAGAGGAAGGTCTTCGGAACCTCACTTCTTTGGAGGTTTTAAACATATGGAGTTGTAGAAGATTAAATTCTCTGCCAGTGAATGGGCTTTGTGGCTTATCTTCTCTTCGTCGCTTATCGATTCGCTTTTGTGATAATCTTGCATCTTTAACCGAGGGAGTGCGACATCTGACGGCACTTGAAGATTTGTACCTCTGTGGATGTCCAGAGCTGAATTCATTGCCAGAGAGTATCCAACATCTCACTTCTCTCCAATCTCTAAGGGCAAGTCCTACGCAGGAGCTATATCAAGAGCCAAAGCTAAAAATTTATTCTTTTGGCTTTTTGTGTTAATTTTTTCATCTCCAACGTAGGAGGCATTTGAAGAGCCAAAATAGCTATTTTCATAATCGGTAGCCATTTCTACATGTATCAATCAAAGAGCCAAAAAATAAAATAATATTTAAAAATCAGAGACACGAGCTTAAGTTCTTTCACGAACTTTCTCTTTTTTATTTCATAAATTAAAAATAAAATTGCAGAAATTAAAAGATTAAATAGAAATTGAGAGATCTAGAATTAACAAAGAAAAAATAAAAAAGGATATGAGTTGCCGCTGTTATTGAGAAGAGATGTAGACAATTTGTTTTGTGATTTGCTGAAGAGGGAGAAAAAGGGAGACTGAATTTTCAAGGGAGTGCCTGGGGCTGTTGTGTTTGGTTTTGGTGGGGGGAGAGGGGCGTAGAAGATGAAGATGGGAATGAGTAAGAATGGGTAGGGTTTTAAATGGGTGGGGTGGGGGTGGGGTTAAATATAATTAAAAATAATATAATTATAATCGGGTGAGGTGGGGGTGGGTTAAAATTAATATAATTAAAATATAATTATATTGTATAATTATGCTATTATTTTAAATTTATTTTTTAATTTTAATATAATTAAAATAATAATAATTTTATTGGTAGAGAGTTTTTTTAAAAATAATTATTTAATTATATAGTTTATTCCTATTAATTAATTAATTGCATAATTAAACTACATATAAAATAATTGCACTATATTTAAATAATATAAAAAAAATAGCTCTCCAAAATGGCTTTTACCATTGGAGCACACATCAATAAAAAAGCCATATACACACTATTCAAAGAGCCATTTTAAGAATTTGACTCTTAAAAATGGCTTTTACCATTGGACTTGCCCTAAGGATATGTGATTGCAAGGGACTAGCTTCTTTGCCAAATAAGATTGGTTATCTCACGTCCCTTTCACGCTTGAAAATTTTGGATTGCCCTAATTTGGTGTCATTGCCAGATAGGGTACAGAGTCTTACTAACCTCAGGCAGCTGACAATCGACAACTGTCCAGAATTGGCGAAGAGGTGCAAGAAAGAGAAAGGAGAGGACTGGCCCAAGATATCTCACATCCCTCACATTAAGATCAACACGAAACCAATCCAATGAAACTTTTGAAAGCATGCTTCTCACCCGTATACTTTCTCAGATCTATTTTCAAACTTTCCATGTTTTTTAAATATTTCGTTTCCCTCTAAAGTCTTAATTATTTTTTCCTTCGATAATTTTATCATTGAATATCTTGTGATGGTAATTCTCGATTTGATTATACGATGTAATTCCAATTTATTGTACAATTAAAAGACAGTAGATTGTATGGATTTTACTTCCCTGCTAATCATCTCACTTCTTCTTCGGTGTAACATGAATACTTCCTACTTGTGCAGTAAATTCATCCCTTCATCGATCTTCTTGTGTCCTCTTGAGAATAATCATCTCGTCCATCAGCTGCGTCAGATTTTAAAAACCGACTAGAAAATCTAGAGGGTAAAAAAATCAATTTGATTCAATTTCAACTTTAGAATTTAAAAACCAAAAGACTGCCGATAATCTATCAAGCTTCATGCATCCATGTTTCTCTCAAGCACCACAAGTCAATGCTTGCAGATTAATTCATTCATACATCCACATGACTGCCGATCGATAATTTAAATGGATGGCAAAAACAACAGCTACTTATTTTTTTGGTGTAGTTTGTGTTTTTTTTTAAATAATAATAATAATAATAATAGAAATAAATTAGATAATATGATAATTATCGTGGGATGAAATTTTATATTATATTAATTATATTATCTTTTTAATTAATTAATAATAATTTGGTTTTTTTTTCCTAACTAAACAATCCCATTTTAAAAAATCATTGATGGAAAAAATGAGATCATCTTTCACTATCATGATTTTTTATTTAATTTTCAAAGTAATAAATTTTCATTTTCATTTTCATCATCAATATATTTTATAAATATCAATATCCAACAATGAATTGATGGATTCCCCAACAATGATAATGTGATCAGTGTCTGTATTCTCAAAGCGATATTAACAAGCATATAGAAGAACGACAAGTTCTATAAATGCCTAGCTCCGCTGATAAGTTGTATTTTGACCTTATTTTAAAAAATGGATAGGTGATATCAAATAATTTCTTGAAATTGTTATATGATTAATATACTTAATAGTATATTTAAATTGTAGAAATAATTCTTTTTTATAGTGCTTTTTACTTGGAATATATTAAAAATATATATTTTTTAAAAATATTACTTTCATATGTTTTTCTTATAATGCAGTCAGTTCCTTTGTCACTAATTATTCTTGTCACAGGGCTCCTTCCCAAAGTAAGTTTTCCACCGTGCCAGTCCACAATCAGCAACAAAAAACATCAATGGGAATTGTGGAGTGAATAGAGCGGAACTAGCCAAGATCCAAGAATAGCAGCTCATCGATTCACATGATTTCCAAGAATTAGCGAAATGATTAAGAATCAAGGTCTTTCGGCTTTCTTCAGATGGAAATATATTCCAATTCTTTTTTGCCATTATAAAGCTGTTCGTTTGCTAAACCAGGCAGTAGCAAAACAGACAACGAAGATAAACAAACTACACATTCAACTGAATCTCTTACTGTTAACTGCAGTGTGCACTACATTTTACATTTTCTGGCAATCATGAATTTCTAGCAATAGCAAAATTCATCTGAATATGTTTTTTCTATTAAACACAAGCCCCTTTATCTGTGGTGTAGAGTGGTGCAAACAGACTATGATTGACCTGGGAGGATTTGGGATCCTGAGTTGGAAGCTGATTACTTGGCCAAAAACATATTACCTCAACCATATCAGCTCGCATAAAATACCAGAACAATGTCAGAATCACACAGATTCTTGAGTGCCATTAAATATTTAGCCTCGCCCAAGCGATCTAAATACCTTGTACAAAAGGCTAATGTGGAGAAATTCTTATTGATTGTTGCTAGCAGTTGCTTTGCTCTTGGCAACCTCAATGGGATATGGCCAGCATCAAAAAATTTCATGTAATGGCTGCATCTAGATCTTCTCTTACATTTCCTTTCCCTACAGGCACAGCAGAAAAGGACTCCTTACACCATGGATCACAATATTCTCCAAGTGCCATCCCTTTAAAAAAAAAAACATCATCAATTTTTACAATATGAAACACCTATTACCTGTAGATGCAAACGTTTCAATTGCATAATCTCTGCTCCCCACTTTTAACAATGGGAACAGATTTTCCAGCATGAATCTGGTAGGGGCCAATGCTGTGCCCATTCAAGTTCCGGATACTCTTAATTGCCGATGACATTTGAAGTCAGTGTCACTCACAAATATGTATTCACAGGTGATTTTATATTAAATCCAGACATGCATGAAATCAGGTGCAAATTCATTATCCATTAAATGAAATCAAGGTCAAATTCATTATCCATTAACAAAAATGCATTGGAGCACCAAAAGTATAATCACGATCACTGATTCAGAATATGCCCGGTCACCAATTGTTCCTTATCTTTCAACCCTATACAAAGCTATTTTTGAAACACAATATTTGCATCGAGTCAAGCTTGAACAGTCAAATAATGATAAATCAAATATAGGTAAAATGGACCAGCACAATTCAGAAATGGAGCAGCTAAGGACCCCCTTGTACACCCAGAAGCTCTAGATGGGAAAATAAGAACATAACTTTTGTAAGACTAGCTTCCAAGCTACTCATTCATTCCCAATAGAGTCACAATCTTTAAAGATCACATGGAATTGTTCATAAAACTGTCAATCAGCAAATTCGTTGTTCCCAGTTCTACCAAACTCTTGAATAATTCAGCAACTTTAGAAACTTTACTTGCCCAAGGCTGACAGAGATTGAGTTTTGAAAACCATGATTAGCATCTAAAACCATGGCATTAAAAAAGCATCAAATTTCAACTTCACCAAAACCTAGGTTTTAAGTTTATTGAGTTTTCAAAACCATAGTTATGAAAGGGTTACCAAACACCTACATACCGAATTCTGACTCGACCTGCTTTTTGCAAACTCAATTACTCAACCACAACAGCAAACAGGTACTAACAGAACTATCTTTGGTTGTACTCTTGCATTATGTGGAGTGATGATACAAAAGACAATCAAATACATACACAATCACAATGCACCAAATAACAACTGAAACAACAGCATCAAATAAACATCATACCTTGAAACACCTTTCCTTTGATTTCAACCTCGTATGATTCCATGACCTCTTCGATGGCAGCACCAACATCACATAGACGCACATCAATCCTTGATTCCTGAAAAATTAAATAAAATCAATTCTTAAGCACAGGTTACAAAGTCTTCTAGAGTGGTTAAGGTTCTGAAAACAATTGAAAGAAACTAAATGAAGTCCTTAATCCTCTTAAGGAGAAAAAGCTTACTTAGAACCCCTTCTCCAATGATGCCCCCTTATCCTGATTAACTCAGTAAAACCTTCCCCTTCCTATAAGAAACCCCTTACAAGATTCTCTACTCTTCTAGCAATGGAAATACAGGTGGTGAAAAGAATGAAGTCGGGGATAGGGAAAGAAAGAGAGATCCTTTGGTGTGAATTTTTAATGGGGTTGCCTCACGTGAAGCTTCAAGTAGTGGATGGAACGTAGGGTTGAATGCCACCGTAAATGCACATTTTCATAGTTGACGATAGAGAAATACGCGTTTACTTACCAGCGATATGAGCTTAAAATATAGGTAGTCAACCCTGCTCACCGTGTGTAGCCCATCCGGTGAGCCAATACACTTCGACCTTTTCCATTTCTCATCTCAGACTGCTCTCTGTTTTCTCTATATTTACTTCCCATTTCTTGCTCACATCCCCTGCTTTTAGTTTTCTTTTCACCTTTTCTATTTCTCAACATCCATTACTAAACAAGTTATGGCTGATGCAATTGTTTCTGCTCTCGCGAGTAAAATCATGGGGAACTTGACTTCCCTAATTTTTCAAGAACTTGGGCTTGCCGAGAGCCTACAGACTGACCTTGAACATCTTGGGCGCACGTTCACAACTACTCAAGCTGTGCTCCAGGATGCAGAGGTGAAGTAGTGGAAGGACGAGGTTACAAAGGTGTGGCTCAGGCACCTCAAGGATGTAGCTTATGATGTTGATGATTTGCTAGATGAGTTTGCCATTGAAGCTCAGTGGCAACAACAGCGAAGTGGTCTCAAAAATAGGCTAGGATCCTTCTTTTCTATCACTCATAATCCACTTGTTTTTCGATCAAGAATGGCACTTAAATTGGAAAATATGAGAGAAAAATTGGATGCCATAGCTAATGACAAGAACAAGTTGGATTTGGCATCAGGAGTTTGGGACATAGCAGCTGATCAAATCTACGATTGGCGGCTTACCAGCTCATTCGTGAATGAATCAGAAATTCTCGGTAGAGGCAAGGAGAAAGAGGAACTAGTCAACATTCTGCTCACTAATGCAGACGATCTCTCTATTCATGCTGTGTGGGGAATGGGGGGCCTCGGGAAAACAACACTTGCTCAATTAGTATATAGCGAAGAAAGGGATAAACAACAATTCGGTTTGAGGATCTGGGTGTGTGTATCTACTGATTTCAACATAAAAAGATTAACAAGAGCCATCATAGAGTCCATTGATGGTGCCTCTTGTGATCTTCAAGAACTGGATCCCTTGCAGCAACGCCTCCAACAGAAGTTAACTGGAAAAAAGTTTTTGCTTGTACTGGATGATGTGTGGGATGATTATGATGATAGGTGGAATAAATTGAATGAGGTATTAAGGTCCGGAGCTAAAGGTAGTGTTGTGTTAGTAACTACGTGTATGGAGATGGTTGCTCGTGGAATGGCAACAGCTTTTGTCCAGCACATTAAAGGATTGCTTGAAGAAGATTCTTGGCATTTGTTTCAACGGCTTGCATTTGGGATGAGAAGGACAGAGGAGTGGGCACACCTGATGTCATAACACAATTTTGAGTCATTTCCCAAAACTATAAAAAAATACAAAAATAAAATAAAAGAGGCCCGGTGTCGGTAAGAAAATCAAGGCAGAAATTATTGGCGTTTTTAAAAGCTCGATCATATTTCTTTTGTGCCCAGAAATGAAGGAAAATGCAAATTTAAGGTTAACGTAATTGATTATCGGACAAATCTGCGTAAAAATTAAGTCGAAATATATGATTATATTTTTATGTGCCAATTCAATTTAATCGTTGGCCAATTTAAAAGTGTATTTACATTTGAGGATTAATTTAGGGTCTAATCGAAGAGTTTAATTAAGCGCAATAACTCAATTTTATTTTAAATTGGTCAAATTGATTTTATTAAGGGTTTAGTCAATGAGAAATCAAGTTCTTGAATTTAATTTGGGCTCAATTGATGAGAATGAAATTTTCAGAGGCCAATTTAAATTTATTTAACCCAATTATGCGACATCGGGGACCAATTTGAATAAATTAAGAGTTTAATGTTTGATCGAGGGTTAAATCGCTCAAATCAGAAATCAGAGACCAAAATGAAAAGGTGTGCATGCTCTTGAAATCCTGACGGGGATATAATTACACAAATTAAAAGTTTAAAATTACTTGGGGATGCAATTAGAATAATTATAGATTAAAGGACCAAATCGTACTTTACCCTCATCAAAGTTGCATGTTCCTGCACTGTTCCGACACCTGAACAGTGCAGGAAATGCAGGAAATAACGGCTATCTGCACCACAGCTTGCTGTAACTCAGAGGCAACAACCACACACAAATTGCGTGTGCTCTGCCTATAAATTCATGGCATGCAGAAGGATTAAAGGAGGATTTGAAACACAGGGGGGACAATGAACAGAGGGAGATAGAGAGGGGGTACAGGAACAGAGGGAGACGAAACGAGAGAGAAGGAAATTTTACGAGAAGGGAATTCACGTAAAAGTAGAAAAAAACCAGGGGAGAACTGGGGTGAAGAACCGAGCAGAAGAGTTTGAAAATTTGTGATGAAGACACAACGAAAATTCACAGACCAAAATCATCAACACACAGCTCCCCTTCGTCCTTCAGTTCAGCGCCACTCTCTCTCTTTGCAGTCATCGTTCTCTCTCCTCCAGCTCCCTCTCATGCCACATCTCCCGGCGAGCACAGCAAGGGAAACACCTCCACCATGACTTTCAACATATCAGCCTTCATCCCCAATGGTAGCAGCCACGAATGGCGTAGCAGTAGCCAGAAACCAGCAACGTGAGCTCATCACTTTCCGACTCCAACTCCGGCCTCCACAGGCCACCATTTCTGACGCCACCACGACCATAAGAACCACCTCGATCTCCTCTACCCAAAGGTATTAACAGGTACGCCGTTCGTCACACTCCAAAATTCCCAAGATCACTGTTCATCATCTTCTTGCATGCGGCGGGGAAGTGAAATTCATTCACCCCCGCTGGGCCTGTGGGGTCGGGCTTTGTGCTCGTATTGACCATTTTAAAAATGCAGGGCTTCCAGCCCGTTTGTCTGAAAGCCCGACCCAAAATCATTTGGGCTTCCAGGCCGTTTGGACTGGAAGCCCAAACCGAAGCCCATACCCCCTGATTTGGGCCGAGCCCAGACCACTGAGGCGGGCTGGCTGCCCAGCCCCATCAGGTGGGCTGGTCAGCCAGCCCCCTCCATCAAATGCATAAATATAAAAATGAAAAAAATAAAATAAAAATTTGCATAAAAAATATTTTTTTTGAGAAAAATATCTAGAACAAAAATGCGGTTTTAAAATACGGCCAATACACTAGCATATTTTAAAATTTCTTTTTGTTTCAAAAAAATATATATATTATCTTGAAAATAAAAAAATATTTTTGCATGGATTTAGCAAAGAAAAATCATTTCCCGCATTCTTGGATTTTACAACATATTTGTAAAAGTCCAAAGGATATTGGCCAATAATCCAAAAATATCAAAATATTATTTTTGGTTATTCATATTATTCATTGTTAATATTTGGATAAATAAATCCTAAAGGGTCAATATCCAAAATATTCGACGGGGGATAATTTACTATTATTCATAGTTGGTGTTTGGATAAATAAATCCTAAGGAGTCAATATCCAAAATATTCGACGGGGATAATTTATATTTATTCACCGTTGATGTTTGGATAAATAAATCCTAAGGGGTCAATATCCAAAATATTCGACGGGGATAATTTGCATTTATTCACCGTTGGTGTTTCGATAAATAAATCCTAAGGAGTCAATATCCAAAATATTCGACAGGGATAATTCACCATTGGTGTTTGGATAAATAAATCCTAAGGAGTTAATATCCAAAGTATTCGGCGGGGATAATACACCATCACCATTTAACCAACATATTTTTTGAATGATCAAAACCATAACAAATCATAAACAAACTAAAACGTCAAGCAGTTTATCTTAGGTAGGGCGTATTAGGGATGCTAAAAACTTCCCTTTACACAACCAGTCCCTTATCTTAGAATCTCTGAAAGACCAGTTTTAGGTTTCCTAGTAACCATAATACTAGGTGGCGACTCCCTTTTTCAAAAAATAAAGATAAGACCCTCACGTAATTTCCCTCGCTCACGGGGACGGTCGCCGGGACGCTGCGCTCCCAATTTTTCAGGGTGCAACACCTGAAAGACATTGGAGTATCAATAGTGAAGAAGTGTGGTGGTGTTCCTTTAGCTTTAAAGGCACTCGGGAACCTAATGCAGCTAAAAGATACTGAAGATTAGTGGATGGCTGTCAAAGAAAGTGAGATAAGAGAAGAAGCAAGCAAGATTTTACCTGCTTTAAGGTTGAGTTACATTAATCTATCACCACATTTGAAGCAATGCTTTGCATTTTGCGCTATATTTCCAAAAGATCACGTGATGAGGAGGGAGGAGTTGGTTGCTTTATGGATGGCAAATGGCTTTATAGGTTGCAGAAGAGAAATGGATGGTATTGATTGAGATATTCAATGAGTTGGTAGGAAGATCATTTCTGCAAGAGGTCGAGGATGATGGGTTTGGCAATATAACATGTAAGATGCACGATCTTATGCATGATCTTGCTCAATCCATTATAGCACAAGAATGCTATAACAACGAAGGTCAAGAGGAGTTAAAAGTTCCTAAAACTGTTCGTCATGTAAATTTTAGATACAACCCACTAGCTTCTCCAAAAGAAAAACTTATCAATGTCCATTCACTGCGCACATGTCTTTTGGTGGATTACAATTGGATTCAAAAGTGCTGGGGAGAGAGCTCTTCTACTCCAAAACATAAAGCCTTGAGTTTAAGAGGATTCGACGTAAATAAATTGACAGAGTCAATTTGTGATTTGAAACATCTAAGGTATCTAGATGTGTCACACTCCTTGTTCATAACACTTCCTGAAGGTATAACCTCTCTCCAAAACCTCCAGACACTAGATCTAAGAAAATGCAGGAGTCTCATCCAATTACCAAAAGGTATGAAGCATATGAAAAGTCTTGTCTATCTTGACATCACGGGTTGCTATTCACTTCAATCCATGCCTCATGGAATGGGGCAATTGATGTGCTTGCGAAAACTTAGCCTGTTCATTGTGGGTAAGGAAGAGGGTCGTCACATAGGGGAGTTGGAAAGCCTGAATAATCTCGCTGGTCAATTGAAAATCATGGATCTTGTGAATGTTAAGAATTTAACAGATGCCAAAAGTTCCAATGTGAAGTTGAAGACAGCTCTTCTATCACTGACTTTATCTTGACATAGGAATGGACAATATGACAGACTGGACTGGATTCCTTGCATGCATTCACTACCACATAATGAGGAAGAGGTCCTTGGTGCGCTTCAACCTCATTCAAATTTGAAGAAGTTGACGTTAAGTGGATATTGTAGTTCAAAATTTCCAAGTAATTAGATGATGAGCTTGAACTTGATGCTACCAAATCTAGTGGAGATGTATATAATAGCATGTCCCAACTGTGAACAACTTCCACCATTTGGGAAGTTGCAGTTCCTCAAGAGTCTTGTATTACAGGGAATGGCTAGTGTGAAATGTATTGATAGCCACGCGTATGGGGATGGCCAAAATTCATTCCCATCCTTGGAGAAGTTTTCTATTCATAAAATGCAGAGATTAGAGCAATGGGTTACGTGTTGTTTTCCTCGCATTCGAGAATTGAACATAGTTGATTGCCCTGTGCTGAACGAAATACCATCTATACCCTTCGTCAAAAGATTATACATCCAGGGAGTGAATATTTTTTTGCTGACGTCAGTTAGTAATCTCACTTCTCTCACCTCCCTTTGTATTGAAGATGTTGCCAACGTGAGGTAGCTTCCCGAAGGGTTTTTGCAAAATCATAAGCTCCTTGAGAGCTTAGAAATTTATGAGCTGAGAGATCTGCAGTCTTTGTCAAATAAGATATTTGATAACCTTTCTTCTCTTAAAAGCTTGTCGATATCTGGTTGTGATGCACTCAAAAGCTTGCCAGAGGAAGGTATTCAGAACCTCACTTCTTTGGACGCTTATTGTGGAAGATTAAATTCTCCTCCAATGAATGGGCTTTGTGGCTTATCTTCTCTTCGTCACTTATCAATTGCCTTTTGTTATAATGTTGCATCTTTAACTGAGGGAATGCTACATCTGATGACACTTGAACATTTGTACCTTGGTGGATGTCCAAACCTTAATTCATTGCCAGAGAGTATCCAGCATCTCATTTCTCTCCAATCTCTAGCTATAGCTGATTGCAAGAGACTAACTTCTTTGCCAAATCAGATTGGTTATCTCACATCCCTTTCATGCTTGGAGATTCGGCATTGCCCTAATTTGGTGTCATTGCCAGATGGGGTAGAGAGTATCAGTAACCTCAAGCAGTTGATAATCAACAATTGTCCAAAATTGGAGAAAAGGTGCAGGAAAAAGGAAGGAGAGGATTGGCCCAAAA
Organism: Salix dunnii; assembly: GCA_015731905.1. Classification (NCBI taxonomy): domain Eukaryota; kingdom Viridiplantae; phylum Streptophyta; class Magnoliopsida; order Malpighiales; family Salicaceae; genus Salix; species Salix dunnii. The sequence continues at coordinate 14,152,326 of CM027675.1, read as the reverse complement.
TATCTCACATCCCTAACATTATGATCAACAAGAAAGCATTCTAATGATACTTGGATTGTTCAAAGGATGATGGAGGTACTTTTGAAAGTATGCCTCTCGCTCATATACTTTCTCAAATCTAACTTTCCTTGTTTTTTAAGTATTTGGTGTCCCTCTAAAGTTTTAATTATTTTTTCCTTCTATAATTTTATCATTGAATATCTTGTTATGTAATTCTCTTATTTGATTACACGATGCAATTTCAATTTTTTATACAATTAAAAGAAATGATCAAAGGATGATGGAGGAAAATCCGTTGCTAAACATATACCAATGCAAATCCATTGCAATATTTGCAATTGATTTTTTTCCTTTGCAAACATTCGTTGCTAATGACCCCTTCTTTTGTAGTGGCAGAATCCTGTTTTATTACGTATGGCAGCTGGCAGATGTATGGCAGATGGTTTCAATAAAAAAAAACATGCATGGATCTTTTCAAAGAAAGGCGAAGAAACACTTAATTTGAATCCAAATACCAAGGCTACTCCTCTAATTAATTCAGGAAAGAAGAAAAACAATAGCTATAAAATTTATTCTTATGTAAAGCCTTGATTCCTCCAACATCGTAGAAGTCAACTCCTTAGTACTTCCGGCACCAATTATCAAATAGATATCCATCTCCATGATTATAATTTTGGAAGCTAAACTTTGATTTCAGCAATATCATATTATAGAGCTTGAATAAATGTGAAATGGGTAGCAGTCTGCCATTTGTAAAAAGCTAGTGAAATTGCTTGTTCAGCATCAAGTTTTATAGCTGGAGGAAAAGCATACATGAGTTGGGTCTTAGAAGGTGTCCATGTTAAGTTCGCACCGAAGAATGCTGCATAGTGAGAACTTTCATGGATTAGGCCATGGCGGCCATGCTCATGAATTTTCCCTGAACTTGCTCCGTTGATTTTATTATCCGGGACACCGCATCGTCACATCATCATCTTTGATATCGTGTCAGCATCTAAAATCCCAGTTGCCGCAAGATTATAATTCTGCTGATAAACTTTGATTGCTAAATCCATAACTTCATCAAAATAATCATCATCGGGTGCAGCAGTGGCCATGAACTGATTGTATGAATGGGTGTGGATCGAATAACCGGATTGCTTAAGGTGTCCTTTAGCTTAGCAATGCCTTTGACCTTGTCTCCCGAGCTTCTTGCATCTCTGCAGATCTTTCAGAAGCTCAAAGGGAGATGGGTTTTTGGCACTCGAAACAACTAAAGGAGAAAGGAAAAGGAGAAAAATGATGGCAAAAGAGGTAGCTAGCTTGTTGAGATGACATGCATACGAATAGATTGAATCACAAGGGAAGCTCTTGTTTAGTTGTAGAAGAAAATTATGTTTGCCCTAGTTCATGCAGAATGATGTGTATATAAAAAATAAATAGCTATATGGCAAGCGATGTGTTGCGGGTTGGATAAAAATAAATTCAGAAAAGAAAAAAAATCGATGCTCATTTTGATGCAAGTAAAGCGCGTTTTAAAGAGAAAAAACAATATCTAATGATAAAAACAAGAAGAAAAACACCATGAAACCTAAATTGTATAAAATCAAATATTAAAGGATAAATTTTAAAAAAAAATATCACATAAAAATAAACTAAAAGAATGGAGATATCATTTGAGAAAAAAAAAACTAAAAGGGTGGATAAATTTGGATTGAAGGGTGGATAAATGTCATTTAAACACGATGACATTCATCTAACAAGTTCCAAATTCCAAAATTTAATATTTATTAATTAATATAAAAGATTAGTTTATCCTTTTACTAATTTGGTTATATCACAAACCCATATAAAATATACTGCCAAAGCAAGATGAAATTAATTATATTTCACAAGAAATTCCCTAGCAACTAATTATCTGAATTTTGATTTTAAGAGTAGTGAAGGTTTTTCATTGTTCTAAAAAAAGGTGAAAAATCTCTTATACCCTTGTTGAAAGTGCAAATGACAAATGGATAGCATGGAAAAGATCATTTTACCCCCTAAACTTAGTTTTTTAGGTTGATTTTATAAAGGATAAAATCATTAATTTACTATTACAATACATGATAATTTCTCTTTAGTGTTACAATATTTGTCCATGGCCTCTATATTTTGGTTAATTGTTTTATTAAAAAGGGAAAAAAAAATCAAAGACATCAAAGGAAATTTAATAATAAGTGCCAAAAAATATGGTAATAATTGAGTATACACGAAGCAAAAAGGGAAAAATCATGATAAATATTGAATGCTAGCACACCAGGATAAATAATGTTTTAGGACTCATCTTATTTAGCTAAGCATGACTTATAATATTGTCAAGTAAAGTTTATTATATTGATAAGATTGAGGTAATTAATATTTTTTTCTCTTTATAAAAAATTCATTTCAGATTCTATATCAATAAACTTATTAATTTATTAATTTTTCCTTAATTTCTTTTTTGTAAAATTGAAAAATAAAAGCTTGATCTTCAAATAAATTAATAACCATGAAAAATAAAACCTTCGTGATTAATATATGTTGACTCTCACCATTTAGGCTTCCTTTTATAGCTGGAAAGCGATTTTTTTCTTTGAGAAGTGATTTTCATAAAAAAAAAAATATATTTTTGATAATTAGCACGGTCATGAAAAATAAGTTCAAAAATATTTTTTATTGTTTCATTATATTATCAAAAATGAGTACAAATAAATTATTAATATTTTAGTTTTTTAAAAAAGTTTTCTTAAAAAAATTGAGGATCATATCTGACAAATAAAAAAAGTTGAGGGAGGATATATTTTTTTAATTAAAAAATCCAATTTCATAAATTATTTCAAGTAAAAAAAATATAATTCAAAATAGTAGGGGGGGAATCTAAAAAAATAAAAATTAAAAGAGAAGTAAAAAAAATATCTTGCTTCATATTTATCTTAAATACAACAAATGGAAATTAAAAAAAATGAGCACTAAATTTGAACAAGTAAAAAGATAAAAGAGAATAAAATTGAAAAAAAAATCTAATTTATATATGATTTCAAATAAACAGAAGCCAAACAAATGAATGGGAACCAAATAGGATAATTAAAAAAATGCAATCAAGAATTAATAAGTGAGAAAAATAACAGTAAAAAAATGAGAATCAAATTCTAAGGAATAAAAATAGAAAAAAGATTCAAAACAATTAAAATAATAAAAAAATTGATATAATCAATAAATGATATAAATTTTTTGAATGTTTTACAACTTTTCAAAAGTATATTTTATCCAAAATAAAAGGAAAAAAAATGAATTTCTCTAATATAAAAATAATCAGAAAGTGATATTTGTGGAAGAGTAAAGAAAATAATATAAGTTTATCTGCCCGAATATGAGATTTCCTATTAATTAGTTTTGATATAAAAGGAAAGGAGGGAATCCTTAAATGAAGGAGATCACGAAGAGTAGTGTGAGGGTGCGCCCATACTATAGCTACACTCTCATAGTCTAATCATTGCATGACTATCTGGAAGGCATCGATCCTTTGAAGTTTGAACCCCGTCAAAATCACACAGCACCACGAAACCGTGACACTTGTCCAGCCAGCTGTTGCCACGTCAAATCGCCAACTTGCCATGTAATAACCCAAAAAGTAAAAAAGTCAAAACAAATATATAATAAAATAAAAACAATGTATTTAGATTGATAGGTCCTTAAAGTATAAATTTTGCAGGGTGACCGACCAATGGTGGCTTTTTGACACTGAACTCTTAACAACGAAGAAGCGCTAGCGAATCTATACTCGGTATGCGATCTTTAACAGTTGTCAAGGAATATTCAACTCTTCACACATTATTTACTTACTTCAAAGAAAATTGACAGTAGACGCCCATTGTTTTTTTTTCAAATATTTTTTATTTTTAAAATTATTAAAATAATATTTTTTTAAAAAAAATCATCTTTGGTAGCAAAACATTACAATCACATAAAAACATAAAAAAATTAATGTAAAACAAAAAAAAAATCTTTTAAGTCATTTAGTATGTTATTTCAAGTTAAAGCATGAAAGCATGTGACATTATAGTGCAAAATATATTTCAAGAAATATCTTACTTAAAAATATATTAAAATAATTTTATTTTTTATTTTAATATCAATATATGAAAATTATTTAATAAATCAAAAAAACACAAAAATAAAAATGACCTTGGACATCATAAGGAACTGAAATAGTGAGCCATATGCTTGAACTGAAAGCATTATTCTTGACTGGCCCTACTAAAACCAAGGAGACTAAATAAATAATAAAAACTTAAAAAATGATTTATGAGTCCAAAATAATCAGGTTATCACATTGATTATTGAGTCAGCTGTTTTATTAATGTATGGATGTTTTGATTCAATGAAATTAAAAATATGTTTTTTGAATATCTAATCAAATTAAGTTTAGCAACTATAATTTCAAGTTAAATGCTTGAGATTTTGAACATGTTTAAGGATTTAGGTTTAATTTATTTTGCTAAAGATATTTTTCAATTCAATTTAACCCTTTAATTGAAAGTTTTTGTTTGCTCTCTATTTATTTTTTTTTTACTTTTACCATCATTTATTTTGGATTCTTTTTTGTGTAATTTTTTTTCTTTCTAATTTCATCTTTCAATATTTATTTTGTTAAGAATTCAACTTCGTTCAGTCATGTCATTTTGCATTGGTATTTTTTAAAAAAATATATTATATTTTTAATTTTAATTTATTTTTTCTTATAAATTTATCTCAATCTATTAATTTAGACAGCAAGTTTTGCATGTCTTTTTTAAAATATAAGTTTTGATAAGAAAAAATAACATTGCTTGTGTTTGATTTTTAGGATATTATATTTATATTTTTTATATACAAATGAACTTTATTTTTCAAAATAAAAAAAATATTTTTTAAAGATAATATTTCTAATGCACTCAACCTCGCGTAAAATTTTTGGGATGTGAGTTTATTTAATTAGTTTTTTTTGCATTTATGTTTCAAGTCACAAATTTCTTATAGTGTAAATTTATTTTTTATTAATTCAATAAAATAAACATCTCATTTTATATAATTGAATATCTTAATTTATATTAATCCCTATTTTCTTTCTTTTGATTATTATTGTCAACTTTATTTTTATTTATTTCGATGCTTGCTTAAACTTTTTAACTTATAATTATAATTTTTTATATAAAAAAAACACATTAAAATAACTTATATGCTCAATATTTTTATATATATAAAGAAAAACCGGTGCTGGCAGACAGCTAGTACATGAATACGAGGCGATCCTTTCATTCATTTCTTTTTCTTTTTCTTTTTCTTTTTTAAACAAAAGAGAAAGAAAGCGTGAAGTAATAATATATCCTTGGACCCCATACACAAAGTGTTGTTTTATTACGAGCATGTCCACATATATTTCTTTTATTTTTTATTATCTTTTGTTTTGGGTACTACTGAAATTTTAAATTCAATGCAAGAAATTAAAACTATGTTAAATAGTATTAAATATTTGTTTTAGGAGTGAAAGCAATTTTGAATCAGTTTAAGCACCTTAAAAATCATTTTTTAATCAGATTTTAAGTAAATTATTCATATTTCAATTAATTCACTTATAAAAAAAAAATTGCTCACAATCTTTCCTATTTAATGTCTAAATCTCTTGAAAAAACATGCAACCTACCAATCAAATCACCATACTCTAAAATCATGTATTATTTTTATTTAAAAATTTATCAAAATAATTTTTTTATTTTTTAAAAATTATTTTTATCTTCATCACATGAAAACATCTCCAGTTGTTTTAATCTTCCCAAGAAAGAGCTCGATTAATTAATGCTCAACGAAAACATAATTGCACGCTAACTTATTTGCGTTATCTTATTATAAAACTCTCCAGTAATTTAATTTATTGGAGTTTGTTGAGGGATCTTGATTTGAGAAAGTCAGAAGTCCACTCGGAATCGATCGGCGCTAAGAGAAAATAAATAAATAAATAAAATAAAATAAAAACTTGGGGCGACAAGTTGATGATAGACAGCCAAACAGCTACTTCTTGCTGCTTTAATCTCATGATCTGTCCAATAAATTATTAAATACGAGCTGGTTTCTATACTTATTAAACAACATAAAGTAAATGAAGACAGCTTGGTTGAATTTTTCTATTCACCTTGCTTTTTAATAATTAAATCAAAAGATGCTTGATTGACAACAATCTTCGCAATTATAGAATTGAAATCTTTACATGGCTTTTTATATATATATATATATATATATATATATATATATATATATATATATATATATATATATATCCTTGAGCCTTGAGTAAGATATCAAAGTGAGGGTAGTTTAGGGGTGAGTAAAATAATTGAAAACTGACTAACCCAAGAAAATAAAAAAATCAAATTGAGAAAAATTAAATAAAAAAAGAGATTAAACCGATTTGATTTGTTTTGAAAGTCCGATCCAAATTTATTTTTTAAATAAAATATATTGAATTGGTTCAAATTAAACAAAAATATTCTATATATTTTTTTATTCTTCTAATTTAGTTCAAATTTCTTAGTTTGTTTTTATTTTGATTAAATGGGAGAAGGGAAACATGGTTAAAGTGGGGGGAAAGCCAAAAAAAAGCTGAATTTTTTTCTGTTTTTTTTTTGTTAAAAAATCCAAATTGAAATTGGTTGGTTTAAATTTTTTTTTTAATTTTTTTTGGTTTGTTTTTTTTATTGATAAAAATCAAACCAAATAAAAAATCCTCACCCTTGGGGTAATTCATATAAAAACTAAATCATATGAAATTCTCTTGAAAACATGTAGTCAATTTGAATTATATCATAATTTCAGCTATTTTAAAAAAAAAAAACATATGATATCTTGAAAACATGAAACAAACATGTATTCTTTAGGATTTAATATTAATTTTACATATATACTTTTTTTTCATATATTAATCAAGCATACAAAAAATAAATTATGAATTTTTCTTTCATTTTTTTAGTTATTAAGAGGAGAATCTTTTGATTTTAAAATTTAAATTTAAGATATAGTAAATTTGAATAATATGTTATAATAAAGTGATATATTTGACATGTAACTAAGACTAAAAACATTATATATTTATATAGAAGGAGTCATTAAACACATCATAGATAAGCTCCTACTCATTCAATGCAAGAAATATTCAGGACATAAAAAATAAAATAAATTCATGCAAAAGTCATGCTATTATTTTATTAGCTTGGATAAAAAAAAATAGAAAAAACAACGTATTGAAAAGAATATTTAATGTTAAAGATTAAATCAACACAATTAAAAATATATTAAAAAATTAATTATTTTGATGAGTAATGACCAGGCCATTTCCCTTTATGTGATTTGTCGGTGTAGTTGCTGTAGAGATACAAACGTGAAGTACAACTGTACAAGCAATAATACAATACATAAGAGTTAGCCAAAAATACATGAATATATACGGGGTAAGATGCTTGTGCCAAATTATATATATATATATATAAAATAATCCCATGCTCAATTATATGTGGACTAACCTTTTATCTTATTATTATTATAATTATTATTATTATCCTTGCACTTCAAATTGTCATGCAATTATATGTGGACTAACCTTTTATCTTCTGATATAAAACTTAATTCATGGGTGTGGTTGACCGGTTCAATTAAAACAAAAATTTACAAATAAAATTAATTTGATTTGACTAGATCTTATTGATAAATCAAATCAAATACTAAATTAATTGTTTTTTTTTTTTTAATTTTCAATCTAAAGAATAATACACACAAATCTTCTTCGATTTCTCTCTTAACAACAAATTATTGACGCTTCAATTACACTGTATAATTTTATTATGATTTACTTTAAAATAAAGGAAGAATTTCCGTAAACTCTTTTAAGATATTTCCTTAATTAAATATATTTACGTGTGCTTGTTTGGAAGTGTAATTGAAGTTGTTTTAGAAAATATTTTTTTTTATAAAAACATCAAAATAATATTTAAAAAAAAATATTTTTGACATCAACAAATGAAAATGATGTAAAAAATCAAAAATATTTAATTTAAAATAAATAAAAATATTTTTTTAATGTCAAGCACTCTAGAGTCTAGACATCCATGTATCACGACCCCACAAAGCAAGTTACTAATTATTTTACTTGGTTAGCCCCCATTTTGCCAAACTAAAAGCCACTTATAACCTATGTATATTTAGTATAAAGATGAAGGATTTTTTCAATAAAAATATATTTAAATAATTTTATTTTATTTTTATTCAAAACATTAGAATTATCTAAAAATATTATAATAAACTACAAAGACAGTCACTTACCTCGAGCTTCCAATGTTCATGCTTTTGCTTTATCGAAGGCTTCAATTGCATAAAGATTGCAAGAAAAGAAACTTATTCGTAGAGTATTGATGTAAATAATTAAAATAAAAAAAATTAATACACAAAGTTGAAAAGAATATCCTTACGGCTAGAACTCGTTCAAATTTCTTAAATATTGATCCATTACTTCATCAAAGTCATTAAAAACCTCTCTAAATCAACCAAATTTCACTTACTCGTTATCTTTTTTCTATTTAAATTTAGAACTCAATTCGAAATTGTGCTCCAAATCGTAAATTTTATAACCTGACGAGTTAAATTTAGTTGAACAACTACGGTGTTGAGATGAATCATGTATGGCAAATCTCCTCTCCCAAACCCCAAATCTTCATCGCTATCCTAGAGTCATTGCTGGAAATTTTTATTAAACTAGAGCAATAGCCAACTCAGCAAATGCAGCGAGTTCTACCCTACACTGGCTTGACTTTTAACAGCAAACAGCAACAAGAAGTTCTGTCTGTCTCTGTCTCTGCGCCTCTCTCTCTCCCCCCCACTGGGGTCACAACCATCTAGGATTTAAAAGAAGTTACAAACACATTCACATCTGTTACTACAACAAAATTTAAGAATTCATGCCACCCTATTTCCATTTTTGAGGACCCTCAAATCCCAATATAAACTTTCTTGATTCTGTCCTGAACTTGAAGAAACCAAAGACAACCTTAATAATAGCTAGTTAGCTCTACTGGGTTGGTTTTCGTTTTTGGTGCATTTTTGGTTTTGCCACAAAAAATGAAGCCAAAACGAAACCTTTTGCTATTGATAACTTTCTTTGTGTTTCTTTCACTGAATTCTTTTTCTACTGTGGAGTCAGATCTAGCTTCAGAGAGGGCAGCTTTGGTTACTCTGCGTGATGCAGTTGGAGGCAGATCACTCTTGTGGAATCTATCAGATAATCCATGTCAATGGGTGGGAGTGTTTTGTGATCAAAAGAGAACCACAGTTGTTGAATTAAGGTTACCTGGCATGGGACTTTCAGGGCGGTTGCCGGTTGCTCTTGGAAATTTAACAAGTTTGCAAACGCTGTCTGTAAGATTCAATGCACTTTCAGGGCCAATTCCTGCTGATATAGGCAATATTGTTTCTCTACGTAATCTTTATTTGCAAGGGAACTTCTTTTCTGGGGAGATTCCTGAATTCTTGTTCAGGTTGCAGAACTTGGTAAGGTTAAACTTGGCTAATAATAACTTCTCAGGTGTGATCTCTCCAAGTTTTAATAATCTGACAAGGTTGGATACCTTGTATTTGGAGGATAATAAGCTTACTGGTTCTATTCCTGACTTGAATTTGCCACTTGATCAGTTCAATGTTTCTTTTAACAATTTGACTGGTCCTGTTCCTCGGAAGTTGTCTAACAAGCCCGCAAGTTCTTTTCAAGGGACCTTGCTTTGTGGGAAACCTTTGGTTTCTTGCAATGGTACTTCGAATGGGAATAGTGATGATGATAAGTTGTCTGGTGGAGCAATTGCTGGTATTGTTGTTGGATGTGTGGTTGGATTTTTGTTAGTTTTAATGATCTTGATTTTCTTGTGTCGACGAAAGAGAGATAAAACAGTAGGGTCTAAAGATGTTGAGCTGCCTAAGGAGATAGCTGTTGAGATCCCCAGTGGGAAGCCGGCTGGGGAAGGTGGTAATGTAAGCGCAGGACATGCAGTGGCGGTGGTGAAAAGTGAAGCTAAGAGTAGTGGAACTAAGAACTTGGTGTTCTTTGGGAGCACGGCGAGGGCATTTGGTTTGGAGGACCTGCTGAAAGCTTCTGCAGAGGTTCTGGGTAAGGGGACTTTTGGCACCGCCTATAAGGCCACTTTGGATGCGGGGTTGGTGGTGGCTGTGAAGAGGCTGAAGGAAGTAACGATACCGGAAAAGGAATTTAGGGAGAAGATTGAAGGGGTTGGAAAGATGAATCATGAGAATTTGGTTCCATTGAGGGCTTATTATTACAGCCAGGATGAAAAGCTTCTTGTTCATGATTACATGCCCATGGGAAGCTTATCTGCGTTTTTGCATGGTGAGCATTTCCTTCTTTTGCATCATGATTTATTCCTTTTGGTTCTTTTGTTATAATTGTTCTTTCTTTCCTGATCACCTTTATTGTTGGATTTTTCTTATGTCTAGTAGATGATTCTGTTATCTTTCTAATTTCATTACTTGATTTGGATTTTCTGACATGCTTGTTTCATGTAATGTAATAGTTTTGTCGATTCTTGGGCATACTACTGGAAACCTCAAAACTTTTGCAGAATGGTTTGAACTTCCGATATTGAGGTTTAAAATCCTAAACACATGGTTTTGAACTTCCGTTTTTGCTTCACTAGAAATAGATCATATTTTTCACTATTAATCTGCTTTTATTTGGAAAAAATCATGTCTCATTGGATATCTGACAATTTAAGTACTCTCAAACTGCCTTGGTGGAATAGTTACATCTAGACAGCTGCAGTTTGCATTTGCATACTGGTCTTTTGAAAGTACTCAATCATTGTTTTGTGTCTAAATTTTAGCATTGGCATGATTTCCATGAATCATTGGATCATGTTGAGATTCATTGAGCGGAAGATACAGATAACTTTTGGGATTTTGGTTTTGTTTCTTATTACATTTGGTTTCAACTGCAGGAAATAAAGGGTCTGGCAGGACTCCATTGAATTGGGAGATAAGGTCTGGCATTGCCCTTGGAGCTGCCAGAGGAATTGAATACGTCCACTCTCAAGGCCCTGCTAGCTCTCATGGAAACATCAAGTCATCAAATATCCTCCTCACTACTTCATTTGAAGCCCGCGTCTCCGACTTCGGCCTTGCACACCTTGCAGGTCCTACAGCCACTCCCAACCGTATCGATGGCTATCGTGCACCAGAAGTGACAGATGCTCGTAAAGTATCTCAAAAAGCTGATGTCTACAGCTTCGGTATATTGCTGTTGGAATTGCTCACCGGAAAGGCTCCAACACATTCACAATCGAATGATGAAGGTGTAGACCTTCCAAGATGGGTCCAATCTGTTGTCAAAGAAGAATGGACTGCCGAGGTGTTCGATCAAGAGCTTCTTCAATTTCAGACTGTAGAGGAAGATATGGTTCAGCTCTTACAGCTCGCAATCGACTGCACGGCTCAATATCCTGATAACCGCCCTTCAATGTCCAAGGTGAGAGGCCAAATTGAGGACCTCTGCCGCTCTAGCTCTCAAGAACATGACATTGTAGATGACAAGCCCTCTTAACATACTTTTTGAGTTGATTCAGATGCACCACCATCTTCTCAAAGGACAAAGAGACATCAGCAATCTATCAATGTTTCCTGGTGTTTCATACATTGTTTATTGCAGCACTTCATTTGTTTGTTAATTCTTGGGTTCATTTCATTTCTGAACTCTTCCTTTTCGATTCCTCCTGTCCATTTCCCTTTACCTGTTTTCGTAGCTGCAGTTTACTTCTGCATTTTGTTTTACCTTTCATGTCGTATTTCATAGGAGAACTCCAACATTATTATTATTATCTTCTGTACTTGGCTGTGTGTAAGTGTGAATAACTAGCAAGTTATTTCAGTTGAGTACATGATCCTGTAATTCTTCTAACATCTTTAACTTTTTCATCGGTGCTTTTCCTTTATAAGCTTTTGGTCATGGATGTTAAGCTTTCGGTACGTGAGATTCTGTTAGATTTACAAGTATGAATGCTTTCGTAATTTGTTTTTTATAGGCATTTCCCATAGGAGATGAATAATCAAGGTATTATTGTGCAATAAACAATCATGATTTGAGAGGCTGGTGCTATGTCAATTTGATTATCAATTAAGGGTCTTGTCCATCCATAGTTTGATCTGGACAAAGACTTGGTCTTGCCTTTCTCATTGTGAAATATCGATCAAGACAGAAACCTCCTACTTGAGGTTACAGAGATTTCTTGACACTAACGTGAATGGGAAACAGCCCTTGAAGATATGGCCTCCCCCTCCCTCCCCTCTTCATAATTAAGTATGGCACTTAATATCAGTCACTCTCTATCATTATTTCTTGGCAATCAACAATATGGTATGCTTCCTACTGGGATATGATTTTATCTTCTTGTGTTTTCCATTTTTTAGCATCTCCCTATCCATTAGTAGCTGGAAAAAGGTTTTATAACATTGAACCAATGATTTGACTAAAAAGAGACCACTTATTCTTGGAGTTCTTCATCTTGCTTTCAGAATTCAAAGATGCATCCTCCTTTTCTTTAGTACTTTCTCAGAGAATTATCTGCTTTTTTTTTTCCTTTTTGAGAAAATATACATAGGGAAACTCGAGCGTTCCCTTTTCTTTGTCAGCAAATGGACAGCAGTACTACAGCTTATTTACTGTCTTCAAACAAATTTAAATAATCCTGTGCCTTTGCTTCTAGTGGATCAGTTTGAGTTTGTTGAAACTGAGTTGTATTACCTAATAAAGTCCCCTTCGATTTTCGAATTGATTTTGCCTTTTGCTTTTGCTTCGGGCACAAATCTAATTTGCTCAAACTGAGTTGTATTAGTTGGTTTCATGAGGAGGACCAAATGGGGTTTGTCATTTATAGATCTTCAGCTCAGATCCATATCACCCTTCTCTTTCTGGTACCACTTGATGCTAAGTTAAGACAATATGACATCCATAACTGAGTTAATATGTTAGGTCAGAAGTCATTGCTTTGATGCTCAGAAACTAATAGCTTTTACAATGCTTGAAAATGATTTTCGTGAAAGTTTAGATTTTAGTAAGAGAAATGATAATCACCTTGAGTTAAACTTGGCAACTACCATGAGCACTATTACCAAACCAGGTTTGGTCCAGTGATCGACCAATCTCTAGCCCGAGTCGAATGTCAAAATAAGTTATTCTTGAGTTGACTCTGTTTGACTCGATGATATAGGCAGGTGCTTTACAAGGATACCATCAAGCCTGTAAAACATAAAATTAACTGAAAAAGGGTCAAAACACTCTAAAATTTTATTTTATTTCTGAAATATTAATTTTATAAGTTCTCCTCCCTATAAGATTTATATGTCTTTATATAGACCTGAAACTTATCTTAACAAGGTAAAAAAGAAATCTTAATAAAATAGAAAAAATAAGAAAAAAAGAGCTAAAAATCATAAAAATAATAAAATAAAATAAAATGAGATCTTCATAACCTCATTTAAGGATTTCTATGTAGCGTATGGAGTAACAAAAAGATCTCCCATAGAACTGAGCCTTGCAAAAGTTTTTGTTTGATTCAATAATTGGATCAAAAGCTAAGATATATTTAGCTATTATGCTGATCTAACAGGACCAAACCTTCTCTTGAACCTAATCTTATCTCTATAGTCCATAAAAAATATGTTAAGCCATTCAAGCTTCGGTTGTTGTTTTATTTTTTCAATTGGAATAGAATGTTTTGGTTTTGACATATCATTTTGGGGTTGTATTGTTTATGTGTGTGTGTATATATAATTAAATATATTAATTCTAAAAAAATTAAGTTCAAATCCAAAAATAAAATTTAGAATTGTGCAATTTAATCTAAAAAAAGACAAAATAAAATGATTTTTATAAACAAAATTATGAACATGTATCATATTATGAGAGTGTCATCATTAATCTCGCAAGATCATTATATTCTCTGATTGCTCTGAAATTTTAATATAATATATATAAATATATCAAGAGACTCCTCGTAAAATTTTATCTCAATATAACGGTTGAATTAAGAGATATGATTGATATTGTAAAATTATTTATTATTTAAAAAAACATTATTTGACCAAAACAAAACGGACAGAACGAAACCAGAATGTTTTGGCTGATATTTGATCGAAAAATCTGGAATTAACCAGAATTTAAATTAAGATAAAAACGATGCCGTTTTATTTTATTTTTTTAATTGGTATAAAATATTTTGACTATTTTAACCAAAATGAAACAAAAGAGATAACCCTGAGTTAAATGGTATATTTGTGATAAATCCCTATCTAGCTATGGTAAATCCTCACTTTACTTCTAAGAACTCTCGCTTTCTATTAGCTCAGTTATATCAACAAGTCAATTCAGTCAAAATCCAATTGACTCAAAAATTATATTTTAAAATAATATTGTTTTGATTTTTTTTTTTAAATATTAACTTGAATTACCCATTACTCAAGCTTTATGACAAGTCCAACTCATGTAAGTTTAATAACTATGAGTATGAGCTTTCATATTTTTGTCATATATGTTCACATGCGTTGTTGTGGTTCATAAATAAGGAGAGCAGTTGCCATAAACACACAATTATCCTTGGCATCATTCTTGGACTCTAAGTGTTGTCCATGACAAAATTCATTACCTTATAATCTATCTAAATTAGCAATAGTTAAGGTTGTTGATTGGAAAATGAATCCAATATTCCTGTGAAATAAGTTTTTTAGAAATTGAAATCCAGTGCTATAAAGAAGAAAAATACCTAGCTAAAGAAAGGGTGAACCATATCCATATAGGCATGTTAGAGATAAGACTTGACCAAGAACATATTTTTGTTGAAACTAACTAGAGAAATTTGTTGATTCTTTCTAAATTTCTTGTTTGAAATATACACAACTGAGACCAATTATTCAACCTTAAAAGTCACTCAAGAAAGGGATCCTACCTAACATGTCCTAATGAGCTAGAATTAACGTGGAAACAACCTGTACAGGACAACAATTTTGTACTTTCAATGTTTGTTTAATATCTTCTCCCTGTGTTTTGATGGGAATTGAGTGGAAACTGGAACAACCACCAGGAGCACGAACTGCGTGGTTAAATGGCATGGGATCTTTCAATATTGTTGTAATTATTGGTTGACAAATCTCGACAGAAAATCTTCGATGCTTACCATTAACGTAATCCCCACTGATCTTGTCTACCATCTGCTGGCTCTTCAATGCAGAGTGTCAGCCATGATTAGTGTAGGTGCTAATGTGGTGGCAGTTCGATTATTTAGAGCATGATAGCCTAGTTGGCAATTTGATAGAGGGTATGATGACATGGCCGGCACATTCAACTGTCGTATGGGTTGCATTATTTGCAATTATTAATAAATTATACCAACATAAGAAAAAAGAACACCTATTTGGCATAATGACAACCTCAATACTTACTCTGGAACAAGGCCCTATAGTTACTACACTTGTTCAGGCTAAGTTTTCTGCTATCTGCATATTAGCTGACACCAGTGCCTGTTTTCCCTGTTAAGATCTTTCAATTTTCGGCAATCCAAGCCACCGTTCAGCATCTAGGTTTACAGGCATAAATTAAGACAATGAATTGCAATTATTGAGTTTGTTCAAACGATCTCGGGGGTTGGAGATCAAGACTGTTATCAGTAAAGCATTTCCTTGTGGCTAGAAGAAATGCGGAAAGGTAAACGAATTTCATGCTCCTGCCTTCAAAAGGAGAGGTGTTGGAAAATCTCCAATGAAACGTGAAATACAGAAACTTAAATGACACAATCCCTTTGTCCTCCCGATAAAAATGCTGCTTTGGTCTCATTTGGACATTGATCATCGTAACTTTTAACAATATACGCACCTTTGTAGACATAAGCAAATAGAATAGCAAAATAAGCAGACAGGCTCAAATTCCGAATATAAAATACACGAGGAAATATATTAATAGAAACAAACAACTCGCTGCAAGCATTATGTACTGTACAGTGTACAAAACAAAACATATGGAATGAAACCAAGATCGAAAAACCATTAAACAAATTCCAGGAAGAATTTGTATTGCCTCCTCTGTGCTTCTAGGCTTGGTTCTTCACCTTTTTTTTTATTATTGTAAAAGAAAGTATTGACTAGGAGAAGGCCAAACTATAGATCATGTTGTTGTTGCCGTTGCCGTTGGTGTTGCTGTTGCCGTTGCTGTTTTTGAGTGCTTGATAAGCCAATCAATGACAATGTCTATGTTTATGGAGTCCTTGCATGAGATCATATAGCAGCAAACCTCTCTATCTGTGATTGATTCAAGACCTCTGAAACCATCCAAAAAATTAAGTAAGAAAAATTCTACTTTTAATTATCGAGGAAGATTTTTGAAACAAAATCAACATCATAATAGGACTAAACTCACAGCTGATCCACCAAAGCTTGCTTGGAAAAAGCTTCTGACTTGTCAATTTTGTTGCCAAGAATAAGCAAAGGGATTCCGCTTAAGGAAGGTTTGGTTAGGAGGTCATGTAACTCACTTCTAGATATGGTAACACTGTCCCTATCAGCTGCATCAACTACATATCTGTCTTTGCATCAAATATGGCAAACAACAGAGTTAGTCCATTAAACTGACACCAAGGAGAAAACAACATCCGATATCATCCACTAATGCTCAAGCAAACTATAGTGAAGGCAATATAAAAAGAAAACATGGAATCTGCAAGAGTAAGGATTGGGACAACTATTCCAACTCAAAAAAATTATTGTCATCTTCCCTTATTTTCCATTACTGAAAGTGACATGACTTCTTAATGCATTATTTGATTTGAGAAAATGAATCTTCTTGCATAACAATAAACTGTATGACTAGGTATTCATTCGATATGATAACATTTCTTCTCTCTTTTGGCGACTGATGCTTTCCTATGCAGCAAGAGAAAGCATTTCGGATGTGACAAGGTACATGTTCTATTATCAGTACCTTTTTATTTCCTGTGTGAAGATAAGTGTAAAAGACCTCCTCACATTCAGTTAAATATATGGATGCGTGTTAACAATCAACAAAGAAAAACAAGAGTGTGGCTTTATGGCTACTTCACTATAGAAACTGAGAAAAGCCAAATATAGCCTACACCCCCATACCTATTTCAAACAACATCATCGATTGAGCTAACACAAGCCAAAGCTCTAATGGGGCAAGTTTCAATAGCATTAAAAAAAAAAAACCTACTTCAAAGATCTATAAAAGAGTTAATAAGAGTTTTCATGGAAATTTTGATGATATATGTGGATTACGAGGTCCGTTCTGACTCAGACTTATCATCTTAGAAGGCGTGAAATGAATTGAAAAAAAGAAAAGAAAGTGTTTCTTAGGAGTGCATTCTAATAATATAAAAATAAAAAGAAATGATAATGGCATAATAAAGATGAATAAGAGAATGGGTGGGATTACAGAATTGCAGAGACCCCACGACAATAACGCTCCCACATTGTACGAAACCTCCGCTGCCCTCCGAGATCCCAAAGCTTTATCGTCACATTGCCTTTTGTAACTTTTCGCATGTTGAATCCAACCTGGTTTTCATAGTATGAAAACTCTTTATCTTTTAAACATCATCAAATGCTTTATTTGGGATTTGTTCAAGGAAAAGATACATACAGTTGGAATCATGTCCTCACTGTAGCCACCTGTCTGGTAAACATAAAAGGAAAAATGTTAAAAGGGAGCCACTCACTAAAGCCCACAGATATGTGCCGGGTATGTGTCAACTTACAGCAATGGAATTAACAAGAGATGTCTTTCCAGCATTCTGAAGGCCTACAAGGGATAGCTCCATTTCTTGTTTAAAGAATAAGCTGATAGCATGTCAGAAGCAGAAGGCATAATCAATGGAAAAAAGTAATGTGCATTGGTTATTATAGTTAATAGACAGGCAGATTAAAAATAACATTATGAATAAAAAAAGTTGTACACTTGGGTAAGTCAACAACGTCCCAAGAGAATGTGAATCAACTTTCCGGGGGTTCATCACATCATTTGACCACAGTTGCTTTCTCATACCAGGGAAGCTGATTGGCTCTTTCTAAGCCAAAAATGTTATGACATCCATCGAAAAGATCATTTCTACTACTATTGCCAAAAGAGAACAAGAATGAATTGAAATGAACCCCCACCATCCTCTTAATACAATGGCTTCCAGTTTTGGTCAGGTTCATGAGATGATAATCTTACTCCACCACATTCTCACACAAATATGAAAGGCAAGCAATGCCATTCTCACAGAAAATTATACCGATTTTAACTCCACCACAACCTTGCAGAATTTTTATGCATATGTTTAATCTTCAGTGCAGCTACTCTTCATTGTCTTGATAAGTCCAATATCATTAACCACAGAACAACAACACCTACCCATTTGAACAACAGCCAGAACTCTATGATGCAATGACTTTCTACTCCTAATTCATGAAGTAACAAAATGTGAAAGGGCACATCTCTTTCCTTCCTATACAGCAAATTATATAAAATTATTCCCAAAATATGGCATCTGGTTTACACACACACACACACTTACATGCTCAAGCACAAAGCTCAAATCCTTTATTCGTTTATATTAATCCGATTTCCCACAACAACATTACTTTTCTCTTTTTATTCATGTGTATTCTCTATCAACATCTAGGCACAGCTTAAAGATAACCATTTCCAAACGCACCTCTTTTTTTCATGAAAATCTTGCATAAAAGAACTAAACGAAACGCATAAAAGAAACTATGCAATGAAAACCTTCTCATGACTAATTCATGTCTCTCGAATATTAGTCTTGAGAGAGCTAAAACAAATATTGTCAGGTTTACAATCCACATATCATCCCATCACAAACATACAAATTATGTCCACAGTTTTCTTTTCCCTTCGAAAAATTTTATGTTGCATACATTATTTCTTAATTTAGTATACTTTTCGACTATCAATATTTAAATTTTACTACCTCAAAATCAGAAACCAACCAGAACATACTAATTTAGCAACACCCGAGCAGCAACTTAACGAATTAAATCTAGTTCAATTAATCAGCATATATGATAAATAACATCACATCTTTTTCCACAACTTTCTCATCATCCAAACAAAACTGAAAGAGAACACAACCAACAAAATAACAAAAAATACCGGAAAAAAAAGTGAGGGGAATTTACCTCCTGAGCCAATTTAGAAGGGAATCCAAGAGACCCATTTGGAGAAAAGAAGAAATTTTATCTTGAAAGGAGAGATTTTTAGACTATAAATCCTTTGTCTTTTGAGGGGGGAGGAAAGGAAACGGGAGAACGAAGGGAAGTAAAGTGCGAGAGAGGAAGAAGGAAACTTTGCCGACAGTATCTCGTATCTGTCGGCCTGCTGGAGTGGAACAACTTTCTTGTCTTTGTTGCAATAGCTATCGTGACAACATGATACAGAAGTGAACAAAAAAAAATCTCAAAAATCATTTAAATTTAGAAACTGAAAAAAATTAATCGAGAAAAAATAAATAATTAAAAATCCGATTAACCAATTATATATTTAAAAAAAAAAGTCTGATACCACTTTAAATTAAAATAAAATATACTATATATTTTTTATTGTTTTTCTAGTTTGGTCTAAGTTTTTTATCTGATTTTATTTGGATGAAATGATAAAAAGGAAAAACTTGGTTAAAATAAAAAAAAATCTCTAAGAAAATCAAACTAAAATTGATCGGTTTAAATTTATTTTGTTCAGTTTTTTTAATTTAATTATTTTTATAGATATAAATGGAAATGAAATAATAATAATAATCCCCTAACAAGATCACCTTTAAATTAATTCAGGTGTTTTTTAATTGGATTAAAAATGTTTATTTATTTACAAAAACAAAAGAAAAATGTATTTTCTGTGATTTTTTTTGTCATTTCTACAATTTTAGGTTTTGTTGTCCTCCAATTTCATAACCCCGTCCTTAGCCTTTCATAATTCCATATTGATCTATGCTCTTTTCATCTAAGTAAATATAATTCATGGCAACATTAAATTAAAAATACATTCTAGTAAGACATTCTCTTGCATCTGATTTTCTTTTCTTAAAAAAAGAAGAAGTTTATGTAAGAAAATAATTAAATTAGTTGGAATCTCTTAAATTGCATGAGGCTTGTGTCTCAAAATAGAATTACTAGTGAGAAGAAATAGAAATATATTTAATTAAAAAATACATTTGTCAAAATAGCATATATATATATATATATAATGGTCTATTTGTAATTATTATTATTATTTGTCATTGTTAGGATATTTTCGAGTCTAACACTATTGTTCTGAAAGTGAGGATAAAGCTTTACTATAGAAATTAGATTTTTCAAATTATTATCTTACATTTAATTGTCTTAGACCATGAATAATTTAGGCATACTTTTCACAAAAAGAACAATATATATATTTTTTTAATCATTTAAAAACAAGTATAATACAACATATGTGGTCTATAATATTTTATAGTGATTTATATCTTCTTTATAGAATAATCACTCTTTAATTACTTATTTTATTTATTTTTAAACTTTAATTACCAAGATGTCCATTACAATATGTGGGGTGGAAATTTTATGCTACCAACAATCATGAAATACAAGGGCCATATTGACAAAATAATTTTTTAAGAGATGGAATTAACAAAATCAAAATGTTAGAGGGATAAAAAATAATTTAACATTTTTACATCTTATCCTCTCCTTCTTTTAAACCTAGAAAAGAAAATGATAAATTCAATTCCACTCCCACATCCCTCCCCGCGCCATTTAGCTCCCCCAAATACCCCCCTGCCCTTCCCCTCCATTTCAATAATTCAAAAACCCTAGAATACAGAATCCCTAATTTCCCAAATTGAAACCGAAACTCAAAACCCTAATCAAGAAATATAATCATTTCTCTTATTATCCATTTTATTTAAATTTCATAGCTAAAGAGACAGTTCTGGCTTCATGGAAGTGGATTGTGTGAGTGGATAGGAAGCTCGAAAAAGAAGAAAAATGGCGCAATTGAATGGTTCAAAAGTAATTTCCATAAACTCCGAGCAAGAACTCAATGACACTGGTGATTGGTCCAACGAGCTCGACCATCTTCCTTTACTACAACGTCGTAAATTATTACTGTCAGAGAAACTAAAAACAACGTGAGTGAGTCAATTTCTTTTCCTAAAGTTTTCATTTTTATGTGATATGTTTATTTTATTTTTTTAATTTGAAGTTTCGTTTTTTTTTCCTTTTAAGGGGAAATTCCTTGTGTTTTTCTTTGCGAGTTTTTTGTTTTGATGATTGATTTCTTGTATAGGTTCAATGTTGATGTTATTGTTAGAAAGGAGCACGAGGATTCCAAGGTAGGCTTCTTTCGCGCCCAGTGTAATTTAATTTTTTTTTTTTTTTTGCAGTTGTGTGAAATATGGTGTTGTGGGTCTTTTTATTTAGTGTTATTTTTTGGTAAATTGTTGTTTGAATTATTACATTTCTTGAATTAAATTCCTGCCAGCGCTTTTACATATGATATGATATTCTTTCTTCTCGCGTTTATGTGGGATCTGCAGGAAGTTTCTGTGAGTGGCTCGTTTGCTAATGTGAGAGAACGTAGCAAAGTTTCAGTAAATCAGTGTTTGCAGAATGGCACTGGTGGCCAAGACTTGGTTAAGTCGGGAGATTGCAGTAGACAGGGGAGTAAAGTAAATGCAAGTGTTCGTTTGGATCAGGTAATGTGTTCAGAAGTTGCTGGTAGTGGTGTCGGAATTGAGAAAGTTGAGACTGCTGCTTGCACTTTAACCCAGAATTCAATGGTGCAGAGTCAACCTGCTGAAGCAAAGGTCGACTGTTCAGATAATAACATCCAGCTTACATTAGGAGATAGCACGACTGGTTCTGCGGGTGCTGATGTGCAAACAATTAAAATCAAGAGTAATAGTCCTGATGACTTTGCAGATGACCTTGATCATGTTGTATTGAGAGTTCGGCAAAGGATGCTGCTATCAAGGTGTTGTTTGTATGTCTTCTGGTGGAGTTAACCGTTTAAAGTTTTGATGTCCTTGCAGTCATTTCTCTGCAGTGGTAGAGCTAGAGTAAAGTAAACGAGGATCAATAAGGAAAAAAAAAGTATGGACATAAAATTAATCTAAAATAACTTGGTCATAAATAAAATAAGCAAACTTTTGGAGAGGCCTGATTGAATGAACCCTCAAAGGTCAGGGTTGAACTTAACCTGTAAAAACATTTGAGGGGCCATGGCCCCATCACCACAAGTTGTAGCGCTGCCCTTGTGCCTCTGTGCCCTTTTTTTCTTACAACAATTAACTCCTCCTTTCTTGTTACTCTCCAGGAAAATGTTGAGATTGGAAAGGACAAACTTGGAGGTAATTTGTTGTCCTTTTAATTTTATTGCTGATGTGTAATATTGTGTCAATTGTTGAAGACTGCTAGAATATTTAAGGTGTAGGTATTTACATCTTACAGCCGTTCACATTAAAAACATCAACCTTATACTTCCCTTGTACAAATTTTGTTTTGCAATGACCATTTACTCTTCTCTTGCTATAGCTGAATTTCTTGGAGCATTTATCAACTGTTCATATACGGCTCTTATAAAAAATTTAGACTTGACTGTAGTTTAATATAATATATTTATATATTTTTTTGTTGGTTGAGCATTTTGGTGCATGACACATGTATGTTGGCCTGAGTGGCTATCTGAGAAACTTTTTTCTTTATATGCCTTCATGGCTTTCTGTGGTGCTTAAAACAAAAGTCATAAAATGGTGTGACTTTTGCTAGATAATTGATAAAGCTATGTTATGCATTTTTCCCCTCCCAGCAATTTGTGTGTCACATTTTTGTAACTCTTTCAACACTTGGTTGTGCTCTTGCAAAAGATCAAAGGAGTGGTTTTGAAAAGCAAATTAAGTGTTTTTCTCCTTGTTTCTCTTTTTATGCTCAATGATACATGTGGTGCAAACAATATATTTCCTGTGCATAGTTATCTGAGCTCAGATTGGATTATGAAATGCGTGTTAACATGCCAAATGATTATTGAGGGGCTGGTGGATAAATTGTTCTCTCGACTTTTTTTGCATGTATGTGGAGAATATAGACCATATGCTTTATGGGAACATTGGGAAAGGAAAAATAAGGGGGGGTATAAATCTTATACTATGAGGTCAATATGAAATTTATTCTTTGTCAGAGAAATTACATCTTGTTGCCTGTCTTCTGAAAGAAAATGACTGAATATGCAAACTTCAGGGATTGAATGTGGAGTCAAATTCATGTGAGAAACTGTGTTCTGTGCCTAGAACAGCTGATAGTATGGCTACCTCAAGTTTATCAACCATGATCAATGTTGTCAAGGCTGAACCATTGGATAACAATGAATTGCACAACTTGGACAGAATCATTGTCCCTAACTTCTTCATTAACAAGGTGCCAGTGAAGACTGAACTTGAAATCCCCAATAAACTGTATGAAGACAAGTTGGATCATATGCAACTGCAAGATCGCATCAAAATGCTGACCAAATGGAAGAGTTCTGAATCAAATATTTCAGGGAATTCTGAAATCTCGTGTAAAGCCATCCCTTCTGATGTTGAGTATGGTTCGACTGTTCCAGACCCAATAAGGTTCATCAAACCACGGAAAAGGAAGAAAACTGCAACGTATGTCTTGCCCTCCCTAAAACTGGACTTGTGTCTATGATTCACCCACTATTCTAAGTAAAACCTCATTTTTTGGATCCATTGATTGTTGAATTGCAGGGATTCTGTTGAAACAGCACTGGAGGAAGATGCTCCTGGACTTCTGCAGGTAATGCATGTAACTTTCTCGTCCCTTTTCCATGAAACTCAGATTCAGTATTCGCTGAAATTATCATTTGGCAGGTGTTAGTTGAACAAGGGATATCTCTTGAAGAAATCAAGCTTTATGGAGAGGCAGATGATGATGAAGCCATAGCCGAATCATTTATTGAAGATGGATTTGGAGAGCTTGAAGCTGTTATGTCAAAGGTCGACTATGATCTTCTGAGATTGTGATATCTATAATTTCTAGATATTTGTGACTAAAAAAAAAATTTAGGGATTCAGTTTTTCTTCCTTCCTATTGGCCTTCGGTTCCAGTTTTAATGTTCCATCATCATCTTCTGACCTTCTAATTAACTAGGAAAAAGTAGAATTAAAAATGTATTTTTATGTTACCAAATCAATTCATGTTGTGCTTTGCAAATTCATATTTGTTCTGATGCTAGTCTTATTCTTTTTCATTGCTGCAGCTAATTTTCCAGCGTAGCTCTTTAATAAAGCTTGCTCCTATACAATGTGCAAAGGCCTCAAGACCTAGTTATTGTTTGGGGTGTCTATTCTCCCTTGTAGAGCAGGTAACGAGTTTATTGTAAAATTTATGGGGAACAGAGGACTTGTGGACTTGTGGTTGTTGATAGAGTTGTACCTTTTATCAAACACTTTAGAATTAATATTTATGGTCTGTCTTCTTTAGACACAGTATCTTCGGTTCCGTAATTGGCCAGCTGAATGGGGTTGGTGCCGAGATCTCCAGTCATTTGTATTTGTCTTTAAAAAGCATAACAGGTATTTCTACAAGAGAAATTATTCTTCAAGTTAGTATTATCTTCATATTGTACTGGAGAGTGATGTTGTTCAGTTTCACTTGAATACAGAATAGTGCTGGAACGCCCTGAATATGGCTATGCGACATATTTCTTTGAGCTGGTAGATTCCATATCCATTGATTTGCAGATTATGCGTCTGGTGACTGCCATGAAACTTACCAACTGTGGCAGGATTAGTGTGGTTGAGAACAGACCATTATCAGTAAGCACTTAAATCTTTTTTCCTTGGCTGACTACTGGTACTTATTTTGACATCGTTTGATCAGTTGCTAAAAGTCTGCTGATTGGCTCAGAGTTGGCAGGAGAGTTTTTTGTCTTAGTCCATGTGAAATGGGCAGTGCATGACCTGGAACAGCAATGCTCTAGGTCGAGGTAGGTTTGTTTGTGGGGGTAAAAAATACCAACTGACCTAAGCTAAGTCATTTTTGCACTTATCTCTAAGGGTAATGGTTAGGCAGATTACCCCACCCCCTTCAGGAGATCAATGTGCTGAATTTGATAAATTTATTTGTTTTGAAGGCTTCCATCAAATTTATTTGTCTATCTGATGCTTCAAAATCTTTGATTAAGGTTGGTGAAGACATAACTGAAGGGGAGGCCAAGGTGTTGATGCGGTATGGTTGGACACCTAATAGTGGCTTAGGAACCATGCTAAACTACTGTGACAGAGTTTTTCATGACAGGAAAAATGAGAAGGATAGCTCAGAGTGGAGATCAAAAATAGGGAAATTGTTGATGAATGGTTATAATGGTGGGAGTATTGTTTCAAACAATAACGAGACAGAGCTTAGACAACATACCAGTGCTGGGAGCCCACAAATTAAGATGGAGCTTTAGTCTTGTCATCCTATGATGTGGCCTGTGCGGGTCTGCACTACAATTTGCACAGAAATGCACCAAGACTGGTGTTACCTTGCTTCCAAAGTCCCAATTACTCCTTCAGTCTCTTGCCGTATCCTAAATGTATAAATATTTAGATAGATGAAACTGTCGATAGGCTTTTGTGCAGTTAACTACATACAAATCATAGAACCCTAGAATACTGATTGTTGTGATTTAAGTGTTGTCACTCCTAACTGAAGTTTGCCTTTCTTTCTTGCATATTGTGGTGTTACCTTGTGAAAATGCAGCCAATTGTGATGCATCCCCTCATAACTTGAATGAGAACAGCCTTGTCGATCCTGCCAAAGTAGTCTCATTTTATGAATGATGGGCTCTGTGCTACACATGGAACAGTACATGACATTAAGAATATGATATTGATAAAGTTGTCATAGGTCTGCCAAAAAAATAAACAAAGTTTTATCCAGGATCCGCTAGAATTTGATCCCTTCTGTTCGATATCGTTTCTGTATTTTATTTCTTTTTTTCGATTAAAAAAAAAAACATAACATAAAACTCGGTTTCTTTTCTAATTTAATTTTTTTTAAAACCGACAACCGGTTCTGTTTTTTTTTCCAAGGCCAAACAAAATGGTTTTAAAACCTATGACAAATGATTGTGGGTTTTACTTTTCCCAACTAGATAATTGAAAACAAACAAGTTTCTTGTTTTGTTTCCTAAAATTGATAATAAAAACATAAAATAAAATCTAAATATAATGCTAAACAACACATTATTACTTACATTCATAGTTATTAAACTTTATCTAGTGTGATAGATGTTAATTCATCGATCCAAAATTTGACTTAAACTAGGTTTTATTTTGAACTATGACTCTGTCAAACATAAGTGATTGTATAGGATGATTAATAACTCATTTGAATTAGCCAAATCCAAATAAGATTTAGCTGAGATTAACTTCAAAGATT
This sequence comes from Salix dunnii, assembly GCA_015731905.1. Lineage (NCBI taxonomy): Eukaryota > Viridiplantae > Streptophyta > Magnoliopsida > Malpighiales > Salicaceae > Salix > Salix dunnii. The sequence goes on along the minus strand of CM027675.1, from coordinate 14,125,782 downwards.
AATTTCTTTATCCAAAACAATATTGTTTTAATATTAATCAAGGCTGGTTCGATAAATTGATGGTTAAACCAATAACCAAGTAATCTAAGACTCTAAACCAGGTTAGCTTCAGTTACCAGCCTATAATTCTATTTTAGTATCCTGGGCCAAACCTTATAGTGTTTCCAAGTAGAAAGCAAAAGAAACTCGAAAAACAACTCCCATGATTGATTTTGTGGTGTTCATATCAGAAATTGATGCCTTCCCACCACAGTGCGATACAAGAAAGGAGTAGAAATTAATTGATATAATCCTAAATTCAAAAACTTTACTTTAAGCAGTGTGCAATATATATATATTGAATTTTATAGCATCATCAATACTCAATTTTTCGTAAAAAAAAGTCATATTCTTGTATATGGATTTTTTTTTGAGGGGGTTCAAGAAAATATCATCTTCCTGCAAAGCGTACTTTGTAGGCACGGTAAGCGAATCAAACTCCAATTATTCTAAATTTTTACAAAAGATACACATCCTAACTCGATCTCGAAACCTGCTATGCAGATCTTAAACTCTTTATCATCACGTCACGTCCCTTGAGATCTTCTTAAAACATTAAAGCAAATATTTCTAAAATAATGTTATTATTTTAATAAAAATAATTAATCTAATGATGCATAAATTATCCAGTTTTTGCCCCCCAATCATTCCTTGAACTAAATCTAACCACCATTACATCAAATTATGAAACTGGAAATCAATAAAAACAAAATTAGAAAAGGAAGAAGAACATTCAAAGTGATCCTACGTAAGATTACATAGAGGCAATATGAAATATGAAGAACCCTAAATTCTCTCCTCCACTAATTTGGATATCTGTTATCATTATATTTTTGTTTGCATTCAAGGAATCTTTTCTTGTTATTGGCTTCCAATAGTTTACAGACATCTTTTTCTTTCTTTTTTTTATTCTTTTCGGACCTCAAAGTTTCTTTAAGGGTGTTTTCCTGGACATAGAACTAAATCGAAGCCTACACTTTCTTCCTAAAGGGAGCACCCCAGTTATTGCTACTAACCTGAGTGCAAGCACAGTAACCAAGCGCCATAATTTGTCGACAACAAGGTCCCAACAAGATTGAAAGCCAATATCAAATCATGTGTGTCTTGAAAACATTACATATGGATGACATCGACTAACGTAAATATGACTCTAATAATGTTTTAAAAGCTCATAGTTTTGTGAAATTGTTGTTAGAACTATTATTTGATTATATATGTAGCTCAAAGATATTATTGAATTAGCTTTTCGATCGAATGCATACGTTCTGTCTATGTAAGATAGCGGGTTCATGAATTTTGTGTTTCACACAATTTGATCTTAGATTTGTGAAATTAATTTTGCTAATGTTGTTTATAAGGATATTGCATGGATTAGTAAATTTCTTGCTAATTGTTACTGCTTAATTGGAGGTCACATTTTTCTTATTAAAAAACAAGAAATACATAGGGTTTTCTTTTAAAAAAAAATAAAAATGATTAGGGAATGTTAATTAAATAATTAAATAATCTTTCAAATATCAAAGAACCATTTTATCTAAAAATTTAAACTATTAGGTAAGGTCTCATAGTATAATTTATATTATTCTCTAATACACTCTCAAGTGAAAACCTGTTAGTTTGAAACTTACACAGGTTCACACTATCTTATACTTGATTTTTATTAAATAAAATAGAAATGGTGAGATTTAAATTTATAACCGTTAAATCAATAAAATTCTAATATCATATTATAAAACTATCTTATTTAAAAATTAATTTTTTAAATAAAATTCTATAATATAATTTATATTATTTTTTATCATCAAATAAAAAATATTTTCAAAAAAATAATCATGAAGTCATTACGTGCGCGAAGGGCAGCGTCACAACAATTAAATAATCTTTCTTCGCCAACCACCCCCAGCAAATGATTTCGAAGCAAATCAGCTTCCAATTATTCTTATATTTTTAAATTATTGACATTTGAAATTTTTGCAAGAGAGTGGTAGACATGCCTCGAAGTGCTTCAATGCTAACCAACTCCAAATAATAATAATGAAAAGCATTATAAATCTAAGAAAAATATAAAACTGACCATGCTTTATCCTTTGATTAATATACAGTAACAGTTTAAGATTATGATTAAGGTTATTTTTGAAAATATTTTTCATTCAGAAATATATCAAAATGATATTTTTTTTATTTTTTTATAATTATTTTTGACATCAACACATCAAAATAATTTAAAAATACTAAAAAAATAATTTAAAGTTAAAAAAATAAAACACTTTAAATTTTTTAAAAAACATTTTAGAAACGTAACATCAAATACCCTCTATAGATAAACTTGTCACCTACTCAATATAATCACTTTACATGGAAAAATAATATATATATTGAAAAAACATAAGTTTGTTTTAAAATTTTCTAAGGATAGATTTATTTAATGTCTCAATCTGTAACGAAACATATATAGTTCTATCTCTTTTGTTTATCATGAAACACTAACCAAACACACTCTCTAAGGATATTCTTACGATTTAATCAGTTAGTAAATATTTTGTCAAAGGGAGCTAACGAACGATCAATGTGCCCTTCATAACATATCGTCATCCTTCCTTGGCCCCGAATTCATTGGCACAGTACACTACCTTTAGACACACTCCAAGAACAGTGCAGAAAGCATATTTGTTGCAGAAGATAAGGTTTCCAAGAAAAAAAACAGTAGACTGGCCATTTCTATGAGGAAATAATATAAAACCAGATACGTGTAAATGTCAAGAGAGAAAGTGAGGTGAATAAAAAAAAGGGAAGATGGTATTTCAAAAGCGCGTCTGAATTTGGTGTCTTTGTTGGGTTATGTCGAAAAGAAAGAAACCTAATTCCTATCCACCCTTTTTCTTTTGTTATGGTGGCAAGCAGAGCTTGGAAATTGGCCATGTTTTGGTCCCATGAGCATTGAACAACTCCTAGCTAGCTCCACTGAAGAAGATACTTTGTGACTCTGCGAGTACAGAGAATTCGATCTGGGCCTGAATATTTTAAGGCACTTTATCCAAAAATAGGCAAAAAGCAACGTGAGTGCAACTTTTTTAGCACCAAGGAAGATGAATGGATATTGACAGAAGCATTGCGAAAACGATGAGGTGTAGTGTGTTAATATTCATTAAATTAATCTATGAAAGGAGGATATCATATCAAGCCTTTCGAAGTTTGAGCAGGAACGGATATACACTCATTGGAGCATTGATTCGCATGATTCATTATGAAAGACCAGAAAACATCGCTGCATGTTCATACACGACGAGGGTCCCAAAGTCCACTAAAACGCCCCAAGAGAGGAGGAGAGCACGGGGAAGACACCGGCCTATGAGTCGGCAACCGCCCCAGTATCATATATAACAAGGCCATATATTATAGCATTCTTCATTTCATGTATGGGACATCGTTCACTGCCACATTCCTTGTCTGATCAGGAAGAACAAATGGTAGCTGGCAAATCATGCATGCCTTACCATACCCAAATAACTTATTTTCCATCTCCTTTATCTACCATCATCAATATCTCATAGTTATGATGAACAACCCTACCACACCATAAGAGGCCTTATCTTCTTTATACACACACACACACACACACACACACTCACTTTCCCAGCATTCTTTATACTATTCTATTCGTTCCAAATGTAAGAATTTTTTTATTTCAAGCCAAGAATTGTTAAGAATGCGTTGGGCAATATCCCTTCTCACATTTGCATTTTTTAGGGTTTATCATTTGGTTTATAGTCTATCTTTTTTTTTTAATTAGCTTTTGGACAGAAACTTTAATGCAATTTATTTTTTTTCGTTCTTGATTTCACATCCATCTCTGGTGAAGCCTACATTTATATTATATTGTCACATGGTACAAAGTTATTATATCCCTTCTTCTTTTTTTTGTATCACGGACATAGAGTATTTTAATTAATCAAATAAATATGTATATTCGATAATTAGATAGCGTTGGTTTAATATTTCGAGATAATAAAAACAAAATATACATGTTTTTTTTATATTTTTATGTAAAAGTATCTATGAAAATATTTGAAATCTTTTTTGTTTTGATTTTTTTATTTTTTATAGGTTAATATTAAAAATATATATTTTTAATATAATTATTACTACAATATTAAACAGGCTTGTAATTGTTTAATCAGATGTTGATGGGAGGTGTAATTTAAGAATATAATACAAAGTTAATTTAGCTTATTGTGATGCATACATGAAAACCAAGATTTTAAGAAAAGCTCATATTAAATCATCATTATCAAATAAAAAAAAGAGAGAGAAAAATAAAGATTAGATTATAAAAATCACGAATGACTCCAAAGGGAAAAGATATTTATTGAGTCGATAAAAATCACATTTTCTTATTTAGAGGGTGTTTGAGAGTGTGTTTGGAAAGTGTTATTGAAAAAAAATTATTTATTATTTAAATTTAAAAAAATGGTGTTTTTAAATCATTTTGATAAACTGATGTCAAAAATTATTTTAAAAAAAATATCATTTTGATACATTTCTTAATGAAAAGCACTTTTAAAAACAACTTCAACCACACTCTAAAAATAATTCAATTTGACCTAAAAATATGCTCGAGAAAAGTATTTTACATCAAATGGAATTAGTGAACTAATTTTTTTTATGCGAGGAAATATCATCTCCTAAAAAACATCCCTTGTGAGTTCAAATGAGTGAATAAAACCCTGGTTGTTCTAGATTTTTACAAATGATTCATGTGCTAACTTAATCTCGATACCTGTTATGCAAATTATAAGTTTTATGTTATCACGTCACGCTCCTTGATAACCAAATTTTATTTGTGAAACATTCACTATGTTACATAAAAAAAATTAAATAAAAAAAAAATTCTTAGGATGAAATGAATCATATAATTTGATTAAACTAAGGAAATAAATTCACTTATAGTATTTTAAAACTAGCTTGGAATTGATTGTGGTTAATACTTTTTATTTTGGCCGTGAGATTTATATTCTAATCATTTAGAGTTAATACTTTTTATTTAAAAATATATTAAAATAATTTTTATTTTATTTTTTATATTCCCACATCAAAATAATATAAAAACATAAAAAAATATTTCTTTTTGAAAAATTATATATTTTCTAAAACGTATAAAGAAACAATGGTGACAAAATGGGTAGGAAAAAAATCAATTATTGCGGCCTAGTGGAGTAAATATCAAGTCGATTTGACTTTAAATAAAGGACTTAAATTGAGAGTGATAGTTGATAAAGGAGCTTAATTGACATATTCAGATTGGAATTTGTACGCTGCATCGCACCCCTATCATTCTCTCCGCGTTCTCCTACGCGTTTGCTGACTATTGGCATTCAAAAAAGGTGCTGAACAGTTACAGTCAACCAATCAATTATTTTTCTTCTTTTTTATTTTTATGGATAACATCAAGGTGGTCAAAATTGCAAGTTGATTATTAAAATTTTATAATTTTATGAGTCAACTTAATTCAAAAACTAAAAAAATCATACGTGAATCATGTAAAATCAGTAAAATTAATTTATGTTAAAAAATAATATAAATCATATTCTATAGCTTCACTTAAAAACTTTAAGTTTTTAGGTAAAATAATTTCTTAATATCATATCAGAGTCTTGTTAACCCAACAGTCATGAGTTTAAATCTCATTATTTTTATTCTATTTGATAAAAATCAAACAGAATGTAGTGTTGGTCTATACAAGTTTCAAATCCAAATTTTTTTTACTTTAAGGATGTGTTAAAGAATAATATAAATTATATTAACCTTTTAGGTGAGATAGTTATTTAAGTCAGATGGAAAAAACCATCTATCTCATTGGATATCCAAGAAACTTCAATCCAAATGGGGTTGCACAATGGTGTTGACGCATGTAAATTATATTATACTAGTTAAATTGCCCACACTACGTTCCGAGCTGAGTAAATAATTTTTATAATTTTTGAAATTGAAACAATTAATAGGTTTTGCTATTTCAAAAATAAAATATAATATTTATACATGCAGAGTTTGATATAATGAAATATATCAGCAAACTCTCTTATAACAACAACAATATTGAAGCCTTAACATCTAAAAATATCATTATTATTATTGCTAAAATAATAAGACATTATTCAATTACCCAAAAGGCAAAAAAAAAACTCAAAAACATTAACAAAAAAAGGAAGCAAAAAAAATCTAAATCTAAAATTATTATTATTATTATTATTATTATTGCATTAATAATGGGGGGAAATCAATCAAAGAATAAAATAGTTCTAAAAAATTTAAAAAAGAAAGAAAATAAAATGATTAAAAAAAATAAAACTTATTAGCTAAAAAAATTATTTGACTTGAAAATAAAAATAAAAACTAATAAAAAACCAAAAGAAAGAACAAAAAAAAAAAAAAAAAAGAAATATCAATTTTCAAATGATCATAAATACAAACTAAAATTTAAGAACAATTTTTTTTTAAAAAAAAAAACACCTTAACAAAAGAGAAAATAATAAAAATTAAAAATCAAAGCTAAGAGCACACATATATATAAACATGAAAAAAATATGAACTATTTAATCAATATAAAAAAATAAAGAAATTAAAATAAAGAATTAAAAAAATAAGTATTGAAATGAAAACCAAATATATTATCTATTTCAATCAAATGATAAAATTGAAAAAATCACACCTTCTATATCGAAAATATTACAAAATTTAAAACAAACCTAAAATTAAAAGAATAAAGATTGAAATGAAAACGTAATATATAATCAATTTCAATCGAAGAATATAATTGAAACAAATTAAAATTTATTTAACAAAAATAAGGATCATACACCACAATTAAACGATTAAAGGTTGAAATGAAACAACAAAAAAATCAAGGGTTGTTATGTAGTTTAGCTTGAAGGGGAGAGAGAAAAGGGAGAAGTTCAACTGACCGCTTCTCCATCTTCAGCCATATTATGAGTTCACGCGTCACACTATGAGAAGAGAACACAGTAGTGCATCTATTGCGATGCTAAATGGATATTTTTCGCTATCTTAACACGTCGTTCAAAGTAGACATGAGACCAAATATTGTTGGTGTATTTATCAAACATGCACATAATATTCAGAGAAAAGAATAATAATAATAAATTACCGGCGAAACTATAATAATAACCAAAAGAAGAGGCTAGCATATTCTTGTTCTTTTATGCAATAGAAAAACTATAATATACCGATTGACAAAAATCAATTGGAAAATAAAATTAAAATTAAATAATCAATTGAAAAAAAAATACAAGAAACTACAGTTAGATTGGGAATACATGCTCAAAACATTGCCAAATCCTATTTTATCCCTCTTTCCCAAGGACTCAATCCCCCAATTGAAGAGGGTTTGTGTGATAATATATTCTGTGATATTTTTTTGAAGTATTTTTTGATATAAAATATATTTTTATTTTTAAAAATTATTTCTAATACTAAATTATAAGGAAATATGAAAACAAAAATATAATAATTTATAGCAAGAGAATTTTAAAAATAAATCAAATTCTTTTATAAAAAAAAATTACTTTTAAAACACGTTTATCAAACAACCACAAAATGAGAATCAATCACCATTATTCCGATGAACAAACAGCAAATTTAGTTAAGCTATGTGAAATTAATATTCAACAATTATATATATATATAGATAGATAGATGAACCTGCCCATTAAATATGGAACTTTAACAGCTGAACTCACTCATGAATATCATATAATAGTTTTCATAATGAGATTGTGAATGACAGACCTTATGAATGTAAATGTATCAGCAATTCACAATTGATTTTTGTAATCTGCCGAGCTCCCACCTAGCAGGATCAAGGGGGGCACAGTAGGGTGGGTGATGGTAGCTCCCACGCACGCCATACTACAAGCAGGCCATTGTCAAAGAATCATGGTGGTAGGGTAAGGGCGACACCTCCATTTTGTTATGCTAGACGATTGGATTTGATGAAATTCTAATTTTTTTTTAAGACAATATTTATGGGACTGGGTTGATAAATAAAAATCTAATTATTTTTAAATTTTTATAAGATAAATATATTATAATTTGAATTCAAGACTTGTAATATAAATCTAAAATTTTTTATCACCACAACGCTCGTGTAGATTCTTTCAAGACACCAATCGTGTTTATCCCACGCACAAACCCAGTCATTTTAGGGTTTTGGTGGTCTCTGTTTTGACTTGTCATTGTCTCTTTGGTTAGTGGAATTGTGGGCACTTGAGGTTGGAAGCATGGAGAACGATGAACAAGCATATGCTCCTGTTGAAATGTAGGGATCCAATCTTAAATGAAATGCAACCGTTTTGAATTGCCAATTAACAGCGACACATGGGTGGACATCCTTAAAATGTTGGCTTTTGAAACTAATAGCCGAAAATTAAATGTAACCATTTTCATCTGCATTTGTTATACTTTTATTTTATGAGATTCATCTAGAAAGAAAGAAAGGACCACATTGAATCATTAAATTAAATAAAAATAAATCTCCCTTGATTTTCTCGTAGACAGAGACACAATCTAATGACTATGGTTTTTTTTTTTTATAACAGTGTGTCCAGATCAGGTTACATGCATCACAATTAAATCTCAGATTCATTGAATATCTTGCAAACCTAACAAATATGTAAGACACCGCGGGAGTAACAGATGTGCATGGTGAGACTTATACCCTGGTACAGAGTAAGAAAACAAATTCTTTCAATAATTAGGTCAAAACCCTACTTGTATTAATAGGAGGATTTTAACAGTGTTGTATAGTGAATTTTTATTATTATTGTTGTTGTTGTTGTTGTTGTTGTTAGACCTTTTATTTTAATTTGATTGATTCACTTTTCATGGTTTCGAGAGGAAAATTATGATGCTTAGTTTAAGGGGATATAATTTTATTTTATTGATTTAAAACAATTAAAAAAAAATTAGGGATCTAATTCAAAATTAAAACAAAAATGCAATATATTAGAAAAACACCATACATTGCAGATTGCAATGGTTACTAGCAAGGTCTTTTTTATCATTTAACTTTTTTTATTTGATTGTTTCAAATTAAATTAATTTGCGAGTAAACTTGATAATTTGTTTTTATTTACTTGACATGAGGTTCTTGTGGTGTCAAAAACAAATCTTGATATTGAGTTAATACTTAATTTGATAGAATAAAACTCAATTTTATTAATTTAAAATAATTAAAATTTAGAGATTAAGTCTATTCGAGAGTGTTACTGAAATTGTTTTTTAAAGTTTTTTTATTTAAAAATATAATAAAATATTTTTTATTTTCAAAAAAATTATTTTTGACATTAAAACATCAAAATAATATATAAATTATAGAAAAAACCTACCTAGTCAAATAAAAAAAAATAGTTCATATATATATACAGAGAGAGGTGAAGATCAAAAAACTGGTGATCTTTTTTGTCAAGTTAATAATTAATAAAGATGAAGAAGAACTCAAAAGCATTGTCTAATGACTTTTCATGCAATTGATCATGAACAATAATCAATTTGCTGCATTTCCCTAGTTTTGAACCAGCTCATAAAAGAGATTAGATGGTTTTGTGGAGAAAAAATATATTTTACTTATCTGCAAATGCAATTAATTTGTTAAGATATTTCACTATTATTTGGAATTGTGGTTGACATTGCTTTAAAATATTTTTTGTTTAGAAATATATTAAAATAATATATTTTTATTTTTTAAATATTATTTATAATATTAATAAAAATAATCTAAAATTATTAAGAAAAATAATTTAAAATAAAAAAAAATTTAAATTCTTTTCAAACATAATGATAAAGAGTCGCTTAAAACTGTCTTCAGGTTTGACAAACGAGGATGCGACACAAAAGTCGGAGATGAAACAGTGATTATCAACAACTCTAGGCCGTGTCACATCATAAAACCCCACCAATAATAAATAAATAAAAATTCAATATTTTCATCTGCAATTATATATTGAAAAATTAATTATTAGAATAAACGTAGAAATAAAGTGTGTGTCTTCCTTATTTAAGATATAACTTACAAAAATTAGATTTATCTTCCTTTATAGATAATTTAAATAAATACAAAACAATTAATTAAACACAATAAAACAACTCAATTAAATAACTATTAATTTATCATTCTTTTAATATAACCATTCTTAATCATCTATATAATTTTAATTGTTTTCACTTGTCAATTGAAAAACACTCTTTATCAATATGAAATGTTATTAATTTATTTTTTTATTAATTGAATTATTTTTTTTTAAAATTAACATTGCATATAAACTTTCATTTTATGATATAATTTACCAAGTGTTTAATATAATTATTTTTAGCTACACGGGAACTAAAGGAAGTGCTTTTTTGTTTTGTTTTATAAAACCTTTGAATTATATTTATTTTACGAACTTGACATTACTTTTCAAATAGATTATGCGTTCTGAGTTTTATTATTATATTTTAATTAGGAATAATAATTAAAAAAATGAGTAAAAAAGAATGTTTTTTTTAAGCCTTTAAATTAAAAAAATATATATTATAAAACACTTTTTATTCTTCCGATTTGATTTAATTTTTTTATATGATTCTATTTTGATAAAATAAATAAATAAAAAAAACTTGGTTAAAATAAAAAAAAATCTCACAAACAATATATTTTTTTGTTTTCTACATAAAAAAATCAAAATCGTTCAACTTAAACCGGTTTTATTTTTTTTATTTTTAATTATATTTAATTGTTTTTATAAGTAAAACTGAACCAAACCCGAAAATGATGATCACCTAAGCTCGTGTGTAGATAATTACTTTCAAGAAATAAAAAGATTCAATATTTGTATGGGAATATAATTGAAATTATTTTTAAAAGTATTTTTGTTTAAAAATATATTAAAAAAAATTAAAATTTTTTTAAACATGAGCACATAAAAATACTAAGAAAATAATTTATAATTAAAAAATAAATTGTTTTTTAAAATAATTTTAAAACAAAATAACAAACCGGGGTTTCACTAGAAGACACTGTTGGTCCAAGAAAAGTGACGTCATTCTAACACGGTTTCGCATCATGTAAGAAAGAGAAAGGGATTGGAATTCAAAGCTGTGATTCCATCTCCACTGAATTGCAAGGACTCTGTATCCTATCAATCCTATTTAAGAATATATTCAGAGGATCTGATTGGATGATATTTTTACTTTCAGGTTGCTGATGAGATTGGTCTAAACGCGTTTTCACTGTCGTTTTCACGTGGAAAGTTGTTTGTGTGTTTTTGACTGTTCTCATCAAATCATCCATTGACTGTGATGTGTCACTGTTTGACTACCAGATAATTTTATCTTGATTAATCCTTGTTTACGAAAAATCAACCACACGTGTGTGTAAAAATATCGAAGGAAGAAAAAAACTATTTCATTTTAATGAAACTAATATTTGGCAAGAAAAACAAAAGTCATCCCTATGGTATCCAAAAGTCAAAGTTCACAGGTACTTTAATTTTGATCAATTGCGTCCAGAATTGCTTGCTAGTGTGAATGTTTATTCACAGTCAACAAGCGGAAAACAAGATATGATAGGAAGAAATTATGTTAAAGTAAAATGAGTAGAGGGTCGATGTTAATAATTAAATTGGATTGGAGATGGGATTTTGATTGATTTTCAAATTAAATTCTATAATTAAATCTTTTTTTATTTTTTTTATTCAAGGAAACCACACTTCTCAGAAAACGCATTTTGTGAGCACAGGTGAATGAATAAAACCCCAGTTGTCCTAAAATTTTACAAGAAATGCAAGCTCTAACTAGAACTCGAGACCTTCTATGCAGATCTCAAACCCTTTGCTTCTATGTTACATCCATTGGAAACATCTTCTTTTATTGGAATCATGAGAAAAAGAAGAATACACGGTTCAAATAAAATATTTAATCCTAAAATAACAGGAAAAAACATTCCAATTAGCATATGATATCTCAATATTCATAGTATAAACGCATTTCTTTTCACAAGAAAAACAAAACCGATAAAAAAATTGAGTGTTCCATAACAAGAAAAGATTTATGATCTGTATAGCAAATCTTAAATTCAAATTAGAATATACATTCTTAATAGAAATCTATAATAGCTTTAATTTTACTTGGTGTTTACTCGCATTCAAATAAAAAAAAAAGAAATTGAGGGAGGTAGAAAAGGAAAATCCTATCCCTGTTCAAGCAAAGAAAAATTCCAAAATCTGGTACCTTTGCACATCAATTGATTAAAAAAAACAAACAAATAATATTTACTTCACAATCCCCAAGACGACGAACCATGTTTTCAATAAAATTAACGTTTTCCTAATGAACATCGAGTCGCCTATTTTGTCCGGTCAAAGGGACATAATATAAAAAAATATTGAACAGCTGCTGCTGCACCTTAGCTTGCAATGAAACAAATGTAGGGTCAACTACCCAATGTAACAGGTTTCTTTTGCCAGAACAATGCAGGATAATTCGGAAACAAATCTAGCTCGCGATAAGATTTACTGGGCATTCATTTTATCGGTCTAATTCCTTAATTTCAAGCTGTTCAAGTGCTGATATGTCTATCACCTCATTCAAGTTATTTATCAAACCCGGCTTCATAAGTAGCTGGCCAGTTAATTATTTGTGAAGTTGATAAATTAATAAAAACTAACAAATTATTGTCAATTAAGGTTAACTTTTCTAGCTAGTGATTCAAATCTTATATCATGTTATATGATAGAGAATAACATGAATTATATCTTGGGGTCTAAGCTTTTAAATGAGATAATTTCTTAACATAATATCAGAATCTTATTGATTCAGCGGTCATGAGTTTAAATCTCACAAATCTCATTTTATTTTATAAAAATCAAGCACAACATAATATAAGTCGATGCAAGTTTCAAGTTTAAAGGGTTTATATTAGAGTATAATATAAAATATATTTTGAAATCTTACTTAATAATTTAAACTTATTTATTGATATTATAGGTTAAAATAAATATTATGATATTTTCGTTTGTTTTACCTATTGATCCATTCAATATTTTCCTTTACAAATCTAATATACATTGTGAAATTTCATTCCTTGGAGATTGAATCTACTCCTATCAATAATACTCGATGACTAAATTCCTATGGATCTCTTCTTTCCTTCTAAGCAGCAAGGAAGATTCACCCTATATTGTTTTAATTCATATATATATATATATATATATATATATATATATATATATATATATATATATATCAAATCACATACGGTTGGACCCTTGTCATTGTTACACGCACCATACGATATACGATTTTAGCCTGCACGACAAAGCAATCTGTAGAATCCATTCCAAGTAAATTAAGGCATATTGTTTATTTTAAAAAAGTGAAGGCAAGTACGAATACCGATAGGAACAGCATGACTTGAGAAAATTAAATTACAGTTTAAACAGTCAATGGTTTTTCGCTGTATGGAGGAACCTTTCCTCACAATTGGAGCAAGAGTTGACATTCATAAAAAAAAGAAGAAATAATTGATTGGAAAGGAAATATTATAATTAAGCAGCATTATAATAATTGTTCATAAACCCTAATTGTTTGATGGATTCTTGTATTGGAGATTGATTTAAAAATTTGCAAGGAAAGTGAGACGTGATTTCTTCTCCTGCCCAGTACATATTTTCCTTTTTCTTTTTCGACTGACATGACATTTTTACATTTATAAACTCAATATATAATTAGCTAATTAAAAAAAAACATAGTCATGAACGGTTTTCATAGAATTTAATAAATTAATGCTCAATAAACACTCTCAATGGTTGTGGGGATAAATTAATACGGGCTCGTTCAAATGTAGAATATTGACACCACCGCCGGCTTAAATCATTGACGGAATCCACATGCAACGACAAGATATGCCACCGCACCTCCCCCATGAAAGTGCTTTTATAAGGAAACAAATGATTACCAAGAACATAATGACAAGTATAAAAAATGGACCAGCTGGTGTGTTCGAGTGATTTAATTAACAAGATTTTAGTCATCCGGCCACCAATATGACTTGCGTTCCACTTGGCAGAGATATAAATAAATGTATTTTTTTATACTTTTATTAAAAAAAAGGGGTAGAGATATAAATAAAAATTAGAATAATTTTAAAGTATTTTTAAAATTATATATATATTTATTGTCATCACTATCCTAATGCGCGCTGCCTAGAATTTTTCTTCACTATATTAATTAATTAGCATTGCTAGCAACATCTCAACAATATTACATAAAACGATATTTTTTGGGAGTTTTTTTTAACAATAATTAATGAAGGTACAATGAAGTCCACATAGTACACAGGGGGGAGAAAAATGACAGCCCAAAATATAGTTTTCACATACAAAAGTCCAATATTGATTTTGTAATTATTATTTTTTACTAAAATATTAAATAAAATAAATAAGCCTAAATCAAAGATGGGATTTCCCTGGATTCTTGGCTTATTTATTTTCTCTGTCGTCGCAGCTAATGAACAAACAACGAACAAGCCCCGCATGATTCTTATTTTTTATTTTCCAAATGATCAAAAGAGCCTATTTGCCCAACAATCTTGATCCAAAATCATTCTTGAGCACTGATTGAGAGGAGGATCAAACATTGTTGTTTGCTTCCTGTCACTAACAACGTCACTGATGAGCACATCCCAACTGTTCAAGTAATCATCCCACAAGCCAAAGTCAACATTATTAATAGCGCACTCAAAATCTGGCAGTAGCAAGTTGTCAAGGATATTGTTTGAACCATATGAAGAAGAAGATGAAGATGTCGATGGCGATGACGATGATGAAGGGGTTGGGATTGAGGTTGATGAAGGAGAAGGTCCACAAGGGACGAAGATTCCATGAGGTTCAATTAGTGGAACTTCATCGACGCTGAAACCATTCGTTAGCTCCGACGTCATGTCATATGTGCTTCCCATGCTGTTCTCTTCTTCTTGAGTTACTGTTAAATGTAATGATGTCTCAGGTTCCTCGTTTTGGTCCAGTTCAGACATGATATTAGTAAAACAAGACTGCTGTACAGCTTGCTGCTCTATTTCTTGTATATTCTCCGGCACTTGAACTTCTTGCTGTGGTGGTGGTGGTGGTGGTGGTGTTTCAACGGTAGAGAGTGGCTTGTGAGTGAGAGGATCGATTCCCATTTTCCTCAACTTTTTCTTGATGTGAGTATTCCAATGGTTCTTGATTTCATTATCAGTTCTGCCAGGTAGATGTGATGCAATCTTGGACCATCTGTTGAGCAGCAATAAATAAGTTTTAGACCATATCAAATGATCAAAAGATTAATTTAAAAAGAAGAGCTAAAGAAAGGAAAAGTTGTGGTATTAAGTTTTATTACGAGGTTGTGCTAGGGAGCACTGCAATGTTTTCCAAATTTGTTTTTATATATATATATATATATAAAGGAACAGTACTTGTGGTTGACAATCTCCATTAACAGCCCGCAGAGTCTGACAATTCATGATGGCAAGTACTCCATTGAATAATGCAAATGGAATCTAGACCAACATTTTGACAGTTTTGCAGTGCGATAAAAAAAACAAAATAAGCTGAATATTAATCCTGACTCATGGGATGCTATTATTCTTGTGGTAAATGATGGGGAAATCTTTCGAACATGGAGTTAGCTGAAAGCTTTCATGAGTAGCAATGAACAAAAGTTTACAAAAAAGGGTATCTACGAAATAAAGCCTGATGCAGAAGAATGATCGAAGTTAGCTGGAGATAGTAGAGACTGAAAAAGATGGACAACCTGTTGCCAAGTTGAGCGTGGAGATCAATCACCATCTTCTCTTCATATTCTGACAGAAGACCTCTCTTCAAATCTGGCCTCAGATAGTTCGTCCATCTCAGCCTGCAACTCTTCCCACACCTTAACAATCCTGCAACGACAAGTCAAACAAAAGTCTTTTTAATGTTTCATCAAGATAGTATCTCTCTTTCTAAATCCAAGAAACCATGGCAGCCACTGATCTCCGAAGAAAACAAGAGAGACAGCAGCTAAAAGAAAAACATTTAGGAATATGAATCGGGGAGAGACCTGCAAGCTTAGGAACAGATCTCCAGCAACATTGGCCATTCGCGAGGATAAAGTTAATTAGCTTCGTATCCTCGTCAGAAGTCCATGGCCCTTTCTTCAACCCAACTTTGTCACAGCATGGTTGCCTTCCCATCCTTCGCAGACACCAAAATCTATAAATCAACTGATTAACAGCTCAAGGAAAGAGAAAGGATGCTTGGAATGAGAGACTCTTCCTCTTTGAAAGATACCCAGATAACAAGGCATAATTCTTATGGGAACTACCTACTTATTTATACACAACTCAACCCCCTCGTAGACTTTCGCAACATGCCTCTCTCTCTCTTTTTTTTCTTTTTTTTCCAGATTTAATTTAATATTTTTGGCTGGGTTTTTCATCGCTAGGATAGTGTACACGTGTTAATGCTCAAGACTACGCGTAGCACACGTGCAATTGTCTTAGTCAGATAGCTCTCCCTCATCAAACCTTTCTTTCCTTCAGTTTCAAGCATGAGTAAAAGAAAAACAACCTCCTCCCCCCCCCCCCCCACTTTCACACGTACGTATAAAATCTGTACTATACAAGTATTATATTGATCAAGGTTATAAAAAAAAAATCGAAATGTTATTAATTCAATCAAGTATTAAATACTTTTCATTTAATTTTTTTATATATATCAAAACTATTCTGATTATTTTTTTAAAAAATTCAATTTAGATTAACCATACAACTCGTAATTAACCCAAAATTTACCCCTAATCAACTTTATAATCCAGCGTTGGAAATATGCTCTCACAGCTCCAAGTCAGGAGTAAAAGTTAAAAAAAATAATTCAACATAATAGTAAATATAGGGCGGCAGTGGGTTGGACTTTATCCTGTGCCTAACCTCAATTAATCATAACGCAACTTGTTCATTCTTTTGATCTCATTGAGTTAGGCTGGATGGAAGACTTGTTCTCCTAGACCAAATTCTTATGAATTCATTATTATAAATTCTATTCTACAGTTATGTGTAAACTATAATATTAAATATTCATGGCTAAGTTAACCTCTCACCGTTTAAAATATTAAACACCATTAATTTTTATGAATTCATGATTATAAATTCCTGTACGAGACTTGTTTTGAATCATAAAATCCCAACACATCTTCCCATTTACAATCGTGAAAGGTCCAAAATCCGTTTGAAGTTTCAATGAATTCATCATATACCACGCAATATAATAAGAAAATTATTATTATTATTATTGGGTTTGTCTTAAACTGTAGTCATAGGTGAGAAGATATATATTTATGTGCCTAGTTCATATATAAAAATGTAAAGTTGTTATATTCTAGGGCTACGGCTTATCTATGAATGTTTTCATTATCTCCATGTTTGGCGGCTAAATAGATGAGAGAAAACATGGTTTTAGGTGAAAGAATAATTTTGTATGATACCTTGTAATCTTCTACTTTCTCTTGGTGAATTTCTCTCATCATCTCGCCCGTGGAATAGACTTAAGTTGTTGAACCATGTAAATATTATATGTGTTTGTTCTTTCATATATATCTACTTGCTAATTAGTTCAAGATTTTAATATTGTTTGAGCAACAAAATAGTATAAGAACTTGCCAAGTTATATTTTTGCTTTCACGAAGACGATAATAGAAATGTTGATGATAAATTTCATATAGTTTATATTGATCTATCTTCTCTTTTATGGATTACAAATTTCTCTCCACAAGCTCTATATCAACCGATGTTTTTGAACAAAACAAATGGCACATATTCATATGTTATTGGTATTGAACAAATCACTTATAAAGAATATTCTCTAGCTTTGAAAATGTTTTAATTTCATGATGTTTGACATTATAATTTTCAATAACGACTGATAGATACTCTAATGATCTCTTGGTGATATTTGATATTGTTGTTTGGCTTATTTGGAAGTTAAACTTTTCTAGCACCCAATATTGTAATTGTTTTCGGATAAGTGTTGGCTTTTCTATGTTGAATTCTCATGGTACTTTATTCATTTCATTTGTTATTGTTGATTTTATTGCACCTTTAAGGTAATTTTTGAGATGTTTTTGCTTGATTAATGTTCATAAAATATACTCATTAAGTATACATTGAGTGCAATTTTAGTTTCATCCTGAAATATATACAAACCCATCTATCTAATAAGATGAACTACATTCATGAACTTATTCTGATTAAATAAATATATAAAATAATAATGATACTTTACAATTTATAATTAGGTAATATTCTTATAATCATAATACACAATGCATGCATTATTAAGTTCATTGCTTAAGAAATAAAAATACCTTATTGATTAATAAATTGTTAACTTATCAATTAAATAATAAGTTAATGGTTTTTTTATCTTTGGTTTCTACTCACGTACAAAGAGATGGGAAGATATATATTCTCTGAGGTCTTGTTGTTTTAAAATTAATAGTCAAGAAAAAGAAAAATCAAACAAAATACAATTGATTAGTCCTCCCATGCATAAAAATAGTCCTCCCATGCATAAAAATAGTCCCCCCTCCCCTACTATTAGCTCTCACCAAATCTTATATACGATCCAACTTATACAGCTCTTCTTGGGAATAACAAAATAAAAAATCAACTCATAATTAATATTCAAGCTTAATCAACATTAAATTCCACACTTTAAATGTTTGTTTGTAGATTCATCTCATCAAGCTAAGTTGAATATTCTTTTTGTACACGAAAATTAGCTAGGTTGATTATTCATCACATAGGAATGAACATCATGGATGGATATTAGTTAGTGCATATAATAGAATACAGCTGGTTTATAATAAATTGCCATAAAATAATATTATATTGATTATTATCACTACCATTCTACAAATTACTTGATTATTACCTTTTGTTTCCTTCGAAACAGCATCATCCAATATATATATATTACATAATTAGGCCGACATAAAAGACATCGTGTTTCTCGAAAGAGATCGAGAAATGTAATAATTAATGGTCGAACCTGACAATCTTGTGTTTTAAGCAAATATTAATCTGAACCTAGTTTTGCTCCTTGCTGGACGGGAAAATCACCACCTTTTTTCCTGTGTGCGAAACTTATAATCTCTCGATTAAATATTGGTGGGCTAAACACAAGATTTTTATTGAATATATATCGTTAGATGTAGTGCCTTTTGGAATTTAACAACATTGAAATATATTTTCTTGAAAAAAATACACTTTCTTTTATGATATTAAATTGAAATGTTTGGTTAAAACTGTGGTTGAGTTTAAGATTAATGAAAAATAATTTCATTTGTTTGGTTACTGTGCTTTTAATATTGCTATTAACTTGTGAAATTATATATATATCCATGATTAATAAATATATAATATTTAGAATAGTATTGACCATGAATAATAATGTTTTGGTATAATAAAAATTCTATGATTATAATAACTTTATAATTTTCTTTGTATAATATTTTTGTTTTATAAACTTTAACTTTACTCTAGATTTATAAGTCAAAAATTAGACTCGCTAATATAATTTCATACGAATATTAAAGATAAATTAATTATTTATTAATAATACACACACACATACATGAGTATAATGTAATCAACAGATTAGATACAGTGCATATTAAATCAACATAAATGATACATGTAGAAAACATAAAAATATAAAATATTATTATTTCTAAGATAAGTTTAGATTGAAATTTATTTATTTTAAAAAGAAAAAAAATAGATGAGATCTTTTGTTTATTTCTATTGTCCTCATCGATCTTTTCTCTCATTTCTTAAGCCTTGTATCTGGCATCTCGAGACATCATATATGTATAGAGTTTAAGAGTCTAAACGAGATGGGACTTCATGAAGATCTTTCTTGCATCATAATTCCCATGAAAATTGTCGTGGGCTAAAGATATATTCGAGGTTTTTGAAGATAGCAATCGTAGAACTTGCATTCAAAACCTGTTCCCTCTCGAACCTTACCAGCTAAGTATGTTTGGTGGATGAGGCCCCGTATCTCTCCTATAAATCAAGAGGGACTTGAGGCTCAAGGAAAAACATAGATGTTTTTTACAAGACATGACTGTGTTACGTGAAGATAATGTAGGTAGCCAAATGGACGATAAATATATTTCATGCAGACAGCAAACAAATCAACTCCACATCCACCATAGACTCGACATAAGTTGACATTTGGCACAAATATTTTAAACTCCTATTGAAAGGTAAGTGAAAGTTACATCTGGTTGGACAACTTGTTTTAATATAGTCCCCTTGATTAAGTCTTTACAAACCCAGTAAACAAAAATGTAACTTAGGTCAATCCAGCCAATACTTCTTGATCAATGTATATAGTTTCTCTAATTAAAAATTTTGCCTGATTCAACTATTGATTCGATAATAATCGATAGAAAACAAATCAAAATATTTTATTTCTTATTTTTAACTCATTGGAATTTATTCGGTTTTAATAAAAGTAAAATCGAATCGAATCAAAATGAGCCTATCATTTTTATTTTCATTTAATTTGGTTCAAAATATTGAGAAAAAAACAATCAATTTGGTTTTATTCAAACTGAACTCTTCGAATTGATACTCAATCAATCAAAATGAAACAAATTTGATTCACACTTTAGGGCTTGAATGGATGGCATAAAGACTAAAAGGGATTATTCGAGTTTAATACGAATTAGGAAGGATCCATGAAATTGTGTGCAAAAAAATATATATACAAATATGATTAATATTCTACTGTATTAATAATTACTAAGAATCGTAGTTTTTCAATTATTATAATTTACTGAAGGATGACCATTAATCTCATTGTATAATACAAAGCCTCTTATAAAATTGAAATATAAATGTATCAATAATAAATATCTCCAAAATTCAAAACGATTGGAGGAGATATAACAACTCGACATATTTTATTTTATTTTCACGATTCTTCCTGTAATTATGTACGCTGGTCAACCAAGATAAGATTGCATTCAAAGTCAGCTCACTTTCCGTCAAAAATTACACATAAAAGGTCGAGTTGCTGGCCTGACCATGCAGCAATTATACGTTCACATACTCGGAAAATTAATTAATAATTATTATTTTTTATTTTCAATATTGGAAGAAGCGCACTGAGCTCCATCTTGTCATTTACCCATTGTTTTCTCTCCCTCACACGTTCTTTCTGCCTTTTTATTTATTTATTTTTGTATCCTTCCCTATCCTTTTCCTTAAACAAAATGATTAATTAGGGTTAAGTGTTAATTACATCTCTATACATTATAGTTGTCCAAGTTAGCGTGGTTGAATAATTATGGACAAGTTAAAAAGTGGGGGCGGCTACATTTATATTATACCTCCCACTATGCTCCTAACCATTATATTTTGTGGATCGTAGACCGGTAACAAGAGCTCAGATCTCCCTGCAAGTGAAATCTTGAGCCCATGAATCATGTGCAATCCTCTCATGGGTTTAGTTTCAAGTACGGTGATGTGATGATAAATAAGTTGTGATATGTTAAAGAATAATATAAATGATATTTTAGGATCTCACTTACAAGTTTAAATTTTTAGATAAGATGATTTCTTAACATGGTATCAGAGCATTGTTGACCTAACGGTTACGAGTTCAAATCTCACTACTCTCATTCTATTTAATAAAAATTAAATACAAGGTAATGTGAGCATGTACAAGTTTCAAACCCAAAATGTTTTTACTTAAGGGGGTGTGTTAGATAATAATATAAATCATATTATGGGGTCTCACTTACAAGCTTAAGCTTATAAATGAGGCTCCATAATATGATTTATATTATTGTCTAACATGATCTGTATAATAGATTTTGAGTTCTAATCAGGATATGTATTTTTTTTATTAAAACACTGGATAACCAAAGTTTTAATTGCTAATTTAAATTCATAAATTATATTTTTCAGAAGATAAAGTTTTATAACATAAAAAAAATATCAGTGGATTTATCTTATGATGCAGGAATCTTCTTCCTTTCACACACCAACACCGCGTCTTTCAATTCCATGAATCCATGCATCTGCACTTTTATTGTAGCTCGCTCGGGGTGGTGGGGTTACCCGTTCCGTCTCTCTCAAGGCTCGATCGAATTTTGCTGCAAACTTTGTATGGACTTCAACAGCTAAGGACAGTAAGTTTTTTGGCACAATCATAACTTTGAACAAAGTCTTTCAGTTTTTGCTTAGAATATTGCATTTCAGCCTGTTTTCTCAGCTCAAACAGCTAGTATTCCACTTTCAAAGTCTACTGATGTAGCAATTTTGGCAAATATGGCTACTTCTAGAGACAGAAACGCACCACGGGTCAAGGAATAACCTATCCTGAATTAATATAAATCTTTATTATATACTGCTACTGGTCTTATTTTTCTAGAATTGATGTCATTCTAACGTGTGCATGGCGAGAGATGATTGTGACTTCACTTTTCAAGCCCAGGAGCCATGGCTGCTGGCCGGAGGCCGGGGGCTTGGGACAATTAAGCAAAAAACAGGTGACGGAGAGTTAGGATAGAAGATCTTTGTAAAGGGAGATTTTTATTCTTCAATACAATTAATTAGATAAGACAGGTACTTTTTTATTTCTAAAACGGCAACTATACTTCATCGATTATATATCTGACTGTAATTAAACTTTACTTTAGCGATTGAAATTTCTATATTATCAAATAATTGAGGTTGTGGGCCTCTTGCTGAAGAATTAGTGCTTGCGTTTAAACAAACAAAAAGCTTAGTAATCCCTTATCAGCAATCATGGAGCTGATTAAATACACCATGGAAGGAAATACCACACTAATTAAGCATGTATTTTGTGAGAAATTAAAGGAGGATATGATTAAGAATGCTCGGTGGGTGTCAGCATCAACTTCACAAAGTATATTTTTTTATGATTGTAAGTGCTGGAAGCCAAGATTGACATTTGAAGAATCTGTACTGTACTCCTGCCGTCACCACAGCTTTCACACTATGATCGGGCCGGTGAGGTCCGGAACGGCCACTATAACTATGAATTATCCAATGAAGGCTCGACTAGGCAGCCATTTGAAACAAGGCTAGAGCCTAAATGCAGCACGTCCACCTAGCCAACTGAGGCTCAATGACAAGGGCTGGGCCTAGTGAAATGCTAATCAGTCCAAAGCTCCAAAATTCCACGATCTCACTCTTGATTTTAAACCTTGTGTTTGTTTTATTTTTATTTTTTTCATGAGTTAGTTTTCTTTGAAGAAAAAATGTGTTTAGTTAAAGTTATTATAAAATAGATTTTTGCATGAAAGATACTATCAATAAATAAAAAATAAATTAGTTTATATTTTATAAAACATAATTATATACGAGATACATTAAAAAAAAAAACTGTTTCTATTCTTGTTTCGTGGTTAAATTATACTCTTAAGGAACCATCTCATTTAAAATTTTATAGTATTAGACGAGATCCTGGAATATAATTTATATTATTCTCTAATATATTTTCTTAAGTGAAAGTTTTTTGAGCTTGAAACTTGCATAGACTCATATTATCTTGTACTTGATTTTTATCAAATAAAATAGGGGTGGTGAGATTCGAACTCAAGACCACTGGATCAACAAAACTCTGATACCATGTTAAAGAACCAACTCATTTAAAAAATTAAACTTTTAGATGAGATCTTAAAATATAATCTATATTATTTTCTAACATGCTTCGTAATCAAACTCCTTGAATCCAAAAACAAAACTTGATAATGATGATGTGCAAACTACCCAGCCCCAGCTCCATCACTGTACTAACAGCTGTTCATCATTTGAACTCCTTGAGT
This sequence comes from Salix dunnii, assembly GCA_015731905.1. Taxonomy (NCBI): domain Eukaryota; kingdom Viridiplantae; phylum Streptophyta; class Magnoliopsida; order Malpighiales; family Salicaceae; genus Salix; species Salix dunnii. The sequence goes on along the minus strand of CM027675.1, from coordinate 14,101,809 downwards.
TGGTTTGGCCCAGAGAGTATACAATCATGCAGAGCCTAGAAATCATGCTCTGCCTATCCAAGTGAGCCGATCATGATTTTCCTACCCAGCATCTGCCTCCAGTTTTACAGTCCACTGCAGGTCTGCAGCCCTTTGGGACCTGGCAATCAATACCAGTCCTGGTGTACACGGACCTGCAATGGATCCATTCATTGAGAAGTGGCCATTAGAGACTTTCTGTGGACTTTACAGACAATGATGGTTCAAGTTTTACGATCTCGATCCTGGTTTTCACATTCAAAATCTTTTCTGGTTGATTTGTAAACTACCACAAACGTGCTGATGATGCTACTTGCAATAATTATTTCCCAATCTGCTCGAGTACTCCAAGGTACGTATTAGGAATGGACAGGGAATGTTTTGAAGCATTACAGACAGACCTAAGAGAAGGAACATATTTATTTGAGGTGTTGTTTTACATTCATTTTCACTTGTAAATGGCGTGTGAATGTTATCCAATCTTTCTATAATAACTGGAATCCCTCCACTGATATCTTGTCTATCTCATTACAAGTATTGAAAGAATCTGGTGATCTTTCTATTTCTAACATCTTATATGAGAAAAAAAATTGTTTCTTCCGCTGATGAATTTAATGAAGTTGATAAAAAATAGAGCGTTTTTTCTCTCCCTCAAAGAGTTCTTTGTATCTATTTATTGTCTTCTATAAGACTATTTATGGTGATCACCTGCGATACAAGAAGTTTTTTTCTACAAATTGAAATGACAAGTCAGTCGAACCTAATAGGGTTACTTATGCATCTGGCTCAATTGACAAGTCTCTCCCTCACTCTAAGATACTGATGCATCCTCTCAAAGAACTTAGCATCCTTTTGAATATTCAAGATGAAGTTTATATCAAAGTTTTTCTCTTATGTTTACTATGTTAATTTGTATTCCCCAGAAAAGCTATTGATTCTGTCTGTTCTAGTGCTCTCAAAGCAGCAACTATGATGGCAGCTAGAATTTAATTTTAACAAGTATTTATAATCATGCATGAAAGATCCAATCTTATACTAGATAAGGATACGCGAGACATCTCGTTTTCTTATCCATTTCCCAACATCGTGACCCATTCCTGTCTCATGACACAGCGGAAAATATATATATAAAAATATAATCTATATTAATATTCTATATAGAATTTTGGGATCCTTCATAAAACAGAGAAACTTAAAAAAAAAAAATGAAATTTTATTGAATAATTGAATGATTCAGCCATAAGGCTTATAATTATATTCAAAACAAAAACCCTAGCCCTAATTCTTGTTGGACAATAAAACATGATTAATTATTAAAAATTACCAACAAAACTGAGATAATTGTGAAAATTAAAACTGTTAGAAATCCTGAGCAAGCCGGAATTGAAGGAAATCGATTCAGACCTAGAAATCAAGAGTTATGGTTAAAATGAAATTTTTTTAAAATAACAAAAACGATGATTTCAGAGCCTAAATAACGTAATTTGGCTAAAAGAAAATGCATCAACACCGAAGCTATTGACTATAGCCAGACTCGTCAAAACACATTAACTAGATGAGTTTCATGTCATTTTGATTTCAATGCTCGGAAGGCTAAAAAATTTAATTGCTCTTGAATTTAGGATATTTCTTCTTCAACTTGTATGTCTCGGCCACTTATTCTACATCATCAACAGTGTGAACTCATGGGCTGCATTGTTCCAACAGCAATTCATTAACTGTGCTACCTCGATGTGATAATCTTTCAAAAAACAAAATTGCATGGGTTAGTTTAAAAGAAATCAAAATCTAATGATTCAAAACTTTGACAAACCAATTAGGGAAAGAATCTATCAGTTAGATCAGTATCGTTGCTCATAAAATGCTTGAGCTCAAAGAATTCTTGAAATGCTAATTCAATCTCCCAAGTGCAATTTCTTTAACAAAAAGTTGACGACATGAAATGATATTCCCAATTATTGACAGAAAAAGCAAGGAATCCAAATAAAAAAGAACAATATTAATAATTAAAAAAGACAAAAAACAAATTGGACCGTTGGGTATCCCTCCATGCAAAACTTGTCCCACGTTGTCTCTCCTAGTCACCAAACACAGAAATGACAGCATCAAATTTCACAGCACTCAAGACACTCTATGGTCCCAAATTCCATCGCATCCACACAAACTGCAAAAAGACCTCTGATCTGATCTACATGAAGATCTCTTAACGGTAACAAAATTTTACTAGGCTAAGCCATCTCCATGATCCTTTCACTTTTACGCCATTAAAGATATATCAGTTATCAAACCAATCCTTCACTTCCAGTTAAAGAAGATGGTGACTCCAAACCCTCTAATCATGCATGAGATATATTAAATCCATTCAGACTTTACGAGTCAACTAGTAACTCGTTGATCCAAGACCCGACTCGAGTTTTATTTTATGTCAAACCAAGTGAGATCTAAACATGTCGAACTAGTTGACCAAAATCTAGATGAGATATGGTTTAATTCTTTTTAAAAGAAAAAACTAAAACATGTTGATTGGCTAAGATCAAACTAGGTTAACTTGTACAGCTCTTATATAGCCATGTAATACCATGAAATAATTTTGTTAAGAACAAATGATTTTATTTGTGATAATAAAATATAAAAAAGAATGATTGAATGGAGACAATCTTATTATGTAGATTTCTTTACTTAGTTGGGCTCTTACATTAAGTTGTAAAGTCAAAATAAATGGAAAACCTTTCTAATTTCACCTAGCCTGATGAATGTTATGTGTAAGATTAAAAGGCAAAGAAAGTTTATTAATCAAATTTAAAGTAAAGGGTTCATTTCATCAATTATATAAAAATACAAGGACCATGTAAAAATGATTTATAGCAATTTTACGGTTACCAACAGCAAAACAGAACACCGCCAAACAACTAAGTTTGCCCAGGCTTTGGTTTCTTAACACAACAACGTTTTTTACGTTAGACTTTAACACTGCTTTGTCTTGTCCACTGTGTTGCAGATGATATCTTCACCGTTCATTTTCTGACCTTCTCTCTCTACCTCCCTTATTTTCTTGTTTTTTGACCCACTTGATCACATCAGTCTTCTTTGATAACACCATTTTCACACTCACTCTCTCGCTCTCTTTCTCTCTACACACTCTTGGGATTTCAATTCTTAGTTTCTTTAAATAATGTTGTGGAAGATGGAGTCTGTGTTTGCTCTTACACTTCTGGTCTTACTAGCAGAAGTTTCTTTTGTTGCTGCTGATGATGGTAAGGGTCTCATGCTTTCTTTTTCAACCTCCTGTTTTGCTTTCACTCTTTTTTCCTCTTCTTTTCTTTTTTCCAATGGCTTCTATATTATAGTTATCTGATGGTTTCAGATAGTTTACCTGTTCTTCCCTGCATTAAAAGCTTTGAAATGATTTGATCTTCAAGTAAACTTTTGTGTAGCAATTAAGGTAAAGCAAAATGTTCAGTGGTTTTGTGAAAAAAGCTGTAAAGATTGTAGGCAGTGTCTTTGTTTTTGCATCGGTGCTTGCTTGTGTGTGAGGTTTAAGCTGGTTAGATATTAAAAAATTAGGACATAAAGGAATCACAGAGGTGAAGTTGAGACCTGGGGGCTTTAATTTAATGTTCCTTGATTTATGCTGAATGTTCTGTAATTAAATGGAAGAAAAGGGTTTCATTTGTGTTCTTTTAACATTCTGTGATAAATGTTTGTATATTGTGGAGGCCAGCTGGTTCTAGATTTTGTTTTCCTCCGGTCCTCATCCAGGCTACTGTATCGGAACATGACCTTGTTGAAAACCTGGCCCTCACTCACTCAATGCAAATCTCTTAAATGCCCACTCCCTTCTTCACGATTGAGTAAATAGGCAAGGGAGTTTTGTGACCTCCAAGTTTCTAGCAGCCTACTAGCTCATAGTTTTTTCGTTTTTTACCCACTTGTTCTTTCTTATAGCAATATGGTTTCTGCCTTGGGCAGTGCAACTGGTCAAAGTTTAGAGAATTAAAGCCCCTCTTCTAGGACTTGAAACCTGGGCCAGGCATCGTTGGGAATCACCATGCTGCTTTCTTTTTTATTTTGTTTGTTTTATGACTTTTATCCCTTTATCCGTTTGCAATATCCTTCCTTTGCCACCCATGCTTCGTTCTATCATCTCAAATTGCAGTAGTCCATCCCCATCACTCTGCCATGAATTTGTGCATGCATTAGTAAATAAATTTATGTTTGTTTTTCTTTCTCTTCTTTTTTTTGGCCTATTAAACCATTACATTGGTAGCATCAACATGGTATCATTGTGTATATACATAACACTCCATTTCCCTTTCTTGTCACAGCAAGTATAAAAGAACTCAAAAAGAAAAGAACCAATCCCATTCCTACGCTATAACTGTTTGTCTGTGTGGTGGGAAGCATCTCCACTACAACGACAAATGGGCCTTTAAGAGATCATTATATGTTGGACGTTTTCAATTAGCTGAAAATTATCCATATTTTTAAACTAAACATGCTAGTAATGAAGGCAAGTATTGGACCATGAGATCAAAAACTAGGTAGCAATGGATCAAACTACCAAGGTCACATAAATAGAAGGTTTTATGCAGAATAGGATGTCAAATCTGTTGAATGAAGCAATGCAAGCAAAACAAAAGTGCAATACCTACAAGTTATTCTTTTCGGGGGTGCTGTCTACTGGGTAGTTTCTTCCTACATTTAAGTTATTACCAAGACAGTTAAGGTTTAAGGTAGAATAAGGGTTTTGGTTTTTAAGTATCTGTAAGTGTTTTTGCAAATGGAATGACTTCAAATCTCATTGCGAATAAGAAGAATAGTGGAGTTAGCTTAAAATAGATGCATCATCCTAGCACATTGCTTTCTTTCTCATTTTCTCTCAGCTTCACTGCAGATTGCCTTGGAGCCTTTGAGTATAAATGCTAACAAGTTGTAGATTATGTCTCCTTAATCATGTCAAATAAGTAATTATGCACCAGTTTTATGATGGTTTCGTTTGGAGAGAGTATTGCCTACTATGGTTCTAAGGATATGATTCTAAGGACAACATGGTTAGTTCAATTCATTTGATTCGACAAAAATTATCCTTGTAGGGCATCACGTTTCCACAATTTAGTCTGATTCAACAGAGTTAATTGGGTGAATCATGATGCTCTTAAGCCTGTCATACAATAGTCTCTCGTAGTGTTGAGTTTCTCATATTTGAGTTAGGATTCAATCCTAATTAAAAGGAAAAAACAAAGAAATCTATCGTTCTTAAAGTTTTGAATGGTGTATATCCCACTAGTTAAAGCGTGAGTTCACCCACCATTCTTGTTGTCAACATTGCTTTTGTTATGAGTGTTTATCAATGTGTTTTAAAAATATTTAAAAAATAATAATTTTTTTTATTTTAAATTAAAAAAATTTAATATTTTTAAATTTTTTTATATACTAATATAAATAAAAAAATATTATTTTAATATATTTTAGATAAAAAAATACTTTTAAAAACAATATCAGATTCATATATTACTTAACTGCAGCTGAACTCTTGCCAGCAATACTAGGTGGTAGGTGGGCCCATGCTGTAATAAGTCACTGGTTACAGCTTGGGCATCATAAAATTACTGAAGCAAGAATAGCTGGTCCGTGAATAATTTGTCAGAAACTTTTGAGTTGAGCCATCTAAATTGCCCATAGTACCATCCAACCATAATTTATTAGGACATGGCTGATCAAGGAACTAATCTTTCGAGAAGCCAATACTCACTTTGCTTGCATAACACAAGAATAAAGAGACACAACTCATGCTTGAAAAAAAAGTGAGACTAGCGAAGAGGTGGCAGCTAATGGAGGTAATTCAAGTAAGCATGAAATCTTACAACAACTTAAGCTTGAAAGACCAAAAAAAACCATCTTGCTTGTTCGCTGCTAAAGCCTCATATAGAAATTGAGGGGGAAGCCATCACATTACCCTAATAAAGTATGACATTGCTTCATTATAAAAAATCATTTAAGATTGCTATTGAGGTTACTTGAAGATGCAAGGTCCTCGTGTAGGCTCACACCACTAATTATAAAAAGACAGGCACAGTTTTGGTGGATCTGTCTTGGTTTTGATGTGCTCTTCCTTAGCATTATATTAGCTTTTCAACAGTCACCCTAGCCTATTTTTCAGACTTTATAATATGTGTAGTTTAGACTTTAGAGGTTCATACATCATGCTTTTCATAGAAGAAAAATATGAGGAAACTGATGATACCCCAGTATTTTATCACTTCTCATTTCAGTTATAGAAGTTTAGTGTTATACTTGAGTGACTCGTGTCGTCTGATAGGGTATGATTACGTCCGGGCACTAAATATATTTCTAAAAGGTCAAGGAAAAACTGGTGACTATTGTCTTTATAATGTTTCCTCTTAGTGATAAGGAAACAATTTTCATTGTCTTTCTACCAACACAAGAAAAAAGGTATTGCCATGTTCATGTTAAAAACATTGTGAATATATATTACTGATTGAGTAAAACACAATTTACTTGAGCATCAAGAGACAAACACAATTCACTTGAGCATCAAGAAACGAAGAACTATCACTAAAAGTTCAAAATGGCCAAATCACAGGGTATATTTTAATTTATATGTTGTCAAACTCTGTTCTGGGCCCATCTTTAGAATATTTTTCTCTTTTTTATTGATGAAATTCTTGCCATACCTTGAATCTAGTTTTATGTTTGCTCTTCCATACTAAGATTGAAGAGTTAGCTGCCTTGGCGTTGTTAAGAAATATCTCCTATTATGAGTTAGGAGTCTTCAAAACCTCTAAATCCAAAGAAAGCTCTTCACCGAATGCCTTTCCTTCCTGGTTGGAGGAAGCCGCTGCCATATAGGTGCAGTGGACTTGTTCTCATGTGTCTTGGGTGACCATGATCCTCTTTCTTTTGTAAAAGCTAAGCATGTGGTAATTAATTGAATTGTATTTTAGCCGTCCACTTCTTGATAGCTTGCGTTTTCTGTACTGAATCATCTGAGCTAGTGGTTTGTGAGCTTGTATTGCTCTGTTATATTCCCTCAAGTGACACTTGCATTTGGAAATTGCTTTTTTCCACATGTTGGTGACACATGTTTGACATGGATGCAGTATTACAATGTTCATTTTGTGTTTCTTGCAGAAGCATTCATTGGTGTTAACATAGGAACAGACCTTTCTGACATGCCTCACCCAACTCAAGTAGTAGCCCTCCTCAAGGCTCAGCAAATCAGGCATGTCCGGCTCTATGATGCTGACCGTGGCATGCTAGTTGCACTTGCAAATACAGGCATTCAGGTCATGATCTCCGTTCCCAATGAACAGCTTCTGGGAATTGGTCAATCGAATTCAACTGCTGCTAATTGGGTTTCACATAATGTTGTGGCTCATTACCCAGCTACAAACATCACAGGCATTTGTGTAGGTTCTGAGGTTTTCACCTCCACACCCAATGCAGCGCCAGTCCTTGTCAATGCCATGAAGTACATTCAATCAGCCCTTGTTGCATCCAATCTAGATCGCCAAATCAAAGTTTCAACACCTCTTTCTTCATCTGTTATCCTTGATTCCTTCCCACCATCCCAAGCCTTCTTTAACCGCTCATGGAATCCTGTTTTGATTCCCATGCTCAATTTCCTGCAGTCTACAGGGTCACACTTGTTGCTCAATATATACCCTTACTATGACTATATGCAATCAAATGGTGTAATTCCATTAGATTATGCGCTCATGAAGCCTCTTGTTCCAACCAAGGAAGCTGTAGATGCTAACACACTTGTTCACTATTCTAATGTCTTTGATGCCATGGTTGATGCCTCGTACTTCGCCATGGCTTTTCTTAACTTCACTAACATCCCTGTCATGGTGACTGAATCTGGCTGGCCATCTAAAGGTGATACTAATGAGCCGGACGCAACTCTAGATAATGCCAATACTTACAACAGTAATTTGATCAGGCATGTGCTGAACAAGACTGGAACCCCCAATCACCCTGGAATTGCTGTTAGTACATACATTTATGAGCTGTATAATGAAGACTTGAAACCCGGGCCAGTCTCAGAGAAGAATTGGGGGTTGTTTAACGCAAACGGGGAACCTATTTACATATTGCATCTGACTGGGGCTGGCTTGGTGCTAGCTAATGACACTACGAACCAAACTTACTGCACTGCAAAGGAAGGCGCTGACCCAAAGATGCTGCAAGCTGCTCTGGATTGGGCTTGTGGACCTGGCAAGGTTAATTGTAGTGCTATGTTGCAGGGAGAGGCATGTTACGAACCAGACAATGTGATTGCACACGCAACTTATGCATTTAACAGCTACTATAATCGGATGGGGAAGGCTCCTGGGACATGCGACTTCAATGGCGTGGCTGCTATCACCACTACAAACCCGAGTAAGATTCTGCTTCCTGTAATATTTGTTCTTTTTTGCGTGATTGTTTCTATTTCTATTCTTTTTATTTAATGTCATGTGGCATGAAAAAACCATTCCGGAAGTTCTAATGCCCTGTTTGATAAAATGGCAGGTCATGGTACCTGTATATTCCCTGGAAGGTATGCTAAATAACCAGTCCTGCCTATGTTTTTGAGTCACTAACATTTGAATACCCTTTTTCTTCGTTTAGAAACTTGAGATGATCAATTATGCATGCTTCTAATAATGTTTAATTGATCCTTGCTTGCAGCACCGGCAAGATGAATAGTGTTGGAAACATTACAGCCCCATCAATGAATTCCACAAGTTCAGCTCCTCCTGTCCAAAATCTGTATAACCTCGGTTCTTTGAGCTTTTTGCTCCTCAGAGTTCTCATCTGTAGCATAGTTTTCTTGTAAACTGGTATGTGCTGAAATCTTTTGCAGCCCTGAAAATTTTGTGACAGATTATTGTAAACTGGGAGTGTTTCCTTTGTCTTGGTGGAGGTTTAGGCTTAGGATGAGGGGGGATTGGGGCATCGAGTTATTGTACAAAAGAAACTGGAGAAGAGCCTGGATTTGTTTTGGCATCAACTGGGATTATTATCCTTTATAATGCAAAGATGTGATATTTATCCTTCTGGTTATCATTAACCGCCAGCTATTGTTAGTAAACCTCTTTTTTGGTGGAAATTCTAGTTGATATGGCAGAATGTAGGTCATTGATCTACAACTCCAAACTTTTCTCTTGTCACAAGCTGAAAGGTAAACCTGTTTATGCTTATTGGAAGTGTAGTTGATGTTGTTTTTAAAAGTATTTTTTATTTAAAAATATATCAAAATAATATTTTTTTTATTTTTGAAAAATTATTTTTGATATCAACACATAAAAATGATCTCAAATCATATTTTTTTTTAATTTAAAATAAAAAATAAAATAAAAATTCAATTTTATTCAAAAGCACATCTCCCAAATCAATGAATCAGACTCTAGAATCTTCTTATAAATACAAACTCTAAAATCAATAGCAAACTGATCTTCTATGCCACCAAGCCACAACCATTCTTCTTGTCTTTTTGTTATTACATTCTATCTTTTTAATTTCTCTCCTTTTTGTTGGATTTTTCATGTGTGATATTTTTTTTAAAAATCATTTATAAATAAATTCAATTTTTTTTTCAATTTTGTAAGAAATTTCCATTAGTTTATAATTTTTATTCAATTTTTTTTTCAAAATCTTATTAATGTATATATTTTTTACATGTGCTATATGATTTAAGATAATTAAATGAAAGGTTAAAAACACTAACGAAACATCGATAGAATCTATATATATTAAAAGGGAAAAAAAGAGTAAAATTAAGGGACAAAACATACACAAGGAGAATAGCCCAATTGCTCCCTAAATGTTTCAAATGCCTTCAAATTAGTCCGATTGTGAATTTCAAGGTTAATTTGAATGATCATAAATTAAATTATTTTATTTTCTTAAAAAAAATAGATTGTAAGAAAAAAAGAAATTACAAAACAAAAAACAATATTATTTCAATCATAAAAAAGTTTTAAAAAATAAAATTAAAACCGACAAATCTCACCTAGATTTAGCTCATCAACTATTATGTAAATTTGGTCTAACCAGCTCTTAATTTATTTCAAAAGCAAACTTGAGTAATCATGCTATAATTGTTTATTTAATAATATAACTGAGGTTATTTTAGAAAAAAAAATTTTGTTTAAAATTATATTTTTTATTTTTTAAAAAGTTATTTTTAATATTATCACGTAAAAATAATTTAGAGCATTAAAAAGTTAATTTAAAATAATAAAAAAGGATATTTAAAAAAAATATCTTTAAAACACGAAAAAAAAAAAAAAACAGGTCTAAATAATCATATTACCAGGTTAACCCTGGTTTGATAATCTTCTCTTGAAAGAAAAATAAGAAAGAAAGAAAAATAAAAATAAAAACGGTGCGTTCTGTAGAACCCTAATCCCTAGTTGCTTCACTATAAATACACCTGTAATCCATCTACAGCCACCAAAGTCCTGATTCCTCATCTTTCTCTGTACGCGTAGAGTTCTTTATTCCCCAACCCTTTGTCTAATTTCTCTGTACTTTTTGCTGATTTTCAATTTACTAAAGTATATTCTCTGTGATTTAACTCACATTATATCACATAGAATACGAGGTGGTGGGAAATCAACGTGGTACTTTTTGGACAAGCAGATTTCTCGTGAGCCCCGCATTTTATTTTCAAGTTCCCTGCCTCCTCTTTTCTTTAATTTGTTATGTTTACCATTTTTTCTTATTCAATTAGTGAGATTGAGATTTTAGAGGTTTCTGGGTTCAAAGGTTCTGTTTTTCACCGCATTTCTCATTACCCTTTTGTCTTCTCTCACTGTTCTTATGATTTTTACAGTCTAATGTGGGAAAGATGGAGACTTAGAGACTTCGGTGTAGAAGATCCTATTTTATGAAACACCCATTTGTTTAATTTGATTGATTTTATCATTTTGGTGGTTTAATTTGTGAAGATTGCTCAATGATGATAGATTTTGCTTTAACCACACTGAAAGAAAGAGACTTGAGAGGTTATGGGTTTAAAAACAAACTTCCTTTTGTTTAATCCAAAGAATGATTGTTGGTTGTTCTTGTTGATGAGTGCTTGATGATTCTCTGTTCTATGAGAGTGGAGGTTGTCTAGTGATCTCTCCTTCATAGAGCAAAGAAGAAGGCTCCTGTCAAGGATTACAAACAAGTCTCTCTCTGGCTTAAACAAAAGCAGGTTGCCCCTTCTCTTGAGTTCTCTCATGTGGACAACTTTGGCCTTTAACTGAGAGCAATCTGTTCTTGTGATGTTGCTTAGGATTGATTAATTCATGAAGGGAATTTTGGATTTTTTTGAAAAATTCAGGCATTTTGAGATGTTTGATTCGTTTATTGTTGTTATTGAAGAAAATAATGATCCGACCTCTTTAATCGTGTTTTAGATGCCGTTTGTTTTTAAATGTTTTTTATATAAAATATATTAGGATAATTTTATTATTTTTCTTTAAGATTTATTTTTTATATTAATATATTTAAGTAATTTTTAAATATGAAAAAATAGAAAACACAAAATTTATTTTTTTTTAAATGTAAAAAAAAGGCTATCAAGTGATATCCACAAAATTAATAAAATACACGACGATGGGCATAGAGTCGACCCAAACAAATAGATAATGATGTAAATGAATTGAGCTAAATAAAAAATGAAAGGGTATAAAGCTCATATCCTCATTTCAATTGAAAAATAAAAGACAAAAAATGACTCCAATGTAAAGAAATAAAATTATAAAAAAATGAGATTATTTTTGGTGTTTAAAATAGCCCACATTTGAAATAACAACAAATGAGAGGATAAATTATTATTTTTAATTGAATGATAAAATTATAAAAAATAAAAAGAAAATATAGATCAAATTTGAAAAATAAAATAAGAGGATAACAATAAAAAAAAATCATTAAAGGTTGAAATAGAAAATTATTATAAATTTCATATGAGATTATGGAATAAAAAAATTAGTATCAAGTTAATTATTTAAAAAAAAAATTAGGAGGATCAGATTTAATTTATTATATATATATATATATATATATATATATATATATATATATATATATATATATATTAATGTGGCTCAATATTTTTTAAGGTTTTAAATTAAATTCTCAAGTTGATAACTAATAATATAGAATTTTATTTTACAAAATCAAACACTAACGAAATAACGAAATATTTTCTCAATTCTCGAGTTCTCAATTTGTAAACAAAGTGATAAGCTAATATATATATAATTATTTTACATAAAAACATGCTACACCATATCACCAAACAAACATATTTTTATTTTGGAATTAATTTTCAGAACTACATTTTCCCACAGAGGAAATGTTTCATCCAAATATTTGTATGGAACATAGTGTTTGTCTCTTCATCAAAAAACCTAATATTGATAGATGTGCGAGCCCTTGTTCGCTTTGCAGGGGTTGCGGCAGCACTATGTATTCAGCTTTTGTGTTCTCAGAGGCATAAATCAAGGAGAAGGCTTTGGTGCCACAGATGGCGGGGCGGAGAAGAGGGTGGAAAAGAACTTTTCTGCGAGTACTGCATTAGCCGCATCAGAAGGATGGAACGCATCCCAGAAAACGTAGTCCTTCCGGTTGCTGCATAGTTTTGAGTTCGGCAAGCATAAGCCGCCTATGGTGGTATCCACGTTGCAGCATGAAGTGTTGGAGATTTTGAAACCTGGAAGATAAAACAAGAATTGCTCAGGGAAAGAGCTAGGTTTCCGTTGGAAGAATGATTAAATGATAGAACTTGCCATAAGCAGTGGGATTATCAATCAAGTCCAAAACATCTCCGTAAGTATCTGCAAATGTTAGCTTTGCTCTTGGGAATCGTCGGTTTAGAGTGGCCATCAGCTTCTTAACTCTGGAGTTGAATTCTAACACATATTCATTGACTCTCTTTAAGCATTGACCATTCTTTGATTTCACCCTCTGAGAAGGAATGCAGCCAAGAGGGCCAAGCCCATGAAAGACAACCTTTCTGGCACCCAGTTGGTACAGCATCTGGCATAATCAAGTTTGATGATTCATGGCTTATTGCTTGGAGAGTTCTTATTAAAACCTACCAAAAACACAGCAGAAATTTTAAGAAAAGACAACTAGAGAGTGTGTTCTTTACCGAAAGCTGTTTCTTCAAGGTAGATATCAAGAGTTCCACAAACTCATCAGATGTGTACTGTTGACCATCTGCTAAAAAGGGCTGTAAATAGTTGTTGACATAGTCATTACTTCCTGCAAAGAAACCCCAGAGATAAATTGTCAGCCCTAGTTTTTTGTCCCAGCAAAAGGGGCCGAATCACCAATACATTTCACATGTCAAAGCATGCCTACCAAGTCCAATGAAGTACATGGCCTCGTTGCAAAGTTTGTTGGCGGCAGCTTCTCCAATTTTAGCCTTGATTGATTCCTTAGTCTTTTTAAAGCAGTCTATCTGATCATAAAAGGATAATCTCTGAATCTGCAGCACAGAAAATTAACAAACCAAAAAAAAAAGGGTTAAATACTACACGTGTGGTTATGTTGCAATTAAAGAACTTTTAAGCAAAATAGATTCTTCTGCAGAGAAAACAAACATACAAAATATAATCCTGTCTCATTAAGAATTCCTGCTCCACCAGATGCATAATTAACCCCCGTAAGTAATGCATCATCATTCATTGACAAAGAAAGGTAAGGTGGAGGTGAGGGAATTCCAAGTTTTTCAGCTTCAAATTCCACAAAAATCAGCAAGGAAAAAAAAGTCAGTCCAATAAGCATTAATTCTTAGAACTCTAAGTTTTGCATTTGATTTGTAAAATAATTAGCAGCAGTATTACAAATCATGTCACCAATAGTTCTCCCATTTGTGAACCTTCCTGTTGCCTTTCCACCAGGAAAATCGATCCCATACCACGGATAATCAGACCTTGCAAGAGAATATTGAAGATACTTGTTGTTTCCAACCTCTGTCAACGAGTCACCAAAAATGAATGTGACTAGTGAAGCAGCTGATGCCAATGCTGTTGCCTCTGCTGCAAGAATGAACGCAGCCATAGCCAGTCCTAGTATTGCCATTGTCTGCCAATTTCCACTCGCTTGTGCTTGCTTCAGGAGTGGAGAAATACTAGCATGGATTTATACTGGGTTCGGTGCCATATCCACTGCATTGTTTAGTCATGCCTAATTCCACAAGTTTTCAGATATTAGGTGATTGATTTCAAAACCATAGGAGATACTCTATGCATGGAGGGTGTCTAAGTGAAACCTTTTCACTTTTGGGAGGTTGGTGTCCTCTTCTAGCAGTTGGCCAACTCGTCTTACTGTATCAGCAGAATTAGTTTTGGTAGGTTTCTGATCTTGGTAACAATGCCATTGTTAACAGATTTACTCGACTAAACACTGCAACAAACATCACAGGCATGGTCCCCTCCTTTTTCATGCAAAATACAGTGTTCTTCATAGAAACTTGGGATGCGTTTTTTCCCCTCTTGATTGAAATTAAGACTAGAACGTTGAAATGGGATGTCAGGGAGGTTGGCCTTTAGCAGTAGCTGAACAAATCTTCACAAAATAGTGACTGTGAGTTAAAAGTAGTCAAAATAATTCTCAGAGTGGTGTCTAGCTCAGGTGATGTAAAGCATGAATGGATAAAAGAATAGTAATTTGTATGTTTTAGTTTGTTTTTTAAGTGATTTTTTTGCTTAGAAATATAATAAAATAATTTATTTAAAAATAATAATAATAATTAATATCAGCATATGATCTAAAAACACCTAAAATATTAATTTTAAACTAGAAAAAAATATAAATTTTTCAAAAACATAATCGAACCGTGATACCAAGTAGATCCTAAATAGTTAAAAATGATATTACTAAACTTGAATCAATTCTCATTAAAATTTGACCTAATCATATATAATCAACAAGATGATTTAATCTATAACTTAATCAAAAAATCTAATTTAACTTAGTACTTCATTTTATTTTCTTATAAAAAATAAACTTGTAACATTATCATTTTAAATTCATGTACTTACATTGACTTTGGTTGAAACCATTTCCATTAGAACTACTTAATACTGGAAGTTTTAAGCAGTTGTGTACATAGCTCAGGTAAAGTATAACTACAATCATGCAATCTATGAAGCTTGGAATACTTTATTATTATTATTATTATTACTATTATTTATGTTAAATTCTAGAATGGATTTTTCAGCTGATGAAAAAAGATAAATGTACATGAGTTAAAGTAATAGTTTGAAAATGTAGTTGAGATTGATTTTGAAAGTATTTTTTGTTTAAAAATATATTAAAATAATATATATTTTTTGTTTTTAAAATTATTTTTAATATTAAGACGTTAAAATAATTTAAAAATACTAAAAAAAAATTGAAACACTATCGAAACTTGTACAATGGCCTAGGGGTGAATATAAAATGAAAAGAATTACATGAATCTACAAATCCACACATATCCTACCCACATAGTTAACAAGTCGACATGTTATTCTTGTAAAACAACAATGGATTCAACAAAATCAATTGTAAGAAAAAAAAACCTTTTATGGAAATGAATTCATTGGTGTCTCTTAACATGGCAGTCGTTGAACTGTCCTCCTTTCTTTCTTGTACCATCTCTTCTTTGTCAATTCATTCCCTGTTTTTATTTGCTTGTTTTTTCATGGGCTAATAAACCAGGCATGATTTATTAAATTTCTCGTGGACCCTATAAAAAAATTTGCTAAGAATTATGTAGACGGTGGGGGAATGGCAGCTGGACAGTTGCAGATCTTCAAGGGATGGCATCCGGCTCCAATCTCGAGCCTTTTGCCTTTTCCACAACTTTGCATATATCCTCCATGTTTTTTTCATTTTGGGACAGCATGATGAGATATTCTTGTTCCTGTAATCGAGCCCGGTTCATATTATGAGTTGAATAGGTTAATTCAGATGGATAGAACTCAATTAAAACAGAGTGGTTTTTTTTTTTTTTTTAAATCTACCTAAATTAGAATTAGATTATGAGTTAACCATTCAGATTTTCTATTTAGTTTCTTTAAAACCTAACTTAACCAAATTGCAATTTAACTACATCTTGAGTTAATGTAGAGGTGTGTCGTGATAAAATGAGACTTGCTATATACACAACAGGGTTGTCAATATCGTTTTGTTCTGGCTGGAATGATCAAAATGTTCTGTTCCATTAAAAAACTGAGATAAAACGGTATCATTTTCGTCTCGGTTTTAATTCTGACCCGTTCGGGAAATTCCAGTCAAATTCCGGGCGGAACATTGCGATACCGTTCCGGCCTTAAAATCCTCCTTGTTTTGATTAACTTGTGATTTTTTTTTCTAATTTTAAGATTATGTTTGTTTGACTTTGTGTTTGTATTGTATAATTTAAAGTTAATTTGTCTTGAATTTTAATTATGCTTATTAAATTGATATTTTAATTATATATATATATAAATTAATTATATATGAACAGTATAACTCCGAAACGGCACACCGAAATGCTCCGAAACCAAAACGTTTCGTACCAATAGAAAAATCGGAATGGTATTGACAACTTTGATACACAATAAGTTTCAAGTTTAAATGAGGTTGTGCATTTCATGTATAAATCAGAAACAACTAAGTTTTTACTTGTTTTTCTAGATTAAATAAGTATGTTTTGTTTTTCTAGGTTCAATAGCTGCTTTTACGAGAGATGAGAAAGATAAACTAAATTTAATTTCTACTTAGAAATGAGTGTAATGTCATTAAGTTTGGGGGAAAAACATGCATGGGCAAAACCCTTGAAGGGAAGTTGCATGCATTTACCAAATTTTATGGAATTAGAGCAGATTTCTTCTTTCAAGGGCGAAGAAATGTTAATTTAAATGCTATTTAATTTTGGAGGGGAAGAGGAGAGAAATTAATTTAATACTCTCCTCCTCCTCGTAGATCAATCCAATGAAGAGATCATTGTTCTAACCAACAAGAAACACAAAGGGCATTGCTTGATTTTGATTAAACTCTCATGGTCACATTTATTGTTTTAATCTACACCAAATATACAAGAGTTTAATTATTATATGCTCGAATTTATGCTTTATATATATATATATATATATATATATATATATATATATATATATATATATATATTATTTCATCAACTTAGCACGCCGGCTTAGCACGCCGGCTGTTGTGTTTGATCAATGGCTAGCAAGAATCCATTCAAGAATGAGGTCTAAAATCTTGAATTTTGTCTTCGAAAGTGATTTTAATTCCATTTTACAAAATTAAATCCATCTTCAAAATCTCTCTCACTTCCCTTATCAACAAAACAAAACAACAATCTCATATGACTTTAATCGAGATAAATAAATAAGCTATCAATGAAGGGAGAAAATCAAGTGATCAACACAACGAGACGATCAAAAGAATATACACTCACCCATTATGTTTTTTTTTTTTTTAGATATGTTTTCTTATTTTTTATTTATTTTACATGTGTTTGGTGTTGTGATATAATATATTTTTTTGAAAGTATATTAGAATAATTTTAAAATTTTTATTTTCTTTTTATATCAGTATATTAAAATCATAAAAATATCAATTTAATATTCTTATGAACCAAACACACTCAGAAAAAAAACATGAAGTGATATTCATGCTAAAATACTCTAATTATCTTGCTATTATCACAGGTATTTTCTAAGAGTTTTTATGGTATTCATGATATAAATATAGGAGAGAGAAAATCATATCAATTTCTCTAAAAAGGGATAATAATATTTTTTATTTTTAAAATATATTTTTTTAATTTCTCTCTCTCCTATTTGACTTTATCTATTTATTAGGTACAAATGAACACCATAAAACCTCTAAGTATTTTTTTTATTGAGTTTTTTAAGAAAAAAAATGAAGAAAAGAAGTTTATACAAAAGGCATTTTATTCCCCATTTTTAAACCTATCCTAACATGCAACAAAGCTTTATAAAAAAAAAAATCCAAAAATATTAGAGCATAAATGAATAGATTAATCTCTTCACATCCTTCCTACAGCTGTGCACAAGCATGAAGACATGCGTGCACTCGGCATCTTCACCAGCTCACAGTATTCCATCACCCTTCACATTTAAGCAAATAGTATAAAACACAAAAGACAATACACAATTCACACCCATCCATCACTTTCCTTCCTTTTCCCTCCTCCAACCAGATGAACTTCCCACTGCACCATCATCTTCCTTTTTACGCCCCTTCCTACCTCCACCCTCTTCTCTCTCCAAAAAATGGTATCCTACTTTTTTCACAGTAGTTTATGGCTAACACCAATCTTCCCCTTTTCATGTGAGCTAATATATAGACCTTGTTTCCAAAGAATCTGTACCTTTCCCACCTTCTCACTCTCTCTTCTTCTTGTAACTTTCCACTCTCAGACAACTTTCCTCTCCATTTGTCCTCCTCGCTCTCCAAAATCTTTTCATAAAATCCAAGCAATTAATTAGCCCTTCTCCCCCTCCCTCTCTCTCTGTACACACACCCATTTATTTACCTCTCTCAAGCTTATATTCTTTCTCCTCAAAATCTCTTCTCTCTCCCTCTCCCTCTCCGTGAGTGTCCCTGTCTGTGTAAATTGCAGCTATTTGCCTCTCAAAAGCTCTCTCCTTTCTCTTCAAAATCTGTATCTCTCTAGTTTTTTCTGCCCGAAGATAACACCTTTCTCTTGAAAGCTCTAGTCTTTTTTAATTTTATTGAGGCCCCACTGGAAATTAGAAAGATTTCCCTTTCCAAACCTAAAACCACTGGAAAAAAGATGTCTCTTTGTTGTGGAGTAGAATGTGTGGTTATAATAGGCTTTGCTCGCTGGGTTTGGAAACGTTGCGCATACATTAGTGGTAATGACAGTGCAAACTGGACATTAGCAGCACCAGGAGAGTTTGAACCAATCCCTCGCATGTGTCGTTTAATTCTTGCTGTCTACGAAAAAGACCTTCACAACCCTCAATTCAGTCCTCAACATGGTTACCGATTAAACCCTGATTGGGTTATCAAACGTGTAACTTATGAACAAACACAAGGGCGTGCTCCTCCTTATTTGATTTACACAGACCATGAGCATAAAGAGATTGTTTTGGCGGTTAGGGGATTGAATTTATACAAAGAAAGTGATTATAAAACGTTGTTAGATAATAGGTTAGGAATGCAGATGTTTGATGGAGGTTTTGTGCATCATGGGTTGTTGAAGTCTGCTGTTTGGTTATTGAATGCAGAAGGGGAGACATTGAAGAGGTTGTTAGAGGAGAGTGGGAAAGAGTATGGTATGGTTTTTGCTGGACATTCTCTGGGGTCTGGGGTAGTGGCTTTGTTAACTGTTATTGTGGCTAATCATAGAGATAAGTTAGGTGGGATTCCTAGAGAGAAGATTAGGTGTTATGCTATGGCTCCGGCAAGGTGCATGTCTCTTAATTTGGCTGTTAAGTATGCTGATGTAATTCACTCTGTTATCTTGCAGGTTAGTTATGTTGATGGGTTGTACTATTTGGTTGTTTGGTATTTATTGATTTATTTGGTTCTGTGATTTTGTTTGATCTGTGATTCCTAATAAAGCTACTGTTTTTTACTGCTGTGTATTATTCTCTGATTCTGATTGGTCAAATTTTTTTATTTATGTTGATTTTTCTGATAAGATCTTTCGGGGTTGATTTTTTTTAAGGAAATTGTAGGACTTTGCAGTTAACCGTCGTTTAAAAAGATGCTGGGTATATCATTTTAACTTTGGTGCTTTCATAGTATAAATGCCTGGTCGCTGCAGAAGCGAATTGATCCGTGTTTCGTATTGTTTGATGGGCAGAATATTGGACGTAATAGGTTGATAAATGGTGCAGTTAGTACCTCGCCTCCCATCTAAATAGAATGAAACAAATCAGCATTCTTTGAGTGTGTGCATGTCATAATCAACCATATTTACGTGAAAGTAATTAAGATGCCAGTACTTGATTTTTCTTTTTATTTCATTGTAATAATGTTGTGATTTACTTGGATCACTCTATTTCAGTGTTAAAGGCACTACCTTGATGTAAACTTATTGCTCTTATCCAGGATGATTTCCTACCAAGAACAGCTACACCATTGGAAGATGTCTTCAAGTCAATCTTCTGGTTGGTATTCTTATGCCCATGTCATTGTAGAGGCCATCTGTGCCTTTCATCTTGTCATACAAGTCCTCGCACTCGTAAACTTAGTGGAGTGGGTTACTATTATTATCTCTTAAACCAGGTGTTGGTCCTTTGTACAGCTTGCCCTGCTTGTTGCTTTTGGTTTGTTTGAGAGATACCTTCATTCCAGAAGGTAGAAAGCTTAGAGATCCAAGAAGATTTTATGCCCCTGGACGAATGTATCATATTGTAGAGAGAAGATTTTGCAGGTGACATGTTCAATTTATCAGCTTTGTTAACAAAATGCATTAGCCTACCATGGCCCTAAGCATTATACAGAACTAGAATTTTTGATTGCAAGGCATTCATATGAGTAATTTACAATTTTGATCAAATTTATATACCATAGTTTGCTTTTGACATCCTGTTATTGCTAAAATAGGTCTTACCTTTATTATATATTATCTTCTATTATTGCTCATCCCTTCTTATTCTGTCTCTCTCGATAACATTCACACAAACCAACCATTAGACGGTCTGCTTCAAGATGCTCTTTCATTAACTTATAACCCATTCATTTGTCCAGTTATTGATTGTCAAATGGTAAGAAGGCTTTTCAATCATTCAGTTATCTAGCACCTTTATTTTTTTAATAAAGTGAGCTTTTATCATCCTTGTGTTAAATTTAGGTTTCCAAAAAACTATATTCTCCTTGATTTGGTGTTTGATTCATAGTAATTTCTTCTCTCCCTTGAGAACATTGATGGTGTAATTCTCACTGAAAATCTTTGTGCATGTCCTGAAAATCTTTCCTTATTCTTGTTTGTTGTCACAGATGTGGGAGGTTTCCTCCAGAGGTCAGAACTGCCATTCCTGTTGATGGAAGGTTTGAACACATTGTCTTGTCATGTAATGCCACATCTGATCATGGAATTATTTGGATAGAAAGGGAATCGGAAAAAGCCTTGCAGGTAAGTTTTTTCCTTTTGATAGTATGTTTATGTTCCATTTCATTTATAATCATCTCGCAAGTTAGAGCAGTAAAAGCTTGGTCTCTTCACTAGCGTTCTATAGAACAATGGAAGATAAATAGTTTTGCCTTTTAATATCACTCTGCAAAAGTTTTTCTACCCATTTGGTTGAGTACATGCCTCTTTTTTCCCAATCAAAGGTCATTTGGACCATTTGGATTTGGTGACGTGTTTTGTCTTTCTTTCTTTCTCCCTCACAGATACACATGCCAGCTCACAGCTTATGTGCGCAACTTTGTATTAGCTGCATAAAATGTGTTTCTGCTTGATTTATTCAAATTTGATATATCATAAGCTGATATATGCTCCTTGCTCCACAGGGCATTGATATTGTAATCCCTGTTTCATCAGTCCAACTTAAAATTCTATAGTAGTTCCGTACTATCAACTGACTAAAGGCAGCCACCAAGATTAACATAAAATTGCTTCCTTTATGATTGATAAGGGTAATTGTATCACAAGAAGTAACACCAGAGGGAGAGATTTTTTATTTTGCCCTTTAATTTCCAGGGCTCAACTTCTTTATTTGTTGAATAGTTTACTGACGGTTAATGCTAATGATTTTCCACAGAAAATGAAGGAAATTGATTCTGGAACCATTACAACTCCTCCGAAAGTACAGAAATTGGAAAGAATGCGGACATTTGAACAAGAACACAGGGACGCGTTGGAAAGAGCTGTCAGTTTGAATATTCCTCATGCTGTGACCACCCCAGATGTAGAACCCTTGAAGGATAATGGGACAGAGCCTTCCCTGTCCGAAGGTGACCAATCCTCACAAACCGAATCAACCTCCACTGGCAGAAAGACAAACTTGGATGAAGTGGTTAAAAAACGTTTCAAGAAGAGCAAGTCAGGAAACCTTGTTTTAAACAAATACGTATCTGCTCCCAATCACAACATTTCTATTGATTAACCTTCATGAATACAATTCATTCTTTCATTAGACCTTCTAGTTAGCTGAAAGTGTGTATATTGTGTAAAACAACAGCTAAGATGCCATACAACCCATGGATTGCATCTATGGGAGAAGATGGGCAACCGGCACAGAAATAAACCCCTGCCCTACGTCTTTATGATCACTTTTGTTCTGTGGGTGTTCGACTCGCTT
Source organism: Salix dunnii (assembly GCA_015731905.1). Classification (NCBI taxonomy): domain Eukaryota; kingdom Viridiplantae; phylum Streptophyta; class Magnoliopsida; order Malpighiales; family Salicaceae; genus Salix; species Salix dunnii. The sequence continues at coordinate 14,079,484 of CM027675.1, read as the reverse complement.
GGAAGGGGTTTTTCATTGGATCCGGTGGCTATGTTCTATTTTGTTCGTGCTATTTGTCATTCTTGGGCGCAAAATCTTGCGTAGTGTGCAAAAAAGCCAAGGATGAAAAAGAAAACCCTCGTGCGAACATTGCATGAGCTCAGCTTTGAAATTGTTCCAGGATCAACTGAGCACATTAACTCCCTCGAATATTTCATGTATCCCCATCCTTGAAATAGAACATAGCAACAATTCCAAGTGGTGGTTAGTTGCGTTAAAGAATTCCTAGTTTCTGGTTGACATCTCACAATTACATGGAGCAAGACTGCAACCCGAATGAGGGGTAATTGTTTAAAGAATCTTTCTGCTTATGCATGAATGCTTAATATGGCATACAATTTTGAGAAATTATTACATAAAATGTCATCCTAACCACGCTCCTGTGCTACAAAGTTGGAGGATGACATCAAACAATTACAGGAAAGAAGCTTTGGGGTTGTTTGATCTTTTTGGTCATCTATTTTTATTTTTGGTAGTTTTTGTTTTGAACCTCTTTTTTCAGAATATGAACTTAATCTTCGTCTGATATTCATAGCAATGATAATATTATATGAAGATTTAATCTTTCATTTTGTTCCGTCTCAATTCTCGATTCCACTTGATCCTACTTAACGGCATCTCAACTAATACTCGCCTCATCCCTCGGATCCCAGCCTGACCTCCAAGCATCCAAAACTTGATCAGGACCAGATCCCTATCCAAGCCTTGTGCATCCCTCCCCCACCTGACCCTTTCAGTGAAAAAAAATACGAACTCTGAAAACTCGCTACCATTTTCCTAATTTCGTATTGTTTTCAATTTTTTGGAAATAAAAATACAAAAACAATAAAATTTTTAAAATAAGCAAATGATTCTCAACTGGATATTATCATTTTTAATACCAGCTGGTGAAGCACGCCAATTCCAAAGAGATCAAACTGGAAATCCAGAGTCATTTTCCTTGTTAAGATTCACAATCACTGCATGTATATAATATGTAATAACACCACATGTTAAAACAAAGATGCTTATAGCATGTCATATTAGCTTCTTCATAACACTATATATACAAACAAAATATATATAAAGGCGATTATGAGTTGGAAGGACAACAACCATCCGTTGTTACAATCGTGCGTCCAAGGCTAGTGTTAAAAGAGTTACTATGAGAAAAAAGGAATCACTGCCATCGCTGGCTGCAGGTAGCACAAGTTTTGGGGAGCCAACAAGATGAACACAAACTGATGCTATGTCTAGTGGGGAACAACGTTTGAAATTAAGTTTGAATGGCTTCAGCATGGTAACTTTCCAATTCCTTGTCCAGCTCATCTACCGACTTTTCATCCGGTTGATTCTTCCCACGACCACGTCCTCGGCCATGGCCTCGGCCAGGAGCATGACCACGACCACGACCACGACCATTCCTTGTATCCCCACCTCCATGACGACGACTGTGCACACTGATAACAAAGAAAAAAGAAAAAAGAAAAAAATGAATCACGCAAATCATAAAGGATGTAAAATACAAATCTACCATGAGAAGAAAAGGGAGACGAGTTTTGGCCAACCTAACATTAATACTAATAAACAAAGAACAGGCAGAAACAAGACTGTTTAAGGAGTTAAAACCAACAAACAAAACAATCACATGCAGGAAAAAAAGCTTACCCAGAACCACGATTATTCACAGCAGCACCTCTTCCACCACCTAATCCAGGTCTGCATAATTTTCAGACTATCAATGGAAGTGTTCTAAAAATACAATTAACATCCTCAGGAAAAAGCTTTCAAGTAATGTTTTCTCCATCACCTTCAAACAGATGACAGTTTCAAGAGACTGACAGAATGTGAAAGATGCAATTTCATGTTAGACAGGACTCCAGCCAAACATCCAGTTAACAAGAATAAAAAGCTAGTTTTCTAGCTGAAAAACTGAAGCTCTTGATCCCTTTCTATTGAACAACAAAATCAGCCATAACAAACAGACAATGAAAATCAAACTACGACCCCAGACAACAAGCACTGTGATTCGTACAGTACAAACTCTTGCACACTTGGATTCCAGCTTCAAGCATACAAGGGAAGCAAGCTACCCATGAAAAGGTTAAAATATTCTAAAGCAAATGCAAAACATTTGATAGTTGACCAGAAAAGTTCCCAATAGATTGACAGATTCAGATAAAGAATGCACTGCACCATCAAGCCAAACAATAAGAAGACGAGCAACAAAACCACATACATCATAGCAAAAGTTCTCTTCTTCTTTCCATTTGCTCCAGTAACATTCATTCGAGCTGAAATAGGCACCACTGGATTGGCACCCACAATCTCAATCTTCATGGGCTTTCCATCCAGCAGAACATTGTTATACTTCTTAAGAGCACCAAATGCATCACTTCTTCTTGTATACAGAACTTCAGCGGAGCCCTGTTACCAAGCTATCAACATTAGAAGTTTCCTATCCAAGGAGAACACTTAGAAAACAAAACAGTAAATGGCAAGTTTAAACAAAGCCAATCAACTTGCTAAAGAAAAAGCTATGACTAACAACTTAAGAAAAGAACCAAAAGAGAAATGCAGATATCTATTTATTTATGAAAACAGCAGATGTTTTACTGTAGCATGTTGGATACTCATCTAATTTATATGCCCTTCTGCAAATAACTCAATAGGTGCATGCAGAAGTGTGAGTTTGGAACCAATGGCTGAGGTGAAAGGCATTACATTAAAGCAGATATTTTACAGTTAGCATCTAACCAAAAACTTAATAATGATTTGCAGAAAGGATTTTTTCCCCTTCTACTTGCCAAGTCAGTGTTTAAGAGCAAAGGTGTCAATATCTTGGAGCATAATATATACCAGTCAGCATACCTATGATTTAAACAATCTATACCCTTCCATTGATTAAAAAAATATTACACAGCTGGGAGAACTATCTTAATAACACTAAGAATGTGTTTGGAGAGGGATAATGGACTGCAATCATTACCCTTGTAACAATCATAGAGTAAACAATTCCCCGTGAAATTTGGTACTTGTTTCCCTTGTATAGTGGGGAGTAATTGTTACTCCAGTGGTATTCAATACCTTCTTTCATTTTTCCTTTCAGTTTTTGTAAAGTGCACATGAATAATTACTAAAAATATAGATATTATTTTCTCCCTTACCATTGACAATAAAATGACTGACAATAAAATGATTCACCCCTAATTTTCATCTAGTAGCAAACACGTCCAGACATGATTTCACTAGATATCATGTCCTTGAAAATGCAGTCAAATGCAAACAATTACTCTTCCTTATGGTTAGCACATGATTGGTGAAACCTCCCAGCCCTTTAACATGCAACTCTAAGTTATTAAATGATATAAATCCAAACTTTCAGAGAAAATCAAATGATAGTCAAGATCCAACCACGTAGTAGCAGTACTTAACATGAATAAGTTCAGGTATTAAAAAATTGAGCTTACACTGGAGCGACCATCTTTGTCATAGTGAACAGCATATCGTTTCAGGTCTCCAACCTCTGCGAAGAGCTCCTGAGGTTCCCAGAAAACTTATTTTAGAAAGCCATTACAGCACACAGAGCATCTATGATGAAAACATATAGCTTAAGTTGTACCCTTATGTCTTCGTTGGTCACTCCATAATCCAAGTTTGAAACATATATCTTGGTTCCAACTTCTACTCCTGTTATTCCTGCAGCTCTAATGCTATCCTCAAGCAGATCATGCTGCCAGGGCAAACTCCTAACTCTTCGAGAAGGCTGATAACATCAAATAGAACACGTCAGCTTATTTCCATAACAAGTTCACCATCTCCAATATCAATCTCAGATGAGGAATTTCCCAAAAGATAAAAAGCAACTGCAGTTTAGTAAAAAGCTCAAGTAACCATGTCTCCAAACTTCAGGAGGTTGAATTAATAGATGGCAGATAGGAGTAAGGGATTCGACCCACTGCATGTGAAAACCAGTGAGATGATATAGGTGGGAGCTCCAGTTCTGAAGTTAAGCGAAGGAACTCCTTTGCAAAAACACCATGAACTAGGAGAGACGAGTTCTCGCACCGAAGAAATTCCACACATAACTGGAGGATCCATCATAATCTTTCCGTCTAAACAAGTGATACATCAAATGCTAGAGCTGAATAAAATGGATTATATAGAGGACTAATTGTTAACCGACATTATGCTACTGGTGCGAGATCCTTTCCAAATTTCCACCTAATGAAGCCCTGGATAAAATGCTATGAAGCAGCATAATAACTGAATGTGGACCAGAAAAACTTCAGCACACTCACGTCATATCAGATCTGTAGAAAATCCCCAGTGTATAGACCCAATAACCCAAAAGTACAGCTAAATCCCAAGATAATGATATAAATGCAACGGACAGTAATGCTTTAGTGGATGAGGCCAATCGAGCTTCGCCATGAACAAAATATTATTAAGATCCACGATATTTTGACTTTTAGCATAATAGAGATCCCTTCCATTTGGATTTCATAAACCTAGAAGGTTCTGAATCGTATGCATATACCATCCATAGTTTTGAGCTTGCCTTAGCAATAGAGTATTTTGATGGGCGGGCATTCACTGAGAGAGGGCCTCTATGATATGGCCCTGACATCCTTCCATTATTAAAGGACCTAGCAAGTCCACGTCCACGTCCGCGGCTGGCCCTACCTCGTCCTCTACCTCTCTCCCTGTTTTTCTTTATAATGTCATCAAGAGACATATCCATAGTTGCAGCCATTGAAATTGCAGCAACAGCACAAGCTTTTTTGTAAAAATGAGCAGTAAGTAAACCTGCAATGTGAGGTTACAAAGGAAAAAACAATGCAATGATCAGTATCAAAACATTGGCATCAGAAATAATACATGCTTGGTCATAATTCACCAGCAGTCCCTTAAAAAACAACCATTAGAAAGCACACTAACAATAGATATTGTTAGTGTCTCCACCACTGATATGCTTTTCAACAGAAACCATATATAAGCAGGCAATGGTGTGCTGGATCTTAAATGTCGTAACTTTATCCCTCAGTAATAGAATTCACACTCCATATCTCAAAAAAGTCACAAAAAACCCCAACAATTTACCAAAATGCTCAGTCAACATCATTACACAAACAAATTTAACTAGCATCTGAATCTCCTAATTATAATCGGAAAGGAGCTAGAAAAAAATAGCTTTACAACAAAAAAAACATCAAAACAAATTCAAATAGTTATAAAATGAAATTTCAGAAGTTCAAACACTCAGACTAACACAGTGACCATTCAAGAACAACAAAAAACCCTTAAATTTTGATTTTTTATTGTTCACTCCAATTTCTCGTCAATATACGAAGATTCCTCATCAGGAAATATCAGATCCGAATCATGCATGAAGCAACAAAATAATCCTCGATTGCTGCTATTACGAATCTAATATTTTCAACAAAAAAAAAACAGTTTCAAATTTCTAAACAAACAAACAGAGCCTCTGAAATGAAACAGAACAAAATACCAGAAAAGAAAAGAAATCTCATAAATCCCTAAAAGCATAAAAGCCACTGAATTCAATACCTCAGCCAACAAACACAAGTCAACATCCCTATCAAATCCGAAACCCTAAAAACACCACCGAAAGAGGGTGAGAGGGTGAATACCTGGAGAGAATCACAGATCGGAGTGAGATCCGCAGAGAGAGAGGGGTAGATACTAGGGATTTAGGGTTTAGCTGGGGGATTTTTATCGAGGGTGAGAACCAGGGCTTTTTCTAGGGCTTTAATTTTGAGTGGCTTAGGGATACGATATGAAGAAGGCAGGGTATTTATAGAGGAGAGTGAAGGAGGGACAGATTGGAGAGCAAGTTTACGCGTTTAGACTTTAGAGCATCTCCATTGGCATATTCTATTTTGGAGAGGAAACTAAGCAATATAATTTTTAAAAATAGTGTGTGTGTATATATATATATATTTACTGGTTAAAACTTGTAATATATTTGATATATATTTATTTTAATAATATAATAGGATTCAGTTAACTTGATAAGCTTATCAATAATCAACTTGGTATTAAATTATAAAATTAAAAAAAAAAAACTCAAATCAACTTGATTGTACTTGCTGATTTCATAGAATATATCATAAAACTTGACTAATATAATAAAAAACAAACAAATAAAAATATATATTTAAAAAATTATTAAAAATATAATATTGCATCAAGTAGTATTTAAATATATTTGTAAGATGCCTAGAAAGAATAATAATAATATTTTATTTGGCGTGTATAATAAAAAAATATAAAATATCTTGTTGTTTTATTGAGATATTAATTGGTCATTAAAAGATTGTTAGGGTTACTATGGTATTTTCATTTCTAATAGTATAATTACCTAATTACTCTTAAGTTAAAAATATATTAAAAATATTTTTTTTCTTCTATTTTTTGAGATACCAGCTCAATAAAATTAAAAGAAATACTAAAAAATATATATTAATTTAATACATTAAAAAAACAATAAAAACAGAAGCTAACGCGCTTTTAATAAGTTTTATAAGGGGGTGTTTGGAATATTTTTTAAAATTTTGATTTTATTTTTTATGGTTTTGTTCATTTATTTCTTTTATATTACTCTTTTTTTTTAATTTTAAAAATATAGCAATAATAATTTTAGATGTTAAGATTTTTTTTTATTTTATTATATTATATTTTATATATATATTAAATTTTAATTTTATCATTTTGATGTACTGATATCAAAAATGATTTTTATTTTTTAAAATAATATAATATTAAGAATAATTAATTTAATTTATATCGAGGTAGTTTAATAATATTTTATATCAAACTTATATATAAAATATTATATTTTATCAAAATTATAAACAACTATATATATATATATATATATATATATATATATATATATATATATATATATTAATTTAATACATTAAAAAAACAATAAAAACAGAAGCTAACCCGCTTTTAATAGGTTTTCTAAGTCCCGGTTTTGGATCAAACCAATTTAAGTAGCCTGGGCTCCAGCCCAAACCGGGCCAGGTTTGACAAAATTAGCTTCATTTTCCACGCTTCTCTCTTCCTGTCATCGTTGAAACCACACAGACCAGTGTGAAATCACCTCTCCTACTTCTTCATGCTTTAATTCTCTGGTTTAGGGTTTTAGAAATCAAAATCCAAACCTGAAATATGGAAAGCCCTCGCTTGTCCCTGCTTTCTTCTTCTTCACCAAAACTAGTCATGGGATACCCAACTTTACTAAAAAATCCTACCACCCCTAAATTCTCCATATCCACAACCAGACCCTCACTTCCTTTCCCTCACATAACTTCCAAAACTGCCCCTCATACTTCAAGAATTTCCATCTCTGCCCTTTCCCAATCCCACGGTCCCCGTAGAACCTCAAAAAATGGTAACTTTCAGTCCCTCGGTTACTAACTTGCTTTAAAATCTCTTCCTTTTGTGATTTTATTTGAAGGGTTATTTATATTTTGTGTTAAAGTTTGTCTCATTTAATGATTTTGGTTGTTGGGTTCTTACTAATTCTGTGTTATAACGTGATACGGAAATTAGGGAGTGAATATTTTGCTAGCATTTCGTCATCAAGTGGACAACAGACGGCTTCTGTTGGAGTAAATCCACAGTCAGTGTCGCCACCACCATCACAAATGTAATAAAATTCTCTTTCTAGCTCGTAGCATTTCAAATTTTTAGCTAGCTAGGCACTGGCTTACCCTAGTTATATGTGTGGTCTTTGTTTGCATGTGTGGATGGATTTTTATTTTGTTTCTTGATTGTGTGTTGTAGAGGATCGCCACTGTTTTGGGTTGGAGTTGGAGTTGCGTTGTCAGCAATTTTTTCATGGGTGAGAATCACTGTTTTATATGTACTTTTACCCATTTGTTATTTTTTTTGTGGTTTGTTGTATTAAAATTGTTTTTTTTTTTTTTTATCAAACGTACAGGTGGCTACAAGGTTAAAGGTGAGTTCTTATCTCCTGCAAGGTACAAATGTCTGTATTTTGCTGAATTTTCTGGTCATCTTGCTGAACAACTATGCAATAGAATGACGACCGAGTATTTTTTATTATCGTATGTTACTTGTTAGTTTTTATTTATATAGAATCTCAATGCCATCACCATTTGATGTTGCATTTATATAAAGAAATTCGTAGTTAGGAGCTTCTAAAATTTAAGTTGTGGAAATTGGCAAGTTATTGACTCTTATTCCTTGTAGAGTTTTGGCTTATAACTCCATGGTTAATACGTTCAAATTTTTTCTAAGTCAAACATTTGATTTTTTCCCCTAACTACCTGTCAATTTATGTGCCATAGAATTGGAATTTAGAGTCAAGGTTGAGGTTTAAAGGTTTCTAGAGTTTCGGGCTAATAATTTATGTGTATATTTGGTGTGGTGATAGATGGAATAATTGTTTCCTTTCTCATTCTACAGTTTCTTCCTTAAGGTCAGTGACAAATTCACGTCTCTGTCTCTCATAAATTTTCAGATGCTTCTTTCCTTACTCTGTTTTCTCTTAAAAGTCTGCCCTGTTTTCTCCCCAGTGTCCCCGTAGCTTCAGTCCATCCTATTTTTTTCCCTATTTCATACTGCTCACAAAGTTTTTTCCTTTTCACCTTTTTGTTTTGTTTAATCCATTAATTTGATGCTTGTACATTTCATTCCCTTAGTCTTTCAAGAAAGCCTTCTACAGATCCATCAATGTAATTGAATTTTGTATGGTTTTTTGAAACTTAATGACATTTATTTTCCTTCTGTGAGGATTGATTTGTTTGGATTGAGGTCCTCTGCACTATTCCTTCTCATTTCAACTCTATTGAAGGCTCATTATTCCAACTTTAAATTAAATGACTCTTACTCATTCTGAACCACATTGCTTGATCTAACAATAGTTAGGGGTTGATGCTTTCTTTTGTAGATGGAGAATTTGTCCACCAAATTTTTCAAATTTCTCAACCCATTGTTTTCTTCTAATTTGTATTTTTCAATGATTTGCACCAATTTGTAGTTTCAAATATTTCAAGTAATTAAATTTGACTTGATTCAATTTTTCATGGATAAGTGAAGCTTCTGGTGAGTTAGTTTTTATTAGTACCTAATGCCTGATATAGGAATCATGTTTCTCAATTCCTAGAGGAGAGACAGTTATAAAAATAAATGCATCTTACGGGATCTACTTTTCAAAAACTAGAGGACCTTTGACCTCAATGTGGGCATTTCCATTGAAACTAGTGGTATACTCTGACCTCATTTAGAGGACCTTCACATTCTACCTTCGACCTCAATTCTACTAGTGGCATGCTTTACATTCTACCTCCACTTGTTTCTTTCTAAACTTCTTTGGATTATTTCAAGACAACTGCTCCTTCCTTGTATACACAACATTTTAGCTTGACATATATCATTTCAGGCAAACATATGATCTCTGTGGTTCAATCAATTATCTTTGTTGATAATTTAACTAGTCATTCAAATCTATTTTGCATGCATCTTTATCAGTTCAAGTCTCACCTCTTTGTTCAGAGATAGATAGAAACATTTTGTATTTAACTTCAGTTATTTCTTTATGCTCATCTTTTCTTTCAGAATTATGCCATGCAACAAGCTTTCAAATCTTTGACTGAGCAGATGAATACCCAAAATAACCAATTCAATCCCGCATTTTCTGCAAGGTCACCTTTTCCATTTTCTCCACCACCAGCATCACAGCCTGCAACCTCACCTTTTCGAGCTGCTTCTCAACCTGCAGTCACAGTAGATATTCCTGCTACAAAAGTAGAAGCAGCTCCAGTAACTGATGCTATAAAGGAAAAGGAAACTGATATTCAAGAGGAAAGAGAGATAAAGGAGGAGCCAAGGAAATACGGTATGACAGAATCTTTGGCTGTTATGCTGATGAGGGGTTGCTATTTGGCTGATTGATGACTGATAACTGGTTACTGAGATGTATTGAATTTCCCTGCTATTTCTATTTTCTTTCCTTTTTTTTTCCTGTTCCTTTTCCTCTATTCCCTTCTCTGTTTGCATCAGCACTTTCAAATTTTCTTGATGCTTCACTCATGCACAACTATAACTTCAAAACTGAACATACCTTAAGAAATGCTAAACTTGTGTTGCTCAATTTAGTGTTGGGCACTTGCTTATAGGGTTTTTAGAAATGTTCTCCATAAGAAAGTGTAATGTAGCTCCTACTTGCAGCTTTTGTGGATGTTTCTCCTGAAGAAACCTCACTGAACACTCCTTTTTCAAGTGTCGAAGATGTCAATGATACAAGCTCATCCAAGGATGCACCGTTTACGAAGGAAGTAAGTCTTTATTGCTGAAACTTAGTGTCTCTATTCTATATTAAACATGCTCAGATGTAATTATTTCAATACTGTGTGCAGGCCTCTCAAAATGGAGCTACTTTTAAGCCGGGACCAGGTTCTTCCGAGGGTTCTCAATCTAGTCGTAAGTAAAAAAGACAACTAAAACTACTCATTGTCTCATGCATTGAGATACACAATTTATCTTGCCATTTCTTCTATGTAGCTCACACATGTTGCTTTTATGTGGTTTTAGTTACTTTTGAAACCAGGAATTCATGGACTTATGAAGTTGACCTGTAATATTTATCAGTGCTTTGGTATTCTGGTTCTTTTAGAGGGCCTTCAGAAATGTTTGCTAGAAGAAAATAGGAGACTGGGTTGGATAATAGGCTAGCAGAAGATACAAAACTTAGAAGCATTTATGATGCAAAGATCAATATCTATTTTTAAAAGGAAATATGCAACTAGTAATTCTTAGCAGATGGTAGTAGGCTTTTAAAGCCTGTTTGAACATGTAGTGTGACTATTCAAGATTAACCTCTGAGGGATTTCATTGTTCGTTTTAGTGCATTGATGATTTTCAGTTGCCTATAATGTAACTGCCTGCATTTCCATGGTATTGCTACCTGCATGTGTATAGGGAATTGTTCATTCAGATCTAGCAGTTGTGTTGTGAATCATCCATTTACACCCAACTGATTTAGCTCATCATGTCACATTGTTATTGAAAAGTGATATGATTGTTATGTAGAGAATCATCCATTTACATCCAACTTTATTAGCTCATCATTGTCACACTGCTCTTGATAAGTGATGGATGAAGATGTTTTTCACTTAGTTTGGAAACATGGAAATTCACATCCAACTGTATGAAGTTGTAGTTTAAGTATAATTTCAGGTGGGAACATGGAAGCATGTGCTAATTTGATGTTCTGTGGCCTTTGATTTTTCCCACTTTACATTGTGTGCTTGATTACTATGTATGGCATTACTAAAAGAAAAAAAGGAGCTTTCTGAGTTGATATTTATTCATGGACAGAAAAGGCAGGATCTTTCTTATCCGTGGAAGCTTTAGAGAAAATGATGGACGATCCAACAGTGCAAAAGATGGTCTATCCGTAATATATCTTCTTTTCCTCGTAACAATCATTTTGTGCTTTCCTTAGTATCGTAAATTCATTGTGCTACTTTTCCATTCTCCTGGTATATCTTTATTTGCAATTAACTTCACTGACCATGTTAGTTCTCTTCTTGTTCCTTTCATATAAACATATGTTGGGCCTTACTTCCTTTTTTGTTTGTTTGAATTATTTATGGTTAATTACACTGTAAATCCAGATGTCCTGTTTCATGTTTTCTTTTAACAGTTCAATTCATCTCATATCCTTGCAGGTATTTACCCGAGGAAATGAGGAACCCTACCACCTTCAAATGTAAGTCAAACCTTCATTAATGTATATTCTCTTAAGATGGCTTACTTTGGATGTAGTATTTGAGAAATCTTGTAAATATATTGCATAATAGACCATATTTTTTTGCTGTTTAACATGGGATCAAAATCATGAGTGATTGCTTAAATATGTAGTTCACAATTTGAGTAGGTAGTGGGAATTCAGTCCTTTGCATGTCCTTTCTTTGTGGATACTAGTTGCCATCATTATTTGGCTAATCATTTCGCAAGTAATGTATTTTCAATTTAGATGTTTTCGTAGCTTTGTTTTGTTTTTGAGTTTTTTTTTTAAGGGAATCTTGAGTTGGTTTTCTTCCTTCATGGTTCACTGCTATTTTGTTATTACTTTTGTTGACTCAGCCAATAGCTTGGGTTTATTTTTCCTATCCAAATGCAAAATTCATTAATTTTATCAACTCTAAACTAAGTGTGGATATCTTTTGACACATTATGGTTTTCTGTGCTGTGCACAATGACAATGTAACAGGGATGCTGCAAAACCCACAATACCGTCAACAATTGGAAGAAATGCTGTAAGCTCCTGTTCCAGCTCTTTTGCAGTTATTTTTTTTTTATGATGCTTAATGTTGACATCATGTTTGAGCTTGAGGATATTTGAGCCTTATGTTTTGATTATTTCATAGTATGGTGTGCTGAGGAGATTTAAGAATATTTCATTAACCATTATGAGATGCAATTGTGCTAATTTCTATTGTTTTTTCTCACTGATGTCGCAAATCCATTTGGATTGGGGATTTCAATGCATTTTCGTTCAGGTTTGTGAATGATATTTTAAACCCGTTTGCTTTATGCTTTGATATCAGAAATTTCTGCATGCAGTCCCTTCACATCAGATACGTGTCGGTAGTTTGTGTGGAGTTGTTTTCTCCAGTTGTATTGGATGTTTTGTTATTATATATCTTTTTCTTTTTTTCTTAATGTTCAGCATGGTACTTCTCTACCAATAAGTTTAATAATAAGCATTGCCCAATGAAGAGCTAGTTTTTCATGGATCTATCTTCATTTGCTGTTTTTTTTTTTTTTCCAGAAATAATATGAGTGGAAGCAGTGAATGGGACAGCCGGATGGTTGATTCTTTAAAAAATTTTGATCTCAGCAGTCCTGAGGTTAAGCAGCAATTTGGTGAGTTTGGCATTGATTGTTTCTGCTATGTGTTTTATCTTCTAAATGTTTATGATTATAATTTGAGAACATTACTTTATTGGATTGTTTCTTGCCTTCTTGCTGCCTTTCTTTTATTTCTTTTTTCTTACAAGGGATTTTATAAACTTCGTTGTTAAAGTCTTTTGGCTGCTCTGCTCTGCTGGCAAATGGAGGCTTGAGCTGCTCATTTTGGCCCCAACACGTTCTCTTAGCTTGATCTGCTCAATGAAGAGTGATTTAATGAATTTTGATGTTCTCCAATAATTTCATAAATGATATCATAAACTTTTTCGAAGAATTTTTACTACATTTTTACCTCACTTTCTTTTTTCAACTCATCAGTGTATCTACTCTTTCCCTACTCGAGCTTGAAATGAATTGGTATTGTCCTGAACTTGATTGTTCATTTCAGTGGGACGCAACAGACTCTCTCTAAATTTGCATTTAACAGAGGTTTTTTCCAGATTGAATTGATTGCATAATGAAATGTTTGGATTAGGAATAGATAAATAATGCTGGAAGAACATTTCATGATTAACAAGAGTTTGGCTCTATTATCATGAGGTTTTTGTGCTCTGGTAAAATATCTGGCTTATGATTTCTGGGAGTGCCTATTGTTGGTGAATCAATGGTTAAGATGTGAAGGTTTATAAATCCACTTATGTTCAGGATTCAGCCTACCCAAAACTGCTGCATGATTTGTGCTGGATGTACTTGAACTTGTTCAATTTCTGTTTTCAGATTCTAATTTTACATTTGATAACGATATTATGAAAATCAGCTTTTGTTTTCATATCCTGTGGTTTTCTGGTCATTTATGTTTTGCAGATCAGATTGGCCTTACACCTGAAGAAGTCATCTCAAAAATCATGGCCAATCCTGATGTTGCCCTGGCATTTCAAAATCCTAGAGTTCAACAAGCCATTATGGAGGTATATTGCAACTGACTTACAATTAAGTTCATGAAATCTATAAACCATCTTTCTAATATTTTGGCCATTTTGCAGTGTTCACAGAACCCACTAAGCATTGCCAAATATCAGAATGACAAGGAGGTATAGCCTCTCTCTTCTTATCTCAGACATGCTTCATCAATTATAGAAAATTGTTTGTCGCTGTAATTACATTAACTTTTGGTCTTTTGAAATGTAAACTTTCTACCTGGAGGACTACATTGCCTTTTGGTCGATTATTATGTGTTGTGCTGTACTTGTGCCCAGCAAGTATTTCATCGAACATGGATTATTTCAAGGCTAATTTACTTGAACACCTTAGATAGTTTTCCAAAATAGTTGCAAACAACATTCTCCTGTAAAATGTTTTTCCACACCTTTGACTGATGACTTCCTTTTTTTTAATCTAGTCAGCCACAACTCCAAACAATAGGCTTCATGTTGCATCAATTCAATAGCTCTTACATATCTGAACTTTGAACTTGGGATGTTTCTTCTCCTTGCAGGTTATGGATGTCTTCAACAAAATATCAGAAATATTGGGATGACCAACTGACCTTAATCTCATCATTCTTAGAACAACCATGGTTTCTTGGGAAAGACAAATTGGTGAATTTTCGTACGGCCAATACAGGCAATTTCCTTCTAGAGTTTCTGCAAGTGAGATTCTGGAAGTGTTCAAATTTTGTATAATCACCACTTCTAGAATTTTTATCAGAGAGGGCATAGTTTTTTGCTTTTAAATTTGGAAAGGTTTTGGAAATCTTGTAAAATAAACCACCCTAGAATACCGTTGCTACTTTTTAGATCTCTTGTACGAGGGGCGGATAAAAATACAATAGACTTAGATCTAGGCAAGTGATGCTCTCAAGAGTTTAAGGTTTTTTGACATTACAGTTATTGTTATGGTTGAGCTTTGAAAAAATAGTTTTATAAAAAGTATTTTTAGTCGCGGTTCATAACTGAAATTGAAGTGTTTAATTAAAATTTATGATTGAGTTTAAGGTTTAATGAAAAACAATCTTGTGTGTTTGGTTACTATGTTTTTTATATTGTTATTAATTTGTAAAATTACCTTAAAGGATACGCACGCACACACACATATATATTTGATATTTTAAATATTGTAGATTAATAATCATAATAATAAAATATAATTAATAATTCAAATAAATTAGACATGTTTTTATTTTCTCATCAAACTACTTGCAATTTTATCATGAACTAAATTGATACATAAATGTTTGTGATCTCTTGCTATTTGATCGAGGAATAACATCTGGTAAAATATCATTAGTAATAACATCTGGTTGTAGAGATATAATTTCAAGGTCAAATTCAATTGCAAGTTTCTGATTCATAATCAATTGAAAAACAACAGGGTTATGAAGTGAAATGAAGTCACATACCTTTTCTTTTAATTAGGATTTATCTCTATCTATATTTTTTTTTAAATATGATTTTTAAAAACAAAAATCAGACTAGGCCTCACCAATTAAATGGAACAGCCTAGCCCAAGTGGCCCAAAAAGCC
Source organism: Salix dunnii (assembly GCA_015731905.1). NCBI lineage: Eukaryota > Viridiplantae > Streptophyta > Magnoliopsida > Malpighiales > Salicaceae > Salix > Salix dunnii. The sequence goes on along the minus strand of CM027675.1, from coordinate 14,064,026 downwards.
CAACTCTGCTGGACTTGGGCTGGGCCTAGAGCAGGTTTAGCCTAGCCCACGATTTAAAAACATAAGAGATAATAGTGCATTGCATGCAGAGTGAATTAATTAACTCATGCACCGTTCACATAAAACATGAATAGTAGCAATATGATCGGCCGACAATGACAAGAGGCTCATCTGCCAATGCCAAGGTGGTTATTTCTGTGATGGTGATATCATAAATGATGGCCGAAAGGAGCGTCGAAAGCTTGATGCTGCACCTTCTATGCTGGGGCTTATTGCTGTCACTAGAGGTCACGACAGAGTTTTTGATGTAGAGGAGAAGCCACTAATGCCGAGGGGGACGGTGGTTGTGCTCTTTGGTAGTTGCCCCCGATTGTGGAGAGAGAGAGAAATGCTGTTGTGGAGAGAGAGAGAGATTGTCGATGGTGTACTTGCAATTAGTGTTCTGCTTTGGGAGCCACCGTCCAATTGCTTCATATTGCTATTGGTGTAGGGTTGTTTATACGTCGTGGTTCAGTCACTATGGAGAAATGAAACGCAGGCAAAAACTTCATAATTCTACTTCTAGACTTTGGTTAGAATGTTTTTTTAATAGATCCCACAACAATTGAAATTATGTTTTTTCAATTATCAAACAACTCAAAAACTATTTTCCCTCAAAACTCCATTTGTAACGCAATATCAAACTAAACGCTGCTGACGTTTCAGTTGTGTCTATGGCAGTAATCTGAACCATTTTTTTTTATGTTAAATGATGTACTAGCAAATGAAACCATGCATTGAAAAATGGCTGAAGTTCTGATCAATGTAAAACGTAAAAGGCCTACGACATGATACACAGTTCTGGTCATAAGGTGACCTATTCGATCTCAGCTGCCTTAATCAACAGGGAGGTGGGGCAAGCACCATTTGTAGATCATATCCTAGACAAGATAAGATCATAGGTTGCAACAATATTTTCGTAGCATTGCCACACAATTGAAACATCTCTATCTCTTACTGCATAGTCTAGCTGCAAAATTCCCATTAAATTAACTTTGTCAGTTCCAGGAACAAAATTCTTTCTACTGAAAAAAGAGTACAAGACGGATGTAAGTCATGATCAAGGATACATGTATCCATGACGTAACTAGGACAATTTATATAAGATAATATGGTGTTTGTGGCTAACAAATTCGCTAAAAAATTTGTATTAGTCAATGTTCAAGGCGTCAAGCTGAACAACCCAATTGTCACCATTAAGTTCATGAAAATCTAATAACGGTGTCACAAAAATCATTCAAGAAAAGATCCTCAAAACATGGAAAATAGTGCATTAAAAGTACTTACTTTGGTTACATTGTTGAAGAGATTGGAATACAGGGTCCTCAGTTGAGGCCTGTCCTTTCCAGGTTTGCTCTCAATCACAGCATAAAGATCCAGCTTCAAATTTGAAGAGCGCCTTCTAAGCACTTTCTGTGCTTCTTTCCAAGATTGCGACTCTAACAGGTCTTTTAGTTGCAACAAAGATTGTGCATAGTCTCTGGCTCCACTCTCAGCTTCTTCGACAGATCTTTGATCAGGAGTTGCAAACCTGAATTCCAGTCCATTTGCAATATCTTGACTGAACATTGCTTCCTTTACCAATACAATTGCTGCCACTGCTGCTATTGCTCCTATTCTTCTACTTACACAAGACCCCAGGACCTTGTGGGGCATGGGACCCTTGGATTGAAAGGTAGGTTTTACGCAGCAAGTGAATATTGGAGAATTGTGGGATACATTTTGTACTGAGACTAATGATCTTAATGCCATCATTAATCCTCTCAACTCCTATACGACCACCTGTAGGGTTATGCATCAAACGATTAGGCTCAGCTGGGAAGGCTAAAGAAAGGATGGATGAACAATTCTATCATTGCTTCATTAGTTGGCTAAGCTGAGCTGAGACTAGAAACTGATGGAAACTAGCAGCTCTATTCCCTTCTTCTCTTCTTGGTGTTGCCGAAACGTTATCCAGTCCAGATTTTGAAGAAGAGAGAAAGAAAGGCAGAGCACATGACTTTTTGTGGCCATTTTTTGTATCCTTGAGCGAAATTAGGGTTTCTGTCCTTTAGTGTAGTGCTATGTTTTAACATTGATAGGAATGGAGAGATTACATTTACTATCCTAAAACTCACACTAGTCGACAACCTAGATTGGTGTTCCACACCACGACATGAAGTTGGATCAAATTCTTATTTAATATAAAAAATATTGAGGTGATTGTAGTATTTTTTTTTTAAAATAAGTAAAGACATTAAACCTCAATTAATTTAATAATATGATAAATAATAATAATTATAATAATAATAATATTAGACATGGTCAAGCTAAGTTAACTTGCAAAACACTTAGAGCCTATTTGGCTCAGCGGTGCAACCGCTGTTTTATATAAATTTAATTTTTTTATTTTAAATTAATATATTTTAGTGTTTTTAGATATTTTGATGTGTTGATTTCAAAAATGATTTTTAAAAAATAAAAAAAAATCATTTTAATATATTTCGACACGAAAAATACTTTGAAAAACTACCGTAACCACACTCCCAAACACCCCCTTAGCCTGACTTTTAAGATTATGATAATTTTATATAAAAATAGAATAAAAAAAATAATTGTAGAAAAAGATTCAAGCGAACCCAATCTAATCTAATCTTTCAAAATTGTAACTTAAAAAGCTAACAAAACTCTAATAAATTAAATATTGAGGGATAAAATTAAAAAATAAATTTTCAATTGAAAAGATAAATAAAAATGATTAGAAATAAAATAAATAAAAATAAAAATAGTAAGGACTAAATCTGACATAAAATAAAATAAACTAAAATATTGAGGGATTCAATTGAAATAATAAGGCTTGTATACGTGTCGTTTATCATGTTATTATTTTGCCAAAAGCTCCTTATGATTACGGTCAATTAATTAACACCGAAGAAAAAATCATAAAATATTTTAATAATTTATATTCTTATAAATGAAATAGAGGTCTATTCTAATAACTTAAATTAATCACTAATAAGGAGTATATTAATTTATTTTGTTAATTAAGTTTAACTCAGCTGACATTAAAAAAATTAAGCAATAATTAACGCACGTGCCATTTAATTCCTTCAACAGCAAAAACAGCAGAGACATATATCCAGTACTGTAATCTAATGAATCGCTGTCAATCTTCCAAGTGAACAGACCAGTTTCAGGCTCTTTCACGAATGAAAGACTCTCCCCTTTACGTGTGTTGTTGAGAACAAAAATCTCCACTCCAAGTATGATGCAGTCATTGACGAGGTATCCATTGGAGACTTCTTCTAGTTCATCATATGATATTATGTCAGGGAAACTCCATTCACTCAATGTCCAAGCCATGAAACAAAAATCTGAGGCTAAATTAGTGACATTGTTAGTAAGTAAACTAAAAGCTCGAGCCATGGAAAGATGAGGATCAATTACAGGGTGACATATATAAATTAAGCCATTAACAAGCTGAACGAATCAGGGTGTCGACGCCTGGCCATTACCAAGTAATTCATTAATTTTAATCAATAGTTAATCGCCATTGTCGCATAAATTAACTAAGTCGACAAAGCCATTATGGTTACTCTTCTGATCATTGCTGTGGTTCTGCCCCCAGTGGTACCTTCCACTGCGTCTCGATTACTCACCGAGGTAAGAAAAACTCCATTGGAGGAGCTCGGTATGATCGGAGTTGAGGAAGGTTATAAGGGTTTTGCAGATTATGAAAACCAATACCAGAAAGGCAATACTATTCTGAAACTATGATGAATTCTGATCGAGGAAAAATATACCAACTTCAATGGAGATATCAACGTATAAGAGTTCGATTAGTAACTGAGTGCGGGAGCTTAGAGAATATCACAGAAAAGAAAATGGTAATATTGCTTTCATAAAACGAACTTCTTGCTAGCAAAAAAGCCAAATCTTGACGAATGTCCACCTTAGAGATGACAGCTGTTAGAGAATAATATAAATTATATTTTGTGATTTTATTTATAAATTTAAATTTTTAGGTGAGATGATTTCTTAACATGATATTAGAACCTTGTTAACTCAGCGGTCACGAGTTCGAATCTCACTACTTTCATTTTATTTGATAAAAATCAAGCAAAAAATAATGTTATCTTGTGCAAGTTGCAAGCCCAAAGGACTTTCGTTTAAGAAGGTATATTAGAGAATAATATAAATTATATTATGAGATCTCATCTATAAACTTAAATTTTTAGATTAAATGGTTATTTAATAACAGTTATATATTACATCATGAGTCAGGATGAAATAAATAATGAGCAACAAGTTTTTTTTAAATATAAAATAATATATCTAAATTCTAATGAAATCGTCAACCACTAAGATTTTTAAAATTTTCCATGAATAAAAAAAAGATTTTCCAAATTGTTTTTATTAAAAAACTTAAATTCTCAAGCAAAAAAGTTTCAAAATTCTCATGCATCTTTAAAATTTTTTTAAAGAAGTTTAATAAAAAATAAAAGCATTTAATATAAACTTGCTTAATTATCCAACAATCAAGATCATTAATAATGTCTAAGAATATTTATATATATATTGAAAGAATTGAAATTCATGACATATAAAGAAACTCAAAACATCTCAGCCACTTTTTTTTTTTTAAAAAAAAAAAACTTAAAGGAATAAAATATGGTTAAACACTTCAAAAACATTTGTTTTTATATTTCATTATTAAATATTTTATAAATTTTAATGGTTGGGCGTTTTGAATTTTTTTTAAACATTTTCAGAATTTCAAGTATTTTAAGAAAATAATAGTTTCCTGAGATTTTATGATTTACTATTTCCGAAACATTTTATATTAATTAAAATTTTATGAAAGATATATAAAATGTTAATTTGATAAAAAAAAAATTATTTACATTTATTTAAACGTATTAGACTGAAACGGGATGTGCTTATTTGAAGAGTATACTTAAACAATATATTTAGTAAAAAAAAACACATTATATTATATTATAGTAATAACCTAAAACAGAATCTATTTTCAATGTCTTATTATAGCTTGACTAGTTTGGGTGACACTGTTAAAGCAACAATATATAAATTTTTTTATTAATCTGGTGGTGTAAACTAGTTTGCATGCATCTCATTTAATCTCATGAATTTTGAAGTTAATAATCATATAAATCTTTAATAATAATCTTATTAATAATCACAGTGTTCAAACCTTAAATCATAAGAAATAAATTCTTAATTAAAAGCATTTATCATTGAATCACCGACTACATTATTAACAATATAGGTAGCTATTACCATGCCGCATGCCATTTATAATATATATTTAGATATAAAATAACACAATGAAGGGTTTTATTTTTTTAATTGTTCCTGTAGCATAGAAAGATACAATATTTATATATAATCTGTATTTATATATAAAATAAAACACTGAAGGTTTTTATATTTTTAGTTGTTCCTGTAGCATAGAAAAATACAATATTATTTATATAAGATAAATTATCAAGACATTGTTTGTATTGAAACTTGTTCTGAATCATTATGAATTTTAGTTTGAAAAATCATATTCCTAATAAAAAGATATGTTTTTAATCAAAATAAAAATAAATAAAGACATAAATGAAGAAAGAATATTATGATTAAACAACTTTACTTTAATCTAAATCATTGGAATTCTAATGAGCATTATTTTTTAAGTTTTTTTACCAATAAAAAATTTATTTTTATGAAATTAAAAATATATATATGAATAAAAAAGCAGATTTAAACTTTTTAAAAAAAAAACTTTTAATTTGAACGGTTAAAATCCTTCCATATTTTTATTTATTTTAATCATCATAAAACTAAATAAAAATAAATTAAAAAAAAATGATCTCGTGACATCTTAGGAGCGAAGTCTCTGTGGGACTCACCGAATATTTTGAAAATCTTATTCTCATCGGACAACTTTATCCTTGTACCAGGTTAAAGAACCAAGACTACTTCAATACTTAACTCGCAAGCACTCTCAGCTGCTTCACCGAAACCATCATCATAATCTCCCCATGGCTTCTCAATTCTTTCTGCTCGTCTTCTTCCTCTTCAACCTAGGTTCAACTCATGGTAAATTTTCATTTTCACCACATGGGTCCTTACATTTATTTTGTTTTTTAAAGAAAGTTGTGATACAGTGTACCGTGTTTCAATGACAGGGGACCAGATCATGTTAGAAGATGGGTACATGGTAACTACAGTGATGGATGGCCACAGATTAAATGTAAACCCACACGAAGTTCAACTCAGATCTTCTGATCTTGTAGTCCTTGATTCTTCTAAGAGTGTTTTTTACACACTACCATTTCCCGTTTCTCAGGGTAATAAATTTCATTTCGAGCTATTAGTAAAGTTTATTGCTTTTTATAAATGTTGATTCTATGTGTGGAATTTGTAAGAAAAAAAATTGTAGCTTGTTTGGGAACAAAGGTGTTGAACTGGGTCGTGGGCCTCACCATATCAAATGTGGACACGATTTTGTGTTATGATTTGTGCCACAAACTCGTGCAAGGGGTTAGATTGGTTTGGAATGGACAGTTAGAAAAATAAAGAAGTCAAAACGTTTGAATGGAAGTAATTACAACTGCTGCTGTTTGTTTTTGTTCCTGTTATTTCATGTAAAAACATTTGTGTTCTTTAGCATCATCATCTTCGTGCTTTTTCCTCTTTTGCTCCTTTAATATTGAAGCATGGTTTCCCTTTTATCATTTTTTCCCCGGAATTATAGTGATGAATACCGTGGATGAAAGTTCTAAATTGGAAAGTGGATGCAACCTTTCTTTATGGTAGTATCCAATCTTTGCCAAGGTTAAAGTTTGAATGTTAATTAATTATCATTCATGTGAAATTCTGACCCCTTGAGGTTGGATTTGTTTTTTTTAATGGAAATGAGAGTCTAAATTGAACTTGTTGACTAATATTTTTCTTAGCTTTCTAAATACAAGACTTAAACTTTATAGTTGAATTGAGCGCTTTCTTACCAAATCAGTGGATTCAGAGAAGGTTGTTACTTATAGCACCTGATTCATTAACTTGGTTATTTATATTATCAAAATTGCAGATGGTGTAATGGTAAAACGGTTATCTGGAAGTGGGGATAAAGGATACATAGATGGAGAACCAGGTCTGGCTCAGTTCAACAAACCAAAGAGTTTCACAGTTGATCTTGGAGGGAATGTTTATGTGGCTGATCAACAAAACCATGTTGTAAGAAAGATAAGCAGCTCAGGTGCTTCTAAATTTTTAATTGCAAATATTTACATCAAATTTTGGGTTCTCTTTGCTTAGCTTCACAGTTCATTTTCTTTTTCTGCTTTTAAGGCATGACCACCACCATTGCTGGTAATTACTCCCAGACAGGTCGGCAGGATGGTCCAGGGAAAACTGCAACGTTCTCCAGTGATTTTGAGGTGCTTTTTGTTCCTCAATTATGCGCTTTACTAATTTCAGATCACGGCAATCAACTGCTTCGCCAGGTTGACCTTAAGCAAGAGGATTGTATAATAGGTTCTCGATCTGGTGAGAATCTGAAACACTGTACACTCTCTTACTTTAGGTTCTGTTTGAGCTAAATGGAAATGGTGGGCCCAATCTATCATGAACTGAAATCAAGGCTTCTGTTTTTAAATTTACAGCACTTGGAGCAGTTAAATTTTGGGTCCTTGGACTGGTGCTTTCATGTTTGTTTGGCTTAGCCACCGGCTTTTCAATTCGCCCTTATGTTATCCCCAATGTAAGTGGTAATAATATTCATATTGTCTTCCACAATATCAATCACCTTGGACACTGTTGCTAACCCAAATTTGTAGACAGGAAGGCGTCAGACCCCTTCATTTCAGCAGGACATGGAAGTATTGCCTAATCATTCCGGCGAGTCTAATACCGATGAGTTACTTCGATGTCAGAAACGCAATTGCTAGTTCTAGGCTTTACATGCTTTCAAAGAGGCTCTTATGCCTGAGCATGTCTCATCTTTCACTCATGTTTAGGATCAACAATGTAGGGTCTAAGGTTTTAAACAAGGATTCTTTATCCTTGATGGATGCTGATGTAAATAGTCATAAGGTAGGGAAGGCGCAGGTGTATGCTGATCAATTGAAGGATTTGAAAGATTTTAATATTCAGTCACAATCATCAAGCTCGATGAAGCTAGGAGAAGGGGGTCAGGAGAGATGTGATGCATCATTGGATGGCTATGGAAGGATAAATGATATGATCCAGGCTAACATCATGGGATTTGGTGAGCTAGCCGAAGAAACAACTCCAGTTGATGTGCCTCTGTTAGGGAGTTTAGGTTTAGTTAAAAGGAGATGAAGTTGTTTCGAGTGAATTCTCCATGTTTCTTGATGCTATATTTGCCAGGGCTTTGCAAATTCTGTGCGCTGTTGTATTATATACAATAAACTAAAAGAATTTGATGTATATTCTTAATCTTAATGTATTATATTAAAAATAAAAAATATTACTTAAATAAATCTTAAAATAAAAAACCACTTACTCGAGTTGTCGCTTTCAGTGTTGCAGTGCTGACGAGAACCCTCTTACACCATCACTCTCAACAGCTGCTCCCAACTATTTCTCGACAAAGACAGGCATCCCATCGTGTCATCGCCCGTGTTTTGTGAAGGAACCTCCTTCCTTCCTTTTTTTTCTTTTTGTTAATCATGAAACTTCTGTGAAATATTATCAATCACTTAAAAGCAGTAGCCAAAATTGACTTGCAGAGGGTAGGAGTAATTTTATTTTATTTTATTTTCTAGCTAGTGGTTTGAATATCATGATTCAAGATAAGGACATCTCCATAATGTTTTTTTAAAGACAAATATGAAATGGATTTTTAAAATATTTTCAGTTTCAAAATATATTAAAAAAATATATAAAAAACATTTTTGAAATGAGAGAAAAAATATTTGCATTACGTTGGAAGGTTGAGGTAGTGGAAGGTGGAAATTCAATATAATTTATTTATTGTTACATTTCAAAAATATTTTTTAAAAAATATATTTTAAATTAATTTTTTTAATATTTTTAAATCATTTTAATATCATAATATCAAAAATAATTTGGTCATTGCTTCCTCGGTCCACATGCAGTAGCCTGATTCTATCGACAAAGACACAAAGGATAGCATTATCTTCTTCATTTTTTTTTCCAGGTGTCAATATCCCACCCCTCTGAAAATCGTAGCTGTCTTGACTTTATGATAATTAATTTTAAAATACTGGTATTTAAAATAAAATATTTAATTTAATAGTTGTTAATTTTAACTTTACTTGACTCGTATATAAATCTAACAAAGTCAGCATTTTAAATAAAATACTAACTAAAAAACATTTAATCTAATCATACTTTTCAATCTATAGTAATCACCCTACGTGGAGGCTATACAGGATCTCACCCCATCATTTAGTCTTAAGATTTTATTATTTAGTGATTGGCTTTTAAAATATTTTTTATTTAAAAATAAATTTAGATAATAATTTTTAAAATTTTATTTTAAATATCAACGCATCAAAATAATATATATATATATAGGAAAAAAATTAAATAAAAATTAAACAGCAATACCAATAATCATATTAGACTAAAAGCGCCTCTTACTAAACAACATTAGATGTGAATTTCGGTTTAGGTATTTTTTAAAACATATATATATATATATATAGCAATGAGTTAGTAATAGCCCGTTCCTTGTAACAATGAAAAGCCATTGCCCCCTGGATAGATCAAGGACTTAAAAATCGGATGGAAATTCTCAGTTCCCACACCCACAGACCTGTATCAGAAATCCGCATGAATTGAAACTGCTGCCTCCAAGCTCAAGATTTATCACTGTCAGCAAGAAAATCACTTTCAACTCTCTTGGCCCAACTTGAAACTGATTGCAACCCGCCACCCCACCCCCCTTCTCTCTCACTGACCCACATGAAGTCACCAGTCAGATCGTTAATGCGAGAGTGGGACAAAATGTTCACCCAACAATGACAACACAAAACAGACCAGGAGATCAGAAACCATGACACCAAGATTTGTACTGGCAAGTCTTGTCGAAAGAAATCACCCAGAACCCCGTACGAGGTCCCTTCCATTCCAGGAGACAACACTCATCTCCTCCTGTCAGAATCCATCAGAGTTGCCTATTCTCCACACTTGGAGGAAAGATTAAAACCGCCGTGTCCATGTTATGAGTTTTAACAATAAAAGCTTCAGGTTGTTGGTCTCGTAAAGCTAAGTTCAAGAATGCCAATTTCCACAGCGCTAGAAGAAACATCACATACCATTAGTCAGCAATTTTCAATCAATAAAACAAAGGAACACGCTCCTTTCTTGCACTGACAGTCATTGTTGTCACACTATGCTGTCTATGGTTTCGAAGTTTCAGTACTCAGTCCACGCTGGCATAATTTTCTACACCATTCGAATATAGCTACAATGAAAGGGCTTCATGGTACCGAATTTCAGGAGACTGAGTAATTATTTTTCTCACTTTCCCAGTCAAGAGTAGTAACATCAGAAGAACATGCAATTACAAACATAATTCTCTACGAAAACTACAGTATAGTAAGAAAGCTCGGTTATAACAGATACAATCATCCAATTATACAAGACGACACGACACATTTGCATGCACAGAAATACACACGATGTTGCCATACGAGTAACACACACCACTGTTAACAACTAACACACACAACTGAGCAATTCTACAGACATGTAGACATAACGTAGTCCGTCGACTGCTGCTACTACCTCTAATGGGAGGAGATTAATTCTGAACACTCACTTCAGTCATAGATGCAGCCTTCACCTTTGGAGGCCGACCCCTTGGCCTTCCACTACCTGCTGTCATTGGAACTGCTGAGGTTGTTGCAGCATTTCCAGTGGTTATTCCTCCTGTAGGTCGTGCCATCTTGCGTGGCCTCCCTCTTGGCTTTCCACTTCCTGCAGTCGCAGCCTTAGGCTTCACTGGCTTCGGGGGTGCATTGGGATCCTTTGGTGGACGACCTCTCGGTCTGGCAGGGGCCATTTCTGCGGCCGGTGACAGTGGGTCTTTGGGCTTAGGGGGCCTACCACGACCACGCCTTGGAGGAGCATTGGGATCTGGCTTCGTGTAGTTGTTTTTCCAAAACACTAACTCTCCGGTATCCTTCATTCGATTGAGGTGGTGTGAGAGGAGCGCAATGTGGCCAGCTGGCAAGTCCCCATATTTTGATTCAATGTATTTCGATATTGACGTCTTGTTAGAGCCATTTCCCTCATTCAATGCTTCAATGGCTGACAAAATCATCTGATAGCAACAGGAGAGATCAATCAAAATTACAAAAAGAAATTCCTTGCAAAAACAACTGTAAAAAAAGAGAGTACAAATGCTACCAATGTGATGAAATTGGAAAGCTTATTTTTTAGAGAAATACAATCAATGAAGACCTCAGTAATTGTTTTTTTTTTAAAAAAAAAGATAAAATGGACTAGAAGCGCTTGGAACATCCCTTCTCTAGTTTCTAGGGAAAATGAAGGTATAGAATTTAAGAAATCCAAATGCATTTAATCTCGACTCTGATAAGGAAAATGCAAGATGTGGAATACAAGCACGTGGCTTTATCTTAAATTTGTCCAAAGTTCCCAGTTTTCTTAATAAATAGTTAAGCTCATATCTTCTGGAGATTCAACCACGATGCCCCAGGGGCTGTTAAAACTCATCTCAGGAACACCGAACTGAAACAGTTTTTTACAAGCAGAAAAGGTACTGTCAGAATTTCTGAATATTATAAAATGAAAAACATGCGAAATGAACTCAATTTTTTTTTACAGCAGAGAGTTTCAAGAAAATAGGTTTTCTTGATGGAATTTATTTATTTTTAAAAAAACAGTATAGCTCTCTATTTCAATAACCCCAATTTAAGTACAGGGAGCATAAAGTGATTCAACAAAAACAAGACGTAAAAAGGGTGAAAAAACAATTCAAGCTTTGATTTTTCAACAAGCATAAACCAAGTCAGTGAGAAAAAAAAACTATATTTTCATGACAAAATGTGAAGAATGATTCCAAGAAAATTGAATCCCCCATAAAGTTCTATTTTTTTTCCATTTAATACGATTATTCAAGCAGAAACAGCAGCAAAAAAATAAAAACCAAGCTTAAAAAGAAAACTCAATCTCAATAAACAAAACTAAATCAAATAAAAAATGAGTCTTTAACATCTTCCCCGGAGCCCATCTTTTCCCTTTCAAGCAACATCTTCCCCAGAGACCATCTTTTCCATTTCAAGCACCAACCCCAACAAATTCTAAAAAAAACAACACTCAGTGATGTAAAGCTCAGCAATGAACTATGGGAAACTGAAGATCAACTACAACAATAAAAGACAGTAACTTTTCCTTCTTTCTTTCATTTTTCTTGTAGAGGCAAGGAAAATAGTTGTTCAAGTGAAGTACCTCAGGGTAAGGAGGGAGTGATGGAGGCTTATTTATCTCCTCAGCTGCCATTAAATTTCCAACAGAATAAAAGAGAGAGAAAGTTTGAAACTTAAATGTCCAAACTCTTCACCGAAGTGAACTGAGTGAGTCCCACAAAAGAAGCTCTAACAACAACAGCTGCTATGTTTCAAAATCTTGCAAGGAATCACTGTTTCTTGATCTATTCTGTTAAAAAGGGATATGCAACAAGGGTTTTTTACTTCTTTTTATTATTATTATTTGAGAGAAAATGGATGGAGGGCTAGGACTGTTTGCTGGATGATGATCTGATGGATGAGAACGTGTCATAAGGATGTGACTTAGATTGATGACGCGTCATGTTGGTGAGTATTTTTCATATATTTTTTAAAAATTTACTCTTTTTTATTATCCATTATTTGAGATTGGTTTTTATTTTGTTATCATCTTCATCATCCTGGCATGGATAATGGCCCTCTTGCACTAAAGAAATAGGTGGAATGGGATGGTCCCCCTCCCCTACCTTCCCAGAAAACAATGGTGAGAATCTAAACATTTTATATACTGTTTTCTTCAAAAGTTTTTTCTTTTTAATAAACTAATAGGAATAAATCTTTCAAGATTTTCTCCAAACCACACTTTAATCCTCTTTTTTTAAAAAATCTCAACTTTAGTTCATGAGAAGTCAAATGAATTAAACTTTACCCTTGTTTCTGGAACTTGCATTTTAGCCCTTGTAATTTCTCCAAGGCTTTGGAGTGGTTTACAAGTTTTAGAATGAAGAGCAAGGTTGTCAAAATTATAATTTTGACATGAAATGGAAGTAGCTTCTGAACTCAGATCATAAAATTGGAATCGTAAAATCATATTTGAAATTTTAGTTTATAAAAATCATAAAATCACAATTAAAATTGTGGAGGTAGAAAAATTATAAAATTATAAGTAAAATATTTCTAAATACAATACATCATAATTATGACTATAAAACTTTATTAATTAAGGTTCATATATGATTTAAAATAATTTTAAAATACATTACAAAACAATTGTGTAAATATACGAGAATCAATACAAGAGCATTTAAAAAATACTATTTTTTTTTTATTTTTAAACCAGAAGAGAGAGATAGAAAGACAGGGGGGAATCTAGCCTGCAAACCTGGGCGGCAGACCAGGAGAGAGGGAGGGAGGGAGAGTGACAAGAACAGGGCTAGGGGGTGGTAGATGGGACAACCCAACATGACATGGGTAATTGGCCAGATTTATGGGATCATAAAATCAGACCGATCCGATTCTATTTTACGATCTAGATCGATTTTTGTGAGTTTTATCCGATTTTAACGGGATCCAATTTTTCTACCCGATTTAACAAGTTTTTATTGAGTTGACCTGTAAAATCGTATGATTTGCGGGTCAACTCGCGAGTTTAATAATCATGATGAAGAGGGTTATATATAATATTTACATGTCATTTTATTTTATTTATTTTAGATTATGAAATTTACTATAGTATTTTCGAAAATCAACTCTTCGGTATGTGGGGTGACAATTTGAAATCTTTGAAAAGATTAGTTTTTTTTTTTTCATTCAAAAATATTTTATTTTTAAGGAAAAGTTACATTAAAGTTTAGTAAAATTACTTTTTCATTCATCTTTTGCTGATTGAAGATTCAAATAATCAAAAAGATTTACTTGATTTCTTTATACTTTATTGCTGTAATTGTCTTCAATCAAATTAAATTCATTTAGGGCTTGCATTTGAAGAATTATGAATACACAAATACATTTTTCTTTGTAGAAGAAGTTTTTGTGATGTATCGGAAGATAAATACTGAGATACATTTTTTAATTATTTATACTTTAATTGAGTATTATCATAAAGTTCATTTTTTTTTTATATGAACAACTTAAAAATTGAAAGAAAATAGGCAAAAAAAAAATACATGTATCAAAGGAGGTGCGCCAAATTTGGATGGAAAGGATCCCTTCCCTACAATATTTTTTTGGAGGACATATATAAACTATGGGGAAAATTATTGTTAAATTACAAAAATTACCCTGAACTTTAGGTTAAACTAAATTTAGCCCTTGAGTTTTATTTTTTATTTGACTATGGTAAGAAAATGGTCTTTTTCGTTAATTTCAACTTTATGATAACAAAGAAATGTGACGCTTGTGAAAATACTTGATTTGAAGAAGAAAAAAACGAAGATGAAAACCTAGATATTAACTAAAAACTATAAAAATAATAATATATGTTTATATATAAATGTATATTATTTTTGAAGGTTAAACCATATGGCTGGACTCTTTGGCTCCTCTCCTCAATCAAGTGGATGAATACAATAGGCATGAAAGAGTGGTTGAAAACACATTAACTTAGATAACTCTCCGGATACTTTAGCATCTCCCTCAATGGAAAGCCACAAATTTATATGTATATGTATATGTTCAAGGAATGTTTCAATATAAATGTCTCTTTGAAGGTACCTATCTGCTATCCAACAAAGAACTTATTAGTAAACTAGCGGTTGTCATATAATCTGGAACTGACCGATAAAAAAGATTATCTAGGAATTGAATCTTTCCAAGTTAAAAATAAAATAAAAGATAATATAGAAAAAAATCCAGTTAAATGAAGAAGTTGATTGTTTTTAACTAATCCATGTTGACCCATGACTCAGACCTGCTAGTTATAAGCTTGCTGCGGGTTGACTGGTTGGGATTTTATAACGATGGAAAACACAACGTCGTACAGGAATATTGGCTGAAGTCAATTCCGTTCCGTAAGCAATCACACCCTGTGACCCTATCTATAGACTGATCAGGTCTCCAAAAAGAAATATTCATCCTGATCCGAAAAATCTGCTAATCATCAAACCTTCAGATTCTCTGCAACCCAACTAACCGCAAAGCCCTCTTCTGCTTCCTCTATAATCAAACCTGTTTTGATGATTTTGTTCTCTGACACTGCAAAAGAGACAAAACAACCAGCTATGAGTACTGCTGCTGATGCTAAAGCTGAACAGTTTGAGCTCGACAATGGAACCATTCGTGTAACTCTCACCAACTACGGTGCCGCCATCATTTCTCTCTATGTCCCTGACAAGCATGGTTCTTTTCCTTTCTCTTTCTCAGCATATTTCTCAGTATATTAACTATATATTTTGTAGATTAGTTTCTTGGATTCTTTCTTATGTGTATGAGGGGGATGGTTGATGTAAAGATTGCATTTTTGTTTGGTTTGTAGGGAAGGTTGCTGATGTTGTCCTTGGTTTTGACTCGATCGAAGCATATGTGGTGAGTTTCATTGACCCTTTTGTTTTACAGTGAGATTGTCCTCGTTGGTTGCTTCGGCTGCAAAAAGTTGTGGCTTTGACACGGTTTTCATTGGAAAGTTTTGTTTGGTTCCTGGGAAAATACAGAAGTTTGGTGAACTTGAGGACTGATTTCTTTTTCCCGTTTTTCTCTTTCCTTTTTTGTTGGGGATTGCTTGTTTTTTATTCCTCTACGAAGATTAATTTCTGAAAGATGAAGTTGAAATATGACGTGTTCTAGCATTTTAGGGTTACTAATGATGTGATTTTTTCCTTCTCTTGGTTTGTGTTTGAGCAGAAAGACAATGCACCTTATTTTGGTTGCATTGTGGGTCGAGTTGCAAACAGGATTAAACAGGGGAAATTCAATCTCAACCGGGTAGAATACACTTTGCCTATAAATAATGGGCCAAACAGTCTTCATGGTATGATAGAATCAAATTCATAATATTTTAATCATCCATGAATCAGTGCCAATCAGTTATGCAGTTATATGGAACAATCGTGTTTTCTTTTGATTAAGATTTCATAGTAGTTGAAAAGAGATAAATTGAAAAAAAAGGTTGTGGCTTGAACATTTCGTACTAATAGTACTGCGAGGAATTTATTGTTGCACAACTTTCATGGATCGAGTGCTTCGAGTTATGACGACTAGCTTATTGGAATACTTTTCAGGTGGGAACAAGGGCTTTGACAAAGTGGTTTGGGGTGTTGTTGAGCGGAAAGATGGTGAACAACCATCGATTACCTTCAAGTATGAAAGTCATGATGGGGAGGAAGGTCAGCTCTTTTTCTGCTATAATGTTTTCCTTCTTTCCTTCTCATTTCTATCATATACAGATCAATTCACCGATTTTTTCTGTCATCAGGATACCCAGGGGACGTTATCGTGACCGCTACTTACATTCTTACTTCAAGCAAAACCATGAGGTTGGATATGGAAGCAGTGCCTAAGAATAAGACCACTCCTATTAATCTAGCACAACATACCTACTGGAATTTAGCAGGTCACAACTCTGGGAATGTGCTTGAGCATTTGGTTCAGATATCAGGATCTCAAATTACACCAGTGGACGAGAATTCAATCCCAACAGGTGAGCTCCTGCCAGTTAAAGGCACTGCTTTTGACTTCACTTCAGAAAAGAAAGTTGGAAGCTCGATTAGGGAAGTCCCTGGCCTAGGCTATGACCATAACTATGTCCTCGACTCTGGGGAAAAGAAGGAAGGATTGAAACATGTAGCCAAAGTGAAGGACCCTTCAAGCTCTAGGGTGCTAAACTTGTGGTCAGATTCTCCAGGTGTGCAGTTCTACACTGCTAACTATGTGAATGGTGTTGCTGGGAAAGGTGGGGCTGTTTATGAAAAGCATTCAGGATTATGCTTGGAGACCCAAGGATTTCCAAATGCCATTAACCAACCAAACTTCCCTTCTATTGTTGTTCTACCTGGAGACAAGTACAAGCACTCAATGTTGTTTGAGTTTTCAGCGGAGTAATTTATTAACCTGTACTGAGGAGCTGCCAGGTACTCTTGGTATTAGTTGATTGAGTTTTTTGGGTTTTGGGAGTTGGGTAATTGCATTTTGATGACCATAAGATTTCATTGAAGTTGGATGATATGACAGAATTCTAAAAGAGAATAAGTGAAATTTCATAATTTGTTGACTTTCAGACTGCAGATAAACTCACTCTCTTTCTTCTTAAAACACAGCCACACTCCAAATTCTTTTGCGAACTGGTTTAATGGTTGTGAAAACCTTGAAATTTCTTATGAGATTACCAATTCTAGTGCAGAAGAACACATTGCATGACAGATAGATTTGCCAGCTTAATCAACGTTCTTCCATGTTTATCGGATTCAATCCATCTCCTGGATTCTTATTTCGCTGCTTTTATATTTGCTGTGCATCTATGGAAAATATTAAAGTCGTTGAGTGCCTGTACTTTGATAATCTTTCCTATCCCAAGGTTGTCTGCTGATCGGATCACATGACCACTCTAGGACAATGCCTTCACATAGAATGTAATCCTTCTATCATGCAAGTTCTTTGGAAGAACTAAGAACTGAGTTGAGATAATTTAGTTTGATAGGTGGAATATGTCTGAGAAAATAGATTCCACTATGGATGAGTTTTCTGCAATCGTTTTCATAAACCAGTTACCATCATAATTTTTTTCTAAATTCAGGATTGATACTCCACTCAGCATGAGAAAATTCTATGGTTTGACATCCAATACAACGACAAGACAGATTCATAGGAGATTGTTACCAATAATTTTTACGACAGATGAAATAAACAGAACATGGTAGCAATTCTGCTTTCAGTATGGAAATCTGTCCAAATCACAATATTGTCGTTAAAGGGAAGTATAAAGGCAACAAAAAACATTAACGATAACAACCACTCACAATGTTGACAGAGCACTACAACCCATGACTTAAACCGGTGCAAAAAACTAGAAGGCTTTATCCCCCTCCCACTTCCCTGTCATAAACAAAAGAGAATGATCCGGAAAAGGTAAATACAAAGCTTAGTCTACTTGCAAGTAACCTAATCTACACAATCAAACAAGGTATACTAGTGCAATCCTGTTGGTCCTCCTTTGCCTGGGAAAAGGCTGCTAAGAGGAGATGCTGCAAAATTTTGGGCGTTACTCCTTTTCAGTAAAACCCAAAAGAGACCATTTAGAAAAGGGGGAGAGTTGAGGTGTTTTTTTTTTTTTTTTTTTGGCTTGTGTGTGTGTGTCGTGTCATTCACTGACGGAAACAAACTAAGGGCCGGGAATCCTCTGCTCCATCAGGAGATTTCCTGGCATTTTGCAGAAAACACAGTTCCTCGAACTTTCTGACCTGCTCTTGATGCGGAGCAAGTTTCTTTCTCATCCATGAGAGAGGGATCTGGATTGTCAAACAAATGAGCTGTGTTGATATTTGTCAACTGAGATTTTAATGTGGAACCTGGAATGATTACCAAGAAAAGAAAAGAAAATTTACCTCATCTCCTCTTTAATGGTTGGTATGTGTTATTCATTCCAGAGGTTCCTCACTCGTGTTCCTTACCCGGAGTTCCACCCCTCTAAGATCACGAAGATGTTTCAAGATCTCTTGGAGAAGATTCGTCCCCTTGTCTCCCATCTGCATTGAACTCATACAATGCTTTAGAAATTCCCTGTCTGCTTCAAGAGCTTGTAGTCTCTCATAAACATGATCTACCTCCTCTTCAATTGCTAGTTTTTTGCCGTCTAAATCAAATTTGGGAACCAAGGAGTTTTCCATTCCAACAAATTCAGATTCAACATTTTCATTGAATACAAACCCTTCTTCAGTTTCATTTTCAGCAGCATCCAGAAGAGGAAGGAGGTTCTTTGCCATGGAACTCATTGTTTTCCTCTCAGGATAATCTCCTATCTTTGACAATTCATTTAAAATCCCGTTTTCTTCTGGAGTGCTGCTCATTTCAAAGCTTTCATCGAATCCTCTGGCATTAATCTTTGAGGACTGCTCTTCCGAATGCATATCCTCATTGTATTCATTAGCATCCAAATTTCGTAGCTTCTCCTCCAATGCCTTGAGCTGATCTAAAATAGACAGCCTCTCTTCTTCAAATTCAGCCAGGGGATCATCAAGAGCACTTATCTGCTTCACATAATCCAGTGCTATTTCCTGCAAATTTATGACTCCATCACTAGAAGTACTATTGCTACCACCTTCTTGGTTTTCGATACTGTTGCTACCATCTTCATCCTTCGCTTCACGATTAAGATCAATAGATAGCTCATCAAGATCCTCAGCATTGCTGCATGTAGCAGAAGAAGTTCTACTTCTTGTACTTCCATTTTTTATTCTTCTCATCATTCTCAGTTTTTCTTTAGCTTCGTAGTCCAAGACCTTCTTGCGATACACTTCCAACTCTTTCTCAAGATCCTGCTTCTCCTTTTCTCTCTTGATCATGAGCTCGTTTAGAAGTTGTAAGGCTTCCTGGTCATATTCAGACTGTTCTTCCATCATCCTCTGGTATTGCAAAGCTTCCATTTGCATTGCTGCCTTCTCTTCTTGAAGCCTGTTTATCATAGCCATAGTCTGGTTTGCAGCTATTGCAGAGGCACTCCTCTCTTCCTCTAGTTCTGTATACAATGCTCCAAAAGCTTTTCTTTCAGCTTTAATTGCTGTTTTCAGCCGTTCAATCGTAAGAACTGGATCACCGGAATCCATCTCACTTACCACACTTCCGTCTAAAGATTCCTCGTTCCCTGACTCTCGTTTCTCAAATAGCAAAAGCTTCTTATGCAAGTAGTGAGCACTGTCAACAGAAGTAGGTGTCTCGGGAAACTTTTCCTCCTCAGTTTCAGTGGACTCCAAATGCGAAGATAAATGATGGTTTATACCTTCTTGGTTATTATCAGCTGACATAAGTTTTTCTTCCATGGTAGTCGTTTCTCTGTTGTTTGGACCTAGTGTAGCAAAATCATATTAGATGTACCGCTTATTTGGCCGACCATTGTAATTAAACTGAGCAAGCAGTATTAGAGTAGGTAAGAAATCGAATTCTGCTTACCAAATCCATTTCTTTCAGGGGCATCGAGAACTTCTGCTTCATTGCCATTTACAGAAGAGTGATCTTCTTGCAGG
Source organism: Salix dunnii (assembly GCA_015731905.1). Taxonomy (NCBI): domain Eukaryota; kingdom Viridiplantae; phylum Streptophyta; class Magnoliopsida; order Malpighiales; family Salicaceae; genus Salix; species Salix dunnii. The sequence goes on along the minus strand of CM027675.1, from coordinate 14,043,592 downwards.
CACGGCGATATTGTTGATTCTTGAGCTTGTGGTTGATTGATTGCAAAATCAGAGAGCTCTACGAAGTCTTTGGTTTGCTCAGCCAACAAGTTGGATCCATAATTTTCTTCCTCATGAGCTGCTTTTAAATTAGATAATTGCACAATGTTGGTTAAACAAATAATGTTCAAGAAAAAAGTAGATCAGACAAGGGAGGAAAAAACAAATGCAATGACTGAGATTTCCATAAATGAATAGTTATGCTGTACCTGGAAACTCATCCGACTCTTTGGTTTCCACCATATCCACATTGTTTCCAACAAGGAATAATGTTTGAGCTTCTTCTAGAGACATAACTTGTTTGCGTTCCATGCTGTCCGAATCTTTTTTCATCTCTGTGCAGTTCGAGACTAGAGATTTTTCACAGCAATCCATTGCTATATCCACGCTTTCTGCTTCTGCATAACTTGTCTTTTCTTCATTATTCATTTCGATATGTGATGCAGAATCGGTTGTTCCATTTTGATGAACTCCCTCGGCCAGATCTTCCTTTAAGTTCCAGGATTCGTAATTTGCGGTGGTTGATGAATCAATCAATTCAACAGGGATTAAACGATTGAAGTCAAAGCCAAGGTTTCTCTCCGAATGCAGATTGATGATTTCAATGGAATTGTCTTTTCCAAAACAATATTCAATCATATTGTCATCTAAACCTTGATAAATAGAATTCATACCATACGACTCACGCTCCATAATATAAGCTTCCTTTTCATCACATTGAAAGTTTGTTTCAGACCGTGAAAACTCCACTGCATCTTTGAGGCCAAAACTTCCAGCATCAGATAGCATTTTCTGTTCATCAGCAGCCTCTTCAGGATCCTGTTGTCCTTCTCCATCATCTCTTTCAATCTCATTGTTGTCTTCATGGTCAGCATAATGTGCCAAGATACCAGGTTTGCTTACTTCCTTGCAGTCATTTCCATTTTTTTCGTCATCCATCTCTCCTACGATCAAATCTCCTTTCTTGCTGTACTTCAAAGAATCCCAAGAAGGCTTGAACACCAAATAAGGAGGGTAGACATTGCTGTTTATGTTCTCATTGCAGCAAGAACACCTGACAGTATTTTCACCATTTTCAATTGCATCCTTGCTCACCCAAGTAAAGAAAGCAATCCTCCTTGTCATTCCAGCAGACTGATCACTGTGATTTGGCCGAGAAGCCAAGCAATCCATGCACATATTCTGTGTTTCAGCTAGTTTTTGATGATTTGAACAATAACTCAGTTTGGAAATCTCAGTTGCATGACGCTCACACACAAGATCTCTGCAAGAGTTGCTGTTTTTTCCAGGCTCTAACATATGATCAATCCTGGAACACCAAGGGCAAGGATTTTTAAGGCCAAAGTACTTGGCAAATTTGGTTATCAGATAGGTGAATAAAGAGTTGAGGAGTAGGAGAAAGATCAAAATCCATTCAAGAACTGCATATACTAGAATTACAGTGAGTCTGTGTGTGTTTCTTTGTAGCATGGTTGCAAACTTGTTGCTTGCCATGGTTTCCTGCTGTTGTCTGTTCTTACTCTCAGTGGCCAGAGAGAGATAGAGAGAGAGATACAGATGTTAAAAAGGGAGGGGATGCAGAAAGTTCCTGTTGTTTTGACAAGGCTACATACAGCGAAGAGAAGCAGTAATGCTTTTTCAGAATTTTTTTTATTTTAATTATATCTCATAATATGATGAGCTGTGAAACTAATAATAACATAGGTCACGTTTATGGCACTAACAAAGGTGATGCTTACTCAATCATGGGATATTTAGGTTATTGACTGAATTTAATAAACTCGACTAATCTATATAATACAAAAAAAAATATACAAGTATAACAAATAAAGATCCTAGAAAGCATTGTATGGGCATGGAACGACGTTGCATGCTCGCTAACTAATAAGCTTTGTTTTTTTTTAATTAATAAAAAAATTAAATTATCTTTGGCATATATGTTAATTACAGGTAAAAACAATGCCCTTTATATTTTTTTAAGGGTATAATTGTCTTCATATTATGCTATAATAAGAATAAAAGGACTAAATTGACCACAACCATTCCTTTAATTATTTTATTTTATGCATTTAAGGGTAATTTGAGTTATATTTTTGTGCATTTGAAAGGTTTAAAGACCAAATTGTCCCTAACCACCCCTTAATGTTTTTTTTTTTTTTGCTTTTAAAGTTTAGAAGTAATTTTATTATGCATTTAAAAGATATGATCTATTTACACAATGATAAATTGGTCAAAAGAAAAGAATAAAAATACCTATAAACAATCTTAATTTTATTTTGCTAAAATTAAAAAAAAAATGATTAAACTATTTCCAAGAATAGCTCTATGTGTCTATGAGATTGTTTATATATATATATATATATATAAAAAAAAAAGCTTCATCATTCATATAATGCATGTACGGTAAAATGTGTAACATATATGTAATTCTTAATATTTCTTTTTAATATAGAATCGACTTGTAATTTTATAGATACAAGAAATAAAAGACAAATCAATAACAACACACACACACATATATATAATATCAATCATAATTATAATATTTGATCTAACTGAAGACTTTGAGTAAAACTTGGGATGTTAGTTAGGTTTTCAAGATATATGTTAGTGTGTTTATTTGAGCTTATTGTAACCATATTATTTTAAATTAAAAATTTTTAAGTAAATCTAACATGAGTCGTTAGTTAATATGTTGGGTTATCAAAATTTAACTAGGTTAACTCTTCAAGTAATTTAAAATGAATTTATATTAAACATGTAATAAATAATCTAGTGATAAAAGTTTAAGATTAAAAGGTTTATTTTTTCAATGGTTTTAGATTCGAACCCTATGATTGCTAATATAATAATTATTGAAAGTCTTACATAATTGTTAACTTCAGAATTTATTGGATTAGTCGAGATGCTGCAAATTAACCCAGATATCCATGTTGATAAAAAAACTATACTAGATCAGATTTGGTAATTATGATATCAACTCACATAATTACTTCTGTATTAATATGTCGTTAGCATTTTGCATGTTCATACGAATTGGATTGTGAAATACATTTTTCATTTTTGGCATAATCATGCACCTCGCATTTTCAGAAAGTATAAATTAGGATACGATTAGGGCAAGTCCAACGGGAGATGCATCCCGAGAGTCAAAAACAAAATTTTTAAATTTTAGCTGTTTATGTTATATTTTGCGTCTCCAAGGGAAGAATCAACAACAATGAAACGCACAATAGCAACAACAACAAAGGGAGATGGAGGGGGGGGGGGCAACGAAGACACGATAAAACAGATAAGTGAACAGAGCTTCACAGAGTTTAAACAAAATCAATAATGGCAATGACAACAACTTGCACTTCTACAACAATCTACAGAGAGTTCAGTCAAAATAATTAGTAATAAGAAGTAGGAAAATGAAAAGCAACATTTAACACTTGTTCTTGATTTTGCAAAAATTGATAAGAAGAAAAAGAAAGGAATCTTAATGGCATCCTTAAAAGAAAAAGGAGTCTTTAAAAATTACTTGCTCCTTTAATAGCAATTGATTTGGTATGAGTAAGGTCAACCAACAAAGCATTATTGAGATTATAAGCTTTAGATTCAGGGGAAAAGGAAAGAGGAAAGGTGTTGATGAAAAATTTGGGACGAGTGTGGGATGGAGAAAAAATGTAGGGTTTTTGAAATAAATGGACGGGTGAGGTGGGAGGTTGGTTTTATGCTAATTATATTTTAATAATTATTATTATTATTATTATTATTATTGTATAATTATTATTATTAATTATAATAATAATAGTTAACATAAAAAAATAAAAGTATTAATTTGTAATTAATTTGATTGAATTATTTGTAATGGAATGTATTTTAATTAATTATGTTTGAATTTATTGGTTATTTGTTTAATGTGTTCATTTTTATAATTTACTTATATAATGAAAGAATTACCGCCAATAATTTTTTAAATTATTGGCGGTAATTCTTTCATTATTTGAAATTTTAAAATTTCAGAACTTGACGGGTTTTTTTTTAAATGAAATTTTGGAAAAAAATTTCAACATTTTAAAATTTCAAATTTCATATATTCTGGATCTTTTAATTATAATTAAATTCATTTTTTATTTTATTATTAAAAAAATAATTTTATTGTTAGCGGGTTTTTCAAAAATAATTATTTAATTATATAATGTACTCATATTAATTGTATAATGAATTGTATAATTACACTATATACAAAATAAATGAATTTGATTTAAAATAAAATTAAAAAAAAAATAGCTTTTAAAAATGGCTCTTTATCGTTGGAGACCACATCACCTCAAGAACCATTTATACACTATTCAAAGAGCCATTTATATAATTTGGCTTTTAAAAATGACTCTTGCCATTGGACTTGCCCTTATGATTGTAGCCAAACAAACACCTGTAGACTGGCCATGGGCCCCCCACTCGAATTGATTTTGGTTAACACCATGCCGAAGGTGTGGCCCACATTCCTCCTCATGAATTGAGCTGGTGGGCCAAAGTTTTTGTCAATGAATTGGCCCACCTGGTACAGCACAGCACGATAGGCGCTCTCTTTAGCATTTATTATTATTATTATTATTATTACACTCCTACTGCTATTATTTTAGTAATTGAATATTTTTTTTATTTAAAATAAATTATGTAGTAGGTAATAAATAAATAAATAAAAATCATACCACCTAATTAAGAAATCATTTAGTGTTTAACCAAATGACTTGAGATTAAATTTCTTTTATATATACACATTAAAATTAAAAACAAAATCCATCATTGGAATTTGAATCCCACATTAATATTATAATTTCACACAGAATATTTTTAAAAAATCATTCATAAATCGGGAAATTGAAAAGAAAAGGCCTCTCTCATTCTATGTTGGGGGTGTTTCCATTTTTTTTTTTTTTGAATTTTAAAAACATACTAGTGTTTTTAGATCATTTTGATGCTGATATCAAAAATATTTTTAAAAAATCATTCATAAATCGGGAAATTGAAAAGAAAAGGCCTCTCTCATTCTATGTTATATCTTGAAATTGCAACCAGAATTAACCTCAAAAAACATCAACATTAAACAACTTCACAATTTTGCATGTAGATAAGGTTGTCATAAACATGCACGAGATTTTCTGTCAACTATAACTGAGATGTTTTAGGTAGAACATCAAGATCAACTGTACATTTCAGGTTCATGCTGTCTACAGAAGAGGAAGAAAAAAAGAGGAAGAAAAACTTGGGATACTATTTTTAAAATAAAAGTGAAAGGAGGGAGGAATGATGAAACATTGGTGTCAAACAGTGGCAGACACCATTGGAAGAAAGAAAAAGTGAGTGGAAAAAGAGAGGGGGAATGGATCAAATTAGGGCATTGTGATGGTGACCAAAGAGCCTTTCTGTGAATAAAGCTGTAACTGGTATGGCAGGATCTGGCCCCTCTCTTTTCTTGCTTTAGCTTTTTCTGGTGCCTTTGTTTTCTTTTACTTTTGAAAAGTTAATCCCTGGAATTAAGTAGCATAAGCACTGTTAATCAAGGAATCTAATCACACTTGAACCTGAAGATTTCTTTTCTTTTTCTTGTGCTCACAAACCCTAGCCCACCAGGTCCAGAAGTGGATTAGTGCAGAGAAATTATTATTATTATTATTAACAAGAGGGAAGGGCCCTATACGTGTTTTTTGCCATTTCTTTAAGGAATTTAGGTCCAGTGATGGACCTCTTGTACCCTGCCTAGTTATGGGATATGGATGAGGATCGGCTGCTGTCATGTGAATTTGTGATGTAATTAAGCTAGCCCGTACGATGATTAAGCTCCAATGCTAAACTCCACCTAACTTCATTCCATCTGGATTTTGCAAAGTATATTGGCATGCGGGATGTTCATAGTTTGCTTGGCATTTAGAACTTGAACGCACCAGATCTGCAGCAGAAGAGTTTTTTTGCTGCTTTCATCATGGAGCATTTTGCATGTTCATACGGATTGGATTGTCAAGTTTGCACGCTCGAATCCTAGCTAGCACTTTGACGTTGCATGAGCTTCATTGTTCATACAGGAAACAGGTTCCCAAGTCCTTTTTCAAGCTTTCATCTAGAAAATATACGGTAAAGAAGCTGATTATTATTATTATTATTATTATTATTATTATTATTCATGATATGAAAGAAACTTCAACACAAGTTATCCACGAATGCTTACATACTCTATAAAAATTTACTTAATCTTGCCTGTTTAAAGGGTAAGTAGAGAAGCAATTCAAGAATCAAACCACTTGCAATTGAAAATAAAACCCTGTTATAGTTAATAAATAAATAAATAAATTTCTAACATATATGATTACATTATATTAATCACATAAGGGACTATAGTATTGATGCTCATATATGATAAATAGTTCTGTGGGGAAATCTATATAATTTAGGCCCCGTTTGTTTCCCGGAATTCACTTTCCGGGAAACCACTTTCCAAACTTTCCTGTGTTTGTTTGTCTTCCGGAAAGTTGGTCAACGGAAAACACTTTCCGGTCAACGGAAAACACTTTCCAGTCAAAGAAGAATTTGACTTGGTTTTCAGGAAAGTGTTTTCCGGAAAATTTGAGCGGAAAACACTTTCCGGAAGTTGTGAAAAATTTAGAAATGTCATTATTTGCTGATTATATCAAATTTGATCCTCAAACTTTTGATTGCTATATATAATTTGTTTTGAATATTTATTTTTCAATTCCATCTCTTAAAATTTAATTTTTATATTAATTTTACTTCTTATTTTTATAATTGCTATTTGCTTTTTTCTTATCATTTTTTTATTGAAATTTTTTATCTATCAAATTTGGTCCTTATTTTTTTTATTGTTACTTATTTTATTTGAAATAATTTATGAAATGTTAATTATTATTATTTTAATTTATTCACCTTTTATTTTTTTAAAAAAAAATAGATTTGATCTCTATTATTTTGATTATTATTTATTTTATTTGAGATAATTTATGAAATTATATTTTTTTTCAATTTCATTCTCATTCAACTTTTTAATTTGTAAGATTTGTTCCTCATTATTTTAATAAACTTGAAAAAAAAATTAATTTATTAATAAATTATTTTCCAGATCATTTTCCATAACATAAACAAACACTGGAAAGTGTTTTCCAGTTTATTTTCCATAACACTGCCAAACATCGGAATTCACTTTCTAGGAATTCACTTTCCAGAAATTCATTTTCCCCGGAATTCACTTTCTGAAAGGAAACCACTTTCTAGCAAACAAACGGGGCCTTAGTTTTATTTAGTTCTGTGATAATGAAAATAAATATTTGTTAGAAAGGTAATAATTTAAATCCTTAAAAAACATATTTCATTATATAGATTCTTATTTTTTATTTTTACAAAAAAAAAAAAACATATTATTTTTATTAGGAATATGTTTTTTGAATAAAACAAATTAAAGGTTATTAAAAAACTTATTCATTTGAATTTTAAGAAGGGAAAGTGTATCTCTTCAATAAAAACTCCCCTTCCTTGTTCATATATTTCTTTTTTGTTTTGACAAAAAATATATATTATTTTTCATTGCTTTTTAAACATACAGTTGCATAAAAAAAAGGGGAAAACTCTTGACCTGTACGTGATAAAAGAATAATTAATCTAAAAAATCATAGAAGATTTTTACAAAATATATATATATATATATATATATATATATTTTGAATTATTGTATTCTTTTTAATTTTGCATATATATATATATATATATATATATATATATATATATATATATATATATATATATATAAAAATTAATTCAAATGAAATTGATAATATCATTTTAAAAAAAATATTATCTTACATGAAATCTATGAAAAAAAATGAATAATATTTTAAATTTATTTTTCAAAACTAAAAATTAAAAAACAAAAAATTATATTAGATTGATTAAAAAAAATCTTTATAAGCTTGGACATGCTTTTTCCTAACAATATAAAAGTTTCAAACTAACTTCATGAAATTTTATTTATTAAAATAAACTTATCAACTACTATCATTCTTTTTTATTATCAAAATGTAAAAAGCAATAATATAATGGCAGATCAAGTCAATACATGCATTCTTTATAAAAATTTTATATACTCATTTGAACCTATAAAATATAATTTTTAAGAATCACATTTAATTTTTGTTTTAAAAGGGGGTTCCATTTTTATTTTAATTTACAATGTGGACCTTTTCGATATCTAGACATGCATTTTTGTTTTCGATATCTCATGGAGGGAAGATATGGATGTTATTGAGCTACTAGACTCCGCTGCCTCCGATGCATTCACGCAAGTTCATGTCTTAAGAGATCAATGGCGCACCTCTGGCATAATTTCGACGTAGGAAAGATTGAGAAGATAACTAGTTTTCTTGCTGCAGTAACATTGGAACACCTGATTATGATCAACTAAAGTAGTTCATCACTTTATGTTAGTAACAATTCAAGTTTCTCTAGCATTATTCTTATCATATCAGGCAGAGGCCACACATATTTTCCATGTTAGCATGCACTGCCTTTACAGATTAAGACCACCTTTGTCTTTGAATTCTCATAGATATTTGTGAAGTTAAGCGCAGCTTAGACATGATAAAAACAAGGCACAGTTAGAACAAGACAGCCTTCTATATTGCAACAGCACCCATCACTTTCTGGTGATAAGGGTTAACCTGCAACTATTAAAACCTACATGTAGATATCTACAGTATACGTGTCTGAGTACTTGTCAGCCTGAATCTGCATCGTTTTTGTCTTCTTGGCTATCTACTTCTTCAACTGGTTTTTGATTCATCATAAACCTCCAACTATCTCCTTCCTGTATTTCCCACTGTTTCTTCAGCTCATGGATGGTTTTGGATGCTGCAGCGGCAATGGCTGGGTTTTTATCTTCTGCCAGTCTCTGCAAGGAGATTTGTAATTCATAATTGATGCCATTGAGAAAAAAGAAATAGCATTTTTTGAAATAAAATTCAAGTACCTGCAAGGCTCCCATGCCTGCATTTCCAAGAGTCCACATGGATGGGGCTGCCGCCAGCGCATTGGCCAGTGCTTGTCTGCGCCACAAAATTAATTGAACTATAAACGAGAAAAGGGGAGAAAGAAGATGCAGGATTTTAGAGGTTTCCATGTTGATGCTCTGTCAACATTGTCCACTTCATTCAGAATTCTGATGGAGCATGATTGGTAACTAGGGCGGGCTCTCAATACGTGCAAGTAATACCCCTATTATAACTGTTGCTTATGACATAAAAAAAAAAATTGCATAGCAAAATTCCCAAAATAATCAAATATTAAAAGATAAAAATAAAATTTAAGAACACAACACTTACAATGAATAGTGTCTTGTGGGTGTGGGTGTGGGTGTGATTTAACCACATATTTTAAAGTTTTGTTAACAACAACTAAGTAGCAAAGTCAGTAATTTTGGCCAATGAGTGTAGTATACATGGATGAAATAAGAATTAATATCATTATATTAAAAGATTGTCATCTATCAAATTTCTGCGGGTGAATAAAAGATAAATATCTGGATTAATGATCCTTATAAGTGTTCTCCGTGTATTTTCATATTTTAAAAATATTGTGTGACTTTCTCATTTTATATAGCATCAAAAACATTATTTTCAATAAATACAACTAAACAATTACTAAATAAATCGTCAATGAGCTATAAAAAATTAAGTATAAAGTAAAAAGGCACGAGTTTTCAACTGTAGCTAGCACTGTTCATGCACTCTCAAAACAGTGTCCATGGGAAGATGCACTAAGAACACTCATATGCACTGAGGTCATAAATTAATCCAGTAAGACAAGTAACTAGGGCTACGTTACTGGAATTCATAAAATACAGGAGGGTAATAAATTCTTCTTCTAGAGAAAAACACAAACTTCTTCGTATAAAATGTAGTTGAAGAGTAGAAAAAAGTGTATTTATGGGGTTATTGTATCTCAAGAAGCTTACCTTGTGTTAACATCTGGAGAATTTGAACATTCTGCCAATAACGATACACTACTCTTACCATCCATTGCATCAAGATCTATAAGAGTTGTAACCAACAGCTCGAGCTGCTCCAGTCAGGAAAAAACAGGTGAATAAGAACACATTGAAACCAGAATCACATTTATTGCCTGATCATAAAGAAATATCAGTGCAGTTTCAGACCTCTTCAGGATCCGTATAGTCAATTCCATCAGCTTCAGAGAGCGCAGATGCCATACTCCAGTAAGCTTCCTGTTTCTTATCAGATGAAACGAAATTAGATTTACACTTGCTGAAACAACTGACGAGGATGATTTCACCAAGATAATATGATGACAATATATAATACGATGACAGTTAAAAAGGACCTCAATAGCAGTAATGCGATCCGTCGATACTTCTCCAGGGAAGAAGTCCAGTGTCCTACCATTTTTCTCAAGCCTTATATTTCCCAGCATGCCATTAGCAGTTAGCGAACCTTCCTCCTTACATGGTGGGCTGATAGCCAAAAGCACGTCAGGAAATAGCGATTCAGGGATGAGTGGTTTTGTATAATGAGGGGAAAGATGGAAATCAATATACAAAGGAGACAAGCTACCAACAGAAGAACTCACAATTTGTTCATACTGCTCACCATCAAGTCATGGATATTTTTGACAAACTGTGACAACACAGAGAAATTCATCATTCTTTCCAAGGGGCACAGGATTGTAAAATCTTACACATTATATTTGGATAGTTACAGAAAATACAAAAACAAAGCAAGTAATGTGAAGCTGGGCATGAAAAACTATGATAATGAGATGATCTTACAAGTTATCTCACAACCTTGTCTGCAGAACAACAGTATTACATATTAATAAAGAATTGGCAATCAGCTCACCTCCAATGCCATTAGAGCATCTTCCATTGCACGTTGCTTGGCACGGAAGTCGGCAAGGCGCAAATCAGCCTGAAAAAGTGTCCATCAAGGAGAAACATATCATATATGCATCACTAGGAAAGATGCATTTATACTTTTGTTGTTGCGTTCATTGAATAAAGAATACATGAAGTCACTGAAGGAGAACAGGAGGCAGGTACCTCCAAGGCTCCATCACTCCAATGCTTGTCAGCAGCAGTTTTCAATTTCGTTTGAGCTCTGTCCTTTATGATCTGCAGCAAAGTATAGTGTTCAAACAAATATTTAGTCGCAAGAGAAAGAAATATCCTTTATCTTTCAGAAACCCAAAATTTATCTTCTCTATTGACATACAGTAGCGATGTGATGAAGACGCTCAGCCTTTTCCTTCACATCACGGTCAATTTTCTCAGTGTCCTCCCTGGCTCGAGCTGCAAGGTAGAAGATTGACACATGAAACAGTAGAATCTGGGGAAACTTAAATCAGACTTTAAAGTCATCACACAGAAAGTATATAATTTCAATGTTGCTTCCTATCACATTTATTCAAGCCCCACCAAAAATACATAAAGAAACAAAAAAGCCAGTGCCTTAAAATATGATAGAAAGGAACCATCTGAAAATACAAAAGTAAAGCTATTTCCATGAACAAAGATCAACATAAATGCAATATAATGGATTCGTCTACATGTTCAACATCATGAAATCATTTGATCTAATCTAGTTTTCAACATTGACAAAGCATGGCATTTTACAGGTATGAAATTGATTGGTTTAATAGTTTTTGAGACGTGTTGGCTAGAAAGATCAGAGAATTTACCATCGAGTTTAAGAAACCCAGACCCAAGAATCGCAACATCTTTACGTGCACGAGCATCCAGCCTTGATATCCCACTTAAGAAAATTAGAAAATAATGAGCAAAGTTCTCTCTCTCCGTGGAGGTAATATATGTTAGAGAATAATATAAATCATATTCTGGGGCCTCACCTAATAGTTTAAGCTTTTAGGTGAGATAGTTTCTTAACATGGTATTAGAACCTTGTTGACCCAGCGGTCACAAGTTCAAATCTCACTACCCTCATTCTATTTGATAAAAATCAAGCACAAGGTAAAGTGGGTCTATGTGCAAGTTTCAAGCCCAAAGAGCTTTCACTTGAGAGGGTGTGTTAAAAAATAATATAAATCATATTCTGGAGCCTTACCAAATAGCTTAAGTTTTTAGGTAAAATGGTTTTTTAACAATTTATACTAATTAAGGATATGAAATCAAAACATTTGCATCAGAGTAAACAGCTATAAAGATTTCCATTCCATATTTTAAACATAACTAAATTGAAACATTTCAGCGCATCATAATTTCTCTCAAAAGAACTGAAGTTATAGCTCGTTTTGTTTAGTTTGCCTAGAAGATTCCCACAACATGCATTCATTGTCATTCATCAAAACTAGAAAGTATTCCAACTCTCCTAGCAAAGTTTCCCATGAAATAGCACATAGATATGGTACAGTATGTTACCGTGAAAGCAAAATAATGTCGTTACGAGCCCTTTCATTTACAAACTTGGCATCATTATATACAAATTTACATGCTTCAGCTAAAGCATGACATGAGTGAATAGTTCTCCCAGGCATGAGTTGATTCTCATCTTCCTTTTCTCCGGCTTGTGCCCTGATACCCAACAGTTTATTTGTACTTTAAATTCAAAGTTGCAATAACCCAAAAGCTAAATAGATTCAAATAGAAAGAGACACGAAACAGAAAAATAATAGGGCAACCTATAACACACAGAACTGGAAAGTTGAGCCAAAGAACAAAAGAAACATTGACGAGTTACCCTGGTTTGCTTACTTAACAGTGAGAATTTTCATTCAGTGTGATAGAACATGTGGAACATGAATCAGGAAAAAGATATTGCTGAGCTACAATGCAAAATTCCTTTTAAAGGAAGTGAAGTGAAATCGTGTATTCTTCAGCATTATCTTTTTGATAACCTGCGATGCACTTCAGACCATACTGACAATACAATATCTTCACACAAACATTGACATTAATAATCTGATTTCGCATGCCTAGATGCTAATATTTGTAATTATAAAACCAACATTCCATGTTGGAAGCATGAATTGTTATTTACCTTAAATCATATGAAATATGCATTGTAAGAGCTACTGATTAGTACTGTAAGCAACGTTGCAAGGAGGAGTAAATAACTTAGTGCCACAGTGAAATTAAGCCATAAACCGAAATGAAAATGGCAGACAGACAAAGTCCAATGATAAAGTAAGGATGTCTTTGAAATGTCTGGTAGATTTCAAGTGGTGAAACACAAGTAATTATGTAATCAGACCTGGATGAATCAGAACTGTCACCATATGGCCTGGTGCATTCTTTTTCTTCAGTTCTATGAGTTCTTGTTGACTGGCATAATGTGGAAGATCTGCGAGAGATGACGAGACTAACTGGTTTTCCATGTATGCCCTGCAAACTATCACCGGAGAAGGCTGATTTTGCTGTCAAGAGATGCTTACAGCTCAGTTGTTGAAGCTCAGTTCCTTGATGAGTAGGTTGTAGTTTAGTTTTTTGGAATGACTTGGACAAAGAACATATGATTCCATGAGATGTAGAAGTAGGCTTCCTTTGAGTCACAAAAGTGCTGCTTGAAACCTTGCTTGCATGAAGTGCCATGGGAAAGATCAACACAAGAATAAAATGATACCACCAGAATTTCCCTTACAACAGATCAAAGCTTAAGTGAGAACAAGAACGCTATTAGAACAATCTTAACAAGGAATTATTCTTCATAACTGTCAAAATTCATATCAAATAGATGTGAATTATGAGATACCAAAACATTATGATCCCAGTCATTTCAGATTTCTTAAAAACCACACATGGTTAAAATCATGAACATACAGAACAATGAATTCAGTCTGCATCGATCCAACAAATCATATGTATTTATGATATGACAGAGAGAGAAAAAAGCAATTTGCAGAACAAAATTTAAATCAATGGACATGATTTGGGCCAATGTCTTCTCTTCATTTTACCAATAGGATTACCAAATGCATTATTAAAATCTTAAAACATTCATAGTGTCAAATGATTGATACCTTGGATCTCCAAACATGAGTAATTGAATACATCTCACAAATCCCATAATCTTAAATTCATACCTTCTGAGGAATTACCACTTTTAAGGAGGTACAACTTTAAGAACTGTCTGTTCCTAAAACTTGGATTAAAAAGTTTAGGATATTACAGTAAATTTTTGCACCAGAACTAAGATTAGAAAGCCACAGTTCAGGTTTCTTTTCATCGTAGTTCCACACATATCATGCAGCTTATTTTGCAACAAAGCTACATGGTTTATTCATTTAGGCATGAAGTTTTTTCTTTGGGAATCATGTAGTTTTACAATTTTTGACTTTGGGCTTTAAGTTCAGTGCTTGAAAAACATTCCCAGTTCCATATCATGAAACACGGTGACAAGAATTAGTAAAACTAATCTATTTCCTTTTGCTTATCAGAAAATGCAACCTCCACAAATTGAGTTAAATTTTTATTTCCAGTCCAGTTAAAAAAAAAAACTACAGTGCGAAGAAAGGCTACAAGAAGCAAAAGCCAAGCAGCTCATCAAGATTCAACAAAAGATGATATCTTCAATTTTATAAACTCGATGGCAAATTTGCAGAGAAGAAATAAAAGAAACCCAGATGGTGAAAAGTGTGAAACACAATTACAAAAGAACTAGAATCAGTTCACAAAGCAAGAACATAAGCAAAAGACAACTCAAAGCTTGAGTCTTGAAAGCAAGAAGTAAAAGAAACTGTGTGAAACTTACCTGAAGAGAGAGGGCACTGGCATACATAGAGGGTGAGAAGTGAGAAGCTGGAGTGAAAATTGGTTATAAATGGACTGTAGAGGGTGTTAGAGGGGTCCAGAACCAATAAAGTTTGGAAGCACAAGTCGCAGCCACAAGAAAAACCTGTGGTCCATAAAGGCCAGCATAGCAAACCATAACTATGGGGGACCTTAGGGGTTCCTTCCCAATTCGAGGAGCGAGTAGGTTACAATGGCGATAGTTCATGGTAATGGATTAGACTTGCCTTGTCACTCAATAAGGATAATTGATACGACTATGTTGGCATTTAGTACCATACCATTTAATTTTACCACTTCATTTTATTGCCTCGCTGATTACTATTCTGCCACATTGCAACAATGCCTATCCAATTTCAGATAAGATCAACACTCACCTCTGTGCCTCCCCATAAAAAATCATTCAGAGAATCTTCTTTAGAAAAGGGAGGCAATCCAGAGAAGTAGTTCAAAGTGGATAATTGCAAACTCAACATGCTTCTCTCACAATGGCCACCAAACGAACAAATCAACTACCTTCATAGCAATAGGCATTTGAATTGAGCTTGGTAAGTCAGTGTTATGCTGTATGGTCTTGATTCATTCCTTGAATTTGGGTTCTGTTAAGAGTAATAACATGAACGTTGCAGCAGCACTAAAACACCACATTGAATAAGAACCTTTAATAATTAAATTAATGGGATGAACCACTGTTGTTTCACAGTTCCCAAACAAAAACTATGGTGCCCATTTAAAATTTCTCTAGGCTTTACATGAATTGTCCATATTCAAACACAGAGAGTAGCAGGAAAGATGAAACCATCTACATCAACTTCATTAGCATTCTGCGTTTCCATGATCTGGACCCTCATGACATATATTCATTCATTGATTTTCCTGTAACTAATGATAAAATAGGACTTCCTGTTGGTCTCAACCAAGCAATCTGAGATGACCTCCGGCGACTTCTCTGGTTCTGTCAGCAGCTATGGTTCCGCTGAAAATATACAAATAAACAAAGATAAGAAGATGCCAAATTGCTAGTAGTTTTCTCATCTGATCCACGTTCATTTTAATTGCTTGCTTGAGTTTACAAGCCATGGGTAGACACCTGTGCTCTGGTAGCTGCCGCGTTGCATTTGGAGAAAATGAACGTGGCAGGACAAGGGGTAGTTTATTCACCGTCAACATCTATCAGCTAGGGAAAGGCCATGATCTATTGGGGTTTCTCTCAGATCCTTGTCAGTTCATCATCAACATAATAACCAGGTTTTGAGTCTCGAGTGCTGTAAAGACCTTTCCTAAATGGTACCCTGGATGCAACACCCGAGGGAAAAACTTCTGCGAATATGAATGTTCCTACTGTATTTCAATAGACGGATTGGCTTGTTAATAGATTGACTTATTATGTGATATGAATCCACGTGTGGCATCCAATATGACAGAATAAATTATCACACGTAGTCCTTGGATACAATGTTGTTATCTATCCTCAGATTTTTCTGACCACAAGTAATCAGTCTATTATTTTCAACCACAGCGGAGAAGAACTGTCGCTGTTGATGCACCAACTTCGGTGGAACAAACTGAAAGCTATAACGTGCTCATTCAATCAACAAACAAGAAGTTTTAAATTCAATATGTTCTGGGAAAACAGAAAAATCTGAGTGTAAAAGGCTCTGATGGCATTTCGGATGTATTCAAGACAAGATATCTTGAAAGATATAAACTTGGCATGCTTCAAAGCATATAACTTGCTGTGCGAGCTGGAGAAAACGTTATCTTGCCTGTCTCCATTGAAAGGGATTTGGATGAAAGTTTAAAGGTGGGAGTGGGGCTGGTATCCTGAACCAAAGAAGGATTTCTGTACGTGACCAGGAGAACAGCTTCTTTTTTTATGCAAGGAAATCCAACACCCTGCGGGTGCGGAGTTCTTATAAATAAACTCTTGTTACAAGCTTTTGCAATCACACAGCGTCTCTTGGGACAGAAATACAGCTTCACCTCGTTTGAACTGTTATAAGCTCAATTTATGTCCTGTTTCTTGAGACCGTCCTTGTTTCTTGCCGTAGTTACTAGCAGCTATTCCCTGCTGTGTTCTTCCAGCTCAAAAATGATACTTGTGATTTTGACTTGTTAATGAGGATCATCAACGTGAGCCTCAGGACGGAAGAGAAATCATTTTTCTTATAGCTTTACTGATTCTGAACTTGGGAAAGATGGACCACCTATTTACATGACAAAGTGGCCGTAGCATGGAACACACAAGTGATAAGAATTATTTTTTAATTATTTTTTATTGAGGAATATATAAAGATAACATTTTTTTTTAATTTTGAAAAAAAAAATAATGTTAGCACAATAATACAAATTAAAAATATGAAAAAATATACAATTACAAATACCATTATTTACCTTACACTTTTATGAAGAAGAAGGCTATATCCTTCATTTATTTGCATGTAAAATATTTGATCTTTTTTTCTATATCTAAAAGAAGAAAAACATAATATTTCTACCATTACCTTATGCAAAATTTTACTGCCCTGAACGGAATAACTTGTGGGATAAAACCACAACTGTCCAGTTATTTGCTAAAACAATTAGGAATAAAAACATTTCCAGCATAGAAATTCCACCAATTTTAGTGGTAGTTTTCAGCTTTGAATTTAATTTGTGGGTGGCGAATGTCATCCTGGCTTTGGATCAGTCTAATTTCCAAACTGCTTGACTGGATATCGTACCCAGCTGTTTTATAATCATCCAACGTCCTCTGCAGAAGTGCCTGCAAGGAGTCGAAACATCAAAAAAATAATTAACCCCGATCTACCCACAATATGGAAAGTGTTTCGAGTGGGAACCCTTTTTCCACTCATAAGAAGGAACGTGGCATACAAAAATGATATAAATCACATCGGCAAGAAACATACCTGCAAGGTTGATACTGCGAGCTCTGCTGCCTTTGCAAGATCATCCCGGTATTTCTGGATTGCATGAAGAGACAATACGATATGTAATAAAACACTATATGGAAAAGGAAAATGACAGACTCAAAAATGGAGAAGAACTAAGATCTTACATTACTCCATCCAAGCAGGAGTGCAGTCATTAGATCCCCCGTTCCCTACAAGCACAAGAAGATACAAACATAGATGAGCGGCATCTTGTAAGGAATGCTCACACAGCAAGAATTTCAGCAGCATAAAGGTTAACATTTGCAAAAATCATATTTTATTATGAAGCATCTTATGGCATTCTTATGAAGAAAAATGGCATTCAATTTCTTGTGGCTGCATTTGTGCCAAAGAGACAACAGCTTTTTTCTCGGAAATTCAAAATATTCCAGCCAGGAGGGGGGGAAAGTCGGTTTAAATACAACATATAAGGAGGACAACAAAGCTTGGGACATATCAAGGCAGGGGATGTAAGGCATAAAGCAGCTAATATATAAGGATTAAACATGCATTGGGACATATCTAGGACTAATCAAGTATTGATCCCAAGCACTCACAGATAGGTAGTTTGCACTTGATGGAGTTAGTTTGCACTAAAAGAACTTGATGTTTAAGAGTGTCTATCATTTACCTTGAACGTGGTTGCGCATCTTACCATGCCTCCATTATTCATCTATGCAATTAAGGCAACAGGAAAGAACAAAAGAAGAAAAAAGCAGCATGAAAAATGAATTCCAGCAATCTAATGATAACAACTCACTTGGCCATCTTGCCCCTGAGGGCTAGACAAAGCTTGTCAGTTTCTTTTACAATTTTAATCATGCACTGTATATTTCCACAAGTGATTGCTGTACTTTCATTTTTATTTCATTAAAGATGCTACAATCCCATCATGAAATTGCCATATGCACTTATGTCTCAAACTTTCTGATGAAAGTAAGAAAATCACCAAAATAGTAAGAAAAGTTAACTTTCTCTTATCTCATAAGACAATGTTCTAATAGTGTTGACTAGTAGGCTAATAACACACAAATGATCTGAAGCGATCCTTCACAAAAATAGCACAAGAAAATATTTAGTGCCATGCACCAGCAACCCTTGATAATACCTACTTAAATGCCAGACACTAACATGAAAAAGCTTGTTCTTCAAGAACATTGAGTTAAATTAAAATAAAAAAATCATTACCAAAAAAGTGCAAGTGTTTGTGTGAAAGCATAAACATACACTAATGATTTCCGTTTGCATATTTAGTTCATTACAAGTCAAAAAAATGAAATAAGCTCACAATTAAAGAATTCTTACTGTAAAATATGCAGGAATTCTGGGTATCACAATCTTGAATTGGTCAGGAGACTGGCCCTATAAAAAAATCACCGGTAGAAGCATTACAACTGTGAGCAGAAACCTTATTTGTGATTCTAAATGCTGCAAAATACATAATAACATTTAAGAAACATTGACAATTGCATAAGCATTCGTCAAACCCCAAAGTTTCACTATTGAACTAGAAAATTTTTGTTGCATTAATATACACGCACAATTTTCAACTGGTGATGCATATTCAGTAGATGATAATATTGGGTACACTGGATAAAAGCAAAGCTCTAAAACACCCAAAATGACCTAAAGCTAAGAAACACAAAGGGTTGGTGTCAAAGTCAAGATTGCTATCAAAAAATTGACTGACACCATGTTTTAAGATAGACCATAAGGAAAAATTTAGAAACTTTCCTCTATAAGATAGAAATAATTGGATAGCATTTTGGCAAACAGTTCTTGTTCAACCACCTTGTGCTATAAGCATCATGAAAACATCCGAACACACAATTCAGCATATGGATCAACATGGTTATTTTTTCAGTCATGAATGAAATAGTATGTGTTGGTTGCATGTAAAATGACAGGAAACTGTTGCCCTAGTGCATGTCTCCTACTCTTGTTGAATACAATTGAATATGCATGCAATGCTTGCAAAATAAAGAAAACTTGAATATATAAATTAAATGAATGTGGCTAAATTGGAAAGGCAAGGAGGTGGAAAGTGGAAGGATTAAGATAAATATCATTTGGATCTAGGAATGGCGAAGGATCGGATTGGAGTGGGATTTTGCTCTGCCTGACTCCGATCTAGAACATCCGCATCCATCACTAGACTTCAACTCCAACCCAATTAGAATGGGCTGGGTAGAGGAAACGTTCCACCTTGGAGTGGCCGGGTCCCTTTTTTTAATCAAAGTTTCAAAGATAAAATCTATGGATCATAAAACCATCAAGTATAGTTTAAACTTCAAATCCATGTATAAAATCATTATAATACTCTATAAACATAAAAATTGCATTCCAGGCTTTACATTGAAAATTAAAATATTTTAATAAACTCTATACATATTTTTAAAAAATAACAAGCAGACTGAAGGGGTCAAGTTGGGATGACAATCATGCCATGAAAATGAGAAATATTGCATACAAATCATAAAACTTCAAATCCATGTATAAAATCATTAAAATACTCTATAAACATAAAAATTGCATTCAAGCTTTACATTGAAAATTAAAATATTTTAATAAAACTCTCCATATTTAAAAAAAATAAAATAATAAGCAGACTGAGGGGGTCAAGTCAAGGTCTTGGTCGGGTGAAGCACTTACCCACACCCGACTCTTACTCTGACTCTGGTCAAACTAGGTTGGATTTTATCCAACTCTATTTTGACCATGATCAAATTGGATAATAAATTTGATCCTATGTGATCAGGTAACACTAGATATCCAATAAAACTAGTGAAATTGTCATGCCTATTTGAATCTATTTCATAAAAGACTTGACTTTACACTAACTGTGAAAACATAGCAACCTTCCCTCTATATCCAATATTGGTTTTCATTTTTGTGTGTCAAATAAGAAATTAGCAGTACTAGAAACTAAAGTGTAGGCAAAAAAAAAGAAGCAAAGTTGACTCATTCAATTATGAATTTTAGGAGCCACAAAGTAAACACACAAAAAAATAGTTGTTTTCATCAGTTCATGGCCATAAATATCCAAAAAATAGTATCTAAATAACAACATGTGATGGCATGAAATGTGATACTTCTACACTATCATAAGTCCTTGGATTCTGGAGGAATGAAACTGGAACCAAAATCGAAATGTAAACCCTTGACATATTACATCACATATCATGGTGCCCACCTTTTCTTTTTCATGACTGCCAATAAGAAGAAGGTGACCATCTATATTGATGCTTGTTATCACAACCTGTGAATCATCAAAATTCATACATTACACCATATCATTAAAGCAAAAGCAACATCAAACAACATTACATGCATTTTATAACCAAATCTTTTATATATATGTGCTTACAAGAGGCAGTTTGAGACTTTCGTTGATTTTTGCAACTAAAGATCTTTTCTAAGATAACCCTTTTTTTATACAAAAAATTCTATGTTGTAGAGAAGTGAGGCAATTGACAAGAAATTGCAATCTCAATGAAAAATCTACCTTGGGATGACAATCATGCCATGAAAATGAGAAATATCGCATACAAATCATAAACCTTGTGTTATTAATTAAGCTACCCAATAATTGGACATACTATTCACCAAAACAAGAAACCAAGTGAAAGAAAGTTCTAATTTCACAATCCATTGAAGATGAAAAGGTTTCAAAATAAGTTCAAGATACAGTAGTTTAACAAAACCTTTGCAGGTCCAGCAGCATGAAGCTTGTTACAAGCTTCCCGGCCATCATGTTCAGATACAATCCTGTATAGAGAATCTCATTAGAAGGCAAAAGATTGAAGGAAAGGAGAAGCTATAACAAAGAGAAACAACATATTAGCCATTCCGTGTTGTTGCAAGACCTAGATTTAAAGTTGTCAATTATCAAAAGTTTCATATCAAATAAAGATGAAACCTAGGCAGATTGAAGATATGCAGATATCAAGTCAACTTCATGGTTGAAGTCAATGTACATATTAACTACTTATGAAGCATGCTCCTCAAGAGATACAAAGCATGCAACTTTTACTTTCTCATCCATAAAGAGTAGGAAATGCATACGTCCACAACTAACTACCTATTTGGAAGTGTAGTTGTAGTTGCTTTTGAAAATGCTTTTCGTTTAAAAATGCATCAAAATTATTTTATTTATTTATTTATTAAAAATTATTTTTGAGGTCATCACATGAAAATAATCTAAAAACACCTAAAAAAAATTAATTTCAAGTAAAAAAAATATTTTTTTTCAAAAATACTTTTGAAACGCAGTGTCAAACACCCATTAAAACTTCCTACCATAGCCAAATAGCACAAGCAAGGTCATTCTCATTTTTTACAATATTATATGAACTACATCTTTTGAGTAATCCACCCCTGAAAAGGTGAAACACTGCAAGAAAGTAGAATAAACACAATATTATATGAGAGCCAGAAAGCAAAGAGGTGCAACATCATTGTTTTAGCAATATCCTATTGAAGCATACAAGAACATAATGCCTAGATGTAAGTAGCTTGGATTAATAAGAGCAATGCCCCCATCACAAATTAGAGCTTTTAAAGACTGCAAAATGAATGAGTGAATCTGAGTACTAGTGCCCTTATTAAGAAGTGAATACCCTTTTGTGATTGAAATCTTGATGTTTCATAATATTCAAGGACTTGGGACTTTTTAAGTTGGTTTTGTATATAATTTTTGAAGCTTTTGGAAACATTTTAGTTAAAAAAACATGTGAGGATTACCTGCTAGAATTCCGAAAGTGTAAACAGGATAACTGCAGTTCTGATTTTGCACATTTAGCATATACCAGTCGTGAACTAATTTGTTATATATTCCCTAGTCTCAATTTCACTGGTTGTTTAACATACCCTTGGAAAAAAAATATTTGAAGAAAAATCTAAGAATGCTAGTAAGAAATTGACAGGAACATATAGAATAAAAATCTTCACTTCACCATTCTATTGTACATTATCGACAAATACCTGAATCCAGTCAATTGTTCTGCTTCAAATTGGTTAGGGGTCAACATTGAAGCCACTGGAACAACCTGCAACATAAAGGTCACCCATTTTGTCATCATTACATCAACTTTAATTTATCACTTACCTTTGCATCAAAAATTATCAAGCAAATCAAACC
Source organism: Salix dunnii (assembly GCA_015731905.1). Lineage (NCBI taxonomy): Eukaryota > Viridiplantae > Streptophyta > Magnoliopsida > Malpighiales > Salicaceae > Salix > Salix dunnii. The sequence continues at coordinate 14,020,674 of CM027675.1, read as the reverse complement.
ATTATCTAGATCAAATGAAGAATTATTTTCTCCTCAACTTGTTTAACCAAAATAATCCAGCCAACTCAATTGAGGGTGAAGTTTTGCATATTTCTTCCACATAGCCCAAAGATTTCAAACTTTGCCTAAGATTCTAATACAGAATAAAACATATCCATGCCCACAGGTGTAAAACTTCAACTGCTCACCTTCTCACGATATACTGCTACCAACTCTGGTGGAACATAAAGCTTCCCTTCATCACCCAGAACAGGATCACAAACTAGAAAGAAAAACAACATCATCGTGGAAAAACATTCTTTATTTCATTTGAAAAAAGAAGACAATTGGAAAATATGCATTGTGTATCAATGACCTCCTTTCTATTTTTGCAGCAGAGCTAAAATGAAAAACACAGAGTAGGGAATCTATCTGTATAGACAAGACAGGACTTTATTATAGGCCTTACTTGCACTACAAATACCAGCTTGAAGTCCACAAATTTCATTGGACCAGTTTCTTTTAAAATTATCATGGATGGAAAAGAAATAATAGCCATTACAACTCTTCAATTGATATTATGACTGGCTTTAGTTTCACCATGGTCACTCACATGCAAACAAGGATCTATATATAGACAAAGTTAATAACAAATACAACAATATTTCTGACCAAATCAAAGGTATCTTCACTCAGCTTTACTAGTCATGCATAAGTATATCACATAACCTTTGCGCTCACATGCACATGTGGTATAAAGTTGATGTTCTTTAAAACAAACAGGTAAGTTGTCTAATTAACTTAATAAGAGGCACACACTGAAGTCAGTCAATTCAGGTAGTTGAAAATCCACAGGTTTATTTTGGAGTTAGGAGGAAGCAAGAGCAAATATGCTGGAATAATCTACTCACCATATGTAAGTTTTGGATTTATAGAACAATCTACTCACCATATGTAAGTTTTGGATTTATAGAACGAAGCTTCTTGACAACTTCCAACACGGTGTTCAAAAATGAAACAGAACCAATATAACCTACAAAATAACAACAAGAACTAACTCAAATAAACAGGAGAATTATTTTCTCACTAATTAAATAAATAAAATAATGCAGCAATTCATTTGGCATGCCTGTTAATAAATGAGTATAATACAGCAAGTCATTTGCTTGGAGGCCTTCCATTAGCTCCCATAGTTGATGTCCATCTAAAACTTGTCCTTTAAAGGTTGGATATCCTGTTCAATTTTCAGATCCACTGACATTAACTGGCCCATAATTTGGCTAGGGGACCATGCCTGAATTATATAGATTGACAAGCATCGCACCGTATATCTGAGACTGATTGAGTGAAGTAGTATAAGCAGCTTGCCTGTGTGATTTGAGAACTGTACTGAATTGACTGGATCCACATCATAGCCCAATAGTTGGAGAGGAAAGACAGCTGATTTATTGCCAACATATCCCTAGATGGAAATAGACAATACGAATGTTAATATGGGAATAGAATCTACCAAATCTAAAATCATGCCAACAATGCACATTAAGATTGCATTTGAAAACTACAGACACCATGGCATGTGTAACTACCTAGATGAACAACATGATATCCCTGACCTACATAAGCCATAGGAACCACAACATCATAACCTTAATGGAATGATACATTAGGTTCTATGTGATAGATTCAGCTTGAACATATGTAAGTAATGTTTGGACCGTACTAAGACATGTGAACCAAAAGTATAATATCCCACCCTCCCACTGAGATTGTCTTTTTCCTCTGTTTGCAAAATATGCTCTTTCACAAAGAAAATCACTAAGCAAGAAGGCACTGCATATCCTTTTTGTACATGGATTACGATGATTAAACTTAATCTTGACATGATTAAACTGAATTGAGGACATTCCGAAATTCATTTATATTTATATTAGTCTCTTAATAATTTAAGAAGATTCAGTTGACAGTTAGCAGCACGCCAACATACTATAAAAGACAAACAAACATCTGCCACATCACCATCATAAAAAAGCACATACCGCAGTCAAACCCGCTCCCCACACACCCAAAGTGACAAACCCACAAATGTTAAAATCAAAACAAAGATCCAACATTTGAAGATTTCATCCATTTATAACCAATCTAAACCAATCATTCATTAATCACATCATCACTGCACCTTCCTGGTTTCACCGATCACCTAACTCGTCCCTTTTTATCACCATCCAACATTTACAGCGAAAAGCAAATGCAACAATTCGCAAACCACACGGCACATATTCCAATACCAATAACACCTCCGACCTTTACAGATTATTATCACAGCCTCCTATTAAACATTTCACATAAATTTTCAAACTAGTCATCATAATCAATCAAATAATTAAAATTTTCACAAATCACATCCAAACACAACTATCATAAAGCAAGCGAGCGCACTATTGATAGTGTATAAACTTAAGTTGACACAAAAGTTAATACTTTGACCATAAAAGTCCCAGCTCTCACTTCGCCTCCTTTCACGTTCACAATCAATTTTCTCGAGAACCAAACAGGAAACGAAAATCAAAACATAAGAGTCTCTACAGAGAAAGAAACAAATACCTGAACAGTGTGCGATTGAATGCTGAGAACGCGACCGGTCTCTGAAGGAAGAGCCAATGACAAGATCGGAGGCGCCATTTCGAACTTTCTCGAACTGATCGATCTTCGGTTTCCGTGAAGGATAATTCAAATACAGAAATGAAAGTGGAACTGGATTTCTAATTCTCGATAAAAGGAGTAATGAATTACCTGGAAATGAAAATGCGATGAGTTTCTCGAGTGATTACACGGCAAGAGCGAAGCAGCATGGAAAGAGAAGAGTTATTATATATTATATTAGCAGCAGGAGATAGCGTGAGAATTGTGTGTGGTGTATTTATATTTGGGCCTGTGCTGACTGCAGGAAAGGTACTTTCACTTTTCAAATGCTTTATCTTTATAAGTTAAAGATTAATGTTGAACAGTTAAATTTTTAAAATAATTTTTTAAATAATATATATATAGTTTTTTTATTTATATATTTTTTAATGGTAAAAATCATTTTAGATAGTTATTTTTTTATTTTATTTCAAATAAAATTTAATTATTTTGTATATAATTTAATTATATAATTAATAGGAGTAAGTTATATAATTAAATAATTGCTTTTAAAAAACTCTCAAATAATAAAATTATTATTTTTAATTATATTTAAATTAAAAAATAAATTTAAATATAATTAAAAAAATCCATAATATTTGAAATTTGAAATTTAAGCTACTTATTATTTGTTTTTCAAGTAATTATATATTTTTTTATGGTTGTTGTATTTGAAAGTAATTAATGTTACTTATTGTCTTTGAATGTTAGAAAAACTTAAAAAATCAAAATGAATACGTTAGAATACATTAGTTCAAACATAATTAATTAAAATACACTTCATTACAAATAATTCAATCAAATTAATTATAAATATTTTTATTTTTTTAGCTAATAATAATAATTAATAATGATAATAATTATTAAAATTAATATAAAACCTACCCCCCACCCCGTTCCCTTTATAATAATAATAATAATAATAATAATAAATATAAAACCCACCCCCCACCTGTTCTCATTCATAATTATAATAATAATAATAATAATAAATATAAAACCCTCGTTCCCTTCATTTATCAATCTTAAAAACCCTAACCCATATCATTTTCCCTCCCTCTATTTTATGTCGTCAGCCACCCCCCTCACCCACATCATTTTTTCTTAACAATCAATCCGTCCGTCTGTTCATCAAAAAATACTTCCCGTCCTTCCTTCCATTACTCCATTATATCTTTCTTCAATTACTTAGTGTATTTTCTTCAAAATTACAATAAAAGAGGAAGAAGATGGCGATGCGGGAGCTTGTAACGGGAGAGCAACTGGTGTGGTGGGCAATGGGTTTGTTTTTACTTAATATTTTTTATGCTAATTTTTTGTGTTATTACAACGGTCGGATTTCTTTTTGCCTCTGCAATTGAAATTTGTAGAAATGCCTCCCAAGGATAGAGAAGCCATTTTAGCTCTTCATTTAGCTCTCCCGTTGGAGACATAAATTGAACAAAAACAGCTAAAAATTTTAAATTTTAGCTTTGCTTGCATTGATTCCTCTCCTCGTTGGACTTGCCCTAAACATATTAAAATAAAAAAAAAATATATTAACCTATTAAAATAATAGATTTAAAAATATTTTTTAAATATATTGCCAAATTTACAGTTGAGTTTACAAAATAATTATTTTTAAAAAATTATTTATAAAGATTTGAACAGACCCCTTTAGAGTATTTAACACTTCGTTTTAAAAATATTTTTAAGAAAAAATTGGTAAAAAATTAAATTAATTTTTTTAGTGTTTTTAAATCATTTTCATGCATTAATATCTAAAATAATTTAAAAAAAATAAAAATATCATTTTAATATATTTATAAACTAAAAATATTTTTAAAAACAGCATCAATTATACTATTAAACAGGCAACACCTCAAAAAACATCTTTAATTTATAATTTTTTGTGATTTCATATCATTCTAATATATTCATATCAATAATAATTTTTTAAAAATAAAAAATAATATTTTAATATATTTTTAAATAAAAAAATATTTTAAAAAATAATTATTATCACTCTCTCAGAAACCTCTTAAGGCCGTGAATAGCTAAAACTATGCAACATGGAGAAATTATAAGGAAAAATAAAGTATGAAGGACTGAAGTAGAAAGACGCGGGATTTATGAGAGCTAAAATAGAGTTTACCCATGTGAGCCGCCGACGAGAGAAGGTGATGGCAGTTTGAAGAAATCGGTGCACTGGTGGGGTAAAAAGTCTGGGGACTGATTTGGAGGGTAGTATTTGTTTCCAAGATGAGAAGGAAATTTATTGTGGTCCCATAAGAGGGTAGTATTTGTTTCCAAGATGGGAAGGAAATTTATTGTGGTCCCATCAGAAAAATAAATGCAAAGATAAGGCGGAAATAGATAAATAAATAAATAAAGAAATTTAAATTGATATTTATGAGGATTGGGTGTGCTCAAGCATACCGTTAAGAAATTAAATTAAAGTTGGAAATAAATATCATGACACATGAGTGTATAAATAATAGTGTTTGGCACAATATTTAGTGTGTGTTTTTTATTTTTTTAAAAGTATTTTTGAAAAAAAAATATTTTTTACTTTAAATGAAGTTTTTTTTTATGTTTTTATATGTCAAAAATGATTTAAAAAAACAAAAAAAAAAACATATTATGATATTTTTCATTCAAAAATTTATTAAAATTATATTTTGTATTAATTATTCAAGACAAAAAAATCATAATAATAAAAAAGAACTATTTTTAAGGGGTTAGAATGAAAATCTAAGTAGAAAAATAGAGGAAAAGAGAGGAAATAAATGTCTTTTCTGGAGATAAATAAGTATTAGCACACCATAACTACTGTTCACACCCGATTAAAATATAATTAAAAAAAGTATCAATTACATACGTGCCCCTCCCGTCATTTACGTGTTTTTGTCTTTAACGGGGGTAGATCAGTAGTTAACCCTTGCAGGTAAAATGTGATTTTTGTCTTATTGGGGGGCAGAATAGATATTTTACTGTATACGGGAATATGAAAAATCAAAATTACCCTTGATTCAAAAGCTAAATTTGAGGCGCAGTGAGGGGTAAAACTGTCATTTTAGTGTTCCAATCCACAATAATTTTAGCTTGTGTACAGTGAAAGAAAAATTTGTTTTCGCTTTATTCTTAATAACTTTATCACAAAACTTAGTGCATCGTCGTTGTTCTAAAAGTAAATTTACTATTAACCTATGATAATGAATAATAATGTGTGTTTTAATGTAAACTAAGTTGCTTAGTTGCTTGCTATCATGTCAGAGATTATGTTATTTATAATTTGCATGAATGCCAAGCAATGTCCCTGTAAAAAAGCCAATTTAAAATCCAAAAGTCAAAACTTGTTGGGTTGAAAGTTGAAAGGTATAGTATTTTGCACATTCAAGGATATGACTTTTAAGAAATCATTAAAGCTGTGATTATAGTTTTTTTAAGACAATTATTTTAAAATAATATATTTTTTGAAAAGGAATATATTTTGAAGACAAAAAGTTGAAAGGTAGAGTCTAGGGACTGATTTGGAGGGTAGAATTTGTTTCCAATATGAAAAGGAAATTTATTGCGGTCCCATAAGAAAAACAAATTCAAAGATAAGGCCGAAACTAAAAAAAAAAGAAAAAAAAGGAATTTAAATTGCTATTTACGAGGATAGGGTTGTGCTCAAGCATACCATTGTTAAGTTAAAGTTGGAAATAAATATCATGATACATCCGTATATAAATATGAATGCTTTGGCTCAATATTTAGTGTTTGTTTGGTATTACTTGGATGTTTGGCTCTACTGTGACTTCTGTAATTGAGGCTCATCGCAGAGCCAAACCCACTGTTTTGCAACTGTGAATCCCACAAAAAACTGAGTTTAAAAAGTATTATTATGACAAGCAAAACCTAAAAATCCCTAAGCCTCTTTACTCTCTTGAAAGAAACAATACTTTAGAAGCAAATAGAAACCTTGTCACTGCTTCGATTAATGAAGAGAAGAAAAGAGAAGCATGCCCAATTTCTTTTTCACAAACTTGACCCAAAAAATAAACTCACAAACCTGACCAAAAAAATGAGATCAAGGTACCATGCTCACTGTGCAACATGGTACATGGATTTTGGCATCAAAATCTTGAGAAGCCATTATGGAGAAAAGAGGAGTTAAAAGTTTTTTTTATAAAAAATATATTTTTAATTTTAAAATCTAAAAACTTAATTAAAATATAAATAAATATATTAGAAGGAAATCACAAAATGATATAACTTTTGCATAATATGGTCACAATCCTAGTTTTATTTCAGATGATATTTTACCTGATGTTGTTCCTCAATCAAATAGTCAAGGATCATAGAGGCCTTCACGTATAGATTTAGTTTGTGGTATAAGTAGTTTGATGGAAGAATAAAACAAATGTATAATTTACTTGAATTATTAGTTATATTTTATTTTATGATTATTAAATCTATAATATTTAAAAAAGCAATGTGTGTGTGTGTCTTTTAAAGTAATTTTACAAGTTGACAGTAACATGAAAAATATAGTAACCAAACAAACAAAACTGTTTTATTAAACCTCAACTACAATTTTAACTAAACATTTTAATTTCAGTTATGAACTGCAGCTAAAAGTGTTTTTTATGAAACTTTTTTTTTTAACCTCAACCACAATAACAATCGCAATATCAAACATATCCTATGTTTTAAAAGCGATTTTGAAAATAAAATAAAATTAAAACATATATTATTTTGATATTTTTTTCATTTAGAAATGCATCAAAATTATATTTTTTTATTAATTATTCAAGATAAAAAAAAATATAATAGCAAAAAAGAACCGAATAAGAACCAAGAAATTTTAAAATTGTTGTTGAATTTTTAAGGGGCTGAAACGAAAATCTAAGTAGAAAAACAGAGTAAAAGAGGGTAAATGAATGTTTATGACTCTAAATTGTCGTGAATATATGGGCAAGTCCAATGGTAAGAACCAATTTGGAGAGCTCAATATGTAAAATAGTTTTTTGAATAATATATATATGATTTTTTTATTGATGTATCCTCCAATAGTAAAAGCTATTTTAGAAAGTCATTTTTTATTATTATTTTAAATAAAGTTCAATTATTTTGTATATAGTTTAATTATACAATTAATATAAATAAGTTATATAATTAAATAATTGCTTTTAAAAAACTCTAAAACAATAAAATTATTATTTTTAATTATATTTAAATTAAAAAAATAAATTTAAATATAATTAAAAAAACACAATATTTGAAATGTTAAATTTAAGCTACTTATTGTATGTTTTTCAAGTAATTTCATGATTTTTTATGGTTGTTGTATTTGAAATTAATTAATATTACTTATTTGAAATTAATTAATTAAAAAAACACCATTATTATTATTATTATTATTATTATTATCATTATATTTACTATAAAAACCCATCCCACCCTGTTTGTCCTCTTCATTTTCATTTCAATCTTAAAAACCTACCTTCTTCTCTTCTAGCTGCAGGCCCCCGCCACCCACCCTCCAACCTCTCTCTAGTCGCTGCCCCACCCATTCCCCATTAGCCCCCCCACGAAGCTGTCCATTCCCCTCCAGCCATCCTTCCACGAAGCCGTCCACTCCTCTCCAGCTGTCCCTCACCCCACACACACCCGTCCATTCCCCACACAGTCGTTCATTCTCTTCTAGCTGCCCCCCATTCCCATTTCTTCTATTTTCCTCCTCCTTCTCCTCCTCCTCGTTGCCTCCCCTCCATTTTGCTATGTTGTGTTGTTTTCTTGTTTAGATTGGTTATGTTGATTGATTGTTGTGATGATGTGTGTTTTAATTTGGATAATGGCAACGGTAATATTACAACGGTCGGATTTTTTTTTTGCCTCTGCAGGATAAACATGTAGGAATGCCTCCCAAAGATGAAAAAGTCGTTTTGACTCTCCATTTAGCTCTCCCCGTTAAAGACGTAAATTTAACAAAAATAGCTAGATTTTTAAAATTTTAACTTTGCCTACACTAATTGTTCTCCCCGTTGTACTTGCCTTTAGCGTTTGTTGCTCCAACATGTTTTTTTAATTATGTTTAATAAATAAAATAAAATAAAATTATTTATTTAATCCTTAAAAATAAAAAAAAGACAATCGTGATATAGTAAAAAAAATAACTTTATCATAAAACTTAGCGCATCCCCGTTGATCTAAAAGTAAATATACTATTAACGTATGATAATGAATAATAATTTGTGTTTTAATGTATAGTAAGTTGATTAGTTACTTGCTATCATGTCAGAGATTATTTTATTTATAATTTGCATGAATGCCAAGCAATGTCCCTGTAAAAAAGCCAATTTAAAATCCAAAAGTCAAAACTTGTTGGGTTGAAAGTTGAAAGGTAGAGTAATTTGCACGCTTAAGGATATGACTTTTAGGAAGTGCTTAAAGCTAATATTATAGTTTTTTTAAGACATTTATTTTAAAACAATATATATATTTAAAATTTATTTTAATATTAATACATTAAAATAATATATATATATATATATAAAAAAAATAAAAATAAAAACAAATGTAATATTGATTTTTAAACGCAAAAACAAACACAAAATAGAGAGTGTAGTTGAGGTTATTTTTTAAAGTGTTTTTCGTTTAAAAATACATCAAAATATTTTTTTTATTTTCTAAAAATAACTTTTAACATCAACACATGAAAATTATTTAAAAACCTAAAAATTTTTTAAAGCAAACAATAAAAATAAATATTTTTTTTATTTTTTTGAAAAACTACTTTTAAAACACACTATAAAATACTATTTAATATTAATTAAACTCTATTGAGTTTTCAACTCTATTTCTAATATTTGCATGTTTTGTATTATGAAGAAGGGCATTTTACAAACGTGTTTTTTTAATTGAAAGTATATGTATTTTTTATTTTTAAAATATAATTACATTAAAATCATATAAAAAAACATTAATTTATTTTTTTAAAATGAATTTGCTTTAAAAAATTATCTGAAAAATAAATTCTACACAGTAACAACAAAGCGAATAATTTCTTTTTATTGGTGGAGCTACTGCGAATACCTACCAGCTCCACTATGCTTTTGTTTAGTAGATAAATTGAATATTGCTGACCTGTCAAGCTTAAAACGGCACGGGCAAGGATAGAGATGACCCTTATCCAATCTAACAGTACGAACCCAAACGCCTCAAACCACCATTCCAACAATCTAGCAGGTGACTTCATGATTAGATTAAGAAATTTGTTTTTATATAATTTAAAATTTAAATTATATGACTGTTAATATAATAATTTTAAAGGTTTATATAATTATTAATTTTAAAATTTGTAGAATTAATTTAAATGTATTTAGATTGATTCGAAGATTCATTTTAATAAAAAAAAACCACCATTCCTATCATAAACTTGTCGTTGAGCTGTGATGCACGTTTAGTTTGGTTAGGTTTTTTTCAATTTCTAAAGTTTTATTATTGTTTTAACTATAGAAAAAATAAATTAGGGTTGTCAAGCCCAGAAAAAATATAATCCATGATTGTTTGATATTGTGTTTCAAAAATATTTTAATGTGTTTTTAGATGTATTTTAATATATTGATGTTAAAAGTAATTTATAAAAATAAAAAAAATATATATTTTAATGTATTTATAAACAAAAAGCAACATCAACTACACTCTCAAATAAACCTTATATTTTGAAAGATTTATAATTCATAATTTTCTTCTGAAAAATAATTTACAAGGCTGTTTAAATAAATAAATAAAAACATTATAACTCCTAAATTCTATTAAATCCAATGCCCTAATTTAAATAGAAAAAAAATAGCAAAAAAAGAAGAAGATGATCTTTATAATCATGAGAGTAGTCGTTGTAGTAAGTTAAGTGTCGTCTCAAGTGACAAGAATGCGTACGGTTTATACCTAGAAAAATGAGAAGAAAAAGGAACAACAATGGACAAGACTTTTATAGAAGCAAATTCCAGACTTTATATGCACACTACATTATTCCAAAATTATCCGAGTCAGGCTGTCGTGGATCAGACCCACATCTTCGATCAAAAGTGGCCTTGTAGGATTAATCTTTCCACATTTACGACCTGCTTGAATTACTCTTTACCTCCATGAAAGAACTCTTGAGCTGCTGCATCAGCACCCTGTCAATATATACAGACAAGACGTACGAGCCCGTGGTAGGCATGTATTATGCAAGAAAACGTTTCATTCAACACGTATTCTTGGAACGTTAGGCACCGGCCATCATCCCCATAAACATCTAAAAAGACCTCATAAATTACTTACTTTTCTGAATGAAATGTTATAAAGTTTGAATCTTCACACGTTAATAGTAGTAAAACCTTGGACATTGACCTTGAACTCTCATAAAAGTTCTTGTAAAAGATCCCTAATTGTTTCATGTATGATGATCATTAAAAGCCTTTAATTCCAGCATGTCCTGAGATAAAAAAAAACCAAAACTCTCATGGTAGCTTGGCAGCCGAACCAATAAAAAACTGTTGACATCTGTAAGTATAAAGCTGAGCAGGTGATCACAAACTAGAGACAAATTCACCATTAGGATATCTTGACAGTTAACCAATGTTCGAATTTGTCCTACTAACAGTTCCTCTCATCTTCTATCTGCTTCTTTATGCTCATAAGATGGAAAGGACAAGATTGGAATCTGAATCCCAAGCCCTAACCTGCTTTGCAAGCAGATTTCTGTATTTATAAACTCTGTAATCGATAGTAATCTCGAAGACAAAATAATAGTTGTTGTGCAGAAATACAAAACTAGAAAACTGAGATAGTTGGCTCTGTGGGATAATGAATAGACACCGGTCAATCAATTAATGTCCAAGCAAACAGTTGTGCTCCTCGGAGTTGTGAGCTAAATTGTTGTTAATTCTTTTATTGGAAAAGCAACAACTAAAGAACTCTCTTAAGGATAAAACAAAAATATTAGACCGTTGGACAGCCAACTGCTGGTCAAATTTCAAGGTCATCAATTTGCTAATGAAAGTTTCAAAGGCTAGTTAATATGTTAATCCATTCATTGGAAAGTTTCATGTAAGTTGAGCTTACAAGATTTCGTAGTTCAGGCATAGGATGGAGGGTTCTTGAATAGCAGCTATGAAAAATCAATGCTCAATCTGTCTAACTCGGTAGGACTGTTTGCTGTCGGCATGAAAGGATGAAAATCAACCATTCTTGATATGAAAAAGTTCTTGTAGCAGAAGCATGCATGACTGTTAGATGGTAGAGTTTCCATAAACCAACCAGTCTATAGTTTTGTCAAACCAGGCGCCAACAGATTATACATGAAATTAGAAAGGCGGGGGTGCTTTCAGAGGCCAGACCATAGAATATATTTGAAAGCCAGGAACAGAAGTAATTACGAAAGTTGAAAAATTTACTGTGAAACTCTGTGGTGTATAATCAGAATGTCACTTTTTTCTGCAGCCCATCCTGCACTAAATATCTCTTCTTCCAATAAGCAACGCGTTTTCTTCAGCTATTTGACAGCATGTTGTCTTCTAATTTTAAGCAATAAATATATTTAAACATTATACATTTTCATATTTATTTACCCAATTGTGGTAAGTAGGGAAAATTTGGAGCAGGCAGCAACAGCAAGTTTACAAGTTGGTGGTAGTTCTTCGAAACTAGTTTTCAGGCATAGTGGGATTCCCTTGAATGCATTGCCAGTGGTCGGCAAAGCAATATCTTATTCAAGATTTTCACCTGCTAGGTGTAGGATGTCCTGCATCTCCCCCCCCCTCTCTCTCTCCCTGTGTGAGTGTGTTTTTAAAGCGTTCTTGATTGTTGAATTAGCTTTACTCGGATTGGGGTAAAAACAATTTGGACTATATGATATTTCACCCGTGAGGAGTGCAGCCCAAGGGATTATAATAATAATACCCTACTTAAAGTAAAAAACAAAAACTTTTAATTTTCTTTTTAAATATATTTTAAAGATTCTCTCTCTATATTTTATCAATACAATATTTTTTTATTTTCTTTCCAAAAAATAATTCTTTATATATAAACATACTTTTTTAACAATATAAAGATTAAAACTATTATTTTATGTATTCATATTTAGTTATTGTAATAAATTTAATAAAATTTTTCATTGAACAATTCACAAGTCATTGATTCGATATTTTTCATATAAAAAAAGTAAAATCAATGCTGTTTTTAGTATTTTCTTTTAAAACCAACCCTTACTTTTATGAATAGACAAAATCACAAATACACTTGCTAATCGACTTGTCCATGCTAGGTCAAGTCCCTCCAATTTGTGTTCAAACCCAAACCCGATCCTACAATCGGGTTGCTAGGTAACTATATTCACCCACCACTCTCGGCCAAGTTCACCAAAAAAATAATAATATCCGCGGCAGAGCGGGAGCAAGGAGGATGTTCCCTTACGATGCATGCCTTAGCATTGCTAAATAAACGTCAAGTCTGGCAGCGATGCCCCATGCTTACAAAGAACTTTCTTTGCCGTTTTGGTGCTGTGATGGCGAAGGATCTCCAAATACAAAATAAATTATGTGTTCTCTTTCAGAAATTTTATGAGCCAGTCACCACATTGCAGTTATATGTTGCTATAAACGACTAAAAAAGTTGTCGGCGACTCATTTTAGCCATTGAATTTAGTGCAAAACGCACCACATTGGATGCAAACAAAACATCTTCTTTATTGAAAATAGTGTTTGTAGTCAATGTGTCATTGATGATCACCACCAAGAGTGCCACACACTGCAATCAATAGTGATAACTAACATTCTTCTGATCAACTATCGTCTAACTCTTCACACATTGAAGTAAGTTTATACGATTAGTATCTATAAATAAATTGAGTCACTAGGTAAACATAGCAAGTCTATATTCAAGTTCACATGTTCTATTCTAGAATCATAGCCTGTGAGAAGTCTAATTTTTATATGAAGTTCTTTTCATGATTTCATCGAGATGAATTCTGAATATACATAAATGTTTATAGAAAATAATTTTATATATTTTTTTATAACCCTAATCATTCTAGCTTGTACCATTTGTTTTACTTTCTACAATTTATGAGAACCTATAGAAAGTTATGTGGGGCGAGAGAGAGGGGGGGAGAGAAGGTCCCTTGAACCCTTAAGAATGACATTCTAAACAATTTAAGTGTGGAAAATATCAAGTTTATTTCTCATCTTCGATTAAAGGATGGCACAACTCAGATTTCTGATTAAAGGGATGTTTGAAAATGTGGTTGCGGTTGTTTTTCAAAATATTTTTCGTGCTGAAATACATCAAAATGATGTTTTTTTTATTTTTTAAAAAAATTATTTTTAACATCAGCACATCAAAATGATCTAAAAATATCAAAATATATTCATTTAAAATGAAAAAAAAAAGACAAAAACATCTAAACACTAGTTTAGCCGCTGTGACAAACTTGCACTAAGTTTACCATATAGCAGGAGACCTTAGACTTTACCTTGAGACATTAAAACAAAATATTGACTAGGGTTTTGACTTTAAAAAAGAATAAATTTATAATCTTCTAAAAATATAAAATAGTTTATTTCAAATGCATCTAGCAATTAAAACAAATAATTTTTTTATATACAATATAAGTAAAAACATACAACAATCACATTTAACATTAAGAAAAATCAATGCAAGAAAAAATATACAATAATGTGAATAATAAAATATCATTATTATAATCTATTATAACACTTGCTTTAGCCATTTTTTTGAACAAATGCCATTAGAAATCAAATTTGTATAGTAAAATAAATCAACTTATTATTCACGTTACCAAAAAAACACATAAGCAAAGAAAGTGATAGGTACTGAACGGCAAGCAACGAGAGCTAGCGCCAATGGAAATAGCTTATCCACTCTCAGCTGGAGGACATTCTGATCACCTACCTAAACACCCAAAACCACCAGTCCAACCGTCCAAGTCAACCCTCCAAGTGCTTCACGCCCTTCCCTTTGAACTACTTCTATAAATATATGCCTACCTCTCCTGCCATCGCCTCGACTCCTGGTTTCACCCACACCCAATATTTTTTCGTCTCTCTCGATCTCTCCTGCTGGAATTATTGGAGTCGGAGAAGGGAGATTCATTACCGGAGCTATGAGAAAACCTTGCTGTGATAAACAAGGAAATAACAAGGGAGCTTGGTCCGTGCAAGAAGATCAGAAGCTCATTGATTATATTAAAACTCACGGTGAAGGTTGCTGGCGATCTCTCCCTGTGGCTGCAGGTATATATGTGTGTGTGTGTGCAGTCTGTTTAGCAATATTCAATCTATCTATATATACATGCTGAAGAAATCTGTGAAATTCTTCTCGTCAGGTTTGCACCGCTGTGGCAAAAGTTGCAGGCTAAGATGGATAAACTATCTCCGGCCAGACATAAAACGTGGTAACTTTGGTCAGGATGAAGAGGACCTCATTATTAAGCTCCATGCCCTCCTTGGAAATAGGTACGATCTATCTCTAAATAAAGGAAAAATACAGGCACGGAGGATTCCTTTTATGGCTAGATGAAAACAATTTACATAATCATCGGTTGATGTGCTAAAGAATGGTGTTAATTTGTGTGGTGCTGTAGGTGGTCATTGATAGCAGGAAGATTACCAGGAAGAACTGATAATGAGGTGAAGAACTACTGGAACTCCCATTTGAAAAAAAAGCTGATAAACATGGGAATAGACCCAAATAATCATCGGTTGAACCAAATTCTTCCTCGTCCTCAAACTGAGCCTGCTCCTGTTCTTGCTACATCAACTACCACGGGGTCTAAGAACAATACTACAGCAAGCAAACCCAAGAAACCATCAAATGATGACAGTGATAGGGTTTCTGACTCAGCCAGTTGTCTTGAAGATGATTATAAATCTTTGGTGACGCAGCAGGTTGCTACTTCTGGTTCCTCGAATATTAATCTTGATCTCACCATTGCAGCTCCAGCTTCTCCTGGTCATAAGACCATTTTTGGAAACAAGCAGCAAAATTGCAAATGGGGCAAAACTTGCCACGTCGAGAGTGAACCAACATCATTGCCTACTCTATCTCTTTTTAGATGAGGCAACTCCCTACCAGCCTTGCCAAGAGATGAATTTAGTTAGTTACCTGATGTTCGTGGAACTCTGCTAGCTGATTAATATGTTGCTAGCTAGTTTTTCTTTTCTTTTTCCAGCTTGCTAACTAGAAGGAGAATTATTTGTCGATAATTATTACCATCTTTATTGCTGAATAGTTAGAAATTAATTTAATGTAACCTACTTTTGTTGCATTTAGGTAATAAGAAAAGTGGGTGGATGGATGGCTAATTAAGCTAGCTCCTACTTAAATAAATTAACTAGGGCTTCAGCTTCTTCATGTGCACACATATATAGCTAGGATTATAGTCTAATTAAGTATTAATAACTTGTACCCTCAGAGTACATATTAAATTAACATTTAATTTCTAATCTATTCCTGGTCAATGGATCTTTGATCTAACTACTGGTACTGGCCAGACTCATTGAATTGCAGACCGATAATGGTTACTGTTTGGATGTCTAATCCACTCTATCGATATATACGAGCACTTATCCATGCATATTCTCTAATATCCAGAAATTTAAAAGGGTTTTATATTTTACTGACTGATTATTAAAAATATTAATCCTGTCAGAAATATTTTTACCAACAGAGTCACGGAATAATCAGTAAGATTGTTTAAAATATTGGGACTAAGATCGGCCGATTTGGGAAGGGGAACATGGCCATTTTTTATTGCTTAGCCCGTTGAAAACCTCATTTCCCAGCCCTGAGATGATGCTTAAGATCAAAAGGGAACCTGCAAACCCCTGAGATGATGCTTAAGATCAAAAGGGAACCTGCAAACCTGTGAAAAGTTCAAACAACAAAGGTTTCTCCACAACTACATTTCAGGCTAGGCTTGAATAAAGGCTGTTCTTTCTTGGAGCAACGCTTTTGCAAA
Source organism: Salix dunnii (assembly GCA_015731905.1). Taxonomy (NCBI): domain Eukaryota; kingdom Viridiplantae; phylum Streptophyta; class Magnoliopsida; order Malpighiales; family Salicaceae; genus Salix; species Salix dunnii. The sequence continues at coordinate 14,004,023 of CM027675.1, read as the reverse complement.
ATAAGTATTTTGTCTGAACAAAAAACTCTCTAATATTTAAACCAATAAAAATGTAAGAAGAAATAGTATACATGGGATAGAAAAACATTAGCTCAATATATATATATATTTTGTGTGTGAAGTTTGAATTGCTTCTAAAATTAGCTAATTTTCTGCTTCAATGTTTATAGACATTGGCCGCATCATTGTGACTATTTGAGAGTGTGATTGAGGTTATTTTTTTAAATATTTTTATTCAGAAATACATCAAAATGATATTTTTATATTTTTTTTAAAAATCATTTTGACATCAACACATTGAAATAATTTAAAATCACCAAAAAAATTTAATTTCAAGTAAAAAAAAATATATATTTTTATATATTTTTGAAATACACTACCAAACATTTTTTTTTTTTTAACATGGAAAGTAATGTTAAATGTATTTTAATATATAAAGTCCCTGGAGGGGCGTGCTTGTGTCTTCTGCGGGTAAGAAATGTGTTTTATTAATATATATCCAACTCTGAGGCTAAAATAACACAAGTTTGATTGGTTATTAGAGCGTCAACGAGTAGGACTTGATTGCATAACTTTAAGAGTTTGAGGATTTATATTGGCAATTTAATTGATAGATAAAAGAGGTTGATTATGGAAACAGCCATCAACCAGCGAAGTTCCGAAGTTCGAAACTCAGAGAGCGCTAGATTTAGGGTCAAGTAATATAGCTGCAGAGTCAATAAATAATAAATTCAAGATCGAGTTTTGATTGAGTCAAGGCTGACTGAGTTCACGAGGTAACAGTGAAACCAAATTTTCAACTCACCGTGATGTGTTTGACAGCAGTGAGCCAAAGTACACTGCTGAACATTAAAAGTACATTAAAAGTTCTTGTCAGATTCAATAATAAAAGTTTTCTATTTTATATATATATAAATAAAAGTTTTCTATCTATATATATTATTTTTAATATTAAAAACATTACAATAAAAAACAATAACATTTTTCAAAAAACACACAGCCAGTGTTGCTGAAAAAGAATTCAAACTCAGGCCGAAGACCTCGGGCATTGAACGTGTCCAGCCTTGCCTTGCGTGGAGCACAACCAGCCTCACCTTCTTCCAAATCTTTCGGACAAAGTTAATTGAAAAATATTGAAAAATATTTTTTATTATTTTCAATTAAAAAATTAGTATTTTTAAATACTAATATTAAAAATTATATATAAAAAATAAAAATATTATTTTAATATATTTCTAAATAAAAAAATATTTTTAAACACAAGCTTAATTACACTCCCGTATGATTGCTTTTTTCGGATCGTTTCATTTTTATATGCTTGCTGTGGAGGAGGGTAGCCATAGAATTAGCCGAGGGATAGACAAGAAAGATTAAGTGATTGATTGATACTTTACTTTAAAAATATTATAAAAACAATTTTATTATTTATTTATTTATTTTGTTTTCTCAAATTTTGTTGGATGGGCTGATATTAACAATAATTTTCAAAAATAAAAAAATATTATTTGTACTGCTATGCTAAAATTTTAGCTATCATTTTTAGGGAATTTATTTTTCTATTTTTTTAAATCATTTTAGATAGAAAAAAAATTATTTTCTAAATATTTTTTTAATAATTTTAATATGCTGATATTAAAAATTAAAATAAATATTAAAAAAAAACTATTTTGACAAATATCGTGCACTGCACAGCAATAGTAGATACAACATGTACAAAAGCAATATAATATAGGTTTTTTTTCATAAGAAAACAATTTTTTATTTTTTATTTTTGCATATTAGATATATACTAATTAAAAAATAATTGTTAATTATAATCTCAAAGAATCTACCGTATTATTTAAAAATTATGAAAAAAAAATTATATTAATATAGTGCATATTAATAAAAATCTAAAAAATAAAACAAAATTTGAAAAACAAATACTAAATAGCTTTAGAATGAGCTGGTTCTAGGACATTGAACTTGAATGCCGACCTCATAGAAAGAAGGCTAGACAGAGTGGGCCTACAAAGCCTAGCCTTCTTGTTTTCAATAAATCATCATCTGCATTACTGGCTAAGATTCCAACGATGAAGCCGGCTTAAAAGTCAGAGTATTGGTCTGGTTTTCGAGGAAATACACCTATTTTTAATAATCCTTTTCACTTTAAAATACTAAAAAAAACCATTTTAATATTTTTATTTAACTCATTTTTAATCTTAAAATACTATTTAATCAGTAAAAAAAATCCAGAATTAAATCCAATAATAATAATAAATTTTAATGGGCCATCTGATGGGCTTTCAATTAATATTAATACTATTTAATCTTAAAATACTATTTAATCAGTAAACAATTCCAGAATTAAATAATAATAATAAAATTTTAATGGGCCATCTGATGGGCTTTCAATTAATATTAATAAAAATTGATTTTCTTATTATTTTTTTGCTGCTGATACAAATATTAATGTATTAAATTAATATATTGTTTATTTAGTTTTGTCAATAAACATTACTGAATTAAGACAGCAAAGATCAATATTCTCGAATGCAAAAAACATGAATATTAACAATTGATTTTAGTTAACAATTGGTGATTGTTGTTGCCTGAAATTATGATTAAATAAAAACCCAAAAAATCCAATACAATAGAGAAATCAAAACATATAAAGATGCAAACTTTACAACAACTTAGCAAAACCTTAGGAACAAAAACACTAGAAGTGAAAACACACAATAAAACAGTAAACTTTACACACATTCGTGCCGGGATGATGATACAAATCACAGAAAAATTATCTACTAGTTGCAGATGCTAGATGCAGTTGCGAATGGAGGGAGAGGGTGGTTACTACCTTACATAGGTTGGTTATAATGTTGCAAAGGGCTACTTGTTTTGAAGAGGGAGGGAGATAAGCAGAGGGAGATGGGGGCAACTAGGGTTTGTTTGAAGAGGGAGGGAGAGAAGCCCGAGAGGAGGGGGCTGGGGTTTTGAAATTAGAAAAGAAATGTGAAAGTTTATATTTATAGTGGGGCGGTGGTTTATAGGAAGTTTTTAACCGAATCGGTTCAGTTGAATGTAGGACCTGTTTGGGAGGGCGGTTGCGGTAGTTTTTGAAAGTGCTTTTCGTGCTGAAATATATCAAAATGATATTATTTTATTTTTTAAAAATCATTTTTGATATCAGCACATCAAAATGATTTAAAACATCAAACCGCCGTTTTTTAAAATAATAAAAAAAATATGGCAAAACACCATTTGGGCCGCCCACCCAAATGGGCATGTATTCAAACAGGATATTTTTCAAAATTTTATAATTAGTTTTTTTATCGGTTTAGTTTTTTTTATTTTTTTATTTTATTTTCTCAATTTTATCGGCTGACCAGTTTTTTTCCCACCCCTGACAACAATAAGTAAAAAAAACAGCACCATTTATTCAACGTCGGCGTTAACAGTAATAAATTTAGGTAAATATGCATTAACCAATAAAAAAACAAAAAACAAAACTGTATTCTCGTAGTTTTATTGTACAATAATTCAGTCAATGGGAAATATGAATTTAAAGAAGAAAACAAAAGGATGGAGGGGCCATGAAACGACAAGAGCTATTCGTCTCCTTGTTGACCTATCAGAAACACTGTCGATGTACATAGTACGAACTGGTAGCCCTCATCGGATTCAGACCTCCTGCGCCTCGAATTTTAATATATATATATATATTAAAAAAATAATTTTGTATCGTAGCCATATGCTCGCCTTCGATCTCTTTGCTAAATCAGCGGCGCCTTACGAGGAGAGTTAGATTGTAATTGAAATTCATTTAGAAAATGTTTTTCATTTAAAAATATATTAAATTAATATTTTTAAAAATTATTTTTGATATTAGAATATTAAAATAATATTTTTAAAAATTATTTTTGATATTGGTATATTAAAATATTTAAAACCAGCCATTTTTTAATTTAAAATAAAAAATAAAAAAAACCATTTTTTAAAAAAAATAATGCTAAACAGGAAGTAACATCTCCACTAGGCTTGGCTTAAATGGCAAGTTTATCCACTAGGCTTGGCTTAAATTCCAAGTTTTGAGCTGTCAAGCCAGTTTCCATAATTTTATCAGGTCACGTTCATTTTTTAAATAGTCATCTAATTATAGTTACAAGACATGGCCAGGTGTCCAACCTGGACCGGAATTGACCCGGATTCAATTAATGGACTGGATGGGGACAATCTAATATATTAATGGATTATTTCTTAAAAATCAAAATAATATCATTTTATTTTAATAAAAGTAAAATAATTCAGACATAAAACCTTTTTCTTTCGCCCTCACTTTTTTTTTTTAAATCCCTAACAATTAAAAAAATAAATTATATATCGCTTTCACCGAACGAAGATGAAACTAATTTATCCAAGCAGGGTTGAATTCGAGACGTTGAAAATCTGGCTGGCTGCTATTTTCTGGCTAAGCAGTGTTGAAGATCGCTGTTGAAATATATTTTTTATATTAAAGTTTTTTTTTAAAAAAAAAGCTTCATCATACTGGGATCAAGTATATGATAATATTAAAAAATAAAAAAATATATCATATATACTTTTTACATTTATTACAAATGGAGTCCAAGATTGCATACTCCAAGTTTATCCCCAGCACTATACTTGGCTGTGTGACTGATAAGATGGGAAAGGAATCCTGCCTTCCCATCACCTTTGCTCGACGGGCTTCTCAAAAGTTGATAGCAACACCCATTTTTGTCTTTATTTATTTAATATTTTTAGATATTTTGGTACGCGGATTTTTAAAATAAAATAATATTATTTACATTTATTTCTAAATAAAGAATTATTATCACCGTATTAAACAACCACTTACTTAATTGTTTAGGGTTTGAATTGTAAGTGAGATTGAGGATGTTAATATCTTAATAAATAATAAGATACTTTCTGAGATTATTTAGATTTTTAAAATATTATTTTATTATATTTCTAAATCAAAATTTTTTGAAAAACATTAAAAAAAAAACAATCTTAATCGTGATGGTTTTGAGTTTTCCAGCTTCGGTTCACATGCTGATTTGACTTTTCTATATATAGAGAGAGAATTTCCACAGATTCACACCACACCGAATTTCAAACGTACTGTTACTAACTGTTGTTTCTAACATCTTCAAAGGAGGCATATATAGAGAGATTGCCACGTTTTATGCTAGCAGCATTATCCACAGCAAGAGATGGGAAACAATCTAGGAGGAGGAAGGAAAGCAAAGGTGATGAAGATCAATGGCGAAACATTCAAGTTAAAGACTCCGGCAAGAGCCTGCGACGTAGTGAAGGATTATCCGGGTTATGTGTTATTGGATTCCGAAGCTGTTAAGCATTTTGGAATCCGTGCTAAACCATTGGAGCCCCAGCAGGAGTTGAAGGCCAAGAAAATTTATTTCCTGGTAGAGTTGCCGAAGCTTCCTGAGGAAAAGGATCCTAGGAACACCAGGAGGGTTCGGTCAGGCATAAATATGAGCGCCAAAGATCGGCTCGAGTGCTTGATGTTGTCTCGGAGATCAGTTTCTGACCTTCCGATGGTTAGATCAACGCCGGGCCAAACGTCCGATGGGACGAACTCGGTTCGGGTGAAAGTGAGGCTGCCTAAGGCACAAGTGCAAAAATTGGTGGAGGAGAGCAGGAATGAAGTCGAGGTGGCTGAGAAGATTATTGGTCTTTACATGGACAATTCCGGTGAGGTTAAAGGCGAGCATGATCCCAACAGGAATTGGCAGCCGGAGCTTGGTAGCATTACGGAGAGTTTCAAGACAACCGAGGTGCGTATGGAATTAGTTATCTTATAATTTAATTAATTTCCATGCCATGCATGTACATTGCCTTTGCTCTGGTGCTATTGATCTTGCGAATCTACCGTAATCATATCTAAATTTTGTAGTTGCTAGGCAGATTTGCTACAGAAATCGCACTTATGGTCACATCTAAATTAAATCCGGTTTTAATTATGAGGCATTGAATTAGTTTTAAGAGACAGTGAGGCGGCAAATCAGGGGAAACGTAGAGCAATATTAGTGACAATATATTTTTAAATTAATTCTTTATTCCAACTAAACAATTTCGATATTCGTGATATCTTGTCGACCATGGATTCACAAGGAACATATTTTTTATTCCCTTCCATTTTCCTATTTAGAATTGTAAAGTGGGCTCTGCTTATTCAATAATTGAGCTACAAAGTGCATGCTTAGTCTTCTCTTCCATTCATTTTAATTTAGTATATAATTTAAAATCCACTCAAAATAGTCCAAAGAAAGAACAGTGCATGGTGTCCATCTTTGGAGAACAATATTGCTTAATTATAATTTATCTATAGGTACGTATAGAAGAATCTTACACACACAAAATCTATAATCTACGAGAAAGAAAAGTGGACAGCGAACAAAAAGATGACAAGCTGCCTAACCCCGTCGCCCTTAAAAAAGTACACCAGTCCCCAGAGGGAGTGGAGCCTAAATTGAATTTGAAGACTCACTAGTGGCACAATGTTTTCTGTGATAGATTTCAAGGAGTTGCCAAATTAATGATTATATAAGAACTGACAACTACTGTAGGGCCACATACCTCGATCAGGAATCAACTCTGTAATTAATTTCTCGGCTGTTCCAACCACCAGAGATAGTGCAGGTTGTTGATCCTTGTCTGGTTTATAGTCTTGTGTGCTTTCGTTGACATTAGCTAGTAATTAGTCTCCGTTTTCTAGCTCTCTCTTCGAGTTGATGGTTTGAAAGCTACAGATCCTTCACTCGTTATGCCCTAGTTAGTTTCCTTGGAATAAAAAACCCTTGCATATAATTTTTTACGACTTTTGGACGCTGTATATTGACATTTTTGGTTTGATCATGTGCAGAAACGAGTGAGTTTTGTTCCAGAAGAGGGGGAAATCCGTTTAGCTGTTGCTTCTCATTAGCTAGCTTAAAGCATGGAGGGCGACCTGATGAACTTCCATAAAGTCCCTCTTCATTTCAGCCATAGCCTGTCATCGTTGTACATGCTTCGTCATCGTCTCCTTTTGCAATTATAAATAGGCTAGAATTCAGGCATGGAGACGCTGTAATGGCTGTGCGTCCGAATGCATGTGTAAGGTGCATGTACGTAGTTATAGATGATGAATTTGAAATTCTCTTTCAAGAAAATTTCCAATCTTCTTGACTGTTAATTAGGACACGGTACTGTTAATTATCCCCGGCAGAGTAATCAATCTCCTGAGCTGCGCTAATATGAGACTTGCTGGATAGAGCTTACTCTCCTTCTGTAGTTTGCAGAATGCTCTATACTTCAGTCCCTGAAACTGTCCCTGTATCACGTTTACAGTTTCTAATTTGCTGCATTGTCATCCCTACCTTCTAAATTTCTATAAGAACAATGATTATTGAAATACTAACTGAAGCAGGATAGTATTTTCATCTTTATCTCTTCAACCAGCATATTTTTATCTCTTATAAACCAATGTTTTCTGCAAAGAAACACTAACTAAGCACAACCTTAATTTTCAGCTCTTGATCAATTAGGTTCCATGTCCAAACCAGGAACCTCGTGTAAGAATAAGAGAGAATATAAATGAAATGAAATTAGTCGAAATTGAAGGGGTGTAAATGGGAATGAAACTGACCGCGAACTAATTTCAAACTGGGGGAGGCTCAATTAAGAAAATCGAGAGTCTGTAAGAATTTTCGTTTTCTTTTTTGTTTTACACCCACTGACTCACATGGCATTCTCAGACCATCGACAAGGACGCATAAGACCATCGTCCCTGAGGTTGAACTCACCGTCACTTTTCCTCGGAGTTCTGAAGTCAGAGACAGGATTCTGTAACAGATACACTGCGTGGAATATGGATCAAAAGTTGGATAAAATTTTCAGGATTAGGTATGTGTTGTGAATCGAACAACCAACAGGATCCTAAGAGAAGAGATCCGTGACATTAATGAATCAAGCTTAATCAAGCTTGACAAGAATTTTGTGGCTAGATCCATAAAATCAAATCAAATTATAATATATATCACAAGCAAAGAAAGAGACGTATGTACAAATATATATATATTTTTCAGTTTGTTTTTCATTACAAATTCTACTTTTGCTATAAGCGAGGGATTTGACTTTATGGGTGTGTTTTAAAAAATATACTTTAGTTGACAAAAATTAAATTGTTTTATTTTTTTAATTGCTTTGATATTACCTATAATATAAACCTCGTCCCTTTTTTCCTGTACATAGAATTACTGTGCACCAAGACACATTTCACTGGACATATTTCGTCCATGCGTCGCGCGAGTTCGTCCGCTCTTTTTTTTCTCTCCGGTTTGAACAGTGTATTAACGAAAAAGCCCCCCGAAAAAGACAAAATAGTGCACAGGAACCAGGGGCATCATCGGTTTTTCCTCTTTATATGCACAATGCACAGACGAAAAAATCCCCCAATAAAGACAAAATAGCGCACAGTAACAGGGTTACCGCCGTCTTTTCCATCCAGGATTTTTCGTAAATATCGGTAGGTCCAGGGGCAAGCCAGTCACTAGCTATTATTATATTATTTTTTTTATTTTAACTGTTGGCGCCTCGTACGAACGCGCCAACAGCGTTAGGCACTGACGCGCCTTTTAGGTGGCGCGTGTAGACTATTACCGCCGTCAAAAATTTGCTTCCGCCACACCAGAAGATGCGCCGGGACGCCCTCTCCTCTCCGTCGCGGCGCGTTCCGGTCATATATGTCCGGGTGAGCGACGGCGGACGGGTTTTGGTCGGCGGTCGCTTTTCTCTCTCCTGCCGCCGCAAATTCTGCTCTGGTCCCCGATGTTGGCGATAAGTTCATTCTGGTCCCTGATGTTTTGATTTCGTTTTTCTTACTGATTTATTGAAATTATTTTTTTTTATTTTCAATTGTGCCCTTCAATTAAAACTGATTATATAAGAAAGTTTTATTTCAGTCCTTATACTTTTGATTTTTGATTTATTTTTTATTCCTTCAATTTTTCCGGTACGGATGTTTTCATTTCTTTAATTTAGTCCTCCAATTGAAATTGGTAATATATACAAAGTTTGATTTCAGTCCCTTTTCTTCTGATTTTTATAAAATGAAACCAATCACCATTATTTATTTTTGGCCCTCCAATTCTTTTTTGTTTTAATTTTATCCTTTAATTAGAATTAATTTTATATATATTATTTTTCATTTTATTTTATTTTTTATTGTTATTTTTTATTAATATTTGATATTAATTCATTTGTTATTTTTTAATTGTTTTTTATACAAATCTTTTGATTTTTTTTTAATGATTTTCCAAATCAATTTAATTATTTAAATTGTTCTGACAATAATATTAATAATAATTTTAACTATTATAATAATCATTTTACTATTAATATTACTCTCTTTTTTCTCTTTGTTTATTTTTTATTTTTTGCTTCTTCGTTTTTTTCTTTGGATTAGATGATTTTTATGATTTGACTATTTATGCAGTAATCATGATAATTTTAGTAGTTTTTTTTTTTTCCTTTTTCATACAAAAATCTTTTCCTTTTTTTAATGATTTTTCAAGACAATTTAATTATTGAAATTGTTTTGACACTAATGTGGACAATAACTTTAATTGTTATAGTAGTGATTATGATAATAATATGAGGATAGATTTTCAATTTATGTATTCATCTTTTTGTTGTTAGAACTATTTTTTTTATTTGATTATTGCATGATTTTTTTTATATTAATTCATTTAGTTTGTTTTCATAAATTCTTAAACAATATATATTTTTTTTATTCATATTTATACATCTATACTTTTAGTTTTTTTATAGTTTTTTTTCTTTTGATTTTATTTAAATCGGTTCAATCCTGAAATTTAAATTTAAATTGATAGTCATTTTAAAATTAATATTGCTTTTTTTTTCTTTATTTATTTTTTTCCTGTTATTTTTATTTGTTTTTTGGATTAAATGATTTTTATGATTTTACTATTTACGCAATAGTAATAATAATTTTAGTGTTTATGTTTTTTTTTCTTATTTATACATAAATCTTTTGCTTTTTTTTATGATTTGCGAGGATAATTTAATTATTGAGATTATTTTGACAGTAATATTGATAATTATTTTAACTGTTATAATAATGATAATGATAATAACATAAGGATATATTTTTAATATATATATATTCATCTTTTTATGGATAAAACTATTTATTATTTTATATAAATTTATAATTAAAAAATTCTATACAAATTTATTATTTTGTCTAACATTATATTATAATAAAAAAATCTAATATGATTAATATTTGGCCCTTATACTTTTAATTTTTTATTTTCATCCCTCGATTTCTTATTATTTCTATAATGATCCCTATTATTATTCAATGAATTTTTTAATTCTAGAATAATAATAGTAATAATATAGTAGTAGTAATTTAATTAATTATTATTTAATAATAATAATAATTTAATTATTTCTCTAGCTTACTTTTTTGTTAATATTTTTTAAGTTTTTTTTCCTCGAGATAATTTTATAATATCTATTCTTTTCGTAGTAATAACAATGATGATTTTTATTTTTTTTTATTTTTTTATTAATATTTTATTGTTTATTTACTCTTTCATATTATTATTATTATTATTATTATTATTATTATTATTATTATGAATTATAATAATAACAATATTTTAATGCTTTTTCGTACTTCCTTTTTTTTTATATTTCTTTCTCTCAATATAATTTACTGATTTTTACTGTCTTGATAATAATATGAATAATAAATATTACTCGCTTTTTGCCTTTATTTTTTTTTTATTATTTTAATATTCTCTTTGGATTAGATAATTTTTATGATTTTACCATTTACGCAATAATAATGATAATGATAATTTTAATTATTAATTTTTTATTGTTTACTTATAAAAATATTTTGTTTTTTTTAATGATTTTTCAAGTCAATTTAATTTTTATTATTATTTTGACAGTAATGTTGATAATAATTTTAACTCTTACAACAGTAATAATGACAATAATGTGAGGATGAATTTTCAATTTATATGTTCAGTTTTTTTATCGATAGAACATTAATTATTTATATTTATTAATTTATTTTTCCAGATTTTTATTTGATATTGATTCATTTAGTTTCTTTTTTTAATTATTGGAGAATATTTATTTTTTTATTCGTATCTATGCATCTATTTAAATTAAATTATAAAATTAATTAATCTTAATGCAATGAATATAATATTTCAAATATCCAGATCTTTTTATTTTTTAATAACGATAATAAATTAATATTGATTATTTCATTAAAAACTACTAAACAGATACATTTATGACGATTTAAAATTCATATATTTGATAAAAAAAATTGAACTTCACAAGATTTCTGGACAAATTTATTATTTTAACTAAATTTATAATACAATTTAAAAATACATTTAAAAAAATATTGTGTGCCCCGTGGCAAAGCGTGGGGGCATTATCTAGTAAAAATATAAAATAAAAAGATTATAATTATGCTAATAATAAAATAATAGTTGTTACAATATATGCGGCGATAAAATAATGGTTGTGAAAATGAGTTACAATTATAGGTGTTGATGGTGATAATAATAATGTTGATAAATATCATAAGTTGATATTGTCAAAATAATATTTTTTTCCTCTGTTAAATTATTTTTCTCTAAATTAATATTATTTTGTAAAGTATTTTTATTGGTATATTTCTTAGTGCTTGTGCTGCATTGAAAAATAAAAGAAAGTATTATTCTTATTTCTTTAAGTCATAAGACTGGGATAATATCTTATAAAGAAAGAAAATAAAATCACGATTCAATGTTAAATAATAAAATTAAATTAATTGAAATATTTCAACACTTAGTTGAAGAACAAAGAACAAAGAGATCAAGGGGTAAAAACCCAATGTCTATTTTTTATTGTCATCCCTCTAATTGTATTTATAGAGGAAATCAAAGGCATTACAAGAACCCTAATCAAATATAAACTCTTAAACTAATCTTATCATAGATAAGATTTAAACTAGAATTGAAATTGCATTTAGACTAAAACACTTGATCAACCATTTGATCTTATTTAGGAAAGAAAAACATGCTAGATAAATTCTAATTTAACTCTAACACCTTGTTGTGATCTCCTCAATCTTCATCATTTAGATGTCGTGGACTTCAACCTTTACTCTTCTACCTTTAGCAGTCTTGGAGTCCATAAATTTCAACACTCCTCCTTGGATCCAAGACTGCCCATACCAATCTTTTCCCTTGGTTCTTCTAATCTCTCTTTAGCTAGTGATTTGGTGAACAAATCAGCTAGCTGATCTTTAGAAGTGCAAATCTTCTTCCTTGTTGGAGTTGTCTTAAGGCATGAAACTTGATTTTCATGTGCTTGGTTTGCTTCCCTTTTATTCCAAATAATAGATTCATCTACCTTGCATGTGTTGACATCCCAACATGTTTTTTTCCAATCAACATTGAAACTTCTATTCAACATTTTTGTAGACAACAATAATACTCCATTTTTATCTTTGATATTAAAATCATATAAAAAATCTAAAAAAACAAATATCATCCTAGTAAACAGTCAAACAAATTAACCTTTAGGGGGAAAAATAGTAGTAATTAAACATTAAATAGCTTATTTTTAAAAGTGTTTCTTATGATATTTTTTATTTTTTAAAAATTATTTTTGACATAAACATTTGAAAATGATTTAAAAACAATAAAAAATAATTTAAAGTAAATTATTTATTTATTTTTTTAAGTGAAACACAGTGTCAAACATCTCATAATCAAATTATTTAAGCTTTTAGGAAGTATAGATGTTTAGTAATAAATAATACAATAGTTAGAATTAGGAGTATTCGATAAAATATAAAATCCATCCACTCTCTGTATCAAGAATTTTCAGGTTTGGTTTGCAACTAATGTGACTAGAATTATGGGTATAAACTTAATTTGTTTTGTCATGTTTAATAGTAATTAAATTGACAGCTTTATCGATTGTATAATGGGCTGAGAATTAGTGGGTTAGACAGTCAAGCCCAACTGAAGAATAGAAGGGAGAAAAACGCAAGCCTGAATTAGAGTCCAATCTCAACTCTCCTTCCTGGTCCAATCGAAACCCTCTTCTCTTCGGCTCAGCAAATCCTTATCTAGCGTTGCACAACTTGGATTCACTTTAAGGAGTTCGGATGGCCAGGGAAAAAACAAAAAAAGGGAATATTTTCATCTCATGCATGTGTGGAGAATTGAATTCGATAAGAAAATACAAGAATACTGGAAAAATACTATATAGGTGTTGATGGTGATAATAATAATGTTGATAAATATCATAAGTTGATATTGTCAAAATAATATTTTTTTTCTCTGTTAAATTATTTTTCTCTAAATTAATATTATTTTGTAAAGTATTTTTATTGGTATATTTCTTAGTGCTAGTGCTGCATTGAAAAATAAAAGAAAGTATTATTCTTATTTCTTTAAGTCATAAGACTGGGATAATATCTTATAAAGAAAGAAAATAAAATCACGATTCAATGTTAAAGAATAAAATTAAAAAAAATCATATAAAAAATCTAAAAAAAACAAATATCATCCTAGTAAACAGTCAAACAAATTAACCTTTAGGGGGAAAAATAGTAGTAATTAAACATTAAATAGTTTATTTTTAAAAGTGTTTGTTATGATATTTTTTATTTTTTAAAAATTATTTTTGACATCAGTATTTGAAAATGATTTAAAAATAGTAAAACATAATTTAAAGTAAATTATTAATTTATTTTTTTAAATGAAACACAATGTCAAACATCTCATAATCAAATTATGTAAGCTTTTAGTAAGTATATATGCTTACTAATAAATAATACAATAGTTAGAATTAGGAGTATTCGATAAAATATAAAATCCATCCACTCTCTGTATCAAGAATTTTCAGGTTTGGTATGCAACTAATGTGACTAGAATTTTGGGTATAAACTTAATTTGTTTTGTCATGTTTAATATTAATTAAATTGACAGCTTTATCGATTGTATAATGGGCTGAGAATTAGTGGGCAAGACAGTCAAGCCCAACTGAAGAATAGTAGGGGAGAAAAAAGCAAGCCTGAATTAGAGTCCAATCGAAACCCTCTTCTCTTCGGCTCAGCAAATCCTTATCTAGCGTTGCACAATTTGGATTCACTTTAAGGAGTTCGGATGGGGAAAAACACGAAAAAAAAGGGAATATTTTCATCTCATGCATGTGTGCAGAATTGAATTCGATAAGAAGATAAAAGACACTGGAAAACTGGGAAAATACTAAAAAAATCCACAAAAATTAGTTAATCAATTGGTGATAATTAAGAAAAAGATCCTGATGATGGGAAATATCAGCTAAAGTCTTGAATATAATACATCATCAAAAGAGCTAAACCTGCATTCACCTTGTTGATTCCTTGTTTTTGTACAGATTTTTTACAATTCTGAAAGCTGAACACCCCACGAAAACAGAAGAAAAACAGAACCAAGATCATCACACCTCAAATATCTGTCTTTTTGAAGAAAATCCTGTTCATGTTTATACCTCAGCATGACAATTTCTGTACTCTTGTCTCATGGAGTCGAAAAATCAGGAACAAGATTTCCTTCAGAGTCATATATGATTTTGCCTGAAAAGTCCAGTGGCCTACACCTTTCTCCCATGATGATTGACCTCCTCCAAATCTCTTCACTGCCATCATCATCTCCACTACCATCATCACAACCCTCATCTTGCTCCAGCTTCCTCCAAGAAATCATCTTCACCATTGAATGAGCCTTTTCCCTGATATCACTATTTATCTTTGAAAAAAGCCTTTTCTCGCTTGAATGCGAAGCTAAACTTTCCTCAACTCTTTGTCTGCGTGATTTTCCTGCTTTGTGATGAGAAGCACATAGGAAACTTACAAGGGAGAATACACCAAGCACTGCTATAAAAGCAATGAAATTGGAGATTGGGATATTTGATAAAAATGAATGGTTCTGCATGGCTAACAGAGGCCTTGCCATGGAGATCAGAGAGACAAGCAAAACAAAGAAAGTGAAAGAGAGGAGATTATTGAAAATCACAGCTTAATTTGCATATCACAAGTAAATGCCATGCACCACTCCTTATAGGATAAACCTTAAATCAACTAAGATTACGGGAGAGGACTCGATTAGTCAACAATTCATCAGTCCGTGTGATGACGTGGCAGTTTAGTTTCATGTTGGAGCTGGCATGTCATTATTCGATTGGGTAAAGAGATTTGTGGCTCTGCCGTTTTACACAAGTTTATATTGACCTGACCATTGACTTGGGCCGTGCAAGATGGTTTGAAGCCATTTTGATCTTTTACTAGTCAATAGTTCTGAATGGTGTCTCTAGTTCTATCCATAATTGAGTTGATTTTTACGTCCACGCCCTTACCTTTCCTTGTTTTGCAATTTGAGGAAAGAATTGAATTTATTGTATTTTACTACAAAATATGTTTTTGGATCATCTAATCGGTAAGAGTTTACAAAGAGATATGATCGCATCAAATAACTTGTCTTGTAGAAAATCCTGCATTGTTTTATCTATACTGACAGGAATAGTAGATCTGGAAGACCAACTCACGATAATCAACTGAGATTAAGAAGACCTTCAAATTAGATTTGGAAACTATATTTGGACCTTTTGCGTATGATGTGTTTTAGAATTCTTGTATATATGTGTGTGTGTGTTTTTAATCTTCTTTGTAAAATAAATTAGTAGAAACTGATTTTCCTTTCCTCTATTTTCAATTATTACAGAAATCTAGGATAGCAGGAATTAAAGCACCGGCAACTGTAACAACATTCTCGAAATACTATATTAACAGACACAACCTGAGCATAACACACCGAAGCAGGCACTTCCATCATGAATCCACAGGAATAGGGTGAAAGCTCTAAAAACCTGAGAGATTGAAGAGGATTTTCTGGGTTTCAAAAGGAGAAGATAACTATTGAAAATTTTCAACTTTTGGATACCCTACAAGGTTTCCAGGCAAATTTTTCAGATGGTGAAAGTTTGTTTCCTCTCTGGAAAAAATAGTTTTTTCTTTACTGTGTTATTATATGATTGCCCGTCACTTGTGTTCGGGTAG
Organism: Salix dunnii; assembly: GCA_015731905.1. Classification (NCBI taxonomy): domain Eukaryota; kingdom Viridiplantae; phylum Streptophyta; class Magnoliopsida; order Malpighiales; family Salicaceae; genus Salix; species Salix dunnii. Next base: position 13,987,870 of record CM027675.1, on the reverse strand, counting down.
TTTGTCGTGCTGAATAAATGTCTTAACATTTCTTTAAAGTCAAGCTTAATGCCTTTTCTTTTTGGCAACAAAAGTAGGACTTTTTTTTATTGTGGAGTTGTATTTAAATGAAACATATCTGGTGTTTTTCATGACTGATCTATGTTCGAGTGTTCTGTCAGTGCATGAACTTCCTGGAGTCTCAGATGGCAAAATTTGAAGCTGAACTTATGATGATATAGTGAAATATCTGATTGCAGAGTTGACTTTTATCTTTACCTGATGGAAGTTTGTCTCTTTCTTTTGTTTGTCTAATTGATTTGAGGTCTGATTACTCATACAATCTTTTAATGGAGGCTTTTTTCCTTTCTGAAATATCTGGTAAAGGTAGAATATGGTTCAACATTGACAGAGTAATTTGCCATCGAATTTCAATTTTGTTTAAATTTATGGGAGATACGAGTGCCAGTGAAGTGAAATCTTGGTCATCTTCAGCCGAAACATCTGGCAGTGACCAAGATATTCTGACGCAAATTCTTCTTCGAATGCCTGCTAAACCATTGCTCAAATTCAAGCTTATATATCACAACAATGGCTTTCATTTATTTCTGTCCCTGCTTTCTCTGTTTTACACAGCAGCCGACAACGAATCCCTAACAAGAATTATCAATTACACTATGTGGGATCGTAATTAATCCTGAATTAAAATCTAAAAAACCTCTAACCTATTATGATCCGGTCCTAACCAGTCATGGTCTTCCAATATGTGGTTTATAATTGCTGTTTTGAATTATTTTAATATTATCTCGTTAAAATAATTTAAAAATACTAAAAATATAATTTATATATAAAAAATAATTGTTTTCAAAAGTACTTTTTAAGTGGTTTCTAAACACCTCTAAACTTTCACAAATACACATGAGAAGAATAATTTTTTTTTTTGAGATTTTATTTCATAACTTAAACTAGTCCTTACATCATATCTGAGTTCTTATAATTAAATAGCACAAATTTAAATATATCACCCTCAATCTAACTAATTTAATAAAAGATAAAGGTGAATTTAAAAAATATATTAAATATAAAATTATTTTTAAAATTTCACTTTCACTCATAAGAGAATATATATCCATAAAAGAATTAGTTAATTTCTTAATGATAGGAAATATCAGCTGAAGCCTTGAATATGATACATCATCAAAAGAGCTACACCTCCATTCACCTTGTTCATTCCTTGTTTCTGCACAAATTTTTTAGAATTCTGAAAGCTGAACACCCCACGAAAAGAGAAGAAAAACAAAACCAAGATCATCACACCTCAAATATCTGTCTTTTTGAAGAAAAACCAGTTCATGTTTGATACCTCAACATTTTCCCATGGGAACAATTTTTGTACTGCTGTCTCATTGAGTCGAAAGATCAGGAACAGGATTTCCTTCAGAGTCATACATGATTTTGCCTGAAAAGTCCAGTGGCCTACACCTTTCTCCCATGATGATTGACCTCCTCCAAATCTCATCACGATCCTCATCTTGCTCCAGCTTCCTCCAAGAAATCATCTTCGCCATTGAGTGAGTCTTTTCCCTGATACGATCACTATTTTTCTTTGAAAAAAGACTTCTCTCGCTTGAAAGCGAAGCTACACTTTCACCATCTCCTTGTCTGTGTGATTTTCTTGCTCTGTGATGAGAAGCACAGAGGAATGTTACAGCAGAAAACACACCAAGCACTGCTATAAAAGCAATGAAATCGGAGATTATTGAGATATCTGATAAAAATGAATGGTTTTGCATGGGGAGGAGGGTTAACAGAGGCCTTGCCATGGAAATCAGAGACAGAGAAAGAGGAGATATTGAAAATCAACGCTTAATTTGCGTATCACTAGTACATGCCATGCACCATTATGTACGAATCTCTTGTAGGACAAACCCTAACCATTTTTAATTACCCAGGGACGAACTGACTAGTCAACAATCCACCAATCCATGTGGTGACGTGGGAGTTTTGTTCCCCCTTTGGAGCTGACATGTCACTATTTGATTGGCCGGAAGAGCCATGCTACCGGTGACTGGGGTCGTGCATGGTGGTTTTGAGCCATCTTGATCAACTATTATCTTTGCTTGTATTGCATTTGAAGAAAGATTCGGAGAGGCTTCTAAGCTAAGACCATAAAGTAGAAAGAACTACCTGAATTATTTTATTAGATTATAAGTAGGAATCTTAGTTATTTTAGATGAGCAATAATAATTAATTGAAATTATCCTTGTTTTAAAAACAATATTTCATAAAATTATCTTCAACTTAAATGGTTGTTAAAAATAACTTCTTTTTTTTATAAACAGGATATTCGGGTCAGCTTACGCTCATCAAAACTAATCCCCGAACTCATTGAACATCTTACAAACTCAATGAGCATGTAAGGCACCACGAAAGTAACAGACGTGCATGGTGAGACTTAAACCCTAGAACAAAGTAAGAGAATAAGTCCCTTTAACCGTTAAGTCAAGCCCCCACTTGCAAGTCATTAAAAATAACTTGGACATGAAGCAGATGGTTGTATTCAAATCTAGGAGATTGTGGTTGAGGTTGTTTTTGAAAGTTTTATTAAAAAATATATCAAAATGATGTTTTTATTTTTAAAATTTATTTTTTATATCAACACATTAAAATGATAAAAAACACCAAAAAAAATTAATTTAAAATAATTTCTTTTAAAAAAATACTTTCCAAACAAACTCTCAAACATCCCCGTATATACTGTCCGTTTTTTTGTTTTTTTTTTAATCATTTGTTTTTGTTTTTCCTATAACTAGAAATATCATTTCTGTAATATTGCTTTGAATAATCCAATTTTAACCCATTGATTTTTCAATGTTAAAAGGATTAGGGAGCGAAAATAATAGGAAAATTAAACTAAAATCATAAAGAACATAAGTCAAGCTTGATGAGAATGCATGATTGTGATTGAGAAGGAAATAAAAAAGATTTTGGATTCTCATAAAATAAAAAAGTTGTTTGATTTTAAAAAACATTGAAATGATATTTTTATTTTGTTTTAAAAAAATATTATTGTTTATATTAAAAATATAAAAAATATATTTTCACAGCAAAAACCTTTAAATTATTACAAAAGATTTCAATCTTAAAAACTCAAAAAACAAGCAGTTATTGTTTAAAATCTAGATATTAGTTCAGAGTAGTAGTACGATAAAAGTTATGTTTTAAAAGATATTTTAATATTTTTATTTTTTAAAATATATTTTTGTTACTAACACAATAAAATTAAAAAACAATTAATAATAAAAAACGGTTCAACAGCAATAGTCTCCACTGCCTCATAATTTTAGCAGCAGCCACCTCATTGTCTCTCCACTGTGAATTTACAATAGGATTCCGACCGCCACAGAAACCGCAAGCAGCTCGCATGAGCCCCTTCATTGATTCTGAAAGAAAATCCGTAGACCCAATCAAGGCCACTGCTCAGCCTTCTTTTCTCCCAGCAGTCCTCTCTTTCTTTCTCTCGAGCAGACCAAACCCAAATCAACCACCACCATCATATTCTCACCACCTTCGATCCACCGAAACAATAGTCTCCTCCTCCTCTAGTAACAAACCGATACAGTCCCAACCTCTCTTTTCCATTTTCTAGTCCAAAAGACCACCAGTGCCACCAGCCACTGCCCAGCTGTGCTCTTCCCATAAAAATCACAGCCTGATAATCTCAGCTATTTCACATTCAACCCAAATCACAGCCTCTAAACCGAATCAAGCAGAGCCCCAAATCCCCTCAATAACTTTAAACCCCTTCACCCAGAAATCTGACTAGATTATTTGGAGTTATTTTGCTATCTGTAGCATATTCAAACCAAGTGTATGGTTGTATACATGAGCCTCAACTAACCAACGCCTTCAGCTTCCGCGCGTGAGGTGGTCGCACCGCCACTATCGGTTCCAATTCGAGCAGCCCCTGTCTGGTTAATTCAAACCCCCAACGTTTGTGGATGAATATTTTATTATAATACTGCACGTTCATTTTCAACATGCTTCCTCTCATTATTATTATTATTATTATATAAGAATTTGGACGGTGTGATCCCTACATAAACCATCTAGTAATTGCATGGTTGTCAAAATCATGATTTTGATACGATATAAAAGGGGTTTTGAAAACTTGAATCATAAAATCATACCTGAATTTTTTCGTACAAAAATAATAAAATCATAGTTAAAATCGTATAGGTAGAAAAATTATAAAATCGTAAGTAAAATATTTTTGAATATAATATAATATAATTATATCCATAAAACTATTTTTTATCTTATTTTAAATAAAATTCAATTATTTTATATATAGTTTAATTATACAATTAATTATATAATTAATAGGAGTAAGTTATATAATTAAATAATTACTTTTGAAAAACCCTCCAATAATAAAATTATTATTTTTAATTATATTTAAATTAAAAAAATAAATTTAAATATAATTAAAAGACCCATAATATTTGAGATTTTAAATTTAAACTACTTATTTTATGTTTTTCAAGTAATTGTATATTTTTTTATAGTTGTTGTATTTGAAATTAATTAATGTTATTTATTATCTTAAATTGATAGAATTTTTTTAAAATTATTTTTTATGCTAACTTATTATTATTATTATTATTATTATTATTATAAACCCCCATATTATTATTATTATTATTATTATTATTATAACCCCTTCCCCCGTATAAACCTACTTTTTGTTTATTATTAGTATTATTATTATAACTAAGTATAAAAGGCCCCCATAACCCTTAATCCCCAATTCCCTTCTCTCACGCCGCCGCTCACCCTCATCTCCTCATCCTTTTCTTTATTTTTTTTAATTTCCTCTTCATTCTCTTCTGCTCATCCTCTTCTTCATTTTTTTTTATTTTCTCTTCATCCTCTTCTCCTTTACTCTCTTCATCCTCGTCTCCTCATCTAGATGATATGGAGGACAACAAGGGCTAGGTGTGCAGGTGGTGGGTAAATGTATTTTTGGATAAGATTTTGGGGGTAAGAACTGATGATTTGGATTTTTTTGCTGAGAAGAAAAGAGAAGATTTTGGTTTGAGCTGCTTCAAATATAATTTGTATACGAAAGAATGAAAAATTGAAAATGAAAGCCCTCCAAACACCTTAAACTCATAAAATCAAACTGTTCCAGTCCAATTTTATTATCCAACCCGATTTTAAACAAATTTGACTGAGTTTGACCGGTTTTGAGTTTTCTTCCCGAGTTAACCAGTTTTTTTGAATTGACTCGTAAAATCATATAATTTTACAAGTCAACTCGTAAGTGATATATAGTCTTCGAGATTTATTATAATCTTAAGATTTATTGCAGAACATAATAGAAACTGTCTAAATTAATATATCCTTGCGTGCTGAGAAAGACAAATTCAAGGCAAGTAAGCAGCGCCCATCAGTGAAGGCAAGTTAGACTTTGGGTATTAATTTTAGTTTAGGATCATATTACAGCACCAAGGAAAAGCAACACATCTAACTTTCTGTTCGACTCTTTGGCTTTCGAGTCATATATTATTAATAAATAACGATTACTAATAACTTATATAATCATTAATTTAAAATACTTATAAAATTAATCGAGAAATACAACAGCCACCAATAGTTAATAATAAAAAAAGAGTAAGAAACACCAAGCACAAAAACCCTCGTCCAAAGCGACCATTAGATAGGGATTGCATGTATGACTCGGGGGTAAACAACAGTGGCAGGATGGCCCATGATTCTCCGACCTTTCGGGCGTTTAAAGAGAAAAACAACTGCCCCTAGTGGCCATTCCACCACCGCCGCTGCCGCAAAAGCCAAGAACCCGAGAGTTGGACCTAACACCTTACACCGGCAAGGGTTGCTAGTTGTGCCGCACTGGATGCATATCGGAACACAAGTCATATTATTATTTATCGCAATTAATTGCCCCCGACAAGATAAAAACAACACAAATCGTCGATTACCCAGAAAAACAAGCAACTTTTCGAAAATGAGATGGAGCAAACGTCGATTACCAAGAAAAGCAGGGAGCTTTTCGAAATATGTGATGTGGCATATGGATCAAGGAAGAAGACAGCTTCTATGGTTGAAATCAGGAAGGGGGCCTTCAATGTCACACCCGTCTTGATGAGTTTCTGAGTAGTTTTTATAGAAGGTTCGAGGACATGATGGGTTCGAGGCTGATTGGATTGGGTTATGGAGAGTGAGTGCCACGTGTTGTAGTTACGTGGCAATGGTTACTACGTGATAGCACCAGATAAATATCTTCTTCGTATCATGAACAAATTATTTTTAAATAGTAATTAATAGCAATACAAAAAAATAAAAGGAAAAGTGTAGTATGATTTAATAGCTAATCCTCTTAACAAACCTGTGATAATATAGGTAATTATATAAATCAAGAGAACAAATCGAGATTAAATCTATACGTTGTCGGCAATTTGAACAGCTCAGCCATTAAAATCTAAAATCTTTCTGGAAAAGTAAATAACGCTAAAAACAAATATGATATAGCCTATTAACTATTCAAGGTATTTAAGATTGTGATTGAAAAGTGTTTTTAAAAAAATTAATTTTAAATTTATTTTAAATTAAATTTTTTATATGTTATTAGATTATTTTGATATATTAATATCAAAAATAATTTTTTTAAAATAAAAAAATATTTCAATATATTTTTTAATGAAAAACATTTTTAAAAATAATTTCAATCATACTATCAAATAAATAAATAAGCACAATAATATTGAACCATCTATGTCTTCCACCGTAGCAGTAAATATTTTTTTATCGTAGATTATAATAATATAATTATTATTTTGCTTCTTAATGAGCTGAAACTTAAACCATGGTTTTATGAGTATTTTTTTTTTTTATATAAGACTAGTTGGTATTCTTTGATTATTTAGAGGTATTTGTGTTTTTTGTAGGTATTTTTGCATAGTCAAAATACAATTTTATTCTTGCCAATAGACAAAAAATAATTGACTATCCCTGGATATTTTTGAATTTTTATATTTTGTGTATAGTAAAATAATTATATTATTTTTAAATAAGAAAAAACTCAAGAGTTGTCGGTGGGGTATTTTGGGTTTTTAAAATTTTTTAAAATAGTATAAATATAGATATACCCTCAGAAAAGATAAAATTCAAGGAGTTAGATATAGGGGTATGGATGTAGGAGTGTATAAATAATTTGATATTTTTATTATTATTAGTTTTTGCAAAATACTGTTAGCACGTCGATTGGACACATCAATGGTTTTCTACCTCACGTTCCTTTAAATTGTTGCATGCAATGCCATGTAGTGGTGAAAACTGTTCATCTAGTACCTCGCTGCATGTGCCATCATGTCCTCTTTTAAATGGAGGAACGCATGTCTGCGAATGAAGGTTGTATCGTGGTCGATGGTTAGTTTTTTTCCGTTTATTTTCTCTTTCTTGTAGCGACAAGATACATACAGGTCCTTTGTGTTGATAGATTGTTGATTTCAATCCTTGATCTTTCTATTTCATTTTACTTCTTGATTTCTTCAATAAAAGTTTTGTTCTTTTTCAATTATACCATTTAATTGCAATTAACCATATATTTTCTTTTTCATCTCAGCCACTATTTTTTTTTTTTAGCTTTGTTTCCTTTGATTTTTGGTCTATAGGTTTTGGTCTCGTTCAATTTTATCCTCCAATTAAAATTAACTATACATCTCTTTTTTTTGTCTCTTATTCTTTTGATTTTTATTTTATTTCCAATGCATTTAATGTTTTTGGTCTCAAAGCTTTTATTTTTTTTTCATTTTTGTCCTCCAATTAAATTGATTTTATATTTAAATTTTCATTTTCATCCTTATTATTTTAATTTTTAATTTATTTGATTTTTTTTAATGCTTCTTAGAGAATCTTTATGTTTTGTTCATACTTATATATATATATATGCTTTTAATTTTAGTTTTTGATTTTTATCATTTTTTTATTCAATTTATTCTTGAAATTCTAATTCATGTTAGTGATAATTTTAAAATTCATATTTCTTCTTTTTTTCCTTTTTTTTCCTTTTATTTTTATTTTTCTTAAGATGAGATTATGTTTTTATTTTCATAATATTTATTTGAGTTTTTTTTTGCTCTTTTATTAGAGTTTTAGTTTTTTTATTCTTCGAGACAATTTCATTGTTTTCGTTTTTTACACTAATAATGATAAGTTTAATAATTATTTTTTTAATTGTTTTCTTACTTACTCTTTTTAAAAGTATTTCATTTTTTTTTGTTTGATCAAATTTAATATTTTGTATTATTTTAACAGTAATGGTGTTATAATTTTAACTGATATAATCATTATAATATTAATGATGTAGTAATGGTTTATCAACGATGTTTTTTTCTTCTTACATAAAGAAAATCATTGAGTTTTTTTTTTTGTTGTTTTAGACGTTTACACAATTTATATATTTTTTAATTTAAATTAAATTATTAGATGAGCTCATTTTAATACAATAAATTCAATGATTCAGATATCCAAATGTTTTTACTTTTTAATGGCTATAATAATTTTAAATTGGTGATTTCAATGAAACTTGTTAAACAAATAAATTCATATATTTCATAGAAACCAACACTTTATAGAAATTCTTGACATATTTGTTATTTTGCCCAAATTTATAGCATTGTAAAAAATCTCAAACTCTTAACAAAAAATTGCGTTGAACAAATTATGATTTTGATTACATTTATTTTAATTGCTTTTTTTGTTGTTGAACTGTTTTTTTATACTTCAAAATAATATTATAATTTTCATTATTCACACCAAATAATAAATTATTTTAGTGATTATTTTTTATAATTATTTTATTGCTTGCTCTAATGCTATAATTTTTCTCCTTCTTTTTTTTTGGAACAATTTAATATTTTTAACTGTTTAAGTAGTAATAATGATAATAATAATAATAATTTATTATAATAATTGTAGTGCTTATGGTATTAATAATTATGATTATTATGCTAATGGTAATAATAACTTATAAAATAATATCAACAATATTAATAATAACAAATTTTATTATAATCCAAACAAAAAAACTCAATAATCAATTATTTTACTGTAAAAAACAAATAACTCATTTTTAATAGATTTTATCCATTTTAATTTAACTATCACTTTTAATTTAACTTTCGCAATACATATCAGCACATTCTCTATGTTATACCAATTGAATAATTCATCGAGCAGTTAAAACATGATCACTAATAAATCAGTTTGCTAAATAAATTGCATAACTCATTTTTAGAGAATTTTATCAATTGAATTTTTATAATTTTTTGTTATATATTTTTTTTAAATTGATACTCCCGGCAACGAACCACAGGGAGGTGCCTCGTAAAATTCTATATCACGAGGACTCAAAATCTCGAAGATATGGCACCAACACAATTCCTCTCATTATCATAAAAGAATTTGGACCTGTGATCCCTATAAAAACTCATTCAATTTAAATAACACTTTAAAAAATAAAAAAAATAATATTATTTTAATACCTTTCTTAAAAATAAAAATAAAAACACTCCCAAGCTCCCAAACAGACCTTATAGGTCGGCACTTCACTGGTAAAAAAATAATAAAAATAAAAATCACTTTCATGGTATTAGAAATCATGCATAGTCTTAATTAATATATCCTTGCGAGCTGAGAAAAATAATGCAAGGCAAGCAAGCAAAGCATTTATTTTAATTTAGGATCACATTACATCAGCAAGGAAAAGCAACACCCATCTAATTTACATTTCCCTTCCTTTTTCTTTGGATATAATATAAAATTTAGCATATCTCATGAAGCAAGTAAAGCAAGCAGCACCTACCACAAAAACCCTCGTCCACAGCAGCCATTAGATAGGGATGGCGTGTGAGACTCGGGGGTAAACAACTCTGGCAGGATGGCCCATGATTCTCCTGCCCTTCATGCGTTTAAAGAGATAAACTACCGCCCCTACTGGCCATTGCACCACCGCCGTCACCGCAAACGCCAAGAACCCGAGAGTTGGACCTACCACCTTACACCGGCAAGCGTTGCTCCTTGTGCCGCACTGGATACAACTCGGAAAGCCTCTTCGACCAACCATATTATTATTTATCGCAATTAATTGCCCCCAGCAAGATAAAAACAACACAAAACGTCGATCACCCAGAAACTTTTCGAGAACTGAGATGGAGCAAACGTCGATTACCAAGAAAAACAAGGAACTTCTCGAAAAATGTGGTGGCTATGTATCAAGGAAGAAGACAGCTTCTATGGGTGAAATCAGGAAGTGGGCTTTCAATGTCACACCTGTTATGACTTCTGAGGAGTTTCTGAGTAGATTTTATAGAAGTTTCGATGAATGATGGGCTGGAGGCTGATTTGATTGGGTTATGGAGAGTGAGTGACACGTGTTGCAGTTACATGACACTGATTACTACGTGTTGCTACTCTATGGACACGTGTCGATTTACTGTAAGGGAAAAGGACACGTGTTTTCCCCTCTTTATATTTATTTTTTCCTCCATGTTTAGATGATTTTTATGGATGGATAACTTCAACATAATAGACAGATACAATCATTTTCTTCAGGCTGATTGTATTGGTGATAGTTTTTGCATGGACAGTCTGTTTGTTTGTCACCACAGCTAAATTTAAAAAATTATTTTTTATATTTATTTTAATATATTAAAGTTAAAATTAGAAAATATTATTTCAAGATATTTGCAATAAAAAATGTTTTAAAAATCAACCATAATACCTAACATGTTTTAGATATCTTCTGTTTATCATAAACAAATTTTTTTTTAAGTTTCATGGAATGATGACTTGAATGATAATTAATAGCAATACAAAAAATAAAAAATTAAGTCGAAAGATGTAATTATATTTTTATGGGTTAGTTCGATTTAATCGTTGGCCAATATAAAAGTAATTATGCGATCGTACATCTTTTGTACCCAAAAATGAAGAAAAATGCAAATTTAAGGTTAAAGTAATTTATTATCAGATAAATCTGTTTAAAAATTAAATCGAAAGATATAATTATATTTTGATGGGTCAGTCTGATTTAATCGTTGACCAATTTAAAAGTGTAATTACATTTGAGAATTGATTTAAAGTCCAACTAAAGGATTTAATTTAATTACAAGGACTTAATTATACTTTAAATTTGTCGAATTAATTTTATTAAGGGCTTAATCAATGAAAAATCAAGCTCTTGAGTTTAATATGGGTTCAATTGAGAATATTGGAATTTTTGGAGACCGATTTTAATTTTTCCAAGACAATTATGCGATATCAATGGCCAAAATGAACAAATTGAGAGTCTAATGGTTGATTGAGGGTTAAATAGCACAAATCAGAAATCAAGGACCGAAATAAAAAAAGCGCACAAAATTAGGGCTGGTATTGAAATTTTGATGGGGGTAATTGCACAAAATCATTTGTTTAAATCTAATTAGGGGTGCAATTAGAATAATTACAAATTGAAAGATTAAACTGCACTTTCACCTCCTAAAGCAACTCGCCGTCGCCTGCACCTCTACCGCCAATCCGCTTGCACCACTGTTGACAAACCACCTGCACACTGCCGCCAACAAGCATGCTGCCCCTGGAAGTAGCCCACCGTTGCAAGCAACGATTACCTCATGCATTGCCTATAAAAAATGATGAGCACAGGGGAAACGAGAGAGAAGAAAAAACGTGTGAAAAAACTACAAGAGAGAAGACATTTACGTAACAAAATTATACCTACAAACCAGACACTAGAATCACACTTCGTCTCCCTCATCTCCGGCATTAACACCATCAACTCCCTCTTTATCTCCCTCACAATTGACCCTCTCTCTTTAACGCCAACAACCATCTCTTTCTCTCTTGTTCAACAACTCCAACACCAACTCCGACCACCTTGCACCACCTCATCATCACCAGTAGCTCTATTTCCACACTGGCAACCCAACCATCAACTCAAGCGAAAGTAGCAGCAACAATGACGACGGCACCTTCTGACGTCCACTCCGACCATCACAGACCATCATTTTCGACGCCACTATGACAGGAAGAACCACATCGACTTTCTCTACCCAACGGTATTAACAGGTACGTCGTTCATCACCCTCCAAAAACTCTCATTTTACTGGTAATTATCTCACATGCAGTCCCGATTAATGTTCATTACATGTGAACAATAATCTGGCAGATCAGGCTTTGTGTCCGGCTTGACCACTGAATAAGACAGGTCTCCAACCCAAGAATAGATGATTCGAAAGCTCAGTCTGACATTAAGTAGGCCTAAAGCCCAGCCCGAGATCAAGTGGGCCTAAAGCCTTACCCTATGTGGTATGGGCTGACAACCTAGTCCAAGGTGTTGGGTTGCCAGCCCATAGGGTGGCAGCTTGGCCCATCAGGGTTGGGTAACCAACCCAATAATAATAAAATAATCAATATTAATATTAAAAAAATACAAAAATACAAATACAAAATATAAAATTTACATAAAAAATACATCATTTTTTTTTAAAAAAATATGTTGATTTTATACGACCAATAAGCTAATATATTTTAAAAATTCTTTTTTTTAAATATTATTTGAGAGTTTAAGGAAAAATGGTTTTAGCATGGATTTTGTAAAAAAAAAAAATCATTTTATTGTATTTTTGGATTTTATAAAAAACAAAATTTATTTTATTGTATTTTTGAATTTTACAATATATTTGTAAAATCTAAAGGAAAATTAGCCAATATTTCAAAAATATTAAAATCTTATTTTTTAGGTATTCATATTATTCATTATTAATATTTGATTAAAATTTTTTTAAAGGAGTTAATATCCAAAATATTAGTGGGGATAATTAATTATTATTTACTGTTGATATTTGGATAAAAAAAAATTCTAATGCGGTTAATATGAAAAATATCAGCAAAAATAATTTATTGTTATTCATCATAAATATTTGGATAAAAAAAACCTTAAAATGATAAATATCAAAAATATTTTTACAGAAATAATACGTCATTATCATTTAATCAATATATTTTTAAAAGATCAATACCATAGCAATCATTTAATCAATATATTTTTAAAAGATCAATACCATAGCAATCACAAACCAAAACACCAAACTACTTATTTTAAATTAGGATATATGAAGGGTGTTAAAAACTTTTATTTACGTAACCAGTTCATTACTTTAAAATCTTTAAATGATCAATTTAGATTTTAAATTTTCAAGTAACCATAATATATTTTAAATTACTAAATTTTTAAGTAACCATAATACTAGATAACAACTCAACAATAATATATTTTTAAATAACCATAATACTATACTATACGACAACTCTTTTCTGTAAAATAAAAATGAAACTTCAATACGAATTTACTCGTTGACAGGGAGAGTCACTGCAATACTGTCGCGGAGGGTGCGAGAATTCCTATAAAAACTCACTCAGTATGATGAATATATTATTATAATTTTGAGATTTATTTTAGAATATGGCTCAATTAGCTGTCTGGCACGTCTTTGGTTACCTAGTATATGATGGCCTACTTGTTTTTTTTTTTTTTAATTAATTTTTTTTCGAAGTTACATTTTGTTGGTGTTTTGATTTTTAAAAAATAAAAAAAATATATTATTTTAATACATTTCTTGAAAAATTATACTCCCAAGACGGCACTTCACTGGTAAAAGAAAAATAAAAAAAATTACTATCATAATAGTAGAGATCATGCAAAGTCTAAATTAATATATTCGTGCGAGCTGAGAAAAACAATGCAAGGCAAGCAAGCTTCAGTAAAGGCAAATAAGCATTTATTTTAAATTAGGATCACATGACAGCAGAACAAGGAAAAGCAACACATCTAATTTACATTTCCCTTGCTTTTTCTTTGGATATAATATAAAATTTAGCATGTCGCATGAAGCAAGTAAAGCAAGCAGCACCAACCACAAAAACCCTCGTCCAAAGCAGCAGCCACTAGATAGGGATGGCGTGTGAGACTCGGGGGTAAACAACTCTGGCAGGATGGCCCATGATTCTCCTACCCTTCATGCGTTTAAAGAGATAAACAACCGCCCCTAGTGGCCATTCCACCACCGCCGCCACCGCAAACGCCAAGAACCCAAGAGTTGGACCTACCACCTTACACCGGCAAGCGTTGCTCCTTGTGCCGCACTGGATACAACTCGGAAAGCCGCTTCGACCAACCCTAGTATTATTTATCGCCATTGATTGCCCCCAGCAAGATAAAAACAACACAAAACGTCGATCACCCAGAAACTTTTTGAGAACTGAGATGGAGCAAACGTCGATTACCAAGAAAAACAAGGGACTTTCCGAGAAAAAATATGATCTGGCTATGGATTAACGAAGAAGACAGCTTCTATGCTTGAAATCAGGAAGTACTTGCAATTTCAATGTCACACCTGAGTAGATTTTATAGAAGGTTGGAGGTCATGATGGGCTGGAGGCTGATTTGATTCGGTTATGGAGAGTGAGTGCCACGTGTTGTAGTTACATGACACTGATTGCCACGTGTTGCCTTTGTAATGGAGACGTGTCGATTTATTGTAAGGGAAAAGGACACATGTTTTCCCCTCTTTTTCTTTTTCTTCCCGTCCTCGTTAAGAGGATTTCCATGGCTATGGATAACTTCAACATGCTAGACAGACACAATCATTTCATTCAGGCTGATTGTATTGGTGATAGTTTTTGCATGGACCGTCTGTTTGTTTGGCACCACGGCTAAATTTAAAATTATTATTTTTTATATTTGTATAATATTTTAATATATTAAGTCAAAAATAAAAAAAATATTTATTTTAAGATATTTTCAATAAAAAAATATTTTAAAAATCAACCATAATACCTAACATGCTATGAATATCTTCTTTGTATCATAAACAAATTATTTTTCAAAATTTTATGAAATAATAATTAATAGAAATACAGAAAAATAAAAAGAAAAGGAAAACTATTAATAACTACTCCTGTAAAAAACCTGTGAATTTATAGGGAATTAATTATATAAAAAAATAAAAAAATCGATATTAAATCGATATGATGTCGGCAATATGAACAGTTCAGCCATTAAAATCTAAGATATTTTTCTGAAAAAGTAAATTACGCGTAAAAAGAAAGTGATACAGTGATCCCTATAAAAATCTATCTGTTGTCGGCAATCTATTAATTTCACACGAGTATAAAAAATCTCTCTCGGAAATACGGCACGTGCTTTCTCAACACACTTCCTCTCATTATTATAAAATAATTTGGACCACGTCATCCCTATAAAAGCTCACTAAGTATGGGTGATATATTCTTTGAGATTCATTATAATTTTGAGATTTATTTTAGAATATGGTTCATTTGGCTGCCTATTATAAGCTGTCAAAATCGTAAATAGTAAATTGTTTCTAAACTCATATCGTATACTTGTATTTAAAATTTACCATATAAAAATCATAAAATCATAACTAAAATCGTGTAGATAGAAAAATTATAAAATCGTAAGTAAAATATTTTCAAATACAATATAATATAATTATGGCAATAAAATTTTATTAGTTAAAGTTTATACATGATTTTAAAAAAATATATTATAAAATAATTATATCATTATATTAACATTTAAAAAATAGAGAGAAGGGAAACTAGCCAGAGAGAGAGAGAGAGAGAGGAGAGGGGAAGGGACAAGGCTAGGTCTAGGGGGTGACAAAATATTAGAAGGGATGGTATTTGATAAAATTGGTGGGATCGTAAAATCAGACCGATTCAGTCTGATTTTATGATCCGGATCGATTTTTATATTTTTTTTATCCGATTTTAATGGGATTTGAGTTTTCTACTTGATTTAACCAATTTTATTGTTTTGACTCGCAGAATCGTACAATTTTGACAATCAACTCGTGAGTTTAATAATAATGCGCCTATGACAAGTCGTTGGTTCCTAGTATATGAGGTGACTGCTGTGTTTTTTTTCTTTTAATTTTGTATTTTTAATTTGTATTTGGGGTTAATTTTTTCTGGTGTTTTCAAATTATTTTTATATATAAGAGTGATTTTTTTAAAAAAATAATAATATAATTTTAATATATTTATATATAAAAAATTAACTTTAATTTTCCACCCAAACAAACCCTATATGTCGGCACTTCACTGGTAAATAAAAAATAAAAATAAAATAATGCAAAGACTAAATTGATATATCCTTGCGTGCTGAAAACAAAGGCAAGACAAGTAAGCATCCGTAAAGGCAAAAAAGCATATAGGATCACATTACAGCAGCAAGGAAAAGCAACGCACATCTAGAGATTAAATTTCCCTTCCTTTTTCTTTGGATATAATATAAAGTTGAGCATCGCACAAAGCAAGTAAAGTAAGCACCACCACCACAGGAACCCCCGTCCAAAGTAACCTTTGAAAATCAACCAGAATACCAAACATGCTGTAAATATCTTCTTTGTATCATAGACAATTATTATTTAAAGTTTTATGAAATGATGACTGAATAATGGTTCATGGCAATACAAAAAAAGAAAGGATAAAGGAAAATTGTAGTATGATTTAATAGCTCCTCCTCTTAACAAACCTGTGATTTTAGTATAGGTGATTATATAAATAAAGAAACAAATTGAGATTATTATACAGTTAAATTATGTGGAGAAATCACTGTAGCAGTGTACTATAGATTGTAATAATATAATTATTATTTTATCTCCTAATGCAATGACATTTAACTCTTGGTATTGGAGGTATTTTTGACTTTTCACATGGATCAATTGGTGTTTTTTGGTTGTTAGGGGGTATTGCGTCTTTTACCAATTTTTTTGTACAGTGGAACTATGGTTTTACCCATGCTATAAGATAAAACAATGTTGAGTGATAAGGGTGTTTTTGGATTTTTTATTTGTACATTAACAATAAAATAACTATGACACCCTTGAATAAGAAAAAAAAATATAATTTATCGGGTAACAGTATTTTAGCTTATGCATCGTTTGATGCACGATGAAATTATAGATATACCCTCATAACAACAAAATGGATGAATTAGCTTTTGGGGTGTATGCATATTTTCACATTAAATTTATTCTTTTTTAAATGAAAAGCTATAGGCATGTCTTGCAGATGAGCAAACAGTTCTTTTTTAATTGTGCTTTAAAGGCAATGCATACGGTGTCATTTAATGATCGTCAAAGAAATGAAATTAGCTAGTGTATCATTTTTTTAAAACTTTTCTCTCTCCTCCTGTAGCTAACTTAAATGACAATCTTCTTAGTTGAAGGGCTTATCATTTTAGACCCTAGACTTTTAATTGTGTTTTTTTTTTAGTTTTTTAAATTTAAATATTGGTGCCAGTATCAAATATAACTTATTCAAAGTCTTTGAATGGTGTAAAAAATACATATTTAAGATCTTATAGTCATGTACACACAAGTTTAAAAAAAAAAAAATTCTTTCCAAGAAAAAGAAAGTCTCAATATATAAGAAAACTTGATCCAACTATTGGATGGGCCGAGCCGTCCTATAAAGGCTTTTAATACAGACTGCGGCCACGAACTTTTCAAACCCAAATGGAAAATCAGTCAATTTGGAATGTTTGTTTTTTGTTGGGCCTATATATATATATATATATATATATATATATATATAACAGCAAATTACGATGCTGGATTGTGTAGGGAAAGAGAAAAGTAAAGGATGAAACTGAAGATAAAATGCTGATAATTTGTGGTAATGCTTCTCGATCACTCATCAAATCAGCACCCTATTCCTCCCTTTCTGCCATTGATATATTTCATTCTCTCAAAGTTCTGCTTTCCTCTCTTCCTTCTAACCACAAAGTATACTAGTGATTCTCATAGTAATAATAACTCGTTTCTAATAAACATGATGTAATGATAAAAAATTTAAGATCTGCATAGTAGATCTCGAGTTCAAATTAGGACATAAATATCTTATAAGAACTTGAGATAATCAGAATTTTACTTGCTTATCTAAATTTAAAAATTATATTTTTCGAGGTAGGATTTCCTCAAATCCAAAATAATAATAATAATAATAACTCGTCCCTAAATAATATGATATGATGATACAAGATTTGAGATTTACACAACAGGTTTCGAGTTCGAGTCAGGACATGTATTTCTTATAAAAACTTGGGATACCCAGAATTTTACTTATTCTTCTAGATCTACAAAATGTGTTTTCCAGGATAGAATTTCCTCAAATCCAATAATAATAATAATAATAATAATAATAATAATAATAAGTGATAATGGCCTATCTTGCATGAGAAAAATAAAAAACTAACATGATCTTGTAATTTTATATATATATATATATATAAATTAAGTGATAATTGACTCGTGTATAAGTGAGAAATGGGGCAATTAATTTAAAAGTTTGCTTTCTTGATCGATCTCTTTCCACGGCATACGATTCCATTTCAAGCATCTTCACAACCACTCCAAAATGCTTCTGACATGGGGCTCGATCTCAGATCAATATGATCATCAGATTTATCCCCTTCACCTTTTGGCTCATCGTGGAATAAGAGTCAAAGTCCCTACATGATGACCATAACTCTTTCTTTTCCGTTCAAGCTGGTTGCAGGCATTGCTAATCGATAATTCAGTCCTTTTAATTTTAAATAATATATTATTTTAAACTTTTTATAGATGATCACTCTAATTTATAATTTATATTCCTACAACCTCAAATATTATACGTACAAAACCAGTCGAAATAATTTCTTACCAGTTAAAAGGGTGTTTATCACTGTGTTTTAAAAGTATTTTTAAAAGAATTTGATTTTTTTTTAAATTAATTATTTTTGATGTTTTTAAATCATTTTTATATGGTGATATAAAAAATTATTTAAAAAAAATACAAAATTATTTTAATATATTTTTTTAATAAAAAATAATTTATACATGATGCCAATTATATGCGTGAAAGCCTTGGAGGGCTTAATTACTCTGTGTTTTCTAGCCAGCAAAAGTGAGAAAGGAATAAGAGAATAATAAATTCCAGCCTTGCAGTATTTGCAAAGTGAGCTTGAGTCATTTAAATTATAAATTAAAAATGATTTCATGAACTTTATGCCACGTATTTACAGATATGCCTTTCCAACAGTAGACCAAGGAATAAAGCAGTTTGCAATAAATAAATTTCTATGAACTACGTTATGGTTTACGCATTTTTGACAGGAGAATAATGCCAGCCTTGCACTATTTTTATTCTTATATATAGTAAATAAAATTTAATTAATTAAATAATTAGCGCTTTATATAGCTTTTAATCTTCTTGAAACAAAAGGCAAGCTGCCAATCATTACACTATTATTTTATCTTTTCCATCCCCTCTAAAATATTTTTATCAAATCCAAATTCCAGTGAGATAAATATAATTAAAATAATTTTTTAATTGAATTTATATTCGATAAAGATAAAAACATGATTTATTGTTAACTAATGAACACTAATTAGAAAATTTTGACAAATAGGGTCCCTCGCATTTACGACCTCCACATGCATCTCGCTTTCAAAGCATGAATACATATTGAAACGATCTCTTCATCTCTCCCTCTCTCTCTCTCTCTCTCACCATTTTCTGTTCTAAAAATAACTAAAATAACCTAACCCATATGTGCCTTTCTCCTCACTAATATCATAACCCTCTACTCCTCTTCAAAAACTTCAAATCATTTCTCTCTCGGTCGCTCCGGGCATGAAAATATCGTCGTCCATGCATCAGATGGGTCCTCGTCAGCTTCTCTTCTTGCTTCTTTCCTTCTTGTTGTGCACAATTATTCCAGTAAGTAGAGCTAGCGTTACAAAAAAGCTAGACCAAACGTTAGTGCCACAAGAACCTGATGCAGGAATAAAGTGTGGATCGTGCCCTTGTGTCAACCCATGCGGCGGGCTGCCTCCTCCTCCTCCACCCCCACCACCACCCCCGCCTCCACCACCAAAGACTCCATATTGTACACCTCTTGCACCACCACCCCCAAGGTTCTATTATGTGACTAGTGTGCCCGGGAATTTGTATGAAACTGATCCTTATTATCACTGGGGGCTTTACGATGGTGCTAGACAGAATACTGTAACATGGTTGCTGCTTTTGGTTGGTCTTGGAGTCATAGAGCTGCTGGTGATCTGGTAACTTAGAATTTGGTGTCAAATCAACTTAGTTTCTTATTTTTTCCCCTTCTAATTAGTTAATTAAATAATCGGTTCCATTTCGAGCCATTTACTACATAGTTTCAATGATTGATCTGAATGTTGGTCATATGTTAAAAGCTTTTATGTTGGTCTTATCAAACATGCTGTACTTTACATTATTTCAAGTTAATAATTATAATTATATCATTTTATTCCAATAAATCAATACGATTATAAGCTGACGAATACCATTGAACTGCGGGGTACAAAGACATTAATCCATCATCATCTGCTATGGTTTCAGGAAATCTTGTTTCATTTGCATTCATTTTAGTTTTTTGGAGAGTAGGGTAGCCTTTCGTTCCTTTTTTTTTATTTTTTTTGTAATATTGGTCTTTTTTCCATTTCTATTTACCTTAATTTAGCCTGATACACACACGACCCTAGCTAGTGTGAGATTAGGGAAAAATTAATAGTTTATTGATCCAAAATTAATAATTAGCCCAGTTTCTAAGCAGTTTGAGCTGTTCTCTTTATTTGTTTTAACCTGCCATGGTGTAGAGATTTTGGTAGATGGCTGGATGTATGCGCGGGCTCTTGCTTTTTGCAGTGGTCTTAACAAAATGCTGGTCGAACTCTAAGACAAAAATGCCGTCCAATTCCATCTATCAGGAAAAAAAAATGAATAACATTGATCATTCCTCCGGAGCTTCTTGATCAATAAAGAAACTTGTTTCTCCAGCAGCCACATAGTATAAACTTGGTACTCTAATTTACACATTTCAATTCTTCATGCGTTGTTGATCAGCAGGAGACTCTTTCAAGAAAAGCAAAATACCATACTTTGTTTCCTATGTTTTCACTGAAAATCTTAACCAGGTACACTGCAGCGTAGCTGCTAGAGCTTGTCTATTGGACTTAATTTGACACGTTCCTGCAGAATCCCAGTTTCAGATTTGGCCCGACGTTGCTCTTCTAGTGCAATATTAATGAGCATAAACAATATGCACCGACTAATTGATGAAAATGGAATTCACAAAATAGTTTCTGCTCCATACGACACTCTTTAGAGCCAATGATCGGCAGTAGTTTCAAATTCGGGTGCCAGCTTATTGTCAGTAGTAGAGATGAATATTTTCAAGTTCTTTACCAAGAAAAGAAGCCATTTATGGTTTCCTCCATGGAATTTTCTTATCCATAAGCTATCCCTTTTAGGCTTTTATTAGCTGCCATCACTAATCGATGCACCACCACTAGCTAGAATTTGCATCTATAATTGCATGAGGTAGGTACGACATCTATTATGAACCACTCTCTTGCTGGCCTCAGCTTTACTCTTTCAATGATGCGCATTCTTGTTAATTAGGGGGGAATATCACGTACATCAGGTTCCTGGAAACAAAAATAAGCTGTACAAAGCAACCCTTGTCCATTGCTTTAAAGTTATATAAAACTTTTGAAATCTGAGTAGCGGAAATCGAAGAGATGATGAGAAATTTACGTGTTTCAGCCATGGTGGTCTGCTCTACTATCATACAAACTAAGAGCTATCCGTAATTTAAATTGATGTGCTCAAATTGAAGAGATTATAAATGATCAAGGTGATACATACTGGAAGGAAAATAAATGTAATATATTATTACATCGTAATTAAATGAATCAATCTCTTGAATGGCTTCAAGAAATCTCATGATTTATCTCAATAAATCTCTAAATTGATTTTTTATATAATTTTCAAAAGTTAATTTACTTTTAAACTGTGTTTCGTAATGCAAAGAAGCTTAGTAAAGGTTATTGGCAAATCGGTATATGATCAAAATAAAGTAAATATAATTAATTAATTAATTATATCACAGTCTCAAAACCTAATTATCAGTCAATCTCAGATGATTTTCTCAAAATAAAATCAATCAAATAACCAAAGCTATAGTTGTAGTCAGTCACTTTCATTGCCAGACTTTGATGGAGAGAAATCAAACCTGGTGCATTTATTACAAATAAATTAGCTCAGTTTTTATTGTGGCTATATATATATACATAAAATTATTAATTGAATTGTTGTAAATATCATTTTATTATGTAAAAAAAAACAGATTAAGCATGCAATTGACGGTATAAATGTCTTTTCCATGAAATATATTCGTCATTGCAAAATTTATCAGGGATAAAATAGTCAAGAAATGTTTTTTTTTTTTTTTTTTAAATTGAGGTGCTTTTTACTAATCATATTGCAGGTTGTTGGTTCATCAAGTTGCCCCGAGGTGACTTTGGTTTTCTTCGTCATTGTATTTTTTGAAGGTTTTTCTTTTTATTTGACATTAGGTTAGTAAAGTATTTCAACTACATTATTGCACTTCCTAGCTGTACGTGAGTCAGTTCTTTCTTCCATAAATGAAGCTACCTGCAAGTCAGGGTACGTATCAGAGAAATCCCACTTTGCAAGGTAAAGCCATTCTCCCATAAATAATTGCATGTCAAAATTCAGTTCTTCCAGGGGATATGATTCGAAGCACAATCAATTGAAAAACCAGTGCCAGGGAAACCCTATGATGGGTTTATGTTGCATGACTTACTGTTCGGCAATTAGATGTATAATCCTGGACTGCTACATCAATTCTTCGATGCTAACAACAAAAGACACAGCAAAATCATGTGGTTGCAGAGCATCATGCAGATACTAATTGCATGGAGGAGCTCGCATTCCACGCGCCACCAACCTAGCGCATGCCCAGTCTAATATTTTCCAAGGAACTGCTTCAGAATGCTGTTTGTAATTGAAAGGATAGAGAGTTTACATGAACTGTGTTGGTTTGGGTTGTTTTGCAGTTAAAAGGCAAAAAGGAGGGAAGTCAACCGTTAAAATATGTTACGGTTTCGGTGTTAAATCCAAGTATGGTAGTTTCAGTATACATGAATCATGGACCGTAGAATGTGGGTTGATATTTATAAGAAGAAAAATGGTTTCCAAGTTTTAGAAACCAGAAATTATTACACAAGTCAGCTCGTATCACTGATCTACTCGTATAAACTCTCTTAAAAGAAAAATACATTATGTTTAATGTGTTGGATAAAAATAATCCTAAGGCACGAACAGTTACTGTTCAAATCAGTAATTGTTCTTGTCTAGTTACCCAGAAAAACAGACACTATTCAAATCAAAGAAATTCTGCCCTGTTTTTGTAGAAACTTGAGAGCCAAGACAAACAAGACACAAACAACTTAATTTAGAGAATTAGGAGCAGAATCACTTAAAGTTACTGCTATCCATTAGATTTATTTATAGAAGAAAATTGAAATATTACATAAATGGGAATTCTAATCTGCTACAAATTCTTAGCTAACTAGAAAATTGAAAGGTAACTAGGAAATTGAAAACTCTTAGTCTAATTAGGAAATAGCTAAAGTACTTGATCAACAATTTGATTTTTATTGAAATGTAAATTAAAACTACTAATGATAATCTTCAATCTAGTTGCAATCTTAGAATCAAAGTCTTCAACTCTAATGATTTCACCCATTTATGCACTAAACAATCCTTCTATTATCTTCCTTATAAGATTAAATTGAATCCATGAAAAGAGAGATCGATTGCTAGTTAAGCTGGATTTTATTTAAAAGAAAATCAAGTTTTACTATATATTGCTCGATCTTTTTCTTGGTGCAATGATTGCCTAGATCGTAGTTGCGAAGTAAATAATATTTGGTCAATAAAATTGTTAGTGTGCAGACTCCATAGAAATGGCAGCGGCACCAGATGATCAGCCCCTCCATATTTCCACCTGTAAGCGCATTTCAGCCATGCCCCACAACTAGAGGAAGGTGAGCATACCCCATGATAGTTTAACTCGAACCACACTAGCCTAGCACGTAGGGTAAGAGCCTTCCACCCCAACCCTGTTGTACAACGACAACGATTTTTCCATTCCTATATCCCTACCTCATCCTCTCGTGAACAAATTGTATCCACTTGACTTGGGTATACAAAACTAAGTAAATTATGTAGCCATTTATTTTGGAATTAAGTAAATTATGTAGCCATTTCTTTTGGAATTAAACAACGTCCCCCGATCTTAGAGCTCTCAATTATTCATGCATATATTGAATTGCAATAAAAGCCTTAAAAGTAGCCAACCACACGTCCATTGCCTACTGAGCATATCTTTTCTCATTCTCTGTTCCTCGCTCGCTCTCTCAATGGCCAGGAATTTCATTTATGTTACCTCTATCCTAGCTTGTCTCTCAACACTAGCGATTTCACCAGCCCAATTTGTGGCACAAACTACAGTCCCTAGCCAAAATACAGAATACTATTCACCCCCGCCACCTTATACTACTCCCGGTGTGTGCTCCTACCCTTGTCGACCACCACCTATACCTACTACGATTTGCCCGCCTCTACCACCTTATCTGCCGCAAGTGCCACCGCCACCATCCTTTTATCCGTCGCCTGGAGGGTACGTGCCCAATATCCCTCCATTTTGGAACTATGTCCCTCCTCCTCCTAATCCCATATTGCCTTACTTTCCATGGTATTACAAGTACCCTCCACCACCACCGGACTATTCACCAGCAACGAGTCCGACTGGAATTCCAATGGCAATGATTCCATGGATAATTATGGTAGTGTTGTTTACATCTTGGTTCTAATTCTACACTTTGACCGATCGTTAATTACGTCCAAGTTGTAGTAAGAATAATGAGCATTGATGAAATGTGAAACATTAAGAACTCATGATGATGAGTCCTAGTATTTTCTCCATATAGAGTTTCTTGATCACACATAGTCAATTTGCTGTGTGTATATGTATAAATCTGTTCTATCTCCCGATTATTTAAAAGTATCTCAAGATTATTTCTTGAAGTTTCTGTTTTTATCAAATAGTTTGTAAGATTAGTGATGATCTATGTATCATCAATGTTTTATCTGTTTATTATGAAGCTTATTCTTTGTTCAAATTCAAGATTTCATGTTTTGGCTAACTAATTAAGATCATTAAACAAGCTCAAAACAGATCCGTAAACATAATTAAGGCTTTAGAGTCATTATCAATCTAATGATAGTGTGTGTAATTACTTTCGTAAGCTTTTGTCAAGAAGATTCTCTCGGCACTATCTTTTTCCTTCTTTTCAACTACTAGCTAGGTATCCAGAAAAGGTCAAAATAGTAGAGACTGGCCATTTCACAGCATCCCCACTTGAGCCAAGCTGTAGTGGTCACCAAAAGATTCTTTTAATTTGTTATGGAAAGTTACAAACAACAATCAGACGTCATTTGACACATCTTGACAAGTTCTTTATTTTCTTGTATGGTGGTTACCGTGTTGTTCTCCTTATCACTAGCTTTTGCTCCTCTTTTAAGGCATTGGATTTGCCTTTAGCAATGGCTTTTCTTAATTTCATGTTTGCCTGCTGTGCTAAAATAGGAAGACCTCGAAACGAGTCACCTACCTATTCATTTACCCTAACCATTAATTAATGTGCTAAAATATTCATCTGGGTCCCTAAACTATCATGTATTTCTCAATTGAGTCCTTCCATCTCATTTATTTCTAGCTCGAGCTGATGACCATACGAGCATTTCTAAGAAGCTCGATGATGACTTGCACACCAGAAGCATGCTTGCTGCGAAACACAGTTGACTAATCAAAGGCATCACAGCATGCAAGACCTCTTTTATTTGCACGTATCTTCACCAACAGCTTGGTTGGGGATACGATATTTGGCCCAACTCCTAATTTCCTTTATACTTCACTGGTTTGGAATCATCTTGTCAGAAGGGAACTTCGTATGCATATAATTTACGTTTTTGAAGGGTTGAGCTTGAGCACTCCTCTTTTTTCTACATGGAACCTTAGCCTTTAGGTCCGTTTATTTCTTGGCAATTACAGTGTTTATTCTCCCAAAAATTAATCTTTAAGATTTAGTGGACAGTTTTTATAAAACAAAAAGAGACAGAAAGAAGTAAAACACCTTTCCAAACAGTATGTACACTGTAAACTGTGTTGAGATGGAGCCGATCAATAAAAATGTATATATTTATTATCCAATAATACAGTACATTAAAAGTTTCTCTAGCATATAATGATGATTGGATTATATTGTTTAATATATATATAAATACTGCACCTGCAAATAAAAAAAAAATGTAGAAGTATTACGTGACAACAATTCCTCGTTCGACCAAAGTCCAGGGCTGGAGACTCTTTCATTCTGTAGTGCGGCGGTTGTTTCCTCCCAATGTTAAATAGACAAAAAGAAGCTAGGAATGCCTCACTCATACAACACTGTAATCTAGCCCCCTGATTGTTTCTCGGCGCCACACTGCATTATTGGGATCAAATCGGAGCTCCCATGTAGGCCAGTAGTGTAGATCTTGCTTTAGTGTCAACACTCGCGGCTTCCCATTCAGGTGGACAGTCCTTACACGGACAAACTCTCCATGCCCTAACTCCTGTTAAATAGTAATAGCATTAGCATGATTTCATCATAAAGCAGAAAAATTTATGTTAAGCTGATATACCTTGGTAACATTAAGAAAGGCGTCTAAATCAGGTGTCGGTTTTCCATTGATTTCAACTATCCATTGAAGAGCATATAGACCATATCTGTGTACCGGGCTTCCATGACACCACCTGATAAAAAACCAAAGAATCAGTCAGTAACGACTATTACAGAGACTCACAGCCATTGCTCCAAGACAACGAAACGGTGTATTTCAATATGCCTCCTGGCAATTCATGTATGGTGAGCAATACTTTTTGAGTAGCCTGTCTACTTATAGTGTCTCCTTTGCAAACCTGTTTCTTCGGTTCAATGGCTAGAAAGGCCTCACTTCTGATGATGAGTTAAAGTATCAGTCGGTCAAAAGGGGGTTAAAGGGAATGCTTATACAGGGAATGGGTGGTTTAAGTGGTAAAGAAGTTCAACGTTCTAAAGAATGCTGTGCTTGGGAAAGAATGAAATAGTGAAAAACAAAGTAAAATTAAGGTATTTCATCTCTTTAGTCTTAATTATCTGGATTCACAGCATATATATTTCTCTTTTTTGCACAAATTTACAGTTTTAAGCTCCACATTTCCATCTTTTCATGGTGATTCCCTTTTATGCAGCGTGTACATGGGGCCAACTCCAGCGTCTGACATCTTAATTTTTTGGCCAAGAAAACATACGTGGCTTTAAAATTTGACTCAAATTAGCTGAGTAATACAAGTGATATTACAGTGTCTGGAACCCACACGTAGCTCAATTTGCGAGATATCATATTGATGGATTGAGTATAAAAAGAAAAAGAGAGAGAGAGAGAGAGAGAAGAAAAAAAGGAGAGAGTGGAAATTGCTTTTAATAATATAAAAAAAATCAGGACCATCTCAATTTAAATTAAAAGATAAATTAAACTGGCAATAACACAATGCCTTCTTTTATGTCAATGTTACTGCCATTTTTTTTCTCCACATCACCAAAACAAAGAAGACGACAAAAAATATTGCAGCTGAAAGAAAATCCTTACCTTGCCACATACACACCATGACCTTCTTCAGGAAGAAACCCAAGGGCACGCACTGCTGGATGAGAATCCTGAACTATACACCCACACCAGTTTATTACACGTGTTGTGCCATTCCCATCCCTGACATCTGTTCCCACAATAACATCAATTTCACGTCCCTGACAAACCATCAAGGAGAAAATATCACATTAATACCAACAAAGGCAGCAAAAGCATATACAATTGATGAGGATATATAACAATATGGAGAAAACCCTAAACCACATGTAGATATCCATTTGCTTACCTGTCGAAAGATAGTCAGTTTGAGATTTCCTTCATTGTCGCCGCTTTTGTCCAATGCCTGACAAGCATTTTCTAGGTCCATAAAGCAAGTAACTGGCTCTTTGTCCACCGCCAAAATCATGTCTCCTTGTTCTAATAGATTTTCAGCTTTTGATCCGGCCAAACAGCCTTTGACACGTAAAACTTGTCTTCTAATTGGATCTTTCTTGACAAGAGCCTGTAAAATAGAATCAGCAATATTGAATAACAACAATGGAAACAAAGCCCGAGATCTACATCATAATTCCGATATATATGTATGTTCAAATAACCTTCCAAAATCCTCAACTAGATCAAAATAATCATCAATTAGATAATTAAGCAGTAACTTGCTCAAAGGACAGCAAATAGAAATATCAGCAGGCACTAACAAGAAATGAAGCAGATGAAACAAGCTGATGTGCATGATCTTTCACAAATCCTAGAAAAATATAGAGCAAACTATAATAGTAAACTACTAAACTTAATAAGACAACCAGTCATAAGGCCAGCAAATACCATACTGCTCGGATTTTGTACATCACATAGTCTAATGTAAATAAGGCATATTATTATTCTAGACTGATAATATCAAAGGGTAACATAATTATTTTGATGATTTCAGCTATTTCCTCCACAAATTCGTGTTAATAGAGACTCAATACGGGATAAGAATATCAAGATATTTCAAAGCATTTCAAAGGGGACAAAAAGGAAGGCATTCACATTTCATAGAGAGGAAAGGAAATGCAGAGAAACAACCACGATGAAACAAAAAACTGTGTCTAGATGGTAACATACTTGGACCCAATGATCGCTCAGAGCAAAACTTCGAGCCTTTGAAAGCAAAGTTGGATAAAGTTCAACCTCTAAAATCCTGACAAGTGGCATTGGCCTACTGACACCATTTATCAGAAGAGGTAGTCCCTTTGCACCATTTATGATTTTGTCAAGAACTTGGCTTACAGCATAAACAGGAATGCCTCTAACAAACTGATGATCTTCTGATGTACTGGAACCGAATTTCAACTACAATGAAGAATGCAAGACAAGAGAAGAAAAAACATCAGAAAAACACTGCAATAACAAATCAAATTGTAGGAATTGAGTTAATACTTCAAGGATCATACCTGAGTTGAAAAGCTTCCCCATATGGCTTGAACCCTTCCTTGCTCATCAGTTAGGACACCCGAAAATGAACTCCCAAAATCTGAAACAGGGTAGGAAATTGAGACATCCACCACAAACTGATGTTACTTTTAGAATAAACTTCATCTACTCCCTTACCAGTATCAAGTTCAATGACTTCCATATTTGTTGCTCTGTATCGAGGACAATCAGCTGAGCTAATATTCAAAGCAGCGTAAGGATTGGTCACAATGGATTTCCTAGATGTCGCATGCAGACTTCTATTTAACCCCACAAGGCAGACAGAATCCCCACGGTGTAATGCTGGCTCTGTTTCAAAAGTAATTCATGCATACTGGTCATTAAAAATGATCAAGTTTTCAAACAAAAAAAAAATGGAATACCTGGCCATATCATTTTCAAAAAAGCTCATGTTAAAAAAGATGTCTGATACAAATTTTGGCAGTGAAAATTATATCAAGCCTCCAGAAATTATTCCGGAATTTGAAAAAAAACAATAATGATTCACAATACATTGAAGGAAAATATTGAAGAAAAAACACAGAAAATCAACCTACCAGGAAGCAATTCAGCAGCACGAACCAATGAGAAGCCAATAGCTCCTAGAGCTGAAGGGTCATAAGCAACAAGAGCATAATTGTGAACAGGATGGAGAAAAACCACCTGGAATGTAATGTACAGATTAATCCTAATAAAATAAACCATATATGGCTTTCCATACATATAACTTCTTTAAAATTTACCTCCCCGGGAATTTCAATTGGAAAAGCAGCAAAGGATAGCATCACATCTGATGCAGATATTGCAACAGTGTTCCTATCCACTGCAACTAATCCCAAGTCTTGAGAATGATAAACAATCACACCAGTTCCAAAAAAATGTTGGGAATGAACGCCATCAAGCATTATTGCTTGTGGAATATGAACCTAAAAGTACAAACATCAGCTTGTTAAGATTGACTCTTGTAGCAAAAGTAGAGCAGAAAGATAGTGAATGACTAAGTTGACAATTTGACAGCACTGTCAATGAAAGACAGTTGGTTCTGAACTAAAAAGAAGAGACGATAAACAGGCAATTAAAATTAAACTTTTATAAACAAGGGAAAACACAAAATGAAGATGGCTTGTGAGCTTCAAGAGGCAAATCCAGAAAATAGAAGCTTAATTGTGGCATTGTCCATTGGGATGATCCTTCTAGATTTCTTTCAAATAGGAAACAGATAATCTGGGTTTCACATTTGACATTTCAAGCATGATCACTGATAGTATATCTTCACTGATATCTATCCATTATGCAAGAAGAACTGTTACACATGCTGTTTCTACCGAAGCATGCTCAAAGGCCTAGATGATACTACATCACAGAGACGAAAGAGCAGAGACAACATATGCAGTTATCATGCTACTGATGCTAGAGAGAGAGAATAATGACAGCTCAAGGCAAAGTGATTAGTGTCATGCTTGTCTGGAAGGCAAAAATTGGACCTACTTAATCAAAAGTTCAGCACTGTAGCTATAGAATGGGGGGCCTTACAAAAGTCTTCTGAGGAAATATTAAAGGTAACATCAGTATATAAAGGTGACTGACAAAATGGCCAGTTCATTAAAGACAATTAGAGCCACAGATTATTTACCTCAAACATCACAAGGGTAGGCTCTATCACACTTTCTGCAAATGAAGCATTAGTTGTCACTGTCATTGCACCTTGATAGTCTCTTGAAACTTCACTTTCCATCGTAATTGAATCAACTGACTTAACCTCACCAGTTTCAGACAAGGAACAATCAGTAACAGCAATTCCATTTGCAGACAAATCTGATACCCTCCGTTTCTTTGTTCCAACATCAGATTCTTCCCGAGAATGTGGTTCTTCAGAGGAATGGTCATCACTTGTTTCCATACTAGTAACGCCATCAGCCAACTCTAGGCTGTGAACTAGATTTACATGTTCCGCATGAGTTTCCTCACCACTTGGGATAACAGTTTGGCTTGTTACACCTTGTCCAATATGATTAACAGCAGATGATAGCTGCAGGGACTCGGGCTGTATAGCAGGCTTTGCTGTCCATAAACCAGAGCTGTCATCACGGGTATAAATCTGTGGAGGGGCATACCATTCATGGCGGTCGACTGTGACAAGGACAGACTGCAAGCATCATAGTAATCAAGAAATGAAAAGCAATACCTGATTCAAATTATATTTGCAATGATGCCTGTGGAGATGTTATCTTGGAAATGCAATAACTGAATAGCCAAATCTGGTTTTTATTGTCCTTGCATCCGAAATCATGTTTCCACCTTTCTATTTAATTTTTCCCATTTCATACAATCAAATGGAATTCTTTTACATGCCAATCTACTCACATCAAGTGCAAGTATGGAAGGAAAAGTTTGCAATTGATTTCAAGGTAATGAAAGGGTAATGGTGGAGATCAATAATATTTCCAAAACATATGAAATAGTTACATTGAAGTTCTTCAAGATATTAGAAGTCCAAAGCTAGGCAACTGTTTGGAACAGAGAGAGTTTAAAACAACAGTCCTTGATCAAAATTCCACAAAATCCAGAGCAATGACTTATATTTACTGACCACCATAGATTCATCACTAACATTATATGATCAGATAATGTTGATTCATCCAAGTAAAAAGGAAATCAATTTACTTTTCATAATTTTCCAAACTATTAAGGTCATGTACTTATGTTCACTTTGAAAAGTACAGAAATGGTTAACCATCATATACCTTCCTTCGATGACGATCTGTGTAACTTATATATTCTAAGGGCACTCGAGCACCTCTAGATAGCTTGGACAGAACTGAGATTAGCTCATCGAGTTGAGATATCTCCTCACCCGCAAACTTCTTAATGATAGCATGGCGCGGAACTCCAGCTCTAAATAGCATGTATCTGCAATGAGTAATACAGCAACATCGTTTAGTAGAATGAACCAAAAGTTGATGCCCCACTAATTAAGTGGAAAAGAATGAGAGCAAAATAAAACCTGTAAAAATTCAAATCTAAGGATAAAAAAAAAGAAGATAATGATGGATGGAGAAAATCATACAAGATTCTAAGCTAGGAAACACAAGCCCCAGAAACAGTCACTATAAATCATAATAGACTTTTTCTCTCCAGTAAACCATTCTTCAGGCTATAAATGCTTCTCTCAACTTATCAAATCATCAAAAAAATCTTTCTCCCCTTAAAATCCAATAATTGCAGTAGAAACATATTAAAATGTCAAACAAACCAATCAACAACATAAATTCTGGGAACCAAAATAGAATTGGCTTACCCAGGTTCTGAAACGTACACCAAACCACAATGGAAACGGAAATTTCTAGCCTGTTTCATAAAAAAAAAAAATTAAGGTATTAAGACGATGACATGATGAGATCGGATAAGCAGGGTGATCCAAACAAGACATTACAATAAAAGGAAACAAAAAGCAAGATGATCCAAACAAGGAAATTTCCATATAAGGAAACAAATCTGATAACTCAATCCAGTTAAGTATGATGGAAGTTGAAGCCACAAAATAGTTCCAATAAAGGCATGAGCTGAGATAAACCAACATGGTTAGGACAGTATAATCTTAAAAAATCAGCAACAAAGTTTTGATTCCAATACTCTCTGCACAACATAGACAAGAACTCTCAAAGAATATCACAGGTCTAGAGTAAATGCTCGCAAGAGTATGCCAGTAATGAAACAAGGAAACCAATCATGCCTAGCCTGGCACTACCCCAGATAAAGAGTATCTGGAGAGCCTGAGGTGATATACAGTTAAAAAAATTCAGCTATTTAAAGAATGTTTAAAGTCCAACCTACCTGCTGGTAAGATAGAGGATGAATCACTGCACCACTTACTTCTAGGAAGTAGTCAGGGGTTATTGAATGTAAATCCTGAACCTGAAGCAAATTGGGAAACAAAATTAACTTATTGCAATAATGAAAATACAAATAAGCTTAAGAGAAAAGGGCAATACCAAGAATTCAAGCAAAGGCCTACTACAAAAATATTCAAACTCAAACAAGCACATAAAAAAAAGATTTTTTTCCTCCACAACTTTTCTCAGAGACAGGAAGACAAACATCGATAAAATCAAAATCAACTTACAAAGATGCATGTTGACATTCAAATGCCAATGATGGACTCCATGAGAAAATTGTCGTAAAACATCATTTAGAATTCAACTCCTTTGCACCAAATCTAGAATTTCAATTTTTTAAAGCCTATAAAATTCTGCTTTTATTTTTGGGAATGTATGCACTGATTTTAGGTGTTCTGACACCATTAATGGGTGCGTGTAATAAAAGAGAGGAAAACATGGAGAATCTATAGCTTTTGTGAGTGAAACAAGCAACATTATGCTTCCTGTACAATTTACCATGTAACAGCCACTCCATGTAATGAAACATTACTTTATGCCAGTAGTTCCATAATTTGACCAGCCATTCAAGCATCTCTCATGCTATCAAGTAGCTCTCATGCATGCTTCCTCCTGCTAGTAACTATTAGCCTTAAAGGAGCTTATTGAAATTGATAGACCAGCAATAGCCACACTTCTTCATGTTTAGGGACACTAGATAGCTGATCTGTCTAAAAAACTCCAGCATTTCACTCTGAAACCAAGTGGATTTTTTTCATTGGATTCCAATGAGTTACAGTCTATTAAGACCCACTTAAAACCTTTTTTCCTCTAAAAAAAGAAAAGGCTCTGTAAAACTTGTGAGCATGGAGCCAACTATAGCTACAAGGTAAAGATGGACTCACCACTAAGTTCACAGTCAATGACGTGCCACCCCTCTCAATCTGTAACACAATTTTCTGGTCAACGCTGTCATCGAGCAAAGTTTCCAATTTCAGAAATTGTGTAACCACCTACAGCACATGGTAATATAGTGTGAGAATACATGAGTGAGGACGGGCATTGATTGCAGTTCAGGAGATATATAACATTAGAATACCAAATAATGTCCAGCAATTAGAATACAACCAGTGCTGTATAGAAATTACAGCACAAAAATAATGCCTAAACTCATAACTCACTTCTCCATTCACATGAACAAGCACATCCCCTGGCTCCAACTGTTTATAAGCTGGGCCACCAGGCACCTGAAACATGTTAGAGATCATTATAGATGCTTCATTCTAAATCTTTTGCTTCAATAGTTAAGAATGTAAAGAATCTGTGCTCACCACAGAGTCAACAACAAGCATTCCAGTTTCTTCTAGTGGTGATGCATGTCGCACAATCTAAACCAGTCAAAAGTGTTGTAAGCCACTAGGAACTACTATTCTTCCAAAGAGTTACCCATTAGAGCAGAAAATTGAAAGCAGCAAGAACTAGTACCTGCTCCGTGTCACTTTGAAGACCCAGCCGGCGTGTCTCATCAAATCCTTTATGGACAAATGTCACCTATATCACAAATATCTGATGCTAAATCATCCATCGGGGATCCATTCAGCATTGTAAGAAAAAGACACATAAGTAGAACCATATTTGCTCATAATGAGATGTCCATCTCATTGTGCACAAAAACAGTTCACTGTAAAAGCATAATGTGAAATAATTACTAGGAGAGCTGTGCATCTACTCCAGTATCTTTATACAGTACACTGACATGAGAAACGAACTGGTATTGTAAATCTACCAACAGTACCATAATACACAATTTTATAACTAGCTTTAAGCATTCTCTAAATTATACCTGCCTAAGCATGCATTTTGTTACTTGGATCTAATCATTTCATGTAACATCAGAAGCTTTCTAACTTTTCACAGCCATTTTACACAGACAAAAGCCCAGAATAATCACAATCCAGAACGAATTTTAAGCCTTCTGTAGTTATTGTTGTTCTGTGCTCTTAATTCCTATCCTGGCATTTAAAAAGTGGCCTGCTTTTATTTAAAAATCCAGGTTTCTGTGCTAATGTGGCTAAATGGTAACATGGCAAGCCTAAAAATACATGTAACAATTTATGGATGCAAATATTTCTCAAGCACTCACACTGAAAATGTTAGCAAAAATCAGAGGTGTGTGTTTAACAATGTCCAACCCAAGAAAACATTCATAGTTCATATCAGAGAAAAGGCATTCCACTTAAAGGAAGAAGCAATGACTGGAAAAGGGTGAGCAAAGGGAAAGGTTGGAAATGAGACTTTCAGATTATTTGACGAGCCATTTTCAAAGAGGGGAAAAAATCCTCGATCCCCCCAAAATAATTAAAAATCCAAATGAAAAAAGGGACAGAATTTTGTTAATAATTTTTTGGCCTGTTTTTTCAATATCACTCTTATTGTTCCACACCATCTTCTAAGGAACAAATGTCCAATCTTCTGTCTAGCACAATCAAGAATATCCAAGTAAATATAAATGTGATTCAAACTCCATGAGGTTATCAACAACAAACCTGAAGCGTACCACGAGGTATAGAAACTGCCTCCCACTTATTGGAATACGAGTTTCTTCCTTTTTGGAGAAATTCCAGCGCCCTAACAACCTGAAAGATTGAGCAAATAGAACGTTCTACTAAGATTAAGTTTTCAAAGAAACAAACAAATGCAACTGTATAAATAGATGCAATCTGGATTCGTTTCAAATGTTACATGCTTTCATAGACATTTGCTTATCCTCCGCATTTACAAAAAGGTTTAGGGATGGAGAGGAAGATAGAGAGCATATGTACAAGTCATAAATTGAAATCCAATTTAATTTTCATTTAGATGTGCAAACTATATAACTTGCTTTATACATGGTTCTTATAAGTAATTCAGTTAAAAGATTTCGCAACTTAATAAAGCTAAAGCTCTCATTTATTTTACCCAAACCTGTCACTTATTTTAGATAAGTTGTCAACCCTTAACACATAGTTAGACTTCTAAGTAAGGTGAAGTTGAAAGTATGGCATAAAAGTGAAGAAATAAGCCAAACCATAATGAAGAAAAGCACCCACTCGTTCTAATGGTAAAAAAAACGCCGATGCACTTGAAGACTTGCTCCCAGCATTCAAAGCCACTGCTCTGCCTTGCCAATCAATTACTGGAGAACCACTTGAACCACCCTTAGTTCCAGAAGCAGCCTAAAAGTAATGCAAAGCATGAATGGGAAAACAGTAATGATAGTAAAGATACAAGAAATGAGATTAATATACCATTATGTTATAAAGTTTAAGGCATGCTCTAGTTAATAGAAAACCAGGGCCTGGTTCTTCATCATGAATCACACAATAAACTCAGCAAAGATTATCACTTGCCATTCAAAACCTTATGATGGCATGGCCTCTTATAAAGCAAAATTACATGCCAAAAGCAACTGACACTCTAAACAAAGCATAACAGTTAAACAAATCATACATAGAAATAGAGGCCACATGGATATTTTTATATTCTTGACCATGGAAATTATAAAAATTTCAGTAAAACATACTCAAGATAATTTTCTAAACACTAAAAAAGGTGCATTGCCAAACTGTAAGATGTTGTATTGCTCATATGAAGCTATGAATGATCATCATCACAAAACTTTGCCATTTCCAAAATTAAATGATATTATTATTAAACTTTTTACTAGTTTCAATAGCATGCTACAGTTCATGCATATACAGTTCTCCTTCTCTTCCAATCTTGCTGATTCTTGTTTGACTGATCAAACAATATCTTAAAATAAAAAATGCATACAGACCCCTGGTTGCCAATAGATACCATCACAGTTATAAAAAAAAAATCCAGGGCACAACCAAGATAAAATTAGACTGACACCATACCAACATCTAGACTATTTGGGAGTCAACAGCTTCAAGTAGTCATAGAGAGGAAATTTAATGAACTCAAAATCACCTCAACAAACACAAAATATATTTGAAAATCTTATCTCTTAAGTTAGTAGTATCCAAAATTAAGCCGCTTACTTGCATATAGAATGTATTGAAGTCATTGTACCCATCCCTGCACCAAATATCAGTAATGGTTAGCAACATTAGGACAAGAAATCAGCAAACTTTGACTCCTTAAGGTACAAAAACATTCTTTCACTATTATCAGATGGCCTCAGTTAAACACAAGTTGAGGGCCTCTTATTTTTTCTCTCTGCTCAGAATTGCACAAGACTGTATATTGAAAAAGGTAGAAAAGCCATTTAACCTAATATAAAATGAATGTATCATGATATATAATACTTAAACATTAGTGAATCATACTACAACTGTTTTGGTGCCCAACGTCAAAGATTATTTTGGAAACAAAATTTCAATTCACCACATTTATATAGGAAAATCAACTACTAACAAGCACTTCAGGGTCTGAGGGAAGTTGTGGTGAAACTGATGAATATAACAAGAAAAAAACATCATTTTATTAATTTATCAAAAATAGCATTTTGTTTACATGGCATCTAAAAGACAATATGGGAATATTAGCATACTTTTTATAGTGAGGTGCATCTCTATCCAAGCGTGCAAGAGTCCCAGCCAAAATGGAAACCTACAATGTCATCTTCAAATCAGTAAATGAACACTTACCACAGAAGAAAATCCAACAAATAACCATCAGGATTCAGTGAAACCAAAGATAATATGGCCTCCACAACAGAAATCAGGCATGATGTATGAAGAGAAACAAGTCATCAACACAAATATATGTAGAAGGTCGACTCAAAAAGAACATTTTTTCTTTCCCTCTCTATAATTTCAATGATTTTTCAGTTATCCTCTATGTACTTTCTTGTTTTTATCAATGAATCTACTCATATAGCTCTACATCTCAAAATTCAAATTCTAACTTCCAATCCAAGAAAACCAAGATTTCAGAATAAAAGTCACATCAAAATCCCCTATATTCGAATTGAGTCAACCAAAATATACTAATTACAATCGAATTCCTAATTGAACAAACAAAAAAGTAAAAATCCTAGTCCATTCCTCCATTGCAAATGCAACAAAACACCACACAAGTAGAAATAGATAACAAATATGAAACCAATTACCTTCTCGCCACTATCATTACCAACAACCCTTATTTCTAACCCAACACAAGCAGCCTCAGGAGCAAGAGGAATCTCTTCATAATTCAAAAACTGAATTGCCGCAGGATCATACCTAAAGAAGCCAAAATCATGAACCTGTATACACAAGCTCACATCAAAAACACAATCTTTATCATAAATCCAAATAAAATATGACATCTTTTTTTTAAAACAAAACAATTAACCATAAAAAATCCAACATTCAAAAAAACAACATGGTCATCAGTATTTTCACTTACAGGATCTCTATATATCGGATACACAGGAATCTCCTCACGGTTCAAAAACATTGCCTCTGCCACCACAGGCCCTGAAAAAGAAAACCCAAAATTCAAAAGCCAAAATCCAGTCAAACCCTTAGAGAAAATAACAATAAACACGAAAATACCACACCAGCCTTAACGACATGTCGGTTAGTGAGGATAATCCCACGGCGTTTATCAACAACAAAGCCAGTAGCATAACTAGCACCCGCAGATTCAGTGTCAAAAGCACGACAAGCAGTGGTACGGAGGACGACAACGGCAGGGACCACTTTGCCAAGGGCTTTCCTCCAGTCTTCAGCCGTGGCTACGTTTTCCTTGAAAGGTGGGTCGATTTCCATGCAGAGTTCTTCTTTCATGGTTGATTCAAGACTCTCCATTTCTGTTTCTGATCCTAGCCTTTCTAGTGGGTCTCCCATTACCTCTTTTTTTAGGGCTTGGAGTGTTGACTGGGGGGAGTGATTTCTTTAGTGAGAGATGGGGAGAAGGTTTCTTTCGAAGAAAGAAGGGGAAACACCATTTTAACTTGTTTGTGCTGTGTTTGTACTTGCTCTTTTTTTCTTTTTTTCAATTACAAAAAATTTATATCACGTGAGTTTTTTTTTTTACCGTGTTTAAAAAAATATTTTTTTTTATTTTTTATATTCTTAAATCATTTTAATAATATAAATTTTATAAATATAAAAAATATATTACTTTGATGAATTCTTAAGTAAAAAATATTTTAAGAAATAATATCTACTATATCTTTTTACTCTTACAAATATTTTAAAATGTAATGTTTAAATAGATAGATATATAAATAGATAGATAAATATTTGTATATTTTAATAAAGAAAAAAAAAATTCCTATAGTAAAAGTGTTCTCACGGTTATTTTTTAAAGTGTTTTTTATTTAAAAATATATCAAAATGATAACTTTTTTATTTTTTAAAATTATTTTTAATATCAACATATCGAAATAATCTAAAAATACAAAAAAAAATTCAAATAAAAAAAATTAAATTAAATTAAATTTTTTTATAAGCACTCCTAAACAACTCTGATAGTATATTATATCTGTTTTAGTTAAAAGACCAGTCGACCAGGCAATGTCTCTGTTTATTTCTAGTATTGAAATTATAGTTATATTATTATGTAATTTAACTATTCCGCCAACAGTTAATGAACGGTGCAAGAATACTGTTGAAATCTTAAGCTCTTTTAACTTTTAAGATAATAGAATTAGGTTATGTTGAAGTGACAGACATATAAATATGAAATAAATAACAATTTTAAAGTAAATTTTAATTTTTAAAAAATATAAAATATAGTGACATGTTTTTTTTATTTGAAATAATAATCAAATGTTTATATCAAAAGGCTAGGTTGCTACTTTTTGAATTGGCTTTTTTTAGGCTTTGCTTTTGTGTTTTTTAACCATGCCTTAATTCTTAAGTATAGTTATTAAAAGTATATTTTATATTGCTCAAATTAATTATATACCCAAATAATAAATGGATTTTTTTTCCATAGAGCATGACTTGATTACTTCAAGCATGGGGAATTACATTCGTATTTAATATTTCATTTTAATAATTTTGTTTATGATAAAAAAAAAATGAAATATTTAATTCTGAATTGTGTCATTCTCGGATAGCCCAGGCAATAAAAAGTTTAATTGCGTGGGACCCACAGCAACATGGTATACGAAAAAACTCAGCAGCCTCCAGATTTTTAAATTATAATAAATATTAAAAGAAAAATCAAGATCCGACTAAATATTGATATTTGGTTGATATAATCGGGTTTTTAATAGTTTTATTGACCAGTAAAATCTAATTAAGTCAACATTTTTAAAACTATATTTAATAACGCTGCTTTAATAAAAATAGTTGACTTGTCAATGAATTAATCTAATAACTTTAGTATTATTTTTCATATCAATTATCAGATAGGGTTTAGCAACTACATTCATGCTAATAATGAAACATCTCTTTTTGAATTTTAGTAGCTAGGTGTTCATTTAAAAGTAAAATACTTGTCTTACCATTGGTTAATTTTGAAAATGCGAAAAAGCTAATACGGTAAAGAAAATTTGATGAAGAACAGATGGCAGATGCGTACATGTTGAAGAGATAATATTTTAAATTTAAAGGCAATTGAATTCAAGCAGTCCGGGCATCGAAGTCAAAATGACACGAAACTCGTATAATTAATGCGTTTTGGCGTGATTGTCAATACTCAATACTATTGAAGCATATCCTGTTTTGGCTGAATTTCGTTGTTTAGGCCCCGAAATCGTCATTTTAGAAAAAATTCATTTTAGCTATAACTTTTGATTTCTAAGTCTGAATTGACTTTCGTCAATTTCGACTTGCTCAGGATTTTAGCAATTTTAATTTCCGCAATTATCTTAGTTTTGCTATTTTTGGTAATTTTTAGTAATTAGTTCTATTTTCTTATTTAACAAGAATTAGGGCTAGGTTATCACTTAAAATATGCTTGTAAGTCCTTCGACCAAAATCATTCAATTATTTAATAAAATTTCAAATTTTCTTGAGAGTTTCTCTCGTTTCTAATGGACTCCATAATCATTTATAGAATATTGACAAGAGTCGTATTCTTTTTGTGTTTTTTGTTGTGCCATAATTCTACCCATAACCATCAACCTAATATTTTTTAAAGATAAGATGGTCAAAACATTGTTATTATCCATATGAAATGTGTTTGGAACAATATTTTTACCATCCTTTTTAGTTTTTTTAGTAATGTGTCCAACATTTCATACTTGTGATCTTGACTTCACTCCACGTGTTAACCACTAAATTCCAACACAAAACTATTAGTTATTTCAGTAATAGTAATCATATTACACCACAAATAAAGCAATCATAGTTATTGCAAAAAAAAAAAAATCCTACTAATAAAATTGCTTGCAATTATTTCATCAACATTAGCCTGCTTCACTCTAGTCTCGCACAATGCACAAAACATTACTCTCAAGATAGAGCAAAACCTATATATCTCACTTTTCTAAAAAAGATGGTCTAACCCTCTTACGCTCTAAGTAAGAATACAAGTTATTAGGAGATTTTGTAAGAGGTATTTTCATCTCTTTATGACACCGAAGGATAATTTTAAGAGTTAGTTTCCCTTTTCTTCTCTTCTTAACGTGCCTAGGCTTCAATTCTTGAATTATTCTTGCATTTTCTATATTGTTTTCCTTGCTCTTCTAAATTTTCAAATTTCAAAGGATATAATAATTGGCTAGTTCAGTAATTTTAAGGTTAGGAAAAAGTTAGAATGAGTTGTTATAAAAAAATTAAATATAAAATCTTTATTGAACTATTGATTCAAATTCAAAAGTGTTGCTCTCGTATATCAGGAACATGACCATATTAAACCCATAAGATGATTTTCTATTTTTTCTTTATTTTCTTTTTTATTTTCATATTTATCTTGTTATTTCTCTTGTTGATTACAATTTTTTTCTTTATAAATTAGTTTGGTTTTGCTTTTATTTAAATAGTTTTGTATGATATTTTTTATAGTTTAAAATTATTTAAACTAAAATTTCTCTTATAGTTTAAAACTCTAATTATAGTCTTTAAGTTTCTTTCTCACTCTTGTATAGTGTTAATTTCTTATTTGTTTGATAGGCAAGTATTTCTCATTATAAAACTCATAGATAAATCAAGGTCAACCTTTTCTTAAGAATAGCTTTTTTCCAAAATTTTTACAAGATTATCAATTATAACTTGTTCCAATATTGTATGTTCAATAGACATCCCTCAATCTTAATTGAGATAATAAATAGCAGACATTGAGTATAATATGAATTATATAAAATACATTTGAGTGGTTAGGAAAGAATTTATCACCCTTTGTGAATTTAAAAAACATGTTTTATATGTTCTTAAATAGTATTGGTTAAGAAATCCTAGACCAAAATGCAATGAAATTTGAAAAGAGTCTCAAATTTTATTCAAATAACTAATGATTATTATGTAGAGAATAAACATGATTTAATATGACAGATATACTCCATTATTTAATGTTAAATTAAATTATTATTGACAAAAGAATATTAATTACATTAAGAAACTAATCACTAGAAAGTTAAGCCAAATCATAAGTGATTTTTCTAATATTTAAGGGATCATAATATGTTATTGGATGATGCACTTGATTTTTAAATAAAAATTAATCAATTGTTGAATTGATAATAAATTAAATTATTTAAGTCTATATAATTTATTTGATAGATAATTTTATTGTGGCTATATTAATGGCTCAATCTCAATTCCTTTACTATTGATTCCATAACCCTCATTATTTGGAAGAAAATTGATCAATTAGTCATGATTTTCCTTTTCTCTTTTACTGAGGATTTTTTTTTTTAAGTTATTGGACTTATAACCTCCTAAAATATATGATGTGCTTTTGAAATTGTTTTTAACTACAAGTCTAAGTGCCAATTTAAGATTGTATATTAACTTCTTTTTTTATGATTTTTTTTAATATTTTTTAGTATTTTTAGATTATTTTGATATGTTGATGTCAATAATATTTAAAAAAAACATTATTTTATGTATTTCCAATTGAAAATCTTTAAAAAACAATCTTCATTACTCTTTCAAGTAGGTCATAAGGCTAGTGAACTTCAAATCAAGGGTGAACTTCAATTAATAAAAGGTGACTCTGGCAATATTTTAGAATACTATTGAGTGTCTAATGCCCATTTTGATAAATTATCTTTAATTAGATGCCCAATCAATCACACTAACAAAGATAATTTGTATTTGTATGGTTTAGGCCATAATATTTATATTTTATCTACTACTCAACTCTCTAATATTTACATAATATAAGTATGTAACTAACACGTACAAGTTGAGGTGTTTTGCTTAAGTGTCAAACATATGTCTAGTGCTTGTGGACTCATACTTGAGCATAATGATGGGCTCGTCCCTACTATTTGTGGGCTTGGATTCTATTCCCAGGCCTAAGCTAACACCTATAGCTTCTTAAGTCCAGGCTATGAGCTTAGACCCATTTCATATCTTAATGTCTTTTAGGCCTTGTTTTATGGCTTTGACTCTACATCTAATTCTTTGGTTTATTTTTTATCTACTCTTATAGATGTACGAATATTTATCATGACTTATCATATTTTTATTTTATTAATACATATATAAAAAGATATTTGTTCCTCAATAAAATGTTTAAGAGTTATTTATCATTCATTAATACCACAAAGGTTGAATGACTCTCAACCATTTTGAAATAAAAGGAAAAAGATTTAAAGAGTATAAATATCTCATAAATCAATCAGGTTTACAATTTTTATTCTCAACACACACATATCATCTCTTACTAAGCCTTCATTCCATATCAAAGCAAGAACAAACAACTTTTATGTTCAAATCTAATGTTTTTATTTTGTAGTTTAATTACACTTTCTTTTTATAAATATTCTAACTTAATCACTTGAGAATCTCTTAATTTACATAAAAAACTTTTTTTTTTAAAAAAAATGTAAGGATTCTAACATCAAGAAATCATTTTTATTTGTTATGGAAGGTGGATTAAACTGAATCAACACTTGTATTATCATAATCTAACAACAAAAAGACCTTATTTCTAAGTATCTGGATTTTAGAACACCATAACTGACCTTCATTCCTTTCGACAGAACAAACCAATACATCAAAAGGCTTTATAATGTCACCTCAGACTTCCGTATTATTTTCTTATTCAATTTTGGAACCCACTTCTCCATCTTTCGTTGCTTCTCAGGAATATCATAAAGCTTAACTCGCTGGCAGTCATCAGAAGTATATCGATATTTTCACATAGATCACAATACTGGTGAGGCTTCTAAGGAATTGGTCTTTTCTGCTGCCTAGTTGCTTTATCCATGCAGATAGGAGCTCCAATGTCTCCAGCAATATACCAAACAATTCAAGAGGAATTGTTTGCAGGAATGTTTTTCCCATGATAAAAGATAACACTTGCAAACCAGGTTCCTGTTTTTCGAAGCAATA
Organism: Salix dunnii; assembly: GCA_015731905.1. NCBI lineage: Eukaryota > Viridiplantae > Streptophyta > Magnoliopsida > Malpighiales > Salicaceae > Salix > Salix dunnii. Next base: position 13,943,391 of record CM027675.1, on the reverse strand, counting down.
AAGTTATATTGTTTATTTGCCATGGATTACCTTAAGAAACTCAACGCATTGCATGTTTATTAGAAAATATGAATAGGAAGATACCGTGCTCATACAGCAGCTCAACTTCGCCATCACGCCCCCAGAGCCTGTTCACAGCAGAAATCACATTCAACATTGGATTTTCGCAGATAAACTGCCCAACGAGGTTTCAAAAGCTAATGGCTTGTCCCCTTCCACTAAATCTTCTCTAGGCATCTGAAAGACAGCAGGAACATAGGCACTGGCTCAAAATAACCCAGTTCTCATTTAACAGAGGTGAACTCTCTCCTTGCAGAGGTGTTACCAGGAACTTAGCTGGATTCTTCCTTGGCTTACTCCAATGGTTCCATGTTACCATTGATATGAAGTTGCATTGAGTAGGTTTATTGTATAGATCAATAAAGCAGGAATTTAATTATGGAGGATCTTGGGCGGGTGCTTTTGCAAAAAATATTCGTATAAGCATCGTTCTTTTCTTTTATTTCCTTTTCGTTTCTGGATAGTTGCATGAAGGATATATCATACACGACCCTCGCTATTTTTTTTTCATTCTACAACTTTCATGGGGCAATTGCCTCCCACATAGTATGGTCAAATCCTGTTAATTTGCTTATTGATTTTAATCTGGCTCAATAATGATTATTTTAGCATTCCCAACCAAGGATAAATTTGTGGGGTGCCTAAGGATCCATACAAGAAGATGTTTATGATGTTTTTAAAAATAGTTTTTTTTAAAAAAAAATATATCAGTACATTAAAATTAAAAAAAAAACACTATAAAATTAATTTGATATTTAAAAACTAAATATTTTTATTGAGTCAATTGTTATTAAAAAATCTCTCAACTATTATAAAACGAATAAATACACTTCTCTAAAATTAAAACTATACATTTTAGCTCCCCCGAGAAACTCATCAAGTAGTATTATTCAACTAAATGTCGATCCTTGCCTGAAATTCAGCCATTAATTAGCTTCACTTCAACAAGCCAATCAAAGCAACATTCAAATATTTACTTAACATATTCTAAAGGAAAGTGTTTGTTCTAAGAATGAGAGACCATCTGAAATTTGATTGCAAAAAAAGCTTAAAACAACAATATAATTTAACTAAGAAGCATTGTTCTTTGATGAGCTTTTGATGAATGAACCAACCTTGGTTAGCTCACCAAGTGGTTTGTCAGTCCATCTTATAAGGTTATATGCGAAGGCTCCTGCTATGGTTCCAATTATTGGCCCTACAATATAGACCCATAATCCTCCGAATTGATGCTTAACAATGGCAGGGCCTACGCTCCTCGCAGGGTTCATTGAAGCTCCTGAAACAGGCCTGCAAAATACAAATTGTTTTGTGAAACCAATATCTATCATTATACACAGATTGATTATTTATTAAATCATAAAGTAATGAGCTTAAATTGAATAGCATATGATCAAAAAATTACCCAGCGACGAAGACATTCAAGAGTATAGTCATTCCAACAGCAATCCCGCCAAGATCTCCCACCTGCTAAAAATATAAACTTCAGCAATAAAAGATGCAGCAATGCTTAGAATTATTTTCTACCCTTAATAAAAACTAATTAAATAATAATTAGTAAGTTGTGGTGGAATCAGAACAGACCGCTCTATCATCAGTGGATACGCCGGAGATGACAAACATCAAGAGGAAAGAGATGATGATTTCAAGAACTAATGATTGCCCATTTGAACCGACCGGCACAGTTCCAAAAAATGATTCAGGGGTTACATCAAACACCAGAGCTAGTGTGCCGCTAGCAAGAATTGATCCCATTAGTTGAGCTATGATGTACAATGGAACCTTCAAAGTACAACCATGAAATATCAAGAAGTGAGATCTCTGTAATTGTTCCTAATATATATATATAAAACTTGTTTAAGAATGTCCACAGGTTACTTGCATGCATGCATATATTGCAAGATGTTATATGTTTTTTAATCCCACTGTAATGTTTTTGGTGTTTACCATCAATATTTACAGATGGAATAATGCCTGTAAAATACTGACAAAAATATTTGTCGATAAATACTAACGAAAACCACGACGATAACGTTATTTTGCTAGCATTATCAGTAAGATTCCGATGGAAAAAATTTGTCCGTATTTCTGTATAAATTAAATTTGTTCCCCGTATAAAAGCACGTCAACACCATTATAATCCCAGAAGAATAACACTAACCTGCCTTACAGGAAACCGGCGAAAAATGGCGAAAGAGATGGTGACAGCGGGGTTGAAATGTGCTCCAGAAATGTGACCAACTGAATATATCATAACCATTACAATTAAACCCCAGGTCACACATATTCCTGGAAAGGTCACTGATCCGTAGATCTTGTTCACAGCAACGGATCCACATCCCGCAAATATCACGAAGTACGTTCCGATAACCTCAGCAATCAACTGAAAAATAATGCACAAAATGCAATAAACACTGCTAAATGATATATGGAAACCAGTTTGTTCATCAAACAAGAAAGCCAGCAATTCCCAGCAAGTCTATAGGCTAGCAAACCTTTTGTGTGATGGTCACGGCAGCAGGTGATGTACAACAATCAAAATTTCCATTTTCTTTGGGGCCAATCGATGCGGCAAGACCTTCTTCCATGTTCGTAATCTCATGGCTTTCAATTCCATCGGACTTTCTAGCCATTATTATGAGAGAAGTAAGAAAAAATGATGTAAAAGAAGAGGCTATCAAGGAAAAGTTCGTTGATTACTAGGAATGAGTAATCTAGTAGAGCAGTTTTTGGAGATAAATATAAAGCAGATTTAGGATAAAGATTAGAGAGATTTCAGGAGATCTTGTACACTTGGATGTGATTAGCTACTCTTGAGAACGTAGAGGACTTTTTCCATTTGTGCATGGATAATTTAAATTATCTGCGTACATATTATTTTCATTGTAGCAAAAGAATATAGTACGTAGTAAATTTCAAATTTATGCAAACCAATCCTGATTATATTGTACGAGATTCCAGGTTGAAAGATAGCATTGTTCGATCTTAATATGAATCTTGATGAAGATCATGCCATTTCCAATCTCATGTGTTAGGGTTAAAAATATCTTATATAGCTGTGGACTAGGCTTAACCAGTGCCTCGATTCCTCCCCTGTAAATACGAGCAGACAGTTTTTTAGTAATCACTCATGGAATGGCAACAGCGTTTTGACCGACAGAAGAATTAAGCATACTTTTCATAAATTTTGAGCGCAACTTGGCAGGTCAATCCGCAGATTCAAAGTTTAATTTAATTGAGTTTTACTTCAATTTTTGTTATTGTTTTGAATGATATAAGCTACAAACATAGGGTAAAAGCTGATTTTCAAAGAAAAGTACTGCTTTACTTATAAAAGGCTTTTTAGTTGGCCAATTTTTTATAGGTTTTAATTTGATGAACTTAATTTTAGTTTATAATGATTTTGATTTTATGGTTTTGAAACAGAAAGTCAAACAAAAATTAAAGTTATCCAAAAAAAATTAAAAAACTGTTGAATTTCGTTTTAGTATAGATATCCAGAATTTACTCACTCCTATCAGTACGGCTAAACAGCCACAATTGATGTTCACTCAGTCTCTTCAAGCTCGGGATATCAAAATCTTGTACAAGGGCTATCTTTATCTTTTATTATGTTTAGTATTTGCTCTCAAGAGCCATTTTCCAGCATCCAATCTGCTGTATCTCAATGAAGTCAATATGAGGCAAACTCTTTATAGAAACGCAGCGGGTTGATGTTGCATGCTGACGCATATAACAGAGACGAATATATGGATTCTGAGACAGATTAAATATAAAAATAAAGGGGAGAGACGAGAGAGGAAAAAGGAAAATGTGCACGCTTCTTTAGTATATTGGTTCTGGAATTTACAATGGTATATGTAGAGAGAGTCGGACGTGACAGAAGAGGAAAACAAGTTAAATTCAATGGCAATTCCTTGAGCATCCTCAAGCAAGAACTTGTGTGCTTGCCTGGAAATGACCTATTGTTGTGGATTTGGTGATAAATATAAGCCTTTTTTAGATTTGATTAAATTTGAGCTAGCTCTTGGAGACTTGATGTCTTGATCCTCGGATCACTTTCCTCTGTGTGTGTGTGAATAAAGAGAGGTCTTTCTGTCGATTCAAGCACAAATATAGTTTCCTAGGACACAAGGATGGAAGGCATTTTGCAATGAACTTAGGATTAAGTAGCTTGAAAAGGGCAGGAAGTCCAAGGTAAGACTGCAAAAGCATAACTGCCCTCGGAGGAAGCAAGCCGTTATCAGCATAATTACAAGTGGTCAAACCATTCAACGCTTTTAGCAGGATTTCTCACCACTCCATGATTCCTAGCAGGTTTCTTTCCCTATCTTACCTATCTGGTCAGGAAATCATGTTGCCAAGGTTGCAAATATTCTAGAAAAATCAAGCAGCCAAAGGAGATGTGCCAAGAAATTTATGGAGCAAACATTAGCAAAGATTAATTTAACAAAAACTGGATTGGATCTGACTTCATGTCCATCGATCTTGAATAACAAGTCACTCTAGACCAATACCAATATACATCATAATCAAGAAACAGCAAAGAATGGAATTAAAAGGAATTCCATTCGAATTAAGATACGAGGTCTGATTTCGGGGGTATCCAATCAATACTACGAATGAAAAGATTAGAATATCATGACATAGCTCAATTATGAAAGAGAGCAAACTTTGCTGATTGTATAAAATTTGGTACAACAGTTGCCCCATTTTGTATTTTGTTTTGTATATTGTAACGACAAAACTATATTTTTCAACCACATACAACTTCTGGATTATTGACACTCACCAGTCACCTGGCACCTAGACAACGGCCTGGACTGGCATTCTTCACTATACTTTTTTTCCACTCTTTTCTACAAAGAAAACTTCATCTCACAAACCCCCCAAGGAGAGAAGTCAAAAAACTGATAGCCAGAAACAGTCATTTTGAAGATACTTCAGAAGTGCAACTACTGATAGGGGAGGTCATTTGGTGTCGGTGTACATACCAAAGCCCTTTGTTGTAGTTGTCTCAAGCTCTGTTCCATGCTTACTTGCACCATCTCAGCCAGCATCTTCTTTGCTTTACCAGATTGTTCATCTGCATCTATCTGGGAGATGATGTTACACACAATATTCTCTAGTGTGTCTGGCTGAAATTCAGATCTTGGGTAGGTAGCGTTCCTCAGCAAGCGTAATAGTGCTTGTGCTCTTGACTGAGACTTGGGTGTTCCTTGAACAGTAAGCTCAAGAAGTCCAGGGATCACACCTTCTCTGAGAATTGGTTCTTGATATTTAAAACGATCACTCTGACACAACGTTAGCAGTGCCCCAACTGCATGCTCTCGACTTTGGAGAGACCCATTTTCAAGCACTTCAACAACAGCTAGGATTCCACCTTGTTCTGATGTCAACACAGTTCGACCTTCATGAAAACAAACTAAAGATTCTATGAGAGCACAGCATTTTTCGGCTATTTTTGAAGATTTTTTACAGGTTTTAAGTAAACTAACTATGGAAGGGATTGGATTTGTCTTGAGCATTATGTCGAGATTATTTGAGTGGGTGGAAAGATTAGAAAGAGCCATTACAGAATCAACTTTGGCTTGTGAGTTTCCATTTCTAAGGATGTCAACAAGGAGAGGAATGGCACTGGTAGCGCTTATAACTGGCTTGTTAATGGTAGAGGCAGATAGAGTAAGCAAAGATGCAGTTGCATACTCCCTTAAGATTGAATTTTGTGACTTAAGGAAGCTAATTATGGGTTCTAAAGCTCCAGCTTCCACAATGCTGATTTTGTTCCTGCAAGGCAGAAATGAGAAATTAGGAGAGAGTACACAATCAGCCACCGAATTGATATGTCTACAAAATAAGTTGTTTATAACAAATATCATCAACCTTGAAGCCATTGTTACAAAGTAGGTCACACAAACAACAAAACCATGGAAACATTCATATGGAGAGAAGCATGAAACAGACAAAGGTAAAATTGTAACTGTAACCTAAACTTCACTAAAGCATGTCTCAATTTTCTAAATAGTATATGAGTCAACAACCTTACTCCTACAGCATTACTTGCATCTATGTCATAGATCCAATGTCACATTCTGTAAAAGGTTATTCATGGGGGCTTTTCCCAAATGATTCCATTTTTTTCCCAGCATAATCAAGGTGTGACAGAATGAGAGCCCTATAAACACAAAATCAACTATTATAGAACTTCTCAATCACAAGACAAGGTGGGAAACATGTTAAACAGAAGCAAAAAGTAACAGTTTCCTTGTTCAAGACTCAAATGGAAGTAGCTTTATTGAATTTGACCATTGAATCCTGACAAATGAGCTTTACAAAATAATGATATGAGGTTCAATTAACAATCATATCTACAAATGCAAGTGCAAAGCAACCAATTAACAGACTAATTCAAATGGTGTCAATAGACCAGAAAAAGCACTAAGACATAGCATGGCCAAGGAAAACCTAGCAGAATCCAGACTCATTAAGTAAGCTGATTACACCAGAAGAGTATTGGGTGAAAGCATGCCCGAGGACCAGGTTCTCTCTCCTGAAGAAATTAATCCCCCACTTCTCTCCTTTTCTCATATCAACTCCCAAGAGGCAATTAAGTACATAATTAAATTCATTCAGCAACTTTATTCTACTTTACACATATCACACCAAAACCAATATATTCACCATACCCTCTAAGGGATCACACTTAAGAATTAAGAAAGAGTAACATTAAAGTATTAAAAAGATTTTACTAATAAAGAGTAGCCCATGTAGAAAGGAAACACTTTTTTTAAAAAAATAAAAAAATAAAATAATAACTTTCTTTCCCTCTCCGAGAAGTTATGGAACACGAGGAAGCCCATAATTATCATATGATAACGAAAAAGTGAGAAGACCAAAAGAGAAAGAGTAACCTGTGAATCAAAGAACTACCATCTCCTCCAATCAAAACCTTCTAATTTCCAACCATAAAAGCATCCAATTCTTTCTAAAGCCTCCATTCATTTAAAATTCCGCCGACAAATTTCAAACCCAAACCACCAAATAAATATCTAAGCACTTAGTACAGCCATATTATACCATTCAAAATTCAACAAAATCCAAAAATTACCAATGTTTAATGACCTTCATCCATCTACGAATATTAAATAATTAAATTTTCCCCTAAAGCAAACAAAACTAACTTCCACAAATTGGATAAACTATGATCCCAGGTATCGCACTAATCCAAACTAACCAATGAACTTCGAAAGAGAAGAAAGGCATGCAAAGAAAAAAAACAGTCTTTTTTCTTACAACATAGATTTTACATAGAAAACTATAGGAATCCAAGGAAAATCTTATCTTAAAAGGTAAAGAAAGTGAAACAGAGTGACCATCCATCTTCACCTTCAAGTAAAGAACCAATCTTCATCCAAAATCCCCACAAACACCTATCAATTGTTTTTGATAATTCAACAAAAACACCCTAAATAAAAATAACTTCACCTACGCCCTCATAAATTCATAAACTCAAAATTTCACAACAAAGCCCTCATACTTCCAGATTCTGAAACAGAGCCTAAATTCTATGCCCTAAAAAAATAATTTTAGAATCCAGTTAATTCTAGAAAACAATATTTCACATTAGCCCTTTGTAAAATGTAAATTTAACTACCACAAACTCAATAAAAAATGAAATAAAATTTCCATAATCCAACAAATTTCAATATAACCCCCTAATTCAAATTAACAACAAAAAAGCACAAAAAGCATAGTTCAGTCTCTCAAAAGTCACGACAAGAAACTTCTTTTTATAAGGAAAAAAAAATTGAAAACCCCTCAAATTTTAAAAGAGCCCCTAAAATCCCAAGCAATTGCAGAGCACATGCAGTTCAAATAAAAAGAAGCTAAAAAATTGCTTCTTTTAAAATTTTGAGAAAACCCGCAACAATTCACCTTAATTACAAAACCACTCACGCAAAGAGACAGAAAAATGTAACGATGACATACTTCTCATCTCTAACAGCAAGATTAAGCAAAGCCGAGAGAGCCGACTCGTTCAATTCAACTGAATCATCATCACCCCCTCGTAACATACAGACCAACGGCTTAACAGCATCAGCTAACTGCCTCCTGCACCTTTGAGAAGTTTTGGTTAACTTCCTTATCTCTTTCGCCGCCTCTATTTTCAAACTCAAATCCTCGGATTGGATTAACCGTAGCGCACGGCGGACTGCGGCAGATAAGGACGGTGGCGTGTCGGTGTCCGAAGAAGACGTGGAGTAGTGGGTGTGCGTCGAGGAGGAGGCGGAGTTCATTGTGAGAAAAAAGGGGGGGTTTTGGTCGTTTAAGTTGCGTGAGAGCGAGAGAATATCGGAGAGTGGGATTTTAGAGAGAGAGAGAGAGAGGTGGTGGTGGGAGGTTTGTCTGTCGTGGGTTCCGTGGAAGAGCGTGGGGGTCATGGGGTCGGAGTTAAGCAACAGTGTTTTATAAGAAAAAGAGAAGGGGGATGTTATACGTGATGGCCATGGAGAAAATATGGAATTTATTTTATTACAAATAATTATCTTTTTTTTCTTTTTTCTTTTTTCTTTTTTCTTAATTATTTTGTTTTAAATTTAGAGAGTTATTTAAAATCTTACTATATTTTTACAAATTATCACTAGACTCACCAAGTCAACTAAACCATATTATGTTTTTTTTTTTCATGATTTAATTTAGAATCTGAATTAAGCTAATAAATTAAGTAAAAAAATAACTTTTTTAAGTCATATTAAATACAATTACTAAAAAAAGAGTTTTTTTAGAACTTAAATATTCTTAAACAATTGAAAACAAATTTCACATAGCAAATCAAGAAATCGAGTGGAAAAATATATTAAATTATATAATTATTTATCACTTTTGATTACTTTATTCTTATTTAAAAATATAATTGTGATTACTTTGAAAAATATTTTTTGTTCAGAAATATATCAAAATAATATATTTTTTATTTTTAAAAAATTATTTTTGATATAAATACATGAAAATAATCTAAAAATATATAAAAAAAACAATTGATAAAAGATAAAAATAAAAATCAAACTTATCAAAATATTTTTAAAATATAATATAAATCAGAGTTTGTATGACGAGATTCCAGTCAAGTTTGAATAGAACCTCTGGTTACAATCTCAGTGACCAATTAAAAAAATAATAAAAAAATAATCCAAATTTGTCGGAGATTATAACTAGCATTATTTTTATTAAAACAACAAAATCTTTTTGGCTGCATAAGAGTGTACTGCTGGGATAGTTTTTTATGCGAAATCTCATTTCTGTATAATGTATTTTATATATTTAAATAAATAGATAAATTTTTTATCATTTTAAATTTTTATAAAAAAATATATATTTTAATTTAAATTATAAACTTTCTATCACCATACCATAAAACACACGTGGAACCTACGGCTGAAGAAGATAGGTTATCATTATCATAATACCAAATAAAACGAAAACGTGGCTTTTAAACAAGAAAGGTACCAGCTGATCGGTGAAGGTCATGATTAGCCGGAAGGTACTTGTTACCGGTGTTATTAAACTTGGTTCTTTGGCATTTCATTTCCACTTGCATTTTTGAGAGGTTTAAAAAGTATATTTAATTTTTTAATTTTTTTTATAATTTTGATGGGTTGATATTAAAAAAATATTATTTTAATATATTTTTAAATAATAAATATTTTTAAAATTATCTCGTCAAATAGGTGAGTTAAAAATACTATTTTTTTAAAAAAAAGAAAAAAGCAACATCTTTTTTTTTATTTTTTTAATCATTACTAATCTAAATTAACTCTCATAGTACATGAACTAAATTTTATGCCAAGTCAAGTTTAAAAGGGTGTTTGGGAATATATTTGAAAAATATTTTTAAAAAATTATTTTTTTATTTTTTATTTTAAATTAATATTTTTAATATTATAGATTATTTTGATGTGTCGTTGTTAAAAATAATTTTTAAAAAATAAAAAATATTATTTTAATAAATAATATATTTGAAAATTTTTAATTTTAATTTTATTTTTAATTATTTTTTTAATGTTATAGATTATTGATGTGTTGATGTGAAAAATAATTTTTGAGAAATAAAAAATATTATTTTAATATATTTTTCAAATCTATCTCTCACGTGTGAATTATTTATTCTATTAAAAGTTTAAATAAAGAAACGAATATGTTCTTTTCATGAACAATCGTTTTTTAGAAAGCTTTCATCTTTCTCGTAAAGAATAATTTAGTGGATTGATTAGAGCTTGCAGTGCATTTAAGGATGATAATCATTTGTTTAGTCACCGTACAAGTGTACGTAAGTGACATTTAATATTTCATGAATGTATTTAATCAACAGCAAAGTGTACGTAAGTGCATTTAATTTTTGTTTAATACCATATTTCTTTCCCATACTTACATTTTATTTCCTTAATTAATTCTTCAAAATAACTCGTTAATATCCTGTTTATTTCTCTAGTATATTAAAAGAATAAAGATAAAATCTGATAAATAAAATGATGGAAAGATGATGAAATCGATGAAAATCAAAATAATTAACAAGAAAATTAACAAGAGAAATAAAACTAGATATAATTCTTCAAAATAATTCAAAATTAGGACCGATATAATAGATTATAAAAGTATAAGAGAAAAAAAAATTAACAAGAAAAAAATAAAAACCGTATAAAAATCAAATCAAACTATAAATAAAAATCAAATCAAACTATAAATAAAAAAAATTAAAATAAAATACATGACAATTAAAATACTATAGACCTGACTGAATATAATCAATAAAATACAACAATTTCTGATAAATAGATACCGTTCAAAATAAATAAATAAAACCATTTTTATAAACACACACACACATACCCATTTGTTGATTGAAAGATACTTTTTATTAATTTACTTTTCTAATAATAATAAAACATAAAAAAAAAATTGACAAACACCATGGGATTGATTGGATATTGCAATGCATTTAAGGGTGATAATTTTTTTGTGTTTTAAAAGTGTTTTTGAATAATTTTTTTTTTTTTTTTTAAATTAAATAATTTTAATGTTTTTAAATTATTTTCATGAACTAATGCTAAAAATAATTTTAAAAAATAAAAAAAATATTATTTTAATATCTATCTTCATACACTAAAAATACTTTTAAAATATCTTGAACCAAAATTTTAAACAATCACTTAAGAACCATACAGGTGTAAGCGACCTTTAATTTTATTTCTGCAATTAATCCAGCACGTCGGTCCATGAATTCCTGCCGACCCTCCATCTCCCGCCATTGCCATGCTTTTCAAAAGGGCAATTTATTGTCATCAATGGAGAAAAGACGTGCATGGCGGTGTCAATATCCCACTCTCGATCAACCAGTCGAAGCCACTATTAATATTTAATGATATATTTATTATTTATTTATTGATGTGATAATAACATTATGGTACAATGGTATCAAAATTAAAAAAATATATATACTATTTTAATATATTTATGAAGAAAAAAAAACCTCGAATACATTTAAAGTTATAAAAACAATCTTTATCCGTACTAATTTTCAAAGATACAACCTGCTACTCATCATTTTTTTTAAAAAGAATATATTTTTAAATCATTTTAATATTTTTATATAAAAATCAATTAAGAAAATCACTTTAAAAGATATAATCATTATCACATCTATAAACACTATTTTCGTGTATTATGCAGGGTTGTCAATTCTGTTTTGTTCCGTCTGGAATGGCCGGAAAGTTCTGTTCTATTAACAAAACCGAAATAAAACGACGTCATTTTCATCTTGGTTTTAATTTCGGTCCGTTCAGGAAATTCCGGCAAGAACGTTTCGGTTTCGTTCCGAGTGTACCGTTCCGGCCTTAAAATCTTCTTTATTTTAATTAATTTGTGATTTTTTTTTCTAATTTTGACATTATATTTGTTTGATTTTATGTCTGTATTGTATAATTTAAAGTTAATTTATCTTGAATTTTAATTATGTTTGTTAAATTAATATTTTAATTTTTCACACACACGCGCGCGCGCACACACACACATATATATAACTAATTTTATATGAACAGTACAACTCCGAAACAGTACACCAAAATATTCCAAAACCGAAACATTCCGTACTAATAGAAAAACCAGAAAGACAACCGGAATGGTACTGACAACCCGTCCCAATATATTAACCAAATGCTAGCTAGGGTTTATAGAAATCCTCACGGCCGATTGATAGCATCACAGAGTCATAGAAAATTTTCTGCAGATCGACATCCGGTGAAGTCACCATACTAGTCAAATGGATACCCTGTTCCTATTTCGAAAGATCTAAACAATAAACTCATATACTGAAGAACTACAAAAATAGAAACCTCGACTTGTAAATTCCCAGCAAATTCAGAGTTTACAGAAAAATCCCTGCAAATCGAATGAAAACTCGTAAATAGTGATGTTTTTGCTGCCTACAGATCACTGGGTGGTGCCAATGCTATTCCATGTGAAATCAATTATAAAATGACATTGAAATGCATGTTCTCCCTCTGATGAACACTGAGTTCCTGCTTCTCCAATCTTTGTCTGCTCCCTTTTATTCTGTCTATTTTGTTTATCAATTCTACTGTTTCTAATCGCCTACTGTTTTAGCAAATTCTCATATATCAGACTACGCGCGAGAAGAGTGTGAAGTAATTTGAAGTATATGTAATAACTTTAACATTTATCTTCAACATATAGTATAGAATCAGCTAGATAAATTGTTTTGACCTACAAGATATTATTTAAGTTGTCCATACCGTTTTATTTAGCGTTTTGTTTTTTTAATTAAAATAGAATATTTTAGTTTTGGAGTATTTTGACATGTTGTTTCGGGATTATATTATTTGTGTGTGTGTGTGTGTGTTAATTTAAAAAATAGTTTAAATCAAAAAAAAAATTATTTTGAATTGTGCAATTTAATCTAAAAATAATAATAAAATGATTTTTCTGAATAAAATTATGAATATGTATAATATTTTGAGAATATCATCATCAATATCGTAATGTCATTAGATTCTTTGATTGCTCTGAAATTTTAACATAATATATATAAATATGTCCATATACCTGTAAAATTTCATCTCAATCTAATGGTCAGATTAAAAGATATAATTGATATTGTAAAAATATTTATTATTTAAAAAAAAATATTATTAAAATGAAACGAAATAGGTGGAATGAAACCAAATCATTTAGACCGATATTTAATATAAAAATACCATTTTATTTTTTTTAATTGATATAAAATATTTTTAACTTTTTCAACTGAAAACGAAACAGATAATTATGGATATTAGTACGCATGGTGGTCATTGTTAAACATGAATGGAGCCCAACGATTAGCAACACCCTGTCAATCAGGCAAGATGCAAGGAAACTAATGGCTGACATCTTATAGCAAGAGAGCTTGAGCAGCAGGCAAGTTGTTTCCTTCCCCCCTTTCCCCTTTGTATGGTTGCTTTCTTGACGTATTTATATACATAGAGTTAAATATATTAATTAAAAAAATAATTTAAATTTGAAAATAAAATTATTTTAAATTGTGTAATTGAATATATAAAAAAACATAATAAAATAATTTTTTAGAATAAAATTATGAACATGTATAATATTATGAGAATGTTATCATTAATCTCGTAAGGTCATTACATTCTCTGATTGCTCTGAAATTTTAACATAATATATAAATATGTTAAGACACTCATTGTAAAAATTCATCTTAATCTAACTGTCGAATTAAGAGATATGATTGATATTTTAAAATTATTCATTATTTAAAAAACACTGTTTGACTGAAATGGAACAGGCGGAACAAAACATGAACGTTTTGGCTGATATCTGGTCAAAAAATACAGAACGAGCCGGTATTTAAACCGAGATAAAAACAATATTATTTTATTTTATTTTTTTAATTAATATAAAATATAATATTACGAGAATGTCATCATCAATCTCGCAAGGTCATTACATTCTCTGAATGCTCTGAAATTTTAATATAATATATATAAATATGTTAAGACAATCATTGTAAAAATTCATCTTAATCTAACTGTCAGATTAAGAAATATGATTGATATTTTAAAATTATTCATTATTTAAAAAACATTGTTTGACTGAAATGGAACGGGCGGAACAAAACATGAACGTTTTGGCTGATATCTGGTCAAAAAATACAGAACAAGCCGGTATTTAAATCGAGATAAAAACAATATTATTTTATTTTATTTTTTTAATTAATATAAAATATTTTGGGCATTTCAACTTAAAAGAAACGAAACAGACACTTACGGATATTAGCTCGCATGCTGTTCATTGTTAAACACGAATGGAGCCCAACGATTAGCAACACCCTGTCCATGAGGCAAGATGCAAGGAAACTAATGGCTGACATCTTACATCAAGAGAACTTGAGCAGCAGGGAAGTTGTTTCCTTCTCCCCTTTCCCATTTGTAATGTTGCTTTCTTGAATTAGCCTCCTTCAATTCTCATGGATTAGAAAGGCCATATATATATATATATATATATATATATATATAAGTTGTTTCCTTCTCCCCTTTCCCATTTGCAATGTTGCTTTCTTGAATTAGCCTCCTTCAATTCTCATGGATTAGAAAGGCCATATATATATATATATATATATATATATATATATATATATATATATATATAGTTGTTTCCTTCTCCCCTTTCCCATTTGTAATGTTGCTTTCTTGAATTAGCCCTCTTCAATTCGCATGGATTAGAAAGGCCATATATATATATATATATATATATATATATATATATATATAAATAACTAACCGAATAATCTACGGAACTAGTAAGGCATGCTCTTGGTACAACTTCAAAGCTTAAATGAAATAATGTAGTAACTAAATCGCTTAGTTAAATTACATGCAGTGATTCTCTATACGCACAAACTTTTGTAAGATTCTAGACCCTAAACATTTATGGGTCCATTGGGCCCAGAGTCTTTTGTATACTCTGAAATATCAAGCCCATCAAGACAGGGTGATTCTTGACCCATTTGTGAATTCAGGGCCTAACCTCTACCCGGCCTTGTTCGGCTCATGGGAGTTTAAATAGCAATTTGCCTTTTGGTAAAAACTAGGGTAAACATTTTCGGTTCGTTTTATGAATGAAAATAATTAAATTCAGAAAAATTCAAAAAAACTTTGCTGGGCCCAGTTTACGGACAGGTGTTGGTTCGGTTCGGTTTTTTAAATTAAAAAATTAAAAAAATATTTTCAGTTTTTTAAGGATGTTTTTTACTTTAACAAAATTTTCTTTTTTTTTTTAATTAACCAAAATAGAAGCAAACTAAAAAATTGAACTGAATTGAAAGAATAAAAAAAATTATAACGTATTGTTTTATAAATTTGAATCAACTTGGTTTTGGTTTACCGTTTTATTACTTAAAAAACCAAAAACCGAACTGGTTCGGATCAAAAATTTTAAAAAATTATAGTTAGTTTAATCAGTTTTTTTCTGGATTCAATTTTTTTTAATTTTCTATATTAAATTGATTTTTTGTTATTTTTCTCATCAGTAAAAAAGATCCCATTCAGAGACTCTACTATTTCACCAATAATAATAAATTTATTTCTTCCTGATTTCCTGCTGTTTCATATAGCAGGAATCCCTCCTATCAATTAAATAGCAATCTCATAAACAAATAATAATTTTTCACACACACAACTTTCTCTTTAAAAAACAAAGCTTCCCACTATTCGAGGCAATAAAATTCGTCCTGTCGATTAATAAATCTTTTAAAATTCAAAGTAACATGAATTCTTAGCATAAATTTATTTATAATCTCCCAGCTCCTATATTTCTCCATCCCCTATAGTAAATGTAATGCAGACCTCAATTTTTCTGGGGTGGGGGTGCGTGCTTAGTGATTATATAAATATACCCGAATTACAATGTCCTGAACTATAGATAATTTAAGCCGAACAGCTGTTGGCTCAGTTATGATTGTATTCAAGTGCTTAATCTTCATGTGTGCAGACACAATCCTCATAAATCACGACAGTTTAAAACAATTAATGAGAACCCTACAGCATTGATGAACAAGATTCCAAAACAGCCGAGGCCTTGAATGATTTCATCGAATTGTTTTGCTAATTGATCTGTCATAACAGATCATTTGTATAGTGTTGATCTTAGACTTTTTGATGGATTATTCATTTCTTGAGAAGGTAGTAGAGGTGCATGAGAGTGATCGTGGAGGGATTAAGTGGAACTATAGACAGATCAAATTAATATGATAAATGTTGTCACGCATAGAAATTCATTATCAGAATATGTCAACTGAGGCATTTTGGAAACGCACAGTCATTGAAATATATGTCTCACGAAATTCTGAAATTATAATGTTATTGAAATCTGATTGATGAATTTAATGATCAAATTATACTTCTCATAGTATTGTGCCATGCACGTTGTCTATAAATCTTCTCATTCATGTCGCTCTACTTTATAAAAAAAAACATGCACGTAAATGGTCAAAACCCAAAGAAATTGATATAAAATTTCCGACAAGGCTAGTACTTCTCCATAACATAGCATTACAAAAAATTATGGATATTTCGTTTCAGCAATGAAGATTGTTTTTTTGCTAGAAACGGAAAGCAAGGGGAGTTATGGCACATTGCTTCACAAATCTTAAACTAGACCAGCTTTGATCAGCTTGATGATATGTGGATTTGGAATATAATTTGGTCAAATTAGTAGATAAACTTGGTGGAAGTTGATTTGGTAGATCTGATCTACTTGATCAAAACCCAGTTTAATTTATCAAAATGATGTCAAGATACACTTTATCTTGTAGTGAATCTAGGTTATTAGAAATAACTTCACCTTCGACAACATTTCTCGTAACTAAGAATGTGTCTGATATATAGTTTTTCATCGGGTTACTTTAAGGGTAAAGGTTGTGGATGGACACTTCATTTATAAAAAGAATGACTTGTAACAAAGCTATAAATGTATACTAGATAGGTAGTTCGTTCATTTTAAATTAAATTAAATTATATTTTTACTAATCTTTTAAGTTATTTTTAGATCTATTAAATCGACTATATCACTTTAAAACAACTCTTGTATGATTTGATTTCAAGTTTAGAATTTTTTATTTTTCTTCTCTTATATAGTCTATACATAGTTTCTTTTTATATTTAAGTTAAATTCATTGATTGGACAAACTGCTGAAATATATGATTTCTTATGTTTCTATGCAGGATTTTCATTTCGGTTTCCCTCTACCTTGATGTGTAAATTAATATTGATCCTTGGGTAGCTGTAAACAAAGAACTAATCAATCTCTTTCAAAACAAGTTGCACGGTCTAATGCCAGAATTTGTTGGTGAGAATTGCCAGTGCAAGCCCTTCTTCAAAACCCCTTTTTTTGCACTGTTCTACTGTCAAAACTGGGGTTTGGGAAGCACAGCAGGGCTCATATTTGAGTGACATGGTTGCTCTACTGATGCTCTGCTGCTTGCGATATTTTATTATTCTACATTTCATTTTCCTTCAAATGATCACTTTTTTTCCCTTGCATGGGATCTAATTCAGCAGCTAGATGATTGGATCGATGTGCAGATTATGAGATATAGCTTGTCATTTTGCTACAATGCCATCCATGACGAGAGAATCATTTTTTTAAAGTGGACGTGCTTAATTTTTCTGGGTGGCCTCTGGAAATCTTGTCAAAGTCATATGGGGTTATTTGTCAAGCCTAGCGGTTTCTATGGCCCTGGATGGTCTGTTTTCCGATGTACAAATTGCACGAACTGTAATCTCTTCTGTGGATTTTGAACTCTGCAAGTGATTTTGCAGTGAAAGAGACTTGTTGGGTTCGGGTGGTAGCTTAATTGGCACTTCAATAGACAAAAATCTCCACATGCCATTTCTTGTTGGAGTCTGTGATACATATTAAAAATTGACAATTGGGAGAATACCTTTCATGAATTCCAACTTCAGCATCAGCGGAAGATGGCTGCAGTTATTTACAGCATGCGTACCAAAGCTTTGCCAATACGACTGGACGTGACTAATGAACAAATCAAAGAGTACAACTCCAGTACAATTAGTACAAGTTGACTAAGTGTATTTTTCGATAAAAGGAGAAAGAAAAAAAAATGTTGCAGTACAGGAAACTGCAACATATATATAACTTCATATATTTCTTAAAATTTGAAAGCTTTGATAATTACATAAATGTTACAGGAAACTGCATGAGCAACCAGTGATAATGGATATGCAATTAAGATGATATTGATTGTCTCGAGAGATTTCATCCAAATTAATGCATGGTTGACAATATTATTAATCGGGTCTTATCTAGTTCAGTGTCAGAAGGGCAAGTCCGCAATCAATGATTAATACAGAAATGATTATCGCCCAATTCGAGGAAGCACGAGAAATTATACTTGAAACCTATTATTTCCTGAAGTGACAACCTCATAAGGCCTGCTGCATGCAGTTCCACTAATCCTGACAGATTCATGCGGATGATAAACAAAACAATGAGCAATCTCCGATGGGGAACCATGCGACTGAAAAAATGATTTATTAATAAAATAAATAAAACTAATATCATGTGCAACACTAACAAGAATAGAATGGGGGTGAGGTTTTATTTACTTGGTATAGCTAGGCAAGGTGGGGGGGGGGGGGGAGAGAGAGAGAGAGAGAGAGAGAGTAAATGGGAAAAGAAACGTTTTTGATCTACATGTGGTTTCGCCCCCTTATGCAGTGGTTGCCATGGCTGGAAAGGAGAGGAAATGATCCATTGTTAATGTTCAGTAAAGTGTAGTGGCTACGAGAATTCATTCAAGGTATGTGTGGATGAGATGAAAGGCTAGGGAGATGAGAGATTGAGAATTAGGGTTTCGAAGAGAGTAGATGGATCTATATGTGTATATATATATATATGGTTATATATATATATATGGTTATTTTAATTAGTTTTTCCAACAAATTCTAAAGTTGGTGTTGATTTGATATATATATATAAAAGAATGTATTTTTTTTTGAGATAAGAGAGAAAGTGTAGCCCGCTTGAACCTCACAAGGTTTAATGTAATGTTTTTTTAATTTAAATGAATAAAATTATCACACATGTAAAATATTATAATTATGGTTTGATTTAATTTGTATAAAAAATAGTTGTAACCTTGATATATTTTATATTTAATTTATATTGAAAATACTCATCTTCACTTAACAAAAGAACACTTTTTATTTTTTTTATTACAAAACGAAAAAAGAAAAAGGAAAATGTTTTTGGATGGAATTTAAGGGATGGATTTTACGGGTGGGAATTAGGGCTCCATTATATAAATCGCATTAATTATTTCATGGTGGGACACTCGGAAACCAATACGAAACTTTGAGGTAGTGAATAATAAAAACTTTTAAGTTCAAGGACTATTATATATTCAGCATTGACCAACATAGAACCGTACATGTTCTTAGACAGCCAGCAGTTTCCGACGATGATAGTAGTGGCCAACTCCACCGGACAAGCACTCACCATTTTTATTCTCATTATATAAGCCTGCTTAAGTGGGATTACTGCATGTGATTAGCCATGTGATCCCTTGTAATTTAAAACTCAAAAATGCTCTCGCATCGTCGAAGTAACTCTGTCGTGATTGAAGAAGATGCTGTCCGGTTAGCTCAGATATTGACGAGAAAACATATTTAGCTTGATGGCTTATTTATTCGATTTCTTTCATTAATTCTTTGAAAATGTGACTGTAAAAAGTCTCATACAAAGATCTTCGTGGTGGGGTTAACGATCGAGCTTTATTTGCAGCTATGCAGTTATAGTCATTTATTAATGTATTATTAGGGATGAAATTATGGGGAAAAAATCACATGAAAACTATATTTTTTGTATCTGGGTTGATGGGCATGAAGAAAATAACAAGAAATTCTTTTTAAAAAAATCTAATCTTACTTGGCTTGGCTTTCAATGGTTTAGTGACTGTTTAGGAGTATGATTGAGATTGTTTTTTGAAAATATTTTTCTATGAAAAATGTATCAAAATAATATTAAATATTTAATACAATTAATTTGGGTTTCTGTTATAATAATTGATGGCCTGATAATCTTCAATGTGCGTGGTATAATGACAAAAGACTTGTGATTTACATAGCATGTCTCGAATTTAAATCAGGATATGTATCTCTTGTAAAAGTATAAGACAACTACAATTTTATTGGTTCATTATATATATATATATATATATATATATATATATATATATATATATATATATTAAGACAATTAATTTGGGTTTTTGATATAATAATTGATGGCATAGTATTCCATGTGCGTGATATAAGAACAGACAATTTGCACAATAAATTTTAAGTTTGAATTAAAATATATATTTTTTATAAAAATATAAAATAATTATGATTTTATTAGTACATTTATATTCACAAAATATATTTATTAAGAATGGATTTACTCGCATCCAATAAATATTGATGGTCCCATACATCACATTCAAGTTTGTATGTATAATTTTTGTATCTGTGCGCACTCTCTTTATAAAATATACGACTGGTCGGGTGTGTATTTTATTATTAAATTTACAATAATAAATTTTATAAAAGTTCGAAAATCCCACACATGTCCAAGTGTATCAATGGAAAGGTACGTACATGCTAAGGATAGTTCATAATTTCCCAGGCCATTTTGTTCCCCGCATTCCAAAGCTAGACAAACACAGAATTTAACGTCATTTTGCCTTATAAAAAGAATTTATCTTAGCTCATCAGCATCATTGGATATATAGATCCCGATTTTTGTCCTCTGAAGACCTTTTGTATGAGCTCATCATGAGCAAGACCTAAGTGTTGCTGGCCTATATATTTTCGTAGATGAATTTGCATAAATTTAATGTTTATTATATAAGATGCATGTCAAGTTGTCAACTATGCAATGTCATGTGCAATTACATGCTCGACAGCTTGTCTGTGATTTTCTATTATATCATAACCCTTTTCATGATTCTCTCCAAAATTCCATTTCACATACACACGCATCTATATATATATATATATATATATATATATATATATTGGATACACATAATTCTCTTTCTTTGACCTTAATTATGGTGCGGTTGGAATTCAAATCCCGATCCATTCAAACAATTTTCAGTGATGACCCAATTAGTTTGCAACCTTGAAAACCCTTAAGTTTAAGTAAAACGACATAGGATAGACACACCTTGACTCCAAAGCATCGAAGCAAAAAAAAAATATTTTTGATAATTTATTCATCAAAAAGAAGCCAAATTAAAGAAAACCTTGGTGAAAGTCGATGCTCTCTTTCCCACAAATGTAATTGAACCTTTTTCATCATTGATATTCTATTTTTTTGAAGATACTATTGTTTAAATCTGGTTTACTAAAAACTAAAAATCTTGATACATGATGGAATCAATTTTATACCTGACTGAAAGGAGGTGGAAAGTCCCAATGGAGACAACCTGGCTGTTAGAATTCTGGGATTTTCTCTTAAGGGTCCTAACTAAATTTGTAGGAATTGAAGTGAGGTACTCCTATTATATCTTAGGATCATTAGACCACCCTTTTTGAGTGTGGGAAATAATGGAAATATGAGTATTTAACAATATTTTAGTGCATTTTACTTCGAAGAAACATGACTTATAGAGATTGTCAGTATTTTTTGTTTATTTAGTTATTTCTTTGAGTAAATTCCAAGAGAAAATCAACCAATATCTTCTTCATGGAGTCAGGAAATCAGCTACACTAAACTGTTAGTTCAGAAGATTCCTTTGTTGTGATTGCTCTTATGCATACAAAAGTTTTCTGTGTGCAGAGAAGTGATGGAACAGTTTGATGACTGGCTAACTTTTTTGTGTGTGCCAAGAATGTAAGATATATTGATAAGGAATTCATACTTAAATTGTTAATTAATAAAGATCTTAGTGTAGGAGTGTTCAAGTAATTAACATAGAGATTAAAAAGAAATGGATAGATTCTCTGGAATTAGAAACTGGGACAAGGTCGCAGTCACAGTTTTCATTACATGATCATGAAAATAAGATTTCATTACTAGTCTACAAGACTTCCACATGAAAACAAACGAGATATTTTCTACCTCCATCCAAAACAAAGATTTTTCCTTGCCTGTGAAGTAAATGTTTTCAGATGATATTATCACATGGAAAATCACTTCTCTTTTTTCTTCTCGGATTTTCACGGACCATTTACTTTGAACTTGAGTTTGAATTTATGTCTTTAGTCTGAGATGAGAGTATGGCATCAATGGCTCCCTTTACTTGAGAAATATCAGGAGCTTTACCACCTTGAACTGGCCAAAATTCATCAGTGGCCAAAACCTGCAGGAGCAAAAAGAAGAAGAAATGTCAAGGTTCCATTCTATAAAATAGGAAAAATCAAGGAGATAGATTTATCGAAGTGATTACCTTTACTTGCAATTGAAGGAACTTAACATAACTAATAGCTTTCTCTAGCATAGTAACCAAATCAACCTGTGTGATATATCATCAAGAACATTGAATTAATAAATTGGATCCAGTTTCACAGAAACTCACGGTCGTTCTTGGATATAAAAGCCAAGGGAATTTTTAACTGAAATTGAAGTCTACCTTGGAGCCGTTAGGGACTAAATCCTGCAATATCTTAAGGCGCTCGCTAATCCGCTCTCGTCGATTCTGAGGAATCAAAATCATTTTGCTTAATTTGAGAGCAAGATTAGTAATTTTATATTGAAACCTGTTAAGCCATGAAATGTTGAAGCAAACCTTGGCAGCAATACTTTGTGGATCCTTAGCTGGACCAGCGGACTTGGGTTTCGGTTTTTTTTCTGCACTGTCGCGTTGCTTCTTTAGAGTCTGCATGCTCTCTCCCTGCAACCAAAACCACTTCCAATGTTAGGACCATGAATTCTGTCATTGATTTGTAATTCAAGAAAAGGGACAGCACCAATTATGAAGAACAACATGAGGATGATGATTGATGACAGTACCATATTGGGACGTTTATGGGAGCTGATTGCATCTGGTGTTGCAGAATCAGGATTGCTATCAGTAACAATTGAGGATTCAGTGTATAACCAATCACCGTGGTTTTCCTTTTCAGCACTGCTGGTTATGGAGTTGAAGCTGCTTGCTCTTTGATAGGAATTAAGATCTTCCATCAACCGAGGATTTGTGCTACATTTTAGATTGATTTGGTCCCAATGGTAATCGCAACTCAAATTACCCTCCCAAGCTGAATAGTCATCTTTGTGACTACTAGTTTGAGAAACCCTATTAATTTGCTCGAAGCTAATCAAAGATCCATTAGCATGCATGATACTATCAAATCCTGTACCTTTGAAGTTGATCAAAGAATGAGCTTCCTCAACTTGATTTCCAGTAGCCTGAAACACTAGCTCACCAGAATTTGCTCTGCTTGGACTGCCAAGAGAAGGAGGAGAAGGGCTGATCACAGCTAAATTCTTGATCATAAGGCCACCATTTGTCTCAAAACTCCTATCTCCCTCTTCATCAAATCCATAATTAGGCCCCAAGGGGGAAAGATCCCCCATCACATTTCCATAAAAGGCACAAGCTTGAACCGAACCCATGCGGTCCTTGACAAGTGCCATTGAGAGAGAATAAACTAGAATTTATACTTCGGTCTAGATCAAGCTAAGGCTAGCATATGAAGAAAGACAACAGCCGCTAGCCCCTATTTGTAGGGTTTCAAAGATAATAATATTATATTAATAACATATAATTCGCAAGTAATCTTTTCACTGAGCCAAGTGTGAGTGGTGGTAATTAAAAGTCCAAGTAACAAGTATCTTGTTTCGATAATGAACTAATAAAAGAATTCATTTGATCTTTGTATTGGGAGTGTTAGCTGGAAGACTGGCGGATAAAAATGGAAGAGGATTGAGGATGAGGACGATGGTGGTGGTGGTGAAGAAGATAAGAAGAAGAGAAAGGGGGAGGTAATTAGGGCAAAGCAGCAAAAGCCTCGGCGGATGTATCGGCAACCCCACGTCTTTCAGATTCCCATGTAGTTACTGTCACCTTCAAGAACTTAGACTAATGTGGAGAGGGTGCTTCCTGCAATCTTTCCTTGTAGCTTAAGCACGTGGATTCATGCCCTATTTTATGATTTCCTTACATTCCATGCTACTGTGTAAGCTCGTTTTGTTGATTATAAAATTGCTGCAACCAACACTTGATCGGCATAATTCATCACCTACTTGAACATTGAAAATTCTTTTTCAACAGTTCACTAATTTTGTTTCCAGTATTTCTCACATGTTAGCATCGTCATGTGATTATGATTTTGAACCCCACCATGTTTTCTTAGTGGTATGGCTACGTATTGTGAGGTCCTAAACAGAGATCAGACGGAGAAATTAAAGAATTTCAATACTTGTAAGAGTTAGTACCATAATGCATGAATTTGAAGATCTTTCAACTCTTATAAAACTAGAAGAAAAACAAAACTAGCACACCTTAGTTGAAACTCATTCAAAGATGGGTTTAAACTCATAATTATTTTCTTGTAGAAACTATTCAGCTCACTGCAAATAGCTTCATAACCAACAATATATTCATGATTCTTGGTATATAAAGACTTCGTTTGTCATTGTATTTTAAAAATATTTTTAAAAAATATATATTTTTAGATCATTTTCATGTGCTGAAATAAAAAATAATTTTTTTAAAGTCATTTAAAAATATTTTAAAAAACAACCGCAACCATATTCCCAAACAGGCATATAGAGACTTATAGGTTATGAGATCTGTATGAACACAATATTATGGTTGATACCAATACAATGAAAAAAATATGATATTTTTAATGTATTTTTATTTTAAAAATATATATATTCACTTCAAGATTAATTTAAAAACAGATGATATATTTTATATTTTTCGTTTCTCTTGATTATCACAAAACACAATGTACAGCCTAGTTAATTTGTTAAATTAACTAATCAGACTAGTCTGATCATCCTCAGGAATTCACATATGTAAAACTCTCAATTTTGACTTTGGTACATTATTTAATTATATGATATATCCATCAGCTACATGCCTAGATCTATAACAACACAAAGGACCACAGCAACTACGAATATTTAAGTAAGCATTATTGGGCATAAAATAAATCCATCATCAATGGAAAGTTAACAAAACTTGGAGTAGTAGACATATAATTTAGGGTAGAAATATTATCCTATCATCCGTGCACCACAAGTCACTATACCTATATTATTATAAGGAAGATAGAACAACAATATTGAAGTTCAAAGACATTTTAACCATGTCTTTTGCAAACCCTATGAAGATCATCGTCCATGTTTTCTTTGTCGGGTAAGAAAAATGTGAAAAGGATAAAAAATGACAGAAAACTTAAATCTGGCATTGGAACAAGGCAAGCTCTTTGTTTCAGGGAGATGTTTCTCTGTAATGACTTTAATGAACCTCATCTCTATGTACAGATGAACACACATCGTGAAGACACTCTGATTTCTTTAATGTGGGTGAATCTTTTCTCTTAAAATCCCGTCATTGTTCATTAACCTGAGAGATGCTGTTGCTTGTTGCTCAGGCCACCTGGCCTGTTCTTCCTCATTTTTTATAATGGGGACGAAGATCACACAGTAGGTCCTCTAACGTAAAGCTCCACTTTTAGGAAGGTAACTTGAATTGAAGAAGGAGAATCGGATATGCTATGTCGGCTTGATCCTGCTCAGCATATTACATTACGCTAACTAGGATTTTGATTGAGTTGGGCCAATTTATTATTATTATTATTATTGAAATTTGACTTCATTTAGATCCGATATCATCCTATCAGGATGGTTTTAAAACATTAATTATTGTAAAGCAAGCTATGGAAATCTCCTCATTTGTGCAAATCAGGTTCAATGGATCACAAAGACTTTTCCAATGCATCTGAATATATGGATGGGAATGATTATGACAAGCGATGGAAATCGCAAGGTGCTTTGATCCGATAGCAGGTTTTTTCAAGTCTTGGAAAAGAGTATCAGCTTCAGCCATACTTGTAGCCGAAGGAAACAACGTGAGTCCAACCCTATCTAGCTTCATTTTATTTAAAAATATTTTTCAATAACTCGACGAGATCACCATAGAAATCGAACAAGGGTGTAACATATCCTTCATATGCTTAGCTTCTGACCATAATTATAACGTTAGGCTATATATCTTAATTGAACCCAACACAAAAGGCAGAAGGAATGGCGAATACAGCCATGGGAGGCTGCCGTTTTCGCTTCAATGAGGAGGATTGGGTTAGATAACAACAATAAAATTACTTTATGACAAAACAATTTAGCTAGAGAATTCCACCAACAAAATTATGAAAGAAAACGCAGGCCCAATTGAACTCTCTAGCATTTGAGAGTAATTCTCAACTGGCAAAAACATACAAATTGACCTTCACATGACTTTAATTTAAGGAACTAAATCCTCCAAGACAGCCGGGGCTTTCTGCACAGGGATAAACTCTCTTGCCCAATGAATGTCATGAAAAGTTGGAGCCGAATACGTCATGGACGCAGTTTCAAGGAAAACCAATCGTAACCAAACTGTCAATGGTCATACAATGCAAGCTTTACGTCGGAATGAATCAGCTTATAGAGTATAAACTCATTTATTTTTATTCGCTATCACATCAATAAAAAGGGAGCATAGAAGCACATTAGTGTCTCATGTCTAATCACAAAAAAAATACTATTTCTAGCGAGCAATGACACCATAGTTCCTACCATTAGTGTCTCATGTCTAATCCTATTTAACAACAAAAGACGACTTTTAGTGTACTAATGAATATGCACACACACGAGTCTTTAACTGCAGCCAGGAGTAGAAGAACACAGTTCAGGCTATTCATTGTGCTACAGAACAAGGTGATGCTTGATTCAAAGGAAACCTGCATGTTGCACAAAAACAAGCTTCAAAGAAATGAATGAAAGCACAAAGGTGTTTATTCAAAATGGATGAAATGAAATTAATCAGCCGTGTAAGTTTAATAGAAGCACATTCCCCTAAAAAAAGAAGGTTATCTACAGGGGGGGAAAAATCAGAAGTGGAAGGTGATCCTTTTGTATCGACAGCATTTTCAGGTTTGCTTCCAGAAGATTTGTTCTTAGCAAAGAACACAGATTGATCGTGTAAAGATGAAATGTTGAAGTTGGTATATTCACTACATTGTCAAACACAAAAATCATTTGGAA
Organism: Salix dunnii; assembly: GCA_015731905.1. Lineage (NCBI taxonomy): Eukaryota > Viridiplantae > Streptophyta > Magnoliopsida > Malpighiales > Salicaceae > Salix > Salix dunnii. The sequence continues at coordinate 13,915,994 of CM027675.1, read as the reverse complement.
AACACATGCACATGTGAATTCTGAAGAATTCCACATATGATCCATCACAAGCAAAGACAAACAAAGGAACACGGCAGCAGGTGAGAAAAAAATATCAAAACTTACTGGGTATCAGTTTCTTTGTTAGCCTTTTTCTTGTTCTTCCACCTCTTTTTGGTTGAACTAGAGCCAAAATCAACACCCTGAGGCTGTTCTGAAACAGGGTGCTCGAATGCAATTGGAAAGGGAATTGGTTTAGGAGCTGGGTCTGGATCTAGTCTCGGTCTTTTGGAGTCATGGTGGGGTCGATGCATTCCTGAAGCTGCAGGTGGAATTGCACTCGCTGGTACAGGATCCCTAACAGCAGCAATGCTTACCTCTTGCTCTTGATCAACTGTGGTTTCAGAACAGCATCCAACTTTTACTCCCACGGGTACTATGTTGGGTTGGGAATGGTTTGAGTCCTTGACCCTATTCAGTGCAGCATGGAGTTTGCTTTTAGACTTGATTATTTTATAAAGAATTTCCATTGACCAAGAATTACCTGTTTCACAGCTTGAATTAGTCAATCACTATCATCATATATATGCAAGATGCAAATTCTCAATTCACAGTATAGGTAAGGGTACCTAAAAGAGACAGGATCACAGTTCGTGCTGCCAATTGCTCTGCCTCTTTCTTATTTCTGCCAGCATCACCAGTATAACTTACACCATCGAAAACCAAAGTAGATATGAAGACAGGCAGCAGCCCAGGCAACTGAACAGAGTTGTAAGTAGGCTTTTCACGGTTCACCTTCACTGCAAATTCATTCAGAATGGATTTGCAAAACACCGTTTCCTGTAAAAATTAACAAAACAAAAAAATAACAGGAGGAAAAGGAAGAAGCAAAATCAACATTCTTGTCACTACAAGGTGCTCTAACTAGGCTATTCCATATTGACCTTGACTTCAAATTCATACAGGACAGATTAAAAAAAATATAACTGAACAAAAGAATGAAAAGCAAGGAAAGGTTAGACCCAAGGCAACATTTTATGAAAAACTGGCACCAACATACTGAAACTGTCTGTATATAAATAGTCTCAAAACCATTATGCTTCAGTGCAAAGCCTTTTTCCATTCATTTATATGCATCAACAAGAAAGGATTTTAAAAAATCAAATACAAAGTGGAATGAACTCTGAGAGCCTTTTTGGTATTGTGATAACAGTTGCTTTTCAAGTAATTTTTGCTAGGAAATACATCAAAATGATATCTTTTTAATTATTTTTAATATCAACACATCAAAACAATCTGAAAAAACCAAAAAAACAATAATTTCAAGTATAGTGAGAAAAATACTTTTTTTTTTCAAAAGTGTTTTTGAAACACAAAAACAAAATGGCTCTAAATTAAATATTGAAATATAGTGATCATCAATATTACATCAAAGGCAGCATTCCTTGAACCTAGTAAACAAGTTTCCCAAGAACCTAGGGAACAAATTTCCCAAGGATCAATTCACCACCAAGTAAATGGGGGAGGGATTTATACATTGACATGAGGATTAAAGACAACCAATGATAATTTATTTGAGAAAAAAAAAAAAACTATTGTTGTTTTTTAAAACAGAGGGATGCCACAAAGCTTGTCACAGCAAGAACTTAACCTTTGGAAAAATGTTATTAGCCTAAAATAATAATAAAAAAAAACTAAAGCATGCACAGATTCCCTAAAGACCAACAGCAAAAGGAAGAAGAAAGAAAAGAACTAATAGCATTTGACAAGGTAAGATTCGCAATTTGTTCACAGACCGCATCTAGAAGTGGACATTCTTCATCCTTTACTCTTTTTAGGATACTCTCGAGTGCGAGGTTTGCAGCATCTTGTTCAGCTGCTTTTCGATGTAAGAAAGTTTTTTGGGAGGTATACTTTGCTCCATCTACCCACACAGTCGATCTAAACCTTGGCAAATGTGCAGGTCCTTCATTGAATGTTTGATATACAGGGAGCTGTAAAGATGATTTTTGAGTGTACTCTTGCAGACGATTCTTGTACATCAAGTTATTTGGAAGGCCTGAAAAATTTCATGCAAATAAAAATTCTAACCATCTGTGTTATCAAATATGATCAAACTTGAAACAATTACATACAAAATTTGCAATCACCAAACTAAATATGAAATGTCAAAGGTAGGTGGCCATCAAAACACATTTAAATTTAATGAATACAGAATAATTAATGTCACTTGCACATGATTTTAAGGCGGTTCCCTAAGTAAGACACACAAGGCTATCTGATAGCTTGTGCTGGTAAACTCCATAACATTGTTGGAACAAAAATCATAGGATTCAAGAACGAAAATTAGTAAAATTTATAATCAATAAGAGCAGAGTGACCTCTTACTGTACACAATGAAACAGATTTTACATGAACAACCATTTTTTTTTTCTTAATCAATCAATTATTCAATTATGCCTGCATATATTCAATCAATACTTTTTTCCTTGATCAAGCAATTATTCAACACAATGAAAAAGATTTTACCTCTGAAAATTATTCCAGAATCATTAAATAATTTGTCTTCAACGTCAAGTAGAGAAATTTATTACAATAACAAAATGCGTTCTTTTTTTATCACAATGTTTTCAAATAGAGAAACTAGCGCTATCTAGGAATAATGTCCAATAATAATTACTATAAATAAAAAGAAAGCACTGTCCTATCACAAAAAAGAAACAAAATGTTTTGCCACTCAGTAGCCTGTAAACAGCAAAAAAAAGTGATTCCTCTTTTATAGACAAGGAAAAAAATGATTTCTTTTTAAATTTTAACCAAACTCAGAACACATTAAATAAATGCAATTAAATAACTAAGACACGAACTATAAAGAAAGTTTATTCAACTCTCTTTCTTTTTCTGTTTGTTTCGTAAGAAAAATTGGGGGAAGGAGGGCAGAAACCTTCAAGATACAAATTTTGTATTCCCCGCAAAATAAAATCTCAATCAGAAACCCATTAAAAAATTCCCAAAAATAGTAAACACTCAAAACCCAGACTTTGAACAAAATGCAAGCCCGTAAAATGTTTCACCTTTTTCCTCTAATTTCTTTGAGAAGGAGATATTTTCAGAAACGCGAGACGTAAGGGTAGTAGTAGAGGCAGCCGGGGCCGGCGATGGAGTCGAATCAGGAACTGAAGCTGGATTTGGGGTCGGGTCGATAATTGGCACTGGATTTGGGGCCGGGCCGATAACTGGCACCGGATTTGGGGTCGGGTCTATAACTGGCGCCGGATTTGGGGTCGGGCCATGAACTGGCGCCGGATTTGGAACTATTACTTGAGGTGTGACTGGATGTGGAGCCAAATCAGGAGTGGTACATGGAGGAGGAGCCATATTCGGAGGAGCTGGAGGAGGTGAATCTGGGTTAGAGAGCTCGGATTGGGGCGGATTATCCATGATTAATGGTTTTGAAATGAAAATGAAAACAGGTTTTCGTGGCTGGTCCTCGAGAGATTTAAGTTAGATACGGTATGCTTAGAAACCGACAGCGCACACACACGTGCGCGCGAGTCTTTCGTACTTGCGTTGTGTGATACTGGTGACGAAGTGTTTGATTTTGTGATTCAATATTGTCTCTTGCGCTTTTTAGTAATTTTATTACAATGTTAAAATACATGATTTTAATATATTTTTAATTGATAATAATTTTTAAAAACAAAAATATAATACATCATCCAACACACCTTAAAAAAGTTATGATCGGCTTCTCGATTCATAATAACAATGAAGTTAGTTCCATATCTTAGTTTTCATTTTTTTATATTTTATTTTCATACTTTTTTGTTTAATGTATATGTTCCTTATTTTTATAAAATAAATTTTTTGATTTTAGTAAGGAGATATGTCATATTAAAAAACACAATTAACCTACACACACACACACTAGTCAAATGCCCGCACTACGTTGCAGGCGTAGTGCGGACAGAACAAATAATTTTTAGAATTGTTAAGATTAAAATATAATATTTCAGCATGTAAAATTTGATATAATAAAAAAGATTAATATCCTCTCTTATAGTAACAGTAACATCGAACTCTTAACATCTTAAATTATCATCACTATCACTGTTAAAATAATAAACATTATTTAACAAATCTGAGAGGGAAACAAAAAAATATTAATAAAAAAGCATGTAAGAACAAGAACTAAAATTATTATTATTATTCTTAATATTAATATTATTATTTCTTTAATAACGGGAAGAAAAGGAAATTAAATCAAAGGCTTAAAAAAAGCCTCAAAACATTAACAAAAGAGCAAGTGCAAAAATAAAATAAATAAAATAAAAATTATTAACTGGGAAAAAAATTACTTGGATTGAAAATAAAAAAAAAAATTACCACGCTACGTTGCGAGCCAAGTAAAAAAAAATGTAATTCTTGGGATGAAAGAAATTGATAGGATATGCTGGTCCAAAATAAAAATATAATATTTAAATATGTAAAATTTAATGTAATAAAAAAGATTACCACACCTTATTCTAAAAATAGGAACATCGAAGTTTTAACATAAAAAATTATCATTGTAGTTACTGGCAAAACAATAAAAAACATCAAATTATCCCTAGAGAAAAAAAAACTAAAAAAATTAATAAAAGAGTATGTAAGAAAAATAACTAATTTTTTTCCTTCTCCTTCTCCTTCTTCTTCTTCTTCTTCTTCTTCTTATTATTATTATTATTGTGTTAATAATGAGAAAAAAAGAAAGAAGGACAAAAGAATCATAATAACTTTAACAAAATATTAAACAAAAAAATAAAATAAAAATTATGAAGAAAAAATTAATTTGACTTGAAAATAATAATAATAAAAAAATAAAATAAATAACAGAAAGAACAAATAAAATAAGTAAAATAAATGACAAAACAAGAAAAAATATTAACTGGAAAAAATATCATGACTTGAAAATTAAAAAAAATAGACTGCACGATGTCGCGAGCTAAGCAAACAATTTTGATAATTGTTGTATCTGAAGTGTTTTATTGATTTAACTAATTTAAAAATAAAATATAACATCTACACATGTAAAGTTTGATATGATACAACACATCAATACACACCACCGTAACAACAATATCTAAGATTTGATATCAAAGAGACGAAAATAAGTAATTGCCTTGAGAGTTTTTTTTTAAAAAAAAAGTTGAAAAACATAGTTTTTTTCCAACATTTACATTAATCCCTGTGATGTTATCAGTTTGCACTACATTGCAGGTCGTATATATAATTTTTATAACTGTTGAGATTAAAAGTTTAATATAATGGAATAGATGAGCATATTTTATTATAATAAAAATAAAATCAAGGTTTTAACATCTAAAATTATCATCACTATCATGGCCAAAATAGTAAAAATTATTAAATTACCCCGAGAAAAAAAACAAAAAATCAAACAAGAACAAAAACTCAAAATATTATTATTATGATTATTAATATTATTATTGCACTAATAATGGGAAAAAATAAATGAAAGACTAAAAAAAGCATAAAAACTTTAATAAAAATGCATATAAAAAATATAATATATGATAAAACAAAAATAAAAATTATTAGCTGGAAAAAATTATTTGACTTGAAAATTCAAAAAAAATTGTTCACTCTACATTGCGGGCTAAGAAAATAATTTTTATAAGATTTGCTGGATCAAAATTAAAATATAATATTTATATATGATAAGTTTAATGTACTGAAATAGATTAACATGCCCTATTATAACAATAGCAAAATCGGAGTCTTACCATCTAAAATTTATTATTTCTATTATTATCAAAATAATAAAAATTAGCAATTTATACCTAGAAAAAAAAACATAAACAAAATAGTAAGCAAGAAAAACAATTCAAACATTATCACCATTATTATTATGAGAGAATAAATAAATAAATAAATAAATGAAAAACTAAAAAAATCATAAAAACTTCAATAAAAGATCAAACAAAAAAATAAAATAAAAATAAAAATTATCATTAATATTACTGTTAAAACAATAAAAATTATCAGGAGAAAAAAAATCTAAAAAACATTAACAAAGGAGTAAGATAGAAAAACAATTAATTTTTTTTTTGTGTGTGTTAATAATGAAAGCAAAAAAAAAATAAAAGAAAAAATAATCCTAAAAATTTTAACAAAACACAAAAAAAAAATGAAAATGAAAATAGTCAATGTTATAAATGTTGAAAGAATAAAAATTATAAAATTATCCCGAGAGAAAAAAAACTTTAAAAACATTAATAAAAGAGTAAGTAAGAAAAAAAATTAAATGATCATCATCATCATCATCATCATTATGTTAATAATGAAAAAAATAAAAGACTAAAAAAATCATTAGAACTTTAATAAAAGATCAAACAAAAAATCTAAAATAAAAATTATGAGGTAAAAAAAGTCATATGACGTAAAAATAAATATAAAAGACGAATAAAAAGCTAAAAGAAAGAACAAATCAAGAAAAAAAATACAAATATCAATTTCCAAATGATCATAGATATAAAATAAAATTTAAGAACTAATTTTTTTGGAAAAAATATCACCCCAACAAATAAGAAAATAACAAAAATCAAAAATCAAATCTAAGCACACTTATATATACATGGATAAAAGTAAGGATTATTCTAGAAATAAAAAGAAATAAAGGGATTAAAATAAAAAATTAAAAGTAATATGGTTGAAATGAACATTAAATACAAAGGGATTAAAATCCAAAATTAAAAATATAAGGGCCGAAATGAAAATCAAATATATTATCAATTTTAATCAAATAACAAAACAGAAGAAATTAAAGCTACTGTACCGAATAAATTAATCCTTTTCCATCCAATCCGGAAATTAAAAGAAGAGGGACCGAATTGAAAAATGGACATTGAATCAATTCCAATTGGAGGACCCAATTGTACAAAATCAAAACTTATATACCAGAAATCAAGAAAAAAAAATTAAAATTGAAGGGACCAAAGTGTAAAAGTAGAAAACTCGGGGGACTCTCCTGCACTTGTACGTGCGGGAGAGAGAGAAACGTCGCTAGCGGCTTTAACCGGCCACTGCCGCGTCCATGTACATCCGATGTAGAAACGCACTGCCACGGGAGGAAGACCATGCGGAGGCGCATCCCTCTAGACTCTGGAATCTTGTCTTCGACCACCTTATGACACCTCACACGCCACCTACACAGGACGTGGCGTGGAAAACCGGTTAGCGCCTGCTTCGCACGCACTGATAGCCCCGAGAAGAAATAATAAAAAATATGGTCAATTACCGTCCTGCCCTTGTTCCCAATTCACCGTTTTTGTCTTATTATGACCCAAAACCGTATTTAGCTAATTTCAAAAAATAATAAAATAAGCAGAAAACCGGCAGCCCGGACCGAACTGATCCGGTCCGAAGTGCGCAATGACGAAGGAGCCCCTGATTCTGGAGGCGTTTTTTTATCGTTTTCGAGGGGTAAAATAGATAATACACTGTTCAAAACCGGATTAAACAAAAAAACAAGACGCACATACGCGCGCGAAGTATATTTTGCAAATATCCACTCTACAGTAGCCGGATGATGCGTTTTAGTATATAGGATAATAAACCGTGCGGTCATTTCCCTGTTCATTCACTGTGCATTGTGAGGAAATGCACCGTGGACTGAATATTTTTTGTCCGTGCGTTGCGCGAGTTCGTCCGTCTTTTTTTTTCTCCCGGTTTTGAACAGTGGATTAACAAAAAAGCCCCCCGAAAACGACAAAATAGTGCATAGGAACCAAGGGCTTCACTGTTTTTTCTATTTTATTTGCACAGTGAATCGACGAAAAAAGCCCTCGTAACGAAAAAATAGAGCACAGTAAATGGGGGCAACTACGTCCTTTCCCTTACGGTTTTTTCCGTAAATATAAGTAGGGGCAGTGGCTTCTTGGTAATTAACTCATATTTTAATTTGTTCTTTTGATTAAATAATTTTTATGATTTTGCTATTTATGCAACAATAATGATAATTTTAGTGATTGTTTTTTATATAAATCTGTTGCTTTTTTATAATAATTTTCCGGGGCAATTTAATTATTTGAATTGTTCTGATAGTAATATTGATAATAATTTTAACTATTATAATAATTTTTTTACTATTAATATTGCTCCTTTTTTCTCTTTGTTTATTTTTTTTGTTTTTTGCTTTTTTTTTTGTTATTTAGATTGGATGATTTTTATGATTTGACTATTTATGCAATGATCATGATAATTTTAGTTGTTGTTTTTTTTATACAAAAATCTTTTGTTTTTTTTAATGATTTTTCAGGGCAATTTAATTATTGAAATTGTTTTGACAGTAATTTTGATAATAATTTTAACTGTTATAGTAATGATAATGACAATAACATAAGGATTAGATTTTCAATTTATGTATTTATTTTTTTGTAAATAGAAAATTAACTATTTATTTTTGTTATTTGATTATTGGAGGTTTTTTATATATTAATTCATTCATTTTTTTTTAATTCTTAGACAATGTTTATTTTTTATTTGTATTTATACATCTATATTTTTAGTTTTTTTATAGTTTTTTTTGCTGGGATTTTTTTTAATCGGTTCAATCCTAAGATTTGAATTTAAATTGGTAGTCATTTTAAAATTAATATTGCTTCTTTTTTCCCTTTATTGATTTTTTTTTGTTTTCTGTTATTTTTATTTGTTCTTTAGATTAAATAATTTTTATGATTTTACTATTTACGCAATAATAATGATAATTTTAGTGATTGGTTTTTTATTGCTTTTTTTTAATAAATCTTTTGCTCTTTTTAATAATTTTTAAGGCAATTTAATTATTTTAATTATTTTGACAGTAATATTGATAATAATTTTAACTGTTGTAATAATGATAATGACAATAACATAAGGATATATTTTCAATTTTTGTTTTTGTCTTTTTGTAGATAAAAAATTACTACTTATTTTATATTGGTTATTTCATTGAAACTTACTAAACAGATAAATTTATATCCATTTAAAATTTATATATTTTATAGAAAACTTGCACTTCATAAAAATTATATACAGATTTATTATTTTATCTAAATTTATGTTATGATCAAAAAAATATACATAATAAATATTTTTTATGTTAATAAAAATATGACTCTACCCACGATGAGGCGCGGGTGCCATGGCTAGTATATATATATATATATATATATATATATATATATATATATATATATATATATATATATATATATATATATACCCTCACTTTAGAAATATAAGAATTCACTCAATTTCTATATGTCACCTCAACATCTCCTAATTTTTATGAAATGGTAAAATAGATAATAACAATAAGTTTTCCCAAGATCTCAAGAAACGTGGCATAGTAATAAAGGATTTAAAATCTGTATAACGAGTCTCGAGTTCAAGTTAAAATATATATCTCCTGTAAAAACTTGAAACAATCAGAGTTTTACTTACTTAATCAGGCCTATAAAATATATTTCCCAAGAAATATAGTTTCTTCGGATTCAAAAAAAAAAATTCAAAGTGAGTGAAGTATTTTTTTTGAGTAGATACTCAACAGGTATTAATTCATATAAAAATTAATTAAAAATTAAATTATATTTATTTTAAAATATGATATTTATTCGATTGATAGGCAAAATCACCAAAAATTATTCACTTCTGGAAAAATCACCCTAATTATTCTATTATTCAATTCTTTTTATATTTACTCTTTATGTTTTTTTATAATTATAGTTTATGTCTTGAATTTTATTGTATGCATGACAATTGACATCTTTAAAACCTATATTAATTTATTTAACAATTATAAAAAATAAAAACTGTAATTTTTTAAAATACAGAAAATAAGTGTAAATACTACTAAATGAAAAGGAGTTATTTTCCCTATACTTTTATTAAGCTGATACAAAAGAAAGTGGAAAAGTGATAAATAGGAAGAAAACCCTTGGACTCTGCGAAGTCTTACCAGGGAGGCAAACCCTTCTTCCTTCTCTGTCAAAAATCGATGGCCAGCAATAGAAAGAAAAGACCACTCGATAATGAACATAATCAAGATCTTATCAGAAAACACCACCACCATCACTCTCCCTCCTCTTCCTCAATAACCAAGAAACCCTCTTTCCCATCTTATCATGAAGCCCCGAATCTCCCACCATCAATCAAACTTCTCTGTGAAATCATAGCAGACACACCTTCTCATAATGTGGAATCGGTTCTTAATGCCACTGCTATACGTGTTAAACAAACCGATGTAGAACAAGTTCTTAAATTGTCTTATTCTTCACCTGGCTCAGCTGTCAAGTTCTTCAGATGGGCTGGCTTGCAACTTAATGACAAACATAGTCCTTATTCTTGGAATCTTGTTGTTGATCTATTAGGTAAGAATTCCATGTTTGATGCTATGTGGGGTGCTATTAAGTCTATGAAAAGAGAAAAATTGGTCTCTTTGGCTACTTTTGCTTCAGTTTTTAGTAGTTATGTTATTGTTGGTAGAGTTAAAGAAGCTATTATGACTTTTGAAGTCATGGATCAATATGGTTGTCCTCGAGATGTTTTTGCTTTGAATTCTTTGTTGAGTGCTATTTGTAGAGATGGTAGAACTTTTGATGCTGTTGAGTTCTTACATGTGGCAAAGAATAGGATTTTACCTGATGCTGATTCATATGCGATTTTATTAGAGGGGTGGGAAAAGGAAATGAATGCGGCTAGTGCAAAGAAGACTTTTGCAGATATGGTGAGCATGGTTGGTTGGGATCCAAGGAATGTTCCCGCATATGACACGTTTTTGAGTACTTTGCTAATGGGGCATGATGGGTTGCGCGAGGCGATGAAGCATTTTGACATGATGAAGGGTAGGGGTTGTTTGCCTGGGGTGAAGTTTTTTAGACTGGCACTTGAAGAGTGCTTGAAGTGTAATGATATTAGAGCGGCTATGTTGATTTGGGAGACATTGGTGGTGAGGGTTGGGTTTAGGCCTGATATTAAGCTGTATAATCTGATGATTGCTTTACATTGTTATGATAACCAAACTGATATAGCGAACAAGTTTTTTGATGAGATGATATATAATGGAGTGTTCCCTGACTCACAAACATATAATGTGTTGTTCCAATACTTGATTAAGTATGAAAAGTTGAAGGAGGCATCATTGGTGTTCAATGAGATGATCAAGAATGAATTCTTTCCTAACAAAACAAATTGCAATGCTGCTATTAAGGCATATATGGATTCAAAGGAACCATATATGGCTATAAAAGTGTGGAAATGCATGATGGAGAATTATGGTGAATCAGACTTGGAAGAGGCTGGAAATATGTTGGTTGTTGAGCTTCGCTATCATCATATGGTTCCAGAAGCAGTAAAGTATGCTGAGGTTATGATTGAAAAGGGAATCAAGTTGACCTCTTCGTCATTATCAAAGTTGAAACAGATGCTTGGTGAGGAGAAAAGGCCAATTTTGTATGAGGAACTTCTGAGAAAGTGGAAAGCTCATCGGGTAGATTAAACTCTGTTGAAACTAAATAATATTAGCGATGCTTACATTAACTGTACTATTAGATGTATTTCTAGAATGCTGAATAATGTCATTCTAGCTGATTATAATGTCGTTCTAGCTGATTATCCTTCAAATCATTATTAGATGGACGTTCAACTTTACCTGAGTATCCCCTTGTCCATATCAGAATAGGAGTTAGATACCCCTAATATTATAGTTTTCCTGTTTGTAAATCTATGTATCACCTTGATTCTTCTCCACTGTCTTTGCAAAACAATAATAATAGTGAACAGTAGTTATCGTATTCCTGTTGAATATGTTCCTAATGTTCGTGGCAAATGGTGCCTCAAGAAGAAGAGGCTTGGAGGGGGAGGGGTGAATTGAATTCTGAACTCTTTCCTTTCCTATGTGCTTTGTTTTGACAAGTGTTATCTGTGCTTCTCTTTTTGTTTGATCAGCTAATTTCTTGTTTCACTTGCACACCTGACATTGTTAGGATCCCACTATAATTTCTAGAGATGATGCTATTTAATTATACATTACCAAACAAGTAGTGTATTTCATGCAAGTGTGTTTGTGCTAATGCTGCTTATATAGCCGCAGTAATCAAACTTGGGATTCCCTTAGTTCGGATTTCTCCTTCCGAAATTCTATGAATCTCTGGAAAATTCAATCACAAAGTTTCTATGAACAGAAGCCAACTTCCATTTTAAGCATGTATAGAATTATTTATTCCTCTAGTTTATCCTAGATTTCCAAAGATGGGATTTTTATTCTTGTCTCGTGTTTTATCATACCTTCATTTTTCCAAGAATCAAACACAATGTACACAAGCATATAGTATTTCACTTATTTGTTTTTTAGAATCTATTGATTCTCCATATGCACATGCTCACACCCCACACCACTCACTGTGCTCTGATTAAACAGATCCTTTTGAAAAAACTATTTTCAAAAAAATAACTTTTTATACATGAATATTCAATACGTAAAAAAGGTATTTTTTTTTTTTATAAATTTTTCAAGATCTAATTAAAGACCTCCTAACTACCATGTATAGAAAGCAAATATGAACATTGTAACCATATCGCACTCTTGGGAAAACAAAGGTTAATCTCTCTAAAAATTTAAATCATACACCTAGTGTGCAAGCTACCTAGAGAAACAACCAAACCAGTTCTTATACAACCTAAACAAAACTCCAAAAACAACAACGAAAACAAATTCAATGGCACCTCCACACACAGGCACCAGACAAAAACAGTAGACCCATGAAACTCCAAGAGAAAAGCAGTCCGAGTGTACATAAGGCATACATGATTTAGAGTTGCGCCCAATTGCAAGCAAAAGAAGGGGAGCTGCTTCAAACATGGTCATAATGTCATGTCCAAAGACACTCATCCATAACAAAAAGGCTACACAGATGATAGAACCATGATCCTAGACTCCTGCCCGCTAACAAAGGTTCCTAATTTGTTGTTGGGTATGCCAACGACAGTCTCCACATGGATGCCAATCTAAGGATGAAATTGAGGAAGAAATTACAAGATCTTGCTTCCTGTTCTCTCGTGCTCACGAATCGGCTCTTTTTGAACTCACGGATTCATATGCAAAGCAACAGTTGATGGAAGAGAAACGTTTGTGGAGTAATGAGAAGCAAGCAAAGCAGCTCGATTCTACTTTTTACAAATTGTGGTTCAAAATCAATTTTTTGTGGGTTTAATAACAACACAATATGTGGTTGCAAAAATAACCAAACGATCTTTTTTTTAAAAAAATCTCAAACCTCACTCACAAACAGAATACCAAACGGCCACTTCAAATGCTTGTTATACAGCACTCCATTCAGTATAGTACACTCATGCGAAGGATATCGCAGCTTGTTAGGAGTGGTTTCAGTGCTAGATTCCCATATTAGAATCGCAGCATGACTTGAATGACGGTTCCCATTCAAGCGATTTCTTCCCCTAGGAAATGTCTCGCTTTTAGCAATTACCAGTGGTGTCCCCCCACATCCTTGTAGAATCTGTTCATGATGATGGCTTTTGAACAAGAAAGAAGCAAAAATAAAATTGATAAAAAAAAAAAAAAACTAGCTGTAAAATATGGATAAAAAAAGGTAAGAACATAGCCAAACACCGGTACTATACGGAAGCCCATATTTTCCCTCGGATTGCTCGGGAGAAGCAGCCACCAGTTAGGAAACTTTGATTTGTGTTGATTCAAATATATTAATATTTGTATATTGAGTTGGGAGTCAAGCAGCTGGAATAGCTCAGTTGGTTAGAGCGTGTGGCTGTTAACCACAAGGTCGGAGGTTCGACCCCTCCTTCTAGCGCTGTTAGATGTCGTTTTTAATGAAAACATTTTAAATTGCACGAGAGTTTATCCAATATAATTTATTTAACTTTGCAGGTCTAAATATGGATCGCTAATTTAAATATAATTTTTTTAAAATAAATACATTATAGACTGAGATGAACTTATATAAAGCAGATCATAATAAATAAGAAAATTAAAATTTTAAGCAATTCAATATCAAAAAATTAAAATTAAAAAAAAAATTTGAGCCAATTCATTAAACTTGAGACTAAAATAATTTTATAGAAAAAAATAAATGAATTGAGTTATCATACATTAACTTATCTAATACATTTATCTAATCATAATATTGAGATAACCTCATTTAAAAATTAATTAAAATAAATTATGAAACTCAATTTTCAATTAGTGATGTAATACTTAATATTAAATAATAAAATTAATAAAAATCTAAATAAATAAAAAATAACACCAAAAATTAGTCGGACCAACTTGTCAAGTACTACTTTTAAGTTATGACACTAGAATAATATAATAAAAAAAATCATGAAATCTAACTATTAATTAAACTCACCAACCATATTATAAGTGTGAAATAACTCAATAATAAAACAAATATAATATCAATATTTTCTTAAAAATACATTGGGTGAAAAAAAAACTATTATAATGCTTGTTTTACAAAATAATTGTAATTAATATGGATATTTCGTCATTAAATAAACAGTTAGAAAATGTCACAAAAAGAGTCGTGAGCGGCAGGATTCGAACCTGCGCGGGCAAAGCCCACATGATTTCTAGTCATGCCCGATAACCACTCCGGCACGCCCACAGTAGTTGCGAATGTTAACAAAACAAAATATTGATTATTTCTTTATTATATAAAATTAAATAAAAGGAATGATAATCAAAATATTACATGGTATTTTTTTAGTAAATAAAACTGTTAAATATAAGATTCATATAAATTAAGGTCTCGTATATCCAATAAAATAAAAAAGGTTTGTTGATTTTAAAATATATAAAGTTAGTAACTATATAAAACAGAAAAGAAGAAGATTGAAATTAGTTAATTATTATATATAATTTAAGCTGTTTTTATATAAAGAAAAATCACTTTACGTTATCAAAAGTAATTTATAATTTTAAAATAATAACTATAAACCTTTTTGAAAGTCAACAAATTGGCTTCCAGTCCCATTCTCGAAATTTAAAGACAAAAATGGTAATTAACTTGTTCTTTGATCCTTATCTTGTTCGATTAAATCACTTCAATCCACGAGATGAACTCTCCGAGAAATCAAAATTCAAGGAAGACAAGAGGCTCTAACATGGCAGTATTATTTATGGAATCTATTTCTTATTTCCCTTCAATTATATTATTCTAATTATTAGGCCATCACTGTATCATGTTCATGTGCATGGAAGTCAACGAAATCGATTTAAGAAATCAACGCAATCGAAATATAAGCTCCATTTGAAATATAAGCACATGGTCCACCTTATTATACAGGGTTGCCCTACGAAGAAAGAAGAATATTGGGAGCGAATAAGAAAACATTTTGTGTTAACAATCTATACGAAATTAAAAACAATAATATTTGCCATGTCCAATTGTATTTTTTTTTATTGGAGGAAACCCTGTTTTTTAGATATTCTTTGTGGGTGTAGATTAAACGAGTAAAATCTCGACTATCTCAGTTTTTTACAAGATAAGCATGTTTTAATTCAAATTTAAAACTGGTAAGATAACTCTCAAATCTTTTATCACCACGTGCACTCCTGTTTGGACAGTCCTATTGCGTTACTATTGAGTTAGAATGCTGAAGTTTTTTCTTGTATCGAGCTGTTATAATCAATTTTCAAGTCGATATAAAAAATATTAAGAGATCGTAATGATTGTCTAAACATATAGTACATGAATATTAATTTTTAAAGTATTTTTTATTTGGAAGTATATTAAAATAATATTTATTATTATTATCATCATCATTATTATTATTGGTATTAATATGATAAAAAAATATTAATTTTAAGAAATAACGTATTTTAAAATAATCTCGATATAGTAGAGAAAAGAAACTGAAGTTTTTTAAATTCTAAAACTATAACTAAACCGTAGAGAAATTTCCATTAATTATTATTAATAATAATAATCTCGAATAATTTATTTTAGAAATAACATATCAATTGTTTAAATGGTAACTAAAAGATATTGCTATAAGACTAGTTTATTATTAATACAACAATTTATGATAAAAGAAAATTTTAGTTAGAGTGGGTGAAAGCTTGCTGTAAGACACCCTGGTTATTATAATTTTACAGACTGTACGAGCATTTTTAATTATTAATCGTAATGGGAGATCTGGCAATTTGGCAGGAAACACTAATTAATAAATTAATTAACACAAGAATCATATTGTTTGATTTTTATGTTTTGTCGTGAAAATAATGCTGGATTGCTGGGAGCACAATTGACTGCGTACACTTTTATCGCATGAGAATACGGGAGAAAGACAAGATAATTATAATTTTCAATTAACTAGTTTGTGGGATCATGCCATAGGAGACATTACAGCGCAAAGAGCATGGCTTGTAGCTGGGGCTATACAGAACATTACAGAGTACACTTTGTTCTTGTGCTTCTTATTCTTTACGTGAGAAGCTTCCTTTCTTTTGCACTTCTTACAATTTTTTCTAGGGTTTTATAAAAAGAATTAGATTCTATTCTTTGCCCCCTGAAGAAAAAAGAAAAATGAAAGAGATGGGATGATCTAGTCGTCATATCTCCCCCTTTTCTTTTCCAGACAAGGTGTTCTAATTTTCTTTTTCAGAGAATACATGGAAGATGTTCTTGATACTGTCTCATGCTTCAAGAAAATTTACGTACGACATCAGTTATTTCCTTGAACGACGCCTATAGTTGAGTCCCCTTTTTTTATTATTATTAATAAGGGTGTTTAAATCAATTTATGTGTATCTTGACTAACTTCACAGACCTAGAAATTAACGACAATAAAAACCTTCAGTAATTATCATATTAGCAATCACAAGGATCAAATATGAGATTACAGGAAAAGCAAACTCCAGTAAACGACGCCAATTGACATTATTGATAGTTGTGTCTCTTTCACTTTTTTATTAATTTAGGTGTTCAAGTTAATTTGCACATATCTCAACGGTTCTTGAAGTTAACGACAATATAAGTCTTCAATAATTATCATAATAGCAACCAAAAAGCTAAAATTTGAGACCATAGGGAGAGTAAAAAATTTTTTTACTGGTAAATAATAATTTAGATACAAATTTATGCAAAGAAATTAATAATACAGCCAATGTAATGAAATATAAAATAGCAAATAATACTCTTTGAGACCTCACTTGGGGAAGTAAACAAGTTTGTACCAAATATTATTTTCATGGTTTGATCTAAGAGACACACAACGTTAAAAATAATAATAATTTTATAAACATTGTGGGGTTCGAACTTCGAAAGTGAAAAGGCAACCCTAAACTCATAAAAATAACACAACTACTTCTGTATTAGATCATCGTAAATCATTTGTTGAACTCAATGCTTCATTTATTATAATATATAGTTCTCACAATTTAATTACAACCTCATCCAGGCACGGCACCTGCCCTCGAGGATCAAATTAATGTCCTCGACATCTTCATCATGCCTTCACGTTCATTGTACCCTGGAGAAACCTGTAAGCACAGCTGGGATCCATGAGATTATTATGCCTTGGACATCATCTCTTTTCAACCCAATTAATTGATTCACGAGGTGGGCCTCGATCATTTACCAAGTATCAATGCCATGATGATTCAGTGATTTAAGTGATCCATGTTGGAAATAGATTTAAAATCAATTTACGAGTTGAGAAATTAAAAAAATATATATATAGAGGTTGTCCCCTCAGTTTTTGCAGCCATCAATGAATTAGTTGTCGGAAAATACATTTTCCAGTAAAATTTTATATTTTCAAAGACCGAGAGATTGGGAGTATCAGAGCAGGTTGAACTTGTTTTTTAAAATATTTTTTTTATTTAAAATTGTATTTTTTTTATTTTTAAAAATTATTTTTGATATATTATATAAAAATAATTTAAAAATATTATTTTTTAATTTAAAATAATCTAAAAATACTGTGTCATCGACCTTATGCCCGATCTGCCTGTGTACGTAATCATCATGAATTTTTGCCTTACAAAAGGAGAATGATTGTAACCAAACTCACCCCTAATCTTTTAGGTAGGTCCTAATTAGGCCCCGGCTACACACGTGCATGACCAAAATCATAATCATCTAATTGGATAACCTTATTTTGGACCAATCAAAAGTGACCATCCTCACCTGAATTCTATCACTTGTATAATCACCTTAAATACTGAGTTGGGAGTGTGTTTTTGGTTATTTTTTAAAGTATTTTTTATTTAAAAATACAATAAAATAATTTTTTTTATTTTTAAAAAATTATTTTTGATATCAATATATTAAAATGATTTAAAAATATTAAAAAAATAATTTAATTTTTTTCGAAAAGCACTCCTAAATACCTCCTAATTCTTTTTGATGAGGAGACTCTTTGGTCCCTTTTGTATTTATGATGTTAGGCTGATAATTCTTATGGAGATCCTTCATCGTAGAGGCTAATTAGGCTTGAATTCAATGACGGTCAACGTTTTTGAAGCCTCTTTCTCCTACTCCTATCACTCTTTTGCCAACTTGATTTGTGTTGCTACATCACACACCATAGACATTGGATTCAGCCACGCCAAGTGGGTTCATCTAGAATCAATAGTTTAGAATTATGGTTGGGTCTAGAGCAACTAAAAACCAAACCTGTAGTTAATTTAGGTTAACCTATAAACTAGATGATCAACGAAACCTTGAAGCAAATATATATGTTTTTCTTTTTAATTTGGCAACATTCTTCAAATATTATTTTTTAAAAATAATATTATTAAATCAATTCATAAGAAATTTCAAATGTTAAATCAATGAATAGTTAGGCCATCCTTTTTCTTAGCATGTCCATGTAATTTCAAGCGAGCAATCATTTTTTCCCTATCACATACTTTTTATAGCATCCAAGTGAAACACGAGGGGCGATTCCAAATATTTTTATCTAATTGACCCGAGTCAATTCATGTGACCCAAGACCTAGCCTCCTGGTTAGATTAACCATCAAATTGAGTTTGATAACTATATTATATACTACAACAACAAATAACTTTTTAGTTTTTTTTTCTTATTCTATGTGTACTCGTTATTAGAACGATATAATCTATCATATTTTCCTTAAATTATATTGAAGTGTGTTGTGTTTTGATGTAGAAAAAATTACTCAAGTATTCTTTTCTTCGTATTTTAGATTGGTTGTTTCACTATAAAATACACAAATAATATGTGTTCGCCTTCAATTGCAAAATTGATTATGAATGTGGTTGCGGTTGCTTTTCAAAGTGTTTTTCGTGCCGAAATACTTCCAAATAATTTTATTTTTATTTTTTAAAAATTATTTTTGATATCAGCATATCAAAATAATATAAAAACATCAAAACACAGTTATTTAAAATAAAAAAAATAAAATAAAAAGAGCCAACCACGGTTAACCTGCGGTTTGGCTGCAGTGCCAAACAAGCAATATATCAAGAGGAGAAAAGTTGTTTTTGGATTGGATTTCAAGTTATATTTAATAATATTCATGCCCGATCAATTATCTATCAAATAAGATAATATAAATATATATAATTTAATCCATCAGAATATGATTAATGTCAATCAAATAAAACTTAATGGATATTTATAATTAATGTCAATCAAAATCAAATCAAATCAAACTAAATGGATGTTTATATATATATATATATATATATATATAAACATCCATTTAGTTTGTCCATTTAATTTGATTTGATTTTGACATAACATTCATTTAATATATATATATATATATATATAAACATCCATTTAATTTGATTTGATTTTGAGTGACATTCATTTAATTTGATTTGATTTTGATTGACATTAATCATATTTGAATATCATTAATATCAATCAAAATCAAACTAAACAGATTGATTAAATTATAATCTCTATTTATCTAAACAGTCACAAAGATCAAGAACAATCTTCATTTAATCACTTTCAACATGCAATAACTTAGAAAGGCATCCATCTTTTCATAAGTCCTAGCACCCACATGACTTTCTTAGCATCGTAGAAACTTAAATTAAAATTTCTCCATCATGAAAGCAACTCTTGATAAACACCAATTAATTTGAAACTAGCCTTAGTCATGTTGAATCTTGACTTCATAGGCTATACTCCCATACAAGCAATTAGTTTCAAAAGCTCTTGCACACACACACACCCTTCGACAAAAGACTGGCTCGTGATTTTCAACAAGTTTTAAGAATCTAGTTGCTTCGATTTTTAGAGATTGATGAGTTTCAACTCCCATTTCAGGAACATCGTATCTTCGAATACTCGACGATACATCCATTATCGTATATTTATTAGAATTAATAACAAGATTTTGATTTATTAATTCCTAATTAAATTATCTGTTATGCTTAACCTAATACTATCTTGTACCTGTTTGGCATTGCATTCCAACCGATTTTTTTTCGATTTTTTTTTTTTACATTTTAAATAAAATTTTTTTAGTGTTTTTAGATCATTTTGATGTGCTGATGTCAAAAATGATTTTTAAAAAATAAAAAAAAATATCATTTTGATGTATTTCTAAACAAAAAGCATTTTGAAAAACAACCGTAACCACACTCCCAAACACCTCTTTACTAATCTAATATAAGCTAAGCTAAGCTAATTGTTGTGCCTGTTTGAGAGTGTAATAATAATTGTTTTTGAAAATATTTTTTGTTTATAAATACATCAAAATAATATATTTTTTCTAGTTTTTTTCTAAATTATTTTTAATATCAACATATAAAAATGATCTAAAAACAAAAAAAATAATTTAAAATAAAAAATAATTTTTTTTTCAAAAACTCTCTTGAAATACAGTCTCAAACAATATTTTTGTAATAACATGTTAACAATCACATCAACCTCCGTTGCAAAATGTTTTATGCTAATTATACCAATCAAATATTGATATACACACGGCCAACTAATAAATTAACATTGACTAACTAACTAACTAATTATATATATATATATATATATATAATATTAATTTAATCATAAATATTTAATATTAATTTAATCATTTAATGTTAATCGAAACTTACTTGAACCAAATACCAATATTTTCAAACTAGCCATAACTCAATTTAAGCCAAATCACCACGCCATCTACTCGTTTATTTTAATGTGACCATTTCACATAAATTATACTTAACTAAATAAAATATCGACACTTTTAGACCAATTATCATAACATTTATACATACATTTGAATGAAAATAACACCTAATATAAACTTGATATTCAAAATTCCCTAACAAATTTATCCTTTCTCTTCTCATCTAGACAATATTTGATACTGTGATTCAAAAGTGTTTTTGAAAAAAAAAATATTTTGGTGTTTTTATATTATTTTGATGTGCTGATGTCAAAAATATTTAAAAAAAATACTATTTTGATACATTTCTAAATGAAAAATATTTTAAAAAACAACTTCAACCATACTCTCAAACATTCACTTAGTATCCACCAAATTCCATGTGGTCAGTCACAAAGGTCAACTCGTAAAACCAGAAAAAAAATTACGTTTGAGGTTTTAATATCTCACATTATTATTTTTTTCAAAAATAATACATGTGAATATAAACTATATGTAGTTATACCATATATATATATATATATAAAAACTAAGAAACAAGCCATATTGATATAGACTATGTATAGTTATCCTTCATTGAAAATTTTAAAAAGCAGTTTATGTGAAAATTAGCTTAAAAAGAAACATAGGGCATGACATGTAATATAATTATCTTATATCTAAAAATTAAAAAAACAATACATGTGAATATATGTTATAAAAAAAACATGAGACGTGAAGTGTGGTATACTTATTTCTCATAAAAAAAAAATCCACGTGGATATATACTTTGAAAAAAATAAGGTTAAGTATTTATTATATTTTTAGAATTCCTTAAAAAACACATATAAAAATCAGATCTCGATACAAACTCAATTTGACCTGGCAAGCCACCCAGCTGGAGCAGACCAATTGCTTCTTTATTTTGCTTAATTTGAATACTGATCAAGACTCTACATCAGCCTAGTCAAGCCATGATTAAAACCCTTAACAACAGCAATAAAAATATACAATATTTGATTTATACCTCGAATTCGATAGAAAAACACAAGCAATTGTGTTTCACTTGTTGTCGATGTTTGGAATTGCTTATAAAAAAATTAAAAAAAAATTATTTTTATTTTTTATTAAAGTTTTTAGGTGTTTTTAAATCATTTTGATGAACTGATATTAAAAATAATTTTTTTTAAAAATATCATTTTGATGTATTTTTAAATAAAAAATACTTTAAAAAACAATCGTAACTACATTCCTAAACAGACACTTATGTTAAATTGGCGAGGATTGACAGTGTATTTTGATGTATGGACTGAATATGCATTTTAAAAATATATTTTTTTAAATAATTTATTATTATTATTATTATTATTATTATTATTATTATTATTATTTATTTTAAATAATTATTTTGGTGTTTTTATATCATTTTCATATATTGATATCAAAAATAATTTTTAAAAATAAAATAAAAAAACTATTTTAATATATTTTTAAATAAAAAATATTTTAAAAAACAATATCAACAACAATTATAAAATACCATTAACGAGGCAATTGATAATCTGGTGGAATTTATTACGAATAGCTGGTTTCAGTTGGTAATGACTTGTAATTATTTAGCAATAAAACATCTTGGTCGATAATGGGTAGGAAGTATTTTGATTATTATAAATACATTACTTCAATAACTTAATCATGCTTCAACCGTACTTAGATTAGCTAGGAATTTTGTTAAAAGATCATAATTTGAGAGAATTTATTATCTTGACTCATAATTTATTAGTGTGTTTGCGGTTATATTTGTATTCAAAATAGAAACATTACTAATATTTTTTTATAATCAGAATGTCTGGGTCAGTTTATGTGCATTACAACTAATTTCTGGATTTATTGAACATTCTACAAGCCCAATAAATTAAAAAAACATCACGAAATGATAAGCATGCATAATAAAACTTGAATCTTGGCGTGGAGAAAGTGATCCACCTGCACATTATTGGTATTTTCAATGTAAGAAAATACCCATGAGTGTAGCAGTATTGTGGCATGCATTTTCAAAAATAAAAAATTAAAGAATATATTATTTTTTAAAATATTTGTACTTATAAATATATTAAAATAATTTAATTTTTATGTAATTTTTATCATTGATATTAACCCATCAAATTTCTTTAAAAACACTAAAAAATAACTTGAGTAATAATAAAAAAATTTATAAACTTTTGAAATGTAAAACGAAACAACTCTAAATGAAACTATTATCCCTAGTGAATCCCGTGTCGTTTAAACTGATACTCCTCATTTTATTTATTCATTAAGGAGTACATTAAAAAATAATTAATATATGAAAAATATATAATAATAATAATAATAATTACATTATGTTTGCACTATTTTTACCGGAAATTATAAATATTCCAACATTTTCACCTCTTAAATAGCATTTCTTTCTTTAATAAATATTTATTTACTCATATTTTATTACAAAGGGTTTCCCTTGTTAGGTAATTGTAATCAAAATGGGTTGACTTTCATAAAAAAATCTGATTGCCAATTCAAATTTCCCATTGCTTGGAAGCGAGACGGTTCTCGTATAAGAAATTGAGAGATGCTCTTCATAAATGTTTATATTTTCTTATATTTAATTTTCTTAAAAAATAATTAAAAATTAATGCGAGCATGTAAAAAAAGAGTGCTTACAAAAATGTTGCCCATAGTATATTTAACCTAATACTTATAAAAATGTCACCCATAGTATGTTTAACCTTGTACTTCCACTGTAAGAGTTGACCGCCTTTTCAAATACAAGAAAAGTTGACTTAGGTTGTTATGAAAAAAATTAATTTTTTTTTTTTGTTATTTTTATATCATTTTGATGTGCTGATGACAAAAATAATTTTTAAAAAATATAAAAAATATCATTTTGATGTATTTTTAAATAAAAAAATACTTTAAAAAACAACCGCAACCACACTTTCAAACATATTCTTAGTGTTTAGAGTAGTAATAGTAATTTTTTTCTTAAATATATTAAAATAATTTATTTTTAATATTAGTTTAAAAAAATAAGAAAGATTTTAGGTAAGGGCAGATAAGAAAAACGTCATCTATGATGTGCATGGCTACTGGCTTGAGACACAAGTTTTTAACAATTTTCATGTACCCATACTATGAGATATCATATCATATCATATAATATAGAAAAATTAAAATAAATCCCATTTACCATAAGATCAATATTTAATATTTAATATAATAGAAATCTTCTTTTCTATTATATTGCCTTTGTTTACTTAAATTCTTTCGCCTCCTCATGAAACAAAGCTTGAACTCCAGCACATTTCATGGCTGAAGATGGGCTCACGACAAACTTGATCTACAGCTAGTTTTTCCTACGCACGTAGAGAGGTTGGTGGAGATGGCAGAAGACATTTGAGGTCTAATTGATGATATTTTTTAAAATAATTTTTTTAAAAAAATTATTAAAATTATTTTTGATATTAGTATGTTAAATAATATTAAAATATTAAATTTTTTTATTTAAAATAAAAAATATTTTTTTTTCAAAAATATTTTTAAATTACAATAACAAATATTACCTTGTATGGTCAACAACCAAACTACAAAGCAATCCCTGGCATGCCACATATTGTCCTAATCAATTTCTTTTCTTGTCTGAATTTTCTTTCACCCAAAAAACCCCATGAAGTCACAAGCATGACCCAATAATAAGCCGCTGCCCCTTCGTCATCTCCTTCGTGTTCTTAATTCATAACCCTATCTGAAAAACACTCTTTAACCCACAATCTTCATCTTCTTGGTTGGCATATATATATATATATAGCTCCACCTAATCATGCCCAAAACTTGCACTCGTGGGCCTGTTTGTCCACTCTCACAATAGCAGAAAGAATCCCTTGTTTCCTTACAAAATCAACTCATTTTTCCCTTGAATAATAAAATACCACCAACTGAATCCAAACCCCAATGAAACCCATTTCATTTTTATAGGTTAAGCTTCAAGGACCAGACACCTCTCCTTCATTGCACCTTCTCCCTCTGCTCTAATCAACATTAAACTAATCAACCCATCAACTATACATACATACATGCATGCATTGATTACATTGATTTATGCACACAAGGACCATAAACCATTAAAGTCCATTTCTCTCTCTCTCTCTCTTTCCCTCTCTAGTTTTTACCTCTCTAGTTTTTATAGAGAAAGGCAAATTCTCCCCCACCCCTGAAGCAAAGGAGGCATCGGCTTTAACTCTTTATATTTTTTATATATATTCTCTCTCTTTTTCTGGTTTCTGGGTTCTTGTGCATTCATTGAGATCTGCTTTCTAAATGGGGTTCTGTCAAGGGACTTGTAGAAACACAACAGAGCCACCAAATAGCTCTACTTGTGATGCTCTCTCCACTTCAACTATCATAGCCAAAGATCATTGCTTTGACTACGATAATGAGCTGAAATTGAAAGGTTTTTTGTCAAAAATGTTTTGGAAATCTGGTTTGGCCTGTTTTTTACCGAGTGAGAGTGATGAAACCATTAAGAAAAGTAATAATAGGAATGGAAATTTAGAGCACAACAAGGCATGGCTGTTGGCAGAGTCTGGTGGCTGTGGTAGTGGTTCAGAGTTAACAAATACTGATCCACACTCAGTTCACTCTTCTTTCAGGTTCAGTTTATGCTCTCAAGTTGAGCTTGAGTCAATGAAAATGAATTCTTCAGCTTCTGCAACTGTTTTGTTGGTGAATTTGGACAACGGATTGAATGAGACTAGAACTAAAGAGCTTAAATGGAGGAGAATTCAGTCTCTTGAGAGGAGTATCTCTCCAGTTGCAAATTCTTTGGTCAGATTCAGTTATAGTGAAATTCTTGCTGCTACTAATAATTTCTCAAAAGGTAAGAAATGAAAATCTTTTGTTTTTGGTTTTGAATCTTGAAGTTGGTTTCTTGCTTGTGATTTTGATTTGTTTTTGTTGTGATGGGTAGGTAGAGTTTTGGGAAGGGGAGCTTTGAGCTTTGTTTTTAGAGGTAAAGTTGGGTTCTTGAGGACTGTTGTAGCAATCAAGAGATTAGACAAGGAGGATAAAGAGGCTTCAAAGGCATTTTGTAGAGAATTAATGATTGCTAGTTCTCTTTACCACTCAAATATTGTGCCGCTTGTGGGGTTCTGTATTGATCCAGAGGAGGGTTTGTTCCTGGTGTACAAATATGTATCTGGTGGAAGCTTAGAACGCCATTTGCATGGTATAATTTCTTGTTCTCTGATTTGGAAATTTGAAATTTGATTGAATTTGGTGGAACGTGAGTAATTTATGGAATACCCTTTTGCAGATAAGAAAGTAAAGGGAGGGGTCAAGGGTTCTCCAGGCCTTTCCTGGTCCGTGAGATACAAGGTTGCACTTGGAATTGCACAAGCAATTGCATATTTGCATAATGGAACTGAGAGATGTGTAGTTCATAGAGATATTAAACCCTCAAATATACTCCTTTCTTCCAAGAAAGTCCCAAAGGTAAGGGGGTTTGTTTTGTGGTCTACAGTCTCTCATATAAGTGGTTCTGAGGTATTCATAGTCAATTTAATTATATGCATGCTATTTTTATTGACCAATAATGACAATTCTGGTTGCAGTTGTGCGATTTCGGTTTAGCTACTTGGACTTCTGCACCTTCAATCCCTTTCCTATGTAAAACTGTCAAGGGGACATTTGGGTATGAGAAAAGAAACCATGCATGTTTTTTAATGGTTCAACAAATTTATTTTCTTTTCTAATTTGCTGATTAAATCTTTATTGCTCAGCTACTTGGCTCCCGAGTATTTCCAGCATGGGAAAATATCTGATAAGACGGATGTGTATGCTTTTGGTGTGGTCCTACTGGAACTAATCACTGGGAGGAAGCCATTTGAAGCTAGTAGACCACCGGGGGAAGAGAATTTGGTCCTATGGGTAGGTTACTGAATTAATTTCCTTTAAAATTTCCGTTAGCCCTTTTGACTTTGTAATGCTTGACTGAAGGGCCCCTTCTATAAGCTTTTCCATGAAGAACGAAGGCATTCTCTTAGGCAACAACATAGTTTACAAGCCACATTCTGACCATACATATTAGATTAAGTTGGTCCTTTAATCAGGCATCGATCGAACATCACAATTCTTGTTAAACTTTGAGCAAGTATAACTTCTATCCTGTAGCTCTGTAAAAAGGAAATTTATGCATCAGTTTTTCACTGCAGATTGTAGGGAAATTGATTGGCAGTAAGACTGCTATACTGGTGGCTAGAATTCTAGGCTTTCGCATGACTTTTTCAATTCCTTCTAGTTTACTTTCGACCGCAGTTCTGTGATGACTATAGCTAAAACATGAATTATTAAGCAATTGTCATCCCAAAATCATGCATGAATTTGGCAAATTTGTTGTAATATCATGTGGACGATGATTTTATTTGTTCTCATGGTTTTGCTATTTTGAAGGATCCTATCATTACTAAATTTTACCATGATTTTTGCCTTCAAGCTCTAATAAAACCATGTGCTTTTGCTTTGGCAACAAGGCCACTCATGGTAGGATTTGGTTGCAATATGAAAATTCATCTTGACTTGAGCAAGTAGCAAACAAGCCTATCATAAATATTGGCCATTTGTTCGCAACATGATGACATTTTTTCTTTTATCATAATTAGTATCTCCTTGGCTTGGATGTGAAATTGAGACCATGGACTCTGCAATCTTTTGCAGGCTAAACCTCTATTGCAGAAGGGAAAAGGAGCCATTGAGGAGTTGCTTGATCCACAACTTCAATGCACTTTGAGAAATACAACTCAAATAATCCAGATGATTCAGGCTGCCACCGCCTGTGTAAGTAATGAAGAATCTCGAAGGCCAGGAATAGATGAAATTATTGGCATACTGAGTGGCAAAGAGCAACCAATCTACTCAAACAGGAAGAAGTCCAATTTTTCTGGGATTATAGATTGTTACCCTCAACTACAGCAGACAAAAAGTGAGATGAATAGTCACTTGGCTTTGGCTATGTTAGGAGTTTCAGAATTTGAGGATGATGATCATCTTTATTGTCGTTAAAACATGGTATATTAAATTTTCTGATTTTCTCTTAGGTGGTTTCGCTTTTTTTTTCTCCTCTGAAGAGAAAAAGCCTGGAAATTAGAATCAAAACGAGTGTTGAAATTGTAAGCAGGAAAAACGAGTTTGCCTAGAAGTCTGTAAATAGCTTCCATTCTGCTGCCCTTGACTTCAATGGGCCAACAAGATAGATTTTATTTAAAGGCTAAACTTCTAATTTTATTGTCTTGGAACCAATATGCTGATTTTCTAGTAATCTTCCCTTGCTGATTGTAAAGACTGAGAATAATAGATTCATTTCAAGTTTAGACTTGTTATTTTATATTTCTTAAGCAAAACATGCAGATTTTCTTGTTTTCTTTACTTGTTGATAGTAGAAATGCTTGAACTTGATGCCTCTTGATCGTTCGTGCGTGTGTTTGTTGGCCTGGATCAAGTGGGAAAAGGCAGTTAATCATGAAATGTGAATTCTTAATTCTCGAGAGGCCACAACTTGCATACTAGTAGCGTATGGTTTTTCATTGAATCTTGGCACATGACCACAGAACTTGAAGGTCATACTGTAGTAAATAGCCAATGAGTTGAGCATCCCATGACCATAAAATTATAGTATGATGATCACAATCAATGGCTAAAATTAAGATGCTGGTCAATTATTTGTGCAGTTACAATTTTCTGAAATTGGAGCCATTTTCCAGTATGGGATCTGAAAGCATGAACGGGCAACATCTTGTTTAGCCACAAAACCACCCTAATGTTGTAACGTCACATTCAAATACTTAGAATACCTATGTCACATATAGAAACATAAGTTAAGATGTTTGTAGTGTAGCTACGAAAGCAAATCTTTGTCAATCAAAATTCATTTAGACTTGCCTCTGCCTTAAACAATCATGGATTACAGCACATCTTGAGTAAAAACAACAAAGAAAAGGAAAGTATATATGTTGAAAGATTAAAATATCTTAGCAACATCCTTCATCAGGCCACTGTTAGCCTTGGCAAAATCTAAGAACTCCTGATATGAAATGGATCCATCACCATCAGTATCTATCTCAGCCATCATGCGCTTGACCTCCTCTGCTGTGACTGAGCCGAGGGTCTTCAAGCAGTCGCCCAGCTCTGCTGCAGAGATTTTGCCATCGCCATTCAAGTCGAATCTTTTGAAAATGCGATTCAGCTCAGCTTGTTCGTCAGCCATGTTGATGTTAAAAGAGTGTTTTGATCCTGATCTTGTAACTAAAGGAGGATGATTGGGAGGTAAAAGAATTGGGTTTTTAAAGAGATGATTTGTTTGTGTTTAACTCTAAGTTCCTCCAATGAATTCGGAATAGGAATGGATTGCCTGGAAACTCTCAACTATTTTGTCCACAAATATCCTTTGGTTGAAATGGACAAATCTAAACTTAGAATTTGCTCAAAAAAAACGAGAAAAATTAGGACAAAACATGGGATGTGATTCAATGACTCAACTCCAAGGAAACATAGGATTATGTCATTGGTTGAAACATCAGCTTGTGAAATAATGCAGTTATAGTTACAGCGACAACTACTGTAGATTTTTTTCTTTCTATGGGACTCGTGTTGAAACATTGCAGGTGTGGAAACATGTCTATATTTATACAGGAGCTAATGGGAAACTTCTTTGGTTATTTCAATAAATATTAAGCTTTTCATTACATCCTAACTTTAGGTGCAAGTCCTCCCCAAGAGAGCCTCCAAATGATTAAGCACTTGATATTTCTACTTGTAGGTCTCGGGTTCAAATATTGGAAGACTTGAGATCTACACTTGGAGATCTGGGTTCAAATCTTGGGAGAGGGAGTAAGAATGGGAAAATTTACTTCCTTTTGTAGCTTAAGAAGCGTTGTAGAAATTTAAAGGATATTTGAGAGCAAATTAGATGATGCTCAATATTCAAGCAACTTAAAATTTTGGTTTTGCAATTTTGGTTTTGCAGCTATGTGTTGATGTGGTTTTCTGCAGGAAGCCAGTTGGGAGAGAAAACAAGGCTTATACCAGCTGCAGATTGAATCATGAACTTAATCAATCTCATCAGATTCTTTCTGTTTAAAAGATAACAGCTGATAGGTGTTTATCAATTTTGCAGGCCTTGTTTGTGAAGCAATACTTCATTACTAGGGTGAGGGAGTCATATGAATTGCAGAGAAAAAGACAATATACATCGCAAAAAATGTAAATTTATTGTATTGGTGGTGTCCTCAGCTAAATGTTGACAACATGGTGTGAGACAGGGGGTTTGGTGTTATCCGCAAGACTCAAATGATATCACTCAACAGATTAGGGTAAACTTACAACAACGAACCGGGTAGATATGTTTTGAACTAGAGAATTAAATAGATCCTGCGCTACCAATCCAATGAATCGGCGTGTAATTATTACCTAATCACATATAACACAAGAAACCCTATCCAACAGAATGAAGGATGGCATCGTGCACAGCTTCTCTGGTTGGTAAAGCTGGAATCGCACCTCTCTCCTTAACAGTCAATGCACCACAGGCATTAGCAAACTTCAGAGCTTCTCGCAATCGGTCCTCATTCTTAAAGATTAAAATAAGATGCGTCAGATGGTAAAATGGTAAAGTGCTTTATGATGTTACAAGATGAAGTATACACTGTTGCTTAAACAAGAAATCATGAAAACCAGAGACAATATAGCACTAGTTTGCATGGAATATTAACCTGGAATGTCTGTAAATTCAAGAATATCATGAAATAATCCCACTGGAGACTGGAAACCAGAATTGCATAAATAGATATATAAATCGTAGATGCTGGAAAGAAAAATAAATTGAGTTTAGCAATTTGGAGAAAGTTCTCGACATTGTCTAGCTCTATGAAGTCCTTGCATGGTTATAGCGAACTCCCTACCAAATATTTTCCCTTCTAAGTACAGCTGAAGATCAAGTTTCTTCTATGCAACGGAAAAAATCACCTACATTTGTTATATGTTCTATCATGTGCGTATATGGTTACTGAGATTGCCAAGGGCAGTTCCAAAACTCAAATGTTTGAGTCAACAGTTGATATATTGCAAAGGTAGGATCATGCAATACATACAAACAAACAAATTTACACTATAATGCACACATAAAGAAGCAGTATTGACCTGAAGCAAGGAGAGATCCTTAGCTAGCTGTGACAATATTCCAGCAACAAATGCATCCCCAGCACCAGTGGTGTCCACAGCATCTACCTTTAAGCCCTTCACTCTTCCATTGAATTCCTGAAAAAAATATAAGCTACAAATTTAGCAACAAAGTAAGATGAAAAGGTTATCAGCAAGCTAGGCAGGAGATTTCACAAGGCGTTAGCACTATGTTGGAAGCTCAACCAGTTAAAAAAATTTCAGTACATTTTCCCTAATTTAGGAGTCAAATCCTCCAAATTGATAAAAGACAAAATTTATAGCTGCTCACAACAAAAAAACTTACATAAGCAGAGAAGGTTTTTATCAATTTGCAGTTTGATGTTAGAGTTGATAAAAATATTTTCAGGCCACAATAATTCTCTCTAAATCAAAATATCTAGATTTCTTCTCCATTCCTGATATTCTACAATGTTATACGCTGCAGCAAGATTCTCTCTTTCCCTCATGTAACTAAGGCTGTGGAAGTGCATCTTATATCAATTCCTCTCATCACCCAACCTCAAAGCAATAATACAGAAAACAATATTTTTCAGTGACATGCATGGGGTGGGGGGGGGGGGGGGTGTATTGTAAGTTGTAAAAGTAAATGCTAAATGGCAGTTTTAGGACTTACTTTGGTGTAATACCTGCAGCCCTCAGCCCCCTCGGTGACAAGAAGCAATTTATGATTTGGATGGCATAGCTTACGAACAACAGCGTCATCATATGGATCTTCACCTTTAGTCAAGAAGGATATCTCTTCTTCACTTATCTGAAAGACATAATTATCATGTGACCGTCAGAGTGGCTTTTTTATCCAGATTGTGTCAAGTATGTACATTAGGGGAAGGAAAACAATTGCCAAAGTGAACCAAGGTACTTGCCTTAATAATATCAGCAGTGTCCCAAATGCTCAGAATCCCTTCTCTGGCACTCTCTGCAGATGGCCATAGTGGAAGCCTAAGGTTAGGATCATAGGATAGAACAGCACCAGCATCCCTGGCAGCTTTTGCTGCTGCAATGTGGGCTGATTTGCATGGCTCTGTTATAAGACTTATAGAGCCATAATGAAATATTTTTGCCTGCCAGGGGACAGAAAAGAGAAGAAACAAATGATTTTTTATCTTATCATTCTAAAATTCAGTGGGGCTTAAATCTAGATTTTAAATCAGTTTTATCTAATAAGGTTCCCAAAGAGCAGTAAAATCTTGATAAGTTCTAAAATAACAAAAAACTATAATCTCTGACATTCAAATTAGCAAAGTACGTTACAAGTTTACATAGTTAAGTTAAATCTATCCTTCCATTTTGGGTCTGTTAGGTGTTTCTTTTTAAGAAATTACAGACTTTTGAGTCCAAGAACCATTTATACCCTATTGATTTATCATTCTCTTATAAAAAAATTCAAAAGGTGCCTGAGCAAATGACTATATTTCAAAGAATATTTAAAAGATAATGAAGATAAACAAGCAATATTTGCACCGCATCTCCCATTTTAACAATATTCTATAAATGGGATTTTTTGTGCTTTTAATATTTAAGCAATTACTACAAGTATAAACCTTACCTTTCTAATCAAATCTAGATCAAGCTCAGCTTCTTGAAGCAACATATCTGCACTAGGATTACGGTAAAACATGAACTCACGTTCCCCGTCACTCCTTAATGTAACAAATGCTAAAGCAGTCCGTGCACCAGCATCAAAACGCATGCCTTCACTGTTCACGTTATTCTCCTTTAATATCTCAGCAAGCATGTATCCAAACTCATCTTCACCAACCTGTGCATGTCATACAAAAGATTCAAGATCTGAGAGAATAGACGACAGATAAACATCTATGGTTATTTTTTGTGGAAAGCACACAAATATGATAAATAAAAGCATGGAATGGCATGCTATGAAACTGATGCACTGTATAATTTTAGAACAAAAAGGGAATGAGCAATCCTTTGTCAAGAATGCACTGCGTTGAAAGAACAATCAATATAAATAAGTTGTCAACAAAGCGAACAATTACTTTGATAGCTCTAGGTTTTTACAGATAGGTTCCAGCTTTAACTATCCATAGCCTATAAGCAATAAATCCATTTCCATTCAACTCAAAGAGATCGATGGCAGTTTTTCACCATTAGTTATCATGGATTTCTAGGAAGGAGTTTGTGAATAGTGGATGCACAAAAGCATTTAAATTTACATGGAGAAAACTGCTAAGCTGCTAAGCATTTAATTAATATGGATTTCCATTCCTTTCTCCAAGCTGCTATGGCATACAAGCTCAGAAAACTCCTGGAATCAGCTTTGCATCTGAACAAGCAAAATCTCCGTGAAACAAGAAGGTCGTTCTGTGTCTTAAAGAAATTAACATGGAGAAAGGAAACATAGATACCACTATAATAGGATCCTAAATTTAATAACACAATCCTAGATTACCCAGCCCTAGAGTATAAAAAAAACAGTCAGCCAGAAATTTTAATCCACTACTTCACAAATTGCATATTTGAAAATGAATTTATCCTTACTTTCTTACTTTGTAATCATTTCCACAAAAATGGATTGATATTGTCATAATGGTACCTTCCCAATAAATGCTGATGAGCCACCAAGACGAGCAATTCCGACAGCAACATTAGCAGGCGCACCTCCTGGAGCCTTTTTAAATGCTGGTGCATCAGCCAGTGAAAGTCCA
Organism: Salix dunnii; assembly: GCA_015731905.1. NCBI lineage: Eukaryota > Viridiplantae > Streptophyta > Magnoliopsida > Malpighiales > Salicaceae > Salix > Salix dunnii. The sequence goes on along the minus strand of CM027675.1, from coordinate 13,881,936 downwards.
CTAATGGTCGGGACAAAGTCAATTAGCATTTCACCAAAGCAAACCACAAGAGAGGAGTCTTTCGTTTCTGGTAACCCATCACCTCCTAATGCTTTGCCTAGTATGCATAAGATATGAAGCAAATAAAAGAGTCAAGAGTCACATACAAGTTAATGAAAAGTTGAAAAAAGAGAGAGAAAAGTTCATATTTCTAAAAAGATAGTAAGAACAGAAACGTCATGTATTTGGTAAAAGAAGCTGATGCCCAAGGGAATTTGAACTATAAAGGCAGAAATTTTTTCTCTCTCTTCCAGTCCTGCCAGCAGAATACATTTCTCATGATAGTAGAACAAAACTCAATGAGCCAAAACTATTAAAGAATTTGAAGGCTCTTGATGACATGGCATCTACAAGATTGGAACTTTATAGGCCTCAAAGCTCGAAGATATTCTCTGACTCATCTAAATTTATCATTCAATAAAAAGTTTAAAAGCAAAAACACAACCTGAGATTCACCTTGACATCTACTATGCCATTATGAGACTAAAACTGTCAGAATCCAAAACTTGATCATCAAAGCTTCAATTTAAAAGACATAGCCAGTCGTTTCCAACAAGAATCAGTGCAATTTAAACTGACTACGAAGAACCCATTTAGGAAAAAACACATTGACATCCATCAAAACTCAAGATAAAGTGAAGTAATTTATGATTCCAAGAAACAAAAAAATGCTTACTTTGGAAGCTCAATTGAGGAATGGAAACCGAAGAGGGGCAAAAAAATGCTGAGGCTTTAACATTCCCTCGTCTGAAACTAAGCTCTTGACGAGAAGACAAAGCCACACTGCCTAAACAAAAAGCAGTAGAGTGAAGAGCAGCCATGCACCTCAAAATCAAAACTTGCTAAGAAATTTTGGTTGCTTCGTTTTTACGATCTGATCAGCCAATTGGGTTTTGGTTCTTAGTTGTTAGAGAGAGAAGCGGGGTGTTTTGAGGGGCTGAGGAGTGTTTTTGGATAAAAACAGAGGAGATATGAGCGGTGGATGCAAGAGGCTGAAGTAGTTTGTGTTTGTCAGCTTGTGGATTTTGGACAAGACAACTCTTTTTTAATACTCGTGTTTTGCTGAGGTATTCTGTTAATGGCTATTCTCTAGTCTCTCTGGACAAAGTGGACGTTGTTTTTGAAGTAATTTTAGAAATATATTAAAATAATATTTTTTTGTTTTTTAAAAAATTATTTTTTATATTAATTTTTGAAAATGATTAAAAAATATATAAATATTTAATTTAAATAAAAATAAATAAAACATTTTAAAAACTTAATACCAAATAGGATCTTAGTTTATGGACATTTATTGTGAATTACGGGATTGCCGTTGTTTAGATAGAAATCCAAAATAATTTGTATTGTTTGAAATCAAAACAATTGTAAAAAAAAAAAAATCCTACAAATTACTTATTTATTTTTATTAATGATAATTTGAGGTTACAAAATAGAAATTGAGCAATCAGATTTCCATTTATAATGCTAATTGGTTTGTTAATCCTAAGATAGTTACATAATGGCTTGTTATTTTTTTGAGAATTATATAAATAAAAATTATAATAAAAAAGAGATTATCATAAAATTGAGTGTTACAAATAAAAAATATGCATTAAAATGATTCAATTAACCATAACATAACTTAATAGAGGAAATGAGTTGATATTTTTTTTCGTTAGCGATGTAGGAGTTCAGATCATTTTTTTAATATAAAAAATATATTTAGATATTATTAATGTATTTTTTTAAAATACTAAGAAAATTAATCCAATATGACACGTTTACCGTTTAACTTGATGAATTAAAAAATAATCTAGATAATTGATAAAAACATAATATAGTCAAAATAAATGTTCATGATATTATTTTTTCTTTTAAATATTAAGACGAAAATATATTAAATTGATTCGGATCGACTAGGGTTAACTTGCTAATATGCTTGCTGGGTCATTAGACCATAATAAATTTATAGAAAATAAATCAAAATAAATTATAAAACTTAATTTCCAATAAACTCAATATTTGAAGGATTAAATTAAAAAAATTAATTGATAAAAATACAAGAAAAAATGACTCGAGTCAACCTAAGTTAATCCATTATACCCATGATAAGGGTTATAAGACTAGAATAATTTGATAGAAAATAAATTATGAAATCCAATTCCTAATCAATTTAGTATTGAAAGATAATATATATATTAAAAAATAACTTCAAACAACTTGAGTAAACCTTATTAAATTAGTCAAACACTTGAGTTAGTCATGAGATAAGAATAATCTCATAAAAAATAAATCACAAAGTCTAATCTTTCATCAATATAATTTGAGAAAAAAATTAACAAGAAAAATAAAAATAAAAACTTGGGTCACCCATCAAACTTCAAATTAGATCATAAAACTAATATAATTTTCTAAAAATAATGAATTAAAAATAATTATAAAACTCTAACCAATCAAATATTGAAGTATGTAATTGAAGTTAGAAAAACAAAATATTATAATAATAATAATAATAATAATAATAAATATTATTATAATTTGAGGAGAAATGCTTTAAAATCTTTTTTTAATTAATTTTTAAAATTAACTTATCAGTATGATGTGACAGATAATACATGGAGGTTGGGATTCAGCTCAGTGTAAAAACAACCTAAAGATAGTTAAAGAAATAAATTAAATCATGAAATTAAAAGAAAAAATATTATATAAAAATAAAAAAGGAGGAGCAATTGAAGAGAGAAAATTAGAAGAAGAAGCTCCCCTAAAGATTCTTCAAGTACAGAAGTAAACTATAATCGACTGTACGGTCAAAGTCCTACAGAATTCCTTAACCCCCCCCCCCCCCCCCTCTCCAGATATCATTCTCCATTGGAGCTGAACTGTCCTGGACCCATTTGGAATTACTCAGTTTTATTTTTTATTTTTTTTTAATATTAATATTAAAACGATATATTAATTTTATTTTATATATATACATATATATAAGCACGAATAAAAGACTTGATTATTGTACATGATACAATAAAGTGAAGATCATGTGTTTATGCTATGCTGTGACCTAAATTACAAGAGTGTAATAATATTATAAAAAATAATTTGAAATAAATTAATTATACATAGGAAAAACACAAAACATATTATGAACACCAATTCAAAATAAATCAAATGCTTTAAAATAAAAGTAAATATAAAAATTAGCACCTAGTTGCATATTTATTATGAAAGAAAAGCTGGATTAAAAGTAAGAGGATTTTTTCAGAAAATGTTGAATATAATAGATGGTTACTTTGAATTTCATAAAAATTTGCATGTGAACATGTAAAGTCATGTGGCGGATGAAGATGTGCACTTATTAGACTCTATTTGTCATTGTGTTTTAAAACCACTTCTAATATTTTTTATTTTAAATTAAAAAAATTAATATTTTTAGATCATTTTTATATGATAATATTAAAAATGATTTTTTTTTAAATAAATAAATAAATTGAATACATTAATAAAAAAATATTTTTAAAAACAATCGTAACCATACTTTTAAATAATCACTTAATCATTTGGTTTTGGGTCACTAGAAAAATAGGTGTACTGTTTTATCATAGATTTAAAGGTAATAAATTGATTAAAGAGGTTTTGATAATTCCTTAATCGAGGATGAATATATATTAGCATGAATAAACTAATTTTTCTTACCCGGTAGCTTGTCTACAAGTAGCGCATGTATCCGCTCGTCATCGCGTGGTGAATATGAGAAATAGATGGATGAAGGACCGATTTCTTTGTGCATGTTTGGAAATATGGTCGAAATTACTTTTAAAAATATTTTTTGCTCATAAACATATTAAAATAATATATTTTATTTTGTTATTAACACATAAAAATAATATAAAAACATCAATTTTTTTTAAATTTAAAATAAGAAATATTCATTTTTTTTCAAAACTGTTTTTAAATGAGCGTCAACTACCCCGAATCTTCCATTTCTTCTTATGCTAGCGGTGTCTTTCATTATACTATATTAGGGGTGAACAAAAAAACAGCTCAGCCGATTAAACCGAGAAAACCGAAAAAAAAATAACCAAAACAATCCAACCAATAAAAAAACCGATCAAACAAATTATAGAACTTTGAAAAATATCTGGGTTGGTTCGATATCGATTTTGTAAAGTAAAAACTGAATACACCGAACCAAATCGGTTTGGTTAAAAAACTTCCTATAAGTTGTCACCCCACTATAAATCTAAACTTTCACATTTTCTTTCCTCATTTCAAAACCCTAGCCGCCTCCCACCTCGAGCTTCTCTCCCTCCCTTTTCAAAACAAAACCCTAGCAGCCCCCCACCCCTCTCTCGGCTTTTCCCCCTCCCTCTTCAAAACAAGCAGCCTCTTTGTAACAGTACAACCAACCTACATAAGGCAGTAACCACCTTCTCCAACAACAAACAACCCCTTTGTAACAGTGCAACCAACCTATACAAGGCAGCAACCACCCTCTCCCTCTTTGTAATTTGCATCATCATCTCGGCACGTTTGTGTGTAAAGCTTACTGTTTTGTTATGTGTTTTTACTTCGACTGTTTTTGTTCTTGGGTTTTTGCTAAATTATTATAAAATTTGCATCTTTATGTTTTTTTATTTCTCTGTTGTATTGAGTTTTCTAGGTTCTTGTTTAATCATAATTTCAGGCAACAACAATCACCAATTGTTAACTCAAATCAATTGTTAATATTTATGTCTTTTGCGTTCACGAATGTTGATCTTTGTAGTCCTAATTCAGCAATGTTTATTGATAAAACTTAATAAATACTATATTAATTTAATACATTAATATTTATATCAGCAACAAAAAAAAATCAATTTTTATTAATGTTAATTGAAAGTCCATCAGAAGGCCCATTAGAAAGCCCTAAAAAACAAATTTGGTTTTTCTAATTTTTTTAATCATAAAAACCGAATAGAACCGAACAAAAAATATTCAGTTTTTACTAGGTTCTGTTCAATTATTTTTTTTTAAATATAATTTTCAGTTTGGTTGGTTCTTTTTGATAAAAACCGAATTGAACAAAAAATGCTCACCCCTATACTATATATTAAAAGAGTTCAGGGTCAATTAATATAGCTTGTGAGTATTTTCACCGTGGATTACAATAATATTTTTGGGTTGGTTCTATTTTTGGGTCGGGTCGGGTCATGATATATTTGATTTTTTTATATTTCTTTGCACAGTAAAATAACTTTTCTGCCCTCCAATAGGACTAGAAAAATAGTTGCCGAAAGGGATGCCACAGTAATTTAATATTCCATTGCATAATAAAATAATTCTTTTACCATTAGATAAGATAAAAATCATGGTTTGCCTGCGGGGTGCCCTCTCAATAAAACAAAACTGAAGAGTTGGTTGTAGGGGTATTCAAATAATTTATCATTTTTTAATTATTTTTTTCCTCTGAATATTGTGTGCGTGTTTGACACATGAGTCAATAGTATTTGGCTACACATGCACTTTGGTCAGCACATGCGATGTGTTTTGGTGTAAAAAAATATTTATCCGGTGTCTCTTTGATGCACAACCATGTCCTTTTTTTCACGGTGTGGCGTGTGACCTCATAAGGTGACCGAAGACGTGACAGTAGTTGATTGATTTTTTTTTATTTTCTCTCTCTTTTATGCTAAACTACATGACAACCCCTTAATTGTGTTGTATTTTCTTTATTGCTGTTATGTAAGTCTTGATTTGTTTCAATTGTATCATTCAATTAGAAATAATTATACATTATGTTTTCATTTCCGTCCTTATTCTTTCAATTTTCAGTTTGGTTTTAAATTTCTTAATATTTTTGGTATAAAAAATTTGATTTTTTTCAATTTTTTCCCTTGATTGAAATGAATAATATATTTGGTTTTTATTTTGGCCTTTCTACTTTTAATTTTTAATTTTAATTATTTTATTTTTTTTTATATTTCTTAAATAGTCTCTATTTTTTATCCATGTTTATATATATGTGCTCTTAGTTTTGGTTTTAAATTTTTATTATTTTCTCTTTTGTTAAGGTAGCATTTTTTTGAAAAAAAAAATTGTTCTTGAATTTTAGTTTGTGTTTATGATCATTTGAAAATTGATATTTCTTATTTATTTTTTTCCTTTGTTCTTTCTTTTATTTTATTTTCCACTTCAAATTATTTTTTTAGCTAATAATTTTTATTTTTATATATTTTTTGTTTGTTGTTTTATTAAAGTGTTTTAGTTTTTTATTCTTTGATTGAATTTCCCCCCTATTATTAACACAATAATAATAATAATAATAATAATAATAATCTTAGTTTTTTTCTTACTTCCTCTTTTGTTATTGTTTTGTAGTTTTTTTTTCTCGGATTAATTTAATAATTTGTATTGTTTTAATAGTAATAGTAATGATATTTTTAGATGTTAAAACTTCGATAATGTTGTTGTTGTTATAATAGAGTTTATTGATTTATTTCATTATATCAAACCCTTTACATATATAAATAATATATTTTATTTTTAAACCAATAAAATTTAGTAATTATTTCAGTTCTAATAATTATAAAAATTATTTATTTAGGCTGAAACGGCAATTTACCTAGCTGTGAACAAAAACAAAACACATAGCAATGCTTCAATTTTTTTTCTTTCAAATCTAACCCCCCCGTGCGTTTTGCTGTTTATGACTTTATGTTGCTGTTCTATACTTGACCACTATAGGGATAGAGAGTTGATAACGAGGGCCGTAGACAAGTCACCACTGGAAATGGACGGGTCACGATAGAGTTGGCGAGTGGTCACTATAAGGAGGAGCAACTAGTATGGGTTGCTATTGGTGGTGGACTGAGTGGAGGGGAGGGGGTTGACTTCTCACGGTGGATGAGAGGCTATGGTAACTCACAGTGGAAGAGGATGAGTAATGAAGGCTGTGCAGGTGGTTCTTGGTGTATGGGTTGTTGTCAGTGGTCGATGATGAAAGTGAAGTAAAGGTTGTGAATGGTGCCGCCGTACGTGAGGCGAGTTATTTTTTAGGTGCGGCGATCAGTGCGAGTTGCAGGCCAGTGGAGAAAGGCTGAGGGCTGAGTTTGTTGACCGGCTACTTGATTTTTTTTTGAGTGGTGGTAGGATTAGAGTTGAACGAGTCTTATTGATAATAATGGAGAAAATTGAACACAAGACACGAATTTGTAATTTTGTATTAATCAACTCATTTTCTTTGCCTCGATTAAGGATGAGCATTTTCGTTTGCTTTTATTAATAAAAACAATTAAATTAAAAAAAAAAACTAAAACCAAACAGGGTGAAGTTTAAACCGATCGGGTTTGGTTTGGTTTTTTAACTAAAAAATCAAAAAATAATTTTTTTTTTTAATTTTAGTTAAGTTTTCCCTTCTCCTATCTAACCAAAATAGTAACAAACTAAAAAATTTGAATAACCGTAACAATAAAAAAATTACAGTATATTTTTTAATTGGAATCGGTTCGTTTCGGTTTTGATTTACTATTTTTTTTTAAAGACAAAAACCAGATCGGACCGGAAGTTTTAAAAATATTCTAATCGATTTAATCAATTATTTAAACAATTTGATTTCTCTATTTTTTTTCTTCGATATAATCAATTTTTATTCTTTTTACTCACCTTTATTCTCGATGCGCAGATTATATTTCTAAACCGATCAGGTTTGGTTTGGTTTTTTAACTAAAAAATCAAAAAATAATTTTGGTTTTTTTATTTTTTTTAATTTTAGTCAAGTTTTCCCTTCTTCTATTTAACCAAAATAGAAACAAACTAAAAAATTTGAATAAATGTAACAATAAAAAAATTACAGTATATGTTTTAATTGGAATCCGTTCGGTTTGGTTTTAATTTTCTATTTTTTTCTTTGAAAAACAAAAACCAGACCAGACTAGAAGTTTTAAAAATATTCTAATCGATTTTTATAAATTATTTAAACAATTTGATTTCTCTCTCTTTTTTTTTCTCTTCAATTTAATCAGTTTTTATTCTTTTTACTCACCTCTATTCTCAGCTTATATTTCATTTCAATTTATCTACCGTTGAACTCCAATGAATCGTTCTGACCATCCATCTCACAAAGAAAGGAATGCAGGCCAACGATGAACAGTAAGATTCCAGTGGATTCGCCAAGCAAAGAATCCTTCCCCATGGGCATGCAGCTTTAGACCAGACTTTTCTCTATCTAGAATGCAAGAATCCATCTTTGCGTTGGGTTTGAACTTTGAACACTCGATTCAAACTGTCATAACTACCACAACTCCTCAAAATATATATTGGCAAAAAAAAAAAAATTCAACGATGCCCACTCTTTGTCTCCATCCACGATGTCGTTTTCAAACGTTTCTTTACTTCAAGATTTTGATCACACGCTTGTAGGTCACGTAAGCAAACAGGAGCACGCATGCGTTGAGCAAGTATTCCTAGTTATCATAATAGTAAACTCTCATTTTGTTGCGACTCTTTTCCCCTCCCCAAGAAGTCGTACTTTGTATATAATCTTTTGTTTTTTAGTATATATTATATATTATTAATCCGTAGTTATGAATAAAGGCTGGTTGTCAAGTTTGATTATGTTCAATTTCTAGTTATTATTACAAGAAATTTTTATGATAAAAAAAGAAAGTCAATCCTTATTAGAGAATAATATAATAAGATCTCATCTAACAATTTAAGATTTCAAGTAAGATAGTTATTTAATATGATATTAGAGCTTTGATGATTTAGTGATCATGAGTTTGAATCTCATCACCCTCGTTCTATATGATAAAAAAACCAAACATTAAGTAGTGTTGATCTGTATAAGTTTCAAGCATAAAGAGTTTTTTTAGAGAACAAGCTAACGGGAAGTTTCCACCGCCAAACGACTCTGTACGTGCCACTTGAAGGTCGTGCATGGGAAATATTATTAGTGTGTCTATACTAAGCGCTTGCAGTGCTTCAAAAAAATAAAAAATATCAAATTACCTATACATCCTTAGACTCAACGATAACCACAAAAAAACTGGGAGAAAAGTACCAAAATACCCCAAGTTCCAGGCCCTCATTTTTTTTTGGGTATTTGCGTAGTTTCACTATGCATGAATATGTGAAAAACTAAAAACACCCCCCATTGTTCCGTGCCTTTTTATCAGCTCTCAGGGGTAAAATGGTAGTTTGAATGTACAAAGAGTTTGAAAACACCATACAGGTCCCCTGAAAAATATCCAAAATACCCCTATTTTCAAGGGATGATTTTTTCAGCTCTATAGATAAAATAATAATTTTACCGTTGAAATCTACAACAATACATGTGAAACCTACTCATTAAAATGGCCACTCACTTTTATATTTTAGTCGATGCTAGATTTGGCTGGAAAGATAAAGGTAAAAGTGCAAGATAAATTAATTTTATATATTTTTAAAACAAGAAAAAATAAAAAGTTATGTCTCTTCTTCTTTTATTTCAAAACAATAATTATGATTAATTAAACATTGATATATTCTCAATATCTCGAAGGACACCATGCCGGCATGGCCTGCCACATTACCATTTACCAAATGGCAGCTGCTCCAAAAACCATGGAACTTGTTCAAGAAAATCTACTCGCATACCTTTTCTTCTTCTTCTATATACAATTATAATATATTAACATTCATGTTCCTTTCAAGTGATTGGTATACCTCAGCTACTACGCGCTTCCTTCTAAGAGGCTAAATGCATATTTTTCCTTTTCATCTTTGAAGTAAGGTATGATGCCTACTTCTTCTACACACTATTATAATCATTCTCTTAATCTTTTAAGTAATTTATTTTGTATTTTACCATAAATTAAGGATATATATAAATTTACCTTTGTATCCTTTTGTTGCTATACATCCAATTGAATTAAAAATGTGATTAGGAATATTTCTATAATCACACACACACACATCCCATTAACTTACTTCACGCGTGAGTCCCCGTCATTAGCAAACAAGAAACAGTTTTCTTCTATGGAGTATTCATCATTACTAGTTATAATTATCGCAAAGTCCACTATAAAACAAAATATCTAAGAGATAGGCTCTTCAATATATAATATCCAAATTGATTATGAAATTATCTAAATTATTATCGATCGACATCAATTAAAAGCAGAAATATTAGTCATTGGATAAAATTATTAGTCCCTTACCTGACAAATTTACGATTAAAATTGAAACTACCATTGTATTATTCGTTGAGTGAAAAATCCAGTGCAAGAATTGTTTTTTTTATTCGACGAAACTTTATTTTCTGAAAAATATATTTTATAGGTTCAAGTGAGCGAGTAAAATCCTTGTTATCCCAGGTTCTTACAAGAGATACATGTTCTGATTCAAACTCAAGATTTGTTATGTAAATTTCAAACTCTTTATCATTACATCACGTTTTTTGGGAATATTCAGTATATTAAAACCCTTATTGTCTCAGGTTCTTATAAAAGATAGATGTTCTGATTCAAACTTAATATCTGTTATGTAAATCTCAAACTCTTTATTATCACGTCACATTTCTTGAGGATATTCAGTGGAAGAAGCATATGAAAAAAATGGAATTGGAATTTGAATTGATATCGAGGCCTACAATCAACTCTACTTGGTTTTCTTAATACTTTCATTTTAGTCCCAAACTTGTTTAGATATCAATTGCATCCTTTTTTTCATGGAGTGCTAAGACTTTAACCAGTAGTTGAACGGGATTTTTAATTATTTTTTCCTTTCTTTTTTCATATTTCTTTATTTCTTTTTGGCTATAAGGGAGAGGGTGGGATTCTTTAAGGAATTAGAGTGATGAGAAACTGGAATTCCCCACCTCCCCAACTCTATTGGTAAATCATGCAGTGTAGAATGATCAAGGCTGTCCCAATATAAAACTGACAACATTTTTGTCTTGATGCATGACATAATTCACTGTAATATTACTTTAGAAAATTGAATTAATTATGCTTAATTCGAACGGTCAAACACCCAAACCTCTCTGCAAAAAGTAAATATTTGGTCACTTGCATAAAAAAAACAGGAAAATAGAAAGCAAAAACGCGTTGAAACCGCGTTAAAGCCAACACACATCCACAAAACCCTATATAAAAACGCTTCTTGATCTCCACAATACGCCCGGAAAAGAAGAAGAAACCCTACAACTTCTTTCCTCTTTTTTCTTTCCTCCAGCAGCCAGACCAAAGTCTTTGTCTTTTCTTTTCATTCTACAATGGCAAAATCGAAAAACCCAACAGCCTTTGGTTCCATGGACGACATAAGGAAAATATTCATCAAGTTCGACAAAAACGGAGATGGCAAGATTTCTTGTAATGAAGTCGTGGAAAACCTTAGCGAGCTGGGCACCAAGATATCGCAAGCAGAGGTCCAATCCATAATGCAAGAGTTCGACAAAGATGGGGATGGCTATATTGATCTTGATGAGTTTGTAGACTTCATCCAGAATGGTGGACTTGGCGATAGCGGTGGCAATGACGGTAAAGAATTGAGGGACGCGTTTGATTTGTATGATAAGAACAAGAACGGGCTGATTTCTGCTGATGAGTTGCACTCGGTAATGAGGATGCTGGGGTTGAAGTGCAGCTTGAGCGACTGTCGTAAGATGATACGTGAAGTAGATCAAGATGGCGATGGTAATGTTAATTTTGAGGAGTTTAAGAAGATGATGAATAAAGGGTTAGCATAAATTAACTACTAAAATGCTTTTAATTTTATTTCTTAGGTCTGGTATGGCGTTGCAGAAGTAGGTTTCTTAGACAATCAGTACTGTAATTAGTAGTAATTTTCCTTTCATGTTTTTGCGGGTTTGAGGCAAGTTTACTCTGTAAAAACAGCAGAAACTGTGGTGGAATTAGCTGTTTTTAATTTGGATCACTGATGTAAATCTCAACCTGTTTCGTTCTTAATTAAGTATGATAACACATGATTCGAGATTAATTACTCTCTATTTGCCTTTTGCCTCTAAATTAACTATAATTATATCCTTTACCTCATAACTTAATTAAAAAATCTCATCTTTACGCCTTAATTTCATGCCAAAAAATAGATAAGATTTACCATGGTTCACAAAGAAGGTAATTAAATCTTATTAATTACCAGGAAATTATGGTGTTATAAGTTGATTTAATTTTAATAAATTGTGGGGGAATTCATGGCTATTTAAGGTGGAGGTAGGTTCTTCATGAAAGTTTTGATGGGAATGGTGGCAGTTCAAGATGGGAAGGATTATTTTATTTAAAAAATTAAATTATTAAATGAAATCATAAAATATATAGTCATGTGTGTGCACGAAAATGATGTGCTTTACGCAATATATGTGGCTGCTGCTGCGATTTGCATTTCCAATGCTGAGCTCAACACGGAATTGGTTCGGCGGTGCCGTTTTTAATGAGCTGCTCCATCCTTTTCAAGTCACGCGTTTTTTACTTCTCCGGTGCTTCTATTTGTACGGTGGTAACGAATTTTAAATTGATTTTTAGTTGAAATTATATTAAAATAATATTTTTTAAAATTTAATTATTTAAAATTTAATTATGATTATATCTAACTTCACAATTAGTCAAAAGCTGTCCATTTCATTTTGTTTGGTGATTCGTTTGTTTTAACTAGAATAAGATATTTTGATTTTGGTGTATTTTTATTATATATATAATTAAATATATTAATTGAAAAAATTAATCAAATTAAAAAATAAAATTATTTAGAATTGTGCAATTTAATTTAAAAAAGATATAATAAAATAATTTTTAAGAATAAAAATATGAATATTTATAATATTACGAGAATATCATCATCAATATCACAAGGTCATTATATTCTCTAATTACTCTGAAATTTAAACATATTATATATAAATATATCAAGAGACTCCTCATAAATTTTCATTTCAATCTTACAGTTGAATTAAGAGATATGATTGATATTATAAAAATATTTATTATTTAAAAAAAATACTATTTAGCTGAAATAAAACTAGCAAAACAAAATCAGAACGTTTCGGCTAGTATTTAACTGAAAAATCTAAACTAAACCATAATTTAAATCGTGATAAAAATAATATTATTTTAATTTAATTATTTAACGATAGCAAGAGTTGATTCATAGATAGACGGCGTCTTTCTTTTATCCATTTTCCTACTCGTTTATTAGTTCACGAGGCATGTCTACGCACGACGTCCCAGAAATTATTATTTTTTTTATTTGTTATTATTCGGATGGTGGTGTGGCTGGTGGGAATCAAATCCTTAACTTGTGCCTTCAGCAAAGAGCAAACTTCAGTCCAAGATAATTGAGGGATTTTTATAAATCTCAATCCCATGTGGTGCCATCACATCACTACTAACAGGAGGTCAACATTTAGGATTAGACTAGTTAATTGCTAATGCTTATGACGTGGATCGATGAATAATTTTTATAATTATAGAAATTAAAATGTGTATATATATATATATAATTATAGAAATTAAAATGTGTGTGTGTGTATATATATATAGGTAAAGTTTGATATAATAAAACAGATCAATATATCCTATTATAATAATAATAATATCGAAGTCTTAACATCTAAAATTATCATTATTATTACTGTCAAAATAATAAAAATTATTAAATTATCCCGAGAAAAAAACACAAAAAAATTAATAAAAAAACAAGTAAGAACAAAAACTAAAACTATTATTATTATTAATATTATTATTGTGTTAATAATAAAAAAATTAAATCAAAAACTAAAAAAACCTAAAAACTTTAACCAAAAAAATAAATAATAATAAATAAAAATTATTAGCCGAATAATGCTATGAATATTCTTGACTGACACTCTTATTTTCATCATCTCTCTTTAAGATAATATTATCTTTTCTCTAGGAAAATATACTTAAATATTAAAGAGCCTACAAATCCACTAAATTTTTTTTTAGAGGTATTAACCACTAACAATTTTGTCTTACCAAACAATAACCTCCAACCAGCTTAACTAAGAAGAACAGATCAAATAAGTTAGTAGGTCTTGGCCTATTAGTTAGTGAAGTGATTGTTCTTTCTAGTTATTCGGGTTCAAGTTCTGCCAGACATGCTTATCATTTCTGTGATGCCTTACCTGTTTAGTAAATTTATAAGATATTCAATGAATTCGGGGATTAAATGTGATACGTGCAAGCTAGCCCGGATATCACTGTTATAAAAAAAGAATATATCAAATTATTAGAGCAAAAAAAAAAAAAATCCTTATTACTAAAGGTTATTTAGATTTTTTTTTGACGGATCATCGTACGCTTATACCAAAAGTAATGCTATTTTGAGCAACAGAGGTTGCCGTCTTAATAGAGCATAAGCTACAGTCTCTAAAAACCTGAATAGATCTAAGCAAACACTGTCCTCCACTATACGATCCTTTCATATTCAATTATAAATAGATTGTGCAAAAGCTTCATTAATTTATAACCTAATCTATTAATCTGTTTGTTGGGCATAACACATTCATATTGTGCAATACTTTGTTGACGAGATAAATAAAAGTTGAGAGTTATTTTTGTATTCTCATTGTGCATTTGCATTGCTTGTGTTTGATTATTTGTCTATAGCAAGGAAAGTGCGAAAACCTTTTTTGGTGAGCGAAACATATAGTTGTAGGAAATGCGAGTGAAAAGAATGAGGCAAGGCTTAGTATAGTTGGGACTATACTGTCTTACGAGTTTGATTTTGGTGTGAAAAATTTAACCTGTGACAATTGGTATTAGTGCATGCATTTCCTTTCTCTTTAGCAAGTTGAACCTCTAATCAGTTGGAGAAAGATGCACAGGCTTGGTGGTAAGACTACTGGATAACAGATGGTGAATTTACCGGGGTCATTGGATCAGAGATTAAGAATTTCCATGGTGGTCTATGCTAGCAGCTCATTGGTGAGATGCATAAATTTTATTTAAGCTACTTGAAAAAATGGTTTTTGGTTTCTGAAACTATTCTCTTCCTAAGATTGTGCTAGGTATAAATGA
This sequence comes from Salix dunnii, assembly GCA_015731905.1. Lineage (NCBI taxonomy): Eukaryota > Viridiplantae > Streptophyta > Magnoliopsida > Malpighiales > Salicaceae > Salix > Salix dunnii. The sequence continues at coordinate 13,866,907 of CM027675.1, read as the reverse complement.
TCTGCCAAAATGCTTGCAAAATGATAGTTTTGTAAATAACCATAGCCTTTTCAATGAAAGACCATACAATCTTGTGGTAAATGTGCTACAGCTTTTGGGGAAGGTTGATCAAGGATTGATTCTCCCTCATGATTGTTGTTTTTTTCTTCTGTATCTGTCTGAAAGCCCGCTGCTTCCAATATATGAGCCTTCACTTCATTGAATCTCTTGTTTGATAGAGAAACCTCAGCAAGAATTCTCCATGCACATGTTTCCGAGGCATCGTCAAAATCCTCCTGTCTCTTCAGCACTATATGCCCGCTGATCTCCCAAACGGCTGGATTAACCTGAGTGTCCAGCAGCTCCTGGCTTGCTTCTCCACATGCTTGTTTCTCGGCATAACACTGAAAGTTCATCAGGATGGAGGAAACAACATTTCAGATATCTTTCAGAATGTCTTGGCCAGCAATTGCTAGAGAAATTCAAGTTCTGACCATTACAAGAAACATATTATGTTCAAGGTCAATGTCATGGTTGTTTCAGATTTCTAGTTAATACAAGCTTTCCTGACAGCAACAAAACCTGAAGTTCCCCCCCTTTCCAAACACAGCTAGTGATTCTATTATGGACGTACAAATTATTTGTCTCTCTATTCCATTCTAATTTTAAATAGCTCACAACTCTTGTCTCCACTTCATAAAATCATGTTCCTAAAGGACTTCAACAATAAACTTTAATTCATGTGGTTATAGGGAGAAATATTTACCTGTGGAAAAAGAAAAATTCTTCTTCCACAATCAGCGATGAGCACATTGAAGGGGATATTGTTGTTCTGGAGGAAAATGCAAGAACTTGCTACTGAATCAGATAGACCTTGAATTGTATTTCCACCCTCAAAGACAAGACCTCGCACTGGATAATTCAGGAGCTGCGAAATGATCACTCCTTTATCTTGCAGACCCTTCATTGTCATTATTCTTCTAGTTAGAGCTTTCTCAACAGGGAAGGATGCTGCTAGGTAATAAGCCTGCAAGAATCAGAAAATTTATGCAATTAGAAAATCTATTCGTAATTGAATTCAAATGATACCTAAACCATAAATTAAAAGGGCATAAATAGCAAGACATTAGCAATTGGATAGAGAAAGTTACTTGAAAGTGTAGGTGATTAATTGTGGCAAAAGCACCCAAACTGTTGTAACCCACTCTAAAGAAAGGATCTGCCGCTTCTATAGCCAAATGAAGAGCAAGCAAGAAGCTGCCATCATCAATCTTCTGAGGCAAGCATTTCAGAACTTGGGGTATCAAGAGAACATGTCCATACTCAATTGGACTCACCTGATTATCAGCATTTAACAAATAAATGAGACGACCAAAACATAAATTCCTATGAAATATGAAAAGTGGAGAACAGTATAAGAGTATCTGACTAATAAGATCAATTTGCTTACATTGATTGCAACGACACTTGAACTGCTGGAATCAGCTGTTGCCGGCGGAGCACAAGGGAAAAAACATCTCTTGTGATCATTACTTTTTTCAAACCTGAAAAGCACTTCTTCTTGCCCTACTTTGGTGAAATTGAACTTAGTCTCGTCAAAATCCTGAAGCACCTTATCAACCCTGAACTCAGTGGGTCTCTTCTTCAGATGGCGGCCCTTGTTCAGCTGCGCAATGAAACCATATCTGCCAGGAATGATCTTTGTATCACAAGCAGTCACATCATAGCGGAAAAGGCCACGGCTCATTCGATCCTCCCATTGTCCCAGCAACAGGTTGTGCAAGAAACATATTTGAGGCTGTTCTTCTGATGATTTCTCAACACTATTTCCAATTAAATTCGATTCGTATTCCTTGAATGCATACAAAGGCAGCTTAGACACTGAAAAAAAAAAAAATCAGCATTGGAAGAATTTTTGGAGAAAAATCAAGCGCGTATCCATAATATTCTGTCCCTTTTTTTTTTACACATCCCCTGTCAATGCCATTCATAGCTTCTAAATTCTATAGGAATTAGCGAACAAGTTTGCTGCTTTCCTTTTCTTGGTAAAACTTTTAATCACAACACTTTGCTTGAATTATCTTCTCCTTTCCTCCGAGACTTTTCCACTATTTGGAACAGGGCTTAATTCCTGTATGAAGGTTTTTGCACATAAAGTTTAACTCTTGCCTGCTATCAAAATCAGGGAAAATAAAAAAGGCAAGATCTTCATAATGAAGACTCATCCACACCCTGCCTAACAACCCATCATCAATCACTCAAAGGAACATTGTTTTCCATGTTTTCTCCACAAACAAACAAGGCTTTACATGCCACTAAATTACCAATGGCAACAATAAGGTAATGAGAATTGAAAAGTCTCTTTATTCTACGTACACAGACATAATCTCTAACCAAGATTAATCAAACAAAACGTCGAGGAAAAAAAACTACATACCTGGTAAACAGCACTTCCCAAGGCAATTCCTGCCACACCCTTCAAACCCTTTTTCAGAATTCTCCTGATAATTTGAAACCACTGTAGGAACCTTCTTTATTGTCAGCATCTTTATATATATATATATATTGTTTTGATCAAATACAAATATACCCAAGGAAACCTGCAAAAATCTCTATACAACAACTAGTACAGAAGAAAAGCAGAAACTGTCAAACTGCAGTTGCCACAGCCAGCAAGGAAAATGAGATCAGAAGGGCAACCACCGCTAGCAAGGAAGAACACCCTTCCACCGTGTGCTGATGAGATATTTGCATTGCCTATCTTGTTCTTGTTCTTGTTCTTTTGGTATTGAAATTGTAATTCTTGGTGGCTATAGTTCTGATTTCGGTCTTGTTGGAATCCTTTCCCAAATAAAGAAGCCGTGTTTCTAGAAACTGATGAATAATCAAACTTGGTTTTTAATTTTAAATTTTTTTGTGTGCCTTTCCGTTTCTTTCTCTGACTCTTCGTCTCTATATTTGGTCTGTTTTCTCTTTTCACAAGTTGGTTATAGCGGTGCCTCGAGCTCCATGAGCTTCAAAACAATATATAATATAAATAGTTTTGCATTAATTATAGGAGTTACTAGGAATACACGCGAGGTTTCCCTTACATACGCTGACAAGATTTTAAACTTTTGTCTGAAGAAGACAACTTCTTGCTCGAGTAGAACAAAATAAAGTGACAACACAAAAATAGAAACTAACAAAGGCACTTATGCAAAAGATCCAAACAGATATTGGACCTTCAGTTTCTTCAAATGACTTCCCAGGCACTGTTGGCAGGCTACCTGAGTCGCACTTTACTCTACGGGACTCCACACACAAATCTGGATTTCCAACAAATGCTCCAGGAAACCTTCCATACCCCTCTTTCCAGGGAACAAATCCAGACAAACTGTTATATGAGAAGTTCAAGAGTATGAGTTCTTTAAGCCTGGAAATATTTCCTGGTGTTTGACCAGATAAAGAGTTATGTGACAAGTCCAATGCCCTTAAACGCTGCATCTTCTCTAGACTGGGAACCTGACCACCAAGAGAATTGTATGACAAGTTCAAATACTCCAAACCTTGTAGTCCAAATAAGCCACGTGGAATCTCCCCATGTAACAAATTATCAGACAGATCAATCCCAACATTTGAAGATAGATGGTAATTGAAGCTTAATTCACTGTTATCAACAACCAACACAGATATTTTGATCTCAATATTTCGAATTGCAAGAAATGACTCTGCAGGCAATCCTCTAACATCTCCATTATTGAACTCTGAGCTAATGTTGAAGTTGCCATTGGGTAAGAGGCCAGAGAATTTATTGCCTGAAAAATCCATCATTTGGATCTCTTCAAATGTGAACAGCCAACTGGGTAAACTTCCACTAAATTTGTTTCGAGCCAGGGAGAGATACCTGAGATTTGACCATTTAGTTATTGCATCGTTCAAATTTCCCGAAAGATTATTGGAGCTGAAATCTACTATCTCAAGTGATTTGCAGCCAGCCAAAGTCAGTGGAATCTCACCAGAAATCCCATTGTTGCTTATATCCAATACTTTAAGGCTATCTAATGCATCAAGTTCCGGTTGAATTTGACCAGAGAGATTGTTGTTATTGAGAACTAGTGCAAGTAGCTGAAAACATCCAACAATATTTAAAGGAATTGAGCCCGACAATGAGTTGCGTGAAAGATCTATCACTTGGAGATATGTCAAGTTCCCAATCCTTGCAGGGATTTCCCCAGTGAGAAGATTGTGAGAAAGAAACAATGCCTGTAGACTTTTCAGCTCGGTGATCTTCAAAGGGATACCACCAGAGAAACAATTGTGGGACAAGTCAAGAAGAACAAGGCCTGATTTCTCTGTTGTCTCTGCAATCTTGGTTGGAAGTGGACCAGACAGATCATTGAAACTCAAATCCAATGCAAGAAGCTTCTCAGAGAAAACAAGTCTTGGAGATATTGCAAAATTCAAGTGATTAGAAGATAAATTCAGATGCGTCAGTTCTTCTAGGGAAGCAATGCATGTCGGAATACCACCCTCAATAGAATTCACAGCTAAATTCAAAACAGTGAGAGATCGAATGGAAGCAGAAAAACAAGGCAAAGTACCTGAAAGCGAATTAGAGCTGAGATTTAGAAAAACTAGAGGCTGAAAAAAGTCATGAAGATCACCCGACAGGTAATTGTTTCCAAGATCCAAATATTTCAATGACTTGGAGTAAAACAAGCTTTCAGGTATTGTCCCATGGAAAGAATTGAAACCCAAGTCAAGTATTTCCATATTGGTCGAGAAATTACCAACCCACCAAGGAACAACACCTCCCAAATCATGGTTCCCATTTAAAATAAGCTCCTTCAATTGTCCAAGCCTCATAAGTGAGTCAGGCACAGCACCGCCAAATCTATTGTGACTAAGATCAAGGGTTTTGAGATTTTGCAACCTACCAAAGCACAATGGGATTTGGCCCGTAAAACCATTTTCAGATAAAATCAGGGTTTCAAGAAACAAAAGATTGCACAAATTGGGGTGAATATGACCAGACAGATTCAAGTTTCTCAAGTTGATAGAAATGACCTGGCCGGTGTGATTTTGGCAGACCAGACCTGTCCAGCTAGTGCAGTTAGAGCCAAACCAGGTTGACAAGCCATGAACCGGGTCCTGAATCCAAGACCGGAACAGTAGCAGAGAGGCTTTGTCTTCACGGTTAAGATCAACAGAGGCAGACTGGTATGATGCGCACAACAACAGCACCAGCACAAAGAACAAGGGTGGCAGAAAATGCAATATACAAGGGTGAACAAAATTTGACATAACACAGGAAGGGAGAAAAAGTGAAACCCTATGTGCTTCTGAAGAGCTAGAGACGGGAAACTTTCAGTGCGTGTTTGGCCCCGTGGTTGCGTTCGAGGTTGTGTTAAAAAGCAGAATTTTAATGTTTGGTTGAGAATAGATTGCACCAATGTGCATACAGCTGTGGGTCCATGATAAACTCAGGTTCTTAAAAGCAATGTTTAGTTGAAAACACAACTGCAGGAGAGGCTCTCACAAGTGTCTTTTTAGAACATGACGGGGATATATGCAACTACCACGGAGGAGTTTCTCGTCTGTCTATTTAAGTTGTTTTTTTGTTGGATATTGATTCACTTAATACCAAATTTGTCTGTTTTTTTCTTTTTTAACTATAATAAAATAATATTTATATTAATTAAAAAACAAGATAAAAATTGTACCATATTTGTTTGTTTTATTTTCAAAGCAATCAATATATAATAACCTTATAAAATTAATAATGACATTATCATATTATTATATATGATTATAATTTTGTTCAAAAATATTATTTTATTGTGTTGTTTTTTAGGTTAAAATTATAAATAATTTTATTTTCGGATTTAAACTATATATAATCCTAAAATAAGGTGTTAAAATACTTTAAAATTAAAATATTCTATTTTAATTGAAAAAATAAAATACAAATCAAAACGGTATTAAAACCTTGCTTCGTATTGCTACTTTCACTATAATAAACTTTCTGTCTTGTGATATTATTAACATGTAGAGATTTTATTTTTTTCAGTTTTAGCTTTAACAAGTAATTTTTCCTAGGCTCCGTTGCATTTCCTAGGCTCCATTGCAGGAAGAAAAAAGTTTTTTAAAATGTAAAAAAAATGGAAAGAGTGTGTTTAGTTTTTTTTAAATAATACTATATATTTGGCTAATATAATTATCTTAGACAAAGTTTTTGTCAAGTAATGTTAAAAAAATATTTATAAGACAATGATAATGATAATAAATGTCATAACTTAATTTCCGGATTATTCCCTAAAATCTACTCAAAAATAACAAAAAAAAAAGAGAATGCGTTAAAAGAAAATTCAAGGTGGAAATTTTGGATGATTTCAAGAGCCCAATCGTACATCTTTTGTGTCCAAAAATAAAGAAAAATACAGATTCAAGGCTAAAATAATTTATTATTGGATAAATTTGTGTAAACATTAAGTCGAAAGGCATAATTATATTTTTATGGGTCAATTTGATTTAATCGTTGATCAATTTAAAGTGTAATTATGTTTAGAATTTAATTTAGAGCTTAATTGAAGGATTTATTTAAGCCCAATGAATTAATTATACTTTAAATGGGTCAAATTAATTTGATTAAGGGCTTAATTGGTGAGAAATTAAGTTTGGAACCTTAATTTGGATTAAATTGAGAAGATCAAAATTTTCAGAGACGAAATATTTTTGAGTGAAATCAAAAGTCAAAATTAAAGAGAAAAACATCATTCTTCTCGTTGAAAATCTTTTTTTTGTAACAACCCATTTTTATTAGTCTATTTTATAATATTAAAAAAAATATTATTTATCGAGGCATTACTGGCAACCATACTGTGCCCATGCCGACAACCATTACCACTCCTGCAACACATAACATCTCATTCATGAACACCTCTTCCATGCCTAATTTAGTCTATCAAAAGGAGAGAGACCATCGTTAATAGAAAACATAGGCATAGTGGGAGACAACACAAAATAATTTACAGTCACAAGGGAAAAAAGACGATGACACAGGAAAAATAGGGGAGGATAGTGATTGGAAAAAAAACAAGGGAAAAGATAATACATAGGGAGACACAAATGACGAGCAAAACAATGAAAAAAACACATGAAAAAGAGACACTAGAACAGGGGAGAGCATAATATAACCAAAAGCAACATTGTTTTCCCCAGCTCTAGCGACAACAACACCTCTTCATTAACAGTCAACAGCAGCGACACCAACAACAACCTCTCTCTCCCTGTCAATCGCAAGCCCTTATCTCTCTAAAACTAGTTGCAGCCCCAACAACTCTAGTAACAACACCCCATCCCGACAAGAACCAGTAACCTTCCCTTCAAAGTCAGCAACTTCATGACGGAATGATAACAAGCTCCAACATCGACCATCCATTTTTGGAGCTCCTCCTGGCTACTACAAGCCATTATTTTCAATGCCACCCCCATAGAAAGAACTACCTCGACCTCCTCTACCATGCAACAGTATCAGGTGAGCCTTTCATGTACCTCCCATTTACTGTTTAACATTTGGTGAACAGTAGGGAGACTGTATGTGAATATTGGGTGTGCCAGGCTGGACTTTGTGTCTGGTTGGGTTATTGAAATAAAATAGGCTGTCAGCCCATATGGACTGAAAGTCCAGTCCAAAGAGAGGTAGGTTGTCAACCCTCCAAGGGATGGGCTAACATCTAGGCTAGGTATTCCAGCCCCAAATGATGGGCCTCTCGGCTTATTAGGGCTGGACATCTACCCATAAAAAATAAAAAATATATATAAAACATATTTTTTTAAAAAAAATTATAAAAAAAAAATGTTATTTTCGTGCATACGGCCAAATTCCAAGATTTTTCAAGCTTATTTTTTGTAAAAAATATATATTGCATCTTTTTCATATTTTGAATAAAAGTTGGATATCGAAACCAATTTATGATTATCCATTAGAATTTGAACAAAATATCAAAATAATTATTTTATTTTAGCTATCTCGGTGTAAAATTACATTGTAAAACACACTCGTAGATAGTTAAAAACAGGGTTTTCAAAATATAGTGTAAAATTCTTTTTGATTAGTCTTTCTATTAGAAATGAGGTAGAGATTCTCTCATGAAGAGAGATCAATATCGAACCTTAGAAAAGATCAATGAATAAAAACTGACTTAGAAAAACAATAAAAAAACAATGCAACTTGCTTAAGGTAGGGTGCACTGGTGTAATTTGTATTCCCCTTACACAATAAGTCCCCTTACCTAGACTTTCGTAGATCAATAGGTTTTCTAGTGACCGTAATACTAGGTGGCGACTCCTGAAAATTATAGTTGTAATTTTTATGACAATAAAAAACACACCCTTTCACCGCGTGCTGTTCTCCTCTCCGGGGATAGCGGGTTGCAAAACGCGAAAAAAACACTGTGACGATAATAACAACAAAAATTTATTATGATAATTGTAACACTTATGATATTAGTAATTATGACTTTGGTGTAATTGTCAAAATAACTCTTAAAATAATATTAAGAATAACAAATTTTAGTATAATTCAAACAATTATAACAATTATATTCATATTGATAATGATTTTAATGTTGCTTCCGTCTTTTAATTTTGTCCTTTAATTATTTTCTTATGTTCTTATGATTAAATAATGTTTTTTTGATGTTTCTAATATTTTTTTTGTTTTATCTTTAATGATAATAATAAGAAGAAGAATAATAATTTAAATATTTATCATTCGATGTTGTATTTATTAAGAATTAAGTTTTATAATTTTTCTACATATAATGTTTCAAACCCAATATCTCAGATTAATAATCTAGAAAAATTATATAGCCCAATATTGTCTTTAATTTTTTTTTAATCTAATTTCTTTAAAATTGTATTACTTAATATCAACATTAAGCAAAAAAACTTATCGTATTTAATTTTTATTTTGCATTTTAGTTTTTATTATTTTATTTTTTTGGTTTAGTTTCAACCCTTTAATTTTTTTGATCCTTTTAAGATAGTTCTTATTTTTTGTTTGTTTGTATTTATATAACTATACTCCTAGTTTTGATTTTTATTTATTTTTATTGTCATTTATATCTATATTAAATGCATCTTGCATTAAAGGATATGGTAAGTTTAGCTTTGGTGTTGTTAAATAAGAGTGAAGATTTTTTTATACATGTACAATGAGTGTTCTGTTGTTAGTGACCTGTTATTCTTATGTGTTTTTTTAATCCATTTTATCTAAGTGTGACTTGTTATATTTTTAGTTTAAATCAATTTTTATTTAAACATAAATAAAAATTTATTTTTTATCTCTTAAGATTTATTCTTGATATTATTATACTAAAAGTATCTAAGAACATCAAGATTAAATTAATTTGAACCAGAAAATCTTATTTCATTTTTTTTATATATTTTAATATGTTAATATTAAAAAAATACCAAAATATATAATTAGCCTAACATAAGCTTTAGAAAAAATACTTTAAAAATAATCATCATCATTATTTTAAACACCTTATCTATAATAAAATGAATATACAAAAACAAAACTAAATAATCAAAAGTTTTTTAGACAAACAAGAAAAAAATAATAATTTAGATTATTTTTTATAGTTAGGTAATGTCTCATAAGGATTATTTAGTTCAGTGATTTTTTTTATTGATGTTGCTTTTGTCAATATTGTATTATTAAAAAACTTAATTTTTTAATTAGTGGTGGTATTTGTGGAGTTTTAAATAGAGTTTATAAAGATTTTTTTTAGTTTTGATAAATAAATATCTAAATATATTATTATTCTAACATATTTTTATGAAAAACAAATACTTTAAAAATAATTGTTATGCATATTTTCAACCCTTTTTCATAATAAAATTCCTATATACTAAAATCGTTTTTTTATAAATAAAACCATGATTTTTATTTTTGAGTTAGTAAAAATATGCTATTTTTTTCCCAATAATTAACTATATACGAAAATCTTTTTCATCTTTTATACAGTGAAGGAAAACGGCAAAAGAACTTGGAGGAGAAGGTAAAATTGCAGTGGTCATTGCACTTGTATCTCATCTGATCCTAGAAAACACATAATCGTTTTCAAGAATTGGAAATTTTTTTTATTTTATTAAGATATTATAATTATTAAATCTAATTTAACTTGACTTAGTGATTCTTTGCCCTGAACTAGTTTGTTTTTCATCCAATTAGAAGTTAGACTGAATTAAATTCAAGAAATTCAATGAGTCGATGTACAATTTGATTGTGATTCAGTTAAGCTTGGATGATATTTGGATGTGTTAATTTTTTTTTTTTACAAGATATTTTTTTAAATGATGTTTTTTTTTTTTTTTGTATATATATATAAAACAATATTATGTAAGGAAGATTACATTGACCTGATGAAGACATGACTTGGGTTCAATCTAGCAGCCTGAGCACACGTTGTTGTACGTTAGATTACTTCCTTTGTCATTTAACAAGCTTTCAACTTCATTAATATCGGAAGGTTAATCACAGTGTTGTTGTCGAACATGGCTTGCAAAGATCGTTCCCACCACATACTTTCAAGTTCATTAAATTCGGAAGGTGACAATGGTGTTGTAGACCAATATGGCTTACAAAGATCAAACCCATATTGAGAAACAACATTAAAAAATGGAATACCTTTTCCTCCTAACCAGCATAAACTTTTGAGTTTCTGAGGCTTTATTATGTTTGCTTTTGTCATTGCTTGTGGTTCAGGTTCTGATTGAACATTGTTACGCAGGTCTGTATTCCAATAAATCCTTACATCTGTTTCTGATTTTCCCGGAAGTCTACCAGCAATCAATGACCACCTGTGTAACAGAACATAAGTTTATATATATATATATATATATATATATATATATATCTCGCAACATATGTGAAATTAATTGAGATAATTATAATTGAATCAAGATTTTCTCTTTATAACCTAATTGACTTCATTTGAGTATAAGTAGTTTTCTTATCATTAGAAAAAATTCCTTTCGAGTGAAGTGATTTTGAACTCTCCCCTAAGATATATGGATTCGATCTACTCGAGTGTGATTTGGTCAACGCTGTTTAATAGATGAAAGACTCGGGTCAGGACCGACCAAGGAGATTTCAAGGTCTGTTTAGTAGGATTACAATTTTATTTAGTAATTTAGACTCTGGTTTCCAGCATTTCAATTGAGAAAGGAACTATATTGCAGATTGGCAGGCAAGGTCTGCACAGACAACATAACCTTTTGGCTTGGATTTGAGCCTTGTAATTGTGTAATTTCTTAGAGCCGCTTTCTTGTTGGCTCCTTGCAATAATATTACATCAAATTTCATAAAATAAAAGTAAGGCTTCGATCAATTCAAGTCTCCAAACTTTCTCGTCTCTCCCTCTCCCTCTCGAGAATTTCTTTCAGTTTTGCTATTAGCTGCATGCCAATGGTGATTTTTCTTCAATCATTAGCAAGAGGACCTCTTCTTCATCCCTTGTTTTTTACGTCTTTTTCTTCAACAGTCAAAGATAGAGTATTTATACTTCCATGCATGGTCTACAATGAATGTAAAGATAGATATACTATAATATATAGAAATTCTCACTTGCGTATTGCCGGGCAACTTCTGGTGTAGCTCAAGCAGTTTTTCAGACTTGTTTCAACAAAGAACAGTTCTTGTTAAGGGGAAATTCCAAATGAAGGTATGATTTATGTTATTCTTTGCCATTACTTGTTCCTTATGGCTCATTCGCAATGAATTGATCTTCAATAAGACACAACCAGACTATGATACTATCTTCCTTCTTATTCTAACCAGTCTCTGTGTGGTTAAAAGCACTTTCCCCTGACTTCCTATTGTGCTCTTGATCTACTTAGATCTTCTGATGGTTTGATTAAATAGTCCAATCTTTATAATGCTAGACCTCGTGTTTTTTAGTCTCCCCCCGAGCCACATATACATGTTAAAATGGAATGTGGATGGATCCTGTATGGGTACTTAAGCCTGGACCTGCGGGTATTGGGGGTGTTTTTTGTGATTAGAAAGGGGTGGTGTCGGGAATTTTCACTATGTTAGTTGGGATCAAAGAGTCTAATGAAGCAAAGCTGCTTGTGATGATGATTAAAGCTATGGAACTGTTGGTGGGAGAGGCCACTGGTGGTGGCTTTTAAACACTCAGAGGGGATAAAACACACTGTTTTATTTCAACAAAAAAATAACACAGAAGCTTGAACATTGTCAAAGCTTTCTTTTCTTCTCTCTAGTGTTTCTCTCTAATATCTCCCACTTACTATTTAACCTTAACTAAGCTTCCTATTTATACACAAAATAAAAACTTGATAAAATTGACTTTAAGGTTGGAAAGTTGCAAACGGCTGTAGGCGGGGCGGTGGTCATAGACGGTGGTTGTTGATAGTGGCTGTCAGAGGCTTTAGTTGGTGGCCGTAGTTGGTGATGCCAGTGGTTGCTTTGCTTGACTTTGTGGATTGAGTTTATCCCAACAAATTCCCCCTTTAAACTCAATCGGGAGATGTCATGCCAAGCATGAACTTCAATCTGATAAATATATCTCCCTTTAATGGCTTTGTGAAGATATCTGCAACTTGATCATTTGTTTTGCAAGAGATCAATTCAACTTCTTTGTTCTTCACATGCTCTCGGATAAAGTGATGACGTGTATCGATGTATTTACTTTTTTCATGATACACTGGATTCTTTGCTAATGCGATCGTTGATCGATTATCAATATAAATCTCCGTCGGATCTTTTTGAGGAAATCCCAAATGCTTCAGCATATTCCTTAACCATATTAAATGGCATACAGCTGAGTTGGCAGCAACATACTCAGCTTCACAACTTGATAACGTCACTATTGAATGCTTCTTGGATGACCATGTGAAAGATGTGTCTCCCATAAAAAATACAAACCTTGTTGTACTTTTCCTTTCATCCAAATCTCGACCCCAATCACTATCTGAGTAGCCAATAAGTTTAAAGTTCTTACTGGATGTATAGAACATACCTTCACTTATTGTTCCTTTGATGTAATAGAGAATTCTCTTAGCTGCACTCAAGTGCGTCTGATCTGGTATCTCCATATATCTGCTGATAAGTCCTACTCCATAGAGTATATCCGGTCTTGTACATGTCAAGTACCTCAAGCTTCCCACCAAGCTTTTAAAGCAAGTAGGATCAACACCTCCTACTTTACTTTTCTTCAATTCCACTCCATTTTCAACTGGAGTTGATACTGGATTGCAGTTTTCCATCTTGAACTTTCCAAGAATTTCTTTGGCGTAGCCGCTTTGGGACACAAAAATCCCTTCTTCTTTCTGAGTAACTTCTAAGCCCAGAAAATGTGCCATCATACCAATGTCTATCATCTCAAACTCCTGTACCATGTTTTTCTTGAAGTCTGTAAACATGGTAGGATTGTTGCCAGTGAATAACAAGTCATCAACATACAAGCAAGCAAATAGTGTGCTTCCATCATCTTCTTTCTTCGCATATATGGCGTGTTCATATTGACATTTTTCAAATCTATTTTCTTGAAAATACTTGTCAATTCTGGTATTTCAAGCACGCGGAGCTTGCTTCAAACCATACAGAGCTTTCTTTAACTTGTATACTTTGCCTTCATTTTCTTCTTCAATGTAGCCAAGTGGTTGTTCAACATAAATCTTTTTTTCTAGGAAGCCATTCAAAAATGCTGACTTCACATCAAGTTGATAGATCTTCCATCTATGTTGTGCTGCAAGTTAGGTGGTTGCTTTGCTTGACTTTGTGGATTTAATTTATCCCAACAGGAACAACCAACAACCATCATCTAAAAATTACTTCAACAGGAGGACAACTGTAATAAAATCAGACTCTCCCAATGTCGTTGATTAGATGACTAAAGCTCCTGCTAGGTAGTGACGATTCCTTGAGCTTTTCATCCTAAACTTCTAGATACTCTTCTTTCACAAGTAAGGAAACATACATCATATCTTGTGGGAGGCTAGTCACATGGCAGATGCATTTGCAAAACAAGGTGTCAATAGAGCCCGCAAGATCGTGGCATGGCTTTGACAACTCTTATTTAGGAATATCGATTGATATGTTGTAGTTGTTGTGTTAGATATATTTTCTTCTCTTCTAAAGCGGTTTCAGGGGCTGATTAGGAGATATCAATAGCATGGATCTGGTGTTAGGATATGGTCTCATTCGCTGTTTTGATTATTTAGTTTCCTTCAACCTTCAACCCTTAGGTTATGCCTATGTAGCTGAAGGTGGATTTGAAAGCCCGCATCCACAGACATAGCCAATGAGAAATTAATTCATATATAGAATCTCATCTTCGCACTTTACCTTCAATGATTAACTTATCATGCGCCACCTAAATAGCCTAGAAGATCCATTACAAAACACAAAAATTGTCTGACGCTGAAACTGGCCTTTCAAAAGACTATATACCACTCTGTCAAGACCTGATCCACATTAAATTGAAGACAACAAACCTTGTCCATAACCTCTAAGTAACGTGGCAGTGAAGAAACTGATACTGATAAACGTGGAACATAACTTCTGTAGCATAACTTGTGGAGTCTCGCTCCCTTACTGGTACTGATAAACGTGGAACATACTTTTTAAGTAGAAGCCAGGATGTTGAATCGGTAGACATCTGTTGATACCGCTTCAAATTTGCATTCATTACCAACCAGTCCATGAACAGTGAACAGTTGTGTTGCAGGAAGAAGACATGAACAGTGCAACATTTCACTTGCACCACGTGTTGAAGTTGGACTTGGGCTGGGCCAAGGTGTTGGGCCGACCAATTTATTTGGGTTAGATCTAGTTTGATTTTTTTTAATTATTAAAAAATAATTGTGTAGATAGATACCCTGAATTTTCTAGCAGTTCTAGCGTTGGAGTTAGAACTACACGAAACTCACCCAACTAATGCATTTTAAAAATATTTTTGAATATATATATATATATATATATATATATATATATATATTAAATTAATATTTCTTAGTGGTTTTTAATAATTTGGATATAAAGACGAAACATTTAAAAATTATTTTTAATATATTATTAAACAAAAACATATTTTTAAAAAATAATTAGTATATTACTCTATGTCCTTTACAATAATTTCACAAGTTAAAAGCAATATAAAAATTTTAGTAACCAAACATACAAAACTGCTTTTTTTCAACCTCAAACTCAACTACTTTTTTAACCAAATATTTCACTGCTTATTTTGAACCACAATAAAAGTATTTTTTAAAACTATTTTTTTCAACCTCAACCACAACAATAACTGTAATACCAGACATACCCATAGTCAAATACGTATATGGATGTGTTTTGCCGTGTTTTATATTTTATAATAATTATAGTTCATATCCAAGTAAATATCCGCGCGGCCATCAACACACATAAAAGTTCACTCGTATATGTTGAGAGAGTTGCTTCCTTCAATTGTTTCTTTTTGTATATATCTATATTTTACACTAATATATACTTAATTTTTAAATTAATTAGAAAGAAAATGAATGTTAAGATTTAAAAAAATGAATCAAGAACATAAGTTAGATGGTATAGGTTTTTTTAATTTATTTTGATGATAGAATTTTTCTAATTTCAATTTCAAGCAATAAAAAAATTCAAATTTGATATCGAGTTGGAAAAATAAAATGTGCATAACTTTACATAAATTTTGGGTTAAAATTTGTCATGGTATATGATTTATTATTATTTATGCTCAGGCACAATATTAAATCGGGGATAAATATTATTACAATGATTATGACAACACAAAAATAAAATTATGATAATTAATTAATTAATATGACAACACATATATGTGATGCCTTTCAAATTTTTGCTCTATTTATTAGGATGATTGAACTAAACTGTTTTTAAAATGTTTTTTATTTAATAAAATATAAAATTAATAATTAGCTAGATATATTGTTTCCAATAATTTGATATATCTTATAAATTAAAATTCAATAGGAAAATAATTATAGTAACACCTTAATGATATAAGTCTTTTTGTTGGGATAAAAAAACAAAACGTAGTAAATCATATATTCTCTTGGCAACAAATATCACAATGATATTGCTTATAATTGAAAGGTTCACATCAAAAGGGATGTCAGTTCAACTTCTGGTTTGTTTGATGATGTTGTTTAATCGATCAACTCTTGGAATGTTTTTTATTAAAATAATATTAAATTAAATCTTTTTAAATGCCTTTTATTTTGATATACTAATACTACAAATAAAAAAAATCAAGAAATTAACTATTTTAATCGAAACTTTCAGCAGACACACTTATCTTTGTTCCAGAGATGTGACTATTTTAATCGAAACTTTTAGCAGACACACCTATCTTTGTTCCAGAGATGTGACCTTGCATCCCCCCCGATCAACTCTCACCCACCCGACCCAGCTGTCGTTGTTGGTGGATTAATTTCCCACCACATCTGTTAATTTTCATCGTGGGATGATGGCAGTGTCACTGTAGATGGCTTGCAGATGCCTCCCCAAAGTAAGCACCGACAGTAATGAATGGAGCCTTATCTCCCCCACAAACAGTCACTTGTTTTTTTATTAATATCGTTATCCAGATCAATTTGTATATATCTCGATTAATTATATAAATTCTAAAATAAATGACTATATAAATTTTTAATTGTAATTATATTAGTAAATACAGGGCTTGAATTTGAAATTATAGAAAAAACAAATTCTTTAATTTCAAACTTGTATCATTGAGCTACCTACTAGATGATTACAATCACTTGTTTTTTTATTAATGTAGATGTTAGAGTCAGTTTGTGTACACCTCAACTAATTTTACAAACTCTAAAATTAACAACTATATAAACCTTTAATAATTATCATATTAATAACCACATGACTTGATTATAATATCATAAGAAAAGCAAACCTACTAAATAGTTGCAGTCACTTCAAACAATTAAATATGTAGCTCAAATGTCTAAACTGAACAAAAAAAAATCCAATTAAAAAGTATGCACCTCTTTTAACTAACCTAAATGGTATTTAACAACGAGAGCATCAAAATTGTTATAAGATGCTATAAAATTGATCAACCTAGTAGAGTTTCTTTTCACATAATTTATTGTGTCTTTCTATTCAAAGTAAGGTGTTGAAGTTGTTTTAGCATTTAATAGTGTGAAGTGCATAAGCTGAAATGCATGAGTTTGAGGCGTGAAATGGTTGTTCTATGTTTGGTAGTGTTTATGGACATTTCTGGGTTTATGGGTTTGTTTTTTTATTGTTCATCGTTTTGGCATTGTCTTAGGTATTAGGTTTCTGCCTTGTGTCAATTCGATTTTGGTTTATTCATGTTCTTACATCATATGTAGTTGCTAATCTAAGGTTTATATGCTTTAGTAATATTGTTTTGTAATGTAATCTTACCATATGTGTCTGCACTAAATTGTAGAACTTGAGTTAAAGTTGAAGTCAATGAACCTTCAATTATTGATGTATACACGGATTTGATCTTTCCCATGTCTTGTTCTGATTAAAGATTGTATGAAATGAGTTTTGTGTTATTGGGTTTCAAGATGAACATTCATCTTGTTTTTCATCCCATCTGTTATTTATTTGTTTAATTTAGAATTTCTTGAGATCTGGTGTTTCTGTAGTTTAATCCGTTTGGTTTATTGATTCAATTTATTTTTATGGGTTGACCCCAACCAACCAGGTCATCTTGGTAAGGGTTAACCACAAGGTGGCGCTTCTTTCTGTGGCGGCGGCACCTTTTTTCATGACTTAGTCATCATTTTCTGTTTCTGTTTCTGTTACCACAATCTTGGGGAGATGAAGATGTGGGTTGTTTTCTTTGATTCCAAGATGTAATGGCTATTGAAGCCAAAGTCATTCGATTCAATAAGAAAGCTACTCAGTTTAAGGTTGAGCAAGATCATTGGTATTATAACAGCAACATGCAGCATGCGTACGTTAGAGGAGAACCGTCGTTGTTGGCACACGAGCGTAGCTCGCACCATGCACGACTTCTTCCTACTCATCTTGGCAGGGTGGCTCACCAACGCCGGAGTTGGGAGAGTGGTGGTTTTGAACTCTCGTTCCTTTCTTCTTCTTCTTTTCTCTCTCTAGTTTTTCTTTTCTTCTTGTTTAGGTGGCGGCTATTAGGAATATCTTCTTAATAGTCTCTGCCTTGTTCAAAGAGCAAGCCCTCGATTTTTGTCTCTCCTGGTGCGTTGTCCAAAGAAAAAGACTTGGCACTCGTGATATTATAATTGTTACAAGTATAGTTAAAATTATTTTTTTATTAAAAATATATTAAAATAATATATATAAAAATAAATTATTATTTTTAATTTAAAATAAAAAAATTCAATTTTGATCACATTCTCAATCACCTCACCCGGAACACAACTTCTGCCGTTGGCTGGATTAATTTCTTTGTCATCTAGCTAGATTTCCCATCACATACTTTCAACTCCATTATTATTCGAAGGTGGCATTGCTGCTGTAGGACATGGCTTGCAAAGATCTGTCTCTTCTTCGAGAACTAGTTAGCATTAATTACTACTGGAGTCCCATTGCCTCTTGACCAATTTTAAGAGTTGTTTTTGAAAAAAATATTTATATTTATTTTTTTTTATTTTCAAGCTGATATGTTGTAGGGTTTTGGTGTATCCCTAGATTTTTTTTTTGTCTCTATTATCTTTTTTTTTTACTAAATCTTGTACATTTTCTCAATTTAAAAAGGTTTTTGATGACATTTGAGACATACTGATTATACAAGTTTGCTACTTGTTACTTTTAAAAACATTTTATTAAGAAAAAAGAAAACACTCCAAATAGACCATAGTAATTGTATATTTGGCTGGCATAAATATATATATAACATGTCCTGATTTTATTATTTGAATTCATAATAAACTTTACTATTAATATATAATATCATGATTTATAAAAAAATATATTGAAGTAGCTAAGTTGATCCATAGCACGCCGCTGTATTTCAAGATTACGGGTTCAAATCCTACTATTAGCATTGTTTTTTCATTTTTTATTTTATTTTATTTTTTTTGTTTTTTTGAAATATATATGGTTGTGCACTGTATGTGTGTGTGTGTGTGTGTGTGTATATATATAATGATTTAAATTCCATGAACTTGTCCTTATTGACGGCCCTACAAAAAGATTGTTGATGTGTTCATCTCAACCTCCAACCAGCCCTCCAACAGCTGATGTTGCCTGTTAGATTTTCCACCACATACCTTCACTTTCATTATCTGATTATTGGATCATGGCAATGCCGTTGTAAAATATATAGAGTACCATTTCCCCTCGATCAGTTACTTTAATTTTTAAAGCTTGTAAGTCGAGGCTTGATTAATTTATTTTAACCTTTTTTAAGCTTTTATCCTACTTACTTATTAATATAATTAATATGGATTTGAATGGACTCTATCCACTATATATATATATAATTAATTAATTTATTTTAACCTTTTTTAAGCTTTTATCCTACTTACTTATTAATATAATTAATATGGATTTGAATGGACTCTATCCACTATATATATTTCTTTTACTGTTTTAGACTTTTTTTTTTATTTATATAAGTTTTTTTTCGTCTGTGAAAACCAATAAATTTTACATTTTCTCTGTTTTGATTTTTTTTTTTTTTATTGTTTAAGAGCTACATTTTTGTTGAAAAAGTGATAAAATATGAAAATAACACACACTAACACATGTATATATTATTTTTTTCAAAATTTATTTATCTATTTAAGTTTGTTAAGCATATGAAAATATGTCTACGAAAACCAATAAGTTTTACATTTTTTCCGTGTGGCAAATTAATTTTTCTATTATTTGTTTAAGAGGTATTGTTTTATTAAAAAAAGTGATAAAATATGAAAATAACTTATAAACAAGTAATGAATATATATATATATATATATATATATATATATATATATATATATAATTTCAATAATATTTATAAAAAAATTGAATATATATATATATATTCAATTTTTTATATTATTATTGAAATTATTGTTCAAACTTATAAACAAGTAACGAATATACATATTTTTAATTAATTGATTTTTTTTTTAATATTATTGTTCAAACTCTTATAAAATTTCAAAGATTCTTTCTATTATTAGGGTTATAATCTTAAAGTCAAGAAAACTAGTTTTTATTGACGTGAAATGGAGTCATTATCTATTCATCAGTTGTATAAACATGGAGTGCATGCAATTGTCGCCATCGTAGCAACAACTTAGCAAGACTTGCATGTTACCAAGACAGAAAATTAAGATAGCTTCAACCACTTCTACTGTATCTATCTGTTCAAGCCTACAGATTAAAATTAATAATCAGTGCATTTATGCTTTTTTACGAATCATAATTGTTGTTACCTCATTTTTTTACTCTATTTTGAGGTAATTCTGAAAAAATCTTTGTTTAAAAAGACAATAAACCCCCTCAAAAATATGTTCTTAATGTATTTGTTTGACTTTCAGTGTTTTTTTCATAGAGTTTAAAATAAATAAGAGATTATCTTTCAACGTGTTCCATTGCTAACATGTTAATTCTCTTCTTTTTTTAACACATTTGATTATCAGGTTACATGCTTGCTATTTGTTAAAAAAATTATATAAATTATATTCTGGATTTCACCTAAAAATTTAAAATTTTAGGTAAGATGGTTTTTTAATATGATATCAGAGGTTTGTTAACCTAGTGATCACGAATTCGAATCTGACAATTCATTTTCTATTTGATAAAAATCAAACACAATGTAGTGTGAGTCTGTGCAAGTTTCAAGTCCAAAAAATTTCACTTGAGAGTGTGTATAAGAAAATAATATAAATTATATTATAGGTTTTCACCTAAGAACTTCAATTTTTAAATAAAATGATTCCTTGTTACTATTAACTTGGGTTTATTAGGACTGGTTTTTATATTGTTTTTTATACACTTGTATACTTTAAATTTAATAAGTTGTGGATTAAGATAAATCATTTTGTTCTTTTTTTAAAAAATAAATAATTTTTTCAAGATTATTCTAATCACTTTTCTTTTCAAATTTGATCAATTTATTGTTATTTTTTTATTTAATTAAAATAAAGCTAGAATATTCAATCAATCGAGTCTGACCCGAGCAGTGCATTTTTCTTTCATCTTTTTAAATACAGTATTCAATCAAGTTTCTGGCAGCTAAACATTATTTCATCTCTTAAAAAATAGTAGGCCCAGTGACGAAGCATGGACATGGAGGCTAGTATATGTCAATATCAAGTGTATATAGTCTAAGTTACTGTACGAGAAGCAAATAATATTCAACTATTTGTGTCGCGGGGGTGTGTGATAATCGGAGATGAGGTGGTTGTCGTGATCTGAGGGCCGGGGGATGGGTCTGGTGGGAATGTCTGGTGCTAGCTCAGTCGGAAAGAGGAGGAGATGAAGGTGGTGGAGGGACCCTATATTACGAGATCAAATATATTAAATTATATTTATCTCATTTTTGCAGTTTAAACTTGCTATATAAATCACATCTGTTAGCGCTTACATTAACACTAAATTCCTACGATTTTGATCAACGTGGATGATTATTCCCAGGACGCCCCATTAACTCCAGCTTACCCTAAATTTCTGAAGAAAAATCCCTTAACATTTGAGCCTTATTTAGCCCCGGCCGATGTGCTAGCAACCACCGGTGAAGGTGCCCTAAATTCAACCTCGCAGGTGTATTTACCGCACTAGCTGCGGCTGCTGCTATATTTACTCCTATTTCATTCCCACTATCTGTTGATGCCGGAGATGATGATATGCAACGTTAAACACAGGGTTTTGCGATGGCGATAATGCCCATTTTTGTAGATTTGCAGGAGAAGCCATAGTCGCAGCTTGTGGAATCATCCAAAACCAAAAGGTACAGTTACTTTAGCAATATTTTTAAAGAAATAATAATAAAGTAATGCAGCAGAAAACAATTTGCAGTAAAGACAGAAGAGAGCGCGAAAATCAAGGACAAAAAGATATAAGCTGAAGATATACTGATGATATCATTCCCAAATACTCAATGTGTCTCCAGAATTATTTATTTTCCTATTTCTCTCTCTCTCTTATCTCTTATCTCTTATCTCTTATCTCTTGTCTTTGTTACTATTAACTTTTTAAATTGTACTGGTTTCCTTGCAATTTACTCCTTTTCTAAAAATGTTTTTATGTTAATACAGAATATTATTATATTTAAATGGGTTGAATGAAAAATTAATCTAAAAAGAGACTCTTATTTGATAAATTTCTAACAAAGAATTTTTGGAGGAAGTTACTAAGAGGAAAAGAACACTTAATAATAATAATGTACTGGTATGGTACAAAATATTACAGCAATACAAGCTAAAATCCTTCAAGTCCATGTTGATCTATTTCTGTATTGATTAGATTCCAAAGATCTGCATCGAAAGCAATGTCACCCCAACAATTTTGTCCATCTTCAGAGAGCACATCCCCAATCATTATCTCTCCTCGTGGATTGTCTTCTGCAAAAATACTTTTGTCGGGCTCTTGGTTAGCTGCTGAGCTAGAACCCAGACAACTGTTGTTGTTCGTTTGATTAATTTCCTTGTCATCCAACAGGCTTTCCCACCACATACTTTCAATTTCACTAATATCGGAAGGTGGAAATGCTGTGGTAGAATATGGCTTACAAAGATCGTCCCCATATTGAGAACCAACATTAATCAATGGAGTACCTTTTCCTGCTCTTAGCCAACATAAATTTTTGAAGTTCCGAGGTCGTGGCTTTATTATGTTGTGCTTTGTTATTGATTTTGCTTCTGGTTTTGTTTGCGCGTCTCTAGTGCTGGAAACCACCTTCTTACTCAGGTTTGTGTTCCAATAGTTCTTTACATCATTAGCTGTTCTTCCTGGAAGTCTACCGGCTATCAATGACCACCTGTGTAACAAAAAATCATGAATTTCCGTCCAGTTTATTAAGAATTCGTTCTACTTCTTCCTTTCAAAACAAAACTGAAGTGGGATGGGCTATAGTGCGAGATCATTCGAGCCACGTTGTTCAATAAGATGGAAGACACTTGTCAGGACCTCCTATGGAGACTCTCAACCAAAAAAACAAATATTTGAATTTTGCTTATTAATTTAAACTGTACTCCTCAGCATGTCAAATAAGGAAAGTAACTTTATAGAGACAAAGCTTGCCCTTGATTTGGCTTGTACTTCTGTAATTTCGCAGAGTCACTTTCTTGTTGCCATCAGCTTTAATTAAAGAAGAAAAGAAAAAAGAAAGTAAGGCTTCCATGATCAGTTCAGGTTTTCCTCTTAAATTTCTGACTTAAATAATGAACATAGCATTTTATTTAGATATAAAACGAATCTCTTGAATCAGTTGAAGTCCCTCCCTCTCTTTTTGAGACCTCCATGGCTTTCCTACCAGCTTCATTCCACTGGTGTTTTTTCTTAAATCGATTGAAACAGTACCACTCCTTCATTCCGATCTAATCTCTTTATCTTCAACAATCTCAGATCGGGTATTCACGCTTACATGCATGGTTTGCAAGGCTAGGGTTCCTAGTAGACTTTATCATCTCTATCCTTTGATCCCTTTTGTGCTGTTCCAAGGTTTTTTTTTCTATCTTTAGTTTTTTCTCTCTCTCATCATTGCGGGTTCTTTTTCGTATAAGGTGCTTTTAGTGAACACTCTGTCTTGTAAAAAAATAAATAATCTAGATTGGTTAAGACATTTTGATCACTTGCCTGTTGCCAAGCAACTTGTGTAGCCTGATGATCAAGTCTACTTCGCCAAATGAAAACTGTCCTCTCTTGATATTTGGCTTAAGATAATTCAACCACCTCATTCTACAGCTTTTCCTGCATCGATTCAAACCTGCAAATCAGAATTAAGAGTTAGTGTATACTTTTTCAAGCGTCCAGCTAGTTGAATGTTATTCTTTGCCTCTTGTGCAGCTGCTCTCAAACACGACAGAGACTATACTCGATATAGACATACATAAACATGAGAATGGAAAACAGAGACGATAATGTTTGTCCCAAAAAAGAGGGAAATATATACTTTTATGTAAGCCTCTCCCGTGCCAAGAAACCGACACTTTTTACAAGCTTGAAAGGAGATATTTAGATATATACCTGCTTTCAGAGGGATTTGACACCATCTTCCTTCACCATATTTCTCGACGCTTTTTCTTAGAAGTATATCCTCCTCTTCGGTCCATGCACCTTTCCTTACTCCAAATGAGCCTACCATGGTGCCTGCCTCTTAGGCAGTCTAAGCCCAGCAGCTTAATTAGAGCTAGCAAGTCTTCAATATATTAAAATCGAGTGAAGTGCATTTGCATGCTGATCACTACTGACTCCAAAATATCACACACACACACACACACATATATTACTTTTCTCTTCTGAATTTTGTACTTTCTAAGTACAGCGACGTGCATGGTTTGTAACCACAGGAGGTTTTACTTATGAAGGTGCACAGTTCAAGAATGGAAACTGTTTTTCACTCATCAGCTACCAGTCCAACAATTCCAAATCGTCAGATAACGTTTTCACCCCTCGATTGGAGTTGGTTATCAGTTCTCAATAAACACTAGGTGACAAAATTTCATGATCTTTTGAGAGAAAATCCACTCAACTTCCCTTGCGAACATGAAGAATTGTTTCCAAAGGTTTCCAATAATCATTGTATTAATAGATTCCTGTAGATATAGAAAATGTGCAAAAAGTTATTCCCTTCATTTGGAATTCTGTACTTTTTTTAATTTTTTATATCCTCTAGTTTTGTCATTACTACAATGGCACTAGCATATTTAATAAAACCATTCGATTATCTTAAAAATAAGTTATTTTTTTAATAATATATGGAAAAAAAACCCCTATAATTAATGCATTACATGGGTTTTTAATAAATATACATATGATACAATTCAATTCAGATCTATATATGTCTTTGGTATTCTGCTATTAAGATTTTTTTTAAGGTTCATTTATAGTTTTTAAATGAAAAAAAAAAAACATTATTTCTCATATTCCTTTTAGTAGATGCAAATATGTTTTCGGGATAGCTATCATAAAAATAAATAAACAATACAAAAGTAATTAATGCACTTTCGAGAAAGTAAGTCATATTATATCCCAACAGCATTATTTTATTGATATATCTAGTCTTCATACTCAAAATCTCTCGTATCATTAAGATTTCAGATTATTATAAAACTTGATGATGACCCTTGAATTATATAATTATAATCTTATGATAATTTCAAATAATTCAAGATTTGAGGATCAAATTTAAATCTAAGAAGTTAAATTAACATCACATATTTAATTGCATAAAATTAAAATTAAAAAAAAATTAAAGACTTAAATAAACATATTTAAGACTAATGACCGGTATGGAAAATGTGCATGATTGTAGAAACTCAAATCAATGGTCTCAATGGATTAATTAAAGAAAAAACAAGGTTTTATTGACCGATTAGGGACTAAGATGATCAAATCAGAAACCAAAGACTAAAGCAATATGTGAATTCAAATTCAGGGTTGAAATAAGATTTTGGTGAGGGGTGAAATTGTAAAATTAAGGATGTAACCGAAAACTTCCAAATCAAAAAACCTTACCTTTAAGGATTAGATAAAATAACATCATTTTATAAGTACTATAAACTTTCTTCTCTAATTTTGACTAATATAAAACACACATTCAAGTGATTAAATTAAGAGTTTTTGACCACCCCAAGGTTAAAATCATTATCATACGACTCATAAACATCTCCTTTATAATCCCATGATCTCGAAATAAAATGATTATTTCTTATATTCATCATTTTTTTCTTGATCAACCTTCATTGAATAATAAAAAAAAAATGATCGGGTTAGCAACTACAAGCAATTAAATGTGGAGTTACAGATATCCAAATCAAGTAAGAGGAGGTCAAATGCGAAGGTATGCACCTCCTATATGAAACATAAGTAGTTTTTGGTCATGATGGCACCAAAACTATTCTCACAAAGTCACAAAAGTGACCAACCTATTCAACTTCAACTTAAACACCTACATGTATAAAACCACTTAACAACATCAAAATTTCATACTCAAAATTGATCCAGAGGTTCTTATGAAAGATAATAATCATTCCTTTAAGATAAAAAGGCTAAAAACATGTTCCTTTGTCCCTAATATTTTTGAAAATTCATTTGAATGCAAAACAAAAAGTTTTGCAAAACAAAAAAATAGCATGGTTTTAGTTTCTAAAACCCTATTTGGGCCTACAAAAAGGCAAATTATTTGTAGTAGCAAGGCAACAACAAAAGAAGAAACAAAATGAAAGCAAGAAAAAAGGTAGGAGAAAAGGAAGAAGAAGGAATCCGAGATTGGTATTGGACTTTGAAGAAGAATGTGCAAAGCAACAAAGGTAAGCCTTTTGAAACCATGAGGAAATCTTGTCAATAGATCTCGGGATTTCAATATATAATTTTATTAAATCCCTAAAAATATGGCTAATATTTTCTTTTAAAAATACAATCAATGTTCCTCTAATTCATGAGAAAATTTGAGTAAGTTTTTTGATAAAATATTGGATCTATTAATAGGTTGTTATTTAAAATATCAATAATTTACCTTGAAAGAATCTCAAAATTATCTTAAACATTCATAAATTTTAATTAATTAAAGGTATTTTCACCAATTGTTCTTGAATTCATGAGAAAAATATGTAAAGACGATGAATAAAATGTTGGAAATATTGATAGGTTGATATTTCAACATCAACGATTTATCCAAAAAAAATCTCAGAATTATTTTAAATATTCATTAACTTAGATTGATAGTATTTTAGCTTCTATAATCTCATATTTTTTTGTCCAATCTAGGTAAACTCTATTAGAAAACCTATACAAGTCTTCTAAACAACTTAGGTACAAGTCTACGACATAGAAACTCACCCATCTAAAACTGGAACATTTGCTAAGAAACCATCAAATCTCAAAATCATATTAAAACCACCCAAAAACAATTTATCTTAAGTAGGGCACGTTAGGGGAACTATCACTTTCCCTAACCGCTACTAGCCTTTTACCCTTTGAACTTTTGAGAAAGACCGGAACATTTGTGTTTCCTGATAATCCTAACCAAATAACTAGGTGACGAGTCCTAAAACCTCTAATGTCATTGCGTCGACCTTGGAACTTTGAATAAACCAGGTTTTGAATGATGGAATAATGAGAAAAAACATGAATTGTTAAAAAACAATATTTGATTGGGATAAAACTAGAATGATTCAACTAGAATTTGATGAGAAAAATCCTATTCATAATGAGATTTTAAGCAAGATTAAAATTATTTTAATAATTCTAATTTATAAGCAAATATAAGATATATTTGGTATTTTCAATTGAAACAAAATAAAAGTGATAACTTTAATCTAAAATGGTTTTAATCAACACAATAATAATAGTAATAATAATAATAATAATAATAATAATAATTGTGCCCATGCAGTACAATATCACTTCGTGCAACACAATAATAATAGTAATAATAATAATAACAATAATTGTGCCCATGCAGTACAATATCACTTCGTGCTTGTTTGAGAGTGTGGTTGATATTGTTTTTTAAATTTTTTTTTGTTGAGAAATATATTAAAATAATATATATATTTTATTTTTTAAAATTATTTTTAATATTATCACATAAAAATAATATAAAACACATAAAAAATATAATTTAAAATAAAAACTTTTAATTTTCTTAAAAATATTTTTAAAATAAAATAAAAAAGAAAGCGGGAGATAATCTAGTTACCACCGCCAATTTTGACACGAAAAAACATGCATTCATAGTGGACGGAAGAGCAAAGATTTTGAGCTGTACGGTGCAGAAGCTTTACTGCAAGTTGTCCACTAGCACTATTGCTTAACGAACAGTCAATCGTAGAGAATATTCAGAAGATACTGTGTGTGTATGTATATATGTATGTATATACAAGGAGTCTCTTGACTTTTATATATATATATATATAATATGTTAAAATTTCAGAGTAATCAGAGAATGCAATGACCTTACAAGATTGACTATGACATTCTAGTAATGTTATACGTGTTTATAATTTTATTTAGAAAAATTATTTTATTGTGTCTTTTTTAAAATTAAATTGCACTATTCTAAATAATTTTATTTAACCGAAACATTTGGTTTTAATTGAAAAAATAAAGTATCAACCGAAATGAAATTGACAAAATTGGTTTCAATATCATTTTAATATGCTATATTAAAAATGATTTTTTAAAAAATAAATAATAATTATTATTTTAATATATTTATAATAAAAAAAATAAAAGTAATCTCAATGATATTTTGAAACTGACCGTTATTACTACAGTTGAAACATAATTAGACAAAATAATGATCACTATGAACAAACAAACCCAAGAATATCCAAGACTCACTTTAGAGAACTTACTTCAACGAGGCACTCATCCAAGAACCCTAATGGTCAAAACCACACCAAAAACAAAATGTCTTGTAATGATTTTATCATACTGATGTAAAAATAAAAATAAAAATAAAAATAAAAAATATTTTCGAAAAAAAACCTGAATGGTAAAGGATGATGGTGAAGATTTGAACACGACTTTCCCTTTTATTTTTTGTCCAGTGCGAGCAGAAAGCGTGACTTCGTCTCCCACGTCATGGGAATATACTTAGAAAATGTTTTTAAAAATATTTAATTTTTTATTTTAAATTAACAAAAATATTATTTTAATATATTTATAAATAAAAATAATTTCAAAAATACTTTCAACTGTATTCAGAACTAATCATTTACATCTCATATTGATGGACATGGCAGACGGTGACACAACTCTTTGCCAAAAATATGGATACTGTCGAGCACTTCGTCCACCACGTTCCTTTCATATAGATGGACAAAAAATTGATACAGTCGACCGCTAAATTCGTACTTGAAAGCAGCTGTGTACGTGTACTGTTTATAGCCTGTATCGAAATTGAGGCTGAGTTTATTTTGTAAAATGTTTAAAAAATAGGAATTTGACACAGTGTGTGTGATTAATTCCATGTAGTTTTATAGCGGAATTTACGGGAGTTGGTTATAATTATTTTTTAAAAAATTATTTAAAAATATACTGAATATTTTTTATTTTTTAAAATTATTTTTGATATCATTATAATACATGAAAATGATATAAAAAATTTAAAATTTTAATTTAAAATGAAAAAAATTAATTTTTTTAAAATAAAATGATAAACAACATGAGGTAAATTTGAAATCTAACGAGATTCTTACTAATTAATATGAAGTAATTGCGTGTCGAAATTGAGAACGGTGTATTTAATATTTTATGTTTCTATTGATACTAGACAAAAAAAAAAAAAAAAACTTTTTTTTTTTGTTTGTTTCATTTAGTCTTGTCAAATTACAAATCAGTTCGGATATCCTATTGTATGATCGATCCGCTGAACCGGAAACACGAAAAGGACAGACACCCGAAATTATGTAAAGTATTAATAAAATGATTTTATTTTTAAAAATTATTTTCGATAACATAAAAAATAATTTAAAATTAAAATTAATGATATTTTACTGTGTTATCTTGTACGTCGGATGCAATTTCTATTTAGTGACTATTAACTTGTTTTTTTAAAATGATTTTATAAAAAAAAACTAAGAAAACATAATATTTGAGTTATAAACTACCTCTAAATATGACCTCAACCTATAAAAAAAAACAATTAAAATACTGTTGATCAGATCTGAAAAACCAAAAAAATCAATGAGGTTGAAAAAAAAAATTCAATTAATTGTTTTTAAAAATAGAACTGTGAGCAGAGTGACTAAATAAAAAAAAAAAAAAAAGTCTAGGGATTGGCATGGGAAATTAAATGGGAGGGCACATAAGTCAAGGAAGAGAATATAAGATATTTAGACCTAAGAAAAACATACTATAACTCAATAACAAATTTAATGCAAAATAATCAAATAATCAAATAAAATTATAAAAAAATTGAGTCATAACCCACCACTCGTAATACGAAATTAGAATAAAAAAAACAGTAAAAAAAAAAACTTGCTTAAAAACAGTAAAAAATTTTTTTGCTTAACCATCTCTTTTCCTGGGTTTTGCTTTCATTTATTTTCGCTCGCCTGCCGACCTCGATAAAGCATAGATACGTACAAAAACTAGTGCAAGCTGTCTTAAAACTATCCAAATTTGACCATGGAACTTGATAGCTTCTGTTGACTTTTTCTACATTTGTATGACTGTTCTTGTAGTAAAAAAAAAAAACCCTCACAGTTCCTCCATCTGCTTCCCTTTTGCCCCCGTAAATCATCGCCGGCTTCGCTGACTGCGCAGCAACGTTTTACAAACCTCTTTTGAAGTATTGTTTTTTAATCTACCAGAGTGCAGTTGCCTAATCGGGTCAGGTCCAAGTACTTGTGTTTTACTTTGCTTTTTTTATTTTTGTTTGTTTGTGTGCAAGTTGCCTATTTGGGTCGAGTCCAAGTACTTATGTTTCTCTCTGCTTTTTCCTGTGTGTGGTTGTAGATTAACGCCACGGGACCCTATGGGACCTCAACTACCGGGACCCTATGGGACCTCAACTACCAGGACCCCCACTTGGACATTTGTTTCTTATACCGGAAAATGAAACGCGAACAGCCAATCATCTATCAAGTGTTTTTTCGCTGTCTTTTATAAATAATTTTTAATAAATTAAAATTAAAATTATTTTTGAAAAAAAATTAAAAATAATATATTTAGATTATTTTTATATACAAATATCAAAAATATTTTTTTTAATATATTTTTAAATAAAGAATATTTTCAAAAATTAACTCAATGATGTATCTTCAACACAAACAAGAGAAACGTCCGGAATCATCCAGCAACGCACCAATAAAGTAGAGAGCAAGAGAAAAAGTTGAGCTTTGAAATCCCATCCAAAAGCGCGTTTTATTTTATTTTCTTAAAAAAAAAAAGCACAAGAAGACATTGATCAACGCTCCTGGAATGTAGAGTAAAAGCACTCTTGATCAGCAGCAAATTGACTACGTTATTCATCCACCTGACCAGTCATGCTTCATTTTTCTTGGATATATATAAAAAAAATATTTAGATATTGCTATTTTTTTCTAATAAAAAAACCCATGTTGAAGTTTATAAAATACTAACTCAGTTGACTTTATGAATTTAAAAACAGCTTGATAAATATCATTTGACTCGAAAATAAATTCAAGATGATATTTTATATATATATATATATGATGATGATTATATATTGTATTTACTTAGATGAATCCAAATTAACATGTCAACGGATAAGATTTTGATAATTCAATAAAAAATAAATTAAAATAAATTATGAAGTTTAATTTTCAATCAATTTAATGCATAAATGATGAAATTAAAAGAAAAAACTTGAACTAACCAATCAAACTTGATAATCGGGTCATAATAGAAAACAAATCAAACAAATAACAAAGTTCAATTCTCAAAAAGTCAAATGTTTAAGAATGAGATTAAAATAGACAAATTAATAAAAAAAAAAAACATGAAACACAACTTGAGTCAATCTAGCAAACACATGACCTGATCATTAAATCAAGATAACCTCAATAAACAAAAATAAAAACATGATTTACATGGGTTTAAACTGTCAAATTTGTGAGTTTAGTAATGGGATTATGATGATCTTATAAGAAAAAATTGAAATATATTATATAGCTTAATTCTCAACCAATCATTTCAAATATAATGTCGAACGATAAAAATTATAAAAATTAAAATTAAAAAATTACATAAAAAATAAGATAAGTCAATTTGAGTTAACTTAGTAAGATCTATTTCTAGGTCATAAGGTGGAAAAACCTAGTAAAAAGCTAGCTAAAATAAATCATGAAACTTAATTCTCAATCAAACTTAATATTAATTAATAAACTTGGAGGAAATGTCAATTAAAATACAAAACAAATTGAGTCAAATGGGTTAACTCTTAAAACTCACAACTTGGATTATAAGACAGGGATAATGCAAAAATAAGAGAAATCCAAAGTTGAATGACCCGTAACCTAAACCATAATACCAAGATAACCTTTAAAAAAACAACTTTATTTAAAAAAGATTAAAATATTAACTTAATCTTTAGACTAACATATCTCATAGAAACAAATCAAAATAGATTATAAATCTATATTACTGTGTGACTTAATCTTAAGAGATAAAATAAAATAAATAAAAACATTTGAGTAAACCCATGATCCATTTCATGCAAATGAGATAACTCAATAAAAATAAATATAATACTCAAGGTTAAAATTAAAAAAAATATCAAAATCAAAATGTTATTCCAAATAATAGTAATATGTAAGAAGGGGTAAAATATCTTCCATTAGACTTTTGTTAGAAAGAATTTTAATAGTTTGAGTAAATATTATATAATCTACATGTGTTTTTTTTTCTTTAATAAAATTCTTTTCATTCTTTTAATGATCCTTTTCATTTCATTTTATTTTTTATTTTAAAAATAAAATATGTAAAATAAATAAGTAAGTAGATTGGATGGAAAGTTTAGCAAGATAGCATAATATTTTAAAACAAAATCCTACTAAATTAACCAAGATCAACATTACTTAAAAATATATTTAATTATTTTTTATAGTACATAAATTCATTCATTCATTATTATAAATTATAATGACTAAATTATAATTAATTGTTTTTTTCTCCTCTAAGATTCACGAGAAATTTTATGGGAAACAATGATTAATTAATAAAATTCTAAGTAGTTATATATTTGTGCCAACATTAAAATAATTTAACTTTTTTTTATACTTGGTAATTGTTGGCAAGAATCGTTCAGTTATAATTAAAATAAATATATATGCTTTATAGGTACTTGTTAACATAGAGACCTTATTGTTTTCCATATAATATAAACATGTTATTTTTCTTTATGTGTTCCAACTTTTAATCATTTAACACATAGAAAAATCATTAATATTCCATATTAAAGTTAACTTCATTTGAATTTTTTGTTCCATAATACATGACAAATTAAAGATCTTATAACTATTTCAAGTTATCAATCAATAATCAAAGATAAACATATGTATTTCAACAAGATCATGTATGATAGTAGACACAAACATGAACTTTGGTCTCTTACACATCATCAATGAAAAGTTTTAAACAATAAATATTGTTGGCTAACAAGAATAAAGAGTTAAGAATGATTCTAATGTGCTGAATCTATTTGTACATTACTTAAGAAACATGCTTCTTGATTCCATTGAAAATTTAGGATGCATCCTATTAAAATATTTTCAAGTTTATCATAAGAAAATATATCATCAATTTGTCTACTGTATTATGTGAATGATGTCATGTCACGTGTTCAATAGTTTTTAGTGACATGAATAAACTTTGTTGTCTAAGTGTGGTGGAGAACATTTAAGTTTTTTATGTGCAACAAGAGACCTTACCCTATTAGTGATATGTTTAAAAGGAGCATGCCTATATGTTTTAAGCTCAGTTTACTCTTTGTTTTTAAAAGCATTATAACATTTAGAAGTTTGGACATGTATCAATTTTCTAGTATCTCAAGTCGAAGAGTTTCATAATAGATTTGGCAACATAGAAGTACTTTTTTAGCCTAATTTCTCCAGGTAAAATGTTTCTCACAAATTTGATAATTCTATCATAATCAGTCTTACACAATCCATAATCTAAATTGATGGTGAACACTGGTGTAATAACCAGTAATTTATAATGATTAGTGCGCTCATTCCATAATGGCTCATTAGAATTCTTAAAAGATAAAAAAAATTATTAGTTGTGTTTGTATTAGGTTCTTTATCTATGATTGAACATTGATCAAGATAACCTTGATTCATTCTTATAACACCTATGATCATATTCCTATAAAGATTATTATTATGATTTACAACTCCATTCACCTTGCTAAAAGTAGAAGTTGACCCAACCATATTTTCTATTATGGTCTCGAGAATATCATATTGTTCCACAACATGCAAACCAACAAAGATATCTTTTTATGATCTATTTTTATAAAAGATACATCATTATAACACTTCAATTGAACTTTTTTATTATTATTTTTACACCTCTTTCATGGGAACTAATATTATCTCTACTAATATATCCCAGATCTAGTAAAGTGTGATAAATAAAACCCTAAATTCTAGTATAATAATTCATCCTACATAACCTTTTAAGTGAATCTTATTATATTTATGAACGATTATCCATTACTTATATGAAACCTATATAAAAATATTGGATAGTATATATTAATCAATTATATAAACTAAATAAAATTATAAACATTAGTTTAACTCAAACTTATCCAATCTATTCTAATTATACTCATAATTCATTATCAATTATAGACATAAATAAAAAAAAAATTATACATTTATCAAAAACTTCAACTTGGTAATAAAACTAACAAGATAAAATAGACTCATTAAAAAAGTCTTTATTTATTTTATCACAAAACACCTAAGTCATAAGATCAAAATCATTTTCATCAATTCACAAGCAAATAAAATTTTATAAAATCTCAAACAAACTATAATATGTACAAATCATATATTTATACAATAAATTTCTTTGGGAAAAGCTATAAAATAGGTAAACACCTAAACAAAATAAATATACTACAAAAACATGTAATAAAAATTAACATTATAAATCGAGTTGGAATAAAAAGGGTAGTTTTTGCTTATTTGTTGCAGAAAAAGAAATGAGAGAGGGAGAGAGGAGGTCGCTCGACATATCATAAATTAAAAATTATTGATGAATTTAAATCCATTAATAATTATGTCTCTAAAAATAACATGTCATCATACTTTCGTGCCTCTTTTCACTCATTGTTCTTACACTGCAATTCCCTCTGTATATATTATTCTTGTCATTGTTTACTAATTGATACAACAAAGGCATATTTTGTGGCTAAAATCCATCGCAACTTACATACAAAAAAAGTTATTTGATATTTCTGTTTGTATTTACTAATTTTCTAGTGGTGTATTTTCATCTGTCAACATTTAATTATTGAGAATTGGTCTTAATAAATTTTTTGATGCAATTATTTTGATTTCATAACCTAGATCAAAGTATACAATGTTGGCCTAGATTAACTTTATATTTTATTATTTTTTACACTAAATATATTTTTAGTTTCATCATTTTACATTAAGTTTGTTGAATAATGTTTTTAATTTCTTTCACTTTTCTTTCTATAAAAAATTGATCTTGTACATGACAAGGCACGAAATATCTTTCTAATTATAGAGTAAAGTCCTTCGGGTCCATGCTGGCATATTCTGTAAAGATTAGATTCCAAAGTTCTGCATCAAAACAAATGTCACCCCAACAATTTTGTCCTCGTTCAGAGAACACATCCCCAATCATCATCCCTCCTGATGCGTCGTCATCTACTAAAAGACTTATGATGGGCTCTTGGCTAGCTGCAGAACCAGAACCCAGACAGCTGCTGTAGGTCGCTAGATTAATTTCTCTGTCATCTAACATACCTTCAACCTCATTCATATGGCTTACAAAGATCTCCCCATATTGAGAACCAACATCAATAAATGGAGTAACTTTTCCAGCTCTTAACCACATAATTTTTTGAAGTTCCGAGGCCAAGGCTTCATTATGTTGTACTTTCATTTTTTTGGTTTTGCTTTCGGTTTTGTTTGAGCTTTTTATATTATAAAATAATATAAATTATATTTTAAATTTATTTAAAAACTTAAGTCTTTTTGTGAGTTTCTTGACATGTTACAAGAATTTTGTTGACCCAACAGTTACAAGTTCGAATCTTACCATTCGTATTATTTTTAATAAAAAATCAAATATAAGAGACAATATAAATTTATGCAAGTTTTAAATCTAAAAATCTTTTATTTAAAAAAATATTAAATAATAATATAAATTATATTTTGAAATATACTTAAGTTATTTTATGTGCTACTGGCTAGCTGCTGAAACAGAACCAGAAGACTGTTGTAGGTCGCTAGATCAATTTCTCTGTCATCTAACATACTTTCAACCTCATTCATATGCCTTACAAAGATCTCCCCATAATGAGAACCGACATCAATAAATGGAGCAACTTTTCCAGCTCTTAACCAACATAATTTTTTGAAGTTCTGAGGTCGAGGCTTTGTTATGTTGTCTTTTTTTATTGGTTTCGCTTCTGGTTTTGTTTGAGCATCTTCACTGCTAGAAAGTACCTTCTTACGCAGGTTTGTGTTCCATTAATTCCTTACATCGTTTGCTGTTCGTCCTGGAAGTCTACAGGCAATCAATGAGCACCTGTTAACAAAAAGCAATATGTTTTATATACATGTATCATGCACCATATGTGAAATTAATCGAGTTCATTGTATTTGAATAAAAACATTTTTCTTTATATAACCTAATTGGCTTCATTTCAGTATAATTTGTATTCTATATATAAAGTTTCCTCTTAACTTTCTCGCCTCCCCCCTCTATGTTTTAAGTTTTCTTTGGTTTTGATATTGGCTTGGCATTTGTGATTATTCTAGACAAACTGGCGACAGTACCAGTTCTTCATTCCTTGTTATTTTTACCTCTAATCCTCGATATGCCAGATTGAATATTTATATTTACTTTGCATGGTTTGCAAGGCTGGTGCTCTTAATAGACTTCATCATCATCTCCATCCTATGATTCTTTATTTTAGATCTCGTGTATTTCTGTTTCCTCACAGTGAATTCCTTTTCTAATTACATACTTTAAATGAATACTCTGGCTTGTGAAGAAAACAAAACAAAAAAAAAAATTCCAGATTGGTTTCAAAGCCAAGCGTAGAATACTTTTAACTCGACTCTTGGGACAGACGAACGATATTTTATTTCTTTTTCAATCCTATTTTTCAGATTCAAACCCTAAACGTTAACATTGATGCTAACATAAATAGCGATCATATATATATATAAAGACACTGATCACTTGCCTGTTGCCAAGCAATTTGTGTAGCCTGATGATCAGGTCTACTTGATCCACAGAA
This sequence comes from Salix dunnii, assembly GCA_015731905.1. Lineage (NCBI taxonomy): Eukaryota > Viridiplantae > Streptophyta > Magnoliopsida > Malpighiales > Salicaceae > Salix > Salix dunnii. The sequence goes on along the minus strand of CM027675.1, from coordinate 13,829,768 downwards.
AACTGACCATTTGGCTTAAGATAATTCAACCACCTCATTCCACAGCTTTTTCTGTAACTTTGCAAGCCTGCAAAAGAAAATTAAGAATCAAATATACTTTTTCGAAGCGTCCAGTTTGTTGAATATTCTTTGCCTCTTGTGTAGCCTATTCTCAAACACGAGAGACTATACTCGATGCACACTTATAAACACGAGCCTATCTTGTGAACAGAATAATCTCCCGACATGTAGAGAAAGAGAGACCATAATGTTTGTCCAGAAAATCAGGGAAATACTTATATAAAGACCTTGGACTGCAGGATGAGGACAGCCCTCTCCCGTCTCTAGAAACCAACACTGATTAACAAGACATCTAGATACCTGCTTTGAGAGAGGAACTTGATACCATTTTAGCGTGAAGTAACCCTATTAAATAAAATTTAAACTATCATATAAAATTTAAAATATAATTTATATTATTCACTAATATATTTTTTTTAAAATAAAATTTTTTAAACTTGAAATTTATATAAAAATTATTTTATTTAAAAATTTAAATTAAATTTTAAAATATAATTTATATTATTACAGTTAACAAACAAGTATGCCTTCCTCTTCGGTCCATGCACCTTTCCTTACTCCGTATGAGCTTACTCTGACGTCGTGTATGCTCCCCTAATTAAAGCCGGCAAGTCTGCTAGATATATACAAACAGGTGAAGTACACTTGCATGTTGATGACACACACATATCAGCTCAGTTTTGTATTTTTTTCTTCTTTTTATGGTAATATTCTAGAAACTTTGTAGTTTCTAACTACGGCGACGCGCATGGTTTGTAACCACGAGGTTTCACTTTCACTTGATAGTTTGCCACTCTTTTCATGGCACTGCCCGTTCAATAATATATATATACTAGCCAAATCCCCTCGCGTGTTGCCGCGGGTATTTTTGTGTATATAATTTAACATAATTAAATTAACAATAATAAATTTATATGATATAATAAAATAAAAGTTATAGATTGGGAGATAAAATGTATAAAATTTTAAGTAGAGTTTGTTACGCAAGCATAGATTACATCTTTTAGAATGTAGGTATTGCGTCATAAAAGATCACAAAAGAGCGCAAACTAACATTAAAAAAAAAAGAGCAAAATATTTTGATAAGAAAAAAAATTAATCATTTAATACAAAGAGGAAATAAAAATAATAAAAAAAAAATAAAGGGGAAAAGGAAACAATATTAATTTAAAATATTATAACAACAGCAATATCGAAGTCTTAACATCTAAAATTATTGTTGTTGTGACTATCAAAACAATAAAAATTATAAAATTATACCGAGGGAAAAAAATTAAAAAGCATGAACAAAATAGCAAGCAAGAAAAACGATTAAAATATTATTATTATTATCATTATGAAAGATTAAATAAATAAATGAAAGATTAAAAAAATTGTAAAACAAAAAAAAATATCAAACAAAAAAATACAATAAAAATCCAAAATTATCATTGTTGTCACTGTCAACATCATAAAAACTATCAAATTGTTCTAATGGAAAAAAAACCTTAAAAAACATTAACAAAAGAGTAAGTAAGAAAAACAATTAAATTATTATTATTGTTGTTGTTGTTATTATTATTATTATTATTATTATTATTATTATTATTATTATTTTCATTTATATGTTTTATTTTTGTCTTAATAATGAAAGGAAAAAAATGGAAAAAAAAAATCTTAAGAACTTCAAGAAAACATAAAACAAAAGAATATAAAAAAAAAAACTATCGTTGCTATTATTGTGAAAGAAAAAAAAGTTATCAAATTATGCCAAGAAAAAAAACCCTCAAAAACTTTGAAAATAGAGTAAACAAGGAAAAATATTAAATTATTATTATTATTATTATTATTACTATCATTATCATTATTATTATTATTATTTATTTTATTTTTTTGTTAATAATGAAAGGGAAAAAATGGAAGGGAAAAAAAATTCTAAAAACTTCAACAGAAGATCATACAAAAGAATAATAAAAAAATAAAAACTATTATTGCAATCACTGCTATAACAATAACTGTGTGTAATTTTTTTATTATAATATAAATTCAGCTAAAATAATAAATTTGTGTAGAATTCATGTAAAGTGCAAGTTTTCTACAAAATATATAAATTTAAAATCGATATAAATTTATCTGTTATGTTGTTTCAAATGAAATAACCAGCATAAATTTATCATCATCATTAAAAAAGTAAGAAAACTCGGATATCTGAATTATCAAGTTCACTGTATTAAGATTAGTTTATTTTATAATTCAATTTAAATTAAACAAAAATAAAATATAAATTGTGAAAATACCTACAATAATCAAATAAAAACAAATTGTTAATTTCCTATCAACAAAAAGACGAAAACATAGATTGAAAATTAATCATGGCGTTATTGCCATTATCATTGCTATAAAAGCTAAAATTATTACTAACATTACAGCCAAAACAATTAAAATAATTAAATTGCCATGAAAAATACAAAATAAAAAAGCAAAAGATTTTTTAAAAAAAATAATAAAAAAATAATAAATAAAATTATCAATATTATTGCATAAATAATAAAATAATAAAAATAATATAATCTAAAGAACAAATAAAGAAAACGAAAAAAAAATGAATAAGGGGAAAAATAGAGTAATATTACTTTTAAAATGATCACCGATATAAATTAAAAATTCAGGAAAATCTTTAAAAAAAATCGAAAGATTTTATAAAAAAATAATCACTAAAATTATCATTATTATTGCGTAAATAATAAAACTATGAAAATCATCTAATCCAAAGAACAAATAAAAATAAAAGAAAACATCTAGCCATGGCACCCGCTCCTCATCGCGGGCGGAATCATATTTTTTTCAACGTAAAAAAATATTTATTATGTATGATTTTTTTTTTATCATAGGATAAATTTAGATAAAAGAATCAATTTGTATATAATTTTTATGAAGTGCAAGTTTTGTATAAAATATATAAATTTTAAATGAATATAAATTTATTTGTTTAGTAGGTTTCAATGAAATAACCAGTATAAAATAAGTTGTAATTTTCTATCAATAATAAGTTGCATTGTGGATTGCAATAGTCTTTTTTTCGTCTTATTTGAGGATATTATGATTATTGCACTATGCACATAAATGAAAGAAATTGAAAATATCTCTAATATCATGATATTATTTAAAACACATTCTACATAATAAAATGAATATATAAAAAACTAATATACATTTTTAGAAGTTCTACGCTGCACGCGCCATCCAAAATGTGGTTAAGAGAAAGTATTGTAGCAATCCATATTGTTTGTAAAAAAATTTAGCTCAAGAATTAGTCGTGGTGTGCTTACGTTGGTCGGAGACCCCGATCATAAAAAAAAATGTATAAGTGAATAAAAGAAAAGTATAAAACAAAGAAAAAAAATATACCAGCAGGAAAGCACTTAAGAAAAAAATGTGGGTCCGCAATGTGCACAGTGTAATCATGAATCAACCCCTTGAAAATGATAAAATAATTATTAAATTATCTTGGAAAAAAAACTCAAAAACATTAACAAAAGAATAAGTAAGAGAAACAATTAAAGTATTATTATTATTATTATTATTATTATTATTATTATTATGTTAATAATGAAAGAAACAAAAATAAATGAAAGACTAAAAATATCTTAGAAACTTTAAAAAAAGATTAAAAAAAACAATTATTGCTATTACTGTAAAAAAAAAATATCAAATTATCTGGAGGGGAAAAAAAACATTAAAGAAAGAGCAAGAACGAAAAACAATTTAATTATTATTATCATTACTATTATTATTGTTATTATGTTAATAATGAAAGGGAAAAAAAACGAAAGACTAAAAACATGCAAGAAATTTTAACAAAATATTAAAAAAACAAAAACAATTATTGTTGCTATCACCGACAAAAAAAAAAAATATTATCAAATTATCGGGAGAAAGAAAAAAAACGCAGAAGAGTAAGAACAAAAAATAATTAAGTCATTGTTATTATTATTATTACTATTACTATTACTATTACTATTATTATTATTACTATTATTATTATTATTATTATTGTGTTAAATACACTTATATATACATGGGCAAAAGTAGGGATTATTCTAGAAATAAAAAAAAATAAAAGTATAAGGACTTAAATGAAAATCAAATATAAAGGGCTTAAATTAAAAAATTAGAAGTCAAAGGGCTGAAATGCAAATTACATTTATTCTCAATTGAAATCAGAGGACAAAACTGCAAAAATCGGAACTTGTGTACCGAATTAATTGATTTATATACAGCAAATCCGGAAATTGAAAGTAACAGGACCGAATTGAAACTTTGACATTCAATTAATTAAAATCGGAGGACCCAATCGAACAAAATCAAAAATTATAAAACAGAAATAAGGACCCAAAATGAAATTAAAAGTTGAGGGACCTAAGTGAAATGTTAACAAATATGGGGGACTCTCCTGCACATTGACGTGCAGGAGAGAGAGAAACTTGAGGCGGAAAACCGCTTGGCGCGTGCGGATCACGCCCTGACAGACGCCGATTAAAAAATTCGAGAAATAGGGACAATTACTGTTCTAGAAGTCAATTCTTTTTGTCTTATTAGGGGCTATAATCGTATTTAGCCATTTAATTAAAAAAAAATAAATTATCTTTGCAGTCGGATGCCTTATTTTGTCCTATTCGGGGGTTAAAGATTTAATAATTATTTTAAAAAAGAAGGAAAAACTGAAAAAAAAAAAGGAAAACCGAAATTGGCCGCGCGCCCGAGGGCTATTTTTGCCCTACACTGCATCCACCAAATGAGTTTGGTTACTTTATTTTATATTTTTTGTATATATATATATATATATATATATATATATATATATATATATATATATATATATATATAACAAAAAGGGTGTGGTTCATAAGGTGGAGACGTACAAAATTGTTTAAAACTTAAGTGGATTAGCTCCTGTTTATGAAGGGAAGTCTAATGGTAAAAGTCATTTCAAATAACTAAATATTTAAAAAGGTTTTTTGAATAATAGATATATAGTTTTTTTTATTGATGTATAGTTCAATGGTAAAAGCCATTTAGAAAAGCCATTTATTTTATATTATTATTATAATTACCCCATAAAAACCATTTTTTATTATTAAAAACCTCTCTTTGTGTTGCTCTCGTCATTTCATTCTCTTGTTCCTTATAAAAAATGAAATCTCTGCCAAAACCATCTCCCACTCTACATTCATCCACTCCAAACAACCTTCCCTTTCTCCATCGTTAACGCCCACTATGGGGAAGAAGAGCGGCGATGGATTTGTGATCCCAGCATCGAGTAAGCTTGCTGTTAGTGGTATTTTTAGCTGTGGACTTACTCATACGAGTGTTACTCCTCTTGACCTTGTCAAGTGTAATATGCAGGTGTCTTTTTTTACTAGATTTGTGCTTCTTTTACATTGTTTTTGCCATGTTCCTTGCTATTTTTAGTTCAGATTTGTGTCGTTGTTTCTGTTGATGTTGTGATTTGGAGAAATTTTCTGCAACATTGAACAGGGCTTACCAAATTATCTACACAGCAGGGCTGAAGAAAATCGATGAAGAATTTTAATTAATTTGTACAATATTTTAACAATATATCTATATTATTTTATTTTTAGCTTCTTGATTGAAATCTATAGAAATAATTGTTGTAAATGAGAATAGCCATTTTACCTTTTTAAATGCATCTTGCGTTGGAGTTGAGAAATTTTAAAATAAAAGGTAAAAGTACTAATATTTGCATTTAGCTCTTGATATGGATGTTCCGTTGGACTTGCCCTGACATGAAAGCATGCATTGATGATGGACAAAAAACCATACACGGTGCTGAACTGATGCTGTAAATTGTCTACCGGTGCTTTGCTAAACTACCAGTCAATTGGTAGCGTTATGAAATCGAAAAACCGTGCACGATGCTGAACTTATGCAGCCTATTATCTACCGGTGCTTTGCTAAACTACCGGTCAATTGGTAGCTTTATGAAATCCATCCAAAAAGAAAATCTTATATATATATGCAGATCTTCAATAATCTACAATATTTAGAACATGTGCTACAAATGGAATGAAAATTTCATGAATAGATTAAAAATCGACAACTTAGCAGGATGATATGATATAAGTTAAGTATTTTGAAGTGTTGTTTGACTATTACATGATAGTTATCTGGTTGTGGATGCTCTCATCTTATGCATCCAGCAAATACTTGGAGTCAGGTAAGCTCATCCATAGCTCGACAATCCAACTCTATGATGAACACAGTTTTTATTTATTGGTTTTCCATGAAATAAGAGCTTCTCCAAGAAATATATAATAGCCGTTCATATTATCGTCTTGATTGAAATTCAAGACCAATCTGAATAATAAGATCCTTGGCCAGGTGCACCTTTATGATATCTCAAGTAAGCATGTATATTATGTACTTCAATCTCAAGGTTGAATATCAAGACCAATCTACATCGTAAAATCCTATCAATACCGAGTTTAGTTTGGCTAGAAAATATAATCCATGCCTAGTTGCATATTTAAGATATCTCAAGTAAACATACTTATTATATACTTCAATTTCATCTTCTCCTCGTGTACCAACAAGTTACTACTCAACTCATTAATGGGTTAAAGTGTATAATGAGGAGAGGATGAAAGACTTAAACATTAAGGATTGTCTCGATAAAACTTCCATCAATGACTTGGAACAAATAACTCTTAATGTTTAAGTCTTTCATATTCTGGTTTGCAATAGATTGTTGTTGTGCTTCAATAAGCTTCATTCCTTCTGCTATGTCAAGAATTCCATTCTTCACCAAATCAAATACTTTTTTGAAAGAAAAATATTTTCCATAAGTATGTACTAATAATTGTAATGATCATCAAACTTGGGAATAACAAGTTAAACAAAGTTAATTTCAGATTCCATATTCCATATTTTAAACCACTCTTTCGTTGTCTAATTTTTCTCTCTATTCACTCTGCTTAAAAAAATATAATTTCTTTTCTCTCACAATCAGGCCAGGTGATGACTCTAATACAACATTGTTGTAAACTCTAAGCACAAAGCAATTCGCTCAAATTATCATAATGATAACTATTATTCCATTCATAGCATATTGTTGGCTTTGGCTTATATAAGCTTTACACAAAGATAAGATCGAAACATAACAACCTATACTTTATGTGGTAAATAATTAAGTAAAACAATTAGACTTCTACCTACATGTCCCAATTAATAGGAATTATTAATTGAATAGAGTTCGACAATTTCAACAGTGACTCTAACAACCCAATAACCTCAACACCACTACTACTGGTGAGATAATCTAATTACACCCTTACAATTTCACTTATTATAAACTAATTGATGTCAAAATCATCATATCCTTTCTTGTCAGAAATGTGTGTTTGTCATACTTTCTATGTAGTTACAAAAAAAAAGTATTTTTTCTCATTGCAACAATGAAATGCATCTTGTTTTGCAAATCGGATGTGTGTTGATGACAAACTAAGTTATCTTATACATTAAAATGCACTAAAAATTAAAATAATTTTTTTTGCTCAATAAATCCTTTTATAGCAAGTAACCTAAAAGTTATCATAACAAACCACAAAATAACACAATATAAAGAACATGGAGAAACTTTAAATATGTTGACTTTATGTTTGCATTAATATTGCAATACAAATTTGCTTAAAAAAGTTTCTTGGTAGGAAAATTTGAACTAGAATGCCCTACCATGGTTTGTTTTCTCCTAGATTAATATCTGGCTAACAACATGACCATTTATATTTATTAGAATCTCAATTAAGGAACACTGGTCAACTATTTTTTATACTTCAAACTATTACCTTAATGGTTATATTTTATTTACAATTTTAATATAAAAGAAAAGTCTAGTTAATCACTGTTAGACACGCTAAAACAAAACTTTGAATATTCAGTTCTTGATTGTTTATCATTTCAAATGAATATGTCCATAATGAAAAAATATTGATATACTTATTATCAAGATGAGAAAATTTGAATCACAATAGAAAGAGATAAATCATCATCCTACATGGGACCCCCCCATGAGTCTTCATTTTCTGCAACATAACACGTTGATAAAAAGTAAATCAAGGAACAAAAGCACAAAAGGATTCATAAGCACATGGTAAAAATTTAACCACATCAAAATACAATAGACTAGCATAACAATTTTTTTCAATTTCTTATCTTTTTAAATTCTTTTTTTGTCTTTTTTGGGTTTGATTTTTTGGTTATGGAGACATAGCAACTATAGTTAGATGAATACGAAGTTCAATTTCCAATTAGCCTAACACTGAAGAAGGAGGTTAAAAAAAATCAATTAAAAATAAAAACAACCTAAGTTAATCTATAAAAACATGATTATTTACAAATCAAGTTATGAGATCGAGATAACCTCCTTTAGAGCATCTTAAAAAAATTATAAAAATCAATTCTCAATTGACCCTATCAAATCTAATGTTTAACTATACAATTTGTAAATATTGAAATTAGAAAAATAAGACAAAAATAATTCAATTCAATATAGGTTAATTATGTAATCTTTATTCAAGAGTCATAAGACAGAGAAAACCCAATAAAAAATTAATGAAGTTTCATTAACAATCAAATATAATATTAATTAATGAAAAAGAGAGAAAAAGCAAATAAATAAAAAACTAAGTCATTTAATAACAATACAAACCCACAACATAAGTTAGGAAATGAAAAAAAAACTAAAAAAATAATCAAATTCAATGTTGATCTAGGTCATAAGATCGATATAATCTCTTAGAAAAAAAACTCAATTTAATCGGGGTTAAAATATCAAAATCCATGAACTTAATTATTAGACCAAGATATCCATATGGTCAACAAATGAAGAAAGATTATTAACCTAAATCCTCAAGTAACCCAATATAAAAATATTAAAATTAAAAAGAAAAAACTAAGTCATTCATGTAAGACATTATCTTTATCATAGGAGTGGGATAACTCCATAAAAAAAAAATATTAAATGATAAAATAAAAAAATTATTGGAAAAAAAAATATCCTCTTTTAGTTTTAGAATTTTTTTATTAAAAAACAAGTAGTATAAAAGTTTAACGAGAAAGCATAGTATTTTGGAATAAAATACTACCAAATTAACCACGACCAATACTATTTGAAAGAATTATTTAATTATTTTTTATAATGCATCAATTTATTAATTAATTATAAATGATGAAATTATTATTATTATTATTATCCTTTGAAATTCACTAGAAATTTTATGCAACGAATGATTGATTAACATGTTCATATTAAAAACGACAAAAATAGAAAACCAAGTGCAATCTCAATTTCCCCTCGTACCTCGAAATAAAGGATGTTTAGTTTTATTTTGAAATTTTTTGAATTGTTTTTTTATTTGATTTATTTAATTCTTCAATCTTTCTTTTAATATATATATATTGAATTTATTTTTCAATTTCATTCCTTATTATTTTATTTTATTTTAATACCAAGTTTCTAGAAACTTTAATCAAATAACTAGATAACGAATTCTCAAACTCGGACATCATCACGGGAATATAGTAGCACTTATTTATACCAAGTTTACTTGGGGTGGAAAATATATAGTTCAATTAGGATTTATAGTTGTCATTTGGTATATTATCATTAAGATTTTTTCTTAAGATTCATTTGGGTTCATTTTTTAGAACCACTAAAATGCTTTTTGCAATATACAATAAATAAACACTATAGGGTTGAAAATAGATCATTGACCATTAAAAAAATAAGTCTTTTAAATGACATTTAAACTTAAATATTAATTTTATACTATTGAATATATATAAAAAATTATTTATCTATTTTTATATCAAAATTATTCTTTAGCATAGGTTTATTATTTAATAATCAAACGATTACAAATTATATATACATCATCTCCATTGTTTATGATTAAATTATTAAAATCAAGCACGATAAAACAGTGAACGGATCTTGTGCCCGTTGCTATATAATAAAAGTGTTTTTTTTAAATATTTACTTAAAAGCAATTCTTTTTTAATAATTTTATATCATTTTTATATAATAATATTAAAAATAAATATTTTTAAAAAACAATTTCCACCCTTACCAACCGTGCTTTTCCTTCCTCTCACCTATGCCCAGTACTGTTTCCTCTCTCTCTCAAGAGGAAAAGCCTCAGTCACAGAGAAAACACGCATTCCAATGGACCAAAAAGGATGTTTCTAAGCTGTGGGGTGCAGGTCGTCTGCTCGCACTATAGTTTAAACTTGACTATTTGATGACAGCTAAACTTTTTATGAAAATTAAAATATATATTTTAAATTTATTTATATATATATATATATATATATATATATAAATTGTTTTAATGTGCTAAGATACAGAATATTTATCTAATATATTTTTAAAAACTAATATTATACTCGATACCGCATATGTTATTATAATATTATGCATTAAAATATATAAATAAGTCTCATATAGTTTTATGCCAGGAATCCATCATAGAACGAAAAATTGATTGAGGTTAGTTTCGTGAAATTATTGTATTGCTGGTAATTTTTCTTTCAGTTGGCTAACACTCTGTTGGCTATCATTCACGTATATTTTTTTAAAATTAGATAATAATATAAATTATATTTCAAGATTTTATCTAATAATTTATTTTTTAAGTGAAATGATTGTTTAATATAGTATCAGAAATTTATTGACCTAGTAATCACAAATTTAAATTTCATCACACCTATTATATTTAATAAAAATCGAGCATAAAGTACTGTAAAGTCTATATACTGTAGGATCTATATGCAAGTTTCAAATCGAAATGACGTTCATTCAAGAAAATATACTAAAAAATAATATAAATTATATTTTAGAACACTACCTAACAGTTTAAGGTTTTAAGTGGGTTAGCTAACAATTACGTATTCAACTCTATATCTCAATAAGTATATATTTATATATTATCCTATAGCTAAATCATTTGGAAAAATTAATATATTTATTCTTGCAAAACACTATTGTGATTTACTACAGTAAATCTGTATATTTAATTATGTTCTTAGCAATTGAAATTGATATTAACCTTAAATCTATGATGTTTTTTTTTGAATCAGTAGTTGTTTCTAGAGCTATCATAATCTTCCCTCTAGCTTTTGGCTTTTGTAATGGAAGACAGGGGGGGACACCTTTTCGCAAATTAAATGAGATAAGTTGAAACTTAAAAAATAAAATAAAAAATTGAATGACCCAACAATGAGTTAGATGTGAAAAACAGGCATCGATTTTAACCAGAATATATAATATAATTTAATAAGTCAAGAGTCAACTAGTCAATTCTAAAATCTTCTTGTGTGATCTTGCTGTTGATGGCGACTTGTGAGACCCTCATCAATGATTGTGTCGCCTTGCCTCATGGCTGGACACCGTTACTTTTTCTGTGTGGTTAAGAAAAAAGGGCATGTTGAATTAACTTAAAGCATACCATCAAAAGAAACAAATTGACATGACGTCCCACCCTCCCATGCTGCTTGGCTTGGCTTGGTATACTTGTGTCTTTCCGATTTTGTGACTGTATACGTCCCAAAAAAAAAGATTCACCTGTCCTGTTCGGTCTCCTAGCATTAATTAAAAAATAAAACGTTTCGTTTTTCCCGCAATGCCCGTTACTGTTTACATGTACTCGTATTATTATTTAAGATGATAATAAAATTATTATTTTACTCTTCAAATCAAAAAAATTTAACTCTAGATAGTGGAAAAATTATGATTTTTTTCAAAAGATATGCATGATATTTTTAGATTTGTTACACGTTAAAACTATAAAAATAACCCTAAAAAATAATAAAATATTAGCATAGAGATCGAGGGTTATTTCGAGTTTTTTAAAAATAACTTTACAAATACTGTTGGTGCATAACCATACCACAGCCTCCAAAGAAGCGGGCCACCATATCACAGCTGCTCGATCACACAATTAGCATGTTTGGCTTAGCTTTTGCACCGCAGGTTTGCTGCGGTGCAAAATTTTTTTAAACTTTTTGAAAAATTTTGAAAAGCAACCGCAACAGCAATCCCAAACACCCCAATGACTCTGTCACAGGCTTAGCAATGACCTAAGAAGACCCCGGCCGCCGAGAAGCCACCCAAGAAGCTCGGCCTAGCACGCAAGAACCAAGGGGAGGGACAACACAAAGATCAACGCTGTCAAAATCCATCGCGCAGGCTCTCTCAGCGGCGCACAGAGCTTTTAACGTTCCTTTTCATTTTCATTTATAAAAATAGAAAATGTAAAAAAAGAATGAAAGAAGAAGGGTCAAGTAAATTGAAAATTCAGCGAGAAAATATAATATTTTAGAATAAAATATTATTAAATTATCTAAAATATTATCATATTATCCATGATCAACTTTATTTGAAATACCATTTAATTATAATTAACTCTTTCCCTTTTTCTCCTCCTTTATCATCTTGCATCTGGATTCCACGAGTTTTCTACGGTATACTAGAACAACTTTACTTTATTATGTTATAATCATCTAAAAAAGAGAGAAAATAATATATTAACATGGCACGAAATATTACAGCATTATGGACTAAAGTCCTTCAGTCGTTATTGATCTAGTTCTGTATCGATCAGATTCCAAGGGTCTGCATCAAAAGAAATGTCACTCCAACAATTTTGTGCTTGTTCATACAACGCGTCACCAATTTTCATCCCACCTGGTAAGTTGCTCTCTGCAAATAGGCTTTCGTTGGTCTCTAGGTTAGCTGCTGCTGAAGCAGAACCCAGACAGCTGTTGTTGATCGTTAGATTCCTTTCTTTGTCATCTAACAGTGTTTCCCACAGTAAACTTTCAAATTCATAATAATCCGCAGTTGGCGATGCTGTTGTGTAGCATGGCTTCCCAAGATCGTTCCCGTACTGAGAACCGACATTAATAGGTGGAGTACTTTTTCCTCTTAACTGGCATAAGTTTTTGAGCTTCCAAGGTTTAGGCTTTATTATGTTGTCTTTTGGTGTTGATTTTGCTTCTGGTTTGGATTGAGCTTCATCAGTGCTAGAAAAAACCTTCTTACGCTGGTGTGTGTTCCAGTAATTCTTTACATCATTCGCTGTTCTTCCTGGAAGTCCACCAGCAATCAATGACCACCTGAGTAACAAAAAACTAATCCATTTTATATGCATACATCGCGCACCCCATATGTAAAATAATTTATTTGACTATTATTGAATAAAAGTTTCTTCTCATAACCTAATCCAAACTAGAAGGGACCACATATTTAGAAAAACAATTGGGACTAAAGTGTAATTTTATGTCTCCTGAATAGCATACATTGGGAAAGGCTTATGTTTAATCAATGTGAATTTTGATTCGTATTCTTTCAATTTTATTTTTCAAGAAAAAGGAAAAAAATAAATTGTGGGAAATTGACCTATGATTTAACTCCACAATGATCTCCACCAACCCGGATACATGATAGCATGCAATTTGACGACAATAATATGTTAAAGAGCAACGCAAATAGGCTTTTGAGGACTAAATTGAAAGAAAATAAAGTTTGATAACCAAATTAAAACTGACAAGAAATTCAAGGGGCCTAGGAATAGTAAAATATGTTATTTTTTTAATAATGTTACAGCACAATAAATCACCACTCTCTTTTAGTTTATTTTTTAATAATGTTATGCTCCAATATATTTAGGCTGCCTCTTTTTACACGTGCAAGTAATGCAATATTATTAATTAATTTGTAAGGCTCTGGACAAAATAACCTTTTTCTTTCTGATATAAACTCTCGACAAACGTTATTGGCATGAATATGCTCATCATTGATGTTATAAGTATGTTTTTAATTAATTTATTTTTTAATAGTTATCTGCTCATCATTGTATGATATGTGCATGTCGTATAGAGTGCACGATCTCATCCAACACCAGTATATAGCTCTGAGAAAAAGACATTTCCACTTGCCTATTGCCAAGCAACTTGTGAAGCCTGATAATCATGTCTACTTCGTCCACCGAAAACAGTCCTCTCTTGATATCTGGCTTGAGATAATTCAACCACCTCATTCTACAGCTTTTCCTGCATCGATTCAAGCCTGCAAATCAAAATTAAGAATCAATGAATACTTTTTCGAAGCGTCCAGCTTGTTGAATATTCTTTGCCTCTCTTGTGTAGCTATTCTCAAACACGAGAGACTATACTCGATGCGCACTTATAAACACGAGAAAACCTCTCGTGATCAGAATCATCTCGTCACCGTAGACATGAAATTATTTTGTATAAAAATTTAAATTATTAGTTAAATTTATGTAATATGAACTATATTATTTTTTATTATATTTTTTAAATGAAAGTTCTTTGAATCGAAAACTTGCGTAGACTCATACTATTCTATATATAGTTTTAATTGAATAAAATGAGATAATGAGATTAAAATTTATGATCGTTGGTCCAATAAGATTCTGATATCATGTCATTAAACTATTTCATTTAAATAATTAAACTGTTAAATAAAATTATAGAATATAATTTATATTATTATTTAAAATAAAATAAAAACCACAATATTTATCCCAAAGTCAGGTGTAAAACCCACGTTGATTCAGGAGCATCAACGAAGTCATTTAGTTACCTGCTATAGAAGGGATTTGATGCCATCTTCCCTCACCATATTTCTGAACGCACTTCCTTAGAAGTATATCTTCCTCTTCCGTCCATGCACCTTTCCTTACCCCTAATGAGCCTGCCATGGTGCCTCCCAGCAAGTCTGCAAGATAAACGCAACCAAGTGTACATTTGCTTGTCGATCACTGACTCCAAAATATCATATATATATATATATATATATATATAAAGATATTATATATAGTACTTTTCTGAGCTCAATTCTGTAGTTTCTGACAACATCGACGTGCATGGTTTACAACCACAACTTTTTACAAGGGGTGTGTGTGTATATATATAGTACTTTTCTGAGCTCACTTCTGTAGTTCCTGACAACATCGCCGTGCATGGTTTATAACCACGACGTTTTACTTTAGAAAGGTGTATGGTTCAAAAGATGGAAACGGCGGCTTTTGCAATATCAATTACCAATCCAACAATTAAAAAACGTTAAAGTAACGGTTTCCTACCTTTACTGGGAGTCTTCCGTATGGTTATGAGTGCATGATAAAGTTTAGGGCTATGTTTGTTTCAAAGAAACTGAATTTCAGGAATTTAATGTTTGGTAAATATTGAAAAAGATGGTCAAGGAAAAATGATTTTCTTAAGTTTTTAGTCAAACTCTTAATTTTAGGAAAGTGTTTTTCTTTTCTTGTTAAAGGGAAAATACTTTCCAGAATTGATAAAAAATATGTCACGGCAATCGAGAACAAATGAGAATATTTATTTTCACTAGAAGAGAGATGATTTTTATGGTGGAGAGAGGTTCATGGATGATAGTACTATTTCCTTTAACAAGTTTAGAACTTTAAATAGCCTTGGCACTAGGTTTCCTCCAGGGCCTCCTTCATGGTCCAATCAAGAAAATGATGGTAAACAGTATCATCATGGAGGGACATGTTTTCAGGATATGAAAAAAAACACTGCAACAAAGTATTCATGGTCCATTTTATTTTGCTTGATAAAGACTAGGATACAAAATTACATGATACAGCCTTTTATGTCTAAATTTCCATATTTGATTTATAGTTATGATTTTATCTGTAAATTTTTAAGTTTATTATATTCTATATATGGTTTTGTGATTTACTTTCTATGCTCTCCTCTTTTAGAAAGATGGAATCGGTTTCGATTCACCCGTTACCAGTCCAACTGTTCCACACCGTTAAATAACGTTTCTCACTTCTTGATCGGAGTCTTCCATTTGGTTATCAATGCTCAGTGAAGACAAGGTGGAGAAGAATTGCAAGATCGTTTGGGAGCACAATGCTTCTAATCAAATCTATCTTATTAAATTAATTAATAAAATCATGAAAAAAATAATGATGAACAAATTAAGTTTCAACTTTAAATATAAAATTATTTATTAGATTTTACCTAATAATTATATAGCTTTTTTAAAAAAAATTATCTTCCACTTTTAGAGTAATGAAATGCTAACTCTTTCTTACCAAACACTCATTTGATGTTTTCAATTGTTTTGCAGGTAAAATTAAAAAAAAAAACAAAAAAAACAAGAAGCCAAACTATATGATTCTTAGGGAAAATTACCAAACACTTTTTTGATGTTTTTAGAACTTGTTTGTTACTGTATTTTAATAGTGTTTTTTTTAAAAAAAAAAATATTTTTTTTAATGTAATGGTGTTTGTAGATTAATTTTATGTATTAATGTAAAAAAATATTATTTTAATATATTTTTAAATAAAAAATATCTTCAAAAACAATATAAATAAAAATTCAAACAGTCATTTAATACGCTTCGTACCCTTTTGTTTTATTTCTCGCAGTTTTCTTCCATAATTTTGCACTGGCTGCGACCCTCTTGCAGTAACACTCAACTGAGAAAAAAGAAAAGGACAAGAAATGGTGTCCAAAAGTAGTCTTGTTTCTTCTCCCACCTGGACCAGCCCCAGTTGACACCAAAAAACACTCCTTCATGATTGACGGACGAGGAAAGCTTGCAGAACCTGTGGTTCAAATTACGTGCTCGTGCTAAACTCTGTTTGGATGAGCAGTGTAAATTATATTTTATTAAAATTTTAAATTTTTTTTAATTGAAATAAAATTTTTATATATTTTTAGATCATTTTGATGTGTTGATATTAAAAATAATTTTTAAAAAATAAAAAAAATTATTTTAATGTATTTTGGCACGAAAAGCCATATGAAAAGTAACAACAATCACACTCCCAAACACCCCCTAAATATTTTGGGTTTGTCAGATATTGTTTTTGTTGTTTGTAGTTGTGGTTTTTAAAAATATAGTTTTATTGAAATTATTTTTAGTTTCGGTTTATAATTAAAATGAAAGTGTTTGATTAAAATTATACTTAAGTTTGAGATTAATGAAAAACAGTTTCATGTGTTTGGTTACCAAACTTTTCATGTTGCTATCAACCTATGAATTTACTTTAAAAGGCATATATATTATTTTTAAATATTATAGATTTAACAGTCATAATAATAAAATATAATTAATAATTTAAATAAATTAGACACTTATTTTTATTCTCTCATTAAATTACTTGTAATTCCATTATGAACTGAATCTATATGTGAAAGCCTCTGCGATCCCTAACTATTTGATCGAGGAGCAACATTTAATAAAATATCATCTGAAATAAAATTAGGATTACAAGACAAAAGTTATATTATGATATCCTTTTAATTTATTTATTTATATTTTGATTAAGTTTTTAAATTATTTTAATATTAAAAAAATATAATAAGTAATAAACCTATATCATCCCCCCTTCCCGCCCCTCTCTCAATTTCTCCATCTTCAGAACCTCTCTCAACTTCTCCATACCCCACCCCTCTCTTTCCCGTAGGCCCTCTTCTCCTTTAGCTTTCCAGACCCCGCCTTTCTTTCTCTTTCTAGAATGACTTCCCAAAATTATTTTTCCTTCTTCTAGGCTTGGAGAGGAAGAGAGAGAGATGAGCATTTAGGTCGATTTGGGAGTGTTGTTTTATCTTTGTTTTCCTCCACTTCTCTTCTGTTTGGTCAATAATTAATTTTGTTTTTGAATCAATATATCACTGGTATGAGTGATAATCAATTATTGTTTCATAGATCTCTTGATCTAAACTAGAAAATGCATGAAACGTAGTTTTAATGTATTTCGGCACGAAACACACTTTGAAAAGCTACAGCAACAGCTCTCCCAAACACCCTCGTAGCCTCAAAAGTTTGTTCAATCTGCTTCTTCTAAATGACAGTTTATGATAGGTCCATAACAATTAAAACTCCGGTTTATACAATTATCAAATAATTAAAAAATCATTTTCCCTTAAAATATAATTTGGAATGCAGTGCCAAACACCCACTTGGCTAGAATTACTTAGTTAGAATTGCTAGTAAAATCTCAGGCCAATGCAAAAACTCAAAAAAATGATCACATTTTCAATTAAACATGAATTTATTTTTGAAATATTTTATTATATACAATACAAAAAAAGATATTGGAAGAAAAATAAGAGATTTTGGATTATAGAATGGGGGAGATTTTGTTTTTATATATATTTTTTCTTTTAAAAAATCAAAGATAAAAAAAGAAATGTGTTTTAGTATTATGTCTGTATTTTATGGTGTAAGTTAAGACTCAATACTAAGTAATATTGTTGGAAACAAATATGTCACAAACTCACATATAAACACAAAATCATCTCTGAATTTCTTTGAAAAATTTTAAGGGTATGTTTGAGTGAATATTAAAATAAAAATAAGTTAAAAACTAAAAAAAAACATAAAAATATATTTAACAATCAAAAGTTCAAAATATACTTGTAGTCTAAGCATTGGGTTGGCTGTGCTAGAGACCTAGGGTCTGTTTGGTATTGCTTTTATTTTTGTGGTTGAGGTTTGAAAAAAGTAGTTTTAAAAAAAACACTTTTGTTGCAGATCAAAATAAATTGTGAAGTGTTTGGTTAAAACTATGGTTGAGTTTGAAGTTGAAAAAAAAAAGTTTTCAACTGTTTGGTTACCAAGCTTTTCATATTGCTTTTAACTTGTTAAATTATTTTAAAGTGTATATATTTAATAATTATAATAATAAAATATAATTAATAATTCAAGTAAATTAGATACTTGTTTTTATTCTCCCATCGAACTACTTGTAATTTCATCATGAACTAGAAATCCATACGTGAAGGTCTCTACGATCCCGGAACAACATATACTAAAATATCATCTGAAATAAAATTAGGATTGCGAGGCAAAACTTATATTACGATCTCCTTCGAATATATTTATTTAGATTTTAATTAATTTTTATATTATTTTAATATTAAAAAATATTTTTTATAAGAAAAAAATTTAACAAAAAATATAAAATAATATATAAATATAACATAAATATAAATATTATATAAATATATTAACAACCCAGCACTCCTCTCCCTCTCCCCTCTTTCGCCCAGGTGGGTATGCAATTAAAAAAACGAATTCGTGGATGGCTTTTGTCGGTGGAATGAAAAAAGCGACAATTACTTGCTTTTTTAAACCGGCATTTCATCGTGGGACCCACTTAATATTTTTACATTTCGAATGTGGAACCAAACATAGAAAGACAGGTGCAAACTGTGTTTTCAACAAAACGCAGTTTGCACCTCATAAACAAACGGGCTCTAATGCCAACCCATTTTTGTTGAGTTTTGTCATCCAAAAGTGCAAAAGATTTCTTCATTTTTAAGGAAAAAAATGGGCGAGGCTGAAGGTCCAGCCCGCTTTACTCCATTGCTGGCAGCATAGCTAGTATGTGAAAACAAAACAGCATAAAACAAGAGATGAAAGGCTTCCCTGCCTAGGAAGTGATGCTGGTAGCGTTCGATGGCTTGAGGTGGAGTTTGGCGTGGATGAGAAGAAAGCCCTCGCTGCTCACGGTGCTGCTGGAACTTGTTGAGTGCTGGACTACGGCTTGATATTACTGAGGAAAATCTTTCAGTATTGCTCACAGTATTGGTGGTCGACTACTAATTACGAAGAAAACCTTAATGCTGCCAGGGCTAGGAGAAGGAACACCACTACTACTGTGTCTAGGAGAAATGGTGGTTATGGCTTCTGATCATGGTGGAGGTGAGAGGATTTGACTATGACTGATGAGAAACTCCTATTAGTGCTGGTGAAAGGAAGTCACAAGTGAAAATAGTCTAATGTTGTTACTAATGTCACTGGTGCTGGCTGGAATTATGACAGTGTGGAAGAGCGGCTGGATAAATAATGGTTGATGATGGGCTGTTCATGGTGGCTGGTCTTGGGTCCAAGTTAGGGTTGCTACTTTTTTGTGGAGGGTAGAGTTGCTGCTGAAGGCTTCTGGTGCTTTAATGGGGGTTGTAACCATGAAGTAAGAAAAAGAAGGTGCTTCCATGCGTGTAATAGAGTATGCGAGAAATAATTCATTGCACTGTGTGAATTGATAGTTGCAACAAGTTTGTAAAATCTGAGCAGTTTTGGTGTGTGTTTTTTCAATGACTCGAAAATTTTCTTATAGAATCCTCGGGACTTTTTTCAAGACAATAAAATTTGTTTTTTTTTTTTGCTTCTAGTTAAATTATTTATATCTACAAAACTGTCATCCTTCGGTATTCCCTCCATGCATTAGCTCGGATGAAAAGGATTGGATCAAATCTAGTCCTTATATATATGCACATAACATGTCTTAGATAGATTAAGTAGATAGATTAAGTGAATGTTTGATTATGTGGTGACTTTTGTGATTAAGGCTCATCATAGAGCCAAACTACTTTGTTAAATTTTTGGATCAAAATTTTGTATTATGGGTTCTACCAAAAATTACAATTGAATCATAGTTTATGAAAAGCACCATTTAGATGTTTTTTGCCCGAACACAGACCAAGCAAAACGCAGATGAACACACTAGTGTTCACAGGCGAAGAATGATTTTGCAAAAAAAAGATTAACATAACAAAAAGGAAGAAGACTATGACACAACGTAAAAAAATTATAGCATACCCATTGAACAACAGCCACTCTTTGCACCGATAGCTTCCTCTCTCTCTGTTGCAACTTTCTCTCTCAAAAACAATCATGGATGCAGCCGTCTCTCTCCTCAATAGTCACTGACGAGCATTAGCAGCTAGTCCTTTAGCACCGGCAACCTCTCCTCTTCATCGGCAGTACCTGCACCGTCCAAGCTTCTCCCATAGTTCGGACGTTAAGCGGCGGTGGCGACAACATTCCAATGCTGCTTCCAACCACCATAGGTAGCCATTTCCTTTGTCACCATCATAAAAAGAACCACCTTGACCTCCTCTACCTAGCAACATCAACAGGTGAGCTTATCATCATTATTGGTCGTCCACCATGTTATTGTTCACGTGTTACGTGAATAATGTCAGTGTAAATTAATTCACTCTACATTGTTTTTGCAAGACATGAATAGTGCAGCACACAATTTTTATTTTTTAAACTCTTGGGTTGTACCTACTCTCGGCCCAGCACAAGTCTACCAGAGTTGGGTCTTTTGGCCCACCTTGCTTGGGCTCACCGGTTTAGTTGAGTCAGGCCTAACCTAATTTTTAAAATATATATAAAAATCATATTTTAAAAAAATATATAGATAGAGATCAGCCTGATGAAAGGGAAAGACATGTGACTTGGTTTCACTCTACAATCCTATTGTTTTTCGATTGATTATGGATTAGAAAATTGAGAAGATCAGCGAAGTCCTGAATGAAATTCAAAAACTTGCAATTGGATTTGGCCTTAGAATTATATCTCTACAACATGTAGATAAAGATCCTGAAAATCAATATGGATCGCAGATGTTGTTCCTAATGATTTTTACCAGATGTTGTTCCTCGATCAAATAACATGTGATTATAAAGGCCTTCACATATGAATTTAGTTTGTGATAGAATTACAAATAGTTTGATAGGAGAATAAAAACAAGTGTCTACTTTACTTAAATTATTAATTATATTTTATTATTATGATTATTAAATCTTCAATACTTAAAAAAGATACGTGTGTGTCCTTTAACGTATATATACAAAATTAAGACTATGTACAAAATGAATCAATCAATCCTATATGCTCCACACGCTTTTAAATAGCTTTACCAGTAAACCTAAAGTCATGGGATCTGCAATAATTAATTCAGTACTTATATGCTCAATAAACACTTCATGTTTTTTTTATATTATCTCTCATAAGAGGATACTTGATGTTGATATTTTTACTTTTGCTTCCACTTTCATTATTCTTGGAGAAGAATATGGCAGCATGATTATCGCAGAAGATTTCAATTGGTCTCTCTATAGAATCGATAATTTTGAGAACACCAACAAAATTTTTCAATCAAAGTGCCTGTGTAGTGACTTCATGGCATGCAATAAATTCAACCTCCATTGTAGATGTAGCAATTATAGTTTGCTTAACGCTTATCCAGGATATAGCCCTTCCAATAAGAAAAAAGACAGATCCTGAAATAGACTTTTTACTTTCTACACATCTCGTAAAATCAAAATTTGAATATCCAACCACCTCCAAGTGGTCAGTGTGTCTGTATGTCAAATTGTAATGTTTGGTTCCTTGCAAATATCACATCATTTTATTTGCATCTTTTCAATGTTATAATCATAGGTTGCTTTGATATCGACCCAACATTCTAGCTGTTATTGCTAATTCAAGTCTAGTATAGACCTATGCATACAATATGTTGTCTACTGCAGATAAAAATGAGATATCTTTTATTTGTTCTTTTTCCAATGCTTTTCGAGGACATTGTTCATTATTGAATTTATCCACTTTAATGATAGGTGCTACAAAATCGTTCCAGCGCTTTAGTCCGAATCTATCTAAAACCTTTTCAATGTAGGTTTTCAAATTAGGTGTTTTGAGACAGTTTTAATATTATTTGTTTTCTATCTTTGTGAATCCTTATGCCAATGACATAAGAGAGAGGAAACTTTTGGTCTCGTGTAACAAACCTAAATCATTTCCTACAAGAAATATATCATCTACATATAGGAATAGAAAAATAACTTTACTTTCACTGACCTTAAGGTATATACATTGATCAACAAGGTTCTCAGTAAAACCATGTGAAGTAATGACCTTGTGAAATTTGATATACCATTGATGGGAGGCTTGTTTTAGTCCGTAAATAGATTTCCTTAGTTTGCAATCTTTTTAACTGTTATCATCAAAACCTTCAGGTTGTTTAATGTAAATCTCCTCTTCAAGATCCCAATTTAAAAAGGTTGTTTTCACATTTATCTGATGTAGTTCTAGATTAAAATGAGTTATTAACACCATGAATATCATAAATGAACCCTTCTTAGATACTAGAGAGAGGGTTTCATGATAATCAACATCTTTCTTTTAAGTGAAACCCTTTGCCACAAGTCTAGCTTTATATCGTTCAACATTAATGGAAAAATCTCTTTTGGTTTTGTAAACCTATTTACAACCTACAGCTACAACTCCCTTTGGTAAGTCAACGAGATCCCATACTTAATTTTTAGCCATGGATTCCATCTTTTCTTTCATGGCATCAAACCAGAATGTGGAGTGTTTTCCACTCATAGCTCGTGAAAATATTTTTAGATCATCTTTAAGCCCAACATCAAAATCAGACTCTTAGAGATATACAACATAATCACTAGACATTGCGGGTCTAATTATTTTACAGGATCTTCTTAATTCTACTTCCTCTTTATTTGGCAGAGTTTGAGTAGGTTCAATTTGAACTTGTTCCTCATGAGTTGACTATTTTGTAATTGATTGTGGTTCAAGGTAATCATTTTGAATTTTTTTTAAGCACAATCAAACGTCCTTGAGGTAAGGGAGTTTCAGTCAACTCTTGTGCCTCCTCAAATTCAATCATTTGAGGACAAACACTTCCACTAGGTTCAAAATCCTCTAAAAATTTTGTATTTATAGAGTCAACAATTCTAATACTATAAAAAGAACTGTAAAACCTAAATCCTTTGGAGTTTACTGCATAGCCAATAAAACAATCGTTGGTTGTCATTGAGTCTAATTTTTTCATGTTCGGATTATAAATCCTCACTTCAATAGGATAACCCCATATCTGTAAGTTATTTAAATTCGATTTCCATCCATGCTACAGTTCAAAAGGTGTCTTAGGAACAATCTTGAATGGGACCTGATTTAATACATACACAACAGTTTTTAAGGCTTCACTCCATAAAGATAAATGCAACTAAGAATTATTAATCATGCTCTTTACCATGGCCATTAATGTGTGATTTCTTCTTTCTGCCACACCATTTTGTTGTGGTGTGTTAGGCATTGTGTATTGAGCAACAATGCCTTCCTCTTTAAGGAATTTTCCAAATGGATCCATCATTTGTCCCTTTTCAATGCACCTACCATAATATTCTTCACCTTTTTAAGATCTTATGATCTTGATTTTCTTGTCCTTTTATTTCTCTTCTTCTATCTTATAGGTCTTGAAAACATTTAATGCCTTGGCCTTATCATTTAGAAGATAAAGAAATAGGAACTGTGCATGGTTATCAATAAAAGATATAAAATATCTTTGACCATTTAAGTAGAGAGTAGGAAAATATCCACATATATCAGTATGAATGATCTCAAGAATGTCAGAACTCCTTATAGCACCTTTAATGGTCTTGTTGGTTTATGTTCTCTTTATAGAGATATGACCCAATCTCCTGTGTCATAACCAAATGGAGTCTTCATTCATAGAACTCCTCTTTATGTCAATGTTTGTATGGAATAATAAATGATTGTTTTCAAAGTTGAGATCTAGATCAATTTTAAATAAACCATCAATTTTTATTCCACCACCAACAAAGTTTTCACCTTTAGAAATTCTAAAGATTTAATTGATAAACCAATAACCATCCCTGTGGGGATTAGCAATTAAATTTATGGATTAATTATAACCCGATGTTAATTTTCCTTATAAAGTTCACACACACACACACACGCACACATATATATTCTTGATATAACTATCATTTATAAAATCAAAATGTTGTGGAATTTCTAAAAGTATTATGACAATTACTACTTCATTAACATCTAATAATTATATCAATGCCTAGATAAGATTCTTAGTAATCAAATTAACCAATATGATTTAAATAGTATTTTTCCGAATTACAACCAGGTAAGTTCCTAGGAAAGTGAAGTGGGTCTCAATGGACATGCTTATATACCAAGACTTTCCTAGAAATTGAAAATTATATAGTACTATAAAATTCACTAACATTTATGGTTTAATTGATATTCTTAGGTCCAAACATCAAATAATTTATATATAGATCAAAAATATATTCCTAAATTAATGTAATGTATTAATTCAATACTTTACAACATAAAGCAATAGGAATAAAAACTACATTACATAAGCACAAAAGAAATAAGCATAATGTACCTTACAATATAAATAAAGTGAATAAAAATCACATTATGTAAACATAAAAGAAACATAACATAATATACGAGTTGTCCTTAGAACATGGGAACCCAAGTTCGAACCCTTGCACCCATAATTCCCCTCTTAGTTATTATTTTTACTACTGTATGAGTGGGTTATCCCATTTTATTGGGTCGATTCTGTTTAGGTTGGAGCAAATTGGTCCTACTAGTGGCCGTAAATGGAGTACACATGCTATTACTTATCAAATAACAAAAATGTAAAATAAAATAAACATTATCAAAGAATAACAAAAATAAACCAAAAGAATTAATATCAAATAACAAAAATTCAAAGAATAAGGATCAAAATAAAAAATAAAATATATAATTAATTTCAATCGAATGATAAAATTAAACAAATAAATATCTTGGGACCAAAACAAATAAAAGTATTTTGAAAAAAAAAATTACAATGTAATTTTGTTATAAAAATTAAAAGAATAGGGATTGAAATGAAGAGTAGTATATACGATCAAATTCAATTGGATGACACAATTATAACAAATTAAAATAATACACCCCCCACCCCCCAATTTAAGGATAAAATTGTTACAAATAAACATTTTAGGACCAAAACAAATAATGATATTTTTGAAAATAATTGTTGTTGAATTTTGTTAAAAAAATTAAAAGAATAAGGATTGAAATGAAAAGCAACATATTGATCAATTTCAATTGGAGGATAAAATTAAAATAAATAAAAACCTGCTTACCGAAAAATTATAGGAGCCAAAAAGAAATAAAAAATCAAAAGAATAATGATTGAAATGAAAACCAATATTTATAATTAATTTTAATTGAAGGGCACAATTGAAAACAATCATACTTTGAATTAAAGAAAACAAGAATAAAAATGAAATGAAAACCTTAGGGACTAAAATAAACAATCTATAAACTTAAAGGTAACAACAAGAATATTAGGCATCCAAAGGTAACCACTACAACAGTAGCTTGGTAACTTGTTATGGTGTGTTTTTGTGGAGATTCCTTGCCCATTTACCTTACAACATAAAATTCTTTTTAATAATATCCAAGATAATAATTTCTAAGTTTAAATACTGTTTAATCCTAATAACAATCGATAAACCAATAATTAATATCATCACGCCACCACCGCACACAGGGGTAAGACACTTTATACAGCAACAGCTAAGTAACTCATAACATCACAAATCATTAAAATAATTATCATATTAATAATTATATAGTTTAAAATTAAAATAAACATTTTAAAAAGAACATTTTAATCCTAAATCAAAAAATAGTATAAAGGGAAAGCATTGTAGCAATCTACGTTAAAAAACAAAACAAGCTTAAGTTGACCTGTAGACCATGGTTATAAAAAAATATATAAGTAAAAAAAAAAAAACAAGTATAAACAGGAAAACACTGTAGCAATCCATAGTGTTTTAAAAAACCAATCTGGGGATTAGTTATGGTGTATTTAAGTTGACCTGGAGATCCTAGTTATAAAAGAATTGTATAATTTAAAAAAAAAATATAAGCAGGAAAGCACTGTGAAAAAAATTTATAAGCGAAAAAACACTATAGCAATTCATAATGTTTAAAAAAACCAGTCTGGAAATTAGTCATGATATGTTTAAGCTGGCTCAGAGACCCTGGTTATAAAAAATAAAATTGCATAAGTGAATATATATATATATATATATATATGAAACAAAACCCGAAAAAAATATATAGGTAAAAAAACATGCAAGGAGAGAGCACTCTAGCAAACCACAGTGATATGTGTGAATCTACAGTGTTTTCTCACACTATTTATATGGATAACTAACCAATGCCCCTACGCACTATCATGGGCGACACCATATTTTTTTCAATATAAAAAGAAATAATTATGTAATAATTTTATTATTATAATATAAATTTAGTCAAAATAATAAATTTATATAGAATTCCTATCAAGTGCAAGTTTTCTTGAAAATATATGAATTTAAAATCGATATAAATTTATCTGTTCAGTAGGCTTCTACGAAATAACAAGTATATAATTATCATCATCATTAAAAAAGTAAGAAGTTTCGGATATCTGAATTATTGAATTCATTCTATTAAAATTAATTTATTTTATAATTTAATTTAATTCAAACACAAACACAAAATATAAATTATGAAAATACCTGCAATAATCAAATAATAAAAATAATTAATTAATTTTCTATCAACAAAATGATTAAAACATCAATTGAAAATTTATCTCTATGTTATTGTTATTATCATTGCTATAATAGTTAAAATTATTATCAACACTACTGCCCAAGTAATTAAAATCATTAAATTATCTCGAAAAACTAAAAAACAGAATTATAATTTTACAAAGAAACAATAAAAAAAAACTAAAATTATGATTATTATTGCACAAATAATAAAATCATAAAAATTATCTAATCCAAATAACAAATAAAAATAACAGAAATTAAAATTTCAAGATTGAACAGATTAAAAATAAAATCCCAATTAAAAAAACAAAAAATAAAAGTATAAATGCATAAATACAGATAAAAAATAAACATTATCAAAGAATAACAAAAATAAACCAAAAGAATTAATATCAAATAACAAAAATTCAAAGAATAATGATCAAAATAAAAAAATAAATATATAATTAATTTTAATCGAATGATCAAATTAAACAAATAAAAATCTTGGGACCAAAACAAATAAAAGTATTTTGAAGAAAAAAATTACAGCGTAATTTTGTTATAAAAATTAAAAGAATAGGGATTGAAATAAAGAGTAGTATATACGATCAATTTCAATTGGATGACACAATTATAACAAATTAAAATAATACACCCCCCCCACACCCCTCAATTTAAGGATAAAATTGTTACAAATAAACATTTTAGGACCAAAACAAATAATGACATTTTTGAAAATAATTGTTGTTGAAATTTGTTAAAAAAAAATTAAAAGAATAAGGATTGAAATGAAAAGCAGCATATATGACCAATTTGAATTGGAGGATAAAATTAAAATAAATAAAAACCTGCTTACCGAAAAATTATAGGAGCCAAAAAGAAATAAAAAATCAAAGAATAATGATTGAAATGAAAACCAATATTTATAATCAATTTTAATTGAAGGGCACAATTGAAAACAATTATACTTTGAATTAAAGAAATCAAAAATAAAAATGAAATGAAAACATTAGGGACTAAAATAAACAATCTATAAACTTAAAGGATTTAAACGTAAGTTGTGGTGGCAAGAGAGAGAAAATGGGAAAACATCTAAAAACATTTTTCGGCAATTTCTAAAATATCGAAGGCAGACACGCGTGACACTTGTGGATAGAGAACAGGGAGGCGAAACAAGGGAATAACTAAAGTGCAATTTTGACCACCATAAGACCCCGTATGCACCGCCTTATAGGCACGTCAACGTGAAACACTGTGGATGTTTCCAAATGATGCGCCCTATAATGTTTTAGAAAAAATAGTAAAATATTGGACAATTACGTTTACACCCTTGTAGCCAGTTAGAATTACAAAAAACAAAAGATGCATGGATTGAAGAAGAAGATATATTTTAGATTATCAAGAATAATATCTTGATAATATTGTTTAGACATAGGGTGTGTTTGATATTGCTTTTGTTTTTGTGGTTGAAATTTAAAAAAAAATAGTTTCATGAAAGGCATTTTAGTTGCGATTCAAAGTAATTTTTAAAATATTTGATTAAAATTGTGGTTAAGTTTGAGGTTAATGAAAAATAGTATCAAGTGTTAGGTTACCAATCTTTTCATATTGCTTTCAACTTGTGAAATTACTTTAAAGTGTGTGTGTGTGTGGTTTTTTAAATATTTAATAACCATAATATTAAAAATATAATTAATAATTTAATAAATTGGACACTTGTTTTTATTCTCCTATCAAATTACATGTAATTTCATCACGAACTAAATCTATATGTGAAGGCATCTGTGATCCCAAAATAATATATGGTAAAATATTTTCTAAAATAAAATTAGGATTGTGAGACAAAAATTATATTGTGATCTTCTTCTAATATTTTTATTTATATTTTAATTAATTTTTATATTAAAAATATATTTTATATATTAATAAACATATATTATGTAAATATTATATGTATTTTAATTAATTTTTATATTATTTTAATATTATAAAACATATTTTTATATTAATAAATATATACACCCTAAACACCATGAACAACCCCCCAACCTTGTCTCCCTCGTATCAAAAAGTAAGAAAAACAACTAAATAGTCGTTTTCTTGCACAAGAGAGCAATATCAAAATTTTATGTGGAACTCATGTCATATTTTTGTTTTTTTACAATTAACTAAATACTAGATTATAATATATTTTTTATAACCTCTAGTTACATCACAATCTCAAACATCTTCTTATGGATAAGAGAAAGTAGAGAAATGATATCTTTGCCAAAACTATATGCTAATAATAATGACACAATCATTTCTAAAATTTGGTAATAAATAACCTATTATATGGCAATTACAAACACATATATGTCTTCAGAATATTTTTTTCATTGTCTATATTTTTTAATTAAATATAGTTTAATTAAAAAATTGAAATTGACATTTAAAAAAAAATTAAAATAATAATATATTGAATCATCTAGATCAACCTAGGTTAATTTTTTTAAATATGTGACTTATTTTATAAAACCATAATAACTTTAAATAAAACAAATCAAATTAAATTATAAATTCAATTCATAATAAATTAGTTGTTAAATAATAAAATTGTGAAAAGATTAATCTAAAACAAATACAATAAAATATTTTTTTAAAATAAAATTATGAATATATATAAAATTATAAAAATATCATAATCAATCTTGTAATATCATTATATTTTATGATAATTTTAAAATTTTAATATAATATTTATAAATATATGAAAAAATTCCTCTTAAAATTTCATAGTTTACAATCGTACGATTGACTGGTTGTTAAGCAATAGTGCTAGTTGACAACTTGCAGTTTATGTTCTGCACCGTACAGCTCCAAAGCTTAGCTCTTCCGGGTCCACAATGAATGCGTGTGTTTTCGTGTCAAATTGTCGGTGGTACACTTGGAAGATGAAGCTGTTTGGACAGTTTTTGCACCGCAGGTTTGTTGCGGTGCACTATTTTTTTTTTAATTAAAATATTTTTTTTATTATTTTAGATTATTTTTATGTGCTGATATTAAAAATAATTTTTAAAAAATAAAAAAAATATCATTTTGATATATTTCGACACGAAAAGCACTTTGAAAAACTACCGCAACAGCTCTCCTAAACAGACCCGATGTCTGTCCTCGTGCATTTTGTTTCCAAAATATTTTAGAAACAAAATTAGAATTTTTTTATTTTAAATTAAAAAAATTAATTGGTTTTTCACTTATTTTATGTGCAAAGATAAACAATAATTTTTAAAATATAAATAAATTATTTTAATATATTTTGAAATCAAAAACACTTTTAAAAATATATTCAGTCATGTTTTTAATCATAAAGTGATATTTTACTTTATAAACACATTTATTGTTATTACTATTTTTTTTTTTATCATAGGCTTGTACCTGAATATTTTGGAAGACCTATATAAATTTTCTAATAAAGTTTATCACCAAAAAGAAAGAGATTATAGAAATCAAAATGCTACCTGGTGAATATTTAAAGTAATTTATGATGTTTTTCTTTGGATAAATAATAGATCCTTAAATAATCATGATTATTTAATATAACTTTGAGATTTTTTACGGGCATATTATTGATATTTTAAACACCAGTCTATTAATAAATCCAATATTAAAATATTGATACTTTGCTCGAACGCTTATTATAATAAATAAGATGAATATACATGCCCTGAATACTGAAGATCTGCATACTTAAATTAAAGATTTTCTCTTTGGATGGATTTCATAAAGCTACCAGTTGACCGGTAGTTTAGAAAGGCAGCGGCAGACAATTCGAGCACCGAGCACGACTTGTCGTCCATCATCGACGCATGCTTTTATGTCTAAACAGGAGCTGGTCCCCTTGAGTTTTAAACGGATCTTGTACCAAGGGGACAGTTCCTTTTCTAATTTGGAAGATCATGTGTTTTTTTCTCCATCCTTTGAACCACACCCCCTTTTTGTTTTTTTTCGTATTAATCGATAGATATATTATTGAAAATAAAATAAAAGTGTTTTTTTTTTTTATAATCAATTATTTTTTTTTAATTTTTGATTTCATTTTTATACAATAATATTAAAAATAAATATTTTAAAAATGATCTTCCTTCCTCTCTCACCTCTGCCCGGCATTGTATCCTCTTTCAAGAGGAGAAGCCACTTTCACCCCCGATTACACACATTCGAATTTGACCAGAAAGGAAGTTCATGAGCTGTGTGGTGCAGCAACTACGGAGCAGATCGTCTGCTGGCGACTTGACATTGATGACAGCTAAACTTTTTATGGAAATTAAAAAAATATTTAAAATTAAGTCTTTTTATATATTTTTTTAATTGTTTTGATGTGTCCTTATATATATAAAATACTATTCTAATGTATTTTTTTAAGAAAAATAATACGGCATCACTAATGTTCCGCTGCATATATTTTTTATTTAAAAATATATATTTTTTTTATTTTTTTTAAATATTTTTAATATCATAAAAAATGATCTAAAATATTTTTTTAATTTAAAATAAAAATAAAAATAAATTTATTTTCTTAAAAAATATTTTTTAAACATACTGACAAATACCATGTGATTGATATCATTTTTAAATTGCTTTTATATCACTTCCATTCTAAAACCAAATCTGGCATATGTCATTATAAATCCTACCAATTGCATATAAATAAATTATTTTCATATAGTTTCTTGTCAGGTATCCATCATAGAATGAAAAATTGATTGCGCGTAGTTTCGTGAAATTATTTTATTGCAGGTGTCAATTTTGTTTTGGTTATTTTTTTATTTTTTTAATTGAAATAAAATATATTAATTTTGAAGTGTTTCAATGCTTTATTTTTAGAGTTATACTGTTTATATGTGTATATTTAATTAAATATATTAATTAAAAAAATAGTTTCAATTCAAAATAAAATTATTTAATATAAATTTCAAATATAAATAAAGAAATTAAAGTTGAACCAATATAGTTCAACCGATTTAATAAGTTCAAAGATAACATGAAAAATTCATAAAAATATATTTTATTTAAAAAAAAATCAAGTTAACATCTTTAAAAAATATTGGAATGATATATTGAATCAATTCGAGTCAACCAAGGCTAATTTTTTAAATGTATAACTTCTATTATAAGACCATGATAACCTTAAATAAAGCAAATCGAATCAAATTATAAAATTCAAGTCATAATAAACTTGTTGTCGAATAATAAAATTGATAAAAAAATAATATAAAAAAAGACACAATAAAATGATTTTTCTGAAAAATTATGAACATGTATAATATTACGAGAATGTCATCATCAATCTCTCAAGATCATTACATGCTCTGATTACTCTAAAATTTTAACATAATATTTATAAAACATGTCAAGAAACTTCTCATAAAATTATTCATTATTTAAAAAAATATTATTTAGTCAAAATAGAACAGATAAAATAAAACTAGAATATTCCAAAAGGAATTTGGGCTGAATTTTTAAAATAAACTAAAATTTTAAATTCTCCTTCTAGCTTTTGGCTTCTGTTAATGGAGGATGGGGGACCCTTTTTCGCAAATTAAATAAGATAAAGGTCAAACCTAAAAAAAAAAAAATGAATGACCCCACAATGAGTTTGCTATGAAAAACAGGCATCGATTTTAATCCAAATATATAATTAAGTTAATATAATTTATATGTCCTCTGTCAACTAGTCGATTCTAATATCTTCTTGTCTGATCTTTTTGTTGATAACAACGTGTGAGACACTCATCAATTGATTGTGTCCACTTGCCTCACTGGATGGACACCTGTCTTTTTCTGTGTGGTTATAAAAAAGGCCATTTGATCATGTGGATGACAAAGGTCGGACCAAAGACTCAAATTGACATGACGTCCACCTTCACAGGCTGCTTGGCTTGGTTTGGTATACGCTTGTTTTTCCAATTTTGTGAGTGTAGACGTCCACAAAAAAAGATTCACCTGCTCTGTTCGCGACTGGTGTCCAATCCAAGTTGGTATTACATTAGAGAGACACTCGTATTAAATATAAAAATAAAATATAAATTATAAAAATATTTTCAATAATCAAATAATAAAAATAAATATTAATTTTTTATCTACAAAAAAAATATAAATTAAAAATTCATTTCTACATTACCATCGTTATTATTAGTTTAATAGTTAAAATTATTATTAATATTACCGCTTAAACAATTGAAATCTAATTATCCAAAAAAATAGAAAAATATTTTTACAAAAATATTTTTAAAAAAACAATGAATAAAATTATCATTATTATTATGCAAAAAATAAATTATAAAATCATTTGATCTAAAGAACAAATAAAAATCATAAAAAAACACAAAAAATATAAAAAACAACAAAAGATAGCAATATTAATTTTAAAATGATCACCAACATAAATTAAAATTTCAAGACTGGACTGAATTAACATAAAATCCCACTAAAAAATAAAATTAAAAAAAACTAAAAGCATAAATATGAATAAAAAAAAATATTGTCAAAGAATGACAAAACAAAAACAAAGAAATTAATATTAAATAAAAAATTCAAAAAATAAGGACCAAAATAAAAAATAGAAACCTTAGGACCAAAACAAATAAATATATATTTTTTAAATTATCATTTAATTTTGTAAAAAAATAAAAAGAATAAAGATCGAAATAAAAAAATGACATATATAACTAATTTCAATTAGAGAATACAATTCAAACAAATCAAAATAAAATATATAATTAATTCTAATCGAAGGATAAAATTAAAATAAATAAAAATCTTGGGACCAAAACAAGCAAAGGTATTTAAAAAAAAATATAGTGTAATTTTATTAAAAAATTAAAAGAATAAAGGTAAAAAAAAATCAGTAAGAAAAGATATTATTTTAGAATAAAATATTATTAAATTATCCATGATCAACGTTATTTGAAACACTAATTAATTATAATTAACTCTTTTTATCATCTTGCTGAAGGAGGAAGCTGACGTGTTCAAGTGGTTAGAATTCTGGTTAGAATTCTGTTATTCAGTTATAACAAATCTGTTATACTGATAACATGAGCTTTGTGTGTTCGTTACGAGGGAGTCAAATTAGTGTGAGCTTGATTCAATGAAGTGGCTATACAAACCAGTGTAAATATTCAATAAACAAGCAAAAGAAATACGATTTCACAGCACTTAAATTTTCAATTCTTTCTGCTTCTGTTCTTCTTAAGACTGCAGATTCTACTCTCACACTTGCATCTGGAATCCGCAAGTTTATCTATGGTATACCAGAACAACTTTACTTTTTTATGTTTTAAACATTAGCACCAAATATTACAACATTATAGACTAATAAAGTCCTTCACGTCGTTATTGATCTATTTCTCTATCGATCAGATTCCAGGGGTCTGCATCAAAAGAAATGTCACTCCAACAATTTTGTGCTTGTTCATACAACGCGTCACCAATTTTCATCCCACCTGGTAAGTTGCTCTCTGCAAATAGGCTTTCGTTGGACTCTAGGCTAGCTGCTGCTGAAGCAGAACCCAGACAACTGTTGTTGATCGTTAGATTCATTTCTTTATCATCTAACAAGGTTTCCCACAGTAAACTTTCAAATTCATAGTAATCCGCAGGTGGCGATGCTGTTGTGTAGCATGGCTTCCCAAGATCGTTCCCATACTGAGAACCGACATTAATAAGTGGAGTACTTTTTCCTCTTAACTGGCATAAGTTTTTGAGCTTCCAAGGTTTAGGCTTTATTATGTTGTCTTTTGCTGTTGATTTTGCTTCTGGTTTGGATTGAGCTTCATCAGTGCCAGAAAACACCTTCTTACGCTGGTGTGTGTTCCAGTAATTCTTTACATCATTCGCTGTTCTTCCTGGAAGTCTACCAGCAATCAATGACCACCTGAGTAACAAAAAACTAATCCATTTTATATGCTTACATCGTGCATCACATATGTAAAATAAATTATTTGACTTTAACTGAATAAAAGTTTCTTCTCATAACCTAATCCAAAATAGAAGGGACCAAACATTTAGAAAAACAATTGGGACTGAAGTGTAATTTTATGTCTCCTGAATAGCATACATTCGTATTCCCTTTCACTCCCCTAAACTCTAGATCATCTCTTAGCATTGAGGAACTAAAATTCAAAAAGAAAGTTTGGTACTGAATCAAATAATCTAAAATAGAAGGGACCAAATATTAAGAAAAACAATTGGGACTAAAGTGTAACCTTATATGTCTCTTGAATCGCATACATCGGAAAAGGCTTATGTTTAATGAATGTGAATTTTAATTCTTTCAATTTTATTTTTTAAGAGAAGGAAAAATTAAACTGTGGGAAATTGACCTATGATTTAACTCCATAATGATCTCCACCAACATGATAACATGCAATTTGATGAGAATAATATGCTAAAGAGCAACGCAAATAGAGCTTTTAAGGACTAAATTGAAAGAAAATGAAGTTTGATATCCAAATAAAAATAGACCAGAAATTCAAGGGGCCTAGGAATAGTTAAATATGTTAATTTGTTAGTAATGTTACAGCACAATAAATCACCAATCTCTTTTAGTTTAGTTTTTTATAATGTTAATACTCCAATATATTAAGGCTGCCTCTTTTTACATGTGCAAGTAATGCAATATTGTTAATTAATTTGTAAGACTCTGGACAAAATATATTTCTTTTTTCTCTTGAGAAAAGTTATTGGCATGAATATGCTCATCGTTGATGCTAGAAGTATGTTTTTAATTTCGTTATTTTTAAGATTTATCTGCTCATCATTTTGTGATATGTTCATGCCGTATAGAGTGCACGATCTCATCCAACAGCAGTATATAGTTCTGAGACAAAGACATTCTCACTTGCCTATTGCCAAGCAACTTGTGAAGCCTGATAATCATGTCTACTTCGTCCACCGAAAACAGTCCTCTCTTGATATCTGGCTTGAGATAATTCAACCACCTCATTCTACAGCTTTTCCTGCATCGATTCAAGCCTGCAAATCAAAATTAAGAATCAATGAATACTTTTTCGAAGCGTCAAGCTTGGTGGATATTCTTTGCCTCTTGTGCAGCTATTCTCAAACACCAGAGACTATACTCGATGCACACATATAAACTAGAGAGAGAAAACCTCTCGTGATCAGAATGATCTCACCATATGTAGAAAAGAGAGACCACAATGTTTGTCCAAAAGATCAGGGGATACTTATAAACCTTGATAACCACAGGATGGTGAGGATAGCCCTATCCTTGCCCTCGCTAGAAACCCACGTTGATTTTGAAGCATCAACACAGTTAACACGCATGTGTTGTTGATTTCGTTTTTAAAAACATATTTTATTTAGAAATGTGATTTTTTTTATTTTTAAAAAATTAGTAATGAAAATAATCTAAAAATATCCAAATATTTTATTTAAAATAAAACAAATAATTTTTTTTCAAAATTAGGGTTAGATACCTGCTTTCAGAGGGATTTGATACCATCTTCCTTCACCATATTTCTCAACGCACTTCCGTAGAAGTTTATCTTCCTCCGCCGTCCAGGCACCTTTCCTGACTCCTAATGAGCCTACCATGGTGTCTGCCTCTTACGCAGTCTGAGCCCGGCCACCTAATTAAAGCTAGCAAGTCTGCAAGATAAACGCGAGACAGTGTACATTTGCTTGTCGGTCACTGACATATCTATATATATAGTACTTCTCTGAGCTCAATTTTGGAGTTTCTGACAACTGTGCATGGTTAGTAACCACAAGGTTTATCTTAAAAAGCTTTATGGTTCAAAAGGTGGAAACGGCGGCTTTTGCAATCATCATCTACCAATCCAACGGTTCAAAAACGTTAAATTAACGTTTTCCTGCCTTTGCTAGGAGTCCTCCATTTGGTTATCAGTGCTTGATAAAGCTAGGAGACAAAATTACATGATGGATTCTTTTATGTCTAAATTTGCATATTTGATTTAATGTAATGATTTTATCTGTAAATGTTTAAGTTTATTATATTCTATATATGGTTTTGAACGTGTTATTGTTTTTCTGGGAGTGTTATTTTTTTAATGTATTTTTTTTGTTTAAAAATATTTTTTTTATTTTTTAAAAATTATTTTTGATATAAAGATATGAAAATAATCTAAAAATATTAAATTTAAAATAAAAAATAATATATATTTTGTAAATTACTTTCCAATCACATTATCAAACGCTTGTAAGGATGGAAACGGTTTCGAATTCACCAGCTACCAGTCCAACTGTTCCACACCGTTAAATAACGTTTCTCACTTCCCGATCGAAGTCTTCCATATGGTTATCAGTGCTCAAATGAAGACAATGTGAAGAAGAATTAGAAGATCTTTTGGGAGCAGAGCACTTCTAATCAATTCTATCTTATTAAATATATTAATAAAATCAAGCATAAAATAAGGTTGAATGAATTAAGTTTCAACTTTAAATATAAAATTATTTATTAGATCTCACTTAAAAAATTTATAATTTTCTTATAAAACTATCTCCCCTTTTTTTTTTTAATATTTTTAAGACTTGTTTGGAACTATATTTTAAAAATATTTTTAAAAAAATATGAAAAAAATTATTTTAAATTATTTTTTTATGTTATTAGATTATTTTTATATGCTGATATTAAATATAATTTTTTAAAATAAAAATTTTATTTAATTTATTTTTAAATTATAAATATTTTTAAAAATAATATCAACAAAACTACAAAACAGTAATTTAATTGGGCGTATCGGGACCTTTTGTATCGTTTTTCCTCAATTGTCTTCCATAATTCTGCACTGACTGCGACCCTCTTTCAGCAACTCTCAACTGAGAAAAAAGAAAAGAAAAGGACAGTAGATTGTGATGAGAGTAGTCTTGTTTCTTCTCCCAAGTGGACTCGCCCTAGTTGACACTAAAAAACACTCCTTCATGATTGACGGACAAGGAAAGCTTGCACAACCTGCGGGGATGCAAATTAGAGCGGCAAAAAACCTGATTAATTGATTAAATAATAAAAAAAAACTGAAAATATTGAACAAAAGAACCCAATTAAACTAATTAATTTTTTTAAAAAAATATCTGGTTCGGTATCGATTTTCTAAGGCATAAACCGATTAGCACAAACCGAACTGAACCAGTGCAGTTAAAACCCTTAATATAAATACAAACTTTCATTTCTTTCCTCGATTACTTTTTAAAACAAACTCTAGCTAGTTGCCTAGCCCACTCTCGCCTCTCAGCCTCTCTTTCCCCTCCCTCCCTCTATAACTGTTTCTAGCTACCTGCAACCAACCATTACCCTCTCTCTTTCTACAATCTGATCTACAGTGAACCTCCCAGAACAATTACTCTTTGATTATGTTACACTCAGTTTGACCATTCATCTTTAACTAAAAACAATATATATTTATAAATTTATTATGCATATATGCTGCAAATATAAATTATGAATTTATTAAATTCTAAAAATATTTATTATTGACATGTTTTGGTCATTTTTATTTGGTAATACCATGATTGTCAAAATCATGATTTTGACACGAATTGGAAGTTGCTTCTTAACTCGGATCGTAAAATCAGAATAGTAAAATTGTACTTAAAATTTACCGTATAAAAATTGTAAAATCATAACTAAAATCGTGTAGGTAGAAATCGCACAATCATGAGTAAAATATTTTCGAATACAATATAGTATAATTATGGCCATAAAATTTTATTAGTTAAGGTTTATACATTATTTAAAAGAAATTAAAAATACATAACAATTATATATTTTAATAGCATTTTAAAAGTACTAATTTTTTTGTTTTTTTACTTTAAAATAGGAGAGAGGGGGGAGGCTAGCCTGATTTTTTTAGGGGGCCATGGGAGGGGGGGCGGGACATGGTATAGTGGAGGCACAATGCAGGATGGATTTTAGGATCATTAAACTGGACCGATCCGGTCTGATTTTATGATTCTGACTAAGTTTAACCAAAATTTATTTTCTACCCGAGTTAACAAGGTTTGATGAGTTGACTCACAAAATCATATGATTTTGCGAGTCAACTCACGATTTTCACAACAATGGTAATTACAGATGAAAAACCTTCAAAACTAAAATATTTCATCCACCTATATCAATGTTTAATGCCCTCACTTCAAACCCTAATATCAATGTTTAATGCCCTCACTTCGAACACTCATCTTACATCAACCATTGCAGGATCTATCACAAATGATAAAGGTAAACAACTTCAAGTACTTACATTAAGAAAAAAATATTGATAATAGAAAAGAGTAAAAAATTTAGGATCATTTTACGAAACTTGATGGTGATTCTAAAATTCATAGAGCTGAATGTAATTATTATGGAAAGAATTATGCATGTCATACTATTCTTAATGGACCAAGATATATGTGGAGTCATTCAAAAGTATACACAAAAATTCTTTGTGTGGTTGATAAGAAGTAAAAACTT
The DNA here is from genome assembly GCA_015731905.1 of Salix dunnii. Classification (NCBI taxonomy): domain Eukaryota; kingdom Viridiplantae; phylum Streptophyta; class Magnoliopsida; order Malpighiales; family Salicaceae; genus Salix; species Salix dunnii. The sequence goes on along the minus strand of CM027675.1, from coordinate 13,789,938 downwards.
ATGATATTAGAACTTAAGAAATAGAAGGATGAATTGGAAGACAAAAATATAGGCACTCTTAAGGCAACAGGTTATAATTATAATGAATGTAGACTAGCACTGTCGCGACGACAATTTTTTTTCACGTTGATTTTTTCTACACTCGCCAACCCTTTTTATTTTATTTTTGTTATTTTTTGGTATATTTTGGGGAATTACCCAGAAATTAGGTTATGACATTTTATATGGTTAATAATTAAGGAAAACAATTAGACTTATATCTACATGTCCCAATTAATAGGAATTATTAATTGAATAAAGTTTGGCAATTTCAACAATAACTCTAACAACCTAATAGCCTCAATTGCATCCATACAATTTCATTTCTATGAACTAAATGAAGTCAAAATCTTCATATCCTTTTTATCATAAAGGCATGTGTTTGTATCATACTTTCTATGTAGTTACAACAAAAGAAGCACCTTTTCCTCATTGCAACAATGAAATGTGTTTTGTTTTGCAAGTCATATGTGTATTGATGACAAACTAAGTTATCTTGTACCCTAAAATGCACTAAAAATAAAAATCATTTTTTTGTTTATGGTAAATAAATCCTTTTATAGCAAGTAACCTAAAAGTTATCATAACACAACACAAAATAACATAATATAAAGAACTGGAGAAACTTTAAATATGTTGATTTTATGTTTGCATTAATATTGCAATAAAAAATTGCTTAAAAACATTTCTTGGTAGGGAAATTTGAACTAGAATGCCCTACCATGGTTTTTTCTCCTAGATTAACATTTGGCTAACAATATAATCATTTATAGTTATTAGAATCACGGTCAATGAACACCGGTCAACTATTTTTTATACTTCAAACTATTACCTTAACGATTTTATTTTATTTACAATCTTAATATATATATATATAAAGTCTATTTGATCACTGTTAGACACACTAAAACAAAACTTCAAACATATAGTTCTTAAATGTTTATCATTTCCAACGAATATGTCCAGAATAAAAAAAAAATATTGTTATACTTATTATCAAGATGAGAAAATTTGAATCCACAATAGAAAGAGATAAATCATCATCTTGCATGGGATTTATAAGTTGTGTTTTTCCATAAGTCTTCAGTTTCTGCAACATAACAGTTGATAAAAAGTAAATCAAGAAACAAAAGCACAAAAATATTTGAAATTCTTACTGGCAATGGAAAGGCTTCATAAGCACAAGATAAAAATTTGACCACATCAAAATACAAGAGACCAACATAACTATTTCTTTCCATTTCTTATCTTTTTAATTCTTTTTTGTGTTTGATTTTTTGGTTATGGAAATGCAACAACTATATTTAGATGGATAAGAAGTTCAATTTTCAATTAACCCAACGCTAAAGAAGGAGGTTAAAAAATCAATTAAAAAACATTAAAAATAAAAACAACCTCAGTCAATCTACTAAAAGCATGATCATCTATAAGTCTAGTTATACGATTGAGATAACCTCATTTAGAGCATATTAAAAAAATTATAAGAATAAATTCTCAATTGACCTTGTCAAATCTAATGTTTAACTATAAAATCTGTAAATAATGAAATTAGAAAAATAAGATAAAAAAATCAATTCAATATAGGCTAATTATGTAATCTTTATTCATAGGTCATGAGACCAAGAAAACCCAATAAAAAATTAATGTAGTTTAATTAACAATCAAATATAATATTAATTAATGAAATAGAGAGAAAAAGGTAAATTATTTTTTTTTTAAAAAAGGTTATTTAATAACACGACAAAGACACAACATAGGTCAGGAAATGAAGAGAAAAACCAAAAAAAATAATTCAATCTAATGATGAAGGACTCATAACTTAGGTCATAAGATCAAGATAACCTCTTATAAAAGGAAAAGAAAAACTCAATTTAATCAGAATTAAAACATCAAAACTCATTCACCTAATTATTAAACCAAGATATCCCTAAAGAAAACAAATAAAAAAAAAATTATTAACCTAAATCCTCAAGTGACCCAATATAAAAAAAATAAAATTAAAAAGTGAGTCAATCACGTTAACACATAATCTTTATCATAGGAGTGGGACAACTCCATAAAAAATTATAATATTAAATAAAAAGTAAAAAAAATATTGAAATAAAATCCTCTTTTAGTTTTAGTTTTTTATTAAAAAAAAGTATAAAATTTAACGAGAAAACATAGTATTTTGGAATAAAATACTATCAAATTAACTACAACCAACATTATTTGAAAGAATTATTTAATTATTTTTTATAATACGTCAATCAATCAATTATTATAAATACAAAGGACTAAATTATAATTATTATCCTTTGAAATTCACTAGAAATTTTATGCAAAGAATGATTAATTAACATGTGCATATTAAAAACTACAAAAATAAAAAAAAGAAGTGCACTCCCAATTTTTCCCTCACAACTCAATTCTAGAAACTTTAATCAAATAACTAGAAAACAAACTCTTAAACTGTGATTTCAACACAGGAATATAACAACACCTATCTATACCAAGTTTACTTGGGGTAGAAGATATATACTTCTATTTGGATCTATAATTTTCACTTGGATTTATAGCAAATATACTTTTTGATAATATACAATTGAAAATAGATCATTGACCACAAAACAGTAAGTCTTTTAAATGAAATTTAAACTTAAATATTAATTTTATACTATTGAATAGATATATAAAATTATTTATCTATTTTTATATCAAAATTATTCTTTAGCACAAATTTATTATTTAATAATCAAACGATTATAGATTATATATACATCATCTCTATCGTTTATGATTAAATAATTAAAATCAAGCACGATAAAACAGCAAATGGATTTTGTGCCCGTTGCAATAAAATAAAAGTGTTTTTTTTTAATATTTTTATTTAAAATCAATTTTTTTTAATAATTTTATATTATTTTTATATAATAATATTAAAAATAAATATTTTAAAAAACAATTTCGATCCTAAGCAACTGCATTCATCCTTCCTTTATGTTATATATATATATATATATGGATTATTTTCATATAGTTTAGTGAAATTATTTTATTGTGGGTAATTTTTATTTTAGTCGGCTAACCTAAATCACGTTGGGAAATCAATGTAAAATCATCTATGATTGTTAAAGTACTTTATTTGTATTTAATTATGTTTTAGCAATTAGAAATTGATATTAAACTATAATCTATGATGGGATTTTTTTTTTCTCGAATCAGTATCAGTTTCTAAAGCTATAATAATCTTCTTCTAGCTTTTGTTAATGGAAGATGGGGGACACTTTTTTCGCAAATTAAATAAGATAAGTTGAAAATTAAAAAAAGAAAAAGAAAAAGAATGGCCCAACAATGAGTTTGATGTGAAAACACAGGCGTCAATTTTAATCCAAATATATAATTAAGTTCAAATTTTATAAATATAATTTTATAAGTCAAGAGTCAACTAATAAATTCTAAAATCTTCTTGATCTTTCTGTTGATTACGACATGTGAGACACTCGTCAATGATTGTGTCCAATAGCCATGGATGGACACCTTGACTTTTTCTGTGTGGTTATAAAACAAGGCCATGTTGAATTAATATGCACAATATCATCCAAAGACTCAAATTGACATGACGCCCCAACTTCACATGCTGTTGGTCATTGGCGTGGCCTTTTTATGGTTTAGTTTTAGACAAGAATTACTGTATATAGATTGAGATATTAAAATTATTATTTTACTTCATGTTTTAAAAAATTTCATTTTTGGGATTGGGGTTACTTTTTACTTTTTTAGTGGACAAAGATAATATTTATGATTTATTTGCATATTAAAATTATTATTTTATCCCTATGCTATGAAAAAAGGACACGGATTTTATTTTTTCATAAATTTTTGCATGGTAAAATTATGAAAAATAACGCCTGGATCGGGGGTATTGTGGTATTTTCTCCCGAGTTTTAAATAAGAAAGGTTAAGTCTAAAGGGAAAAAAAAAGTGATTAAGAGGAGTATTTTAGAATGTAAAAACATTAAATATATTGAAACAAGTGTACTAACCAACTAAGAAGTTTACATAGGGTTTCACATCACATACTCTTCATAGATGAGGAGTGTGTTGTAATTTCTCTAGAAAATTGGTTATTGAAGAGCTAGAGAACCTATAGACTTCTAGAGAAAATTTTTATGTGGATTGTTAGCAACTAGATGTTTTAGTTTGCATCACAATAATTTGAATATCATTAGGTGTATTGACAATTTACCATGGTTGAACAATATAACATGGTCCATTATCTCAACAAGTAAGATAGTACGTATATAAAAGGTCATTGTCAAATATACTTTTCTTGTAATTTATGAAAATGATAAAAAAAATATTTATCCTAGGTTTAATTGTCCAAGAGGGTTTTTTTTCTTTTAAAAAGTTCATCAAAAAAGGCTTCTCTTTGTAACAAAATATCTTGTGCATTTAAGTTTTATATATTCTTTATTTGTTTGGCTATTGATTTAATTAACAAATTTCACTTTCATTTTGTAGGATAGTTACAAAAGGTTTAGTAATTTTCGACCGAGTTAGTGACAAAATAGTCAATTAGAAATTAAGGTTTGCAACTTCCACCAACATGTTTGTGTTCATATCTGAATTGTTCATGATTGTTTTTAAAAGACAAATAAAATATTCTATTGGTGTTTTTAAATTTTTTGATGATGAACTTCATAAGTAAAAAAAAAAAAAAAACTATTTAAATTGAATAATTAATCCATAATATATTGTGAAGGGTAAAGTGAAACTTCATCTCAAGAGAGGATATGATGCCAAGCTGACTATGTACTTTTTATTATTTTGTCGATGGGTATTTAAGCTTTACTAAAACTAGATATGCTTGGAATAAATGAATAACATGTTTAATTTATTAAAAACAGATGCAACTCTCTTAAAGCAAAGATAGAAAAGGGTTATGCATATAGTATATATTTGATATTGTAATTAAAAAATATATTTTCATATTTTATTTTAAATTAGATTTTTTATGTGTTTTTAAATTATTATGATATACTGATATAAAAAATAATTTCTAAAAATAAATAAAACATCAACCACACTTTAAATAAAAAAAATATTTAAAAAAAACATCGATCACACTTTCAAACAAACACTTAGAGGATGTTTGGTGTTTGAAAATATCCTTTAAGTGTACATTTAAAAAATATAGTTATGGTTGATTTTCAGAATATTTTTTTACTTAGAAATGCATTAAAATGAAAAATAATCATTTTTTTATATCAGCACTAAAAATATCTAAAAACACTAAAAATAACATTATTTAAAGTAAAAAAAAACACTTTTTAAATAATTCCCAAATAGTGTTGGAGCATACCTCCGAAGAAGCAGGCCACCTTAACCACTTTCCCCAAGCCCAACTGCCATCAACATGGCTGCTCGATCACACAATGCCTCTTGCCACAGGCTCAGCAATGACCTAAGAAGATCCCAGCCGCCGAGAAGCCACCCAAGAAGCTCGGCCTGGCACGCAAGAACCAAGGAGAGGGACAAAACAAAGATCAACGCTGTCAAAATCCATAGCGCATCACAGAGCATTTAACGTTCTTTTTCATTTTCATTTTAAAGAATAGAAAATGTAAAAAAAGTCAAGTGAATTGAAAATTCAACGAGAAAAGATGATATTTCCGAATAAAATATTATTAAATTATCCGTGATCAACATTATTTGAAATACTATTTAATTATAATTATCATCTTGCATCTGAAATCCACGAGTTTTCTATGGTATATACTAGAACAACTTTACTTTATTATGTTTTAATAATCTAAAAAAGAGAGAAAATAATATATTAACTTGGCACCAAATATTACAACATTATAGACTAAAGTCCTTCACGTCGTTATTGATCTAGTTCTGCATCGATTAGATTCCAAGGGTCTGCATTAAAATCAATATTGTCACTCCAACAATTTAGTGCTTGTTCATAGAACACGTCACCAATTTTCATCCCACCTGGTAAGTTGCTCTCTACAAAAAGGCTTTCGTTGGACTCTAGGTTAGCTGCTGAAGCAGAACCCAGGCAACTTTTGTTAATCGTTAGATTCATCTCTTTGTCATCTAGCAAGGTTTCCCACAGTAAACTTTCAAATTCATAATAATCCGCAGTTGGCGATGCTGCTGTGTAGCATGGCTTCCCAAGATCGTTCCCATGCTGAGAACCGACATTAATAAGTGGGGTAGTTTTTCCAATTAACCGACATGAGTTTTTGAGCTTCCAAGGTTTAGGCTTTATTATGTTGTCTTTTGCTGTTGATTTTGCTTCTGGTTTAGATGGAGCTTCATCAATGCCAGAAAACACCTTCTTACGCTGGTGTGTGTTCCAGTAATTCTTTACATCATTCGCTGTTCTTCCTGGAAGTCTACCGGCAATCAATGACCACCTGAGAAACAAAAAACTAATCCATTTTATATGCTTACATCGTGCATCACATATGTAAAATAAATTATTTGACTTCGACTGAATAAAAGTTTCTTCTCATAACCTAATCCAAAATAGAAGGGACCAAACATTTAGAAAAACAATTGGGACTAAAGTGTAATTTTATATGTCTTCTGAATAGCATACATTGGAAAAGGCTTATGTTTAATCAATGTGAATTTTAATTCGTATTCTTTCAATTTTATTTTTCAAGAAAAAGGAAAAAAATAAATTGTGGAAAATTGACCTATGATTTAACTCCACAATGATCTCCACCAACCCGGATACATGATAGCATGCAATTTGATGAGAATAATATGTTAAAGAGCAACGCTAATAGAGCTTTTGAGGACTATATTGAAAGAAAATAAAGTTTGATAGCCAAATTAAAATAGACCAGAAATTCAAGGGGCTTAGGAATTGTAGAATATGTTAATTTGCTAGTAACGTGACAGCACAATAAATCACCACTCTCTTTTAGTTTATTTTATGATAATATTATGCTCCAATATATTTAGGCTGCCTCTTTTTACACGTGCAAGTAATGCAATATTGTTAATTAATTTGTAAGACTCTGGACAAAATAACTTTTTTTTTTCCTGATATAAATTCTCGAGAAACGTTCATGGCATGAATATGCTCATCATTGATGTTATAAGTATGTTTTTTATTTATTTATTTTTTAATATTTATCCCCTCATCATTTTGTGATATGTGCATGCCGTATAGAGTGCACGATCTCATCCAACAGCAGTATATAGTTCTGAGAAAAAGACATTCTCACTTGCCTATTGCCAAGCAACTTGTGTAGCCTGAAAATCATGTCTACTTCGTCCACCGAAAACAGTCCTCTCTTGATATCTGGCTTGAGATAATTCAACCACCTCATTCTACAGCTTTTCCTGCATCGATTCAAGCCTGCAAATCAAAATTAAGAATCAATGGATACTATTTCGAAGCGTCCAGCTTGTTGAATATTCTTTGCCTCTTGTGTAGCTATTCTCAAACACGAGAGACTATACGAGAAAACCTCTCATGATCATAATAATCACCGAATCAACAAGATTTTGATATTATATTATAGAACAATCTTATTATCTATATTATTTTCTAGCAGAAAAGAGAAAACAGAATGTTTGTCTGAGAGATCAAACCTAGAAAACCACAGGATGATGAGGATAGCCCTCTCCTATCCCTGGCTAGAAACCCACGTTGATTTAGATCATCAACGAAGTCATTTAGTTACCTGCAATGGAAGGAATTTGATGCCATCTTCCTTCACCATATTTCTCGATGCACTTTCGTAGAAGTATATCTTCCTCCTCCGTCCATGCACCTTTCCTTACTCCTAATGAGCCTACCATGGTGCCTGCCTCTCACGCAGTCTAAGCCCGGCAACCTACTCAAAGCTAGACGCAATCAAGTGTACATTTGCTTGTTTTTCACTGGCTCCAATATATATATATATATATAATAGTGCTTTACTTTTCGCAGCTCAGTTTGTAGTTTCTGACAACATCGACGTGCATGGTTTGTGACCACGAGGTTTTTCTTCAAAAGGTGTATGGTTCAAAAGATGGAAACGGCAGCTTTTGCAATCAACGACCAATCCAACAATTCAAAAACGTTAACTTAACGTTTGCCTACCTTATCTGGGAGTCCTCCATTTGGTTATCAGTGCTTGATAAAGCTACGAGACAAAATTACATGATGGTTCCTTTTATGTCTAAATTTTGAAGTTTATTATATTCTATATATGGTTTTGTGTGATCTCCTGTTTGCTAGTGAGTGTAGTCGAAGTTACAAATAATTTCAAAATGTATTCGCAAACTCCCCTTACTTTTTATGCTATAATATTTCGGAAATAAATTTTTATATGATTTCAAAAGATGGAAACGGTTTCGAAGTCATGAGCTGCCAGTCCAACTGCTCCACGCCGTTAAGTAACGTTTCTCACTTCTCGATCGGAGTCTTCCATTTGGTTATCAGTGCTCAATATAGACAAGGTGAAGAAGAATTACTACAAGATCATTTGGGAGCACCCTATTTCTAATCAATTCTATCTTATTAAATATATTAATAAAATCAAAAACAAAATAATGTTGAGTGTATACAAGTTTTAAATTTAAATATAAAATTATTTATTTTAAAAATATTTTTAAAAAAATTATTTTTATTATTTTAAATTAAAAAATTTAGTGTTATTAGATCATTTTAATGTACTAATATAATTATAATTTTTAAAAAATAAAAGAATTATTCTAATATATTTTTAAACAAAAATATATTTTCAAAATAAATACCAACTGTAATCCGAAATAATCATTTAATACGCTTTGTACTCTTTTGTTTCATTTCTCCCAATTGTATTCCATAATTTTGCACTGACCGCGACCCTCATTGTGTCCAGAGTAGTCTTGTTTCTTCTCCAAACTGGACCAGCCCCAGTTGACACAAAAACACTCCTTCATGATTGGCGGCCAAGCTTGCAGAACCTGCGGTGCAAATTATGTGCTCGTGCTAAATATTTACTTAGAATTGCTACTAAAATCTCAGACAAATGCAAAAACTCCAAAAAAACAAAAACATTTTCAATTAAACATGAATTTATTTTTGAAATATTTTATCATTTGCAGCACACAAAAAAAGATATTTGAAGAAAAATAAGAGATTTTGGATCTTAGAATGGGGAGATTTTGGTTTTTTTTTATAATTTTCTTTGTAAAAAATCAGAGAAAAAAAGAGGATATGTTTTTAGTATCATGTCTGTATTTTATGGTATCAGTTATGACTCAATACGAAGTAATATTGTAGGAAAAAAATATGTGACAAACTCACAAAAAAGCTCAAAATCATCTCTGAATTTCTTTGAAATTTTTTAAGGGTATGTTTGAGTAAATACTAAAATAAAAATAAGATAAAAACTAAAAAAAAAAACATAAAAATATATTTATCAAATATACTTCTAGTCTAAGCGTTGAGTTGGCTGGGCTAGAGACCTAATGGCAACCCATTTTGGTTGAGTTTTGTCAGCTAAAGTGCAAAAGATTTCTTTTTTAAGAAGAAAAAAAAAGGGGGCGAGGTTGAAGGTCCAGCCCACTTTAACTCCATTGCTGGCAACATAGCCAGCATGTGAAAACAAAACAGCATAAAACAAGGGATGAAAGGCTTCCCTGCCTAGGAACTGATGCTTGTAGCGTTGTCGTCGATGGCTTGAGGTGGAGTTTGGCGTGGATGAGAAGAAAGTCCCCGCTGCTCACGGTGCTGCTGGAACTTGTCGAGTGCTGGACCGAGGCTTGATATTACTGAGGAAAATCTTTCACTGTTGCTCACTAGTGTATTGTTAGTCCACTACTGATTAAGAAGAAAGCCTTTAATGCTGCCATGGCTAGGAGAAGGAGCACCACTACTACTGTGTTTAGGAAGAAATGGTGGCTATGGCTTCTGCTCATGGTGGAGTTGAGAGGATTTGACTATGACTGATGAGAGATTCCTATTAGTGCCGGTGAAAGGAATTAGTCACCAATGAAAATAGTCTACTGCTGTTACTAATGTCGCTGGTACTGGCTTGAATTATTGACAGTGTGGAAGAGCGACTGGAGAAATAATGGTTGATGATGAGCTGCTCATGGTGGCTGGTCTCGGGTGGCAGTTAGGGTTGCAACTTTTTGTGGAGGGTAGAGTTGCTGCCGGAGGCTTCTGAGCTTTAATGGGGGTTGTAACCTTGAAGTAAGAAAAAGAAAGTGCTTCCACGTCTGTAATAGAGTATACGAGAACAGATTCATTGCACTGTGTGTGAATTGATAGTTGCAACAAGTCTGTAAATAGTAAAAATCTGAGCAGTTTTGGTGTGTGTGGACTCTAAAATTTTCTTATAGAATCCTAAGGACTTTTTTCAAGACAATAAAATTTGTTTTTTTTTTACTTCTAGTTAAATTATGTAAATCTAGAAAACTGCCATACTTCGGCATTCCCTCCAGGAAAAGGATTGGACCAAATTCTAGTCTAATTTAACACTACACATATATATACATACATACATATATATACATACATATATACATACATATATATATATATATATCTATATATATATATATATATATATATATATATGCACATACCATGTCTCAAATCTGGACTGTCATTTCTGACAAATCTGAAAACATTATGGAGAACAACCTTGAACTTGTTGAAACATTAAACTGTAGACTGCCAGAACTTTTCATTAATTTAAAGTCAGTTTGATGAATCCCGTCAAAGAAATTGATTAGGGCGAGTCTAACAACAAGAGCCCTACCTGCCTGGAGAGAGTTTAGTATCACAAATCAGTTTGAATTTTGAAGGTGTGAAAACAGGACTTACAGATTAGGGTGAGCAGATCAGCCGACGACTAGAAGACCTTTCCATTTTTGGTTTTAAATGTTAGATATACCCTAGACCGAGTTTCTTGCTGGTTGCTTTTTCGGGTGCAGCAGAAGAAATTCTCTTTTTCTGCATCCCCTTGAATTTGAATCAGAGATGGTAGCAGCAAGAATACCATTCATCCAAGGGCAACAGAAACAGGAGCAGTTCATGAGATTTAAAAACTGATTAATCCTAATAACAATCGATAAACCCATAATTAATACCATCACACCACCACTGCACACAGGGGTAAGATACTTTATTTTATAGTTTCAGGATACCCAGTAAAATTTTAATTATCATAAACTCTAAACTCTTAAAAGGAGAACACGCTCCGACTTGAACTCCAGATTTTCATATAAAAAACAAGACGCTTTATGCAACACCAAGTAGCTCATAGCATAAAAAATCATAGCAACTAAACTCCAAGCCAATCCTGAAACAAGAAACAAAACTGAACAGGACCAAGAGGTCAAAATGGTGCAAGAAATATATGAAACAAAGATGCATAAGAACCAGTACAAGAGAAGATGTGTAATACCTGTTTGCCCATCTTGACCACAACATAAGGGTCATTGCTGCGGTCATCTCTGGTAGCAAGGTCGATCCCTCTGGTCAAATGAGTTCTAAGCAAACCTAACAGGTTTTCCATGACGAAAAAAGATCAAACAAAAGAAACCAAGAAAACCGACTGGCTTCAGCAACGAAACTGAGGAGAAACAGGAGTTGAGGAGAAGACAGGAGTTGTTCCGTCTAAAGTTCTTGTGATTTCTTTTTTTATGGGCGAAGATGTCCGGTTAGTTTATATTTATTTCATCTAATTTCATGTATTTTAAAATTAATAATTATATAAATTTATAATAATTATCATATGAGAAACTATAAAACTCAAATATAAAATTATAAAAAAAACAAACCTCACCTACAAATTTCTTACTCATTTTCACCTACAAATTTCTTGTGATTTCTTGTTTTTGCATGTGTAGGAAGTGAAGTGGATGGTCCGAAATTAAAAAATAAATAAATTTGGTCTTGTACTTATCATTTATAATAAAACAAATGGTGCTTTTATGTGTATTTTTTAAATAATGTTTAAAATTATACTTAATTTAATATTTCATCTCTCTAATTTTTTTATTTAGCTTTTTTAAAACAGTAGTTGCTTTTTAATTTTTATATGTATTTCTTTATTATGGTAATATTTCAAAACATTTTTTAAAAAAGATATTGCGAGTTCAAATCATTTTGGATGAACGATGGAGGTTCTTTTATTTTTTGGAATGTCAATCTGAAAAAGAAAATAGGCTACAAAATTCTCAACCTTGAAATCATCTAAATAATTTTTTTTTATTTTAAATATAATTTTTACTTGAAAAATATTAACATAAAATTATATTTTGATGTTTTTTTCTAAATAAAAATATTTTTAAAAATCATCTATCATAATATAAAATACATATAAAAAAATGGTTACTTTTTAAATTATATTTTACTCTGAAATTCATGAAAATAAAATATATTTAAAAAAATAAAAATTATATAAAAATAAAAATAAAAATACTTTTAAATAATTTGTTTCAAACCATATTGTTTCAATCAGCAAAAACAAACCACGATTAAAAATGTCAAAAACTATACTAAAAAGGCCATAAAAAATCCAAATGGCCTCACCTAACCAGAGTGATTTGTGAATCAAAACCTCTGAACTTTTTCGAGTTGAAACGTGGACTAGTCTTTTATTAACACGTGTCAAGACGCATAGTATCCCTTCTCTCTCTGCCACCCAAAAATCCAGATTTTGAGACTGCCTCTTCAAATTATTCTGTTTTCTATCTCCAAGACCGCTTTGCCTCGTGAGTCGTGAGCAGCCAACACTCTTCTCTTTTTTTCTCTACTTAACTCACTGCAATGCATTCATGTATTAATGTAAACCCGTGATTATTCTGCTGAAAGGTTGAATCTTAATGCAAATTTTTTCCATGTTTCTATTGTTATGTTCGCTTGATGTTTCCACTCTATACGTTTTGTTGAAATTTACAGCTCTGTGTAAATAGACTTGCTAGTTCATTCTAGTATTTTTGCGGTGTAGCAATACGTATCATTTCTTGGATTTTGGAAAGTGGGTATTTCTGCTCCTTTTCTGTTATGGAAGATGGATAATTGTCGTGTTGAAATCCCTTTTGCTTCTCTTTGTGTCGGGCATTAGTTATATTTAATGAAATGTTTTGAAGGGCGCCGTGAGGATTCAAATGTTATGAGCGAATCCAATGAATGTACCAAAGCATGGGGGGTTCATGATATGAAAATGGGTTTTGTCTTGATGAGCTCAATAGAGTTTTTGAGGATTTTCATCAAATAGGATAGGTGCATATCCAGATGTAGAAATGGATGTGTGTCCGTGCATGTTAAGTTTTTATAGGTAATCGTTTCTTGTATGATTAAATAATGGGAAGCAGAATTTATTTCATTGCTTGTGTTATGATTTTATAATCTTTCAAGAAGAATGTAGTTCCTCCTAAAGTTAGACTTTCTGTTCCCTTTCCTTACCACAGGACCCTTTAACATGGAGATTGGAACTACAAGGTAAGCATTCCTGACTAATCTTTTAGAGTTATTTTACCTTTTCCCTTTCAGAAAAACTGATTTCATAAATTAAGCTGGGTTTATGATCATGATATGGTGGACTTATAGTATCTCGATAAGATGCTTTCTGCGATGCCCGTAGCAACATTACAATAGCATCTTTAAGCTGATACGGCACATAGAGGAAACAATGCCAGCTGCTGTGTGTGGATAGGATCTTCCGATTCAAAAAGTTGAAACTGTTGGGTATTGCCATAAAGGATATTTCAGATCTGCCATGCCGAGAATGTTTTTCATCAGCCACCTCTTCTCTTTGCTTTTAAACTGCAGAAAAGGACTCGAGTTTTTCTCCCAGTTACCATTGTTTTTGTTCGCACCCTCATTTCTTTGATTTTTTTCTGTAGCTGTCACCTCATTTCCATGTTGTTCAATGCTTTTCAGAGTAGTTTACCTCTTCCTGACCATGCTTAGCATTGTATAATTGGTGATAGGTTCTGCATTGGCAAACAAGTACCATGGTTTTCTTGGAATTCACGAATGTTAGAAGTCAAAAGTATCCATAAGCTTCCTTATCATGTGTTTGGCTGCACCATTAAGCAAAACAACCTAAGGTTCACTCATTCTTATCGGGGCTCTGCTAGAAAAAATTGGATGACCAATGTATTGTGGAGAACATATACCATGCATGTTAGTTTGGAGGAATCATCATCAACACAGCCAGAAGACTATTCAGCTGATGAAGAGAATTCATCCGAGGATTTACCAGACGAGCCTCTTGATCAACCATTGAGCAGTGATGAGGTGAGATCACATTTTCACATCTGTTTGGTACAGTATGATAATAACAGATACAGAGTTTCGTCATTGCTGAAAAAGTAAACAGACATGGAGCAACTAGCATTCTCTTCCAATTGAGACCTCTTTCTACACCCCTAGAATTCAATTATCAATGCATTGAACCACAGGTAAATAGACTAATAAATAAATTGAGAGCGAATATCTTTCAAGGTTGGACTGGCATCTGTTCCTTGAAGACCTCTAATTGCATACTGCATAGCAATGCAACAAGTAAATGATAACACGAGAAGCATATAAACAAGTATCACACTCTTGCTTTGTTGGCATCCTCATAAACATCGAGTGGAGTAAACTGCTTTTAATAATATTCAGCTTGTAATTATGTGTTGACCTCAAATGGATTAGTGGCTTCCATTTTGATGCTCCTTTCTTTGGTTGGGTAAAAATATGTTGGTATATTTGAGATGAGCATTGATATTACTATTTTGTTGTTTTGTCTCATTTACCATACTCTTCAATTTACATGTGAAGTTCTATTTCTCACTATAGCTCTGCTTCATTCGAAATGGGAAGTTAGTTTTCAACAAGATGTGCTGGACATCATCCCCATTCCTGAAATCTTTGTGCTGCTGAAATTGAATGTGCCTGCTAAGGTTGTAGCTATAATCTTTAGTATAGTATAACAATGAAATTGCCAAGTGTGGACTCTAGTTAGGCCAATTGACATGCACTATAAGAAGAAAAAAAATGTCTGGTCTATCCTTTGAGAAAAAAACGTGTACTGATATTCTGTAGTTTTTGACAGTTGAAGGCACTGCTGCTCGATTCTCAGAGAACAAACCTCACTAAAAAACTAAGTGAAGCCAATCAGCAAAACCGGTTTCTCAAACGACAGGTTTGTATTTGTGGAAACTTGGGTATATTCTGGAGGAAAACCTGATGTTGTTATATACAAAAACTCCTTGTGCATTTTGTTGGTGGTTGTGCTTGCATTCTAGCTGCACAAGATTCATATCTGATATCAGGACTATTGCACATTCATGCTTTGACTCTGATTGATGCTTTGCCTTCTTGTTGCAATAGTCATGTATCTTTTTTATCATGCCTCAACACTCAACAAATGAACACTTTCTCCAAATTTTTGCTTAAAAAGGAAAACTAGAAAACTGAAAATAGAAAAGGAAAATAGTTTTTTTATTAATGAAGCTCATATTACATGACTTGCTTGTTGAAACAATATCACAATCAGATGCATTTAACTGGTTTGGAGTGTTTACATGGCAGATATTGGCAATTAAATGATACGCATAAATATTACGATGCTGCGGCTCAATTTTGAAAGAGCCAACTCATCGAACTCTGAAAGCTATATAAATGAATTTTGTTGTATGAAACCTTTGGTCTAACATCTTCTATTTGTTTTTTGTTTTTTGTTTTGGAAAATAAAAATAAAAATTGCAGCTGCATGTAATGGAGGATGCACTGGTAAACTTCAAAAGTGAACTTGCTGTGGTGGAACTTGAAATTCAGGTTAACAGTACACTATTTGCACAATTGTCTCGTTTTCTGAATGTCCCATTTTTCTTATGAGAAATGTCTCCTTTTTCTTCATTTGAAGCTTACTGAAGAACTGCTGATGTTTTATTACCATGTATAGCATGAGTCAGTGTCCCCGGCAATAAAAAATTGCTGTCCTCCTCGAACTGTGGATTGACATAATTGTCCCTCAAACCACTCTTGTATGGTTGGCTCTTTTCCAGGCATTTCAACAATCAGTAGTTAGGGATATGGCCTGATCTTGGGTTAGCATTATGTTTTGTGTGCGACAAATCTAAGCCTCTATGGACATTATTGCTCCAAAGCTCTATTATACACGTATTCTGTTAGGAATTCAAGCAGGAGTTCTTTAGGATCTTCTTTTGTGGACTTTGGAACGTGTAATGGGCTTATTTTAGTAGTTTGGTTATTTATATTTGCAGAACCTTAATTGTTTGCATTTTGCTGAATACAAATCAAAGCATCTAATTTGTTGAAAAGTTTTGTTGATTGGATTTAGGCGGAACTAGTAGCACGAGCTCCCTTCATAAATCAGATATTGTAAATCATAAAAGGCTCCATGTACCTTTTCCGTATCTTGGTGATGTAAACCAAATCTAGAAGTACTCTAATTTTTTCTTTTGATAGGCAGGCTATGGTCATGCTGGCAGAAGAAATAGCTCAATATGAAATTCCAGAAGGGTCAAGAAAGATAAACGGGAAATACGTACAATCTCACCTGCATTCACGCCTAAAAGGTACAAAGCTATTTGCATGCATGTTTTATGATGGTAATTTTAGTCCCTTTGAACAAGTAAATTTTTGGCTTCTCCAAATGCATGACAAGTGCAATGCAGCAGTCTTGCAGGCAAGGTCAAAATGCAAATCTTAAAAATTTAAGGTTTTCCTTTGATAATTTCCCCAGTTTCTTGTGGCTTGAGCACATGGCGCTAGGTGCATGCTTGTTTTAAGGTCAACTTTATTGTGTTGCTTAGCGATCTGAACCAGCATATAATTACGTCTCAAAACAACCATCTTAGTAGTTGTATTTTTTAAACACTGAATGTAGTTCTACCATTTCTTTTGACTCTTTTGCTTTACTGAGGCTTTTCCATCATTTTCCTCACAAAAGTTCAACTGGCGTTTGTGTTGCTGTAAAGCTCTCCAAAAAAAATTGAAGGAACAAATAAAGGATGTGGATGCTGCACAATCCAAGGAGGTATCCTTGTTCTGGTGTGGCATGGCAGAGGTAAGAATGCAAGAAACCACCTTCATATTCCTAAGAAATTGTACTGAGAAATTTTGATTTCAAAATATTTCGAGTAATGTAAAGGAATTTGGTGGAGGTATAGCATCCTCTCATAAAGATTCATCTACTTTCAGAGTGTACAAGTAATGGGCTCCTTTGATGGTTGGAGTCAAGGGGAGCACTTGTCACCAGAGTATGATGGTTCTTTTACCAAGTTCTCAGCAACATTAATGCTTAGACCTGGAAGGTGCGATTCTACTGAGCAGCCGAATTCTATTTTGTTATTTAGTCGTCTTCTGCTTTCTTCGTGTGTCCTGACCCCTTTAGTTTTCAATGTTGAAGGTATGAGATCAAATTCTTGGTGGATGGAGAGTGGCAGCTGTCTCCTGAATATCCTACCATTGGCGAGGGACTAACAGAAAATAACTTGCTGATTGTTGACTAGTCTGAGGTACACTGTTCAGTTTGGTTTTCTAAAAATCCTAGTATGAACTTAATTAACTCGAGCAAGTAGCTCAAATGGAAAAGTATCTAAAAAGGGATTTCTGTAAAAAGTATTCAAGAATAAAAGTGAAGGAATGCTTGAACCTGTCTCTGCTTTATTATTTCATTATACCGATGCTTAGTTAGCCTGAAGTGATCCCATTATTACAGATATAGAGGATATAAACTTTCAGTATCTAATTGCAGAGAACTTTCCCCGTATTTTTTACTTAAAATCCTCCAATGACGATGCCATACTCAAATCTCCAGGTGTTTGGTAATTGTTTTAGGAATAAAATAAAATAAAAACAATCAGGATAAAAATGATGCACACAAATTCACTTTAAAAAATTGTATTTAAAATTGTTTTAAAAATATTTTTTATTTTATTTGTCTGTACAAATTCACTAACTGTTATTTTATAAAAAGGCTAAATAAACAAAACAAGATCACAAAGAAGTTTTTTTTTTTAAAAAAAAAAAAAAACATAAAAAGGGTTTGAATTAAAAAAAATAAGATCAAACATTAATGGTGATTGTGATGACCAAAAAAATAGGGTTGTGGGTTTTTTCTTTCAAAAATTTATTTTAAACTCAAATAAAAAAAATTAAAAAAAAAACACTTCAATAACCATATAAATCAATCCATAACCTCTAAAAGCACAAATAAAACACTTCAAAACCCAAAACAAAACATCTTTCTCATCTCAAATCTATTTCTATTTTTTTTAGGAGCTTTCAAGCTAAAAAAAAACTAATTTGAACTCCTCTCACCAAACAATCTATCTTTGGGTGGCCAAAATCATTGCATTGAAAATATTTTATCTCTTTAGTTACAATCTAGTGAGCCTTTTTCTCTCTTTTCACCTAAAAATAAATGAAAAATAACAAAAATAAAGTTGGGCACTTAAATTATTTTTTTATAAGATTAAAGGGATCAATCACCTATGAACTATAAAAGATGGGGACTCAAGTATATTTTTAAAACAAATTTAATAGTTGTCACTTATTTTACCACCGTTTTTCACTTTCATCATTTATCTTTCACTTCAACCTTCTTTAAAAAAAAAATACAATTAGATGCCCAATTTGAACTCAGAAAAGCTCCATATATATATATATATAGATATAGATATAGATATAGATATAGATAGATAGATAGAGAGAGAGAGAGAGAGATAAAAAAAAAAAAAAGTTTAAGGATCCAATTGAAACTTTTTTAAAAAACCACTTCTCCTATTCACATTGATTCATAAGAAAATGACCATTTATACAACTAAAAAAAAACTAAAAGGCTAAAGCAAGAGAAAACATGGTCATCTAATAAAATATCTTTTACAATTTTTATTCTTTTCAGATTTTGTTTTTTGGGATAAAAATGTTTCCCAAATTATTCTGATTTTTGAAGTTATATAGTGACACTTTGAAATTATAAGCACAAATGGGCTAACTAGAACCAAGACAGAGTTATTATTATTTTTTAAAACATCAAATTTCTAGCACTAAGCATTATTCAAATCTACGGTGGGAGATTGATGATCAAGGAATTTCTTTGCTAGGGTCTCGCATTTCAATCATAGTTGTTTGTTTTGTGCTATTTTGACCGAAATATTTTGTACCAGTAAAAAAATGAGATAAAACAATGTTATTTTTATTTCGGTTTAAATTTCAGTCTGTGCCGGATATTTCAGTCAAATATTGGCTGAAACGCGCCAGTAATGTACCAGGTGTACCGTTTATGTCTCCCACTTTTCAGTTTTCTCATTGTCTCTCTCTCTCTGATATTTTAGTTTTCACTGTCGGCCGAAACGACACACAGAAATACTTCAAAATCAAAATATTTCATACTAATAAAAAAAATAAAACATCAACCAAAGTAAAACTAACATATATGATTTCAATATATATGCATGTCCTCCCCATAAATATTGATGTTGTTTTCTCTAATTATAATTATATTGTTCGAATCCTACAAAACATGAAAAACTAAAGTGAAAAAATAATATCAGTCAATTATATTGTTTTCTTCTTGTTTATGGATTCTTAATGAATTAAAAAAAAAAAAATCTTGCCGTGTAATTGGGTCTCTTTTAATAATTTTTTATTATTATTGCTTGATCCTCTAATTTAATTTAATTTCTTGTTCTTTTTGGCCTATTCTTCCCCTATTATTTTTTATTCCTGATTTTGTTCTCTTTCTCTTATTTCACTTCTAGAATCTTTATGTTTCTCTTATCATTTATATTATCATAATGAAAATAAAGTGTTAAGGAACTATTTTATCTAAAAGTTTAAGTTTTTAGATGAGTCTCATAATAAAATTTATATTATTTTCTCATATCCCCTCAAGTGAAAGCTTTTTTGGGTTTGAAACTTGCATAGATTCATACTATATTGTGCTTAATTTTTATAAAATAGAATGAGAATAATGAGATTCAAACTCGTGATTGTTGGACCAACAAAGCTCTGATACCATATCAATGACTCACCTCGCTTAAAAAATTCAGATTTTAGGTAAGATCTAATAATAAAATTTATGGCATGGCAAACACAATTGAAGGAAAACAGCTAGAAATTAATAAACTCAATATGTGTTAATAGGAAGTAAGAACTACATTATCAGAAACAAGAATCGACTACATTGTTAAGGAAAAACAAAAGCACTGATACAGTTTACTAAACAAGAGTGCTCATCGTGTGACTTCTTTGATAGAAAAGAGAGGAAAATGCAACCCTAGCAGCCTGCAAAAGCCCACAAAAACAGATTCACGTAAAGCAACACCCATAGCGAGGCACTATCGATGCTTATAAAAAATTTGAAGGAAAAAAAAACCCTAGTCTCTCTATTAATATATAAACCCTAGTCCTCCTTATTCCTCTGCTTATATTCTCTTCTAAAGGAAAACTGGATCCACACCAACCACTCTTGCCTTCTTCATCTTTTATCAATTCCTTCTTGAATGGTTGAAATAAATTCTGTAACCATTTTGGTGCCCCTTATCTCCACTCGCGCGTTCTTCTCAAAGAGCTTTTGCATGTTCTTTTCACTCGCTTATTCCACTTTGGCTCCAGCAAACTAGCCCTGGGCTCCAGCTTGTTTTTTCATTACAGAAAGGCTGGTCAAAAATGGAAAAACTGCAGAGAAATGTGAGCGAGCAAATGGTGTTGCAGAAGCAGAAGAAGAATAATAAGAAAGGCGACGGTAAAAAGAATAGATTCTTGATAAGTATCAATTTTCTTGGCAGTGCAGGGCCTGTAAAGGTTGTGGTTAATGGGGACGATCGTGTTTCTGTGGTCATTGACATTGCTTTGAAGATTTATGCTCGTGAAGACCGGCTACCAGTTCTTGGCTTGGATGATCGTAACTTCCTTCTGTACAGTGTGAATGCAGCTTCAGATGGTATTTTCACTTGCCCTTTCTTTAAAATTTTATCACTCAAAAATAAATAAATTATTTCACGTACATTATAATTAGATAGTTTTATTTAGAGGGAGGGTGTTCTTTCATTGTTCTTTTACGAATTTGTTATCTTTTTCTGCCTTGAACTCATTCTTATTATTTTTTAATTATTATTTGATATTACTTGATCTCTTCTCATGCATGAGAAAGTGGAACTGCTTAATTTTTATGAATCGAAAATATTTTTGAAAAAAATGATTATTTCTTTATTTTTTATTTTAAATTAAAAAAATAAATATTTTAGATAATTTTAACATGCTGATGTTGAAAATAACTAAAAAAAATAAAAAATATATTATTTTGATATATTTTTTAATAAAAAATATTTTTAAAAACAAAATCAACCACACTTTTAAATAGACACTTAAATAATCAACTTCAATAACTTATTTAAAAAAATTAAATCTATGTTTTTTTGGGTTGACCAATAAATCTATGACTTCAACCTGAATCCGATAACTATAGCTCCAACAGTAACATGTATTCATCATCCTTATAGTTTAGTTTTTTTGTGGGTTTAATTTCATTTATTTACCAATAATTTATTATTATTATTTTAATTAAATAAGTTTAACGGATAATGTGTAGGGTCTAATTATATATATCATTATAATATATAATTCTTCAGTGTTCTTTTCATTTAGCGTTGAATCCATGGGAAGCAATAGGTTCTTACGAGGAAGGAATTTCATGCTGTGCAAGAAACAGCTGCAGCAAGAAACGACAGAAGCGAGGTCCGAGATCATAGCAAAAAAACCATCTGGCTGGAAGGCATGGGTCAACAAGTCCTTAAAATAAACTAAATTAATTCATTTTCCATGGGAGAAGTAATTGATTGTTGCTTGCAATTAATAATAAGCTTGTAATAAATGTCTGTGATTGTGATTTGTGGCCAGGTGTGAGTTCTAGAACGATAACCCTAATTTAGTTATTTATTTGAGGTTTTTTTAAAGTGTTTTTTATTTATAAATATATTCAAATAATATTTTTTTTTTAAATTATTTTTGATATCAGTACATCAAAATAATTTAAAAAAATTAAAAAAATTAATTTAAAAAAATAAAAATTTTCAAAAATATTTTTCAAATATGTTCCCAAATATCTTCTTAGGGGTCGTTTTTTCTATTGGGTCAGACCAAAAAGAATTTTGATGCAAGAAAAAATACAGTCATAATTTCAAGCAATGAAAAAAAATATTAATTATGATTTCAAAATTTAATAAAATTGATTGGAACACCAATAAAATTGATGCTATTTATTTTAATCAAATAACGATTCAGAAATCCGAGAAATAAATTAGGCAAGACATTGACAAGTGCCATTGAAGTTTTTATTTATTTATTTATATGGTAATGTTTTTTATATATAAAAATATTTATATTTTTAATTTTGATGAAACAAAATAATTTGCTTCAATATTAATTATGATTTCAAAATTTAATAAAATTGATTGGAACACCAATAAAATTGATGCTATTTATTTTAATCAAATAACGATTCAGAAATCCGAGAAATAAATTAGGCAAGACATTGACAAGTGCCATTGAAGTTTTTATTTATTTATTTATATGGTAATGTTTTTTATATATAAAAATATTTATATTTTTAATTTTGATTAAACAAAATAATTTGCTTCTATGACATCTCCTTCTTTTATTCCTATCTATCACAGATTTAATAAAAATAGAGAGCAATCACTATAAATATTAAAAAAATCTCTTGAAACTTTAAAATAAAAATAAAAGATCTATTCTATATCATTAAATTATGTGGGTCAACTTAGAGGTCTTAAGTCTTGTTTTAGCTGAGTTTCGAACTAATTCGTGTGTGAATTGAATTGATATATTATGATTGATATGACAAGTTTAATCATTACTCCTTCAACTTAGTCTAAACCAAATTTAACTAAAAAAAACATATATTATAATCTTCTTATAGGGATTAACACAACAACACTCTAGATAAATCCAAGTCTCCATGATCTTGGTCAAGTTGACTTGGTCAATCAAGCCAAGATCTTTTTCTGCTTTTAAGAAAATAAAAATGTTGTTTATGTAATGGGATCTTATAAAATAAAATGCTAAAACAATGATATCTTGAATACATCTAGATCAAATTAGATTAACTCATCAAACTTGTAATTTAAGTTATAATTTTTATGAGTTTAATTATTTTTTAATATTTATTTTTCAATTAAACGTTTAACAATCTAAAGAAATTAGAGGGAAGATGTTAATCAAAATTAAAAAAAAAAAAAGATAATGGAAACAAAAAATTTTGAATTAAAATTCTAAAAAAATAAAATGTTCAGAACTTATAGGCTTTGCTTGCTATCTCCAAACAACCCGACTCCAAAAACACTGAGGCGAAATCAACTCGACTCCAAAAAAAATTTCCATGCTCTATATTTTTTCTAGACAAAATAAAAACCAAATAATATCTAAAAAAAATTATTTTCATCAAAACAAGCTCGTTGACACCAATAAAATCAAATAGATTTCTACAAAATTGAGAACCAATCCAATGACATGTTGTTTTGTCAAGAGTATGATGGTCCCAAAGAAAATGAGAAAGAACAAATTACAAATATCAATTTTTAATAAATAAAATATTCAAATACTAAATAAAAAAAGAGATTGAAGAACCAGAAAAAATCATGTTCCATTAAGCAATGCTAAGTGAGGAGAGTTGGAAAACAAAATAGGTTCTTTTTAATTAAATAATTTTTGGGTTGATATTTTCTTATGTAAAAAAAATAGATTTTCTAATTTTTATTGTTTTTTTATCAAGTTATTTTGATTTTATAATCCGGATACCAGGTTTAGAGTCTATGTTGGCTCAATACTAATAACTGGAGTGAAAAGTTCATCATTTTAATTCGGGTTAATTCAAATTATATTTTATATTTTATATTTTAATTATTTATATCAGTTTAGATATTTTTGTTATTTATATGGAAGAAAATATCTTATTTTGGAAATAAGATTTAAAACATCCCAAAAGCACCCGAAGGCCCATTAAAAAAGAGTGACATTGAAAGCATGAAGGAGATGTTCTAGTTTTGGGAGCCTGTTTTCCAAACACGGCCTTCCCTCCATGCCTGGCTAGATTCGTCCTTCAAATTCAAAGCCGGCAAAAAAACCGATTTATAATATTCATTATTGGTAGAAGTAATTATGGTGTCAAATAAATAAATAATATCGAGACAGAAAAAGTGTAATATAGACACAATATTCTATGTCTGGCAACATGAAATAATATATTTATTTTTTTCATTTTATGAATCAAATAATAATAATAATAATAATAATAATAATAATAATAAATAGATCTTTTTTCTCCATGCAAATCAATCTCTATGTTTGCAAGAAAATAAGGCTCAAGTATTATTTGTTATTTAGATCCATTCCCCTCAGCTTTAATTGCTATAATTCGATATTTTTTATTTAATTTTTTCTAAACCAAGCATCAGCCAAGAGATTGATGTGTTTCTCATGAGGTTGGATTAAGAATTTGAAGAGCTTGGTGAAAACCTAGAGTTATATTTATTTAAAAGCAGGTATAATTAAGGAGCTGGAGTCAATTGAGCCAGCACTTATAAGTTATAACTCTTAAAGCACTCAGTCCTAATTTTTTTATGCTATGAAATTTTATTTTTTGAAAAAATATATTTTTTAAATGCAGGTGAATAAATAAAATTCTGATTATCTCAGGTTTTAACAAGAAATATATACTTTGATTCAAACTTGAAATTTACTGTATAAATCATAAATTTATTATCATTATATCTTGTCCCTTGGACCTCAGAGCCATATTCGTGTGTTGTTTAAACACACGCGTAAGGGTGATCGATTTTTAAACAATTGATGCCGGAAAGAGTCGCATTCCACACGATTCTATCTGTTCATCGTCGCCATGGATGCAGTAGTATTTGACTAGTAGCTGTTAATTGTCTAATCCAAACTCTCGCGCAATCAAAGAGTTGCAAGGGTCGTAATCAGCCACCATCCCCATTTCCTTTGCTGTAGATTAATCATAGATTCCTACATGGCACGGCATGTTTAGAGCCTCGTGGATTAGTAGCAATGATTGCCAGCTTTCCAACAGTAGAGGAGGATTCATATTTAGGTTAAAGCTAATCCCATCTTTTGATCGAGGTGGGCAGCATTCTCCGCAAGGATTGGTGAAAAGTGTTCTACTCAACACTAGAAGGGAAGATTTTACGAGTAAGTTGCTGAAAAGCAACCGCACTTGATGATTTGTGGAGGTGTAAAGGTGGTTTCAGGCGACGAGGGGCCCTTGTGTTGGTCCTAAGAGGTGGAGGAGTGCTTGTTGGTGGAGGTTGTCAAGATCAAACACCCAACACCATGAATTTGTTTGCTGATCTTATTTTTAAGAGATATATGGACCCCATGCACAATTAATTAAGAGTTGTGTAGGGTTAGGTTTAGATAAAAGTTGAGAATGGCTAGTGCTAGTACGATTTCCCATTGTCTAATTATGGTGTCAAAGGCTTCAATGCGAAAAGGTTATCAACGCCACCATCTCATGTTGACTTGGCTTCGTCTTAATGGTGCTAGAAATCACCCATGATTGAAAGTTAGGCATGGTCCTTAACCATCTGCTTTCTCCGGATGAAAATAGGGATGGTAACTTTTTATGTCAAACATTTTTTATTGGCAAGTCAAATGTTCCTAGGTTTCTTCTTTAGTCGTGAGATTTTTCTATAAATAGATCACCCCATTTAAAAATTTATATAATTTATATTATTTTTTAACATTTTTTACACATATACAATCTCTATAAATATATTTTGATCACCCCAATTACAGGTTTTATAAGTTAATTTTATCGTTAAAAATTTTTACGTCACTGAATAGCGTTGTTCTTGCTTTTTAAAATAAAAAAGTTAACCATAAATCTAGTTTAAATTAGACTTTAAATCTATAAATGGAATGGTTTTTTTCTAACATAATTTTGGTAATTAACTTCTGTCGTCTAAGAAAGCAAAGCTTTGATAAAGGTTACATGGACTTGATCATTAATTAAACTACCTAAAACACCTTTGACAAGAGCAAAACTTAAAGACGATGATAATATCATCTTGTCTTGGTAACATCTTGCCCTGAGTTAGTGCTTGCCAGGTCAAGGTCCACGCTAATTTCGGCCTCACAAAAATTAATAAAATAAGCCACGAGGGATTCTTATAGCATTAATTTGCTTTACATAGATATAAATACTAAATAAAAAATTAAAAAGAGAAATGCTAGAAAGAAGTCATGTCAATAATATCATGTTGTATATATTGGATTAATTTAATTTATATAAATATTCAAAAAAATTTAAGTGTATCTCAATTAATTTTATTTAGCCTCAATCTCGTACCACTTACCATCTTTAATATATATTGGATTTTTGGTATGTGATTGGCTATAGTAAGATCTTACCTACATTAATAATACAAAGAATCTATGCGCACTGCCCACTAGCTCCATGAAATGGACTGCCATATTTAAAGATTGTGTTCTTTAAATTAATCTCTCTTTTTATCAAATATTTGGTGTTTAATATATTTTTCCTGAGAGCAACTCAATTTGATCAAATCATTATATCCATTGATTATATCTTTATATTCCAAGTTACAATGGTTAAATCATAAATTTAATTATTTTTGTAAACTATCTTTGGAGAAAAAATTTATCATTGAATCGTGGAGTCATATAATTTTAATAGAATATCATTGCTTTATTTTATGTAAAAAATGATCTTGATCTAGTTAAATTTAATTGGGTGTCATTAAAAATTCAAATAAGTTTTACCGAGTTAATTTCTTATCATATTAGACTAAAAATTCAATTTAAATTAAGATCTAAATCAAGATTTAAAAAAAAAATATCAAATTAGGTCGAGTTTAACAATCATGGTTTCTATTACACTCTCATTGCATTCTCATGGTAAATGAGTTATTTGTAAAAAAAATCATATCAAAGTATATTTTTTACACTTGTTCATGCCATGATTTAATATTGAGTACTATTTAATTATCTATAATCAACGATTAAAACCATACAAGAGGCCTTAAATAAAACCATAGATATACCAAACGAAGTATTATTAATATCATATAGTGCACTTTTAATTATCTCGGATCGACTTAAGCTTGTCCCTACACATCTTCATAGCATGATAAACCTAACCCAAAACCCTATGATCTGTTATTTTCCCTCTTCCTTACTCATTTTAACGATAGCTTTTCCCCTACTGCTGTCCATAATTATTGGTTATCGGATAACCTTAACACCAACCACAGCTGCTTTTTCCCATCTTCATAATTAAGCCAGAGATTTCATGCATTCGATGCTTAGCTATACACCAAATCGCATCTTTAGCCTTTTGATTTCAGATCTAACCCTAGTTTCATGTGCCTTATTGGATACCTGACAGCATATAACACACCTGTAACATGTTTTTCATACCACTAAAACCACCTGGCTAGGGATGGTGAAGCGTCCTCGCCAAGGGGAGCCTTCCCGCTTGGATTTTTAGGGTTTGCGTGAGGGTGATATCTAATATAAATTATATTACGGGAGCTCGTTTATAATCTAAATTTTTAAGTAAGATATTATTTTAAATGTTATTAGTGTTTTCTTAATATAATGGTCACGAGTTTGAATTTCATCATTCATATTCTTTTTAATAAAAATCAAGTACAACTTAACGTAGGTTTGTGTAAGTTTTAAGCCCAAATGGTTTTCAATTGAAAATGTGTGTTAGAGAATATTATAAATCATATTCTGGGATTTTATCTATAAATTTAAAATTTTAGATGAGATGATTCTTTAACAATATGCATACGGGTAGCTATATTTCATGGGAGCACGATTTCTAATAAATGCATGCTGAGAAATGTCTACTTGGAATGGTGATGACTAACAAAAACAAAAATGCTTCAAATTAAACCAGTTTAGATTTGATTTGGCCGAGTTTATCAGCTCATCAGGCCGATCCAGCAATGTTATTTACAGCAAACTCATCTACCTACTGAACGTATCATTTGGAGCACTTGAATGCTCATGGAGTTCATCATCACACAGTAGCAACAGCTTGAGAACAATTCCCTTGTACAAGTTTTGGAAAGGGGGAAAGCTAGCCATTATCTTTGTGTTTCTAGGGCTAGCTAGGCACCCTCAAATTAATTTTGAAATTTTTTATTTGACCTTCTGTAGTTTATTATTCTTTTAGTGTCCCCATCTAATAATAAACTCTAATTATTCTCCTGTGAACTGGCTCTTGCATGAATAAAAAGAAAGAGAGGAGAGAGTTAGTGATTAACATCCACCCGAGAAATCAACAACGTATCCCAATAGTTTCATGTTTGACTATGTTTCATCTAATTCAATCCACAAACAGGGAAACTTCGGAGAAATCCTAGACCAAACTATATATTAAAATAAATAAAAACATTTTATCGAATGGAAATTACAATTTTATGAATTTATTATGTTAATTTTTAGTGTTTTTTAATACAATATTCATATAATAAAGACTTATCCATAGACTTACCTTTATCCCGATAGAAAAACCTCAATCTCGACTAATTTTCAACGAAACTCCATTTGCATCCTATAAGGATCAAATTCAATCGAGAATTCTAGACATCAATAGTCAATTTATATGCATATTGGGTTGACGTGCCGTCTATAGACCGTGGCTATGAAAACGAAAGATCCATTTAGAAAATTTGTAATCCCCTTCTTCATGTCGTCTTCATATATTAATGAAGGAGGAAAAAATACCCCTTCACGTAATACCAACTGACTGAAATCGATTTCATTGGGAAAGTTTACGCAAAAATATAACATAATGATAAAAAATTTATAATTTATACAATAAAAATTCAAGTTAAAATATATATCTTTTATAAAAACATAGAATAAATAAATAAAGTTTTACTCGTTCATCTGGATTTACAAAATAAATTCATTGAGAAAAAAACTAACTTGGCAGCATTAAACACAATATATATAGAGAGAGAGAAGTATAAATTGTTTTTTAATTTGAATTTTAAAAATAAAAGATGAGAATAAATTTCCGTAATCGAGATATTGATATATAATATTTATATAAATAGGCCTCATCCTTAAAATAAAAATAAAAATGTTAGAATAATTATTTATCTTTTATTAGTGGCAAATTCAGTATATCATCGCGATAAGACTCCCTTGTTCCACTAAGGACTAATCATTGATGTTTAGAATTGTTTTTATATATTATTCTTTCAAAGATATGGTCGGTCGGTATATTTATCGAACAATTTTAATGATTTATTACATAGATTGCAAAAAATACCACTAATACAATTATAATCAGAAGTAGATATATAATCAATATTCAATTGACTAAATCGAACGGCTCTTATTCATCTCGCTCACACACACACCTAACAGTCATGGATGACTAGCTAGGGCGTCGAGAAATTTTATGAGAAGGATCCTTTCCATGACTCCTACGTTTCCAAGCTAAGAAAATCTGAAGCTAGTTCCAAAAAAATGGAGGCCGAAAGGAATCGAGGGCATCTAAGCAAAAGTAGATAAGATAAAGGACTCTCGATCAAATTGAGAATCTTGTTTTCGACATCCTATTATATAAAAAGAAGTACCCAATTTATTCAAAGGTTAACAAATAGATACACATCTCTAAGAAATTACATGGAAAAGGTCTTCAAAGGAAATTAAATAAAAGAAAATAAAAAAATTGACCAAGAGGAGTCGGGTTCTCACTTTTACCTCTTAAGCTCTCAAGTCTAAAGTCTCACTCGCACCCTCATCAACTCACAACCGTTTCACTCCAATAAATTCACAAGGGTTCCTGCCTGAGTTTTCATTGACTCGGTAACTCAACTCAGCTGAGTTTACTCATAACTGTGAATCACCGGCGGCAGGCCGCCATGCGGAGGTGGCAATTAGTGGCCTAGTATGCCACCCAAGCATGAGACACCCATTGTTCTCCTCTACCCTATACCCATCACCCCCAGCAAAGAGGGCCAGCAACATACTAGCTTGTTTAAAGGCATTCGACCCGAGATGAACCGGGTCGAACCCAGCAGAATCAAACCGAGTTCTCCACTGAGCCAAAGTTTCATGTCGCTCAACTCGGTCAGCGCCTTCGCAGGCCACTACATTACATATCTGCCTCCCTAAGTACAGCTCGGACATAACCAGGTCCTGACTCGGTGGGGTCAGCCCGGACCCTTCGAGTGAGTCGAACAAGCTTGAATAGTAATGTAAGGCCTCATTGAACCGGTCTAGAAAAACCGGACCGTTGTGGTTTGCTTCTTGCTCAACAATCGTCACGATTTTTGGCCTCATGGCCTTGATAGACCCAAGAACCTTGTCAATGTTACCAGGCCGATCCAACAAGCGATGCAACTCAAAAACTGAGTTAACAGCCACTGCCTCCACCTCTGGAGGTCGGAGGTCAAGTATCTCCGCCTCAAGATCTGCCAAAGAATTTGCTACGAACCCACGAAACTCGAATTTCACCCCAATAGTTTGAGCCAATTGTGCTAGCTTCCACCCCACTTGCTGCAAAGCATCAGTATTATCGGGCTGCGGCGGTCCAATTCCCGTCAGTCGAAATGCTGGCGGGCCACCAGGCCTTAATGCAAGCGCTTGCATTAACGCCGGCCATTGCATTCCTTGTTTTAAGCCAAAATCGATAACGTGGACTCGACTTGCATTCGCGAAAGCTTCAAGAATGGCTTGATTGGCAGTAAAATGTGCGAATTTGATATAAGGGCAGGTCTCGTAGAAATGCATCTCTAACGTGTCTGAATATGAAGAATCAAGACAGTAATCTTGAGGGAAGATCTTGTAAATTCGACGTGCCAAAGCTTCAGCAAAGTATGTGGCAACTTTTCTCATGGCACCAGCTTGAGATAATGCAAGTGGTCCAATGAGCTTAAAAAGGGCATCCGCAAATTTAAGATTTTCTTGCTGTATTGCCTCTGCACAAGCCAAAAGGGTATGGACAAGATGGACTCCAGTTTCCTGCGAGTCAATCAGGACTACAGGTCTCGTTGGCTCTGATAAAGTACCTGAAACTGCCATTATTGCTTGTGGAGATGAAGAGGGAGAACAAGACGGATTGGAAGATTGTAAGGAGTTATTCACAGCTAGCGCCGGCGCGTTATTGGACCCAACTGGGGTGAGCTTCATTCGCTTCCTATCGTTGCTCTTATCAAATTCTTGTTGAGGATAGGCAGCTACGCCAGGAATTGCTCTGAGATCATATTCAGAGTTGTCAACAAATACTTTAGATTGAGAATTAATGGAGAAATCTAAAGAAGTGATTGTGGAAGATTGTGAATCTTGATTGTTGGAAAGAAGAATAGATGAATCAAGATCAGTAGAAGGTAGATTGTTGAACTCAGAAAGCATGTTTTGAACCCAACCAGAGAGATCTGAAGGGTTGTAATGGACAGTATCAGAGGCAAGATGAGAAAATCCATCCTCTGAACCCAAAACCATCTCTAGCTGTTCAAGTTTTTGAGCTACATCAGCCATTTCCGAAGACTTGATTTTGTAACCCAGAACAGCGAGTAATTCATCCATGCCACCTGCATCTTGATCATCTTCGACCCATATTTTTCCTTTCCCGGTTGCCATTGATGAAGAAGAAGATTCAGCTTTGTTGCCATTAGAACTCCCAGCACCACCAATGGTTTCTTGATGCTCTCTCTTCATTTTAGGTGTTTTTTCTTGATTGCAAAAGAAAAGGATTCAAGACAGTGAGGGAGGGTTTCTTTATGGTTTCATTTCATAGCCTGGTGCTCTGGTGGCGACATTGGAGATGAATTATTAGTTTATTTGCTGTCTTTTTTTTTTTTTTGAAAAAGAAAGAGAGAGAAGCTCGTGAAGAAATGATAGGTAGCTAGTGTGATGGAGGAGAGGCCCTATGAAAGAACAAGAAGGGGCTGGGAGTGGAAGGGATAAGGAACAACGGAGATGGCATTATTTTTCTCTGTCCTTTATTATATTTTATTTATTTATTTATTTTTGGGTTTCTGAAAGTGATGGTAAATTTTTTCTTCTCTTTCCTTTCTATCTTTAGTAATTAATTAAATTAATTTATTGTTTTAGTAAAAGTTTAGATTTTGCGTCAAATATATATAATTGAATTTTTTTTATTCAAAAAATTATCAGAAAATACATGTTGTAAATTCAAGTAAATAAAAAAAATCTAGTTATCATAAGTTCTTATAATAGATACAAATCCTGATTTTAATTTAATTCAAAGAATTATTATCTCTTATAAAAATATATTTTGTAAGTTCAGTAAGTAAATGTCCGATTATTTTAAATTCTTATATTAGATGCATATTCTAATTTAAATTAATATCTATTATATAAATTTTAAATTTTTTATTATTATATCATATTTTTTAGGGGCTATATTATTGAAACATGTCATAAACATTAAATTCATCTTGTTGGGCTAAAAAAAAAAAATCATGAGAAAAATTACTCTTAAGAACCTAATCTAAAGCTTAAATTTTGGTGTCCGGCGAAGATGGAAAGGCAGCCCTTACCGGCCATAAACCGGCCCCCGTTTTCAACCGGACGATGCTTCCATGGGTGCATGAAGTTTAACACAGTATTGTCCCATAAAAAAATAAATATGTTTACATGTTTTTTTTTGTTTTAAAAGATAAAAATGAAGAATTGTGAAGAATCAACTCAAAATCATCCCCTGATTTCAGAGCTCTGCTGAGTGAACTCGGAATACCTATTAACGAAGCAATTACTCCACTCCAGTGCCCTCTTCAAATCGAAAAGTCAAACACCAAAATATCCAAAATCCAATTAAAAAAATATATAAAAAATGGTAAAGTCCCTGCTAAGATAAGTAGGTAGAGGAGTATATTTTTATATAATTATCAAAGTCTGTGAAAGAAAGAGTCGTGGGAGCACCGCAACGCTCAAAAAGATGGAGGTGGTGACGGGTTACTGTGTGCACACACTCGTGTGATGATTATATACATACGCTTACACTGTTCAGGTGTCCGTACGCCTTCAAAATATTACCAAGCTTTCAGCTTCGTGTTTGCTCCTCACAACAAACCCACGAGCGGGAACTCCTGCTTCGTCAGCCTTTTCAACAGCGCGTGGTTACATGCTTTTTTTTTTTTTTTAATAATTATTATTATTACTTTTTTATTTTTAATTCTACTAAAAATAATTTCACATACCAGAAGTAAATTAGCCCTTAAAAATTAAATTTTTTTAAGTAGAAATAAAATATCTAGAAGGGTAATACTAAAGAAGCTAAAATTGAGAAGAAACCTTGTATATTTTACTATGTTATAATCGATATACATGTTCTGGTTATATACACTCTTAACCCTAGCTAAACATGGTAAGAAGATAATTACAATCTATCTCTAATGGCAATATCAAATAATTAATGCTAATTGATACGTTCCTATACAACATGATCAAGGGCTTTAACACTCCCCCTCAAGTTGGAATGGATATTGATGACACCCAACTTGCTAAGTAATGTTTTGAACTGTGTGGAACCAAGTGGCTTAGTAAAGAGGTCTGCTGGTTGCTCTTTAGTTCGAACATGCATGGTCTTGATCATCCCTCTTTGAATCTTTTCTCTGACCACATGGCAATCAATCTCGATGTGTTTGGTACGCTCATGAAATACCGGATTGTTGGCTATATGGAGAGCTGCTTGATTATCACAATATAATTTGATAGGCTGCAGTTGTTGAACATGTAGATCATTAAGTAAACTTCTGAGCCATGTGACTTCACAACTTGTTGTAGCCATAGAACGATATTCAGCTTCAGCACTAGATCGCGATACCGTTGTTTGCTTCTTAGTTTTCCATGATACTGGTGCATTGCCCAACATAACACAATAGCCTGTGATGGATCGTCTTGTGTCCTTGCAACGAGCCCAATCTGCGTCACAGTAGGCTGTTAGTTCAATATTTCCTGTAGAGGGCAGGAAAATACCTTGTCCAGGCGTTCCTTTGATGTAGCGCAATACTTGGTGAGCAGCACTCAAATGTGGTTCACGTGGCTTATCCATAAACTGACTTAAGATGTGCACCGCATAAACCAAATCTGGTCTTGTGATAGTCAAATAGATTAATCTTCCAACGAGCCGCCTGTATTGTGAGGGATCGATGAGTAGTTCTCCATCTTCTTGTGTCAAGGACAAGTTTTGATCAACAGGAAATAGTGATGGTTTTGAAGCTAGGAATCCTGTGTCCTCTAGTATCTCGAGGGCATACTTCCTTTGACAAATTGCAATCCCATTCTTGGAACGTGCCACTTCTATTCCCAGGAAGTACTTGAGTTGTCCAAGATCCTTGAGTTTGAACTGATTGGATAGAAATGCTTTGGTGGTAGCAATTTCTTCAAGACTATTTCCTGTAAGGATTACATCATCTACATAAACCAGTAGAGCGGTAAACTTGTTTCCATTTGTTCGAACAAATAGTGAGTAATCTGCCCAAGACTGGTGAAAACCAGCTGCCTTTAATGCCATTGACAACTTGATGAACCACTGTCTACTTGCCTGCTTTAAGCCATACAAACTTTTATGCAGTTTGCAAACTCTAGTCTCCCCCTTTCCGCCAAACCCTGGTGGAAGCTTCATGTATACCTCTTCATGCAAATCACCATTGAGAAATGCATTGTTCACGTCGAGTTGGTGGAGATGCCACCCTTGGATGGAAGCAATACTGAGGAGAACACGGACTGTTATGAGTTTTGCAACGGGAGCAAAGGTTTCTCTGTAATCCACACCCTCTATCTGGCTAAAACCCTTTGCAACAAGTCTTGCCTTGTACCTCTCAACACTGCCATCTGGTTTGAGCTTAATCTTGTAAACCCATTTGCAGCCAATAGGTCGTTTGTGCTGGGGCAAGGGAACCAAGCTCCAAGTCCCATTGCTCTGTAATGCATCTACTTCAGCACGCATGGCATCTTGCCATTCTGGGATTTGAACTGCCTGTGAGAAGGAGGTAGGTTCTTTGTGTGTAGAAAGGTTAGCAGCAAAGACTCTATGTATAGGAGAGAGACGATTATAAGTGATGACATGAGCAAGGGAGTGAGGAATACCTGTCATCGTGGGAGATGATGGGAGAGCACGAGAGGGTAACGCTGCTTCAACGTGAAAATCATGCAAGAATGTGGGCATTTGTGTGGGTCGTGATGACCGACGCAACTGGGGAGGATTTGGTTGATTTGTGGGTGTAGGTTCGCTGACAATGATAGGTGTGTGTGTGTCAGGTGGTGTGGGAGGCTCGGGTGGTATTACGGTTGGTGAAGATGGGGCTGGGAGTAGCGGAAGATGGTGAGGTAAGGTGGTATGTGGATCAGTATCGAATACCCAAGGTGATGGAGAATTTGGTGTACCCACAGTATTAGTTGGATTAGGAATGGAGTTTTGTGGATATGAATGTGTTTTAAAAGGAAAAACTGTTTCGTGGAATGTGACATCCCGAGAGACAAAGACGGCTTTTGTTTCCAAATCATAAACCCGATACCCCTTTTGTCCATGAGGATAACCCAAAAAAATACACTTAGTTGCGCGAGGATCAAATTTAGAGGGTTTATGAGGATGTGTAGATGGAAAACATAAACAACCAAACACTTTGAGGTGAGTGTAGTTGGGAGGTTTGTTGAATAGTTTTTCAAATGGGGTTTGTCCCGAGAGTAAGGGTGTAGGTGTACGGTTGATGAGGTAGGCAGCGGTGAGAATGGCGTCCCCCCAGAAAGGTTTTGGTAAGTTGGCTTGAAAAAGGAGTGCACGAGCTATATTGACTAGATGGCGATGTTTACGTTCAACAACACCATTTTGTTGTGGTGTGTTGACGCAACTTGTTTGGTGTACAATACCTTTGGATGCATAAAAACAATTCATTTTGAACTCGAAACCATTGTCACTCCGTATGATTTTAACTTTCTTTTCAAATTGAGTGGCAACATGTGCAATAAAATCAATAAGAAGTTGTCTGGCTTCAGACTTTTTAACCATCAAATAAACCCACGTGCATCGTGTAAAATCATCAACGATTGTAAGAAAATATTTTGCACCAGAAATTGAAGGTTCATGATATCCTCCCCAAATGTCAACATGAATTAAAGAAAAAGGTGCCGCACTTGAAATTGCGCTTAAATAAAAACGACTCCTTGTTTGTTTGGCTAAAGGACAAATTAGACATGTGCTGACATTAAAAGAGTTATTTGACAGGAAAGGGAATAAAGAAAGGACACGATTAGAAGGGTGACCTAGCCGCTGGTGCCAAACACCACTTGAGCAACTATTGACCGCATGACATGTTCCTTGCTTTGATTTATTGAGGCAGTATAGTCCCTCCCTCTCATGACCCATCCCAATCGTCTTCCCCGATCGTAGGTCCTGTACAAAGCAAACTTGTTTAAGGAATATTGTAACACAAAAGGAATCATGAGCAAGTTTGCTAACAGAGACAAGGTTGAGGTAAAACATTGGAACACATAAGACATTGTGGAGTTTGAACTGAGGAGAGAAAATTACAGTGCCTATATGGGTTACCCTAGCATGACTCCCATTAGGGAGTTTGACAAAACGTGTTTGGGTAGGCACGGCATGAGTGAGTAAGCAAGGATTGCAAACCATATGGTCAGTGGCGCCACTGTCCAATATCCACACACTAGTTTTTGTATTATTTTGTAGGCTAAAAGCTTTACCTGAGAGGTGTTCATAAGGTGAGGTATTACCAACATGGTTTGCCGAAGTAGTGCGGTTCTTATTTAGCAGTTCATAAATCTCATTGCATTCTGCCTTTGAAAAAGGAAAATTGCTTGGGTTGCCTTCATTGTCAAATAATGAAGACACGTGATTACCACGACCCGGTGCCTGCAATTGCTCAAGGGCTGCTTTCTTCTTTCGACAATCTTCAACTGCATGATATTTGAGACCACAGAAAGTGCATTTAAGGTGTGCTTTGCAATTTTTGGTGGAGTGATTGTCTCGGCCACACTTTGCACATCTTCTCCTGCTGTCAATTGGTTCCTGTTGCAAGACATTGCGCATTGCATTACCTGTACCATTGAAGTGCACAGAATTTCTATAGCCACTACTTGCTGCAAAGGCTGCTCCTTCAGGCTGTGTGGAGATTCCCTTGCCTCCGGTCATGGCTTCTGCTTGTTTTTCATGACGGAGTGCCATGGCAAATACTTTATTCACGGCTGGTAGAGGGTCAATAGCAACGATGCTTCCACGAATTACTGTAAAATCATCACTTAATCCCATGAGAAACTGCATCGTCTTCTGGGTGTTGATGTAGTTCTGCACTTTGATCCCTTCTGTTGACAGGTCACATAGGGCATCTCTCTCATCCCAAAGACCCTTCAGCTTGTTGTAGAATGTCGCGACTGTATCATTGCCCTGTCTACATTCATGGATTGCATTTTCAACATTAAACAATTGTACAGTATTAGTTTGAGAGAACCTTTCTTGTAGCTCCAGCCAGATTTCTCGGGCTGATTTGCAGTGCTTGACGCTCTTCGAGATCTCCTTCGACATGGAGCTGGTGAGCCATGTTCTGACCAGAGTGTCTGCACGGTCCCATTGAATTTGTTCATTGTTCTGTTCAATTGGTCTAGGTGTGCTTCCATTCACGAGACCAGCCTTGTTTTTGATAGTCAAGGCGTTTGTCATGGACTGACTCCAGTCAAAGTAATTGTCCTCCACGAGTG
Source organism: Salix dunnii (assembly GCA_015731905.1). Lineage (NCBI taxonomy): Eukaryota > Viridiplantae > Streptophyta > Magnoliopsida > Malpighiales > Salicaceae > Salix > Salix dunnii. The sequence goes on along the minus strand of CM027675.1, from coordinate 13,752,170 downwards.
ACTGAGGCACGAGTATTGCACCTGGTTGGTCAGAATAGTGAAGATACAATTGATGATTGGGATGTTCCCATGGCTCTGCTGTGCGTGGAAGAACTGAACTCGAAGCTTCTTTGAGAAGGACATCCTTCAGAAACTGTAAGGTGAGGTTTTGTTCTTTCTCTTCGTCCCCCATATCGATTGATGGTGGGTTTTTAGCAGAGTTTTATTTTTGAGAAATTTTGGCCAAAGATCGGCGCTCTGATACCATAAAGAAGCTAAAATTGAGAAGAAACCTTGTATATTTTACTATGTTATAATCGATATACATGTTCTGGTTATATACACTCTTAACCCTAGCTAAACATGGTAAGAAGATAATTACAATCTATCTCTAACGGCAATATCAAATAATTAATGCTAATTGATACGTTCCTATACAACATGATCAAGGGCTTAAAAAATAACAAATATTGATCTGAATTTTGATATTTTTAATATTTATTGATTTTTATATATAAGTATTTCCAGTATAAATCATTTATTTTAATATTTCACAATAAATAAATAAAATTCAGTTTTTTTTATTATTATTGGATGGATAAAAGTATTTATTATTATTTAGATGAGTATAGAAACTTAAAAAGAAATAGAGAAAAAGTAAACAGAAAATAAATAAATAGCAGAAACAATAAAATACTGTGTCGTATTCCAAAAAAGAAAAAGAAAATAACCCACGCCCACCTGAACCGAGTGGGGGAGGACCCAACTTTTACTACATGACCACATGAAGAGTATCAAGGGTCAACTTTTGGACCGAACACAACAACACAGCAAGTGATCGTCAAAGTCCAGTCACTGAAAGCTTAGTGTCCCTTCATCTGCCAAGTGGCTCTCTGTTAGGGCAAGTGCAGTTCACGTCAAGGACATGATGACTAGGAATGCTACATGATCTATGCTCTGATGTTTTGTAGTTTTCGCAGTGGGACCCACAAGATAAGTGGAAAGATTAGATCGAAGGGTGAAGGATTCAGACGTCGGCATCGAATTTTGGACCACCACACACCACCACCCCTCTCCCTAGTCCCCTCCCCTGCTCCTCCTCTTGTGGGGTCCACTTCTAAAAGATACGGAAATTTAGGTTACAAAGCTGACGGCGTTTACGTAACGTGCCGTCTTTTGAGCTTTCTCTTTCAATCAATGTTTGTTTGTCCCTCAAGGGAGATAGAATGCCAATGTTCCGTTTTTTAAATCCTAATTCATGATTAGCAAACATAACTGCTAAAATTAATATATAATCCAAAGTTATTAATTTGAAAAAAAATTATAATATTAAATTTTATTGGATTACTTGGATTTTAATAAAATTAACTTAAAATAAAAAATATAATAATTAATCCGAAATAAATTATTGATTATTCAGTTTCCGAAGTGGAGATAAATGTTGGGAAAAAATTGAAGGTAGATCATGCTAGGCCGTCTATTTGCTGGAGAGTTGTGTTTATGTAACGGAGTGGAAACGTGGAGTCAGGGATGGCGTTATGGCCATTTTTGTTTTTTATTTCTTTTTTATTAATTTTCCAAAATTAAAAAAAAATCAATATAAAGCAGAGAAAAAGAAAAGAAACATTGAAACCAGGAGAGTAGTCCTGACCACTGACACCTTCAACCATCATGTTGGCCCATTACCATGTGATTCTGCCACGTTACCTAGATTCTCCTCTCATGATGGTCCCCACCTATCCCTCAACTCAAAGTTTGTTACTTCCAAATTACCCTTTTTCACGACTACTTTTTATTAGAAAATACATTTAATATAATAGTATTTAACTTATATATATAGTTTTCAAATACAATTAGCAATTTTGTTCAGAAGTTACTATAAGCTTTAACTTATTAAGGATAAATTTAATATAATAGTATTTAATTATTTATAAAAAATAATTAAAATAATTTTATTATTATTTATACTCTAAAATTTGGATTAAATTGAATATATTATATTATTTAAATGATACCAAATCAACTTCCAATCTATTTTAATTTACAACTAGATCTAGTTAGAAATTAAATTAGCATTTTACTGGGTTGATTTACTGGACATATACATATACATATACATATACATATCATGCTTATCTTTGAGAAGTGGACGACCTATTTTTCCCACGTCAATTAAGAAAACGACTCTGAGCAATTTTCGAAAGTGGATTATACCCTTTTGCGGTGGGAATATTACTAAAATTCGACTCTCTTTTTTTTCTGGCGCGGATAAAGATTGGACATATTTTCTTAATAGCTTTTTTATTTATTTATTTTCTCTCTTGTATATAAAATCAAAATTATAGTCGTTTAGATGTTTATAGTATAATTACATTAAACGAGCCACTTAGGATAAAAAAAATAAATTTAAAGTTAATAAATAACCAATCAATGAATCATAGAATAACAAAGATTGGTCATGGTAGAGCCTGCGATATGCATAGAAGATCTTGAATTCGAATCAAAACATGTATTTTTAGTAAGAATTTGAAACAATTAAGATTTTATTAATTTACCTTGATCTACAAAATATATTTTACGGTGAATATGATTTTCTCGTTTTAAAAAAATGAGTAATGCTAATTTTATGATATTATTATATAAGAAAAAACTGAAAGAAATTAAGATTTTCATGCGTATCTCATGCATAAATAAATGGATTTCATTTATAAATGTCCTAAATCTTGAAATTGAATTTTCTCACTAAGAAATTCCATAAAATACTTTAAAATATAATTATAAAAACTAGAAATTTTATCTATTGTTGTTGTACGAACCCAAAAGCAAATTGATATTTTTTAGTAAGCAATTCAATAAATTAATTTAAAAATAATTAGAAAAACCCAAAAAGGAAGATGCTTTTTTCTTTTTCTTTTGATGATAAAGGAAGATATGAAATAGAAACTCTCAAGTGAATATAATAAGTTGATATCAATCATATACTCATACAATTATTGAGTTACAAGGGAGGCAAGAGAAACTAAAATGGTCAGAGAGAAAAAATCCCAATTAATTGAACTTTAAATTTCGGGCATTGGAATTAACAAATACAAGAAATATTAATTGACACTCGCCACAGTACAAAATAAATAATAAAGTCATATGAAACCTCACCAAAGCTTTATAGCGACGTTAATGGGGCACACAAAATTAAATTGTAGAGCACAAGGACATTAATGAAACGGAACAAATGTACTGTATAAAACTATATAGTAGGTAGTTAAGTGTTAAAAGCTTAAGATTATAGAGTTTGTTTTTATTACGAGTATTATAGTTGTTAATATAATCAATAAAGATTTATATAGTTATTAATTTTAGAATTTATAGAATTAATTATAGTATATATAAGTTACCACGTACATTTATATTGATAAAAAAACAAATGTAGTGTACAGTGTTGGCTTTCGAGCTTCTGAACCGGCCACATCACTGTAATATGGCAAATTGTCTACTCTTTGCTCAATAATTCGGTATAGTTCTATATATTATTGCCACCCATTACATTATTATCTTGAGCTGATTGATTTTTCTCTATATAACCAATATATTATTGTCACCCATTACATTATTATCCTGAGCTGATTGATTTTCCCCATAAAACCAAACTGGCACATCCCAACCTTTTCCTTTTATGAGCATTCTAGTACCAGGGTTAGGTTTAGATCTATGCTAATATCAACCATGCCCTACACGTACGAACCCGGCTACCTATGTCAATTATCAGCCAACGCCATTCAACTTTGCATGCCTTTTTCCTGCTTTGAGCCTCGACCTAGTGCAAAATAATCTTCCCGGAGCTGCGTGAGGTGGGCTAGTTAAAGGATATTTAGCAGCCATGAAATCCTTTCCCGATCTTATCTTGTCCTCCTTAACTTATCAATGGAGAGTTATGGTCCATGGAACCATGGTGATTAACTAGTTGATCAAGATGTTGCATCCCCTGTTCATCACAGGTTTACGAAAAAAAGACATTATCAAGAATAGTTATGTGGATCATGTCAATCTCAATCGTGCATTTTATTGACATTTTACGCATATTATTTTGCATAGAACCATTACGGGACAAGCAATTTTGACCATGCACAGAGCCCGTTGGTAATTTCCTTTTCTTTTACTAATTAAAAGAATCTTTTACATATATTTTGGTCATTTTTTTCTTCTTTTCTTTGATCTCCCATGCCCACAAAATTCTCTCGAGGATTCTTAGAATATTTGTGGCAGAAATATTATTATCTTCTCCGGGTGTGAATTCTCAAGGCTGTTCATCTTTCATATTCCCCATTAATTCGCAAGACACTGTGCAAAAGTCCTTGATATTTGTGATTCAATCCTCGGTTAGAGCTAACTTATTCTCAGTGACTGTAGAATGACAGAATAAACACAGGTAATCTCGAAAACTTGCTCAAAACAAACATTAAAAAAGGGTAAGAGAAGAGAATTGTTCAAACTTGCGAGGTGGTCAGGATAAAAAAACTCCAGCACTTGTCCACCTCAATCCAAACCAGAATCACATGGTTGTCCATATCATGTGTTGCCATGTCTGAATTTTTCCCACTTGTCATTGCATCGTTGATCCAAGAGGAAAATAGGAGCACAATTCCTCGTTCAAATAGAAGTCAATAAGATTCCTTTACTCTGAATTAAGATCTCAATAGCTAGATACCATGTTGTCACATTACGCTAAACCCCACAAATTGTTTGATAATGATACGCATTAGTATTTCTTTCGTTGATCTCGGTGCATAAAATTATTATTATTGTATGTTAATTTGAGGGATTAATCTTTGTTAACTCCACTTTCTTAGATTATTGTCCCCTGAGCATTCGCGCCGGCAGTACTAATTACTGATACAAACAAAGCACATACAACCAATTGATTAAAAATGAAGTAACATTACATCTCAATCCTAAACTCAATTAATTAGTATCTCCAAGTGATTAAAATAGCATTGGTTTCGATTCCCATGAGCCAATTGAGTGTTTATTTAATTGCGAAGTTGATGGTATTGTAAAGTAATAGTAGACTTATTCTAAACGAAATCATTAATTGTGAACGAGTAGAATCTTCGAGCTATTTCAGATTATCGAGTCAGACACCGGCACTCTCATATTTTAAAAGTAGTATTCCCATTAATTATATATATATATATATATGGAACCTTAATCCATGTGATTTCTAAGATTTAATTAATGGGAATACTAATCTTTTCGCTATACTCTACAATTATATATATATTCCACTGCCGATTTTGTTTAGAAAACCGACTAGAAATTCATTCCTTTTATTTTGCAGACAAAATATTTGTCATCCATCCTTAAATTATACGAAGCAAATGACAATGAAAGCCAAGGCAACAAGGTGTCAATGTAATTAACTATTCTCTAAACTGGGCTATAGTTTTTGTTCGATTGCGACATATTAAAGATAAGTGACGGTTTAAGAATATGGTTAATATTGTTTTTAAAAATATTTTTTATTTAAAAATATATCAAAATAATATATTTTATTTTAATTTTTTTTGATATTAGCATATAAAAATAATTTAAAAACATTAAATTTTTTAAATTTAAAATAAAAAATAAAAATAATTTTTAATTTTATTTTTTATCAAAAATACTTTCGAAATTGAGCATGTAAATGAAGTAAAAGGCTAAGCGAGAAAGACATTGGGGAGAAACAAGATCAGGGACAAAAACACGAAACTAAACTAACACTTATTGATCTCCAACTTGGATTTTGTTGACCCGACAGGCAAACCCGTTAAAAACTCGGTGACACTAAATTTAAAGTACATTTAGGATCAGGATATGAGTTTGAAACAAAAGGAACTAAAATTTTACAGTCTTTTTCTATTTTGAGGAACTGATTAATTATAATATGTGATCCCAGACGCATAAAAGTACCAAATTCATATGAATTTCTCTCGTCTCCCCTCCACTTGATGATTCAAACAAGGGGATGCTTTCTTCTTTCTATCTTCTCAGGGAAAAGGATAAGATAAAAGTCCTTGAGAGTTTTTCAAATCATAGTTACATGCTAGTGGCTGGGCGATTGCTATCAATAATATCATGGTACTGGTTAACTATCGAGTGGATTCTTACCCGTTGCACGTTTCCATCCATGGAACAGGAAAAAGAGATGTAATGTTCTTCCACTTCCTTCACTCTTTAGGCCCAACAAAACAATACTGTGCAGTAATCTCGTCAAATTATGGTGAGCAGGTGCCAATATATGGTGTCAAATCAGTTTGCCTTATTATCTTGTTGGAACAAGAATCCTACATTTTTCCTGTGCATGAGAGTTTTGATTCACCAGAAGTTTCATTGATTCTTGAATAATGGAATAAAACCCGCCGGTGGTTCTTCCCGACTTCAACCTGCTACTTGAACAGTCTTTTCTGAAAACCAGACTGGTTTAGTGGCTGGTTTGCTTGTCCTCGGGTTCAGCCGATCATGTTTGTTGTTTATAATGAGTACCATCACTGCCATGCAACTTGAAAGACATGGCAGGGCCCTTCCTCCATCATGTGGCTCCCATGCCTCTAAAATCACTGCCACCATCCATCCGTACATCTGGGACCCTCCATCATGTGATGTGAGCTGTAGCCTGTATGTTTCCTGCACTACCTTGATTGTTTTGTTTGTGATTGTGCGTCATGGTTAGGATGCAAAGTGGCTCATGAACCAGTGCTCGAAGCTGTACAGTTTTGGGGAGAGGGATGGACCTGAATTTCGAAATATCCAAGTGGGATCCTTTAAGCGAGCAAAATTTACGGTAGCAGATTAAGGGCATCCTATGCCTGCAATGTGTACAAGTTTATGCTTTGCTTGTGCTATCAAGAAATACACTGAAATTTGGATTTTAAGGCAATTTAATGTTCAATTATTTTAAGGATCCTAACTCCTAGTATAGGGGTATTGACTCTAATAATTTAGAATATGTTTGTACAAATTCACCTAATCTTTTAACCAGTCAAGTCGTTAGTTTATGTGTGTTTAATTACTATTTTTTATTTAAAAATATATTAAAATGATTTTTAAATATTTTTATTTTTAATATTAACACATCAAAATTATCAAGGGAATTTTTTTTTTTTTTTTATAAAAACTACTTTGATATTTATGTTTATAAATTATTCACATGTATGTTTAAAGAAGATTTACTTTTTCGTGGCATCACTAATTAATAATTTCTTTATTAGTTTGCAATAAAATCTGGGATGGAAAACTCTATTAATTTCAAACAAAAGCAAATATTCCATGAACAGAATCAACATTCTGCTGCTCTAGAAAAGCAATTGTCTTTTCTCTTCTGCACGCAGGTTTGATTTTTCAGAAAATAAAATAAAATGGAAGGATAATTGAAAAGGCATGGAATAATTTCTCTTCAGGATTGCCCTGAAATGGGACTCAGGCACCCGCACCGAACGTGGATTAGCTTGTCAAGCATCTGCCAGGCCTCTTTAAAACAATGCTTCTGGTAGGACCATAGGACAACGAGCACAATCTAGCCCATGTGCGTCGTGTTCCTCCCATGTACATTCTCTTGGTCCAAGCATTAATTGAAATCTGAAAACCAGTTTTTTTCCCTTTCTGATGTCAATAATTTCGGGGTCCTGAATGAAAGGCCATCGACTTTCTGCTACAGTTCTTGGCTGAGCCAGCTTTGGCCTGGCAAGAGAAATGGATGGTGGGCAGTTTTCTGAGGGAAATTGTTGCTCCAACCCTTCACATGGATCTTCATGTGCTTTCGAGCAATGGTGTCCAATGAATACCCTCCCTCCATAAAGGGTTTTGAAGACCTGAAGGCAAAATTTCCTGTTAAGAACCCACATTGAGAAGACTAGACAACCCTAATTCATGACCACCCCGACAATGATTGTTCTTGCATGCCTTTCTTCTAAACGTGCTGTTGGGTTTGTGAGAATATTTTCTTTTTCACTCAAGGAATAACTTGGTTTTACACTCCTGATGATGCAGATCAATAAGTAAGTTCTGAGTATACATTGGATAGCTTGTATGATTGTCAGTTGAAAGAGAATCTGCCTCATTTAAGCTCTGACTTTCTTCTTGTTTTTTCAAAAAACAAACAAACAAGAAAGACAAGGCCTTTCCCAACATTAATATAAATCAAATTTTAGGCTATCCTCTAATAACTAAAATTTTTAATTTAAATTTTTAAATAAGATGGTTCCTTAAAATGATATATTAGAAAATAATATAAATAATATTCTAGGGTCTTATCTAACAATTTAAATTTTTATGTGAAATGGTTTATTAGTATGATATCAGAACTTTGTTGACCCTGTGGTTAGGAGTTCACATTTCACCCCCTTCATTTTATTTGATAAAAATCAAGTAAAAAGTAGTGTGAGTCTATGTGCAAGTTTTAAACCCAAATAATTTTCACTTAAAAAATATGTTAAAGAACAATATAAATTATATTTTCGGATCTCATCTAACAGTTTAAATTTTTAGGTAAAATAATTTCTTATTATACCCCACCTTAATTAGACCTTACATTTATGGATCGCCATGTTAATATATCACACCGTATTGAGTAAAAAAAAAGATAAGATTAACCATGTAATAGATATTTAGTCGTAAGAATTTGAGAATGAATGGTTTATTTCTTTTATGATCTCAGATTTGAACTCTCTAGTTATTAATATAATAATTCCTGAAGGATTCTAAAGTTACTAATTTTATTGTCCATAAAATTAGTCGAAATACATCTAAATTGACGAATATCTTAATAAATAATTATAGTAACGCACACTGAGCTGGAAGCAGGTATTTTTTACTTCACTGTTAGATTTCATAGTATTTTGTATACAACAAACAAATCACAAGTTAATTTAATTTCAGATGTTAGGTCGTCAAAGGACTGTCAGGAGTTTATTGTAAGCTTTCGAGTACAAATGAACAAAACAAAGGGGCTTCATGTCAATGTATCGAGCTGACGGACATGAGAAAAAAAACTCTGAAGATATTCAAATCTGAAGAACTGTCGACGCACGCAGATAGATGCCTGCCAATGGACGCATGGCACATACAGATTTGAGGCCTGCTACTTTTGTGAGGACGTTTGTCGTTCACCTAATCATCTTGGATTTAAAACAATAATAAAATTCTTTTATTCTCTCGTTTTTTATGATAATATACAGGGATGATTATTTTTTGTTTGATTTGGATTTTATTAATAAAAAAATTAAACTAAAAAAATTGAAATTAAACTGAAGTTTAAACCCACCAGGTTCGGTTTGGCTCATTTTTTATCTAAAAAAATAAAATATAGTTTTGGTTTTTTATTTATTTTTTATTTTTATATATTTTTATATTTTAACCAGGTTTTCCCTTCCCTAATTTAACCAAAATGAAAGTAAATAAAAAAAATTGAAATGAACTGGAAAAAAAATAATAGCATTTTTTTTAACTTGTTTGGTTTAATTTTGGTTTACATGTTTTTTATTTAAAAAATCAAATTGGACCAGAAATTTTGAAAAAAAAATATAATTAGTTTAATTGGGTTTTTTTCTCGGTTCAATTTTTCTCATTTAATTTCTTCTCAATTTAATTTAATTTTTCTATATTTTTTCACTCCTATTAATAGATTTTAAATCTAACCTTTATAAGAATATAAAATAAGAAAATGTAATTGATGTTGCAAGTTCCAAGACAATTTAAAATCTTTGATGATGAGATATGAACCTATAAAGGTGTGTTTGATATTGTTTTTATTTTTGTGGTTAAGGTTTTAAAAAAACAATTTTATGAAAAATATTGTAGTTGCAGTTAAAAAAAAAGTGAAGTGTTTGGTTAAAACTGTGATTGAGTTTGGGGTTGTAAATATTTTTTATATTTTAATTAATTTTTAGATTATTTTTTATATCATGTAAATATTATTTATATTTTAATTAATTTTTAGATTATTTTAATATTAAAAGTACTTTTTTTTTGTATATTAATAAATTAATGTGGCAGATGACATGGACAACCATTTTCATCCTTCTTATTTTATGTACAAGCTTCTATTTATTTTTTCGATTTTTTATAATAAGAAAAATATTATTCAATGAAAATAAAGGATAAATAAGAAAAAAAACATTTTCAACAAAATAATGAGTATTTGGATCGTAATCTTAAGTATTTTTTTTTCTTTCTAAGAAGAAACAAAACAATTATCATTTCCCTTTCCACTTCTTTTCTATTAAAAGTTGTTTTAAGTAATAATAAATAACAACTAGTAATAAATTTATTTTATTTAACTCACAAAACTGTCTCTCTATTTATATTTCATTATTTATCTCCATTATCTTCTTCATTCCTTCATTGACGCATGTCTGTACCCATTTTTTTTTAAAGTAAATTCTTTCCAACCCTCTCTCGTTCTTGTTCTGAAACCCCAAAACTATTTACCACTCAATTCCCAATTCATCTCTCTTTCTTTTTCTGCTTAAAGTTTCCATCTTTATATAATTATAATAAATATACTTTTCTTCTGTGTTCCTCTTAAAATTTCATAAACCAAACTAATTTTGTGATTTTTTTTTCCAACAGGTTTTTGTTGGATTTTTTATTTTATTTAGAGTTGATTTGAGGAACTGGGTGTTCGTAAAATTTGATAATAAAATCATGGGTTCAACTTTATATGAGCAGGAAATGTCAACCGGAGATGAAACACATGGAAAAGCAGATAATACCTGCTTATTTACAAACGTTGTTTCCATACAAAAATTATATGGGTATCATGTGAAATTCCTGCTTATGAAAATTTACCAAACACTCATTTGCTCAATTTATTTGCAATCATGGGTGGCACCATAATTCCAAACACTACCTAAGTGATTATTTGGCCATCTATTTCAAAAATAATTTTAAAAAAAATAAACTTTTTTATTTTTTATTTTAAATTAATATTTTTAAATTAATTTTATATAATTATATCAAAAATATTTTTTTACAAATAAAAAATATTATTTTTATACATTTATAAATGAAATATATATATATATATATATATATATATATATATATATATATATATATATATATATATATATATATATTTCAATTACACTTACAAACTGACCCAAAGTAACAGAATACGGTTGTTGTTGAAAAATGTGCAGATAACAGCTGATATAATCTATTTTTATGATAATATTTATCGATCTAAAGGTTTACTTTATAAGCAAAATAAGAAAAGCAGCAGGAGTTTTTTTTAGTGTTTAATATTGTGTTTTAAAAATAATTTTTTTAAGTTATTAGATCATTTTAATATATTAATATAAAAAATAATTTTTAAAAAATAAAAATAATATTAATTTAAATATTTATTTTAAATATATTTTAAAAAACAATTTCAACTATACTATTGTCTAGAAATCTATCGAGAACAAGGAGAGATTTTTTTTATGGAAATCTTTGCATGAAAAGTAAATCATCTCTTATACTTATATTATGTGTGGATAATAAGTTGGACAACATTTCATAATGAACACGTTTGGTATTTATTAAAATATAATTATATTTATATATGTTAATGCCAAGATATATTTTTTAAATCGTTTAAAAAATATTTAATTTAATTAATGTTTTGTTGATCAAAAAATATTTTATCTTGAATAATAAATAAATACTATAGCTGTCAAAATAAGAAGACAGAAAGGGGAAAAAAATAATTAACATTCAGTTCTTATGATTCTTTGAAGAATTTTATATCAAAATTAATTTAAGAAAAAAATATTATTTTAATATAATTAAAAATAAAATACAATTTCATAAAACAATATTTATTACCCTTACAAACACTAGGCAAAATCTAGTCGCTTCCGTAGGCAAAATCAGTTCACGCTTCACAGCCTCATCTCTTTCACCTCTCAATTTTTCGACAGACAGCCACGCCATTCAGCATAGCACAAAAACATATATATATATAAAATATGTCGACTGCAAGAATCCAACCAACAGTAACAGCAGCTTGTGTTCTATCTTCCACAATCAAACACCGCTTCGGTTTGACCTCTCTCCATCTCCCTACGAACAACTCTGCTGCTTTTAGACGCCAAAGAATCAAAAGAAACCTCACTGTTTCAATGTCGGCTACTTCAGCTCTTGACCCTCTTGAAATCTGTGTCAAAGCTTCTGTTACTGTCCCTGATAAACTTGGTGACTGTGAGTGAATCATGTTTTCTTTCTTTTCTTTTGTTGGGTCATTTGGAAATGGCAATTGATGAGTCTCTTTTTTTCAATGCTTTTTTAGGTCCTTTTTGTCAAAGGGTATTGCTTACTTTGGAGGAAAAGAATCTGCCTTATGACATGAAGTTTGTTGATTTGGGGAACAAACCCGAATGGTGAGTTACTTCAAGCTATTTGACCGTGTTCTTTTCTACAATGCCATGAAGAAATTACGATAGTAAAGCGCTCTTCATAAAATATCTCACGGCGTCTCGACTTTTTGACTGGATTGACTTGAATCCCAGCTCCCTAGTTAGAATTCTGTTAACAGAAGATCGTACTTTGGTTCCATAAATTTACTAGTATGTTTCATGATTGGTAATCTCGTGGATTTATAATGTAATGTTGTTAGGGGAGGCTGGTGCAAAATCGAAAAATGTAATGTAAAAAACGTTGTTCATGTTGTAAACAAGGCATTGTAGAGGACACTGGCGAAATTGTGGGTGCTATCCAAAAGTTTTTGGATTATACAGAAAACTTGAAGTTTCCAATTTTTAACTAAATGTTGGCGGAGCTCCCATGTGAGAATTGGAGGAGATAATAATTTTGTTCACATATTTGGAAAATTTTGTAGGTCTTGTAATTTTGGCCAACCCTTTAGGTGATTGGTGTTATTCACACTTATTTCTGAATAAAGTTGATTGTATAAGACTTTGACCAAATATCCTGATGGAAGAAAATATATTTTTTACTGCTGTAGCAAGTAGGCAAATTCTAGAATGACTTTGGGTGAAAAACGAATGCATTGAGCATGATTTGATAAACATTTTGTCCAATCACAATAGTGGAGACTATACTAACCATCAAGAAAGAACCACAGTACTGCCTGTTGATGAAATGTTGAATTCAACCCACATCTGGTCAAAATAAAGGCAGTTCCTTAGTTTTAACCAAAGGCATTGAAGAAGAATAAAAACAAGTGATGGTGTATTACTCTGTTTTGTTTACTTAGTTTGTATTTGACCATTTGTAATATCAGTTTTGTTTCTTCTTTGATATAGGTTCTTGAAACTAAATGCAGAAGGTAAAGTTCCTGTGATAAAGTTTGAAGAGAACTGGGTCTCAGATTCAGATGTTATCACTCAAGCATTGGAAGAAAAGTTTCCAGATCCGCCGTTAGCCATCCCACCTGAAAAGGCTTCAGTGTATGTTTTACATTCAATGTTACAAAAATTACCAGTGTCACTCTTACTTTCTGACCTAATAATGGTTTTGGTGCTTCTATTTTCTGGGAGGTGTTTAGTGACCATCCTGTAAAGCATTAGTTACAAATTCTTTCATATTTACCATGCTTTCGTATCGCACTTAAATATTTTCACGTGTTATAAACTTTAAATTTACTGATTTATTTGCGAGGAGGAGGAGGGGATTGAAGATAATTGTAGAAACATAATAGGCCACTTATAAAAATTAAACTCATTTAAAATGATTTTCTACTAGTAAAGAAAATCTGGGATTGTCATCATATTTGAACTTCTGATTAAGCCCGATGCGTGAATGATTTGTTTAGAGTCTGTTAGCCATCGTGTTTGTTAAAGAAAATTTGGTGTTATGAATAGTAGTAGCCAGAAATATCAAAGGTACACCAAGGTGAGGTGTGGAAGTGGCAAAAACTGATCTACTGTCAAAACAGCTTGCAAAAAGTTTGGGATAAATGATACAAAATTGAGAGTAGAAATTCTCTGGCTACTAATTAGAGAATAAAGTTTAGTTAGACTGAGTTGTGAGCATGTTCAGCATTTTTACTTTGAATGTTATTCTTGCTAAAAGTCCACAACAACATAGGAGATCCCAAGTTTCATATCTTAGTTGAGATTTAATGTTAATGATTCTATTTATCTATCTCAATGCAGTGGCTCAAAGATCTTCTCCACATTTATTGGATTTCTTAAAAGCAAAGACCCTGGTGATGGAACGGAGCAGGCATTGCTTGATGAGCTTAGTGCTTTCAACGATCATATCAAAGAGAATGTATGTCCTTATCTACCTTGAAGTTCTGGTGGTCAGCTAACTTTGTGGTACTGAAGAAAAAAATGTAAAAAAAATAACTGCAATGATGTCATCCTTTTAATGTTATAATCAGCTTAAGCATGTGAAGGATTAATCTGATTGCGACGGAAATGCCTATTGATTTTTTATAGCAATGTAAATTGCTGCTTTGGATTCTCTTATTTCCCAAACATAGAAATGCTTGAGTACTGAAGTTGTAAATGCCAGTGTTGGTGCTGCTTTCAAGACTTAAAAAATGCATTTGTTAGAAACATTTGGTTTAGTAATGACATTTTTTCTGTAGGCCTCTGTTGCTTCGATCTAATGCTTTGTTTTTCAAAAATTCCTTTATGCACTGTTCAATTTGGAATCTGATGGTTCTTTTACTAATTTATATGACTGTTTGTCTTCTCCCCTTTGAAGGGCCCTTTTATCAACGGGGAAAAGGTTTCTGCAGCTGATTTGGCCCTTGGACCGAAGCTGTATCATCTAGAGATTGCCCTTGGGCATTATAAGAACTGGTTGATTCCAGAGTCACTTCCCTACGTCAAATCCTACATGAAGGTGTCTTCTATAAGCTAATCCTCTGATGTGATTATGTGAACATGATTTTGCAGCCAATGAATGCAGACTTTGTCCATTGTCTTTTCCCTGTAACATATTCTATTGCACCACTGTTACCATAATGGCATAGTGGCAAGAATAGGCATCCTTTTTTTTTCTTTTTGGGCTTTGATAGATTAGGTCCATTTGGGAGTGCTTTTTGTGGAGCTGTTATTCTACCACTATATTGATCATTCATCACAAAGAATAAACAAGAATATTACTTGGTAAAATACCATAGAATATGTAATTTGAAGACAAGTGTAGGTTTCATTTCAAAGTCCACAGTTGGCCTTGCAAATTCTGCTTCTAATGAATCATTAAGCTTGCCTCAGAATTCACTGTAATCATGCCATGTTGTCTTCTTGTCTTCAAAAATTCTTACTCCTAGATGGTTAAGAGCTGTATTGTTTCCTTGGGGACATATATAAACAATTTCATGCAGTTCAGGAGCTTTTCCTCTTGTTTCTTGCCAGAGATTTAACGAGTAAACTTGAATGTAATATTACAAAGTATATGTAAAACCCTATTCTCCGAATGAGAAACTGGCATAGATATTGGACTCAATATGCTTGAGCAACTGGTTATTTTGATGCATGGTTTATGACGTTAATTCTGTGTTTAAGCCATCCATAGAAGTATAGTTCTGCGGATTACCGGTTTAGTATAACCATAGATATCTTGCAATCTGTTTATAATGATGTCTGGTTTTTGACAATGCCAAATTTCTGTTATTCAGGAAATCTTCTCCAGGGACTCTTTTGTTAACACACGTGCTCTGCCAGAGGATGTTATTGCCGGTTGGCTCCCAAAAGTCATGGGTTAAAATTTCCTAAACACTCCTTTGAATAATTCTTTCTACATCTGTTCTTATCTTCTATAGTAAATGTGAAGTTGCAAGGTCCGTCAGATTTACCTCCTCCATTTGTACTTGACCTTGAAACTAAATATAATTTCTCTTTCAGTTAACTGATGCAATTCTAGCATCAAATTGTGGGGACGAGAAAATCTTCATATGTATAGGTCTTGAACATGTCTGTGTGATGGTATAAATGCCTTGCTAAATGCTTCATGTACTTATACTTCCCAGTGTTCCAAGCTGCACTCTTTGTTGTGATTTGTTTGCTTGGCAATTAAAGTTTTTTGTTTAGTGCTTGAAAAAATGTTACACAGAAGTACTGAACTACTAGGCATTTCGAGTTCATGGAGGTTGTTATAGCGCGCTCCTTCCATTCCCTTTGATTCTTGATTGGTCATGCTTTCCATTTCTAACGAGCTCTGTGCTGTTTATCCGAGGACTTTTGGCCAAGTTAGCTTCTGCTTGAACTTTGCATGTCGGGGGTAGTAGTTAAAAAATTTAGAAAGAAGAACAAGAGAAAGCTGCACAGCCTTGTTGGTTTATTGAATGTGTTCAACGAGGTACTGTGATTTGTACGAGGCACCTGCTAAATGCAGTTTTTGAACACGACCCATTCGATAGTTACAAAAACCGACAGTGCAGACTGTTCAGGGCCTGCAATTATTCGAAGGGGGGATTGGCTGCTCAACAAGTTTTACACAAAAAATTTAAATATGAACTTAAAAAAGGATATTTTTTGTGTAAAATCAGTGAGGTAATTTGGAGGAAATACTTTGGTGGCATAGTTAATCAGTCTCACTCATGACCTGCCTTGCGAAAGATGAAATGT
This sequence comes from Salix dunnii, assembly GCA_015731905.1. Lineage (NCBI taxonomy): Eukaryota > Viridiplantae > Streptophyta > Magnoliopsida > Malpighiales > Salicaceae > Salix > Salix dunnii. The sequence goes on along the minus strand of CM027675.1, from coordinate 13,735,632 downwards.
CCCTCCCTCGATGAAAACATTTGAACACTATCCTATACCTAACCAAGACGATTAACTGCCCCAGCACTCTGGTGTCAACCCTAAACGCCCACTGTTCTCACACAGCTCTTACAAAATCTTGTGTTCTTGGAGGTGATTCAACTTTTTATGCCAGGGAAGAAGGAAAACTCCATCGAACGATCTCTTCACGGATTTCTTGAAGAACCATGGATAGTTTTATCAAGCTTTCCTCCACGAACTCAACATGTCCAAGGGCACAAAAGCAAACATGACATCTACCCTGACATGCTTGTCCTTGCTCGTCAAAACAATGATTTACTTCCAGATCAACTCCTAAAAGTATATCTCGATCGATTCTAAATCAAACCCAACGCCAGAATACATAAAATGCTGATGCATACGATAACTTTTAACCTTTCTTCTCCCGTCTCTTTCTTGTCCTAATTTCACTAGTTTAATGAATAATCGTTCTCCCATCTTGATGTTTGATACCTTAATTCATCAACGGTACGACTTTAATAATCTCCATGCTCATATAATAATAATAATAATAATAATTTATTGGTGTTTTAGGATGGAAAATATAGATATAAAAAAGATAAAAAAATATTTGGCCGGAGAAACATAGATAAATACTCGCCAAATAAAACAATTGCCACTAACACTAGTTTTTATGACTAGTTGAGAACATCGTTAAAATTATTTTAACATCAATATAGAAAAATAATCTAAAAAACAATTTTTTTAATTTAAAATAAAATAATAAAAAATACTTTTTAAAATACTTTTAAACACAGCATAAACAAGAGCATCAAATATGGAACGGCTGCTAATAACCCTATTTTTATCTATATGACACGACAGTTTATCTTCCACTTTGATGCTTTCGTTTGGATATCCCCTTGTGAGAAAAAGATTTCATGATCGTTTGATTACTTTTTTGAAAAACAATATAGAAATAATAGAATATTAATTCATTTAGTTGGAAAAAAAGAAGATATAAGATAAATATATTTAATAACTAATTTTAAATTGATTTTTTTATATTTTTAATATAAAACGCACAATAAAGCTAAAACTCTTATAATAAATATAATTAATTACTATTTTATTCACTTTCAAGAGAGATAGATAAATAACAAGATAAAAAATAATTAAATCTGAAATTCATAAAAAATAATGCATGAACATTTTCATATCGTGTTAAAAAAATAATTTTAACAGCTTTAATTATAAGATGATCGTTGTCTATAAATAATTAAAACAAATACACAAGTTACCTGTAAAGATTAAATTATAAAATTACAAAATGATTGATAATATAATAGACTAAACTAATCTTATATATTTTCGAGAGTGAAAGTATATTCTTATGGTGTTTTTTTTAATTAAATTATAAAAAATAAATTAGGACTGCAGGATGTAGTATAAAACTATATGTATTATCCACTATTCATTATGCTATTAACAATTATTTTCCTTTCAATTTGTTTTTGATAAATAATTTAGTTATTTTATTGCATGTCTCTATTATTTCTTAATTTTATAAAGTTTTGGTTAGTGACTATAATAAAAAGTAATATACAGTTGGGATAAACATATATTTAATTGGAATTAATAATTTTATATTTTTATTCTTTTGTACTTGACTTTTTCCGAGCATAATTTTCTAGTGTTTATTTAGAGCGTTGAAGATATTATTTTTTAAAATATTATCAGCATAAAAAAACTAATTTGAAACTAAAATATAAAAAATTCAAAAGTTTTCAAAAAATTGCACCCTAATTTCATCCATTCTTTTGAATTTGAAAATATTATGGGGTAAATTATAATAATAATTAATTTTTAAAGTTATTTTTTTAAAATATATCAAAATAATATATATATATATATATATATTTTTTTTTTTTTAAAATATTTTATATTTTAACCCATCAAACTTAAAATTATATATAAAAAAATAATTTAACATAAAAAATATGTTTTTTTAAAATACTTTAAAACAGAAAAACAAACACATTCAAATAAAATATCATCATAAGAGCAAGCAAATGAAAAAAAAGAGGTTAATCCACTAAAACAAACTCGCAAATAGACAATCCATCTGTAAATCGAACTGACCAAAAGACCTCAAATCTATGCTTTCTTTTACCTCTCCTTCCTCTTGCTTTGCCTTTTTGCACAACCATCTTCATCCTCTGTGAAACCTAAGGCTTACCATACAAACTCATCTCTCTCACAAGAAAGAGAAACCCATTACCATTTTAACTTCAGAGAGAGAGAGAGAGAGAGGTAGTAGGTTGGCATAAACCCATTTCTACTTTCCATTTGTATCATGTCTTCCACTTTCTTCATTTGTTAGCTTCCATGAAAGCCATTTGTTAAAGATCATCATTCCTTAAAGGCTCAATCTAAGCTTTTTTATGTGAACTTTGTTGGGTTTTTTCCCTAGGCTTAATAAATGGCATCAAGTTTTCATGAATGGGAATCTGACCCTTTATTCTCAGCTGCTGAGGTGGTTCAAGACTCTGCTGACAGGTTAGATTCCATCATTTGTTTCCAATTTCCTTTGGTTTGTACTTAAAGTTGAGAACTTTGGATTGATTTTTTAATGTGCTTGATTAGAGGGCCAACGAAAAGGTTTCGTTTTTATTGATTACTAAGCTGTTTTTGAAGATTTATTTTCTGGGTTCTTTGTAAACTTTATCTTTGATGGATTGGTTTACTTTTAGTTGTGGTTTTTAGCTTTACTTGTTAGTACATAATGTTATGTATGTTTAGGTTTGGCCTTTTCCTTTTATTGCTATTTCAAAGCACATAGCACATTGTGGTAATATTACTGATGTCTAGAAAAACCTAAAATAACCATTTTGCCAGCATTTTGTTGATTATTACATTCAATTCTGTTACTGCCTGTATTAGGCTGTATTTTGGGGTTGAATTAGTTTGTTCTAATGTGTTAACGTGGGAAGATGAATACGTAGGGTAGATTTCAATGTTTCTTTGAACTTAAGATTGCATTTACTGTTAATATTTAGGATGGAGTCGCTTTTTCGCCTTCTATTGCATGAGCAGAGTCTTGTTCGGAGTGAACATTCCGGCCCAAGATTGCTTTCATCGATAGAATATCATAAGCGCGACCTTGCTACCATACTTGGAACTGCAAAATGGCAGGTATTTGCTGCTGAGAAGCTTGCATTCCATTTTGTGGTTTTAGTTGTCTGATTCTGCTTATTGTCCCTACCAGCTGGAAGATTTTGAAAGAGCTGTTAATTCATCAAGCATAGTGAACAAATCTCAAACCAGAGAAGATGTGATTTCCAGGCACAGGCAGTTTATTATAGCCATTAAGGAACATATAGATGAAGTGGAGAAAAGTGTAAAGGGCCATTCAATGGGTGATACCATGAGAAACTCTGAATGGGTTAATTTAAATGACCAAGACAGAGATGTATTAGCATCATTTCTTACCGGAGGAAATCCCACTGAAAATATGCAACCTTATGAAATGGAAGAAAGTAGCATATTGAGAAGTTTCCTTGATTCAAACTCAGGTGTTAGTTTAAAGGATAATGAAATTGTTGAGCATGACAGCAGAGAATTTGGGAGGGTAAAAATGAATGGTGTTGGGCATGGTGATCATTATCTTGACTCTGCAAATGAGGATAAGAGAAATGTTGCTATGCATAACTCCACTGGAATAGGCTCAGATACAATGAACTCTCGGCAAGAGATCCCTCATGACAGGCATGTTGGTGATGATCACTGGGACCTGGAAGCTAACAAAGCCAAATCTAGGAGCTTCTTCCATGAGATCAAGTCAAGATGTATCTACAGCATTATGATCTTCTTTGGTTTCTTGAGCAACCTATGGACTGTTCAGTGGAACAGAGTTGGTAGGAACTATACAAAGAGGTTGAAAGATGGAGAAGAATACAGGCACTCGCCTACTTACACTGAATCATCTCATTCTGCACAGGTACTTGGATGATCCATGTTAAGGGTGCTCTTAACTAAAATTTTGTTACCAGAAAGTCTGTATATAGCCTTTTTTCTGTTAAAGAAAAAAACCACTTCTCAGGTATTGAAGCATGACAGCTATATGAATAGTTCTGTCTCAATCTAGGATTTTTGTTGTTTTTCATATTCATGAAGCATGCGACTTTTTATTGTTTCTTGGTGCTTTAAGAGTTTGAAATTAAATGCACTAGATGCTGGACAGTCTGATATCCCATATTTATAAAAACATTTAATCATGATAGGATGACTTAGGATGCTACTGAAAATGGTTCTTCCCTATCAATCATGTACAAGCAGTATATGCTTATCAGTTTGCTTCTCTGTTGCAGGGCCATTGTCTAGGACAAATGTTAGGATCTGGATACAGAAGCCTCCAAGGAATATGCTTTAGATTGCAATCAGAAGTAATGCACCTGGGCAGCAGTCTTGGGGCAAGATATCAAAGATTTCCCTTTCATTTTGAAATCAATCGATATTCAATGAAAATGATATCGACAACAATTGTTACCTTAGTGATTTTGGGTAAGTCAACTTTGCATTATGAATTTATTACCTTTTTTCTATCTCTTCTTGATTTTAAGTTGCATTTATTTACCACATCAAACTAGAGAAAGGTAATGCATGAAACCTTTGGTCCCTTAAAATTTTTGATATCATTGTGTAAAACCAAAATTAGAGTGAGTTTGTGTGGTCTAATAGAAGGCCACATGAGGATATATATATTCCCTGTTTACCTATAGATGTTAGGTATGATTCATAGGAGGTAGAACATTTTTAACTTTTAAGCTCTTGAATCAGAATTTTGCTTTGCATTTTCAAAACCGGGATGCTCAACTAGCAGATTTTTTAAAAGAACTTGAGCAAGAAGAAATTTGAATTCATTATTTGTAAATAAGAGGAATAAATCTTACAAATTAAAAAGTTGAATGAGAATGAAGTTGAAAAAAAATATAATTTCATAAATTATCTCAAATAAAATAAATAATAATCAAAATAATAGAGATCAAATCTAAATTTTTTTTTAAAAAAATAAATTGTGAATAAATTAAAATAATAATAATTAACATTTCATAAATTATTTCAAATAAAATAAGCAACAATAAAAAAAATGAGGACCAAATTTGATAGATAAAAAATTTCAATAAAAAAAATGATAAGAAAAAAACAAATAGCAATTATAAAAATAAAAACCAAAATTAATATAAAAATTAAATTTTAAGAGATGAAATTGAAAAATAAATATTCAAAACAAATTATATATAGAAATCAAAAGTTTGAGGATCAAATTTGATATAATCAGCAAATAATGATATTTCTAAATTTTTCACAACTAGATGTTAGGTATGATTCATAGGAGGTAGAACATTTTTAACTTTTAAGCTCTTGAATCAGAATTTTGCTTTGCATTTTCAAAACCGGGATGCTCAACTAGCAGATTTTTTAAAAGAACTTGAGCAAGAAGAAATTTGAATTCATTATTTGTAACCAAGAGTAATGAAGGTTCTACATGTATTTATGCAATAAAATGCCCTGTGAGGATATGATGTCCCCTTAATGCTCGATATACTGCAAAGATGATGGAACAATGTCCAAGTTTAAAAATCCATTTTAGTAGATACAAAATAAAGACACAGTGCTTGCCTTGCTTTTCTTCTCTAGCATGAGCTGCTTTAAGTTTCCTAGCACCCGAGAGTTTCTACCTTTAAATGTGGAACTTGCAGTAATTAGAGATTGCTATGTTGAAACATTCTTTTCGTTTCTATTGTAGCGCATTACTCTAGATATTTACTGTTAACTGTTCTACACAAACATCTTGGAGGATAGACAATCAGCAACAATGACAAGATTCTTTTGAAATGAAATTTCCTGGAATTATGCACTTGGTACAGGTATAATGGTGTCCAGAATTGCTTGAAGATGGTAAGTTGCTGCTAAAATATGCAAACAGCCAAGTGTTCTGATGGAAAGTTTGTTGGACGCAACTACCCATGTATGCCTTGCTGACGGGAAATGTGTAGCTGCTAATGAATGATGAAAAGATGAATTTGCTGGTCATGTCATGACTATTGGTCTCCACTGGTAATGCATTTTGAAAGGGAAACCGTGGATTCAGCCGACAGAATCCTGTTTTTTTTTTTTTTTTGGCTGTTTGTGGTGGCATGTTATTTGTATGATAGCATAGCGACATTGGTGAGTGGCAAAAGATACGAATTTTATTTGTATAGTTACGTCAGCAAGCCAAGGTTTTATCGAGTACGTATATATTCTTGAGTGGCAAAAGATGTTGGTCATATCTTAACTCGTTCACCCCCATTATTGGCCGAGGGATCCATGTTATCCTCTAGTACCTGTACTTGCATATTCTTTGAGTACATTGGAACTTGCACGCTAATGACTATTTATGATATGGCCGTTCTCAGACAGAGCAGAATAGTTTTTGTTTCCATGTTAATGTATGAATTCAAATGTTGTATGATATAGCATAACATAATATAATGAAAATAGATTATTTCTTTTGTTCATTGCATTCCATGCATTTTTATATTGAGTGTGCAACTAGGACGTGAACCATGAAAACCATGCGATGAAAGGCAATCTGTATTCCAAATCAGGCACCTTGCAGTGTGTGCTGATTGCCCTTTAAATTGATATCACTGAAAAGAAAAGACTCTGGTTACAAACTTGAATTATTTAACTAATAGTAAAGAGCTTGAAATTCACAATAATGCTAGAATCATATGATCACAAGCAAGTATATCATGTAACAAGGAGATTATGGTAGGCAACGCCTTGCTTTTTAAGGGAGCTCTTCTCATAGGCAAGCTGGTTCGTGAGCGGAAGTTGAAAACCAACCTCCTCTTCATGGTTCATGGATATCATTTGGGTTTAGGATTAGAATGTCTCAAGGAGATGTGCTAAGGACCCTGTTGCTCAGGTATTTGAATAAAATGAGATTCACATATCCCAGAAACGGCTACCTTAGGGCAATAATGATGGAATTGGAAAGTTTCCCTTTGTCTGCTACAAATTTTCAGAGCTTTTATTCCATCCCTATTGAGGATTCCTTGTCTTTCAATTTGCATGCCCTTATTCTCATGTAATCTTCCTCAATTCAAAACAATAATATATGTAAATCCATATAAACATGAGCTTCGTAACCCAAGAATTTTATCTTGGGAAAAATGTTACTGAAGAAGATTAAGCCAAATTTTATTGGAGAGAAATTGAGGATTGTTTAGAAAGGAGAGGTAAACCTCCCTTAATTGACTAGACTAAAATGAAACAAAAACCACAGGAGAATCACCTACCTTACTCTAATTTCTTATATTTCTCCATCAGGACGCCTGTTGTACTCCTTCAAGCTCTCATCTTGTTAATTATTGTCTACCATGGTGAAGATTGACAGAATGCTCTTGCTTGGATCTTAATGGCTCTGATAGTAATACGTACCAAGTTGTTAAGGGAACTTCCTCATGAATGTTTGATGAAAGAAAATAGGTTGATAAATAGAAAAATAATAGACAAGAAGAATTTTGTAATTACATCAACTATCATTCAATTAATCGGCTTCCATGTCTCTTGTCCAAATCTTATTTATACAATTTGTTTTAGCATTTTAACTAATTTCCAGCTAATTTCAACTAATCCAGTAATTTACTACCTCTGTTCACTATATTTCCCTTGTGTTTATTCTGAATCCCCACATGCATAATATTCAAGAATATCATGCAAAAATGTGTGCTGCTGCTGCTTCTATTCAGGCTGCTGCAACTGTTCCTTCTTACTGTCAAGACATTTTCTTTCTTCTCGTGACAGAAGCAGGAGTTTGAAGAGCTTGTTTTAAGTTTTTTTTTTTTTTTAAATCTAAAATAACTTGTTTTAATTTTTAAAAAATAAAATAATATTATTTTTTAATTGACCGGTAAATTAATCCCTTGGACCATATCATACTTTAAATTAAATCTAATAATTATAATTTTAATGAAGGTAAAAAGGATGTGGGGCTACAAAAAGTTAAATCCTGTCAAAGTCTTTTCTATTTTTGCTAGCAAATGGATTTTTTTAACAATAATACTTTACAAAAATATTAATTCATATTTATTTAATTTTTTTTATTAATATGAATGTCCAAACAAGTTTAGGAGTATATCTACTCATTCCACAGTTATAATTGATTCACGAATCAAGTCAATGTCTTATAAAAACTCAAGGTTGATCTAGTAATTAAAACATACTTGAAAAACTCAAAATCAAGACAACAACATTTGAAAAAAATCAAACAACTTGTTTTGATAAACCCACTCTAGGACCCGGCTCGGGTCCAGCTGGCTTTCATCACTTCGTTACTACTAAGGATAAAACCCAAATTAATATACATCTGGGTTGGACTTATAAAATTATGGACCTGAATCCTGATAGCTTCTAACCTCTTGTTGTCGCAGAAGCTGAGCTTTAGTCAGTTCTGTCTTCTCAGTTTCTTCAGCTGAACCAACAATGGCAACTGCCAGCAGCAACCTAAACGCCTCCGCTTCATCCTCTTCCAAGTTTCTTGCATCAAGAAAGGTCTTCAGCTCTTCATTCTTTCATGGTTTTCAAAGACACCACGAAAACAGATTCACTGCATCCTTCCCTTCTTTGCATGCCTCCTCCAGTAAGTTCCTCCTTCGTTTCTTTCACTCTGTTTTTTATCTCACTCTTCTGCGACATTTATATTTTCTCTGAGAGACTTATTCCTTTGTTACCTGTTCTGACTTGAAATTCTAATCTTGCAGAATCTACTTCTTGCTTGTCTATAAAATGTGGAGTTCGTTTTCGACCCTGCATTGATATACACAAGGTATTTGATTCAATTTATTGTAATTCTCTTCATGATTCTCTCTGATAATCTTTTCAATTGTTGGGTTTTCTTTTCTCTCTTTCTCTCTTTCTTTGTCTATTCCTGTAAGATTTACTAAGTTTAATGCTTGAGGAAATTGCTTTAAATTGTGTAAACTGTAATAGATAATTACATGAGTTAGAGTGTGATATGATTTCTGTTTTAAGTACCCTTTTTGATTTTATATATCAAATTATCAATCGTCAAGCAGGTGATTTGGTGCCTTATGCTTTCACTTATATAGTCAAGAAGTCACATTTTAGCAGAATTCAGTTTTTATTGCCTATTTTATTATTGTATTGAATTTTGGGATTGGGTTTTAAATGTCAAATATCGGTGCTATTTCTATGTTAGGTTAAAGAGTGGGTTTAGTTTTGTGTTTAAATCATGATTTGTTTTTCAGGGGAAGGTGAAACAAATTGTTGGGTCTACCCTTCGAGATTCGAAGGAGGAGGATGGCTCAGCTCTTGTGACAAATTTTGAATCAGATAAGTCGGCAGCGGAGTTTGCAAATTTGTATAAAGAAGATGGTCTGGTGGGTGGTCATGTGATCATGCTCGGAGCTGATGATTTGAGCAAAGCTGCAGCTGTTGAAGCTCTGCATGCCTATCCTGGTAGGTATATATTTTTTGTTTCTGGTGGTTTGGATATTTTCATTCCTTTTGAATGTCAGTTTTTTCCATATTCGTGGTTCTTTAAGAAAACTATTCCAGCAAATTCACTTTTGGTTGATGGTATGCTATGTTTCATGGAACTCTTTTTAATAAAAAAACCTCATATAAACCAAGGGTAATTTTATTTGGTTTATTCTGTTATTTACTTGTATTTGTGTTGAGTGTAAAAAAAAACCCCTTTTTTTTGCTGGAGATTTCTACTATATTGGTATATTTGGGGCAATTTTAAAATTGAGATGCTGTTTAAAATGCAACATGTTAGGGTGGTAATTTCCTCTAACGCAAAAAGTAGTGTTATTTTTTATACTGAGATTTTGAACTGGGGTCAAGTGTATGGTGAATATACTCGCTTACTTCTGTATGGTTGATGGGATGTTTAAAACTTACAGATTTTTTCTCTGCTGAACTTACTGCGAGGATTTGAAAAATCTAGGCGGCTTGCAAGTTGGAGGTGGTATCAATGTAAACAACGCATTGAACTACATAGAGGAAGGAGCCAGCCATGTTATTGTTACTTCAGTATGTCATGTACTTTTGTGCACTCTTTTTACATTTAATTGTAACAAGTTCTGCACTTACTTTTTTAAAAGTTCACTCTGGTAGTTTTATATAAATCACTCTATTTCCTCCGTTTCTCATGCATTCATCTCTTAGGTATTTTTGTAGTTCCTTCTTCAAGGTTGCATATATTCGTAGTTGATGCAGGATGGGAAGAATAAAACTGTATAAAACAGCAATGACAGCAGAATAATGGCTAAAATATGAATAAAATTGAAGCTGGAACAAGATAATATGGTCTAGGGTTCATCAAGAAACCTTTAAAATATGAATTGTTTGATAACTAACAAAGAATTTTCATTAAAATAATCCTTGCTAACTATATATACTAGGTCAAGTTACCTATTTATACTAGTTAAAGCCCTAGATCCTTGTAAGAAAAGTATTCACTAGTCTCAGTCACCATGTAAAACAACCTCACCTCCAAGGAAATACTCTAGAAGATCAGATGCGAATCATGCAACACAAACATTATAAGGGAAGCTCTTGCGTCAATAATGCTATATGCTTGTTAAGAAATGCTCATAGGAGCGCTAAGTTCATATGGTAGTGGTTAATACTTTGAGTTTGATGTTTATTGTGATTGGAACAGGCATGTAGAGTACCCTCAAGAAAGTATCCCTGGAAAACCTTTTATTTTCATTTATCCCTTTTTCTTTTTTCTTCTTTAAATAGTTCGTTTGTTTCTCTCACAGTATGTCTTTAACAATGGTCAAATGGACCTAGAAAGGCTGAAAGATCTTGTTCATGTTGTTGGAAAGCAGAAGCTTGTTTTAGACCTTAGCTGCAGAAAGAAGGTACGGAATCAATAATCATACATTTATGTTTTTGTGCACATTGAGTACAACTTAGGGTGACATCCAACTTGAAAGATTATGAATATCTCCTTTCACAAAGTAAAAGGTACTTTATTTCCAACTTCAACCTTTTACAACCTTGGATGTGCTGTTTCTAACGTGCAGGATGGTAGATATGCAATTGTCACTGATCGATGGCAGAAGTTCAGCGATGTATATCTTGAAAAGGAAGTATTAGAATTTCTCGCTAACTATGCTGATGAGTTTTTGGTTCATGGTGTTGATGTTGAAGGGAAAAGGTAAGTTTTGGGTGTTGCTTCATTGTCTTCAATTTTCTAGGTTCTTTTTTCTTGTGGGTTTTACCACCTAGCTTCTATTAGATATATAATAATGGCAGATAATGATTGTGACTCAATTTAGGGGAAACTTACTTTTCATCAACCTTATCTTTTCTTCTCCCAAAAACAACCTGTCACTGCATGCTTTCTGGTCGCTTTTCTGTTCTTTCCATTGGGAGTTATATGATTATTCCATTAGATATCTCTGAATTCTGTGCTATAAGTTCTTGTTGGAGGACTGATCTCTGATTGGTCTGCTGTTTATATCCTGCCTCTACTTTTATCTAACAACCCTTGGTTTCACTAAACAAAAAGGATACCACTTTGTGCTGGTGGCAATACATTACTGCTGCATTTCATTCAACACTTTGGAGTTGAAATAATCAGTAAAGCGTGGATAGATTGAATGTATTCAGGAAGCAGGAAAGGAGTGTGTTAAATCAGTTACTATACCCTACAACAGCGACGCGTTTAATATGGAATCTAAAACCTCTTGTGAAATTTTTTCAACTCTCTGGGACATTTTCTTTTTCACTGAAGAAATCATGTTAGAACATTGATGCCATTCTACTCTCTAATTTTAGGCACTTAACATGATAGGATATTTTATCCAAGATTTCCATTTCTGGGAAGAAAAAGTCAATCCTATAAAACTGCTTTATCAATATATTTACACCACATGCACCAAACTTCTGTGTATTGCAGGTTGGGAATTGATGAAGAGCTTGTGGCATTGCTTGGCAGGCACTCACCAGTAAGTGACATAGGAGTATCATTTTACATACCATGACTTTTTTGTTTTCTCTTGCTTGTCTTGGTTATCTTTTTATGCTCTTATTCATTATTGATATTCTGTTATGAAATGCCTAAGCACCAATGTCATTGATACAGTTTATCCACTTCACACCAATAACTGTTGCTAGTTTTGCTCGTATTGATTAATTACACAGTTTATCTAATAATTGCAATTCTAGCCTTTTTTCAATGGAACACAACACAGCTGATCAGTATGCATTAATATGTGGCTGTCTTTATGTACTGCTTTAATGTATAAATTGCTAATGAATTGTGGTTTGGATGAGTCAGATTCCTGTGACTTATGCTGGCGGTGTGACAATAATGAATGATTTGGAAAGAATAAAGGTGGCAGGAGACGGACTTGTGGATGTTACTGTGGGCAGTGCTCTTGATATATTTGGGGGTAACTTACCATACAAAGATGTTGTCTCCTGGCATACTCGGCAGGAGACACTGATGGTTTAATTCCTTTGAATCGTTTTGTTTGTATGATTCCGCCTTGAAAAGTTAAAAGAGTTTCATTGAGTTTTGGAGGCTGCACAGATCTTTAGATGTGCATTTAGACCGCGGAGGAATCCTAGTGTTTCCTGTTTCTTCCTTCAGGCTTTGGCAATTGTTTGTGATTCACACTCAATGATGGAGTGAAGTATGTTGAACGCTGTCTTGCATTGGTGGAATTTAAGAAAATTTGCATCAAAAAGCAAGTTTCTCCATGTTGCCTTTTGAAGATTCCGAACCCTTCTCGATGAAACAAACTCTTGCTGTTTGATACAGTAGTGAAGCAACATTCAAACTTTATCCTCACTAAAGGCTGGCAATTTGAACCAATTTGAGAATCAATGTAGTGTTTATTGAAAATAATAAAATATTATCTATTGCATTGGGACATGAAAAAATAATTGTAATGGGATTGTCTTTGTATCCCTTTATAAAAACCCTGCAAATCATGGATGTTTTAGAGTAACCTTGCTAACTCTGTCGACTAGCCATGGAATCAGCTAAGGGGAACAATCGGACAGCCTTGGCAGAAATCAAAACTAGCAAGTTCTTTTTTGGCTTGCCCATCAATTTGGGATGTGTAGCATTGTTACTTGCCAAATCCTTCCCGGCTGTCTTTCCTAGCTCCCCTGATGACTTTGGTTACATCTAATATTTCATCAGCAGCCTGATACAACAGCCCAATGGATTTGGCATATTTTTTAAGCCTTTCAATGCTTGCAACATCTGCCCCTCCCATTATTGCCCCACAAACAGCGGATGCCTCTACAAGCTTTGCTGTTTTATGGACACGAATATACTGTGGATAAATAAATCATATTGACAAGAGTTGGTATAATATTTCACCTCTGCAATATTTTGATTTCTCTTTATCATGATGAGTTTTTTAAAAATCAAATCATGTTTTACTAGCTGTTTAAATTGCCTTTATATTATCCAACTCTTACTCAATCACATCAAAATAACTCTAATATGATTTAATTAGCCAGTTTTTTACATATCTCAAATTAAAAAGTTGCCAATTTGATGATAATTTGATAGCAACAATGAACATAAATGAATAGAAGGATCCAATTGGGAAATGTGATATTTTAGGAACCAATAGATATCTTTTTACTATTAAGATTAAATCGAGGAGTAGTTAATACATGAAGGACTAATATGAAGTTTGGTAATTTGACAAAATATCATCCAGTTTTGTTTCTCTTCCTCTCTCGTCCCCTCTCTTCTCCACACCACTAAACCCCCCCGCCTTCACAGGGTTTATCACTTCCCTTCCCCCAAATCCCGCCATCTTTTTTGCGCATTCCCATCAAAACATGATACCTCAAATGACACTCTCTTCTCCTTTTCTCCTCACTTCTTGTTCCTCTGCTCACAGACTCAACCCTCTTCTCTTCTCTAAACGACGCCATTGTCCCTTCAAGTTCTCTCACTTCCCTTTCCATCTTCTCACCAAACCCAGATTCTTTACAGGTAATCCCATCATCATTAACTATGAAGTTTGAAACTTCAATTACACAATCTTTTAATCCTTTGATTTGGGATTATAAAGTTCGATACTTTGGATTATGTGAGCTTGGACTTCAAATTTGTATGTAATAGAAAATGGGTTTTTTCTTTTGTTAATTAATATATTTAAGTTAGTTTTACTTCTTCTTGGGAGAAATTGAAATTGCAAAGCCGAAACCTTTTGATAATGTTAGCAGCCTGATGCCCTCAACGGCTGTTAATAATTAACTGCGTCTAGTATTAATGTGGGTTAGTAGTATTTTAGAATATCAAAACAGTTAGTTGATTAGTTGTGAAAGATAGCCAGGTGGTTTCTTCCCGCCAAAACGGGTAGTGTATAAAGGAGTGATTGCTGTAACAGAATTTGCAAAGTAGTATACAATTCAGAAGTTACTTCTTTCTCTCTCTAGTTTTTTTTCCTGTCATAATCATAACTGTCGAGGGTTAAATTCCTAAGTTCATGACAAATTGGTATCGAAGATAGGATCAAAGGGTGATTTGAAGTTGCAAAAATGGTATAAAAAATACATGACCGAGGGTCGTTAAAGATCAAGCGAAACAGACTGAAGCATGCTATAGCTTTCTAATCACTTTAGATCTCTAACAGTATCAGATAACTAATAATGTGAAGAACTGAAAATGGAATTTTCGTATAAAAATTAATGTTTTCTCTTGGCCTGTAAATTTGTTGAAGAGAAAAATTGGAATTTTAGCAAACTAGTACTTGTTTTGTTTATATAATTTATTTTGGGAGCTTATTAGCATTTCTTATTGCTTTTCAGTTGCTGCTGCTGCAACAGAAAATGCTGTATTTACTTCTCCAGAAAATGCAAAGTCCTTTGATTTTTCTTCAGAGGAACGAATATACAATTGGTACTATTCTTTTGAACATACTCTAATTTCATCTTACATTTTGTAAATGTTCTACTTGATGGTATTTTCATATGCAAATGATACCGTTCTACATCTAAATGTGTCTTAGCATATGTTCATTCAGCCATAATGTCATCTAATTGTTGGATGCTAGGTGGGAATCTCAAGGATTTTTCAAGCCAACTTTTGAACGGGGGAGTGATCCTTTTGTGGTATCAATGCCACCTCCAAATGTTACTGGTTCGTTGCACATGGGGCATGCAATGTTTGTGACACTTGAGGTCGTGAAAATGAATTTAAACTTATTGATTTATGACTTGAATTTTCATTTATCTTTCCTGTGCACCATAGTAGGACCGCACTACAGCTTTTGAGCCACCACTTAGCTCAGGTGTTTGGTAATGGTCTTGCTGACTTCCTATCATTCAACAACAGCGTTAGACCAGGTTGGGAAAAATGGGGCATGTGTGTTGGTGGGGGGCTTTGCCTCATTTTTCCCTCCAAAGAATAATGAATATCAACTACTGCAGTGTACGGACACCTAATTTGTCTCCTTAGGCCATCCTTCGAAAGATAAATGGAAACGATCTCACTATTGGCATTACACCACACCCTTGGTGATGCACTTGTCCATTCTTTGATCACTTAGTTGTGCTAACATAGCCATTAATTATATAACACATTGTCTGACTCTCCTCATTTATGAAGAAAATTGAGCACATTGTGTTTCAGGGTGAAAATGGGTTGATTAATAGTGAAAAATCTTATCAGTAGTTGCTAGTTATATGGCATGCAGAAAAGATAGTTACATTTTCCCTGTATTCTGTCGTGCCAGTATCGTATATCACCTTTTCTACCTTTTGAATTTTCTTCCTTTGCCTAACTTGGTGACCTTGCTGGTTAGGATATCATGGTTAGATACAATCGTATGAAGGGAAGATCAACACTGTGGCTTCCTGGTACTGATCATGCCGGTATTGCAACTCAGGTTTGTCAATGGACTGACCATTTGTACTGATATTAGTGTCTTGATTGATTCTTGTGGGAGATTTTGATAGAAATAAATCCATTTTTCATTTAGTCTAACATAAAACTACTGTTAGTGTTGGAGTTTCCACTTAACTTTGTTTATCTAACTCTTTAGCTGTACTTCTCGGTGAAATGTAGCCTCCCTCTTGAACTGTTTTTATAGGGATCTTACTAAATCAGATTTGAAGTACTTTTAGGGTATCTATTTTCAGTCTTTTCATTACTTTTTTTGAAACTCGTGATTTGGGCTATAAGTTTCTTATGTAATGCTGCTTGAATTGTTGTATATTTTGAATAAATTCGCTTCTTTTCTCAGTTGGTTGTAGAAAAAATGCTTGCATCTGAAGGAATTAAAAGGACTGATCTGAGCAGAGATGAGTTCACAAAACGAGTTTGGGAGTGGAAAGAAAAGTATATATCCCAAACTTACACCTGTTTTTATGCTTTATGTGACCTATGTTTTCTTATTGGGCATACATTACCTTCTTCTGTGTTGGACTCCTTTGTTTCTTTTTCCCAGCTTTCAATTTTTGGCCATATTTTTCTGGTTCCCAAAATATTTATAGGCCATGTGTAATCAAAAGAATCAGAGGGAACATCTGAGGAGTGGGGGCATAACAAATTGAAGTGTTAATGACATTTAATAGAAATTAAGCTAGTAGGACACAAGGAATGTGTCATTGGAGGTCAAATTTGGGCAGTGTTCTGCATGTTTTTGTGGTATGAATGCTTTTGTTGATTATTATGTTTTTAATACATTTGTTTTGAGATCTGAAAAACAAACCACGCCCTTCTATAGATTCTAAAATTAAAGTTTGTTAATTGTTGCTCAGTATCTTTGTTTCTTATGACCGCCTCCTTTCTTCTTTTTTTATTTAATTTCTTCAGTAGATAATTGTCCTAGTGACAAAAAAAAACAAAGAGTTTAAATTGAAGGTTGCCTATCCAACTTCAGATATCTTTTACTGTTATGTTTGCTGTTGTTTCAGTTTTCAGGGTACCCCACATCCTATGGGTGTTTTATTTATTTTATTTTTTCCCCTTGACTTGTTATGTTTTCAGATATGGTGGAACTATTACAAACCAGATTAAGAGACTTGGTGCTTCCTGTGATTGGACTAGAGAGCGTTTCACCCTTGATGAGCAGCTAAGTCGTAAGGCAGTCTTCTTACTGGCAGAAGTAGAGCAGTGGCTATCTCTCTCTGTTTTTTTTTTTCCTGCTCGTTATTTGACTTTCATTTGAAAAGGACTCCTCATGCTTTTTTACTTGACAAGCACCTCTTATGTGCCTCTCAAGGTGCCTTCTACAGCTGCATTTATCAGATATTCCCTTATTCTGACAACATTCTTTCTAATTTTGCAGAAGCTGTGATTGAGGCTTTTATCGTGCTTCATGAGAAAGGCCTAATCTATCAAGGTATTGTACTGTTATTGGTCGAACTCTTCTTTTTTTCTCCTAAAAGGAAAAGGGGTGTGGGGATTCACATTCTTGCTTTTCTGATCCTTTTTACAAGATTAAACCAGTTCGTTGGTGCTAAAGAGCAGGGGGCTGCTTTCTGCTCTCTGCTTCCTGTTTTCAGTTTGTTAAGTTAACTGTGCAGGGTATTCTTCTATTTAGGATATTAAACATTTGATTGGTTACTGTGATAAATAGTTCACTAAATTCGTACTTTCTTCCAGGCTCGTATTTGGTTAACTGGTCTCCTAATCTACAGACTGCTGTTTCAGACTTGGTATGCTATTTTTGGGTGCCAGCTTCAATTGATTGCTGTTATTGTGACAAATAATATAGTTTGACATAAATTCTTTTTATCTGTGCTTAGGAAGTAGAATATTCTGAGGAACCTGGCACTTTATATCACATCAAGTACCGAGTTGCTGGACAGTAAGTACCAGAGATTTCACTTGTACTATTTCATAATTTCCTCACATCTTTAAGTAAATGATGCCTAACAGCTCATCAATAAAAGTAAGTACTGCTTTGTTTTTGCTCTTATAACATATTTTACTATCTGGGCACTGTGTTGGTGATTTGATCTGCTTGCATTTTTGTACTTCTGGGATACCCCTTTGTGAACTTGACTATGTTGCCACAGCTTTCTAGAAGATTTCTACAGTATGCAAATTGGATTTTTTATACTTCCTTTTGTAGGAGTGACTTCTTGACAGTAGCCACAACACGGCCTGAGACTTTATTTGGTGATGTAGCTATTGCTGTGAATCCCAAGGTAAGGGCATATTTAAGCAATCTACATGATATATTTAAACCATCATACTAGACTATTTAGACCCTAACTTTAAGGAACATGCCTTGTCATTGCATAGGTTAATAAGTACCAAGATTGTGATGTGTCTGCATTGACAATAATATCATTGCCATCATCACTGGAAAAGGGGGAAAATAATGATCAGCATATTCTTATGATCATTCAAGATATTTTAGGATCTGACAATATTATTGCCTTGCTAATTGTGATAAAGCGTGCAAGCCCTATAACTAAACCTTGGGGTTTTAATTCCATAATTTCAGTGTGGATATCATTTAATGAACAAATTTTTGGTAACACATTTACATACATTCTTTAGTCTCACATACAACCTCGTTTTTAATCTGAAACAAAAGATGAAATGGATGTACCAGTATTCTCTTTCTTGCGATAAAACTTAAGCACCTGCACAGATAAGCTACTTGTAGTATTTACAGTTTGGAGGTGGCTAAGATATAAAATGTCTTGTGATTTAGTTAGTTGTTTGATACTCTCTTAAATACAGTTTTATTAGTTTCAGGGCAACAGAAATTCTAATACCTCAATATTTATTATTATATATATATTTATCATGCAGGATGACCGCTATTCCAAGTTTATTGGGAAGATGGCAATTGTACCCATGACATATGGCCGCCATGTACCTATCATTGCTGACAGGGTAAAACATGCTTTCTGATACTTGTTGCATTTCACTTTGTTTTAGCTGTTTTTCATGATATATTATTCTTGGTAATTCCCCACAGTGTTCTGTAATTATGAATTTTGTGTCAACCATGAACCTCTAACCTGGACTAGTGTACTTTCAAGCAAGTTGAAAGTTTCTGGAAAATAACCTGAGTGCTATTTTGGCAGCATGTTGATCAAGACTTTGGGACTGGTGTGTTGAAGATAAGCCCGGGACATGATCATAATGATTACTATCTTGCTAGAAAGCTTGGTCTCCCCATTCTTAATGTGATGAATAAGGATGGGACCCTTAATGAGGTTGCTGGATTGTACTGGTGAGACATGAAATAATTATATTAATCTGAAGAATATATGTGCTGGAGAATTTATTTCTCCCTAACATGTGGAAACTCTTGGGATGTCAGTGGTCTCGATCGATTCGAGGCACGGAAAAAACTGTGGTTAGACCTTGAGGAGACAGGGTTAGCTGTCAAAAAGGAGCCTCACACTTCAAGGGTTCCCAGATCCCAACGTGGAGGAGAAGTGCGTTAATACTGTCCTTACACATGCCTTTGCAAATATTGAGGATTTAAATATTGGTGAAAGAATGCCTTTTTTACTGCAATTTTAATATCATGATGTCTGTTTCCCCTCTTATAGATAATTGAGCCACTGGTAAGCAAGCAGTGGTTTGTTACCATGGAGTCCTTGGCTGAGAAGGCCCTTCTTGCTGTTGAAAAAGGAGAGTTGACCATAATGCCTGAAAGATTTGAGAAGGTATGCAAGATTAAGATGAATTCTTTGTCATGTTTCTCCGCATTTGATTCGCATGTTGATCAGATAGATTTATTCTCGTGCTTTCTCAAATTGACTCTTTTCTGAGCCTTCTATCCCAGTATTTTCCTATTTTGTGTAAGTTGCTATGCTGCTTGATTTTAGTTTTTCTATGTGGCCTATCTTGTCTTCCATAACCATGTAAGTTGTTATTAATCTTGAAGGCAATATACATCAACCTGGGTGTCATTGTGTCATGAGTTTCCTTTTACTCTATCAGCCTGTGGTTATTTATTTGAAGTGAATTTACTATTTGCCATACTTGGTGTCAAGTGCTTTTCTTACAACTTTCTTTTCGCTGATGACAGATATATAATCATTGGCTGTCAAACATCAAGGATTGGTGTATAAGCAGACAGCTGTGGTGGGGGCACCGCATACCTGTATGGTACATTGTAGGTAAAAACTGCGAAGAAGATTACATAGTTGCAAGGAATGCTGATGAAGCTCTTGAGAAAGCTCATGATAAGTATGGGAAAAATGTTGAAATCTATCAAGATCCAGATGTTCTGGATACTTGGTTTTCAAGGTCTGTTTTTCATTGAGTCAGATTCATTTATCTCTTGTTATTAATACTTAAATTCTATACTAAAAGATAGAAGAGTTTTAGTGATCAATGACTTTCTCTTGGAAATGTCTAGTGCAGCAAATGGTTTGACTCGGAGACTAGAAAAGTGCCAGCAGCAAACTTTCTTCTGCATGGGCTTTTCTTCTTTCAGTCAATCCCACTTCCCCCAAACATTTTTTTCTCGTAGATAATCTAGCTGGTTAGATACAGGGATAAAGATTGCTAAAAAAGATAGTTACCACAGATTATGCATGGATAATAATTCTGTGTCATTTCCGTATATTGTGGAATCCATGAGTATTGTTCCTATCTCCTGCATGCTTAATCAATCTCTTATCAATCATTTAATTTTTGATTGAAGGAATTCTGGATCTCTCATCACTTTCTAATAATTTTCACAAGAACCTATGGGTAACTGGAATTACCTTTTCCACATAACCCCATGGAATTATCATTGTAAAATGAAGTGAATTTCCTTCTCCTTAGCCTCATGTATTCAACTTCCATCTTCAGCGCTCTATGGCCATTCAGTACACTTGGTTGGCCAGATGTTGCAGCAGAGGATTTTAAGAAGTTTTATCCTACAACAATGCTTGAAACCGGGTATGTTCTTCTCTTGCTGACTCTTGCTACTTTGGTTTGTTTTGTTTTCCTTTTGTATTGGCTGTAGCTCAATCATTTTGAAACATTGAAGTTGGATTGATACTTTTTAACTAGTTTGGCTGAGTGGGGAGTTTCAAACTTTGAATTAACCTGGCCAGTTTTAAAAGAATATTCAATTCAGAGTGCTTGGCAGCCAAGCCTTGATCTATGACACACTGAATATGGAGCAAAATTGCTTCTGGTGTTTTGGTTTGTATATTGAGCCCTTACTCTTTGTTTATAGAGTGAACATGAGCGGTGAGCAAGGGAGTGTTCAAAATTGCATCTTTTCATCACAGGATTAGTCATGGTTTTCTTGTTAGTGCATTGCTGCTATGATTCGGCTTTTGCTGGTAATTTTCTGCCACCTCTGATGGAATGTATATTCCACATCATAATTATGACTACAGGTGCCGACTTCATTGGTATAAGATAGGCTGGAAACAATTTGCAGCATTGAAGTAATTATTAACCAGTTGTTTTCTTGACACGAGTAAAACACCATAAAAGTTTTGGCTTGCATTAACTAGTGCTCAGTTTATTTATTTAATTTTTTACTAACCATGTCATGGGAAAATGTTCAACGGCAGAACTTTCTCAAAAATCTTCCTTCTGGCACCCGTCTTGGTGGAACCATGCCTGAGTTATATTGCAGCCAGTTATATCTACATGGCGATGTTAAGAGTTTTGGTGATTTACCTGCCTTCTGGCTTCATAACGAAATGACTGTCTTTCCTGCTATGAGAGACCATCTTTAATACCATTGAATTCGTTTTTTTTTTTTTTTTTAATATGGCTTTTATTGTCACTGTTTTCCTTTTTGCTGTTTTCAGGTTTCCTCCTCTATAGGCTTATCTGTTACTTCTTGATTGCTGCCATTTACACTTGTTTCTGTTGTTTGAACAGGCATGACATTTTGTTCTTTTGGGTAGCAAGGATGGTGATGATGGGAATTGAGTTTACTGGGACTGTTCCATTCTCATATATTTATCTTCATGGGCTTATCCGGGACTCGCAGGTTAGTGGAGTGTGTGTGGTTTTGTTCATATGCATTTATTGGTTCATAGAACCTTGTACAGTTCTATGGATATGTACAGCATCTCATGTCTCATGAAGACAATGGAAAAATAATTACTGCAAGGATTACTGACCAACTTTGGCTTTTATTTTGTGATTATTAGTATCTTACCTAGTTGTTCCAATAGTTTAGCTTGCATGTACTATACTCACTATTACCTCGAAATCCTATTGTCTTTTTTTCAGGGACGGAAAATGTCTAAAACACTTGGTAACGTAATAGATCCCCTTGATACAATCAAAGAGTTTGGCACTGATGCTCTACGATTCACTATTTCTCTAGGAACTGCTGGCCAGGTTGCTTTCTTGTCTTGTAATCCTTGAAACTGCTCCTTCAAGACTTACAAGGCTTCTTCTTTTTTTGAAAAAAAAAATATATATACATGCAGCCTATCAACCACCATTTTCATGTTAGAGAATAATATAAATCATAACTTGGAGTCTCACCTAACAGTTTAAGCTTTTAGACGAGATAATTCCTTGACATGGTATCGGAACCTTGTTGACCTAACAGTCACAAGTTCGAATCTCACCACACTCATTCTATTTGATAAAAATTAAGCACAAGGTAGTGTAAACTTGTTTGCAAGTTTTAGCCCAAAGGGCTTCCACTTGAGGAGAGGTGTTAAAAAATAATATAAATCATATCCTGGAGCCTCACCTAATAGCTTAAGCTTTTAGGTGAGATGGTTCCTTGATATTTTAGTGGATGGTTTCAAGCTTACATCAGATGTTGTTTGTTTACTAAATACTTACTTTTGATCTAGGACCTTAATTTGTCTACTGAGAGGTTGACTGCTAACAAGGCCTTCACCAACAAATTATGGAATGCGGGCAAGTTTGTGCTACAGAATTTGCCTAGTCAAACTGATGAATCTGCTTGGGAAGCTATAAAGAATTGCAAGGTCTGTTATCCTCTTTGAGAGGACATTTTTTTTTTTTGTCATGTTTTCTATGCTTATTGTAGGATTGCCCCTTTCAGTAAACTGAACCAATTTTATTCATCTTGCAGTTTGACAAAGAGGACTCTGTTCTCGGGCTACCTTTACCGGAATGTTGGGTGGTAAGAATATTGCTATGAAGCATCGTGTCCATTGTCAAATACCTATAGTTAAACTAATGACCTTGATTAATTTCAGGTGTCAGAACTTCATGTGCTTATTGACATGGTCACAGCGAGCTATGATAAGTTTTTCTTTGGAGATGTTGGGAGGGAAATATATGATTTCTTCTGGAGTGATTTTGCTGACTGGTACATCAAATCTATTTAGTTTTTCATTGGAAAATATTTATCTTTATAGAGATACTGTAGATGATGAATAGATGTACTGGCCTGGAATCTTAAACATGAGCTTTCAATTTAAACATCACAATACATAGAGCACTTGATACAAGGGAGAGGCTGCACTTTTGATGAAAGATATTGGTTGAGATTTAGTGCATGCATGTATGATCTATGTCACATGGTTGTCAGCGTTATAATTTTTCTGTTTTGAAGGGTAAGATTTTCATTAATTATCCAGCTAGTTTTCAGAACAAATGTTTTAGATAAAGTGGTAATTGAAAGCTTAAAATATTGGATTCGCAAAGTTGGAAAGTTATGGGTCAGCAGTTCTTTGTTTTGTTTTGTCATTTTTTATTGGTGAAACTCATAGTTTTTTCCTTCTCATAATTTTTTCCTATTTGTCACCTATCCATATGATGCAAAAACATGTGCATTCATTCATACTTGTGCATCATTTATATTTGGGATAATACCAGCGGAATCTTGTTTGCTGCATTATGTGCGCTAGGTGTATGCAGTATAATCCATATTTAGCTTTCTTTTAATGTCTTGCATTTTTTATTCAAAGATTTTAGCTGTTGCCATGGTTAAATTCCTTCACTTTTGCCAGGTATATTGAAGCCAGTAAAGCTCGTCTTTACCAATCTGAAGCAGATTCAGCTTCTTCAGAGGCACAGGCGGTTCTATTGTATGTTTTCAAAAATGTATTGAAATTGCTGCATCCATTCATGCCATTTGTCACTGAAGCTCTATGGCAGGTAAGAATTTTCTAGCATATAAACCATGTCAACTCTGCTCAAAGCTTTTTTGGTTAGAGGTTACATCAGCATTTCTTCTCAATCCATCTTATATTTTAATTCAACTGGACTCCTCATTTGAGTGACTGTTGAGTTTTGAGTTTAAAGATCACTGCTTTTATTTTATAAGTTAATATTGTGTGTTTGAGTTTAAAAGATCACTTCTTTGAGTTAGAAGCTGATATAATATGTTCCTTGCGATGTCACTTTGTTAACTTGGTATAGATCAACAACTGCATGATGCATTTTTTTTATTCTTGACCTCCTCCAATTTATCTACAGGCACTCCCCGACCAGAAAGAAGCACTTATAGTATCTCCTTGGCCCCAGACTGCACTTCCACGGTTTCCCAACTCCATAAAAAAATTTGAAAATTTCCAGGCTTTGGTGAGTAAACAACTTTCCTTCATTTCCTGTAGTCTATTGTCATCCTGTGAAAAACTTTATATTTATTTCCCTTTTTTTTTCAAGTACAAGTGTAATGACTTCATCTTCACATATAATTAGACTAGAGCAATCCGCAATGCTCGAGCAGAATACTCAGTTGAGCCAGCCAAGCGTATATCTGCATCTATAGTTGCAAGTGAAGAAGTCATCCAATATATATCTGTAAGTGCACTCCATCTCCTTAATCTGTCTCTTAAGTGGGCATTAGTGTGCTGTTCTAACTAGAGCTTTAGCTGCATAATCAAGCAGGGATATATACATTCTTTCTTGGTCCATGATTTTCATTGGATTGACAAATTACAATTTGAACCTTTTACTTGTCAACTCCAATACGCTCATATGCTGTCTATGTTTCCCACCTCTTCAAGCACCTGCTGAGCTCATTGCCAGGGTGGCCACGATTCCCCCTGGCTAAAAGAATTATGTGTGCAGTAGGGATGTTAAAACTTCTCAAAAGAGACTACAGATAAAACATGCAGCAACATGCTGGTCTTCTGTTCAGTAAAGCTAGGAAGAAGAACTCTTGCTTGTAAAGATTCTCAAACTTCAGCTACCCAAACTGATTATAACTTGTAAATGCCCATTCATACCATGAAAACTAATACAAGTTATTTTATGAAACTTGAAATGATTCGCTCTCAACCATTCAAATAAGTTGTGAATGATAGAAATATATATGCTCTCACTATGTGTTTAGCTCTGTTTCTTTCATCAATATTATGTTTTCTATTTGATAAAAGGAAAAGTAATATGCTTGCGGATCATCGTACCATTTCTTAACACCCTGTTTGTACACATTTCATTTCTATATCATTCTTCACTTGCAATCTACTTATGTTTAGGCAAGGTGATTGAATAATAGCCTTGTTTATCAAGACACTTCATAGCAGGGCTATTTGTTAAATCTGTGCACGTGCATGCTAAGCATTGTAATAGTAACCTTTGTAATTGCAGAAGGAGAAGGAAGTCTTAGCTCTTCTTTCCAGGCTAGATCTACAAAATATCCATTTCACAGATTCTCCACCAGGCATGTTTA
Source organism: Salix dunnii (assembly GCA_015731905.1). Lineage (NCBI taxonomy): Eukaryota > Viridiplantae > Streptophyta > Magnoliopsida > Malpighiales > Salicaceae > Salix > Salix dunnii. The sequence continues at coordinate 13,710,037 of CM027675.1, read as the reverse complement.
TTTCCCAATCATTTTTTCTTGTCTGTGCTGTTTGTTTTCTTTCTTGTCAATGGGACAGATATAAATTGTGTATAGTATTTTTGCTTCTATCATATGTTTTTCACTTCACATATGACTGGCCTTTGAACTTTGTAGTCTAATGGATGTAAATTCTATCATACTTTAGGGGATGCCAACCAGTCGGTCCATCTGGTTGCTAGCGAGGGACTGGAAGCTTACCTTCCTCTTGCAGATATGGTCGATATATCTGCTGAAGTAGAACGCCTTTCAAAGCGCCTCTCCAAGATGCAAGTGGAGTATGATGGACTTGTTGCTCGTCTCAATTCCCAAAAAGTATAAACTTCTGCCCTTGCATGTACATGCATTTATGTCCAAAATCCTTCAACCCCCCCCCCCCACCCCACAAGAAAAAAATAAAATAAAAAATAAATAAGGGATTGCTGAACCATACTCATTATGGATTATACATACTCCAAGGTTATAATTTCTAGGCCATAGCACATCTTAGTGTTAATTAAAAACTGTTATAATATTTCATAGCTCTTGACATGTTGACATGTACAATATGTTTACAATTTGCCTCACTCTTCAGTTTGTAGAGAAAGCTCCTGAGGATGTTGTTCGTGGGGTTCGAGAAAAGGCAGCAGAAGCAGAGGAGAAAATAAACCTCACCAAGAACCGGCTAGCTTTCCTAAAATCCTCTGTTCTGGTGTCACAATAGGTTGTCTGGGGTAGACTTCATTTGTTCTCAATTTATCCACAAAACTGGATTCACCTCATTGCAAGACCAGTGCTCCGTACAACCATCTGATGTCCACCATCTACTTTCTGGTGGGACACTGGCAATTATGGATGACCATTTGGAGAAGAAGTTGGACATAATAGTGGACAGTCCGATATCTGGAAGTTTTGCATAAATTGAGTCTTGTTTTGCCTTGCTTCATGTTAGAGATAGAAGAACTTGACGAATTGCTTATAAGATCGTGCTAATATCCATGATTATTTTTGTGCGAGAGGTCACTGATAGAATTCTTGGCCATATAAATGTACAGCTGTTCGTTTACCAGAAGAATTCTGTCATTTTGGCCCCCCGTTACTTTTGACATTGTACAATTAACTTCAATTGTAGCATGGATTTTACCTCTTTTGTGGATCTATCTGCCATTTTGCCTCGTCATGATCTGACAAGTCTTTTAAGCTTTGATGGCTTGAAACCTAGTAAGAGTATTGTCGATGACTATTTTAATGCATTTGAAGAATGTTCTCCCTGATCAATATCAAATATATTGATAACTTCTTGATTTTATTGTGAATGTTAAAGTAGGGAACAGAGTTCTGTCCACTACAATATTCGCCACCTCAATAGCCAATTTACACTTGAAATGCGGTTCAGAACCGTGGATTAGCAGAAACTCACTGAAGCATTATCAGATGATTCCAAATGGTTGGTGGATAGCTACTTGGCTGAAAGCTCACACCAGATTTCTCAAACCGGGCAACAAAAACACTTAATAGCGAGCAACAAGGCTTCAGTGTTCTTACACCTTTTTTAAGTAGTTATATGTAATTGTTTAAGGGAAATTTAAGGTAATGGGAGTCAAATTATTCCTGTCCTTTAACTGTGCTGGTTATCTATTGATAACTTCTTTCCCCTTGTTTCTTCCCCTTAATGGTTGGATGAGTTGCCTTATTTTGTTCTTTTTTGATGATTAATAATCTTGTGCTATAGGGTTCGTGCCAATTTGACAAGTTCTACAATTAGTTCGAAATTGCTTGTTTGAACATATGCAATTATTACAAAATATAAACTACATTACTCTGTTTTTTACCAAAAATAATTTTCCATTTTGGTATTAAAAAAAACTCTTATAATAGCATTACTTCATCTTTTTTTGAAAACAAATGTCTCTGTAGCCCGATAATCAACTTGCTAAACCCACAACTCAGGCTTGATTATTTATATAATTGAGTGAATTCAGTAGTACTTCATGATATTATCTCTAAATGAGATGTCAATATAGCAAGTAATTGACATTTGATATTGGGGGGGGGGGGGGTTACCAAAGCTTACTATCAAACAAATGACTCTTTTAGATAATCACATGTAAGAATTAGGAGGATGCCATTCAAACCAATGTACAAAAAAAACCCTTCAAAAGTGGTAATAAACTGATTGCTTTACTATTTGAAAAGTGATGTTTTAGCCTCCAATCATCATAGTGCTGGAGGTAGCCATGTTCCTGACATAACTGTCACCACACCTGTTTTTGATCATGAGAAACTGGTTTTTTTGGTTGCATGCAGAGGGCGTCATGCAGAGATTGGGGTGCTACCCCTGGAAGCATGCATCCTTTTTCAAAGTCAATAGGGGAATAAGGAGCTGCAATTAGAGCATTTAAGCTCGTAGAGAAGGGGATTTTTCAGGAAGAAGGAATTGTTAGCCTTCACCTTTTTCCCGGTTCGGATGAATCGACACATAAGATCCCCTAAATCGCCGGCTTGAAGACATTTTATCAGATCTACATGCACAAGTAGCTGCGAACTAGAGAGGTATTTCCCTTATCAAAGAATTGATAGAGCAGTATATATGGTTTGGAAACTGTGAAGCTCAATGCGGAAGAAGCAGCGAGGCAAATGCTAGTCAGCTAAGTTTGAAGAGAATGATAATATAACGTTAGAAGAAGAGGATAGCATGGATGATGGCTCTATCATACATCTCAAACTTAATACTGATTTAATAAAGGGGAAGCATTTTTCGATTTTAGTGGAACCAGCCCTGAGATGTATGGAAATTGGAGTGCACCAGAAGCAGTAACAGCTGCCGCAATCATATACTGCCTTCGCTGTTCGGTGGATGTCGAGTTTTCCTCTCAACCAAGGTTGTCTAGGCTCGGTTGTTATCCATGTTCTGCATTTGTTGGAGGTAATGTTCTCACATCTCATAGGGTAACTGATGCTGTACTCAACTGCCTTTCAGGCCTGTGTTTGTTCTCAGGGTTGCATGAATAATCTTACTTCGGGGGATAATACTTTTAGTTATTATGAAACAATTGGCAGTGCAAGTGGGGCTGGCCTGCACTAAGCTGTTGGGAGAAACAACAATACTCAACACTCTCTTTTTGTGTGAATCTATAGGAAACTACCAAATAGAGCAATATATATGCGGAAAATATATATCCAAACACCACAAGCAGAAGACACGCAATTTTTACATGGAAAACCTTCTCAATGTGAGAAGGAAAAACCACGGGACCGTAGTCCACTCAAACACTTCCACTATTAATAGTAATAGGAATACACAAGTCTTCTCTAGTCTCAACTAAAGGCATACAAACTGAAACTATCTTCAAGTAATACAATTTCTTGGCACAAATCAACCAATACAAGAATCCAAGGAATATCTCATCAAAAACAGAGGCTACTGTTCATGGGCAAAAAACCATATGCAAAGAGCTCAGAATCCAATCTACACCGTTTACAATGAAGATTCACATGTCATGAACATCCCTGTAAAGTTTCAGCTTAATCGGGCCATAAAAACTTGTCGATCAGACTACTTAATCATAACTGGACAGAAAAATCCGAGAACACTCTTTTCTCTCTATTTTGACAACTCACTTGTTTTCTTGTGTCAATGTCTCTATCTTTTTCTACAGCCATCAAAAGGGGTGGTGACATAAAACTTTACTTTTTAAGTGGATCCTTTTATGTGGGCTAGATCCACACAAGATTTTGGGCCATCCTCTACACAGGAGGAAACCAAACCCAATACTAGCATGGGACAAATGGAGTCCAGTGCTGCCATATGACCACTACTCGAATAACTGGTCCAGAGATTTTTTAGCTGAGGTATCCAGTTCTTCTGCACAAGTTTGAACGGAGAGAGAACAGTGGAGGATCTGGGCGGAGTGATGGCCATGTACGAGATAGAGTTCAGTCGGCCAGTTGTGGAGAGTATCCTTTCAGAAAGGCGTTTGCATGCACCACGAGGTTTGAAGAGGGTGAAAGATGGGGCTAGTGGAGCCAATCATCAGATTACAAAAGATAAACGAAGAGTTTACCTTGGAGGTAGGTAAGAGCACAGTTGAGGTGCAGGCCGGGCAAATACTTCAGATTTTAACTCCTACAGATAGTGGGATTCATGTTGATTTTTCTGGTGCATTGCTGTTTCATTGTGGCAGGTAAACCATGTCGACTTTGCCCCAAGCTTCATTGCTCAGAGTTTAAAAGATCACTTCTATGAGATTAACGTTGATACTACGTTTTTCCCTTCGAGGATAAACTTGGATGGGAAACTTAAAATAAATCTCAAAATATAATTTATATCATTATTATTTAATTAACCTTAAATAAACGTTTTGAGTTTAAGACTTTTGGACACTTTGATGATCATCATCCACTGCCTCAGGTGAGCCCCGCAAGTTGAAATATTTCACCACACAATAAATTATATATATATGAAAAAAAATATTTTAACAAATATAATTAAAATTCAAGATAAATTAACTTTAAATTATACAATACAAACACAAAATCAAACAAACATAATCTCAAAATTAGAAACATCTCTAAAATTCCAACAATAAAATTATTTTTAAAAAAATAAAAAATAAAGAATGAATTTAATTATGATTAAAAGATCCAAAATATTTGAAATTTAAGCTACTTATTGTATGTTTTTCAAGTAATTCAATGTTTTTTTATGGTTGTTGTATTTGAAATTATATTGGAACGGACCGTTCCGGCCAGAACAGAACGGGATCAATAAGTATACGTGGAACAGGTTGCTCAATTTCGTACACGGCAACTTTACACGTGTGTTTAGCAAAGTGAAATGTTTTGCTTATTGTAAAGGTGTTTTTTCAATTAAGATAGCGATTGTTTTTGTGTTGGAATTTGGAAATGTGTTTTTTATTTTTTGTTTTGATGTAAAAAAAAATTATTTGTCGTAGAAATTATTTAAAAATATAAATCTATAAAAAAAAAATTTTTATGTTTTATTTTTTTAATAATTTTATGTTTTTTTAATTATTTTATTGTGCTTGTATAAAAATAATTTTAAAAAAATATTATTTTTATATATTTTTAAATAAAAAATATTTAAAAAAACAAAAAAATATTATAAATTAAAAAATATTATAAAAGAGGCAATATAGTTTGAATTATGATAAAAATTATTTCTCAAAGTATAATTTTTTTTAGAAATGCATTAATATAATCACATTAAAATAATTTAAAATTACTAAGAAATTAATAAAAATAAAAATTGTTTTTTTATATATAAATATTTTTAAAACAGAAAAATAAACAATTATGATGGCAAATGATGTAACGGGACAAAGGCAGCCAGTTTCTTGCTTGCATGCGATGGACTGAAGTGATGATGTCATGAGTAGATGATCCCGAGGTGAATCCCATATATAAGTCTAGGGGATTGGAATTCAGTGGGGGCATGAAAGTAAAATCAAGGCTCATATGGTGAGGCCCTCACCGTGAGGGTAGTGAATTCCTGGTTAGCACGGGGCAACCTAAAATGAAGTACGTGGCTGCTGATGGCCCCGCACCAGAACAGTAAGAGTTATGTTTGAACAAACAAAACAATAAAAGACCCTCGTTCGTATCGGATCTTTTTTTCTTCCTGTTTACCCTTTCAGCTGCCTCAAATTACGAAGATGGGACCGCAAGTATTTTCCTTTTTATTTATTTATTTAATTCATTTGCTCCTCTAGCTGGGAATGGGATAATTTAGAACACATTAAATGAAGAAATGTAACCATATAAAATTATTGTGGCATTTCAATAGTTTGGTTTATTTTGTAAGTTTCTCGTGATTTAAAGTGAAGATCTCGAGGGATTCACTAATTTTTTCATACGAAAATAATTAAATTTGTGAGACTATTTAACAATTTTATTGACTAAAATAAAAAAAATAAATATCTAAATGATAATTCATTAATATATTGCGAGTTTAATTAAAATGAAAAACAAGGATCTGATGAAATTACCCTTAGAGAAGTTAGAGGGTTCTACAAGATGTGCCTTAAAATCTTCATAAGTAGCTTTTCTTTATTTTTTAATATAGATTTATGTATTTTATTGTTAGTTAAGATTTTACTCGTGGAGTTTCCTCAAATATAAAAAAAAATTCATGTAAATAATTGTTTTTTTAAATAAGTGATTTAGACAATATTATTTTTAATTGGATGAAGAAGATGGAATTTACTCGATGAATCTGGATCCTCCACTAATAAAGTATGAATATAGTTTTTTCTTATATATATACGAAATATAAGTTATAATTTTTGTAATACAAAAGGTGATTATATGGTTTGTTTGATTTTCCTATTTAAATATAAATATGGAATTTGTATTGTTAGTCCTTACTAGAATGTGGTGTGGGAAGAGTAGTGAATTATTAGTTGTCAATGTGATTATTATTTTATTATGAAAATTTATATGATTTTTTTTGTTTATATAATGTTACTTTCTCTATTTTTCTTTTGCTACACACACACACACACATATATATAAAATCTAATAAACAAAAAGATTATATATATAATCTTTTTGTTCATTAGATTTAAGCCCCTTTATACATGCATGCATATAAAATAAAATAAAGGAGAAGGATTCCTCTTAGAAAAACAAAAGGTTTCAAATGCACAAGTTTTACTAGCTTATTAAATTATAAAAGAAACAAAGTGATGAAAAGGATGAATTTAATAGAATATTCAAATTATAGGGACTAGCCGTGCTAAAAACCCCAAGAATTCGGCTCTGGGATAAACACTCAGTAAATCTGGCAATTATCAATAAGTTAATCCGGATGGGCATCTTAATCCACACAGATTTTAAAACAGTAAATCAAGAAATATTGATAATGGCATTCGCGTAAATGCGTTGCCAAAAAAGCCCAAATGCCTAACCAGAAAAACCCACGTGTCCTTTGACACTAGTGACTCCCTCTCTGATCCTCTCCTTCAAAAACCCAACCCGCCTTCCCCTCCCCACTTCACTCGCCGTTGAAAACTCAACCTCCGTTTCTGTTGCTCCGTTGAAACCGCTGCCCTTATAATTATGGACGAGAATTCAGCTCTTATAGCACAACTTCTCATGGAAGACGAAATAGAAATGAGAAACCGTGACGGCGAAGGCAACGTGGTCGTTAACGTTAACGGTAAAGACCAGAGCGACGGCGGATGGAAAACAGTTACGTATTCAAAACGGAACAAGAAACAACAGCTTCCGAATGTTTCGAATTTGCCGGAGAATTCTTCCTCTGATCACCGGCGATCTAACGGTGTCGGTGGTGGGGAATCTAATGTGTTTCGGTCAATTGAGCAACATTCGGAGGATCGGAGACGGAGGATTGAGGAGGAAAGCCGGAGGAGAGAGGAGGAGAGTGGCGAGAGAGATGGATCGAAGCGGCATTCTGATGAGGATGATGGCGAGAGTGACGATGGAGACCGTGGTGGTGCTGGAGAGCAAGTGAAAAAGGTAAAGAAGCCGAAGGCGAAGAAACCAAAAGTGACGGTGGCGGAGGCGGCTGCGAAGATCGATGCTGGTGATCTAGGCGCCTTCCTGGTTGACATCACTGTAAGCATTTAATTAATATCCTTGTTTACTTTCTTTTTTTTTAATTAAGTTTCTCTGGTCTTACTCTTTTTTTTTAATTAATTCTAATCCGTACACTTTTTTTAAAAAAATAAATGAAGATTGTCTTTTTGTGTGTTTGTGATGTCGTTTTTGGCGGATTCAGGTCTCGTATGAGACACGGCAGGATATACTATTAATGAGATTTGCTGATTACATTGGAAGAGCATTTTCACCAGTGAGTGCAGCTCAGTTTCCTTGGTTGAAAATCTTCAAGGAGTCCTCAGTTGCCAAATTGGTTGATGTAAGTCTGTTTTTTAAGAAAAATAAATAAATTATTTATCAGTTTAATTCTAATTAGGAAATAGTAATTTTGATTACATAGAAATAATATACATTTTTTTTTTGTTAACATGGCATTGTTTTCTTTAAAGATTTGATTTTTATGGAGAAAGTAAAAACGGGTGTGAATGATTTGGGATATAATGTAGTCAAGTCTTTGTTTGTTCGTTCTGATTTTTGTATTTGTATTAAGATGGTAAGGTACCGACATTGTTTAATTGGTTTATGTGATGATTTAATATGGATCGATCTGAATGGATCGGCATACATTGTTCTATGAGAAGCTTTAGTTGCTTGATGTGATATGAACGAGTTTCGTATGTCATTACCATTTTTAACATCTTATTTTTAATTAATGCTTTTCTGAGCAGATTCCTCTCGCACACATCTCGCAAGATGTTTACAAGACCGCAGTTGACTGGCTTGGCCAGCGATCACTTGAAGCACTTGCGTCCTTTGTGTTGTGGTCAATGGACAGCATTTTTGATGACCTTGCAAGTCATCAAGGAATTACCAAGGGATCTAAAAAGGTGGTCCAGCAATCGCCATCCAAGTCTCTGGTAGCTTTCAGGAACATCTCTTTATATATGTTCTAATCACTTCAATGCTAGTCAATACTCTCTTTCAAAAGTGTTTTCTTTTACCTATTATGTTTGGTTTATACTTGCATGCCAGTCATATAGTCATATGTTTGGCAAAGTGCTTTGATTAATAGACGCCCATTACTGGAACATGATTATTAGCTGTTCAAATCCTCTAATGTAGTCATTTTGTCACTGTATGTGTCTATATTGTGTCCTTAGGTTCTAGTGCTCCTTAATATTGAGATCGGAGATCTGAGAACTACTAAGACTAGCAAAAATTGAATATAGTGTTCGAATTTTGATGGTGAGAGTTCTCATATATACTTGGCTTATCAGAGCTAATTATTGTTTTGGAGAGTACTCTGTAAGACTTGAAAGAAAGCAGGGATTGATATATGCTAGGAACTATGCGTATTTTAAGGCTTTGTTTATGGTTAGCACACCAATATCAACAATAAAGGTTTCACTAGGACACTTTATATATGTTCAGTTTTACAAGTTTTTCACATAGCTGTTGTAATAGTGTTTGACCGTTCTATTGATATACTGTCGTGTTCCAGGTTGCAATATTTGTTGTTTTGGCAATGGCATTACAACGCAAGCCTGATGTGTTGATCAATTTATTGCCAGTAATTAGTGAAAATCCAAAATATCAAGGACAGGACAAGCTTCCGGTCACTGTATGGATGATTGCTCAGGTAACTTGACCCTCCCAAATATGTGAATTCTTCTCTTAGGAAAATCGATTTTGATATTTGGAACTGTATCTTGATTTAGGCATCTCAAGGAGATTTGGTTGTGGGATTGTACATGTGGATTCGTGTTCTCTTCCCTATGCTGAGTCGGAAATCAAGCAGTAATCCTCAATCTAGAGATTTGATCTTGCAGTTGGTTGAGAGGTACCATTGGGATTCAAATTAATTTCATACCTTCCTATTCAATGCTTGTTTCATTTAGATCCTTGACATTACTGTGTGGGTAGTTATTTAATCGTAGTTTTCAGAGTTTGTTCATATTTTTTTCTGACTACTCTCTATCCCCCCTTTTTCTTTGGATTAGAATCTTATCATCTCCGAAAGCTCGTACCATTTTATTAAATGGTGCTGTTAAAAAGGGTGAGCGTGTAGTACCAGCTTCAGCTCTTGAGCTTTTGATGAGAGTTACCTTCCCAGATCCTTCAGCTAGAGTTAAGGTGGGTATTCTGGTGCAGCTTTCTAGATTTTGGGGGGTATTTTATGTCTGAGGCAAGTTTTGATTTATTTTTTTTCCTTAGGCAACCGAGAGGTTCGAAGCTGTTTATCCAATCTTAAAGGAGATTGCTCTCGCTGGTTCTTCTGGAAGCAAAGCAATGAAGCAAGTTACGCAGCAGATATTGAACATTTCAGTCAAAGCTACTGGAGAAGGTAGTCTAAACTCAAATGGGCTGCTTGTCATCAATTGATTGCTGTCTTCAAGTGTGCATTACAGCCTGATTATCAATGCTTTCTACAGGAAACTCTGAACTATCAAAGGAAGCAAGTGAAATTTTCATTTGGTGCTTGACAAAGAACCCTGAGTGTTACAAACAATGGGTAGGCGTTTTCTCTGATGCAATTGTGATCTAGATTGTAAATTTGAGACAGCTTGCTGTTGCTATATACGTTGTTGACTTTGGTTGCCTGTACATGAACTGCCTGGAAACAGGACATGTTTTATCTGGATAATCTTGAAGCTAGTGTCACGGTTTTGAGAAAGCTTTCAGATGAATGGAAGTACCACTCTGTCAAACATTCTTCTCTTGACCTTGTGAGGGAAACTCTAAAGAGTTTCAGGCAGAAGGTAACATATTTTTCATATTTATCTGCATATTTACTTACATAAATGTATACAGTATCAAAATAAAGGTTTCAGGTCAATAGAACCACTGTAAATTCTTTAGGTTCTCTTAGACAAGTCATAAATTGAAAATATCTACTATTAGGCATTCTAGCTTGGATGTTTGTGAATTTTGTAAACATCACCTGATTTTTCTGAATTACGGTACCATTAATATTCCTCTTCTTCCTAACAATGGAGGAAGAGAAACAAGGGACCTTGTGCGGCATTCATAATTTTACATGTATGGTTGGGGTCTAGGTTATATGCTTTAGTTGCTGGTGCGCCTAGTCTAAATTGCTGCTCCCCCTTGTAATGATGATGCTATGCCTGTCACCGTCTTGTTATATATAACTTTCATAATTTTTCTTTATAGAATGAGAAAGCATCGGCAAAGGCAGGAAATGCAGGCGACCATGCATCCTTGAAAGAAGCAGACAAGCACTGCAAGGCAATTCTGGGGCAATTTTCGCGAGGCCATGGATGCGTGAGAAGCCTGTTTATCGTGTCTGCTGCTCTGGCCGTGGGAGCTGTTATCATGTCCCAGAAAGAATATTGGGACTTGCAAAAACTCTCTGCAATGCTCAACTTACCAACCTTGTAAGTTTGCTAGGGGGTTTCCCCAGCAGCGAATGGCTTCCATCAGTGCCATTACTTATTATATCCGGCCGGCTTAATTCAACTGTTCGATGGACACAGAATGAGGGCTTTGTGATTGCAAAATCTCTCTGCAAAAGTGGCCGAAAGGAGTTGGACTGAAAGAAAGTAAAGCTATGCATGCAACCTCTGCGTTCTTGAAAACAGTTAGTCCAGCTCTGGCCAGTGGTGATTTATGTTCCTTTTCTGATCAAAATAATGAGGATGCTGGATATTGTTCCTCATGTCCTGGATCTTCTGGGACTTTTTTTTTTTTTTAATATGAATAATTAACATTGGAAAAGTGTTTTTTGAAAAAAAATAATAATAATTAAATTTGGCTTTAATTTAATTATATTTTAGTATTTTTAGATCATTTTTGTAATTTATATTTTTTTTTTCAAAAACAATATATATTATTTTAATGTATTTCTAAGTAAAAAAAATATTTTAACAAGCAATTGCAACCACAAATACTCTTTAATTTTAAATCCAAGTGGTAGTCTTTGGTGTCCATGTCTTAAAAGTAAAGATTAAACTTTGCAACTGTTTTCTAAATATGATGAATAAGGGTGTTGTCTATCAGGTTAGAGCTTTCTAGTTATTAAAAAGTGACTCCTTATTCATTTTTTCACCTTATTATGCCTTGGAAGTCTCGTATGAGAAAAGCACAAGTATATTTGATATATCCGTTTGATTTTTTTTTTAAAATAATGTTATTATTATAATAATGAATAGGGTCTGGCTCATTCAATTGGGCTAATCCAGCCGGGTTGAGCCCGGTCGAGTTGGGCTGCTGGCAGCCCAAAGAGTATGACCTTTCTCTTTTCTATATATATATATATATATATATATATATATATATTAGATTGGATCTGGTTCAACCATGTGGCCAATGATATAATAAGTCCAATTAAGTTATTAAATATAATTAAATTTTAATTTGGTCAATGATTAAATTATATTGTTTATTAAAAATCTAATTATATCATTAAACTTTATTTTATACATATTTATCCAATAATAATTTATTTTAATTTTGAAATTGTATTATTTCTTTAATTTTTGACACAATAAGTATGATCAAAATTCCAACTTGATTCTCTATCACGTCAATTATTTTTATTTTTTATTTTGGGTGAATTTAAAGAATAACCCAGAAATAAATCGTGACAATAATTATATAAAATAATATAAAATATCCATAATATATATATGTTTTCAACTACTGTCATAATTATTAAACTCGACTCAATCTAACATGTTAACTTGAAAAATATATTACATAGATGTTGATCTTAACTTATTGAGTTTTAGTAATTCAGTTCCCCTCACCAAACCTATTCAAATAAACATTTTTTAAAGTTTTTTTTTTAAATAAAAGCAATAAGAGATCGTTTCAATAAAAATATAATTCCAAGCGAGCCGTGTATGATTGGATTGTTGCTAGCTATTTAGCATTAGCATTACAGAACAAAGAGTAATAAAAAACAAGACAGCTAACACAACAACGTTGACAAAAAAGCAAAGAAAAAACGAAACCACAAACCACGGCGCTTTTATCGCTCACTTCTGCATGTGACATCGAGACCCATTTTTTGTATTTAATGTCCGATCCCAATATTCGCGCCTTAATGTCATCCTGAGGAAATCCCTATAAATTATAACCCCCAATCCCCCTGGAAAATAAAAACCCTAAAAAAAACCCTATTAGAATATAGTGAGAGAGCTACAATGGCTATCCACAACCGCAATTCCCTTTTGGTGGCCCTCTCTCTTCTTCTTCTAATTACATTTTCTAATGTGTCCAAGGTATGTGCATTATTTATGTGCTAGCTTTCTGTGTTTCTGATAATTATCACCGTTCTTCCAAAAGAGCTCTGATTTACTCTCTTTTTTTATGATAATTTATCAGATCTATGGTGCTAAGCTCCGTCCTTCAGGTATATATATTATGCTTGTTTTTTTTTATTAATTGATCTTCTCTTCAGGCTGATGTATTCTCCTTGAGAAATTACGTGCACACGTAGCAAATTAAGCAGCTAAAATCAATTAATTATTTACTTTTTTGATATTACAGAATGCAAACCAAGGTGTAGTTACCGCTGCTCAGCAACATCACACAAGAAGCCATGCATGTTCTTCTGTCTGAAATGCTGCGGTACATGCCTCTGTGTTCCTCCTGGTACTTACGGTAACAAGGGAACATGCCCCTGCTATAATAACTGGAAGACCAAGGAAGGAAGACCCAAGTGCCCTTGATCTCCAGGCCTGGCCACTTCCGATCAAGACTAAAGACGATAAAAAATAGATGCCTAGAAACCCATTCTCGGTTTCTTAATCACTTTGGCATGGATTATGGTTTTTATTATTATTAGCGTGAGTTATCCCGGTCAGCTTGCGTGTAGTTCGATTAATTTTATAAATTATAAAGTTAATGAACATGTGAACTTTTAGTAATTAATTATATTGATAAGTGTAAGAGAAAAAATCTATTAGTCTCAAGCATTTATATCTGTACCAATTATTATGAATTGTAGTGTTTTGTTCTTGTCTTAGATGCCATGTTTCTGCCTGGCTACCACTATATTGATGTAACTTTCTTCTCTAGAGAGAAATTAGGCATTATGATTCTGTCATGGGTCCCAAGGGAGAGAGGCAACATAACTTGGAAACTTCTTTTTTGGTCCACGATGGCTAAGGTTAAGATCTGGGGATGTGTTAATCGATTTGATTTTATCAAGCCAAGTTTCCTGAAATTGCTCGTTATATGAACGCAAGCAATGATTCGTTCAGGAAAAGAATAAAGGTATCTCAATGATAAGGTTGATGGCTTGTGAGTACGATGCATGTATCTATATATTTATTAAATTTGATTTGATTTGATTTGATACCGAGTGAGTAATTTAATTCGAATTGATTTTAATTATATTTTAAAAGTATAGGTTTTGATGGGGTTTTGGGCAGACTCATATTTTTTTTTTTTTGGGTGCACCGGTTAATTATTTTTTCTATTTTTTTTTTATGAAACTCATCCTATTTTAATTATATTTTAGTGTATGAATGGAAATACAGATGTAATGTTTTTTAAGTGTTTTTCGTTTAAAAATACATTAAAATAATTTTTTTATTTAAAAATTATTTTTGACATCAGCACATCAAAATAATCTAAAAACATCAAAAAAATTTAATTTTAAATAAAAAATCAAATCAAATTTTTTCATAAATACTTTCCAATCACAATCTCAAAACAGCACCTTAATCGATGATATATATCAACTCATTCACATCACATGCACTATAAAGTTGGAAGTGAGAATATTAATATTGTAAACAAATTCAACAATCTTTATTTTAATTTTATTCATTATTTTTTTATCATAGTAATTATACTGTGCATATGTAATGGTTTTTCTAGGTTTTTCTTTCTTTTTTTTTTGCCTTTGATGCAGTTCAATTATTTTTATTATTTACACATCCCAAGTCACATAAAATCGTCATGTGGAGTAACAAATATTCAATGCATGAGTAACAGTGGAAAATAATTATTTTTTCCCGCAATTAACCTATAAAAATGAGTATTTAATGCAGGCATCGCCATATTAATTTGTGAGGCCAAAATTTGGGAAGCCTTTCCCCCCTCCCGCTCGTCCCCCCATCTCCTCTCTTCTTCCTGGGCCCTGTTGGGCTTCATCAGGTTCTGAATAATGATATTCTGGTTTTAATCCGGTCCACAGCGGCCTCTCCCTCCTTCAATTTATCTTTAGAAAAAAAACCATTTTCTTTCCCCAGCTTCTCTGTGGTTCTCTCATGCTATAATTCGTTCAAGCAATCACGTTCTTGATGGGTTTCATCCAACTTTCCAGGCTTAGCTTTAGCTGATATTAAAATGTTACTTGTTAGCTATATATAGTTCTTGTGTTTGAATTGACTTGGTAACATAAAAATCTAAAAAACTATAATTGGTTTTTTCTTTCAGATTTCAACATTTTCCCCACTCTTATTGTTATTTTTCAAGAAATCACTTTTTTTTCTTTGATTCGAGAAACTCCACATAAAGCATATTTTTATAGATCAAGATGAGTGAATAAAATTTTAATTATCTTATGTTCTTATAAAAAATACATAGATTCAAACTGGATGAAGATAGCTCTCATCACTGAGATTGCCATCAATGGTGAAGAAATCCAGTCCTTGGATAGTTCTGAGATTGAATGATCAGAGCAGATGGTTTACATTTTGGGTATCAGATGATAGTCTGCAAATTCCATGGCAATTTTCTTCCCTTACCATTTAACACTGTAAGAATGAGAAAGCTTGGACCTTGAATTTCTTTTGGATTTTGACATTGGCAAGTTCAAGTTTCTGTAACTTGCATTTCCACATAATCTCTCTCTGGTTTCCTGGTCCATCTATCCTTCTAAAATATTTATAAATGTATTTCCTATTTTGGAGCTTTAGAACATCCGTTGGTTGTAAGATGTAATCCAAATTGATAATCCTATGATTCGGACTACAATTGCAGAGAATTGGTTAACACATGTAGCAAGAAGGACCTTCAAATATCAAATACTGAGATTTTGTGTACTTTAGGTTATCCTTTTGTTTTCATGTTGCATCATACATGAATGCTTCTTGCTTCTGGAGCAAATCCCATTTTCCTAGCATCATCTGGTGTGTTCTTGGCAATAATTCGTCATCTTAATCCAGATGCATTTATTCTCCTGTCAGCCATCAGGTATTATGCTATTTTACATCTCAAGATTTGTTACTATGTTTTATCAAACAAATTTTGATCTAGTTGTTTATTTCAAATATTTTTCAGCTGCAACACTGCTAGCATAACCAGCAAAAATATAGGATGTCTTTTTTACTTGCCGGATTTTTCTCCCAACCAACCAGCAGCAAAGTCCAGCTGTCTGTGTCATGACTCGTGAGTCTGAACCCAGTCATGTTAACTGAGTTCACAGTTCATTGCTCTCGAATACATTTCTTGATTTTAACAGCAGAGGTTCATCTCATTAATTAACGAAAGGGTTCACATCAATGGTGGTTTCGTTTACTTCATTGATGGGATTACAGCTCAACTTTGAAACACTAAGTAAGAACTAGGAAAACAACAAATCTGTTATTTCAGGGATGAATATTTACAACCCTCCAAGAAAAATGAGAATTGGCGACAGATATTAGCGACGGAATTATCCCGCTGCTAAATACAGATGTAATTAGCGACGGAATGTATTCCGTTGCTATTTTCCGATGGAAAAACATCCGTCACTAATTTTGCAGTAGAGCAAGGAGAATGATTTGCTCCAAACCTTCACTTTATTGTCATCAAATGATCAAGACAATCACAAATTTGTAGTAGATTTAGATTCTTGAATTTGTTTAGCCACTACATCACCATAACTATGACTAGTTTCTAGGTGGTCTAACATGAATAATTCGAGTGTATCTATAGACAGTGCAGAAGACCTGCAATGCCATCAAGAGCAAAAGAAAAATGGCAGCAAGCAATGTGAGAAACTGCCAAGAACTAAACACGTATTGCTTCATAAATTTCCCACCTTTTACTGTCCATCGTCCATTGTAATACCTGTTAACATCTTCAATCACCTTGTCTAAGAAAGGAACCTTGGTAAGTCTGATAGATTTGCTCATCCCATTCCACAACATGGCAACCTCTTCATCACTCTTTAACCGGTTCAAAATTATGCCTTTTTCTCTGAGCAACTCCACATCCTCTTCCGTATCGATTATCCCATTCATCAATTCAGTATAACGCGTAAAAACCAACGGTCCTGACGCGTTTGAAGCCTCGTACGCTACCATGTTTCTCAGGACCACCTCTGTGTTCACATCCAAACTGATAATCGGAAGGTAAAATGTATCGGTCTTAACATCGAAACTAATGCTTAGGATGTTACCTGTTGTCGGAGCGAAACGGATTCCGGATCTGAACAGCTCAGCTGCACAAGGAATTGCAATCTCCTCAGCCAATGGAGGCTTGTCAAGTTCATTGTTCAGGTTCTCATTCTCTGGCTTGACTTCTTTGTCTTGTGAGAAGAAGAAGTATTCAACAGGTTGTTTCAAGAATGAACATGCAGGAACGTTAGAGACGATTGACCATGGCAATTTAAGCATGACCTTAACATGTCTAGAAACTAGCAACCTTTTGAGAAGACGCACCAGGCCTTCGCTTAGCCATGCGATGAGGTTCGAATTCTCGGATGACATGAACTTGCCTTCCATGGCTTCATCAAGCTGGCCGACAGCCTCATTTATCTCTTCCGGTGCTTCAATTTTCGGGACAGTTACGTAATACAAATAGTCTAGCAAGTGGGCACACTGAGAAATATTGATACTGGGAATTTCCTCCAGCATCTTAAATGGGGAAATCTCCTTGTAAAATCCAACCAGCATTGAGAGTAGCGTCTCATCAGCCATCTCTAATGATGACAGTTGAATTTCAAGAATTTTTCTCAGCACAAATAATGGGATTTGGTTCTCGAGCATTACCATATCTCTGAGAATTGCGTTGTGGGCTGATTTTCTCCCTGCATAATCAATGAGATGTGACATTCTTGAGGAAACTCTGGTGAAAACGATCCCTTCTTTGATGGCATAAATTTGCAGGAATTCAAGCAAGAACGACGCGTCAATGGCCATCATCCAGGCTAAAGTCTCATTACTAAAATCTAAGAACTTATGATAACAAGCTCGAATTTTCAACTCAAGGTTGATCAAGTTACCAACAATGTGTGAAAACTTGAGGCATTCGAGGCGTTTTTGAGCTCTTTTTGCCGCGGCGAGCTTGTACCTCTCCATCTCATAGAGCTCCGGACGCCAGTAATGGTACGGACCTATCGCAACTTGCTGCGGAACATAGCAATCTGGGCAACTTGTCATTAGAATTTTAAGGACATTGAAAATGCAGACAGGAATTTCAGTGTCATCTTCAAGCTCCTCGTCGAGTGTTCGACGAATGTTAATCATCCATCGATGCTCATCGAAGCTTGGATTTGCATTGGAGGTCATGGTGGATTGGAATGAAGTCATGTTTGTGCTCTACAAAATAACAATAAAAAATGGATTTTGCTCTGGCAGTTCAAGTAATGTGCATTTAGTGGTCAAGACGTTAATCAAGTGAGGTTTAGACCTTCAATTTTTATTATTAATTTTTATTTTCTGGTCTGAAGCATTCACTATCATTAAACTGGGCATTAATTATATGGTTGATCATTTAAGGGTGTTTCTATTGTGTATTAATAGTATTTTTTTAAATCAATTTTAATATTTTTAAATCATTTTCCTGTGTTATATTAAAAAATATTTTAATATATTTTTAAATCAAAAATATTTTCATAATAATATTATTCACATAATAAATATTGAAAAAGCAAAACGTTTCTCTTAGAGCAATTAACACATATTTTTTTCAGATTAAAGGTGTAATTTCATGACAAGGCGAAACATTTATATAATTTATTAAAAAATTATAAGTTGAATTGGATTGAATCAGGGAACAAAACCGGCATTCCTGAACACCCCATCTAGAGGCCACCAACCAGCGATTGCCATTTGCCACCTGTAAGCTGTTGAGATTACAATTACAGCCCCAAAGATTCCTAAAATCACCAAAAACAAACTATTTAAAACCCCGAGACGGCCGTCGATGTTTCTGGATTCTACGTACACAACAGCAAAGCGACCGCCTGGTCCGTCTCTTCTTCTTTCCTTTCTCTTGAGCCGAAACCAGAAAACTAAAAATAAATCACTTAAAAATAGGTAGCCATGGATCCAGAGACGGCTTTAGAGCTGGTAAAGCAAGGAGCCACACTTCTCCTCCTCGACGTTCCTCAGTACACTCTTGTCGGCATTGACACTCAGGTACTAGAGATTCTCTCCGTTTAGTTGAATTTGGAGATTTGTGTTAACGTGACTGACTGTGACAAGTTGCAGATGTTCACGGTAGGACCAGCATTTAAAGGCATTAAAATGATACCTCCTGGTCCTCATTTTGTTTACTACAGTTCTTCTAGCAAAGACGGCAAGCAATTCTCTCCTATCGTTGGCTTCTTCGTTGATGCGGGGCCGTCTGAGGTAGGGTTTCCTTTTCCTTTATTGAATATCTCTTTTGAATGGTAAATTTTGAAATTTGTTCTTCTCAGGACTGATTTTTTGCTTTTCATTTTTTCTGGTTAATGAAAAGGTTATTGTTCGTAAATGGAATCAACAAGAGGAAAGGCTGGTGAAGGTTCCAGAAGAAGAGGTTTGTGTTCATTTATCTTTTCGAATATGCATGTTCTTACTGTTATTTATTTAGTTACATGTTGTGAAAATAGAATGATTGATGCTGGTAACTTTGTGGAGGTTTTTTCTTTTCTTGTTTAGTTTGCGGTTCATTTGTAACACAATCCTTGTTAATTGGAAGAATGTATTACTCTTTATATTTTTTTTTCTTCCATCTAATATCAAGAGGGGGGAAAGAAAAAACTGTCCAAATCATGATTACCTGAGTCAAGCTTTTTCACTTATAAGTCGCAATCGCTTTAACAGTTGGAATCTTTCATCGAGTTGTAGTGTGGTTGGATGGCTTTCCTCTCTGGAACTCTTTGATGGTCTTTCTTTTGGAGCTGAGGATTATATTTTTTCCCTTACGGTGGTTAGTGTGGGCCATTTTTTATTTGCACCCAATTTACTTGGACAGTTTCCTTTGATCTGTTCCTGAAAAATTTTGGTGCTTGTCTACTGAGAGAGAAAAAAGTGTCGTGGTTTTGGTCCTCAGCATACATTAGTTTTCTTGGTTAGTTTCTTCTTTGATAAAGGTGTCATGGGATATGAAAACTTTTGACAAGTTATTCTAGAAGCTGGTCCAAGGAAATCTGTATGTTGATTAATGGTTGGGAATTGAAGAATTCCAATTTCAAGGTTTTTGTTGCTTGTTGAGGGGAACATTAAGGGCTTTTTGTTTTTGCAATTGTACTTGCTTCATGCATGTATAGCTAAACAATTTCAAATCAATGTTCATTTAAACCAAGATGTTGACTGTATGAATTCCCCATCAGAAGATAATTTCCTAACTTGTGTTTGGTTTTTCAATAACGTTAATGCTTTCTCAATAACTTTAATGAAAACATAATGATCTATTACTAGCAAGGAGGATCAATTCTACATGGTTATAGGAACTGAGAGCGTTTGCATGGTTTAGTTTCCTACAAGGATCTTGCTCATTTACCCATACCTGCACGGTTTAAGCCCTTCCTTTAATTTGATAGATACATGAATATATATATATATATATATATATACAGCTATACCTTTCAGTACACTCTAACCCATGGTAAGACAATATGAATTCTGGCCCTGTTTTTTTTTTTTTTGCTGTTCAAAACATTACTTTGTAGAGGACGGTATTCAATCTATACATTTGCTTGGTGTGCAGTGTGCTGACTTCCTTTTGGTTTATGTTTTTCCTCTCTCCTTTTTTTGCTGCCCAGGAAGAAAGATTTTGCCAGGCAGTTAAAAGTTTAGAGTTTGACAGATATCTTGGTCCTTATAACCTAAGCCAGTACAGAAAATGGAAGCGCTTGTCTAGTTACCTCACAAAGACCATAATCAAACAAATTGGTATTTTAGCTACTCGAAGTGCTATCTATTTTAAACAGTTCTGTTTATAACTCTTATTAGGATTTCTTCATGATTGCTTTCTCATGGTTGAGTGCTTGGTGCTTTAAACACTTCATTTTTGTGCTTAATAATTGCTGCTGTTTTCTCATTTCACATTTGGTTCTTCTATTGTTTGAAAATTGCTTTTGAGAACCCACATGGATATATACTTTATATTAATTTAAAGATATTTTTTCTTGTAGATATATTATGTTCATTGACTGGTCAGACCACATTTCCATTTCCATTTCCATTTCCATTTCCTTTTCTTTTCTTTTCTTTTTTTAATTTAGATAGGAAAAGTTCAGCACTGTATATGGGTGGTAGTGGTTGATGTGAATATTAGTTTTAGCTTCTTGGCTAGTAATTGATGTTGAGAGCTTGAAGCATGTAAATCATGTAAGAATATGCATTGGTCACTTATGTTTAATAGAACAAAGGTTTGCATCTTTCTATGAAATACTATGATTAATTTCACTTCTGCATTTTAATGCATCGTGCTGCGCTCTTCAATCATCCTTTTTCCTTTGAATTTGAAATTCATAGTGTACCTCCCCTAATAGTGAATTCCTAACAACTTGTTTATGTTGAATTGCTTGTTCAACTCACAGAACCCATTGGGGGAGAAATTACAGTTGTGCGTGAATCTGAAATGGATAAAAACAGTCCTAAAACATCAATTGAGAGAGCTCTAGATGCACAATTGGGGACTGGTAAGTTCTCAGCATCTACATCAGTTGATCGGTCCAAGAAGGGAGGATGTTATTACACTACAATCCCTCGTGTTATTAAACGCAAAGGAATGGAAGGGAAAGAACTTACTTATTTGAATCTTGACAAGGTAAAGTATTGGTATGTATGGCTTGTGAATTATCTTTGACATTTTATAATTTAGATCAACTTGTTTCTTTCTTTCATCTCGTTTTTCTGCTATCAGACTGAATTACTAGAAAGTGTTTTGATGAAAGACCATGGAGGTTCTGAAGACTTGCTTCTTGGGGAGCTGCAATTTGCTTATATTGCATTTTTGGTATGCACAGACAAATCCTGCATTTGCCATTGATCGATGGTATCATATCTATATGTGATTCAAAAACTTTGCAGATGGGGCAGTCACTTGAAGCATTTTTTCAGTGGAAATCTTTGGTTAGCCTTCTGCTGAGTTGCACTGAAGCTGTAAGTAATGATTTGTTTCATATTCCCTTGATAGTAGAATATTAGTTTGAGATTCAATTAGCTCTCAATACTTTGAAAACCGATGCTTTATTTAAATATGCATGTGGCACTTTCTCATCCACATATTAAGATTATGATGTTTTTCACCACTACTCTTCCCACTGTACCTTTTATGTTATTCTTTTGTGCCTTTTATTTTATTGAGAACATGTGCGTGTTCTCCTCTTGACTCTCTTAGACACTGTTCTTTCTTCTGCTTAATATCATATCCTGTGAGCTGAATCAATGATTTTATTCTTTCATGATCATGGTAAAGAGCTCCAATTATGAAGGTTGGGACTAAGTTGTTCTTGCATTCAATAATTGAAAATTATGGCTCGTGCCCAAATTCAGTAATTGAATGAGGCATATATTCAAGAGCAATAGCAGAACAATATATACACGCATTCATAGTTTGTGCGTTTAAACATTTCCCTAGATGCTAATCCTCTACAGTAGGTGCTCGTGTATAGTGATTTGGCGCATCACAATACATTGAGTGGCTGTCACAGGAAAATGAAACAAGTATGATACATGTTTTGGTGTTTGGTTCAGCACTGCAAGCAGCAATATCTTCTGAGCATTTCTCGTTTAATATCACTTTTTTTAACCATTTTTCCTTTGTATTTTATAGTTTCTTGCTGATTTAGTATGATATACTATTCCCTATTTCTTAATAGAATTAAAATCGTTAATTTATGGTGAAAGTGCACTGGGTGCTCAGTACTGAAAATTTTCTTTTTCAGTTTTTCTGTCCCATTATTTTCTCTAATGTTATAGAATGTTATTCTTTTATAAGTGTTTGGTTATCTTGTAATTCATCCTGTGTATGGTTTACACATATCTCCTCAATGATGTTCATTCTAGCTTTGGATTTAGTAATTTTTTTTTTTTCTTTCTAATAACAGCTCTTTTGACCCTTTTACAGCCTTTTCGTACAAGGAGTCATCTTTTCACTAAGGTAATATTATGACTGTA
The DNA here is from genome assembly GCA_015731905.1 of Salix dunnii. NCBI lineage: Eukaryota > Viridiplantae > Streptophyta > Magnoliopsida > Malpighiales > Salicaceae > Salix > Salix dunnii. Next base: position 13,687,166 of record CM027675.1, on the reverse strand, counting down.
ATTGTTTTGAGTGTTTCTTTATATTATTACATGATCATGGTGGTTTTAAAATTTAGGTAACTGAATAGCGCCACAAAATGAAAAGGTAACTGAAGGTGATGTTATTAGCAGATAAACCCAACTAAAGAGGCCTTGACATCTGGGTTTCAGATGCCTGAATCTTTTTCTGTGACCTTATCTGAAATTCGTATTTTTATTATCACATAGGTTTTTATGCTCCTTGGCACCCTAATTTTTATCCCCTTCCTTTATAATGATAGTTGACTTTCTCATCATTAGCTTGCTTGACTCATGGAAACCTGATGCCTTGACCTTTCTATCTTCTCTTCGCCCAACTCCTTACTTTTATTACCATTTTGAAGTTCTCTAGTCAAGTTTACCAGTTATTTAACTATATCCAGACAGTAAGCTTGGTTTGCTGGATAAAACTTGTTGGGTATATCTGTTTCTTTTTTTGTTCTTTTTTGATATTTTGGTGCCTCAGTACATATGCGTTATTGTCTGGTTGAAGCTAATACATTATACAGGCACCTTTGATTTTGTAGATTTTGTTCTAACTAGTACTGGCTCTGGCTCATATGAATTTCACACAGTTCACCAAGGTCATCTTCTATCAACTAAAATATGGACTTCAGAAAGATAGGACAGAGAGTAATGGTGCAGGAATAGCAGTATCATCATTGTTGGACGAGTCATGGTTTTCTGCTGATAGCTTTTTACACCGACTTTGCAAGGTAGTTCGTTGCACCAATATTATCAATTGATGAGGCTCAATTGCCACTTAGAAGAGGCATTTCATGTTTGAAATCGATGGTAGTGATTTAAATTTGTCTGCATATTAAGTTCCTAGGCATTACATATAATTGGTTGCCTGCCATGCAGCTTCTTATACAACTAGGCTGTGGAAAGAATAAGAAAACCAAAAAGCATTTTAAATCATTTGCATTGCAAAGATTACATGTTGATTCTTGTGTTAGGATCAACTGATTGATTTATGGCTAAATTGGTTGCAGGATTTCTTTATGTTGGTGCAAGATGCCACGGTGGTGGATGGAGATCTTTTGGCATGGGTTTGTATATTAAACTCATCTTTTCATAAACAGTTTGCTCATTTCTTTTACATGTAAATTGCATATTTTACATCTCAAAGTTCTATTTTGAAACAGTTTTTCCAGAAAAACTAAATTGATCTTTTTTATTTTTGGAACTTGTAGTTTTTATTATTGATTATTGACTGCAAACCTCTCGTTTTACACGAGTTGTGTATTTCAACTTCAGCATTGACTTCAAAATTGAGCGAAGCCACAGACTCACGTGTTCATGCTTGCAGTTCTGTTCTGCTCTTCTCCCACTAATATAAGGATGGTGTCCGTCACAAATTCCGTACTTTTTACTGTGATTTAATTGTCATGCATATGTGGCATGATACTATATTATCTTCCTTTTGCCTGAAAAAAACATCATATCTTTTTTGACCATCTACTAGAATGTTTCAGATCTTCCTTCTATTACTATGGTGCACTTTGTCCACCTTATGGATTGGAATCTTAAATTAATGTGTGCTCCTGGATAGGCTTCATTTGATTAGAAATCAATTTATTGCAATCTATAGTTTCATTTAGTGCTCATCACTTTTGAATCTTGTTGAAATGAATGATCTGGTGCTGGATGAATGAATGGAAGATGTTTTCGCTTTAATGCTCCACCTCTTGCAGACTAGGAAACTAAAAGAACTACTTGAGAAGAACCTGGGATGGGAGTTCCAGCAGAATAGCGCAGTTGATGGCATTTACTTCGAGGAGGATGATGAGGTCAGTTTATATGTTTATGAACACTTGGTTAGTCTGTCTCTTTCTTACTTTTCTTCCTGTGCAGTTTGCTCCTGTAGTTGAGATGCTGGACGAGTCGAGCTTCGATGGAGTTCCAGCTGCGTAGACCAGAAACATATTCCTTTTTAACTCTTATCAGCTAAGTAAGTTATGCCTAAGCATATCTGTCATCTTCGCTTTCAACGTTATTTGCCTGCAAATCAGTAGAAGGTCTTATGAAACTGGTCACATTCATGTCAAAATATTAGCTAACATGTTTGGCAGACTGTTAAAAACTTCTCCATAAATTATATATGAGATATTGCAAGACTAGGAAACAAGGATGATGTACAGTTACATTTTGAGGATGGTCTTCACCGATGAATCTCATGAGGTTATTCATGTTCTTAGACTGATTTTAGAATGTGATTTGATGTAAAGTATCTTGAAAGGCCGGAAATTGTTACGAATATGGTCAGGAAAACAGATTGGATTGTGACAATGAAATATCACTGGCTCGAAACTCGTATTTAAGGCTGATGGTGCTGGGGGCAATATGATGGAAAATACATAAATTCTGTTCCTGTTTGATTTGGGGAACAAAACAAGATATAGATAACGTTTGATTTACACTTATTTATTGTATTCCAAATGTAACATTTAGGATGTGGTTTTGAAGACCTTCGTTCTTAATTTTTAATTTCACCACGTTGTATTTTATACATCTATTTAGCTTAGAAAGTGATGAAATGCCTGAAAAACTTTAAATGGATCTGGGCTTTTCGGTTCGGCTGATGAGGGGATGCTGGTGTCTCTAATGCTCAAGTCAGTAAGAGAAGTTAGAAAAAATAGAGTGTGTAAGCTCGGGCTTTTCAACTGGGTTGGACTAGGCATTGAAGGTCCATTGGGTTCTGTGTTGGAAGTCTGATGGGCTAGTCGAAGAGAGTTTCAGTTGATGCCCAGCTTGTTTTGTTTTTTTAAATATTTTTTTTATATAGATAGATATTAAATAATTCTTTTATTTTTTTAAAAAAATATTTTTGATATCATTATATGAAAATAATCTAAAAAGGACAAAAATAAACTAATTTGAAACAAAAATAATCAGATTTTTTTCAAAAAATGCAAAAATAATCAGAAATTTGATTATATCTTTTCGCTTAGATTTTTTTAGCTGAAAAATACATCCAAACAACTTTTTAGACTTATTCAACACAAAAACAAGATCGAAAATTCTTTGTAAAGAACAAGTCAATGTAAGCACGTGAGCATGTGGACATTCCATTTAAATCTGTCCTAATATTGTAGTCATCTGCAAAGAAAACCAATGTCATCTTTGTTTTTCCCTGTTGTTGCTGGAATCTAGGCAGATTTGGACAGAAATCTTAATATCCTTTGTAGCCATAAAATACATCCAAACAACCCTTAAACACAAATATATGACCAAAAACTCTTTGTAAAGGACCAATCAATGCAAAATCCCAGTTTTATTTTTCTTACAGAGATAAAATTGATATTTCCATCTATTTCAAAGATGAAATCATTTGATTTCGGTATTTATAAGCTCTTCAAGATGAGAGCTTCTGTTTAATGATAGTATTGGTATACCTTTAGATTAGATTCCATTGACAAAAAATTACCTTCTCTCTTTGTTTTAGCTTTCATACTTTTTGCCAAAGTATATGTTTGATATTGCGGTTGTTGTTGTTAATCAGGTTAAAAAAATAGTTTTATAAAAAATATTTTTATCTATGGTTCATAACTGAAATTGAAATATTTGGTTAAAATTATAATTGAGTTTGAGGTTTAATGAAAAATAATTTTGTGTATTTGATAACCATGTTTTTTATATTGTTATTAACTTGTAAAATTATTTTCAAGGGTGTATGCGTGCGCGTCCACACACACACACACACACATATATATATATATATATATATATATATATATATATATATATATATATATATATATATATATATATATAATGTTTTTAAATATTATAGATTTGATCATCATAATAATATAATGTAATTAATAATTCAAGTAGATTGAAAAAAATATTTATTTTCCCATCAAACTATCTGTAATGCCATCACGAATAAAATTCATACGTGAAGGTCTTTGCAATCCTGATTATTGGCGCGAGCTATAATATCTGGTAAAAAAAATCAGGGATATAATTAAGATCATGATCATGTTCAACAACAAAAAAATGAGGATTTTAGTTGGTAATTTTTCAAGATTAATTTTTTATTCATTGAATCAAATTTTCAATATAAAGGCCTTTTTCAAAAACTAGATTACTCGATGACAATAGATGCATCTTTTTTTAGGAGATGAAGCATGCAATAGTTCTCTAGAGTAGCTTGATTGATTGCAATGCTGTCTTATTTGTTCATAACAATAATTCCTTGATATATAGTATATAACTAGCTAATTACTCGCACTACGTTATAGGTCGAGCAGATAATTTTTATAACCGTTGATATTAAATATAATATTTATACATGTAAAGATTAATATTTATCACTATTATTATTACCAAAACAATAAAAATTATTAAATTACCCTGAGAAAAAACACAAAAAAAATTTCACAAAAGAGTAAGAACAGAAAATATTATTATTATTATTATTATTATTATTATTATTATTATTATTATTATTGCATTAATAATGAAAAATAAATAAATCAAAGACTAAAAAAGCCTAAAAACTTTAACAAAAAAACAAATAAAAAACCAAATAAATGATAAAACAAAAATAAAAATTATCAGTTGAAAAAAATCATTTGACTTAAAAATAAAATAAAATAAAATCTAAAAGAAATAACAAAGAGGAAAAAAAAAGAAATATCAATTTTCAAATAATCATAAATACAAACTAAAATTTAATAACTAATTTTTTCAAAAAAATATTACCTCAACAAAAAAGAAAATAATAAAAATTATTTTATTATCCCATGAAAAAAAAATCAACAATATTAACAAAAGAATAAGCATGAAAAAAAATACTACTTTAACAAAAAAGAAAATAATATAAATTATTCTATTATCCCATGAAAAAAAATCAACAATATTAACAAAAGAATAAGCATGAAAAAAAATCTAAAATTGTTGTTGTTGTTGTTGTTGTTGTTGTTGCGTTAATAATAAAAAAAAAAACAAATCCTAAAAACTTTAACAAAAGAGAAAAAAAATTTAAATAAATGATAAAAATAAAAATAAAATTATTAGCTAAAAAATCATTTAACTTGAAAATTAAAAAATTATTTGCACTGCGTTGTGGGCTGAACAAACAATTTTTATAATTAACGAGATTCAAAAAAGTAATAGGATTTGTTAGTTCAAAAATAAAATATAATATTTATATATGCAAAGTTTAATATAATAAAACAGATATACAAATCCTATTATAACAATAGTAACATTGAAGTCTTAACATCTAAAATTATCATTACTATTACTGCCAAAACAATAAAAATTATCAAATTATCCCAAGAGAAAAAAAACTTAAAAACATTAACAAAAGAGTAAACAAGGAAAAAACTAAAATTATTATTATTATTATTATTAAAATAAAAATTCACTTAATTTGAAAATAAAAAAGTAAAGGGATTAAAATTAATAATTAAAAGTATTAAGGGTCGAAATGAAAATCAAATATATTATCAATTTTAATCAAAGGACAAAATTGAAAAAATCAAAACTTTTGTACCGAATATATTAAGGTATTTAAATCAAATCCGGAAATTAAAAGAAAGAGGATTGAAGTGAAAAATAAATATATAATTAATTTTTTTAAAAAAATCCAATTGAAATAAATCAAAATTTATATTACAAAAATCAGGACCATACGAAAAATTAAAAGCGCATGGACAAAAATGAATAAAGCAGCAAATTGGGGACCTCTCCTGTACTTTAACATGCAGGAATGAAAAAATAGAAGAAAATATTTTTGCATATAATATTTAAAGACTATGGTCAATTACCAGAACACCCTTATAAATAATTATTGAATTTTATCTTATTTGGGGGTAAAGTAGTATTCAACCATTTTAAAAAAAAGGAAATAATCATGGTACCCCTGGCCTGAATAGTGTTTTGTCTTATATGGGGGTAGATTAGTATTTCACCATTTTAAAAAATGGTGAAATTCCGATGAAAGCCCCTTAATGTTAAACATGTTTTTTGTTTTATTCAAGGGACATAAACATTATTTTATTGTGTAAACAAATATAAATCAATAAACCGGTGAACTGACTGACCCGTAAATACACTATTACAATTTAAAATAAAAATCTGATATCTTTTAGTATATTGTATAATGGGATCTGCAGTTACGTAGATACCGTGCACTTCTCTGTGGTAATTTATGTGATGACAATAAATGGTGTCCATCAATAATTTCAAAATTTAGCAACAAAAAGCAACTAATAGATGCTTCTCCTAAGCCATGGTATGAGAGGTTCAATTTATGGGTCCCATACACATTACTTCTGTTTTATGGGTTATCAATTCTTAAATATTATTTTTAGCATTGATTTCATTTTAGATTCACTTTATTGTTAATCAAGATAAAATAAATAACAAATCGGGTTAAAAACATATATATATTTTTTTTAAATACAATAACACTACTAAATAAATAGTTGCATCTAACTTTAACCTTTTATCATTAGACATATTGTGTTGAATTAGAGTGTTTGAGAGTGTGATAGTGATTATTTTTTAAAATATATATTTTTTTTAAAATATATTAATTTTTAAATTTATTATTGACATTAATTTATCAAAATAAGCACAAAAAAAAGCAGTTTCAATTGCATTCATAAATAAGCCTATAATCCAATAAATATTTCTTTATCATTTCACGAAGATAATTCTAGAATTCATTTGGCATGACTTGTAAAAAAATGATTTTTTATTTGAAGTTATAATTTCAAAATTATCTTCTTATTAATCTTATTAATGATGTAAGATAAAATTAAGTTAAAATTATGTTGAATTTAAAAAAAAATCTTTTTTTTGAATCTTTCTTTTTAAATAAATTAAAAGTTAAAAATGATTTCAATATTGTTATGAAATAAAATTCTTAATTCAATCTTATAGCAAAAATTTGATCGAAGAATATATATATAGTTAAAAGAATTAAAATTAAAATTAAAATTAAAATTCATACCAAACTCAACTTTAAATATTCCGTTACACTTGTTTCGTCCATGTCAGCAATCTGCGTAAACAGATTACCAAGGAAATAGATCAAACTATATACACCGTCGATATATAATTGACCCTTTCTAATCCAACGATTGATACGATCCACGTCATCAATCCAAATAAAAAGCAGCTACCACGCCCACAAGGACACACCCCACCCTCCACTTCATTATATATCTCAAGAAATGAAACTATCACTGCACGGAAAGCATCTCCAACAAAAAAATCTCTTAGCCTCCCCTCCTCTGGATTCGTCGCCTTCGAGAAAAAATGGCACCAAGAGCTGAGAAGAAGCCGGCGGAGAAGAAACCGGCGGAGGAGAAGAAGACAGTGGCAGAAAAAGCCCCTGCAGAGAAGAAGCCAAAGGCAGGCAAGAAGCTACCAAAAGAAGGCGGAGCAGCAGTAACGGGAGACAAAAAGAAGAAGAGGGTGAAGAAGAGCACAGAGACCTACAAGATCTACATCTTCAAGGTCCTGAAACAAGTTCATCCAGATATCGGGATTTCAAGCAAGGCGATGGGTATCATGAATTCCTTCATCAATGATATTTTCGAGAAGCTTGCTCAGGAATCCTCAAGACTTGCTAGGTATAACAAGAAGCCCACGATTACCTCGAGGGAGATCCAGACTGCTGTAAGGTTGGTTTTGCCTGGAGAGCTGGCTAAGCATGCCGTTTCTGAGGGAACCAAGGCTGTCACTAAGTTCACTAGTTCTTGAATTGCTCTGTATTCGCGTCTGTTGATGTAGTTAAATGGTGTTTTAATTCTTCTTCTTCTTTAGTATGCAAGTAGTCTCTAGAGTTAGGATCCCTGCTTGACCTATCGAAATGAAATACAGAAGTAGTAGTTGTCTATCAGCTCTCAGAATACTTCAGAAAAGAGAAAGTTGATGGGGTTGTGGAATCTAAGGTTGATAATCAACAGCCAAAAGGAAAATGCCCCATCTACAGAACATTTAGCATCTCTTATCTCAATAATCAAATCCAATCTAATCAAAGAAAGGAGAAAGCCCGCGGGTGATTTGTTTTAAATATCAGGAAAATTAACAAAGGCAATAATTCAATAAGAAATCCAATTAAAATGGCTATTCTAACTTATTCGACAGCTACTACATTGCAACTGAGTTCCAGAGTTCCTGCATGATCAAATGTCTGGTAATGGTATTCAAGGTGATGACAGTCTCTCCACCCTAACCCTGAGCAATGACACCATTCTCTTTCACTTCCTCGGATAATCTCACACCGTTCTCTTTTACTACAGCTACTTCCTTGGAAGAAGGTGCTTCACCATTCTCTTTCACTTCCTCGGATAATCTGACACCGTTCTCTTTTACTACAGCTACTTCCTCGGAAGAAGATGCTTCACCATTCTGTTTGTCTGCGTTGTCAGCCTTGAACATTGCTTCTTCAGACTTTTTTCTTGCTTCCTCCCTTGAAGCCTCAAGGGCTTCGATCAAACACTTCAAACAAGTCTCCACGTCTTCTTCGTCTGACTTTGGCATCAGATTCTCAGCAACGTCAGCTGGAGATATCTCTGTCTGCCCCAGCAACTCTTCAATCTTCCCAAACAATTCGTGGGACTCGAGTTCCAAATAATTCTTGGCTAGCACCTTGAATGCTTCAAAGCAACAATATGACATTTCTATATGCTTGTCCATCCTCCCCCTCCTTATTAAAGCAGGATCCAGTTTGTCCACATAATTGGTAGTGAACACGATAATTCTTTCTCCACCACATGCTGACCAGATTCCATCGATGAAATTCAAAAGCCCTGATAGAGTAACCTTACTAGCGCGTTTGCCCTCTTTAGCGTCTTTTTTCTTCTTAGAAATTGGATCCTTCTCTTTATCTGTTTCGTCGCCATTCTCATCTTCCTCCTTTTTCTTCCTCTGTCCTGTAAGATCAAGTGAGCAATCAATATCCTCAATCACGATGATAGATTTTCCAGTGGTTTCGATCAATAGCTTCCTAAGATCGTTGTTGTCCTTGACCGTGGTCAACTCAAGATCATAAACATCATAATCCAAAAAATTTGCCATAGCAGCAATCATAGTCGATTTGCCAGTCCCCGGAGGGCCATAAAGGAGATAGCCACGCTTCCAGGCCTTGCCAATTTTGGCATAATAGTTTTTCCCTTTGCTGAACTTGATAAGGTCTTTCTTGATCTCTTCTTTCTTCTTTGTTTCCATTCCCAACGAATCAAATGTAGCAGGGTGCTCAAACACCACATGACTCCACTTGGTAGATTTCCACCCACACCAACCATCACTAGGATTGTTGGTGTAGAGTTTTCTCTGTCTGTTCCTTACAGCAATCTCCTTCCCTTCTTTCAAAACATGCTCCACATATTTCTCGGTGATGATTTCTCGATGACTTCTATGGAACTTGAGCGTGAAAAATCTTCTCTCTTCGGAAACAGGAAAATAAGAGAGAGATTGTTGCTGGGTAACTTTAGAGCTTGAAGACCACCAGACCTTAACCCCATTGAAAACATCAGTAACTTCTTCGTAATCGTCCATGACGAGGACCACAGACTGGCCTTTACGGGCAACGTCAGCCTTGAGGTTCTTAGCATTCTTCGTGGAATTGGAGCTGAGATAGTTTTGAATGGCAGAAAAGGCCTCGCTGCGCTTGAGACGCTCACTCGTGAATTCATGAAAGGTAATGTGGATGTAAGGATAGACCAAACCCATCAACTTCTGGCTATATTTTTCGAGATAGCCACGCAACTCACTAGGGAAATATTGTCGAAACATAACCCAAGCAAGCATTAGGCCAGTTATGGCCGAGCTCAGTTGAGTCCATACTTCTCCAGTCATCCCTTGAAATGATTAGAAGAGTTAGAGATGAAGTGTATCTTGTTCCTCAATCTGCAAAGTACTATCTGATTTATAGAGTGCATGGCAAAGGATGCACAGCTCAATATTTTTATAGGTAGAGCGCGTGGCTCAGCTATTACTTTATCAGAAAATTCCTGCCTACTTCCTCGGCTGCTTCTAGTTTTTCTTAGGACTGTCTTTCCGTTTTTTTTTTTTTTTTAATTGAAGTAGGTTTCATGCACAAATTAAACACCATCTAATTTTTTGATAATTATTATATTAATAATTATAAAATTCGAATCTAAAATCATAAAAAAAAATTAATTTCAAATTTTTAACGCTAAATCACCTAATTATTTATTTTCAACTTTACTAGTTTACAACCTGACAAACTAGGGTTTGAATTAGTCCTACTTAATTAAAAACATCTATATTTAAAAAAAAATAATGTTATTTTAGGTATTTTTTTAAATATCAGATTAATTCAAATTAATTCAATTTAATTTAATTATTGTGAATCTTGAATTCAATTAATCTAATTATTCGAAATCTTGAATCCGATCAAACCAAGATTGAATTTTACAACCATGATTTTTTTTCTTCATCTTTTCCACGAAGATGCTGGGTGGAGGCTTCTGCAGCCTCCACCTTTGACCTCAATTATACTGGTGGTATAACTACAGCTATGGTATTACCAAAACAAAGCAAAAGAATCCATAGATTTTGAAGGTTTTTTCATGTAGTTTTTAATACTATAATAATAGTTATTTTAAAAAAATAAAAATATATCAAAATATTTTTTATTTTATTTTTAAAATATTTTCGATATTAACAGGTTAAAATAATCTTAAAACATAAAAAAAAAATATTTTTTATAAAATATCGCAACTGCAAAATCAAACAGAACTATACTCTTACTGCAAAATAAATAATTATTTTCCCTTGATTTTTCTGCTCATTGTACTGTTTCGAAACAAGTACGACAGTGTCGTCATCTCCGAGCTCGAGTCTTCCGAGAAGTCCCCAACAAGCACTTGGAATAAGAAGTTTGAGTCATCAGGATTTGTCTTCTGAGAAGTCCCAGTTCCTTCGGAACCAATCATTCTTGTTGATATCATTTTGAAATGGAATAAACCTTTTCTTCATTTTAAAAATAAGATAAAATAATAAAATTTTGATCCATTCTAGAAATTCTAGATCAAATATTTTGGTTTGTTACCATAATTTTATTTTGTTTAAATAGTATTTTTTTAAATAATAAATAATTTTTCAATATTAATCATATCTTTTAATTCAACTGTTCAATTAAGATAACATTTTAAGAGAAATTTTTTGATTTATTTATATATATTATTTAAAAATATCAGAGCAATTAAAGAATATAATAACCTTACGAGATTAGTGATCACATTCTTATAATATTATACATGCTCATAATTTTATTCAGAAAAATCATTTTATTGTGTCTTTTTTATATTAATTTCTTTTCAATTTCATTATTCAACAACGAGTTTATTACGAATTCAATTTTATAATTTGATTTGATTTGCTTTATTTAGGGCTATCATGAACGGAGATCACATATTTAAAAAGTTAACCTGAATTGACATGAGTTAATTCAATATATCGTTGTTTTAATATTTTTTTAAGATGTGAACTTAATTTTTTTTAATTAAATTATATTTTTATCAATTTTTCATATTATCTTTAAACTGATCAAGTTGGTCGAGTTATATCAGTTCAACTCTTTTTTTTTTATATATATTTGAAATTTAAATTAAACGATTCTAAATAATTTTATTTTTATATTTGAGTTATTTTTTTAATTAATATATTTAATTATATATATACATTAAACAATAAAACTATGAAACAAAACGTCAAAATATTTTAAAATTAAAATACCTATCAAAACAGAATTAACAACTTGGTACGAAGTAGCTAATTTTCTTTCAAGCATTTTCTATGACATGTGAAGACGAAATGAAATAGTTTTACTCTTATTTTATTCACGTGACATCTACACCACATTTCAATCTCCATGGAAAGAGTCCTTTTTTTATATATAAATTAATTAATATTTTTTGTTTTTTAAAAAATATTTTTAACATGAAAATATTAAAGCAATAAAAAATATTAAAATTAATAAATATTTTCTTAAAAAACTAATTCAAATTCCACACTTTTATACCGAGCTGAACTGACCTTTCAAAAGATAAAAGGAAGGTCTTTGTTGAGAGTATAAATTGTTCTTAGATTTCCAGGGGTGATCGCGAGGGCTTACAGGTTTGCCACAAAAATGACGTCACTGTGAAAACATATCTCATCATGTATGAAATATTATAGAATATTATTAGAATCTTTCTAAATATAGTAACTATTATTTCACAGCTCATATTATAATTTGATTATGACTGTGTTGATGAGCTTGTTTTGACAGTGTTTTTCATCAAGTTTGAAATTATATTTTAAAAATATTTTTGAAAAAAATTAATTTTTTTATTATTTTAAATTATTTTTTTTTAAATTATTTTCTTTAAAAATAATTTTTAAAAAATAATAAAAATATTATTTTGATAAATTTTAAATAAAAATATTTTAAAAAATAATCATAATCACAATCTCAAACCGCCATTAAAACTACCAATCAAGTGTAAAATACTCTAAATCAAAATCATGTGGGAAAACGTTGACTTTGCAACACCATTAAAACTACAATTATTTTTAAAGTATTTATTGTTTAAAAATATATTCAAATAATATTTTTATAAATTATTTTTTATATCAGTATATGAAGATAATCTTAAAATACCAAAATAATTTAATTTAAAGTAAAAATAAAAAAATAGATTTTTTCAAAAATATTTTTGAAATACAATGCCAAACAAGAAAGCGTGAAAGGTGTAGTTTTTAAAGTATTTTTTTGTTCAAAAATACATAAAATAATTTTTTTTTATTTTAATAAAATTATTCTCGATACAATCAAATCAAAATGTTTTTATTTTTATTTTTTTTAAAATAGTTTTAAAAAACAAGTTGAATCACAAACTAAAGTGCAAAATCACACAAATGATAGGGTGGTTGCTGTTACTTTTTAAAATATTTTTCATGTTAAAATATATTTAAATGATATTTTTTTTATTTTTTAAAAAAATATTTTTGATATCAACACATCAAAATAATCTAAAAATATCAAAATATATTTATCTAAAAAAATACTGAAAACAGCAAAATACCAATTTAACCACAGTGACAAACAGGCTATTATACCAGCCGTGGTTGCTGGGTTTTATTCTCAAGAATCGTGCTCAAACACACTAGTAAAAAGGTCCCGTATCATTCGAAGAATCATTCATCTCTTTTTGCCAACTTTTTTGGGAACTAGCCCCACTTGACAAGAACACTTGCTGATATGCAGCACCATTAATGGTAAAACTAACCCTAATGATGATGAAAAGTTTAAAGCTAATGTTGGAAATTCTCTTACCGTCAACTCTTTTTTAGAAGTTTCCTCATTCTCTGCTTTCACCCTTTAAGAATTTTATTTTATTTTTTAGGGTTCGGATGTGTTAATATTAAAAATAAATAAATAATTATCTGATGTCTTTTCAAACTAGAAAAACATTTATACAAAGCACATTGGACCAAGGGCTAAAGTAAAAATTGGAGTATTAATGAGATTTTTTATATCCAAACTAGTTCATGTTGCGATGCAATGATTACTGTAGAGAATAACCTCCGATAACTCCTGTAAAAATTTGAGAATGAGTCAATTTAAAAGTAACTAATGAGATTTTATTATTTATTTATTTAAGCACGTGACTAATAAGATGTTGCTATTTAAGTGTCATAAAACTACTGGACAAGTTTATATTAGATTTAAGTAGATGAATTAAGATACTAAAAAAACCAGTTAAATTAATTCCATTTTACTAATCAATATATAATTTAATTCAACTAAAATTTATATATTTCAAGCACATAATTAACGTACCAAATAGGCATGTTTTATAACAATAGTATATAATGCTAAAGATTCAAAACTCGTCATGTTTTTTATTTGTTGAAACCAAAGTTGTTAATTAATTAAGATTGATATTCTATTTTTAATTACAATTTAAATATAAACTAACTTAAAAATTATACAATTTATATATCAAATACAAGCACAACAAAAGAAGTTAAATCTATATAATTTGATTAACTCGATGAGTCTAAAAACAATGTAAACAACTAGTAAAAATAAAGTTTCCAGATTTCATGTTTTTTTAAAAAATATATAGAAATGAAAATAAATTGGATAAACTAGATTAAACTCCAAATCTGTGATATAATAATATATCAAGATTAATATCACTTTTTTTAACCATTTTTCCTTTTTATTTTATAATAGTTTCTTGCTGATTTAGTATGATATACTGCTCCCTTTTTCTTAATACAATTAAAATCGTTAATATATGGTGAAAGTGCACTGGGTGCTCATTACTGAAAATTTTCCTTCTCAGTTTTTCTGTCTCCTTATCTTCTCTAATGTTATAGAATTCTTTTAAAAGCACTGTTTTCATTCTTTTTTCACTTTTGGTGCCCTGTAAGTGTTTGGTTATCTTGTAATTCATCCTGTGTATGGTTTACACATAACACCTCAATGATGTTCATTCTAGCTTTGGATTTAGTTTTTTTTTTGTTCTAATGACAGCTCTTTTGTTCCTTTTACAGCCTTTTCGTACAAGGAGTCATCTTTTTACTAAGGTAATATTCTGACTGTAATTGTTTTGAGTGTTTCCTTATATTATTACATGATCATGGTGGTTTTAAAATTTAGGTAACTGAATAGCGCCACAAAATGAAAAGGTAACTGAAGGTGATGTTATTAGCAGATAAACCCAACTAAAGAGACCTTGACATCTGGGTTTCAGATGCCTGAATCTTTTTCTGTGACCTTATCTGAAATTCGTGTTTTTATTATCATATAGGTTTTTATGCTCCTTGGCACCCTAATTTTTATCCCCTTCCTTTATAATGATAGTTGACTTTCTAATCATTTGCTTGCTTGACTCATGGAAACCTGATGCCTTGACCTTTCTTTCTTCTCTTCGCCCAACGCCTTACTTTTATTACCATTTTGAAGTTCTCTAGTCAAGTTTACGAGTTATTTAGCCATGTCCAGACAGCAAGCTTGGTTTGCTGGATAAAACTTGTTGGGTATATCTGTTTCTTTTTTCCTACTTTTTTGATATTTTGGTGCCTCAGTACTTGTGCATTATTGTGTGGTTGAAGCTAATACATTATACAGGCACCTTTGATTTTGTAGATTTTGTTCTAACTGGTACTGGCTCTGGCTCATATGAATTTCACACAGTTCACCATGGTCATCTTCTATCAACTGAAATACGGACTTCAGAAAGATAGGACAGAAAGTAATGGTGCAGGAATAGCAGTATCATCATTGTTGGACGAGTCATGGTTTTCTGCTGATAGCTTTTTACACCGACTTTGCAAGGTAGTTCATAGCGCCAGTATTACCAATTGATGAGGCTCAATTGCCACTTAGAAGAGGCTTTTCATGTTTGAATTAGACGGTGGTGATTTAAATTTGTCCGCTTCTTAAGTTCCTAGGCATTACATATAATTGGTTGCCTGCCATGCAGCTTCTTATACAACTAGGCTGTGGAAAGAAAAAGAAAACCAAATAGCATTTCAAATCATTTGCATTGCAAAGATTATATGTTGATTCTTGTGTTAGGATCAAGTGATTGATTTATGGCTAAATGGGTTGCAGGATTTCTTTATGTTGGTGCAAGATGCCACGGTAGTGGATGGAGATCTTTTGGCATGGGTTTGTATATTAAACTCATCTTTTAATACAGTTTGCTCTTTTCTTTTACATGTAAATTGCATATTTTATATCTCAAAGTTCTATTTTGAAACATTTTTTCCAGAAATACTAAATTGGTCTTTTTTATTTGAGGAACTTCTTATAGTTTTTATTATTGGTTATTGACTGCAAACCTCTCGTTTTACAAGAATTGAGTATTTCAACTTTAGCATTGACATCTAAATTGAGCAAAGCCAAAGACTCACATGTTCATGCTTGAAGTTCTGTTCTGCTCTTCTCCCACCAATACAAGGATGGTGTCCGTCATAAATTCCTTACTTTTTTCTGTGATTTAACTGTCATGCATATTTGGCATGATACCGAATTATCTTTCTTTTGCATGAAAAAAAAAAACATCATATCTTTTTTGACTATGTTCGAGAATGTTTCAGATCTTTCTTGTATTACTATGGTGGATTGGAATCCTAGATTAATGTGTGCTCCTGGATAGTCTTCATTTGATTAGAAATCAATTTCTTGCAATCTATAGTTTCATTCAGTATTCATCACTTTTGAATCTTGTTGAAATGAATGATCTGGTGCTGGATGAATGAATGGAAGATGTTTTCACTTTAATGCTCCACCTCTTGCAGACTAGGAAACTAAAAGAACTACTTGAGAAGAACCTGGGATGGGAGTTCCAGCAGAATAGCGCAGTTGATGGCATTTACTTCGAAGAGGATGATGAGGTCAGTTTATATGTTTATGAACACTTGGTTAGTCTGTCTCTTTCTTACTTAACTTCCTGTGCAGTTTGCTCCTGTAGTTGAGATGCTGGACGAGTCGAGCTTCGATGGAGTTCCAGCTGCGTAGACCAGAAACATATTCCTTTTCAACTCTTATCAGCTAAGTCATGCCTAAGCATATCTGTCATCTTCGCTTTCAACATTAGTTGCCTGAAAATCAGTAGTAGGTCCTATGAAACTAGTCACATTCATGTCAAAATATTAGCTAACATGTTTGGCAGACAGTTAAAAAATTTCTCCATAAATTGGCTATGAGATATTGCAAGACTAGGAAACAAGGACGATGTACAGTTACATTTCATAAGGTTATTCATGTTCTTAGACTGGTTTAAAAATGTGATTTGATGTAAATTATCTTGAAAGGCAGGAAATTGTTACAAATATGGTCAGGAAAACAGATTGGATTGTGACAATGAAATATCACTGGTTAGCACAGCATGAGTTACGATTTGTTACTTTTCAAAACTCGTATATTTAAGGCTGATGGTGCTGGTGGCAATATGATGGGAAAATACATAAATTCTGTTCTAGTTCCTGTTTGGTACTGGGGAACAAAACAAGATATAGACAACGTTTGATTTACACTTATTTATTGTATTCCAAATGTAACATTTAGGATGTGGTTTTGAAGACCTTCGTTCTTAATTTTTAATTTCAATAACGTTGTAATTTATACATCTATTTAGCTTAGAAAGTGATGAAATGTCTGAAAAACTTTAAATGGATCTGGGCTTTCCGGTTCGGCTGATGAGGGCAGGCTGGTGTCTCTAATGCTCGGTTCAGGAAGAGAAGTTAGAAAATAGAGCGTGTATGTTCGGGCTTTTCAACTGGGTTGGACTAGGCATTGAAGGTTCATTGGGTTTTGTGTTGCAAGTCTGGTGGGCTAGTCGAAAAGAGTTCCAGCTGATGCCCAGCTTGTTTTGTTTTGTAAAATATTTTTTTATTTAGATAGATATTAAACAATTTTTTTATTTTCTTAAAAAATATTTTTGATATCATTATATTAAAATAATATAAAAAAGACAAAAATAAACTAATTTGAAACAAAAATAATCTGATTTTTTTCAAAAATACAAAAATAATCAGAAATTTGATTATATCTTTTAGCTGAAACATACATTCAAACAACTTTTCAGACATAAGCAACACAAATTCAAGATCAGAAATTCTTTGTAAAGAACAAATCAATGCAAGCACGAGGGCATTTGGACATTCCATTTAAATCTGTTTCAGTATCGTAGTCATCTGCAAAGAAAACCAATGTCATCCTTCATATTTAAACTCTCTGGTATATTGATTTTGGCATTTATAAGCTATTTTAAATATTCCGTTACACTTGTTTCGTTCATGTCAGCAATCTGCGTTTAAAGACTACCAATGAACTATAATATCAAACGATCTAACCGTCGATATATATATATATATATATATTAGCCTTTTCTAATCCAAGTTCACTAGTTCTTGATTTGCTCTGTATTCGCGTCTGTTGATGTAGTTAAATGGTGTTTTAATTCTTCTTCTTCTTTAGTATGCAAGTAGTCTCTAGAGTTAGGATTCCTGCTTGACCTATCGAAATGAAAGACAGAAGTAGCAGTTGTCTATCAGCTCTCAAAATACTTAAGAAAAGAGAGTTGATGGAGTTGTGGAATCTAAGGTTTTAAAAGGATGATCAACAGCCAAAAGGAAAATGCCCCATCTACAGAACATTTAGCATCTCTTATCTCAATAATCAAATCCAATCTGATCAAAGAAAGGAGAAAGCCCGTGGGTGATTGGTTTTAATTACCAGGAAAATTAACAGAAAGCAATAATTCAATAAGAAATCCAATTAAAATGGCTATTCTAACTTATTCGACGGCTACTACATTGCAACTGAGTTCCAGAGTTCCTGCATAATCAAATGTCTGGTAATGGTATTCAAGGTGATGACACTGTCTCTTCACCCTAACCCTGAGCAGTGACACCATTCTCTTTCACTTCCTGGGATGATCTCACACCGTTCTCTTTTACTACAGCTACTTCCTCGGAAGAAGATGCTTCACCATTCTCTTTGTCTGCGTTCTCAGCCTTCAACATTGCTTCTTCAGACTTTTTTCTCGCTTCCTCCTTTGAAGCCTCAAGGGCTTCAATCAAACACTTCAAACAAGTCTCCACGTCTTCTTCGTCTGACTTTGGCATCAGATTCTCAGCAACGTCAGCTGGAGATATCTCTGTCTGCCCCAGCAACTCTTCAATCTTCCCAAACAATTCGTGGGACTCGAGTTCCAAATAATTCTTGGCTAGCACCTTGAATGCTTCAAAGCAACAATATGACATTTCTGTATGCTTGTCCATCCTCCCCCTCCTTATTAAAGCAGGATCCAGTTTGTCCACATAATTGGTAGTGAACACGATGATTCTTTCTCCACCACATGCTGACCAGATTCCATCGATGAAATTCAAAAGCCCTGATAAAGTAACCTTACTAGCGCGTTTGCCCTCTTCTTTAGCCTCCTTTTTCTTCTTAGAAATTGTATCCTTCTCTTTATCTGTTTCGTCGCCATTCTCATCTTCCTCCTTTTTCTTCCTCTGTCCTGTAAGATCAAGTGAGCAATCAATATCCTCAATCACGATGATAGATTTTCCAGTGGTTTCGATCAATAGCCTCCTAAGATCGCTGTTGTCCTTGACCGTGGTCAACTCAAGATCATAAACATCATAATCCAAAAAATTTGCCATAGCAGCAATCATAGTCGATTTGCCAGTTCCCGGAGGACCATAAAGGAGATAGCCACGCTTCCAGGCCTTGCCAATTTTGGCATAATAGTTTTTCCCTTTGCTGAACTTGATGAGGTCTTTCTTGATCTCTTCTTTCTTCTTTGTTTCCATTCCCAAAGAATCAAATGTAGCAGGGTGCTCAAACACCACATGACTCCACTTGGTAGATTTCCACCCACTCCAATCATCACTAGGATTGTTGGTGTAGAGTTTTCTCTGTCTGTTCCTTACAGCAATCTCCTTCCCTTCTTTCAAAACATGCTCCACATATTTCTCGGTGATGATTTCTCGATGACTTCTATGGAACTTGAGCGTGAAAAATCTTCTCTCTTCGGAAACAGGAAAATAAGAGAGAGATTGTTGCTGGGTAACTTTAGAGCTTGAAGACCACCAGACCTTAACCCCATTGAAAACATCAGTAACTTCTTCGTAATCGTCCATGACGAGGACCACAGACTGGCCTTTACGGGCAACGTCAGCCTTGAGGTTCTTAGCATTCTTCGTGGAATTGGAGCTGAGATAGTTTTGAATGGCAGAAAAGGCCTCGCTGCGCTTGAGACGCTCACTCGTGAATTCATGAAAGGTAATGTGGATGTAAGGATAGACCAAACCCATCAACTTCTGACTATATTTTTCGAGATAGCCACGCAACTGACTAGGGAAATATTGTTGAAACATGACCCAAGCAAGCATTAGGCCAGTTATGGCCGAGCTCAGTTGAGTCCATACTTCTCCAGTCATCACTTGAAATGATTAGAAGAGTTAGAGATGAAGTGTGTCTTGTTCCTCAATCTGCAAAGTAGTATCTGATTTATATAGTGCATGGCAAAGGATGCACAGCTCAAGTTTTTTTTAGATAGAGCTTGTGACTAAGCTATTACTTCATCAGAAAATTCCTGCCTACTTCCTCGGTTGCTTCTAGTTGATTTCTGAGGATTGTCTTTCCGTTATTTTTTTTTTAATTGAAGTATCTTTCCATGCCATTCCACATGCACCAACTAATTTTATAGTTATAAAATTAAAAACCATGCAATTCTTTAATAATTATTATATTAATAACTATAGAACTTGAATCTAAAATCATAAAAAAGTAAATTTTTTATTCCCAAATTTGTATCCTTTGGTCACCTAATTACTTATTTTCAACTTTACTTGATTTGGTTTACAACCTGATAAACTAGGGTTTGGATTTGTCCTGCTTAGTTAAAAAAAAATCTATATTATTTTTGCAGCCTCCACCGTTGACTTCAATTATACTAGTATAACTACAGCTATGGTATTACCAAAACAAAGCAAAAGAATCCATAGATTTTGAAGGTTTTTTCATGTTGTTTTTAATACTATAATAATAGCTATTTAAAAAAAATAAAAATATATCAGAATATTTTTTATTTTATTTTTTAAAATATTTTTCGATATTAACAGGTTAAAATGATCTTAAAATATAAAAAAATTAAAAATTATTTTTTTAAATATCGCAACTGCAAAAAAAAAACAAAAACATAAACATACTCTTACTGCAAAATAAATAATTATTTTCCCTTGATTTTTCTGCTCATTGTACTGTTTCGAAGCAAGTACGACAGTGTCGTCATCTCCGAGAACGAGTCTTCCGAGAAGTCCCAAACAAGCAGACGACGTCAGAAGTTCGAGTCATTGTACAGAGACGCGTGAGTCTTCCGAGAAGCCCCAGTCCCTTCAGTACCAAGCATTATTGTTGATATTATTTTGAAATGGAATCAACATTTTCTACCCGTTAATAATAAGATAAAATAATAAAATTTTGGATCATTCTATAAATTCTATCCAAATTCTAGATAAAATATTTTGATTTAGTTAACCTAATATTTTTTAGTCAAATAATATTTTTTCAATTAATAATTTTATAATATTAATCATATCTCTTAATCTAACTATTAGATTGATATAAAATTTTACGATGAATTTCTTGATATATTTATATATATTATGTAAAAATTTCAGAACAATTAGAGAATGTAATGACCTTACGAGATTGATGATGATATTCTCGTAATATTATATATGCTCATAATTTTATTCAGAAAAATTATTTTATTATACTATTTTTATTAATTTCTTTTCAATTTCATCATTAAACAACGGGTTTATTATGAATTTAATTTTATAATTTGATTTGATTTGCTTTATTTAAGGTTATCATAATCTTATAATGAAGATCATACATTTGAAAGGTTAACCTAAAATGACTCGAGTTAATTCAATATGTCGTTGTTTTAATTTTTTTTTAAGATGTAAACTTTATTTTTTTAATTAAATTATATTTTTATCAATTTTTCATATTGTCTTTAAATTCATTAAGTTTGTCGAGTTATATTAGTTCAACTCTCATTTTTTTTATTTATATTTGAAATTTAAATTGTATAATTCTAAATAATTTTATTTTTAGATTTTGAATTATTTTTTTGAATTAATATATTTAATTATATATATACATAAATAATATAACCCCAAAACAAAGCTTCAAAATATTAAAAAATCAAAATATTTTATTCTAATTAAAAATTTTAAACGGAATTAACAGCTTGGTACGAAGCAGCTAATTTTCTTTCAAGCGTCGGCATTTTCTATGACATGTGAAGACTAAATTAAATAGTTTTACTTTGATTTTATTCACATGACATCTACACCACACTTCTCTCTCCATGGAAAAAGTCTTTTTTAAAAAATAATTAATATTTTTGACATCATCCTATTAAAACAATAAAAAAATATTAAAATTAATATATATTTTCTTAAAAAACTAATTCAAATTCCACCCTCTTATACCGAGTTCCATATATATATATATATATATATATATATATATAGATAGATAGATAGATAGATAGATAGATGTGACCTGTAATTAATTATATATAATTGATTACAAGTCATGTCACAATGGTATAGTATTGACTATTGATGAGTGGTACAATACATGAATTTATTTTGTTTACGATTTTTGGCAAGTAGACGGCCCCAAACGGTATCGACAATTCATCAATTAAATGCTTTTAAATTATCAGATCATGCATTCCAATTCACAATGGATCTATATATGCGTGAATAGTCTGGCAACGGTGAAGTAGCGTTCTACTTTAACTTCTTTTATAATAATAATAATAATAATAATAATAATGTATTGGTTTTTTTAAAATTTTTCTTTTTTCTTTTTCTTTAAAAAATAATTCTTAATGTTAATTAAGGAGTTTAAAAATCTTATTGTGCTGAGCATAAGTAGTGACTTCTTATTAATTATTTTCAAAGTTTGCTTTTGAAAAAAGAAATATATAAAGCTAGAGATAAAATATTAAAACCATACTCCATAATAAAATAATATATTTAAATAAGATTTATCTCCTCTAGTTTTATCATTTTTACTTATTTAAAATCAATTTAAAAGTAACTAATGAGATTTTATTATTTATTTATTTAAGCAAGAAACTAATAAGATTTAATTAGTGACTGATAAGATGTTGCTATTTAAGTGTCATAAAACTACTCGACAAGTTTATATTAGATTTAAGTGGATGAATTAAGATACTAAAAAATTAGTTAAATAATTCCATTATACTAATCAATATCTAATTTAATTCAACTAAAATTTATATATTTCAAGCACATAATTAACGTACCAAATAGGCAGGTTTTATAACAATAGTCTATCATGCTAAAGATTCAAAACTCGTCATGTTTTTTATTTGTTGAAACCAAAGTTGTTAATTAATTAAG
Organism: Salix dunnii; assembly: GCA_015731905.1. Taxonomy (NCBI): domain Eukaryota; kingdom Viridiplantae; phylum Streptophyta; class Magnoliopsida; order Malpighiales; family Salicaceae; genus Salix; species Salix dunnii. Next base: position 13,664,189 of record CM027675.1, on the reverse strand, counting down.
AATGATATTTTATTTTTAATTAAAATTAAAATATAAACTAACTTAAAATTATGCCATTCATATTTCAAAAACAAGTGAAAAAAATAAAAGTTAAACCGAAACTAGTTGATCGACTCGATAAGTATAAAGATAATATAAATAACTTGTAAAAATAAAGTTTCTAGATGACATTTAAAAAAAAAACATATATAAAAATAAAAACAAATTGGATAAACTATATCAAACTCTAAATCCGTGATATAACAATATATCAAAAGACTTCTTTTAAAATCTTATTTTGATCAAATTTTTAGATTTAGAAATATAATTGATATCATCAAGTCATATAATATTTGTTTTTTTAATAATTTTTTTTTCCAAATATTCCAACCAAAATGATCATAAATCATGAATCAATAAAAAATTCTAAACTAGATAAATCTTATTTTGATTTATTTTATTTTTTAAACTGGAATAAAATACATTAACTATTCCAAATAGAACATAATAAAATTAACAACTTGATTAAAAATTATCTCAAATTATCATGAGTTCTAGATGTTAAGGAACCATCTCACCTAAAATCTTAAACTTTTAAGTAAGACCTCAAAATATGATTTATATTATTTTCTAACAAATCCCTTCAAATGAAAGCTTTTTGGCCTTAAAACTTGCACAAGCCTACATTACCTTGTGCTTGATTTTTAATAAATAGAATGAGAGTGGTGAGATTTGAACTCGTGACTATTGAGTCAACAAATCTCTGATACCATATTAAGAAATCATCTTACCTAAAAATTTAAGTTTTTAAAAGAGACTTTAAAATATAATTTATATTATTTTTAATACTAAATTCTTTTGGTGCTCTTTAATTTGGAGAAGACATCTAGTCCACCAGACCCTTAAAAAAGCCTTCTATGAGGGTGTTTGGGAGTGTGGTTGCGATTGCTTTTCAAAGTATTTTTTGTGCTGAAATACATCAAAATGATATTTTTTTTATTTTTTAAAAATAATTTTTGACATCAATATATCAAAATGATCTAAAATACCAAAATATATTTATTTTAAAAAAAAAAAACTAAACACTAGTTGCCGCAACGCCAAACAATCACTACATAATATAAATTATAGGTGACCCATCTTCCACTCAAACACATGATAACAACAATAATAAAATAAGTAACTGGGTCCCCACACTTAGTTATTTAATAAATCAGAAGCGATGAAATAAATTTTTTTTTTAAAAAAAAAAGGCTCAAATTGGAAATTTGGAATGCGAGCTAAAAGCTTCTCGAGGTCTCCCGTGAAGATACTTCAAGGACACAAAAAGTGAAAGTTGATCATGAGGAGCATTAGATTGTTCTTGGGCCCTTTCATGGGCTTGTTTCAAAGAAAGAGGCCTTTTATCTTCTTCTTTTTCTATGTACAATTTAGCTGGACTGAACTATCTTCCTTTTTATTAGGGCGTGAAAGGCAATTATGACTTCCTTTATTATTTATTATTTATGGGATGTGTGATAATATTATATTTTAAAAGTGTTTTTTTTTAAATGATCTTTTAAATTTTAAATTATTATTTTTAATATTTTAACATCATTTTCATGTGTTTATAAAAAAATAATTTTTAAAAAAATAAAAATATATAATTATACTTAATAATCAGTCCATTATTTTATGTTTTACTTTTATGAATCAAAAATAAAATTACTTGAGTTGCATCATTCTTGCAAGCAGTTTCCGTGGGGTCAAAAGCAAATACATGAGAAGACATTTTGGGCCAACCCCAACACATTTATATTTACACACACACGCACAATAAATTTAAGTTTTAATGGCATATTATACACAGACAACAAGAAAAAAACATGAAGATCGTCGATCATTCAAGCAAAATGATGGTGTCAGTTCATCAGATTGTTTTGCAGAAGGTTGAAGAAAATATGGACAAAAGATGTTTTACCCTAGAAAATGATGGCCTTGCTAGCTAAGAAGAAGCCTATAAAAAATTCCAGATTTCTAGGAATATATACAGCACTCATACCCTTTTCAGGCTACAGAATTAACCCATCTCTTCTTTTACTCGGTGGATTCACACCATTTCCTGTTCATTTCATCTCTGTATCTGTACCCTCTGTGTGTAAACTGTACTTTGCCTGGACATGGCTGAAAACGAGAGAGCACTTGGAGGGTTTATAGCAATTTCGAACATGGTCTGATATAATGAACTGTCATGTTTCTTCAAGAACAAGAAAGAAAGCCTGGATTTCCATAACAGGGAGACGGGTTTTCTTGCTTGCTTCAGCTTTCTTTCATGGTGAGAGAAAAAAAGAAGTAAACAAAACCTAATTAAAATTAGAAAAATAGTAATCAATGAATGTGTGTCTATATTCTTTCGCTTCTTCTTTTATATTTTTGTGTGAAAAGGGAAAGGAATATTTTGAAAACAAGAGGTGTAATGGGATGATAAAAAGATTGAAATTTGTCTAATATATCTTAAGTTTGAGTCAGGACATATATTTTTTGTAAAATTCTGAAACAGTCGAGATTTTAATCACTTATCTATGTTAAGGAACCAACTCACCTAAAAGTTTAAGCTTGTAAGTGAGGTCCCAGAATATGATTTATATTATTCTCTAATGTTAAGGAACCAACTCACCTAAAAGCTTAAGCTTGTAAGTGAGGTCCCAGAATATGATTTATATTATTCTCTAACAATCTAGACCTATAAAATATGTTTTTTGGAGGGTAATATTTCCTTGAATCTGAAAAAAATAAATCGAAAACACACTTTTTAAAATAAATACATTTGTGAGTCTGATTATTAAAAAAAATAAAAATTATAGAAGAGGCTGTTAAAGGTTCCCCCTTAAAATTGTTTTTAAAAAAACTTAATATATATATATATATATATATATATATATATATATATATATATATATATATATATATATATATATATTCATGGAGATTTCTCCAAGATCGAACTTTTTGAAAAGTATTATACAACTTAAAACCATTGTTGATTATCAGAAATTAAAATTGTGATATTATTTTTGTAGCCATTGTGGTGATAAGTGTCCAGTTTTCTCTTTATTCCTTATCTAATAAATAATCTTGGTGCTTATATGGCATCAGACATTTTTTTATTTTTGAGATATTATATATCATTCTGATGCCTATACAGCATGAAGTATCTTATCTTGATAAATAAATTCAAAAATTCCTTATTTTATAAAATAAAATTTTATTTAGCTTAATATTATCTAGGAAAAAAAAATACTCTAAAGTTATTTCCCAATAGCAATCTTTGTATTCAACATGGTTTATAAAGTTTAAATGATATCACAGTTTGAACCAGCTAGTTTTGAAAATAAATAAATTTAAACTCGGTTTGATCCTGTAAAATATTTGGATCAACCCAATGAAATCTAACTCTAGACCCGAAACAAAACCAGTTGATTGTGTGTGTGTGTGTATAAACTGAATTAATTAATCCCTGTTGGGATTTAATCTCTCTTTGTGAGGATATGCCACTACTTGTAGTGAAATGCAGTGATTTCTGAATCGATTAATTTGACTTTTTGGTCAACAGTATTCCCAGTGTTGGGCAAATCAGAGGGTGACATTTAAACTGAAATTTCCCCTTCTTGACCATAGTCCTGTTCTCAATGACTTATCTGAAGATATTTAATTCCATTTTTGTTAGAAACCCGAGAAAAATATTACTTTAATTGATATGATAATTCACAATAAAATTAAGTATTGAATGTTGGGTCAGTGGATCCAATATTAAACTGCTAAAGCAGTGTTGAAAATGCCATGAAAAGGTCCCTTCCTTCCACACAGAAGCTTCTTTTGCAATTATTATTATTTTATATATATATAAAAAGGTTGTGCCAAAGCAGGGGCGGTGCTCCCCAAAATAATTCTCCTTCTTTAGGCACAGTGTGAATTATTTACTAATCACTGTCGTTTCATGAAGATTATGTTATGATATTTAGCGGCCCTAAACGGCTAGACAAGTAGATTAATCAATTAATTAATTGTTTAGAGTATAGTTGAGATTGTTTTTGAAAGTATTTTTTATTTAAAAATATATTAAAATAATATTTATATTTTTTAAAATTATTTTTGATATCGAAAATGATATTAAAACACTAAAAAAATTTACTCTAAAATAAATAATAATAATAAAATTCATTTTTTAAAAAAAACACTTACCTTCTAAATTGGATTAAATTCTTCATATTATATCAATGATGGTGTTGAATAGTGTAAAGTTAGAGCAAAATAATTAAATAAATCTACGGCTGTAATTATTATAAAATCATTAGGTTGTTTTCTTGCCATCTGTCTTCTATCATAGTAACCTTAGGCAGCGAAAGGGGACACAGTTGGAGATAAGAACATGTCTGTGTTCTGCTAGACATGGTCGGGTTTATGATTATAATCACCATTATCTTCTCTGAGGATAATGTGAACACGTCATTCCACTCAAATTAAAGCCATAACTTCGGGGATTATGTTGAAAAATGAAGAATTTGAATTTATAGAATTCAGCCAAAGATCCTTCTTTCCAATTCAAGATAATTCCATCATAATTAGTGTCTGTTTAAGAGTGTTTTTTTGTTAAAAAATACATCAAAATAATATTTTTTTAAATTATTTTTAATATTAGTACATGAAAATGATTTAGAAACACAAAAAATATATAATTTAAAATAAAATAAAAAATTTTCAATTTCTTTAAAAAGCACTTGTGAAACACAATGTTAAACATGATTTTAGACCTCAGCCTTATGAAATTCAAGTTAGGGTTACGGTTTTATTTATCAAGTTTTATTTTAAAATTGAATCAAATATTAAACATCAAGAAATATATATAAAAACATTTTATGTGGAGTATTAATTATTATTATAATTTAAGCTTTCTAACTAAAAACCAAACATAAAATCTCAAGAAATCTCCTAACAAATCAAATAAATACATGATCTTTTTTCTTTAGATTCGAGAAAACTTCACCTCTTAAAAGCGCATTTTGTGAGGCCAAATAAACGAGTAAAATCCTGATTATTTCAAGTTTTTACAAGAAATACATGTTCTAACTCAAACTTAAAATTTACTGTGTAGATTTCAAACACTTTATCATCATACTATATTCTTTTGGGACCATGATCTTAGCCATGATCACTTGCTTCGACACTAGATTGAGAACATATTGCTGGTGATTGTAGGGGAGAATTTCCCATTTAAGAAAAAGAGAAAGAGGAACATGGAAGAGGGATTGACCGATTGCTGACCACAAGAGAAGAATTTATGAATATATTTTGACCCAAAGAAAATTCTCTGCCAGCAACTGTTCTTCATGAAAATAGCTATAATGGATTCCAACTTACTTTGGACCAACGATGTCATTTGCATAGCGTTAATTAAGTAGAGATTTTAGTCAGCAACTATCATTCATTAATATTTTGTGGTGGGTATGAGGAACCTTTATTCTTCAACTCTCATAAATCATGTCTCCCCCTTTGAATATTCTCCACCAAATCAAATACTACTCTTTATTATTATTATTATTATTATTATTATTATTATTATTATTATTTATTTTTACTATATTTAGAGTTTTTTTTTCATATAGAAAGAGGAATTAAAATAATAAACTTTGTTCTTTGGAATTAAAATAATTATAAAAACAAATTGGTTAATTCCTAATACCTAGCTAGTGACAAAATGTAGCTTATCTAGAGATATTAGAGATGTATGAAAAAAAAAAGGATTATAATTTTTCGAAACTAATTTGTGTGTAATAAATTAATTTAGAATAGTTGGTTTTAATACCGTGGCGTGGTGTGTTTTTTAAAGTATTATTTATTTTTAATATTATTATATCAAAGTCATCAATAATTAAACCGAAGGAAACATTATTTTAATATTTTTTCAAACTAAACACATTTTTAAAACACCTTATATAATTCTTAACACAAAAAACACAATATCTTAATTAATCTGTATAATAAATCATTTTAATTTTATTTGGATACTTTCATCCTAAAAAAATAATGGATCATTTTTACAAAATTCACCCACTAAATTCAAATCCCTACCATCAATTAAATTTAAAAATTATGATTTTACAAATATATATATGACGGAACATATCCTCGAAAACATATCATGTGATAGAATCAGACAATTTTATTATTCAAGTCCATATGAATTAGATTCCCTTAATGCATGGCAGTTAAAAAGTCAATTTGTATTCCTTAAACACACATTAATGTATTACTGCCTGCAAATCTGCCAGTTCCGTACACTTTCTCATCATTGAGTTTTTCCTCTTCTTCGTTATAAAATAAAAATTTAATATTTTTATTTGAAAAATTATTAAAATAATATTTACTTTATATTTTTATATTAATTTATTGTAATGAAAAAAATAAATCATATTTTAAATAAATCCAGTATTATTAAAATAAATCATTTATGTAACAACACATAAATATGATCTAAATATATAAAAAATAATTTAAATTAAAAATAATTTTTTTAATAAAAAAACACTTTTAAAACATAATATTAAAAATCACAATATTTTAATATGTTATCTCTCCTTATTCTAGTTGAAAGCCTCCCATTTCACAGATATTTAGTATATTTAGTTTTTCTTTTCTATGACTTGTAAGACACTAATAAAAAACAATATTTAATAATTTATTTTTACACATTTAATCAAAAACTATTTTTAAATAAATAAAAAAACAGTATGTGTGGTTTAAAAGTATGATATATCAAACATATACTGGGGTTTTTCTAATCCCATTATGCTTAAAAACAAACACTCTCTTGATATGATTATGAAAGAATTAAGAGAAGATGGCATGCTTTTTTAATAATTAGTATGGATGTTCTTTCTAAGAACAAGTAATTCTTTGCTATATATTTATATATATTTTTTAAAAATTAGATTTAAAAATACTTAACTTATAAGTATAGCATGGCCAAACGGAATCTACACAATTAATCCAATCTTTATGCCAAAACCATATTGAAAATCACAAATAAAAAAGAATAATGCTCTCTCAGACCCATAAAGCTAGGTTTGTGCTTCATTTCTAGATAGAAAACAGTGCATACGTCGTCCGTACATTTGAAGGAGGTCTTGCTTTTTAAAAAGATATATAGCAACCCATTTTGCTTTTCACAAATCCATGAAAGCATGCAGTTTCTTACATGATGGAACAGGCATTCACATTATCATCACTAAATAGAGATACGATGTTGTCTTCTGGTGCATTTGAGGCTGGATAAGCTTGTACAACATTACGAACATATCCCGCCGGAGCCCTCTTGTCATAGGCGCCGGAGACATAAGGATAGTGAACTAGATGTTGAGGAATATATGGCCAGAATTCAGCTCTCTTGCCTGTGCTCTTCACTCTTCTTAAGACTTTGTTTGGATCAACATATCCACTAACCACCACCCTGCTTTGTTTTCTGATCACTTCCACAGTCTTTACTCCTGTATGTGTATCACAAAATTATATACACCTACAAGTGTTTGCAGAAAATAAAAGAAGAAAAAAAGAAGAAAAAGGAGGGAAATAAACTGAGAATTATAATATTACTGCAGGTGGGTGCAACAAGGAGAGATCGGAGGGGATAATATTTACTAATTTTGCTATGCTTTTTTAGTGTTGTACTGAGGTCATGTTGCCTTCCCCCCCCTCCTTTCAGTGTATATCTCATATCAAAAATTTAAAATTTAATGGAATATTTCTTTTTGCTCACCCCCTTTCAGCTTAGACTTATCTGATTTTTAGTTAATTTTCTAAGACAATAACCCTCTATCCATATGTACATACATTCGTTGGTTTGATCCTGTCATGACTCATAGCATAAGCTATGTACTTAGATTGAACTGTCACTGTCAAGATTCAAAGAAAATATAATTTGAGCAAAAAGAAGAAAAGAAAGAAGGGTTCTCTCAAGGTCACAGCAGATCCATTTGTTCCCAATATCTAAAAAAAAGATGCCTTTGTTTTTACCTGGAAAGCTTATATTTCCTTTTCATTATGTGTCTGCTTTCTATGATTACAAGCTAGTCTGTTCAGACCCATGATTTATTCAGACCAGAAAGTGAATCAATGAATGAAGCAAGAGGGGAGAGGAGCTAGAAACCAAAACCTTTCATGGAGTTGACAGCATTTTTTACTCTTCTTTCACATCCATCACAGTCCATCTTCACCTTGATCTCAACTGTCTGAGAAATATAACACAGGCCATCTTTTAAAGAAAGGAAAGGGCCACAGCATAAAACATTTAACACAGCAAATATATATATATATATATATATATATAGCGAGAGAGAGAGAGAGAGAGAGAGAGAGAGAGAGGTTGCCTTCTCTTTTACAGACTATACCCTCACAAAGAGAAGTGAAAAGGGTTGATAGGTAGCTAGTTTTAGAGAGTACCTGCATTGGTTTTCGTTTGCTTCTTGAGCTGGTGACAGTGCAAAAGTTGGAGATGTAATCAAGAGCTCCCATTTTTGTTTCTCTTTATCAGAAAGCAAACTAGCTAGAGAGAGGGATATGATATATAGACTGAGAGAGAGCTTTGGGGTGTTTATATAGGGAGTTTGCTTGTTGGTGTGCAAGCAGAAGTTGTGAGAAAGCTGTGAGAAGAGAATAGAGCGTTTATATTTTGAGGGGGAAAAAAAAGGAGGAGAAAACTATACACTGTATAATTAATAATATAGGAGAAAAATGTTTTTGCTCACCAACCATGCTAAAGTGCCTAGAAATCAATGATGGGCAACAGTGCTTTTTTGGGTTTGAAGTTTTGATTTGTTTAATCTAGTTTGGTTAATGGAACGATAAATAATTGTAAAGTGCTTTTATGGTAGCTTTCATTTTTGTTCAATGAGTGTGGCTTTGCTTTCCCAGTTATCTTTATTAAATAACCCCCCAATAATTGTAGCATCGGTTGATTCTATTCAAACTCCGGATCTTGAAATACAAGAAGGATTTTTTTTGTTGTCTTTTTATTAAGATAGGTGTTTACGCTTAGCTTAGCTTACGTACGTGCACCTCAACTAATCCCATGAGTCTTGAAATTAATAATCATGTACGTTTTCAGTGATCATCATATTAACAACCATATGGCTCGAATCTGAAACTTTTATTTCAAGTCATGGGATTAACATCTATCTAATTTAATTTGAAATTATAAAGTTTAATTTTAAAATTAATTTAACAATCAAGGACAAAACTATTTTTTTTTACAAAAAACAAGAAGAAAAATATAACCTAAGTTAACTTGGATTAAACTAGAATGTATATGACTTGAAGGATAAAATTTAAAATAAATAAAAATGACCTAAAAATTAAAGTCAAACTTGGTTAATCTTCTAAACCTGTAATTAGGTTATGATATAGAGATGAAATTAAGAATAAACTCAATAAAAAAAAAATCTAAAAGCTTGAATTATTTTAGTTCAACTTTATTTAATTTTGCTAAATTGAGAATCAAGCAGGTTTTGTTTCCTGATATTGTGAGAATCCAATATTAAGACAACCAAAACAAATAACATAGCACAATCCAAAATTAATCTAATAAAAAAACAAGCCATGATAAAAGACTAGGCATGTTTTTTTTTTTAATTTTTAATTAGGTTAATTAATGGAAATACAGATAGTGAAGTGTGAGAGTAAGACATATTAATCTGGTTGAGAGGAATTAACATGCAAATAAAGCCATATTTATGAAAAGATTCCATACTTCACGTTGAAAATGGCATATTTGAACTCCAAATTTCTTATGATTTAAAGATTGAATTTTGGCATGGTAGAGACTAACCAATGATTTTGTTTTTAACACATTCCATCAAATTAAAAAAATCATAGACAATTACACGGAAAAAAAGGTGATAGAATTTAAACTCCTGGCCACCCAAACCAAAGAGGTTACACGATCATGTTAAAAAAACTGGCTTAATTTAAAAAGAACGACTTTATATTATAAATTGGGATGATGACCTTCATTGTATAGTCGAAATATATATATATATATATATATATATATATATATATATATATAATCTTGCAATAGCTAGAAATGGATGACCATTTCATTTCTTGTGATTTTGGAAGCTCATTCAGCTATTCCACAGACAGCAGAATCTAATTTCGTTATGGATGACCATCCAATATTAGAACTTCTTGTTCGAACATGGAAGGGCCCCAATACTCATGTCTTAGATACTATGCTCTTCATTATTGGACCTTTCTTCATGCTTCAGGACGCCACCTCAAAGCATTTCTAGCTATTGCAAGATTATATATATATATATATATATATATATATAAAGCAAATATGTATGACATGAAAGGAGAACCATTTTGCAGTTTCTAATGCTCAGGTCAAGTTCATTCATCTTTTTATTTCTTCCAATTTTTTAATCTATGATGAGAAATGCATCCTAACCATTCAATGAATTCTCCACTAAACTTGAATAACATATTTGCATCCTTCACATATGTTTTTAATTAAAATGAAATACATGCAGAACATCATACAAGACTAGGGAAAATGCTGATTTAATTGCCATCAGTTGGAAAATATGTCCCCACTAACATGGATTGAATGGCTGCTGGTTGATCTACTTGCCAATTTCATCCACAGCATTGAAAAATTCATGATGCAACTACTGGCAAGGGCAATACACTCTATTCAAACATCCATAATGCACTCATATTTGATAACATTAAAATTGGCCTAAGGTTCTTTGCACTGAGCTAACAGAGGACACCAAATTCGAAATTTTGTTGCATGGCTCGTTTGCCATAAACAAAATCATGGGACTTCGAGATTAAATCCCAGAGAGATCTGTTTCTGCTTGCATCTTTTTCCAATCAATGTTTAGTTGGTACACAGAATTTCACAAATATGTTAATGGACAAACCTATCATTACATGTGGGACACTGACGAAGAGGGTTCGAGATAATGACATATTTATAAATTGTTAAAGGAAACTTTCTGATGACTTCATTCATAATAATAGCCTTGCACATCAATTACCAATATAAAATATGAAAGAATAAATTATATCATGGGACAGTCGAACGGCCCTCAAATTTATCCCATCTTTCTTTTGTTAGTGCCTCTATTTTGAACTACTTTTTATCAAATTAAAAAGAAACAGAAGAAAGCTGAACATATGCTAAAGATGAATGAATGATGTGATCCACAAAATTCACATCTTATAGATTACAAAACAGTTTCTAACCTTCGATTTAGAATACAATAAACAGCACAATGGAAACATACTTCAAAGGCAAGGTTCTGCAAAAGTGAAAAATCGCCTATGAAGCAATACAGCTCTTGTTTGAAAAAGTGAAAAATCACCTATGATGCAATACAGCTCTTGTTTGAACAATGTCGAAGGTTTTGCATAAACATCAATAATCACTTTTGCTTTGCATCAATGTAGAATGCATGGGATAAATAAAGTTTAGGAAACAGCTATCGGTGAAAAAATTCAAAAAATCTCTACCTCTAGCTGAAATGTCAGCGTGTGTAGTTTGTAGCCGCCCAGATTTAATATTTCCTCTGCTACAGTTTCTTCAGCTTTTGACCACGCAAACCATTCCAAAAGGCAGCTGCCCGAAAAACCTTTTTCCCAGGAAGCTGGAGCTCTAAAACCTGGTTGATATACAAAAAGCATCAAAATCAGGAACTCAAAAAGGTTCGGGGCACATAAGTTTTTCTGGACATATGTTGCAACTGTTAAAAGAGATTTTTTTTTTTTCATTTTTCATTTTGAAAGGGAAAACCAGATTTTTCTAAAACATTTGCTGGGATAGCACATAAAGTATAGTCTTAAGGATAAATTGCAAATCAGCAACATAATAAATACATGATGACACACGATGGCTAAACAAACCTCAAGTGCTGTGGACCTTCCACATGGAAACACCAACGAATCCTTCACATAACTGATGTCATCCACTTCATGACCCTGGACAATGCTATGGTCGCAAACTCTTGTAGTAATAATCTTAAGATCTACTATATTGTGGCGACCATTTTCATCATCAACAATTGCTACTTTAGCCCGTGTCCCTGGCCACCCTGCAAATGCACGAACCTAAAAAGGTTGCATGTAATCACCACACATTCATATTTGACAGGAAAAAGGAAAAGAGGGCTAACCTTATTGTGGAGGACTGAAGCTTCTTGATCAAAGGATAACCATGACTCCTCCACAGATATCTGCATAGAGTAGAGAGCTTATAGGAAGCCTTATCACAGCTCTTTAAATTCTCACAAGAGAGTATAGATGGGAATTACATCTTTCTAATTAATCCATTGCAGTTTGTATTTAGTCATAGTAAAAGGAGTTCAAAACTAAAGAAACAGGAAGGGTGGGGGGATAACCTTTGGAGCCAAGGTAGCTTTGGAATCATCTTGGGATTGAGCTTTTAACCTGGCTGATCCGTCAAGTATAGAAGGGAGCTCATGAATCAAAAGTTTAGATCCTGCGATCATTCATCGACAGAACTACCTGACTCAAAAGTGCATTCAACTGTGTGTTTGCGATCCACAGCCCATAATTCAGCTCAGACAATGTAATAAAGAAATCATACTGGGAAAAATATGGAAAAGAGATTCAAGAAAACATTGATCATAAAAACTAATCACATAGAAGCAATAGTCATTGCATATCTAGTCACGTGTAAAAACTAGAAATATTCATGAAGTAATTTCTTATCAATCAACTCAAGGAAGCCTTGTTTTATCTGCAAGGTTGAGCAATATAAATCCTTTTTCACCATTTGCCACTACCTAAAACCATATTGTGCTTATGTTAATAACACTTGTAACTTTTTTGTTTCCTTTCTTGTGTCATTTTTGTCTTCCCTTTATCTTTCATGTCTTCAACTTGAATCAAATAACTTTTGGTCCTGATGCATTACTAAACTTGTCTTGCATAAATAAATTAACAACACTCACAAAGTGAAATTTGATAACTTATCAGCAAAGAAGAAAAACACTAGATTATAGATATCATATGATTTTTACAAGTGCATCATACATGATGGAAAAAGTATAATAATTTATTTTACATCATAAACTTAGATAACTAATGCAGAGTTGGGAATAATTACCAACTCGAATGAATGAAAAAATAAATAGGAGAGAAAAGAAAAGGAAAGAAAAGAGCTTGAATGACTATTGAAGTACAAATGTGAGATTGATAGAATAGCCATGAATAAGGAAGTAGTAACAATGACAATAAAATAAAAATAAAAATAGTATAAATCAGAAATACCTTCCGAAAATAGCAATGCAAGTAAATCTGGAGCCTGCAAGCATATAGAAGATAGTCTTAAAACACTCTGGAAGAAGCAATTACAAATCAAGCTAAAAACTAACATAGAATAATTCTAATTCATTAACTGTTTCTTGAAAGGATGACCTGACAGCAAAGACTAGAGTCAACATTGCCACCCCTACTTTGTGAGAGTAGAAGTGCATGTGACTGAGAAAGATAAATGTTAGAGGAGATTGGTTTAAAACTCTGAGGGACCATTGTCTTGCTCAATAGAGGCTTGAGCTACCGAATGCAAGTGCACGGGTTTGACTGCAGCTACTTCATGCAAAAATGCTGAAGTTAGGACCACACAAAACATCTATCTATAGATCCTGTTTGAGCCCTGCCACCAGGAAGTGCATGGACTCCATGTAGTTACCTAGCTAAGATTCTTAATGGAAAAGGCATATTTTTGCTAATAGCTCTTGCCCATCCATCAAGCTATTTATTTGGGATACGAAAAAAAATAATGAAATAACAGATCCTAACTTCAGTCACCCTTAACCCAGACAAGCACCATCCATACCTTAATTTGATCATCAACTTCCAGAGTTTTGTAGGCAATTACAGGTCCAGCATCGAGAGCACGAACAGTGAACGCTAATGATACTCCAGTTTCCTTAGCACCATCCTAATGCAGAGACTCATAAAATGCAATTGCATAGTCTGGGAGTATATAAGCATTTAATACAAGATTTATTCTATTTCTTAAGAAAACTTAGCAAGAATATGATTCAAGAATATATATGATCCATTATATCAATGGGACACACCATTGGTTCCATATAAAGAACTAATCCAATGGGTCACAATCTTCTTGAGACTTTATTCTTGTTAAATTATCATTTCTCTTAAGAAAACTAACATGGATGACCTATAAAATAAGGAACCTGCAATGCTCTTTGAACAGGCGCAGCACCACGGTAAAGTGGCAGGAGACTTGGGTGTATATTGACTGTCCCTGAGAAAAAAAATTCAGGATGAGTAATTTCGAAGATAAACTTTGAGATTTATATGTTAAAGCTACAGCTTGATCCTTGGTATCAACTAGTTTAGGCTTTACAATTGATTGCTGTTGTATCAAAATAGGTATATCAGCAAAGAGGATTCCAAACCTACCCAATATTTAGGCAGGCTAACATTGTGCCTAATTTTGTTGACAAAAATGGTCCTCATGTCCTTTGCATGAAGATATTTCAATTGAGGATAATTTTGTAAGCTCAAAGCATTTGCTATCTTGAGGTTGCAATTCCTCTCTAGTGAGAACCTTTTACCAATGCAATTCACCGACACACACACACACACACACACACACACACACACATATATGTATATATATATTTCAGAATAAACATACATCTCTCCTTAAGTAATAATTGCTTTACTATTAGATATTTTATTATTTTTGGCTTCCCTTTTGTTTCTTGTTTCATGAATTTTTGTTCACATGAGGGGGGGAGAGAGAGAGATGTGCATGATGAGTATAACTTCAACTAAATCATGCTCTTAAATAAGGGTTGCTTCTTCATTCCCTAAAATTAGTCTTTTATATGTTCACGAAGAGTAAATTCAAAACATAACTATAGTAGGATCTTAAAACGGCTACAAAGTTTAGCGATACCTTTTATTCACATCACTACACAAACCAAACATGAGGGGTATTTTTGTCTTAAGCATTGGGCACGGTGCTAATAGGCAGTTAGTGATTCACTTAAGCAGCAGATTGAGACCAACATATATGTGCAGTTGTGCACTGCCATATACTGAATTACATTATTCATCTGGCCACTGGCTGTGTCCAAAGGTGGATTCAACTAGCCTTCACTAGTGATTCCATATCTCTAGTCTCGTCACTAGCTGAAAAGCTTGAAGCTACTGATTAGATTAAGGGCAAAATTCAAATATACATGACTATGATTATTTGAGCTTACAAGGACTCAAGTCGAAGGACTCATCTTTTCATTGGGCAAAAACAGACCTATCATAAACATATTTTTATAAGCAGAATGCACTAGACCCTTTACCATGTTCAATACAGAAATTGGAAAAACTGATGATTAACATTAATTTCCATGTTTCTGCAGTAGCATATGTTAAATTTACCAACTGCCTTCCTTTCTCTAGTATTTGAACATCAAAGATACCAAAAGGAGGCACACCCAAGTGCGAAAGAAATAAACAAGACAGGCATCAATAAAACAGGAGAAGAGAATCAAAATCTTAGCAATCTCAAGCTTTACATTTTTTTGCACCAAACAGCTACTCTTAATTTGGAGATGACAATTCCATTCGAACTTAATAGATACCAACACAAACATACTCGGACGGGTAGGTTCTACTTGAAAGGTAATGGATAAAATATGAATATTGTCAAACCCGACCCAAACCTAACCCAAGATATACACATTTGTATTGTATAGATATACATATGAAAAACATTTATATTTTTTAACAAGCTCACACATATTAGTATTTTATTTTAAGTTGATGGATAGGGTATAGAAATCTTAATACTTTACCCGTTTTATAATGGATAGGGCATGGATATAGTAGAAACCTGACCCGTGGCTACCCAATGCCATCCGTACTAGAACTTGAGCTCCCACAATTATAATACCCACAACCCCAAACTTTTATAATAAAAACATATATATGCAAATTCATTTGGACAAAGAAACAGCTAACCTATATGGATACAGTGGGAATTAAATCTACAAAAAACAACATACTGCATACACTATAAACAAAATGAGTTTTCATCATTGAATTACCACAGCTAAGTAAGAACTACTGTCTAACTGAAACACGAGATGTTGATTCCAGAAGTAGCAAAGAAACAAGTTTCTCAATTTTGTTAGCAGAAAGTATATCTCACTAACCCAATGGTGGAATATTGAGAAACTTGGTTGGTAAGATATTCCCATATGCTGCTGTAATACAAAGTTCAGGCTGCAATGCTCTTAGATTGGACAAAAATGTATCCTACAGAGAAATAGAAGCACATGAATTCTCTGTGAATAACAGTTCACTTATTCCCATGTTCCAAAAAATCAGTTAAGTTCAATGATAATGACAAGGACAAACTACTAAATAGAGAAGACAAACTTGTCAAGATCTTCCTAATTTGTTTAGTTACCATTGTAAGCATCTGTCAATGCAACGCACTCACTTCCATGGTGTTTCAAATGATAAAGTATATAATTTTTACAATGAGTACGGCCCAACTTAATTGCAGAAAACCGTATCTGTAGCTCTTGGATGGTGACAGCATATCTGATTGTTAATTGACAGACTCGTCCACATAAGTTGCAGAATTGTGAGGGAGAATAGCAGGTAAGGTAAGAAAATGACCCAGTACAGAAAATTCTTACTGGTAGAATGCAAATTGCAAGAAAAAAACATCAAATTCTCAAACAAAAACCACTAAAATTACCTCTCCAGCTCTTTCAGGTGTGAAAATAAGATCAGAAGGGAAACCTTTATCAAGAGCAAACTCAGCAACTGGTGAAGGCATTAACTTTTTACCCCTATCTCTTCTTGCAGGTGGCTGTGTAACAATTGCTGCCACCTAAAAACAAAACAAAACATACCCTCACTATATAGCACCCCACAAACTCTCTTACAACTTCCAAAAAAAAGCAAATCCCATTAACACAAATCCACACAAAAATATAATCTTTCTCATTTTTAACCAAAACCAGATAGTGCAATTATAAAAATATTAAAAGGTAACAGAAAGATTGAATTTTGACACAAGAAGTACCTCAAAGAGAGAATTGGGTGCTTTAGATGCTTCGAAAAGAGCATCAAGAACAGTAGAAGACACCTGAAAAGGAGCCAAAATCACAGTTCAGTTCCATTTATGAAACAGACTCAAGCAAGGAAATAAATGTGCTTTTGAGTACCTGAGGAGAACCTAAAAAAACAAGGGGTTTCTTCTTTGAAGAAGTAGACGATGCTGATGCTGATGCTACTGCAGTTGTTGTTGAGTTGAAACAGAAGAAACGGCGTAGCATTAATATAGAATTCATGCCGTTTCCGCTGTCTTTCCTTCTGCTTCAACGGCTACTCTGTAGAGGTTTCAGAAGCTTTTTGCTGCTCTTTTGCTGGTTATCTATCCACTGCCCAAGCCACCATGGGTTGAAATTCATTTAGTTGATTATTACCTCTGTAGCAGGCCTAGCCCAGCTGGATCCGGGCCTTTCCGTATTTTGTTTTCTGTTCTTTAATGGACGAACTATTCTCCGACCAGCTTTCCGCACACCGGTTCCAGGTTCCAATCCTTAAATCCCTACTCTAAAACACCGGACTGACTTGAAACGGAGTATAGTTCACTCCATTATCGGGTCAATCTATAAATCATCATGCAAGTTTAGATCAACAAATTTTATTTTATTGAAATAATATAATATAATTCTTTTTAGGAGTGTTTGGCAACGTGATTGGACCACATTTTTGCAGAAATCTGATTTTTTATTTTAAATTAATTTTTAATATTTTTATATTATTCTGATACAAAAAACAGTTTTTAAAAAATAAAAAAAAATCACAATCAATAGGATAAAAAATATTTTTTAAGACTAATATTTTGATGATAAACTGTTAGTATGGTCTCCTTTACTTAATAAATTTTATTTTTAAGTAAAATATATTTTTAAATAAAAAATACTTAAAAAATCCATCACTACCAAATACCAATCGAGCCAATAATAACATTTTAAATTCAGTTAATATACAAATATTTTTATTTCGTTGTTAGTGGTGCAATCATCACCATTTCGATTGTTGATTCTTCATGCTATACAATCACTTTGCGTTCGAGAAACCACAAAGCTAAACCTCCAACAGGTCTTTGTGCTAAGAAATAATTTTCATCAATAATTTCCCATGCAGGAAATGAATAATCTACAGTTTGAAAACACTGCTCGGTCCCGTTTGTTACTTGACAAAAAGTTATTGACAACAAAATTAGTTCACCTACAAAGCCCTGTCTTCTCATAGTTTCATCTTGATCTTAAATCTTTACGTACAAAATGGCTCTCATGGCATCACAACAAGCCAGGCTGACTTGTCGACTGGAAAGCACAATCAAGTTCATAATTCATTACAGGTATCATTTTCTTCACAAAATATGCTGGACATTACAGTGATTTTGAATAAAGACTAGGTTTGATTGAATGTGATCTCCTGGAAAGCTCGGCAACATTAACAAACCTAAGGTGTTATAATAGGATAGTCAGTCAGCTTTGTTGGAAGAGAGCATTTGTCTCCATAATCTTTTAAGCAAAAACTACGAAAAGAGCTCTACAACTCTTCAATTACTTTCGTAATCAAGAAATGTATGGTTCTAAGCAAAGTTATTAATCTCGTTTCGTTTTGGCCGAAACGGCCGAAACGTCTCATACCAGTCAAAAAAACAAGACAAGACGAGATTATTTTTGTCTCGGTTTAAATTTCGGTCCATATCAAAAATTTCGGTCAAATACCAGCCGAAACACTCCGGCATCATCTCACCTGTGCTGTTTCGGCCTCCAAAAAATCATTTCTTTAATTGATTCTGCCTTTCCTCGCGAGCTGATGGTGTGAACTGTGGCCACCATTGTTTTAAAGAGAGTAGATTGAGATCGAGAGAGGAGATCGCGAGAGATGATTGAGAATATGAAGTAACGTGTGCCCATGAAAATCAACTGCATCTAGTCGCTATGAACTGCACCCATACTTGATGTAGCATCTTTGATTGCTGCACTAGGAACCACCACACTATGCAAGAGAAACACATCCTCACTGTGAGGAAATGTCGAGAGAGAAGATTGAGATCTGTTATTGGAGAGGGAGATGGGGGCTAATTTTGGAGGGTAGTGCCGTAGTGGGATGGTGAAAATTGGTGGAGATGGAGGGTTTTTTTGAGGATGGGATGTGAAGTGTGAACCGTTTGATTAGAAAGTGTTTGTTTTTTCAATTTTCAATTTTTTAAATTGCTTTAATATATTAGTATAAAAAATATATTTTAAACAATATTATTTTAAGATATTTTTGAAACAATACTACTATAATTTCAAATATTGCCCGAAAATGTTTCATATGCATTTCATATTAAAAGATCAAGAAACAATTCATATGCATTTAAACTATAAAAAAATCATAATTAATTTTAAGATTATATTTGTTTGATTTTGTGTTTGTATTGTATAATTTAAAGTTAATTTATCTTCAATTTGAATTATTTTTTTTTGTTAAATTAATATTTTAATTTTTTTCATATATATAATTAATTTTATATATATGAATAGTATAACCCCGAAACGGCATGCCGAAATATTTCAAAACCGAAATGTTCCGTACCAATAGAAAAAACGAAACGGTAACCGAAACGGTATTGATAACCTTGGTTCTAAGACCATTAAAAATATGATGATCATCTAGAATGTGTTTCTAAAGCTATTAAGAACAATCTGCACCTAGTTCTGTTGAGCTCCATATACAAACCTCCAAGTCAAGCTGACCCGAGGGACCAAGGAAAGGGAATGGAATCAGAAGAAAATCTACGGGAGGTAAGCCTTCCACCCTCCCTGGAAAAGGCTCCGTTAATGATTTTAACCTAAGAGAGCTGACCCCTCTACTTGCTACTAGATCATATAAGAACCTATCCTTTGAGAAGCTTGGTCTAATACAGGTTACAATGACTATATTCCCAATGCTCTCAATACCCTTGCTGAGGAGGAAAAGAACACCATCTTCCTCTGCTTGAAGAACAAGAAATTGTTCATTCACCCCTAATGAGACAGGTAAAGGAATGTTGTACCTAAAACGTCTTCCACGACCCCAATGTTTGCTGCTGAAATGTAATGACAATTGTTCAGATGAGCCAGCATAGTGACAGTCTGGAAGAGGGCATGCACAAGGTGAAAAGATGCATGTTTCTTCATGGATACCATTATCTATGTAATCCAATGTTTCATTAGACCCATATTCTTTGTTTTGGCATATTCTTGCAACAGATTCTGTACCCACTTCAATGTTCCCACACGCTACGATATTGCTCGCCTGAAGGCTTGAGATATTTGGCTGCAGAAACAAATCAGTGGAGTTAAATCATCAGAAAAGGTATATCTGTTTCCCCTTTCACATTTCTAAGCAAGCTTTTTGGTTTTTAGTTTTACATGCTCTCCACACTCTTTCTGGTGAAAACTCGAGATTCACAAATAGCAAAATCAAAACCCAAGGATCCATTCCCTTAAGAGTTCTATATCTGTTGACAAAATTCAATTAATTCAAAAAATAAAATAAAACTTCCTCCCTCCAAATGTAGATTCCACCTAGGAGGACCCATGTGAAAGCAGGAATCTGAGTAGAAACTAGAAAATAATTCTTTCTATAACTAAGAAAACTTTTGCCTCATCCTATGCTTTGATGAAATTTTAATTGAGCATCCCATCGTTGGTTGTTTATCACCTCTTCATACCAGCCCCCCTATTCTTTGGCTTTAATCCATCACAAAGCTGTCCCTTTTCACAAAAATTACTTTTTAAAAGCTAATCAACTTGAGGACTAAGGCTATGTGTTTCTGCAATGGTTATTCATTCTCTTTTAGGAAAAAAGCATGGTTATTTTCAATTGATAAATATTCTCAGGAACTCTAACATTTAAACCTCCCATTTATATGTCAAGCCAAACAGTTCTTCCTAACAGCTTGTCATCAGAACGTCACAAGTACAGCTATAAACACCAAGTTCATACCAGGGAAACCCTTGGCAGTCTACCTTATACAATTTCTACCATGCTTACTTTTTAAACATTGCTCTTACATTAAATTTAGTATCATAGACTTCATAGAACCCTAGGGACCAAGCTTTGAAACAAATGTCACAACTCATTGGAAGCAAGTAAATCCATCAATTAGCAACAAAGTCTTGTTGAATAAGATATCATCATATGCAGTAGGGCCAGGAAAGGAGGGCCAAGTTCAAGATTTAACCCGACTAGCATGTCCCATTTGAGGAATGCTATCATGCTAATACAGGGGTAGGAACATATATCCTACCTCATCACCAAAATCAAGAGACAGGCTGCTGAGGAGAAAAGACAGCAAGAATACAAAATCAAGAATGTACGAGTAAAAGACAATTTAAGTACCTCTTCCACATAAATATTCCCATCCATAATTTCTTTTCCAGCCTACAAAAGACATCAAAAGTAAGTATCCTGCCATTCAAACTATCCCCAGAACTTTTCACAATTATTTTAAAGGTATGTTCAAGTCACAGAGGTGTGAGAGTCAGGCTAAAATTCTCAATCAGTAAGATCAGAATTGCATGTCATTCAGATAATCCGCACCATCAATTTTTCAACTAATCCAACATTTTGAAGACAAAACATCAATTATAAATTCCCTGCATTAGAACTTCATGTCATTTAACTATGATGAATCCTAGATAAAACAATTACCTGGTCAGCTTGCTGCTCAAAGACAGATTTATGATCAGCATCACAGCTTATTTTGCCTTCTGATGAACCAACTTGTTGGCCTCTGGACTCTGACAACTCCAAGCCAGTGCACCTATCCTTGCAAATTACCTGCAGAGGAGCAGCAAGCTTGAGCAAATTACTAGTTATTCCTATCAGATTCATAACAGTGGCGGGTTACAGATATCAACTACCTCTCCAAAGCCATAACCGCCAAGCTCTCTTTGTCGTTTTTCTCTTTCAGTGATCTCTTCTTCACCCCATGATGACAAGTAAGGAATGGCAGAAGAAATTGAAGCGCAGGATCCCTCAATAGAGATGCTCTCATAGTAAAAGAGCTGCGATGCAATTATACTTCAGGAATAAGTACGCATATAAGAGTTAGAGCATAAGTGGAGGCTTAAAAGCATATTATTTCACCTGAAGAAACAAAAGGCAGCCACCAACTGCACGTTGCTTCCCTTGGTGAAAGCGAGATACTTCCCGAACTAGACGATCAAGCAAGAACTTTCCCCAATTATATTGATGGACAACATCCATACTTGTCAAGAAATGGAGGAATGAGGGGCTAACATCCAGCCTTGCTGTTGGGGATAAAAGAGTGCCCAATGCATAGAGGACAAATGATCTCTTAAAATCCTCACCAGCTTCTGGAGCTGCCAACCTCTCTTCTAGAAGACGCACTGAAATTCCACGATTTGTAGCATTATAGCTGTGACGTAAGTCAGCAATTAAGTCATCAGGCCCTGTGTTGATCACATCTTTCCCACTGGCTGCTAATCCCAAAACAATTTCCACATCTCTAGGGGATAAAGGAATGTGCACACCACAAATCTCCAAGCTACATCCTGCAGTGTTGAATCTCTCCAATAGCCAAAGGCACAAACTGCGGCGCAGAGTCCGACATCTAAGGTCAAGAAGACTACCGAATCCCATGATTTTCACAGCAGTCCTTTGTTCCACAGAGAGCCGTTGTAGCACATTAAACAAACGGCCAGGAGAGCATCTCGTCACTAGTTTTGTCTGTATTGGTTAGCAGTAAGAATCATCTTTCATGAAGTAAACATAAATAATACAAGCCAGTAAGAATCATCTTTCATGAAGTACACATAAATAATGCAAGCCAAAAAAGGGTTTGAACCTGTTTCCTAGGCTTGGGGGTGCGAGCTG
The DNA here is from genome assembly GCA_015731905.1 of Salix dunnii. Taxonomy (NCBI): domain Eukaryota; kingdom Viridiplantae; phylum Streptophyta; class Magnoliopsida; order Malpighiales; family Salicaceae; genus Salix; species Salix dunnii. The sequence continues at coordinate 13,641,200 of CM027675.1, read as the reverse complement.
GAGCAGTGCTCAAGTAACTATCCCACACTTCACGAGCGCGCTTTGTGTATTTTGCTTTCTCCTCCAGGCTCATTGACTTCCAGGCATCTGATGCTGCCTTTGTGGCCTGTAATTGAAAAGGCCACCATGTATAGTTTTGCCTCGTAAATTACATAATTAGCAATTGTCTACCAATTTTGCAGGGGAAACAAAAAGCTCACAGCTTTCAGCCCAGAAGATTCAGGATGGGAAGCACTGTACTCTTTGATAAACTCTCGACTGTAACATTAAATTAAACATGAGAATGCAGCTGGACAAGGAATTCGAAAATTAAACATAAACCCAAGGCAAATATGCACACACCCAGAAAACCCTTTTTTAAAGATTGTACCTAAAATGCACCCATGAGCATGCTGGACGAGGATTAGGACATTTCTTCCTCTTCTTTTTCCTCTTTCTTTCTGACTCTATATCATCCTCAGCCCTTCTCTTTTCAATCGATAAATCTCCTTCACTAGGGACCTGAAATAAGCACCTCACATAACCAAGCTACACATGCTAATAAGAGCACAGGCCAACTGCAAATTTCATTACCTTAAGATCATCAAATTCACCACAAAACCAAGAGGGGGCTACAATTAAGACAAGTTTAATGATAGAACACAATTAATGCGAACCATGCAAATTAACATGATGACTATTATATTCTCAACAGAAGCATCACTACCCGTGAAGCATTCCTTCCAGTTAGTATCGCTAAAACGTTCCCCTCTAACCCCATGCTGTGCTTGGATGTACCCTGGTGCTTTTCCAACAGGGTACAACACAATACTCCACAACATGCTAAACTCTTCTGGTTTCCAATTCACAACTTTCACAGCAGTCAACTCAATTCTATCAATACCATGACTCTACCGAGCCCTTCAAAAACATACATAAAGCACCCTTCTTACAGTTTTCTAACTTAAGACACCATGCTTAATAGGTAGTACCTTCATAATTTCAAGAGAACACCATAACCCATTTAGATTAAACACTGAAAAACACAATTACTCTTCTGGGCACAACCCTTTTGCTACTAAAAAAATGTAACCTTTCTTCTCTCCTCCTTTTCTTCATGAAGAAAACATTAAAGTTCCATGCTTTCTTTGTCAGTTACATATAACATTAACAAACACATTCGCAAAAAAGAGCTGAAAACACGCTAAGAAAATAAACTGCGTTAGAGGTTTGAGAAGTAAAACCATTTCACTGAGAGTGACAATGAAGGAGCTTGAACTAGAGATCAAGAGGGGGCGAGCTAAGAATGAAGTGAATGAATTTAGGGTTAGGCTTTGGGGTTTTTTTATCAAAAAAGGAAAATCGATTGTGATAAGACTTAAAATTGAAATAAATCAAGCTTTACACACAAGGAAAGAAGAAGAAAGAGGATATGGAGTTTTGAATTTTGATCATCTTCTTGTGTTCAGTTTGGAGTTCACTGGCTGTGTTGTGTGGAAGTTGCAATCATGCTGTGTAGTGTTGTACCTTCTCCCTTTTTTTCTTTTTTTTACAAGAGAACAAATTAGTACTCAAAAGATAAATTAAAGTTCAAATAAGTCCCTGGAGAAAATATTCCTTGAAACAGTCCTTCAATAATTAAAAATATCCCTATCAATCCCCCACTTATTAAATATAGATATATTTATTTTTATATTCATATCTTCATCCCTTCAACTAAATTCTTTTTAATGATTTAATGTTTTCAATTATGTGGAAGAATCCTAGGTTAGATAATAACTGCTAATGTCCCTACTTCAATCGTTGTCGTTGTTTTCATGGTCTAATGTCATTACATTTCTTTCTCATAGTAAAATTGCAGTTTTCACATCATCACTGTCACAAATAAAAGATTTGTTTTATGCTAATTTATTCTGCTTTTGCAATCACTGTCACTGCATTTCATAACATCTTAACATGAATATGCTGCCCATTGCTCTGAATTTGCTGAATGAATGAATCCTTCAACTGGAAAGAATCTGCAATTACACATGGATGAAGTTTAGTTTCTGCAATTTTCACACAAAGGAGAGCATTTGTCAGCATCTTCCAAGGATCAGTCAGCAATCACATGGAAGGTAAATGTTCCTCTTAATGTTTTTAAAATAAAAGAATATATGTTTTTGCCTATATTGAGTACTTGCTGTGAAAATTTCTTCTTTAAGATCTCCATTTGAGGAAAATATTTTTAACATCAAATTGTTGTAAGATCTAATCTTGATTTACTATTATAGATATGAGGATGATGATGTTATTTATTTTTGCAATTGGAGCAAAAGAATCTTAATAATCTAATCCATATTTCTGTGTATGTTTTTTCACAACTAACTTTTCTTTGTACTTATCAATATTATCATCCGCTTTCAACTTTACTAAGAACACTCATTTACACCCAACTGTCTTTTTATCTTTGGTGTCATTCTTTTAAAATGCTACCAATTTTACCAATTTTTCATTCATCTTTTTAGTTTATTTTGGATTTGCTAATGTATCATGTACATTAAAGGTAATAATACCTTCAAAGATGATCCAAATGCTAACCTCGTGCTTCATGATCCATCATCATTTCTTCTTCTTCTTCTCCTCTCCTCTCTTTTCTTTTGATTTTTCTTTTTATATACCATTGCTCTTACTGAAGTTTTAATTTAAATTTTAATGTTAATTGGTCTCCCTATGAATAAGAGATTAAATTAACTAATCTGATTCTGGTTATAGATGGCAGTAAAGTGCTATGGAAGCATACACTCATAGGTCAACTGAAACCAGTTTTGACTGTTTCGAGGAGCCCTGATGATAACAACTACTTCTTATTATACATGCTTGATGGGATCAACAAACAGGACATCCAGCTCTCCCCAGATATGCAGAAACTTCTTCTAAGATCTCTATGACAGAAGAAAATGAGGGCCTTTGGTAAGGATTTTTACTTGTGCAGTGCTGAATTAACCTGCAAATGATAACCATACATTAACTAATATAACACTTGCAAAATCAAAACAAGAGTAGACAAGTTTAATTTGAGATGATGCAATTACTGTCTTATGTATCTAAGAATTTTCCCTTCTGACTAACTTTCGGAAATCTCAATTTTCACAGCCAAGAAAATGCTGTTATAACGTTGTCACTGTGCTAAAAACCTACAAAGTAAAGTCAGGAGCCTGTAATTCCCACGATCTTGAAATTGTCAAGGTGGTTTGAACAGAATTTTTTTTTTACCGAATTGGCAACGAACAATACTTCCATTCTTCCAAATCAGTATTTCTTATTCATAAGGCTTTACCTTTTTCACAAAGCAGAAGAAAATCGGGATCATTCATGGAAAAAAGAGTTAGAGGTAGAAAAAAGAATGGTATTCACTTACTGTTGAATTCTTTTAGGGCAGCGGCTTATCTGAAACCTTAGATCAAAATCAGTAGACCTGTCAAAGTTCATGTTGCTAAGCACTCTTCCTTCTAGCATCTGTAGTACAATAAAATCTCGAACTAAAACGGTGGACCATATACTATACTCAAGAAATTCTTACCATAACTGGAAAAAGAAAATTGCAATTTATCAGAAAATTGCTCTATGTTTTTATTATTCTTTTATATTTCTCAATTCATAAGGCAAATTGATGGGGGCGAGTAAAAGAGTCTGGGAAAATGCATCGTGACAGAAACACAGGCAAAGAAGAACCAGAAACTATCCATCAGAGGACATTCACATCTCTTTGATAGAATAAATAGTTTGTAAAACAAGCCATCTGATGTTATTCTGCAGCTAGCATCTACGAATATAGATAGATACCTGATAAAATATGAATCCAAAAGAGCGAATATCTTTCTTGGTGTCATTCGATTGGTTGCTAGACATGATGGAACAATCATTTCTTTGGCCTACGAAACAAAACAGGGTCTTAGGAAGTAGAACTAATGTAACATATGCATGAGTAATTAATGATAAGAAGATGAAGTGTAGAGAAATTAATATAATTGGAGCTGTAATCCTCCCTCTTACATAAACACGAGTCCCACCTTTGTACTTGAGATGGGAGTGTAATTCTAGGAGTGCAATTCTAGGTATACTGAATAGTTCCTTAAAATGGTTAAGAAAACAACGTGAGGAAGGCGTGAAACATACTGTTGTCTTGATTGGGGTGGATTTGTTCATACAACATTTGAACCCAATAGTCACCAATCTTCAAGTGGCCACCTTCATCCAGCAACAAGTTTCTGCATGATAAATTAAAGAAGAAATCCCTCATAAGGTCATCATCTGACTGAATAAGAGTATGCTCAGGAAAACATGTTACAGGGTTTATCTAGGGAATGGGGGAAACATGTTAGATTAATTTTATATGATATTTATACAAGTGGTTAATCCAATCACAATAGAAGACGAGGCAAAAACAAGAAAAGACAGTGAAATATAAGAGCTTAAGAGAGTCATGGGACTTAAAAATTTCTGATAATTCAAGAAAAAGTGAAAGGGCTACTCCTCTTGAAAAATCACCAGCTAAAATTCCAAATGAGGAGCTTAGGAACTCCCATTCCATTGGTCTTAATGGACATCCACTAGTATATATTAAAAGAAAAAAACTGAGAGATCGTGAGAGAATTTGGAGTGCCTAAGAGAATAAAACCCCATAGAGAATAGTCACATAACGAAGTCTTATTCCGGTTACCATTCTTGAAATCCAGGATCCTAATATGGTCTCCTATATTTATCCAACCAGAGCATGTCGCTGCATGATATTGTCAAGACAGCGTAACTATGCTTCCGCGACATCCATGGTGACACCACAATTCGTTTATTGAGTTAACAATTAAGAGGGATGTGAGCTTTAATTCTGAAATTCATGGAGTCACAGCATGCCGAATAACAAAACTGAGGGATAAGGTGGAAGCTGAGGATGGCACTCGCCTGGGAGTCAAATGATTGTGAACAATGGGCAAGGGTTTGTGCTCATGGAGATAATTCATTCCCCTGTAATCAATGTAGATGAGAAAGAAAATTTATTATTGCTATTTGACAAAACATGAAAAGAGTTCCAAGCAACATCATATAAGTTAAAATATTGATAACCCCAGATAATTATTACAGTCAGAAACATCATTTTCCAGTGTAAAGACATGAGAGAAATAAAGAGAATGAGGACACAACAAAGATAAGGCCGGTACAAGTTGGCTACAATATTTTAGTCATCAAAGAGAACACTCTCTATCTTCTTCAAGTATTTTTAACTTTTAAAATGGAGTTTTGAAGTAGATATATAGAATCACAATTTGCTTTCGCATAATTTATGAAGAAAATCAGCAAGAACACGAGTTCAAGAAAGCTTCTGTGTAGAATATAATTTATAGAATGAAATCATTTGCTTCTTGACATATGGAATATTCTTATGAATGAAATAGGTCGTAATTTCCAACATTCCATTTTTATAACATGAAATCAGAGCAACGGAAAGCACACTACCTTGCGATATCTAGAGCATAGCGCAGAGCAGTTGGTATATCAAGCCGAACTTTTGTGGTCAAGATACCATCCAAATTACCCTACATTAAGAAATATTGAGAGAAACATACCATGCCCATGAAAAATATGTTAATCACCAAAATTATTAATGAAGCTAAATCCATTACTTATTGCATGCACCCCACGGTGGAGTGATGCCATATGCCTCGAACCATAGTTTAAAAATCTTGAGTGGAAGCCTGGAAGGACATACTTGAGGTAGATGCTGTGTAATCAGAATCATCTCCTCCCGATGTACAATCGAACCAAGAAACTGCAAAATATTTGGATGCTGAAGTTGTCGTAAGAGAGTGTTATCCTTGGCAGATAATATCCTGCATCATGTTCAAAGTGGGATTGATTCAGAATCTAGAGTAGTTTCAGTTGTTTCCTTCAGCTCAATGGACAATGAAACGAAGAATCAAGAACGGAAGAAGGAACAAATAAGCATACATTTTTACAGGATGGTATATCTGACTCTTAATTACCGTTTTAACAACCCATGTTCCACGCCACTTAACCTTGACTGATTCACCGAAGACACCCTGAAAATTATCAGAAGAAGAATTCTCTACCATGTTAATACAAACAAAGACACATGGTTGCCTTGACAGTAAAGCTATGAAGACATGCAGGTTTCGTATATGAGGTCTTAGCAAGCTTAACAACTTCAAGCTAGTCAAAGAATTGTTCAAGTACAGACTAGATCAATCAAGCGTTTGTTGTAATCCAGGACTAACATCTTAAGAGATAAAAATTTGATGCACACGACTATCCAAGATTGAAGTAAGATATTCAAAAAGTTGATAGACAAAAAAGAGAAGCAATTACTCAATAGGATTAATGTTAATTATACTGGTAAGAAGGTTCGTCTATTCAAACAACGTGCACTTTGACCACGCAGATTGTACAACTACACCATCTCCATATCTTTATCATCCTGAGAAAACATAATTTTCAAAAGTCCAACACAAAATTAATTTGTAATTCAGCTTCTCCAAGAAGAGCATTTCTTTTTCCATGGGAAAAAAAGAACAGCTAGATGATTGTACTCTCTAAATTAAGAAGATAAATAAATGCTTTAGCATCAAACAAAATTCTATACGATCACCTGCTCAACTATTGATGACTGCTCCGTGTTCAATTCTGAAATATCAAAATTCATCTCAGTGCATTCTTGTTCATGTCGAAATGTCTGCATGCATAACAAAGCACGAGTTAGGAACAGATTATATGTTTGTTAGAGAATAATATAAATCATATTCTGGGATCTAACTTACAAGCTTAAGCTTTTAGATGAAATGATTTTTTAATATGGTATCAGAACCTTGTTGACCCAGTAGTTACGAGTTCAAATCTCATCACTCCCATTCTATTTGATAAAAATCAAACAAAAGGTAATGTGGGTATGTGCAAGTTTCAAGGCTAAAGGGCTTTCACTTGAGGGGTGTGTTAGAGAATAATATAAATCATATTCTAGGACCTCACTTACAAACTCAAGTTTTTAGGTGAGATAATTCCTCAACAATATTGCCTGATGCAAATTCCCTTAATGCAAATTTATACCTTACTTTGAGCAGTAGTAGGACAAAGCATTTGGAAAGATCTTTGAGGTTGCAGGAAAAGAAATGCTCAAGGTTTGTTGAATTTTTTTTTTGTCGAATGAAGATCAAGTTTCTATTGAAAGTTTACGAGTAGATTGGAGACTAGCTCCTACATCCAAGGGTGGATTGGTCGATATACTCTCCAAAATTGGAGTTGAGTTTCGTTGGTTCACATAGTTTAATTACAAGGACCAAAGAGAAGGGTTTGTTCAAGAGAATCATCACTTTTTATATAGACTAGGACTTACTTTTGTTTTAGCTAACCATAATGTTAGAGAGACATCAAATAACTATACTTACGTAACAGCTAAGTTTTTGGATTTATATGTTTTTTTATATAATATCAAAATTTTAATGATGAAGCAGTCGAAAAATTTAAATCTCATCATTTTCATTTATTCTAATTAAATTAATAAAATGAACATAAAATAGTGAAGAATCGATGTACATTTGAAGTCTAAATGACTTCTATTTGAAGGGGTGCGTGGAGAATAACATATGAGAACCTTCTGATCTAATTACTTAATGTTTTATAGCTGTTTATAGTTGTTTCTACACTGAACAGTCAGCCTGATGCTACCTACACTCCACCATCCCCACTTTCACTGTTTCTCCTCAAAACATAAAGAAAGGAAGACGATTCAATTACCATAGGGTGGTCATTGATGAAATCCTTGCCTCCGTTAACTTCCAGGATCCTACATATATCTCGATAGCTGTAGAGTCTCGCATCTGTCAAGGGCTTGATATTACAGTAAAGAGATAGAATCAATATCAAAATATTATATGGCATAAAGTTGGATTCACCAAACTAATTCGATATATATATATATAAACAAGGGACAGACAAATGGATATGGGGTGCTTACAGTCCTCTGCCAACGGTCTTTGAGATTGACGTTGGCCTTGTAGTGCAGAAGGAGCTCAACAATGGGAGCATGGCCTTCACTAGCTGCAAGATGCAAGGCAGTCCTCTTGTCATAGTCTTGCACATTGGGAGATATGCCATCCCTCAACATCTGGTTCAGTCCCACTCTGTCACCTCTAGATGCGAAACTCAAGAAATTCCCTATAAGTTGCATGTCAAACTCGTCAGAATAGCTGTCCTCTGGCATCGGATCCATCGTCTTGATTTTCTTTCTTAAGCCCTGCAAACCCGAGATAAAATAAAAGGTGGGTTCGGGAGGAATCAACGAGAGAGTGAGTTCATCAAATACCGAGCTGATAAATCTGGGTTGGTTTGTTGATCAATGAGGGAGGCATTGTCAATGATAAGGAAGATATAAAGATGCTCTGAGAAGATACTTTTCTTTTCTTTTTTCAAATTTTGTGCGAGCATTGGCTGTTATTCCTATGAGAAGAACATTTGGATTTAACGACCAACGAGTCAACGACCACTTTTGTGTTTATTCGTCTTTGTCATATGATTAGGAATTATCACCTTCTTCTTATTTATTATTATTAGGTAAAAAAATTCATGAAATCTCCATGGTCTAATAAATAAATTGCTAGATCATCCAATTTACCACAAGAACAAAATTAGATTTAAAGATGAATTTTCTCTCATAAAATCATCGCTTGAAGAAGAGAATTCAAGAGCTTTAACTACGTCAAGAAATTTCATCTCATTCAAATCCTTAATTCCAACATGAATAGAGAAATAACCCATCACAAGGCGACCCCGCCATTATCAAGATGACTAGATTTGCTAATGGAAGAGCCACAACATTCCAGTCTTGATTATTATAGTGTTTCAAAAATATTTAAAAAAAATTAAAAAATATATTTTTATTTTGGTTTTTTATATCATTTTTGTATGATGATATCAAAATAATTTTTAATATATATATATATATATATATATATATATATATATATTATTTTGATACATTTCTGAACGAAAAATATTTTTAAAAACATTCATAACCATACTCTCAAACAATCATTTCATCTTAGTGTATATGATTACGAAAGATAACACCATGAAATCGGATCATTAATCCAAACCATAAGCCAAAACAATTCTAGAATTTTAAAGACTAAAACATTCCTAGAAATGTAACGCTATTAAACTTATAAATAAAATCAATTGAAAGTTACATCTCCTTCTATATATATAAGGGAAAATAATAAAGGAAAAAACTTGAGAACCAAATTTGCTTGAAAATAAAATAATATATATATATATATATATATATATATATATATATATATATATATATATTATTTTATTTTCTATATATATATATATATATATATATTATTTTATTTTCAAGCAAATTTGGTTCTCAAGTTTTTTCCTTTATTATTTTCCCTTATAATATGGCTCAAACAAAACCCTTGATTTATAAAATTGATGTTGTTAGTCAATCTCTCAAAATCATTAACATCGACAAAAGAGATCACATTTTACCAATAAATAAGATGACATGTGATCAAAATATAATTACAAGGACAAATATAAGTAAAATAACAAAAACTATTTCGAGTCGAAATGAAAGTAATATATTGGCTAATTAATTCAATTCAAGAATAATTCACAATGTTAAATAATAATTATATTGACTTATTTAGTCTTATTCATTAAGGGTAAAATAGTACTTTATGTTTAACCTATATATAGGTTATTTGTAATTAGGTTAAGCTAAGGACTCACAATTGTAGCCTCCCTTTTATGTTTTTGCTCTTAATTATTTCCACATGGTATTAGAGCATGGTTTATGAAACGAGGTTTAATCACAAACATAGCTTCGCGGATCCAAGTGATATTATGTCCTCCGCCTATGCAAAATTTGGTATTTTGTATTCCCTTTAGCTTTTGCAATTTGATATTTGCATTCAGTTTTTGCAATTATTTGGTATTTGGTATTTTGTATTCCGCTGCTTTTGCATTCTGGTTCTTTGTGATTATTTATTATGGCTGCTGAAAGAGATGATTCGCTTCAGTATGTAAGTGTGAGGTTGGATGGGAAGAACTATTCGTATTGAAGTTATGTGATGAGAAATTTTCTTAAGGGTAAAAAGATGTGGGGGTATGTTAGTGGAACTTATATGGTACCTAAGAATAATGAGGAGAAGTATGCTGAATTGATAGATACATGGGAAGCAAATAATGCAAAGATCATTACTTGGATCAACAATTCTGTTGAGCATTCGATAGGTACACAATTGGTGAAATATGAGACAGCAAAAGAGGTTTGGGATCATCTGCAAAGGTTATTCACACAGTCAAACTTTGCAAAACAGTATCAATTAGAAAATGACATACGAGCTCTTCATCAGAAGAATATGAGTATTCAAGAGTTTTATTCTGCTATGACAGATCTTTGGGATCAGTTGGCTCTTACAGAATCGACAGAATTAAAGACATGTGGTGCCTATATTGAGTGTAGAGAGCAGCAACGATTGGTACAGTTTTTAACAGCACTTTGCAGTGATTTCGAAGGACTTAGAGGTTCAATTTTGCATCGTTCTCCACTGTCTTCTGTTGACTCTGTTGTCAGTGAGTTATTGGCTGAGGAAATACGTCTTCAGTCTTATTCTGAAAAGGGAATTCTTTCTGCTTTGAATCCTTCTGTACTAGCAATACCTTCTAAGTCATTCTCTAATCATCAGAACAAGTCTTACATAAGGGTTGGCTTCGATGAGTGTAGTTTCTGTAAGCAGAAAGGTCATTGGAAGGCCCAGTGTCCAAAGTTGAGACATCAGAATCAAGCTTGGAAGCCTGGTAGTCAGTCACAATCTAATGCTCATAGACCACCTCAGGGTTATAAACCACCACATCACAACACTGCAGCAGTAGCTTCTTCGAGCTCTATTACCGATCCTAATATTTTGGCTGAGCAATTTCAGAAGTTTCTCTCCTTGCAGCCACAAGCTATGTCTGCTTCTCCTTCCATATGTCAGTTGCCTCAAAGTTCCTCAGGTATGTCACACTCTGAATGGGTCCTGGATTCTGGTGCTTCCCATCATATGTCTCCAGATTCCTCATCTTTTTACTTTTGTGTCCTCTTTGTCCTCCATTCCTGTTATGACTGCTGATGGCACTCCTATGCCCTTAGCAGGTGTTGGTTCTGTCGTCACACCTCACTTGTCTCTCCCTAATGTTTATCTTATTCCAAATCTTAAGTTGAATCTTGTGTCTGTTGGTCAAATATGTGATTCTGGTGATTATTTAGTCTTATTTTCTGGTTCTTTTTGTTGTGTACAGGATCTGCAGTCTCAGAAGCTGATTGGGATAGGCCATAGAGAGAATGGAATATATGTTTTGGATGAGTTAAAAGTGCCAGTTACTGCTACTGCTGCTGCTACCAATATCGTTGACTTGTCCTCCTTTCGATTGAGTGTTTCATCTTCTAGTTTTTATTTATGGCATTCCCGTCTAGGTCATGTTTCGTCTTCTCGTTTGAGATTTTTGGCATCCACAGGAGCTTTAGGAAATTTGAAAACTTGTGACATTTCTGATTGTAGTAGATGTAAACTGGCAAAATTTTCCGCTTTACCTTTTAATCAAAGTATTTCTATTTCATCCTCACCATTTGATTTGATTCATTCTGATATATGGGGACCTTCTCCTGTTGCCACAAAAGAAGGGTCTCGATATTATGTCTCTTTTATTTATGATCATACTCGTTATTGTTGGGTTTATTTAATGAAACATCGTTCTGAATTCTTTGAGATATATGCATCTTTTCGAGCTCTTATCAAAACTCGACATTCTACTGTGATTAAATGTTTCAGGTGTGATTTGGGTGGGGAATACACCTCTAATAAATTTTGCCAATTGCTTGCCTTAGATGGAACCATTCACCAAACTTCATGTACAGATACTTCTGAGCAAAATGGTATTGCTGAAAGAAAACATAGGTATATTGTTGAAACTGCTCGTTCTCTCTTGTTGTCTGCCTTTGTTCCTAGTGAGTTTTGGGGAGAAGTTGTTCTTACTGCTGTAAGTTTGATTAATACGATTCCATCTTCTCATAGTTTGGGTCTATCTCCTTTTGAAAAATTATATAACTATGTCCCTGATTATTCATCATTTAGAGTTTTTGGTTGTACTTGTTTCGTTCTTCGTCCTCATGTAGAGCGTAGTAAGTTATCCTCTCGATCTGCTATTTGTGTCTTTCTAGGTTATGGTGAAGGGAAAAAGGGGTATCGCTTTTTTGATCCAGCAACTCAAAAACTTTATGTGTCTCGTCATGTTGTCTTCCTTGAGCGTATACCTTTCTTTTCTATTCCATCCACTACTCATAGCCTGACTAAAACTGATCTTTTTCGTATAGATCCATTTTTTGAGGATTCGGGTAATGTTCCTCATGCTCGATCAACTTGTACTCATAACTCTGCAGGTACTGGTACTTTAGTTTCTAACACATCTGAAGCTCCATTCTTATCTACAGCCCCTCAAGCTTCATCTGAGATTGTGGATCCACCTCCATGCCAGTCCATCCGCATTCGTAAGTCCACAAAACTACCAGATTTTTCTTATTCTTGTTATTCTTCATCATTTACTTCCTTTTTAGCTTTTGTTCATTGTCTCGTTGAGCCCTCTTCCTATAAAGAGGCAATTCTTGATCCCCTTTGGCAGCAAGCTATGGATGAGGAACTTTCTGCTTTGCATAAAACAAATACTTGGGATTTGGTTCCTCTTCCTCCTAGTAAGAGTGTTATTGGCTGTCGTTAGGTGTATAAGATCAAGACTACTTCTAATGGGTCTATTGAGCGATACAAGGCTAGGCTGGTTGCAAAAGGATACTCTCAACAGTATGGTATGGACTATGAGGAGACATTTTCCCCGGTTGCAAAAATGACTACTATTCGTACTCTTATTGCCGTAGCTTCTATTCGTCAGTGGCATATTTCTCAACTTGATGTTAAAAATACCTTCTTGAATGGAGATCTTCAAGAAGATGTTTATATGGCCCCCCCTTCTGGTATTTCACATGACTCTGGATATGTTTGTAAGCTTAAGAAAGCATTATATGGTCTCAAACAAGCACCCCGTGCTTGGTTTGAGAAATTCTCTATTGTGATATCGTCTCTTGGCGTTGTTTCTAGCAGTCATGATTCTGCTCTTTTTATTAAGTGCACTGATGCAGGTCGTATCATTCTATCTTTATATGTTGATGACATGATTATTACTGGTGATGACATTGTTGGTATTTCGGTTTTGAAGACAGAGTTGGCAAGACAGTTTGAAATGAAGGATTTGGGTAATCTTCGATATTTCTTGGGTGTCGCACGTCGCCGCGCGGCGTCCCCTGTCGAGGGGGTTTTTTTTGGTGTCTCGCAATTGAGTTGTTGAGGAGTCGCCACCTTGCTGTTGAGGGTCGCTAGGATCACCCGATTTGCATTGGTCTGACCAGAGATTCGAGGATAGGGGACTGGTTGCGTAGAGGGAAGGTATTAGCATCCCCAATACGCCTTACCTGAGGTAAGCTGCATTGACTATTTTTGACGTGATTTTAAATGTTTCGACGGGTCATAATTATTCAAATGAAAAAATGTTCCGATTTGCAAAAGAAATCGGTTGTCGCTCAAAATAATCCAGTGAATTTTATTGATTATTTCCAGATATGCAAATGCTAGCCTACTTGTAGTTTCTTCATTTACCACCTGAAATTAACCATTAATCCCCATGCATTAATTTCATGATTGATCGATTCATAAAGAAATCGACCACCACTCAGAATAATACTGACGATTTTGATGGTTATTCCCGAATATGTAAATGTTAGCCTACGCGTAAATCCGGCAATTACTACCTAAAATTAATCGTTAATTCTCATGAATTAATTTCACGATTCGTTTTAATATTAACCAAATTTGTAAGATTTAATAAACTTGTTATTAAATCTAGGATATATTTTGAAAAAAATGCTTTGGCCGTTTGCAAAGAAAACACATTTTTTATATTTTCAATTTATATTTTTTCTTAACAAGACAACATAAGTAATTGAATAAATAAAACACAACACAAAACACACACACACACACATTTTCTTTTTCATTTCTTTTTCATCCTTTTTCATAATTAAAATACAACTCACACACACATTATCCTTTTTCATTTCTTTTTTCAATATATTTTATAAATAATAATTAAAATACAATAAATTCAAATACAAAACATAAACATAAAAAAAAAATACAAAAATATACTTCAGGAACAGTGGCAATAGCAGGGAGATCTAGCGGCGCGTCAGTCCCACGCGCCGCCGCGATGAACAGTGAGTACGGGGGAGCAGATCGGCTTCTTTGTCTTGCCGGCGGTGGCCTCCACGGCGACCTGCAAACAAACAAAAACACACACAAACAGCAGACAAGCAGGTGGGTTCCTCTCTCTTCCCGATCCGTTCTTCCTCCTCCTCTGTTTTCCTCTTCTTCTTCTCTTCTTCTCCTGCTCTCCACTACTTTCTCTCGTCTTCTTCTTCTCCTTCCACCAGCGAGAGTGGTCTGAAGACCTGCAAACAAAACAAAATCCAACACGCAAAACGCACAAATTCAAATTACTCTTCTACAAATTTCAGATCTATCCTTCTAGGCGTGTTCTTCTCCCGTCGTTCTCCCTCTTCGATATGTTCTCCCTCTGCCTCGTGTGGCTGGAGGAGAGGCTGTTGCAGCTGGAAGGGAAGAGAGGGCGACGGCTGTGTTGCAGCTGGCTGTGGCTGCTTTGTGTGAGGTAAGGGCTAGTGAAGGGGAAAAGAGCAAGGGTAGTGGGGCTATAGTGTTGGCTGTGAGAAGGAGAGGAGAAGAGACGGTTGGAGCAGGAGCTGGAGGTCGGGAGAACAAGGAGAGAGTGAAGCTGCAGGGGCTGTGGGGCGAGGAAAAGAGTGAGGCCGTGAGGGAGATCTGGAAATGGGGGGTGCTATCACGGCTGGGAAAGGAGCTTTGGTTGCTGGCCAGGGAGGTGGAGAGGAAGGAAAAGAGTGGCTGGCCGGGAGAGTGAAAACGAAAAAAATGAAGAGGAAAGTGAAAGAGGAAAGGGTGAAGCACGGGTTGAAAGCAAAACTGAAATGGCAGAGTAAAGGTTGTGTATGGGGGAAGGCCGGTCACTAGAGCAAGAAGAAGAAGGAATCTGCAAAATCGAAAGGGGAAGAGGGGCTGCAGCAGCACAAAAGAGCTGGCGGCTGCAGCCTCCAACGGGAGAGAAAAAATGGTTTTAGGGTTTTTTTGAATGTATATTTTTTTCAGTCCCTTTTTCTTGTTGAAGATGTACTCTATTTATAGAGTTTTCTATAAGAAAAATTCACAATCAGCCCTCAGCTTGCGCGTCTTTTCAATTTGGTCCTTGATTTCCAATTTGTGCGATTTGACCCTGCATTGACTATTAAATTCTCAATTTGTTCAATTTTGCCCCCGTACCACGATATTTTTTGGATTTTGTTCTTTTTTATATTTTTTTCCTTTTTATATATTTTTTGTCTTTTTTTTATATTTTTTTGTCTTTTTTCCGAAACATAAAAAATAAAAGGGTCAAAATTTGGGTAGCAACATTGGGTATTGAGGTAGCACACTCACCTAGAGGTTATCTTCTCTCTCAGTCAAAATATGTTGCAGATTTTCTTGAGCGGGCTAGACTTATTGATAACAAGACTGTAGATACTCCCATTGAAGTTAATGCAAGGTACTCTTCTTCTAATGGTACGCCTTTGACAGATCCTACTTTATACCGCACTATTGTTGGGAGTTTGGTATATCTCACCATTACTCATCCAGATATTGCATATGCTGTTCATATTGTTAGTCAGTTTGTTGCTTCTCCTACTACTATTCACTAGGCAACTGTTCTTCGGATTTTAAGATATCTTCGGGGTACAATTTTTCAGAGTCTTTTACTTTCATCCACCTCTTCCTTGGAGTTGCGTGCATACTCTGATGCTGATCATGGTAGTGATCCCACAGATCGCAAGTCTGTTACTGGGTTCTGTGTCTTTTTAGGTGATTCTCTTATTTCTTGGAAGAGCAAGAAACAATCTATTGTTTCTCAATCATCCACCGAAGCAGAATATCGTGCCATGGCATCTACTACCAAAGAGATTGTTTGGTTATGATGGTTACTTGCTGATATGGGAGTTTCCTTTGCTCATCCTACTCCTATGTATTGTGACAACCAGAGTTCTATTCAAATTGCTCACAACTCGGTTTTTCATGAGCGCACTAAGCATATTGAGATCGATTGTCATCTTACTCGTCATCATCTCAAACACGGCACCATTGTTTTGCCTTTTGTTCCTTCTACCTTGCAGATTGCAGATTTCTTCACCAAGGCGCATCCCATCTCTCGTTTTCATTTTCTAGTTGGCAAACTCTTGATGCTTATAGCTGCTGCATTGTGAGTTTGAGGGGAGATGTTAAATAATAATTATATTGACTTATTTAGTCTTATTCATTAAGGGTAGAATAGTACTTTATGTTTAACCTATATATAGGTTATTTGTAATTAGGTTAAGCTAAGGACTCACAATTGTAGCCTCCCTTTTATGTTTTTGCTCTTAATTATTTCCACACACAAAATGTTGTAACAATAATAATCATGCCTCTGCAGATCACGTATGTGTTTGTATGTGTGTATATATATTCATGAGGCTAGTCTTGTTTTAAGTGTCGGTCGGGCTTTTATTTCTCACATCGAGAAAGTATGCATGGATGAACTTCCTCAATACCATAGGTTAATTTACATGTAGCATAGAGTAATCTGTAAGAATTCATGACATATATATTTGTTTACCCTTTGATTTTTTTTTTTTTATTTATTGCCCCGTTTTGCTGAAAAAGAAAACATTATGAGATGATTAATTATTACAAAAGCATAGAAGATAGAGAGGATAAGCTTTTCTGTAGCATCACATTGCAGACAAGCAACGCTTTGGTCAACGTCTGTGTTGTGAGGGAGTTTTACAAAGAAGAAGAAAAAGTCAAAACGTGGATAAGAATATTAGAATTCATAGTTATCTCCTGTCACTTTTTGTATGGATATAAAAAACTATATTTTCTGAAAAAATATATTTTATAAATTTAAATAAATAAATAAATAAAATTTTAATTGTTTTAGTTCATATAAAGAGTATATATCTTGATTTAAACTCGAGATCAGATAACAAACATTTTATTATCGTCCCATTCTCATGGTGTATTGTAAATAGAGAAATTGAATGTAGGATCGAGAAAGAAAACGACCTTCAAACAACCAAGGAGGAATTGAATGTACGATCGAGGAAGAAAATGACCTTCAAACAACCAAGAAATTGAGTTAAATATACAATTTATTTATTTTTAATTAGTGAAGGTTGAATATTAGATGTATGCGTGTGTGATGAAACTCATGAGTTTCAAGTTCTTGAATTCAAATCTTGTGTTATATTAAAAAAAAATACAAATTATTCAAACATAGATTATAATTATATCAACTAGTCAAATGTTATACTATTGAAGAATTGACAGGCAAATTACTGGAATATATATATATATATATATACACACCGTTCTCTTGAATGTGGAGTAGAGCCACCACAGCAAGAAAACCTGCATCAAGTTGAGAAATAAGAAATAGAGAGATGGAAAATGAAGAGAGCAAAACATGGGCCATGGTTGGTGGAGATGGACCTCGGAGCTATGCCCAAAATTCTTCGTATCAGGTATACATTCCTTCTTCTTGTATCGTCTAAGGACTGGCTTGAATTGAACATGATTTCGAGTGCCATTAATGAACAGGCACTGATCTTGACTCACAGAAGTGTATATTTACTTTTTGCTGCAGAGGGTACTGGTGGACGTCGCGAATGAATCGATGAGTGAAGGCATCAAGGATAAGCTTGAGTTCAAAAACCCTTGTTCTGATTCATCAAATATTTGCACATTTCGAATCGCAGATTTTGGATGTTCTGTTGGACCGAATACATTCGTCGCAGTGGAGAAAATCATAGAAGCTGTGGAGCAGAAATATCGAGCCCAGTTCCGAAACTCCCCACCCATGGAGTTCCAGGTTTTCTTCAACGATGTCACGGCCAATGATTTCAACACTCTCTTCAAAACCCTTACAGCATCTAAGAAATACTTCGCAGCTGGAGTGCCTGGTACTTTTTATAGTCGTCTATTCCCAAAGTCAACACTCCATCTGGCATACTCTTCCTATTCCTTGCACTGGCTCTCTAGGGTTCCAGACGAAGTTGTGGACAGCAAATCTCCAGCATGGAATAAGGGAAGTATACAGTGCAATGGAACTGCAAAAGAAGTAGCAAAAGCGTATTCAGCTCAGTTCAAAAGGGATATGGATAAATTTCTAAAGGCTAGAGCAGAAGAAATTATTGGTGGAGGATTGATGGTGATCATAATTGGTGGTCTTCCTGATGGGATCCTGATGGCTCAGACTTCAGCTGGAATATTCAATGAGCTTTTCGGATCTTGCCTCGTCGACATGGCAAAAATGGTAAGCATATAAATCTCTCCTGAATTGATTATCAGAAACTCAACAAAAGCTGGTGCGATTTAATCTGTTTCTCAATTTACAAATTCAAACTATAACCCATTAAACTGGTTATATATTTTGTAAGAAAAAACATTAATTTCATTGAACTATATATATATTTGTTTTAGGGAGTGATTAGCGAAGAAAAGGTGGATTCCTTTAATTTGCCTGCGTACTATTCTTCTGCCAAGGAGTTGGAAGGGATTATAAAGAACAATGGACATTTCTGTATTGAGAGGATGAACACGCTTGATCACCCCATGATGAAAATGAAGGTTGATGTCCGAATTGCTATTTCGCACTTCAGAGCTGTTTTTCAGGGACTACTGGAAAAACACTTTGGAAAGGATGATGCTGACAGAATATTCCAACATTTTTCCAAGTTTGCAGAAAACTATGACTCTGTCTTCAATGGGGCAACGCACCAACACGTCGACCATTTTATCCTGCTAAAGCGTAACATTAACTGATGAAGAAAGATATGCGTTATCGGATCTCAATGTTGGCGTACGAATTATCAAGCTTTTGTGTTCTTATTACCATGACAAATAATGTCTGTATCCTTTAGTGTCTCCAGCTAGTTTCTCAATTATATGAATGATCTACCGGTGCCGGTGACCTCGATTAGACTTGTTCCGGCCGGTGTATTGCTCCCAAGACACAATAGAAAAACATATATTAATATAAAATTCACATATAATTCTATATTCATTTAATATTGGGAAACAAAATCATGATTAACTATCATTTGGTCATCATTGGTTATCATTTGTGGTGGAAACAAGCTACACAGTTATTTAAAACTTTAATTATTATTTTTTATCAAGAATTCTTGTGTACACTACGATTTTATCTAACAATCCCTCCCATAAACTAATGTTCTTATCACATAGTTTAACAATGAGACACTCTCCCTCCAAACAATGTATTCTTGAATGCAAACACTAAATAATCTCTTGAGTTCCACAAAAAAGAGACTTGGTGAATGTATTAAATCTTTATTTTTGCAATAAATAATCTTAATGATCTTATCTTTTATGATCTTTTAAAAAATGGACGTTAATATATTTGATTCTATCATATAGAATTGGATCTTTAGAGAGTTTAATTGGTATAAGCTATTGTTTTTTAAAATTAAATTTTTTAAGAATTCTCTTCAAACATATCGCTTGATATGTGCATGAAATCGCAACAACAAATTTAGATTTCATGCTAGATAAAATGATAATTAATTGCTTTCCTTTAAAACCATGAAATAACTCCTAAAGCAAGTTTAAAACTGTAAGATAATGATCGTTGCTGTAATTTTCAATGAATATAGTTTTTACATACTATATTGATTCGGTTTTGATGTGTATATATATACAGAATGATTTATTCTAATTTTGGAAGCAAATAAAAAAAATAGCCATTACAATATAAAATACAGCTGGTGAATTATCTTTGAGATTACTTCTTGAGTGCCAGAATATTTAGAAATGATTTAAGGCTGAATGTGCTCTATCCTCGCCAAAATGATAATATGTTGTGTCTTCGCCGGAATGATGTCTGTGTATAGCCTTGTAAGCATCTTCCCTTTTAAAAACCATATCAAGATTGACAACAAGTGTTTCTTCTATGATTTTGATCTTATGCATAATCGTTGTTAGTAAAGCCAATTAAATTTGATTTTCTTCTTTTTTATAGAATATTACCTTTCAAGAATCAAAGTGTCATTTTAACAGTTAAAAAAATTCAATCCAATTGGATTTTCCATATATTTACTACAAGACTTCTTGATGAATACATTATATCTAGCCTTCTTATAGTCAAACTTATCAAACTCCTTGCAATTGTTTTGTAAAGTATGTCATTAACCTTCTTAACTTCAAACAAAAATGAATCGGTGTACTCTCTGAATTGCAGTTCTTCATTTCAAACTTATCTAGAATTTCTTGAACATGTTTCTCTTAAGAAATAAGTATTTCAACATTAATTTGATTGAAACACTTTCAAATCAAGAAAGCCATGCTCATTACCACATTTCACATAACCGAGAGGTTGGTCAACATATATTTATAATGAATACAAGGAGCTATAATTCAAGGAAGACCTATCACTATCAACTCTACATTCTCTGCTTTTAATATAAACTTCATTCTCCTTTTCTTGAATCCGACCAGTAATGTGTTTATTTGGTTTTAATTATGGAGCAAATAAAATATCAAAGATTGATTGAACAATATTTGAAATTTTCGATTGCTACAAAACGCTTGTCAACGCCAGTAGCTTTAGGGAATGTGATTAGAAAATAACCAAAACTTGGATTAAAAAACAATTACTTTGGTTAATTTTTGGTAAAGGGTCCAAATTAAATTAAACAAGGTCATAGTATAAAGTCGAGAATAGATTCATAAGACGATTCTTCATTAAACCAAAATGCACTAGCTTCTCTCTATGTATGCTGGAACTTGATTTAACAGTAAGATCAACTCAAAATGCTAGTGTAGAAAAGTGAGAAACTGGGCCAGTGCTTGGTGCAGATGATAATGCTAATCAGCATTTTTACTCCTTTGGATGTTTAAAGGGCAGTCACTCTTACGCCATACGATGAGATCCAGGTATATCATCTTGGATGTACCAAAAAACTGACCTGGAGTTAGAACGAACCCCGCCGAATGAGGGTGGTCAACTCTGCTCTGAATACTATGCATACAAGACTGAAACTTGAAACTCTTTCCCTGAGAGTTTTTTGAAAGTTCATAGAAGTATTCACCTGTTGAAAGTTCATAGAAGTATTCTCCTGCAGATGAAGGCGGCCCTAGGCAGCTAATCGTGACAACATTCCCAAAGGTTTCTTCATGATGATGAAGAATAAATATAGCACCATCGTCAGTTTCTTGGAGGACCTCGAAATTTTGGCCGGCAGTTAAGGGAAGAGGGAATGCCTCACCATATTCAAAGCGTATCACATCCCCAACATGTCTGCAACGCAGATGTGTGTCTAACTTCTTAGAAGAGCTGATGAAGTTGCAACCTTGTACTGGGCAAGAGCATGGTGCATAGATGCAACTCTTATCATGGTCGAGCTTCTTGCTGTAAGTAAATGTCTCTCCACAACCATACCGCATGTTTTTGCATGGTATCCTGACTGATTCAAGAACCTTCTCAATAGCCCTACAGCGATTATCACCGATAGGAAACGAACAGGTAGGACATTTATTTGCAAGTTTACTGCAGCAGGAAGAGCAAGCTGTGTGCCCATTTTCACACTGAATTCCCCCATAAGCACCCAAGAGAGAAAAAGAGAATTATGAGACTAGCTAGATATGATAATGAATTAAGCAAATGAAATGATTGAAAAACGAAATCCAAAGCACTAGAAAGAACCTAATTTGCCATTAGCTTAGTAAATATTGAATGGCAGCATTAACTTAAGAAACACGTGGTAAGAAAAAGACAATAAGCAAAAAGGAACCTCTGTTACCACTAATGTGAAAAAGGACAAGCAAACCAAAAAAAAGAGAATCAACTAATGCTACTTATTGACAAGGTTTACTAGATGAATAACAAATAACACTACATGCAGATGCATAACAATGCCAACTTACAGGTTGGAATATAGGCTAACATCACCTTTCAATAAGGTTATGTCAAAACCCCTAGCTACAGCAAATGACGCAGATCATACATTGATTTCATCTACTCTAATTACAGATTCAATTGTAAGCTAAGTCAAGGGTTAAAGACTTTAGGGGCAGCAAAGTATCGCATAAGTTGGAATTTTGGACTCCAAACAATAAATACAAAGACACGACTCTAAGCAAACCTTACTAAATAACCTTCAATTTGCACAATATTTATATATATATCTATATATATATATATATATATATATATCAAATTCATTCTTCCACCACATTCTACTTGTATTTTTACATTTCTAAGCCATATATCAACTAAACTACAAACATGTCATATTTTTTTTCGCATGCCAATTATTTCTTCGGCAACACTGTTAAACATTTCCTTCAAAGAGAACATATCTCCAGCTTTATTTGAAGATATTGCACCACAATCCTGTTTCAAACTTCTTATTCCTATAATAGCACTAAACCAATGAGTCTTCTACCAATGTTTCAAGTCTTGTTCGATATGGAACTACACAAACAAAAATGATGGCTGATATCATTTATTGATATACATGAATGGTTTCAAGGGCAGGAGGTGATGTAAGAAGAACAATTTCTGTATCACTTCTTCTCTTCCTGTTCTGCTTCTTCTCTTGTATTTCTTCCTAGACTTAACTAGTTCAGCTGTAGCCTAACAAATACATGGCCCACAGATCATCCAGGCCTACTCAAACACCTTACCTAAAATTCATCCACTACGATTTTACAATTACCTCTTCTAATACAAACAAAAAATGAGGTTAGAATCATAATACTCATAGGTAATCACACAAAAATTCAACCTCAGGAATCTTACTTCAAATCTTCTCACGGAAATAATCACAACAAACAGCCGAAACCCACATAAGAATTCAAATAACCTTGTTGAAAATCTCAAGCATTTCACATTAAATGATCTATCTCACCAAGCCTATAAAAAAAAAACTATGAAGCCAAGAAACACCAGCACCGAAAACAGAAACAAACCAAACAACATCAAGAAAGTAAAAGGGAAAAAAAATAACCTGAAAGACAGGGATAGTCAAGGGACTGAGGCAGATTGCGCAATCAAGAGTATCTAGGTCCATGAGGGTCATTGACATGGCACCATCGCCAAGAAAACCGCTTAATTTATCGATTACGTCATCTTCTTGTTCGGTTTCTGTTCCACCATCACTAAGATACTCGTCATCTTCAGAAGATTCTTGATTTTCATTTTCTTGATGCTGTCGGGTCTCTTCATTTTCATTTGCTTCGTGCAGTTGGGTCTCCTGATTTTCATTTGATTCATGCTGTTGGGTCTCCTGGTTTTCATTTGGTTGATGCTGACGGGTTGTCTCTCGATTCTCATTCTCCAGGTGCTCTTGGGTCTCCTGATTTTCATTCGGTTGATGCTGACGGGTTGTCTCTCTATTCTCATTCTCCAGGTGCCCTTGGGTCTCCTGATTTTCATTCGGTTGATGCTGACGGGTTGTCTCTCGATTCTCATTCTCCAGGTGACCTTGGGTCTCCTGATTTTCATACGGTTGATGCTGACGGGTTGTCTCTCGATTCTCATTCTCCAGGTGCCCTTGGGTCTCCTGATTTTCATTCGGTTGATGCTGACGGGTTCTCTCTCGATTCTCATTCTCCAGATTCGGTTGATGCTGACGGGTTGTCTCTAGATTCTCATTCTCCAGGTGCCCTTGGGTCTCCTGATTTTCATTCGGTAGATGCTGACGGGTTATCTCTCGATTCTCATTCTCCAGGTGCTCTTGGGTCTCCTGATTTTCATTTGGTTGATGCTGATGGGTTGTCTCTCGATTTTCACTCTCCTGGTGCTGTGGGGTTGCTTCTTGATTTTCATACTCTAGATGCTGTTGGGTCTCTTGGTTTGGAATGGCAGCAGAAAAACCACCAGAAGTTGAAGAAACCCTTTGTCTCTTAAGAGATGGTTTGCTGGGTCCATCTTCATTCTCTTCAGGGAAATTTGCCATCTCTCTCTCTCTGTCTCTCTCACTCTCACTCTCGCTTGTTCTCTTCTATAGATTTCATCAGCCCGGTGGTTTTGGGGCTTATTTATTTATTTCGGGCTGTCAATAGAAGTGGCGGGGAACCTATTGGGCCTTCCCGCCTCCCAAAAATTTGATTTATTTTTCTTTCTTAATTAGTTTTTTCTATAATAATAATACTCATTAACGAATTTATGTTTGATAAAACCTTCTAAACAATAATAATAATAATAATAATAATAATAATAACAATTAAGAGAATAAGAATATTGCACCTCTCGACATTTTTATAGAAGGAAGCTAATTTATGAATAATTATTAATTTTAATTTGGAATAAATTTTATTTTGAAAAAATAATAATAGAGTTTTAACTAAGTTGGCGGGGAAGATTGTTGAGCTAATCAGATCAATTACTACTTTAAAATCTACAGTAGCAATTATTGTTTTAAAGTATTTTTATTTTTAATATATTTTTTTATATTAATACATCAAAATAATTTAAAAATATTAACTCAACATTTGTAGACCAATTTCAAGTTATAATTTAAAATTTCATATTTTTACCACCTTATAATATTAGAGCTTTTGTGGTAATATTTGCAAATAATTTTCAATAATTATATATAAAACTATATGAACATTTTTTTTCCAAAAGCCAAATCACATGCATATTTGATAAGAATAAATATTATTTTTATAATATTTTTCATATTAATTATTCTTTTTGTTCACACAATAACCTAAAAATAATTGGAATATTAATTTAATTGGATTATCAGTCTTGGAAAGTTTTAATCTGAAAAGGCTTACTTATAATAAAAATTAAAACTTAATCAAGATAGTAAAGAAATAAATGGATAATGAAAGGAATCTTCAGCTAAGAAAATAAAAAAAAAATTCCTGATTTTAAATCATTTAAATTTTTATGAATATTTATTTTAATTGGATTACCTTTTTATTCAAATAATCATATCCTTAATAAGAAATTTTATGGTTTCATCATGATGAAAAAAATATATATAAATAAGAATAAGTAACTTTGACTGAAGAATACGTTTTTTATTTGAGAATTTAAATATTACAATATTCATCAACTTTAATGATCGGATACGTTGCGTTTTTAATTGAGTATATTAACAAAATACTAGAGCAAGATAGGATTTTAATGTGCTTTTTTTATTCACTAAAATAGTTTTTTTTTACAGGTAAATTAAACTTCATAATTTTTTTAATATATTTTTAAAAAATTATCCTAATTTTATATATTTGATGAGTTTACTCCAGTTTTTTGTTAATTATTTTTCTCATTTGATAGTAGATAATCGAGAATTAAATTTTATAATATATTTTGATTTGTTTTTTATGAGATTATTTTTATTTCATAACTTAACTCACATGTTTAACAAATTAACTTATATTGAATTAAATTTTTTATGTCATTTTTAATCAATTCTCAATTACAATTTCATCATTCACCTAAATTTATTAGATTTTAGGTTCATATTTTTTTTCAATTTACTTTTTTTTAAAACAATATCAGCCTCATGACTCAAATCACAATTTTGATAAATTAACTTGATTGACTCAAGTATTTTTTTTTCATTTTACTAATTATTATTATTTTTTATTTTATCATTTAACATTAAATTAATTGAAAAGTAAAATTTGTAATTTATTTTAATTTATTTTTTAAGAAATTATCTAAGTCATAATTTGAGTTATAAACTAAAGGATTAACTCAAATTGTTTATTTTTATCCTTTTTTTTAATTTTAAATTGATTAAAAATTTAAGTTTATAATTTATATAATATATTTTTTATTATAAATTATTTAGATAATAAATTTAACTAGTTAACCTAAATTAAGATAATTTATTTTAAACATAATTTTATATCTTAAAATTAAATTTATTAAATATTAAACATAATATCTTATTTCGATGAGGTTATGATAATCTCACATGATCTCGTGATGCCCCCACGTGGAAAGACGGATACATATAGTTTCGAATAACATCCAATCCCATGCCCCTAAATGGGCAGCAGCAGCCTGCAAATCACATCCTTTCAGAAGCATCACCATCGTTTTTCCCTCTGGGAAAATTATTCGAGCAAGAAAATCAAGCAGCGAATCAAAAGAAAGTTGCCTAGCATGGAACATCCAGTATTCTTTCACTAACTTTTGTTTTGGAAACCAGAGCTTGCCTGATGGCTAGTACTAGTTGTCCCTGTTCTTTATCACAGACAAATCACATGACTTGATTCTCCACATGAAAATCCAAAGTCAGTGGAATCCAGGTCTAACTCTCACTCGTCAGTGCACCAGTTACAGTGATAGCAAAGCTCTACTATCTCATTCAAGTTCCCAGGTCATGGTATTTTTTTTTTTTTTTTTAGATTCAAGGAGACCACACTCTCCGGAAAATATATTTTGTGAGCCCAGGTTATTTTATGGGCCAAGATGAGTGAATAAAACCCCGGCTGTCCCAGGCTCTTACAAGAAATGCAAGCCCTGACTCGAACTCGAGACCTACTGTGTAGATTTCAAGCCCTTTGCCCCCATACCACACCCTAATACGATCAGTAAAGAAAGAAGAAATGAACAGAATCATTTATTTTCTCCTTATTTATCCAAATCTCTCCTTTTTGTGCTTTCTGTTGATAAGTGAGTGAGTTCATCCAAACAAAATCTCAATTCATTCCTACTAAATCAGAAGCCACACGGTTAACCCCGTCATTGAGAAAAGTTGGGTGCACTAACTAGAATATAAAGGAAGAATGGATTCATTATCTACAGCGGGAAAATGAAATTCTGACTGTAAACTAGAGGAAAAGAAGAGTGTAGCACGAGGAATACCAACGGGCTATTCATTCCAGGGTCTTTAGGTGTCTAAATAAACATACTGCTTCTCTAATTCGTGAAAACTCAATGCAAAACGCTTGGACTTCAATGAAGAGATCCTTAACTGCAACGCCACAAAAGATTTCAACAGAATTGTTTCCAAAATAAAACACCAAAAACGAAAAAAGCATCATACAATACAATTTAGTTAAGCAGCTAATTGTTCTGCAAGCTTAAGACATTTACGACAAGTGCAGAATACAGCTTTCCAGACAGCAATTTCACATTCCTTGTTTTGTGCCATCTTCAACTGTAAATCCCAACACCCATTACTTATTCTCATCGATCACAAGAAATGATTAGAAGAATTTGTTCCTCTTGATTTAGTTTTCTCCAAACAAACTTCTAAAACATTTTTTTCTAATTTATGTTGGAAAAACAATGCGATCTGAGTTCTTAAAAAAAAAATTCTCATTGCATTAAACCTCTTAAAAAAAAGCTCTCATTGCATTATACCTCTTAAAAGAATTCTCATTGCATTAAACCTCATGCATGAGTATAGGCTATAAAGAACAAAGGATATCAACTGCATATGCACTCATGTCAAATGTCCACTATAACAGTTCAATCACACGAGTAGAAATGTATACTGACCATCAATAATTCTGTTTCGGATCAGACTGTGCAGGAAAACACAAACAAGTCTGACAAGTCGGTTCTGCATGTATTTATCCTAGAAAATGAGAAAAGTTAAAATCTTATGTTAATATCAGGCTGGATTATGACCTCAAAAAGAAATTTAACCGACCTCATACATGCATTTATCCTAAAATATGAGGCAATTTCATGGTCTTGTAGAAGAAATTGCATGAGAAATTGCCATGTGGCGAGTTTAATACATACCGAAACCACAACTACTACATTTTGTATGCTTGTATCTGTGTACATATACAAATAACCAAGGTGGCACAATCTTTCTGACATAGATACATGCAAATGAATGCTTATGACCACCTGGTTCCTCAAGCAGAACTTTATTTTGTTCAACCAGTACTGTGACATAATCTATGCAATATATATTCATGCCATTGAGTTACCTTCATATTTTCACACGATGAAATACAATTAGTTATGTACATCCGAACAAACTCCTTTGGAAGTTCAACTGTTGTTGTGAGTCGGTTCACAACTTCCATTGAATGCAGACTCATGTCCATATTGACAAGAACTGTGAAGTAACTGAACCCACAAATATAAATAAACATCAAACCAGTAACGCACACATTGTGAAAATAAAAACAAAATGGATAAAAATCACAAGTTCCAACACATACTCTGCAATTTCAGGAGAATATATCAACTTTGTAAGAACTTCAACTGCAATAAGGGGATTGTTCTCCACCAATTCCTGATGACATGATGAAAAGAGCCTCTTAATTTCAAGCAACACAACTCATATATAGAATGAAGCATGAAGCATCATGAGACATACGGGTAACTTCCTTGGTGCCAGTCCACAGTGATATACAAGCTTTGGGTCATTAGTCAATTCCACCAAGAGTTGCTGGACAAGAGAGAGTTTGGAGTCATTACTTCCCATCAATACCATTTATGCAACTATACAAAAAGATGTTGAGCATGCAAATTATCTCAATAAAATTTAAAGTGAACTTGCAAAATCCATCAAGGCAATCTATCTACAAATAAGTCGTTATTGAGTTAATCAAAACCCTATGAGGAATTATTATATTTGATGCGCTTAGCTTTAATCAGAACCCCTTAAATTCATTTCAATCACAGAATCATGAGTAATTTGGGATCTCGTTACAACTCAAAATATGGAAACAAATACATGCAACCTCCCAAACTAAGCTCAAGCATTTGACTAATATTTTCAACATTTTCAGTACAAACATGTACAAAGGCACAAGCAGTTTGAGATAATAATATTGAGGAAAAGATAATTCAAAAAATCTAAATGGGGTAAAAAAAAGACCTTGGCAAAAGGCAGCTAGGACATGTGAAAGCAGGGAAGAGGTTAAGATAAGGAAGCTGCATAGTTAAAAAGTAGGCTGAAAATAAGCATGCCATTTGAAAATAGTAGGTGATACAGTAAAGTCATATAGACATGGTCAGCAAAAATCTGCACGAATGCTTTGTAAAAGTACCAGTTTACCACATATCCTTTCTGAACTAGAACTCACATTTCTTAAAATCCCCAAAGTCTTTTATATCCTAACAATATTTGTGGTCAAAACTACTTGAAAATTCTCTTTATACAAATGTATCTGTGAGGAATATATTCAAACTTAGAACAGTAGAAGAACCTCTTGTTGAGCAGGGGCGAGAGGTCCCTTCATGGCATTTGCAATCAAGTCCCTAACAGCCGCTCCCTTACTAGTATCAGCACACATCCCATGATCCCATACAAGCTCGTGATTGCTGTCGGGATTGAGCCACACTAGCTGGAAATAAGTTTGAAAAGCGTAAGGAAAATAGCAAATTCCACTGATCAATCAAACATTTGACCATAAAATATCCTTACTTCACCATCTTGTATTGGCAATCTCGGTGGTTGAGGCCTGATCCATTGATATCCAATTCCCTCTGGTGACAAGTTTGCCAACAATCCAATTAGAGCCTCATCTCTATCTCCAGATCCAAGCTTAGGTTGTGCTCCAGGTTGCAAATCAAACCTACAAAACAACCATTATCGCCTATACATGGAACAGTTTGAAATGGAGCTTGAACCTGGGCATGAACTGAAAGCATGAAATAGTGCAGGGGACATACTCTGGTGAATTTGCATCACAACCACGGGGTACATCTGGATCTGGCACTATATTATTCAGCGACTCATTTTTTAATATGGAGTTATGTGCTTCAGGATGGACTTTATCAGAATATTGATGCTGCAATTGTTCACGGGATGGGAAAGCCTGACAATAAGCAGATAAGCTTATCAATGTGATGGCAAAGATAAGCCTGCAATTAAAGGCTTATTTAGCAGAACTGTATCTCTAATATGGTAATATAAAACAATATGCATGAGTTTAGCATGCATTCACTCCTGAAAAGCATGATTTGAGATATTGAAGGAACTTACATGGACTGAAGGATCAAAATGTTTGATGTAATTTGCAGCTGACTGTTTAAGAAACTGGAAAATAGGGGAAAGCTGTTCTCAGAAACCTTTATCATGAGGAGAAATGCTCAGAATAGGATAAATGTAGTAGAGACTAACATGACAAACACATGAAGAGAAGTGAGTAATCTGACTAAACTTACAAAATCATCACCTCAATACTTGATCTTTTCTACACCTAAGAATGGTAAAAACTGAATCCAAGATTTACTATTCTGTTTACCAATTAGGATGTTAAAAGATAAATTTTACTTTTCTATCCCCAACAACGCACTGTTTTCAGACTGACATATAAAATAGTTTAAGAGAATTTCCACGACCCTTTCAAATATTCTGCCAATTCTCCAATTGTCAATAAACATTTGATAAATATTCAACGTATAGATAACCCAGCTCCAAGCAACATGGTTTAAAGCATCCCAGAGCATTCCAAGCAAATAGAATTTTTTTTTTTAAAAAAAAAAAAACAATAACACCAGAGAAAAATCACCTATCAAAAATCCTTGTAATAAGCAGGTTTACATGCTAGGTTGCTACATTTCTTCACATGCTAATTGAACTACTTCAATAGATCATCGCTTAATATCCACAAGGCAGAAAAGAAAAAAAGAAAGTTTAGAACCTCTTTGCTACCCCTGGAGCTACCAGAGGCTAACAACTGAAGAACAAACGCCCTCTCGTATTTTTCCGCGTCCTCATCACAAGCAGCCTGTAAAATCCCAACAATAAAACTCATAACCTCACATTTTACTTTCCAAATCATAGCATTCATCTGCATTAAAACTTATCATATTTTCATGATAATAATCTTTCCATAACACCGGAACATACCAACTGCACTGCTTACATTGATAAACAAAGCCACATACGGATTTGCGGAAGTCGGCTGCGATGAATACGTCTGATAAAGAATCGCAAACGCAATTAACCGTTCCGTAGACTTCAGCATCTTCTTATTCTGCTCTTCACATAAGCCCCCAATTTATCATCAACCAATACAAAGGTAATAAATTTAATACTAAAGATAATCAAAAAGGAAGAAAAAAACTCATTCCGCTATAATAATTATATCCAAAGCTAAGCCCTAGGAAAATCAACAAATTCAGTAAACGCGCGCGAGAAAGATGCTTTCCTGTAAGAGGAGAAAGAGAGAGGCGGAAAGAGTGGAAGAGCGAGAGCGACTGATTTTGTTGAGAAACTCAGTGACGATTTCATCGAATGGTATTTGCTCTGATCTCAGTTGTGAGTATAACAAATTTGTTTCTTCGAAGCTTAAAGCCATTCTCTTCTCCTCTCTTCTCTTGCTTTGATTTTCGAATATTTTCCACTGGTGGAGGGAGAGAGGAGGAAATGAAAAGGTGAAGAAATGGAAAGCCGAGAGTGTTTGTTTGTTGGGAACGTGGAGTGGGAGTCGACATTTTCATGGGCCGGTTCAGACAATTATTGGGCCGACCTTTCATGTCGACCTAAGATCGGTCTTGCTTCTATACACACACACACAAACACACACACTAGTCATGGCATCCACGTCTCGTCAAGAGCGGAATCATATTTTTTTCAATGTAAAAATATATTTATTATATATAATTTTTTTTATAATATAAATTTAAAAAAAAATAATAAATTTGTATATAATTTTTGTGAAGTACAAGTTTTCTATAAAATATATAAATTTTAAATAGATATAAATTTATTTATTTAGTAAATTTCAATGAAATAACTAGTATAAAATAAGTAACAATGTTCTATCCATAAAAAGATGAAAACATAAATTGAAAATATATACTTATGTTATTGTCATTATCATTACTACAAAAGTTAAAATTATTATCAACATTACTGTTCAAATAATTAAAATAATTTAATTTCCCTGAAAAATTATTAAAAAAGAGTAATAAGAAACCAATCACTAAAATTATCATAATTATTGCGTAAATAGTAAAATCATAAAAATCATTTAATCCAAAAAACAAATAAAAATAACAGAAAACCAAAAAAACAAATAAAGGAAAAAAGGAAGAAATATTAATTTTAAAATGACTACCAATTTAAATTCAAATCTCAGGATTGAACCGATTAAAAAAATCCCAAGAAAAAAAACCTATAAATAAACTAAAAGTATAGATGTATAAATACAAATAAAAAATATACATTGTCTAAGAATTAAAAAAAAAAAAACTAAATGAATTAATATAAAAAATCCCTGCAATAATCAAATAAAAAAAATAAAGAGTCATATCCGCAAAAAAATGAATACATAAATTGAAAAGCTATCTTTATGTTATTATTATTATCACTATTATAACAGTTAAAATTATTATCAATATTCATGTCAAAACAATCTTAATAATTAAATTATCCTGAAAAATCATAAAAAAACACAAAATATTTTTGTATAAAAAAGAAAAAAAAATAACTAAAATCATCGTGATCATTGCATAAATAGTCAAATCATAAAGATCATCCAAAAATAATAAAAAATCAATCACTAAAATTATCATTACTATTGTGTAAATAGTAAAATCATATAAATCATTTAATCCAAAAAAAAAAAATAACAGGAAATCATAAAAAAACAAGCAATATTAATTTTAAAATGTCTACCAATTTAAATTCAAATCTCAGGATTGAACCAATTAAAAAAAAAACTTCCAAGAAAATTTTTTAAAAGTATAGATGTATAAATACGAATAAAAAATATATATTGTTTAAGAATTTTTATATAAAAAAACTAAATGAATTAATATAAAAAAACCCTGCAATAATCAAATAAAAAAATAAATAGTTCTACCCACAAAAAGATGAGTACATAAATTGAAATCTATCATTATGTTATTATTATTATCACTACTATAACAATTAAAATTATTATCAATATTATTGTCTAAACAATCTCAATAATTAAATTGTTCTGAAAAATAATTAAAAAAAACCAAAAGACTTTTGTATAAAAAAGAAAAAAAAAACAACCACTAAAATTATCATGGTCATTGCATAAATAGTCAAATCATAAAAATCATTCAATCCAAAGAAAAAAAAAGAAGCAAAAAACAAAAAAAAAAAAACCAACAAAGAGAAAAAAAGAGTAATATTAATAGTAAAATTATTATTATAATAGTTAAAATTATTATCAATATTATTGTCAGAATAATTCAAATAATTAAATTTCCCTGGAAAATCATTACAAAAAATCAAAAGATTTGTATAAAAAACAATTAAAAAATAACAAATGAATTAATATCAAATATCAATAAAAAATATCAATAAAAAATAAATTAATATCAAATAAAAAATCAATATTATAAAAAAAACAAATGAATTAATATCAAATAAAAAAATTAAAAAAATAAGGACCGAAATGAAAAATAATATATATAAAATTAATTCAAATTGAAGGATAAAATTAAAACAAAAAACAATTGGAGGACCAAAAATAAATAATGATAATTAGTGTCATTTTATAAAAAATCAGAAGAAGAGGGACTGAAATCAAACTTTGTATATATTACCAATTTCAAATGGAGGACCAAATTAAAGAAATCAAAACATCTGTACCGGAAAAATTGAAGGAATAAAAAATAAATCAAAAATCAAAAGTATAAGGACTGAAATAAAAACTTCTTATATAATTTGTTTTAATTGAAGGGCACAATTGAAAACAATAAAACTTTAACTTAAATAAATCAGTAATAAAAACGAAATCAAAACCTTTGGGACCAAAATGAACTTAGTACAAACATCAGGGACCAGAGCTGACTTTGCGGCGGCAGGAGAGAGAAAAACGACAGCCGATAAAAAACCGTCTGCCGCAGCTTATTGGGACATCTATGACTGAAACGCGCCGTGACGGAAGAGAGAGGACCTTCTGGCACATCTTAGGGAATGGCAAAAGTGCATTTATAACAGCAGGAAGACGCCGCACGTGCCGCCTAAAAGGCGCGTGAGAGGCGAACGCTGCTGGCCCGTCACAGTTAATCCGAAAAAAATAATAAAATATGAGATAATTACCAAGCGACCCCTGACCCTATTGATATTTATGAAAAAACCGTAAGGGAAAGTACGTAGCTGCCCCCGTTTACTGTGCGCTATTTTGTCTTTTTAGGGGTTTTTTTTGGTCGATTCACTGTGCAAATAAAATGGAAAAACTGGTAAAGCCTCTGGTTCCTGTACATTATTTTGTCGTTTTCGAGGGGATTTTTTCGTTAATCTACTGTTGGAAATCGGATAAAGCAAAAAAAAAAGGGCGCACATACACTCGCGAAACATAAATGTAAAATGTCTAATCCACAGTGAATTCACTCACAATGAGCAGTGCCAAACAGGAAAACACCAACGATGTTTATATATATATATATATATATATATATATATATATATTCTTTGAATAAACATTTCTTATTCCTTAATATATATAAGAAATGTTTATTTGAAAAAAACTACACTATAGAATCATTTTTTTCTTCTGAAAAGAATTTCCAAGACCTTTAATTTACAAAATGACCATATAACTTCTCTTTTGATTAATTTTTCTTCATGTTTTATAATATTATCTTAGATTTATTTTTTTCTAAAGTGTTTTTAGGTTATTTATTTATTGTTATTATATTTTTTATTCATTTGTTTTGAAAATGAAAAAATCTCATTTTCTAAAAAATATATTTTATAGATTTATATAAACAAATAAAACTCTAATTATCCCCAACGTAATATTGAATTAAACAAGTTTATCAAACTTGATAAAATCAATAACTCAATTCTCATGGTTTTTAGTGATTTTTGCGCACCAACTTATCTAATTGTTGCTATAAAGATTCCATGTTCTTACAGAAAAGATAATGAATAAATTTTCTTCTATCAGGATTATCCATCGTATGAACTTTGTATTTCATGCATGGGGGGAATGTGTGCAAAAATGAGAGATTTTTAAGAGAATTTCCATGGCCATCAACCGACCTGTCATACAAACCACGGCAGCAAAATTTCCTTTCACTGGAAAAGATGATTGTCTTGCTCTTTTGATAGGCACTGAGAACACAAGAAAGAAAAGATATGGCTTTTACTCTTCACCACTATACACTACCATTCTCATCTTCTCTCCATCAAAACACAACCCTTTCTCTTCAATCCCATCAGAAACCCACCAGAGAATCACTAAGATTTCCCATAATCCATTGCTCCATAAACCAGAATAACAACATAACTCTCAGAACATGCAAGAACTGTAAAACCCAGTTTGACCCTTCTCTTAACCACCCCCGAGCTTGTCGCTTCCACACTGCTCATTTTGGAGGTACCCTTTGTTCACTTTCTCTTATTCTTAAATGATTGTTGATCTTGGTTGGATTATTGCTTCTAGAAAGAATTTTGATTGTCTGATCCTTTTTTTATTATTATTGAATAAGCATGGTGTTTGATTCACTAATCAGTGCTTTTTTTATATTTTCTCAATGCTAGTTCAAAATCCTGATTCATTGTAAAGGTAATTCGTGAAAAGAACTGAGCTTTGAGGTGGTAAACCTTTTGAATTATGATCTTACATTAATGGTGTTGATAAAGTTGAAGCTTTTTCATTGATTGTGAAGAGTTATTTTCTTGATATTCGAAAGCTACTATTGTAGGTATGGTAAACATCTTGAATACAATCCGAGAGCGCAAGTGCCTATACTTGATGGTCATTGTGTTATAGTGAATCATTTTTGTCTTTCAAGTGAATCCTATTTGGCAATGGTTCCTATCCATCTGTTAATGTGATTACTTGTGAGCCATCTGTTTTGGTTGTTTTATTAGCATCCCCCCCCCCCCCCCGATACTTCCAAGCCTATATTCTACATGAATCGGGGCATTGCAATACAGGTTAAATGAATGGGTAGTTGGGAACTTGAAATTTCACATTAAGAGCTAATAATAATCGTTATGTAGCATGAACAAATCTCCAAGTTGATTGAAGGTAATTGAGTTCAAATTAATGCTCAGTGTATTTAATCAAAAGCACTTTTCCTGATGATTGTGGTGTTGGTTATCATAATTGAAAAGTCGAAGTAGACTTGTTTTCTGTGATTATGGCAACTGAACTATTTGGTAGGTGGTGCGTTAGAAGTTTCTGAATGCTAACAAGTTAAACCCAGTGGATTGTTGAAATTCTTGCCTTTATTCTTTCGCGAGTGTGGAATCATGAAAATTGTTAGACAGTAAAAAAGCCTTAAACTTGAAACAAACTGGGCATTTCTTTCATTATTGCATTAATGTTTATACCAATTTCAGAACTCTTAACTCTACCCGTCACTGTAAATTTTGAGATTTGCCTTTGGGCTTCCTTTTGCTTCAAAGATGATATTGTTGAGTAGGGTTGGGGATATGCCGAAAGCACAAGATTTAAAGGGTTTTGTATGTCTTGGAGGGTGTAAAAGGAAAACGTTTTAAACAAGAGATCATGATTCCTTACAATTATAATCAGGGACATAACCTTAACCCATCTGAAGGAGAATATGAGTGTCTGGGTAAAAATAATTAGAATAGTAAGCATTGTGAATTTCTCCAGCCAAACCTTACTCCTTAGCCATAACATGGGGAGATTCTATGCACTGGCACTTTATACTGTTACAATCACTTACATGTTCCATTGCTTCTGTTATGATTGCCAAACAATGTTTCAACTTTTTCCATCAGATTATTGGCATGGAGAGAATCCAGTTAGAATTTTTTTCAGTATATAATGTTCCCAGAGCTTTGTTTACCTTTCAAAAACATGTTTTATGTTGCTGTCAACTTGTTCCAAACTATTTTTCTTTTTTCCAGGGGAAACAAAGAGGAAGTTTGAGAGCGTATATACTGGAGGCACTATGAATACTCCTGATTCTGGCCAAGTTTCTCAATATTGGCATTGCTGTGGGTCTGAAGATCCCTTTGATCCAGGATGTACTGCTGGTCCTCATTCCTCCTATGATGACTGATGTAGAAGACACTATTACAAGTGTGTGTGTGTGTGTGTGTGGAATATTCTTGATTATTACGAATTTGACTGCATATTCATGTTTCATTCACCCTTTGTAGAAAACATATGCTGAGGTAATCCACACTCATTATTTTCTTATTCAACAGCTTGGATAGGACTTTGAACACAGCTCCAGCGCCAAGATGCACACAACTCTGGAAGTGTACATAGTGCGCAGATTCCAAGGCCTCAGTCTTGTACTGCCTTGAGTTAAATACAAAAGGCTTGAATTGAATAAAAGGAAATGTGTTCCGAATGCTGTGGGTTAGAAATTTTCAAAGTCTTGAACCAGAGTATGTTGTTTGTAGAACGAACTGTGCAAGCTTATCATGCATCAATTGTATCAGAAGAAAAAAGAGAATTTCTGTGTATTAGGATGGCGGATTCGTTAAGTTGCATCGATTAATGAGCTTGATGACAATAAAACTCGCTCAAACCTTCACTCACCAGCCCATCCGTTGTTCCTAAATAGAAAAACTGAAGGATTGAACTAGCACTAGGTCCCTGCCTCAGATCAATTTTGAGGTGAGTCTTACTCCTGCTTATAATTAGCATATTGCAGACATAAAGGGCCTTTTCTATAATTAAAACTTGTGGATTCAGGCTTATTAATTGGAATCTTTAGCCATTTTTGAGTGAATAATCATTAGGAAGCCAGAGAAAGTGGTCTTGCTTGATTTGAATAAATATTCTGGAAGTTAAGACAAAATTAAGCTTTTGAAAAATGAATTATTAGACAACCAAATATGCAAGTTTTGAATAAATCATTAGTTTTTTTTTTTTTTAAAAAAAAAATAGAGAATTGGGATCTTTTGTGTATTTGTTATTGTGATGTATAATATGTTCAAAAATATTTTTGAAATGCAAAAGTAATTAATTTATTTTTATCAGCAAAATATTTAATGTAAATTTCCATACAAACTTTGTTAGGATTTCTATCCTTTACACAGCTGTATTTGAACTATCATCACTTGAACTTGTATGTACAAACAAACTTTAAGCTTGACAAAAAACAAACATGGAAGGAGTGAGAGAAGAATCTTTGTCGCTTGAGAAAACTCCAAGCATTTTTGTTGTTTAAGAGGATTAGAAGGTCATTCTAGTAATTTGATAATGTTACATGAAACCATTTTATGACCTAATTTTAATATAAATTAATTTTGAAAGTGTTTTTTTATTTAAAAATATATTAAAATATTTTTTTATATCAATGAACATGAAAATAATTTAAAAATACCAAAAACATATAATTTAAAATAAAAAAATTATTATTTTTCAAAATCACTTGTTTTAATGACTCAATCTTTGCACCAACAATACAATTTGTTTTGTTAATATACTTAGAGTTCGATCGGTATTTTGAAATAATATAGTTTATTTTATATTTTGTTATTTATTTTTTATATAAGTATATTAAAATATAATATTAACTAAAAGATAATTGCCGTGGGTATTTTACTGTGTTGCACTGTAGATTGTGAGAGTAATTACTGTGGATTGCGACAGTGTATTTTTGGGTCGGTTCGGTTCTCGGTTCGCTTGGTTCGGTCGGTTCTCCGGTTTTCCGATTTTTTTATTGTTTTTTGCACTGTGAAATAGCGTTTTTAACCCTCGAAAAAGACAAAAAAACGATTATGGGTGTAGGGGCTCCGCGGTAATTGTGCAATTTCGGACCGGACCGGTCCACCCACCTTTTCTTTATTTAATATTTTTTCAGAAATGGCTAATTACCGGTTTGGCCCCTAATAAGACAAAATTGCTGACTTATGTACAGGGGCACGCCGGTCATTGACTATTCTTTTTTTATTTTTTTTCTTTAAATTGTCGGCGCGTGCGTTATACGCGGCCGACAGTGTTTCGCCCCACGCCCTCTTTGAGAGGCGCGTGAAGCATGATAGAGTCTCCGGAGATGAGCTACCGGCGTCTCAGTCGATGCGCCGCCTCCTGATCTTCCTCCTGGTGCGGCGCGTTTCTCTCTCCAACGTCCGTGGACGCCGCGACGGCGTCAAAGTGCAGGAGAGTCCCCCGAGTGTTATTCCTTTTTGTTTCGGTCCCTGTACTTTTAATTTTGTTTATGGTCCTTATTTTTGTTATATAAGTTTTGATTTAGTTCGATTGGGTCATTCGATTGAAATTAATTGGAAGCGCAATTTTCACTTCGATCCTCCTTCTTTTAATTTCTGGACTGGGTTTAAATAAATCATTAAATGTGGTACAACAGTTTCACTTTATTCAATTTTGTCCTTTGATTAAAATTGATAATAAATTTGATTTTCATTTCGGTCCTTATACTTTTAATTATTTCCGATACAATAGTTTGAATTTTTTCAATTTTGTCCTTTAATTGAAATTGATAATAAATTTGATTTTCATTTTAATCCTTATATTTTTAATTTTTGATTTTAATCCCTTTATATTTGATTTCTCTTCCGGGCCTTATACTTTTAATGTTTTTTTTTAATCCCTTGATTTCTTTTTATTATTTAAATTTTCTTAAATTTTTTATTGTATTTTTACTCTTTCATTTATTTATTTTTTTCATTACTAGCACAATAATAATGATAATAATAATAATGATAATGCTAATAATGATGATGATGATGATGATGATGATGATGATAATAATAATAATAATAATTAAATTGTTTTTTCTTACTTACTCTATTGTTGATATTTTTGAGAGTTTTTTTTCTATGGATAATCTTATAATTTTAATTGTTTTAGCAGTGATAGCAATGATAATTTTTTTTTATTATTATTCTTTTATATGATCTTCTGTTGAAGCTTTTAGGATTTTTTTTCCCTTTCATTTTTTCCCTTCCATTTTTTCCCTTCCATTATTAACACAAAAAAAAAATAAATAATGATAATGATAATGATTTAATTGTTTTTTTTTGCTTACTCTATTGTTAATGTTTTTTAGGGTTTTTTTCCTCGGGATAATTTGATAATTTTTAATTTTTATTGTTTTCACAGTGATAGCAACGATAATTTTTGTTTTTGTTTTATTCTTTTATTTTATCTTTTGTTCAATTTCTTAGGATTTTTTTTCTTCCATTTTTTCCCTTTCATTATTAAGACAAAAATAAAAAAAATAAATAATAATAATAATAATAATAATAATAATAATAATAATAATAATAATAATTTAATTGTTTTTCTTTTTTACTCTTTTGTTAGTGTTTTTTAGAGTTTTTTTCACTCATAACAATTTGATAATTTTTATTGTGTTGACAGTGATAACAATTATAATTTTTAGTTTTTATTGTATTTTTTTGTTTGATCTTTTTTTGTAATTTTTACAATTTTTCTAATCTTTCATTTATTTATTTAATCTTTAATAATAATAATAATAATAATAACAAGAATAACAACAACAACAACAACAACAACAACAACAACAACAATGATAATTTAATTGTTTTCTTACTTGCTATTTTGTTCATGTTTTTTATTTTTTTCTCTCGGTATAATTTGATTATTTTTATTGTTTTTATAGTCACAACAATAATAATTTTAAATGTTAAGACTCCGATATTGTTATTATTATAATATTTTAAATTAATATTGCTTCCTTTTTCTCTTTATTTTTTTTATTATTTTTATCTGCACAATAAGAATTTTAGTTATTAATTTTCTTTTCCTTATAAAAATATTTTGCTCTTTTTTTAATGTTAGTTTGTGCTTTTTTGTAATTTTTTATGACGCAATGCCTACATTCTAAAAGATGTAATATATACTTGCGTAACCAACTCCACTTAAAATTTTATACATTGTATCTCTTAAACTAGAATTTTTATTTGATTATATAATATAAATTTATCATTGTGAATTTAATTATGTTAAATTATATACAAAAAAAACGCGCGGGGGCACTTAGTTATAATAATAATTTAATTATTTTTTCTTACTTACTCTATTGTTAATGTTTTTGAGGGTTTTTTCTCTCGAGATAATTTATAATTTTTATTGTTTTCACAATGATAGCAATGATAGTTTTTATTTTTGTTTTATTCTTTTGTTTTATCTTTTGTTTAAGTTCTTAGGATGTTTTTCCTTCCATTTTTTCCCTTTCATTATTAAGACAAAAATAAAACAAATAAATGAAAATAATAATAATAATAATTTAATTGTTTTTCTTTTTTACTCTTTTGTTAGTGGTTTTGAGGGTTTGTTTCCTTCAGAACAATTTGATAATTTTTATTGTGTTGACAATGATAACAATGATAATTTTTAGTTTTTATTGTATTTTTTTGTTTGATCTTTTTTTGTTGTTTTAACAATTTTTCTAATCTTTCATTTATTTATTTAATCTTTAACAACAACAACAACAACAACAACAACAACAATAATTTAATTGTTTTCTTACTTGCTATTTTGTTCATGCTTTTTATTTTTTTCCCTCGGTATAATTTGATTATTTTTATTGTTTTGATAGTCACAACAATAATAATTTTAGATGTTAAAACTCCGATGTCGCTATTGTTATAATATTTTAAATTAATATTGCTTCCTTTTCCCCTTTATTTTTTTTATTATTTTTATCTGCACAATAAGAATTTTAATTATTTTTTTTTCTTATAAAATTATTTTGCTCTTTTTTTTAATGTTAGTTTACGCTCTTTTGTAATCTTTTATGGCGCAATACCTACATTCTAAAAAATATAATCTATACTTGCGTAACAAACTCTACTTAAAATTTTATACATTTTATCTCCTAATCTAGAATTTTTATTTGATTATATCATATAAATTTATCATTATAAATTTTATTATATTAAATTATATACATAAAAATACCCGCGGCAACGCGCGGGGGCACTTAGCTAGTACTTTATAGTAGGCATGCCGCATCACCTAAAAGCAGGATGGTTGACGTGCTGGTGGGAAGCTTTTGTTTCTCTTTCGAGCATGACTGGTAGGTTGAAGATTGGTTTTGGTAAAAGACGAAACATTCCCGTGCTTCTTGTTGTTGGCACCTTTTTTTCTTTCAAAATTGCTTTAAAAATAAAGTTAGAATCTTGTTTTAAAATTAATATTTTTATTTTTAAATTCTTTTAATACATTAATGTCGAGAATAAATTTTAAAAAATATATAAAAACTATTATTTTCATATATATTTTTTTAAAGAACAATACAAACCTAGCATAATTTTTTCATAATTTTCTCCAACTTGCTGAAAAGCATTTCACTCCACGTTCAGCATTTTTTTTTTTAATATTAGTATATCAAAATTATTAAAAATAATTTAAAAAAATAAAAAATATTTTAAAAATACAAAGACAGACTATTTAGGCCGAAGAGTTAAATTCAAATACTTATTAATATTCCTTACGTAATCAACAAGGTCGCTGTGTTGACATATCAACAACCAGCCAAAATCAATGCATAGAAAAATCGAAGATGAACAGACTTAAATCATGAGTTGTGTAGTTTATTGCTTTCACGATCAGAGAATTTATCACCATCACCAATCCATCTTCCAGTCCACTCTTTCTCTTTCAAGATTGTTCTTGATTTACCAGCGTGTATGTTCCAGACCCACAACCTTGAACTTACGTGTCTTTCTTCAACTTTTCTACCAAGATTTTCTGTCCCCGTTTCGTTAGGATATTATATTAAATCATAGCTTGGGACCAGACCCACATTAGTTACTTATATTCGATAATAGAGGGGTTTAATGTTTTTTTTTTTTTTTTAATTATAAGAAACTGCATGTGTGAAGTTTGTCGGGGTTTTTCCTTCTATGGTTGCGTTGTTTGATAACACCAAGTTTTTCATGATTTGACCAGCTGATTGACAGACCCTTTGGCGTGAACCTCTTATTCTTGCTTTTCCTCGTCTTGTAAAGCTGTTCTGGAACTTGTGGTGTTCAAACCCTTATTACTTTTGGATTTGCAGGAGAGTCTGTAAAAGTGAATATAAAGATGGAAGCTTATCTTGTTTCAGCTCAGAAAAATATGAAATCTGAAGGAGAGATTGTGAAAGCTGGAATTGTACCTTTGTTGAAACTTATAACCCTTACTCTCTTTGGTTTAATCATTGCTCACCCAAAAATCCAACTTGTCCCGAAAGCTACTTTCAAGCTCCTTAGCAAGCTCGTTTTTGCTCTGTTCTTGCCTTGCTTAATATTCACTCAGCTTGGCCCATCCATTACTCTCCACAACATTGTTCAGTGGTGGTTCATTCCTGTAAATGTGATCATTAGTACTGCCATCGGTTTCATATTGGGATGCTTGGTGGCGATTATATGCCGGCCACCAAGGGAGTTTGTTCGGTTCACGATCATCATGACTGCATTTGGCAACACTGGCAATATTCCACTCGCAATAGTTTCATCAGTGTGTCACAGTTCTGATGCTCCTTTCGGTCCGGGTTGTTACGGAAATGGTATTGCTTATGTATCTTTTTCTCAATGGGTTTCTGTTATTCTTGTTTACACTCTGGTTTATCACATGATGGAGCCCCCATTGGAGCAGCATGAGGTTGTTGATGAAGAGGTAGAGATTCAGGAAGCGCCTGTTGATCTCAGCAATCCACTCCTTGTAGAAGCT
Organism: Salix dunnii; assembly: GCA_015731905.1. Classification (NCBI taxonomy): domain Eukaryota; kingdom Viridiplantae; phylum Streptophyta; class Magnoliopsida; order Malpighiales; family Salicaceae; genus Salix; species Salix dunnii. Next base: position 13,597,443 of record CM027675.1, on the reverse strand, counting down.
GACTGGCCAGGAATAGAAGAGAAAGAAACTGGAAATAGCAAGACACCTCTCATTGCCAGGCTCTTCAACAGCATCTCTAGCATTTCGCAAACAAGTTTGCCTGATATGGAAGCAATAGAAGAGGGAGGAGAGGTGGGAGGTGGACGTCATCCCAAGTCCGTCAGGTGCTTGTCAGAGCCAAGGGTGGTTAGAAAGATTAGAGTTGTTGCTGAACAAACACCATTTCATCACATTCTTCAGCCTCCAACCATTGCTTCTTTCTTAGCTATTGTCATTGGAGCGATTCCTGCTCTCAAACATTTTGTTTATGGTGCCGATGCTCCTCTTCAGGTTATCACAGGCAGTTTAGGTATGATGGCTGAGGCCGCAGTCCCCTCGGTCATGCTTATTCTTGGGGGGATACTTGGTGAGGGTCCAAATGAATCCCAACTTGGGATTCGGACCACGATTGGCATTATTGTTGCCAGGCTTCTGGTGCTTCCAGTGATTGGAATTGGGGTCATTTATCTGGCTGGTAAATGGAATCTTTTAATCCCCGGGAACCATTTGTACCAGTTTGTTCTTTTACTGCAATACACAACCCCCAGTGCCATTTTGTTGGGAGCTATTGCGAGCTTGAGAGGTTATGCAGTTAAAGAGGCTTCAGCGCTTCTGTTCTGGCAGCATGTGTGCGCCGTCGTCTCTCTATCGATATATATAATTGTCTACTTCAAGCTGCTGCTTTCATATATCTAAGGTTCTTAAACCTCTATGTTAATCTTTCCCAAATACATCTATGCACTAAGCAAGTTTCTGATTAAGATGAATGCAGAGCCTTATTTGATTATAAATGATATCTGTAATTGTTAAAAGGGTTGGCCAATGCTAATCAGAAGAAATTAAACTGCACATGATAGAAATTACAGATTCCAGAAGATTGGAAAAGCCAGAATTGCATGGTTTGCTGGTAGTAGCTCAAGTGGTAAATGGAAATATGAAGTTTAGAACTATCAAATTATCAATAAGAAATCGATAGGATCAGGATCATAATCGATTGAGTAATTGCATACAGAAATATATTAAAATATATTTTTTAAATATTTTTTAAAAAAATTATTTTTTACATTTGTACATTAAAATTATTTAAAAATATATTTTTTTTTAATTTAAAATAATTTTTTTTCTCTCAAAATTGTTGATTCAAAAGGAGCACGAACTAATTGAATAAGGTGAGAATGAGGTCCCGGTGTAATGGGTTCCTCCGCGATCACGTGTACATGCAAAAGGGCTGCTCTGAATTAGAAAGCAACGAAAGTCGTCCTCTTCTTCTCAATTGGCAGCCCTCTGTTACTCACACTCTCTTCTTCTTCCCTCTTTTTTCCCAGTCAATTTCTTTAATCCACTCTCTCTCGTTCTCTTCTCATAAGATTCTTTGTATTCGTAGATTATAGATGAATTGACCAAGTTCAACCCCTTAGATATGGGCGATGACGATTTCCTTGACGCCAATGTTGAAGTATAGAAACTACACAGCTGTAAATGGCAATCTGTTGATGCAGAGGATGGTTAGTTTCCACCAATCACTTTGATCCAGGATGTAGTGCTGGTCCTCATTCCTCCTATGATGACTGATGTAGAAGACACTTTTACAAGTGTGTGTGTGTGGAACATTCTTGATTATTACGAATTTGACTGCTTATGCACGTTTCATTCATCCTTTGTAGAAAACACATACTGAGGTAATCCACACTCATTATTTTCTTATTCAACAGCTTGGATAGGACTTTTAACACAGCTCCAGCGCCAAGATGCACACAACACTGGTAGTGTACATAGAGCCCAGATTCCAAGGCCTAGGTCTTGTACAGCCTTGAGTTAAATACAAAAGGCTTGAACTGAATAAAAGGAAATGTGTTCCGAATGCTATGGGTTAGAAATTTTCAAGTCTTGAACCAGAGTATGTTGTTTGTATACCGAACTGTCCAAGCTTATCTTGCATCAATTGTATCAGAAGAAAAAAGAGAATTTATGTGTATTAGGATGGAGAAATCGTTAAGTTGCATCGATTAATGAGCTTGATGATAATAAAACTCGCTCAAACCTTCACTCACCAGCCCATCCATAGTTCCTAAATAGAAAAACTGAAGGGTTGAACTAGGCGCCAGGTCCCTGCCTCTAATCAATTTTCAGGTGAGTATTACTCCTGCTTATAAGTAGCATATTGCAGACATAAAGGGCCTTTTCTATTATTAAAACTTGGGGATTCAGGCTTATTAATTGGGATCTTTAGCCACTTTGAATGAATAAAATCTATATCAATACAACCTTTAGATCATCAGGAAGCCAGTGAAACTGGTCTTGCATGATTTGATTAAAAAAAAACTAATTTGAGAAAAAGAAAAATATTTTTAAAACGCAAAAACAAACGAGCTAAATCACTTCGTTAACTCAATTTTAGTAACTTTGGTAGGATTTCTACCCTTTACATAGTTGTATTTCAAGTCTAAAATCACTTCTAGGCAAGAACTATCATCACTTAAACTTGTATGTCCAAACAAACTATGAGCTTGACATAAAACAAACATGGAAGGTTGTTACTTGAGAAAACTTCAAGCATTTTTTTTTTCTAGTAATTCGATAATGTTACATGAAACCATTTTATTAGCTAATTTTATTGGAGGTTGATTTTAAAAGTATTTTTTATTTATAAATATATTAAAATAATATTTTTTATTTTTTTAAATTATTTTTGATATTAGCTCATGAAAATAATTTAAAAATATTAAAAATATTTAATTTAAAATAAAAATAAAAATTTCACAATATTTGTTGAAAAACAATGGAAATTCAAGAGTTAAATCTTGTTTTGATTACTTAGAAGCCGTTTAGTATTACGGTTGAAACACTGATTCAACTAAAAACAGGTTCACGAGCGTTTAATAACAATAAAAAACAGTTAAATTTGTCATGGAATCCACCGTCAAAATCAATCATAACTGTTTCTTTGTAAAAACAAAAATCTCATGCTTTTACTGCGATTCAAACCGATAATGCATGGGAGAAACACCATTTTACTTAAAACTATATGTAGGTCTCTCTATAATAATTTAAGAGAGAAGCGTTATAAAATGAACACAGAGAGGCCTGTAAGCAGTGATGACGACGACCGCAAGAGAAAAAGTATATTGAGATAGAAAGACCCTGTAAAAATTATTTCTCAAACCTAAGGGGTGATTATTGTGGAGATGGAGAAGGAGGAGAGCGAGGGGTATAGGTTTATTAATTATTATATATTTTAATATTAAAATAATATAAAAATTTAAAAACTTAATTAAAATATAAATAAATATATTAAAAGTATATCATAATATAATTTTTGCCTTGTAATCCTAATTTTATTTCGGATTATATTTTACTAAATATTATTTCTCGATCAAATAGTTCGGGATTGCAGAGGCCTTCACGTATGGATTTAGTTCATGATGCAATTACAAATAGTTTGATGAGAGAATATAAAAAATGTCTAATTTACTTAAATTATTCATTACATTATCAAATTATGATTATTAATACAATACAAACACACACATACACATATATATAAATGCGTGTGTACATGTCTATATTCTTTATAGTAATTTCACAAGTTGAAAGTAATATGAAAAATTTGATAATTAAATATATGAAATTGTTTTTTAGCAACTTCAAACTCAATTATTTTAAAAATTATTTTAAACTGCAGTAAAAGTACTTTTCATGAAACTATTTTTTTAAATCTCAATTACAAAAACAAAAGCAATACCAAACACACCTATTAAATCTTTGCACCTACAATATATTTTTTTTCCCAATATACTCAAGAGTTTGATTAGTATTCTGATAACAATAATTTTTCAAAATGTTTTATTTCTAAAAATACTTTGAAATAATATATTTTATTTTTTGAAATTTATTTTTAATATAAGTATATTAAAATATAATCTACTTTATAGTAGGCATGCCGCATCACGTAAAAGTAGGATGGTTGACGTATTTTGGTGGGAAGCTTTTGTTTCTCTTTCGATGTGCAAGAAAAACAAACATTTGTTTTTGTGATATTTTAACCGAGGTAAATCACTGCTTCTTGCTGTCGGCACCCTTTTTTTTTCAAAATTGCTTTAAAAATAAAGTTTGAATATTGTTTTAAAATTAATATTTTTTATTTTTAAATTTTTTTAATATGTTAATATGAAAAATAAAATTTTAAAAATATATAAAAACTTTAATATACTTTTTTTTTAAATGATTATTATTAAAAAACATAACATTTTTTTCATAATTTTCTCCAACTTGTTGAAAAGTATTTCACTCCACGTTCAGCCTCAGTTTTAGCTGAATGCAGTTTTGATGAACGTGGATCTGCTTGGCTTGTAGATTCAAAATCTGGTTTGGACTGTAATTTTAAAATAATTTAGTTTGATTTAAAAATAAAATTTTTAATATTAATATATCAAAATTATTTAATGTAAATTTCCAAACTACTTCGTAATCCTTTACATAGTTGTATTTCGGTCTAAGTACATGTTTGATAATATGAAAGAGGTTATTTTTAAAAATATTTTTTATTTAAAAATATATTAAAATAATATATTTTTATATTTTAAAAATTATTTTTAACATCAATATATTAAAATAATTTAAAAACATTAAAAAAATTTAATTTAAAAATAAATCTTTTCTTTTCAAAAAAACTTTTCAAATATATTCCTAAACACCCTCTAAATCACTTCTAGGCAAGAACTATCATCACTTAAACTTGTATGTCCAAATAATTCGATAATGTTACACGAAACCATTTTATTAACTAATTTTATTAAAGATTATTTTTGAAAGTATTATCTATTCATAAATGTATCTAAATAATATTTATTTTAAAAAAATATTTTTAATATCATTACATGAAAATAATATAAAAATAAAAAAATATTTAATTTTAAATAAAAAAAATTATTATTTTTAAATATTTTTAAAATATAATGACAACATGTAGTTAAATTTTGTTTTAATGACTCCATCTTTGTACGTACACTACAAATTTGTTTTTGTCAATATACTCAAGAGTTTGATTAATATTACGATAACAATGATTTTTTAAAATGTTTTATTTTTAAAAATACTTTGAAATAATATATTTTATTTTTTAAAATTTATTTTTGATATAAGTATATTAAAATATAATATACTTTATTAGTAGGCAAGCCGCATCACCTAAAAGTAGGATGGCTGACGTATTTTGGTGGGAAGCTTTCGTATCTCTTTCGAGCATGACTGAAAAGGTTGGACTTTGGAGATTGGTTATGGTAAAAGACGAAAGTCACGAAACATTGCCGAACTTGTTGTCGGCACCGATTTATTTTTTTATTTAAAAAAATTGCTTTAAAAATAAAGTTTGAATCTTGTTTTAAAATTAATATTTTTATTTTTAAATTTTTTTAATATAATAATATCAAAAATAAATTTAAAAATATATAAAACTATTATTTTAATATACTTTTTAAAAGAAAATAGCAATAATTATTACTAAAAACGTAATATATTTTTTTCAAAATTTTCTCCAGCTTGTTGAAAAGTATTTCACTCCACATTCAGCCTCGTTTTTAGGTGAATGCAGTTTTTGATGAACGCGGACCTGCTTTGCTTGTAGATTCAAAATCTGGTTTGGACTGTATTTTAGAAACGTTTAAACTAATTTTGTTTGATTTAGAGATAAAATAAAATAACTTTTATAATTTTAAAATGATATTATTTCAGTTGCTAAAATCAATTTGAATTAACCCATTTAATTTTTGATTTAGATATCAACATATAAAATTATAAAATATATTAATTTAATATCTTTTAAAACAAACATATTTTTAAACATTTATATGTAGTTTAATACCATGCTGGAAGTTGATTTCCAAAATATTTTTGCATCTAAATACAGTAAAATAATATATTTTTAATTCTTTTAATATTAGTATATCATAATTATTAAAAATAATTTTTAAAAAATAAAAAATATTTTTAAAATAAGAAGACAGACTAAGTTAGTCCGAAGAGTTATATTTAAATACTTAATTATATTCCTTACGTAATCAACAAGTTAGCTGCGTTGACATAACAACAACCAGCCAAAATTAATGCATAGAAAAATCGAAGATGAACAGCTGAAAGCATGAGTTGTGTAGTTTATTGCTTTAACGATCAGAGAATTTATCACCATCACCAATCCATCTTCCAGTCCACTCTTTTCTTGTTCAAGATTGTTCTTGATTTACCAGCGTGTATGAACATGGCTGCTCAACCTTGAACTTACGTATCTTTCTTCAACTTTTCTACCAAGATTTTCTGTCCCCGTTTCCTTAGGATACTATATTAAATCATAGCTTGGGACCAGACCCACATTAGTTACTTATATTTGATAATAGAGGGGTTTGAGGTTTTTATTTTTATTTTTTTAATTTTAAGAAAATACTTTTGTGAAGTTTGTCGGGGTTTTTCCTTCTCCGATGGCGTTGTCTGATAAAACCAAGTTTTGCATGATTTGACCAGCTGATTGACAGAGACCCTTTGGCATGAACCTCTTATTTTTGCTTTTCCTTGTCTTGTAAAGCTGTTCTGGAACTTGTGTGGCTCAAACCCTTATTACTTTTGGATTTGCAGGAGAGTGTGTGAAAGTGAAGATAAAGATGGAAGCTTATCTTGCTTCAGCTCAGAAAAATCTGAAATCTGAAGGGGAGATTGTGAAAGCTGCTATTGTACCTCTGTTGAAACTTATAGCCCTTACTCTCTTTGGTTTAATCATTGCTCACCCAAAAATCCAACTTGTCCCGAAAGCTACTTTCAAGCTCCTTAGCAAGCTTGTTTTTGCCCTGTTCTTGCCATGCTTAATATTCACTCAGCTGGGTCCATCCATTACTCTCAGCAACATTGTTCAGTGGTGGTTCATTCCTGTAAACGTGATCATTAGTACTGCCATCGGTTTCATATTGGGATGCTTGGTGGCGATTATATGCCGGCCACCGAGGGAGTTTGTTCGGTTCACGATCATCATGACTGCATTTGGCAACACTGGCAATATTCCACTCGCAATAGTTTCATCAGTGTGTCACAGTTCTGATGCTCCTTTCGGTCCGGGCTGTTACGGAAATGGTATTGCTTATGTATCTTTTTCTCAATGGGTTTCTGTTATTCTTGTTTACACTCTGGTTTACCACATGATGGAGCCCCCATTGGAGCAGCATGAGATTGTTGATGAAGAGCTAGAGATTCAGGAAGCGCCTGTTGATCTCAGTAATCCACTCCTTGTAGAAGCTGACTGGCCAGGAATAGAAGAGAAAGAAACTGGAAATAGCAAGACAGCTCTCATTGCTAGGCTCTTCAACAGCATCTCTAGCATTTCGCAAACAAGTTTGCCTGATATGGAAGCAATAGAAGAGGGAGGAGAGGTGGGAGGTGGACGTAATCCCGAGTCCGTCAGGTGCTTGGCAGAGCCAAGGGTGGTTAGAAAGATTAGAGTTGTTGCTGAACAAACACCATTTCATCACATTATTCAGCCTCCAACCATTGCTTCTTTCTTAGCTATTGTCATTGGTGTGATTCCTGCTCTCAAACATTTTGTTTATGGTGCCGATGCTCCTCTTCAGGTTATCACAGAAAGTTTAGGTATGGTGGCTGAGGCCGCAGTCCCCTCGGTCATGCTTATTCTTGGGGGAATACTTGGTGAGGGTCCAAATGAATCGCAACTTGGGATTCGGAGCACGATTGGCATTATTGTTGCCAGGCTTCTGGTGCTTCCAGTGATTGGAATTGGGGTCATTTATCTGGCTGGTAAATGGAATCTATTAATCCCCGGGAACCATTTGTACCAGTTTGTTCTTTTACTGCAATACACTACACCCAGTGCCATTTTGTTGGGAGCCATTGCAAGCTTGAGAGGTTATGCAGTTAAAGAGGCTTCAGCGCTTCTGTTCTGGCAGCATGTGTGCGCCGTCTTCTCTCTATCGATATATATAATTGTCTACTTCAAGCTGCTGCTTTCATATATCTAAGGTTCTTCTTAAACCTCCATGTTTAGTCTTTCCGAAATACAATTATGCACTAGGCAAGTTTCTGATAAAGATGAATGCAGAGCCTTATTTGATTATAAATGATATGTGTAATTGTTAAAAGGGTTGGCCAATGCTAATCAAATGAAATTAAACTGCACATGATAGAAATTACAGAGTCCAGAAGATTGGAAAAGCCAGAATTGCATAGTTTGCTGGTAGTAGCTCAAGTGGTAAATGGAAATATGATGTTTAGAACTATCAAATGATCAGTAAGAAATCGATAGGATCAGGATCATAATCGATTGAGTTAATTGCACCTGAACATATTGCCTGTTTGAAACACACAAGAATTGTATAGATATTTTGAGCAAGAGTAAAACCCTGCCTCATAGTGTCATTGATTAGCAGGTACAAAAACTTTTTCTTTCAAGATATTTAGGATTTCTTGCACAAGTCTAAAGTTTGAACCTTGCTGCAGAGCTGACTGATGGTGGTATTTCAGGTAGTTTTCTGCAGACATCATAGATGCCTACTAATAACTGGATCAAAATTCCTGATTGATTCTGAATCGATTTACCTTTCAAGGTTCTTTAGTGCATATAATCATAATAACTATATAATACAGCTCCATAATTATTTTAAAACTCATTTGAAAATATAGCATTTCAATGGAATCTTCATCATGTATGAATCATCTTCTGAAAATTAATATAACAGTTAATAACTGGTCATGTGTAAATGAGCCAGAAAGACCCTTTTAAGGTTTTGGAACACCTAATGCTGCCTGCGTGTTGGCTCATGCACTGATCTGTACACATTTGAGTTTCTTGAAATCTGAATAGAAGTTTTAACTCTGCATTTTTTTTCCAGCTGACAAAGGCCGCCGAGTCATTAATTGCATGGACGTTCGAGGGCTAACTTCAGTCATAATTTGATCATCCCGGATCTATCAATGGGATGATTCAATTGAATTTTGCAGTGTCTTCTGTAACCTCCAGAGATAAATTATTGCTTTGGCCTATCTTATCTTACCAGTTTTATCAATGGCCTTTAGCTATGTATTACCAGCACACATTGCCTTTCATTGTCTTACAACTTTTAATGTAATTATTATTTTAAATTTTTTATTATATAGATTTTGTAAAAGATAAATCTGATGTTTATTAATTTAACTTCTTCAAGTTATTTAATATTAATATTATTGTGTATGATATTATCATTTTTTTTTAAATCCCACCTCATGAAAAACATATTTATATTTTATGACTTCAAGTGAACGAGTATGATATTTTCATGAACAATAATACTATTGTAATGATATAATATAGCGAATTTTGATTATTTTAACCCAAAACCGAAAAAATTAACTTTTTAAAAATGTCTAAAAACATACATGGAATGTCAATAAACCCTATTTACAAGAGCAAAATAAATTTTAATCAATTTAAAAACTAAAAACCAAATGAAATTAAAATTTTGAGATTCCAATTTACTTTTTCTATAACTGTTAAAAACCCAAACTATGTCCATTGAATTCTCTGTTTGGAAGTGCCAGTGTAATGGGTTCCTCCGCGATCACGTCTACATGCAAAAGGTCTGCTCTGAATTACAAAGCAACGGAAGGCGTCCTCTTCTTCTCAAGTGGCAGCCCTCTGTTAGTTACACTCTTCTTCTTCTTCTTCTTCTTTTTTTCAGTTTAATAAGGTTTTGATATAATATTAAAAATATTTTATTTAAAAACTTAAATTATTAGGTGAAATCCCATAATATAATTTATATTATTCTCTAATATTTTTCTACTATAAGATTCTCTGTATTAGTAGATTATAGATGAATTGACCGAGTTCAACCCTTTAGATATGGGCGATGACGATTTCCTTGACGCCAATGTTGAAGTATGGAAACTACACAGCTGTAAATAGCTATTTGTTTGATCATGATGCAGAGAATGGTTAGTTTTTTTGCTATATCACCGATCACTGTAACAAAACAATGTATTGCTTTAAGGGATTGTAATATAATCGAACATGGTGAGAATCGAAAGTGAAAAGGTTTGTAATGATATGGCTTTCGTCGAGGTAGAAATATAATATGTACATTATGGATTCAAAGCATTTAGGAATCTGTTCTTCCTGGAGTGTCTGATACTTGCCATAGTTTTTACTAGCACTGATGCAGGATGAAAAAATTATTGCACCACCCTGCTAGGATGCCGCCTGCAAATCGAAGATCAGGTAGTAGCAAGAATTTTAATGAACCTGTGAATGGTGCATTGAACATTAAACCATGATTGTCTGTTTTGTTCTATTTTGGCTGAAACATTTTATAACAGTTAAAAAACAAGATAAAATGACGTATTTTTTATATCGGTTGAAATTCTAGTCCATTCTGGATTTTTCAGTCAAATACCGGCCAAAACATTTCGATTTCATTCCGTTACGATCAAATAATATTTTTTTAAATAATGAATAAATTTACAATAGCAATCATATGTCTTAATCTGACCGTTAGATTAAGATGAAATTTTAAAAGTCTCTTGACGTATTTATATATATTACGTTAAAATTTTAGAGCAATAAAAGAATATAATGACTTTGCAAAATTGATGATGATATTGTCTTAATATTATATATATTCATAATTTTGTTTAGAAAAATTATTTTATAATCTCTTTTTTTAAATTAAATTGCATAAAAATAAATAATTATTAGATTTGAATCGATATACTAAAATACTCTAAAATCAAAATATTCTGTTCAAATTGAAAAAAAATCACCGACTGAAATGTAATTGAAAACCTTATTTCATTGTCTTCTTGATGATGAATATCTTTTTTATATTTTTTATAGGTTTACAAGCTACAGCAGCCTCATCTGCCCAGTCGGTTGTTGGCATGGCATGAAGAAATTTAATTCGTAAAAACACCAGCAGGCAGCCTAATGGATGAGATTCTCAACATGAGCAGAATCCCATTAACTATTTGGGCACTATTGTTGATGAACTTTTAGGATCCAAACAAATATTGGGTCACCACCCTAATTAAAGAAAATATATAGCAGGACCTGAGAATATTGCATGCATGATCAGGATAGCATCGAGACAAGTACTGTTTGGCAGTACAACCTCACCTAATACAAACACCAGACCCTGTTTAAGACATAACCATGTTCTCAGATTGGTCTATACGTAAATTCATGATGTGAATGCTTTTACCTCTAATTAATGTAGACCCCCTTCATTTTGAGATAGGAGCAGTAGTTAGCTAGTTTTTTTTTCCCCAGTATAATCTGTCAACTTTTTTTAGATCAATACAATGCACCAGATCTCGTAAAAACTTCAAAATTAAACGTAGTTAGACTGAAACAGTCCTAAGATTAATGACTTTCTATCAATAACTGTGCAGCACTACAATCCGCATGCAAGTATTTAATTTTTAGTAGAATCTCATGCTGGTAGGCTATTTTTCATGATTTGGCTCTTAAAAATAGTTGTCAAACTATCAAAAACGTCCAAAAAATATATCCGCTATATATATATATATATATATATATATATATATCTTTCATGTCGTCAACATTATGCTTGAAATATATATATATATATATATATATATATATATATATTTCAAGCATAATGTTGACGACATGAAAGGGAGATCTGGGGAATGAATCTTAATTAATACTGACAAGACATGAAAGAGAGATTCTACTCTCTTGATCGAATGAAGGCCGCAAGCACATTCATGCTTTACCAAAGTGATACTTGCTTGCCAGTAAACAAGAAACTCAATCCCTGATCACGTGGTTTCTCAGTATACAATTCTCTTGTGGAGCTCAATCTGCAGACAAGATTCAATCAGTCCCTTTCACAAAAGTCTTCCCTGTTGATGCATGTGCCTCATTAAGTATCTGCTCTATTTCATGCGACTCCATTGGCTGCCGACACTAATTTGGTGGAAAAGCCTAACAAGCTCTGGCCTAGGGGTAAGACAGTGAGCGATCAGTGTGAAAACTAAGTGACGTAGCGCATGAAAACAACACCCCCCCACGATCATAAATTTAGAGTAGTATTTCAACAAGAAGTTTATACAGGATTCCCATGTTGTCTGAGAGCCTACCAAACCATTTTAGAGAAGTTTTATCCTAGAGACGAGTTGCTTGACAATTTATTCCAACTAAATCACCCGTGCATTTTACTTTAAGATTCATAGGACCACTTAAGGAAGAGAGAGAGTGAGAATGTGTGTGAGAGAGGCATCATGAAAATTGACAAGTAGACAATACTTGTCAAAGGGTATTTTTAATCTTATTTATTAAAATAGAAGAAAAAAAACATTTAACTGAAAAACTCTCTAGATCTTCTAGCCCTCTCCATCTCTCAAACCTTTGTTAGTAATCTGTGTTTGGTTCTTATCTATCATCATTCTCTGTGTCTCTGTTGCTCCTAGGCCCTCTTGCACAATGACTGATCATCCATTGCCTTGTGTTTTATCGCCCAGGAGAACATGAGATATGGAGGATAATCTTTGCATTACATTATGAATATATACATTTTAGAGGTCTTATCTAGTTTTAAAAGTTGCAACTTTTATTTTTTTAATATTGTTAACCAACAAAAAAATAATAATATGACTAATACATGATACTTATAATATCTATAAAAATTTAGCCTAATCTAATATATTCAATATATACACGGGTAAAAAAAATCGGGATGGATAAAGTTTATATTTTATAAAATATTAAAAATTAAATTTGATATAATTATGAATCAAAACACCCATCTCTATAACCACGAATATGTGTCATTGAAGAACCGTTGATCGTCTTGCAACCCCATCTTGCAATCAAGTGGCCCAAAACAGATCATGGACGTATTATACAATCTTCAGAAAATTTACAGTGCTTAGATACCCTTAATTTGGTTTCAATGATCTCCCACCATTGATGAATCTCGAAGCACGGCCCACTATCCCCATTCAACCATGATCATAGCCTCAATAATCTCACATCAACTTGGGTCCCACATCATAGAAGCAATAATGACACTATATCGCAATTTTATCGCGATAAATTAAAAGTAATCCATTTCTCAAACTAACATGGCCTTGAGGCTCGAGATCATGCCTTCATGGGAATTTCCCATGACATTCTCTATCTTACTTTTCCCTCTCCACCCTTCCACTTTTCCTTACATAAATATGGAGAGAGAGATGCCTGAGAGAGAGAAGTATATATTATATAATGTAGATTGTGATAATGGGCAAGTGATAATACTTTTAATACTAACAACAGCGGCACTCCATCTCTTGCTTCATTTCTAGAAACACAGCAAAAGAGGGAAAGGGAAGGAAAAGAGTGTTGCTTTCTTCTCTTGAAGAAAATCCCATATCCATTCTTGTAAGCTTCTTTCTCTTTCTTTAATGTCACGTTTAAAAGCTTCACATGTTGCCAATCATTTTTTATGCCTTTCAAAACTTGTATTCATCGTCAAAGGTGATAGCTTTTTTGAACCTCTGAAGCTGTTTTTTTCTTTCTTCCTTAATTATTTGAGTCTTTGCCTACTATTTTTAAACAATTTTCGTTTCTGGGTTCTCTATTTTTTAATCTGAGTTTCTGTTGTTTTCGGTTTTAATTTGCTTTGTTGTATTTGTGTATCTTTTGTTTTTACTTATCTTTTTGTGGTTTGGTTTTCTGGATTTCTGCTTTGAAGGCAAATCTATCATGTCTTTCAAATTTGTGAATAAAGGTGCCTACATTTACAATCTGTTAACCTCCTTAAAATGTAACATTGTTTTGGTTCGTCTTCTTTGTTCTTTGTTTTCTTGCTCATAAAACAAGGGAAATGCAAAGAAAATAGGGTTCTATATGTTTTAAATGTTGCATTGATAGTAAGAATGTTATAGTTTTTACCTCTGGTCATTTTGTTCAATTAAATGTACTGTAAAGCATGTTGCGATTGGAACTTTTTTAAGTCCTCTCTTTTGTGCAATCTGAAGGATGGGGGATCATTTTGTGTTCCTGGTGGATCGGTTGCTAACTGAATCCACCCTTGAAGCTGCCATTGAGAGCCAAAACCGATTGTGGCAAGCTGCATCTTCTGCAAATATGAGTTCATCAACAGGAAAATTAGAAGAGTGTAGAATTTGCCATGACGAGGATGATGACAAAAACATGGAGATACCATGTTCGTGCCGTGGCAGTTTGAAGGTCAGTCTTAGCTGAATTTGTAGAACCGTTTATTTCAAAATCTCAGTATATGCCGTTAGCCTACAAAATGATTGCTAGTCTTTCTCGTGGACCTTTTTGTTGCACTTTAGATAAATCAAGGAAGTTCCAAATCCTGATATTCGTACTGTCTTGAAACTTGAATGTTTACTAGGGCTCACTTTGAACATTTTTGGCTCACATATAAAACAGGCATAATTTCCCTCAAACCCATGCACATCATGATTTTTATTAAATTTTTGGTACAGCATTTACCTCAGGGATTTTGATCTCTGCATGATGCCAAAAAATCAAATACTAGACTTACCATGCTTCTGTTGCTTTCAGTTTAGGTCTTATATCCAATTGATTGTTGTATAATAAAAGCTAAAGCGCATCGTAATTGTACGAAAGAAGATGTCCTGCAAAAAAAATTTGCATAGGCAATCTCAACAGATTGTAGAATAATTGAAGTTCTAGCAAAGTGCATTGTAGTGTAGAAACTAGAATGTCTTGCAAAAACATTTAACATGAGTAAGCTATATCTTCTGAAGGTGCCACGCCACTAATTATGAAAGGGAGTGGGTCCCTGAGAATGGAATCTAGTTGCAATAAGTGAAATTTGATGATAATTTTACTTGTATCATCTATCATATCAAGCTCAAGTTTGTGCCAGGAAGACAATATTAACTTATTTCCTTGTTTTGCCTTCATTTGTGGCATTAAGTTCCCCTGCTGGTTTTAGATGCTTCAGACAAGGTTACAAGTTTCTCTTTTTTTTCTTGTTTTGCAGTATGCTCATCGGAAATGTGTCCAGAGGTGGTGCAATGAGAAGGGTGACATTAACTGTGAGATCTGCTATCAGGTGCAAAATTAAATGATTTTCGTGATCTCTGTATTTTGGGAATTTTTTTCTAATAAATTTGAAGGGGAAAAAGGACATAAGGTTTCTATTTATCTTTTTAATATTTGCAAAATTGCAGCAATTCGAGCCTGGTTATACAGCTCCACGCCCTTTGTTTTGTTATGGTGGTATTCCAATGAACTTCAGGTAGGTCTCTACTTTTGCTACATGTATCCTGCTATCTTGGTTTCAAATTTTTTGTTGGGGTTGTTCCCTTTTCTTTGACAATGATAGTCCTAATCTACTTGGGATTTTCATCTCCAGAGGAAATTGGGAGATACCCAGAAGGGAATTGCATAGTCCTCCATTTATACCGATGTTTACTACTGACCATGAATTTTTGGAATCTGACTTCGAAGAGTATTATGTACCCTCTCATAGGAGTGTGATGTGCTGCCGCATAATTGCTATTATAGTATGACTCTCTCTCTCTTCCCCCCGCCCCCAAGGACCCTTTGTGTGCATGTGCATGTGAGCATTCGTTGCTTCATGTGTGAAACTTAATCTCCAGATTCATAATTTACTTCCAAATCATCTGGTTCTGTTAGTTTTGATAAAATAAATGCCCCGCAAATCTAACAGACAAGGCATTTTTTCCCGTCAAAGCAGTTAGAAACATGCTGAGGAATTAATCTCCCCCCTAATACTTACAACCATTATAGCAAAAGGTGTTAGCAGCAGTTATTTTGCTCTTTAATGTTTGTGATAAGTCCAGGCAGTGGATGTTACCAAGCCCCCCTCTTAACCTGTATGGAGAGTCCTGTTGCTGAATTGTTTTCCATTTACGAGTGAAAAAAATGTTAATTAATCAATTGGGAACTCCTGTTCTTTAAAATATCTGGTTATTCAATCGCAAAACATTGATCTTATTTCCCTAGCAACAAATTTTATCAATAGCCACTAGTATTGAGACCGAAGCATCTTTCCCGTGCATTATCATCGTGCATGTGTTTGTGACCCTCATGTTTGTTTGGCCTATAAGATCCTATTGTTCTCACCAGAATGGTATCAACTTTTCATATTAATTTGCAGTTTATAGTTCTTTTGGTTCTACGCCATATGCTTCCTATCATAATTAGTGGAGCCGGAGATTACTCAATGACTTTGTTCATGGTAAGGCTAGGTTCTCTTGCCTGCTCTTCTTGTTAAAGAATTACAATTTTTTACCCAGTGGCGTGTGGTAAATAAATAAATAAAACTAGCTAAATCTATGTTATTTTGCAGTTACTGATATTGAGAACAGTTGGGATTCTTGTGCCTATTTATGTCATGGTCAGAGCATTTACTGCTATCCAGCATCGCCGGCGTCGCCAGCAGGTTAGCGAAGATTAACGCATTATGTTGACTGTGCATACATTGTGAGTTCAGTTGGCAGAAGCATCGAATTTTAGAATTTACTTCAGCAATGAGTTCAGGCACGATACTGAGTTATTTGAATCTAGAATTTGATTCCAGACCGTCGTAAATGATCTCATTACCTTTGAATGGAAGTGTTAAATACACGATACTAATCCTCTCTCTCTCTATGCTCTAGGATCCTCCTCTCGCCCTTGCTGAATCAGATGAAGAAAATGTTTAACATCCAGTGATCAGTGCAGCAACCTCTACATAACAGGATGACAAAGTTTAGAATCTAAATTTCTGTCAGTGCTGAAGAAGGATTAGCATCACAATCA
The DNA here is from genome assembly GCA_015731905.1 of Salix dunnii. NCBI lineage: Eukaryota > Viridiplantae > Streptophyta > Magnoliopsida > Malpighiales > Salicaceae > Salix > Salix dunnii. The sequence continues at coordinate 13,580,606 of CM027675.1, read as the reverse complement.
AGAAAATCTATTGCTGTGCATTCACACTCCGAATCAAATGGATAGAATTTAGAATTAGGAAAACCTATGTACAGTTACGTTGATATCAAACAGCTGCTGCTCGAACGTAGATAGTTAATGCTATCAATTTATTTTATTTTTATTTTTTGAAGCGAGAAAAGGAGAATTAAATTTATTCTTGATTCCATCTTTTGTCGGCTTATTAATGACCACTGGGGAGCCACATCATACTCCCCGAGACCCTTGTTCTACGGCGTGAGCACTCTTAGGCAGAAGTGAAATTTCCGAGCAGTGCATAAAACCAAGGTTGTCAATTCTGATGTGTTTGGTGCGTTGCAACCGGACATAATATTTTGGTTTTGGATTATTTTAACGTGTTATATATATTAATTGAAATTTAAAAATAAAATTATTTAAAATTATATAATTTAATCTTAAAAAAATAATAAAATAATTTTTTTAAACATATATAATATTATAATAATATTATAATCAATCTTGAAAAATCAAGATTTTTCTAAACATATATTTTTTTATTGTTTTAAAATTTTAATACAATATATATAAATATAAAGAGATTTTTTATAAAATTTCATATTAATTTAATACTTAGATTAAAAAATATAATTGATATTGTAAAATTATTTATTATTTAAAAAAATATATTACTTAACTATAATGAAATGAAAACAAAACTAGATCGATCCAACTGAAATTTATATAAAATTTATAGAATAAATTAAAATTTTAAACGATATAAAAACCATATTATTTTATCTCTTGTTTTGGTACTGTCCAATTCATTTCTTGTTTTGGTACTGTCCAATTCATTTCACATTTCAGCCGAAACGAAACCACCAACACTGTATGAAACTGGATGAATGAATCGATGGAGGGTAACATTATATAGAACTCTGCATCAACACAACAAGAACAGCAGAGAGAGACGAACAATTATTGTATAACAAGTTCATAGAAAGTTCAAGAGCAACATAAACGCATAGGCAGGGCAGACACTTGCAAACACTGAAAGTGCCGAAATGGCAGAAAGTAATAAAACATGAAATAGGAACACCCCATCAAAATACTAGGCGAAAGAAATCATTCGTTCAGAGAGAAAACATCAAGGTAGACTCGGACTCATAGCCATTTCATAAACGCAAGAGAAAAGCACGTTATTCTTCCTCAGATTCGGATTCAGCACTCTGGAGCCATTTAATGAAGGGCTCCGCATTATTCCAAATCTGAGAATCCTTGTTGCCACTGGCTAGCCCCTCATGATACCAGTGCACAATGCACTCTTCCTCCAGGACATCAGCATCATAGAGTGCTTTCAGGACAAGAGCCACTTCCTTCAGTGCACTTGAGCTTGACCTCCCACAGAATGATTCAATTGCTCGAAGGAGAAGCAGCTGTGATTTCTCATCCTCAGCAACAGCAGAAGCCAGATAGTTCTTCTTCTTGTCAACCTCCTTCGCAAATCCTTTAGCAACACCCTCAAACAACGCCTCAAACAGAGCATCAATCTTTTCCTGAGCAGTTCCAGTGAGTGAGCTGAGTGTGGACTTCAAGTGGCTTGCTGGAACTCCCTTCTTCAAGTTTTCCTTTATCTCATTGACAAGAGTTTCACGAGTACTTGAGCTCCCATTAGCAGGTTTTGGTTTTTCCTCCCGAGATGGTGAGACACCACCTTTTGGACTGCCATTGTCTTTGCTGGAAGCTTTTGCCTTCTTTTCTGTCTCCTCTGTTGAAAGCATGACCATATCTGCTGTCGCAGCACTCAACTGTTCTTGGATGCGTTGGCGAGCAGCCTCAAGAGATGTATCAGTTTGCCACTGGACATCGTCATCTTCGTTATCATCAATATCTTCCTTCTCATCAACCTGGCTATGAGCTGGCGAGATTCGCTCCTCATCAGAGCCGTGTGCTTTCTTCTTTGTAGAGCTAACTTTTGGAGGGGCATCCTTTGAAGAAGATCCCTTCTTCTTACCTTCTTTCTTCAGCTTCTTCAGTTCCTCGTCTGCAGCTTCACCTTCCTTGAGCCGCTCTTTCTCTGCCCTCCTCAATGCCTTCTTCTCCCTTGATCCCTTCTTTGATTCTGGAGGGTTCTTCAGAATGAAAGATGTGAGCTTGTCCCTCATATCTACATCAGACACGAAACCGCATGCAGCGCATTTTAGCTGGAGCATCTGGTTTTTGGTAATGATTATCTCAGTCTCGGGATTTCCACAGCCATAACACTGAACATATTTCTTGATAAAGTTCTCAAGAAGCCCAGCAAGTTTGGAAGTGTCATGAGAACCATTGACAAGAGAAGTCCCAGTTTTCTCATCAAACTTGGATTGCGCACCAAGCTCACAGCCAAAATACTTTGTAGTGTAAGAAGCTGGCCTTGCCAAAGCCTTTGCAATGTCAACCATGTTGACAATATTTGTCTTGATGCCATTTCCTCGGCCCTCAACTTTGGTAACCATCTTGGGCATTTTATACCTATAGAAGGCATCATCACTGTTTGAAGCACCAATGTTTTGCAATGCCATCTTGATCCCTGTAAAATAGGCTCCTAAAGTGAAATCAGGTGTCACTGAAAGCAAATGCTAGGGTAGGTAGTAGTTACGTTGTCCTCTATAGATTCTTGAACAAGAGTAGGCTGTTCTTCTGTAGTCAGAAAAGGTCGCACCCAACTGCAACCACTGAATTCAGGGTATCCTTTACAAGGCCCGAGATGCATACAGCTTTTGTCTGACAAGGGCCTTCCCTTTTTCCTTAAGGGAGTGTACTCTCCAAGCAATCCAATCTTTCCCAAAAACGAAATGGCCTGTATGGACATAAAAGCCTCAACTTTCACACACTTCACCCTGAAAATCTGTAACACCAGACCTGCAGTTTCCTGAAAAGGATGATATGAAAAGAGCTTAAGCCAAAAAATAACTTAATTAACAATGTCAAGAACAATTATGCTGAAAGTAAAATTACAATAACCAAACCTCAGTCCCAAAACTGGTCAGGGTCGGCTACATGGATCATTTTCAGCTATAATAACGGACAATAAATGCAGAAAAATACACAATCTTTATAAACTAGCATCTAACATCACTACAGTAAAACTCTGACATATGGTGCAAACACTGATCCCAAATCAACCATATACATCGTGCTCTTAAAAATGATCAAGAAACTAATACACACGAGAGCATGAACACCATCAATGCGCATATCAAGCTTAAAACACAAAGTTCCGTCTACTGCAAACAATTGCAAAATTTTCAAATTATCGACTATAATTACCAACTATTTATTGATAGTTATAAACAATAAGAAGTTACATAAATGATTTTCCTGAACATTAACAACAAACAGCAAAAATTAATCATCAAACCAACTCAAACAAAAAGTAATAAGCAAAAAGACAATAATTATCGATTCTTTTATCAAGCAATCAGCAATTCTGTCAGATCTAACATCGAAAAAAAAAACGTAATCGCAGATTAAAACAGAAACAATCAACCGATTAAATCCAAAAACAAAAATATATGAGAAAACAACAGAATTTAAAACTGTTCAAGAATCAAGTAGACCCTAGCGGCTGCTTACCTTGAAACGATAGAGGTAGAGAAATCGAAGTTTGCTTCTAGAGAGAAGAAGGTTGATTGGCTTATTGAGAGAGAGGGGGGGGTGGCGTGCTGTTAGGTTTTCGGGTTGATATCTTGCTTATATAGAGAGTAGTTGTTTGAGGGAGGCTGTCTCTATAGACTGTTTTATTTATTTACTTGCCCTCATACTTCTCTTAGTTTTTTCTTCACCCTATAGTTTACAAATATAACTTTAGATTTTATGATTTCGAATTTAACAATTTTAAAAATATAAACAAATAAATTCTTAAATAATTTTCTAATTTAGTCACATAAAAGAAATAATTATTTTCTAGCATGGTTTAAATCAGTAGCATTAGTTTACTAGTTTTTAATTTATTTTTATTTAAAAATATTTTAAACACTATAAAAAAACTTTATAAATCACCTTTAAAAAACCAAATAAATAAATAAATAAATAAAAATAAACACACAATCTTCTATTTCATGAATGTTTAGAGAAATAATCACAATTATCAATTGTTTTCATACAATTTTCTCTCTTCCATCTTAAATTAAAAGGGTTGAGAAATAAATAAAATATTTTTCTAACTAATATTAAAAGTTATCAAGAATCTAAGATTATGCTCTCTTTTTTCTGTATTTTATATTTCAACCCCATTATAATATTTTCTTTTAATTAAAATTGAAACAATATTTAAAAGTTGAGGCGATGAACAATAAATCTCCATAAAAAAACAAATCTTAGATTTTGTGTTTCATAAAAAAAAAATTAACCATAATTTTTCTACAATAAAAAATAAATCCACTCTAGTTGATCATATATCTTTTTTAAAAAATATTATATCATTTCCATCAATAATTTATTGTGTATAAAACAGAAAAAGAGCAGTTTTTGTTATGCTGTGAGTCTTATACATACATGCATGCATGCATGCATGCATGCATATTAACTTAAACAAAATAAAATCCACTTAAATAAAACATATTTTTTTCAAGTGTTTTTAGTTATTCAAGCTAAATACTCTACAGTACCTTTGAAAGCAACTATGAAAAAAGACTTTTCAACAACCTTGTGAAATATTACAGTGATAATACCAGTGAAATTGCCCGTGTGCTGTGCTGAGGTTTTTTTTCCATGCAAAAAAATAATTGATTTTATATGTATTGTAATTAGTTATTTTAATATTTAATTAGTAAAATTGTAATTGATAGAATATGTTAGAAATGAGTTTTTCCCCGCCTAAAAGTCATTGAATGTTGTTATTATTAAAATTGTATAAATAATTATTTAATCGGTAGATTGTACAATTGAAATCGAATTTATTTTGTTAAAATGAGTCACGTGCTCTGTGTAACAGACTGATTAATTATTGTGTATGTTTTATTTATTTCATGAATGTGCGATCCGGAAAAATAATCATGGTGCGTTTAAGCTGATTCGGACACTCATCTATAAAAAAACCAAAAAAGAATGTATAAGTGACAAAAAACAGGAGAAAAAATGCAAAAAAAAAAAAAATGGGTACAGAGATTAGTTATGGTATGCGTAAACTGCATCAGACACCTAGGTTATAAAAGGAAAAAAAAAAAGTCCGGTTAAAAAAAAAGAGTGCAAGGGGAAAGTACATTTCCTAACTGTAATGAACAATGAAAATCACTGTTTATTTTGGAAAAAAAAATTATGGTGCGCGTAACTTGATACAAACATCTTAGTTATAAAAAAAACTGGAAAAAAATATATATAAAAAATGGGTCCAGATATTAGTTGTGATGCGCATAAGCTTCCCTGTACATTAAAAAAATATATAAGGAAAATCACATTTTCAATAATGAACATTACTGTTTAAATCCAAAATCATTTTGTTGCTTGCTTGAGGATTCAAACTCCCAACTCCCGTGTACAGGCACATACCTTAACCACTCAACCAAAGCAACTTCGTTGTTCAACCAAATATACAAATTATGCTTAATGCAAATAATATGATAATAAAATATTTAAATTCCAAAACCATTTTCGTCGTTTGGGAGGTTTGAACTCCCATGTACTTAGCAGGCACACGCCTTCACCATTCGGCTAAATTGACTTATTTGTTTAGTCTTAGTGTACAAATGCTACTTATATTATTATGTAATTTCATTATTCTAATCCACAATATATCTGAGTGTAGATAAACAGTACAAAGCACTGTTTCAAACCCCATTCTGTTGTAACTTCTTTAGTGATATAACTCTACTCTCTCAATAACCTCTGGTTTGCTATGCAACATCAAAATACTATAAATCCAATCCATTTTCTAACTAAATATTCTAATTATATAATTTATTAATATAAAAAATAATGTTTTTTTTTTTAGTATTTTGGTATACTTTCAAGAGAAAAAAAATAAAAACCAATCATTATTGCAATCTCAAACATTATTTTTTGGATGCAAGGGAACCTTCTGAAAGACTTACTTTGTGAATCCAGATAAACGAATAAAACCCCGGTTGTCTTAGATTTTTTACAAGGAGTGCATGCCTTGACTCGAATTGGAGACCTGCTATACAAATCACAAGTTTTTTATCATCACGTTATGTCTCTTTAAAACATAATGTCAAACGTGCTCTTAAAATAGATGGACATAGTATTTTATATTTAAAATTAGCATTTTAAGTTAATGTTAAAAATACATCATTTTATTTAAAACTACATGAGAAGGATATTTAACCTTGATTAAAGTAATTTAATTTGAGAATGCACCTTCCTGGTAAAAACAACAAAAAAAAATCAACAAATTGAAAAGAAAAGAATAAACATTATTTTTGTCACGTGATTATATTAATATTTAGCAATTGTCAATTTGATTTATGCTTATAAGTAATTAATCAACAAATCTTATATGGAATATATATTTGGTACTGTACTAATCACTTAATTATTATTTAAATTTATATAATTTTTAATTTTTTTTAATTGAGCATGCGTTTTGCCTAGCAAGAGACCCACACTAACTAATTGAAAAGAAAAGAAAAAAAACGCTTCCTTTGTTCCATGACCAAGTCAACGTCCTGGTCAGAATAGATAAAATTAATTGCGTGTCAACCTGATGAGGTGGAATGCTCATCTGATTTAATATTTTATAATTAATTACGATGAATTTATTTAAAAACTATATATTGAAATATTCAAACAGTAGACTGTGGTCACAAGCTAACAATCACAGACACATATACTCTCTTTTTTTAATGCTAAGAAATTTTATCTTTCATAAAATATATTTTATATGATGAAATGAATAAGTAAAATCTTAGTTATCACATAATTTTACATAGATTGCATGACCGATTCGAACTCGAGAGATATTGTTCATGTCAAAAGCTATCTGTGTTATGTTTTTGGATACAGGTTTTTTAAATACTACAAAAGTTTCTGACAATTTGTTCATGAAGAAACCCAGTTTTTGTGGCTAAAATCATCAATAAAAAAAGAAACTTGTTGTTTTTACTAAACGAAACCGGTTTTATGGGTCTACAAACATTTGTATGCACTAGCTAGAGTGGTTTAACGGAACCATTACTCCGACGCAGCTAAGTACAGGCTCTCTTGATTTTGAAGATTCCTCAGTGGTCATTGCCTGCCCGCCCAGCTGCTTACAACTCGAGTGAAAATCACACAAGCCAGGAATTGATATAAAAGAAGTTTGTTTATATATTATAGCAGTATGTATATTTACCAAAACCAATCTTCAAATTAGATTTTGATGAGCAATAGCAGATCAAAAAATGAGCACAAAACAACACTGAAGAGAAATAGAATTCCTCAGGATCTCTAGATTATGAAGAAGATTCCCCAGATTGCTTATTCATCTAAAATTGGTTGCCATCCCTAAAATCTTATAATAATTTCACTTTGTATTTGATCACCACGGCTATTAGTACTTGGTGAATAAATGTTCCAAATTTGGCATGAGATCATATAAACCAAATGAAGTCCCAACACGTACCGAGCAATCATATATTCTTCAGGTCTTTGAGGACTGTATTACCTGGTCATTGATGATGATGGTACGGATATGAGCTATTTTAGGCCAGTCCTCTCCTTTTTCTTTCCTGCACCGTCTCTCCAAATTTGGACACCATTTAATTTCCAACTCTCTGAGCTTTTCGAGATTCCTTATCTCTTCTGGCAAAGACATCAAATTAGAGCATGCATTGATATACATTCTTGAAAGGGATGTGAGATGCCGTATCTGATTTGGAAGACAGGATACTCTTGGACAATCTAATATTCTAAGAGATTGGAGAGAATTGAGAAGTCGTATGCTCTCTGGCAAGGAGTTTAACTTATAACATGTAATAAGATCCAAATCCTTGAGTGCTGTCAGATATTGCAGTCCCTCAGATAGAGAGGTAAGTTCTAAACAAAGTATAATCCGCAAGGTAGCAAGAGATGATGGTAAAACAGACAGCGCAGTGATTTTTCGCATTCCACATAAACTTAAAATCTCCAAAGAATTTAGGTTCTGGACACCATCTGGCAAGCTTTCAACTTCATCACATTGTAAAATACTCAAATACTTCAGAGAAGATAGGTTATTTAGCTCGTTTGACAGTGACCTCAGCCTTCTCATCTTCTGAATTGACAGCGATTGAAGGCATGTATGGTTTTGCAAAAGTCCATCAGGAAGAACAGCCAATTCATCGAAGCCCTCAATTCGAAGGCAAGTGATAGAACTGAAATTCACAACTGAGCTTAGCAAAGTTACAGTGCAGTACTCAATAGTTAAATATGTGACCGAAGGAATAATTGGTAACTCGACCAACTTGGGGCATTTTGCGATATGTAATTCATGAAGGCAAGTGAAGATGTCCCTTCCACCCGCAGTTTTTGTTTCCCATTCCTCTAAGTTCATCATTTTACCCAAAGTTAGCCTCTCTAATGATGGAAATGGATTCTCTCCATCTCCATACATCTCACTGCCTATACACTTAACGGTGTCCATTCTCTTCAATTGAAGATGCTTAAGAAACCGCAGTTTCCCAAAAGGAGGAAGATGTTCACAATTCATGCACGATTGCAGTGAGATCTCAACTAGGTTTGGTAGACGCGACTCCAGCATCCAATCCGGGAATTTGGATCCTCGATATCCGCTTATCTCTAACTTCTTCATGTTAGAATGGGGTTCAAGGGCACAGAGAACATCTTCACTATTTGCCTCACTGAATGTGCTGCTGTCGTCTTCTCGCCAAGACAAACTAAGTGAGTGAAGATTTGTCTTCCTCGCCAAATTAGCATTTTGTGCATCTGCTAGACCTTGGACGTTATCTAGATCCTTGATGCTCAATTCACCCCCAATGTAATTCAGTCTTTGCAGCTCCCCTATGTGATGACCAACCTCTTTACCCACAATGAACATACCAAGTTTTCGCAGACAACCCAGTTGTCCCATCCCTGAAGGCATACATTGAAGCGCATCACAACGTGTGAGGTCAAGATAAATGAGACTTTTCATGTCCTTCATCTTTTTTGGTAGCATATAAAGCAAAGAGCAGTAACTCAAATTTAGGGTCTGCAAGTTTAGAAGAGAGCTGATTGATTCAGGTAGTTTTCGGATAAAAGAACAAGAGATGTCTAGATATCTTAGATGTTTCAAATTACCAATCGGCTCCGACAAATTCTCAAACCAGAAATTGCTTAAACCCAACGTCCGTAGTTTGTTTTGTGAAGACACCTTGAATGGAAGAGCCCTACTCCAGTCGCCCGGCATGTAGTAACCGACGTGAAAGGAAATCAGCGACCGCAATGATTGCTCTTTGACAAGGTCCATGTCATAATAACAAAGACTTTCATCAGGGAAAGACATGTGACGAACTGTCTTGGGAATTCTAGGTCTCCTATTCTTCTCGATCAAACAACATTCTTCTATCATAACTGATTTTGCAAGATCATGCATCAGATCATGCATTTTGCATGTTATGTTTCCGAAGCCATCCTCCTTGACCTCCTGAAAAATTGATCTCCCAACTAAGTCATCAAAAATCTTGTAACCTGTCTCATGCAAATCCATTTGCCCTTCAGGATCAATAAATCCGTTGGCCATCCATAGCTTTACTAGCTGGTCTTTCTTCATGACATAATCCTTCGGAAACATACAGCAAAATCCAAAGCATTGCTTTAAATGTGGTGGCAAATTGTTATAACTTAACTTCAAAGCAGGGAAGATTCTGCCACATTCGTCTGGTAGATTCCAAATCTCACTTTCTTTGACAGATAACCACTCTAGTTCAGTTCTCTTCCAGCGCAGCGAGCTCCCCAAAGCCTTTAGAGCTAAAGGAACGCCATCGCACTTATTGACGATCGCCTTTCCTATACTTTCAAGGTGCACATACTCCTCCCTTCTTCTCGTTCCAAAAGCATGTCGCTCAAACAGAAACCAAGAATCATCTTCCGACAATCTTCCCATTTGGTGAACGGGAATGGTAGCCATTCTATCAGCAACCTGCTTTAGACGAGTTGTTATTATAATAGCACATCCTCCAGCTCCAACTCTCAATGCATCTTTCAATGCATTCCATTTTTCATGGTAATGATCCCAAACATCATCCAACACTAGCAAAAATCTCCTTCTAATCAACTTTTCTCGGAGGCGGCGTTGCAAAGTGTCCAGCTCTTGAAAGGTACAAGGCATGTCTTCAATGGACTCTAGGATGGCTCTTGTTAGCCTCTTTATGTCGAAATCATCAGATACGCAGACCCAGATCCTCAGATCAAAACGCCCTTCTACACTTGCATCGCTGTAGACTAATTGAGCAAGTGCTGTCTTCCCCAGGCCCCCCATGCCATGTATTGCATAGACAGAGAGGCCGTCTGAATTGGCGAGCAACATACTGATGAGCTCTTCCTTTTCCTTGTCTCTTCCATAGATCTCTGTTTTATTAACATACGAGCTAGTTATCCGCCAATCGAACCTGTCAGCTTCGTTCTCTCCAACTCCCTCTGTCAGTTTGAACTTATTTTTCTCCATGGCAATGGCATCAAACTTTTCTCTTACATTCTTTAACTTATGAGCCATTTTGAATCGAAAAACAAGTGGATTCTGTCTGCGCCTCTGGGCTTCAATAGAGAACTCATCCAGCACATCATCAGCATCATAAGCAGCATCTTTGAGATCTTGCAGCCAAATCCTGATGTCCTTGTCTTTCCACTGCTTCTCCTCGGCATCCTTGAGGACAGCTTGGACCGTGATGAAGGTGCGCTTGAGTTTCTCAAACTCAGTCTGGAGGCCAAAAACAAGTCCGAGCTCTTCAAGCACCCGTGTATTCAAGTTCCCCAAGAGGATGCTCCCAAGTGCAGAAGTAACTGCCTCAGCCATAGCTTTTCTTGTTTTCTTTTTGCGGGTAATTTAAATTGTGGGTCTTAATTAGCAAAAAGAAGCAAGTAGGAAATGGAAGTAAAGCAAGAAATGGTGGTGAAGAGAGGACAGGGGAGAGAGCTGAGCGAGGGCGAGAGAGATATTTTGTGTGTGAAAAATCCGTGGGCAAGTAGACCACGTCTGTGAATTATTGATGATAGCTAGCTGACTTTTTTTCAACGCTGCTACAGACTGAGCTAACCTTTTTTTCTAGCACTGACAAAATATATTGAAGCGAGCATAATCCAAAACAACTCAGAATTAAATTAATTAAAAATATAGCAAAGGATGACTTAGTAAAAAAACAAAGTTCAATGAAAAAAATTAACCATTGTGGATTAACTTTATCTGCCCGTTGTCAGAATAACCAAAGAAAAATAAAAGTAAAAAAAAACTTCAACGACCAAACTTCAACCACTAATTTATTATAAGATGATGAAATTAGAAATAAAAGACATAAAAAATGGAGGAAGAAAAATATGAGTCAAAACGAAGCCGAAAGATAAGTGAAAAATGGCAAAGTTCAAGGAAAAATATTTTTTTTTGCAAAATAATAAAATTAAAAAAAATCATAATAAAAAAAAAAATTGAGTCAACATGGTTTAATTTAACTAAACTACCATTCTTGATATTAGATCAAGACAAAAAAAACTAAAGTTAAATAAAAAAATTACTGTGTAAAAATATATAAATTAACTTGAGTTAACATAATTAACATACACTCAAAATAACAATAAATAAATAAATGAATTCGGATCTTTTACCTTTTTAATACATAATACTATGATTAAAATGCAAAAGATATTGAATTTACATCCAAGTGGCTTTTCTTATGTTTTTATATTATTGTTTTTACTTTTTTTAATAGAAAAGTTGAGAGGAGGTTTTTTTTAATATATATATATTTATTTCTTTTAAAAAATTGTTTATATATGTTAGGTACACGCCAATAAATAGACAATACTAGTTAGATTGCTCGCACTATGTTGTGGGCAATATACAATATTTATAATTATTGGATTTGAAGTAATTTATAGATTTTATTAATTTAAAAATAAAATATAATAACTACATATGCAAAGTTTGATATGATACAACACATCAATACACACTACCGCAATAATAATATTGAAGCTTTAACATCAAAGAGACGGAAATAGATAATTGCCTTGAAAGTTTTTCAACAAAAAAATGTGGGAAAACATAGTTTTTTTCCAACATTTACATCAACATTTATGATATTGTCAATTTGCACTACGTCATAGGTTGAATAAATAATTTTTATAACTCTTAAGATTAAAATAGAATATTTATACATGTAAAGTTTGATATAATGAAACAGATAAACATACCTTATTATAACAACAGTAACATCGAAGTCTTAACATCTAAAATTATCATCACTATCACTGCCAAAATAATAAAACTAATAAATTACCCTGAGAAAAAATACAAAAAAAATTAAAAGAAAAGCAAATAAGAACAAAAATTAAAATTATTATTATTAATAATATTATTATTGCTCTAATAATGAAAAAAATTAAATCAAAGACTAAAAAAAGCATAAAAAATTTAATAAAAGAGCAAATAAAAAAATATAACAGATGATAAAAAAAATAAAAATTATTAGCTGAAAAAACATCATTTAACTTGAAAATTAAAAATATTATCCGCCCTACTTTGGGGGCCGAGCAAACAATTTTTATAAGATTTGCTGGATCAAAATTTAAATATAATATTTATATATGCAAACTTTAATATAATGAAATAGATCAACACACCCTATTATAACAGTAGCAACATTGGAGTCGTAATATCTTAAATTATCATTGCAATTACTATCAAAACAATAAAAATTATCAAATTATTCCGAAAAAAATTAAAAAACATTAACAAAATAGTAAGCAAGAAAAACAATCAAAATATTATTATTATTATTATTATTAAAGAAAAAATAAATAAATAAAAGACTAAAAAAATCATAAAAACTTTAATAAAAGATGAAATAAAAAAATAAAATAAAAATAAAAATTATCATTGTTATTATTACTGTCAAAACAATAAAAAATATCAAATTATCCTTAGAAAAAAAACCTAAAAAATATTAACAAAAGAGTAAGCAAGAAAAAAAAATTAAATTATTATTATTATTATTATTATTATTATTGTTATTATTATTATTATTATTATTATTATGTTAATAATGAAAGAAAAAAAATGAAAGACTAAAAAATCCTAAAAAATTTAACAAAAGATCAAACAAAAAAAAAATATCATTATTATTACTATCACAACAGTAAAAATTATCAACTTATCTCGAGAGAAAAAAACCTAAAAAAACATTAACAAAAGAGTAAGCAAGAAAAACAATTAAATTATTATTATTATTATTATTATTATTATTATTATTATTATTATTATTATTATTATTGTGCTAATAATTAAAAAAAATAAAATAAATGAAAGATTAAAAAAAACTTAAAAACTTTAACAAATGATCAAACAAAAAAATAAAATAAAAATTATCAGGTAAAAATAAAGTCATTTGACTTGAAAATAAAAATAAAAAAATAAATAAAAAACTAAAAGAAAGAAAATAGGGAGAAAAAAAAACATAAATATCAATTTTTAAATCATAAATACAAAATAAAATTTAAGAGTTAATTTTTTTGAAAAAAAATATCACCTCAACAAATAAGAAAATAACAAAAATTAAAACTCAAACCTAAGAGCACACTTATATATACATGAACAAAAGTATAGATTATTATAGAAATATAAAGAAATAAAGGGATTAAAATAAAAAATTAAAAGTATAAGGGCTGAAATGAAAATCAAATATAAAGGGATCAAAATCAAAAATTAAAAGTATAAGGGCCGAAATGAAAATCAAATATATTATCAATTTCAATCAAAGGATAAAATTGAAAAAATCGAAACTGCTGTACCGAATAAATTAATCTTTTTAAACTCAATCTGGAAATTAAAAGAAGGAGGACCGAAGTGAAACAATACCATTGAATTAATTTCAATCGAAGGAGCCAATCGAACTAAATCAAAACTTATATAACAAAAATCAAGACCATAAAAAAATTAAAAATACAGGGACTGAAGTGAAAAAGAACCAAAACCGGGGGACTCTCCTGCACTTAAAGAGAAACGGCTCCAACAGCTTTAACCGGCCACCGCCGCGTCCACGACCACCTTTAGACAAAACGCGCCGCACCGGGAGGAAAAACATACGGCAGTGCATCGAAAGAGACACCTGTTGGTCAAATCCAGTAACCGGATGACGACTCACGCGCCACCTAAACAGTGTGTGAGGTGAATACTATCGCTCGCGTGTGACGCACGCGCCGACAGTAAAATGAAAAAAATAATAAAAAATAATGGTCAATTACCGGTATACCCCTGTTCCCAAGTCATCAATTTTGTCTTATTAGGGGCTATATCCATAATTAGGTATTTTCAAAAAAATATAAAATAATAAAAAGGTAGGCCGACCGGATCGAATCGGTTCGGTCTGAAAATGTGCAATTACCGTTGAGCCCTTGCACCTATAACCGGTTTTTTTTTATCTTTTTCGAGGGCTAAAAGCGTTAATTTACTGTGCAAATAATGATTAAAAAAATAGAAAAACATGCAAACCAACCGAACCGAACGAATCAAAAACCGAACCGACCCAAAAATACACTATTATAATCCACAGTGTTTTCACTCACATGCTACAATGAATGTCTGATCTCTTTTTATATTATATATAATAATTCGTTGTCCTCCACCAAACATTACTTTTTAGAAAAGTATTAAAGTACTTCCTCCCATCTCTTTTTATTGGTACCACCTGTGTTAATGACTAAGTGATCATTGTGCTTCTATTTTTTTTGTTCGTCACTTCACTATTTTCTCTTTCTTCCCAGTGCTAAAATATAAAAGTGTTATTTTTTATTGTTATTTGTTTTATTTACTTTTTTATATTTTTTTGATCAACTTATTTCTTTAATTTCACGTCTCATCATTTAGTCTCATTTAATTTTTATATTAAACTTTGTTTTTAATTCATTTTCTAATTGGATTTAATTTTTAATTTCATCCCTTGAGCATTTGATTTCAATTTATTTTTATATCAAACTTAGTTCTTATTCTTTTAGTTGTTATCTATTTTGTTTTGGATCTTTTTTCATTACATTTTTTTATTTCACCCCTTAACATATTCATGATTTGGGATTTTTCTTTGTTATTTTTTAGGGTTTACCCTCTAAACCATACCAGCGGGATATATGAAGACTTGCAAAGGCTCCAAACCATACCTGCAAGGTATATATGGAGAAGAAGACTACAGCTAAACAACAAGTAACAAGCAGAGTTGGTGAGCTTTCAACGCCTACATATAAATATTTGTTAGTTGTTTGTATCATTCTTAATAGCAATGAATATTTAATCATCCTCGTGTAACTATTGGTTAGGATTCGTGCCACCCCAGAATACAATTTCTGGTTCAAGCTGACGCAGTGCGAACCAACAAGGAAGGTGATTCTTCCTTTTCAGATTCTACAGTAGGCTAGCAGGCATATTCTAGCTAATTTTCCTACGAGATTCTTTTTTTTTTAAAAAAAACAAAGTGTTCAAAGACAATATTTATACATTAATATCTTATTTATCTTGTTGATTTTTTTGTTTTTCCATGTATCTACCATAATTTCTACCTGTTTATAATATGATTTTGAATAGTTCCTCATCTTAGAGTAAATAAGGAATAATCAGAATAAGATTGTATGTAGACTTTCTCTAGGAGATCACCATATAGGAATATGTCGTGGACATCCATTTGATGGACTGGCCAATTCCTGGCAGCAGCAAGGGCGAGAAAGACCTGTACGGTCACCATGTTGGCATCAGGAGTGAAAGTCTCTGTATAGTCAATGCCTTTAGTTTGATGATTCCCAAGAACAACCAGGCGAGCTTTTAGTCGCTCAATAGTACCATCAGAGTTGTATTTAATTTTATATGCCCATTTGCATCCTAGTGACTTTTTGTCATCTGGTAAACTTTGAACAACCCATGTGTTATTATTTTCAAGAGCTGCAATTTCTTGTTGCATGGCGTCTCGTCAACCCTTGTGTTTCATTGCTTTAGAGTAGGACACAGGTTCCTGTATAGCTATTAATGCTGCAAGAAAGTGCCGATGTGACACCAAAAATTTATCACAATTTATATATTTTGAGAGTGGATAGGGTGTACCTGAGGAATGTTGTGGTATGAGCAGTGAAGAGATAGATGGACTTATTTTCTAGATGGTGTGTGTGATGTAGTAACGTAGTCGGACTGAGGTTTGTCCCTAACAATGACCCCTACCCAATATTTCTCTGTGATCGGTGTTTTATCACGTAGCAGGAGTTTTATCACTGCTGATAGGAAACTTATCTCTTATGTGTTTTGTCTTTTGAAAAATATCACAAATTTTATTCAAGTTGTCACTGTGATTTTCAACTTCAGGAACCAATTGTGTTATTCACATAGATGGATGATCCAATCGCTTATGCCAGAGATCAAGGGTTGTTATACCACTGACTTATAATGCCCATGCTTGCGGTATCCCTTTAAAGTAGTAGAGTCCATCTCGTCTTTCACCCGTACCAATCCTCCTCCTCGATGTGCGGTCCTATATAACACATAAACCTTTAGCAAATAAGACGATACAGTCATAGTAGTCAATCAATTGTGATACAGAAATTAATTTGCATATGAGTCTTGGCATGTAAAGGACATTGTTAAGGCTTAAATTTGTTTTGAGGGGAATTGTTCTCTCTTTTATAGCTACGGTACTACTCCCATCTGGCAATCCCATATGGCACTCAACAATTTCCTTTAATTCATCAAGTTCTTTATCTGTACCGGTCATGTGATTTGAGGCTCTGGTATCTAAAATCCACTACTTACCCGCAATCTCACTTGTCATTGTTCCAATTAATTGCTTATCCGTTAATTGCTTACTCGTCATTGTTTCATCTAATTGTTTGGGTTCCAATAATTTCAGCAGTGACATCCACTGCTCGGTGCTTAGTGATGGGAGTGACGGTGACTCCTGCTCTATCATGGTGGCACGGCTCGCTGACCTAACCTGCGTTACGTTGGCCCTTGCTGTGCTCCCCTGTAACTCCGATCACCTTTCCTTCTAGTCATCAGTCCTCTTCCACGGTCAGACCCACTTTGCCCATCACTTCTAGGTCGGTCTCCCCACTATTATGGGTATCCTTGTAACTCGAAACAAGTCCCTGCTTCATGACCCATCTTCTTGTAGTACGAGCAGAGCATATTGGCTTTGTCTCTCCTGTCGGGTCGAGTTCGTGTGGCAAAGGCCATGATTTCTCTTTGTTCATCCCTTCCCCGTGCAATTGGCTTCACTCGTTCTTCTGGAATCAAAATCGAGTATGCTTTGTTGAGTCTTGGTAGTGGGTCTTGAGCCATGATGTTAGACCTCACCGTCCCGTAGATGTTTTCATCAAGACCCATCAAGAACATATGTAATTTCTCCTCTTCTCTCTTCTTCTCCAAGATTGACCTAAGGTTGCAGGTACACTTTCCGCATTTGCATACGGGTATTTGTTCAAAATTGCCCAATTCATCCCAAATTTGTTTGAGTTTGCCATAGTAATCCATGATTGTCATCCGTCTTTGTTTACATTCTGCCAGTGCAGATTTTATTTGTTGAATTTGTGGTCCATTGGTTATGAAGAATCGATTTTCCAAATATTTCCACAATTCTTGGTCAATTTCTACATGTGAAATAGAAGATCGAAGAGTTGGCTCAATGGTGTTCTGAATCCATGAAACTACAATGAGTTAATTGTCCACCAGCCTTCCAAATCTTCTGATTTCTTATCGGATTGTTTGATTGTTTCGTCAATAAACCCAAATTTCTTTCGGGCTCTTAGAGCAGTTGTGATTGATCATGCCCATTCTTCGTAGTTGTCTCCTTTCAATTGTACCTGAGTAATTGTAAACCCAGGGTTGTCAAAGGAGGTTATGTCATAAGGTGAGATTGTTTTTCTTTGTTCTTTTGTAGCAGTGGTGCTTTCGGCCATGGTTTAATTCTGCATTTGTTTGTGATTTTGATTATTTTTTTTGATACCCAGTTATGGGTTTGTTTCTCAATTCCCAATTCCGGGTTTGTGAATTCTAGCAGATGGTGGTTCGGTTTGATTTTATTTGTTGGTTTTGTTGATTCTGAGTTTGGTTGTCAATTTCCCTAATTCTGGGTTTGTTTGTGAAATCTGGGTTTGATCATGACTGGCTGGTAGATGTTGATGGTGTTTGTTGCTTTTGTTAATTTTGTGTTTGTGTATTAAGGCTCTAATACCATAATATGATTTTGAAATATCACCCTCAATTTACAATCTAGAATCGCCTCTCTCTGTTTTGTGTTTGCTATCCCTTTATATACATTTTTCGTGATTCTTGATTTATATAACGAAAGTCTTCTAATTGACTTCTATTTTCCTTAACTAACTTGGACTAATAACCCGGACTCAGTCTTTTCCTAATAGTTTAGATAACAAGCATGTAAATGATTATGAAATCATTAAAAAAATAATCAATTTAATAACCATAATAAAAATCATCACCATAATGAAATATATATACCAGCAGGGATGCACTAGAATTAGGAGTCTTACACATACACATTCATGTGTCCTAGCAGAATAAGGAAGTTTGTAATGTATGTCTATATAAAGCATTCCACCAAAGAGAGAAGAATAAGAAGGTGAAATTGCATCCCTAATCCGTAAGATTTAGCATGGTATCAGAGCAAGATTGAAAGTAATTCTTTCTTAAACTTTAACAGCCACCACCTTAACCTTCACCGAGAATTGATCTTGAAACAAAAGACTAATCATGGATGAAACAAATACCTCCATTATCCCTATAAATCAAACACCAATATCTACTGAAACACCAAACCTAAACACCTTACCCTTTGGATTTAAAGTGAATGAATCAAACTTCAAAATCTGGTCATGGATCACGCTGCTATGTATGAAGCTCGTCTGCCAAAAAGCTCAATTTCTTGGCATCTCTTGTATATATAACTACAATAAAAGAAAAAATGAATCTTCAAGCCAAGTAAAAAAGTTTGATTACGCAGTGTGTGTGTGTGTGTGTGTGTGTGTGTAAAATCATGCCAAGCCCAAGTAGCTTTATTGCGGCCATTCAATGGAAATGGTAACCAAAAAACACTTATAAACTCTTTAGAAGGATCATTTAGTGTATATTGGAAGTATAGTTAAAGATCCTGTAAAAAAGTATTTTTCATTCAGAAATGTATTAAAATATTTTTTTTAAGAAAAGTATCATTTTTGATATTAACACATGAAAATGATCTCAAAACATTATTTTTTTTCATATAAAGTAAAAAATAAAAACAAAATATTTTTAAATTTTTTTAAAAACATTTTTGAAATGCAACATCAAACTCATGGTCACCACAGCTAATGAGTATTGTATTGGTTTATTTAACCAAAAATAGGACAAGAGAAAGGAAAAATAATTTTTTTTTTTTTAATTTAAAGGTTATCCATGTTTCACACTGCCATGTGAGTTTTCGAGAGTGTTTGGGATTGCGATTAGAAAGTGTTTATGAAAAAAATTGAATTATTTATTTATTATTTTAAATTAAATTTTTTTGGTGTTTTTATATCATTTTGATGTATTGATGTCAAAAATAATTTTAAAAAATAAAAAATATCATTTTAATATATTTTTGAATGAAAAGCACTTTTAAAAGCAATCTCAACCACACTTGCAATGTAGATGAATCCACGGTGAAACTTTTTTTCCTCAATTTATTTATTTATTAATGTTATATTTTTTTTTTTTTATCATGGTGATTTGTTAAACTCTTTATTTCATGTTTGATTCAATAAAATAAAATTTGATTTAATTAATTAATTTAAAAGAATTAGAACTTCAAGGACTGATATGTATTTGAAGCTGAAACAAATATGTATTTTTGTTTGATAACATCAAGGACTGATTTACATGATTACTATTGTTTTAGTTAACCTAAACTTGAAAGACAAATAAGCTTTTGCGTGTACTACATGCACCAATGGGTGGGAAGTATTCGCAGTATTCAAGTGGCATATAAAGAGTCACCATGCAGCCAAACAACAACATTGAAAACGTCTATTTTTCGTATGCAGCCAAACAACAATTTGTAAGTGCGAAATTTCATCCTCGTTATTGTAATTTATTTCTTTATTTTTATCTTTGTTTAGTTTTATACCTTAATATTTTTTTCATTTTATTTTTATTTAAAATTCAATTATCATTCTTTTGTTTGCTATTTATTGTTTAAGTTTTTTTAATATTTTTCAATTTCATCTATCTATATTTTATTGATTGATGATTTTGCTTCGTAATTTTTTTTAAGTTTGTTTTCTATGAGGTTAGTCTTGATCTTATGATTTGAGTCATGCATTTCAAAAATTAAATCAAGTTTATTTTAGTTGCTTTTTTAATTAAAACAATTCTTTTAATTTCAAGTTATTCCTAGTCAATTTCAAATATTGAACTTTATGATTTCTTTTCCTTTTTTTTTACGAGTTTATATTTGACTCATGATCTAAGTTGTATATTTGACAATTATTCTCAAGTTAGTTCGAATAATTTTATTGTTTTTTATTTAAGGTTGAATTTTTTCTGTTCTAATTTGCAAGGTTTGGTGACCTTACTTGAATAAGATCAAAACTCATATTAATGTTTTATTTCTTCTTAGTTTAATGTTTTTCACTTCAAGTCCAAGTTAGATTAATATTCTTTATTCCAAAGATTAAAAAATTCTTTCCATTTTATATATGCAAACTTTAATATAATGTAATAGATCAACACATCCTATTATAACAATAGCAACATCGAAGTCGTAACATCTAAAATTATCATTGCTATTACTATCAAAACAATAAAAATTATGAAATTATTCCGAGAAAAAAAAATATTAACAAAATAGTAAGCAAGAAAAATAATTAAATTATTTTTATTTTTATTATTATTATTATTAAAGAAAAAATAAATAAATGAAAGACAAAAAAAATCTTAAAAACTTTAATAAAACATCAAATAAAAAAATAAAATAAAAATAAAAATTATCATTGTTATTACTTTCAAAGCAATAAAAATTATCAAATCATCGAGAAAAAAAACCTAAAAAATATTAACAAAAGAGTAAGCAAGAAAAATAATTAAATTATTATTATTATTATTATTGTTATTATTATTATTATTATTATTATTATTATTATTATTATTATTATTATATTTGTGTTAATAATGAAAGAAAAAAAATGAAAGACTAAAAAAATCCTAAAAACTTTAACAAAAGATCAAACAAAAAAATAAAATAAAAATTATTTGGTAAAAAAGTCATTTGACTTGAAAATAAAAATAAAGAAACAAATAAAAAAAACTAAAAGAAAGAACAAAGGGAGAAAAAAAATAGAAATATCAAATTTCAATTCATAAATACAAAATAAAAATTAAGAGCTAATTTTTTTGAAAAAAATATCAACTGAACAAATAAGAAAATAACAAAAATTAAAAATCAAAACTAAGAGCACACTTATATATACATGGACAAAACTAAGGATTATTCTAGAAATATAAAGAAATAAAGGGATTAAAATAAAAAATTAAAAGTATAAAGGCTGAAATAAAAATGAAATATAAAGGGATTAAAATAAAAAATTAAAAGTACAAGGGCCGAAATGAAAATTAAATATACTATCAATTTCAATCAAAGGACAAAATTGAAAAAATTGAAACTAATGTACTGAATTTAATTAATCTGTTTAAACTCAATCCGGATATTAAAAGAAAGAGAATCGAAGTGAAATATTGACATTGAATTAATTTCAATCGAAGGAGCCAATCGAACTGAATCAAAACTTATATAACAAAAATTAGGACAATAAACAAAATTAAAAGTACAGGGACCGAAGTGAAACATCACCAAACCCGGGGGACTCGCTTGCACTTTGACATGTAGGAGAGAGAGAAATGACTGCAGCGGCTTTAATCGGCCACCGCCGCGTCCACGACCGTCGGAGGACAAAACACGTTGCACCGGGAGGAAGACCACACGGCGGCGCATCGAGAGAGACACCGGTAGCCCATCTCTGACCACAGGACCATCCCTCATGCGCCTCCTAAACAGGGCGTGAGACAGAATATTGTCAGTTGCGTGTGACACACGCGCCGACAATATAAAGAAAAAAATAATAAAAAAATAATGGTCAATTACCGCTATACCCCTGTTCCTAAGTTAGCAATTTTGTCTTATTAGGGGTTATATCTATAATTAGCCATTTAAAAAAAATAAAATAATAAAAAGGTAGGCGGACCGGGCCAGACCGGTTCGGTCCGAAATTGTGCAATTAACACGGAGCCCCTTCACCCATAACCGGTTTTTTTTTGTTTTTTTTAGGGCTAAAAGAGATATTTTACTGTGCAAATAATGATAAAAAAATCAAAAAACCGGCAAACCAACTGAATCGAAAACTGAACTGGCCCAAAAATATACTATTACAATCCACAGTGTTTTCACTCACAATCTACAGTGAATATCTTATCTCTTTTAGTTATATTTATAATAATAAAAAAAATGAAATGAAAAAAAAAGTAAAGGAAAGAAAGAAGGGACAAAAATTATCGAGAAGTAGCAAATGAATTCTTACACAGATTAAGAAATTCATCAACAAATGAAAAATTTAAGAAAAACTTCAGTAGAGAAATAAAATTCAAACAAATTTTATCCCCTCTCTTACCTCCCATTTCTTTCCTCTCATCCCTCTTTTCTCAAATTCATCAACAAATGCAAAACTTAAAAAAAACTTAAATAGACAAATTAAATTCAAACAAATTTTATCCCCTCTCTTACCTCTCTTCTCAAATTCTCAAAATCTTCTTAATCAAATTCAAACTCATCTTTTTATTCTTTTCTTTCTATTTTTCAAACTAATTTCTATCAAAAAGAATTAAGTATTCATGTATTTCATATTCATTGCTGCAATCTCATGCTTAGTTTATCAAAGCATGAGATTAGAGATTAAGGAGGGATATTAGAGTATAAATACGAGGTATGCTATTGTAACACAAAAGATATGAAAGAGACTAACAATCAATATATAAAATTCAAATTCTCCTCCTCTTCTCTCTCTCTCTCTCTCGCTCTCTCTCTCTCTTCTCTGTTCTCAATTCTCTTCTCTGTGTGAATTCTTCTGATTTCAACAGCAACATGCTACAGCTCTTGATACGTTCAAGACTCGTATTCTGGATTGCAAATCCAAAATACACTTTGGAACATCATGTGCAAGTTTCCCAGCGATGCACTACTTCAGTCAATTCAAACATATTTGTGTGATATGCAGCCAAGTACTGGCTCTCTTGATTTCGAAGATTCCTCAGTGTACATTGCCTGCATGCCCTGCTTACACCATTAGAAGCTCAAGTGAAAATCACAAAAGCCAAGAATTGATATAAAAGAAGTTTGTGTATATTACAGCAATATATTTACTAAAATCAATCTTTAAATATTCCAGATTTTACATGAGAATAAAGCTTTCAACTTTATCACAATCTACAATTATCCAAATACTTAAAAGAAGATAGGTTATCCAAGCACGTCTTGAATTATCGACGCCTGAATTATTTGGTACAACTCACCTGCATTATGGTAAGTTGTTCAATCTTAATTATAACCCATGTTTCCATCTGTCAAGTTAATTAATGGAGCAATCATATGAAGATGCATTAATTTCATATTCAAAATGCTTTTGTGCATTGAGGATTTGAATGTAGATTGAGCATCATAATAATATCTCGATTCTGAGCAAAAATGTAGTGGAGAAGCAAGGAATCGGTATTTCATATTCAAAATGCTATTTATTGTTTAATTTTTTTTTAATATTTTTCAATTTCATCTATCTGTATTTTATTAATTGATGACTTTGCTTCATAATTTTTTTTAAGTTTATTTTCTATGAGGTTAGTCTCGATCTTATGATTTGAGTCATGTATTTCAAAAATTAACTCAAATTAATTATTTGAGGTTGAATTTTATCTGTTCTAGTTTGCAAGGTTTGGTGACCTTACTTGAATAAGATCAAAACTCATATTAATGTTTTATTTCTTTTTATTTTGATGTTTTTCACTTCAAGTCCAAGTTAGATTAATATTCTTTATTCCAAAGATTAAGAAATTCTTTCCATTTTATACTCCCAAAATATAGATGAGCTTAAAATAGACGCAGAGCGTGTCAAGCCAGCGGTCCGTGTGGAACCCCAGCGGTCGGCCAATACTGTGCCCTGTCTTCTCAATATTTACTTTTCATTTCTTGCTCGCATCCCCTCCTTTTGTTTTCCTTTCGCCTTTTCTATTCCAAAGAATATTCTTTATTATAAAAGCACAATCTATTCCAGAAAATAAATAAATTAGGGTTTGTTTGATATTGTAGTTACAATTATGGTTAAAATTTTAAAAAATATTTTTATGAAAAGTGTTTTTATCACAATTCATAACTAAAATTAAAATGCTTGGTTAAAATTATAGTTCAGTTTGAAATTTAATAAAAAATAGTTTCATTTATTTAATTACGGTATTTTTCATAACAATTATTTTTACTTTTAATTTTTATGTAAAAAAAAATGTTCACTTGCAGGAGGATTAGCGTATTTTATTCTCCATCTCAAATATATATTATTTTATATATATATATATATATATATATATATATATATATATATATATATATATATAAAATTTGCTAGAATATGCCTGCTAGCCTACTGTAGAAGCTGAAAGGTAAGAATCACCTTGTTTAAAGCTCACCAACTCTGTTTGTTGCTTGCTCGGGTTAGCTACTGCTGTTTAGCTGTAGTCTTCTTCTCCATATATATCTATATATATATTCTTCTCCATATATATATATATATGGATATATATAATAAAACAAATAACTCCTAACAACTTTTTTATTAAAAAAACTAAAAAACAATAATATAAAAACATAAAAAAAGCAACTTGGATGTTCAATATCTTTTGTATTAAATAGTAAACTAGTCTTTTTGATGCAAAAGCATAATCACTAAATTGTAAATATTTTATTTTTTTAGGCAATTTAATCATAATATTATGTACTAAAAAGGTGAAAAGCCCGAATTGATTTTTTATTTATTATGAATGTCTGTTAATCATGTTAACTCAAGTTAATTTATATATTTTTATTCAATATTTTTTATTTAACTTTAGTTTTTTTGTTTTGTTAGATTCCTTTTTTGTGATTCTATTTTTTTTTTTTATCATGATCTAATATCAAGAATAGTAGGTTAGTCAAATTAACCCACGTTCACTCAATTTTTTTTAATTTCTTATGATTTTTATTTTTTTAATTTTATCATTTTACATAAAATAATTTTTCCTTTAATTTTGTCATTTTTCACTTACTTTGTGCTTCATTTTGACTCATATTAACACATTATTATGATTGAGTTTGAGATTTAATAAAAAATAATTTCATGTATTTAGTTATCATGTATTTCATAATAATTTTTTTTACTCTTATTTTTTATTTTAAAAAATAAAAAAATATTCACTTGCAGGAGGATTAGCGTATTTTATTCTCCGACTCAAATATTTATTATTTTATTAAGAAAATATTGTAGGGCGATCTCACGGTGTGAGTGGATAAGAATATGCTCGTCACATATGACTTTGTGTGCCCAGGCACATAATAATAATAATATTCCATTGAATTGTGGAGAATTTGCAACCGTGCATCTTCACCTTTTATTATGCTTAAAGCAATATACGGAATACCATTGAAAACGCAGGTGACAAGGCACGAGAAGCAGCTATTAAAACACTGGTTTATGTAAAACACTGGTTTGATTGTTTTTTCATTTCATGTGAGATTCATACAAAATTTTTATTTTTTTAATCTTAATCAAATATCAAAATAATATTTTTTTTTTTAAACCTCAATTCGGACTAGGCAACAAGCTAGGCAAGTGGTCGTGTTTTTTTAAGAATAAAATTAGAAGCGGTAAGACATGTGGTTATGTTGAAAAAGTTCTCATGGCGAGCTTTGGTTGGTTTAGAGAGCATTACCCGAGTCACCATGTTTGTCTTGGAACAAAAGTATAAATTGGTGTGAAAACATACATTTAATATATTATCATCTTAATATTTATAAATAATATTGTCTTGATATTTTTTTTACTCAAGCTATATTTGTACTAATCATTTAGACTTTTTTTAAACCTATGTTAACCTTTAGTACTTTTGTTTTTGCTACAAAATATATTAATTACACTTGAAATATTTTTTAACATTAAATAAAACTTTTATCATACCTAAGAGCGGGAAATTATCTAGTGAACATTAATTTAATCCATGTGGTTTCTAAAACTTAATTCGTGGGTGAAACTTAACTTGAATGCATGAATTTTATTGAATTTTTTCATTGAAATTTGTTAAAGCAATGGTGAGTATCACACGTGAGCACATGATGTCTAGGTCAAAGCGAGTCTTTACCTAGTTGTTTAGTTAATAGTTGTTTATAAACTCAGGTATACAAGTCTTATCATAAATTTCAAGGATAAGAGACTAATTATGGCTAAAAGTGGTATTAGTATCCCTAACACACCATACCTTATGTAAGTTACATTGTGCAATTTAAATTTATTTTAAAGGTTTTGATTAATAATCTTGCGATGAATTGAGATAAAGATTTACTCGTGCGAGTAAATCTAGCATTTTAAATTTTTTATGAGCTCTTATGCCCAAATAAATTCTTATAGAAATTACCCATACAAGTGCCCTGACAGAATTCACCCGTTTTTGAAGGCTATTCTGGAAGGCTAGAGAGTGTTTTACAACTCTTATATAGTGGTGAAAAATACTTCCAGTTATGCAACTAAACCCTTGGTTTAACAAAATTAACTTTTAGAAATTGCAATCAAAACTTCTGTACTAAATATATTAAGGTGTATAAACCCAATCTAGAAATTAAAAAATAAAATAAAATATAACATTTATACATGCAAAGTTTGATATAATAAAACATATCAACACATCATATTATAACAACAGGAACATTGAAGTTTTAATATAAAAAATATCATTATTATTACTTATAAAACAATAAAAATTATTAAACTAACCTGAAGAAAAAAAAAACATTAATAAAAGAGGAAATAAGAAAAAACAAACTAAAACTATTATTATTGCATTAATAATGAGGAAAAAATTCAATCAAAGAAAAAAAAGCTTATAACTTTAATAAAATAAAAAATAAAAAATAATAAGAAAAAAAATTAACATGAAAAAAAAGAAATAAAAAACAATCAGAAAAAAGATCAACAATTAAAGAAAATAAAAAAAACAATTTATAAGCGGCAAAAAAATAAAATAAATCAAAGGCGTGCCAGAGGTCGAACCTGTGACCTCCTCTTTGAGAGGCACATGGTCTATCCACTAAGCCATAAGCTTTACTTCGTATCTTGCTGTGCAAAATTAAATAAATACCAAAACACATGCGAACCAAATGAACCAAAGAGACCCAAAAACTGAGCATTACTATTATAATCCACAGTAATTTATCTCACAAGAACCTCTGGTTTGCTGTGCAACATCAAAATACTATAAAGCCAATCCATTCTCTAACTAAATATTCTAATTATATAATTTATTAATATTGAAGATAAATTTTTTTTAAAATATTTTGGTATATTTTCAAGTAAAAACAAATTAAAAAACAACCACAACTGCAATTTCAAACATTTTTTTATGCAAGTAAACCCACTCTCCAGTAAGAGCAATATACAAGACCAGGTGAGAGTGTAAAATCTTGGTTGTCTCAAACTCTTATAATGAGTGCACACTTTAACTTGAATTCGATATTTATCACCATGTCACGTCCCTTGATAACACAATGTCAAACATATTCTAAGAATAGTTGATATTGTATTTTATATTTAAAATTAGTATTTTAAGTTAATGTTAAAAATAAATAATTTTATTTAAAAGTACAACCTTGATTAATGTAATTTAATTTGAGAATTCACCTTCCTGATAAAAACAACAAAAAAAAAAATATAAATAAATATTCAAGATACTGGTCAAACGGTAGAATAAACATTAATTTTGTCACGTGATTATATTAATATTTAACAATTGTCAATTTGATTTATGCTTATAATTAATTAATCAACGAATCATAAATGGATAATTAATTACGTAAAGATAATATATATCTACAAAATCGCTGTTAAATTTGGTACTGTACTAATCACTTAATTATTTAAATTTATATAATATTTATTTTCTTAATTGAGCATGCGAATTGCCCAGCGAGAGACCCCCACTAACTAATTGAAAAGAAAAAAAAAACGATTACTTTGTTCCATGACCAGGTCAATGTCCAGGCCAGAATAGATAAAATTGTGTGTCAACCTGATGGGGTGGAATGCTCATCTAATAATTTAATTTAATAGTTTATAATTAGTTATGATGAATTTATTTAAAAACTATATATTGAAACATTCAAACAGTAGGTTGTGGTTACAAGCTAACAATCACATAGACACATTTTTTTTTTGAATTCCAAGAAATTTTAACTATTAAAAAGTGTATTTTGTGAGATTATATAGAGAAATATATTCTGAATCAAATTCATGACCTACCATACAGATCATAATTTTTTTATCTATCATATCATACTCTTCAGGATAATTCTTTTAAATACTCCATGAACTTCTAACAATTTCTTCAAAAAAGAAAAACCAGTTTTAATGGCTAAAATCATCAATAAAAAAAAGAAACTTGCTGTTTTTACTAAATTGAATAATTTTTTCAATCAACTCCAAGTTCTTGTCTTACCTTCTTAATTGATTCAGTACCATTGCCGAGACTTTTGTAATATAGTTGATTCAGGACATTGCCTACCTGCCTTGCTTACACCATTGGATGCTCAAGTAAAAATCACAAAAGCCAGGAATTGATATAAAAGAAGTTTGTTTATGAAATACAGCAGTTAATTTACCAAAACCAATCTTCAAATTCGATTCTTAGTTTCGATGAGCAATAACAGATCGAAAAATGATCACAAAACAACACTGAAGAGAAATAGAATTCCTCAGGCTCTCTTGATTATGAAGAATATTCCTCAGATTGCTTATTCATCTAAAATTGGTTGTTATCCCTAAAATCTTATAACAATTTCACTTTGTATTTGATCACAACAGGTACTAGTACTTGGTGAATAAATATTCCAGATTTGGAATGAGATCATATTAGCCAAATGAAGTCCCAACACGTACCGAGCAATCATATATTCTTCAGGTCTCCGAGGACTGTATTACCTGGTCATTGATGATGATGGTACGAATGTGAGCTATGTTAGGCCAGTTCTTTCCTTTTTCTTTCTTGCACCGTCTCTCCAAATTTGGACACTCCTTAATTACCAACTCTCTGAGCATTTCCAGATTCCTTATCCCTTCTGGCAAAGACATCAAATTAGAGCATCCATCGATACGCATTCTTGAAAGGGATGTGAGATGCCGTATCTGATTTGGAAGACAGGATACTCCCGGACAACTAGATATTGTTAGAGATTGGAGAGAATTGAGATGTCGTATGCTCTCTGGCAAGGAGTTTATCTTTACACAGCCATAAAGGTCCAAATCCTTGAGTGCTGTCAGGTATTGCAGTCCCTCAGATAGAGAGGTAAGTTCTTCACATTTTGCAATCTGCAAGCTAGCAAGAGATGGTGGTAAAATAGACAGTGCAGTGATTTTTGGCATTCCACATATACTTACCAACTCCAAAGAATTGAGGTTTTGGACACCTTCTGGGAAGCTTTCAAGTTTGTCACAGTCTATAATACTCAAAGACTTGAGAGAAGATAGGTTATTTAGCTGGTTTGATAGTGACCTCAGGCTTCTCATCCACTTAATGGACAACTTTTGAAGGCATGTATGGTTTTGCAACAGTCCATCAGGAAGAACAGTCAATTCATCGAAGCCCTGAATTTGAAGGGAGGTAATAGAAGTGAAATTCACAACTGAGCTCAGCAAAGTTACAGCGCAGTCCGCAATAGTTAACTTTTTGACCAACGGAATACTTGGTAACTCCACTAACTTGGGGCATTTTTTTATCCTTAATTTACGAAGGCAAGTGAAGATTTCCCTTCCACCCATGCTATTTGTTTCCCAATCCTCTAAGTTCATCATTTCACCCAAAGTCAGCCTCTTTAATAATGGAAATGGATTCTCTCCATCTCCATACATCTTACTGCCAATACACTTAACAGTGTCCATTCTCGTCAATAGAAGATGCTTAAGAAACCGCAGTTTCCCAAAAGGAGGAAGATGTTCACAATTCATGCACGATTGTAGTGAGATCAGCGCAAGGTTTGGTAGATGCGACTCCAGCATCCAATCCGGGAATTTTGATCCTCGATATCCGCTTATCTCTAAGATCTTCATGTTAGGATGGGGTTCAAGGGCACAAAGAACATCTTCACTGTTTGCCCCACTCAAACTGCTGCTGGTGTCTTCTCGCCAAGACAAACTTAGTGATTGAAGATTTGTCTTCCTCGCCAAATTAGCATTTTGTGCATCTGCGAGACCTTGGACGTTATCTAGATCTTTGATGCTCAATTCACCCCCAATGTAATTCAGTCTTTGCAGCTCCCCTATGTGATGACCAACCTCTTTACCCACAATGAACATACCAAGCTTTCGCAGACAACCCAGTTGTCCCATCCCTGAAGGCATACATTGAAGCGAATCACAACCTGTGAGGTCAAAATAAATGAGACTTTTCATGTCCTTCATCTTTTTTGGTAGCATATAAAGCCGAGAGCAGTAACTCAAATTTAGGGTCTGCAAGTTTTGCAAAGAGCTGATTGATTCAGGTAGTTTTCGGATAGGAGAACATGAGACGTCTAGATATCTTAGATGTTTCAAATTACCAATCGGCTCCGTCAAATTTTCAAACCAGAAATGGCTTAAAACCAACGTCCGTAGTTTGTTATGTGAAGACACCTTGAATGCAAGAGGCATGCTCCAGTAGGGCGGCCAGTTGTAATCAACCCGTAAGGAGATCAGCGACCGCAATGATTGCACTTTGACAAATTCCTTGTCATAATAACAAAGACTTTCTTCAATGAAAGACATGTGACGAACTGTCTTGGGAATTCTAGGTCTCCTATTCCTCTCGATCAAACAGCATTCTTCTATCATAACTGATTTTGCAAGATCATGCATGAGATCATGCAATTTGCAAGTTATGTTTCCGAAGCCATCCTCCTTGACCTCCTGAAAAATTGATCTCCCAACTAAGTCATCAAAAATCTCGTAACCTGTCTCATGCAAATCCATTTGCCCTGTAGGATCAATAAATCCGTTGGCCATCCATAGCTTTACTAACTGGTCTTTATTCATGGCATAATCCTTCGGAAACATACAGCAAAATCCAAAGCATTGCTTTAAATGTGGTGGCAAATTGTTATAGCTTAACTTCAAAGCAGGTAAAATCCTGCCACATTCATCTGGTAGATTCCAAATCTCACTTTCTTTGACAGATAACCACTTTAGTTCACTTCTCTTCGAGCGCAGCGAGCTCCCCAATGCCTTTAGAGCTAAAGGAACGCCATTGCACTTATTGACGATCGCCTTTCCTATACTTTCTAGGTGCACATACTCCTCCTTTCTTCTCGCTCCAAATGCATGTCGCTCAAACAGAAGCCATGAATCATCTACCGACAATCTTCCCATTTGGTGAACGGGAATGGTAGCCATTCTATCAGCAACCTGCTTTAGACGAGTTGTTATTATAATAGCGCATCCTCCAGCTCCAACTCTCAATGCATCTTTCAATGCATTCCATTTTTCATGGTAATGATCCCAAACATCATCCAACACAAGCAAAAATCTCCTTCCACTCAACTTTTCTCGGAGGCGGCGTTGCAAAGTGTCCAGCTCTTGAAAGGTACAAGGCATGTCTTCAATGGACTCTAGGATGGCTCTTGTTAGCCTCTTTATGTCGAAATCATCAGATACGCAGACCCAGATCCTCAGATCAAAACGCCCTTCTACACTTGCATCGCTGTAGACTAATTGAGCAAGTGTTGTCTTCCCTAGGCCCCCCATGCCATGTATTGCATAGACAGAGAGGTCGTCTGAATCGGCGAGCAACATACTGATAAGCTCTTCCTTTTCCTTGTCTCTTCCATAGATCTCTGTTGTATTAACATACGAGCTAGTCATCCGCCAATCGAACCTATCAGCTTCGTTCTCTGCAACTCCCTCTGTCAGTTTGAACTTATTTTTCTCCATGGCAATGGCATCAAACTTTTCTCTTACATTCTTTAACTTATGAGCCATTTTGAATCGAAAAACAAGTGGATTCTGATCAAGAGAAGAGAAAGACCTTAGTCGGTTTTTAAGACCCCTTCTCTGTCTGCGCCTCTGGGCTTCAATAGAGAACTCATCCAGCACATCATCAGCATCATAAGCAGCAGCTTTGAGATCTTTCAGCCAAATCCTGATGCCCTCGTCTTTCCACTGCTTCTCCTCTGCATCCTTGAGGACAGCTTGGACCCTCATGAGGTTGCGCTTGAGTTTCTCAAACTCAGTCTGGAGGCCAAAAACAAGCCCAAGCTCTTCAAGCACCAGTGCATTCACGTTCCCCAAGAGGATGCTCACAAGTGCAGAAGTAACTGCGTCAGCCATACCTTTTCTTGTTTTCTTTTTGCGGGAAATTTAATTGTGCGTCTTAATTAGCGAAGAGGCAAGTAGGAAATGGGAGTAAAGCAAGAAATGGTGGTGAAGAGAGGACAGGGAAGATAGCTGAGCTAGGGAGGGAGGGAGGGAGATTTTGTTTGTGAAAAATCCGTGGGCAAGTAGACCGCGTCTGTGAATTAGTAATGATGGCGGCTTCTGTCAGCCATTCACTGATTTTTGTGGACTTTATGAGTTTCAGGAGGGTAAGGGACTTTATGACACAGCGTTTTTAAAAGTGATTTTAAATGAATTTGAAAATTAAATAATTTTAATATTTTTAGACTATTTTTATTATATCAAAAATAAAATAAAAAAAATAAAAAAAAATCATTTTAATGAATTCATGAATGAAATGTATTTTTAAAAACAATTACATTCTAAAATAGACATTTAGTATGGGGTGTTTGACACCGTGATTCAAAATTGTTTATAAAAAAATTTGAATTTTATTCACTTTAAATTAATTGTTTTTAGATCATTTTCTTGTGCTAATATAAAAAAATAATTTTTAAAAAATAAAATGATATATATATATATATATTTTAATGTATTTTTGAACCAAAAACACTTTAAAAAACAAACACATCTACACTTCCAAAGTGACACTCTATTTACTAACTTAGCTAACCTTTTTTCTAACACCAACAAAATATATTCAAGCGAGCATAATTCAAAACAACTCAAATTAAATTAATTAAAAAATATAACATGGGATATTATGAGATTGAAAAAACTTGTAAAAAAATAAACTATAAAATTAATGGACTAATAATCTGATTAAAAAGAAAAAGAAAAAAAATCATTAAAATATTAAATATCAAAGAAGAAAACCCGAGTTAATATGTGATAACTTGACAAATCAACAATCTTTGATATGAGATCTAGATAAAAATAAAAGGAATATCAAAAGGATGGCTTAGTAAAAAAAAACAAAATTCAATAAAAAAAAATAGTCAATTTGGATTAACTTTATCTACCCATTCTCAGAATAACCAAAGAAAAATAAAAGTAAAAAAAAGGTCAACAATCAATAATTTATTGTAAGATGATAAAATTAGAAATAAAAGATATAAAAAATGGAGGAAGAAAAGTATGAGTCAAAACGAAGCCGAAACATAACTGAAAATGGAAAAATTCTAGGAAAAATAATTTTATGCAAAATGAGAAAATTAAAAAAACTTAAAATCATAAAAAATTAAGAAAAAAATGAGTCAACATGTGTTAATTTGACTAACCTACCATTCTCGATATTAGATCAAGATAAAAAAAAAAAATAGAATCTCAAATGTTTCATTGCAAAAGTCAAACCAAAAATACATATTATTTGTCACGACCCGATTCCCGGATCCGTGACCGGCACATAGATATTGATCCCCTCCAAGGTTCCACACTTATGCGAACCCAAACTTACACACAAACTTGACATTCATAATCAGAGTCCAATGCAACGGAAATATTAAAGGAAACTTTATAATATAATTCAGGTGTCTTTATACAAGAGTTGATTACATACTGTTATAATTGTGGAGCACTAACTAGATATATGAACAAAAGTATCAATTACAATCAAAATAGCAGGTTCCAAGAGTAGGACAAAAATGACCTGCTAGCAAGCTACGAGCCTGAAAATAATAAATAATGAGGGGGTGAGTTCAACAACTCAGTGAGTAGATAATATCTGATATACACATACGAGATAATACAACAAAGAAAAGTATATTATCAAACCGGTTCGAAATTCTTACAAGAAGTTTCTCAAATAGATCATAACAAGAATTTAATAGGTAAAGCTCGTCAGAAAATCAAAATGCAATGAGCATGAGGCTCCGTACTGTGGGATGATCAGTCCATACAGGTTGGTGACTCCCCCGACCAACTAGGGTTTCAGATACGATGTGCACAAAGACTAACATTTCCCTGTTAGCATGGGTATTCTGACTGGCATACCGTGGGTATATATATCATAATCAAACAAACAAATTCATAACTCAAGGCTCAACTCATGACATTAATCAAATGAGGAGCTATCAATTCACAAACAGATATTGGCTTATATCAAGAACGTATATTCAACAATTGATTATGCTTTATCGTATCAAGAATCGTAATCAATGTAGATCTTATCAAGAAGCATAATCCAAATACTAGCAAATCAAATATTTATAATATTTCTCATGCATATTAAATATTATCCACTCACTTGATCCAAAAGAAATCAAGGTTCAAAAGCAGAATGTTGTCTGAACCTTACTGATGTCCAGCAGGTAGAATATCGGGATTATCTGAACATTTAAAAGAAAATATACTCAAAAATGACTCAAAGATGTAAAATAGATTTTATAACATATCTAAGAGTTCATCTCATACTCCTATGTGTTTTTTTTTTTGAATCAAACTATCTCTTTTCCGTAAAAACCTAAAAGTAAAGGTTTCTTCCGAAATCTAATTCAATATACACAATTCATAAAATTGATAATAATTCATCCAATAAGCCTCAATTATCCATCCAACCAATATGAAATACTTACATTCCATCTAAGGACCATTCTGAAATTTTCTTATATTTTTAGGGTCAAATTGTAATTTTTACCAAATTGAAGGACTAAATTGAACACTTCATAAATTCATAATTATACTAAAATCTTGTCCATAATTCAACCTCAATTCTGTCCAGAATCTCCAATTTTACTCCAGGGACCAAACTGGAATTTTTCAAAGTTCAGGGACTAAATTGTAATTTTCCAAAGTTCAGGGACTAAACTGAAATTTTCACCAAAAGGACCAAAATGAATTTTCTTCATCTTCAAACTCCAGCCTTAAATTTCCAGCAAGGTATTTTTGAAATTTCTCAACATTATTTCACCATTTATCAATCTTTTCTTACACTAAACACATCAACAACTTCAAAATCATCTACAATCAAACTAATTAAATCATTACCCAACATATTCAACCCTTAACATCTCTCTTAATTCATCAATCAAACCCAAATAAAATCCTCAAACCCTAACAATCAATCCAAGCAAAAATCATAACTAATAACTACATTTATACATATTAAAACATACACATTACCTTAACAACTATTTCTCCTTCTTCTTTTCTACTCCTCTTCTCTTTCCCTCTTTCTCTTCTTCTTCTTCTTTCTTTCTCTCTTCCCGATTCTCTCTCTCAAATTTTTCAGATTACTTCTTCTTCTTTTTTTTCTTTTCTTTTCTATTTATATTTACTACCTTGTACAATTACCACAACACCCTTAACCTAATTCTAAGCCACTAAGGGCATTCATGTATTTTCCTTCTTTTTTTTTTAAATTTCAAAACACTACATTACTAGACTTCAAAAAATCTTTTAGAAAAAACATATAAAATAATTATTACTATTATTGCATAAATAATACAAAACATTTACCGAATTTGAGACTTCTTACAATAAATACATGCACTAACTCAATCTTGAGACTTATTATGCAGATCGTAAATTCTCTACCATCATACAACAACACCTCTTGAAAACACAATGTCAAACATGCTTTAAGAATAGTGGGGCATTGTATTTTATATTTAAAATTAGTATTTGCTGGTTATTGAAATTAGCAAAGTAATATGGTCGCATTCATTTTTTTCTTTTCTAAAAGATAAATAAAAAGAGGACTATATGTGAACATCGGTACTGAGAATGCAAGCTGTTTTTCTGCCATCGGTACTGAGAATTGAGGATGAATTATGGACAAGAGTTTAGTATAACTATGAATTTATGAAGTGTTCAATTTAATCATTTAATTTGATAAAATTATAATTTGACCCTAAAAATATAAGAAAATTATAGAATGGTCCTTAGATGAAATATTAGTATTTAAGATTGGTTTGATGAATAATTAAGGCTTATTGGATGAATTATTTTCAATTTTACAGATTTTGTATTTTGAATTAGATTTCGAGAGACTGTTGTTTTAGGTTTTGCGAAAAATAGATAGTTTGATTCGAAACACATAGGATTATGAATTAAACTGTTAGATATATTTAGTAAAGAGACTTTAATTCTTTTGAGTCATTTTTGAGTATTTCTTTTATATATTCAGATAATCTTGATATTCTGCCCGCGATACGTAGTAGGATTCCGTCAGTATTCTGCTATTTGAAATTCGATTGCTTTTGAGTCAGGTGAGTGGATAATATTTAATATGCATGAGAAATATTATAAATATTTGATTTGCTAGTATTTGGATTATGCTTTTTGATAATACATACATTGATGACTATTCCTGATACGATAAAGCATAATCAATTGTTGAATATACATTCTTGATATGAGCCAATATCTGCTTATGAATTGATAGCTCCTCATTTGATTGATGTCATGAGTTAAGCCTTGAGATATGAATATGTCTGTTTGATTATGATATATATATATATATATATATATATATATATATATATATATATATATATATATATATAGACACACACACACACACACCTACCTACAGTATGCCAGTCAGAATACCCATGCTAACAGGGAAATGTTAGTTTTTGTGCAAATCGTATCTGAAACCCTTATTGGTTGAGGGAGTCATCAACCTGTGCAGACTGATCATCCCACAGTACGGAGCCTCATGCTCATTGCATTATGATTTTTTGACGAGCTTTACCTATACATTCTTCTTATGACCTATTTGAGAAACTTCTTGTAAGAACTCTGTACCCATTCGATAATATATTTCTCATTGTTATATTATCTCGTATGTGTATATTATATGTTATCGACTCACCGAGTTGTTGAACTCACCCCCTCATTATTTATTATTTTTAGCCTCATAGCTCGTTAGTAGATCATTATCGTTTAAATTTCAGAACTTATTATTTTGGTTGTAATTGACATTTTTATTTTTATGTCTAGTTAGCGCTCCACTATTATAACAAGATTATTCAATTTTATATTCAGACATTCAAATTATGTTATAAAGTTTACCTTGTTATTTCCGCTGCGTTGGACTCTAAATATGAAAGCTAAGTTTGTGTGTAAGTCTGGGTTCGCATAGGTGTGGAACCTTGGAGGGGAACCATGCCTATGTGCCGGTCACAGATCCGGGAATCGGGTCGTGACATATACTCTTCAATATTTAGTTGTTTAATAATTGAGTTTCATAGTTTGGTTGAGTTTGTTTTGAACAGTGTTACACCGATATCACAATCAAACCATAAATTTAATATTTAACCTGAATGAGCTCTGGTATGGTCTTTTTGCGTTGTCAGTTTCTTTCCAAATTATTTTATATCACTATATATTTCTATATTATTTGAATCAATCGAGATTGCTAAACATATTTGATTTCGTAACCATACTTTTTAAAAAATCCTTCCATCATCTTAATATTTTTTAAACCAAATATATATATAAAAAATTGAATCAATGTGCAGCATAGCAATGGTATCTTTAGTGGTATCTAAAAGTTACAAGTAATGTGAAAGGTTAGCTATCATCAAGAAATATAGTAATAAGTACTATTGATTTGTTTATTCAAATAAAATTTAGTTATATATATATAATTGGCCTATTGCCTGTCACTTTGTATGTGTGTGGTCAAGTATTTTTACTTTCGTGATCTTTCATTATTCTCCGTTTGTGTGTGTGTGTCTTGTGATCAGAATAGAGGTTATTTATTACTTTTTAGAAATATTTTTTAATTGCTAATATATTAAAAAATATTTTTTATTTTTAAAATTAGCATATGAAATCATCTAAAACATATTGAAATATTAATTTAATATTTCAAAAGATTTTTTTTTTAAAAAAATGTCATACTACAAAAACAAACACACTCTTAATCAAACATGCAATAAGATAAATCTTTTATTTGGCATCAAGATACGACGCATTACAGTCTGTCAAACGATGTTACAATGGAACGGAGCCTGAGTTCCAATCGGCATCTCCCTTCGTTCAAGTACTCAAGAACATAACAATATCACCATCATGAGTTGCAGAATTGATTTATTGTTTGATGACATGGGAATCCAAGTTCCAAACAAAGGAAATAGAGAACACATATGTCTTATTTATTGTTAAATTATCATAATTATTATTAAAATCACTGTAAATAATCAAGATTCTAATTATTATTGACAATAATATCGTTGTCACCATCATTATTGTTATAATCATTGTCTTTATTACGACAATAATCATTACGATAACTAACATCGTTATTTTTATTAATATCATTTAAATTATAATTATAATTATTATCATTATTATAATTTTTTTTTTCTTTAATATGGTTTTATATGGAAAAAATCACTCCAACTCTTCTACTTTGTGGTTGTTTGAGAGTGTGGTTGAGATTGCTTTTGAAAGTGTTATTCGTTCAGAAATGCATTAAAATGATATTTTTTTAATTTTTAAAAATTATTTTTGACATCAGCACATGAAAATGATTTAAGAACACCGAAAACGTTTAATTTAAAATAAAAAATAAAATTTTTTAATTTTTTCCAAAACACTTTTGAAATACAATGTAAAACACTCAATTATAATAGAAATGGCAGTTTATATAATAAATTAATTTAATTTTTAAATTTAACAAAAAAATAAGTTTACTCTTATAAATATATTATAATATAAATAACCACAGTTCGTTCTTCTTAAAAAAAACTAAATTAATTTCAAAAACCCTTTTTGTCCTTACAAACTTCAAGTATTGTTTGATTTTTGTGTAACAAAAATGCCATTAGGGAAACCAAAACATTTCTTAACGAATACTCACCACACGAATTTAATTATTTATTTATTAGAGCTTAAGAATAACTGTAAGCTTTTTTGTTTCCGGGTAACGCCCTCCTTAAACATTATGTTATTGTTTGATATTATATTTTAAAAATAATTTAAAAGATATTAAAAATAATTTATTTTGAATATTGTTAAATTATTTTGATATATTTTTATTAAAAATAATTTTTTTAAAATAAAAA
This sequence comes from Salix dunnii, assembly GCA_015731905.1. Classification (NCBI taxonomy): domain Eukaryota; kingdom Viridiplantae; phylum Streptophyta; class Magnoliopsida; order Malpighiales; family Salicaceae; genus Salix; species Salix dunnii. Next base: position 13,540,806 of record CM027675.1, on the reverse strand, counting down.
TATTACTTTAATGCATTTCTAAATATAATGTTTTTAAAAAACTTCAACCTCACTCTAAAACAATATTACATAAATATCTTAAAATATTTTTTTTAAAATATTCTTCACATACAATTTGAAATATAAAAAAAATACTGATTTAAAATAAAATAAAAAAATCAAAAAAATTTTAAAATGAAAAAACATGTCATTGCATCCCTCAAAATACTCCTTCGAATCAATAACACATTGCAGTCACACTCGATCTCCTTAATTTTCTTTCCTAAAATATAATTCATATCTTCTCTTCATGCATAATCAGAAACCACCATACGCTGCTTAACTGAATAATACGCTGCCTTTGGCGGGGAAATTTGAAACTGAAAAACCATTATATTCGCATTCTCAACACACACAGGCCCACCCATAGCATGATTCACTTATAAAAAAACCATTTCTGTATCATCCATAGTTCCATCAAGCTTTTTCACTATCACAGTATCTCTACGATCGACTATATCCTGCTTCGCATATTCAAGATTAAGGGAGCTAATAATGATGAATATCGACAAACGACTTCACTATTTAGTGAGGTACTAACAGATTTAATTAACAAATCAATAACTTTAATGGAAGATTTATGCAATGAATTGGCTGGTTGGGCGAGGGAGATAGTGTGGATGTGGTGTGCTCGGGCTGACTGGATAGTGGCTGTCGGCGTTGGAAAAAGAAAAGATCTGGGTATAAAAAACAGAGAATAGAGAGGATGAAAAAGGAAACGATGAAAGAACAACGAAATATAACCTAATCACAGCTAATCAACAATGACTAACCCGAGCAAGCAACAAGCAGAGTTGGTGAGCTTTCAACGCCTACATATAAATATTTGTAAGCTGTTTGTATCATACTGAATATTATAATAAATATTTCCTTATCTTCATATAAATTTGTGCTGATCGTACTAGGGGTCATCTTCATGTAACTATTGGTTAGGATTCGTGCCAACCCCATAATACAATTTTCTAGTTCAAGCTGACGTAGTGCGAGCCAACAAGGAAGGTGATTCTTCCCTTTCAGCTTCTACAGTAGGCTATCAGGCATATTCTAGCTAATTTTCCTACGAGATTCTTTTGAAAAAAAACAAAGTGTTCAAGGACAATAGTTATACATTATCTTGTTGATGTTTCTACCTGTTTAGATAACCATAATAATCAAATATATATGCCAGCAGGTTTACAATGGGAAGAAGCCTATAAGCCACAGTATTCACCCATGATAGTCTTCCTGCTCTGCCTACAAGCAGCCACAATCTAGCTAGCTAGTTTTCCAATGAGATGTAAACACAGTGGTTAATACCATTACAGAGAAGCCAAAGATCATCGATATTACATGTTTTTTGAATTCAAACTCATCATCCCAACTCCATCAAATTACATTCCATCAACTTCATTGCTCTGATGAAACTCGTTTACTAGTCTGCAGGGGTTGGAACAGGAAGAGAAATTCTGCTCTCAAAGAAATTCACAATTGGTAAACTTAAATGAAGAAGCACTATTAAATGAAATTATACCTTTATTTAAAGAGAAATTAAGTATAAATTATCATTATTTGGTCGAAATTAGTCCACTCCAGGTTACCATTATTTCCGAATTAACAAGTGGAACACAAGAAATCTTTGAAGGACAAAACATACGAATCATTCTAGCAGATGGCAAAAATGAACTTGGCAAAGTACTTGCTTTTAGCAATGGCAGCAAAATTTCTAATGCTTGGTTTGTGAAATAGTGGCTCAGAATACCAAATATCAGCTCTAGACCAAGATTATCTGTGTAAGCATCTTTTAGCAATGGCAGCAAAATTTCTAATGCTTGGTTTGTGAAATAGTGGCTCAGAATACCAAATATCAGCTCTAGACCAAGATTATCTGTGTAAGCATCCCTTTTGCTCAATAATTATACTGTTGTGCTTGAGACCACTATAAAAAAAAAAGCCTAATCAAACTCCAAGATGAACTTCAGCAGTGAAGTAAAAGCAGCAAAAATTCATAGCAAGGATCATTCGTGCCTGTGTAAAACTGATTTCTTGTGGATTGCAGATCCAAAATACACTTTGGAACATCATGTGCGAGTTTCCCCAGCGATGCAATGCTTCAGTCAATTCAAACATATTTGTGTGATATGCAGCTAAGTACAGGCTCTCTAGATTTTGAAGATTCCTTAGTGGACATTGCCTGCCTGCCCTGCTTACACCATCAGAAGCTCAAGTGAAAATCACAAAAGCCAAGAATTGATGTAAAAGAAGTTTGTGTATATTATAGCAGTATATTTACTAAAATCAATCTATAAATATTCCAGATTTTACATGAGAATATTAGCCAAGTGACATCCCAACAAGTACCGAGCAATCATACATTCTTCAGGTCTCAGAGGACTGTATTAGCTGATTGTTAGTGATGATGGTAGCAATGTGAGCTATCTTAGGCCATTCCAGATTTGCACCCTAAACTATAAAATACTGTATAAATTTGTATAAATTGTTGAAGAATCTGGTTCCAATTCCGCTATAAATTAGTGATAAGTTTTTTTTATTAATGTTAGCCATTTAAATTCTAGCATTTAGTGATGTGTTTTGATTGTTCTTTTCTACTTCTAGTTTAAATCTTATCTATGATAAGATTAGTTTAAGAGTTTGTGTTTGATTAGGGTTCTTGTAATGCATTTGATTTCCTCTATAAATACAATTATAGGTGTCATCACCCAATTTCTGGGTGATTCCCCAAAATATACCAATAAATAAATAAAATAAAATAAAAGGGGCTGGTGTCGGCTGAAAAATTAATATGAAAATTTTGGACGTTTTCGGAAGCCCGGTCGTACTTCTTTTTTGCCCACAAATGAAGGAAATGCAAATTCAAGGCTAAAATAATTTATTCTTGGATAAATCTGCATAGAAATTAAGTCGGAAGACATAATTATATTTTTATGGGTCAATTTGATTTAATCGTCGGCCGATGTAAAGTGTAATTATGCTTCGGAATTAATTGAGAGCCCAATTGAAGGATTTAATTTAGCGCAAGAGCTTAATTATACTTTAAATGGGTCAAATTAATTTTATTAAGGGCCTAATTAGTGAGAAATTAAGTTTCAAAGCCGAATCTGGGTTCAATTGAGAAAATCAGAATTTTCGGTGACGAAACTCTTCGAAATTAATTTAAAGCCCAATTGAAGGATTTAATTTAGCGCAAGAGCTTAATTATACTTTAAATGGGTCAAATTAATTTTATTAAGGTCTTAATTAGTGAGAAATTAAGTTTGGAAGCCGAATTTGGGTTCAATTGAGAAAATCAGAATTTTCGGTGACGAAACTCTTCGAAATTAATTGAAAGCCCAATTGAAGGATTTAATTTAGTGCAAGAGCTTAATTATACTTTAAATGGGTCAAATTAATTTTATTAAGGGCCTAATTAGTAAGAAATTAAGTTTCGAAGCCGAATCTGGGTTCAATTGAGAAAATCAGGATTTTCGGTGACGAAACTCTTCCGAATTATTTGAGAGCCCAGTTGAAGGATTTAATTAAGCGCAAGGGCTTAATTATACTTAAAATGGGTTGAATTAATTTTATTAAGGGATTGAGTACTGAGGAATTAATTTTGAAAGCCTAATTTGGGTTAAATTGAGACGATCGGAATTTTCGGCGACGAAATTTTTTGGGTGAATTCGGAAGCCAAAATTAAAGATAAAAATATTTTTCTTCCTGTTTTCTTTCCATCAAAAAATTTTTTTTGTCACAACTTATTTATTTCAAAATTAAAAAAAAAAAACTCACCAAACTTTTGCCGACAGCCATGGCTGCCCATTCCAGCAGCCATGCTGCTACCATTCCTTCAGCCCACTCCCTCTGCAACACCATTCTTCAGCCATGCCCTGGACATCACCCCCATGCCGTGCACCATGCCTTCTATGGCTATAAATAAGAGCAGAAAAAAATGAGAATGGGTAGGGGGGAAACTGAAAAAACTACACTGTCACCGTGAAAACTTGGGGACGGGCTGAAAACTGGGAAGAAAACACTGTCACGGGGGAGAAAAACTGAAAAAACTATACTGTCACGGTGAAAACTTGGGGAGCAGACGGGGGGATTTTACGCAGAAAAACAGAGGAGGGGAATCACGTTACAAAGGGGGGAGAAAAGGCTGAGGAAATAGCATGAAACCGGGGTGAAAACCAGAGAAAAAAAAGACAAAAAAAATGACCGGGAAGTTAGATTTTGATCGAAAACAAACCAAACCTCTTCTTTCTCTCTTTCTGGTCGCCAACGAGCCCTCGACCACCAATCCTCTTCCCTCTCCCGTCACTGTCACCCTCTCTTCTTTGCCATATCTCTCTTTCTCCCTCCTCTAGTGGCATTCCTCTCTCTAGAAAGCAGCAGCTCACGGCAGTGCCACCCTCCTCGCAGCAGCAGCACTTAACCAACAACTCTCCCTCCTCGCAGCAGCAGAAACACCCTCTCTTCTTCTTCTCCGCTGTAACTCCCTCGTTTCTCTCTCCCCGACAGCAGCTCGTTGCAGCTCTTTCTCTCTTCAAAAACCAGTAGCAGCCACAATCACGACAGCCCTCTCTTCCTCCTCCAGTCAGTTCCCGGTGACCTCTAGAAGCTCCCTTGTAGCAAGCCCAGTTTTCTTCTCCAGCTCCGACGAGCAGTAGCAGCAAACGGCAGCCACATACGCGGCACTTCTAGCCCTCATTCCGGCCACCACAGGCCTCCTTTTCCGGTGTCACCACGACAGGAATCATCACCTCGACGTCCTCTACCCAACGGCAGTAGCAGGTGACCCTCTCGTCGTGGTCGGCCGATCAAGTTACTGTTCAAGTCACTATTCACGTAAATTGCACTGCACTATTTACGTGTTTTGTTTTGTTTTGTTTTTTTTTAATTAATTAAAAAAAAGAAAAAAGAAATAAAGAAAATGTGGGGCTGGGCTGCTCTCGGCCCAGCCCAGCCCAACGGTGATGGGCCTTTGGCCCACCATGGCTGGCCCATTTGGTTGGGTTAGGCCCGGCCCGAATTTTTTTTTAATTTAAAAAAAAAAAAACAAAAATGTGTTTGCTTTCGTGCATACGGCCGAATTCCAAGGTTTTTCCATGCATATTTTTCATGAAAAAAAAATATGTTGCATCTTTCACATATTTTGAACGAAACTTGGATATCGTAAACAGTTTACGATTATCCATTGGAATTCGGCCAAAATATCAAAAATAATTTAATAATTATTTTGTTTTAGTTTTCGCGGTGTAAATTTACATTGTAAAGTACACTTGCAGATAAAAAGAATTTTTAACTACGATGTAAAATTATAATGTAAGGTACATTCGTAGGTAAAAAAAAAGGGGTTTTTAACTGCGGTGTAAAATGACATCGTAAAGTACACTCGCGGACAAAAAAATATTTTTCCTTTTTAAATGCAGTGTAAAAAAAATAAACTTAAGAAAAACAATCAAACAACAATGCAGCTTACCTTAGGTAGGGTGCACTGGGGGTGACGCGTCTTCCCCTTGCACAACAAGTCCCCTTACCCAAGACTTGTTCAGCTATTGGGTTTTTACCCTTTGATCTCTTTATTCTTCAGCTAAAGGCTGAAATATTTCAATTAATTCTTAGCTAAGGGCTAGAATTTTTCAATTGAAATAGTGGGCATCTCTATTTTCCAACAATTGGTATCAGAGCTACTAAGATCTTTGAAGAGATTGTGCGAAACACAAGAGTTTAAAAGTGAGGTCTTAAGGGAAATCAAAGCTAAGGGCTTTGAAGGTTTTTGTGAGGTATATCAGAGTTGATTTGATCTTAGAAGAGATTGAGTGAAAAACGAGAGTTCTTATTTTTCTGCAAAATCTTGAAGTAGAAGGACTAGTTACTCTTTTCAAATTCTTAAAAAACAATTGCACAAAGGCTTCACAGCAGCAATTGTTAAACTTCTTTCTCAACAAATCACGGTTGAATTTTTCAAAATGGATTCTGCATCCTTTTCATAAAAAACACCAGTGTTTACTGGTCGGAATTTTAGAATTTGGGCAGTGAAGATGGAGGCATATTTGAAGGCTTTCTATTTATGGGAGATAGTGGAGAGTGACAATCAACTTCCATAGAGAGACAAATTTAAAGAGCTAAATGAGAAGATAGATATGTGTAGCCTTGGAACCAAGGAGCAGTGTTGAAGAATTTGGTTCCAATTCTGCTACAAATTAGTGATAAGTTTTTTTTATTAATGTTAGCCATTTAAATTCTAGCATTTAATGATGTGTTTTGATTGTTCTTTTCTACTTCTAGTTTAAATCTTATCTATGATAAGATTAGTTTAAGAGTTTGTGTTTTATTAGGGTTCTTGTAATGCATTTAATTTCCTCTATAAATACAATTAGAGGGATGACAATAAAAAATAAATATTGATTTTTTACCCTTTGATTTCTTTGTTCTTCAGCTAAGAGCTGAAGTATTTCAATTAATTCTTAGCTAAAGGCTAGAATTTTTTCAATTGAAATAGTGGGCACCTCTATTTTCCAACATAAATCACCTATTAATATCAAATCACCTTTTAAAACCCTCAGAACAATTAATAAAAAATAAAATAAACACACAATCTTCTATTTCATGAATGTTTAGAGAAAATAACCACAATTATCAAATTTTAATAGCTTAATGGATTTGCTGACACCAACTAATATCGAGTTTTGACGTTAAAAATGGCTAATTCGATCATTTTCTCTTTTCAAACAATTTTCTCTCTTGTCTCTTAAAATAAATGAGAAATAAATAAAATAAATTTTTTAACTAATGATTTTTGAATAGCTAGCAATCATCAAAGACACAACTATTGCAAGCAAGCATTACTCTTTATTAACGGTCAAATGTTTTGTTGTATTTTATTTATTTTTTGAAAATATCATCTCAATAAATTATTTTTTTCTGCCAGAAAAAGTAAAAAATAATCCACTCTAGTTGATCATATATATTTTACAAAATTATTATTTCATTGCCATCAATAATTTATTGTGTATAAAAAAAAAGAGTAGTTTTTATTGTGATGTGAGTCTTAAACTATATATATATATATATATATATATATATATATATATATATATATATATATATATATATATATATATATATATAACTTAAACAACATAAAATCCACTTAAATAAATTTAAATAAAAAATCTTTTTTTTCAAGTGTTTTTAGTTATTCAAGCTATATACCCTACAGTAAACTTAGAAAGCAACTGTGAAAAGGACTTTTCAACAACCTTATGAAATATTACAGTGATAAGATATAGCTCTACTCTCTCAAGAACCTCTGGTTTGCTGTGCAACATCAAAATACTATAAATCCAATCCATTCTCTAACTAAATATTCTAATTATATAATTTACTAATATTAAATATAAATTTTAAAAATTTATTTTGGTATATTTTCAAGCAAAAAAAAAATTAAAAAAACATTCACTACTGCAATTTCAATTTTTTTTTTATACGAGGAAACTTGCTTTCCCGAAAGAATACTTTGTGGCCTCGGGTGAACGAGTAAAATCATGGTCATCTCAAGCTTTTTCAAGGGATGTACAGCCCGACTCGAACTCGAGATTTGTTGTACAAATCATAAACTCTCTACTATCATGTCAAGCCTCTTGAGAACACAATGTTAAACATGCTCTAAGAATATTTGGGCATTGCATTTTATATTTAAAATTAGTATTTTAAGTTAATGTTAAAAATACATCATTTTATTTAAAAGTACAACCTTGATTAAAGTAATTTAATTTGAGAATGCACCTTCCTGATAAAAACAACAAAAAATAAAATAAAAATAAATTATTCAAGATAGTGGTCATACGTTAGAATAAACATTATTTTTGTCACGTGATTATATTAATATTTAACAATTGTCAATTTTATTTATGCTTATAATTAATTAATCAACAAATCTTATATGGTTAATTATGTAAAGATAATATATATTTACAAAATCACTGTTAAATTTGGTAGTGTACTAATCACTTAATTATTATTTAAATTTATATAATATTTCTTTTTATTGAGCATGCGGATTGCCTACCAAGAGACCCACACTAACTAATTGAAAAGAAAAAAAAACGATTACTTTGTTCCATGACCAGGTTGATGTCCAGGCCAGAAGAGATAAAATTGGGTGTCAACCTGATGAGGTGGAATGCTCATCTGATAATTTAATTTAATAATTTATAATTAATTACGATGAATTTATTTTAAAACAATATATTGAAACATTCAAACAGAAGGCTGGTTACAAGCTAACAATCACATAAGACATATAAATATTTTTTTGAATTCTAAGAAATTTCATATCTCAGATCGAAAAATGAGCACAAAACAACACTGAAGAGAAATAGAATTCCTCAGGCTCTCTTGATTATGAAGATTCCAAGCTCAGATTGCTTATTCATCTAAAATCTATAAAAATCTATAAAAATTTCATTTTGTATTTGATCACCACAGCTACTAGTAATTGGTGAATAAATATTCCAGATTTGGGATGAGATCATATTAGCCAAATGAATTCCCAACACGTACCGAGCAATCATATATTCTTCTTGTCTACGATGACTGTATTACCTGGTCATTGATGATGATGGTACGGATGTGAGCTATGTTAGGCCAGTCCCTTCCTTTTTCTTTCTTGCACCCTCTCTCCAAATTTGGACAATCTGTAATTATCAACTCTCTGAGCATTTCAAGATTCCTTATCCCTTCTGGCAAAGACTTCAACTTAGAGCATCCATCGATATACATTCTTGAAAGGGATGTGAGATGCCGAATCTGATTTGGAACACAGGATATTCCGAGACAATCAAATATTGCTAGAGATCCGAGAGAACTGAGATGTCGTATGCTCTCTGGCAAGGAGTTTAACCTTACACATCCATAAAGAATCAAATACTTGAGCGCTGTCAGATATTGCAGTCCCTCAGATAGAGAGGCAAGTTCTTTACAATCTCCGATCTGCAAGGTAGCAAGAGATGATGGTAAAACAGACAGTGCAGTGATTTTTGGCAATCCAACTATAATTAAAATCTCCAAAGAATTGAGGTTCTGGACACCTTCTGGCAAGCTTTCAAGTTCATCACAATATTTAATATTCAAATATTTCAGAGAAGATAGGTTATTTAGCTGGTTTGACAGTGACCTCAGACTTCTCATCCTCTTAATTGACAGCTTTTGAAGGCGTGTATGATTTTGCAACAGTCCATCAGGAAGAACAGCCAATTCATCGAAGCCCTTAATTCGAAGGGAGGTAATGGAAGTGAAATTCACAACTGAGCTCAGCAAAGTTACAGTGCAGTCCTTAATAGTTAAATATTTGACCGACGGAATGATTGGTAACTCGACCAACTTGGGGCATTTTTCGATCTGTAATTCATGAAGACAAGTGAAGATTTCCCTTCCACCCATGCTATTTGTTTCCCAATCCTCTAAGTTTATCATTTCACCCAAAGTCAGCCTCTCTAATGATGGAAATGGATTCTCTCCATCTCCATACATCTCACTGCCAATGCACTTAACATTGTCCGTTCTCTTCAATTGAAGATGCTTAAGAAACCGCAGTTTCCCAAAAGGAGGAAGATGTTCACAATTCATGCACGATTGTAGTACGATCTCCACTAGGTTTGGTAGACGCGACTCCAGCATCCAATCCGCGAATTTTGATCCTCGATATCCGCTTATCTCTAACTTCTTCATGTTAGAATGGGGTTCAAGGGCACGAAGAACATCTTCACTGTTTGCCTCACTGAATTTGCTGTTTTCGTCTTCTCGCCAAGACAAACTGAGTGATTGAAGATTTGTCTTCCTCGCCAAATTAGCATTTTGTGCATCTGCGAAACCTTGGACGTTATCTAGATCCTTGATGCTCAACTCACCCCCAATGTAATTCAGTCTTTGCAGCTCCCCTATGCGATGACCAACCTCTTTACCCACAATGAACATACCAAGCTTTCGCAGACAACCCAGTTGTCCCATCCCTGAAGGCATACATTGAAGCGCATCACAACCCGTGAGGTCAAGATAAATGAGACTTTTCATGTCCTTCATCTTTTTTGGTAGCATATAAAGAAAAGGGCAGCAACTCAAATCTAGGGTCTGCAAGTTTTGAAGAGAGCTGATTGATTCAGGTAGTTCTAGGATAAAAGAACAAGAGACGTCTAGATATCTTAGATGTTTCAAATTACCAATCGACTCCGTCAAATTTTTCTCTAACTGCATTTTGTTTAAACCCAACGTCCGTAGTTTGTTATGTGAAGACACCTTGAATGAAAGAGCCATACTGAAAATCAGCGACCGCAATGACCGCAATGACCGCACCTCATAATAATGACGACTCGGACCATCGAAAGAAATGTGACGAACTGTCTTGGGAATTCTAGGTCTCCTATTCCTCTCGATCAAACAGCATTCTTCTATCATAACTGATGTGGCAAGATCATGCATAAGATCATGCATTTTGCAAGTTATGTTTCCGAAGTCATCCTCCTTGACCTCCTGAAAAATTGATCTCCCAACTAAGTCATCAAAAATCTCGTAACCTGTCTCATGGAAATCCATTTGCCCTTCAGGATCAATAAATCCGTTGGCCAACCATAGCCTTACTAACTGGTCTTTCTTCATGACATAATCCTTCGGAAACATGCAGCAAAATCCAAAGCATTGCTTTAAATGTGGTGGCAAATTGTTATAACTTAACTTCAAAGCAGGTAAAATTCTGCCACATTCGTCTTCTGGTAGATCCCAAATCACACTTTCTTTGACATATAACCACTCTAGTTCAGTTCTCTTCCCACGCAGCGAGCTCCCCAAAGCCTTTAGAGCTAAAGGAACGCCATCGCACTTATTGACGATCGCCTTTCCTATACTTTCTAGGTGCACATACTCCTCCCTTCTTCTCGCTCCAAATGCATGTCGCTCAAACAGAAGCCAAGAATCATCTTCCGACAATCTTCCCATTTGGTGAACGGGAATGGTAGCCATTCTATCAGCAACCTGCTTTAGACGAGTTGTTATTATAATAGCACATCCTCCAGCTCCAACTCTCAATGCATCTTTCAATGCATTCCATTTTTCATGGTAATGATCCCAAACATCATCCAACACAAGCAAAAATCTCCTTCCAATCAACTTTTCTTGGAGGTGGCGTTGCAAAGTGTCCAGCTCTTGTAAGGTACAAGGCTTGTCTTCAATGGACTCTATGATGGCTCTTGATAGCCTCCTTATGTCGAAATCATCAGATACGCAGACCCAGATCCTCAGATCAAAACGCCCTTCTACACTTGCATCGCTGTAGACTAATTGAGCAAGTGTTGTCTTCCCCAGACCCCCCATGCCATGTATTGCATAGACAGAGAGGTCGTCTGAATTGGCGAGCAACATACTGATGAGCTCTTCTTTTTCCTTGTCTCTTCCATAGATCTCTGTTGTATTAACATACGAGCTAGTTATCCGCCAATCGAACTTATCAGCTTCGTTCTCTCCAACTCCCTCTGTCAGTTTGAACTTATTTTTTTCCATGGCAATGGCATCAAACTTTTTTCTTACATTCTTTAACTTGTGAGGCATTTTGAATCGAAAAAAAAGTGAATTCTGATGAAGAGAAAAGAAAGACCTTAGTCGGTCTTTAAGACCCCTTCTCTGTCTGCGCCTTTGGGCTTCAATAAAGAACTCATCCAGCACATCATCAGCATCATAAGCAGCATCTTTGAGATCTTGCAGCCAAATCCTGATGTCATTGTCTTTCCACTGCTTCTCCTCAGCATCCTTGAGGACAGCTTGGACCGTCATGAAGGTGCGATTGAGTTTCTCAAACTCAATCTGGAGGCCAAAAACAAGTCCAAGCTCTTCAAGCACCCGTGTATTCAAGTTTCCCAAGAGGATGCTCCCAAGTGCAGAAGTAACTGCCTCAGCCATAACTTTTCTTGTTTTCTTTTTGCGGGAAATTTAAATTGTGGGTCTTAATTAGCAACAAGAAGCAAGGAGGAAATGGAAGTAAAGCAATAAATGGTGGCGAAGAGAGGACAGGGGAGAGAGCTGAACTAGGGAGGAATTATTATTTTTTGGTTTCTCTAATGAATCTGTTAATGAGTTTCAGTAGGCTTACTACGGGGTGGACCTTTTTCCCTTTGTTTCTTTTTTTTCTTTTTGTATTTTTTGTTATTTATTTGTTTTTTTTTGGATCAAACTACCTGAACATATAATATTAAGTAATATGATTTAAATTAGAGCTTTAATGTAATCTTTTTTTAATTACCATTAATTTCTTGTCTTGGACAGTTTCATCCTACCATCAAGCAATAAGAAGTACATAGAATATACATCCATCCCAATCATGGAGAATAATAAAATAACATATTTTAGTAAATAATTATAAAATCCCGGTTTTCGAAAGTCCATCTAGAGTTAAATATGTGCTAGAAGTTAGACTTTCTGTAGATAAAACTGAAAATAATATTAGAAAATAATAACACGAAACTGATGATGAGTGAAGGTTTCGTAACGAAGCAAGACTTACTCCCATATCCCCTGTGGGTGGGTCATCAAGAAGGCAAAGCTGTGTTGGCATCGAACTCTCTTAATAAATTAATTATGAGATAAAATTTCTCTCAATAATTTCTCTTTTATAATAATTTTTTGGTACTATTATTGCTTAACAAAGTGATTGGACTCAAATCGAACTTCTCAATAATGAAAGCAAAACACAATCTTAGAGAGATCCCGATCACATATGCAAAATTGATATATATATATATATATATATATATATATATATATATATATATATCAAGACATGTCAAGAGTTAGATGCAACTCATTCCCGAGAAATCATGACAGCATATATATCATTCCAATTCCTTTTAGCTATCTTGCAATGTAGGACCAGTTTATGTATGATTAGGGTTAAAGCCTTGCAAAGAAGATAATCGTTTCTGGACCCTTGAAACTTTTGAAACAAAAGTTGTCATTAACTTAAACAATCCTCAAATTCCATGACAGTCTTGTCTGCTCGTTCCGACATTCTTTTAAGATATTTCTCCAAAACCCTGTCTACATAAAGAACAGATAAAGGAAAAAGAAGAAGAAGAAGAAGAAGAAGAGGAAGAGGTAACATGAACAAGGCAATGTAAGAGTGCATTGTTTGTAGGAAACTTTGTTCAAAATCATGACGTCCAGTCACACATTCTTCACTTTCTGCTTGCAATCTCCATGAACCATCCTTCTTTTCAATTAATGATACAGAAATGATGACAAATTAGCCAAGTTTTACAGGCAATTTGACAGATGGTCCATTGTGTTGAGCTTAACGATGCCAAGAAAACATAAGAGATAGAGAGGTCTAGTAAAGCTTTAGCCTGCTGAATGACTTGTCAAATTATCTTGTCCATCCCTTTTATTCTCACACTGAATCTGGTGCTAACAATGGAGGGAGAAAAAAGAGAAGATAACTAAATAATGTTTTTCTTTTGGGAGGCAACGGCTCTATTATAAGAAGTGATAAACATTATCATTATTCTAATCAAGAACGGTCCCCGATTTTTTGGGTAAGATGTGGTAGTTGATGAAGAAACTTTGAGAGACTACGCATATGGTTGTCTTTAACACTCCAACTCATTGAATTGGACAGCTCAACTCTCCAGCAATATTCTTAATTATATTCTTTTTGAAATCACAGGGTTCAAATGTAAGATGACAAAAAGAACAAATTTTTTAATCACAATTTCTTACCACTGAATATATACCACTAGATTAGTTGATATCTTTATATTTTAGTCTTGATGAATATGCCTGAAGTCGCTAAGAGTTTTCCGAGTGAAACATCTAACCTCAACTACAATTAAATATGTCTCAGAAGATATATTTTGGGATACAAAGACACACATATATGGCCTTTAGATCAAGGTTATAGGCTAGTTTTAGTGTTCTTGCTATTTTTTTATTTTGATGTCCTTGTCTTTCCACTGCTTCTCCTCAGCATCCTTGAGGACAGCTTGGACCGTCATGAAGGTGCGCTTGAGTTTCTCAAACTCAGTCTGGAGGTCAAAAACAAGTCCAAGCTCTTCAAGCACTAGTGTATTCAAGTTCCCCAAGAGGATGCTCCCAAGTGCAGAAGTAACTGCCTCAGCCATAGCTTTTCTTGTTTTCTTTTTGCGGGAAATTTAAATTGTGGGTCTTAATTAGCAACAAATGGAAGTAAAGCAAGAAATTGTGGTGAAGAGAGGACAGGGGAGAGAGCTGAGCTAGGGAGGGAGGGAAGGAGAGATACTTTGCCTGTGAAAAATCCGTGGGCAAGGAGACCGCGTCTGTGAATTATTGATGATGGTGGCTTCTGCCAACCATTCACTGACTTTCGTGGACCTCGAGGAATTTTAAAATATCTTTAAAATTAAAAATATCTTTAAAATTTTAAAATATTATAAAAACAAAATGTTGTAAAATAAAAGATATTTAAATCAAACATATATATATAATGTGTCGTTAATTAGACAATAGCATCAATATATATATATAAAACATTCATTCTGTGTCCCATCCCTTTATCATCTGTGTTTCGAAACGGGTTAGCAATTAGAATGCCTCTGTCTTCTTCTTTATGGTTTGATGTCTGAATAATTTATTAAACCAGCGTTGACTAATTTAGTTCTGGTGACCTTGAGATTAGTCTCCAAACAAAACCCAAATTGGTTTTTAATGCTTCCTGTGACCTTGAGATTAGTCTCCAAACAAAAATCATCCCCCCCTTCAGTTCAGATTACACAACCTTCACGCCATATACTAGTCGACCACTTGCAACGGAGCTAAATACAACCAAACGCAGAGAAGAAGAAGAAGAAGAAAGAAAAAAGAGAGAGGGCATGATCTTTCCTAGTTAAAAGTCCAACTTCTTCCAGGTATGAAATGAAATCAAACGGCTTAGGTTACTACATTCATAAAGATTAAGAATAAAGTTAGTCACTGCCGTGGAAGAAGAAACGATGGGGTGCCGCTGTGGGAAGAAATTTTGGGGAAGAAGTGAAGAACTAATGAGAGTGCCGTCGTGGGAAAAACAAGTTAGAGATTTGAGTTTGATTATTTGATTTTTTTAACTGGTATAAAATGTATTGGGCGTTTCCACCGAATCAAAACAAAACTGACAATCATGGCTTCAGTAGGCTTACCACATCTACAGACTACGCTAACCTTTTTTCTAACGCTAATAAAATATATTCAAGTGAGCATAATCCAAAACTACTCAAATTAAATTAATAAAAAAATATAACATAGGATATTATGAGCATGAAAAAACTTTTAAAAAAAATAAATTACAAAATTAATGTGCTAATAATATGATATTAAAAATAAATAAATAAATAAATATCATAAAAAAATAAATGCCGAAGAAGAAAACCTAAATTAACATTTGATAACTTGACAAATCAACAACCTTCTATATGAGTGTTGCGACGGCGTTTTTTAGCATTTCACGCCCCGTCATCCCCTAAGAGGAAGTAACAGCGCATGGTGAAAAAGTGAGTTTTTTTATAGTAGTAAAAATTACAACTATAATTATCAGGAGTCGCCACCTATTATTAAGGTCACTAGGAAACCTAATGGTCTATGTAAGTCTAGATAAGGGGACTTGTTGTGCAAGGAGAAGATGCATCAACCCGAGTGCACCTTATCTAAGGTAGGTTGCATTGTTGTTTGATTGTATTTCTAAGTTAGTTTTTTATATGCTAGTTTTTCTTAAAGCTTGAGGTAAATCTCTCTTCGTGAGAGAATCTCTACCTCATTGCGAGTTGAAAAGCTAACCAAAAAGAATTTTACACTGCATTATAAAAACCCTTTTTTAACTATCCGCGAGTGTATTTTACAGTGTAATTTTACACCGCAGTAAAAGAAAAAAAATTTTAGTATCTGCGGGTGTACTTTTTTTAATTAGATCTTTCATAAAATTGGATATCGTAATCAGTTTATGATTATCTGTTGAAATTTGGCTAAAATATCAAAAAATTTAAAAATTATATTTGTTTTAGCTATCTCGGTGTAAAATTACATTGTAAAATATACCTGCAGATAATAAAAAAAGATTTTCTTTTACTGTGGTGTAAAATTACATTGTAAAGTACACCCACGGACAAAAAAAAATTGTTTTTTAAAATGCAGTGTTAAAAAAAATTAAACTTAGAAAAAAACAATCAAACAACAATGCAGCTTGTCTTAGGTAGGGCATATTGAGGTTGTGCGTCTTCTCCTTTCACAAGTCCTCTTACCCAGACTCTCGTAGACCAATAGGTTCCTAGTGAGCTTAATACTAGGTGGCGACTCTTAATAATTATAGTTGTAATTTTATAACTATAAAATACATACCTCATTTTCACCGCGCGTCTTTATCCCCTAACCCAGGAGATAGCGGAGCGCAAAGTGCGAAAAAATGACACTTTCAATACTGAAATTTCCGTTTGCTTTTATGATTTCTAGCCTATTTGGCTTTGCGGTTGTACCGGAGTTTCATCAAAATTTGATTTTTTTCATTTTAAATGAATTTTTTTGGTATTTTTAGATCATTTTGATATGTTAATGTCAAAAATAATTTAAAAAAAAAACATTTTAATGTATTTCTAAACGAAAAGCACTATAAAAAAATCATTTTGATATATTTCTAAACGAAAAGTACTTTCAAAAACAACCATAACCACACTTTCAAACACTCCGTTCTTCCATCTCCTTCAAAGAAGAATTGTCCAGAGGCAAGTTAAATTATTTTTTCTGTGGTTTCTACAATTCTATACAAATCTCAACAGTAATAGCATAGAAAACTTAATAAATATATTTATGTCTTAAATTAGTATTTAATTGATTTAAAAACAAAAATTCAACCCGAATAACAAAAATTCTCAATTCCTAATCTATTTGTTTAACAAGAAATAGAGAAAAAACTATATATAGAACTTTATTCATCATATAAAATTTATTAACATAAAAAACAACGAATTTTGTTGTCGAAAAGTGCATGTCAACTTTCTCTCTCTACCTGCTATAATTCAAAGATTCCTCATCACATATCTAAAACATAAGTACGAAAATACAAGGATAAGAAAGTTTTGGATCAAACCTTTTAATTTCCAAACTCATACAAGAAATTTTGTGGAAATGGAACTGACACATAACTTGTTTTTAAACTGACCTCTCAATTTCTATGTAATATAATTTCTATCCTCTCATTTTTAAATTTTTGTAAACAATAAAATAGATTATTCTTTGTGAAATTGAGCACTAGGACAATTACAAGGTATATTTTCAGATCAAGATAATTACATAAAAATATATCAAAATAAATTATTAAATTTGATTCTCAATCAACACAACTTTAAAAGATCTAATTTTAAAAAAAAATTATTTCAGACACAAAAAAAAACTAGAGTTAGATGATATTTTATTTTAGAAAAAAAAAAAGACTCGTTATTATTCATTGTTTTCAATTTTGTTGCAGTCACCTTACCTTCAATCACCCATGCATCCTCCAAATTCTTGTCTTACTTTCTTATTTGATTCAGTACCATTGCCAAAACTTTTGTAATATAATTGATTCAGGACATTGCCTGCCTACCCTGCTTATCAGGATTGTCAATTTTTTTTTGTTTTGGCCTAAACGACCAAAACATTTCATACAATTTAAAAAAAAGCGAGGACAAAATAGTGTCGATTTTACCTTCATTTAAATTCTGGCTCATTCAAGATTTTTAGGTCAAATACCTGCTGAAACGTTCTGGTTTTATTTCACTTGTTCTGTTTCAGCCAAACAATGTTTTTAAAATAGTAAATAATTTTACAATATCAATCATATTTTTTAATTTGATATTAGATTGAAATGAAATTTTATGAGAAGACTCTTGACATATTTATATATTATATTAAAATTTTAGAGTAATCATAGAATGTAATGACCGTGCGAGATTGATGATGATATTCTCGTAATATTATACATGTTCATAATTTTATTCAGACAAATAGTTTTATTCTGTCTTTTTTTCATATTAAATTGCACAATTCTAAATAATTTTATTTTTGGATTTGAACTAATATATATATATATATATATATATATATATATATATATATATATATATATATATATATAGATAGATAGATAGATAGATAGATAAACACATATACATAAACAGTATAACTCTAAAATGACACCGAAACATTTATTTGTAATTGAAAAAAACGAAGCATCAATTGAAATGGAATTGACAACATTGTTGCTTACACCATTGGAAGCTCAAGTGAGAATCACAAAAGCCAGAAATTGATATAAAAGAAGTTTGTTTATAAATCACAGCAGTATATTTACCAAAACCAATCTTCAAATTAGATTCATAGTTTTGATGAGCAATAACAGATCGAAAAATGAGTACAAAACAACACTGAAGAGATAGAATTCCTCAGGCTCTCTTCATTATGAAGAATATTCCTCAGATTGCTTATTCATCTAAAATTGGTTGCCATCCCTAAAATCTTATAACAATTTCACTTTGTATTTGATCACCACAGCTACCAGTACTTGGTGAATAAATATTCTAGATTTGGCATGAGATCATACTAGCCAAATGAAGTCCCAACACATACTATTCTTCAGGTGTCCGAGGACTGTATTAGCTGGTTATTGATGATGATGGTACGGATGTGAGCTATGTTAGGCCAATCCTCTCCTTTTTCTTTCTTGCACCGTCTCTCCAAATTTGGACACCATTTAATTTCCAACTCTCTGAGCATTTTGAGATTCCTTATCCCTTCTGGCAAAGACATCAAATTAGAGCATCTATAGAGAAGCATTCTTGAAGGGATGTGAGATGTCGTATTTGATTTGTGTTAGAGAATAATATAAATCATATTCTAGGGCCTCATTTACAAGTTTAAGCTTTTAGGTGAGATGGTTCCTTAACATGGTATCAAAGCCTTGTTAACTCAGCGGTCACGAGTTCAAATCTCACCACCCCCATTCTATTTGATAAAAAAAATCAAGCACAAGGTAATGTGGGCATGTACAAGTTTTAAGCCCAAATGGCTTTCACTTGAGGGGGTGTATTAGAGAATAATATAAATCATATTCTAGGGCTTCACTTACAAGCTTAAGCTTTTAGGTGAGATGGTTTCTTAACATGGTATTAGAGCCTTGTTGACCCAGCAGTCACGAGTTCAGATCTGACCATCCCCATTCTATTTGATAAAAATCAAGCAAAAGATAATGTGAGTCTGTGCAAGTTTCAAGCTCAAAGAGCTTTCACTTGAGGGGATGTGTTAGAGAATAATATAAACCATATTATAGGGCCTCACTTACAAGTTTAAGCTTTTAGGTGAGATAGTTCCATAACTTGGTATCATAGCCTTGTTAACCCAGCGGTCACGAGTTCAAATCTCACTACCCCCATTTTATTTGATAAAAAAATCAAGCACAAGGTAATGTGAGCTTGTGCAAGTTTCAAGCCAAAGGGCTTTCACTTGAGGGGGTGTGTTAGAGAATAATATAAATCATATTTTAGGGCCTCACTTACAAGCTTAAGCTTTTAGGTGAGATGATTCTTTAACTTGGTATCAGAACCTTGATGACCCAGTAGTCACGAGTTCAAATCTCACCACCCCCATTTTATTTGATAAAAAAATCAAGCACAAGGTAATGTGAGCCTGTGCAAGTTTCAAGCCCAAAGGGCTTTCACTTGAGGAGGTGTGTTAGAGAATAATATAAATCATATTCTTAGACCTCACTTACAAGCTTAAGCTTTTAGGTCAGATGGTTCCTTAACAATTTAGAAGACAGGATACTCCCGGACAACCAGATATTGTTAGAGACCGGAGAGAATTGAGATGTCGTATGCTTCCTGGCAAGGAGTTTAACTTTACACATGCAATAAGTTTCAAATCCTTGAGTGCTGTCAGATATTGCAGTCCCTCAGATAGAGAGGTAAGTTCTTTACAATATACAATCCGCAAGGTAGCAAGAGATGATGGTAAAACAGACAGTGCAGTGATTTTTGGTATTCCACATATACTTAACATCCCCAAAGAATTTAGGTTTTGGACACCATCTGGCAAGCTTTCAAGTTTATCACAATATCAAATACTCAAAGACTTGAGAGAAGATAGGTTATTTAGCTGGTTTGACAGCGACCTCAGGCTTCTCATCCACTCAATTGACAACTTTTGAAGGCACGTATGGTTTTGCAATAGTCCATCAGGAAGAACAACCAATTCATCGAAGCCCTCAATTTGAAGGGAGGTAATAGAAGTGAAAGTCGCAACTAAGCTCAGCAAAGTTACAGTGCTGTCCCCAATAGTTAAATATTTGACTGACGGAATAATTGGTAACTCGACCAACTTGGGGCATTTTTCGATCTGTAATTCATGAAGGCAAGTGAAGATTTCCCTTCCACCCATGCTATTTGTTTCCCAATCCTCTAAGTTCATCATTTCACCCAAAGTCAGCCTCTCTAATGATGGAAATGGATTCTCTCCATCTCCATACATCTCACTGCCAATACACTTAACAGTGTGCATTCTCTCAATTGAAGATGCTTAAGAAACCGCAGTTTCCCAAAAGGAGGAAGATGTTCACAATTCATGCACGATTGTAGTGAGATCTCCACTAGGTTTGGTAGACGCGACTCCAGCATCCAATCCGGGAATTTTGATCCTCGATATCCGCTTATCTCTAACTTCTTCATGTTAGAATGGGGTTCAAGGGCACGAAGAACATCTTCACTGTTTGCCCCACTGAAACTGCTGCTGTTGTCTTCTCGCCAAGACAAACTGAGTGATTGAAGACTTGTCTTCCTCGCCAAATTAGCATTTTGTGCATCTGCGAGACCTTGGACGTTATCTAGATCCTTGATGCTCAATTCACCCCCAATGTGATTCAGTCTTTGCAGCTCCCCTATGTGATGACCACCCTCTTTACCCACAATGAACACACCAAGCTTTCGCAGACAACCCAGTTGTCCCATCCCTGAAGGCATGTATTGAAGCTTATTACAACCTGTGAGGTCAAGATAAATGAGACTTTTCATGTCCTTCATCTTTTTTGGTAGCATATAAAGCTGAGAGCAGCAACTCAAATCTAGGGTCTGCAAGTTTTGAAGAGAGCTGATTGATTCAGGTAGTTTTCGGATATTAGAACAAGAGACGTCTAGATGTCTTAGATGTTTCAAATTACCAATGGACTCCGTCAAATTTTTCTCTAACTGCAATTTGTTTAAACCCAACGTCCGTAGTTTGTTATGTGAAGACACCTTGAATGAAAGAGCCCTACTGATAGCCATTGCTGCTGTTATCAAGGGGAAGAATCTGCACCTGGTAGGAGGAATTTTGAGTATAGCTTTCAGGTCCATCTCCACCGAGCATGGCCCATGATTTTGGCAATTCTTTGATCTCTCCGCTTGCCATCTCTGTCTTTCAATCTGATGCAGGCTTTGCTTCCTCAGGTAGGTCTACCTCTAATTCAACAGAATGGTAGATTTCTTATGGTCGTACGAGGGTCACCTTCTTGTAACTATTGGTAAGGAAGGTGATTCTTCCCGAATACAATTTCTAGTTCAAGCTGACGCAGTGCGAGCCAACAAGGAAGGTGATTCTTCCCTTTCAGCTTCTACAGTAGGCTAGCAGTCATATTCTAGCTAATTTTCTTACGAGATTCTTTTTAAAAAAAAACAGAGTGTTCAAGGACAATAGTGCTTAAAACAAAACAGAGTGTTAAAAAAAAAACATAATTTCTACCTGCTTAGATAACATGCATGTAAATGATTATGAAATCATTAAAAAAGAATCAATTTTAATAACCATAATAATCATCATCACCATGATTAAATATATATACTAGCATTTTGAGTATAGCTTTCAGGTCCATCTCCACCGAGCATGGCCCATGATTTTGGCAATTCTTTGATCTCTCCGCTTGCCATCTCTGTCTTTCAATCTGATGCAGGCTTTGCTTCCTCAGGTAGGTCTACCTCTAATTCAACAGAATGGTAGATTTCTTATGGTCGTACGAGGGTCACCTTCTTGTAACTATTGGTAAGGAAGGTGATTCTTCCCGAATACAATTTCTAGTTCAAGCTGACGCAGTGCGAGCCAACAAGGAAGGTGATTCTTCCCTTTCAGCTTCTACAGTAGGCTAGCAGTCATATTCTAGCTAATTTTCTTACGAGATTCTTTTTAAAAAAAAACAGAGTGTTCAAGGACAATAGTGCTTAAAACAAAACAGAGTGTTAAAAAAAAAACATAATTTCTACCTGCTTAGATAACATGCATGTAAATGATTATGAAATCATTAAAAAAGAATCAATTTTAATAACCATAATAATCATCATCACCATGATTAAATATATATACTAGCATTTATGGTCAGATGCTATACTTCCCTAAGTAGATGGGCAGATTTACAATGGGAAGAAGACTACAAGCCACAATATTCACCCATGATAGTCTTCCTGCTCTGCCTCCAAGCAGCCACAATCTGGCTAGCTAGTTTTCCAATGAGATATAACGCACAGTGATTAATACCAATACAGAGAAGCCAAAGATCATCGATAATGCATGTTTTTTGAATTCAAACTCATCATCCCAACTCCATCAAATTACATTCCATCAACTGCATTCCTCTGATGAAACACTTTACTATACTGTTCTCGGGGAATCTTCGAGCCTCCTAGTCTGCAGGGGTTGGAACAGGATGAGGAATTCTGCTCTCAAAGAAATTCACAATTGGGAAACTTCAATGAAGAAACACACTTAAATGAAATTATACCTTTATTTAAAGACAAAATAAGTATAAATTACCATTATTTGGTCGAAATTAGTCCACTCCAGGTTACCCTTATTTCCCAATTAACAAGTGGAACACAGGAAATCTTTGAAGGACAAAACATACGAATCATTCTAGCAGATAGCAAAAAGGAACTTGGCAAAGTACTTGCTTTTACCAATAAAATTTCTAATACTTGGTTTGTGAAATAGTGGCTCAGAATACCACATATCAGCTCTAGACCAAGATTATCTTTGTAAGCATCCCTTTTGTTCAATAATTATACTGTTGTGATTGAAACCACTATAAATAATCAAACTCCAAGATGAACTTCAGCCGTGAAGTAAAAGCAACAAAAAATCACATCAAGGATCATTCGTACCTGTGTAAAACTCTCGATACGTTCAAGACTCGTATTCTGGATTGCAGATCCAAAATACACTTTGGAACATCATGTGCGAGTTTCCCCAGCGATGCAATGCTTCAGTCAATTCAAACATATTTGTGTGATATGCAGCTAAGGACAGGCTCTCTTGATTTTAAGATTCCTCAGTGGACATTGCCTGCCCGCCCTGATTACACCATAAGAAGCTCAAGTGAAAATC
Source organism: Salix dunnii (assembly GCA_015731905.1). Classification (NCBI taxonomy): domain Eukaryota; kingdom Viridiplantae; phylum Streptophyta; class Magnoliopsida; order Malpighiales; family Salicaceae; genus Salix; species Salix dunnii. The sequence continues at coordinate 13,517,373 of CM027675.1, read as the reverse complement.
ACAAAAGCCAGGAATTGATATAAAAAGAAGTTTGTTTACATATTTTAGCAGTATATTTACTAAAATCAATCTTTAAATATTCCAGATTTTATATGAAAATATTAGCCAAGTGACGTCCCAAAAAGTACCGAGCAACCATACATTCTTCAGGTCTCAGAGGACTGTATTAGCTGATTATTAGTGATGATGGTAGCAATGTGAGCTATCTTCAGGCCATTCCAGATTTGCACCCTAAACTATAAAATACTTTATAAATCACCTATTAACATCAAATCACCTTTAAAAACCCTAAAAACAATTAATAAAAAAATAAAATAAACACACAATCTTCCATTTCATGAATGTTTAGAGAAAAATAACCACAATGATCAAATTTTAATAGCTTAATGGATTTGTTGACACCAACTAATATCGAGTTTTGACGTTAAAAATGGCTAATTCGATAATTTTCTCTTTTCTAATTGTTTTCAAACAATTTTCTCTCTTGTCCCTTAAAATAAATGAGAAATAAATAAAATAAATTTTTTAACTAATGATTTTTGAATAGCTAGCAATCATCAAAGACACAAGTATTGCAAGCAAGCATTACTCTTTATTAACGGTCAAATGTTTTGTTGTATTTTATTTATTTTTTGAAAATATCATCTCAATAAATTATTTTTTTCTGCCAGAAAAAGTAAAAAATAATCCACTCTAGTTGATCATATATCTTTTAAAAAATTACCTATAATATAAAAGGCGTGGGTAAAATACTGTAGCAATCCTAAGTTATGTTTAAAAAGGAAATCGCGGATTGATATATATATATATATATATATATATATATATATATATATATATATATATATATATATATATAATTTTTTGTTTTTTATATTCATTTCTTTGGTTTTTTTGGATAATATTTTTTTTTCATATTTATATATTTTTATTTTTAGATTATATTTTATTTTTTATCAAATTTTATTTTTATTACGTTCTGTTCTGAAATTTTAATTTATATTGGTTACACTGTATTTTATATTTAAAAATTCATTTATTTTTTTCTGTCCAAGATTTTGATGTGTTGAAGTTTTGTCATTCAATTGAAATTAATTATATATATTGTTTTTTCATTTAGTACTTATTCTTTTAATTTTTTATTTAGTATTGATTTTATATATATATATATATATATATATATATATATATATATATCCTGGATAATGTTTATTTTTTATTCGTATTCATTTATTTAAACTTTTAGTTTTTATTTTGATTTTTTGTCATTTTATTTTTTTTTTGGGATTTTATTTCTATTTAGTTCAATTATGAAATTTTAATTTATGTTCGTGATCATTTAAAAATTAATATCGCTCTATTTTTTCTTTGTTCTTTTTTTTTGTTTTCTATTATTTTTATCTGATTTTTAGATTAAATGATTTTATGATTTATTATTTGCACAATAATAGTGATTATTTTAGTGATTTTTTAATTATTTTTTTGACAAAATATTTTACTTTTTTTTAAGTATTCGGGTCAATTTAATGATTTTTACTATTTAGACAGTAATGTTGATAATAATTTTAACTGTTATGGTAATAATAATGATAGTTACATGGGGATGAATTTTTAATTTGTATTTTTTTCTCTTTAAAAATAAAAAATTAACAACTTATTTTTATTATTCCATTAATACAGGTTCATTCACAATTTATATTTTGTTTGTTGTGTTTAATTTAAATTGAATTATAAAATGAACTAATATTAATACAATGTATTCAATAATTAAGATATCTGAATCTTCTTGCCTTTTTTTATGATAATGATAATTTTATGTTGGTTATTTCATTATAACCTATTAAACAAATAAATTTATATCCATTTAAAATTCATATATTTTATAAAAAATTTATATTTCACAAGATTTTTGCTCAAATTTATTATTTTATCCACATTTATATCATAATAAAAAAAATCACATATAATTAATATTTTTTATATTAAAAAAATATGGTTCCGGCCGCGACGAGGCGCGGGTGCCATAGCTAGTTATTATGTCATTGCCGTCAATAATTTATTGTGTATAAAACAGATACACAATCAAATAGTGTATCAATCTTGTGTCAACCTCTAATTAATATTTGTGGATGGTGTCGCCTATCATTCCAATCAAATAATGTTTTTTTAAATAATAAAAATCTTATAATATCAATTGTATCTCTTAATTTAACTGTTAAAATGAAATGAAATTTTATGAGGAATATCTTGATATATTTATATATATTATATTAAAATTTTAGAACAATCACAAAATATAATAAACTTACCATATTAATAATAATATTCTCGTAATATTATATATATTCCAAATTTTATCAACGTGTGATCTCAGGCACCCTGTCAGGGCTGCCGGCCGAATAGACTGCCCTATTTTATTTTATTTTCTCATGCGATGCTTGCAATGCACGTACTGAAGAGGTTTGCTCCGTCATCTTTGGGCTAAACCTGTGGCACACTCTGATTCTAGTTTTCCAAGGTGTTACTGGAATTGCCTCGTCAAGCTCTTTTCAATGGTGTTGGAAACGAATCTACAGTATATTCTATGACTCATTCTCTCTCTTCCCTTTCTCTCGCCTCTCCCATTTCCCAGCCCCTTGTATACATTGGTTGATATTGTGGTGATAAGAGTTGAAAATGTTTATGCAGCTTAGCTTTGTATTCTGCTCTTGTTCTCCGATTTTGGCAGGGCTGCCCCCAGCTTTTCTCATTTCACTCCATTTGGACCAAACTGAATTTATTTTACTCTGTTAGGGCCGTCGCCGATAGATTGTTATATATATATATAAACCTGCACCATCAGTACTGATTTTTTAGGAAATAACTTCGATTCATGAAATATTGGCTGTATTATATTTAATAGAATAATTATAAATATAAAATTGAGTAATCGATAAAACACAATTTGAATAATAACACGACGTCGCTTAATAAAGAATTTTATATATATATATATATATCATTAACAAGAGGGTCTATGCGTGCAATTGGAGACTGAAAAAATAAAGAAATGAAGACACAATTAGATGGTTGAGTATATTTCAAATAATATCTGATAAATATAATCCAGATCATGTATTAATCTGATTGCAAACCTCTTTGACATGGAAACTATTTCATATTTATAGGAGTTGACTCTGTAATTGATTGTGAAATTTGGGTTCTTTACCTCTATAATAGATTGGTCTATACATGCACGATCAAAGATTAGGGAAGAAAATAAATTCTATGATAGTAACAATATCGGTAAGAATTTGACAAATCTTCGAGAATAATCACAAACGTTGTCACAATCCTACATATTAATAACAGTGGTGTCAGGGCAAGTCCAATGGGAGAGGTATCCCGGGAGCCGAAGCTAAATATTTGAAAATATTTGCTCAAATATCTGCTCTCCAACAGGAGAGACATCCCGAGAGGCATTTTGCCTCTTCTTCTTGGCTGAAGGCATTCCTACAGCAATTCATTTGGAGGCAAAAATAAAATATAGTCATTGTAAAATTTTGACCATGGCAAAAATAAAATAGATCAATTGGTCAGAAAACTGCAAAATAACGACTTAAACGCAAACAAGGAAAAGAGAAAGTTAGGGAAACAAATGTTACAAATATCCTATAACAATTGAAGGATAACTTTGTTGAAATTGAGGTAGAAAAAAAACTAGACCGAAAAATTCTGTTAAAGCAACAAACTTTATTGATTAAACAAAAGCAAAAGAAACAAGAAATGGAGATTATGAAGATGGATACTTCTACAATGGATTCAATTTCTGCAGCGTATTTTGAAGATAAAAAGGTTGGAAATTATGGCAAAAAAGAGTACTAATTTGTAATTAATTTGATTGAATTATTGTAATGGAATGTATGTTAATTAATTATGTAAGAACTTATTGATTATTTGTTAATGTGTTAAATTTATTTTTAAATTTTTCTAACACTCAAAATTTCAAATTTCAAATATTCCGGATCTTTTAATTATAATTAAATTTATTTTTTTTATTTTTTATTTAAATATAAATAAAAATAATAATTTTATTGTTAGCTGGTTTCTCAAAAGCAATTATTTAATTACATAACTTATTCCTATTAATTATATAATTAAACTATATATAAAATAATTGAATTTTATTTAAAATAAAATAAAAAAATAATTCTCCAAAATGACTCTTTACTATTGAACTGCACATCAATTTAAAAATCTATTTTTATAATTTGACTTAACTCTTACCATTAAAATTTCCTCGCTTTGTTTTCCTTGCTCCTACTACATAAACCCACCTTTCCAAGCAACCATGCTCCACACATACAGGAGTTGTTAAAAAAAAAGGGTACATAGGAACCGGCTCTGGTTAGGGTCCAGGATAGTACAAGAGTGATTTTGAATCGTCGGTAGGCAGAAGGCAGCTTACGAGGTTGTTGTTCATGGCATTTCAAAAAACAATTCTCATGCAGCCAACCTTCTACACGAGGTAAGAACTGGAGGCAAGCAAACACTGTTTTTTATATTTTTTTTACTTACGTGACTATAAATAACTATTACTTCAGTTAAATGCATTTTATTTTGTAGTTAAATTATATAGACAGAAACCCTCTACTTATTTTTCAGTAAAAATAAATAAATAAATAAAATCATTCTAACAATCATCACAGGGACTTCGATAAAAGTAGAGTACTCATTGCTAGCTTGACACACACCTAAACATTTCCGGCTACAAGTTGCCCCCTTCCCTCGCTTTTACGTTTTCAAAAGCAAAGCTGGTCAAGTCTGCGCACCGTGTGGGAGCACAAGCGGTCGGCCACTACACTTTTCAATTTTTCCTTTTCTCATCTCATACTGCTTTCTGTCTTCTCAATATTTACTTTTCATTTCCTGCTTTTAGATTTCCTTTCACCTTTTTTATTCCAAAGAAAATGCCTAGCAGTCGCCATATAATATTAAGTTCATTAGAAATTTAATAGTTTATGAGAGTTTAAGCAAGAAAAAAATACATTACTCCTATTATATCCTATTTAAGATAAGCTATATTATGATCTTATTTTTTTTAAATGATATTTTTTATTCATTGGTTTTTCATAAGGCTCGATGTAGATTTCTCTTCGCAAGAGAGTCTCTATCTCATTGGATCGAAACCTATCTATTCTAGGGTCCAAATTTTAACACCGCGTTTCGAAACTTTTTATTTTTTTTACTATTTACAGATGTACTTTACAATGTAATTTTATACCTGATAGTTAAAACAAAATAATTGTTAAATGTTTTTTTTATATTTTAGCCAAATTCCGATGTTAATTGTAAACCGGTTACAATATCTAATATTTGCTTGAAGACATTAGAAAGATGCTATATTTGTTTTTTTTAAGAAAAAAATATGCTTGGAAAATCTTGAATTCGGTTGTCTGCATGAAACAACTTTTGTTTTTGTTTTTTTCTAAGAATATAATTTTTATATTTTTTTTAAAATCGACTGGACCTAGAAACACCGCAAAAAAAAAAAAAAGTTGTGACATTGACATTTGTCGATATAATAGAAACAGGAAAAAAGATTTGTGAGAAAGGTACTGAATTTTGATTTTGTTGTATAATCCAATATATATATATATATATATATATATATATATATATATATATATATATATATATATATAAATTAATTTGATATACTAATTTGAAAATATATATTATTTAATTTATTTTTAAATAAAAATACTTTAAAAATAAAATCCGCTACGCTCTAAATAATTATTAAAAAATGACTTAAAAGTCCATATTTATAATTGATGAGAGAGAAATACACGCTTACTTACCGGAGAGCGGAGCTTAAAATAGCGCTCTTTGTCTTCTCAATATTGTGTTTGTTTTGGAGGGCGGTTGTGGTAGCTTTTGAAAGTGTTTTTCGTGCTGAAATATACCAAAATGATATTATTTTTATTTTTTAAAAATTATTTTTGACATCAGCATATCAAAATGATCTAAAAACACCAAAATATATTCATTAAAAAAAAAAAAAAAAAAAACCTTGAAACGGCGGTTTAGCCGCCAGCCAAACACGCTCAATTTACTTTTCATTTCCTGCTTTTAGTTTTCCTTTCACCTTTCTATTCCAAAGAAAATTCTTTATTATAAAAGCACAATCACAATCTACTCTAGAAAATGACTTGAAAGTCCGTTTTCATAATTGATGAGAGAGAATCACTCGTGTACTCTAGTGAAGCCTGTGCACCAGGTGGAGCCCATGCGGTCGGCCAATACACTTTCCATTTCTCATCTCATACTATTCTTGGATCCGTTTGTTTGCTGGAAAGTAATTTTTTTTAAAAAAATAAATTCTGGAAAAAATAAATTTCTAGAAAGTGAATTCCGATGTTTAACAGTATTATGGAAAATGAACTAGAAAATACTTTCCAGTGTTTGTTTATGTTATGGAAAATGATCTGAAAAATAATTTATTAATAAATTAATTTTTTTTTTCAAGTTTATTAAAATAATGAGGAACAAATCTTACAAATTAAAAAGTTGAATGAGAATGAAATTGAAAAAAAAATATAATTTCATAAATTATCTCAAATAAAATAAATAATAATCAAAATAATAAAGATCAAATCTAAAAATTTTTTTTTAAAAAAAAGGTGAATAAATTAAAATAATAATAATTAACATTTCATAAATTATTTCAAATAAAATAAGTAACAATAAAAAAAATGAGGACCAAATTTGATAGATAAAAAATTTCAATAAAAAAATGAAGAAAAAAGCAAATAGCAATTATAAAAATAAGAACCAAAATTAATATAAAAATTAAATTTTAAGAGATGGAATTGAAAAATAAAGATTCAAAAAAATTATATATAGCAATCAAAAGTTTGAGGATCAAATTTGATATAATCAACAAATAATGACATTTCTAAATTTTTCACAACTTCCGGAAAGTGTTTTCCGCCCAAATTTTCCGAAAAATACTTTCCTGAAAACCAAGCCAAATTCTTCTTTGACTGGAAAATGTTTTTCGTTGACTAACTTTCTGGAAGACAAACAAACACAGAAAAATTTGGAAAGTGATTTCCTAGAAAGTGAATTCCAAGAAATAAACGGGTCTCAATCTTCTCAATATTTACTTTTCATTGGATTAAATACTATTAAGGGGCGTTTGGGAGCAGGTGTTTTATGATTGAGAGCGTGAAAATGGCATCTTATGAACCCTTGGAATAAATATTGCAATCATTGATTTTGAGCACCACGCCACTTGTCTCTAATAATTGATTATATTTTCCAAGATGATAATTTGAGGCGACAAGCTAGTCAAGTGGTCGTGTTTTTTAAGAATAAAATTAGAAGCGGTAAGACATGGGGAACAAAAGTATATATTGGTGTGAGGACTGCTAGATTTTATAGGATTGTGGATAGAAAAATATAAAACAATATTTACACAATAAAAAATAAATATTTAATATATTATCATCTTAATATTTAAAAATAATATTGTCTTGATATTTATTTTATTCAAGCTATATTTTTACTACTCATTTAGACTGTTTTTAAACCTATATTAACCTTTAGTACTTAAAATTTTGATATTTATTTAATATTAATGCCTTAAAATATATATAAAAAATAAATTAAGATTTTTTAAAATCTCAAATTAATTTAATCTCAGTGTTCTGAAATACTTTTAAATAATAACATGAAGAAAAAATCTTAAAAAATAAAAAAAATATTGAATTTCTTTTATTTTTTGTTTTTTAATGTTGTTTTTGTTAAAAAATGACTTCTATAACTTTTTATATATGACATTTCAGATATAATATCATGTAAATAAAAAAAATATACAAAGCTACACGTAGATAAAACAGGTAAAAAAATTAGGCTAAATTATCTACAGTGAAAAAATAAACGAGTGACTTGCCCTACGCTTCGTCATAGCCATAACCAATTTTTTTAACATGTAAAAAAAAAAATATTAATATTTCTAGATTTTTTTTTAATGATACTATACTTCTGAGAAAAATAATCAATTTACAAACCTTTTGATTATATATATATATATATATTACTGCAACAAAGTGCAGTACAATGGCTTAAGTTTTTGAAAAATAATTTTTTAAATATAATATTTCTTGATAATTAAATAATCACGAGTTTAGATATCATTTTTTTATTATTTGAATAATAACACGTCGCTTAATAATTTTTTTAAATAGATTGTTTTATTTATTTACTAACCCTCATGACAACAATCATAAATTTTGAAGGTTAACATGATTTGATAATAATTCTTTTATCCTTTTTTAAAATTAGTAATATTTGATTTATTGATATTTGATTTTCAAGCCTTTTTTTAATCTTTTTTCATGGGACTATCTTAATTATGTATCCATGGTAGCAAAGAGGGCATTAACCATTATCATGACATGCCTGATAGTTCTTATATTTAATACGGGGTTAACAAGTTAACTTGAATTAATTTATTTTTTCTAGTTTTTAAAGTAATTTTTTATTTATTTATACTCTTTAATATTGAGTTTCATAGTTTTGTTGAGTTTGGTTGATATCTTGCTTATATAGAGAGTTGTCTTAGGGATGTTGTCTCTATAGACTGTTTTATTTATTTACTGACCCTCAAAAATTTCTCTTAGTTTTTTCTTCACCCTAAAGTTTACAAACACAACGTTAGATTTTATGATTTCGAATTTAACGATTTTAAATAGATGAACAAATAAATTATTTATTCTTAAATAATTTGCTAATGTAGTTGCGTAAGAGATATAATTATTTCTAACATGGTTTAAATCAGTAGCATTAATTTGCTTGTTTTTAATTTATTTTTATTTAAAATATATTTAAACACTATAAAAAAAAAAACTTTATAAATCACCTATTAACATCAAATCACCTTTAAAAAACCTAAAAACAATTAATCAGAAAAAAATAAAACTAAAAACACAATCTTTTTTTTAGAGAAAATAACAAATCATCAAATTTTAATAGTTTATTGGATCTATTGACACCAACAAATACTGGGTTTTGTCATTAAAAATTGATTACATCGATAATTTTTTATATTCTAATTGTTTTCAAACAATTTTCTCTCTTTCCTTTTAAAGTCCAAAATTGAAAAATAAATAAAATAAATATTTTGGCTAAAATAAAAAAAAGATATAAAAAATAAATCCACTCAATAATTTACTGTGTATAAACAGAAAAAAGAGTAGTTGTTGCTGTGCTGTGAGTCTTAAACTATATTAAAAAAAAATATATAAATAATTTAAAGATGCATCAAAGATTTTGTTTATATTTTTTGGTACAAAAAGTATTTTTAAAATAAATATAAATTTAATTTAATATATTTTAAAATAAACACTTTAAAAAAGCAATTATTATAACAATAGAAACCAGCTTTTAATCCTGAAATGAGCGTTTGGTATTATTTTTATTTTTATGATTGAATTTTTTAAAAAATAGCAGTTTTATAAATAAACACTCATCTTTCGATGGACACCATTGGAAGCTCAAGTGAGAATCACAAAACCAGGAATTGATATAAAAGAAGTTTGTTTATATATTACAGCAGTATATTTACCAAAACCAATCTTCAAATTAGATTCATAGTTTTGATGAGCAATAACAGATCAAAAAGTGAGCACAAAACAACACTGAAGAGAAATAGAATTCCTCAGGCTCTCTTGATTATGAAGAACATTCCTCAGATTGCTTATTCATCTCAAATTGGTCGCCATACCTAAAATCTTATAACAATTTCACTTTGTATTTGATCACCACAGCTAGCTACTAGTACTTGCTGAATAAATATTCCAGATTTGGCATGAGATCATAATAGCCAAATGAAGTCCCAACACGTACTATTCTTCAGCTCTCCGAGGACTGTATTAGCTGGTTATTGATGATGATGGTACGGATGTGAGCTATGTTAGGCCAGTCCTTTCCTTTTTCTTTCTTGCACCGTCTCTCCAAATTTGGACAATCTTTAATTACCAACTCTCTGAGCATTTCGAGATTCCTTATCCCTTCTGGCAAAGACATCAAATTAGAGCATCCTTCGATATGCATTCTTGAAAGGGATGTGAGATGCCGTATCTGATTTGGAAGACAGGATACTCCCGGACAATCAGATATTGTTAGAGATAGGAGAGAACTGAGATGTCGTAGACTCTCTGGCAAGGAATTTAACTTTTCACATCCATTAAGTTCCAAATCCTTGAGTGCTGTCAGATATTGCAGTCCCTCAGATAGAGAGGTAAGTTCTTCACAAAGTAGAATCCGCAAGGTAGCAAGAGATGATGGTAAAACAGACAATGCAGTGATTTTTGGCATTTCATATATACTTAAAATCTCCAAAGAATTGAGGTTCTGGACACCATCTGGCAAGCTTTCAAGTTCATCACATGTTAAAATACTCAAAAACTTAAGAGAAGATAGGTTATTTAGCTTGTTTGACAGCGACCTCAGGCTTCTCATCCGATGAATTGACAGCTTTTGAAGGCATGTACGGTTTTGCAATAGTCCATCAGGAAGAACAGCCAATTTATCGAAGCCCTCAATTCGAAGGCAGGTAATAGAAGTGAAATTCACAACTGAGCTCAGCAAAGTTACAGTGCAGTCGCCAATAATTAAATTTTTGACCGACGGAATGATTGGTAACTCGACCAACTTGGGGCATTTTTCGATTTGTAATTCATGAAGGCAAGTGAAGATTTCCCTTCCACCCATGGTATTTATTTCCCAATCCTCTAAGTTTATCATTCGGCCCAAAGATAGCCTCTCTAATGATGGAAATGGATTCCCTCCATCTCCATACATCTCACTGCCAATACACTTAACAGTGGCCATTCTCTTCAATTGAAGATACTTCAGAAACCGCAGTTCCCCAAAAGGAGGAAGATGTTCACAATTCATGCACGATATTAATTTGATCTCCACTAGGTTTGGTAGACGCGACTCCAGCATCCAATCCGGGAATTTGGATCCTAGATATCCGCTTATCTCTAACTTCTTCATGTTAGAATGGGGTTCGAGGGCACCAAGAACATCTTCACTGTTTGCCTCACTGAATTTGCTGCTGGTGTCTTCTCGCCAGGACAAACTGAGTGAATGAAGATTTGTCTTCCTCGCCAAATTAGCATTTTGTGCATCTGCGAGACCTTGGACGTTATGTAGATCCTTGATGCTCAATTCACCCCCAATGTAATTCAGTCTTTGCAGCTCCCCTATGTGATGACCAGCCTCTTTACCCACAATGAACACACCAAGCTTTCGCAGACAAACCAGTTGTCCCATCCCTGAAGGCATGCATTGAAGCTTATTACAACCTGTGAGGTCAAGATAAATGAGACTTTTCATGTCCTTCATCTTTTTTGGTAGCATATAAAGCAGAGGGCAGCGCCTCAAATCTAGGGTCTGCAAGTTTTGAAGAGAGCTGATTGATTCAGGTACTTTTCGGATAAAGGAACCAGAGACGTCTAGATATCTTAGATGTTTCAAATTACCAATCGACTCCGTCAATTTTTTCTCAAACCTGAAATTGCTTAAATCCAACGTACGTAGTTTGTTTTGTGAAGACACTTTGAATGAAAGAGGCACAATAGTCCGGTAGGCCGTCCAGCTGTAATCGACCTGAAAGGAAATCAGCGACCGCAATGATTGCACTTTGACAAGGTCCTTGTCATAATAACAAAGACTTCTATCAAGGAAAGACATGTGACGAACTGTCTTGGGAATTCTAGGTCTCCTATTCTTCTCGATAAAACAACATTCTTCTATCATAACTGATTTTGCAAGATCATGCATAAGATCATGCATTTCGCAAGTTATGTTTCCGAAGTCATCCTCCTTGACCTCCTGAAAAAATGATCTCCCAACTAAGTCATCAAAAATCTCGTAACCTGTCTCATGCAATTTCATTTGCCCTTCAGGATCAATAAATCCGTTGGCCATCCATAGCTTGACTAACTTGTCTTTCTCCATGACATAATCCTTCGGAAACAAACAGCAAAATCCAAAGCATTGCTTTAAATGTGGTGGCAAATGGTTATAACTTAACTTCAAAGCAGGTAAAATTCTGCCACATTCGTCTGGTAGATTCCAAATCTCACTTTCTTTGACAGATAACCACTCTAGTTCACTTCTCTTCAAGCGCAGCGAGCTCCCCAATGCCTTTAGAGCTAAAGGAACGCCATCGCACTTATTGACGATCGCCTTTCCTATACTTTCAAGGTGCACATACTGCTCCCTTCTTCTCGTTCCAAATGCATGTCTCTCAAACAGAAGCCAAGAATCATCTTCCGACAATCTTCCCATTTGGTGAACGGGAACGGTAGCCATTCTATCAGCAACCTGCTTTAGACGAGTTGTTATTATAATAGCACATCCTCCAGCTCCAACTCTCAATGCATCTTTCAATGCATTCCAATTTTCATGGTAATGATCCCAAACGTCATCCAACACAAGCAAAAATCTCCTTCCAATCAACTTTTCTTGGAGGTGGCGTTGCAAAGTGTCCAGCTCTTGAAAAGTACAAGGCTTGTCTTCAATGGACTCTATGATGGCTCTTGCTAGCCTCCTTATGTCGAAATCATCAGATACGCAGACCCAGATCCTCATATCAAAACGCGTTTCTACACTTGCATCGCTGTAGACTAATTGAGCAAGTGTTGTTTTCCCCAGACCCCCCATGCCATGAATTGCACAGACAGAGAGGTCGTCTGAATTGGCGAGCAACATACTGATGAGCTCTTCTTTTTCCTTGTCTCTTCCATAGATCTTTTTTTCATCAACTAACGAGCTAGTTATCCGCCAGTCGAACCTATCAGCTTCGTTCTCTCCAACTCCCTCTGTCAGTTTGAACTTATTTTTCTCCATGGCAATGGCATCAAACTTTTCTCTTGCATTCTTTAACTTGTGAGCCATTTTGAATCGAAAAAGAAGTGGATTCTGATCAAGAGAAGAGAAAGACCTTAGTCGGTCTTTAAGACCCCTTTTCTGTCGCCTCTGGGCTTCAATAGAGAACTCATCCATCACGTCATCAGCATCATAAGCAGCATCTTTGAGATTTTGCAGCCAAATCCTGATGTCCTTGTCTTTCCACTGCTTCTCCTCAGCATCCTTGAGGACAGCTTGGACCGTCATGAAGGTGAGCTTGAGTTTCTCAAACTCAGTCTGGAGGCCAAAAACAAGTCCAAGCTCTTCAAGCACCCGTGTATTCAAGTTCTCCAACAGGATGCTCCCAAGAGCAGAAGTAACTGCCTCAGCCATAGCTTTTCTTGTTTTCTTTTTGCAGGAAATTTAAGTTGTGGGTCTTAATTAGCAACAATAAGCAAGTAGGAAATGGAAGTAAAGCAAGAAATGGTGGTGAAGAGAGTTGAGGTAGGGAAAGTTGAAGTTAAGGGAGAAAGAGAGTTTTGGACGGATGTGGGTGTTGGGCAGCACTCCCCTTATGTTTGATATTGTTTTTATGGTTGTAGTTTTAAAATAACAGTTTCATAAAGAATATTTTTATTATGATTCAAAATAAGTTTTCAAATATTTGATTAAAATTATTTTTGAGTTTAAAATTAATGAAAAGTAGTTTTATGTATTTGGTTATCAAATTTTTCATATTGTTTTTAACTTGTGAAAATACTTTTTATATATATATATATATATATATATATATATATATATATATATATTGTTTAAATATTTAATAATTATAATAATAAAATATAATCAATAATTCAAGTAAATTAGATAATTGTTTTTATTTTTCCATCAAACTACTTATAATTTCACAATGAACAATAAATCTATACGTGAATGCCTTTACGATCCCGGAACAATATATAGAAAATATCATTTGAAATAAAATTAGGATTGCAAACAAAAATTACACTGTGATCTCCTTTTAATATATTTATTTATTATAATCATTTTAATATTATTTTAATATTAAAAAATAAAGTTTTTATAAAAAAAATATATATACACACGCACGCACACTCAAGAACCCCAACCTCACTCCACAGAAAATAATTCAGTACATTTTATAGGTGGGAAACACGTGTTCTTTTCATATTTTTATCATAAACAAACACCTAAATTCTAAGTTTTTTTCATAACCTCCAACACAACCTCAATCCCAAACATTCTTCTAATGTTGAACATCATATTAACTACGTTAACAATACACTAAAATATGTGGGGAAAACACTGTAGCTCCCCACATATTTTACTATGGATTTCAACAATGTTTTTCTTTTCTTTTCTTTTTTGTTTTTTTGCTTTTTGTTTTTTACTTCCGGATTATATTTTTCATTTCTGTTTTTTTTTTTTATTTGTTTCTTGCTTCTATTTTTCTTATTACTTTTTTTCGTTTTTTTTCTAGCCTTTTTTTTATTATGTATTTTTTTCTAATTATTTTTTTTCATATTTTCCCATGAAATATTTTTTTTGCTGATTATATTTTTTTTTACTTATATATATTTATTTTTTTTATTTATTTTATATAATCAGAGTGTTTGGCTAGCTTAAACGCATCATGATTAATCCTCAAATCCAATTTTTTTATAGCTTTTTTTTCTCTGTTGTTTTCTTGATTATATTTTTGTTTTCATTTTTTCCATGAAATTTTTTTTCCTAGTTACATTTTTTTTTCCACTTATATATATATATATATATATATATATATATATATATATATATATATATATATATATATATATATGTTGAAAATAAAAAAAAAAAAAAAATTTATATATATATATATATATATATATATATATATATATATATATATATATATAATCGAGGTGTCTGGGCTAGCTTAAATGCACTACAATTAGTCCTCGGATCTAATTTTTTTATAGTTTTTTTTTTCCATGAAATATTTTTTTACTGGTTATATTTTTTAATTTTTTTCTTTTTTACTTCTGGATTATATTTTTCATTGTTTTTTTTTCCCCGTTTCTTGCTTCTTTTCTTCTTATTACTTTTTTTTGTTTTTTTTTCTTGCCTTTTTTTTGTTATTATGTATTTTTTTTCATATTTTCTCATGAAATATTTTTTTTGCTGGTTATATTTTTTTTTTCGACTTATATATATTTATTTTGTATAATTAGAGTGTTTGGCTAGCTTAAATACACCATGATTAATTCTCAGATCCAATTTTTTTATAGCTTTTTTTTTCTCTTTTTTCGTCGTGATTATATTTTTTTTTCAATATTCCCATGAAATTATTTTTTCTGGTTATATTTTTTTTATTTTTTCTTTTTTCACTTATATATATATATAATCGAAGTGTCTGGGCTAACTTAAATGCACTAAGATTAATCCTCGGATCCAAGTTTTTTATAGTTCTTTTTTTGTTTTTTTCCTGATTATGTTTTTTTGTTTTTCATTTTTTTCCATGAATTTTTTTTTTGCTGGTTATATTTTTTTAATATTTTTCTTTTTCTACTTATATATTTTTTTTCGTTTTTTATTGAGGTATCTTGGCTAGCCTAAACGTGCCACAATTAATCCCCAAATCTACTTTTTTATTATAACCAAGGTGTCCAACGCTGCTTATGTATACCAAGACTAATCCTCAGACCCCTTTTTTTTGCTAAAGTGCTTTTTGTATACTTTTATTTTGTTTACTTATATATTTTTTTTATAACCAGGGTTTATGGGCCAGTTTATGTACACCACAACTAATTCTAAAACCGAATTTGTTTTTAAAACAATATGGATTGTTATAGTGCTTTCATGCTTACATATTTTTTTCTTTAACTAATATATATTTTTTTTTATAATCATAGCCTTTGAGTCAGCTTATGATTTTTTTTTTAACTTTTATATTTTTTTTATAACTAGGATCTCCATGCCGCCTTAGTCGTACGATAACTAATCCCCGAACCAAATTTTTTGGTAACTGGGGTGTCCAAGCCACCTTATGTGCACCACGACTAATCCCTCGATCAATTTATTATACTGATACAATTTTTTTTTTATCACTGGACCAATTTTTTTTGTGACTGGTGTCTCTGGGTCAACTTAAGCACACCATGATTAATTCCCGAACCGAATTTTTTTTTTTAATGGATTGTAAATGGTGTAGAGAAAGCACTGTAGCTCTCCACACATAGTATTGTTGATTGCAATAGTGCTTTCCCGCTATAGTATTTTTTCCCCTATTTTTTGCTTCTTTTTTTTTCATTTTTTTCCCTTATCATGTTTATTTTTTCATTTTTTCCCCCAAAATATTTTTTTCCGATTATACTTTTTATATTCTTTTTTCTTTTTTCACTTATATATTTTTTTTTCTTTTTTCCGATTAATTCCCATATCCAATTTTTTTTTTTTATATAACCAACGTGTTTAGACCAACTTATGTGTACCATGACAATCTCTTAACCTATTTTTTTTCTAAAGTGCTTTCCCGCTGATATTTTTTTTCTTATACTTTTGTTTTGTTCACTTATATATTTTTTTTATGACGGGAATCTCCGGACCAGCTTAAGTATAAGCCAAATTTCTTTTAAAATAATATGGATTGCTACAGTATTTTCACGCTTATACTTTTTTTTTTCACTTATAAATATTTTCTTATAACCATGGTCTCTCAGCCAACTTAAGCTTATATACCCCTATAATATAAAATCCAAAAGTTGGCTATAATGGTGTATTGATAATTTATCAATTTTTAATTATATTTTCTGTAGCAATGTTGTGGGCGTGTTTTCGAGCATGATGTCAATTTTAAAGCTCATGCACATTTCAGATAGAGCATGCGCCGCCGTAAAACTTATAAAAATATATAATAATTTTTTATATATTCATTTTAATATGTAAAATATGTTTAAAATAATTTCATAGTATTAGATGTATTTTCAATTTTTTTCATTTATGTGCATGGTACAATAATTATAATACCTTTAAATAAGACAAAAACTAAGAATTGTTAGTGGAGGTGTCTCGATATTTTTACTTTTTTAGTTCACAGTAAAATAACTTGTAGACTCAGATAAGACAAAATGAAATAGTAACCTGAGATAGTGTTTCAAACATTCAACTTTTAACCATGCATAGGAAAGAGTTTCACTCTTATTTTACATCTCCCAAGTTAAACTTGCTATGTTTTTTAAGGCGAGTTGCATTTAATACAAATAAAAATTACAATAAAAAATAAAAATCTAAACAAGGAGCAAAGATGTATAGATACAAATAAAAAATTTAAAACTATCTTTGAAGGACCGAAACAATCAAGGGATCGAAACTAAACAAAAAAAATAAAATAAAAATATAAAATTATATGTTATATCTAAATAAAAAAAAATAATCTCTACAGCATAGCACGGATTTACAGCTCGTGGAATACATCTGATCATTAACCTGATTGAGATAAGAAATATATCTAGGAGGGAGAGACATTTTGTTTATGAGAAATCCGAGGGCAAGTAGACCACGTCTGTGAATTATTGATGATGGCGGCCTCTGCCAGCCATTCACTGACTTTTGTGGACCTCGAGGAATAATTATTTTTTGGTTTCTCTGATGAATCTGCTAATGAGTTTCAGTGGGCTGGCTACGGATTGTTTTAAAAATATTTATGAAAAAAAAATTATTTTTTATTTTAAATCAATTATTTTAATTTTTAGATCATTTATTTTTATATGTTAATATTAAAAATAATTTTTTAAAAATAAATAAATATTATTTTAATATATTTTTAAATAAAAATCATATTAAAAAATAACCACGATCACAACCACACTTCAAAATATCACTGCAAAATATATTCAAGCGAGCATAATCCAAAACAACTCAAATTAAATTGATTCAGAATATATGTGAACATCGGTACTGAGAATGCAAGCTGTTTTTCAGCCCATCGGTTGGTGGGGTTTGCAAAATTCAAAAGATATGTAAATCTCGTGGAAATGGGAAGTCAATTTTCCATGCAAGGACCATGCAAAAGGGATCTCCCTTTCTTCACTATGCATCCCGAAGGTTACAGCAAGTTGATATTTGGGACCATTACTATTTAACGAAACAGATTTGGAATTTAACATGGGAAAAAATAGGGTTATTAATTCCGTTCTGTTATGTTCGGAATGGCAGGAATATTCTGTTTTATTAATAAAATCGAGATAAAATGATATCGTTTTCATCTCAGTTTTAATTCCGGCCTGTTTTGAAAATTCCGACCAAATTCCTGCCGGAACGTCTCGGTTCCGTTCCTGGTGTACCATTCCGGCCTTAAAATCTTCTTTATTTTGATTATTTTGTGATTTTTTTTATAATTTTGATATTATATTTGTTTGATTTTATGTTTGTATTGTATAATTTAAAGTTAATTTACCTTGAATTTTAATTATGCTTGCTAAATTAATATTTTAATTTTTTTCATATATATATATATATATATATGAACAGTACAACCTCGAAATGACATGCCGAAATGCTTCGAAACTGAAACTTTCTATACCAATAAAAAACCAGAATAACAACTGGAACGATATTGACAAACTTTAAAAAAACATAATACCATTCTCAGAACAGAACCCTGATTGGATTTTAATGCCATTCTCAGAACAGAACCCTAATTGGATTTTAATGCTTGATGTGACCTTGAGGCTAGTCTCCAAATCATCCCCCCCTTTAGTTCAGATTACACAATGTTCACGCCATAGACTAGACGACCACTTGCAACGGAGCTAAATACAAGTCAATAAAAACAAACCAAACGCAGAGCTTGATCCCTTCTCCTTCCATTGGTGCCACTTGTGTTAATGAGAAAGTGATCATTGATCTCCAATATTACTTTTTTGTTCTCTTCACTATTAGTGTCATTTTTTTCTTTAAAATTGGTCCTGATTTCTTTTATTTATTTATTTATATTCTTTCGATCAACTTGTTTCTTTAATTTCACCTCTCATCATTTAGTCTCATTTAATTTTTATATCAAACTTGGTTTTTTTTTTTTTATTGTTGTTTGTTTATTTTTAATCCATTTTCTAATTGGATTTAATTCAATTTCATCCTTTAAGCATTTGATTTCATTTTTTTTTTATATCAAACTTATTTCTTATTCTTTTAGTTGTTATCAATTGTGTTTTGGATCTTTTTTTCATTGCATTTTTTTATTTCACCCCTTAACATTTTCATGATTTGGAATTTTTCTTTGTTATTTTTAGGGTTTATCTTCTATAAGATTTGTCTCAAACTCATGGCCACAATTACAAATTTTGAAGGTTAATGCAGGTTGATGATAATTTTTTTTTATCTTTTTAAAATTTTACTTTTTAATATTTGATTTATTGAGAATCGATTTTCAAGCCTTTTATTAAATCTCTTTTCATGGGATTATTAATCTCCTTTTATGCATCCTTGGAGGGCATTAACCATTATCGTGATATCTTGCGTGATAGTTCTTGTCATAACCCAATTTTGGGTCATTCCCCAAAACTACCCGAAAATAACAAAAAAATAAAATAAAAGGGGGTGGAGTTGGTAGAAAATCAAGGTAAAAATTTGGATGTTTTTCAAGAGTTCGATCGTACCTCTTTTGTGCCTAGAAATGAAGAAAAACGCAGATTTTAGGCTAAAGTAATTTATTATCGGATAAATCTGCGTATAAATTAAGTCAAAAGATATAATTATATTTTTATAGGCCCGTTCGATTTAATCGTTGGGCAGTATAAAAGTGTAATTATGTTGAGAATTAATTTATGGTCCAATTGAAGGATTTAATTAAACGCGACGACTTAATTTTACTTTAAATTGGTCAAATTAATTTTATAAGGGCTTAGTCAATGAGAAATCAAGTTCTTGAATTTAATTCGGGCTCAATTGATGAGAATGAAATTTTCAGAGACCAATTTGAATTTATTCAAGCCAATTATGCGAAATCGGGGACCATTTTGATTAAATTAAGAGTTTAACGTTCAATCGAGGGTTAAATCGCGCAAATCAGAAATCAAGGATCAAAATAAAAAAACGCGCAAAGCTGAGGATGGTATTGAAATTTGACGGAGGGTATAATTGCACAAAATTATAAATTTAAATTCAATTAGAGGTGCAATTAAAGCAATTATAAATTGAGGGACCAAATTATATTTTACACCCCAATGCAACCGAAAGCAGCCCACCTGCACCTGCACGCCGCTGCCCGCATACCTACTGCCGCAGGAGATAGGATATCGTTGCTTGCAACGGTAACCTTTGCACTGTCTATAAAAGGATGAGTAGAAAGAAAGAAGAGGGGGGGGGGAGAATTTCAAAATAAGAGAGAGCAGAACGAAGTGTTTCACGCAGAGCAGAGGAGAATTGAAAATTTGAGAGCAGAGGAGATTTAACAGAGACGAGGATGAAGGCACGATAAAAATTTGTACAACAAAATCATACACACGCAACAGCAGCCACCCATCTCCTTCCCCGTCTCCAACTTCACTCTCTCTCTCCCCTTCGTCTCTCGGCCAGTCACTCTCTCTCTCTAAAACCAGCACACCGGCGTCACTCTCCCTCCTCCAATAGCCATCAGCTCCGGCCACCACGCATCATTTTGTCATCACCAGGAGCTCCCCTTACTCCAGCAACTGCCAGCCCACTCTTAAGCAAGGATTGGCAGCAACAGCACCCGTCACAGCAACGCCAGCAGCCATTTCCGAACCTGTTTCCGGCCACCACAGACCACCATTTCCGACGCCACCACGACCAAAAGAACCACCTTGATGTTCTCTACACGAAGGTATTAACAGGTGAGTCATTCGTCAAACTTGAAAATTCAGCAAATCCACTATTCATCTTCTTCATTTTTGCATGCAGGGAGTGAATTTTCACTCCCCGCCGGGTCAGATCGGGCCGGGTTTGGTGCCCAGCCCAAAAGAGGTCACGGGCTTCCAGCCTGTTTGGGCTGCAAGCCCAGCCCGATAATAAAAGGAATTAAGTGGGCCGAGAGCCCAGACCAATGAGCCCGGGCCGCGGGCCCAGGAAGAGGCCGCCCCGCGGGCCTCACTCCTGGGCTGGGCTGGCAGCCCAGACCCCACTGGTGGGCTAGCAGTCCAGCCCACCAGTAAATAAATAATAAAATAAAATAAAATAATAGAAAAATATTAAAAAATATATTAAAAATATTTTTTTTAGGAAATATCTAGAACAAAAATGTGATTTTATGCATACGGCCAATACACTAGCATATTTTAAAATTTCTTTTTGTTTCAAAAAAAATATATATTATCTTGAAAATAAAAAAAAATGCATGGATTTAGGAAAGAAAAATTATTTCCCGCATTCTTGGATTTTACAACATATTTGTAAAAGTTCAAAGGGTATTGACCAATATTCCAAAAATATCAAAATATTATTTTTGGTTATTCATATTATTCATTGTTGATATTTCGATAAATAAATCCTAAGGAGTTAATATCCAAAATATTCAGCGGGGATGATTTGCTATTATTCACCGTGGGTGTTTGGATAAATAAATCCTAAGGGGTCAATATCCAAAATATTCGACGAGGATAATTTGCTATTATCCACCACTGGTGTTTGGATAAATAAATCCTAAGGGGTTAATATCCAAAATATTCGACGGGGATAATACGCTATCCCCATTTAACCAACATATTTTTTGAAAGATCAAAACCATAACAAATTATAAACAAACCAAAACGTCAAGCAGCTTATCTTAGGGAGGGCGTATTAGGGGTGCTAAAACCTTCCCTTTACGCAATCAGTCCTTTACCTTAGAATCTCTGAAAGACCAGTTTTAGATTTCCTAGTAATCATAATACTAGGTGGCGACTCCCTTTTTCAAAAATAAAGATAAGACCCTCATGTAATTTCCCCCGCTCACGGGGACGGACGCCGCGCGCTCATTTTTCGGGGTGCGACAGTTCTCATATTTAATACAAGGTTAACAAATTAACTAGAATCAATTTAATTTTTTTTAGTTATACTCTTCAGTATTTAGCTGTTTAATAATTGAGTTTCATAGTTTGATTGAGTTTGTTTTTAACAGTGTTACACCAATATCACAACCAGATCATAAATTTAATATTTAATCTGAATGAGCTCTAGTATGGTCTTTTTGCGTTGTCAGTTTTTTTCCAATTTATTTTATATTACTATATATTTCTATATTATTTGAATCAATAGAGATTGCTAAACATATTTGATTTAGTAACCATACTTTTTAAAAAATCCTTCCATCATAATATTTTTTAAAACCAAATATATAAAAAAAAATTGAATCAATGTGCAGCATACCATTGGTATCTTTAGTGGTATCTAAAAGTTACGTGTGAAAGGTTAGCTATCATCAAGAAATATAGTAATAAGTACTATTGATTTGTTTATTCAAATAAAATTTAGTTATATATATATAATTGGCCTATTGCCTGTCACTTTGTATGTGTGTGGTCAAGTATTTTTACTTTCGTGATCTTTCATTATTCTCCGTTTGTGTGTGTGTGTGTCTTGTGATCAGAATAGAGGTTACTTATTACTTTTTAGAAATATTTTTTAATTGCTAATATATTAAAAAAATATTTTTTATTTTTAAAATTAGCATATGAAATCATCTAAAACATATAGAAATATTAATTTAATATTTCAAAAGAATTTTCTTTAAAAAGAAAACATGTCATACTACAAAAACAAGCACACTCTTAGTCAAACATGCAATAAGATAAATCTTTTATTTGGCATCAAGATACGACGAATTACAGTCTGCCAAACGATGTTACAATGGAACGGAGCCTGAGGTCCAATCGGCATCTCCCTTCGTTCAAGAACTCAGGAACATAACAATATCACCATCATGAGTTGCAGAATTGATTTATTGTTTGATGACATCGGAATCCAAGTTCCAAACAAAGGAAATAGAGAACACATATGTCTTATTTATTATTAAATTATCATAATTATTATAATTATTATTAAAATCATTATAAATAATCAAGATTCTAATTATTATTGACAATAATATCGTTGTCACTATCATTATTATTATAATCATTGTCTTTATTACGACAATAATCATTACAAAAATTAACATCGTTCTTTTTATTAATATGATTTAAATTATAATAATAATTATTATATTTTTTTTTCTTTAATATGGTTTTATATGGAAAAAAATCACTCCAACTATTCTACTTTGTGGCTGTTTTAGAGTGTGGTTGAGATTGCTTTTGAAAGTGTTATTCGTTCAGAAATGCATTAAAATGATATTTTTTTAATTTTTAAAAATTATTTTTAACATCAGCACATGAAAATGATTTAAGAACACCGAAAACGTTTAATTTAAAATAAAAAATAATTTTTTTTTATTTTTTTCCAAAAAACTTTTGAAATACAATGTCAAACACTCAATTATAATAGAAATTGCAGTTTATATAATAAATTAATTTAATTTTTAAATTTAACAAAAAAAATAAGTTTACTCTTATAAATATATTATAATATAAATAGAGAACACATATGTCTTATTTATTGTTAAATTATCATAATTATTATAATTATTATTAAAATCATTGTAAATAATCAAGATTCTAATTATTATTGACAATAATATCGTTGTCACTATCATTATTATTATAATCATTGTCTTTATGACAACAATAATCATTACGATAACTAACATCGTTATTTTTATTAATATCATTTAAATTATAATTATAATTATTATCATTATTATAATTTTTTTTCTTTAATATGGTTTTATATGGAAAAAAATCACTCCAACTCTTCTACTTTGTGACTGTTTGAGAGTGTGGTTGAGATTGCTTTTGAAAGTGTTATTTATTCAGAAATGCATTAAAATGATATTTTTTTTAATTTTTAAAAATTATTTTTGACATCAGCATATGAAAATGATTTAAAAACACCGAAAAAGTTTAATTTAAAATAAAAAATAAAATTTTTTAATTTTTTCCAAAACGCTTTTGAAATACAATGTCAAACACTCAATTATATTAGAAATTGCAGTTTATATAATAAATTAATTTAATTTTTAAATTTAACAAAAAAATAAGTTTACTCTCATAAATATATTATAATATAATTAACCATAGTTCGTTCTTCATTAAAAAAACTAAATTAATTTCAGAAACCCCTTTGGTCCTTAAAAACTTCAAGAATTGTTTGATTTTTGTGTAATAAAAATGCCATTTAGGGAAACCAAAACATTTCTTAACAAATACCCACCGCAGAAATTTAATTATTTTTTTATTAGAGCTTAAGAATAACTGTAAGCCTTTTTGTTTCTAGGTTCACACGCCCTCCTTAAAAATTAAGTTATTGTTCGATATTATATTTTAAAAATATTAAAAATAACTTATTTTTAATATTTTTAAATTATTATAATATTTCTTTATTAAAAATAATTTTTTAAAATAAAAAATATTACTTTAATACATTTCTAAATGTAATGTTTTTTTTTTTAAAAAACATCAACCTCACTTTAAAGCAATATTACATAAATATGTTAAAATATATTAAAATATTTTTTTAAAAAAAATATTCTTCATAAACAATTTGAAACATAAACGGAAAAACATGTCATTGCATCCCTCAAAAAACTCCTATGAATCAAAAACACATTGCGGTCACACTTGATCTTCTTATTTTTCTTTCCTAAAATATAATTCCTCTCTTCCTTCATAATCCCAACCATTTTTGCACAATCAGAAACCACCATAAGCTGCTTAAATTGGTGGGGAAATTTGAAACTGTATATCAATTATCTTTGCATTCTCAACACACATAGGCACCCAGAGCATGATTGTCTTTCTTATAAAAAAAACCATCTCTTTATCATCCATCCATCAAGCTTTTTCACTATATGGATAGTATTTTCATGATATGATTTACCTTATAGTATAATGTTATGTAATATAATGTAATTTATTATTTTTAAAAAATATTTATTAATTGCTAATATATTAACATATATTTTCTATTTTTAAAATTAGCAAATTAAATCATCTATAACATATAAAAATTTAATATTTCTTAACAAAAAAAAAAACAATTTAAAAAACATGTTATACTACAAAAACAAGCACACTCTTAATCAAACATGCAATAAGATAAATCTTTATTTGGCATCAAGATACGACGCATTACAGTCTGTCAAACTATGTTACAATGGAACGGAGCCTGAGGTCCAATCGGCATCTCCCTTCGTTCAAGAACTCAGGAACACAGCAATATCACCATCAAGAGTTGCAGAATTGATTTATTGTTTTGATAACATGGGAATCCAAGTTCCAAACAAAGGAAATAGAGAACACATATGTCTGATATCAATTAACGTTACGCTTGAGCAGGATGAAATGGTCGATGTGTTCATGGGTTGCGCCATCAATGATGGAGAAATTGTCATCAAGCTTCGTTTCAAAATTCTCAAATGTTTTCTCTGCAACCTCCCTTCCAAAGTGATCTTCCAGGAGACCCTGAAAAACAGCTCTGCCCCCTGAAACAGAGACCTTGATTTTGGTTTCCTTCGACGTTTTCCAAATGTTATGACTCAACGAGTCCATCCTTTCAATACTGAAATTTCCGTTTGCTTTTATGATTTCTTCAATCTCCTTCGAAGAAGAATAGTACAGAGGCAAGTTAAATGAGTCCACCTTTTCTTCACTAATCACTCCCTACAAAGAAGAACGACCTGCACATGTCAAAAAGTATATTTACCAGGGTTTTGCTTCTACTGAGTTGGAGAGAGAGAGAGAATTATTTTACCAATTTAACCATGTCGATGAGGCATGATCCGAGAAGGTCGTAGTACATTCCAATTCCAGCCTGAGACATAAGGACCCCATCAGGAAGACCGGCCATTATAATCACCATCAATCCTCCACCCACAATTTCTTGTGCTCTAGCTTTCAAAAAAGTGTTCATGTCACTCTGGAATTGAGCTGAATATGCCTTGGTGACTTCTTTTTTGAGACCGTCACACTGGATACTGCCCTTGTTCCATGCAGGAGACTCGCTGTCTAGAACTTCCTTTGGGACCTTAGAGAGCCACTGTAAGCAATATGAGGAGTGCGCAAAATGCAGAGTGGACCTGGGGAGGAGGCGGCCGTAAAAAGTTCCGGGCACTCCAGCAGAAAAGTATTTTTCATTGGAATGGAGGGCTTTGAAGAGAGTGTTGAAATCATTGGTTGTCACATCGTTGAAGAAAACTTGGAATCCTGAGAGTGGAGAGTTATTGAACTGGGCATGGTGTTTATGCTCCACAGCTTTCATGATGTTTTCCACAGCAAAAAATGTATTGGGTCCAACAGAACAGCCAAAATCTGCGATTCGAAATGTGTCATTTGTTGATTCAAAACCAAGGCTTTTTAAATCAAGCTTTTCCATGATGCCATCATTCACCATTTCCATTGAAGCATCCACTACTCCTTTCTGTTACAGCAAGCACAGAGCACAAGATTTCATTCACATAGTTGATCGGTGAGTTCAAAGGCAATACAATCAATCAAAATAGTTCAAAATGTGTGTCAAACATGCACAGACAAATAACCAATATAATCTCTTTTCAAAAAATTTAGCAGCGCCACGATGATTTCAAGATGGTTTATAAAAATTATGATAACCCCGTAAAAGATAAATAAAAACATATTAGTAACCTAAACCTCCAACCAACTCGGCACCAAAAAAAATGAATGAACGATGTAAGAAAAAATGTTTTGCCTCACAAGCCGAAGTGTTTTAGGTAGTGCTGTTGCTGTTATCAAGGGGAAGAATCTGCACCTGATAGGAGGAATTTTGAGTATAGCTTTCAGGTCCATCTCCACCAAGCATGGCCCATGATTTTGGCGATTCTTTGATCTCTCCGATTGCCATCTCTGTCTGTCAACCTGATGCAGGCTTTGCTTCCCTCCGCTAGGTCTACCTCTAATTCAACAGAACGGTAGACAACATTCAGAGAAAGGATACGAAGAGGCTGCAAAAACGATGCCGAAAGACTTGCAAAGGCTCCAACCATACCTGCGGGATATATAAGGAGAAGAAGACCACAGCTAAACAACAGTGGCTAACCCGAGCGAGCGAGCAAGCAGAGTTGGTGAGCTTTCAACGCCTGCATATAAATATTTGTAAGCTGTTTGTATCATGCTGAATATTACAATAAATATTTCATCATCTTCATATAAATTTGTGCTGGTCGTACGAGGGGTCACCTTCATGTAACTATTGGTAAGGATTCGTGACAACCCCAGAATACAATTTCTAGTTCAAGCTGACGCAGTGCGAGCCAACAAGGAAGGTGATTCTTCCCTTTCAGCTTCTACAGTAGGCTAGCAGGCATATTCTAGCTAATTTTCCGACGAGATTCTTTTGAAATGAAAAACAAAGTGTTCAAAGATCCTGGACAACAACCCCAGAATACAATTTCTAGTTCAATCTGACGTAGTGCGAGCTTCTACAGCAGGCTAGCAGGCATATTCTACCTACTTTTCCTACGAGATTCTTTTGAAAAAAAAACAGTGCTCAAGGACAATAGTTATACATTAATATCTTTTTTATCTTGTTGATGTTTCTTAGATTTTTTGTTTTTCCATGCATCTACCATAGTTTCTACCTGTTTAGATAACAAGCATGTAAATGATTATGAAATCATTAACAAAGAATCAATTTTAATAACCATAATAATCATCATCACCATAATCAAATATATATACCAGCAGGTATGGTCAGATGCTATACTTCCCCAAGTAGATGGGCAGATTTAGGATGGGAAGAAGACTGCAAGCCACAACATTCACCCATGATAGTCTTCCTGCTCTGCCTACAAGCAGCCACAATCTAGCTAGCTAGTTTTCCAATGAGATATAAACACAGTGGTTAATAGCATTACAGAGAAGCCAAAGATCATCGATAATACATGTTTTTTGAATTCAAACTCGTCCTCCCAACTCCATCAAATTACATTCCATCAACTTCATTACTCTGATGAAACTCCTTTACTATACTGTTCTCGAGGAATATTCAAGCTTCCTAGTCGGCATGGGTTGGAACAGGAAGAGAAATTCTGCTGTCAAAGAAATTCACAACTGGTAAGCCTAAATGAAGAAGCACAATTAAATGAAATTACACCTTTATTTAAAGAGAAAAGAAGTATAAATTACCATTATTTGGTCGAAATTAGTCCACTCCAAGTTACCATTATTTCCCAATTAACAAGTGGAACACAAGAAATCTTTGAAGGACAAAACATACGAATCATTCTAGCAGATGGCAAAAAAGAACTTGGCAAAGTACTTGCTTTTAGCAATGGTAGCAAAATTTCTAATAAAAAGTCAGCCTCTCTGATGATGGAAATGGATTTTGCCTTGAGTGTAGTGAAAGCAACTCGTCCCAGCTAATAAAAAGTCAACCATAAATCCGTTGAGCCTTATTGTGTCAGCAGTTTAAGGATGGTAGCTGATCAAACTTCATTTTTATCCCAAGATAGTTTTCTTGCTCACAGTCTTGTTTGATTGTTCTCTAAAGTTTAATTTTCTAAGCAATAGTTTGCATTAGGACGAAAATAATAGCTGTAAAGGCAACTGGTTAACTAGTTTTCTCCCCAATCTCTTGCATGTGGATTCCTTATTTCCTTTAAAAAAAAATTAAAAAGTTTATTTGTTTTTGCATATCAAATGTATTTTTTTCTTTAATTTGATTTTTTTTTTTTAGCTTTTAGATATTTTAAAAATATATTATTTCAAGATATTTCCAAGCAAAAATTACTTTAAAAAACAATTTATTGCCATACCAAACAAAAACCTCACTAATAGTATTGATTATGATTAACCATAATTAAGGAGTACATGTAAATAAAAAGATTCCTCGCAAAACAAATGGAATAAATATATTTTTTAAAATCATTTAAGAAGACGAATTGAGTATTGAATGACTCATAAGTTAATATAAAAATGATTAATTGTCGTGGGGAGGGGAGATAGAACCATCCCATTCAAATTATGAGCATTGCTAATAATGTAGAAATCATTTGATGGGTTGACTTAAGATCTAGCCAACCTTATTCTTGGATTAGCCGATTTTTTTAAAAAAATAATCTGATAGGTAAATTTAATTTAATATTTTTAAAATAAAATAATATCAATTTAATTTGTTGAATTTCAACAGAGAATACAATCACATCTAATGCTACTGCGGTCGCAAAAAAATAAATATGAATTAATTGTAAGAAAAAAAAATCTTACATCTTCATCAAAACTTTGTATGCCAGCAATTATATTTGCTAACAGGCTATAAATTGTACTGATAGAATCAATATTCTATTAAAAGAAAAAGAAGGCTGCATTGAGACTATATATTAAAATAGTATCTAATAAGTGTGGCAAAGAGCTTGCGATCTATATTATTAGAGAATAATATAAATCATATTCTGAAGTCTCATTTAATTAACTTAAATTTTTAGATGAGATGGTTCCTTACCATGGTATTAGAGCATTGTTAACCCAAATGCCACGGGTTCGAATCTCACCATCCTCATTCTATTTGATAAAATCAAGCACAAGATAGTGTGGGTCTGTGTTCAAATTTCAAGCCCAAAAAACTTTTACTTGAGGAGGTATGTTAGAGAATAATATAAATCATATTCTAGAGCTTTACCTAATAGTTTAAGCTTTTAACTGAAATAGTTCCTTAATATATACAACAGGTCTCGAATTCAAATTAGGACGTGCATTTCTTGTAAGAATCTAGAACAGTTGAGGTTTTACTCACTCATATGAATCCACAAAATGCATTTTTCATGAAGTAAAGTTTCCTCGCAACCAATATATATATATATATATATATATATATATATATATATATATATTAAAAAACATATATTAATGGCTAGAACATTATCTTAGCCTAATTAGAAAATCCCACTCACCCGGGTTTCGATCATAAAGCATCTTGTAACGTGGGATCTGCAACTTCAAATTAAGTAAATGCTACCACATGAACTTGATATAAAGAAAGCCATGAAACAATTGTATATTCTTCCCGGTGGTGCTCAGTGAGTGCACTCAAGCAAGAATGAGATGTAATCCGCCACAGATGACAGCAGTGATTAATAAATTAATTGAAATACATAAAAAATAATAATTAATGGTGTCTAAGAGCTATAACGAATATTGTGAGAGGTTACCTCACCATCAAGAAATATATAAATAAAGAAAGCGTAGCCACTACCTTTAATTGCGTGTTTGATGGAAAATATATTGGAATATTTTTATATTAAATCCATCAAAATATATATAAATAATAAAATCCAATAACTTTCATGGCGTGCTTGATGGAAAATTAATATATTGAGATATTATTATATTAACACATTAAATTCGTCGAGAAATTGCTGCCATATTCTTGAGGTGGACCGTGGTGACCAACACCGACAGAAGTACGTAGACTTGACAATTTATTTTTTATTCGAGAAAATTTTATTTTTTAAAAATTATATTTTATAAATTTAAATGAATAAATAAAATTTGGTTATTTCAAATTTTTATAAAAAAATATTTTAATTCAAACTTGAGTTTTTATCATGACTACACATCTCCTGGGGATTGTGTACTTAACTTAACTCATATATATATATATATATATATATATATATATATATATATATATATATATATATATCATGAATTGGTGCGAACTTGAAAGTTCTAATTGATGACGAGAGATTTTTATATATTTTGACCATGTTGACTTATCTTATGAAGGGTGGGTGGAGGGTGATATTTCTGATATCTACTTGAAAGGTGTGCTGTGAAAAAATAATATTAGTTTCTTTTCTCTCATGAGTCATATGAATTTAGAGGCAATTTGAACCAGCAATATTGGCTTTAAAATCATGATATTCCAATTAATTAATTATAAAAAAATTATATCACGAAATTAATTGTCCCTAATTAATATTTCTCCACTTTTTCGCTAAATTCCTTCAATTTTGATGCCTTGATCTTCATGTGCTCAATTTTATTGCTTCATCGATCTCCCCTTGACCTAATCCGATTCGCATGTTTCCAGAACAAAGATTGACTTGGTAAATATTTTGGTAGAGTAACTGAAATTCTCCTCTGCCGAGGGAATTATTAAAATAAAATTTCGGATCCAAATTCAACAAACCCATAAGATAAAAGTGTCAAGAAAAGGGAAATTATTGGATCACCTCCCTGTCAAATATTTTAAGCTCGAGGTTATTTCCTTGTTTTCTCCAACGCGTTAAGAATCATGCAATGCCAAGTCAACCTGTGGACACACACAACTTTCCTTAGAATCTTCGACTGATCCTTGTTTTGGTGATTTACAGGCTTCTTTTGCCCTATATAAATGCGTCAAACCCTAGCAAATCAACCATCATTTTCACTCTTCCCTGGCTCCCGTAGAAATTTTCTAGAATTCAACCCTCTACCCATTTTACTTCTTCAAAATCTTTTAGCCCCTGTTTACTCCCTCAAACTCGATCACTCTTTTAACGACTCGTTCTTGAATAGGAAGCTCATCTTGAGTCCATTTGATTGATTCAAGTTTTGTATTTAAAAGGGTTTTCTGCTAGTGCTCAGAAACTTTCTTTATATTGATATCTTGAACTCTTGATTTGTTCATCTTTCTTGATGGGAAACTACGTTTCCTGCACATTATCAAACCCGCAAGGGCTCAAGAACTCGTCGAGATCAACAAAAGTAGTCCTCCCGACAGGAGAAATCAGGAAAATCCAGGAACCCACGAGAGCAGCGGAGCTCATGTTGGAGGCGCCAAACTTCTTCATAGTCAACTCCAGGTCGCTCAAGATAGGCAGAAGGTTTTGTCCTCTCAGTGCAGATTATGAACTTGGAAAGGCCAGCGTGTATGTCATGTTCCCAATGCATAAAAAGAACTCTGTAGTCACTGCGGGTGACATGGGTGCTTTATTCGTCACTGCCAACTCGGTTATGAAAAGAGCAGGGAACATCAGGGTCTTGCCGGAATCAGCGGTAGAGATTTCACAATATATGGAAAGAAATGCGATCGATGAAGCGCCAAGGCTGAGTTTGGAGGGAATAGAAGATGTTTCTGCTCATGATCTTATCCATAGGATGTCGTTTACAAGTTCGAAGAAGCCATTGCTGGAGACCATAGAGGAAGAACCGATTTGTTCAAAGTGATTATTTTTTGGTTTTTTTTTTTTTTTTGTTGGAGGCCAAAAGTTTTGAAATTTGGTGGATTTGTAGGATTATAGGGGGGATGTTTGTATCTCTGGAAAAAATGTATTGTCAAAGTTTTAGGGAGGAAAAATATATCAAATCTTTATTAAAATTAAGAATATAGAAGAAGAAACTTAGATTATGGTTTGTAATGTGTTGGTATACACACACACATATACTCTAAATATTAATTTGATAAAAAAAAAAATTCAAGCCGAAATACATGTTTGGAAGTGTGGTTGAAATTACTTTTAAAAATGTTTTTTGATTCAGAAATACATCAAAATTATATATTTTTTTATTTTTTTAAATAATTTTTTATATCAGCATATAAAAATGATCTAATAATACTAAAAAATTTAATTTAAAATAAAAATAAAAATAATTTTTATTTATTTATTTTTAAAAATATTTTTGAAACGCAATATGAAACAGAGACAAAAATCATTATTAAACACATTAAAATAGGAGTTTTTTTTTCTTCTTTGCATGCTTTCATTGGCAAATGATCCATGTTTCAAGGGAGAATATTTAGGCCCCGTTTGTTTGCTGGAAAGTTGTTTCTTTTTGGAAAGTGAATTCCTAGAAAGTGAATTCCGATGTTTGGCAGTGTTATGAAAAATAAACTGGAAAACACTTTCCAGTGTTTGTTTGTGTTATGGAAAATGAATTGGAAAATAATTTATTAATAAATTAATTTTTTTTCAAGTTTATTAAAATAATAAGGAACAAATCTTACAAATTAAAAAGTTGAATGAGAATGAAATTGAAAAAAAATATAATTTCATAAATTATCTCAAATAAAATAAATAATAATAAAAATAATAGAGATCAAATCTAAAAATTTAAAAAAAAAATGAAAGGTGAATAAATTAAAAGAATAATAATTAATATTTCATAAATTATTTCAAATAAAATAAGTAACAATAAAAAAAAATGAGGACCAAATTTGATAGATAAAAAATTTCAATAAAAAAATGATAAGAAAAAAGCAAATAGCAATTATAAAAATAAGAACCAAAATTAATATAAAAATTAAATTTTAAGAGATGGAATTGAAAAATAAATATTCAAAATAAATTATATATAGCAATCAAAAGTTTGAGGATCAAATTTGATATAATCAGCAAATAATGACATTTCTAAATTTTTCACAACTTCCGGAAAGTGTTTTCCGCCCCGGAAAGTGTTTTCCGCCCCGGAAAACACTTTTCTAAAAACCAAGCCAAATTTTTCTTTCACTGAAAAGTATTTTACGTTGACCAACTTTCCGGAAGGCAAACAAACACAGGAAAATTTGAAAAGTGGTTTCCCAGAAAGTGAATTCCAGGAAACAAACACAGCCTTAGTCAACTCCCTTCACGATCAACTACTTATATAAAAATCAAAGACTTGGCTATTTTATAAGAACATAATATTTTATGAGTTTTTTAGCATTTAAAGGGATAATGTATAATTTATTTGTTCTTCAAGACCAAAAATAAAAATAATAAAGAGTTGAATGTTAATATTTTCATCCATGGGATGAGTGCAACCTAGCTACCCCTTCTAGTGGTGGTTCCTCCACTTAAGCTAATATGAACATTTAAGTCAACTCCAAAATTCAATCATTATTTCCAAAAAAAATACAATGTAATATGAACATAAATTGATTTTACACTCTTGATTTGACAAAAAAAAAATAATGGTTTTAGACATCCTTCTTCCTAGATCTATATGGGTCTTACCCCATAACCAGACCTTTTGTTGTTTGAGAAATCTCCACTATAGTTTAACCAACAATGCCTAATATGTTGCTCCTGCCCCCCTTGTGGTTGTTGTTATCAATATTGTTCTTCTTGTTCTTAGTTTTTTAGAGAAAAATTGTTGCTAAAAAAAATCAAATTAAAAGTTTTGCAATTCAATTGCATTAGGGCTTCTTTTAGTTTCTTCATCTAGGCATCAACGAGTTTAATAATCAATAGATTATCACACTATATAAATAAATTAGGGTTTTCTTAGAGCTTTTGAAGGGATAATTAAATAAGTTTTGAAAACAATTTGAATTTTTTTAGAAGTTCTATTAAAAAACATAATTAATAATTACCAAATTAAGCAAAATGCATTAGATACATGAAACACAATAGTCAAGCACAACATCACACGATAAATCAAAAGATTTTGTGTTTGAATTCGGTTCATATTATTGGGACTATAGAGGGGAATAATGATATTTGAAAAGGAAATAAATCATGGCAATTTATTATTTAGTTTAATTTCAGATATAATATATAGAATAATAATTTAGTTATTTTGTTGGACTCGAAAATTTTGATTCTCTGAGAAGATAAAGTGTAATTAATAAAAAAGAGATAAATTAAAATTGAATAAATTGATCATTAATAATAATTTATATTAGAAAAAAGTCCACCTCGGTCCTTATAGTTTCTGTTTCCCAAATCACCTCCCGCTCCCTCATTTCAATACACCCTTTTCCATTCTCCCGCCATTCCCAGATCATAAAACATCGAAACCCTAATATTCAATTTCTTCAACAAAATCATCTCTTTTTGTTCGCTTTCAATTCCAACTAACCCTAAATCACACTCAAAAAGAAAAAAAGGAAAAATAAAAGACCTAGAACAAGTTTCTCCTTCGATTTTTTTACTTTCCTTTTGCGGTGGTGATTTTAATTGTTGTCCTTCTTTCCCCCCCGATTTTGTGTTAATTAGGGTTTTAGATGAAGGTTTTAGAACCTTAGGGTTTGGTTTTGTTTTGATTTGATAGACAGACAGACAATAGATAATGAGTGCAGTGAATATTAATTCCCAAGTTTCTCGTTCAGGTTTCACATCATTGGGGTCATTTTAGGTGATGCCTTTTGCTGTATATTTTGATGTGAGGCATGTGTAGAACTTTTTTAGCTGGAAAGCGAGGAAGTTGTGGTTTGTATACTGGGCTTAACTGGATGTTTTTTTTGTTTTTACTGATACAATTGTATTGCTGATGATGGTCTTAGTTTGTGATAAACTGATAATATAAATAGATGCATCTCAGGTTCATCAAAATTTTATTATCTCAATTTGGATTTTGTTATTTCAACATTTAACTTCCAAAGTATGTATCTTTTCTCTGACATTTTTCTTGGGAATGGATGGTGTTTCTCCAGTATTGGGAGGTATTCATGCTTGCATTATATGAAGCAGCGAAATGATCTTTGTGATCTGCAGTTATGATGCAATAATTTGAATTCAATCCCTAATTGTTTCATTCATGCTTCTTCGGGGTGCTCAAGGTGTTTGTAAGAATTTAAAAAAGAAATTATTTTTATTTTTTATTTTAAATTAAAAAAAATATTTTAAAATTATTTCTAAACAAAAAAATATTTTTAAAAACAGCCATTTTCATACTCTAAACAGGCAATTCATCATAGTGTCCTTTTACTTGTCTTTCTTTCTTGATTCCCCCCCTTCTTGTGATATATGAAAGAAAAGAGCATTACTTTCACCGTTAAATTGGTCATGGTTTTATTTTATTATCATGTAAAGCCGGAGAATTATTCAAACATGATCGTAGAATTTTCTGTTTAGATGTCTGATGTTTCTGAGGTCTGATTGAGAAGATTAACGTTGGATAATAATGGAAGAGAGCATCATTACTGAACCAAACGCGAGAGAACTGAGAAAACCCTGGTAAATGAACCGATAGTTCTCGAAGTTCCACTGGTTCCATTGTTCTTAGATTTACCTGTTTGAAAAGAACAAATAGAATCTCTCAAAACAATAAGGGAAAGAGAAGGAATAGCACGGACAGAATCGTTGATTTTGAATTCCTGGTTATTTCCCTTCCATTTTTCCAGATCAGATAATCCATGTTCGTAAAAATTGAGATACGGTCTCTGCAAAAATAACTTCTTGATTCTATAAAACATCCCTGTAAGATTCTTCTAGTCACGGATGCAAAGCTCAAAGACATTATCCAATAGGTTAGACACAAATTACAAAATGAAGCCTAACTTTTGACTAGGCTTTCAGCTTGCTTTTGATACTTCGAGAGTAGTTTGAAAGTGAGGCATCAGCGTAAAAACATTGTTGTGCATGGTACACAGATGATTCCCAAGATAAGTACACAGTTAAGCAAAAGGTCAGTGCTATCAAAAAATAAGGGAGCCTGGTGCAATTCCAGACCTTACAAACATAAACCTGAAGGTGACAATGAAACATAAATACTTAACGGGCACCTATCATGCCAATATTTAAAAAGAGCACAGTACACCACCACATGGTAGTAATTAAGCAGAAACTACGAATCAATTTTCCACACCCCTCCACCTTTTCAAACTCGAAGCAAGCAGACGGAAATGAAACAATCTTCAGTTCTCATTTTTACGCCTTTTCTTGGGAGGACTTTTTGTTTTTGATGTTGCTTTCTCCATGGTTGCAGCATTAACCTCTTTCTGCAGTTAAAATTGAGTAAAAAACAACTCACACAGAAATTGAACACAAACATTCACATGACAGTAAACAAACAGACAGCTTATACCATTTTTTTTAATCTCTTCCTTTGCCTCTGCCGTCCTTTATTTTTCTTTGTTGGTTTACTCTGTAAGATGAGTTAAGACTAGTTAATCCACAGGAATATCTGATGTTAAATAAGCCAGTCCACTCATTTAGTTTCAAGAAGAAGCAACCTGTGCAAGAGCTAAAGTTCGAGCATGCCTCTCAGCATGTGTCTCCTGGTCCATGTTCTCAATTTCCCCATCACTGTTAAGCATTACCTTTAGCCTATTTTCCTTCATTAACTTCTCAGATCGAGCATGTCTCTGCAAACATAAACAAAACTTCACTAATTAATGAAAGGCTAGGGCTAAATACCAGCTTTGAGAGCTCTGATCTCCATGACAATCAATTTGAAAGTACAGGCAGTTATTGAAAATTAATTTCATGCCATAAATGTCATGGTAGTAGTACTTTGACACAGCCAGCAAGATTCAATGTTTCACACTTAAAGTGGTAGCAAATATATGTTTCAAAGCAATGACTATTGAACATGGATGCTCTATACCCCATTTTCAAAAAAATGAAAATGATAAAATAAGAGAAAAATGAATGAAAAAGAAATGATTATGCCATTCAAAACTAATCTAACAGGGGATACAAAAGAGAAGGGTAGGGGGAGAAAAGGGAGCCTGATATATCTACAGTGACATTGGAAAGAATAAAAAGAAAAGAACAAAATAATTTATTTGATTGAATAGCAATATCATATAAGTTGCCTTGTCAACTGGTACTGCTTCCTTGCATTTGATTCTAAGTAGTTGGATATAGAATTGTAAACACAAAATTCCTTTTCACAACAAAATAGTAAAATGCATTGCCTTACCTTAGAATTAAGATGAGCCCTCATAGTCTCCTCTGTCAAACAGATAGTTTGAGGGCAGATTCTGCACTTATAAACTGATTTGCACTTTAATATACAATCTTG
This sequence comes from Salix dunnii, assembly GCA_015731905.1. Classification (NCBI taxonomy): domain Eukaryota; kingdom Viridiplantae; phylum Streptophyta; class Magnoliopsida; order Malpighiales; family Salicaceae; genus Salix; species Salix dunnii. Next base: position 13,479,703 of record CM027675.1, on the reverse strand, counting down.
AATATCATCTGGTACTGATTCCTCGTTTGCCTTGACATTAGATTGCTTCTTGCGTATTTTAATGCCAGTAAGGGTTTTTCTGTCATCTCCAGTTTCATTATCTTCATTTACACCATGAAACCATCATGTGAGACCATAAAATAACAATCCAAGTTTACAGTATGAACAAAAAAACAAGCATTTTGAATACAAATTGTTATTTTTCCGTTACTAACAATTCAAACAGGATGAATTGGTTAGTAGTCATCCATAGCTACTAAACATCTTAAACTTGAGATAGGGCTCAAACAACAGAAAAAAGGTTGCACATGAAATCATAGTAGAAAGAAGGAAAAATCAAACCAAAAACAATTACCATAGATAGAAAACAAATCTTGCCAGTAATATGACAGTTCCAATTATAACAAATACGAGTTATTTGATCACTTAAAAAAAGCATTGAAGATAATTATCCTCCAGATATGCATGCATATAGCCTTCCTAAATAAAAAAAATATAATATCACAACACAAGAAAACCAAATTCTACCTGATGAATCACCGTCAATCGCATTCTCTGAGCTATCCTCGCTCTCATAACCTGAAACATATAAATAAATCATTAAAACAAAAGAAGAGCACCAACAAGCAACATATTGTTCAAATGGCAAACCAGTTTACTTGCAAAAAGAATATCTTTTCAAGAAACCAAGAAAATTACTTAACATACAAATTAAATTATACAATGGAATAAAAAACCAAGCACAATTTACTAGTAATAAACTATCAGAGTGACTACCCAAGATCAATTATTTTCTATAAAGACCAAAACTTTTCAACTAATATTCACAATAAAAATCATTCCCACCTACCAAATTAAGTAAACAGGGTAATTAAAAAAAAAAAACCTGATGATGATGATGATGAAGCCTCTGACTCAGTGTCCTCTTTTGGTTCAGCAACTGTATCATCGTCCTCTGATTCACTGTTCTCCTCTGGTTCAGTAACTACATCATCTTCTGATTGTCCAGAAGCCTCAGCTTCAGAATCTGAAGAAGAGGATGAATCAGAGGAAGCTTCATCTTTCTCTCCGTGTTCTGCTTTAAAAAATCTCCTCTTGATCATGTTTTCCTCTAAGAACAGGCAGTTATGGTTAGTCAAATTGGATAAAAACGAATGGGATTAGAAAAACAGGAGTGTTAAAACAGAGAAGGGGAGATTAAGAATCTGAGAGAGAGAAACTTACATGAAATTGAATGCCAAGCAGGCGACGGCTTGCTTGCGAAGAGACAGGGTTTTGGGTTTAGGAGGTGGAAGTGAGAGCGAGAAGAGATCGGGTCTGGTTAGAAACCCGGCCCAGTATTGGTCAAAGCCCATTTTTAAGACTTTCTATATTTTTTCCTTAAATACTATTAAAAGATATGTATTAGTAACTAGAAAAAAATGTTAATTATAGATATTAATCAAAGTTTGATAATTTACATCATTTAATGAATATATTATGAATTAATTAATAACACACACACACACAAACACACACACATATATAGATATATATTATATGTAAAATATCTCTTCTTCTTCCTTTTCTCTGTTTTGTGGTATTTTTTCATCTTCTTATTAGTTTAAACCAAATATTAAAAGGATTTAAGAAAATTAAAGAGTAACTACGACATATATTAAATAATTTTATTTTTATCTCAATAATAAATGATGAATAGAGAATAATAAATCTTGGGGTGGGAATTATATTTCTTTTTCTACTTTAAAGAATTGTTTTAAAAAGGAAAAGGTTTCCTATTTATGTTTTTCCTTTTTTATAATTAATGGGAAAACTTAAAAATCCTTCTGCAAAAAGATAATTAAATAAATAAAAGCCATGAAAATATATTGCTATTGGTGGTCATGCTCCAATTTATTTTATAAAAATGTAAAATTTATATGAAATTTAATAAAATAACATCTAAAATACATTTTTAAGTCTTATAAGAATAATAATGATAAGAAAAAGATTACTCGAAAAAATATTAAAGGAGTAACATGAAAAAAATACATTTGATTTAAATTAAAAGATCTATAAAAATATTAATTTTAAATTTTCAAATGCACAACTCAAATTATAAAAATAAATTAACTTCAGAAAATAAAAATAAAAATTGAAACGAATGAGATAACTCTTTCTCACTAGAGTCACTAATTTAAAATGTTAATGTGAGTGAATTGTTTTTGTTATTATTAATATTGATTTATTTTAATTTTCTTATTTATTATTTAATTTATTTAAAATTAGTTATATTAATTTTTTTCAAATAAAAAAATTATTTTAATATATTTTTAAATAAAAAAAATTTTCCATAAGAATCTTAAATTTCAATTATATTTTCAAATAGACACTTAACTCAAGTTCTAAAAAAAATAAAAAGTATCCTGATTAACTTAGAAAAATATAGATTGATTTTTAGTTTTTTTTTAAATAATATTTTTTTAATTTTTTTAAATTAAAATTATATTATTTTAATAAACCAAAATAAACTTGCTTTAATATAACTGCTTATTACCAGGTCACCAGTTTTTTAAACTACATTTTTTATGATAAAATTTCACTGTAAAAAGTAAAAACATGTTTCCAAAATTTTCCATTACCACAAAGAAATGGTATATATTCCTTTCTGTGCCCTAGCTTTCCTTGATGTCTAGCCGACACACTTCCCCATTCTCCACCGTCAATCTTGCTCCACTCCACGTTCTTGAAGGTACAGTCCCCACTTCCCATCTTATGTTCCTGTTTTTTTGTAGAAATAAAACGGGTTTTGACTCTTTTTTTTTTATATATAAAAAACAATCAACCTGATTCTTGGGTTGGCTGCTCGAATCTTTTAACACTGGCTAGCTGACTCAGTTCTTCACCATTTGGATCATCCTATACTTGCATCAGTCCAAGTTCTTGAAGGTATAATCCCTAACCCCTGTCCTTCGTTCTGGTTTTTTGTCGAATTGAAATGGGTTTTGTAGACACCTGAGCACACATGCATCATTGCTCTTGGGATCTTATGGTCAAACCTTATACAGTACTTGCGCCACCTTTCTCTTAATTTCTAGTGTCAGCTGTATGAAAACTGTATTGAGATTGCTCTTATGAACTACCAGTCTGTATCTGTGCAAGGAAAGGGAGGCAAGGGTAGCCAGTACAGTGAACCCAAATTTGAATGAGCTCTGCTCGGGGACACATTTTTAGATACACAATTCCCTTTCTTTCTTTTTTGTATCTTCAAGTAAAGCTGCAAGCTTTACAGTAGTTGTTGTCTTCAAAATGAATACCACTGTGATGTGGATAAAAAATTTTGAAGAAAAAAACTAACACCCTAGATGAGCACAGATAGTTCGTATCATCAAAATAGAATATCTAAAAATAATATTTTTGAAGCATGTAACTTCACTGAATTTTAACTAGTTTGTAAATAGGTCCACAAAATTAAAAAGAGGGCTTATAATTTTTGCATACCATTGGATCTTAAGAATAAATACCAATCGATATTGACAAATACCGTTAGAATGGAATTTGGGGTTTCTTTATATTATTTTATCCAAATATAATGATTTGATTTATATCATTATTTTGCATATGATGGAATTCTAGACTGATATCTTCTATATATGATACTTAAAGCCTTGGAACCAATTAAATTGTAAATTAGGAGGAATTTTGGTTCTAGCTTATTTGAAAGACCTTCATGAACATCTGTTATGTAGCTTGCATATATAGCATTAGATTAGGGCATATGTGCTACACAATTGGTAGTATAATAGTTAGATACAACAAAATCAAACAGTCATTTTAGTATTTTGGATTACTCTTTTGAAAATTTAGGTAATCGGTTGCCAACAAATGATTTCATTGTGTGTGGATATTCATCAGAAGTTAATGGATACATAAACCTGCAAATTTGTAACATAATTCTAAGCTGATAGCTATTAAAGGCTAGACATAAAAATTAACAAAAATATCAAGAGTAATTCTTATTTTATATAGGGAGAAAATGTCAACATTGTAGCATTCAACATATTTGGCTCCATGTTTGTCACTCTAAATGCAAGCTTTAGTCTAAACTGACATTTGCATTTGTAGATAATATTCATGCCATGGTGCATTTGTTTATCATATTCATGAGTTGACATGTGTGATTGATAATGTAATAATTTGCGTTGTATTTGATGTTTAGATGGGGGGGCATAATAACGTTAACACTGGAGAAGATATGAGATGGCCTGAAAAAAATGAGGATGCCTTTTTGGCAATTTTATATGAGAGAGTCAAAAGGCATCCAAATGGAACACCTAGTTTTAAGCAAGTGGATTGGAATGAGATAGACGAGGAATTATTTTCAGTTATTGGGCAAAAATATGGAGCAGATAGATTGCAAGGAAAGTACAACCGCCTAAGATTGAAACATCGTCAATTTTCTGACTTGATAAGTTATACAGGAGTTACATATAGTTCAAGCTCAAATCAAGTATATGCCACAGAAGAAGTTTGGAAACTGTTTAAGAAGGTACTGGATTATTTTATTATTGTCTTCTAGAAAACCTTAGTAGCAATGCTTTTTTTTATTTCACAAACTTAGTTCATGCAATGCATCTAATTTAAATTGCAGAAGCATAAGAACTATATCACATTTAAATCAAAGGGATGCCGCAATTATGAGATGCTTGGTCAAATATTTAATAATTCTACAGCCCATCATGCATCTACTCAATTGCCTCTTAACTCCGATGGAAATCACCAAACTGAAGAACATTTTTTTAGCCGAGGGGTTCAAGTTATTGAAGGGGAAAAATCTTGTGCTGGGAGTTCTAGAGGAAAACGTCCACTTGATGACTATCTAGCTGGCTGCAATTGTGTTAACAAGGAAACTAAGCTTGAAAATTTTGATTTCTGTCTGGAAATTTTGGCATCTTCTCTAAGTGCTAGAGCTGAAAGAGATTTAGCTAAAGCAAAAAAGTATAAAGAAATGTCCAATCAAGCCACAAGTGCTCCATACTCAATCGATGAGTGCATGGATGTGCTGGAGAATCTTGATGATGTGTCTGATACTTCTTATATCAAAGCTCTTGATAAGTTTAAGGACCCGGATTGGAGAATAATGTTTGTGAAAATGTCTCTTATGAGAAAGAAGTCTTGGCTCAAGAGCTTAGAATGAAAACTGTAAGTGGAGTAGAAAATTGGAAAATGTAAAATTTGAGCTGGACTTTGAACAGAAATTTCTGTAATTTTTCTTAGAAAATAGTTTTCATGGTATTGTACATGATTAGGGATGTTTTCTCGATCTAAATGAGTGAATAATAATATACAAGGAGCTATCTATCAATAGCCTATATTATATTTACTTGATTTTTAGAAGAAAAAAAACTTTTTCTTATTTAATTAATGACTTCTAAATCATTTATTCTATTAATCTAATTCTTAGAATATGATTATGTACTTATAATCCAAAGTAAGAAATCCCCAACCTTTAAAAATGTCATAAATTTAATACTTAATCACTAACAATGATTGCTTGTTAGTAATTTTTTAAACAATATTATATCTTAAACTATTTTTGCTTAAATCAAAATATAGCTATATAGTTTTGTTAATAATAATAATAATAATAATTGATGGTTTTTAAGCAAACAGTAAATAATCTCAATTTAAAGTTCTAAGGGAGCTGCAGCTCTCTAGTTCCTCTCAGAGCCTTTTTGTTTCTTCTTCTTCTTTCCATTAGAATAGGTTCCACCACATAATCTTCATGAATTTAAAAATTAACGTTTAACTAAATCAGTCATTTAATATTAATATGTACAGAAATCTATTTTAAACATATAATAAAACTAAATATATTTTGTTATGAATTAATTAAAATCTGAATAGTTTGAAAGATGGTCGAAGATGAGCTGAGGAAACAATTTAAAATCCATATAATTTATAATTATAAACAAACTTCTAAATATAATTCTGCCTTAAAACAAAGTTCTATTATTGCCATGTCCTTGTCTGGTTTTTTTCTTCTTATCGAAGAAATCTATAAATTTTTTTTTTTAAATGACTAAATTTTATATTTATTTTTTAAAATATAAAATTTTCTCTCTCTTTTTTTGTTTCGACAATAAGAGGTATCATGGGAAGATAAATTTAATCTACTATCTAATATCACGTATCAACTAATAAAACTTTTATAAATTATATTTTTGTAGGTCATTTAAGAGAAAAAAATGGTCTTTTGGACTGGATTTGATGATGGTATAAAATTAATAATATATCTATTTATCTATCTATTTATCTATAGTTTTATTTGGCATTTTGTTTCAAAAATATTTTAAAAAAAAATAATTTTTTTACTTATATTTTTTACTTTAAATTAATTTTTTATATATATTTTTAAATTATTTCATGTGTTGATATTAAAAATAATTTTTAAAAAAATCATTTCGATATATTTTTGAATGAAAAGCACTTTCAAGTAATTCCAATCACACTTCCAAACATGCACAGATACATATAAAAAATATTTAAATATATAGAGTAATGATTAATTAATATGTTTGGGTTTCTTTTTAATCTAAAAATTTTAGGCTTAAAATAAAAGTATTAAGTGGCTGAAAAAAAAATTTTAATATGGATTTCAGAGTTTAAAGAACCTCCAATAATAAAGTTAATATTTATATAAGAAAAATATGAAACAATTTAAGAAAATAAATAACTTTAAAAAGCTTTAAATTTAATGCAATAAAAATATTTATTTTTTAGTTTTAAAATGATTAATATTCTGAAATTTATGTATTTTATCTTAAAAAATAAAAAGTTATAAATCTTTTACTTTGATGGTTCAAGATATTATATCCTTTAACCTTGTTATTTACATCATTTAATATTATTTTTATTTTTATTTAAAATATGCTTGTTGATTGAATATTATTGTTTTTGCTCTAATTATTTTGTAATCTTTTTTATCTGACCCACAGTAATACAAACAACAATAGATAAACCCGGTTCGGCTGCCTTAGAAATTTTTTTTTAAAAAAAAAAACACAAATAAAATATTGGGTTTTTTTTCTTTCTAAAACCGATTTAAAACCCCAGAATCTGAACTCAATTTGGGCCGGGTTTGGAACCAGCTTTGTTGAAAGTGTACCCGATTGCGCACCCCAGCATGAGCCCAACGTATATTAAAACCCCAAAAGCTGACCACAAAACCCCCCGTCCATCAAAATCTCCGCGCCACACAAACGTAAAATGGCGGAGGAACCCGGCACGGCTCCTGGATCCGGCAGCCGGACAGTGAAGGAATGCGAAGATATGATTCGACGGAGTCTCCGGAGTAAATCTCCAAACCTTTTAATTTCTCCTCATCTCCAAAAATCTCATTAGGGTTCAGGTTTAGGCTTTTTCCAATATCTAGCTTAGATCAACGGTGGAATCAAATGAGTATTTGCCACTTTGTCTGGTACTGTAATTAAACTGCTTTTGAATATTTTTTGCTGACTTTCCTGTTAATTTTGATTTGGTTTTGTAATTTATAGCTCCAATGGTGAAATTTTTGAGGGAGAATTTGGAGAAAGCAGGGTGTGGTGTTAGTGAGAATTTCTTCAAGGCTGTTAATTGTGATAAGAGTATTGCTGGAGGTTATGTTCGTGGAAAAGGGGTAGCAGTGCTCATTATTTTATTTTATTTTTTTTCATGATTTTAATCTTTATTTTCTTTGGGATTTGAAGGCAATTTGATTGATGCTTTGAGCTGTTTCTTTTTATGTTTTCCTTGCTGGGCAGCTTATCATTTTTGGCTGTGTTTTCTCCTTTAGCATTCTTAAGTGTTTAGATAGTAGTCTTGACTAACTTCCACTCTATTTTTCAGATAATGGTGTGTAGTAATCACATGAACATTCAAGATGATGTAAACCAAGTTGTTGCACATGAGTTGATCCATGCTTATGATGACTGCCAGGCTGCAAACTTGGACTGGGCTGATTGCGCGCATCATGCCTGTAGTGAGGTCTGTATCATTGAAAAATCTATCAAGCCTTTTTCTCAAATTCAGTTTCGCATGTTTTCAGTACTGGTTTTTTTAAGGCTTTGAAATCACCATGTATAGATGGAAGTTGGGAACATATCACGATGTACCAAGTCTTTTTACAATATGGAACTACTACTCCCCCCCAGATACTTAAGTCTAAATTTCTTCTTCTCTTGTTTTCGTTTTCAGATTCGTGCTGGACATTTAAGTGGTGATTGTCATTATAAACGGGAGTTGCTGCGGGGTTATATCAAATTAAGAGGTCATGAACAAGTGAGTTCTACATTTCTTTTGAAACTTTACATGTAAACATTTAGTCCTATTGACTGTATTCATGCATCTGCTAGCGAATGACATGAAAATCCAAATCTTTTCTTAGGTAGTAAATTGAATGTAGGTGTTTATGCCATGTTTGTAACAGAGGTTTTCTTTTGGCTTTGAAATCACCTTGTTCAGAGAGAAATTGGAGTCATAATGAAATGTACCACGTGAGAATTGAGTGCTTCAGGACTGCACATGTTATGTTTGGAGAATTTTTGATCCTTGCAATTCAGGTGCCTTTTTAAGCAGCTGATAACTTTAATTATTGAGAGGTCCTTCATATTAAGATCTAAAATTAGCGCCAGTTTAGGAAAGAAACAAGCAATTTTTGGAATTAGGTTTCACCTAGAAAAAAAGCAAATTTATATTTTTCTAGAAAGCAATATATTGTTAGCAGAGAAAGAAAACAATGATGAGTATGGGCTATTCTCCTAAATTAACGGAGAAGACAAGCAATTTTTATGTTATAAACTTGCTTCAAATATGTATCAACTACAGGAGAATTGATTAATGATTTCCAATATCAATGTCTTATCAGAGTGATGACTATTACGAGCTTATTTTTATCAAAGTGCATTCCTTCCTGAATGCAAATAACAGAAATTAAATCTTATATCATTCCTTGGTTGAGCTTGTAATAGGCATGTTTCCATATTAAAGACCTTTCCATTCATGGAGCCAGGAAAAATGATGAATGTTTTGTGATTCGTAGGTATGCAGTTTAAGTTTCATCCAAGACATAATGGGAAGTGAGAATTCATTAAAACCTGGAGTCTGAAATGTTCCTCATTATGGAAGTTTGATGATATAGCATCAATCAAATGCTCACATGGACCTCTTGCAGTGCATAATGCCAACAATGACATGTATAACTATATGGTTATGATTGGTGACTAGTATATACTGTTAAAACTTGTCACTGGATCCCACAGTTTAAGGAGGCAAATGTCTAACAAACAAGAGCTTTAGTTACGTCCCTCAGTTTTGCTTGGTACTTTTTTATGATGCCTTTCTTATTCATAAAATATCACCAAAAACTTGTTTGTTATTGTTTCTGTGTTATTTTTGTGATGTCACAGTATTAATTAACTTTTTGATGTAAACATGAAGGAATGTGTGAGAAGGAGAGTTATGAAGTCAGTGATCGCCAACCCGTATTGCTCAGAAGCAGCTGCAAAGGATGCCATGGAAGCTGTATGGGATGTCTGTTACAATGACACGCGACCCTTTGACAGAGCTCCTTGAAACAATGCACTTGCCTTGCCAATCTACCTATTGTTGCTCCAAATCATATATCTAAATGATTTTGGTGATTACATTGGCCTGCAAAACATTATGAACTCGATCTTTCTGTTTGGCGAGAATACTCAGATTCTGTCGAAGGCTCTTGATTTTTTATTTTTTTTGAGATGCAATGGTACCAATAGGATTTTCCTTTTTAAAATGTCGCAACACATCCATGGTTGAGTAACCCATCCAAGATTGATTTTCTTCCCGGTTCAGATTAAAAAAATGGAACTAAGGTTTCTTTCTTTCTTTTTAGCTTCAGGAGTTTCAAAACAGCATATGGTCATTTTCACTTGCTACGCTGTATGTATTTCTTTTTTCCTATTTGGCTGTGTTAACTTGGCATTGTTGATACATCAGTGATTGACATGACTGGGTGTGGCTGGTGTATTCTTCAGAAATGAAGACAAGAAAGGAGGTTATTTCTTTTTGTGGCTGCGATATAGTGCGTAATTTATCATTTAAACAGATTGACTGCGCATATGTCTCTCTTGCCGCCATATCCTCAAATTTGTTGTTCTTTAGTGTGTTTGCCTGGCCCCCTTTTACTAAGTCTTGGGGAGAGCTCGTGGCGTGTGGTGTGAGAGGCTTAACTAAATTGGATGGCATGATGGGCCTCATTCTTCTTCCCAACATCTAGCATTCTGTTAGCTCTACTTCCTTCGTTTTCTTAAATTCTGTGTACATTATGAGGATAGAAGCATTTTTCTGAGGATAGTTTATGATGATAGTAGTGTTGAGCCTATAGGAAATATGTTTGATGTAAGTGATATTGTTGGTATTTATTATGAATAGTGTTAAAATATACAGTGCTTGCTGATCTGAATCCTGATGCTGTATGCAATGAACTTAGAGGAGATGAATGTGGAAGCAGAGAGGGTATTATTGACAATATGGGTGGTCATTGTGTTGAGCCTGAGGGGGGAGTTGATGAAGACGATGACGCATATGGGGAGGGTACTGGTTTGACAAAAAATAATGGTGTCCGAAGAGAAATTTAGTTTCGGTTAGTTCGAGGATACTCTTATTGTTGAATTAAAAATAGAACTTGTTGATGTTGCTGCTGCTGCTGTTGTTGTAGGAAATATTATATTCAAGTGTCCTTGTTGCTGTTCTTGTTGTTGTAGGAAATATTATATACAAGTGTCCTTGTAACTTGATACAAGTATATCTCTTATTGATGAATAAAAAAATAACATTTTTTTATCATTTGATCAATCGAATACAATCAATTTTTTTAATACTTTGACAATATTTTTATAATTTTTCTTGAGTGTAGTTGTGGTTATTATAATTATGAGTTCTCATATCCTTCAAATTATGTTTCGATAGAAACAGTAATAAAAATAATAATACATCTCAAGTTCTTCACCCAAAGTTTGCATGATTTTTATAGCATTTTTTTCTATTTAATAATAATAAAACTTAATAGTACGAGATTGACTTATTAAATTTTAGGATACATTTTACAGGGGAGGTAGGTAAATTTTGCTTGAGAATGAAGTTGTAAGTCACAAGGGATCAAGCTTTGAAAGATTTTTCAATATTCCACATGACCATGCCAGTAGTTCAACGTCCTAAGATTGGTTGAAAGAAGTTATTTTAGGGGATGTGAAACAGGAGTTCATAAGATTCAATGACCATGCAAATGAATTGAAACTTGGAAATAGGGTTAGTTCTGTGTTTCTTGAGTGCGAAGAAGATAACAATTTGTTCCAGAAAATATATATGAATTGGGAGTGGTCCATACAGCTAATAATGGATTATCTCAACTTTATGGGAAAGGCAACTGTTCAGGGACTTTAAGCTTTTGTTCATGAAAATGCTGTCTGCAGAAAGACACACAAGGGAGAGAGCCTGCAAAGAAAGTTCTGGATCTGTGCTAAGGCAGCAACAAGGGAAGATCTAACTGAGATGTTAGGAGGAATAAAAAATGCAGTTCTTGAAGGTTTCGTTGATGCCAACTTAGAATGTTGGTGTTGAGCATTCTTTAAACTATCAAAAGGACAGTGGCTACGAGGATTTTGCTCAAACAAAATTTACAGGTGATCAGTTTGGGACAAAAATATGGGCGAAGATAGAGGGCAACAAACAGTTAATGTGAGGATTCATGGTCTGGAGACAGGCTATGAAGTTGACAGAGCTAATGACAGATTGGTGTAGGCGGGTTTGAAGAGTCCGATAGTTCGAAATAGTTGGTGTAGATCTTTCTCCGGCGAATCTTGTAGAGTATATTTGTTTATGGCCTAGTGGGATAAAATACTGATTCATGCCAGATCAACAACTACTCGATATTAAAAAATCTAATTTTCGATCTGATAGTTAAATTAATATTAAATTTTATTAGATTATTTTACAGTTTCAGTTCTACAGGAAGCTTTGTTGGCTATAGAGTTCTCGTAAACCCTTAAATTAGCCTCTAAGATAATGTTTTAGCTTTCTTATTCTAGATTTTTAGCACTATTTCATATTTCGATTTCTTTTATCCTATAAATATCTTAAAAACGTGATAATTATTCAGCAATACAGAGTTTCACGTGTCAAAACTTCTGTCACAATAATTTTGTCTTTATTTACTTGTTTTCATCTTGCACTTGAGTGGAATTTCAGTGAGCAAGCCTTGTTTGTAATCCAAGGCTGGTTTTTCGAAGGTGCAGATTACGTGCACAAGTCATGCAAGGCAAAAGGCGTCTCAATCCACTCAGTAGATATTAATTACATAATTGGTGTTTCTGTGTAGATACTGTGGATTAGAACAAAGAAACCAGCAATTGAACCTCCAGGTGTTGCAATCTTCCCATTGATTTCACAATTACTTAATAATTAGGAGGATTTCTTCATAATAAAATTAATTTAAAATAAAAGGCTTTCATTTGTTTTAAATATTTTAAAATATAAAACAAACGTTCTATCACTATTAGATAGTGTGTTGCACTAGAATTTAAGAACAAAAGGACAAATACATATAATTAACAAAAAAATTATATAAAAGAAGATTCGAAATCGAAGCCTTTCGATTTGTGAACTAGAAATATAGATAGAATCCTTGAGTTCTCGTGTCTGCCCCATCTCTGCTTTCCAATCTTTTTCTTGTCTTTTATTCATACAGAATCCATCATTTCAATTAGTTCTTCTTCCAAGTTTCAGTACAGGGAAGCATAGAGAGAAAAGGATGGATCAGACGTTGCTTCCCAAGACTAGTGCCACTGAGGAGAAGAGATGGGTACTAACATGGGATGCTTTTGTGGAAGAGCTAAGGAGGGTGAGCTGTCTTGCAGCTCCGATGATGGTGGTGTCTGTGACGCTGTATCTACTCCAGGTTGTATCAGTGATAATGGCGGGGCACCTCAGTGAATTGTCACTCTCCGGTGTTTCAATGGCTACCTCTTTCACCAACGTCACTGGCTTCAGTCTCCTGGTAAATTCAGGCCATGCCTCCTCTACTTCTGTTCCCTGTATATTCTGCAACTTTTCCTTATCTGATTTACATTATATATGGAGAATCTTGCCTCTCTTTTCGATCTGCATGTAGAGAACCAGTTTTTTATTATTATTATTTATAAAACCCAGAGACCTCACATTTCTTGATGGGAGAGAAATATGGTCAACGTTGAACTACAAGCTCCTTGACAGATAATCTGATTATTTGACTTCCTACGGTGTTGAAATGATATTGGAACTCGAAAGTCAAACATTCGAGGCCTAATGACTGTACTCTGACAGCACGTTTGGAACATCAAAGAGTTGATCTCAATTCATTAAATTTGGTCTGATCTCGATGTAGGAACTTAGTTATCTAACCGCCGCCTGGGAAGTTAATTTAGTGATTCCTTAACCTGAGCACTGGCTATGCTGATTTAGCTTTTGACCTGTTCAGGTAGTTGACCTGACTGGATGGTCTCATGATCAGGTTCATCTAGTTGAACTTGGTAAGATTTATCTTGGTCAAAAATAATATCATTTCTGTTTCTGTTTTTATTTTTAAAAAATAAAAAATTGAAACGATATCATCAATTTAGAAGAAATCCTGCATCTAGGTTGATCCAACCATCCTGCAGCAAGGGTCTTCCAACAACTATGGTCTGGAAAGAATTGTTGTCCAGAGAATTGAGTTCAACTACTTGAAACTATTTACGGAAGTACTCTTATGAAATCGTACGAAAGGAGGTGTGATTTACTTGAAGAATTTTAGAATGGTAACCAATGGAATTCACAGTACTTAAACTATCACTCACAGAAGAATCTCAGTCGCACAAAAACCTTCTCTGTGTACAGGTCTCGCTTTTCCACGAACAGTCTCCCGTCTGTGCTCGTTGTTCTTGTTGCTGAGTTTCCGCAGTGGATATAACACAAGATCTAGAAGTTGACTTTTAACTGTTTGATGTTGCTCTTAGAATATACTTTTCAAATTATACAAATCAGCTCAATTCTGGTATTTTTAGGAACATTCTTCTAGTTTTATCTAAAATTCTTTCCAAATGATTTAACTATTGAATAAATGGACGGATTCCATGAATTTAGAAGGCCAACTTGCACCAAAAGAGAGAGAGATCAAAGAGTAGAGGGATCAGAGAAATGAAACACCAAAAACCAGGTAGTCATATCCTATGGAGTCATATACGGATTTCTTTGTAGACTGCTGCACTTTGAGTGTTGATTTCCATCTCAACCATGGCCTTAAAGCTGGAATTTATTGGGGATTTGAACTTGAATCTATGGGGTATAAATTCAGTTATTTATTTATTTATTTATTTATTTATTTAGTGTTGACTGGGTGTGTAAGTGATATTTATGAAGTTAATATATTTCGAAGTTTTGGATCGAAAATTATCTAGGCCAGAAATAGATTCATGGACAAAGATATCAGTTATAAGATGCGCAAAATGCTCAAAAAATACTTGCACTAATGATGTCTTAATTCATCTCAAAGTCATGTTTGGTAATATTTTCCTTTAAATACCAAGCAGGCTGGATTCTCTGGGGGATTAGAAACTCTTTGCGGGCAAACTTATGGAGCAGAGCAGTATAAGAAATTCGGAAGCTACGCTTACTGTGCAATCATATCTCTCATTGTAATAAGCATCCCTGTGTCTGTTATGTGGACATTCATGGACAGGTTATTAATAGCAGTAGGCATAGACTCTGAAATCTCAACTGTAGCCTGCAAATATGCGATCTGTCTCGTTCCTGCATTATTTGCCTTTGCTGTTCTTCAACCACTGCTTCGCTACTTCCAGACTCAGAGCTTGATTTACCCCATCCTTGTAAGCACCTGTGCAGCTCTATTTTTCCATGTCCCTTTCTGTTGGGTTCTAGTGTATAAATGGGAACTGGGAAACATTGGAGGAGCATTGTCCATTGGAGTTTCGTATTGGTTAAATGTTATCTTGCTCGTGCTTTACATGGTGTTCTCTTCATCCTGTGAGAAAACCAGGGGACTCTACTGGGATGATATTTTCTCAAGCATTAACAAGTTCTTTCGCTTCGCTTTCCCTTCTGCTGTAATGATCTGGTAAATTCTACACTCTATTTCTGATCAGCTATTGGCTTTTCTGCTCTGAATTTTTATTTAGTTTTGCTCATGTTAATTTCACATCAACGACCATAGTCTTGAATGGTGGATCTATGAGCTAGTTATATTACTTTCTGGGCTTCTCCCGGATCCAAAGCTTCAAACTTCAGTTCTTTCTATTTGGTAAGTTCTCTTGCTGATAATGAACCAGTACTAAAAAATAAAAACAAAATGCGTCTGATTCAAATTTTATCTGACGCTCTCAGCCTCGCAACCACAACATTGCACTACTATGTACAATATGGAATTGGTGCCGCTGGAAGGTTTGATTTCCAACTTTTCTCCTAACTAAGCCCTGTAAACGTAAATAAATAATCTACATGCATTGCAATAATCACATCTCACTGGCAGCACTCGGATTTCAAACGAGTTAGGCGCTGGAAATCCTCAGGCAGCACAAGTTGTTGTCCAAGTAGTACTGATCATGTCTCTCGTGGAGGTCGTTACAGTGAGCCTAATTCTCTTTTCCTGCCGTGACATTTTTGGATATGCTTTTAGCAGCGAAAAGAGAGTTGTGGACTATGTTGCTGAACTTGCTCCGCTGATGTGTCTCTCAATTATCATGGAAGGCTTACAAGCCGTACTTTCTGGTCAGTTTCCCATCGTCCCAAATTGAACTATTTCCTTGCTTACAGAGGTTCGTACCAGTAATTTGGACTGGGCTGGACACTTTTCAGTCCTAATGCCATATAACCGAGAAGAAAACAAAGTAAAATGGAAGCAATAGAGCCACTGACATTTCGTTTTTGATAGTTGTGGTTGATACTCGTCAATTTTGCACACATTTTGGAAACAGGGATTGCTAGGGGATGCGGGTGGCAACATATAGGAGCATATGTCAACCTTGGAGCGTATTATCTCGTCGCAACTCCACTGGCTGTTGTTCTTTGTTTTGTGCTGCATCTTGGAAGCAAGGGACTCTGGATGGGACTAGTGATAGGAAAGATTGTTCAAGCCTCTTGTTTTGCTTCCATAACTGCTTTGACAAATTGGCAGAAACAGGTTCTTATGATGCTCTTCCCCCTCTTAAAAGATTTTTTTTCATTTTCTAATTTCTGTTTCCATTAGGGTGTCCTGTATCTGATGATCTCGGTTAAAAAAATCTGGTTCTGAATTTCTCTCTAATAAACTGAAATTGGCTATCGTATCAGATGAAGATCTTTAAGCAATCCCACTAATTTTTTTTCTGCACGCATTTGAACAACGCAGGCAACCGAGGCGAAGGAGAGGATTCTTGGGGGATCGCTTTTAGCTGATAATGGATTGGCTTGAATTTCGAAGACAATCAACTTAAAAACCAAAAAATAAAAACCATTTACATCTTTTCCTTTTATTTATATCTCCAGATAAAGCAATTCAATATCCATTTTTGCTTGATGGTTATTTTTCAAGATTGTCCTAATGCCAAACTAATATCCTGTCTGCCTTTCCAATCTTCCATAAAGGAATATATCCTGTCTTCCCTGTTCATGCTCAGTTACTTTTCTTATCTGGTGCTCATAGATCATAAAACAATTTGAAGACCAAGGTACCATTATAGCCGCAAGAAAGAAATTATAATGAAAAAGGTTAGAATTACATGCCGACAAATCGGCTTTTCCTACGAAGCATGGAAACATTTCGTATCCAAAAGCAAGCCGAGAAGCGAGACCAAGTCTTGCTAGAGAAGACTTGCATCAATATAGAATAAGAAAAGTTTACAAGGCCAAATTTTACTCAAAAGTCAGTGCCAAATACGATCATTGTAGATAACCTTAAGCAAGGGAGAGAAGGTTTTCTGTGGAGATTCTGATGAATGAGAAAATCAAGTGCCAAATTAGTGTCAAATTAGCGGACATTTTACCATAAAATTCTCTAGTTATTTTCACCTGAAAACACTTAAAACACCCTTGAAACTTTAATAAACAAATTTTCTAACCTAAAATACCTCTATATTTGTCAAAAAAAATACAAGATTAAACTCTTCTTCATGTCTTTCTATTTCTCCTTCGATTGCCTCATCTGGAAATCTGTTTTCATATAATTATGCTGGTTTCTGTTACAGAATAATATAAATTATATTATGAGACGTTAGCTAAAATCTTAAATTTTCAAGTGAGATAATTCCTTACGGCTTCTAAAGCTTATACAAATGGAACATGGTTGCTCCCACTGCAGCTAAATAATAGAGTTGTTCAAGCATTCTGCACTTGAACATTGCAGGCATCCGAGGCAAGGAAGAGGATCATTGAGGGGACATGTTCGACTAACAACGAATTGCCGTGATAAAAAAAAAAATCTGACAGAACCAATGTGCTTGATGATAAGTTTGAGAAATAGTGCTATTCATCTTTTTTCCGATTCATTATCCACATGTCTTTCCATACTAGAACTGGAGATAATTCAACTCCATTAAAGTATAAAAAGAGGTTCTTGCCACATATAGAAGGCTTACATAGCATACTGAATTCGTACTACTTGGCAACAGGTTTCGCCAGGCAGGTAACTACATATGTTGCTAGAAACTTTCGTCGCTATTAATTTTCCTGAGAGTGAGAAAGGTTTGTAGCTTAAAGGTTCGTGCTCTGCTTTTAACAGAGACGGGAATTTCAGTGTCAGTGTCATTATCGTTGCGGATGTACAAAATTGTTTTCATATTTTTTTTTTCTTCTGGATCGAGCTTAGGAACATTGGTAAAAGAAAGTCTGTTAAGCATTGTATTTTCACTGACCATTCACATCTCAAGGCACTGAGGGTATCCCAAGTTGAAAGGTAGCCCAATTACTTCCAATTTAGTGACTAAAACCATGAGAATTGAACAAATTGTAATATATTTCAAGATCTACATAGAAAATACAAATAATTTATTGATCATACAAGCATATCAATCATAAAAGTACAATAAGATAGAAGAAAATAATAACACTAACAAGTACGCACTTGAACAGCTTTTCTATATATTTGTGTGTGTACACACACCTGACTCCTCTCCTTATTGATCCATGAATAGTAGATGGATGGCTTCCTGTTCTTTTCCCTTAGTGTAGCCAGCAACCTCTTGCACATCCAAATCCAATACTTTACCCGTCTGTCTTGCACGTAGGCAAGCTAAGAGGACGGTAGGTTACTAGGTTATATAATATACGAATGCAGGCTACAGTATATGGAATTTTATTACTTGCTAGTAAGGAGGAGGTGGCCTGTAGGGATCAAAATATGGTGGTGGGGGAGGACCGGGAGGTCCGGGAGGTCCAGGAGGTCCAGGAGGTGGAGGTGGATGGTGGTGGTGGTTGGGTGGTGGATGACCAAAGGGTCCTGGCGGAGGCGGTGGTGCAAAAGGATCTGGTGGTGGACGGTCAAAGGGTCGAGGTGGAGGAGGTGGTGCAAAAGGATCTGGTGGTGGACCGTCAAAGGGTCGCCGTGGAGGAGGTGGTGGTGGTGCAAAAGGATCTGGTGGTGGTGGAGGAGGGTGTCTATGGAATGGCATTTTCTTTTTACCTTTAGATGCAAGCAGCGGTGTGTTTTTTTTCTTTTTTGTTTGTGATAATGTTACAAAAACAGTGTTCGATGCTGAACAATATTAAGAATCGAACTTTATATAGAAGATCAGTCAGGATCTCATCTGTTGACTTGTTGTTAGAAAAAGACTGGTAGATAAAACTGTGTGCAGATTTTCTTAGCCAAGAAGCATCCTCCATTTATTTAAGTCTTCTCAAATTGAACCTTCCTTGTTCGTGTTCGGATTTACGTGTCATCTTTTACTTCTTCTCACGAGGTCAATTGCCTTTTTCTTCTTTTTTTTATTAATATTTTTTTTATATTAGAAAACTTTATCCAAAAAAAATATTTTATAAACTCATGTGAGTGCATAAAATTCTGGTTATCTTAAATTTTTATAAAAAAATACATATTTTAATTTAAATTCAAGATTTGTTGTGCAGATCAGAATAATTTTGTATCATATCACTCTTTTTAAGGATATTTTTTTAATAAAAAATATTTTAGAATCAATTTATGTATGGATTTTTTTTATAATTATTTTTTTCAAATTATTTGAACGTTCTCATGATATATTTACACTAATTTAATAAGTATTACTTGGTATGAACTTAGAAAATTAAAAAAAATTAGAACATCTTTAATCATTAAACTAATCTTTTAAAGGTTATGCCACTCGTTTTTAAATAGATTTTTGTTTGGAGAAAAGAAAATATTTTAAATAAGTTATTTTTTTATCTAGAAAATGAGTTGTTTTTCATTATACGAATATATCGTGAAATCATGATCTTTGAGTAAATAGTAATAGAATAAAATAATAATATATTTTTTTGTGATAATTCATGGTGACGGTGAAAAGTCATGATAAGATAATGATGGAATAAATCATATTCATAATAATCATGAGGGTGGTAGGTGGAGGTGAGGTGGTGTGGATATTATTTCAACCCGTATAAGTAAAATGGGTAGAAAATAACCCGTATAATAAAGGGAATCAAGCCTGTCAAATCTTCTGCACAAGACCATCTAAACTAAAGCCCATACCATGAAAATCCAAACCAGCAGATCCCAGCAGCGACACTGTAAATAGAAATTGCTATGGCTTGGGCTCCCCCACCTTAAAAAATATTAATTATATGTAATATTTTTATTATAACATAAATTTAGATAAAATAATAAATTTATATAGAAATTTTATGAAGTTTAAATTTTCTATAAAATATATAAATTTTAAATGGATATAAATTTTTTTGTTTAGCAAGTTTCAATGAAATAACCAGTATAAAATTTTCATTATCATTAAAAAAAGCAAGAAGATATCTAAATTATTGAATACATTGTATTAAGATTATTTTATTTTATAATTAAATTAAAATTAAATAAAATAAACAAAATATAAAATATAGAAGAACCTGCATTAATAAAAAAAATAGTTAATTTTCTATCTCCAAAAAGAAAAAAATATATATTAAAAATTTATCCCCACGTTACTGTCATCATCATTACTATAATAGTTAAAATTATTATTAACATTACTGTCAAAATAGTGAAAATAATTAAATTAACCCGAATAATTTAAAAAAGTTAAATATTTTTTCATAAAAAAATAATAACTAAAATTATCATTATTATTGCACAAACAATAAAAATCATAAAATCATCTAATCCGAAAAATCAAATAAAAATAATAGAAAAAAATTATTATCAACATTACTGTAAAAAAAAAAAATTAAATAATTAAATTGCCTTGAAAAATCATTCAAAAAAAGCAAAAGATTTTTTTTGAAAAAATAAAAAACCAACTACTAAAATTATCATTATCATTGCGTAAATAGTAAAATCATAAAAATCATGTAATCCAAATAACAAATAAAAACAGCAGAAAAAAAAAAAAAAAAAAAGAGAACAAGTGAGCAATATTAATTCTAAAATAATTACTATAACAGTTAAAATTATTATTAACATTACTGTTAGAACAATTAAAATAATTAAACTGCTCTGAAAAATTATAAAAAAAAAAAAAGCAAAAGTTTTTTTTAATAAAAAAAATCACTAAAATTATTATTATCATTGCGTAAATAGTAAAATCATAAAAATTATTTAATCTAAAGAACAAATAAAAATAACAAAAAAGAAAAAGAAAAAAAGAATAAAGGGTAAAAAAAAACCTATTTACATAATGAAAAAAAACCTAAAATTATCATTATCATTAATTTTAAAATGATTATCAACACAAATTAAAATTTCAGAATTGAACCGATTAAAAATAAAACCTAAATAAATAAATAAAAGACAAAAACTAAAAGCATAGATGCATAAATATCAATAAAAAATAAACATTATCCAAAAATTAAAAAAAAAGAATTAATACCAAATAAAAAATTAAAAGAATGAGGACCGGAATAAAAAATAACATCTATAAAATTAATTCTAATTGAAGGATAAAATTGAAACAAAAAACAATTGGAGGACCAAAAATAAATAATGATAATTGTTGTCATTTTATCCAAAAAAAAAAATAGAAGAAGAGGGATTGAAATGAAACTTTGTATATATGACCAATTTCAATTGGAGGACCAAATTAAAGAAATAAAAACATCTGTACAGAAAAAATTAAAGGAACCAAAAATAAATAAAAAATCGAAAGTATAAGGAGTGCAATAAAAACTTCTTTATATAATCAATTGAAGGGCATAATTGAAAACAATCAAACTTTCAATTAAAAAATCAGTAATAAAACCAAAATTAAAACATCAGGAACCCAAATCAACTTATGACAAACATTAGGGACCGGAGCTGACTTTGCGGCAGCAAGAGAGAGAAAACTGACACAAAATCGTCTGCCACCGCTTACCCTAACATATACGACCAAAACGTGCTGCGAATGAAGAGAGAGGACTTGTCGGCGCATCTCCTAACATGGCGGAAGTGAATTTTTAACGGTGGGAAGAAGCTGCAAGTGCCGCCTCAAAGGAGCGTAGCGGAGAACGCTGTTGGCATGTCCATATGATGCACCAACAGTTAATCCGAAAAAAATAATAAAATATAAGCTAATTACCAAGAGGCCACTGACCCTACTGATATTCATGAAAAAACCGGAGGGGAAAGTACGTCGCTGCCCCGTTTACTGTGCTCTATTTTGTCTTTTTCGGGGCTGTTTGCGTCAATTCATTATGCAAATAAAATGGAAAAACCAGTGCAACCCCTAGTCCCTGTGCACTAATTTGTCGTTTTTTTGAGTCTATTTGCATCGTTTCACTGTACAACAAATCTGAAAATATTGTCCATGTCCCATGAAAAATTTGAAAATACCCCTTGTACCGGGGGGCTAAAAATTTTCGGATCCAAAGGTAAAATTGTAATTTTACTGTCACGATGAATAGTAATCTGAGTCTGTGTGAACAATAAAAACTTGCACAGTAAAACAATCATGCCTTTTATTTTATAGTTAATATATATATATATATATATATATATATATATATATATATATATATATATATATATAAGACATATTTATTTTAAAGCTTGTATTGTCAAGTTTGTTAATTAATCATCTTGTCTAAAAATTTAAATTGTTAGATGAGATTCTAAAATATGATTTATATTATTCTCTAATACTTTCCTCAAATGAAAGTTTTTTGGGCTTGAAACTTGCCCACAATATCTTATACTAATTTTTATCAAATAAAATAAGAGTAATGAGATTTGATCTCGTGACCATTAGATCAACAAATCTTTGATATTATATTAAGAAATCATTTCACTTAAAAATTTAAGTTATTAGATGAGATTTCAAAATATGATTTATATTATTCTCTAATTAGGTTAACTCGTAAACACGAGTAAATTCAGGTGTAATATTATTTTTGAAATAATATTTTTTTTTAATTTTTTTTCTTTGAAAAGTCTTAATTTTAACACGGTGTATATGCATAGACACTTTATTCCTATGGAGTATTTAAGGATAGGTTTTTTCATGGAGGAATCCAAGGTTGGTATCTATCTAGAAACCCACTGTTTTACAAAATTCGTAGAACAAAACACATTGTAAATTAGAGAGAGAGTAGACTTGATGTTTACTCCTATCTAAACGTGTTTAAAAACGTATTTAATATAAAAGGTTTAAAATTAATTATTCTTTTTATTGTTATTAATATATATTAAAACAAAGACCACTTTAAAAATAAAGTCTTTATTATAATACCACCTCAAAAACTTTGAGCAGCACTATCTCACGCGGTCGTTTAACAGGGGCAATGAAGAAAGACCGTAATGGCGGCGATGGTGATTTTTCGAGCTCTTGATAAATTTCATCTTCAACAGTAAATAGGTATCTTGGACTTCAACAAGGATGATGAGATTTTTGTAGTGTTAATATAATAATCATTAAATATTTATATAATTATTGATTTTAGAATTAAGGGATTAATTAAGTTAAGTTCAAGTTGACCCAAAAATTTATATAAATAATATAAAAAATAGATATATATTGATAAAATTAGTAGTTATTATCTATTCAATATTGCTGATTTTGTTTCTCTGTTATTCCTGATTCAGGGGGTGTTTGGGAGTGTGGTTGTGGTTGTTTTTAAAGTGTTATTCATTTAGAAATATATTAAAATAATATATATTTTTTATTTTTTAAAAATCATTTTTGACATCAGCACATCAAAATGATCTAAAAACACCAAAAAAATTCATTTAAAATAAAAAATCAAATTTTCAGCAAATACTAGTACAACCACAATGCTAAACGGGCACTGTACCACGATCTGAGGCCATGTAATCGTGGGTTGTTATTGCTTATCATTGTAAGGCTATCTAAAAGCCATGTTGATTAATGGATGATTAAGCATTTCTCCCAGTCTTCCAGTGCAAAACTCTCTTTATTCCTTTGAATTTATCATATACTCTCGACATAATTCAAAGCCACTGTAGCAAGTGGGATTATCTACACATAGATATTGCAAAAAGCACATGCATCGACCTAGATTTGGATGCAAGAACTTCATCACGTCAAGAATTCGGCCTCCACTTGCATTTCTGGAAGGAATCATCGTTTCGCAAATGAATTTGGTCACTGCCAAGAATTCCCCACTTAGGCACCAAATTAAATTCCATTCAAAGATACATAAATTAATTTGGTGGGAAATTGATTCTTCATTCATCAAGTATAATTTTGGAGATCATACAACCACTTTAGGCATTCCGAATCAACTAATCAATATTAAGCAGCCTTTTATATATATATATATATATATATATATAGAAATCAAATGTTTATATTTGATTTCCAACCATTTTTCCTTCTCCCTCCGAACAATTTTTCTTGCAATTAATTATATAGAGTGAACAAAATCAAAGTAATTGTTTTAACCATTTATATAATACTATGTGGTTTAAAATCAAATACCAACAAAGGCTACTCAAATACTATATTTAATTATAAGATTGGAGTAAATCACTTGACCTTATCTTTATTTTGGAGTTTTTGCTGTTCAAAAGCAAGAAGTGAAGAAAGTAAATCATTACTTAATTATAAAATTATACGTTTTAAAGATGATATAATCTCAAAGATATAAAACTTGATGGAACATGAGCTCTAAATAAAATAAAATAAAATAAAAACTACATAATTAATTAATGCTAACAAGATTCAAATATAGAAATTGAAAGTACCCTCAAGATTAATATACATGTTACACGATTTTATTGAGATTTAAATTCAATACTAGAATTAAGATATTAGGGTTATTCTAGTTTTTGAACAAAAGAAGCGATTTGTCGATCATCTAAAAACCAAGCATCCCCCATCCTCTTTAATTTTTATGATTATTGAAGTTAATTAGTATTTTAATTTATTTACTTTATCAGTTTGCTCGGGGGGAAAGTACATTGAAGAATAATTTCATGATTTTTTTACATGAACTTATATATTATTCTTATTCTTTTTTAGAATTTTAATACAATTAAAACTCCTTTACCCTAATTCGCTATTTACTCTTTTTATCAGTTAACCATCTCAGTAAAAAATTTAAGTTATTAAGTGAAATTTCAGAATATGATTTATATTATTTTCTAACACATTCTATCAAGTGAAAGTTCTTTGAACTTGAAACTTGTCCAGGCTCATACTATTTTATACTTGATTTTTATCAAATAAAATAGAGATAATAAGATTTGAACTCGTGACCGCTAAGTTAACAAAACCCCTCCTGTCATAATTTTTTTCTTAACAAATTATTGCACAAAATTCCTAATAAAAAACTCGAAAAGCAGGGATCAATCAAGACACTTAAAGTACATCTCATTAGAGAACATATCTCGATGGTTAATTTTCAGTGAATTCGTAAGCAAACAATTGAGATAATTTTAATCTTTAGTGCCTTATTATGCCTTCTCTCCTTCCCAACAACTGGTGATTGGTGCTGCTGTATGACGCTAGTTAAATCATTTTAAAGGATCTCGAAGTTCGACAATGACCATGAAGAGTGAGAAATGAACACGAGAGATTTTTGAGTTGAGCTGTCGGTAGCTGATGATTTTGAAAAGGAAAACCGGGGTAAAGGTCACATGAAACAGTAGTCCAGGTCTAATAATTAATTTTGAGAATATTTTGCACACCCTTTATGATATTGTTTGCTATAACTTTTGCTCCGAGTATCATAACAACAACATAAATCATTTGTAGATTCCATAATGAAAACT
Source organism: Salix dunnii (assembly GCA_015731905.1). Classification (NCBI taxonomy): domain Eukaryota; kingdom Viridiplantae; phylum Streptophyta; class Magnoliopsida; order Malpighiales; family Salicaceae; genus Salix; species Salix dunnii. Next base: position 13,454,310 of record CM027675.1, on the reverse strand, counting down.
TACTTCTAAGATTCTGTTTTTTTTATTTTTAGATTAATAATTTCAAGATTATTTTAATTATTAGAATTAAAATAATATTCCACAGTACAAACATCTTTGCAGATTTTAGAAAATTTAATGAAAAGAATTAAGATAAAATAAAAACTATCTTCTTCTATGAAAAACTATATTCTTTAATAGGAGATTATGCTCATATTTATATAATTAGAGAAGTGATTACCTAGCAATTATTTTTTAGTAATTACTATACATAAATAGACTAAATTCATTGTTTATAGACGAACCAGATCAAACTCACTAACCAATATCAACTCAATTCCTTACACGACACACATCGCCTATGATAGTTGAGGATTGTTTCAGACAGCACAACCTATCATTTACAACTTTGTTTCTCTAAATGTGTGCGTGTGTCATCATTTGTAAATTTATGGGACTCGATTTTATGTTGGTTTTTATTATGATCTTTCCTTAAATCTGTTTTTGTTTTAGATAGTATTTTTATTTTATTGAATAATTACAGTTTACCAACTCTATTCAAATCTCTAACCCTAGTTATTTAAGCCGGTTTATGGGCTATTTCATAATGAATTGGATTGTTCAGATTTATTTTTTCCTACTATTGTGAGACTAAGAATTTTAGAATGTTCCTAGCCATGAGTTTCTTCTATATCTGCAGGCAAAATTGTTCATGATATTGTATTTCCGATAGCCATTTTCTTCAACAGATTTCCTTTAACTTTCCTTAACTTCAATAAATTCAACCCACTAATTAAAACTTATAAATAATTTTAAAACATTATACTCGTTGTTGGCTTCAGGTATAGAGGAGTGCAAACAGACGTATAAATATGTATATATACTAGCCATCCTGTGACAAATCTACCAATTTGAAGTAGCTAGCTAACATTATCCAAAATGGTTGAAAGGTCATACTTGGGACCAACATGCTGGAGAAAGGACAGCAGATTAGAAAACAATTAACCAGCTCGATGAACATTTTCTTGATTTTGATCATACCATCATTCTATAAATTGCGTGTACATAGCAGTGCATGAATACATGGTTGGAGTCTGTTATCTATTCTTGACATACAGCCAAACCCTGGTTTCAAATGAAGAAGCTTGAAACTTGATCATGATGATCAACATCAACGGCAACAGCAAAAAATGTCAAGTATTAATGAGATTATAGAGATCAAAGAGCAAAGTGTTGTAGACCCGGCCTCATCTTTAATCTGCATTGCAGGGAAACCTGCATGCTATACAGCTCCAAATCTTCAGATCATGGTAAAGTAGATGATATAAAGGGTATCAGATTATCAATCCGTGCACCTCCGATGCTGACACCACCACTTGCGCTAGTTCTTGATTTCTGAAAAATTAAGCAATGGCCGATAAAGATGCTAGTGATGCATGTCCTGAATTACAAAATTTCTATGAGTCATCGTCTGCCCTGGAACTTGATTATATCTCGAGCAACTAATTGTGTTCCCAGCACAGCAAATGCACCTGCAATAATTTTTAGAGGCAAACATAAAATAACAGGACCACAACTAGCTAGCCTAAGATATTCTTAGTGTCCTCAGGGAAGAAGATATCAAATTTGTGATTAATATGAGTGTCCTGCCCTTTAGCTATTTAAGCAAGAAAATTGCTCCTTCCAAGCATGGAAGAATGGAAGGGGGGGATTCTACTTTATCTAGAATCATAAGGATCGGGATCGTGCCACCTGAAGAAGATATTGATTAGAGGAAGAAACAATCAAATTAACACAACATTTTACTCAGATCCCAACAGGCATTCGGTAAGGAAATCAAACAAAAACTCAAGAAAACAAGCTCAAAAGTAAATATATATGGTAAAACTACTAGGAATTAAACGGGGTAAGGGGCTGAAGGTGATGACAGAAGACTAGAGAGCACAAAGGAGTGAGATGCAGGCTCCATGCATGTCATCATCTGTGCTCTCTATCTTCTGTCAACAGCATCATATCACCAGTGCCTCCTCACATAATTCAAAACACAAAAATTAAAAAAATTAAAAAACATGTATCGATAGTAGAGAGGCCTGAGAACAGAGCTTTGGATTATTCCAAAGAATTCATGAGAAACCCTATCATTTTGAGGAGAAGACTGTGGAAGGGATGAGGAGACGAGGGAGAGAGTCTGTGTGTATGTTGTTTTTCTTCAAGGTTATTTGTATATGACATTGTTGCTCTCCTTAACACCTCTATTTATAGGAGAAAACTGTTCCATATTGGTTGTGCCCTTAACCAGTTTTTCATGAGATTAGTGTGCATCTATAAAGAAAAGTGTGCCAACTTGAAACTTTTGATAATTTATCCCGGTTCGCATTGTCTAGGAATATTACAGTTAGGTGTATCGTGTATTAATGTTGGACCATGGAATTCTCACCTCAATGAAAGAAAACCTAACTTGTTGCTTTTGATTAATGTCTGGATACATAAAATATATATATATATATATATATATATATATATATATATATATATATATATAATTAAAAAGATAAAGATGAATACAATATATATATATTTCTTTGGATTATTCTAGAGTTCATTCTTGTCCATTTAAAACAAGAAATACAGGGGGAGACATGATATATCTATCCATATTATCTCTATTGTTTTTACGGCAACACAGCAAGCAAATGATTATCTAAATTGGTGTTAAAAATACCTAATTAACTATTGATTCTCAAGTCAAAGAGATTTAGGTCATTCTGGTATTATTTACTTTCCCTATTTACTATTTTTGTTTTTGAAATTTCCAGATATGATTTTTTTTTATTAAGAAACAAAACCAAAAATTACTATCATAATTTCAAAACCTAATTGTTTGTTATTATGTTTTACGTTTTTAATATACATATATAACACTTGAGACAGTTACTTATTAATATTATAAATTTTCCTTTCTTTTTAGACGTAGCTTATTATAAGCAAAATTCTCATCATTCTAAACATTACTGCCATGAAAAATTGCTATTGTTAATTCTAAGCTTGAGGAGTAATTCGTCAGTAAGGATAATTTTGTTGATAAATATAAGAATCTACATGTATTTTCAATGAAGAGGAGAAGTCCTGGATTAACAAGATGAATTGTAACTGGCTCTTTTTTGTAAAACCCTAGTGTTTTTTCTTAGGATGTTATCCATCATCTTCTTATTCTTCAGTCCACCTCAATTGATGGGCATTTTAGTGACTCTAACATCCTACAAGTCCCTAATCTAACACGATTAATATATATGTATGCGCGTATTTTCACACCCATGGATTCATGACAGTTGTCCTGTTCTCTTCTTCTCCCTATCCTAACTACTCTCAGATGATTTGGTCAAAAGAATATGTTGTCAGATCTTAAGGGAATTAGTTGAGTTGTCCATGTCCAGTTAATGTTCATTTCTAACATTTTCGATTAGATTGGGAGAAATGGATTCGAAACAAGCTGGATTGGTGTCAATCGGAAATCAGTTGACGAAGCTGTAACTTATGCTTAGAATTTTGTTGTGGAATCTGATTCTTCAGTTGTCGTGGGATGGCTCGACAGTTCTTCTACAAAGCAATGGAAAACATGCTGATGGCCGGTTCTTCACCGTTCCTATTATCTTTCCTAATCAATCTTCAGTTTGTCCATCTTAATTTTACGTGAAGCTAAATATGGTATACTGCTGCTGCTGTGTTAGCTAAACAAGAGCGGAATCTGACTTTGTTACCTGGCTACTGTCTAAGTTTTATCTTGGTATTTCCTCGTTTACTTTCCTGTTGTTGTGCTGTGAGCTCTTTCATCTTGTGTCTGCTGGTGTTCCTGCAGCAACTTTGGGCGCTCCAAGTTTTAATTCCAGTTTATTTATCAATCATAGCTGATCTTATAAGCATGTATGTCAACGTAAATACCAAGGGTTACCTAGCTATATAATAAGAAATTAATCTTTCAAGATATGTGTGTGTGTGTGTGTGTGTGTGTGTGTGTGTGTGTGTATCCAAAACAAAATCTCCACTGGAAAAGTGGTGATGCTACGTAGAAACTACCACACACACAAACAAGCCAATAGATTCATAGAATAACCTTGAAAGACAAAGGAAGCCGCCAAGGAGAGAGGGGTACTGCAAACTGATCAGTTCCAAAAAAAAGGTACTGCAAACTGAGATTTACCAACAGAAACAAAACAAAAACTACCATGCATGTACGAATAATTAACCTTGGTTCTGGAGAGGATCAGCATAAATTGGCAAGATTTGACTTCGATGAACTTATGTTAGATCCATGTGAGTGAGTGTGGCAGTCAAAATTAGTCACTGCGCAAACATGCAAGTTGACGAGAAGAATGTAGAAGAAAACAGAAAGGTGGCCAATCCCGTATCACTAAAATCTTATCCTACTTTTTTTCCCCATCATCATCTCTTTTGCTGCTGGAACATGGGGCGGTGACGACTACAATCTTTCCACCTGTCATCCCCCCACAACCTCCTTGTCTCCCTCAAGTCGACTTCAGCTCATCTTCACCATAAGTCTCTCCAATGTCCACACCATGTTCTTATCGACCAGTTCAATCAAAGATATTTTGGTCACCAATTCCCATAATTGAAGGTATCAAGTTCTTCGATCCTAATTTTGACGCTTTGGCACAGGCAGAATATTTATTTTTTCACTTGTTGTTTCGAAATATGAAGAGACACTCGGGAAAATAATAAATTCTATCCGATGTTGATTTATTTAAGATCGCATAAATACACGATCGATTCACATAAATCCTCACCATCAACAATACAGACAGTTGAATCCACAAACTTAAACTACCTCGCATAAAATGGAGAAATGCTACTCTTTATTTGTTTTTTTTTCCTTTTTCTTGTACAAGAACTGAAATATTTTACAAGAAAACTAAACGAAATACTCCTGATCGTATACTGTGATAGATAAAACATCGGTGCCAGAAACTAATAATTTCTGTGTCCCATATAGATTCCAACTCAAAATACCATGCTGCATTAATTTAAGCATATATCTTTCTGTGATCCAAACGAATTGAAAGGCGTTCACCAATGGATAGAACAGACTAGAAAAGGCCAAATACCATTCCAACATCAACTGGGTGAGGAGCCCGGTTCTATCGAAAGAACGAATAAACACAACTAGCTATAATTGGTATCATCTCACGTGCTGTCTCTGATTTTCCTCCAATAGATGGAGATGGGAGCCAATTCCTGGACGTAATCCTTTTCGGGACCCTAATCTTTTCTAGACAGGATCACGTGCTTTCCCTATTTGGGCAGGAAAGCCGAGCAGATACATCTAGTACAACACCCTCATCATTTGAAAGGCTTAATTTTCTATCAAGGACTTGTTTAATCGACATCAAAGATCGTGATGAAAAATGAAGGAAAAAATTAGTAGAATGTGTGTGTCAGTCACAGAAATCATCTTTAATCACATACTAAGAAGTAATTAGCAACAATCTGTCGTGTTCCTTTCAATATAAACAATATTTTTTAGAATGTAGGGTTAGAGAAATCATGCCTTATCGCAGATTTTGTGCTTCAAAAGAGGAGTGGAGAATTTTTCATGAGAGTTAATTGGAAAGCATAATTTTAGTATTGATTTTATTATTTTATTCCGCTTCTTTTGACCAGACAAATAAAGATAAGCACATCCTCTCTTTTTTGACCTCTTTACTTTTGCATGTTATGAGCACTTAGCAAGCTGTTCCAGTGGAGGGACCTTCTCCGATCCCTCTACACATCATTCTCTGGCCAGGACTTAGAAATTGCAGGAAGTTAGTGGTTTTAAAATGTAAATAATGCATGCGAGGATCGATGTTAAGTGACAACATTTCCCATCAGCAACCCCCGCTATAGCTAGATAAGTCGTAATATACTGCTGGTGAAGTTAGAAACTTTTTAAATGGATTATTTTATGAAGGAAATTCAACCAAAAAACAAAAAGAAACCCACTATATATTTTATATCAAGCTTCCATTGAAATAGAATGAACACGACAAGGAAAAGCACTGGCTATCTGTTGTTATTATAAGCATCCCGAAAACATCCGGGTCAAAATATAGTTTTCAAGTTAAGTTTAGAAATGGTGGATGCTGCCAAAAGAAATGGTAATACCATACGCAAAAAGAAAGAGACTTAGAGGCAAATTAATGGAGCTTTTGCATATTTCTGTAATCCATAATCAGGGTGTGTATCTGTATATAAACACAAACTCGTGGATCGAGCTATACATCTCGATCGAAAAAGAATCAGGGATGGTTATATTTCTTGAAACAAATGAAAAGGAAATGAAAGATGAGACATAAATTATGGATCAATTAAGCTCTCTCAAAGACTTGCTTAAGGATAAGAAAGATGTAAATACCATGGAACAATGTGTGATCCTATTTCATATAATTTCTTAAATATTCCATTTCAGAAAAAGAAAAAAAAACTAAGAGAGAAAAATTGAAACAATTGGGATTTCTTTTAAAATTAGATGGAGTCATTAATCGATGATTTAGCATGTACAAATGAAGAATACATTTTTAATTCACAAGAGTTTTTATGAAAGCCTTGCATTTGCTTCTCTTATATGGAAGTCATATTTCCCCGACAATGTAACCTAATTTTTTGTTAATTTTTTTATGATGGAAAATATATGCTTTGGCTATATTTGTCTTTTCAACAAGTTTAGTAATGAATACAATGGCCTTATTGTTATGATAAAGAGAATAACCTATGATTAGTTTTCAGAAAATTTCCAAATGAATAATTTCAATTTTTTTGTTTTACTATGATCAACTCTATGTCTTTCTTTATCCATAGAGTACATTGAATGTACAAAATGATTCTAGCAGAGTTTATTTTTACTTGTATTAATTGTGATCTTATTTATTAAGGATAGAATGACACTTTCAATTTAACCTATGTATACTTTACTTGTATTCGGGTTAAGCCTAAGCATTCATAATATACAAAGCACTAAGAATTCTAACATTTTTTTTTTTTTTTGTATTTGATCTTATTTATTTAACATTAACAACTAATCTAGAAAGGATATTTTATACATTGCTAACAATTTAATAGCTTCATAATGTTTCAATTTATGCTCATACCAAGAAAGATGTTTGGTCCAATGAGACTCCTATAAAATATTTACTCATTTGTGGGGAAATCTCTTTTATTTTGGTTCATGGTTTCTCTTAGTTATATAGTTTGTCCAAGGAGATATCGAGCTTTAAGAAATAATGAATTGTCTTATCAATACATAATTGTATAACTCCCTAGGAATTGAATTTTAATTGCACTTATATTCCTCACCATAGGAATTAGGTTCAAGCTTTCCCTAACACTTTCTCATTAATGTACTCTTAACATGTACAAACAAACGAGTGTATACCACTAGAGTTGGGGGACTCTTTCTCTCCTCTCTTAAACAAGAAATTAAAAAATAAAAAATAAAAATTGTGAACTAAAATTGACGTTTTGAGATTTAAAAAATTGGAGGGACAAAATATTTATAAGTTGAAAAGTATGAGAGCTACAATGAACATTGCTCCTAAAGTTTTTTTTTTAAGAAAAAAAACTGAAAACCATTCATTTCCCTTGCTTTTTTATTTTAATTTCACCTTTTTCTAATAAATTAACCTAAATTGGCCTACAATTCGGTCTAATCAAGCTGAAATAAAAAAAAATAAAAAAAATAGAGTTAAGAGACGAGAAAAAAACAGTATGAACTATGGGTCTACAGTATTTTATTTTATAATATGATCCACAATTCATTTTCCACAGTGAATTTCTAGCATGCTTTAGAGTTTGATATAAAATTATAATATCAGATAAAAAAAATATTTAAACGTTTCAATATTCTCTCAATCAATTAAATTTGAGAGATAGACCTTGCGTATCTTATTACAAGCAAATACCAAATTAGATAGATAAAAGCTCCATCGCACGTTGTTTCTTTGTATATAGAAAGAAAAATTAAGAAAATAATTAATTGAGGATTTTCTAAAATAAAATCAAATTGACCTTATTTAAAACAAGAAAATCAAACTTAAATGTTTAATTATTTGTTATATAATGTGTATGTTTGGCACTGTGTTTTTGAAAAAAATTAAAAAAAAAATATTTTTATTTTTTATTAAATTAAGTCTTTTTTAGATCATTTTAATGTGCTAATATCAAAAATAATTTTAAAAAAATATCATTTTAATATTTTTTTAAATGAAAAGTATTTTAAAAAGCAACTTTAATTATACTCTCAAACATTTTTATTAATGACTATCAAAACCAATCTACTTTTACTTTTAGAATCTTTAGAATTTCCTTTTTTTTAATGAAATTATTAGGCTAGTTTTTAAATTAAACTTATAAATTTGGAACCGTGAGCACAAGTTTTTTTATGTGAAATTGAGCGTTAGGACTCATCAATAAAATGTTAAAATTCAAAACCTTGTTTAAGAATTTGGGATCCAAACCTTTTTCTTTTGGATTTGTTTTTAACTAGTTTTTTTTTTTTATGTAATTTGCACATATATTTTTATCGCGTGTTTCAATTATATATTCCATTTTTTTACTGGTTTTTTATAAATTAATTTCATATTTAATAGCTTAAAGATTCATATATATACTTATTGTAATTTGTTTTTTGAAATATCGCATAGTTTTCTAGAATAATGGTTAAAAAAATAAAATAACATTCTTTTCTTATAATTTTATGAGCAAATTTTAATTCTTTCTTATAAAAATTAAAAAAAGAGAAAGAAAGCTTTTTTTTTTTTCCTTTCAATATAACTATTTCTTTTATTTTTTCCATTTATAATTTCTTTATTTAACAAGCAACTATTATTTTTTTTTTTTGCATCTATCGTGTGAATATGAATTAATTTGTGACTTTATATTGCTGAATTAGGTTATGGACAAATCTATTACCCCATATAAAATTCATTTTCAAAATACCATGTTGAATAATTTTATATAATAATTAATATAATGTTAAAAAGATGATGATTATGCATTTTAAATAAAAATCATGTCTACGTTTTAAATATATAAAATATATTATTTTCACAGGAAATGCACAAAATATACAGAAAAAACTTGAGGCCTGCGACTTTTACTGCTGCTCATTTCAATTATATATATTAGGTTCACTTTTAATGTTCACTTATACAGTAATTTATATTGTATAAGAGAGGAACGTTTGACTTTCTTTCAGCTAAAATCGCTCAACCAGCTCTCTTTCTAAGGCCAAGTCAACAGATAATGGAGAGAAAACGAAGAGCATGCAGAAGTGAAAAAAGGAAAGCGAGACACAGCGGGGAAGACGAACCTGCTGAGAGAAGGTTATGCAGCAGCTCTTCTCCTACCTTTTCTTCAACAACAAACCGGATGAAGAAAGACATGAGCTGGACGAGGCAATCATTCACCTATGTGTGTTTGTGTTTTTTTTTTTCGTCTCCTTATCCAGGTTTGTGGAGGACGGGAGGGGTGGGGTAGGGATGGCGGGAAATCTGGAAAGACTGTGATGAGAAGATAGCTGAAGAAAAAGTTTTCAATATATTGAAAGACGGTCTCCCAATCCACAGTCAGATGCAACTTAAAGGATTGGGGTGGGGGAGGTGGCTGTGGGGGAGATGAATGCGGCTTATCTAGCTACAGTGCAATTCCAGCTTGTTATGGAAACAAGAGCTGAACCCGATGTAGCCGTCTGCTCTCAGCTACAGTCGACGCCATTATCTTATCGGCTGATCTCAGCTACAGTCCACGCCATTATCTTATTAATGGATTATATATAATACAGCACCATTATTGCATTTGAAATAATTGCCCACCATCTCTATCACAGCTTAGTTTACTCTGCGGAAACATGATTAAAAGCTCAACGCCACTGTTGTTGCTGGTTTTTTAACCTCTCAAAATGACTTGCATTGCCTTTGAAGTCTCCAGCTGCGGGTTCTTCAGACTGTTTTGCACAATTAAGTTCACAAATTGTGGCAATCTTTCCTGTTCTCTTTGAAGTGTATTGGTCCCATGGAAAATTAAACAATAAACTAAATCTCGAGAATTATTTTCTGTGGCATAATTCACTGTGAAATGTGTCTTGTTTTACAGTGAAATGATCATTTAAAGAGGTCTGGCTAAGTATAGAGTGGTGTTTTCATGGTATTAATTATCATTTTACTTTTAGCATCTTATTTCTGAAGCTTTGTTTGAGAGCGTATGCTATCTTATTACATTTTTATACACTAGAAATACTCTTTTTCCCCTCAAAATCAATAAAATTTAGAGTTGTTCATCCACAACTTTCTTGGTTTTTCTTCTTATCAATAAAAACACTAATTTGCCCTTAAAATAAAAAAAATTATCAAGTATTTTTGTACTTTCAACAAGGTATTTTATGTAATTTCCAAAGTCATTGGAGGATTATTGTATAGTTTATCATGTTTTTTACACGCAAACACATGGATGATGTTCATGCCATTCCAGTGGCATGTCTAATGTTATCTTGTGGCTAAACCCAATCTTTCATCAACTCCTTTAATGTTTTATCATTTCCTTTCCCATTTGTAGTGGTAAGATGGTTGGATTTTTACGTTTGATTGTTTGTTTATATATATATTCTCTCTTCAACCATCTAAATTACACAATTGTATTCTTTATTGTTTTTCTTTTCAATTTCAATCCTTATTATTTAAAATTTTTATTTTCTTTATAATTTTTTTTTTCTTTTTGGAATTTAGTCTTTTGATTACAATTTTTTAATTTCAGTCCTTATTATTTTAATTTTTAATTTTGTTCTTATTCCTTTTATAGTTTCTGTCCCCATTTTTTTTATTTCATTCTTATTCCTTTTAAATATTTTTTTTTTGTTTTTCAATCTACAATTGATCATTTATTTTGTTTTTAATTCTAGTTCTTTTTTTAATTTCTTCTTATTCCTTTTATATATTTTTTTTTTCAATTTAGTCCTTCAATTACAATTTCTCAAATTTTTTGTTCTTCATTTTTTAAAAACTTTTTATCCTTGGCTCTTTTATTAATTCCTTTTCTTTTAATTTTATTCTTCAATCAAAGTTTTTTTTGTATTTTTTTCAATTTAGCCCTCTCTTTTGATATTTTTTGTTTTGTTTTGTTAAAGTTATTTTTCAATTAAATTTAACCCTCAAACTAAAAATTTTATTTTCTCTCTAATTAATGTTTTTTTTCAGTCTCAATATTTATTAAATGTCTTTTTGTGCAACTAATTTGCATTCATGTTTTATCTTTAAGGACTTGATTTGTGTGAAGAATTTGATTTGTGCAATCAGTGGCTTCCTGATGATCTAAAGCTTTTATTGATATAGATTTTATTCATTAGAAGTGGCTTATTCACATTTGTTTTGTATTTTAAATTGTATTTTGATATGTTTAAAAAATATATTTGACTTGTAAAGATATCAAATTGATGTTTTTTTGTGTGTTTTTGATGTACTCGTGTCAAAAATAAATAATTATTAAAAAAATTATTTTAAAACATTTTCAAGTGATTTTTTTTATAAAAAAAATACTCAACGCTACAGTACCAAACACACAAAATCCCCATTCTCTAGGTTTTATCTTTTAAAAAAAACTAATGATTTTGTCTTAACTTGGATGTCTAAAAGTTCATTTTTCAATAGCTTAATTTTGTCTTCACTTTCAAAATATTTATTCAAATCAAGCAAGACCACTTTCACTAGCTTGCCAATGATCTAAAGCTTCAATTGATATGGATTTTATTCATTAAAAATGGTATGGTCAAAGTTCTTACATGATATTTTTAATATAATTTTTTTAAGAATTTTTTTTTCAAGATATTATTTTAATTTAATTTTGGTTTTATACAATTAAACTTTAATTCTCAAAATAAAAAAGAAATATTCATTTTTAAATAATATTGTTGATGTGGCTTTGGTAATATTTTGTTTAGATAGCGAGTTTATTCAATCAAATATACACTTCTAATATTTTATATTTGGTATCTGCCAAACCATGAGAAAACAAATAAATTTTATATATTTGGTATTCAACAAAAAAATAATAAATAATGAGATAACAAATAAAAATTTAAAGAATTCTATTTGAATTTTATTTTCTTAGTCACATCATAAGCCCAAAACACACATTATGATATTTTTATGCTAGTATATTTTTGTATTATATTGTTCACTAATTGTTTGATAAAATGATCAACAATGATTTTTGTTTTGTTATGTGTAAATTATGTTAATTTTTATATTGTCACTATTATTTTAAAGATTGTTGTAAATGAAGTAATATAAAAAAATTTATATATTTAATAAATTTATTATTTTATATAAATTTATATTATAATAAAAAATTCATATAATTCATATTTTTTAATATTAAAAAAATATAATTTCAGATATGAATTAGTGGCTAAAATATATATAGATCTCGAAAATCATTAGGAAAAGAAACAATTGCGTAAAAAAAAAACACTATTTCTTCCGCTCCCTCTCATAAACCCTAGCAAACTCCCTCCTCTCTCCCCATCTTTTATCTGCTTCGTATTTCTCACCAAATCCTCCACAGATCACCGGCCCGCTCTCCGCTGCATCAAAGCAATCTCCCGGCTTAAAAAACAGGTCTGGTACTTTGTGCTTTACCCGTCAAAGTTTGCATCTTTTTTATTGCGAAAATAAGTTTGCACTTTTTCCCATTCTCTCTAGACCTTAAAACGTTTATGGTATCAGTTAATTCACAATCACTAGTACTTCAATTTTCGATTTTATAGTATTATTTTTGGTCATGGGTTTTTCATATTCCCCATTTTGCAACACATTTCATCGATAAGCTGGATGTAGAAGTAGACTTATGCCTATTTGCTTTTGACATGAAAATTAGAAAATCCATTTGTTTTGCATTAAAAGATGAAAGCTTTGAGCTCGAACTTGGTAAATTTGGACAAATACAAGTGTAGTTGGTTCTGTTGTTTGAAATTCGATTTACTTTTTGTGGTACAATGTGATTGTTTTATTAATATCATGAATTGATCTATGTCTTGTTGAATGTGTATAGGTTACATTGTCGAGAGATTCTACAAAATAACCGTGCTTGCTGTCGAAGTTTTTGGAGGGTTTTAGCTATTGGCATTGAGTATTTGTAAAAGGATTGGAAAAAGAGAGGGGAAATGGAAATAGACTTGGGGAAAGTTCCGTTTACTATGGATTTCCATCCTTCAGATAATTTAGTGACCGCTGGATTGATCACTGGTGACCTCCACCTGTTAGTATATTCTTCTTTATCTCTGGGCTTTGTCCACAACAGTTTTGTCTTTCTAGAAATTTTTTTCTGTATGTGCTTAGTTTAATTACTTGAACTTTCTTGTTATAGATACCGTTTCAATGCTGATTCCTCACCACAAAGGTACTATAATGCAGAAAAAAATTGTCTTCCTTTTTTTTCTGATTGTTTTGTAACCTTGTATTCTAATTAACTTATGCAATTCAAATTCCAATCAGATTGTTGGAAATTCATGCACATAGTGAGTCTTGCAGGGCTGCTAGATTCATCAATGATGGGCAAGGTACTGCCTTTTCATTTTCACCTTATGATTTGCCAATATTCATTTGTCATCCATTCAAAGTGTACTGGTTGCTGCTATCTTCTTCGTGCTTTTAACTGTACTGTCTTATGTCGGGTTCAGCAATTATCACGGGTTCTAGTGATCGCTCCATTCTGGCAACAGATTTAGAAACTGGATCACCTATTGCTCGTCTTGAAAATGCTCATGAGTAGGTTTCTACTTAATTTTTTCCAGCCTCTTCTAAAGGCTGATGAAATGGATTTAGGGCTATTTCTCTTAAAAGTTACCTTTAACTTCTTAGATCTTGTTCTCATTTGGCAATCATATTCTTGCACAGGGATGCCATCTTTAGTTTGATAAACCTCACAGAGTCAACCGTTGCAACTGGGGATGATCAAGGATGTGTTAAGGTGACTATATTTCATTTCTTTTTGTGTCTATTTGTAAAGGTTAGGTACAAAGCTTTATTTCCTCTTGCATTTTAGCCTCCCAACCCACCCCATTTGTGGCCTCTGTACCTATTTGGATCATGCCCACACAATACACGCCTCTTGCAATTTGCTGTTTCCTATTCATTCTGTCCTCTTAAATTTTGATGATTTTGTCAAAACATAATTGTAGCCTTTTACTTTTTGCTTCAATGAACCTTCTAGTATTTGCTCAATGAGAATGTCGCTTGGATTAGACCAGATTTTTTGCACAATCTTTTGCACAGCATGTGCTTCAATTCATTCCATGATTTGCATTTTTACATCTTTCTTTGCAAATCCTTCATTTGATTCTTAGAAGTCATTTGCTCTTCTTTGCAGGTATGGGATACCAGGCAACGCTCTTGTTGCAATTCTTTTAATGTCCATGAAGACTATGTTTCGGATATGACTTTTGCATCTGATTCCATGAAACTGCTGTCAACAAGGTATTTAAGACTGTTATGACTTGTTTTATCTCTCTTTGAATACTGTAAACGTGTCTCTGTTATTGTTACTTTGCATTAGGAGGGTGAGAGGATTGAGGCATTGCTATGAATAACATATGGAGAGCTCTGTGGTTTTTTTTTCACTATATTGATTGTGAGTAGGCTCTTACAAGACCCATGTATTATTGTTGGGGGTTGTAAGTCAAATATATTGTGCATTGTGTCTGGTTCATCATTCACTTCCTTCTAGTTCTTTATATAAAAGAATGGTTGATTCACATCGGCGTAGGGTTTCTTATTACATCAGTAGAGCATCTCACGGGATTCTGTAATTTTAGTTTCACATTGTTTGCATTTTCTTTGCTGATAGTTTATTATTTCCATCTTATGTATTCTTTAGTGGAGATGGGACCCTTTCTGTATGCAACCTTCGCAGTAATAAAGTAAGTTGGTTCTTTTAGGGGGAAAAATTAGTACCTTTGGGGAAATTCTGCAGAATCATGCAATTTGATTCATTTTTTTAAAAATTTATGTCAGATCCAATCTCAGTCCGAGTTTTCTGAAGAAGAGCTATTGTCTGTTGTTATTATGAAGGTAAACAATTACATGGTATTTAATTGTTTTTGTGGTTGTGTGCTGCATATGGTTGTCTACTTGTCTTTCTATGAGCACATTAGCAAAATTGATTTGGCTAATGTATTGCATATTATTGGCATGAGATTGGAATGGGGATAGACTGCTTAAACCCCTCCCATATTCCAATGAAGCACTCATCTCTTGGAGGTGGGGATTCTAAGAAACAAGGCTTAATTAGATTCTAAGGGGGTGTTTGGGAAGCCACCCAAAAGCGCTTTTGGGTGCTTTTGGTCCATTTTTTATTTGAATTTTAAAAACAGACGGTTAGTGTTTTTAGATCATTTTGATGTGCTGATATCAAAAATGATTTTTAAAAAATAAAAAAACATCATTTTAATGTATTTCGGCACGAAACACACTTTGAAAAGCTACAGCAACAGCTCTCCCAAACACCCTCTAAGAAACAAAACTGCGTATCTTACCCTTTAGCAGCATAATAAACTTTCAGGACTACACAGATAAACGAGTTTCAGAAGGAAATACTTGAAAGCTATTTCTCACAATATATTTGTCCTTAATTCCAGTTCTAATTTGTACCCATTTGCTGTCAGAATGGTCGGAAAGTTATATGTGGTTCACAGAATGGAACACTGCTATTATATTCATGGGGATTTTTCAAGGATTGCAGGTATCCTTTTTGAAACATATGAATACTTGAAAGTTTTAGGACTCGGTGCAAGTCTCCTTTGATGAATGTAGAATTTCAATTGTATTTGCTCTTTACTCAATATTGATTTCTTGCTTGGTGAAGTGCCCTGAATATTTCTTTTGATTTTCAGTGATCGCTTTACTGCTCTTTCCCCAAACTCTATTGATGCTTTGTTGAAGGTGATTGAGTTTTTATTTTTACTGTTGTTGCATCAGATGACTTTTTAATCCAGGAGTTTACTTAAACTGGAACATTTAAATTTTTTGTTTCAGCTTGATGAAGACAGAGTCATTACCGGATCTGAGAATGGACTCATAAGGTGAGGTGTATAAGATAGGAAAGGGACTCGTCCAAATTTTGAATCATGGTCACCATTTCTTTTTCTTTTTCATTCCACCTTTCTTGGTTTCAACTTTTCTTTTTTTCCTCACCTTTGCAGTCTGGTAGGCATATTACCCAGCAGAATCATCCAGCCGCTTGCTGAACATTCAGAGTACCCTATTGAGTGTCTAGGTACTGTACATATCTCTTACTCTATAGACGCTTTATATTAATTATATCTACTTTGTAAATGATGGAAGTTGTGAATTCGATTGACATGCCATGGTGATTTTTCAACACTGGCTCTAGTTCCATCTCCATTGCTGTTCAACTGTGAACAGGCCTCTATGTTAAATAAAGAGTTTTTGTTAGGTGAGGCTGACTTGTGGGAACCTTATTTGAAGTGTTTAAATGGACAAATCACTGCATATAGGATCCACTCTTTTTAAGCTAAAAGAAGTTGTGCATTGGTGCTATACAATAGTAAACTTCCAGCTGAGCTTCTATGTTTCCTTTTCATGTAACCTAATCCATGGAGATCTTTTTTGCGATTCTTCTCTTTGCCTCTCATGCTAATTGAATTTTAATTTTCATTTATGACATCATACGCAGTTGATTATTATACTCGTGAAACAAATTGCTTAAAGGTGTGAAATTAGCAATCCTAATTCTTATCTTTCAAGAGTGACATGTAATCCAACAAGAATTTTGTTTTGAAAACCCTTTTACTACCCAAAGATTTTGAGAAGGTACTGTGAGGGTTTGTTTAAGATCAAACAAAGAAAAGTGACTGTTGTGAATTGTTGGTTATGCACACAACTGTTTACTTCGAAGGTAAAATTGTTTCATGACTCGAGACAGAAAGGAAAAAAGGAAAAAAAGCACTCCATAAGATGAGTTTAAGTGGAAAGGTGCTGCATAAGAGTACACACTGTAAAAGTGGAGGGCTTATTGCCTTGTGATCTCAATAAAGGATTTTCTAATATAAAAGGAGTGAATCTCACATAAATTGATTTGCTCACAACACTTGGGTTAATGAAGTTGGCCAGGGGTCTAGCTCACCTGATAAAAACTTGCTAATGTGTATATTGTCTCACTATAGTTTGAGGCTCATTTGAGAGTCACTAGTAGTGTCATCTTGTCCAATTTGATTATTAATTGTCTAAAGAGCTGGATTTGTGTTTTTAGATTGCCAAAACAAGCTTGCTGAGTATGATTTTATTTGGAATATGCAGCCTTTTCTCATGACAGAAAGTATCTTGGCAGCATATCACACGATCAAGTGTTGAAGGTGGATCTCTCTCGCTCTCTCTCTCTGCCTCTCTCTCACTCTTTCTTTCTCCGCACACAAATTATAAACAAACATGTCTTTAAACATATGCATGCACATCTGCTCACCTATGCACAATTCTGCATGTACCATCCATGCTGCCATTACTGTGGTTACATGACACGATTCCTTGTTTAATTCAGATGTGGGATTTGGATGATTTATTGCAAAATTCTGGAAATGCTCAGAATGATCAAGCTCCTGTATCAGACAGTGATAGTGATGCGATGAATGTGGATACTAAACCTCCAAAGTCTAGAAAAGGTAAACTGGATTTAATCGGAGAATCATGAATACCATCTTCTTTCATTAGAGGTTTGGACGTGAATAGTTAATATTTGAGCAATTTCCGGCAAACTTTGTTAGTTAACATAGTGTCCTGACTACTGGTTGATTACTCCTTTGCAGATATAAAAATGTACCAAACCTATTTAATGGCATTTGTGAGAGCACTAAGACCAATTTTATCCTTATTTAATTGTCATATAATTAGAGTTTACAAGTGAAATATAGGCCTCCTCTTCCTTTAAGCACCTGAATTGAATCCTTAACGCTTGCCTGAATTTTCAGCAAATTTTGATAGTTAACATAGTGTCCTGACTACTGGTTGATTATTCCTTTGTGGATATAAAAATGTACCAAACCTATTTTAATGGCATTTGTGAGAGCACTAAGAACAGTAATTATCCTTATTTAATTATCATGTACCAAACCTAATTAATGCGTTCTATCACAGTCAACTTCTTAGACTGCCACCAGTGAATGTGTTGATAAAAAGCATGCTATATGCATCCCTCTTGCAAGTGTGGTGTCTTTAGAATCTGCTGTGTTTGTTTTTAATTGTCTTATTTTTTTCAGGAGCCAAGAGAAAAAATGAGCATGCAAATGATGCAACAAGCAGCTTTTTTGCAGATCTATAGTTGGGTAGCGGTATTTCTTCTTGCACATTTGCGGTCTATGTCATTTTTGACATTTCTTTGGGGGATATTTCATTTTCTTCTTCCAGGTGGTATGGACGAGGTAGCATATCGTTTCACTAGAGATGGGGCAGGGATAATTACATTGCAGATGCAATGCAGATTTGAGTTTGATACATGTTTATTATTTTCCCCGTTCTAAAGCATAGGGAGCTTGCAAGTTTTGCTTGAGATGATTCCTTCTTATAAATGTATAAAACTATAAATTGTAGGCGCAAGCTTGCTGTTTATTGATGATGGGATAATAGGAAAAACTTCTTTCCTAAAAAATAGTTGAGACAGTATGCATGGATGAAATTTGCTGCATCAGTTCCGCTGCTAGCAAATTTATCCTTTATTCGCAGAAGATTTTTAACCTTGAGGAGTTTGAGTCCTCAGTAGCTACAACATATGACTAGTTTAAATTAGTTGTGTTGGAGCCATCTGTTGTGAAATATCTTCCTTCCATCTCTTGGGTTTGCGAATTATACATCAGAGGGGAAGGGGCTAATCGGAGACAGATAGAACAGTTTGCTTGCATGTTTCATGGGATTGTTCTTACTGGAGGGATGACAGAAAGAGCGTTCTTCTGGCCCAAAAACAATATCCGAAGGAAGAAGCTTTCACATTTCCTTAATTTTACCTCGATTCTGTCTTACTGGAGGCTCGCTGATAAGCATCCCATCTTCGTGTTTGTGTATGTATAGGTTAGGCACAACGACTGCCATTTGTCGGAATCATATAAATCACAATGATTTGAAGAACATTTCATGGTTCTTTCTGGAGCTCTCCTGTAGCTTTTCTGAATCACCATTTCGCCTATGGTATATCCAGTTTGGGCTCGCTCCTCGTTAAATAGGTAGTAAGCTTCCCAAATCTTCAATCGTTTTTCACTCCATACCATAGTTGTGTATATGGGTTAATCGGAATAAAAAAAAAATCTATGATTTGAAATCTAATCCATAATAAATTTTAAGTTGAGCTAATTTCGATATATATATTGATTATTGATTTGATTAAACACGGTTAAGTTGATCCATGACATAACTGATTTAGTCTAAACCTAGTTAGGTCAACATCATCAAATTTTTTAAAAAGTAAAACAACATTATTTTAGACAAAAATAATATACTCAAGATTAATTTAATAACTTTTTTTTTTCAATTCATAACTTAGATCATTTTTATTTAAAAATACATCAAAATAAAATATTTATTATTATTTAAAAATTGTTTTTGATATCAACACATTAAAATAATATGAAAATAGAAGAGAAAAAAACATTTTAATGTTTTTTTCTTTATATAAAATCCAGAACGCCCGGGAAGCAAGACAAGCACAAGCAACCAGAATATTCACCTAAACAAAAAGTTAAGGGAACAAAGAAGCTCAAAATATCAAAAGAGGATGATAGCTAGGATTAGGCAGATTGCAAACTTTGAACAAAATCCTTGCATAAAAAAGAAGATAAAAGAGATCTGCTAGCTTGTAGCAGACCATTAATTAAACATAGTTCTGATGAGAAAATCTGGCTGTTTGAGACAAGCCCAGAAAGGATTTACCAATCCATTTATTTCATATAATTATAGATAAAGATGGCTGCCACCTGCTGCTAGCTTCATCTCAGCATTGATTGCCATCAATTTGCCCACTGCAAAAAATATAAAACAAAAATATGTTTGTGTAGAAGATATCAAAGAAGTGTTTTCTGTCTGATAAATTTAACAATTCTCTCCCTTGCCATTTCACATGATAATGTGTAAAAGCATGCTGCTACTGTTTAATAATACAAGACAGATAACATGAACAGATCACCTTCGAGGAAGATCCCAAAGTGAAATCAGAAGAGGGCATCGGTGGCTTGATCATGAGTTGTTGGGGTTCATCACGGTGCTGATCCGCCATCACTTCCTAGAGAAGAAAACCGTGCACAGAATTGCATCATATAGCAGAACATAACCACCATGTTTGCAGAACTTTTAGGGCACAGAAAACAAATTGATTGAACTGTATCACTCACTCCATTAAGGTCAAAGAAAGGAAATGGCATTTGCATGTTGTGAAGAGATTCCATTTCTTCAAGGCACTCGATCGTCACTTCATCTTCCTGATTTACACCCAGCATCTTGAAGGTTAGAACTTCCCTTTCACATAATTGCCCTACTGATCCCTTTGTGCTTAATTTTGCATGCATTCCAAAGTTCTTATGTTAAAACCTAAAATAGGTTTGATATAACTTAAAGTAGACGGGTTTGAGGTTAAAGAGTTTGTTATTCCTATGATCTCAGGTTAAAATCCTGTAGTTGTTAATATGATAACCACTAAAAACTTACATGGTCATTAACTTTAAGATCAATAAGATTAGTCGATGTATATACAAAATTGACTCGGACATTCTCATTAATTAATTAAAAAAAAAACTTGAATCGTGATTGAGAGTTTTATATAACAAGAAATGACTTTAAATAAAATTAAGAAACAAATATTTGATCATTAATTAATAACATCATAAAAAAAAATCCTTTGTGCCACCCAGTTTATGTGTTTGCTTTATATAATAAAACTTGAATCAAACTCAATAACCAAAAGTTAATAGATTTCATTTATTATAAGCTTAAAATTAACAGAACATTTATTATACAGGCTGAGAAAAGTAGCTAAATTTCATATTAAATGTACTATATATTAGGTTCCATATTCCCAAGTCACAAAATCATAAATCCTTAGCCCTAAATGGCAAGAGCAAGGGAAAAGAAAAGTCACCTTCTCATGATGACAAGGAACGACACGATTCAAGAAGTTGAGCGGCATGTCCTCTTCCCTTATGGCTCTGGAAATGTCACAGCGTTGCAATGTCCGCCGCTTGCAACCAGTGGTTTGAAGCCATGCACGAAGAGTGAGCTCCAGAATGAAGAGCTCGCAAGCTTTCGCGAACAAGACGGGAGTTTCTGCACTTATCATCTAGTAATGCCACCCCAAAAACATAAGCAAGACTGTGAAGATCTTGTGTGTGTGTGTGTGTGTGTGTGTGTATGTAATAGCAAAATACTAGTTGTTGATATCAATGGTTTAACTACCACTTTCCATTTCTGTCATAATTGATTTGGCTATTTTATTCCATTTTTTCTTATATCTATATAGATATATAAATGCTTTTAATATTATATAAAATAAAATAAAATATGTAAATACAAAATTGTTTTCAGAAGATCTAATTTCATAAATTATGTATTCTTTGTTAAGAAATTATCTTACCTAAAAGATTAAGTTATTAGATAAGATCTCGTAATCTAATTTATATTATTATTTAACATATTTTCTCAAATAAAAATCTTTTGGGTTTGAAACTTGCATATATAGCCACATTATTTTTTGTTTGATTTTTATTAAATAGAATGAGTTTAGTGAGAATTAAACTTGTGATTGTTAGGTTAATAAGATTCTATTACAATTTTAAATATTCATCTCACCTAAAACAATTTAAATTATTAGATGAAACCCCATAATATAATTTATATTATTCTTTAATACATGCCAAAAAGTCAAAACATCAAGCCGCATCCCATTAATTTAATTACCAAGCTACTAATTTCTATCTCTTAATTGTTTTCTCGTCTTAAAATCCTTCTAATTGATCATATATATATAATCATTCCTCGTATTCTAGCCATAAAAAAATAAAAAATGTTTTTTATATATAGAAAAGAAAACAAAGGTAATTAAGTCAGCAACTAATTAAGAAATAAAAAGATATGCAAACCTTGACTTCTGCGTCCGATTTCATAACTCTTTTGATCCTTGCTAGAGGCAACACATGACTGCTCTTGGATGCTGAGTATGAAACGGCGAGACACCAGATATATATAAATTAATAAACTATAAATTAATTAATTAATTAATTAACATGCATGCACCATAAACATCTCGAATCACCAAAAATATTAATTACCGGTAGAATTGTAAATCTCCAATAATTGTTGGTTCCAAAATTGATCCAAATTCCACTCATGTTGCTTCGATGAACAGGAAAATATGGACCGATTAGCATCTAAATATCTATAAAAGTGTAAGCTAAACAAAATTAATAAATAAATTATGAAAAAGCCTCACCTCTTTGTTTGTGATCTGGTGATGAGGCAGCATGGAAGGGTTCATGGGCATGGCCTTTCCATCTTGTGGTGATTGATCCGCTGATGCTTGATCGAATTCTATTGATTGATTCAAATCCATGAGCACCCCCTCACCTCCTTCTTCATCACTCTGATATGAAGACACAATCCTTATATAAGGAGATGGAGATGAGCACACATGAAAAAACACAATGAACAAAATTGAGTTTAAAGTTAGATAAGCAATGAGCATTAATTTTAGGAGTCAATAAACTATATTTTATTTAGTATATATTTTGTAATTTTCTGATCACCAAGATAAAAACAAAACACTTTTTTCATGTTTTGAAACCGTCGAGGGGGTAAAAAAATGTTTTTATCTATCATTGAGATGTATTTTTGGAATATCATTTAATAGTGTGACTTGTGTATTTATAAAAGTATCTTCTTATGGCATGGTTGACACATGTGTTATTTAACTAATTTGTAGTATTTTTTTTTTGTAACTAATTATTTATAAATTAATGAATTTGAATGTTTTGTAAATAAACATGATTTAAGTTTTTAAATATTTTTATATTAAACTCGCTAATTATAATTTAATTAATTAGTTTAATTTTTTTAACCATATAAAACATTTTATATTGCACTAAAGTAAAAATAAGGGGAACAAAATGAATTATGTTTTAAAATAGTTAATAGTTAGTATCTATCTATCTATCTAAACTAAAATACATTTTTATGAGTATAAAATAAAAACAAATATATAGAGTATAGTATAAAATACATTTTTATATATTTTTTTATAATATTTAAACCCATTAAATAATAAGTTAAGCTTACCGAAATTACATTTGGCTAAATTTAAATGATATTTTGTCTTGTAGTCATCAATGATTTTAGTAAAAGAATCTGATTCTTTGCTCTCAAACCCGCCACGAGTTGGCCAAATAGCTGCTTTTAATTCAAGGGCAAAACGGTTTGTCACTGAGCACTGACTTTTAAGACGTCATAAAATAAATTATTTGTCATATTTAATTAGGAGTATGATTAAAAAAACAATAATCAATCTAACGTGAAAATTAAATATCAAATTGAGAATTTATAAGTGTAGTTGCTTCGTCTTAGGAGTACATTTTACTTGAAAAAGAGATCCCTGATTAGTTTTTTAATATTTGTTTTTATAATCTTGATATAATGATACGATAAAAAAAAAAAAAGAATACTGATATATTTTAAAAACACCATAAATTATAATATTAAACCAAATAATTTTTTTGAATTCGAGGAAATTTTATTCCTTGAAAAACGTTTTTTATAGACTTAAATGAATAAGTAAAATCTCGGTTGTATTAGGCTTTTACAAGAGATATATGCTCCGACTCGAACTTGAAATTTATTTTATAAATTTCAAATTTTTTGCAATCACGTCGCACTCCTTGAAGAAGAAGAACAATGGGGAGGAAAAAAAAGTGAACACATGTTTTTTTATTTTAAAAGTGTTTTAAAAAAAATAGATTTTTTTCATTGCTTAAAAATAGTTTTTAGTGTTTTATAGTATTTGATATTTTTTTAATTCTTTTTTAAATAAAGTAATATCAATATTAATATATTTATTTTTTAAATAACACTTTAAAAACCGAATGCATTGAAATGAAATTTAAAATTTAATTTTTTAGATGACAATGAGAATATAGAAAACAAAACATATATTTTGACTTTTTTGTTATTTTTTTAAATAATTAAAAAGAAAAGTTCAAAGATTGGTTAGGAACATAGACTACAAACAATCTCCTTTATTGTTGTTCATTTACACTAATATTTCATCTCTTTTGTATTTTGTAATTCACGTATTAGATGATCACATTCTATTTATATAAATATTTTATTTTTCCTTGCATCTACTAATTTTATATTTTCCAAGCTGATCATCAAACCAATAATAATAATAAAATAAAAAAAACCTTTCTTATCGTCAAATAATATGAAGATATTTGTGATAACTGGTTTTATAAAATACTGTGATGCAATAATTAATAATTTAATTTCTTGAAGAACAAAAGGTGGGGGGATATTATCATATAATCCGGCCTTTTCTTACGGCCCACAGGTTCAGTTTCTGTGTTTTTGAGGGATCAGTGCACTGCTTTCCCTTTTCCTTGCCTCCTCATTCGTGTCCTCCCCAACCTAGCTCCTCTAGGATAGGAAAATGGCCAAGTTTTTTTCTAGAAAAATAAAATACAAATTTGTGAGAGCGTACAGATGACAAAATGTGAATAGCGCTCGTGGCCTAATGGATAAGGCGTCTGACTTCTAATCAGACGATTGTGGGTTCGAGTCCCACCGAGCGTGTTAGTTATTGTTTTTTACTTCACATATTTTGTTTTTTTGTTGCAGTGTTCCGTTCATGTAAAAAAACAATAGGACAAGGGTAGTTGGATTTTATTATTCTTAGAAAAATGGAAAACTATTCATTGAATGAGATAAAACTAACAAGTTTGAATATTTTAAGAAATTGATGGCTTTGTTTCAAAAGAAAACAAGTAAGGCTAAATTTCTAAGACGTAAGCAATGCGGGTTGTTGGATTAAGAGATTTAGACAAAAAGTCTGTCTAGCCAGACTAAGGGAGAGGGTGATGCCTGCTAGCTCGAGGTTTTCTTCTTCACTTACAGGGGATATTAATATTGATCTAGATCCTCTCCTCTCTCCTATATATTTATTTTTTATCCAGTACTTGAAACTTATATACCTCATCCTATATAGAGTCGATGTCACAGCACTAGCACTAAAATGCTCTTTGTATCGCTGATACCTTGGGCTAATTATATATAGCTAGAGCATGAATCGTCAATATTAGAGACGCATCCCGAATCTAACTGTTATATATATATATGCTCCAGTAATATTGTCGTCATGAATATTCTAACGTCAACACACCACCGGCAATGGTGGTTGGTGTGCTGTAGCTACCTCACTTGATTAGGACAACAGCTCCAGATTGGCCCAAATAAACAACGTATGTCCGACAAACGTGGAACAATGACATTCTATCCTCTCTCTCTCTATATATATATATCAACATCCAGATCCATGTATATATAATTATATAACTATTTTGACAGAGAGAGCCAATAAAAATTTAACCAACAAACTTGAAATGGAAGTTGCGTCGAATACTTGAAAGAATCATTATTACAGAACTTGGAGTTTGGTCTTCGTTTTGGTTGGTGGGTTGGTTGTTTGTTCATAAACCATACCCCCCAGACCCACTTGAAATATTTCCTACAGCAAAAAAAATCAAATTTTCTCCTTACTTACAGCTTACCCATCGGTCGCCCCCATTATATCAAATACAATTTGCTATATTTTTCAACTGTTTATTTATTATTACTATTCTATATTATTTTCCCTTATTATCATTACTCCATAAGATGCATGAATATTACTGATTAGGTTTATATACATAACCCCGGCCATTCACTTAGTCTTTACACCATCCCCTTCTCAATCAATCAAAGTCCAAATTAATCCATGCATTTCTAGATGATCAACGAGGTCCCAGTAGTAACCTGTCTTGATCAGTGAGAGAGTGACGAAAGTGGCATCTGTGTCCATAAGGACAAACCCCTCCAGCGAGAACCATACGGCAAGCTTGAGTCTTGTATCTCGGGTGTCTGATTACTGGACGTAGCTCGCCAATGCCATGAGCAAACTGGCAATTGTTACCGTAAGGACATGTGCCTGTCTCTTGCCACTTGTTGCACAGCTCTGTCTTCCACATCCCCTGATTAAACACCTCCAATTCCATTCCAGCAGCTATTTCCTCCTCTGATCTCTTCCCCCCTCCTCCTCCTGGCACATACACTCTCTGCTGCATCTGCATACACTAAAGTATATATGCAACCCATTTTTAATCACTACAAAAATGCTAAAAACTTGTCTTCATGGTGCGTGTGGTATTGGAAAAAATGTCCATGCATTGCACTTCCAATGATCTTAATCAAATTCGATTCTAGAAGAATAGAGTTATACTCAAATTTCTTTTCCTAACAGATTAACACTTTTGGAAGACAATATTGCACTCAACCAACCGTAACCAATCGAAAGACCAGGAGCATAAAATGGACGGCTTTGATTAACCACTTAATCATCATTGTACATCTAAAAGTTACCCAATTTTAGCTGTATTCTGCTGCTTATCTATAATAGACTCTATCGTACAAATTCAGCATAAAATACAAGTGCATTATAATCTAGTGAAATAATTAATATATGTACCTCTTTTTTAATTAATTAAATATTCTGTTGTAAAAAATAACCATGTAATTCTCTCTATTTTTGTCAATAAATCTCTTTTTTCCCTCACAGAAACTATATATAATTAAATAATATTATGATGGCATGTTATTATACATCCAATCTGGACCAACTGAGATTTAACCACGGGAATAACTCTACCGGAAATATATAGTTGAGAAAATAAAATAGACAAACAGATAATTAGTAATTTTAAACCGTACGAACTGGAGAGAATGGAATTTTAACATCAAATTGATAACTGCCGTTCTATACAGCTTCACCGGACGAACCGGACACGGTACCTGACACAAACAATACACACACTGTTCGCGTGCTATGTTGCATTTCAATGGAAACATGAAAGCCAAAGAAAACTTGGAAAAACAGAAAGAAATTCAACTCACAGATCCAGAAACGAGTTGATCGAGTTGACTCGCCACACGAGACCGGCTCGAGTTAGCACTTGCACCATCTCGACCGCCTCCATTGGTGCTCACGTTACCAGGAACCGCTTGACTTACCTTCACATAACCACTAGATCTGACAGAAATACTCTTCGGCAACGTCACCCTCTCTCTCTCCACGCTATTAACATTGTTCCTTCTCTCAATGGCAGCATCACGATTGATTCCAAAAGAGCGGCCCTGGCTCTGCATCACCGCGGCCTGAGAAGAGAGATTGATAAGCTTGACTAGCTCACTATTTGCTACTCTAAGATCTGCGTTCTCTTGACGAATCAACTCAAGCTCATTAGTTAGGGTTTGGAGGCGCGAGAGAGAGACATTGTAGTGATCGCAGAGTTCCTGGTACTCGAGAATCAGTCGAGCTTGGCGGAGGCGGTTATCGGTGGCAACCTCATCGGCGGGGGAGGAGGAGGTAGGGGAGGCGGTGGTAGAGGGAGTGAAGGAGAGTGAGTTAGGGAGCAGCCAGGGTTTTGGCGGGAAAATCGAGAGGTAGAGAGAAGTGAAATTGGACGCGAACTGGTCGTGATCGTTTGCTTGGTGGTAGCCAAACGGTGGTGAATGTGCAGCTGCCTGCGTCGGCGCCGGTCTTGAACCAGACGGTGGAGGTTGTGTTACCTCCATTTCTCTCGAGACAGAGAAAAAGGAGAGAAACGAATCTCTCTTTGCAGCCTGTACTTATATAGCAGCAGATGAGTGAATCCGCTGCTTACTAGAGCATGATGGATGAACCCTCAGAAGCCTCCTTGGTCGTCTGATTCAAAACCACGAGATCAACCTATTGTTTACAAACACGTGGGTGTATCTGGCTGGTTGGAAGCAGGGGGTGTCAGTGGTAATAGAAGCACAAAGGCAAAATCCTTTCAAAAAATCCACTTTCCCGCCAAGTGGACTGAAAAACCGTTAGAGAAACCGCAACAGAAAGAGAATTCAGTTTGAGAGAGAGAGAGAGAATAAGAAAAAGTGTAGAGAGAGAAGGTGATACACACACACATGGGAGAGTATGTGTGTGTGTGTGTGTCTATATATATATATATATATATGAGCGAGTGAGATTAATTAGTTAGAGAGAACAGGTTGTTAGGGGGGATGTTGGGGGTAGTGGTGGAGTGGCAAAGAAGGGAAGAATGAAGGCTAGGGATTTAATTGGGTGTGAGTAATCATGGAGATTGATGGGTGGAGGATTAATAAGGGATGGCCGTTTGGGTGTCTATTTAAGTAAGCTTTTGATAATTGGGTTTTTGTTAGCATAGTTTGCTTGCTTCTTTATCACTTCTTTAACTAACCATGGCCCCTCTTCCTTCGAACGACAACGATTTTACGGTTGGTTTTATGACTGTCGACTGTCGTTCCTGCTTTTCCACTTCAATAAAAAGAAAAACAATCATTTATTTATATACACAATAAAGAAATTTATTGCGAAATTCTATTTTTTAAATTTACAGGGATAATATATATTTATCTCCGTTCTTTCTATAACCAAATGTCATTATTATTATTATTATTATTATTATTATTATTATTATTATTATTATTATTATTATTATTATTATTATTATTTATTTTGAATATATATGTGTACATGATCCATCAGTAAACACGGTGCCGTTCAAATAAATCATGACTGACAATTTTATTTTAACCTCTAAAGTGCTTATAGTTGTGTGAAAATAACTTATTGACCACTAAAAGTCTGAAGGACCAGATTATAGAGATTTAGTAGCTTCTAGTTTAAAACATTCCTTCTTTTCTAATCAAGTTTTTCCATCTTGAAAGGCTTTTTTTTTTAAATTAAATAAATTCGGTAATTAAATAAGTATTCGCAAAAAAAATCAATAATTTAATTAAGAGGTGAGAATCTTTATTTTTTATAGGCAAAACTCGCATCTTCTTATCAATTTATTCTTCTATAGATGAATACATTTTTTTTACTAGTAGTATTTACTATTTAATTAAAAAAAAGAATAACATAATGTCTTCATAATTTTACTAATTAATCCATGAAAATCATATAAAAATAACAATAAATTATTCTTATTAAATATTTAAATTCAATTCTTTTTACACTCATTTCATATTAGGTTAATTTAAATTATTAAAAAAATAGTGCAAATATAATCATAACAGCTCTAATCTCTTTTTTTAAATATCATCATAATAATTAATTTAAATATTAAATAAAGGATTTCTAGGCCTAAGAGGCCAAGCCCGTTGGGACTAACACATCGAGAGGTGTACGTTGGAATATTTGCCAGCTAACAAACTGAGTCCAAGTATTTTTTACTCTCAAATCTCTCTCTTTTTTTCTTTTTTTTTTAAAATTGAGTATAAAATATTCTAAAAACCATGGCTATTAGAGAAGAGAAAAGGTTTAAGGCCTGACCGAAGCCCAATTGACAGCGTTATGCTATATTAATTATTAGTCAAGTATAAACTAAACGAGAGGTGGTGTTTTACTATATATGTTTATTCTTTCACAACAACTTGTTAATTTCATGATTTATATCCACTTTTTTCTTATATGTCCCTAAATATTTCTTCTTTTTTTTTATTTTAATCACTAAATTTAATTTCTTTTCAATTTTATCCTTTTCAAGTTATGTTGATATGGTTTTATGTGTTGGTGAATGTTTCTATTTACAGGTTCTTGCATGTTTGACGTGTCAAAGAATATATTAGAATTGAATTAATTTTATGAAAAAGAATCTTAAGTTATTGTTAAACAAATAATTGAAAAACAAAGACTAAAATTAATTAAAAAAATAGAGTTGTTAATTCAAAAGGCATAAACAAAAAACTTCAATATAGTCCTTTAAGTTTCAAATCATACATCATTTGGTGCTTGCTATTTAATATTTTTATATTGTAATCCGCAATTTCATTTTTATCATGTTTTAGTCCTTTAATATCAAGGGAGAAGAGATGAGAGAGATTATTTGGCTGACCACATTCCCAATATTAAAAAAAGGTTGAAATTGGTATTAATGGGTTAGTCTTAAAAAAAGAAGTTCAATACAAATGATTTTGTTTTAAATTGGTCTAATTTTGAATCTTTTTATTTAATTCATTAAGTTTATTTTGATTTGTTTAATTTATATTTTTGAAGTAATTATAGGGTGTTTTAAGCTTGAAAATATTTTTATTTATATTTCTAGAATATTTTTATATTTAAAACATATGTTTTTTTTAATCCCAATACTTGGAACCCAGTATAATTACTTAAAACTATTCTAGCATATGACATGATGTCTATTAAAAACTAGAGTAGATGTCATGTGATCATTTTTTGTTTTTTTTCTTATAAAAAAACAGGTGCATAAACCTAATCTTTTTGTCTTACACATGTGCTAAAAAATTGTTTCATTTTAAGAAAGACAAGCATCTTGATTTAGGGTTTGTTTCCGATATTATTTTTAAAAATATTTTTTGTTTATAAATATATTAAAATAATATATTTTTAATTTTTAAAAAATATTTTTGTTTCATTTTAAGAATGCATCAAAGTATTTTTTTTTTGTTTAAAAATGCTAGAGATTTGTTTTATTTTAAGAAAGACGAGCATATTGATTGAGGGTTTATTTCGGATTGTAATTGAGATTGTTTTTTAAAATATTTTTTATTTATAAATATATTAAAATAATATATTTTTAATTTTTAAAAAATATTTTTGTTTCATTTTAAGAATGCATAAAAGTATTTTTTTTTTTAAATGCTAGAGATTTGTTTAGTTTTAAGAAAGACGAGCATCTTATTTTAGGGTTTGTTTCGAAATATGATTCAAATTGTTTTTGAAAATATTTTTTGTTTAAAAATATATTAAAATAATATATTTTTATTTTAAAAGATTATTTTTTATATGAAAATGATCTAAAAACACACATAAAAAAATATTAAAATAAAATAAAAACCAATTTTTTAAATTTTGAAGTAACTTCTTCTTTTTTCTTTTTTCTCGTGGCAGTCTTGAAGAGGATGAAGGTAGGATTTACTTCAAGGTTCCATGAATGTTCACATAGTTTCTTTCGAGGAAAACATAGGGGCCGGCCGAAAGAATCTTTTATTTATTTATTTATTAAAATAATTTATTATTTAATCGCCTTTTATTTTTCTCATTTGTTTAAGCTGTATTTGTCTGACCCTTGCTAGGAATTTGGACAGGAACAGAGTGTAATGATTTATTTTATGTTCCTTAGTTTGATGCTACACATTATTTGAGTCTTGTTATTCTACATTAATTCTGACTTTTCAAATAAGCATAATTGAGATATAAAGTCCATAAATCAAACTATACTAAAATATAATTCCTTATTTATATAATAAAATGAAATATAATTTTATATACGACAATCGAAAGACAAAGAGTTCTGGAAGCTTGATTAAAAAAAATATATACCATCTTTGATGAATTATTATTTCTATTTTATTTTTCATATGTAGGCATTTGATGATTTGAAAATAGTAGAATTTTAAATTAACAAAAATATACGGACCCAAACATTTTATTTTTTTGTTGAATATGGGTCCGGAGATTCTTGAGTGGGTATCAATTTCCAGTGAGCTAATTATAAAAAAAATCAACTTTCAAAAACATTAGATTTAAAATATTAGGGTTTATGAACTGTTTAATGAATAAAAACATTATTAAATAATAATATATTGGTGATTAATTGGGATGGCAAGGGAGACATCTCCGTAAACTCACGGGTAATTCTTGGTGATTAATTGCTAAAAAAAAAAACCTTGAAGAAATTACGAGCACAAGAATCTACACGGCAGATAATTCTCGAGTTGCAAGCAGGTTCTTGTAAATCTCATAAACCAATCTTTTCTCAAATTCTTCACTCGGGTAAGTAGCTTTAACTTGCCTGCCTCTCGGAACCCTTTTGTTTCCAAAAACATTTGTTCCATCCACTTCACCAGCCAAACCAAGCATCATGTTAATATAAGCATTCCTGAGCTTGCTCAATAGCTTCAATGGTGAAACGATATTGCTCTTCAAGATTCTTAACTTGGGCACTGCTTTCACCTTCCATCCCCTCCGTGGGATACCTCCAAGTCTTGCCACCGTAATTTTCTTTCCGGCAGTGATGACACCGTCGAGCCGCTGGTATCGTTTTCTTCTCCAGTATCTCTTCCAAGAACCATAGAACGATCTGGGAGCTCGTTCCATTTTTTGTTTTTGCGAGAAAGGAGAAGGAAGCTGCGGGTTCTCTTCTTTTTCCTTGATGTGATCTACTTTATGCTGTGAATAGCTGTGGAGGGTGTAATATTTATAAAGGGGGAAGGTTGGAATATTTGGAAGGTGGTGCCTATGGTTTGTTTACGTATGAGCTGACAAGGCAACAGCGTCACACCGCAAACCATATTGAGGACGACGAAAGTAGGTTAGCTCATTAAGTTGATTTCTTGACAATTATCTGGCCCCCTATTGAAGGTAATACGGTTCGTTTTGACTTTCGATGAGGGCACGAATTGACGAGGGCGCCGGCCAAACTTATATCTCCAGTAGCATTTATTTTTCCCTCTTCGAGTTCTAACTTCTAACCAAGTGAAAACTTTGAATCAAGATAGCGAGGGCGAGAGATACTATTTAATAATGCAATTAACACCCCGTTTATTTTTGCATTAAATTATTTTTTCAAAAAGAAAATATATATTAAAAAAAAAAAACTACTTCTTTGTCATCAATAAGAGACTCCACCAACATCATTTTCACTTTTGATGCCATTCTATTTAGGGTATAGACTTGAACACTTTCTAACATAGCACACGATCACGGAGCTTGGGCAATGAATTTTCAAAATTCATAAAACAAAACAATTATGTTAGAAAAATAGAATCAAAGAGTCAACCTTTGTATTTGTATGTATAGGAGTTTTCAAGTTTAGATTAAGATATATGTTTTTCGTAAAAATATAGAATAATCAAGATTTTATCTATTTATTTAGTTTATAAAATATGTTTTTAAAAAATACAATTTGTTCATATTCAAAAAAATACAACACAATATTTATTTTCTTGCCACTCTTAAATTCAAAAAAATCAAGCTTGCTTTAGGATCTGTATTCAATAAACAAACAGTTATTGCATCTCCAACAAGCTTTTCAGAAACTAGAGATGAAAAAAAAAGTCAAACATGTTGCTTTCACATATCTCCTAGTGTCTAGTGCCCAAGGAAAATAAGTGAAGAAGAAGAAAGAACGATTTTTGTGTGAATGTCTCGCACCTCAGATCACAATTCATCGTATCCACGCAAACAGATTCACGAGAAAGAAAGGAAAGGTACCCCTGTGGTGAAGGTGCGACGATGCGTCTTGGGTTTCTTGATGCCATTGTTATGAGCTTCGTAGGTATGGTTATGTGATGTGTGATTGTTTGACCTGGCCATCTCTGCAACCCAGAAAAAGAAACAGTAAATAATAACCTCAGCGCAAGTTTATACTATTTTTATCAAATTTCAGTATGATTTTATTAATTTTTAAAGGGATTTTGCACAATAAATATATATTAACTCGTACAATTATATACCTAAACTCGTGATTTTAATTACTGGTTTGGTTAATTAGGCTGATTAGTAAGTTTGCGAGAAAGCTCATTTGTGAGCTTGCAAGAATTATATATAAATAAATAAGATTTCATTAACTAGAATAATTTAATATATAGTTTTATGGATCAATGTATTTTTAAAATTTATTTTTTAGCCTAATTTCATATATAAAAGGTAAAAGTCACATTAAAATTTAACACATCTAGGTTTGGCAGGATATAAAACGCTATTGATACTAATCTAGCTTGCTTTTATACTTAATATCCTTTGATTTAGTTATCTTTTCATTCACAACTGAATATACTTAATACCCTTTGCTTCTATACTTATAATATCATTAATATAAAATATTAATTTCAAGAATAATCATCTCTCTATACCTCCAAGTGAATCAACCAAGCAAATGATTCACAATTTATATTTCTCCTTTCATAATATTTATCACTAAAAAAACAAGAATAAATATTTTAATTCTTAAAATTTATTATTTATTCTCTCGCTGGAATCTCTTACTAAATTCTAAAATTAAGTATTTCAATAATATATGTTATTGTATTGTTATTTATTTATCATTTTAATTGGAACATGCTCATAATAATACGTTACAAAAAAAATACCATGATAGAAAACAAAAAAGAAATCTATATTTATTTTTCCATGTTTTATTACATTCAAGTTTTATATTTTACTAAAAAAATAATTTATATTATCATAAATACATCACAGTCTTATCCCACCTCGTAAAGCAATCTAGATGGGGCTAAGTCTATTTGACATATAATTTAAAAGTATTTTAAAAAATAAAAATATTTTTTTTATTTTTTTTAAATTAAATATTTTGTGTTTCTAAATTATTTTCAAATGTTGATACTAAATTAATTTTTTTTTAAAAAAAATAATATATCTTTAAACAAAAAAAAATACTATAAAAAACAATCTCAATTACACTTTCAAATAACAATCATTTACAAATCTTAAAACTAGTACGTAGTTTGATTTTTAATTTTTTATTTCAAATTACATATTTTAACTTAAAAAAATATACAAACAAATAAAAAAAAATATTGATGTAGTTTTAAATGGTTCTTAAAACGGGTAATAAATCAGGCTAGGCTGCTATCCGGAATCTGGACCGTTCACGCGCTACGTAGCGCCAGTGTAGCCTTTCGTCTAGTAGCTGCCAGCAAGATGTTGTCATCTCTATCCATTCACAACACGTAGCCACCTATTTTTCAGGCACACAAATTAATTTTTATTTATTTACTTATTTTTCGCGGTCAAGAACATAACTAAACAATAAACGCGATGGCCCTTCGAATGTAATGTTTTTACTGTTTACCTAAACATAGTTTAGTATTCATTGCTACAATGAAAATGATTATTTTATCTTAGAATTGAAAATTTTTAACCTCTGAGATTGAGAGTATTTTTTATTTTTTTAAAGAACAGGGATGCTATTTCTGGATTTATTACATAGTAAAATAACGATTTTAACCCCCCTAAACGACAAAACACGCCACCTGCCCCTTGATTTTTTTGCAGACATAGCTGGGTTTAGGGGCGTATGGATAATTGTCCAATTCTTTTTTTTTTTCCAAAACATTGCAAGCGTGTCGTCCGGACGTGCCTGCAATGCTCCGTCCGCACCCTCCCTTAGTTAGGCGCGTGCAATGTTATACGACGGTTAAAACCGGCCTTTCATCATGTCTCCGAAGGTGCCACCATGTCATCTTCCTCTCTGAGTGGCGCGTGGCATGTGAATGTGGTCTTAGAATCTCTGATAAATGGTTTTTCCTTTCACCCCTCTTTTCTCTTTCTTGTTGACAGGAAGTGCGGTCAAGTTCTTCATGTTTGTAGTAGTTTCATTTTAGCCCCTGATATTTTAATTTCGTTTTGCTTATTGATGTTTCAATAGAAATTTTTGATTATTTTCAATTATGTTCTTCAATTGAAATTGATTATATATGGTAAGTTTCATTCTGGTCCATCATCTTTTGATTTTTGGTTTGTTTTTTGTTCCTTTATTAATTTTGATATGCAAGTTTTAATTTGTTCTAATTTTATCCTCTAATTTAAATTGGTTATATATGCTACTTTTAATTTACTCCTTATTCTTTTAATTTGATCAATATATGCACTATATTGATTTTTTAAAATTCTTTTATTATTTTTCGGTTCTGAAATTTTAATTTGTTTCATTTTTATTCTTCAATTGGAATTAATTACATATTTAGTTTTTCATTTTGGTACCTATTCCTTTAATTATTATTTTTTGTATTAATTGCTTTGTTTTTTTTTTTGGACAATATTTTTTTTTGTCTATATTTATGCATTTGTGCTTTTAGTTTTTTTTTTTTTAATTTTTTTTGTTTTATTTTTTGTTGGGGTCTTCTTTGTATTCGATTTTATTATGAAATTTTAATTTATATTAATTACACTTTATTTTAAAAAAAATATATATTTATTGTTTTTCGATCCTAAAGTTTTAATTTGTTACAATTTTGTCTTTCGATTATAATTAATTAAATATTTTGTTTTTCATTGTGACACTTATTCTTTTAACTTTTTATTTAGTATTCATTCCTTTTTTTTCCTGGTCATTTTTGGACAATATTTGTTTTTGTCCGTGTTTATTCATTTATGCTTTTAGATTTTGTTTTTATTTTTTGTCATTTTATTTTTTTGTCGGGGTTTTATTTTCATTAAGTTCCGTTCTGAAATTTTTAAAAATTCTTTTATTGTTTTTTGGTCATAAGGTTTTAATTTGTTGCAGGTTTTATCGTTTAATTAAAATTAATTATATATGTTTTTTTTTTTGACACTTATTCTTTTAATTTTTTGTTTAATATTGATTTCTTTGGTTTTTTCGGTCCTGCTTGGACATTGTTTATTTTTTATCTATATTTAGTCATTTATACTTTTAATTTTAGTTTTTGATATTTATCATTTTATTTTGTTTATTGAGGTTTTATTTTTATTTGGTTAAGTTCTAAAATTTTAATTTATATTGGTGATCATTTTAAAATTAATATTGTTTTTTTTTTCCTTTGTTATGTTTTTTTGTGTTTTCTGTTATTTTTTTTTCGAATCAGATGATTTTATGATTTTATTATCTGCACAATGATATTGATAATTTTAGTGATTATTTTTTTATTCTTTGTTTGTAAATTTTTTTAATACTTTACGTCAGTTTAATGATTTTAACATTTTGGACAGTAATGTTGATAATAATTTTAACTATTATAGTAATGATAAGACGGTAACGTAGAGATTGACTTTTAATTTTTTTTATAAGGAAAATTAACTTCTTATTTTTGTTATTTAATTATTGCAGGTGTTTTCATAATTTATATTTTGTTTGTTGTATTTAATTTAAATTAAATTATAAAATAAAATAATCTCAATTCATTAATTCACATATCCAAATCTTCTTGTCTTTTTAATGATAATAATAATAATAATAATAATAATTTTATACTGATTATTTCATTAAAACCTACTAATCAGATAAATTTATATCTATTGAAAATTCATATATTTTATAAAAAACTTATACTTCACAGGATTTCTGTATAAATTTATTATTTTTCTAAATTCATATTATAATAAAAAATATCTTATACAATTAATATTTTTTTGTATTGAAAAAAAATATGAGGCCGCCCGTGACGAGGAGTGGAGGCATTGACTTATGCAATATAAATTCTGGAGAGGTCAAATTAAAATGATGCATACTTAATAAATTCTTGTATGTATAAACTATGAGTTTTAATAATTTTGAAATAATAAAATCATGCAATTAAAATTGATATTAAATTATATTATTATATGATAATTTTTAATGACTAATAATATATTGTTTACAATAGTTTTCCCATAAAAATAAGTGAATTTATATGCTGAATCGTGCGAACATTTTAATAGGTTTAGAAAATCTTGATTTACCAACTCTGATTTTATTAAGTATTTTGAAAGATCAGTATAATAATTATAATTATTTAAGAATAATACATCGATCAAAGCAATTTCTTGCCGTAAACGTTGGGCGTGGTGGTGGTGGTGGTGGTGCATGGATGACTGGTTGTCTTCCTCGCACTTCCCTTTCAGGAGGTTGCCATAAACGTTAGGGTCGGCGTAGTCTTTAAAAGAGCTAGGGAGTTGTATCACATGATGAAATGTTTATTTAATTATGTTTTATTTTTCTTTCAGTGTAGAGTTTTTACTTTTCTTTTCGAGTTTTTCTATTTTTTTTAAATAATTTTTCTTTTTTATTTTTATATTCAATATTAACAAGTTTTTATTTTTAAATCTATACAAAAGATGGTGAGTAAGATTTAATGACTGTTTGATAGCATGGTTGGAATTATTTTTAAAAATATATTTTGTTCAAAAACATATTAAAATAGTAATTTATTATTATTTTTTTTGAATTATTTTTAAAACGGTATATCAAAATAATTTAAAAATATTTAAAAATATTTTTTTTAAATATATTTGGAAATGAAGTATAAACAAGACATTAGACAGATAAGACTAAGAGAGTATTTGGGATTGAGGTTTCACCGAAAATATAGAAAAAATTGAGGGTTTGGGTGTTTGGTAATGGTTAAAAAACTAATTTTTAGATGTGGATCCCACCCCAAAAATCAACAAAACTTGGTTGCATGAATAATTGCTTTTCATCTTTTTGTTTTTATGCTTATTTCAACCTTAGATGGGTTGTTGGTGTCGTAACCCAATTTTTGGGTTACTCCCCAAAATAAAATAAAAATAATAAAAATAAAATAAAAGGGGTTTCGCATCTGTAGAAAAATCACGGTAATTGTATCTCTTTTATGCCAAAAAATGAGAGAAAATACAAATTCAAGGTAAAAATTAAGTCAAAAATCATAATTATATTTTTTATAAGCCAATAGGCTAATTCAAAATATTATTATGTTTGAGAATTAATTTGGGGTCCAATTGAAGAATTTAATTAAGTGCAAGGACTTAATTATGTTTTAAATTGATCAAATTAATTTTATTAAGGGCTTAATTGATGAAAAATTGAATTCTTGAATTTAATTTGAGCCTAATTGAGAAAATTAGAATTTTTAGGATCCAATTGAATTTTTCCAAGCTAATTTGGCATAATCAGGGATCAAATTGAAGACAATTGAGAGTTTAATTGTCAATTGAGGGCCAAATTGCGTAAATCAGAAGAAAAATAAAGCATAATGTTGAAATGGATAAGGGCACAATTGAAAATTTTAAAAAATCCAATTGAGGTGCAATTAGAATAATTATAAATTGAACCAAGTGTATTTCCACTTTATCAATAAATTATTTCAAATAAAATAAGTAACAATAAAAAATGAGGACCAAATTTGATAGATAAAAAATTTCAAAAAAAAATGATAAAAAAAAAGCAAATAGCAATTATAAAAATAAAGCATCAAAAATAATAAAAACATTAAATTTTAAGAGATGGAATTGAAAACTAAATATTCAAAAACAAATTATATATAGTAATCAAAAGTTTGAGGATCAAATTTGATATAATCACATACAAATAATGATATTTCTAAATTTTTCACAACTTCCGTGTAAAAATTATCAAAAGTGTTTTCATGCATACGCTTCCAATATTTTCCAAGCATATTTTTAAAAAAAAATATTGCATCTTTCTCATGTTTTAAAATAAAAATGGAATTGTTTATGATTATCCATTGAATTTGGCCAAAATATAAAAATAATCAAAACCATTTTTGTTTTATCTATTAGGTGTAAATTTATATTGTAAAATACATCCATGGATAAAAAAGATTTTTTCGTTGTAAATTTAAAGCGTAAATTACATCCGTAGATAAAAACTAAAAAAAAAAAAGATTTTCTAATTGCAGTGTAAAATTACATCGTAAATAAAAAAATAAATATTGTTTTTATGCAATGTAAAAAAACAATTTAACTTAGAAAAAACAATCAAATGACAATGCAGCTTACCTTAGCTTCACAGAACAATAGGTTCCTAGTAACTTAATACTGTGAACTCCTTATATTTATGTTGTAATTTTTATGCTATAAAACAAACACCTTATTTAGGGGGTGTTGGGGTGATAATATTTTAAACTTTATTATTTATTATATTTTTATATAAAAAGAATTTAAAAATTAATTAAAATATAAATAAACATATTAGAAGGAGAACACAATATAATTTTTGCTTCGTAATTCTAATTTTATTTAAGATGATATTTTTTTTCTGCTGTCCCGGGATCGCAAATGTCTTCATGTATGGATTTATAGTTCATGATGAAATGACAAGTAGTTTGATGGGAAAATAAAAACAAGTATCTAATTTACTTGAATTATTAATTATATTTTGATATTTTTAAATCATTTTCATGTGCTGAGGTTAAAATTAATTTTTTAAAATAGAAAATATTATTTTAATATATTTTTAAATAAAAATCATTATTAAAAATAATTTCAATTACATTACTAGACAGACACATATCAGTCCAATTAAATACATAAAATTTCTCTAAATTGGCGTGACTCAAAAAAATATAACCACCAATTTTTGTTTTTCTTCTAAATTTTACCCTCAGCAAGAGTACTTCAATTTAAGAATGGCCCTCGCACTCTTGTTTATGTAATATCCATCCTTGTATTTCTTTTCTTTTTCTATGTTGAGCCCCCCTCTCCCACCTTATTATATCTCAGTATTTCCCCTGTACTGGGCCTGTATTGCTATACTTATATGGTATATATCATAAGCATAAATACCACCCCACCATTTAGTCCTACAACTCACCAAAAACTCTTATCTTTTGCTCGCTTCGTAGAATGAAGCCAAAATCCAAAGCCCACAAAAAGACTAAAAACTCCAGCTCCCTTTGGAAATGGAATGCAAATGACAGCAAGAAAAAGAATGGAAATCAATTCCCGGTGCCGGAGTTCCTTCAAGAAAGTTACAAGAAAGTAGAGGAAACCACTCAGGGTCCTGGGGGCGGTGTTGGAATCGGATGTGGTATTGGAGCAGGCTTCGGGTTGGTGGGTGGACTCGGGTATGGTAGCTGGCCATGGAACAACATCAAGCTAGTTTTTGGGGTTGGTATGGGTTGTGGGGTTGGGTTCGGGTTTGGATATGGAAATGGGTTCGGGCATGGTTTTAGCTTAGATTCTTTGGAGTCTTACTTCTCTCAGAGAAGGTTGGATTCTAACAAGAAAAGGACTGTGATTGAGATTTGATTTTAGTTAAGAAGTTGTCAGGAAGTCATTTTTGTGTTTTGCTGTTTGATTTTCTTGATAAATGAATTTGTACTCTGCATTAGTATTTTGAGTTTGAATCAAAAAAGAAATTGTGATTTTCGTTTGAATGTGCACACTCATGAAAAGACTGGCTAGGGCAGAAGAAGCACTTCCTTTCTCTGGTTCAAATCTTGTCCCTGAAGGCATTTTAATGGGGATAAAAAGTTATAATGGCAGGTGTTTATGTAAGACCTGCACACCCAAGCTTCCAGATTCATTGAGTTGAGCTACAAAATGAAAATAGTTTGCAGCAGAAGATGTATCATGATGGCGTGACAGGAAACTGTCAAAAGGAAATAAGTAAACTTGTGAGGTCATGGCGTTGAAGTAAAAACAAAGTGTAAAATGCTTAGCAAAATCAAGCCTAGCCTTTTGATGATCCTTCTAGACTTTCTTTCCATCTTTCAACAGAGAAGTTCAGATTTAGAAAAGCCAGAACCGATCGTAAACATACGGTATTAGGCTAGACTTGGTATGAGTTAGCTCCTAACTAAGGTATGGATAAACACGCAAACACAAGCTTACGACACACTGAAAAGCTCTCTCAAGGCACGGCTGCTCACTGGATTGAACAGGGACGGTAATGGAGTTGAAGTAAACGGATATTGCACCCTCCACCTTCGTCTCTACGAATTTAGTTTTACCTTCATCACCGCCTCTATACCCATCAGAGTCAAACTGCAAGGCAGCACCTCCACCTCTATCGAAGGTTCGAGTTCTACATCCTCAAGGCACCCATATTCTATTACATTAAAATTGTGGGCTTCCACCAATCAATAAAATCCCACACCTCCATATCAAAAGGTCTAACATGGTATTCCTTGATATATAATCAGATTTAAGAAGTAGGGTATTACATATTTATATATGACAGTATACAGGAAAATTTATTGCAACCGATGAAAAGATTCCAATGTCTTGAAAGAATTAAACGAGACGAATGAGGTGAAAAATCTCGTGTTTTTAATTTACATAATCGGATATGGAACTCCATGCAAGAAGAGGATACATTCTTGGCTCTATATACACCCGCATCCATTTGGATAATTGGAGGCGGAGGCCATTGCCATCCCTTACTTGAAATGCCGAGGCCGGCCTTAGCAGCCAAGACTCCGGCTCCTCAGCTCCTGAGGTCTAACAATGACTTTCTGTCGCGGCCCTTTTTTTGGCAAGAACAAAACCATATGTTGCAAACAACACCTTCCTAAAAACAGATTTCATCCATAAGAATTACTTTGCAGATGCAGAAACATTATAGCATCAAGATTCGAGAACCAAGTGGGTATCGAAATGCCTGCATTGCTTCGACTTTTGCAGAAGCAACTGCAGAGCATTAAACTGCTCAAAGCAAGCAAGAGGTCCCCACTTGTTGATCTGACCAACATGACACTGACAGAAGAAAACATAATGTCAATGGAATTGGCTATCCAGCAGCGATGACAATCTGTTCTCAAACTCCAACCAAACTGGCATATTGCTTGCTATAAAAGAGGTCATTCGGTATCATTTGAAACCAAATTTGACAACAAAAACTGAAAAATTGTTTGTTTTTGTCTCTTGATTTCAAAAACGTAAACAAACAACAATCAGTTTTCAGTGGGTGGAACACAAAAACCAAAACGAACTCCAATTCTTGCTCCAGCCTGCATAAGCTTCATTGAAGCTCTTAGCAGAAATCTTACAGAGTACACCACACCGAAGGAAGTAAATAAATAAATCGGCCACATTGCCTATTTCCATTAATTACCGCAATTCGAGGTTACCTGGGGTCTAAAACAAGAGATAGTACATACAGCAGCTAAATAATGTTTGCTAGAAAACCCCAGCAAAAGAAACCTGACAGAAACAATTTTTTTCCTCTTCAAGTGTAACAGAGAGCCAGACATCATGAAGAACAGAACTTGATTGCTTAAAACATTAACTAGTGTATTCAAAACAGTAAGTCATACAACAAAAGACAAATTAATCAAAACCCACTTCACCTTCCCTCTAAGAAGAAGACCCATCACTCTTGTCCTTCTTAGGATGAATTGCCCCCACAAGGGCTTCGATCTCTTCCTTGATTCGTTCAAACACATTTGGTCCTTTAACTTCATCTATGGGGGTATCCTCATCAATGTCATCGCTTCTTCCATGTGTTTCCTTATGATGGCGTGGAGATTTCCCACTATGAATGATTGCCTCTATCTCTTCCTTGGCTCTTTCAATCACATTTGGCGCTTTTACATCCTTTTCTTCTTCATCAAAAATGAAAAAAAAAAAATTACAGCAAAACAATATAATCTTTTTCTGTTTTACGCGAAACCCATCAAGAAAATCTACCGGTTAAATTGATAATACTATACCTGATGGTGAAGGATTTTTTTGGTCAGCTTTTGGCTCTGCCATTGAAAATAAATCTCTCTTTGTATAGAATTTGTGCCTCTGCCTCTTAACCAATCGGGGGTTTGGTTATTATTGGAGAATCTCGATCAGGGTCGCTATAGGTAATACAAGGTGACGTGGACGGATCAGATGCTACTTATTATTCATAATTGGTTCACAGATAAGCATGCGC
This sequence comes from Salix dunnii, assembly GCA_015731905.1. Lineage (NCBI taxonomy): Eukaryota > Viridiplantae > Streptophyta > Magnoliopsida > Malpighiales > Salicaceae > Salix > Salix dunnii. The sequence goes on along the minus strand of CM027675.1, from coordinate 13,410,656 downwards.
TCGAGTGCAAGCCACTTGTTTCCTATGAAATAATAATAATAATTAAGCATTAATGTCTTTAGTGATTTTAGCTTGAAAATTTGCTAGTTTATGTTTTTTAAGGTGTTTTTTATTTAAAAATAAATGAAAATAATTTTTAATATTAAAATAAAAAAAATTAAACAATTTTTTTTAAGAAAATAATAAAACACGATTTTAAACTGCAAAAATAAATAGCTTTTGTCACGGTATTAATTGTTTTTAAATTTAGTTTTATTTAAAAATATATTAAAATAATTATTTTTCAATTTATTTTTAATAAAATACATTAAAACAACTTGAAATATCTAAAAAATTAATTTTAAAAATAACTATTTTTAAAAAGAATAAGTGGGCAGAGAAAACAAACAGCATCTTATTATTAAAAGGCCCGCTTGCAATTCAGCAAGTGGGAATAAAACTAATCAAAATTTATTAAAATTTAATAAATAAAAAAAAAAAACAGTTTAACGCGATCAACTCAATACTTTGTAACCAAAACTTTCACAGATCGACACTTGAACGAATTGATTTGTCTGAACATAAACTCTGCTTACCATTCTCTATGGCCTATCAAATATTAAGAATTGTTTTTCCATTACATGAACTTCAATGCAAAATGATTTGCAACACACAGTTGATAATTCAAAGGTCATTCATAGCAGAACACAAATCTTGAAGACAACCTGTCCCTTTGTCGACCCCCCTTATTTTTCTTTTGACAGAAACTCTTGATTTACAAATACCTGCTTGGAATGAATTGTTGCACTGCAAGAATCCAGAGGGGGGTGAAAGGTATTCATCACTTGTAATTTTGACAAATTTACATTTAGTATATGCTATGTTTATGTTTAATTTAACGAATGTAGGTGTTTCGTTACGGCAAAAACATAGCAGAAGGGCCAATCCTGCTCAAAGCCAGCAAGAAGCATACTAACAGAACACCACATGAAACGAAGTGTACAAGGACATGTATTTGTTGTAAAGGAGAAACTTTGGCTGACAATTTTGCATCTATCAGTAATTACCTCCTCCCAGATTCTACATCTTCAATAGGCATAGTCAAGTCACGTGCCAGATGCAGCCCTAAAAATCCACCACCATCATCTTCTTTGCTCTCAACATGTGAGTCCATTGGCTCGGCATTGACTGCATTTACAGTATCAGCTGCTTGTGAATATGCACTGGACTCCTCGAGTTCCCGAAAGTAAGCATAAGGTCCCCAACCTGCATGCAGAAGGTCAGATGAACATGTCACCGCAGAGAAGAAAAACATTTAGATTGTGGTCAGATTTGATGACTGACACTAGTAAAAAATTAAGACAGACATTTAGCAGAGCGCAACTTGAAATTTTGCATGCTCCCTTAGATTATATTGAATTTCATGTAGAAAACAACAATAACATGGGAATTGGCTATGTTTTGGATATCAAAGTCTGCATCTGGCTCCAGCATTAGAAGCTTCATATAGCAGACTTGGACACAAAGAACATAGCCCCCCTTCCATTACCATGATTTGAGTATATGGGTCTAAAACCAGAAAATAGCAGCTTGCGTGATAGCAAGAACGCTCTAAGAAGCTAAGTACATTAATTAATATCTTTAGTTGTGCCTAATCAAAATAAAATTCCCGCACAAGGTGAAAAGGCATAAATTTTAATTTTAAGCATTCTCTAGCAAAGACTATGAAATGTTCCAAGCAAAATCCTTCCTGGTCTCTAATGCTCAACAAAAATTGAAGGAGCCATATAAAATTTGCCAACAAACATACCTTGAGGATGATATGGTGGAGGAAAGAATTGCAAATAGCAAAATGTTGCCACTACTTGTCCTGAAAAAGATGCCTCTGCAATAGTTAGCAAAGGTAATCGCCCTATAGACAATTATGAATTTTCATCTAGATGACCAAATGAACAATGAAAAGGCACACACACCTAAGAGACCTCCAGCAAAGACATCCTGCCAATGATGCCAGTAGTCGTCCACTCGGGAGATGGCAACAAGACATGCAGCTAGTAGTGGTAAGAAGACGATACATAGTTTTGCAACATGGCCACTGCGGTCAAATGCTTGTAGTTTTCCAGACAAGTAAAGTGATAGGAAACCCAGACCAGCAAAGGACCCTGGAAATTGAAAATCATTATTCCTCAAAGCTAAAATGACTGCCAAAAATATTGAGAGCCAGCATAGCTTTGGTACCAGGTGTTCAATTCCCACAGCTTCCCTTACCAAAAATTTCCATATTTCAATGTAGAGATAAAAATATTTCATCATCACTCAGCATAAATTAACTTCGTGGTTGATAATTTTTTAACTGATTTGTATAGCAATTATTTGTAATGATGAACTTACATGAAGTGTGCCCGCTGGGAAAACTCTTATGCCCTTCCTTTATGACACTTTCCTCACCATGACATATCACATTTCCCAACTGATCATAAACCTGTAGATCAATAGGGTTTCAGGTATTAAATTATGTAACCATAAATGTTATGAAATGTGGACAGGAGGTGAGCTTATGTCAATCCTCACAGTAAAAAGGAACAAATAATTGCAGGTCCATAGAAGCATACATCCTTTCCATCAGGAAAGCAACGCCAAAAGAAATCAGGCCGAGGCCGACCAACTGCATTTTTTATTGCATCAGTGATGACACCTGTCACTAGAATGGAGAATAAGAGGCCTGCAATAGCGAACACACATAAAGCATCAAGAGACATCTTTCAGCAGATTGGATAGCAGAAATCTTTTTAAGAGATAAAACAGTAAGGAGAGGTGGGATGTTATCACCTAGTATTGCATGATGAAGATCATAGATGTCTCCCCTACGATAGTAGACAAAGAGGAATATCACCACAGGCAAGAGAAAAGCATATATCTAATCATCAGAAAACAGAAAGGGTCCCATCAATGTTATTTTTACTCACATGGATTACTTGGAACGTATATTTTTATTTAGCAAATGAAGCCACAATACTTACTGGGACAGTCCAAACGGGCACTGTATTATCTAACAAAGGGTATTTAAGATCTGTCATCATATCCTTCCCAACATATCGATAAAATGGAGGCGTAAGATAGAGGATGACCTCTATCAGCACAAGAAGCAGAAGCACAAGCCAATCATGCATGTGCGTCTTTGCAACTGCAGCTCCATGGGACCTCACGGTATGTGCAGCATGACCATGCTGGAACCCCCTCATTTGGACCTCTCTCATCTTGTACTGCATTTATGCATGTCACCATTTAGAGTAATCTAATATCAGACTTTGAGCTCCAAATAAAGGGACATTAGGAAAGTAATATAAGGCCTGTTTGGTGAAATATGACAACAGGCATTAACAGTAAAAACTATCCGGAAAGTTATTGATGCATGCCTTAGTTTTACTGTTTATGTCAAGAAAGGTATATCAATGCATATGCACCTCGAGTTCCATAAATCATCATTCATACCAACGTTAAAGGGCAAAGAATGTAGTAGGAAACTCAAATTATGCATGCAGCAGTATCGCTTCTTAAAGATTCACATCATAAGTACACTTACAGCAGAATTATCTATTCTAGATCATGAATTTTGACAGTTGATACTAAAGTATTTTTATCTATGGACTAAAAATGAATAAAACAGAAACCTCAGCACCTACAAAAAATAACCAAGGACTCTCTTCACCAATGAACAGAAAATAGCACTCCATAATTGCATATTATTATAAAGCGTGACTATGTAAAGAAAAAACAAATTGATAAAGAGGTTCTCCATAACCATGAAAGTTATAGTGATTATAAAAATGAAAGAGCTTAGTTTCAGCAACTTTTTCAAAACTCAAAAGAGCCAGAAAAATAGAGCCAATAGCCTTGCAAATACAAACCCACAACTTCATGTTGTTATACAGTCCTAGATAACACCAACAAACCAATTCAGGGTAAGAAAATGAACTAGTGGTCACACAATTCAAAAAGTTTAATACAGTGGCAAGAATTAGATTCACTTATCAGTAGAGTGTTCAAACACAAGCAATGCATGCTATCCTTAACTGCACACTACGCCCAGCTCTATATCAGGCCAAAACCTCAGATGTAAAGTTATTGCATTTTTAATCAGAACCCAAACTGAAGACACAGTGCATATTAAAAAAAAAAAAAACCATGTCATATGCTATACATGGTGCTTAAACTATTAATCACAGCATCCAAACACGAAATTCCAAGACTGTTATCCATCCAATACCTGGATCATCAGCATTCCATTCACTCACCAATCTGCAAAATTAGTTCCCTATGCAGTGATGCTTATTTGTTTTCATAAAACGCTAATGTTCATGAAAGCATTATCCAAAACATTGGTAGCCACGTATATTGTGGCATAACTTATTGACAGTAACCAATGAATTTTAAAGTCTTTTTTGTTTTAACAACTTGAAGGGCCAGCCAACAGAACTTCTCATGAAGGATAGAGCTTCTTCCATTGGTTCAAACTGTACCATCGATTAAGACTTGTGACTCAAGTTCAGAGTCTGAAGATCAGTTTTTCAGGCCTTCATCATTAGCAAGTCCTCAATGTTTAGATGCCATACAACTTGGGAATCTAGTAATAGTTTGGCATCACCATCTAGGTTTATGCCCCCAGTTTCCTAGTCATGGTATACAAGTAAATGGAAGTTCATGGAGATACACTGAATCATATTTTTTCATTTTTAGAATTAATATCCCCATAGGCCTATGCAAATAGCTTATCAATATCTTAGAGCAAATAATCAAACTTCTCTCAAGTTGAAAGTAAGTAGTTGCTAATACAACTAAATATTGTTCACTATATAATGGATAGAATAAAGCTTCTGATCTTTTTACTGCCCATTCTATGTGGCAACTCAATTCCTACATTAACAACTGCTATGCACTGGCTATGTTTTCCCTTGTCAAGGAGTCTAATAACTGCTTCCAGAATTACCACTGGAGAAAATCTCGGCCATTACACTTATCCTCCCTAATCTGAAGATTTAGTCTATCATCATAAAAGGTGGCACATGGCATGCACTAAACTTTTATACTTTTAATCCCTTATTCTCTCATTGAAATATTAAACTTAACACAATCACCTGTCACCAGCATCACGAAACCAGCTCCAAAACTGAAGTGATAAACCAAAGACATAATAAATCATTCAAAAGCATGTATGAGAAACTAGAGATTGGAGCTAAACCGCAATTAATAGAAGAAGCCATGTGATATAGAAAATCCATTGCACTTGTTTTCTCAAGGCTTCCAACCTTGCATCATTGTAAAGTAATGATCTAAGATACAAGTTCTGGAAAACACTGGCAAAATCTAACATTTCATTTAATAATTGGAGAAGGCAGATTTACCCAATGCTCCAATTTAAAGAGTCGATCCTAATTTGTTATTTTGACTAATCGAATAAGCCTAAATAGCAAATCTAAAATTCAAATATATGTTTTATATCAACTGAAAGCAAAGTAAGGCATGTAAGGGTCAAAATGAAGGTTCAACTTATGATGTATTAAACATATTGACACTAACGAGCATTGTAAACAAGGGAACAGGTTAAAAGTTCATGATCTAATACTCCTCCATTAATGGCTGTTTTTCATCAAACAAATGAACAACCAAAACCCACAGTGAATAAAAAATAAATGCACAAGTATGAAGCTGTAAAGGACCATTAGCAACTCAACAAAAATAGCTAATATTTGGAGGAAGGATTCAACTACAGCATTCCCTTAATCACTATTCAAATAATTACCAGTAAGTATACTGAATCCTCTCCAATTAATAGCAGCAAATAGCAATTAGCTCTAGTTGTTCAATGCTTTCATTTCAGTGGTTTTATCACGTCGAATCTTAATTTGCTTTTGAATGCAAGTTTCAAATTTCAACACAGACACGGCAGACATAAGTAGAGAATTCCTCTTTCCCCTCAAAACTCTAAAACCCAAATTTTAGAATCCTTCTCCAACAATGATCTGATCTCTCACCACAAAAGTCCAAATAAACCCAACCCTAATATCACAAAGAACTACAACATAAATGTCTCATACATATATTGTTACATTGGTAGAGAAAACCAAAGTAGTCGCATTCTGCTACACAAGTAAAATGCCAACATCAAAGCCAACAAAGCAAACCCACATAAGATAATCTAATTTAAAAGCTAAAGACTGAGAACAAAAGAGAAAGAAACAACCTTTTCAGAAAAGAAACACTAACCTGAAAGATGCCTCTAAAATTCTTAAAGCAAGAAAGAGATCCATAATCCCACAAAGGCATTGTACTCACCCACCAAACAAAACCGCAGAAAATTAAAGACCGATTAAGTTTCAATGAAAGTCCTAAGATACATATAACGTCCCAGAAAGTGTCAACATTGTATAGGAAGGTTCCTGCTAGTCAACAAGGTTCATATGAAACACACAAACAATGTCTTATCCACTTGAAAAGATAATAACGACGAAAACTTTGAGAAATGATTATAAAGAAGAAGCCAAACATACGGCTACATAAAGACAATTCAAAGAATGCTAGAATTTACCAAAAGTAAATAAAAGGGTAAATTACCTGGTAAAAGAAAAGGTTGGGTTCTTTCTGAGAAATTGAAAGAGAAACAAATGGAACGACCAACCACGTTTGTTTAAAGATTCTTTTGATTGCTTTAATACCAGAATGTTTGTCCCAAAATCTAAGACATCTTCTTGACCGAATCTAACAGGTTTAGGAAGGTAATTCAGTTACTAGTCCTTGTAATCTTGACAGGTTATATTTTAGCCCCCCCTATTTTAGGGTCTTGTCACAACCTACAGGCTGTGGCAATGGAATGACCATCTTTTCATACATTAAAAGAGTGTCTCGAGATCATGACATGGATTGAGTTTTTCCATTTTTTTTACAGAAAGATTGATTTTTTATTCTCTTAGAATCATGACACCAAATTGTTGTTTCTCGATGATCGAGGTTTCAATTATTAAGTGGAGATGATAGATATTTTTCCTGCTTTAAACTTGGTTAGTGAATCCTTATTCAATGTGCATTAAACTTGGTTGAGTATATGTTTATAATTGTATTCAATCTAATTTCTGATATTTTATAAATTATAAATTAGATTTTTAACAAAAAAAAATCCAAGCTTTTTTGAATAATATAGCAACAAATTAAGTTTCAAATTAAAAAAAAAAAACTCAGTTATAAAAAAATATAATAAGTTTTGAAACATGAACTCGAATTGAACGGTTGCGGCTCCACAATTTTTACAAGAGCATCAACCAATGCCAGTAATTATAGCTAAGTTTATAATAATTACTTAATAATAAAAACTCAAAAACTAATTGTTTAACGATTACTTATCACCTCAAATTATTAAAATAACCAGATAACTTTGAAGGAGAAGAAAGATAATAAAATATCTTAATTAATTATCACTTAACAAGTTAATCTAAAATATTTATGATATATATAAAAGCTACATAGTCTGAAACATGTCTAATTTTATTTTTCAAGATAATTTATTATTTGCCAAAGATTTATTGGTGATAGAGGAGCAAATACATAGCAAATGCTACTTCAACTATTGCTGGATTCAATGAACTTCTAAAGTACACAACCTTTGGTACTAAAACTTGTTTTATAAACAATTTTAGTACAAGTTGACCGGATATTTAAATTAATAAAAAAATTATTTTAAAAATAATTATAAACATAAAAATAACTATAGCATCTCTTATCATGCATTGGACCAACTTATATGTATCTCGACTAATCTAAGTTAATGAAAAAATAATTTTTTTAAACTTAAACTTGTAAAATTGAGCTAACTTATAGATGGTTCCAAATTAGATATACTATCCTCTCTATTAAATTGATTCGCAAGGCACAATGCATGATATATGGCTTAAATTTTTGGAGTTAAAGTAGTCTCCTCATAATATTTATACAATGACCATTCATTATATTTATGAGGCATTCAAATGACATTCCAAGACATTAAAAATACACACAAAAAATCTATTTGAAAATTTTAATATTTTTTCTTAAATATATCATCGTGTTATGAAGGGAGCATTTAAAGGAATTTTACATGGGCTATTGATGTAAATATTCTAAATATATGTGCCGAATTTAGAGTAAACCTAAAAGGCTAAGCCCTTCATCATAAAAAGACTTCAAAACAACCCTTAAACTAAAACCCTACAAACATGAGCGAGAAAAAATCCATTCCAGCATCACAGTAGCCAGCAACAACACAAGAAAAGAAAAGATGAACAAGAAGGAAATATTCAAGCTAGCAAAAGGGTTTAGAGGAAGAGCAAAAAACTGTATAAGGATAGCAAGAGAAAGGGTTGAGAAGGCCTTGCAGTATTCTTACAGAGATCGCCGGAACAAGAAGAGGGACATGCGCTCTCTTTGGATCCAACGCATCAATGCTGGCACCCGCCAACATGGTGTAAGTCTATTTTCTCTATTTCTTTTTTTTTTCTTATATCCATCTTGTAAGTCATTGAATGAATGGCTTTTCTTTTCTGATTTTGTTTTTGTGAAGTCCAGGTTTTTCTTTTTATGGTTGTGTTTTTCTTGAATGAAGTGCTGATTGGCAGTCTGAATTGAAAATAATGAGATGCAAGTGTTAGAAAATATAGATCTTGAATTGCCATTTATATAAAGGTTGATGTTTTGAGGCTTTTAGCTGTGAACTCAGATGAACTCTAGTCTCTCCTTTTATTTGTTTCTGATATAAATTTGAAATAAAAATAGAAGTCTTTATTTTGATGATTTCTTTTGAGGTGTGCATGTAAAGCTCAAGGTTTGATGTTTCAAAGACTTAATCTTGGCTGATACGTGTTAATTTGGAAGTAATCAAAGCTCTGATAGTGAGAGAATTGTTTTGATGGTAATCAATGATTTGCATTGGCAGAGATCCTTTCTATTGACGGGGGAAAAGAGTTTGTAACGACTGTGCAAACTAAGATTTGGTTGTGTTAGGACCTTCTAATAAATTTTTGGTCTAGAGCAATTTTTTCTTTTGTCTGATGCACGCATAGGGGCAGTTGAAAGGGCAGTTGAAAGGGCAGTGAAGCATCGGTTTTGGAGAAAGTTGAAGGCTTAAGGACTGTGCGTTGTTGTGGTTGATGTGGTAGCTACATTAGGTAATGGGGAGTAGGATGGCTTTCATTTGCTTTGGATGTAATGATCCAAACATGCATGCTGAGCTGCGTATTTGTTTTCATTTTTGTGCAAGAGTTGTCATAATGAGAAATGATGTGGCTCATTGTGTTTTGCCTGCCATTTTTTTGACTTGTGTCAGACTTGACTCTTGAGTCATGCGTTGAACAGGCTATTAGATTCCAGTGGGTCTGAAATCAATGTTTATGTTGGCATTTATTACTGTATGGAATGAACCTTGTGTTAGATATGCTCCGTGTTTTCTGATCTTGTTGCCATGTTTTCTCATGTGGATTATTGCACTGCCTTGTTCTAGACACTGAATCTTTACTTGAACAAGCAAACCTCTACATGAAAGAAATGCCTTTATCAGCATTGTAGCTAGTGGTTTGTTATGGTGTCAATTGCAGCACATGTTGGGTGATTCTGTTCTCAACGGATGGAAATATGAAATATGTTACTAACTGATATATGAACTAGGAAGTGAGATGAAGTGACTGAATTGTTAAAGAAACCACAAGACTTTTCTGAGTAACAGATGTTGAGGGGATTTTGAGTTTTGTAGAATCCAGGTTCCTTCTAATCTACTTATTCTAGATTTGGACTTTCTTTTCTTTTATATAACACAAACCAGGAAAAAATGAAGTGCAATTGACTTTTTCTTTATAATTTTGGAGCATGTTGATATATGTTAGGGCAGTGCAACTTAAATATTTTCCTTCTTATTATGTCACTTTTCCATGATGAGATACTGACCTTCGGCTTTTTCTGCTGCTATATTTTTATTTATCACCATCAGGTTAATTATGGTAACTTCATGCACGGGCTGTTAAAGGAGAACATTCAGCTGAACAGAAAAGTCTTATCAGAGATATCCATGCATGAACCGTATAGCTTCAAGGCCCTGGTAGATATATCACGTAATGCTTTTCCTGGAAACAAAAATGTGGTGCATCCGCCCAGGAAAGTGGATATGTCTGCTGTTAATGTGTAGTTCTTTAATTGGATATTTTGGCAATTCACTCTTTTCATAGTCTTTTGGAGCTTGTCAGAAACAAAAGCTTTTAAAAGGTAGCTTGGTATTTCTGTGGTAGTTATTACCTCTGTCTCTGGATATATGGTTGGAAGAATGTATCCGTGACATTCTGAAGAGAGAGAAATGATCTCTGGCCAGTTACGTTCAACCATTTGAGAATGAACACGGGAGTGCAGAAACATGAGAAATTCTTTATTTTCAAAACTGATTATCATAGAATTTTTCTCCCCTGCTGTAACTCTCTGTTCCCCTCTGTTTCTATAGCATTTCAAATCTGCTTACATCGTTTGATCTCTATAGTTGAGCACTGCCTTAATACCTTCGAATCTATTGACAACATCTTTGAACAAATTTGGTTCTGTTTCTTGAGGAGATTTTAGTTGGCCTTAACGAAACTTCGGAATTAGTGTCATTAGAGTGTTGTGAAGCTAAATCTTTATTTAGAGATTAACTTAATAAAGTCTTCTCAGTATTTGATATTGTTTGTGAATAAAATGGTTATGAATGATCTTTGTTTGTCCTAAGAATGATCGTGTGTCAAGATCCTTATTATCCGCTCTCTTCTGACTGAAATCATGCCATGAGTGCAATTCAAAGAGCATAACAATGCAGGGCATTCCAGTTTGATGATTAATGCTCCAGTGTATTGCAACTGCATGATAACATGGGGAAGGTGTGCTAAGAGGTTATGTGCCTAATCATAATGATGATTAGTTCCGATCCTTTATGTAATAATGGACATGAAGGTTTTCTGTCCAGAAACGAAAAGGTGTTCATTACTGTGAACCAAGGGTGTTAACATAATATATATAATTATACTAAGAGAATCCTTTTGAAATTTTATTTAAATTTTATTTTAATTTAACGGTCAGATTAAAAAATATAATTGATATTATAAATTTATTTATTATTTCAAAAAAATATTATTTGACCGAAATAAAATGAGTAGAATGAAATCAGAATATTTTGGTAGGTATTTAGCTGAAAAATTATAAACATGCTAATTAGTACAAAATATTTCGAACAAAACAAAATGAAAACAAAATGAAATTGACAAATATTTCGAACAATCATTAGTGAGGAAAGCGATCATGGGCGACAAATGCATTTCCCTTTTTTAGTACAAGAGATGTTATGCCATGTTTTTGGATGTATATAAACTCCCGAATACATAGTAGCTTTGTCCACTAGGGACTAGAATCCATCCAAGCTCTGTTAATGGAGATTTTGCTCGAATTGGCGCTCCTATATGCAGGCATCGAGTTCATTGCTACGAAACATTGTAATCTACGAGTGAAATTCATGTTTGCATTTGTGAAGTTGACTAAGAAAGCAGACACAGTTGCACAAAGAGAGGAACAAAAATATGATACGTGAAGCGACAAAGGCAACCAATTGGCTTGCATTTCCGAGGCAACAAACCATTTGCAAATCAAATTCATCAATAGCAACTTCCCTGAGACAATACAGGCAATATTTTTTAAGGTATTTAAACAATAATTAATAATATTTTATTAATAATTTTCTAGATCGAAAACTTTTTAAAAAGAGATACATGAAAGAAAGAAAGAGAAAATCAAATTCATAATCCCATAAAAAAATGATAACATCTCCATCTATATATTTTCTCTTTTATTTATTTTTATATCTCTATTTTTTAAAAAATAAATCTAATAAAATACCAACAATTACTTCCTCAAACACAGTAAAATAACTCAACCTAACATGCTGAAGAAATGGAGTCATGAAAAATATTCAATATAATCAAAAACAGATTTAATGGCTATTTTACGTATAAAATTGAAAAACAGATTTATTTGCCTGAACTATCACTACTAATTTCTGATGAAGAATTTGTAGCTGTTCTTTCTCTATTCGTTCTGCATGCTTAGGCTGCACGTACCACAGTGTTTCACTCTAATTTTTCTGAAGAGATAGCTTCAGTTTCATAAATTGATCACCAAGCAAAAGGGTTTCTGAATTCCCATACTTCGACTGATGCATCTTCACAGCCGAAGACAATAGCTTGGCAAGCTGCAAAACAAAGAAATTAGATTATGTAAAAGAAGTCAAATGGCTAAAAAAATAAGACTGAACCTGCTTGTAAAAGAAAAGGAGATTCTTACATCCACTTTGACATCGGTTTCAGAAAATCCACCAGACTTGTGTTCATATCTTATGGTCAGTGTCCTTAGATTTGGAGCCCTCATGACAAAGCAGGCCAATGCTATCATCTGGCAGACCTCTAATTTGTCACATACCATGACCAAATCAAGCAAGTTCTCAAATAAAATCTCAGCATGATCTTCTGATGGAACCTGCATCATCATCATCATCATTATTATCAAGGTCACTCATCGTTTCTCAAAAGGATGGGAAAGTCTGTAATTAATCAGCTGAGAAAGGAAGAAGAAAAAATATATCAAGGAGATGATTATTTACCTCAATGATTTGAATGCTTAACTGCAAAACTTGGGCGTATTGTACTGCTCTTAGCACAGAAATGCTCATGTCTTTATCAGCAATGAAGAACTGAGGATCAACGAATTCGACAATCGCCTCTTGTAAACATATTAAATTCTGTGGTTGAATTTCAAATACTGAACCATTCCACCAAGAACCATACAACTTCACTGTCAAAGTTTGAAGCTGCTCAGCTGAAACAGCAATACTAACAGGAAACTGACTGCTGCATTCAAAAACCGACAGTTTTCTGAGGGAGGAAGTGGGAATGTTGAGGTACAGTAACTGAAACGTGCAATGACTCATCATCAGATTTATCAGAGACGGGCAGTGTCTGATGTCAATGCCATAAGATTCATTTACAAAACATCTATGGATTGTTAAATTTTCAAGGAGCGGACAGCTGATGGAAACATAGCACCCGAGCCCAAAGACACACCCTCGGAGTGTTAAGTTCACAAGTGATGAACAGGCAATTTTTATCTTGGACAATCCAGTTTCTCTGAATTTGCAATCAGATATGGTTACATTTTTGAGGGAGGAGCCCTTTATGCTATTCTTGCAGAAGCCCATGATGTGATTGACATAGCAATTATGAATTGTCAGCTCTTGAAGAGATGAACTGGTGGAGATGGGGAAACCATCCATGATCTCAATAGCTTCAAGATTTAACCTTTTGAGTGATGCGCAGCTGGTAGAGATCCAGGCCTCCAATATGGCCCCATAAACTCGTAACGATTTCAGCGATAAGACCTCGAGAGAAACCAATGTAGCTGGCAAAAGGGAATTTATGCAGCAATCCTGCAAATTCAGTTCTAGCAACCTCAAGGAAGCATAACCAGTTGCCGATATCGGCAAAGCGAGACGATTCTGCTCATCGATTCGATATCCAATATCAAGCTCATTAACATTACACCCTAAAGCATCGCAAATCCAGGAATCATAGGGCCTTTCATTAGAACACCCACATGAATCACATAGCCAACGAAAACGAAGCAGTTGTATCAACTGGCCATTGCGGGATCTCAGAAACTTGCTGAGAAATTCTTTAAACTGGCTACACTTGGTGGCACATTCATGTGAAGCAAAATCAACATCGAAATACAAGTAAGGACTAGAAATACATATCTGTCGAAATCCTTTCGAGGCAAAGCTAAGCCGAGCAATATCATTAGCCCCAAGGAATGAGATAATGTGATGAATAATATGCTCTGGAAGTCCACCGAGTCTGTCATGGCTATCAGGAACGTTGTTTCCTTTAGAAGAGCCCAGTACCATAAGCTTTGATGGGTTATCCATCAGTAATCGAATGCCAACTTATCACGGAGCTAAAAGTAAGAAAAAAAACAAAAACAAAAAACAGTAAAGAGTACGGACAAGTGACGTAGCATGTGTAGAACAAGCATAGTACACAATCCTATGAAGAAACAAGAACATGGCGAGGCACATATCAGAAACAAGAGCAGCCATTAAATTATATCATGGTAAGCAGATTCATAAAATTTAAGATCATTACTAAGTTAAGTAACCTGTAAAATCATGGGATGCAGTTAAAAAATCTTTAAAAACAACCTAGTCGAACCGGTTTGAAGCAGGACTAAATTTTAAAAGCTGCAAACAGAGGCAAAGCTTCAAGTTCCAGCTCCAAAAATTGATGGAGGAGACCAAACTTTCAAGTCAATATTGATGTTTCACAAACTTGGAGGTTAACTTACAGGCAAAAACAGAGAGCAACAGGGAGAGCCTTGGAGTCGTAGAAGTTGAGGACACAGAATTCTTGTACAAGTCATATAAATATTGAAACACTTATACGGTCGGCATTCGGAAAAGCAAAATATTTGACCCTAATCAGTCAACCTTTTCCAATGCCAGCCTATAATTTTCAGAATGTTTTCACTATCATCCCTTAATGTTTTTCTTTTTCTTTTTTCTTTTGTATTATAATTATAACAACCAGTCAGCGATTAATATTTGACCCTTTCAGTCAACACTTTTCATTGTTAAATAGCTATAAAAAAAAAGGTTATGCTTCTGCATCCTTTTCTTCTATATTTTCTCACCAAAATTCCACATATATGAAAATATTTTAAGAAAAAACTTAAGAACTCGAAAATAAATAAGAGGAAGTCACAAATTCACATTGAAAGTTGTAAATAATTAAAAAAGATTAGACCAAAAAAGTTTATGTAATAGGATGAAAGTATAATATTGGAAGCTGTACAAGGACCAATATAGTTTGTCCTAATTTAATGCCGCATTAAGCGTAACTATTTACAGGCCTTTGGAGCTATATTAATAGTTATTTTTTAAATTAGTTTTAGTTTAATATAAATATTTTTTTTTTTATTTCTTAAGAAACACCTAGATGTAAAGCAAACAACCTTCGAAAGTGTATAAAAAACGCTAACACGTGACGTGACCAAATCCCAAATTCTACTTCCTGGATCTCCACCACCATCACCATGGATCCTCAACCACATCCTCAACCTCAACCACCTGCCACCGCTCCCAAACTCCGTCTAATGTGCAGCTACGGTGGCCAAATAATCCCAAACCCCCATACCAAATCCCTCTGCTATTCAGGTGGTGACACCCGCCTCATAACCATCCCCACCGGTACCAGCTCCGCCACCTCCACGAACATAACCTCCAACGGTCTCACGCTCCCCTCTTTAATCACTCACATATCGTCAACTCTGAAAATAACCGCACCGATCACTCTGAAATACCAACTTCCACATCACAATCTGGATTCTCTCATTTCACTTGCCTCAGATGAAGATGTCCTTATCATGCTTGATGAGCACGAAAACAACCGTACACCTTCACGTCTTAGATTATTCGTGTTTCCGACCAAACCTTTTTTGAGTCAGCCCGAGTTAAAGTCTTCAACTCAATTAAATCACCCAAAGACTGAAACTTGGTTTGTTGATGCGTTGAAGAATGCAAAGATTTTGAACCTTGAGGGTAATGGTAATAATGGTAGTGGGTTCTGTGGAGCTGAGTCCATGGTCCTGGAAACTTCTTCTTCCTTTGGGTCAACTTCGTCTTCGGTTTCTTTATCTAATTTGGGTGTTAAAGGTGGTTTTGTTGAGGATAATGGGACTGGTTTGGTGGATAATAAGGTCCAATTATCAACCCCTGAAGGAATTTCAAGGTAATGTTGTTAAAACTCTTAATTTTTAGGTACTGAATTGAGATTTTTAAGGCTAGTGTTGTATTTGTTGTTCGATAATCTTGAGAAGTATGAAGATTTAGATTCTTAGGATGTTAAAGCTCTGTTCTTTTTAGTAGAAACGTATTTAACTCAAATGATTGCATCCTTAATTGTTATATAAGCAATTGCTAGGTATTATGTAGTAGATGTTTGATTTTTATATTTCGGAAATTTCGAGAAGAATGCGTATGATGCCTCTTTTTGGTGATGTTATTTTATTTTGATGTTGATGAATATAATTGGTTGTTAATTGTTTATAATTTTTCTTTTTTGATGTTTCATGTTGAGTGTGAATTTTTGAGAAAATCTGGATGTTTTAGATGTTAAAGTTATGTTATTTTGGCTGTAAATCCGTGTAATTGTTTGTCGGAACTC
This sequence comes from Salix dunnii, assembly GCA_015731905.1. Taxonomy (NCBI): domain Eukaryota; kingdom Viridiplantae; phylum Streptophyta; class Magnoliopsida; order Malpighiales; family Salicaceae; genus Salix; species Salix dunnii. The sequence continues at coordinate 13,394,379 of CM027675.1, read as the reverse complement.
TGTTGTTGCAGTGATTATGGTTTGGGAACTGCAGTTTGTCAGGATCCACAGTTTGTGACATATCAAGATCCAGCTGGGGCTGTTTCTTCGGTGGAGAGTAAAGTTTCTCTGATAAATCCATTTGAATCAGAGAGGAAAATCCCTAATCCTCACCCTCTCATTGGGGTTGAGATGCATAAAACAGTTCCTTTTTCTGGGTATCCAGTATCATTACAATATGATCAGCCACAACAGCTACAATTTGTTCAAACAGCTGCCCCGCAGTATGTTCCCCAGAACACAACTGGTATAGTGCCATTGTCTTCTTACTATGTGATGAGTTCTCCGGTGCCTCAGCAGCAGGTTTATTATCAGAGTAACCAACCACAGCCGATATACCTGGTGCCTGTTGCACAGCCTTACAATTTGCCTATGCAAAATGGTTTAATGAACACTGCTACTGTTGATTCTAGTCGTCCTCCCATACATCCTGATTCTTCTATGTACCCTGCGCAAATGGCTTACAATGTTGCTGCTAGTTTACCCGTGGCTGAGTTAGCCTCACAAGTTCATAAAACAATCCCAAGAACAAGTTCACCCGTTGCTGTACCACATGTTGAAAATCAGCAACAAGGTGGAGGGCCTCCTCAAATGAATCACCAAGGTCAGCCCACATGTGCTGCTTCTATGGAGACTGGTAACTTTAGTAAACAGATTGACGATGATCCTGTACATGCCCAAATATACAAGTCTCAGCCTCCGCCTCCAACTTTGCCTTCCCAGTACAAAACCATGACCCCAGCCACAAAAATCTTGTTATCAGAGGCTAGGACACAGTTAAATACAGATAATATTAAGCAGCAACAGCCTAGAACCTCACAGCCACAATGAGCATGAGCTACTGTGAAACAATTTGGGGATAACTGTTTGTGGCAACATGGACTTTCCTTCCTGGATATTAAGTTTTGGAAGTTTAGTGTTTCATTTGTAATAGAAGTGATGTTCCAGTCTTTTTACCTTCCTTTTGTCTTTCTTTGCCTGTATCACGTTAAGGTGGATATTACTTGAAAGTAGGTGTTTAAGATTGTACAACTAAACTCATACAGTTATATTTGTGCTCGGACAATCAGTGTACCCGTTTGTGTACTTTAATCATACTTTTTTTCCTCTTCTAATTGATTTAAGCTCCTAGAATGTCATGGTGAAGGGCAGGACATCAATACGCAGGATTCACTTCGGTTTTATTGTCATTCTGTTTATTTATTGAAATGCACAATTAAATATTTAATTTTTAGAGAATAATATAAATTATATATTAGAATTAGATGATTTTTTGACATGATATGACATTATAGTTTTGCATATAATTGATCACAAGTTTAAATTTCATCATGTTTTTCTAACACAGAAAAATAATAAATAATTAGAGCTTGTTTATCATTGATAACTGAGTTTAAATCTTATCATATTTATTCTAACAAATGAAAAAAAATAAAAACCTAATTAAAAACTTAAAAAACAAAAGATTTTTATGGTATATTAGAAAATAATATAAATTTTATTTTAAAACTTTTAAGATAACTTAAATTTTTAGAAATAACAAATAAAGAAAATTAATAAATACTGAAAGCCTATAAAAATAAATGACTAACTTTGTAACCACAATAGATCCTGCAAGATTGCGATGTGCATGGTTGTGAATAGGAGTTCAATGCAAGGCAACACAGGCCTTCCAAACAGGAGAGAAATATTGGTAGCAGGATAGTTATTCAACCCTTAGGAGCAACACGCCCGTCGGTTGATTTTTTCGAGGAAGGTGTGTACTCATTTTCCTTCGTGAAAAGCTGATTTTAAGTTGAAGGGAACAATCTTCCCAGATTATCACTCGCATTCTTCATGGAGGGTCTCTTGTCAGGGCTTGCGTGAACACAAGCTAGAGCAATCTTAAGCACTGCAACCATTTCATGCTCCTTGTCTAACTCACGAGTTAAGAAGGGATCTAGGACTTCAGATGGTGGTTTACCTTCAAAGCTAAGCTGAATCCATTGGACTAGATCCATTCCTGATAGACTTACCTGCATCTTAGGTGACTTCCCAGAAATCATCTCCAGTAGAATCACCCCAAATGAGTAAACATCCCACTTCTGTGATGGTCTTAGGACTTTTGAGGACTCAGGAGCTTTATAACAAGACTAGGCCGTGCTTGAATGTGTTGGTGTCAATGCGTCAGGAGAACCTCCTCCTGTTGTCCCGCTTGTCATTTGTTCCCCTGGTAATGATTCTTTACTTGTATATCCAAAATCTGAGATGCGGGGCTCCATGGTCTCTCCGAGCAGTATGTTGCAAATCTATAAATTTCCATGGACATACCTTTTGGGACTGCATTCATGTAGATAAGCTAATCCCTTTGCTAATCCTTTCATGATTTTAAGTCGAACAGACCATGAAAGAGATTTGAAGTGTGTCATTCCTGTTCTCCCTGGTCAGATTTTGAAGAGAGAGATTCAGAGCAATTAATGTGATGATTGCTTAGGATTTTTCATGGAAAACAACATTATGGACATGGAAGCTAACTAATTCTTTTTAGTTTCTTACATGGTGTGTAGGGGATACTTACCATGAATTAGGGTGGCAAGGTCATCATTGGGCACGTAATCACAGATGAGTAACTTCTCATTGATGCCCCAACAATAAGCTAGAAGGCTGACAATGTTTGGATGTCTACTTTTTCCAATTTCTTCCTCTGCAGATTGAAACTCCATGAACCTCCGAGAACCTCCATCTTTCAGTCTCCTTACTGCAACAGTTAGCCCCTTTTCAAGAACAACTTTATATACGATCCCTATATTGCTCTTTACAACCAGAAAAGCAGATGCTTTGAGAAGTTGTTCAAGATCAAAATTGACTTTGGTGTCTAATGGAACAAAAGTGCACTGTTCCATAGTTTCCGATAGATTTTCCAAGTCATCTGTTCTGAAGCAGAACATTTCCTTTCTAACCATTGATTTTTCTTCAAAACTACAGCCCTTTGTAAGTTTGCTTTCCTTAAGACCATAAAGCTTATAGTACCAGAAACAGAAAGATACGCTGACTAAGCAAATTCCTACCATTGTACCAGCAACAGTTGCAATCACAATCCAGCACTATTTCCCTCCCCTCCTCTTACGTGAGCTGTCTCCTACTGCTAATAGTTTAGGCTCGATATTTGGAGGGTAGTGGACGAGGTGCATCGAGTAAGAGGTCCAGAAAGGAGAGGGTTGCCAATAAAAGCAGCTGGACCTAAATTCACCAGAGCACCATTTTGTGGTATTGCACCACTAAGATTGTTGCAAGTGAGAATGATATAAACTTAGGAAGATTTCCTAGGCTTTCCGGAATTGGGCCATTGCATAGATTGGAAGATAGATCAAGCGCTCCTTGCAAGCTTGACAAGTTGCCTAGGCTGCCAGGGATCAAACCGTTAAAAGCTGTTATGTGAAAGATTCAGTGTCTGAAGCCTAATCAAATTGGTTCCTAGTGCATCTGGTAGAGAGCCAGTGAAACCATTTCGACTTACTACAAGATCCTTCAGTCTCTTGCATTGAAATAGAGATGAGGGTAATGACGGATTGAAAGAATTTAGGGAAAGATCCAGATTCTGTAGGTACTTTAGGTTCACTATCTCTTCAGGAACAGGCCCGGAAAATGAGTTTCCCGAGAGGATCAAAGATTTTAATTTGTTGCATTAAAGAGTTCGACTGGCAAACTTCCAGAGAGGTGGTTATTCCTGATATTAACATGACTTAATGCAACAAGCTTACCAGCATCAAGTTGCAGACTCCCAGCCAGCCCTTTATTTGAAAGCCTCACAGAAAAGACATTTTCTTCTCTGCACATAACTCCACGCCATGAGCATGGGTTTGTCTATATAGTGAGCTGTGGAATCTTCTATCGATTGCTTGAAGGATAGAAGAGCAAGACCTTCATCATTAACAGAACCGACAAAAGCAATATAGTGAACTATAAGGAAAAGTAGAGAGGCAAATTGCAGAACCATCTCTACCAAAATGCAACTGCTGAAAGGTGTTCAAAGGAGAAATGTCAGTGGTTGTGAGGTCATCCTGTGTGCTAAATCAGGTTAAAATGGGAAAAACTAGACAGGTACTTCTTTGTGTTTTCTGTTGGACCTTATATGACCTTTTAAGGAAGTAGCTACCGTTAGTGAGAGTGCAGACCGGGAGAAACAGGTCAACGCAGCAGCCCTACTGTTAAAAGCCAAAAACATGTGCCCACCACAGTTGCTTTCACTAAAAGCAAACTTAAGGTTGAATTATTGCAAAACAGAAATTGAATGGGGCTTATTGTAGCATGCTTTCAAGGCAAAATTATAAATGCAGACAATTCATCATAATTAATCATTACCTGTCAAAAACTAAGATCAGTCAAGTTAGAGTTGTCTAGTCTTTAACATCTTTGAAGTTGATGAGGTAAGCTGTGATTTGAATTTCATAAGCTTCAGTGAGGTTGACACGCAGTAGTATATTGGTCTTCAGATTCAGTTTTTAGCGTGAGTGATGGCGTTATAGGTGCATAAAAATGCCACTAAATGAGCAAACCCAGTATAGTTTGCAAGACGTTTTGAATTTCAGGCTCTACAGGTTTGGATTCTCTTGTCTTGATATATATGACCGATAGAGGAATGAAGTCTTTACTCGTTTTTTGACTTCCCCAGTATTTCCATTTAATTACATTTATTTTCTTCTGTTCAGAACCTTCAATGACATGGCTTTGAGGGTGTCTGTCTCCAGATTATTCTTACAACGATAAACAAGAAGACAAAACATTGCCATTCAACACATATTATTCCGATATCCCATTAACGACTACATGGTGTTTTGAGTTAAACAATCAAAACAAACTAAAAAAATAAAAATAAATAAGAAAAGAGTTAAGAGTTTTATTAATAAATGCTTTAATGTTTAATTAATTATTTAATCTAAATGCAAAAAAAAACTATATATTGTTAGAGCTATTCCTGGAAATGATCCCACAATTACAGCACATTCCAAATCTGCAGCAGCAACTCAATTCTCTCCAGAGCCAGCGTGACCAACGGCTCCTTAATTCCCCTGTATTATGCTAAAAGTCTTATTTCCATTTTGTATATTTCCATATTCAATTCCTGTAAATCTGCAAGTCTTCATTAGGATGTGTAAAGCTCTGCTCTATTTAAATGCAATGATGCAGACGAAGAATATAAGCTGGCAATATAGTTTTCACTGTCATATATTGTGTTGTGTGTTCTTTCATAAATAAACTAAAACAAAAAGATTATTCTACCCTTAATAAATAATAAAACAAAATAACCTCATTATTTTAATATATGGGCAAACACCTTCACTGAAAATGGAGCATATTATGAATAATTTTGATGGCTTCATTTACCTCTGTGGCCTGGACGTGTCCATGTTTTCTCATGTAGATCGCTCTGGATTAGTAGGAGTTGTTGTCTAATTTCAGTGATTCATAGATACTATCTTCATTTCTAATACTCTTACGGTGCATTTTATGTAAATTCAATCATTACTGTTTAGTTGTGAAATTTCATTTGCAGAATATGTGCTGCTGGCAGCATGACAACAAGACACGTCCAAAATTGATATCATGACATCCTGGTGTGCTCCTCTCCTCAGTTCTCCTTAAGGTCAACAGAAATTGAGTGAGAATCTAAAAACAGTGGACATGGGAGCAAACAATGTAGGGGTGAAGTGCTTTCTAGCCTGTGCCAAAAGGAAATTGCAGTTGATCATTTATGTTCAGAGAACTTCAGCTGTAAATCATCCGCTGAACTGCAGTATAAGAGCAATTTTAAAAGTGGATTGGTGCATCCCAGATCCAGAAATGTGTTGAAAACAACCTAAGCATGTTAACAGAAATCAAGAAAATGGCATACCCAAATTCAAAACGGACCACCTCAGAAATCTATGATTTAGATTCTCTTCAATGAACTATGATTTATATTTTTGCACAAGAACTTTCATAGCATGTTTGCCCTGTTACTTTCGGTTAACTAGTAAATTCCCTGCACACAATCTGCAGCTATTCTTCATGATTGGTTCACATCATAGCATGGTTGTCAAAATCATGATTTTGACACGACACGGAAGGGGTTTCGAAAACTCGAATCGTAAAATTGAATTATAAAATCGTATCTGAATTTTTCCGTACAAAAATCGTAAAATCACAGCTAAAATCATGTAGGTAGAAAAATCGTAAGTAAAATATTTTCGAATACAATATAACATAATTATGACCATAAAATTTTATCAGTTAAGGATCATACATAATTCAAAATAACTTAAAAATACATTACAAAACAATTATGTCCATAGAATTTCATTAGGTAAAAACTAACAAATTTAAAATAAATATTTTGCTGATATGCTATATAAATTAAAATCAGTCTCATGACTGTCATTTTCCTCGTTATTTTTAATATATTTATCAAAAGTATTATTATTGAAAGGATTATCAGTATTGATACTGATACCAACACCGCTATGCTAGTACTAGTTTCAACTCCGACAAATTATTTCGTCATCATGACATGAAAATGATTTAAAATAAAAATTTAAAATAAAAAACTTATTTTTAAAAAAAGATTTAAGTATAAATTTTTAAAAAAATCTATATACTCTCTCTCTCTCTCTCTCTCTCTCTCTCTCTCTGTGCTTGAGCAAAATAATGCTACGGACCTTTTCTTCTGTTTGTCTTCTTCTCGTCTGTTTTTGCTCAAATATATATATGTAGAGGGGGGGCTGGTGGACTGCTGATTGAAAAATTTAAAGTGGCGGCAAAATTACAGTAAGATAATAAAATCAGATCCATCCGATTTAATTTTATGATTTTATATGATTTTAATTAAATTTGATTAAAATTGATTTTTTAATCTGAGTTAATAAAGTTTAATGAGTTGACTCTAAAATCGTATGATTTTACGAGTCAACTCACGATTTTAACAACCATGCATCCTAGTTGTCTATTTTGTCCTATTTTGGATGAAATATTTTGTAATAGTTAAAAAACCATGACAAAACAGTGTCATTTTTATCTCGATTTAAATTCCGGTCCGATCCGGATTTTTCAACCAAATACCGGCCGAAACATATTGGTTTCGTTTCGCCTGTTCCATTTCTGCTAAATAGTATTTTTTTTTTAAATGATGGATAATTTTACAATAGTAATTATATTTCTTAATCCGACTGTTAGATTGAGATGACATTTTACGAGGACTCTCTTGACATATTTATATATATTATGTTAAAATTTCAGAGCAATCAGAGAATGTAATGACCTTGCAAAATTGATGATGATATTATCATAATATTATACATGCTCATAATTTTGTTAAAATAATTATTTTATTGTGTGTTTTTTTCAATTAAATTATACAATTCTAAAAAAAATTATTTTCAGATTTTAACTAATTTTTTTGAATTATATATATATATATATATATATATATATATATAATACAATTTCAAAATAATGCAACAATAAATTCTAAAACTAAAATATTACATTTCAATTAAAAAATAAAATATTAACCGAAACGGTATTCACAGCTTTAACCCGCATGCAGCCCGCAGTTCTTGTTCCCAATGCATGTAGGTGAAGGCAAATGAAACTTGGAAGACTAGCACTTAAGAAACCTTTGTTCCAGAAGCTCACATTATGCAGCTATTTTTTTTTTTTTCTTGAACTGCATCAAAATGTCAAGGAGAAAAAAGATAACATAACATAGCCATTACAAATTTAAAACATTTTATGGATCCTTGTCAGCTTTTTTTCCGATGAATAACTTGGCTAAATTTGGCACCACTGTTCTTTTCTTTCTGATAGCGATGGAAGTTGATCTAGGAGTTATCCGAGGAGTCATTTGAAATGCTGGAGAGCCAGAATTTCGTAGCTTTGAACGCCTTGATGGAGTCAGGTTGCCATTCGCTTTCATGGATTTCCTTGACAATGGCTGTTGCTGGTTCTCGGCTTCTGTATTTTTCTTGTTCACTTTTCTCCATTTTCGTAGCTCGCCCTCTCCTATTCTCTTTGCAGATAGTGAACTCTCAGCTCTATATATTTCTTTCTCTTCCTCTACCCTTGTCTCTCTGATGTCTCTATGAGCTAGTTCAATTTTCATCAATATTTCCTTTTCACTGGCTTTCAATGCTTCAATCCATGCCTGAGCTGCTGCTACCTTTTTGCCTGCAATTTCTTCAGCCTTGGCTGCATGTCCAGTTAAATACTCGTACTCAAACTTTGAGATAGTAATCGACGAACTATGTTGAGAATCAGAAGCCCTAGATCTAATGGTGTTCTCAATAACATTTTTCAGATTCTGAAGAGCTGAAGACTCTGACTTTTTTACTGCATCAAGCTCCTGAATTGCATGCTGCAATTTTTCTTCAGTTAGGTCTATTTGAGAATCAGTATTGTGGATTTCTGCCTTGATTCTTGCAGTTTCTTCGCAGATAAGCTTATTCTCTTTCCTTGCTACCTCCGCTCCTGTCTTCAACTGTTCAAGTGTCACAGACAGACTGTATAAAATTGATCTTGCCTTCTCCTCAACTGCAGTTGCAGTTTCCAATTTAGACTTCGCTCTCAGCAGCTTGGAGTTAAGATTTTGAACGGTTATATCAACTTTCTCTTTCGTTTTCTTCAGCTGAACTGTTTCCTCTGTGACATGCTCCAGCTCATTCCTTATGATATCCATTGAGGTCATGAACTGAAAACCCTCTTCCCTAGTTGAAGCCAATTCTTTCTTAGCTTCCTGCAATTCTTCAATCATGGATTTCAGCAAAGACGAATCCTCCAATTGCTTGCTTTTACGAAAACTGACTCCCAGATGTTTCATGCTGTAATTTCTTTGTACCTTTGCGTCCTTAACTTTAGCAAGCTTTAGTTTATTCTGTATCAAATTCACGTCATTTAATGTAACAGCCAATTTAGACTCAAGATCTATAGAGCTGCTGATTTCCTCTTTGACATTGTTCTTCCTGTTCTTAGATTCCTGCATTGCAGACGAGAATTCTCGTGCTTCCTTCTCTCTTTGAGCTCGAATTTCTCCAAATTCTTTCAAGGCCTCAATCTGCGCCAACTCAACTAGCACCTGCTCCTCGTTTGCCTCGTCAATCTTCTTCTTGAGTGTTTCCGCATGGCTCATGTTATACGATAATTTAGAAATTGAGGTTGCTATTTCCTTCTCTGCCCGAGTTTTCTCTTCCAAAACAGAAGCCATCTCAAGCTTAAGTTTGCTCAGTTCTTGTTTCACACCTTCCAACTCCCTTATCACTTCTGCATACTGATGGCTCTCATCACTCCCAACAATTAAAGCCATATCTTGGCGCTTACTCAACTTGTTTAGCCTTTCCATGTCTCTCACTCGAGCTTTTACCTTCAAATTTGATTTCTCAATCTGAAAAACAAGCTCTTTCACCGTTCTTTTCGCCTTCGAGAGCTCTGATTCTGCTTTCACTTTAGCCGACTCAGCAGCCCTTCTATTCTCTTTATATCTGACCAAGTCTCTCTTTGCCATGTGCAGATCCTTAGCTCTTGAGGAAGACTTCTAAAGCAATTCAACAAGTCAATATTTACTAATAACACATCAAAGTACTTACATACAGTGCTTAAAATTAAAAAATAAATGGGGTTTAGCTGTTCTTAATTATTGTCAGTTTTATCATACCTCATGTAAATCCATCTGGGCTGGTGTCTTCAGTGAAGAACTGCTAGTTTCAAAAACTCTTTCTCCATACATATTAACAGCTGCCTTCACTGTCCCAACTCTTCTTCTATCATCAAACACTCTCCTATCCATGTTGTGACTGCTCTATCAAGGAAGAAAAATAGACATTTTATCAGGCAAATTAAGTCTAGCAACATAGTACTCAAATTGCTACAGATGTTCAACAAAACAGAATCTGGGCCTGCTTCCTTACAATAAAAAAACACAATCATGCTACAAATTATAGTTCCAACATATGAAAAAACGCGAGAAGTCTTGATAGACATAACAAATCATATCATCATCAGGAAAACTTACCTCATAGTGTGCTAAATATGTACGTGTCTAGTTAGATAGATGTGTAGTCCATGTTTGATTAGCTGAAGATTAAAGGTGCAGAGTGCTTGCTTGACAGTGCAAGAGGGACGGTGGGGATGACTAGGAGTTGTTTTTGGTGCCCAAGAATTGGAAGAATAAGTAGTAACAGATAAAACGGCAATGGAGAGAGAGAGAGAGAGTCCGGATGGTTGGCTGGTATTTGAGGAATCGATGCCACCTGACGATTATTCCCTTTCAATTGAATAATATAATATGTTTTGGAAAATACTGTGGACCCCAGCATGGGTGAAGTTCAAAGCAGGCCCGGATAAATTAGAGCTTTTGTGCTCACAGGCCCAAACAAGAAACACATGGGCCTTGGTTGTGTTGTGACTGGCATTTCATTGTTGCTGGGAAATTATTGCCTGCTTTGGAAAATTATCAGTTTTACTTATTGTTGTTTATCATTGTGTTTTTTTTTAAAAAAAAAAATTAAATTAATTTTTTTAATGCTTTTAAATTTTTCTAATATCAAAAATAATTTTAATAAAAAAATATTTTTTAAATAAAAAATACTTTGATAAACAACTTCAATTATACTCCTGTACCTTAATATGTATTCTTATATATTGATGCTCACAAGAAAATACAAGTCTTCTATTTTGAGAAATTCATAGCAAAAAATGGACTTATTGTTAAAATCTGAACCCCCATCAATTATCGAGAATAAAAAGGTATTAATATATTCTCGAAAAATAAAAAGGAGAAATTAAACCGCTGATATTGAGAATATATTTTGCAGAAATTGAAAATGATATTTTTGTAAGTTTTTTGTAATTTCGATAATTTCTATGGCGAAAGAATTATAATAGAAATTAAAAAAATCAACGTGCCATCACTGCCATAAAAATTAAACCGGGGAAACGGACAAGACAAATTGACGACAGAATATTTGTCTCCTAGGTGCAATGTCATCTTCTACGTCTGGTCACGGTGAGGTCTGTCAACACAGCACCCACCTCGTCTGTGCATGCAAATAATCCACGTCACTGGTAAGAGAAAGGAAAAGGTCTATCCACCACGACAAAATATTAAAAAACACGATAGACATAACCACTCTGTATCTCTTGATATCAAGTTGTCAATCATCTATATATATATATAAAATTAAAATTTTAATTTATTAAGTATAATTAAAATTCAAGATAAACTAACTTTAAATTATACAATACAAACACAAAATCAAACAAACTTAATCTCAAAATTATAGTTCATATATATATATATATATATATAGAGAAAGGACAAGGTCTGTCCACCTCGACAAAATATTAAAACACACGATAGACATAACCACTCTCTATCTCTTGAAACTATCATTCCTAGCAGGTAAGATGTTGGTACAGCGATAAAAGGAACTTGAGCCTTCTAGCGCTACTAGGATTAAGTTTTATTATACACGTTTCATTTTCACGATAATTTATTTATTTATTAGATTTGCATATACTTAACGAGTCTAAATATTAGTTTTGATGTGTATAATCTATCTCGGACATTTTAATTATATAAAAAAAAACTAACATTCCTAAGAACATACTACATTACTATAAATTTGTGTTCAAACTAGTTGAGATGAAATCACTGTTTATAATTAGGTTGAGAATATAAAATTTGTTGAATTAATGATAAATTAGTTATGAATGTAATAACTATGATTGATTTGATATAGTTGAAAATGAGTTAGATTAATTACAAATTAATTATTTCAATTAATTTATGTGTGGTGTTGAATTTTGGACAGGTTGTTGAATTGGGATTTTTATGTGGATTATTGGAATTAACTAATAATGTTATCAACTATGTTGATGATTTCATGTAATAGATTATGAATGTGATAGAATTATGATGAATTACACATTGCATTGAATATTGGATAATTTGCTCAATTTGATATATCTTTTTAATTGTTTTAATTTTATATGAATTTAAGTTTGATCTAATGCAATTGATCTTGGAAATATCAGTTAGATTTGATATTATAAATTATGTTTAATTTTGGGCAAGTATGTTTTTGCATTAAATTTTGAAAATTCATCTAAATTTGTTATGAATTTGGCTAATTAAAGTTGGGGTGATGTATTTTTATTAAAAATTTATCCAATTGTCCAGAATCCAATTTGTTTATTTTTATTTTTCGTACAAAATATCTTATATGTCAAATTTATAAACATCAATATTATTTTTTACTAATTATATCTAATGACAATTTTATTAAAATGATTGAGTTTCATTCAAATTATATTGAACATGACGATACTGTATCAACTTATATATAAATGCCTCACATCCTACTAGTCATTTACATGTAAGTATCTTTCAACCTATTGCTCCTTCAAAGTTCATGAGTAGAGAGAAAAATAATTTATTGTAGGATGATTTGGTACAAAAGTTTAATAATACTATATTTGATAATTTATTTATTGATCAATATAGATTTGATTATTTAAATCCTAGCAAAGATGAATATGATGGAATATCATACCCAAATGTGATAGTAAACATTGATGAGAAGGTTGATGATAAAATAATACCTCATATTCATGAATTTAAAGATTTTTTTTAGTATGCTTTTATTGTTTCTCATGATATAATACTTAGAGAGTGTTTGGTATTGTGATTCCATCACAGATTGAAAAAAAAGCAAGTGAAAAAATTGTTTGGTAATGCCATAATCACTAAAATTATTGCATGGGGCCCATAAAAAAATTGAGAAACCGAAGATTTGAGAGAAGTAGCTATTAGTTGCTTCTCATGGCGAGACGACCTGCTTTTCCTTCCTTCTGCCGATTAAACAAAAGGCAGATTAAATAAATTATAGGTTGGATTAAAAGGTGCTTGATTTTCAATGTTTTACCATGTATTTTTTATCACCTTGCATGCTATGCTATAAATTAAATTAATATATTTTTAATATTAAAATAATCTAAAAAATTAATTACAGTATAAATATTTTTTACATAATACATGTTTATTAATATAAAAGACAAATGTCTAATTTACTTGAATTATCTATCTATCTATCTATATATAAAGTAATTTCACAAGTTAAAAGCAATATGAAAAGTTTGGTAAACAAACACTTGAAATTGCTTTTTATTGATCTTAAAATCAACCACAATTTTAACCAAATATTTTAAAAATTATTTTGAACAGCAACTAAAGTGCTTTTTATGACATTGTTTTTTTAAAACATCAACCACAAAAACAAAAATAATACCGAACACACTCTTAGTCATAACAGTTTACTATAAGGTTCTAATTTAAAGGTCAAACAAACATTCAACAATAAAAATAAATTGACATTTTCTTTCAAAAATTAGAAAAAAACTTCGAACTTTATATTTGAATATAACATTTCTTCATAAAAACTATTTTTTTTTAAGAAAATAGTTTTATAATGAGAAAAAAAACGCATTTTATTTGTTATTTACAATTTTCCTTCACAAGTTTTTCATTATTTTTTAAATTAATAAAATATATTAATAATATATTTTCTCTTTTATATACAAATATTTTCCTTTTCAATTTAAAAATTCAAGATATTTTTTAAATATGAGGTTTATTTTTTACATTTTCATATTTAATCAGTTTTATGACCATGATTTTATCATAAACTTAATATAAATAAATTTATTAAAAATATATTATTTAAGGATAATTTTTAATATTCATTAAATAAAATTAATATTTTATAATTAGGCTATTATAATTTTTTTTGATTTCTTATGAATATATTTTTATGTATTTTTAAAAATAAAATAATTTATTTTCATAAAAAATAATGTTTATTAATGAAAATATTTTACCCTCCTTTTTATTTATTAAATTTGAAGGGATCATTTAGCTCAGGGAGAACATGGAAAGGCCCATAGCCATTAAAATCCATAAAATGTCACCTTGCCGCAGCAGCCTATGAATCTCAGCACAAAATCCCCCAAATTTGGAATATCTCAACCCCAAAATCTTCTCTTCTCTTGCAGCACAAAATCCCCCAAATTCGGAATATCTCAACCCCAAAATCTTCTCTTCTTTTCTCAACACAAAATCCCTCAAATCGCAGTTCTCAGTTCGGCCGATCACCTCCCCAGGACCCCAGCTGTTCTTCTCATCCTTCTCTTCAGTCTTCCCCAAACCGTCCTCTCCTCTCATCGTTGGAATCGTCTTCTCAAGTAAGCTATCTTTGTTGCCGTTGCCGTTGCTGTCGTCGCCATTAAAGGTTAGTGCAAGCTTGATTTGTTGAGGTGATGTTGCTTGATTTTTGTTTTGTTGCTCAATAATGTCAGAAATGGAAAGCATGTGTAGCTACTAAGTTTTTTTTCCTTGTGATTAAACTGATGAAGTATGGTTGAAAATATATGGTTAGCCGTTAGCTTTTTTGTGATTAAACTGATGAAGTATGGTTGAGAGGGAGAGGGAGATGTTCACATGTATGTAAGGTGAAGAAGAAGAAGAAGATTCTGCTGTGTTAATTATTTCACTGGCAGCGAAATTTATGATCAAATCTTTGCTTATTCATGCAAGAAACCATGCATTTATAAGAACATTTGCATATTTTTAGAAGAAAGGATCGCAGACCTGCAGGCTTAATTGTGTAAAGAAGGTAAAGTTAAGGATGCTCAATTGATTTTTGATGAAATTTGGAAGACAGGTCTGCAGCCCACTGCTGTTAGTTTTAATACTTTGATTAATGGTTATTGTAAATCAGGAAATTTAGAGGAGGGTTTTAGGTTGAAGATGGTAATGGAGGAGTTTAGGGTTTTCCCTGATGTTTTTACTTATAGTGCTTTGATTGATGGGTTGTGTAAGGAGTGTCGGTTGGATGATGCAAATCTTTTCTTTAGTGAAATGTGTGATAGAGGGTTGGTTCCTAATGGTGTTACTTTTACCACTTTGATTAATGGGCAGTGCAAGAGTGGGAGAGTTGATCTGGCCTTGGAAATTTATCAGCAAATGGTTACTAAAGCTTTGAAAGCTGATTTGGTTTTGTACAATACACTTGTCAATGGCTTTCGTAAGGGTGGATAGTTTAGGGAAGCAAGGAAGCTTGTAGGTGAGATGACTAAGAGAGGTTTGAGACATGATAAATTTACGTACACTACACTTCTAGATGGTAGTTGCAAGGAGGGAGATTTAGACTTGGGTTTGCAGATGAAGAACTTATGTTTAATATAATAAAAATTATCATGTGTAAATAAAGAAGCTTGAACATTGGCCTACTTTATTTCATTCATATATATATATGCTTCGGCTAGTGCATGTGTGGTTAATTTTGGTATTTTCAAGGGTAAATTTTGGTAAATTTATTGGTTTTTATCTTATAAAATTTTAGGGACATGATTGTTTTGTAATGTATTTTGAAGTTATTTTAAATCATGCATGAATCTTAACTAATGCAGTTTTATGTCCATAATTATGATGTATTGTATTTGAAAATATTTTACCTACGATTTTACGATTTTTCTACTTGCACGATTTTAGCTGTGATTTTACGATTTTTGTACGGATAAATTCGGGTACGATCTTATGATTTTACGATCTGAGTTTCCGAAGCCCCTTCCGTGTCGTGTCAAAATCGCGATTTTGACAACCATGGATATATAATCTGAGAATTATCTGCTTAGAAATTCACAGAAATGGCAATACTTGATCAAGTAATCAGACGGCTGTCATTGTCACTATCATTATCAAGAAGAAGCAGCAGCTTAAGGCTCTCAACTCTTTCTTCCAATCCTCTAAGGGTCTGTGTTGTTGGAGCTGGTCCTGCTGGCTTCTACGCTGCTGAAAAGGTAATTACAAATTTGATGCTCCGTTTCTTAATTTTTTTGTGCCTAAATTACAGTCATTGTTAGATGTAATTAGATGTTGAAGGCGCACCAAGGAGCTGAAGTTGATATCATAGATCGTTTGCCCACGCCTTTTGGTTTAGTCCGCTCTGGCGTGGCTCCTGACCACCCCGAAACTAAGGTCATTTCTTCTTCTTTTTCTATGTTCATTCTTTGTACAATTTCGCCAATTTTTTCTATTCGTAGAATTTTCATGGAGAAGAAATGCATTTACTTTTAATATTTTGATTAAGTTTTAGATTTCGTGATTTTCTGTTTTTAAATATTTTAGTCAAATGGTGATGGCTTAGTATTACCCATGTCTAGAAAATTCATTTTTTTTCCTGTTTGAAATAGTTAAATTTTGAATTAAAATTTCTGTTGCTAGTGTTAGTTTTGGTGCAAAATAATTGTCTTAATTGAGCTTAGTATACCAGAAAACTTGCTACAGATTGTGATGAACCAGTTCTCAAAGGCTGCGCAACATGAACGGTGCTCCTTTTTTGGAAATGTCACTCTTGGGTCCTCTGTCTCTCTTTCAGAACTTCGCGAGCTGTATCATGTGGTGAGTTAACAGTACTTGTATATAGTTTGCATTTTATCTCCTATGCTTGATTAGTTTGCTAACTTTGTAAATGCTATGAGCAGGTAGTGCTTGCTTACGGTGCTGAGAGTGATAGAGCTCTAGGTATTCCAGGAGAAGTATGTCCGATTAGACACTAATATATTAAAAAAAATACTTTTAAGGCTTTTTTAAAAATAATTATGGCTGCATAGAGTTCAAACTCTAGTTGTTTATATCTTCCCTCTACTGTACTCTTTTCTTTGATGAAGTATTTGTCAGGGATACACTCTGCTAGAGAATTTGTTTGGTGGTATAATGGACACCCAGATGGCAAAAACCTGAGTCCTGATTTGAAGAGCACTGATACAGCTGTTATTCTAGGCCAGGTAGTCAGAATATTGCAATTGTTTTCACTAAAGTTGTGGTTTATAGAATACTATTGATGATTTACGGGTGACCAAACCACAAAACTCTGATTTGGATATGCAATGCTGATTTGCTATTAGACATATATTGGAAACGGGGAAATGCTATTAACTTTAAGGGGATTAGTTAAGAGGAGGTAAATATGACCTCTTAGAGGGTGATTTGGTCTGTTCTATATGGTGCAACTAATTTTAAATGATGGATTTGTTCAATGGAAATAAGTTAGGACAAGATAATGCTAATTGAAAGAGATGAGTGGAAACATAATTCTGTATGTAAGATGAATAAGAAATTACTTAAAAAGTACAGTGGTAGATGCCTTTAACGAGTTTAAACATGCATTGTTTTTTTTTTGCCTGCTGGAAGATCCAAAAGGCACAATTTCCAAGCAATCTGAATAAAATTCTGCTTGTAGTAAGTTTAGTACTTTATGTTTTCCTTTCTCTTGTAAGTTGAAACCGGATTAGGGTTACACAGGCATGGTGTGCCAGTAAGCTTAGATTCTGATGCTGGGATTTCATTGGTTGTTTAAACGGAAAATTATGCTATTGCGGGCAACACATTCCACGAGGGGTAGTGCTAAGTTTCTGTTAGCATCATAAGTTGTACAGTAGCCTTGATTTGAAATATCCAATCAACATGTTTAAGATTTCAGAATGCTAAGGATGATTTATGCTCTCATCTTTTTCATGCCATGCTTGGTAGGTGTTTGCTCATTCTAATTACGCTGGATTTTCAGTATATTCAAAAGTGTGTAAATAATCCCAAAATTATAAATAGCAGCTCCCTTTAGGTTAAAACACCTTTCATCCTTCCCTTCCCAAGTAGTGTGCAATACTAAAAATACAGATGACACTTTCCCATAACAATTTTAAAATGATTTCTCAGGGCAATGTAGCGCTTGATGTTGCCCGTATCCTCCTACAATCAACATCAGTGCTGGCAACAACTGATATAGCCAGTCATGCTTTGGAAGCTCTAGAGCAGAGCTCTATAAGGTTTTTATATCGATCTATTAGACAGGGATCAGATAGATCTGTTGCTAGCTTTTTAGGTTCTCAGTGGTAATGCTTTATATATAATTGCAGAAAAGTATATCTTGTTGGAAGACGTGGACCAGCCCAGGCAGCTTGCACTGCAAAAGAGCTGAGAGAAGTTCTTGGTAATTCTAAGCTTGTCATTTATACTTGTATCCTTTGTATGTTGATTTGAATTCTTAAGGCTTGCTGAAAACATGATGATGGGACTAAAGTATTGTTCTTTTGACCCTTGTTTTGTTTAAATGTAATTCTGAGCTACGAGATCTAATCCTTTTTTTGTTTCAAATGTGATGTCTTATTTTGAAGTATTATATTGGTAAGTCTATGTGCAGGACTAAGAAATTATTATTTTTACCAATTATTTATTTTGAGCATGTGCTTTAATAACTATGTGATATGCGTGTTCTCTGTTTGATTGTTCAGCTCATAAATTTCAGGCATTGACTTGCACATTTCATTTGAATGGTTGTAGTTGATGTTAAATAAGATTTATTGCTGAATACATGCAATTGACTTTGCTAATATGCTTATTTAGAGGTCATTTTTGGTTTTGCTAAATTGCTGATATTATCTTATTGCTGTAGGTATTAAAGATTTGTATATTCACATCAATGAAGTTGATTTACATAAAAGTCCAGAAGATGAGGTAGGTATCAACGTTATTCATATGTATGCTGTGCTTGTTTAACATACATGTTCTTTATTTGTTTTTCTTTGTAGCAGAATATACATAATGACTGCCACTATCATTGTTACTATCATTATTTTCTTGTTCTTGCAATGCCTATGAATGAATGTTCTAAAATAGTCAAACTCAAATTGAGGTGATCCAAATTGCACTCATTCTAGTGTAATTGAGCAATCTCTTCATGCCTGTGGTTAATATGTTAGAAATTAACATATGAATTGAGCAATCTCTTCATGATGTATTTGAACAGTTCTAAGTGCTTCTGACTTTTGATAATTCGGAGGATCCAGAATCCAATGAAGAAAGAAATGGTGAAATATTTTGAAAACACGACCAAGATTTTTTGTCTTTCTAGCCTAAGTCTTATTTATTGGTGAAATAATACTTTCAAGCACCAACTTGATTACATTCTTCTGTCTTTTGGGTTTCATCTTTATACTCTCAGGGCCTAATCTCTTTTATTAATGGTTGTGTCTTTATGCTTTCTTTTGGCAAAGGAAGTGCTTAAAAATAATCGAATCCATAGGAGGGTTTATGAGTTGCTTTCAAAAGCAGCTACTTCAGCACCTTCTCATCCTAGTTCAAGTCAGCGTGAACTTCACTTTGTTTTCTTCCGGAAACCTGATAGGTTTCTAGATTCAAGTGAAGGCAGTGGTCGTGTTGCTGGTGTGCATTTTGAGAAGACAATGCTTAAAGGTGCCTTTTCTCTCTATAAATGATGTGGTTGTGTATGAGTCGCCATGTGTGCCTCTTTGTTTACATGTTTAGAAAACTTTTTCCTTGTAGTTGCTGGATATTGTTATGCTGTAGTACAGCATTGTCCCACCTGCTGTGTTTTGCACAGCATTTGAACAGAAGTTTGTTAATAGCTTATCATCATAATACTCAGAATGATGTTGTCAGGCAATTAGACCTTGTCTTACAGTCAAGAAAATTAGCATTTCATTTTTCACTTCAATTATAATTATAAATGAGATTGTTTGAAGTTCCATGAGAAAGAAACTCCAGAGCTGTCAAAATAAAGATTGCACTGTTCCATGTTCTAATCCAATATAGTTTCATCACGCCAGTGTTAAATATGCTTATTCTATTTTGCAGCTGTTGGCCCTGGAAAGCAGATTGCTGTGGGTACTGGATCATACGAGGACCTTGACTGCGGGTAATTTTTTCCTTTTTTTCGTTAATCTTGGCTAGTTATATATTTTTCCATGTTAATCTGTGCTTCTTATGAGCATGTTTTCTGTTATAAATTCAATTACTTTTAACTTCACATGGCGCTATAATGAAGAGGGATTTGGTCATTGCCTGACCAGAAATGTGAATAGTTGTAAATTAATTTGTTTTAGGTGACATGATTCATCTACCCTTGTATGATAAGGGAACTCAACAGTTTGTAATTATGTTGAACCAACTCATTAGTATGATCTATTGCTTACATTTTTGCAATGTGCATCTCTGTTTGCAGGTTGGTGCTAAAGAGTATTGGTTACAAATCAGTGCCAGTCGATGATTTACCATTTGACCATGAAAAAGGTAATTTGAAAAGAAAAGAAAAGATAAAAGGATGGTGTACCCTTTCTGATCATTATTGCTGGATGTGTTATTTTATCCATGAAAAGCGGTATAAAGCTGGCTAAGCGAAATGTTCTTGGAAACAGCTTGAGGTTTTCTTTCAAAGTTGAGTGATCAATTACTTAGCTCAACATGTCTACAAAATCCTAGAAGAAACTTAAAATTTAAGCAACGAGAACTATAATGAATGAGGTCAGGAGGCTGTCAGATTCTTATATCGTTTTAAATTTTGAATTTTCTTACACATGTATAGTTGGTGTGTACTGGTTTGAAACAAGCATATTTCTTACACATGTATAGTTGCGTGTGTACTGGTTCGAAACAAGCATCTGGCAAAACCATCTCTAGGACTCGGTCGCTTGCATAACTTTTCCTACTGAAATTTTTAAATGTTTGATTGTGTAAACCGATTTGCCATCCTCCTCTCATGGGTTCATTTCCAGGTGTGGTTCCAAATATTAAAGGTCGGGTTCTTACTGATACTTCAGGAGATCCTACGCAGCTTGAGAAAGGTCTGTATGTCTGTGGGTGGTTGAAGAGGGGGCCAACTGGGATTATAGCTACAAATCTCTACTGTGCTGAAGAAACAGTAAGTCTCCCTTGCATCCCGCTATGCATCCCAGTTCGTTTTCATTATTTAGAAACCTTGCTTTAATCACTAAACTGCTGCGCGATAGGTGGCAAGTATATCAGAAGATGTTCATCAAGGAGAGATAGCATCCGCATCTACCTTGCCAAAGCCTGGCCGACAGGGACTCCGTCAGCTGCTTGATAATAGAGATGTCAGAGCTGTACCATTCCATGCCTGGGAAAAAATCGACTCTGAAGAGAGAAGACTTGGGAATTTGAGAAGTAAGCCTAGAGAAAAATTAACCACATACGAAAACCTACTGAAAGTTGCCACAGAGTGATATATGCATAAATTTTGAGGTCAGATACATTTTATTATTCTTTTGAACAAGTAAATGTGACTTCAGTTTTTACATCCTCATCATCGATTACCTCTTGGGTTCAAGCACAATATCCAGCCAGCCTCTTTTTGGTTCCAACTTGAAGTGTACTATTTGTTCCCTTTCTCAATTTATAGACATAAAATAAGTGCAACTAGACAAAACTTAGTCTCTGAAATTCGAGATTTAAGAAATTATCCTATTGGTTGTCAAAAAAGAGAGGAGGAAATGACTGGTTTTAGTTGCCAAAAGAAAAGGGGGGCAAAATGATTCTGCAATATATCAATGACTAAATGAATTGATTATCATTCATGTATATTTATTCTGCTAATTTTCCCCTCAACTTTATATTGAAGACATGCTGTATAATTTATT
This sequence comes from Salix dunnii, assembly GCA_015731905.1. NCBI lineage: Eukaryota > Viridiplantae > Streptophyta > Magnoliopsida > Malpighiales > Salicaceae > Salix > Salix dunnii. The sequence continues at coordinate 13,372,824 of CM027675.1, read as the reverse complement.
AAACGACAAATTAGTGTACAGGGAACAGGGGCTATATCGATTTTTCCAATTTATTTGTACAGTGAATCGACGAAAAAAACCCCCGAAAACGACAAAATAGCACACAGTAAACGGGGGTAGCGACGTCTTTTCTCCTCAGGTTTTTTCATAAATATCGCTGGGTGAAGGGGCATGTACATCATTAACTATTATTATTTTTTTTTCCGATTAACTGTTGGTACGTCGTCCAGCAGCGTTCCCCTCTTACGCGCATTATCGGCGGCGCGTGCGGTTTATTCCCGCTATCAAAAATTCATTTCCGCCGTGTCAGGAGGTGCGCCGATAGGTTCTCTATCTTTCATCGCGACGCGTTCCGGTCCAATATGTGCCGGTAAACGGCAGTGGACGGTTGTTTGTCTGATGTCCGTTTTCTTTCTCCAACCGAAGCAAAGTTAGCTTCGGTCCCTTATATTTGTGATAAGTTTCTTTTGGTCCTTAAAGTTTTTATTTCAATTTTATTATTTATTTCTTTAATTGAAAGTTTGATTGTTCTCAATTGTGCTCTTCAATTAAAACTGATTATATAAAAAAGTTTTTATTTCAGTCCTTATACTTTTGATTTTTGATTTATTTTTGGTTCCTTGAATTTTTCTGGTACGGATCTTTTGATTTCTTTATTTTGGCCCTTCAATTTAAATTGGTCATATATCCAAAGTTTGATTTCAGTCCCTCATCTTCTAATTTTTTTGATTAAATGACAGCAATTATCATTATTTATTTTTGGTCCTCCAATTGTTTTTTTTCTTCAAATTTATCCTTCAATTGAAATTAATTTTATATATGTTATTTTTCATTTCAGTCCTTATTCTTTTAATTTTTTATTTTATATTAATTCATTCTTTTTTTTTTGATAATATTTATTTTTTATTGATATTTATGCATCTATATTTTTAGTTTTTGTTTTTGTTTTTTTAGGTTTTATTTTTAATCATTTGAATCCTAAAATTTTAATTTGTGTTGATAATTATTTTAAAATTAATATTGCATATTTTTCCTTTTTATTCTTTTTTTCCTGTTATTTTTTTTTGTTCTTTAAATTAAATGATTTTTATGATTTTACTATTTACGCAATGATAATGACAATTTGAGCTATTATTTTTTTAACTGTTTTTTATGCAAATGTTTTTTTTTAATGATTTTTCAGTTCAATTTAATTATTTTAATTGTTATGAAAATAATATTAATAATAATTTTTATTGTTATAGTAATCATTTTACTATTAATATTGTTCTCCTTTTCCCTTTATTCTTTTTTTTTTCATTTTTTTTCCCTTTTGATTAGATGATTTTTATGATTTTACTATTTATGTCATGATAATGATAATTTAGTAGTTGGTTTTTTGTTTTTTTTAAGGAAAATCTTTCGCTTTTTTTTTATTGATTTTTCATCTTTCTTTTTTTGTTTTTTTTACAAAATAATTTTTATTTTATTTTTTTATTTGATCTTTTGTTAAATTTTTAAAGATTTTTTTAGTCCTTCATTTATTTTATTTTTTTTCATTATTAACATAATAATAATAATAATAATAATAATAATAATAATAATACTAATAATAATAATGTAAGGTGTTATAATCTTAATGATAATAGTGATATTATAAATTATCATGATAATAATGATTATAATTTTTTTGTAATAGTTATAGTGCTTATAAAATAACTAATTATTACTTTGATAGTAATATTAACAATAACTCATAAAATAATATAAAAATATCAATAATAACAAAAACAATTATAATAACGATAATAATACTAATTATAATTGAAATAATTTTAATAAAAACAACGATGTTGATAATCGTGATAATTATTGTCGTAATAATGACAAAAATTTATAACAATATTACCAGTAATAATCAAAATATTAATTATTTACAATAAAAAAATATGAGTCACTTGCCCTATGCTTCGATACTCATAGACAATATACCGATTAAATAATTATCCAAACATTTTGAACAATACCAACATTCAATCACTTCCATGCACAACAAATAACTCATTTTAAAAGGATTTTATCGATGATAATTTAACTAATTAATTTTTTAGTTAATTAATGAAAACACGCACAACAATGAATCAATTTGATGCATCAAAAAATATACGAAGATACACATAGAAAAAACGGGTGAAAAAATTGAGCCAAATTATTTTCAATGAGTCACTTGCCCTGCGCTTCGATGCAAATAGACAATGTATCGATTAAATAATTATCCAAATATTTTGAACAATAACAACATTCAATCACTTTGATGCACAAAACAAATAACTCATTTGAAATAGATTTTATCCTTGATAATTTAACTAATTAAAATTTTAATTAATCAATAAAAATACACATAACAATTAATCATTTTACTGTATAAAAAAACTCAGTACAGTACGCATGCAAGCCAACTCGTCCTATCCAAATCAAAGCATGAATCTACCTAGAAACGTTTTTGTTGTTTTTTTTTTTTTTTAAATTTTGTAATTCAACAATAAATTCGTTTGGATTTATTGGCAAATCCACCGAATCAAAGTGCTCCTACCTGTTCACACCTCATCTTCGACCCGTCCTAGACGATATGCATTATTCACGTCTCCTCTCTACTTGATGATCATCTTTAAAGCTCCAGAACGTGTAGATGGTGGTGTATGTAACTTCAAATATATACTACTGCAAAAGATTACATGTATAAATATTAGTGATAATGTATGTGTGTGTGTATTAACTAAAATATAAATTATGAGTTATATTTACTATGCAATTCTTCATTATTCACATAGATACAATTCACTATGAATTGTTATAGTGTAATGATAATTTTACCTCTAGGATTGAAAACTTTAACCTACAGGACCGGGGGTAGTTTTAAAATTTTCTGGGAACATGGATAGTATTTTCAAATTCTTTGCACGTTAAAACCACGAAAATAGCCCTCGAAAAATAAAAAAATAGCGCTTGGAATTAGGGGTATTTCAGGATTTTAATCAACTGTTTTTTTTCATAAATATTTCTTGGTCCAGAGATTATTGGTAATTAACTAATTTTTTTATTTTTTTTCCGGAACAGTGCAGGCACCGTACGAACGCGTCAGTAGTGTTCCGCCCTAACACATCTTTCAGGAGGCGTGTGTGGTGTCTTCAGGTGGTGGAAACTGGTCTTTTTCCATGTCATTTGGTGCGCCTCCATGTCATTTGGCTTCGGGCGCGGCGCATATAAGGTCAATCTGGTTATGTGATCATTGATGGAATGTTTTCTTTCCCTCGCCCGTTTCACTCTCCTGCTGTTGGAAGTATAGTTTGGTCCTTAATATTTGTAGGTGTTTCATTTTAGTTCATGATCTTTTGATTTTATTGTTCTTATTGATTTCTTCAATGGAAATTTGGATTATTTTTAATTATGTCCTTCAATTGAAATTTATTATATATGATATGTTTCCTTTCAGTCTTTACTCTTTTAATTTTCAGTTTGTTTTTAGTTCCTTTAATAATTGTGGTATGCAAGTTTTAATTTATTCTAATTTTATTCTTCAATTGAAATTAGTCATATATGCTATTTTTCATTTTGGTCCTTATTCTTTTAATTTTTTCAACAATTGCACTGTTTTGTTTTTTTAAATCCCTTTATTATTTTCGGTCCCAAAAATTTGATTTGTTTTATTTTTGTCATTTAATTGTAATTAATTATATATTTTATTTTTCATTTTGACACTTATTCTTTTAATTTTTTATTTGGTTTAAATTCCTCTTTTTTTTTGTCCCTCTTGGACAATGTTTATTTTTCATCCATATTTATGTATTTATGTTTTTTATTTTTTATTTTTTTAATTTTATTTTTTGTTGGAGTTTATTTTTATTTGGTTCAGTTATGAAATTTTAATTTATATTGGTTATACTACATTTTGTTTTTAAAAATATCTTTATTATTTTTTCAGTTACAAGATTTTGATTTGTTTCAGTTTTGTCATTCAATTAGAATTAGTTATACATATTGTTTTTCATTTTGACAATTATTCTTTCAATTTTTTATTTAGTAATTATTGCTTTGGTTTTTTTCAGTCCTTCTTGGACAATGTTTATTTTTTGTTTGTATTTGTTCATTTATACTTTTAGTCTTTGTTTTGATTTTTATCATTTTTATTTTTAATTGAGGTTTTATTTTTATTCGGTTTAGTTTTTAAATTTTAATTTATATTGGTGATCATTTTAAAATTAATATTGCTCATTTTTCTCTTTGTTCTTTTCTTGTGTTTTCTGTTATTTTTATCTATTTTTTGGACAAGATGATTTTATTGTTTACGCAATAATAATGATACTTTTAGTGATTTTTTTTTTGTAAAAATATTTTGTGTTTTTATTTTTTATTTTCTGGGCCAATTTAATGATTTTAATTGTTTGGAAAATAATGTTGATAATAATTTTTACTGTTATAGTAATGATAATGACAGTAACGTAGAGATGAATTTTCAATTTATTTTTTCTTTTTTTTGGAGATAGAAAATTAACTAGTTATTTGATTATTGATATTTTCACAATTTATATTTTGTTTGTTGTGCTTAATTTAAATTGAATGATAAAATAAAATTATCTTAATACAGATATCCAAATTTTTTTTAATGATAATAATACTAATATTTTTATATTAGCTATTTCGTTAAAACCTACTAAATAAATAAATTTATATCTATTCAAAATTCATATATTTTATAAAAAAATTATTTTTCACAGGATTTCTATACAGATTTAATATTTGTTCTAAATTTATATTATAATAAAAAAATATCATATAATTAATATGGTATCACTTGTGACAAGGTACGGTAACATTGACTAGTATGTGTCTGTATAAACATTAGGGTTAATACGATATAGCTTGTTGGAAATAGGGATACTACGCAGCGCCATGGCCATGTGGATCTGTCTTGCTCCCCCTTACACTTAGGTAGTCCTATTAAATAACAATTAAATCCTAAGGTTTTGTATGTAAACAGCTAGAAAAATTCAACAAAATCTCCTATTCTTCCAAGTTCTACAGCACCATGTCTCCTGATCTCTCTGTTATCCTCCCTCGTGTTCTCATCGTCTCTAGACGTAGCCTCCGCAAAAACAAATTTGTAGATTTTGTCGGTACGTTTTCGTTCTTTGATCATTCTTGATTTGTTCATATGATGATTAGAATTGATAATATTTTGTTTATTTTCAGGTGAATATCATCTTGATCTTATAGTTGGATATGGTGCAGTACCAGTTATCGTGCCCCGTGTTCGTGGGGTGCATATGTTGTTAGAGAGTTTTGAGCCTATCCATGGTGTTCTTCTCTGTGAAGGAGAAGATATTGATCCATCTTTATATGAAGCTGAGACATCTAATCTTTCACCAGAAGAATTCGAAGAAATCAGGAGGATTCATTCAAGTGATACAGCTATTGATAGAGAGAAGGATTCAATTGAGTTAAGGCTTGCAAAACTTTGCCTTGAAAGAAACATACCGTATTTGGGAATATGCAGAGGATCTCAAGTTCTAAATGTTGCTTCTGGGGGTACCCTTTATCAGGACATTGAAAAGGAGATTTCAAAGAAGATCCAGGAATCTCAAAGAGTGAAGCACATGGATTATGATAATTATGATGGGCATAGACATGTGGTTAAGGTGGTAGAGAACACCCCATTGCATGATTGGTTTAGGGATTCTCTAGAAGAAGATGAAATGCAGATTTTGGTTAATAGCTATCACCACCAGGGGGTGAATAGATTAGCACAAAGATTTGTGCCCATGGCGTTCGCACCAGATGGAATGATTGAAGGGTTTTATGATCCTGATGCTTGTAATCCTGAAGAGGGTAAGTTCATAATGGGACTTCAATTCCATCCAGAACGAATGAGGCAGGATGACACCGGCATGTTCGATTATCCAGGATGCCCAAGGGCCTATCAGGTTTACGCATGATCTTTTATGGGACAATTTGATGAAATAATGTATAATTGATATGAACATGGTCTGAGATAGAATTATTATGCAGGAATTTGTCAAGGCTGTGATTACTTATCAGAAGAAGCTCAATAGTACTACATCTGTGCCTAGGCCTCTCAAGCTAGATCAAGCTATGGAGAATAAAAGGAAGGGTATAATTACAAGTTTCTCTCTTGCAAGAAACATGTACACTACTGGCCAAAAAATGAATCCATCAAAGGAATCAGAACTACAAGCTGGAGCAGAATTCCTAGAGGTATAACCATATAGAGAGAATGATAAACAGTCACAAAATGTTTGAATATTGTTTCAAGTTCATAGATTTTGTTTTCAGGCTTTTGATCTTGTGTCATTAATGATCATTTTATCCATGCAGTCAAACACAGCTTTGAGCATACAACAGGAGAATAGATTAAAGCAGATGGGTGCAACAGTGAGGAATGCGGGTTCCTACATTGAAAGACTGAGGATGAACGAGGAGAGGGGAAAAATGGCAGAAAACGTGATGGCAAAAATGTCTGCAGAGCAGCTGTCCGACTTGCTGTCTTTCTACCATATGATGGGACAGATTTGCTCAGAAGTTTTAGAAAGAAAGATGAATGGCTTTTTCCATGGCATCGGTTCTTGATAGATCGTTTTTCTTGCTTTCTCGTTGATGTATCATGTTAACAAACTAAACAAAGTCTCCAAAGCAGATTTCTCTGTCCTCTCATACTCAAACCCTTCAATTCACTTCACTGGGGAGTCGTTTAGTGTTTATCTGACATTTCAGCTTCAGAAAAGCCAGCCTATTCATCAATAAATGCATGTCATCCTCGGCGATAATTATGCTAAAATGTAATCTATTTATTGATTAATAATATTTTTATTTCCTTTTAAATGATTCTAAATCCTTAAAATAATTTAACCACACGCTTTTATATATGTGTGTGTGAGATAGGCTCGTTATCTCATGCCGAATACATTTAATTACTTGACTATATAAATATTGTTACCATATTAACTTGGAAACAAAATTCCGACATGAATTAGCACAAGGTTATAGAATCCATTATGTTCTTACAGGAATAGCTGGTACATTTTATTTTAATTTGAAAACATACAAACCAAAGCAAATTTTATCTCGTTTAAAATTTTGATTTATTTTAAAATTTTCACTCATAACATTTAGGTTTCGTTCTACTCAAATAGTTTTTTTTTTTTTTTTATAAAAATAATAAATAGTTTTATAATATCAATCATATCACTTAATATGATCGTTAAATTGATATGAAATTTTAGCAGGAGTCTCTTGATATATATATATTAAAATTTCAGAGCAGTCGGAGAATATAACGACCTTGCGAGATTAATGATATTATTCTCGTAATATTATACATGTTCATAATTTTGTTTAGAAATTATTTTATTGTTTATTTTTTATATTAAAATCTTCTCAATTGCATTATTCAACAACGAGTTTAATATTAATTGAACTTTACAATTTGATTTGATTTGCTTTTTTAAGATTATAAAGGTTTTATAATGCATGTCATACATTTAAAAGGTTAACCCGAGTTGATTCAATATATCGTTGTTTCAAAACTTTTTAAGATGTCAACTTAATTTTTTTTTAGTTAAATTATATTTTGATCAATTTTTCATGTTATTTTTGAACTCATCAAGTTATATTAGTTCAACTCTAATTTTTTTATTTATATTTGAAATATAAATTGCACAATTCTAAATAATTTTATTTTTGAATTTAAACTATTTTTTATTGAATTAATATATATATAAATATAAACAATATAATCTCAAAACAAAAAGCAAAAATATTTTAAAATCGAAATATTCCGTATAATTAAAAAAAAACAATCTAAATAGAATTGACAAGCTTATTAGCACCGGCATTTTCATCTCCATTGAAAATTTGGAATTGACTACTTCGGGTGGATTAAACGCACAAGAATTCTCAAGACTCGAAGCAACGAGCAGCCCAGCACTTCAAGAAAGGCCTGGAAATAGCTGTAGCATAAACAATCCATCAAAATAAAATTTAAAAATTGTATCACAGCCCAGCAATACAGGACGTAAATTAGTTCACAGAATTGCTCGATTGGATTATATTATAGCCCGAAATCCACATCCGATTATTTATTTAACTTAGGGATGACAGTTTCGTTTCATTTCAATTGAACAGTTAAAATATTTCATATCAGTTAAAAAAAAAATATTAATGATTTTGTTCTGTTTTGTCAAAACTTCTGAAATATATTATACTAGTTAAAAAAAGAAGATGGTGGTGTTATTTTTATCTCGATTTAAATTTCAATTTATTATAGATTTTTCAGCTAAATACCGGCAGAAATATTCCGGTTTCGTTCTACCTGTTCCGTTTCGGTTAAATATTATTTTTTTAAATAATAAATAATTTTACAATATCAATCATATTTTTTAATTCAACTGTTAGATTGAGATGAAATTATATATATATATATATATATATATATATATATATATATATTATGTTAAAATTTTAGAGCAATCATAAAATATAATGACCCTGCGAGATTGATGATGAAATTCTTATAATATTATATATGTTCGTAATTTTACTCAGAAAAATTATTTTATTATGTATTTTCTTAAATTAAATTGTACAATTTTAAATAATTTTATTTTTGGATTTGAATTGATTTTTTTTAATTAATACATTTAATTTTACACACACATATAAACAGTATAATTCAAAAATAAAATATTATATTCCAATTAAAAAAATCAATCACCCATCTTGATTTAAATGGGATTTCCTGTTCGAAAGCGCCCCAATTACTTGAGCCTTGGGCAATCTTCTTTCTGTGTGATTTATTAATAGCCGAAGATTATCAGCTTTGAGGTAGCTATAAATCAGAGACAATGAAATCCATGACCAAGACACGACAGCAGCTGAATTAATATATATAATGACTTTCTCAGGCAATGCAACTGGGAAGCAGACTACTTGTCAACAAGTCGTTTGTATGCCGCGTGGATGTGTCAGCATGTTGATGGACTTTCATGGCAGATGAGTAAAGCTAGACGTGTTTCTCATCTCCACCGTGGAAATATAAACCCAGTGGTTACTTTCAGATTCAGCTCAAGCTCAGATTCCATTTGAAGATTTCAAAAACATTTTTTAAAATTATTGAAATTTTTATTTTTTAATATTTTTAGTTCATATATTAATATTAAAAATAATTTTTAAAAATAAAAAATATTATTTTAATATAATTCTGAACAAAAATCATTTTAAAAAACAAATATAACTACACTCCCAAGCATATTCATAATCTTGACGCTGGAGTCCCACCATGGAAGATATTGTAATTCAAACTTCATGACTTGAATATCGCACCGAACCTTTCGCTACGAAATCCTTGCGAGGTGTTTGACGGGGAGTAGACAATCTGCTAGCATCAAGAAATGTAATTACCCTACTCACGAACGCGGGTTGATCTTAAATTCTGGTGATTAGAAACTTAATCCAAGTTAGATTTATAATTATAATTACGTCAAATCGGATACTCACCAGATTAAACTAGTCAAGATTCAACTAGGTTAAACAATTAATTTTGAAATATATATATATATATATATATATATATATATATATATATATATATATATAAAATACTTTTTAGCATGATTTAGTGTATGTTTGATATTGGGTTTCAAAAATATTTTTTAAATTACTATTTATGTATTTTTAGATAATTTTGATATACTAATATTAAAATTATTTTTTAAAATTATTTTTTTAATATATTTTCTTAAAAAATATTTTAAAAAATAATTTTAAGGACACTCTTAAACATAACTTTAATTCTTGTATATATTCTTGGTCTTGGGTTGGGTCCTATAAGTATTATTTCATAAGTGTTAAAACATAAAAGTAAAGGCAAACATCAAAAAAGTCTTCAATCTTTGAAATCAGATTCAATTAGATCCTCAATCTATTTTTTATATCTCAGTTAAATCCTCAATATATAAATAAAACCTCAACGACCCTTCATTTACTTTTTAGTCTACAAATTAAATAGTTAAATAATCATAGGAAGCATACGACTCTTCTCTTTTCATAGTGAAATCTCTAAAATTCTCGTTTTAATCAATTCATATTTAACTTGTGTGATGGATCAAACTATATAAAAAATAAAATTACATGATTTTCACATAATTATCTAAACATTATAATAAATTTAATCTAATAAAAATAACTAATTAAGAATATATTAACAAGTTGAGAGTACAATAGAGATGAAATAATGAATTTGCCATTAACTTTAATCAACTTTCAAAGTTCCAAGTCAAGTCAAGGAAGGCTTCTTCGTCTCAGCTACTGAAACCCAATGTCACGCAATCGGTTTTCAATTTAATTTCTCCACAATTATTTCTTAATTAGTTCACTATCCCAGTTCAAATTGCTGTATTCGCTGCGCCTTCCCTGCAAGTTGTAGCCTGTGGGATATCACAGTCCGGTTTTATAATATATATATATACTGCTTTTTAATCACATGATCATAGCTTTAAAACAAATGGTTCAACTTTTCTGGTTTCTTTAGTCAAAAGTCTTTCTCAAATTAATATACAATCTTCTCGGTATTTGTTATTTATTAACATATATAAGTTTAATAGTTGAACCACGTTATATGACATATTATCAAGCTCGAATTTAAAATTAATTCACATTAAAGTTATCACAATGTAACCCAGGCGATTTAATAATTTTAAAAACAACTTAAATAACCAATAAAAAATAAAAACAACTCAAACAACTGGAATTTTAATTTTTTTTTTTTTTTCTAAGAAAGTTTTGTTGAACCTAGGTTTGCACAATTGGACAAACCCTGTCATTCTCTGAATCTCTCTTAATTTTTTGTTATGAGGTATGAGAAAGGCCCGGTTTCATGTTATTATCATCAACCGAATGATTTTTCAAACTATGGTGGGATTCTTTGCGTGTCTTTAGCAGTATATTTGACTGATTCAATTCTGTTCTGTATGTCCAAGACAAAAAGAAATTATTGTGGCAGCCCTTTTCCCAGAATAAATAAATAATTTTTTGTAGTCCACTAAGCATTCGAATCTAAGTCTTGCGTTCACATCTATCCCTCTATGATGTATTTATATACCTGATACTGATAATCAGCATGAAACTATCCCTGAAACGACCAAGCCCATTTTGCTAACACACAGTCCCATTTCTTCCGCACTGCTTCCTCTTGCCGGAATGAATTCCCCAGTCTTTTCTTTCCTTTCGGATTTTGTTTTCTTACTGTTGCTCTTCATTCAAATTCCTTCATCCTTAAGCGACGACGACCTGTACACTGCCTGTAGGAAACAGTTTGTATGTGGGGATATTTCGGCGGTTTTTCCTTTCTGGGGAAATGACAGACCCTCCGCGTGTGGAATTCCTGAATTGGAGCTCAAGTGTCATGAGAATAATATCACCACGATGAACATCAATCAGGTTGCCTATCGTGTTTTGAAAATCAATCGTGAAGATAAAATTCTCAGGATTGCAAGAGAGGACTACTGGGTTGGATTGTGTCCACCTCAATTTATGAACAGCACGTTCAATCCTAATATTTTCGAGCCTGTTGAGCGTTACAAAAATCTTACATTTATTTATGGTTGCGAAGATGCTCCTAAAACCATACCTCGTCCCAGAGCATTCACTTGCAAAACAAACGAAGTTGATGGTCAAATTGTTTATATCCAAGAAGGAGATAATGGTCCTGGGGAATGCAATCGTAGCGTCTTTGTGCCAGTTTCTATACCAGATTTTCCACCAGTCTGGAATATGGAAGCTTTTGAAGACTGGAATATGCCAGCTTTTGAAGAACGGCTGAAAAAGGGATTTGAGGTGAGTTGGAAGTTCGATTGGGAGTGTTGGGAATGCTCCACCTCTTGGGGAGCTTGTGGTATTGACAATGTTACCAATCAACCAACTTGTTACTGTCCGAATCAATCAAGTGGATCAAAAAGATGTGCTCTTCCTGCTCCCACACCAATTCGAACTCCAGGTATGCACTCTCCTGTAATCAGTTTATGAACTCTTGTTGATGCTTCACACACCTAGGTTCCGTTCTGTGTTTATTATTTGAAATATGCTTGGACAGAAGTAAACATCAATACGATGATCTTTTGGAACCAATTGAATAGTCAGTCCACTAGGAGGGAGGGAGGGAGGGAGGCTCAAACTGCAGACCTAGCTAGAGACAGCTAGCTTTCTGCTTAGGAAACGCTCACACCATCGTTAAAAACAGTTTAGGCTCAAACTACGCTGTTTTTGGATTCAACAACAACAAAAAAAAAAAAAAAACAAGAGAAATGCATGGCTTTGTTTTTTTAAATAAAAAATTAAAAATAAACAAACTGAGTTCTACTACTAACTCAATCTAAGTTGAACCTCAAGTGAGCGAGTGATTAAATTAATTAACCCGCAAGGCAGAGCAGAATATTATGACCATGAATTTCCCCATTTTTAGAGCCGGGAGTGTGGTAACACCAGGAAATTTATAAGCTGATCCTGAAATCGAGTTCATATCAGAGACTCGGTTTTTCTCTGGATGTCATTTTCATTTTTGTTCTGCTTCGTTCCTTCAATGCGCCGAAACTTCTTAGAATTCTTTATCCTTGCTTCGTCAATATCATTCCATATTATGGAGGGGGCGCTGGATTTGTTCATGGGATTTTAATTAGAACAATTATAGCCCTCTTTCCTATAAACTTGATCACCCAACATAATATCACAAAGGATACCAAACAAAACAAACAACTAACTATTTAAATAATAATAATAATAATAATTATATATATACCTAAAAATCTAAAACGCGTGGGTTTTTTACTATTTGTCAGTGCACTGTTCACCATCTCATATATTATTGTGGATCGACTGTGCAATTTTTTTTTCCAATTTGATCTTTTTTTTAAAAATTTTATCATAATTAAAGATTATTTGATTTTGATTTCTTAGAAAACAATGAGATTTAAAGAAAAGGGATTAGAATGTAAAAGGCATCAAATATGTGTGACATGCCATGAGTTTAAAAACAAATACATTTTGCTCCTCAAACTTTAGAAATCACGCAAATTATACAGTTTTAGTATATCTTTATTTTTCACATTCACTTTTGGTATAAAAATTCATTTTTATTATTTTCTAGTCCTAAATTGAGAGCAAAGAGATAGCGATCCCCATTCTAGAAATAGAGAAAAAAAATATATTGTTGGTATCGATTTAGACCACATAGAAAATGAAATTTGTATCAAATCAATTCATTTGATAAGAGTTCATATTATAGTTCTCTTTACCTTTAGGGTTCATCAAAAAACAAATATGAGTTCATGTTGATTTTTGGTTTCGAGTTGGTTTTGTTTTTTAGAGCGGGGTTTTAGGTTTTTTGATATCATTAATAGGTTTATTACAATTTCTACATTGTTTTGTGGGTGTTTTGGGTAAAAAAAATATTAGAAACAAGTTTTTAGATAAAAGACTCTCAAGCCCTGGTTTTTCTGCCATTGTGGTGGTTTGAATCTAGACAAGATAAGACAGCACATAAACTACCTTGAAAGGTCAAACATCATTTGTTAAGTTTTTTTTTAAAATATTTTTATTGGCAATCCGAGTTGCTTTAAACTCATTAAATTGATTTATTCATTTTAAATTAACTCTCAAAGTGATTTAATTAGAAAGTCAATCTAAATATAAAATCAGTTCAATAGATTTCAAGATTGAAATGATTAATTGAATTTAATAATACTGTTAAAAATATTTATACTCTTAATAATTAAAACAAACATTAATCGTACACGCTGCGGCATTGGGTTTTTTGTAGTATATACATGAAGGCCTGCAGCTACAATGAAAACTGGAAGACATCTCTTTTTCCTACTTAGCGCGTGCTCCAGTGACGGTTAAAGTAAGAAATGATTTAGTGTATAAGGGTCTACAGAAAGTGCTATGCAATCGCTTCTGTCGAATGGCCACATCACCTTCCAAATTAAGCCAAACTAATTCTCGACGAAGCCTGTTTTCGGTATTCTGTGAGCTCCGTTGACACGATTTTTCTAGCTAGCTCCTAAATTCATAATCATTTTATTGGTAAGATTCTAATATTATAAATAAAAAAACATTCTAATATAAAAATAAAATTTATATTATTTTTTAAAAATAAAAAATTTAAAACAACATCATTTATATTATGCTAATACTTTTTTGGGTAGATTTTCAGAGCAGGGTGGTAACGGTGTTTATTGTTTTTTAAATTATTTTTTACTTGAAAATATATAAAAATAATATTTTTTATTTTTAATATCAACACAACTAAATATTCTAAGATTATAAATAAATATCTGAAACTATTGGCAAACTCTTACTACATAATTTTTATTTGTAGGTTTAATCAACCATGTAATCAAAAGTATCTTTGTAGTATTCAGACACCAATGTTTACGAAGTCCGAATTTTAGACTTGAAACCTGAAAATCTTAACAAGAACACCGAATTTGACAATCAGGATTCAAAATACACATCATCTTGCTGAAAAAATGACCACCTGAATTTACGTTGATGCCACTCTCACCATTCTAATGGAAGTTCTCTTAGCCAAAATCCCCTTTGTTCAAATACGTACTACCGTTTTCTTTTAACTCCCTGCTTGAACAACGTTTCCTATCAATCCCTCTGCAAAAACACAACTGCTTCTCCTTCAGGCCATGTCTTGGCTTATCCTACTCCCAATCATAGCCCTGGTCTGCAGTTCAGCACCTGTGTTTGCTGATGATGATGAGCGATATCTGAGCTGCATGAAGTCGTTTGATTGCGGAGATATTAGGGGTGCTGGTTATCCTTTCTCGGGATCCGATAGGCCTAGTTACTGTTGCTTTCCCGGGTTTGAGCTCAGTTGCAGAAACCAAGATCCGGAGATCACAATCAAGGCATCGACTTACAAACTCTATGGAATCAATAGCCAGTCGTGGACTCTCAATGTTTCCAGAACAGATTACACAGAAAATCTATGTCCTACTCTCCTTTCCAACTCTTCGAGTCCAAATCTCTTGAGTTCCAATTCAGATCATGCTGATGTAACGCTGTACTATGGTTGCCCTAGTCCATTCCCATTAGGGTTTTCAGCTCAGTTTACTTGCAAAATTAACGACACTGATATGACGGGATACTTTGTAACAGTCAACAACTCTGTCCTTAGTAGGACTGTTCCCAGCTTAATCAGCTACCTGACAACATGCAACAATAGTGTTATAGTTCCTGCCCGTCAATCAGCACTTGTGTCCATTCTAGAGAATCCAAATGAAACCCAGTTGCTTGGAGCTATTAATCAAGGTTTTGATTTGGTGTGGAGTGCAAATGATTCGTTATGTGATACATGTAAATCTTCTGGTGGTCAGTGTGGGTACAACCAGACCACTACTGCATTCACTTGTTTCTGTGCGGATCTACCTCAAGATTTTGAATGCACAGCATCACCACAGGCATCTAGTCCATCAACAAGTATGTCCTCTTTTCTTTCTTGATGCCATGATTGGATAGATAGAGATAGCTGAAGTCTAAGATATGCCATCCAGGCTAGGTGATGTAGGAGGAACTTCAGTATATGTCCTTTTACCTTTACATATTCTTTCATATGAAACACATATCCGTCAATGAAATACTCATTGTAATACTGAACATTTCATTCAGGAGTCAGATTTAGTAAAGACAAAGTATCACTAGCATTTCTTTTTACTTTATAAACCTAATATACGAAGCACATATATGAACCGTTAAGGGAAAATGTGTAATGAAATTAAATATTCTAAGGTATTAAGGGAAAATGTGTAATGAAATTATATATTCCAAGGTATTAAAGTAATTATAAAGTACTAACATTTGTTTTGAACCACGTTAAAAATTGTTTATCTTGTAATCGAAAGATTCAGGATTCAGTCAGTTATAGATTTTGGGATAGTAAAAATAGATGATGTTTTCTATGATGCACTTAACAATGTATCGGTTTAGCTAAGCAAATGATTAAATATATATGCAGCATATAACACTTTATCAGAATAAATGAATTTAGGAACATACATTTATATCAATTGTAGGTTGGATCGAGGTGGTGTTCACCTCATGACCACTGTCCCAACGTGGATAACTCCCTAACATTTATTTGATGTCCTGTTACAGGATCTACTAATGGGACTTTGCGACAATGGATTGCTCTGGGTAAGTAAATATAATCAAAAGAAAACTGATTTTTTTTTTATAAAGATATTGATGAGGATGTATCTTAAATTACAGGTTCATCAGTAGTTGCGGCAACGATAATAACTTCTTTCATGATTATAATATGTCTCACTAGAAGAAAAGGTTCATTCAGTGCAGTCATAGCAATGACCTTCAGGTTGAAGAATTCCCAGCATGTTGACAATGTTAAAACATTAATGATGGACTACCATTCACTTGCTCCAAAACGCTTTTCATATTCAGATATCAGGAAAATGACCAACTCATTCGTCTGTACACTAGGTCATGGGGGGTTTGGTAATGTATACAGAGGAAAGTTACCAGACGGTCGTCTTGTTGCCGTAAAAGTCCTAAAAGAGTCCAAAGGTGA
The DNA here is from genome assembly GCA_015731905.1 of Salix dunnii. Classification (NCBI taxonomy): domain Eukaryota; kingdom Viridiplantae; phylum Streptophyta; class Magnoliopsida; order Malpighiales; family Salicaceae; genus Salix; species Salix dunnii. The sequence continues at coordinate 13,356,182 of CM027675.1, read as the reverse complement.
TGGAGAAGAGTTCATGAATGAAGTTGCAAGCATCAGTAGAACTTCCCACGTGAATATAGTTACCCTTTTGGGCTTCTGCTATGAGAGGAATAAAAGAGCTTTGATTTATGAATTCATGCCTAATGGATCTTTAGATAGCTTCATATCTAACAAAGGTACAAACTGTCGTTTAGAATGGAAAAAATTATATGAAATTGCAGTTGACATTGCTAGAGGCCTAGAGTACTTGCATGGAGGTTGTAACACTCCGATTGTGCATTTTGACATAAAACCTCATAACATTCTTCTAGACGAAGACTTTCATCCAAAAATCTCTGATTTTGGTCTCGCAAAGTTATGCAAGAGCAAGGTAAGTAAGATTTCGATGATAGGTGCTAGAGGGACTGCAGGTTACATAGCACCCGAAGTATTTTGCAGATCTTTCGGACGAGTAACTTACAAGTCTGATGTTTATAGTTATGGAATGATGGTTCTTGAAATGGTCGGACAAAGAAAAGATTTTGATATGGGATCGATGGAAACCAATGAAATGTATTTCCCAGATTGGTTTTATATGTATCTTGAACCAGGACAGATTTCAACACTTCATGGAGGTATAATGGAAGAGGAAGAAGAGATTGTTACAAAGATAATCTTAGTGGGTTTGTGGTGCATCCAAACCATTCCATCACATAGACCATCGATGACAAAAGTTGTAGAGATGTTTGAAGGCAGTCTTCAGTCTTTGCAAATCCCACCGAGACCTTCCCTTACTTCTCCTAGAAAGTTCGCTCAAGAGTTGTACTCTTCCACTACATCATCACTGCCTTATGAGTTGTCCCGCAAGGGTCGAGTATACAAGTTGTCTGCAGATGAAAGTGATTTGTCATTGGAAATTGCAAATTTTATGTAGCCCGGTAAAAGTAAAAAAAAAAAAAAACTTGTATTTGTTCTTCATCTACATGAAGCTCTTGGTTGAGTTATTTTTTCTATGATAAAGCTCATGTACGGGAGGAAACTCTCTCACTGCTGGTAAGATACACTATCCTCTCACCTTCATTTTTTTGTCCATGATGTTAACAAATTCTAGTTTGTTCCCGATTGCTTGTCATTGTTTACTTGTGGTTAATGTAATAAAAGCTTCATTGCAATTTTCATAGCAAACTTCTACATGTTTCTTACTTGGTCATTATAACGAGCATGAACCTGAACGACCAACATATGAGGCATAGAGTGAATTCATTTAGTGAAGATGAAATAGTAGGAACCAATCCCTGCCGACAAGGCTTTTGGGGAAGACAACAACAAAAGGAAATGAGCACATTACAAAAGATGTTCTGCACTTGAAAGAGAGAGAAATAGAGTTAAGAAACTTGTTGGTAGCTCAATTAAAAGAAATAGAGTTACAAAACCTGCTCTGATAACATATTGAATTAATTAAGAGCAAAACACAAAAAGAAGACTATAATTATGAGTGCTTAGCTTAATCTAATTACAAATAAACTATATATAGGTTAAACATAAAATAATATTCTACCCTTAATAAATAAGACTAAATAAGACTACATAAATATTATTTAACAAAATCATATTTAACTTGTGTGATGGATCAAACTATATAAAAAAATTAAAAGAATATATGTTTTTTTATATACATAATTTATTTGCACATCTATTTATATTATTATTGGCTTGAATAAAAAAACTATTTTAATAAATAAATTTTGCAAACACAATAGGGTAAATATCTATTTTTTCTAGATTAAATATATTAGTTTACGATTGTCTCTTGATTTTTTAAGTTTTATTTAAATGTCATTGATTACTTTTTATTTATTTATTAGCACACATAATTATTCATTTACTTTATTACATGTATTCATAAAAACAATTTTTTGAACTTAGATTTTTTAAAACTATATAATGTTTTGAAAAAACCTATATATTCAATTATTTTTATAAAAATAAAAATATATGACCCCAGATGGAGCATGAGTCACATAACTACTATATAATAAACCTAATTAATTCAAGAAGATAAATGGCGATGTTAATCTTCCTTTTTAACAATAAAGGTTGAGAGTAAAAATGGCAATAAGTACACGTGGATTGGTTCTTTTGATATCCATATCTCATCCATCATTTATCATGTAAAAAATTTAGATATTCATAAATTATTCATCAGTTTTTAGGTATCCAATAGATATCTATTGTCTACAATTATTTACTAATCAATAAAAAATAAAATAGATAATACACACTCACACACACTTGAAGTATGTATATGTAATAAAATGATAAGCATTATTTATTTATATAATGTTTTATATCAATATTATGGTGTATATATATCATATTGTATTAAAAAAATATAAAGTAATATAATTATATTTTTTTGAGTTACGTTCAATGAGTTTGGATTTAGTTTGAAAATATCTATATATTACTCATTATTCATTTAATCAAAAACTTTCTTATTTGCTGTTTATCATATTCAGATTAAATTATTATATCTACAACTAAATGAGGTTGCGAAATTACTGTTTATCCACACTGATTTCACTATGGATTTAAACAGTGCATTTCACTGTCTTTTTTGCATTCTTCTTCGACTATTCATGCTAATAATTAGCATGAACACTGCTTTTGGTTCTCCTGCAACTGTTCATGCTAATTAATTAGCATGAACATTTTCACTGCTTTTTTATTTCTTTTGCGATTGTTCATACTAATTAATTAATATGAACAATGCTTTTGGTTTTTCGAGGACTATTTATCCCAACGAATCCTTGATTTTTTTAAGGCTAATAATATTATTATTTTTTTATTTTTTCATTTATTTTATTTTATTGCCTACTCTTTTGTTATATTTTTTAATATTTTTTATTCTTCTAGGTATTTTTTGTTGTTTTCATTATTTATGCAATAATAATAATAATAATAATAATAATAATAATAATAATAAGGAGTTTATTATGAATTGAACTTATTCAACAAGATTAAGTTTTTCTTAATTTCATTATTTAATAACGAGTTTATTATGAATTGAGCTTTATAATTTGATTTGATTTGCTTTATTTAAGTTTATAATAGTCTCATAACGCATGTCACACATTTAAAAGGTTAATCTAGGTTGACCCGAGTTAATTCAATATATCATTATTTTAATTTTTTTTTTAAGATGCAACTTGATTTTTTTTAGTTAAATTATATTTTGATCAATTTTTATTTTTATTTTTGAACTCATCAAGTCGATTCATTTATATTAGTTCAACTCTTTTTTTTTTTTACTTATGTTTGAAATTTAAATTGTATAATTTTAAATAATTTTATTTTTTTATTTTATGTATTTGTTTTTGTTGAATTAATATATATAAATATAAACAGTATAATCTCATAACAGAACACTGAAATATTTCAAAACCAAAATATTTTATCCAATTAAAAAAACAAAAAACCAATTCGAAATAGAATAGAACTAGTTAGATTGCCCACACTATGTTGCGAGCAACATATAATTATTATAATTGTTGGATTTGAAGTAATTTATATATTTTACTTATTTAAAAATAAAATCTAATATTTACACATGCAAAGTTTGATATGATACAACATATCAATACACTCTAATGCAATAATAATATCAAAACTTTAACATCAAAAAGACAGAAATAGGTAATTTCCTTGAAAGTTTTTCAACATAAAAATATGGGAAAACATAGTTTTTTTTCAGCATTTAAATCAACCTTTGTGACGTTGTCAATTTGCACTACGTCGCAGGTCGAGTAAACAATTCTTATAACTATTGAGATTAAAATAGAATATTTATTATACATATAAGATTTCATATGATGAAACAAATGAGCATACCTTATTATAACAATAGTAATATTGAAGTCATAACATCTAAAATTATCATCACTATCACTGCCAAAATAATAAAAATTATTAAATTACCCTGAGAGAAAAAATACAAAAAAAATTAACAAAAAAGCAAATAAGAATAAGAATTAAATTATTATTATTGAGCTAATAATGAAAAAAGAAAAATTAAATCAAACACTAAAAACACATAAAAACTTTAATCAAAGAGCAAATAAAAAAAATATAATAGATGATAAAATAAAAATAAAAATTATTAGTTGAAAAAAATCATTTAACTTGAAAATTAAAAAAAATTGTTCGCCCTACGTTGCGGCCTGAGCAAACAATTCTTATAAGATTTGTTGGATCAAAATTAAAATATAATATTTATATATACAAACTTTAATATAATGAAATAGATCAATACACCCTATTATAACAATAGCAATATCGGAGTCGTAACATCTAAAATTATCATTACTTTTACTATCAAAACAATAAAAATTATCAAATTATCTTGAGAAAAAAATTAAAAAACATTAACAAAATAGTAAGCAAGAAATACAATTAAATTATTATTATTATTATTATGAAAGAAAAAATAAATAAATGAAAGACTAAAAAAATCCTAAAAACTTTAACAAAAGATCAAATAAAAAAATAAAATAAAAATAAAAATTATCATTATTATTACTATCAAAACAATAAAAATTATCAAATTATCCCGAGAAAAAAAAACCTAAAAAACATTAACAAAAGAGTAAGAAAAAAAAATAATTAAATTATTATTATTATTATTATTATTATTATTATTATTGTGTTAATAATGAAAGAAAGAAAAAATGAAAGAGTAAAAAAATCCTAAAAACTTTAACAAAAATTCAAACAAAAAAATAAAATAAAAATAATGTTTTTTAAACAATATATAATTTTACAATATCAATCATATCTTTTAATCCGACAATTAGATTGAGATGAAATTTTACAAGGAGTCTCTTGATATATTTATATATATTATATCAAAATTTCAGAGCAATAAAAAAATATAATGATCTTATAAGATTAATGATGATATTTTTATAATATCATATAAGTTCATAATTTTATTGAGCGATGATTGTTAAATTAAAAGGTGACTAAACGGAGGGAAATTTTTATCATTCTTCATGAAAGTGGGTTAATGATTCATGTTAAATAATGATATAACATATATAATAAATGTTAGAATGAATAAAGAGGTAAATTAATGTGTAAGAGCATTCCGTGACATAAATTGACTTAGAACTTTAAGATTTAAAAGGCTGAATGATTTTATCGTATTTTTTTTAGACAAAATTGTACAATCCTAAATAATTTTATTTTTATATTTGAACTGATTTTTTTAATTAATATATATATATATATATATATATATATATATATATATATATATATATATATATATATATATATTACCTATAATATAAACGGCATCCCTCTTTTCTTGTACACTGAGTCACTATGCACACACTCACATTTCACTGTTCACTGGACATTTTTCGTCCGTGCGTCGCTTGAGTTCGTCCGTCTTATTGTTTTTTTTTTCCCGGTTTGAACAGTATATTAACGAAAAAGCCCCCCGAAAAAGACAAAATAGTGCACAGCAACGAGAGGCATCACTGGTTTTTCCACTTTATATGCACAATGCACAGACAAAAAAAGCCCCTATAAAGACAAAATAGCGCACAGTAACCAGGGTTAGCTCCGTCTTTTCCAACCCAATTTTGTTTATAAATATAAGAGGGTCCAGGGTCAAGTCAGTCATTACCTATTATTTTATGATTTTTTTCATCTTAACTGCTGACGCATCGTCCGAACAAGCCAGCAGCATTCGGCCCCTACGCCTCTTTTAGGCGGCTCATGCGGGTTCGTCCCGCCGTCAAAAATTATCTTCCGTCACACCAGAAGAAGAGCCGGGACTCCCTCTCTCCTCCGTCGCGACGCGTTCCGGTTATATATGTCCGGATGAGCAATGACGGACGAGTTTTGGTCGGCTGTCGCTTTTCTCTCTCCTGCCGCCGCAAAAGTTAGTTCCAGTCCCAGATTTTGGCGATAAGTTTATTTTGGTCCCTGATGTTTTGATTTTTTTTTTCTTGCTGATTTATTGAAATTAAAGTTTCTTATATTTTCAATTGTGTCCTTCAATTAAAATTGATTATATAAGAAGTTCTTATTTCAGTACTTATACTTTTGATTTTTTATTGCTTTTTTATTTCTTCAGTTTTTCCGGTATGGATGTTTTGATTTCTTTAATTTAGTCCTCCAATTGAAATTGGTAATATATACAAAGTTTGATTTCAGGCCCTTTTCTTTTGATTTTTATAAAATGAAAGCAATTACCATTATTTATTTTTGGTCCTCCAATGTTTTTGTTTTTTAATTTTATCTTTGAAATAGAATTATATATATATATATATATATATATATATATATATATATATATATATATATATATATCTTATTTTTCATTTCAGTCCTTATTCTTTTAATTGTTTATTAGGTATTAATTCATTTGTCTTTTTTTATAATGTTTATTTTTTATTTGATATTAATTTATTTTTTATTTTTATTTTTTATTGATATTTGATATTAATTCATTTTTTATTTTTTAATTTTTTTTTATACAATTTTTTTTTAATGATTTTCCAAAGCAATTTAATTATTTTAATTGTTCTGACAGTAATATTAATAATAATTTTAACTATTATAATAATCATTTTACTATTAATATTACTTCTTTTTTCTCTTTGTTTATTTTTTTTCTTTGCTTCTTCTTTTTTTTCTTTTGATTGGATGATTTTTATGATTTGACTATTTATGCAGTAATCATGATAATTTTAGTAGTTGTTTTTTTTTTCATACAAAAATCTTTTTCTTTTTTTAATGATTTTTCAAGACAATTTAATTATCGAAATTGTTTTGACATTAATGTTGATAATAATTTTAACTGTTATAGTAGTGATTATGATAATAACATAAGGACATATTTTCAATTTATGTATTTATCTTTTTGTGGATAGAACTATTTTTTTTATTTGATTATTGCATAGTTTTTTTTATATTAATTCATGTAGTTTGTTTTTATAAATTCTCAGACAATGTATATTTTTTATTCATATTTATACATATATACTTTTAGTTTTTTTTATAGTTTTTTTTTTCTTTGGATTTTATTTAAATCGGTTGTATCCTGAAATTTGAATTTAAATTGATAGTCATTTTAAAATTAATATTTCTTTTTTTTTTCTCTTTATTTATTTTTTTTGGTTTTCTGTTATTTTTATTTGTTTTTTGGATTAAATGATTTTTATGATTTTACTATTTACGCAATAGTAATGATAATTTTAGTAATTGGTTTTTTATTTCTTTTGGATGATTTTTATTATTTGACTATTTATGCAACGATTATGATAATTTTAGTGTTTATGTTTTTTTTCTTATTTATACATAAATCTTTTGCTTTTTTTTTTAATGATTTTCCAGTATAATTTAATTATTGAGATTATTTTGGCAGTAATATCAATAATAATTTTAACTATTATAATAATGATAATGATAATAACATAAGGATATATTTTCAATTTATATATTCATCTTATTATGGATAAACTATTTATTATTTTATACAAATTTATAATTAAAAAATTCTATACAAATTTATTATTTTGTCTAAAATTATGTTATAATAAAAAAATCTAACATAATTAATATTTGGCCCTTATACTTTTAATTTTTTGTTTTCATCCCTTGATTTCTTATTTTTTCTATAATGATCCCTACTGTTATTCATGTATATATAAATGTGCTCTTAACTTTGATTTTGAATTTTTTATTTCTAGAATAATAATAATAATAATAATAATAATAATAGCAATTTAATTAATTATTATTTATTAATTAATAATAATAATAATAATAATTTAATTGTTTCTCTTTCTTACTTTTTTGTTAATGTTTTTTTAAGTTTTTTTCCCTCAAGATAATTTTATAATATCTATTTTTTTCGTAGTAATAACAATGATTATTTTTATTTTTATTTTTAGTTATCTTTTATTTTTTTGTTGTTTATTTACTCTTTCAAACAAAATAGACAAACTTAATCTAAATGGGATTTCCTGTTCGAAAGCGCCCCAATTACTTGAGCCGCGGGCAATCTTCTTTCTGTGTGATTTAATAGCCGAAGATTATCAGCTTTGAGGTAGCTATAAATCAGAGACAATGAAATCCATGACCAAGACACGACAGCAGCTGAATTAATATATATAATGACTTTCTCAGGCAATGCAACTGGGAAGCGGACTACTTGTCAACAAGTCGTTTGTATGCCGCGTGGATGTGTCAGCATGTTGATTGACTTTCATGGCAGATGAGTAAAGACAGACGTGTTTCTCATCTCCAACGTGGAAATATAAACCCAGTGGTTACTTTCAGATTCAGCTCAAGCTCAGATTCCATTTGAAGATTTCAAAAACATTTTTTAAAAATATTGAAATTTTTATTTTTTAACATTTTTAGTTCATATGCTAATATTAAAAATATTTTTTAAAAATAAAAAATATTATTTTAATATAATTCTAAATAAAAATTATTTTAAAAAATAACTATAACTACATTCCCAAACACATGCATAATCTTGACGCTGGAGTCCCACCATGGAAGATATTGTAATTCAAACTTCATGACTTTGAATATCGCACCGAACCTTTCGCTACGAAATCCTTGTGAGGTGTTTGACGGGGAGTAGACAATCTGCTAGCATCAAGAAATGTAATTACCCTGGCTAGGAACGCGGGTTGATCTTAATTTCTGGTGATTAGAAACTTAATCCAAGTTAGATTTATAATTATAATTACGTCAAATCGGATACTCACCAGATTAAACTAGGTTAAACAATTAATTTTGAAATATATATAATATTTTTAGCGTGATTTAGTGTATGTTTGACATTGGGTTTCAAAAATATTTTAAAAAAAAATTAATTTTTATTTTATTATTTGTTTTAAATTATTATTTGTGTGTTTTTAAATGATTTTGATGTGCTGATATTAAAAATATTTTTTAAAAAAATATTATTTTGATATATTTTTAAATAAAAAACACTTTAAAAAACAACTTTAACAACACTTCTAAACATAACTTTTAATTCTTGTATATATTCTAGGTCTTGGGTTGGGTCCTATACCTTTTATTTTATAAGTGTTAAAACATGAAAGTATTCTCAATATATAAATAAAACCTCAATGGTCCTTCATTTACCTTTTAGTCTACAAATTAAATTCTTAAATAATCATAGGAAGCATACGACTTCTCTTTTCATAGTGAAATCTCTAAAATTCCCATTTTAATTAATTCATATTTAACTTGTGTGATGGATCAAACTATATAAAAAAATAAAATTACATGATTTTCACATAATTATCTAAACATTATAATAACTTTAATCTAATAAAATAACTAATTAAGAATATATTAACAAGTTGAGAGTACAATAGAGATGAAATAATGAATTTGCCATTAACTTTAATCAACTTTCAAAGTTCCAAGTCAAGTCAAGGAAGGCTTCTTCGTCTCAGCTACTGAAACCCAATGTCACGCAATCGGTTTTCAATTTAATTTCTCCACAATATTTTCTTAATGAGTTCACTATCCCAGTTCAAATTGCTGTATTCGCTGCGCCTTCCCTGCAAGTTGTAGCCTGTGGGATATCACAGTCCGGTTTTATAATATATATACACTGCTTTTTACTCACATGATCATAGCTTTAAAACAAATGGTTCAACTTTTCTGGTTTCTTTAGTCAAAAGTCTTTCTCAAATTAATATACAATCTTCTCGGTATTTGTTATTTATTAACATATATAAGTTGAACCACGTTATATGACATATTATCAAGCTCGAATTTAAAATTAATTCACATTAAAGTTATCTCAATGTAACCCTGGCGATTTAATAATTTTAAAACAACTTAAATAAACATTAAAAAATAAAAACAACTGGAATTTTAATTGTTTTTTTTTCAAGAAAGTTTTGTTGAACCTAGGTTTGCACAATTGGACAAACACTGTCATTCTCTGAATCTCTCTTAATTTTTTGTTATGAGGTATGAGAAAGGCCCGGTTTCATGTTATTATCATCAACCGAATGATTTTTCAAACTATGGTGGGATTCTTTGCGTGTCTTTAGCAGTATATTTGACTGATTCAATTCTGTTCTGTATGTCCAAGACAAAAAGAAATTATTGTGGCAGCCCTTTTCCCAGAATAAATAAATAAATTTTTTTAGTCCACTAGCATTCGAATCTAAGTCTTGCGTTCACATCTATCCCTCTCTGATGTATTTATATACCTGAAACTGATGATCAGCATGAAACTATCCCTGAAACAACCAAGCCCATTTTGCTAACACACAATTCCATTTCTTCCGCACTGCTTCCTCTTGCCGGAATGAATTCCTCAGTTTTTTCTTTCCTTTCGAATTTTGTTTTCTTACTGTTGCTCTTCATTCAAATTCCTTCATCCTCAAGCAACGACGACCTGTACACTGCCTGTAAGAAAGAGTTTGTATGTGGGGGTATTTCCGCGGGTTTTCCTTTCTGGGGAAATGGCAGACCCTCCGAGTGTGGAATTCATGAATTGGAGCTCAAGTGTCATGAGAATAAAATCACCAAGATAAACATCAATAAGGTTGCCTATCGTGTTTTGGAAATCAAACATGAATTTAAAACTCTCTGGATTGCAAGAGAGGACTACTTGGCTGGATTGTGTCCGCCTCAATTTGCAAACAGCACGTTCAATCCGAAGGTTTTCGAGCCTGGTGAGGGTTACAGAAATTTTACTTTAATTTATGGTTGCGAGGATGCTCCTACAACCACACCTGGTTCCAGAACTTTCAATTGCAAAATAAACGAAGTTGATGGTCAAAGTGGTTATATCAAAGAAGGAGAGTATGGTCCTGGGGAATGCAATGGCAGCGTCATTGTGCCAGTTTCTATACCAGGTTTTCCACCAGGCTTGAATATGCCAGCTTTGGATTGGAATACATCATCTTTGGAAGAACAGTTGAAAAATGGATTTGAGGTGAGATGGAAGGTCGATATGGATTTGTGTTTGGAATGCTTCACCTCTCGGGGAGTTTGTGGTATTGACAGTGTTACGAATCAAACAACTTGCTACTGTCCGAATCAATCAAGTGGATCAAAAACATGTGCTCTTCCAGCTCCCACACCAATTCCAGCTCCAGGTATGCACTCTACTGAAATCAGTTTATGAACCCTTGTTGATGCTTCACACACCTTAGTTCCGTTCTTTGTTGATTATTTGAAATATGCTTGGAGAGAAGTAAACATCAATATGCTGATCTTTTAGAACCACTTTATTAGTCAGTCCACTAGGAGGGAGGGATCAGGCTCAAACTGCAGAACTAGCTAGACCATGGTGGCAAGGGACAGCTGGCTTTCTGCTTAGGAACGCTCACACCATCGTTGAATTGATGCCCACCGTTAAAAACAGTTTAGGCTCAAACTACGCTGTTTTTGGATTTAGCAAAAAAAAACAACAAGAGAAATGCATGGCTTTTTAAAAAAATAAAAAATAAACAAACTGAGTTCTACTACTAACTCAGTCTAAGTTGAACCTCAAGTCAGCGAGTGATTAAACTACATAACCCGCAAGGCTGAGCAGAATATTATTATAACTATGAATTTCTCTATTTTTAGAGCCGGGAGTGGGGTCACACCAGGAAATTTACAAGCTGATCCTGAAATCGAGTTCATATCAGAGTCTCGGTCTTTCTCTGGATGTCATTTTCACTTTTGTTCTGCTTCCTTCCTTCAATGCCCCGAAACTTCATACAATTCTTTATCCTTGCTTCGTCAATATCATTCCATATTATTGAGGGCGCGCTGGATTTGTTATTGGGATTTTAATTAAAACAATTATACCCCTCTTTCATATAAACTTGTTCCCCCAAAATAATATCACAAAGGATATCAAACAAAACAAACACATAACTATTTAAATAATAATAATAATAATTATATATATACCTAAAAATCTAAAACGCGTGGGTTTTTAACTATTTGTCAGTGCACTGTTCACCATCTCACATATTATTGTGGATGGGCTCTGCAAAAATTTTAATTTTTTAATTTAATCCTCAATTTTGTTTCCAGAAATTTTATCATAATTGAAGATCAATTGATTTTGATTTCTTAGAAAAGATGAGATTTAAAGAAAAGGGATTAGAATGAAGAAGGCATCAAATATGTGTGGCATGCCATGAGTTTAAAAACAAATACATTTTGCTACTCAAACTTTAGAAATCACGGCAATTATACAATTTTAGTATATCTATATTTTTCACATTCACTTTTGGTATAAAAATTCTTTGTTATTATTTTCTAGTCCTAAATTGAGAGCAAAGAGAGAGCGATCCCCATTCTGGCGGTAGAGAAAAAAATATATTATTAGTAACGATTTAGACCACACAAAAAATGAAATTTGTATCAAATCAATTCATTTGATAAGAGTTCATATTATAGTTCTCTTTACCTTTAGGGTTCATTAAAGAACAAATATGAATTCGTTTTGATTTTTGGTTTCGAGCTAGTTTTGTTTTTTGGAGCGGGGTTTTAGATTTTTTGATGTCATTGGTAGGTTTATTACAATTTCTAAAGTGTTTTGTGGGTGTTTCGGGTAAAAAAGACTCTCAAACCCTTATTTTTCTGTCATTGTGGTGGTACGAATCTAGCAAGATCAGACGACACAAATATATTACCTTGAAAAGTGAAACATCATTTGTTAAGTTCTTTTTAAATATTTTTATCAGCAATCTGAACTGTTTTTAAACTCATTAAATTGATTTTTTTATTTTAAATTAACTCTCAAAGTGATTTAATTAGAAATTCAATCTAAATATAAAATCAGTTCAATAGATTCAAGATTGAAATGATTAATTGAATTTAATAATACTGTTAAAAATATTTATACTCTTAATAATTAAAACAAACATTAATCGTACACGCTGCGGCATTGGGTTTTTTGTAGTATACACATGAAGGCCTGTAGCAACAATGAAAACTGGAAGACATCTCTTTTTCCTACTTAGCGCGTGCTCCAGTGACGGTTAAAGTAAGAAATGATTTAGTGTATAAGGGTCTACCAAAAGTGCTATGCAATCGCTTCTGTCGAATGGCCACATCACCTTCCAAATTAAGCTAAACTAATTCTCGACGAAGCCTGTTTTCGGTATTCTGTGAGTTCCGTTGACAAGATTTCATAGCTAGCTCCTAAATTCATAATCATTTTATTGATAAGATTCTAATATTATAAATAAAAAACATTCCAATATAAAAATAAAATTTATCTTATTTTTTAAAAATAAAAAATTTAAAGCAACATCATTTATATTATGCTAATACTTTCTTGGATAGATTTTCAGAGCAGGGTGTTAACGGTGTTTATTATTTTTTAAAATATTTTTTACTTGAAAATATATAAAAATAATATATATTTTTTTATTTTTAAAAATATATTTTTAATATCTAACACAACTAAATAATCTAAGATTATAAATAAATATCTGAAAAAATTATCAAACTCTTACTACATAATTTTTATTTGTAGGTTTAATCAACCCTGTAATAGTGTAATCAAAAGTATCTTTCTAGTATTCAGACACCAATGTTTACGAAGTCCGAATTTGAGACTTGAAAATCTTAACAAGAACACCGAATTTGACAATCAGGATTCAAAATACACATCATCTTGCTGAAAAAATGACCACCTGAATTTACGTTGATGCCACTCTCAACTTCTAATGGAAGTTCTCTTTGACAAAATCCCCTTTGGTCAAATACGTACTACCATTTCGTTTTAACTCAATGCTTGAACAACGTTTCCTGTCAATCCCTCCGCAAAAATACGATCGACTGCTTCTCCTTCAGGCCATGTCTTGGCTTATCCTACTCTCAATCATAGCCCTGGTCTGCGGTTCAGCACCTGTGTTTGCTGATGATGATGAGCGATATCTGAGCTGCATGAAGTCGTTTGATTGCGGAGATATTAGGGGTGCTGGTTATCCTTTCTCGGGATCCGATAGGCCTGGTTACTGTGGCTATCCCGGGTTTGAGCTCAGTTGCAGAAACCAAGATCCGGAGATCACAATCAAGGCATCGACTTACAAACTCCATGGAATCAATAGCCAGTCGCGGACTCTCAATGTTTCCAGAACAGATTACACAGAAAATCTATGTCCTACTCTCCTTTCCAACTCCTCTTCGAGTCCAAATCTCTTGAGTTCCAATTCAGATCATGCTGAGGTAACGCTGTACTATGGTTGCCCTAGTCCAATCCCATCAGGGTTTTCAGCTCAGTTTACTTGCAAAATTAACGACACTGATATGACGGGATACTTTGTAACAGTCAACAACTCTGTCCTTAGTAGGACTGTTCCCAGCTTAATCAGCTACCTGACAACATGCAACAATAGTGTTATAGTTCCTGCCCGTCAATCAGCACTTGCGTCAATTCTAGAGAATCCAAATGAAACCCAGTTGCTTGGAGCTATTAATCAAGGTTTTGATTTGGTGTGGAGTGCAAATGATTCGTTATGTGATACATGTAAATCTTCTGGTGGTCAGTGTGGGTACAACCAGACCACTACTGCATTCACTTGTTACTGTGCGGATCAACCTCGGGATTTTGATTGCAAGGCACCATCAACAAGTATGACCTCTTTTCTTTCTTGATGCCATGATTGGATAGATAGAGATAGCTGAAATCTAAGATATGCCCTCCAGGCTAGGTGATATAGGAAGACCTTTGGTAATAGAAACAGGCGCGAGCCATTCCTTTGAGTAGAGAGAGGAGCCTAGCTAGCTATTTAGAATTGTTCCATGTTCCATGATCCTGAAGATAACACCTTCCTTGATCATTTAATTCCAGTCTAGCAAGGAAACAAGGGCTTCGATTAACTGACAATGTCTTTATGACACGAAAAAATAGGCAGCCCTTTATCACAGGGAGCAATCCTTAAAGAATTTCCAGCTTAGTATGAACTGGGATGGATTATTTCTTCAGCGGTATCAGGTGCAAGACACTGTCAAATGAAATTACTATTTCAGTTAATTTAGAATTGCTAAATACTCTTCATTCCCACCAGTTCATGTGCATATTTGAGTCAAGGCAGGTTTTACCCTGTCATATTTTCGTCTGCGATAATTTATGGGTATGATAGTTTTCAAGCAAATGCTTCAGTAATTTCAAGAATCGCTGTTTGAATTACTTTCAAAGGCTTACAAGTATTGCTTCTTGATTAGTGTTAATGAATAATCAATTGTAGCAATTGGAGGTTATTTATCAAGAGGTTCGATGTTCAAAATTAGGCTTCTTTCTTCAGTCTTGTGTTGGCTATGGCCCTTGGAAAGTTGGAGCTCTATGTGGTGATAGTTTAGTACACAATATGATCCTCATCTTGTTCATGAGATGTTAATTAAATCTAAGTTAATCTCTGGGAATTTGTTTTAGCATCCATTGATACTTATTTTTTTAGTAATTGTGTTTAGTGATAGGGAAAATTGAACAATTCAAGTATTCATAGTTTGATTCCTCTGTTTTTTGCTATGCCTCTCTGCAATTTTCGCAATGGAGAACCTGCTTCCTTTAATGTTCCAGTTTGTTTAGGAAAATAGCTTGTATGTCTATAATCTGAATTAAGATGAATTATTTTGTGTTGAACAAATAATAATTGAGATAGCCACTATCATATTTTAAAGTACAGTCCATTTGATCTTGCTTACTAAGTGCCTACTGAAAACTTGTTTCAATTTGGACATTGATGTTTCTGGCTTTCATGATTTTTTTTGCAGAGTCGCCGTCTAGAAAAAAACCACTCGAAATAGGTATAATTCTGATACATAAACATTTTATAAAATCAACACCAAAAACACAAGCTGAGCATTTTGATTTATCTATTTTCATTTCCAGGACTTAGCTCAGCAGGTGCTGTTGTTGGTGCCTTTCTGGGATGCTGGATCATGGCCTTAATACAACGGAGGAGAAGAAAAGCTGCCCTAGAAAAAAGCGAAGAACTTCCTATAGCAACTCCTTCAAGCAAAGGCCCAGCCACCTCAATTAATCTCTCTCGAACCACTCCTTCTCTTACCTCCTTAAAGTCTGACATTGATAAGGGTAGTAGCTACTTTGGAGTTCGGGTTTTCAGCTATGATGAACTCGAGGAAGTCACTAACTTTTTCGATTCTTCAAGAGAGCTTGGAGATGGAGGATTCGGCACTGTTTATTATGGTTAGAAGATGAAATGATTTCATTTGCAGTATAGAAACTTGCATCCATTAACTGCTTTGATGACTCTTTCTAATTTTTTATCGCAACTTCTTGTTTTATCAGGTGTACTCAGGGACGGGCATGAGGTTGCCGTCAAGCGCCTATACGAGAACAACATGAAACGTACTGAGCAGTTTATGAATGAAATTGAGATCCTAGCTCATTTACAACACCAGAATCTCGTGAAACTTCACGGATGTACGTCGAGGCACAGCCGAGAGCTTCTACTCGTTTATGAATACATTCCTAATGGAACTGTTGCTGATCATCTTCATGGAAGAAATTCAAGCTCCGGTTTGCTAACATGGCCTGTCCGGTTAAGCATCGCCATAGAGACAGCCAGTGCGCTGGCGTACCTCCACGCCTCAGAAGTCATACACCGTGATGTCAAAACCAACAACATTCTCCTAGACAATGACTTCCGTGTCAAAGTGGCTGATTTTGGTTTGTCGAGATTGTTTCCAACTGATGTCACTCATGTATCGACTGCTCCACAAGGAACACCTGGATATGTTGATCCGGAGTATTATCAATGCTACCAGCTCACCAGCAAGAGTGATGTTTACAGCTTTGGTGTAGTCTTGATTGAGCTGATATCATCTTTGCAAGCTGTGGACACCAACAGGCATCGGCACGATATTAATCTGTCCAACATGGCAGTCAACATGATCCAAAATCAGGCGTTAAGTGATTTGGTCGATCCATTTCTTGGTTTCGACAAGGATGTCGTGGTGAGGAGGATGGTAACATCAGTTGCAGATTTAGCTTTCCGGTGTTTGCAGCGCCAGAGGGAAATGAGGCCTTCTATGGAAGAAGTGCTGGAGATATTGAAGAGAATTGAGAAAGAAGATTATGGAGCAGAAAAGGCAGAAGTGATGGAAATTAGTGAGGATGATGTTGGGCTATTGAAGCATGCTTCTTCCCCACTTGAACTTTCAGCAGACTCGTTGAGTGATCAATTCTGGGAAAGCAGTGCTTCCACTAAAACACCCCATTCCTTCTAGCTGTAGAGATTCCCTTGTCCTTTTAGCTTAAAATTTGTGAGTAGTAAATTCGAAGTGCTATACAATAAATAAGTTTGTATTCACTATTTTTTTCTTTGTTGGTGCTGGTTTGAAGAATTCGCGGTGGCTCATATATGCCTAGCTATCAGAAGAAGCTTGATATAGTACCGAAGCCTCTGAGCTAGATCCAGCAAAGCAATGAATCCATCAGAAGAAACGGAAATACAAGCTCTAAAAATTTATGATCAACTTAAAAAAGAAGAGAGAGATGGAGTTTATATCAAAGTCAAGTGTATATATAGACAATGGTGGTTATACAGAAAGTGACCTCGAAGGGGAGATAATGTAAAACGAAACAGAGATATGGAAAGCTTCTTAATATAGAAAAAAACCAATCTTGTAAAATGAGTGTATAAAACAAATGTTGAAAATACTTTAACTGTTGGAGAAGTTTCACGTTGGGGTCCCACCAAGGAATATTTTGCAATTCATAATCAATGACTTGAATTTTGGCATGACCATTCTCGACCATATACTAGTAAACCATGGAACACGATGACACGTGTTCTAGTAGTTCAAACCAAGATTTTCAATTCCATTTTGGTTGCTATTCTAATTATTTAATTGGAATGAAATATTTGATTTTAAAGTATTTTAATATGTTATTTTGGAGTTTTATTGTTTATATATATAAATATATATTAATTCAAAAAAAAATAGTTCAAATCTAAAAATAAAATTATTTAGAATTGTACAATTTGATCTAAAAAAAAACACAATAAAATTATTTTTCTGATCAAAATTATAAACATGTATAATATTATGAGAATATCATCATTAATCTCATAAGATCATTACATTTTCTGATTGCTCTGAAATTTTAACATAATATATATAAATATATGAAGAGACTCTTTGTGAAATTTTATCTCAATCTAATTGTTGGAATAAGAGATGTGATTGGTATTGTAAAATTATTCATTATTTTTTTTAAAAAAAAACAGTAAAATAGAATGGGTAGAACGAAACTGGAACGTTTCAGCCGAAATTTGGGCCTGGTTTTCAAAACGGACCGAAATTTTAAGCGAAATAAAAACTATACCGTTTCATCTTGTTTTTTTAAATGATACAAAATATTTTGGCCATTTCAGCCAAAACAAAATGAAATTAACAACACTGGTTCAAACCAAGGATGTCAATTCCATTTCTATTCGTGCTTTATTTATTCAATTGAAACAAAATATTTCAGTTTCGGAGCGTTTTAGCGCATCGTTTCAGGGTTATATTGTTTATGTATACATATAATTAAATATATTAATTAAAAAAATGAGTTCAAATCCAAAAATAAAATTATTTAGAATTATGCAATTTAATCTAAAAAAGACGCAATAAAATGATTTTTCTGAATAAAATTATGAACATGTATAATATTACGAGAATGTCATCATCAATCTCGCAAGGTTATTACATTCTCTGATTGCTCTGAAACTTTAACATAATATATATAAATATATCAAGAGACTCCTCAAAAATTCCATCTCAATCTAACGGTTAGATTAAGAGATATGACTGATATTGTAAAATTATTCATATTTTAAAAAACACTATTTGAATGAAACGGAACTGGAACAAAACTAAAACATTTCGGCTGGTATTTGGCCGAAAAAACCGGAATTCAAACCGAAGTAAAAATAACATTATTTTGTCTCGTTTCTTAAAATATCATTTATTCTTCTAAAACAAATTTAGCTTGTTTTTTTAAAAAATTTAAACCGAGGTAAAAAAAAGGCTGCATAGTCTTAGATTGATTACTGTTCCAACCTCCATTCATCACATTTCACAATGTGTTCAAAGTTCTGTTCTGTTTTTTTTCAGGTTTCTGATCTTACGTCATTATTGATCATGTTATTCAAACAGTGAAACACAGCTTTGAGCCTGCAACAAGAGAATAGGTTGGAGAAGATGGGTGTAACAATGAGGAATTCAGGCTCTTACATGGGAAAACTGAAGATGCATAAGGGGAAAGACGAGCAACACTTCACATAAGTTTATGATTGAAGAAATTATAGGAAGGAGAAAGTATAAGTTTTTTTATACTATAGGTTAAATGTTTCATTTTTGTTTTATCAGTGATGGGTATGCTTCATTGTCATTGCTTTCCTCTTTTCTTTTTTTATATATCTCGTGATAATTTATTAAATTTTAATATAAAGTTTGGTTATGAGTCTATGGTCTTTATCAAGGAAAAAAAGAAGAGTAGCGATTATAAAATAGAAAAAAATCAATCGTGTAAAATGAGTGTGAGGAAAAATCATGAAATTGACAAATATGAAACATAGCTAAAGATTACAAGCAAGAATACAATATCAATTAGGTTTTTGCTTCGGTTACAAGGCAAACATGATACAATAAGATTGATTTTTTTTTAGCCACTCAAAGCCTATTTTGAATATAAAACTAGAATTTTTACATGAAGATTCTAATTAGACGAGAGACTCTCATTGTTATACATTATGCTTGTTTGAAAATGAGAATGAAATTATTTTTAAAAATATTCTTCGTTTAGAAATGTATTAAAAAATATTTTTTTATATTTTTAAAATTATTTTTGATATTAACACATGAAAATAATCTAAAAATTTTTAATTTAAAATAAAAAATAATTTTTATTTCAAAAGTGATCTTGAAATGCAATGTTAAACAAATTAATAATGTTCAAGGACATCTATAAATATCAATATTATTATAATTTATAAGAGTATTGAATCAATTAATAAAATCAATAAAAACTTGAAATGTTGAAAATTTTCAAAGGAATATTTTGCAATTCATAATCAATGACTTGAATTTTCTCATGAACCTTTCTGGACCAAATACTAGTAAACCGTGGAGCACGATGGCGCGTGTCCCGGTAGTTCAAACAGGATATTAGCCATTTCCCCCTAGCAAAGCCCTTAGACCGATTCCGATTTCCATTACCGCCGGCAGAAAACGGAGCTAAATTGAACGGCGGAGGCTCATGGAGCCCCCCCAAAACTTTGGAAAATCATAAACTGTACCTCCAATTTTTACATGTTTTGTACCTCGAAAAACAAGTATACTTTCTAATTCACCTTCCAATCTTATCTTTCTAATTCCACCCTTGACGAACTTTCCAGAACAAGTTAAATCATCCATGCAAAATTCAAGTCAAATATAAGAACCATCATCATGAGGACTAAAATGCAAATTCAGGAAATCGGACACGACCTTCTGCAACTCTCTCCCACCTTCTTCCTCATTACACTATCCCTGTCAGAATTTTGGTCCACTATGATGTTCCTTACCCTTGAAAGTTGTAGCATGCATTTTGGTCCACATAAAAGCATGTTAATTAACTTGGTATGGTGAGATTGCAAAAAAAGTATAAGTTTAATAATAATAAAAAAAAAATCAACATTATAAAGATAAACAGGGCAGTGCAAGTCACGGTGAAATGAAACAAGTTCTGATAAACAACACTAGATTATTTTATAATTATAATATACTTATAGTAGTTTAATTTATGTTACAAACTTGTGGCCCAAACAGCTTTCGAAGACTTGTGTACAAAGTATTATTTGTAGTTGTTAATCAGAGATTAAGCTTGGTGGTTGGAGTGTTTGTCATTAATAGCTAATTAATCAAGACCTGTTTTTGTCCAAGATGGTTTGGTTGAAGATTCTCTTGCAATACAATCTTATATATATATATATGTATGTATATGTATATTAAGATGGAGGTTGTATAGAAGATACAAGCAGTAGTGGCTGGCCACAGTTGAATTCTCTCTTCTTTTCATTGGAAAGTTCAATGGGACTTATTACTGACAGTTGAGCAGCCCTGTGAGCAGCTTTCAATTTCATGATATTACTATCATGCCATCTCAACTATGCTAGAATATAAGAAGATATACAGTACTCTCCTTGCAATCTGAGTCGTATATTTATATTAAAAAATTATTTTATTTAAAAAATTAAATTTTTAGATGAAATTTCAGACTATAATTTATATTATTCTTTAACACATACACTTAAATGAAAACTTTTTATACTTGAAACTTACACAAACTCACCTTATGTTATGCTTAATTTTTATCAAATTAAATAAAAATAATAAAATTTAAATTTATGATCGCTAGTTAATAAAACTCTAATATCATATTAAAAAAATTATCTTACCTAAAAAATTTAAAATAATAAATGAGAACTAAAATATATTTTATATTATTACCTGGTATAATAAAAAGTGAGTACATGGATTTCGTTTTGCAAGTCAACTAAGCATTCATTATTGCAAGTAGAGCATCTAAAAATCTATCGCCTTCGTGTATTTACTGTCCTAATTTTGATGGCCATCAAGTCGCAGCTCGTTTCTTTACCCTATAAATTTTCCCGGAAACAACCAAGCTCACTTTTCTGATTACACAAGCCAGTTTCTCCTGTACTGCTTCCTCTTAGCCAAAATGAACCACTCAGTTTTCTGGCTATCTCCCTCCCCTTCAGTTTTTGTTATTGTATTGTTTCTCTTCGTTCAGGTTCCTTCATCTTTAAGCAACAGTAGCCTGTTCACGGACTGTGGTAATCAGTTTGTCTGCGGGGATATTTCCACTGGTTTTCCTTTCTGGGGAACTGGCAGGCCCTCTGCGTGTGGAATTCCTGAATTGGAGCTCAAGTGTGAGAATAATATCACCAAGATGAACATCAATCAGGTTGACTATCGTGTTTTGGAAATCAAACCTGAAATTGAAATTCTCAGGATTGCAAGAGAGGACTACTTGGCTGGATTGTGTCCGCCTCAATTCGCGAACAGCACGTTCAATCCGAAGGTTTTCGATCCTGTTATTGGCTACACAAATCTTACATTTTTTTATGGTTGCGTGGCTGCTTCTATAGGCGCCATGTCTCTTCCTGGACTATTCACTTGCAAAATAAATGATACTAATTATGGTCAAAGTGGTGATATCCAAGGAGGAGCTAATGGTCCTGGGGAATGTTATGGCAGTGTATTTGTGCCAGTTTCTTTCACAGATTGGCAACTAATCTGGAATGTGACAGCCCTGGAAGAATTCATGAAGGAAGGATTCGAGGTGAGATGGAAGGTCGATAGTGCGGCATGTAAGGAATGCAACACATCTTCGGGAGTTTGTGGTATTAACCATGATACTAATCAAACTACTTGTTACTGTCCGGATCAATCAAGTGGATCAAAAACATGTGCTCTTCCTGGTTCCACACCAATTGCTGATCAAGCTGATCCAGCCCCAGGTATGTGCCTCAACTTCTCCTCAAATCAGTTCATGAACTCCAGCCAGTACTACTTGAAGCTTCACACACCCTAGTCCCTTCCATTTTTATTTTTTTTTAAATATTCTTGGAATCTTGGAAAGAGGCAAATATCTTAATTACCATCTCTTAGAACCACTTTAACTTCACTGGTGAGGCTCAAACTGCAGAGGTAGAGCTTGGTAGCAAGGGAAACTCTTCCTGTTAGGTAATGGTCACTTGACATAGCGTGTAGCGAAGGGATAGGGTTGTTCACATAAAAAAAAATATATATATATAGTATCGTATACAAAGTCCAAAACAAGAGTCTAAATTGTCAATCACGAGCTAAATAGAAAATAAATATAATAGATAATTCAAAAATAATACTAAAATAAAATACACAAAAAGATAGTTAGGAAAGCTAAATTTCTGAAACATGATCAATCGCGAGCGATTTTAGAGATTTAGATCATAAAAGGAATTGAAAATAGATTTTCAGAGTGTATTTTTACTTAAGAAAGGCCTCGAATGGCCTTTGGTGGCTCGCTATGATATAGATATCCATATAATCTTTATGAATTTGTATGGTTTGCATCAATCGAACACTCGGGTCAAAAGTTACAGTGAGAAATATAGAGCGATGAAATCTTAATTAAATCGATGCTAATGTCGCCATTAACATTTACTCTAACTAGTAATAGGGATTTGATCAAAGCTAAGCCTTTTACTAATTCCTTACAAGGAAAACTTCAATCCAAGGCAAACTCATCAGTTCAGTGACCTCTCACCAAATGTTCTGCTGTCAGAATAGCTCTTGTTCATGGGGTTACATCTGAAATATTGAAACAAATTAAGGGCAGCTGAAGCCTTCCTCTGTTTGCTACAGCACAAATTATGTTCATCAGATTCCATTTCCGTAATAGCTGAGCTGTTTGCTTGCAGCAGAACCAGTGTAGTTTTCTTACAAATAACATTTTCCTGATATGCCCTCTTGTCTAGTGCTGCAAAATTTACTGCTCCCTTTAGAGCCATCACTTGCTGTTGTAAACCATGTAGACACCTTAAAGGTTAGCGAGTAATTCAGTCCATGACGGTTGTTGAATCTTGAAAGTCAAATTGAAAGCTTTTCTTTAATCAAATAACATCTTATTATCAATCCTAATTCATCAAAGAAAAGCCGTACAAAATTATTGGTGATTTCGCTGGTTTCACAATTTTTAACTTTCATGTGATTGTTGCCAATAAACAATTTCGACGGGTCTGTCAGTTCTTAAACCTCGATTTTTAGGAATGTTTAGTGATTTGACAGAGTCGCCGTGTGGCGTAATTCTTACTGCTGCTTCCATAGATAATAGGAGAGACGAAATGAGGATTCAGCCTTCAGGAAAGATTTGATCCAACAAACTACTTGCATCCCAAAGACAGTGATCTTAAGAATCTTCTGATGGGATTAGTAAAGCCAATCAAATTTAAAATTATGGGGGGGGAATGGTACGGTAGCCCAAGGAAATTTACAAGCTGATCTGGTCTTTTCTGGTTGTCAAATATGTTATTGTCCTTTTCCCTTGTTCAATATAGTCTAGCACCTTAAATTAAGATTTAAATCAAGTTTCTCACCTCATGTTTTCGTCGGATCAGGCCTTCGGTGGCACATATGACGGTCATTCTAAACCATTGACAATATTTACTCCAAGAACATGAAAGTAGAACGTCATAACGTTAGATGACCTTTATTTTTATACTATATTCTTTGATTTGTCGTACTGTCCTGTTTGTTAGCTCTCAAACATGTTAACAATACATGTTTTCAATACTTTGTCTGTTCTTGATGATTTTATAATGGTGCTGACTGAGTCACTTGTTAATTTGCTCGTTGGAGCTTCTTGAACGATGCCTTCCTTGTTCAAAGTAGGACAATCAATAATTCATTTCACTTAAAGGAATTCAGACTGGAAATCGAATAATGAGGTTCTGACATATTCTTATCGAATCGAAAACTCTGTCCAAAAAAGTCGACATCGTAGTTTTATCCTCAGAAATGGTTGTCTTCTTGGTACTATACACCAAGATTGCCGTAACGCTGCGGAAAAGTAATTAAGTAGGTACAGGACCTAACTTCAAAGGTGTGGCTGAATAGTAGAAATCTTGGAAAGTTAAATAAACCAAGGCCCTGTTTGTTCCTGGAATTCACTTTCCGGGAAACCACTTTCCAAACTTTCTTGTATTTGTTTGTCTTCTAGAAAGTTGGTCAACGAAAAATACTTTCCGGTCAACGGAAAATACTTTCCAGTCAAAGAAGAATTTGACTTGGTTTTCAGGAAAGTGTTTTCCGGAAAATTTGGGCGGAAAACACTTTCCGGAAGTTGTGAAAAATTTAGAAATGTCATTATTTGCTGATTATATCAAATTTGATCCTCAAATTTTTGATTGCTATATATAATTTATTTTGAATATTTATTTTTCAATTCCATCTCTTAAAATTTAATTTTTATATTAATTTTGGCTCTTATTTTTATAATTGCTATTTGTTTTTTTCTTATCATTTTTTTATTGAAATTTTTTATCTATCAAATTTGGTCTTCATTTTTTTTATTGTTACTTATTTTATTTGAAATAATTTATGAAATGTTAATTATTATTATTTTAATTTATTCACCTTTTATTTTTTTAAAAAAATTTTTAGATTTGATCTCTATTATTTTGATTATTATTTATTTTATTTGAGATAATTTATGAAATTATATTTTTTTTTCAATTTCATTCTCATTCAACTTTTTAATTTGTAAGATTTGTTCCTCATTATTTTAATACACTTAAAAAAAAAAATTTATTAATAAATTATTTTCCAGATCATTTTCCATAACATAAACAAACACTAGAAAGTGTTTTCCAGTTCATTTTCCATAACACTGCCAAACATCGGAATTCACTTTCTAGGAATTCACTTTCCAGGAATTCATTTTCCCCGGAATTCACTTTTCAAAAGGAAATCACTTTCCAGCAAACAAACGGGCCCAAATACTTGAAACGATAAAAAAGTCACGGAATCTGACAATCAAATTTGCAAATACACTGAAATATATCTTATCTTGCTACGAAAATGACCTGCCGATTCCCTAGCCGCCTAAATTTTGTATTGATGACACGCTTACCATTCAAACAGAAGCTTCACTACAACTTTCAAACCCCCACTTGGTCAAATAATACCTATTCTATTATAACGGTTGATTGAAATACATTCCATCTATTTTGTTTCTTCATTCATCTCAATGCTACAGCAAATTTTCCTCTGAATCCCTCTCTAAGAGAAAATGCAACCCCGTGTCTTCCCAGCCATGTATTGGTTTATCACGTTCATAATCATGATCTTTATTCGTGGTTCGACATTTGTGTTTGCTGACGACGATGAGCGATATGTAAACTGCGGCAACTTATTTGACTGTGGAGATTTTAAGGGTGTTGGCTATCCTTTCTCGGGATCCAATAGGCCTGATTACTGTGGCTATCCGGGGTTGAAGCTCGACTGCAGTGACCAAGATCCGGAGATCACAATCCAGAAATTGACCTACAAAGTTCTTGACATCAATACCCAGTCACGGAATCTCAGTGTTGCTCGAAAAGATTATGCAGAAAACATCTGTCCGACACTCATTCTCAACACCACTTGGATACCCAATCTTTTGAACTACACATCCGATGATCACAACATAACAATATACTATGGTTGCCCCCCTCAGGGTGCACCAAATTTTGCGAATTCATCTCTATTTTCCTGCCCCATAAACACCACGGAGATGACGGGCTTCTTTACAGCAGTTTCCGACTTGACGGAATTTGGCAACTCCGCTTCTACCTTGATCAATTACCTGGCATCGTGCAAAGATAGCGTTGAAGTTCCAGTACGTGAATCGGCTCTTAAGAAAATTTTAGGCACTCCAACTGTAGCACAGTTGCAGGGAGGTCTAAATGAAGGTTTTGATTTCGTGTGGAATGATTCATTATGTGTTACATGCAAAACATCTGGTGGTCAGTGTGGGTACAACCAGAATACTGCCGCATTTTCTTGTTATTGCAAGGATCAACCTCGAGAATTTTCTTGCCAACAATCTCCACCTGGAGCTCAATCCCCAACTGAAGCTCCATCCCCAAGTATGTCCTCCTGCCTGTTATTGTTCTTTTCTGCTGATGTCACACTAGAAGTAAATAGGAAAACAGCTTATACTTGGATTCTGACCTTTTCAGAACCCAAGATATGTAGTCCTCCAAACTAGGTAATGGTAGAAGGAGGATCTTTGCTAATAGAAAACTGACCTGTTATCAGCCAAGGAAACCATGTAGAGGATGAGATATTATTGCATCCAATCACCCCAGAAATAGGCGCGAATCACCATTCCTTTGGTTAAAGGAGAAAACCTGGCAGCCATTAGTTTTTATTCAAAATTCCATGATCCTGGAGAAAATATCTTCCTTGACATATCAGTTCCAGTTTAACAAACGAAACAAGGACTTTAAGTAACTCACAAAGACTTGATAACATGGAAATCTAGGTGGCCATGTGAGCGTCAAGGAGCAATCCTAACGTTTCCAGTTGCTTGTTAATAAATATCCAACATTGCATCTGCTTATAAGTAATCTTCAGAGACTAAAACAGTCTTTAGTGGTGGCAGATGCAAGATACTGTAATGAAATTACTCTCTCTGTTAATGTAGAATCGCAAAATACTCCCAAAATCCAGTTTCCTTGTTTTGTGAACTACAACTATCCATCCTAGGCTGCCATCTAGTCCAGATTTCTTTCTCTGTCCTGTTCCATATGCTGTTCCGCTCTTCATTGGAAAATCTTGTTCCCCTCTATCCTCTTCTGTCCATTTCAGTCTTCTTCAATCTTGACTGTCCACGCTTTGTTTTCAAATTTGAGTTCCATATTTAATTTAAAAAAAAAAGAAAAAAAAAAAACTATCCATATTTTCTCTTCGATTATTTTATTTTTATGAATAATAATAATTTTTCTTCTTTTTACTTTTATTTCACACAATTTCATAATCATTTTTTTCACTTTTTTAATTAACAAACATGTGATTTTTGAGAAAATGATAGAAAAAAAAAAGTACTGCTGACTCTTTCTAGCACGTGACCCGACTTTGTCGTTTCTTTTTATATTCTTTTTATATTCTAATAATACAGGAAATGAATTGCTAAGTCTCTCTGGCACGTGACCTGTCTTTGTCGTTTCTTTTTATATTTTAATAATACAAGAAATGAACGCGTCTTTTACCTTTTTTTTAATTTTTAATTTCTTAAATATATGTTGATGGTAATAAAATAATAAAAAAAAGTGGGCTGGTTGCCTTCTTTTCAAACTAGTTGCGGTTGGATTCACATCCTCAAATTTCTTTGCATAATATAATATTCAATCCCTGCGTTTGAGTATGATAATCAGCTACTTTTTCTTTTTTGAGAACCCTAATATCGTATTCTATGCTCTTGCCTTCGTTTATAATCTAGTCCTAGTGCTAATTATGTGTTGATTAAGTTTTGAGTCGTCACTAATTTAATACTTTTCCCCCTATAAAAACACCCTTTAATTTCAACTATTTAGTAATTAAAAATAAACCTATAAATAGCTAGGAAATGTTTTGAACTAGGAGCATGCTTGATATTGCGTTTCAAAAATATTTTTGAAAAAAAAAATTATTTTATTTTTTATTTTAAATTAAAAATATAATGTTTTTATATCATTTTCATGTGCTGATATTATGGATAATTTTAAAAAATATATCATCTTGATGCATTTCTAAACGAAAAATACTTTAAAAAATAATTATAACTATATTTTCAAACAGATATTTAATATCTTATAATAAAAAATTAAACACCAGAGATCCCGATATAAAAATAAATATATTTTAAGATAGTTTTGAAGTAAATTTATATTTTTTTTCAAGACAATAAAACATGTTTTATGTATCAAAAAATATGTTTATCTTTCTCTATTTTTTATATAATAATTATATATTACAAAAGTACAAAATACTAAGGTAAAACATCACTAAAAACAATACATAAGGATTAAATTAGTAATCTTTTTTTTTTAAATTTAGATATTCAAAATTATAATTAGCCAAGATTTTAATTTGATCATGGTGGGGTGGTTGTGCCCTTCATTGAACCCACTTTTGTAAGAGCTCGTAGTTTGATGTAAGGCCCCGTTTGTTTCTTGGAATTCACTTTCCGGGAAACTACTTTCCAAATTTTCCTGTGTTTGTTTGTCTTCCGGAAAGTTGGTCAACGGAAAACACTTTCCGGTCAAAGAAGAATTTGACTTGGTTTTCAGGAAAGTGTTTTCCGGAAAATTTGGGCAGAAAACACTTTCCGGAAGTTATGAAAAATTTAGAAATGTCATTATTTGCTGATTATATCAAATTTGATCCTCAAACTTTTGATTGCTATATATAATTTGTTTTGAATATTTATTTTTCAATTCCATCTCTTAAAATTTAATTTTTATATTAATTTTGGTTCTTATTTTTATAATTGCTATTTGCTTTTTTCTTATATTTTTTTATTGAAATTTTTTATCTATCAAATTTGGTCTTCATTTTTTTTATTGTTACTTATTTTATTTGAAATAATTTATGAAATGTTAATTATTATTATTTTAATATATTCACCTTTTATTTTATTTTTAAAATTTTTAGATTTGATCTCTATTATTTTGATTATTATTTATTTTATTTGAGATAATTTATGAAATTATATTTTTTTTCAATTTCATTCTCATTCAACTTTTTAATTTGTAAGATTTGTTCCTCATTATTTTAATAAACTTGAAAAAAAAATTAATTTATTAATAAATTATTTTCCAGATCATTTTCCATAACATAAACAAACACTGAAAAGTGTTTTCCAGTTCATTTTCCATAACACTGCCAAACATCGGAATTCACTTTCTAGGAATTCACTTTCCAGGAATTCATTTTCCTCGGAATTCACTTTCCAAAAGGAAATCATTTTCCAGCAAACAAATGGGGCCTAAGAGAAGGATTGCTTTTTAAAACTGCAATCACCTCCGTCAACGTTCTTGACCGATTCTGTGGGTTAATTAGCTCCAACATCCCTCTACTTTCTTAATCTTCTAATTTCACCCCTTTATTAATCAACTTTTTAATGTGGCCCTCCTACCAATCCCCTCATTCACCTCGCTCAATTTCTACTTTTTTTAGTCCTTGATTAGAAGAGAAAAGCTGAGTCATGGGCTTCATTTATCTGTCCAGGTCAGCATTGACGTGTGAATTAAAAAGGAATGACTTTTTTGACCAATGAAGAACAAGTATGAGGGTCATATTAGGAAAATTAATTGATAGGGACCGCATTGAGAAAATTATAGGGTAGATAGGGGTAGGTTTTGAAGTCTTGCCTAACTAGCGAAAAAAATAGTGCTCGACAGTGATAGCATTGTTTTTCAAAGGGTTTATTAAATATATATTAAAATATTTTTTTATTTTTAATATTAAAATAATAATAAAATATATTCTTTTTTCTTTTCAAACTGTTGACCAAAAGACAAAGACTACCATAATTCTTAAAGGTACGTTTAGGAAATTTCCGTCTCACCTTCCATTTGGCTTAAACAACATTTTAACCCACCTAAATATTTAAGTCACTAAAATAATAATAATAATGATAATGATAATAATAAGTAAAAAAGCAAAGCCTCGAACATACAAAATCAAATTAAAAATCAGAAACAACCCTCTTTCGCTATATTAAATTAGAAAGAAAAAAATATAATTAATTCTTAATTCCGAACTAATTATCATATTTTTAAGATAAAAATGAGCTTAGACCTTACTAAAATGAATAATTATAATAGAATTTGTTTATTTATATACTTAATAATTTATTTTAGTGGTACTATTGCGAAAAATATTTTGTACACAAAACAATCATTGTCTTACAAGAACCTACTAAATTAAAAGGCAAATACAGTCAACCAAAGCCAACCCATGGCCATTCAATTGTCATGTTCTACATAACCACTCTCCCATTACCATCACCACCCTCTTGACCTTCCACCATTCCACCAGCAGCAGCACAGCCCCTTCTTATTCCTCCACCAATGCACCCCCTCACCACCACCACCTCCTTCCTTCTCACCCTCCTTTTCTGCCACCACTTAACGACATCGGCTCCTTCCAATGACCGCAATAACCTTTCAAACTGTAGCCAAACCTTCTCGTGTGGTGCCCTCACAAATGTCACCTACCCTTTCACTGGTGGCCTACGTCCATCCCACTGCGGCCCACCGGAGTTCGCCCTCACATGTGATGAGGACTCAGTCACCATCCTAAAAGATAACTCACTGAGTTACCGACTCACTCACCTTGACCAAACCAGCCAAACCTTTAGACTCTCACGTTCAGAATTTCATGAGGACAGTCTATGCACCCTAGAACACACAAACAGCACTCTAAACAATAGTATCTTCGTTATTGATCCCAGCCATGAAACCCTTTCTTTGTTTTATACATGCGATAATATCAATAACTCTATAATTGCATCAGAACCGGCGCTAGGAAACTTTACATTCTCTTGTGACATTCATGGAGAAAAAGAAGAAGGGTTTTACGTTATTTCCAACCCTTATTTTGAATATTCTTCACACGATACGATTGAGTGTAAAACTAGTATTCAAGTGCCAGTTCTTGGGAGTCAGGCAAAACAGCTTCTGTTTAACGGGTCTTTAGTTGGTGAGGTTTTGAAAGAAGGGTTTGATGTCAGATATATTGATCCGTACAGTGCTGACTGTACAAGGTGTTACGAGAAGCACCCTGGTGGATATTGTGGGTTTGATGCACGATTGGGTAAACCTGTTTGCATCTGTAATGATCTGCTCTGTCCTGGTAAGCAAAAATCTCTAGTTTTCATGAGTTTGGTGAAGCTTACTGGGGAAATTGATGAGAGGAGGTTTTTATCAAATTATATAATGCTTCACTGATTTCAAGAATTGATGCTTGAAAAGATTTCTTATCAAGAATTCATGCTTGGTGAGCCCTATTTATTGTTAGTAATTAATCAATCATAGCATTCCAGGTTATTTGTTATGAGGTTCAATGTTCAAAACTAGGCTTTTTTTTGCTCGAGTCTTGTGTTCACTCTGCCCCTTTAAGGCCAATGGGGTCATAAGTTGGATTCGGCAATATGATCCACTTCTGGTTCATGAGATGTTAAGTAAAACTTGTTTAAGCTGGGAGAATTTTTTTCGAAATAATTAATGCTTATTCCTGTAGTAGTTGTGTTTAGTGATGAGGGAAAAATATGAACAAAAACCATAGGGATGCAGCTCAACTGGTTGGGCTCTAAGTTTGCTTTTAGAGGTTACTGGTGCGAGTTTCACAGCTCTCATGGCTACTGGAGGTTTTTAACTGGTTATTTACTTCAGGGCCCATGAGATTGGAAGAGGTGCACACGAGCTGACCTGACACCCACATTACAGAAAAAAAAAATGAACAATTCAATTGGTCGTAGTTTTCACCCTGTTTTTCCCCTGCCTGTTTTGCTGCTTTCTCCAGTGTTGTCAAGCTTCCTTTACCGTGGCAGGTTGTTTAGGCCAATGGCCTGTTTGTCTGTAATCTGAAAGAATTCATGAATTAGTTTGCATTTAACAAATAATAGTTGAGATAGCCACTATCATATTTAGAAGTTTCTGATTAGCTGATCATGTCTTCCAAGTAAGCCCGTAGTGAAAAGTTGTTCCAATGCACTCCTTATTCTCCACTGATGTTTCTTGCTCTCATGATTTATGCAGGGAAGTCGAAAAAACGAGGACCACTTGTAATAGGTAATATTCTGCTACAAATACTTTGTTAAATCGACATTGAAAATAAAAGCTGAGCTCTTTTTTTTCTTTTCTTTTCCAGGACTTTCCACAGGAAGCGTAGTCGTTATTGGTCTCTTTTTTGGATGCTGTGTCTTGTTTATCGTACAACGAAGGAAAAGAAAATCTGCTGCCCAGGTGAAAAGCAAAGGCCTGCCTGTAGCGACACCTCCTTCAAGCAAAGGCCCTGCTACTTCAACTAATCTCTCTCAAACCACTTCTTTTCTTACCTCCTCAAAGTCTTCCCTTGAAAAGGGAAGTACATACTTCGGAGTGCGGGTGTTCAGCTACAATGAGCTCGAGGAAGCCACTAATTGTTTCGATCCTTCCAAGGAACTCGGAGATGGAGGGTTTGGCACTGTTTACCATGGTTAGAAGATGACATGATATCATTTGCAGTGTAGCACTAACTGCTCTGCTGTCTCTCCTTAATTTCTCAATTTTTATTATGATTGCTTGATTCATCAGGTGTTCTCAAGGATGGACGTGTGGTTGCCGTCAAGCGCCTTTTCGAGAACAACATGAGACGTGCTGAGCAGTTTATGAATGAAATTGAGATCCTGGCTCATCTACGGCACAAGAACCTGGTGATACTTCACGGATGTACGTCGAGGCACAGCCGAGAGCTTCTACTCGTTTATGAATACATTCCTAATGGAACTGTTGCTGATCATCTTCATGGAAAAAATTCAAGCTCCGGTTTGCTAACATGGCCTGTCCGGCTAAGCATCGCCATAGAGACAGCCAGTGCGCTGGCGTACCTCCACGCCTCAGAAATCATACACCGTGATGTCAAAACCAACAACATTCTCCTAGACAATGACTTCCGGGTCAAAGTGGCTGATTTTGGTCTGTCCCGATTGTTCCCGACTGATGTCACTCATGTATCGACTGCTCCGCAAGGAACACCTGGATATGTTGATCCGGAGTATTATCAATGCTACCAGCTCACCAGCAAGAGTGATGTTTACAGCTTCGGCGTAGTCTTGATTGAGCTGATATCATCTTTGCAAGCAGTGGACACCAACAGGCATCGGCACGATATTAATCTGTCCAACATGGCAGTAAACAAAATCCAAAATCATGCTTTAAATGAGCTGGTTGATCCATTTCTGGGATTCGATAAGAATCCCGAGGTGAGGAGGATGGTTACATCAGTGGCAGAATTAGCTTTCCGGTGTTTGCAACAAGATAGAGAAATGAGGCCAAGTATGGAGGAAGTACTGGAGGCGTTAAAGAGAGTCGAGAAAGAAAATTATGATGCAGGGAATGCAGAAGTATTGGATATTAGGGCTGATGATGTTGGGTTACTGAAGCATGCTCCTCCCCCAGCTCAACTTTCACCGGACTCCTTGCCTGATCAGTTTTGGGCCAGCAGTTCTTCAACCATAACCCCGCATTCCTACTAGCAGTTGAGATTTCGTCTTCCTTTCTAGCTTTAAATTCCAATTATTAGATATCATTGACCTTTTTGAGCTCTACTATCTTACATGGCGTTGATTTATAAAATGCTGCTATGATGGTTTGCTAATGTTCAAATGTTTGAATGAAAAACTATTATCCACACAGATCTTACAACTGTTTTAAAATTCGCTGTTAATTTCTTTTGTTACAGATGGTAGTAAAGGGTGAGAACAGTTTGGCCGAGTTCCTGCGAGCTAGGATGGCTATCTGTTCCAGTTCAAATGAGGCGTTTGCTCTACTTTGGTGGCGGCGGCAAGAATTTCGGGCACTGACTCCAGCAAAATTTGCTATTTGTCCTCCCTGTATATTACCGGAAAACATCGAGGATCCTGAGAGGGACTCTCTCAATGATACCAAACGATGATTTGGGATGCCGTTGTTGGTACATGGGGAATTGTAAAGTATATTTTGGAGACTTGGTATTTATTTTGTATTTTGTAAATACGAGCAAGAAAATCTAAATAATTTAGGATGGATGTCTGCCTCGCCATGGCCAAATATACTGCTTCTACGATGGATTCTGTGTTTTTTGTTGCTGCAAACCTGCAATCACCTTCGTGTTTTGGCTTTTCTTTTTCTTTTTCTTTTTCTTTTTCTTTTTCTTTTGTTTTTTTATGTTGAACTTTTTTTAATAATTATAGCTTGCATTTGGTCATGATGTCTCCGAATACAAGGGATAAAAATATGTTTTAGTTAAAAATACAGAGCAAACAAAATAGAATAATATTAAAAATAAAAAATAAAGTTTCTGAAAATATTTATATATTTTTTTCTCTATCAGGCAGGCTAATAACCAAAACTAATTTGTATAGTTTACAAGAAGGAAATCGTGGAAAATACGAAATTGTCCTCGTTGGAAAAAGAAAATTACCTCGCATAGAATTCTGCTGCTTTTTAAAAACTGTCTCCAAATTCCCCCATTTTCGTGATAGCCCTCCACTCCGACCAAGCTCAGTTAGCGGATATGCTCTCTGCTTGATCAAGACAAAAAAAATAATAATAATAATTTCACGTGCAAGTAAATAAAATAGAAGAAAGGGCTATGCTATGCATTTGATACAGGCAAATGACTTATCTCACCTTGTATTTTAAAAATATTTTCAAAATAATTTAAATTTTTTATTTTATTTTTTATTTTAAATTAATTTTTTGATATTTTTAAATTATTTTTATGTATTGATATCAAAAAGATTGAGGGGTAATTTCTTTAGTTAATTATATATTACTATTAATGTGATTATTATTTTTTATTCTTGAGTGAAAAAAAAAACCCGGGTAGAGGTAAAGGTGATTTGATCTTTTTTGTTGATTCATTTATTTTTTTATTTTAAAATATTTTTTTCTAGTAGTAAAATTCTCTTTTATTCTCATAGCTATAATGATTTAGAGCTGTTACTCATGAATTTTTATATTTCTCATAAGTTTTTTTGACAGTAAAAATATGCTAAAAAAAATGAATTGTTTCACAAAGATGTTATTGGCTTTTGTATTATCGATGTATAATTACTAGTTAAAGTATGCATTTAACCTTAGAAAATATTTAAAATAAGTTTTGCATGTGGAAGTATTTCCACACGTGTATTTTATGTAATTAACAAGGTCATGAATGTGACCTGTGATAATTCATGACGAGTCATATGCCCGTATGATGTGTTGGGTTTTTTATTTATATAAAAAATTAATTAATTTTATGTTATTTATATTTTGTTATTTTAATATTTAATCAATAAAATTATAATTGAAAATATCTTTTAGAAACATATTTTTTTTGCCATCAAAAAATGCTTAAATGTTGTTATTGTCAAATTTTTTTTGATAAAATCTATTAATTTCTTTTTTCTATGTAGAAAACTAATTGCAAAATTATTGCTCATATTATTATATTAAAAATATTTTAGAATAATAATAAATAGGTCATTTATATATATATATATATATATATATATATATATATATATATATATATATATATGAAGGTGTTGATATTAAATAAATAACAAAATATATAATTAGTCTCATATATTGATAAGGAAAAAAATATTACAAATAATCATTATCATTATTTTGAATATCTTGTCTATAATAATAAAAAAATTTAAGACCTAACAATATTCACTGAAAAGCAACTAAAAAACTAAAAAAAAATACAAAATTAATAATATTATTAGATATTAAAAAATTATTTGAACGGAAGAAAAAAAAAATAAAATCATTTTTGAAATGATCATGAAAAGAAATTAAAATGTAAATATTAAAAAAAATTAATAACAGTGGAAATAATAAAAATTGGTGAGACCATAATTATTGTTAGAGAAAAAAATTCCATATTTTTTTAACTTTTATATTATTATATGAAAAGTATTTCAGGAAAAAAAAACACATATGTAATAAATTTAATTTAAAGGACAAAACTGAAATAAATCCAAACATTGAAATTAAATAATTGAAAACAAATCCAAAAATTAAAAGAATTAGGATCGAAATGAAACTGAAATGCATAATTCATTTACATAGAGGGATAAAATTGAAAGAAATCAAACTTTGATACCGAAAATATTAAGGATTTATCATAAATTTGCATGGAATGATGCAATTGAAATAAATCAAAACTTTAATACAAAAAATATTAAGGATTCTAGGCCAACCTACAAAATTAAAAGACTGGGGACCGAATTTCAATTGAAGGACGAAATTGCAACAAATCAAAACTTATATAATTTCAATAAGATCTAAAAAAACAAATTCGAACGTTCAGAGACTGAAATAAAATTTGACAAAAAACAGTTGCCTGACGTTAACTTGTGCAGGCAGGAGAGAAAAATGGGGGGGGGGGGGGAATTCATACAACCATTGACACGTCTCCAAACACCATATAGTCACACGCGCCGCACCATGTGAAAAAGAGCATGGTGAAAAATCATTCTAAACGCCAATTGGGCATTTTTGGACACCGGAGTAAGCCACACGAGGCGTCCAAAACACGTGTGAGCATGAAAATGGACGGCGCGTTTGGCGACGCGCCAACAGTAAACTGGAGCAAAAAATAATAAAAAATTATTTAATTACCGTATCAACACTCCCTCCCAGACAAGGTTTTTATCCTTTTCGAGGGATAAAATGGTTATTGCACTGTTCAATGAAATATTAAAAAAAAAACGGTCAGACAAACCAAACCAAAAACACGCAATGACCATGGAGCCCTCAGACCAAACGCCTTTTTTTTGTCCTTTTCGAGGGACAGATGCGTGATAACACTATTTATAGACAGAAAAAAAAGCTCATGTACGCATGTAAATCACCAGAGCAAATAGCGAGTCCATAATGATAATGAGCCAGGGTAAACAATATAACACTAAGCTACTTTAGTGTTTTTGTTAATAGTTAGATAATTGTCCATGGTTATTTTTTTTAAAACAAAATTATTTTAGAAGTTCCATGAGGGGACCCAATGTCACGCAATCGGTTTTCAATTTAGTGATTCGCTGTAATATATTGGAAATTATTTTTAAAAGTTGTTTTTGTTTATAAATATATTAAAATAATATTTTTTTATTTTAAAAAAATTATTTTTAACATTAACATATCAAAGTAATTTAAAAATACTTCAAAATTTTAATTTAAAATAAAAAATATTTTTAAAACACAAATATAAACCCACTTTAATTTCTCCACAATTATTGTGGTAGCCCTTTTCCCAGAAAAATAAAATAAAATTTTGGGAGTATGGTTATAGTTGTTTTTAAAAATATTTTTCATTCATAAATATATTAAAATAATTTTTTATTTTTTAAAAATTACTTTTAACATCAATACATGAAAATAATTCAAAAATACCAAAAAAAAATTAAAAAAAAAATCAATTTTTTTTAAATATTTTTAAAACGTAATTTCAAATATCACCTTCAAATGTGTATCTTATTTTCACCGAAACTTCCTTGAATTCCTCTCTCCTATGAACAAAAAAAACCTTAAAAGTATTACTATAATGTGATTTTTTTTTTTTTGAGTGGAAAAAAAAAACTTCGGGTAGAGGTGAAGGTGATTTGATCTTTTTTGTTGATTCATTTATTTATTCTATTTAAAAAAAAAATTCAGGAGTAAAATCCTCTTTTATTCTCATAGCTACAATTATTTAGACTTGGTAATCAAGATTTTTTTCTTACTTTTCATAAATTTCTTAACAGTAAAAATATGATAAACAATATTGGATTGTTGCATAAAAGTGTTATGGCTTTTCTATTATCATTGTATAGTTATTAGTTAAAGTACGCATTTAACCTTAGAAAATATAAAAAATAAGGAGTTTTGCATATGTATTTTCACACAGGTATTTTATGTAATTAACAGAGTTATGAAGGTGTTTTGTTATTTTTACATTGTCCTTGGAATTTTTGTATATGTGGCGTTAGTGCTAGTCAGGTAGAGTGTGCGCGACCGCCTAATAGATAAATCTGATTTTTAATTGTTTCTCTTAATGTATTATTGTGCTCTCTTAAATAAGATTGTTAATACTATTTTGTTTTGTCCCGCAAGATCATAATATTTCATTTCATTAAAAAGTCGAGATAAAATAATATTGTTTACATCTCGGTTTTAATTCTGGTCTATTCTGGAAATTCCGGCCAGAACGTCTCGGTACCGTTTCGGGTGTACTGTTCCGGCCTTAAAATCCTCTTTATTTTGATTAACTTGTGATTTCTTTTTCTAATTTTGAGATTATATTTGTTTGACTTTGTGTTTGTATTGTATAATTTAAAGTTAATTTATCTTGAATTTTAATTATGCTTGTTAAATTAATATATTAAGTTATATATATATATATATATATATATATATATATATATATATATATATATATATATAAACCCGAAACAACACGCCGAAATGCTCCGAAATCGAAACATTTCATACCAATAAAAAAACCAGAACGGTATTGACAATCTTGCTCTTAAACGTAGTGTGGTGCGTGATGACTTATGATAGTTGTATAGTTGTCAATGGTCAATGTTTTTTGTTTTTTAATTTCAATCCGTAATCTTTTTATTTGTATTCTTTTGATAGAAGTTTTATTTTTATTTTCAATTTAGTACTTCAATTATAATCTCTCATATATTTTGTTTATAATTTCAGTTCGCTTTCTTTTAATTTTCAATTTTTTCTTATTCCTTTGATAGAATCTTTTTAACAATTTAATCATTCAATTATAATTTCAAATATGTTTTGTTTTTAATTTCGGCCAGCCTTTTTTATTATTATTATTGTGGCTTTTAATTCATCCTCAATTAAAGTTTTTTTTTTCAATTTGACCTTTTTTTTTATTTGTTTTTCCTACTGTTAAAGATAATTTTCAATTCAATTTAATCCTTCAATTGAGAATATTTACTTTCCCTATGATTAATGTTTCTTCTTCACTCTTATTCTTTACATCCTTTGGTGTAAAAGATTTTGTATGTACATTGAATGCGATATGAATTAGATAATGTTGTTTTTGTGGTCAAACTTTGTTTTGATTTTATTTTTTTATTTTAAATTAATTTTTTTAGTATTTTCAGATTATTTTTATATACTAATATTAAAAATAAATTATTTTGATATTATATATATATATATATATATATATATATTAAAGAATAATAGCTAACATAATATCAATCACTATTTTAGTATATTAATGTTTGAACATTAATTGATGACTGCATGGGGGAGTGAGAAAATATGTAATTATTTCCCGCAAACATCATTTCTCTAGCAAAACATCATTTCTTTTCTAATAGAGTGGTGACAACAAAGAACTTTCTAAATCAAAAATTATGAAATAGATTTAAACATGCAAAAATACTGAAAAGCATGTCTCTATGAATAAAAACATATTGTTTTAATTTCTACAAAACTAAAGTTTAAAACATAATCATATATAAAATTCAATATAAAAAAATATAATATATATGTGTGTGTGTATTTATTTAATTACCCTAGTTAGGAACGTAGGTTGATCTTAAAATCTAGTGATTAGAAACTGAATCCACCATAAAAATGCTCTTGGTGAGATTTAGTGTATGTTTTACGTAGCGTTCAAAAATATTTTCGGGAAAAAAAATTATTTTTTGTTTTAAATTATCTTTTTGTGTTTTTATATTATTTTAATGTGATGATGTCAAAAATAATTTTGATATATTTTTAAACGAAACACACTTTAAAATCAGTTTCAATTAGATCCTCAATTTATTTTTTTATATCTCAATTAAATCTTCAATATATAAATAAAACCTCATTGATCCTTCATTTACTTTTTAGTCTTCAAATTAAATTGTTAAATAATCATATGAAGCATGCAACTCTTCTCTTTTCATAGTCAAATCTCTAAAATTCTCGTTTTAATTAATGCATATTTAACTGTGTGATGGATTAAACTATATAAAAATAAATAAAAAAGAATATATTTTTTTATATATATATACACTTAATTTATTATATCATATGATGTGAGAGATTCTAGTAAATTGACGAGGCTTTAATGATATAAGAAAAATTACATGATTTTCACATAATTATCTAAACATTATATTAACTTTAATCTAATAAAATAAACAAATTAAGAATATATTAACAAGTTGAGAGTACTTTAGAGATGAAATAATGAATTTGCCTTTAACTTTAATCTATATATTGTCGAACATCAACTTTCAAAGTTCCAAGTCAAGTCAAAGGAAGGCTTCTTCGTCTCAGCTACTGAAACCCAATGTCACGCTATCGGTTTTCATTTAATTTCTCCACAATTATTGTGGGTTGTGGCAGCCCTTTTCCCAGAATAAATAAATAAATTTTTGTAGTCCACTAAGCATTCGAATCTAAGTCTTGCGTTCACATCTATCCCTCTCTGATGTATTTATATACCTGCAACTGATGATCAGCATGAAACTATCCCTGAAATAACCAAGCCCATTTTGCTAACACACAATTCCATTACTTATGCACTGCTTCCTCTTGCCGGAATGAATTCCTCTGTTTTTTTCTCCTTACAGATTTTCAGTCATTATGGTGAACAATTCAATTAGTCGTAGTTTTCACCCTGTTTTTCCCCTGCCTATTTTGCTGCTTTCTCAAGCGTTGTCAAGCTTCCTTTACCGTGGCAGGTTGTTTAGGCCACTGGCCTGTTTGTCTGTAATCTGAAAGAATCCATGAATTAGCTTGCATTTAACAAATAATAGTTGAGATAGCCACTATCATATTTAGAAGTTTCTGATTAGCTGATCATGTGAAAATTTGAAAGAAAGCCCGTAATGAAAATTTGTTCCAATGTACTCCTTATTCTCCACTGATGTTTCTTGCTCTCATGATTTATGCAGGGCCGTCGAAAAACCGAGGACCACGTGTAATAGGTAATATTCTGCTACAAATACTTTGTTAAATCGACATTGAAAAAAGCCGAGCTCTTTTTTTTCTTTTCTTTTCCAGGACTTTCCACAGCAAGCGCAGTCGTTATTGGTCTCTTTTTTGGATGCTGGGTCTTGTTTATCGTACAACGAAGGAAAAGAAAATCTGCTGCCCCGGTGAAAAGCAAAGGCCTGCCTGTAGCGACACCTCCTTCAAGCAAAGGCCCTGCTACTTCAACTAATCTCTCTCAAACCACTTCTTTTCTTACCTCCTCAAAGTCTTCCCTTGAAAAGGGAAGTACATACTTCGGAGTGCGGGTGTTCAGCTACAATGAGCTCGAGGAAGCCACTAATTGTTTCGATCCTTCCAAGGAACTCGGAGATGGAGGGTTTGGCACTGTTTACCATGGTTAGAAGACGACATGATATCATTTGCAGTGTAGCACTAACTGCTCTGCTGTCTCTCCTTAATTTCTCAATTTTTATTATGATTGCTTGATTCATCAGGTGTGCTCAAGGATGGACGTGTGGTTGCCGTCAAGCGCCTTTTCGAGAACAACATGAGACGTGCTGAGCAGTTTATGAATGAAATTGAGATCCTGGCTCATCTTCGGCACAAGAACCTGGTGATACTTTATGGATGCACCTCAAGGCACAGCCATGAGCTTCTGCTTGTTTATGAGTACATTCCAAATGGAACGGCTGCCGATCATCTTCATGGAAGAAAGTCAAGGTCCGGTTTGCTAACATGGCCTGTCCGGCTAAGCATCGCCATAGAGACAGCCAGTGCTCTGGCCTACCTCCACGCCTCAGAAGTCATACACCGTGATGTCAAAACCAACAACATTCTCCTAGACAATGACTTCCGGGTCAAAGTGGCTGGTTTTGGTCTGTCCCGATTGTTCCCGACTGATGTTACTCATGTATCGACTGCTCCGCAAGGAACACCTGGATATGTTGATCCGGAGTATTATCAATGCTACCAGCTCACCAGCAAGAGTGATGTTTACAGCTTCGGTGTAGTCTTGATTGAGCTGATATCATCTTTGCAAGCAGTGGACAGCAACAGGCATCGGCAC
Source organism: Salix dunnii (assembly GCA_015731905.1). Classification (NCBI taxonomy): domain Eukaryota; kingdom Viridiplantae; phylum Streptophyta; class Magnoliopsida; order Malpighiales; family Salicaceae; genus Salix; species Salix dunnii. The sequence goes on along the minus strand of CM027675.1, from coordinate 13,313,879 downwards.
GATATTAATCTGTCCAACATGGCAGTAAACAAAATCCAAAATCATGCTTTAAATGAGCTGGTTGATCCATTTCTGGGATTCGATAAGAATCCCGAGGTGAGGAGGATGGTTACATCAGTGGCAGAATTAGCTTTCCGGTGTTTGCAACAAGATAGAGAAATGAGGCCAAGTATGGAGGAAGTACTGGAGGCGTTAAAGAGAGTCGAGAAAGAAAATTATGATGCAGGGAATGCAGAAGTATTGGATATTAGGGCTGATGATGTTGGGTTACTGAAGCATGCTCCTCCCCCAGCTCAACTTTCACCGGACTCCTTGCCTGATCAGTTTTGGGCCAGCAGTTCTTCAACCATAACCCCGCATTCCTACTAGCAGTTGAGATTTCGTCTTCCTTTCTAGCTTTAAATTCCAATTATTAGATATCAATGACCTTTTTGAGCTCTACTATCTTACATGGCGTTGATTTATAAAATGCTGCTATGATGGTTTGCTAATGTTCAAATGTTTGAATGAAAAACTATTATCCACACAGATCTTACAACTGTTTTAAAATTCGCTGTTAATTTCTTTTGTTACAGATGGTAGTAAAGGGTGAGAACAGTTTGGCCGAGTTCCTGCGAGCTAGGATGGCTATCTGTTCCAGTTCAAATGAGGCGTTTGCTCGACTTTGGTGGCGGCGGCAAGAATTTCGGGCCCTGACTCCAGCAAAATTTGCTATTTGTCCTCCCTGTATATTACCGGAAAACATCAAGGATCCTGAGAGGGACTCTCTCAATGATACCAAACGATGATTTGGAATGCCGTTGTTGGGACATGGGAAATTGTAAAGTATATTTTGGAGACTTGGTATTTATTTTGTATTTAGTAAATACGAGCAAGAAAATCTAAATAATTTAGGATGCCTGTCTGCCTCGCCATGGCCAAATATACTGCTTCTACGATGGATTCTGTGTTTTTTGTTGCTGCAAACCTGCAATCACCTTCGTGTTTTGGCTTTCCTTTTTCTTTTGCTTTTTTATGTTACACTTTATTTAACAATTATAGCTTGCATTTCGTTATGATGTCTCCGAATACAAAATATGTTTTAGTTAAAGAAACAGAGCAGAAAATATAAAATAAAATTAAAAATAAAATTCTGAAAATATCTATATATTTTTTCTCTCTATCAGGCTGGGTAATAACCAAAACTAATTTGTATAGTTTCCTAGAAGGATACCTGGGAAAACACGAAATTGCCCTCGTTGGAAAAAGAAAATTACCTCGCATAGAATTCTGCTTTTTTTTTTTGTCAAAACTGTCTCCAAATTCCCCCATTTTCGTGATTGCCCTCTACTCCGACCAAGCTCAGTTAGCGGATATATTCTCTGCTTGATCGGAACTCCAGTATCCAATAAAGTTTTCAATTCTGGTTGATTTTTTTTTTAATTAGAACAGGATATTTCAATTTCAAAACATTTTAGTGTTACATTTGAGGGTTGTTCTCTCTGAATAATTAAATATATTAATTCAACATAAAAAATTTAGTTTAAATTCAAGAATAAAATTATTTAGAATTATATAATTTAAATTTCAAATATGATTAAAAAAATAAAAATTGAACTGATATAACTCGACTGACTTAATGAGTTCAAAAATAACATGAAAAATTAATAAAAATATAGCTTAACTAAAAAAAATCAAGTTGATATCTTAAAAAAAAATATCAAAATAATAATATATTAAATCAACTCAAGTCAACCTTTCAAATATATGACCTGTATTATAAAACTATAATAACTTTAAATAAAACAAATCAAATCAAATTATAAATTTTAATTCCTAATAAACTCATTGTTAAATAATAAAATTTAATATAAAAAAATAGATAATTTCACGTGCAAGTAAACAAAATAAAAGAAAGAGCTATGCTATGCATTTGATACAGGCAAATGACTTATCTCACATTGTATTTTAAAAAAAAATTCAAAAATATTTAATTTATTTTTTATTTTAAATCAATTTTACATAATTTTCATGTTTATTTTTATTTTTTATTTTAAATCAATTTTAAATAATTTTAATGTATTGATATAAAAAGAGTGGTGGTAATTTCTTGAGTTTATTGTGCATTACTATTATTGTGATTTTCTTTTTTTATTCTTGAGTGAAATCTTCTTTTTTTTTACTAGATGTTTTTAGTTACCAGTTAAAGTATGCATTTAACCTTAGAAAATATTTAAAATAAGTTTTGCATGTGGGAGTATTTTCACACGTGTATTTTATGTAATTAACAAGGTCACGGATGTGACACGTGAGAGTTTATGATAGTTAGATAATTGTCCATGGTTATTTAAAAAAAAAAATACTTTAAAAGATCCAAGTCAAGTCAGGGAGCCCAATGTCACGCGATCGGTTTTCAATTTAGTGATTTTCGGTAATATATTTGGAATTATTTTTTAAAGTTATTTTTCTTTATAAATATATTAAAATAATATTTTTTATTTTTAAAAAATTATTTTTAATATTAGCCAATTAAAATAATTAAAAAATTTAATTTAAAATAATTTTTTTTAATTTTTTTCAAAAATATTTTTAAAATACAAATAGAAACACACCTTAATTTCTCCAAAATTATTGTGGTAGTCCTTTTCCCAGAAAAATAAAATAATTTTTTTGTAGTCCACTAAGCATTCAAATCTATCCCATTCTGATGTGTTTATATACCTGCAACTGATGATCAGCTTGAAACTATCCCTGAAACAACCTAGCCCATTTTGCTAACACGCAATTCCATTTCTTCCGCACCGCTTCCTCTTGCCGGAATGAATTCCCCAGTCTTTTCTTTCCTTTCGGATTTTGTTTTCTTACTGTTGCTCTTCATTCAAATTCCTTCATCCTTAAGCAAAGACGACCTGTACACTGCGTGTAGTAAGAAGTTTGAATGTGGGAATATTTCCGCGGTTTTTCCTTTCTGGGGAGCTGGCAGATCACCTGCGTGTGGAATTCATGAATTGGAGCTCAAGTGTAATGAGAATAATATCACCACGATGAACATCAATCAGGTTTCCTATCGTGTTTTGGAAATCAATCAGAGTTCTCAAACTCTCAGGATTGCAAGAGAGGACTACTCGGTTGGATTGTGTCCGCCTCAATTTATGAACAGCACGTTCAATCCTAAGATTTTCGAGCCTGTTGAGGGTTACAAATTTTTTACAATTAATTATGGTTGCGAGGATGCTACTACAACCAAAACTGGTCCCAAAACTTTCACTTGCAAAATAAACGACGTTAATAATCGAAGTGATGATATCGAAGAAGGAGAATTTGGTCCTGGGGAATGCAATGGTAGCGTCACTGTGCCAGTTTCTGTAAAAGATGCTCCACCAGTCTGGGATATGGCAGCTTGGGAACGGATTATGGCAGCTTTTGAAGAACAGTTGACAAAGCGGTTTGAGGTGGGATGGAAGGTCGATTGGGAGTGTCGGGAATGCTCCAACTCTTCTGGAGTTTGTGGTTTTGACAATGTTGCCAGACAAACAACCTGTTACTATCCAGGTATGCTCTCTACTCCTGAAATCAGTTTATGAACTCCAGTCACTTAGTCCCGTTGTTTGTTTATTATTTGAAATATGCTTGGACAGAAGTAAACATCAATACGATGATCTTTTAGAACCACTTGAATAGTCAGTCCACTAGTAGGGAGGGAGGGAGGCTCAAACTGCAGAAATAGCTAGACCATGGTAACAAGGGACAGCTACCTTTCTTCTTAGAAAACGCTCACAACATCGTTGAATTGGTGTCCCTCGTTAAAAACAGTTTAGGCTCAAACTACGCTGTTTTTGGATTTAGCAAAAAAAAACAACAAGAGAAATGCATGGCTTTTTTTAATAAATAAATAAACAAACTGAGTTATACTACTAACTCAGTCTAAGTTGAACCTCAAGTCAGCGAGTGATTAAACTACATAACCCGCGAGGCAGAGCAGAATATTATTATAACTATGAATTTCCCCATTTTTAGAGCCGGGAGGGTGATAACACCAGGAAATTTACAAGCTGATCTGAAATCGAGTTCATATCAGAGACTCGGTCTTTCTTTGTCTTTTTCTGTCTTTCTCTGGATGTCATTTTCATTTTTGTTCTGCTTGCTTCCTTCAATGCCCCGAAACTTCGTATAATTCTTTTTCCTTGCTTCGTCAATATCATTCCATATTATTGAGGGTGTGCTGGATTTGTTCAAGGGATTTTAATTAAAACAATTATACCCCTCTTTCATATAAACTTGTTCCCCCAAAATAATATTACAAAGGAATACATTTTGGCATGCCATGAGTTTAAAAACAAATACATTTTGCTCCTCAAATTTTAGAAATCACACAAATTATATAATTTTAGTATATTTATATTTTTCACAAGTTCGTTTTTGTTTAAAAATAAAATTACATGATTTTCACATAATCAAACTTTAATATAATAAAATAAACAAATTAAGAATATATTAACAAGTTGAGAGTACTTTAGAGATGAAATAATGAATTTGCCTTTAACTTTAATCTATATATTGTCGAACATCAACTTTCACAGCTCCAAGTCAAGTCAAAGGAAGGCTTCTTCGTCTCAGCTACTGAAACCCAATGTCACGCTATCGGTTTTCATTTAATTTCTCCACAATTATTGCGGGTTGTGGCAGCCCTTTCCCCAGAATAAATAAATAAATTTTTGTAGTCCACTAAGCATTCAAATCTAAGTCTTGCGTTCACATGTATCCCTCTCTGATGTATTTATATACCTGAAACTGATGATCAGCATGGAACTATCCCTGAAACGACCAAGCCCATTTTGCTAACACACAATTCCATTTCTTTTGCACTGCTTCCTCTTGCCGGAATGAATTCCTCAGTTTTTTCTTTCCTTTCGGATTTTGTTTTCTTACTGTTGCTCTTCATTCAAATTCCTTCATCCTTAAGCGACGACAACCTGTACACTGCCTGTAGCAAAGAGTTTGTATGTGGGGGTATTTCCGCGGGTTTTCCTTTCTGGGGAAATGGCAGACCCTCCGAATGTGGAATTCCTGAATTGGAGCTCAAGTGTCATGAGAATAATAGCGCCACGATGAACATCAGTCAGGTTGCCTATCGTGTTTTGGAAATCAATCGTGAATTTAAAATTCTCAGGATTGCAAGAGAGGACTACTCGGATGGATTGTGTAAACCTCACTTTATGAACAGCACGTTCAATCTTAAGATTTTTGAGCTTATTGAGGATTACAGATATTTTACTTTAATTTATGGTTGCGAGGATGCTCCTATAACCATAACTGGTCCCAGACCTTTCAAGTGCAAAATAAACGAAGTTGATGATCAAAGAGTTTATATCCAAAAAGAGAATGGTCCTGGGGAATGCAATGGTAGCGTCACTGTGCCAGTTTATGTAACATATTCTCCACCAGTCGGGAACATGCCAGATTTGGAAGAACAGTTGAAAGAAGGATTTAAGGTGAGATGGAAGGACGATATGGAGTGTTGGGAATGCAAAAGGAGGTGGGGAGTTTGTGGTTTTGACAATGTTGCCAATCAAGCAACTTGTTACTATCAAGGTATGCTCTCTCCTCCTGAAATCAGTTTATGAACTCCAGTCACCTAGTTCCGTTGTTTGTTTATTATTTGAAATATGCTTGGACAGAAGTAAACATCAATACGATGATCTTTTAGAACCACTTGAATAGTCAGTCCACTAGGAGGGAGGGAGGGAGGCTCAAACTGCACAACTAGCTAGACCATGGTGACAAGGGACAGCTAGCTTTCTGCTTAGGAAACGCTCCCACCATCGTTGAATTGATGCCGTCGTTAGAAACAGTTTAAGCTCAAACTACGTTGTTTTTGGTTTTAACAAAAAACAACAAACAAGAGAGATGGCTTTGTCTTTTTTTTAAATAAAAAATAAACAAACTGAGTTGTACTACTAACTCAATCTAAGTTGAACCTCAAGTCAGCGAGTGATTAAACTAAATAACCCGCAATGCGGAACAGAATATTATGACTATGAATTTCCCTATTTTTAGAGCCGGGAGTGTGGTAACACCGGGAAATTTACAAGCTGATCCTGAAATTGAGTTCATATCAGAGTCTCGATCTTTCTCTGGATGTCATTTTCATTTTTGTTCTGCTTCCTTCCTTCAATGCCCCGAAACTTCATACAACTCTTTATCGTTGCTTCGTCAATATCATTCCATATTATTGAGGGTGCGCTGGATTTGTTCATGGGATTTTAATTAAAACAATTATACCCCTCTTTCATATAAACTTGTCCCCCCAAAATAATATCACAAAGGAATACATTTTGGCAATCACGTAAATTATACAATTTTGATATCTCGATATTTTTCACAAGTTCGTTTTTATTATTTTCTAGTCCCTAATTGAGAATGAACAGAAAGGAGTCCCCCAATTCCAATGGTAGAGAGAGAAATATATGTTAGCATAGATTTAAACAACCAAAATAAAAGAAATTTGTGTCAAATTGTTCCATTTGATAAAAGGAGCTCATCTTAGTGTTTTTGTTTTACTTTTACGGTTCATCGAAAAACATATATGGACTCGTGTTTATTTTTAATTTTCAGTTGATTTTGTTTTTTGAAGCGGTTTTACTGTTATTTTTTTTATGTCATAATTTCTAAAGGGTTTTGTGGGTGTTCGGGTTAAAAAATAAGTTCAAAACAAGTTTTTAGATTGAAAAAAATGTCAAACCATGATTTTTCAGTCATTATAATGGACGGAATCTGGGTAAAATCAAACGACATGTTATCTACCTTGAAAGGTGAAGCATCATCTTTTTAGAAAATAATTATCGGACATGCTGTGACATTAGGAATTTAGGATTTATTTGGTAATGTGTTATTGAAAAAATTGATTTATTTTAATTTATTGTTTACTTTAAATTAATTTTTTTATGTTTTTTAGATCATTTTGATGTGTTAATGTAAAAAAAATAATTATGATATTTTTTGAATAAATTAAAAAAAAAAAAAAACAATATAAAATATTAAACAATTTAAATAACTCACATGAAAATATATTTTATCGAATTCGATTTAAAATGAACTCGTATGAAAATTATCTAATGTAACCCAATCGACCTAATAATTTTAAAAACAATTTAAATATCCAGTAAAAAACAAAAGCAACGCAAATTTCATTTTTTTTTCTTTTTCTTAAGAAAGTTTTGGACAAACCCTATCATGCTCGGAATCTCTCTTAATTTTTTGTTATGAGGTATGAGAAAGGCCCGGTTTCATGTTATTATCATCAACCAAATGATTTTCCAAACTATGGTAGACTTCTTTGCGTGTCCTTAGCAGTATATTTGACTGATTCTATTCTGCTCTGTATGACCAAGACGAAAAGAAATTATTGTAGTTGCCCTTTTCCCAGAAAAATAAATAAAAAATTATTTAATTACCGGATCAACACTCCCTCCCAGACAAGGTTTTTATCCTTTTCGAGGGATAAAATGGTTATTGCACTGTTCAATGAAATATTAAAAAAAAAACGGTCAGACAAACCAAACCAAAAACACGCAATGACCATGGAGCCCTCAGACCAAACGCCTTTTTTTTGTCCTTTTCGAGGGACAGATGCGTGATAACACTATTTATAGACAGAAAAAAAAGCTCATGTACGCATGTAAATCACCAGAGCAAATAGCGAGTCCATAATGATAATGAGCCAGGGTAAACAATATAACACTAAGCTACTTTAGTGTTTTTGTTAATAGTTAGATAATTGTCCATGGTTATTTTTTTTAAAACAAAATTATTTTAGAAGTTCCATGAGGGGACCCAATGTCACGCAATCGGTTTTCAATTTAGTGATTCGCTGTAATATATTGGAAATTATTTTTAAAAGTTGTTTTTGTTTATAAATATATTAAAATAATATTTTTTTATTTTAAAAAAATTATTTTTAACATTAACATATCAAAGTAATTTAAAAATACTTCAAAATTTTAATTTAAAATAAAAAATATTTTTAAAACATAAATATAAACCCACTTTAATTTCTCCACAATTATTGTGGTAGCCCTTTTCCCAGAAAAATAAAATAAAATTTTGGGAGTATGGTTATAGTTGTTTTTAAAAATATTTTTCATTCATAAATATATTAAAATAATTTTTTATTTTTTAAAAATTACTTTTAACATCAATACATGAAAATAATTCAAAAATACCAAAAAAAAATTTAAAAAAAAATCAATTTTTTTTAAATATTTTTAAAACGTAATTTCAAATATCACCTTCAAATGTGTATCTTATTTTCACCGAAACTTCCTTGAATTCCTCTCTCCTATGAACAAAAAAAACCTTAAAAGTATTACTATAATGTGATTTTTTTTTTTTGAGTGGAAAAAAAAAACTTCGGGTAGAGGTGAAGGTGATTTGATCTTTTTTGTTGATTCATTTATTTATTCTATTTAAAAAAAAAAATTCAGGAGTAAAATCCTCTTTTATTCTCATAGCTACAATTATTTAGACTTGGTAATCAAGATTTTTTTCTTACTTTTCATAAATTTCTTAACAGTAAAAATATGATAAACAATATTGGATTGTTGCATAAAAGTGTTATGGCTTTTCTATTATCATTGTATAGTTATTAGTTAAAGTACGCATTTAACCTTAGAAAATATAAAAAATAAGGAGTTTTGCATATGTATTTTCACACAGGTATTTTATGTAATTAACAGAGTTATGAAGGTGTTTTGTTATTTTTACATTGTCCTTGGAATTTTTGTATATGTGGCGTTAGTGCTAGTCAGGTAGAGTGTGCGCGACCGCCTAATAGATAAATCTGATTTTTAATTGTTTCTCTTAATGTATTATTGTGCTCTCTTAAATAAGATTGTTAATACTATTTTGTTTTGTCCCGCAAGATCATAATATTTCATTTCATTAAAAAGTCGAGATAAAATAATATTGTTTACATCTCGGTTTTAATTCTGGTCTATTCTGGAAATTCCGGCCAGAACGTCTCGGTACCGTTTCGGGTGTACTGTTCCGGCCTTAAAATCCTCTTTATTTTGATTAACTTGTGATTTCTTTTTCTAATTTTGAGATTATATTTGTTTGACTTTGTGTTTGTATTGTATAATTTAAAGTTAATTTATCTTGAATTTTAATTATGCTTGTTAAATTAATATATTAAGTTATATATATATATATATATATATATATATATATATATATATATATATATAAACCCGAAACAACACGCCGAAATGCTCCGAAATCGAAACATTTCATACCAATAAAAAAACCAGAACGGTATTGACAATCTTGCTCTTAAACGTAGTGTGGTGCGTGATGACTTATGATAGTTGTATAGTTGTCAATGGTCAATGTTTTTTGTTTTTTAATTTCAATCCGTAATCTTTTTATTTGTATTCTTTTGATAGAAGTTTTATTTTTATTTTCAATTTAATACTTCAATTATAATCTCTCATATATTTTGTTTATAATTTCAGTTCGCTTTCTTTTAATTTTCAATTTTTTCTTATTCCTTTGATAGAATCTTTTTAACAATTTAATCATTCAATTATAATTTCAAATATGTTTTGTTTTTAATTTCGGCCAGCCTTTTTTATTATTATTATTGTGGCTTTTAATTCATCCTCAATTAAAGTTTTTTTTTTCAATTTGACCTTTTTTTTTATTTGTTTTTCCTACTGTTAAAGATAATTTTCAATTCAATTTAATCCTTCAATTGAGAATATTTACTTTCCCTATGATTAATGTTTCTTCTTCACTCTTATTCTTTACATCCTTTGGTGTAAAAGATTTTGTATGTACATTGAATGCGATATGAATTAGATAATGTTGTTTTTGTGGTCAAACTTTGTTTTGATTTTATTTTTTTATTTTAAATTAATTTTTTTAGTATTTTCAGATTATTTTTATATACTAATATTAAAAATAAATTATTTTGATATTATATATATATATATATATATATATATTAAAGAATAATAGCTAACATAATATCAATCACTATTTTAGTATATTAATGTTTGAACATTAATTGATGACTGCATGGGGGAGTGAGAAAATATGTAATTATTTCCCGCAAACATCATTTCTCTAGCAAAACATCATTTCTTTTCTAATAGAGTGGTGACAACAAAGAACTTTCTAAATCAAAAATTATGAAATAGATTTAAACATGCAAAAATATTGAAAAGCATGTCTCTATGAATAAAAATATATTGTTTTAATTTCTACAAAACTAAAGTTTAAAACAAAATCATATATAAAATTCAATATAAAAAATATTGAATGTATGTATGCATGTATGTATTTAATTACCCTAGTAAGGAACGTAGGTTGATCTTAAAATCTAGTGATTATAAACTTAATCCAAGTAAATTAATTTTGAAAAATATATATATAAAAATGCTCTTGGTGGGATTTAATGTCTATTTTACGTAGCGTTCAAAAATATTTTAGAAAAAAAATAAAAAATCTATATTTTTATTTTTTGTTTTAAATTATTTTTTTGTATTTTTAAATCATTTTGATGTGATTATGTAAAAATATTTTTTTTTAAATAATTTTAATATATTTCTAAACGAAACACACTTTAAAATCAATTTCAATTAGATCTTCAACTTATTTTTGATATATCTCAATTAAATCTTCAATATATAAATAAAACATCAAGGATCCTTCATTTACTTTTTAGTCTACAAATTAAATTGTTAAATAATCATATGAAGCATACGACTCTTCTCTTTTCATAGTGAAATCTCTAAAATTCTCGTTTTAATTAATGTATTTTTAACTGTGTGATGGATTAAATTATATATATAAAAAAATTTATATATACATACACACATAATCTATTATATCATATGATGTGAGAGATTCTAGTAAATTGACGAGGCTTTAATGAGATAAGAAAAATTACATGATTTTCATATAATTATCTAAACATTATATTAACTTTAATCTAGTAAAATAAACAAATTAAGAATATATTAACAAGTTGAGAGTACTATGGAGATGAAATAATGAAATTGCCATTAGCTTTAATCTATAAATTGGCGAACATCAACTTTAAAAGTTCCAAGTCAAGTCAAGACAAGGAGGCTACTGAAACCCAATGTCACGCAATCGGTTTTCAATTTAATTTTTCCACAATTATTGTGGAAGGTCTTTTCCCAGAAAAAAATTAAATTGTTTTGAGTCCACTAAGCATTCGAATCTAAGTCTTGCGTTCACATCTATCCCTCTCTGATGTATTTATATACCTGCAACTGATGATCAGCATGAAACTATCCCTGAAATAACCAAGCCCATTTTGCTAACACACAATTCCATTACTTATGCACTGCTTCCTCTTGCCGGAATGAATTCCTCTGTTTTTTTCTCCTTACAGATTTTCAGTCATTATGGTGAACAATTCAATTAGTCGTAGTTTTCACCCTGTTTTTCCCCTGCCTATTTTGCTGCTTTCTCAAGCGTTGTCAAGCTTCCTTTACCGTGGCAGGTTGTTTAGGCCACTGGCCTGTTTGTCTGTAATCTGAAAGAATCCATGAATTAGCATGCATTTAACAAATAATAGTTGAGATAGCCACTATCATATTTAGAAGTTTCTGATTAGCTGATCATGTGAAAATTTGAAAGTAAGCCCGTAATGAAAATTTGTTCCAATGTACTCCTTATTCTCCACTGATGTTTCTTGCTCTCATGATTTATGCAGGGCAGTCGAAAAACCGAGGACCACGTGTAATAGGTAATATTCTGCTACAAATACTTTGTTAAATCGACATTGAAAAAAGCCGAGCTCTTTTTTTTCTTTTCTTTTCCAGGACTTTCCACAGCAAGCGCAGTCGTTATTGGTCTCTTTTTTGGATGCTGGGTCTTGTTTATCGTACAACGAAGGAAAAGAAAATCTGCTGCCCAGGTGAAAAGCAAAGGCCTGCCTGTAGCGACACCTCCTTCAAGCAAAGGCCCTGCTACTTCAACTAATCTCTCTCAAACCACTTCTTTTCTTACCTCCTCAAAGTCTTCCCTTGAAAAGGGAAGTACATACTTCGGAGTGCGGGTGTTCAGCTACAATGAGCTCGAGGAAGCCACTAATTGTTTCGATCCTTCCAAGGAACTCGGAGATGGAGGGTTTGGCACTGTTTACCATGGTTAGAAGACGACATGATATCATTTGCAGTGTAGCACTAACTGCTCTGCTGTCTCTCCTTAATTTCTCAATTTTTATTATGATTACTTGATTCATCAGGTGTGCTCAAGGATGGACGTGTGGTTGCCGTCAAGCGCCTTTTCGAGAACAACATGAGACGTGCTGAGCAGTTTATGAATGAAATTGAGATCCTGGCTCATCTTCGGCACAAGAACCTGGTGATACTTTATGGATGCACCTCAAGGCACAGCCATGAGCTTCTGCTTGTTTATGAGTACATTCCAAATGGAACGGCTGCCGATCATCTTCATGGAAGAAAGTCAAGGTCCGGTTTGCTAACATGGCCTGTCCGGCTGAGCATCGCCATAGAGACAGCCAGTGCTCTGGCCTACCTCCACGCCTCAGAAGTCATACACCGTGATGTCAAAACCAACAACATTCTCCTAGACAATGACTTCCGGGTCAAAGTGGCTGGTTTTGGTCTGTCCCGATTGTTCCCGACTGATGTTACTCATGTATCGACTGCTCCGCAAGGAACACCTGGATATGTTGATCCGGAGTATTATCAATGCTACCAGCTCACCAGCAAGAGTGATGTTTACAGCTTCGGTGTAGTCTTGATTGAGCTGATATCATCTTTGCAAGCAGTGGACAGCAACAGGCATCGGCACGATATTAATCTGTCCAACATGGCAGTCAACAAAATCCAAAACCATGCCTTAAATGAGCTGGTGGATCCATTTCTGGGATTCGATAAGAATCCCGAGGTGAGGAGGATGGTTACATCAGTGGCAGAATTAGCTTTCCGGTGTTTGCAACAGGATAGAGAAATGAGGCCAAGTATGGAGGAAGTACTGGAGGCGTTAAAGAGAGTCGAGAAAGAAAATTATGATGCAGGGAATGCAGAAGTACTGGATATTAGGGCTGATGATGTTGGGTTACTGAAGCATGCTCCTCCCCCAGCTCAACTTTCACCGGACTCCTTGCCTAATCAGTTTTGGGCCAACAGCTCTTCAACCATAACCCCGCATTCCTACTAGCAGTTGAGATTTCGTCTTCCTTTTTAGCTTTAAACTCCAATTTTTGTACACCATCAATTATTAGATATCCATGAGCTTTTTGAGCTCTACTATCTTACATGGGGTTGATTTATAAAATGCTGCTATGATGGTTTGCTAATGTTCAAATGTTTGAATGAAAAACTTCGTATTCAATAAGTTTGAATGCATTAATTACTATTATCCACACAGATCTTACAACTGTTTTAAAATTCGCTGTTAATTTCTTTTGTTGCAAATGGTAGTAAAGGGTGAGAACAGTTTGGCCGAGTTCCTGCGAGCTAGGATGGCTATCTGTTCCAGTTCAAATGAGGCGTTTGCTCGACTTTGGTGGCGGCGGCAAGAATTTCGGGCACTGACCCCAGCAAAATTTGCTATTTGTCCTACCTGTATATTACCGGAAAACATCAAGGATCCTGAGAGGGACTCCCTCAATGATACCAAACGATGATTTGGAATGCCGTTGTTGGGACATGGGAAATTGTAAAGTATATTTTGGAGACTTGGTATTTATTTTGTATTTAGTAAATACGAGCAAGAAAATCTAAATAATTTAGGATGCCTGTCTGCCTCGCCATGGCCAAATATACTGCTTCTACGATGGATTCTGTGTTTTTTGTTGCTGCAGACCTGCAATCACCTTCGTGTTTTGGCTTTCCTTTTGCTTTTGCTTTTTTATGTTACACTTTATTTAACAATTATAGCTTGCATTTCGTTATGATGTCTCCGAATACAAAATATGTTTTAGTTAAAAATACAGAGCAGAAAATATAAAATAAAATTAAAAATAAAATTCTGAAAATATCTATATATTTTTTCTCTCTATCAGGCTGGGTAATAACCAAAACTAATTTGTATAGTTTCCTAGAAGGATACCTGGGAAAACACGAAATTGCCCTCGTTGGAAAAAGAAAATTACCTCGGATAGAATTCTGCTTTTTTTTTTGTCAAAACTGTCTCCAAATTCCCCCATTTTCGTGATTGCCCTCTACTCCGACCAACCTCAGTTAGCGGATATATTCTCTGCTTGATCGGAACTCCAGTATCCAATAAAGTTTTCAATTCGGGTTGATTTTTTTTTTTAATTAGAACAGGACATTTCAATTTCAAAACATTTTAGTGTTACATTTGAGGGTTGTTCTCTCTGAATAATTAAATATATTAATTCAACATAAAAAATTTAGTTTAAATTCAAAAATAAAATTATTTAGAATTATATAATTTAAATTTCAAATATGATTAAAAAAATAAAAATTGAACTGATATAACTAGACTGACTTGATGAGTTCAAAAATAACATGAAAAATTAATAAAAATATAGCTTAACTAAAAAAAATCAAGTTGATATCTTAAAAAAAATATCAAAATAATGATATATTAAATCAACTCAAGTCAACCTTTCAAATATGTGACCTGTATTATAAGACTATGATAACTTTAAATAAAACAAATCAAATCAAATTATAAATTTTAATTCCTAATAAACTCATTGTTAAATAATAAAATTTAATATAAAAAATAGATAATTTCACGTGCAAGTAAACAAAATAAAAGAAAGAGCTATGCTATGCATTTGATACAGGCAAATGACTTATCTCACATTGTATTTTAAAAAAAATTTCAAAAATATTTAATTTATTTTTTATTTTAAATCAATTTTACATAATTTTCATGTTTATTTTTATTTTTTATTTTAAATCAATTTTAAATAATTTTAATGTATTGATATAAAAAGAGTGGTGGTAATTTCTTGAGTTTATTGTGCATTACTATTATTGTGATTTTCTTTTTTTATTCTTGAGTGAAATCTTCTTTTTTTTTACTAGATGTTTTTAGTTACCAGTTAAAGTATGCATTTAACCTTAGAAAATATTTAAAATAAGTTTTGCATGTGGGAGTATTTTCACACGTGTATTTATGTAATTAACAAGGTCACGGATGTGACGCGTGAGAGTTTATGATAGTTAGATAAATGTCCATGGTTATTTAAAAAAAAAAAAATACTTTAAAAGTTCCAAGTCAAGTCAGGGAACCCAATGTCACGCGATCGGTTTTCAATTTAGTGATTTTCGGTAATATATTTGGAATTATTTTTTAAAGTTGTTTTTTTTTATAAATATATTAAAATAATATTTTTTATTTTAAAAAAATTATTTTTAACCTTGGTAAATTAAAATAATTTAAAAATTTTAATATTTTTAAAATTTTAATTTAAAATAAAAAATTTCAATTTTTTTCAAAAATATTTTTAAAATACAAATAGAAACACACCTTAATTTCTCCAAAATTATTGTGGTAGTCCTTTTCCCAGAAAAATAAAATAAATTTTTTGTAGTCCACTAAGCGTTCAAATCTATCCCATTCTGATGTGTTTATATACCTGCAACTGATGATCAGCATGAAACTATCCCTGAAACAACCAAGCCCATTTTGCTAACACGCAATTCCATTTCTTCCGCACCGCTTCCTCTTGCCGGAATGAATTCCTCAGTTTTTTCTTTCCTTTCAGATTTTGTTTTCTTACTGTTGCTCTTCATTCAAAATCCCTCATCCTTAAGCAACGACGACCTGTTCACTGCCTGTAGGTAAGAGTTTGTATGTGGGCATATTTCCGCGGGTTTTCCTTTCTGGGGAACTGGCAGACCAGCCGCGTGTGGAATTCATGAATTGGAGCTCAAGTGTCATGAGAATAATATCACCACGATGAACATAAATCAGGTTGCCTATCGTGTTTTTGAAATCAATCGGAGCTCTCAAATTCTTAGGATTGCAAGAGAGGACTACTCGGTTGGATTGTGTCCGCCTCAATTTATGAACAGCTTCAATCCTAAGATTTTCGAGCCTGTTGAGGGTTACAATTTTTTTACATTTATTTATGGTTGCAAGGATGCTTTTAAAACCATACGTGGTCCCAAAACTTTCACTTGCAAAATAAACGACGTTAATGGTCAAAATGTTTTTAAGAAAGGAGATAATGGTCCTGAGGATTGCAATGGTAGCGTCTTTGTGCCAGTTTCTATAACAGATTCTCCACAAGACTGGGATATGGAAGCTTTGGAAAGGAAAATGGAAGCTTTTGAAGATCAGTTGAGAAAAGGATTCGAGGTGAGATGGAAGGTCGAAATGGATTTGTGCTGGGAATGCTACAAGTCTGCGGGAGTTTGTGGTTTTGACAATGTTGCCAATCAAACAACCTGTTACTATCCAGGTATGCTCTTGATAAGGAATCAGATCCTATCCCTTAATTTTAGCTGATTTATTATTATCTTGTAAGATATACGTTATGTTTATTTACTTCCTATTATATAGGATCTGCCAACTGTATATACTCTATATATTGACAATCAATCACCTCAAGAGATTATTGAGGGATTACAGCCATTCTTAAACATTATTATGGTATCAGAGCACGTTTAAGTTTAAGTTTTTTTTTTTTTTTTCTTCTTCATGGCTGCGTCGTCCTCATCACCTTCTCTTCCGCTGAACACGATGGTGCATATGCTTACCATCAAACTGACCTCCTCAAATTATTTGTTATGGAGAAATCAGTTTATACCACTGTTAACAAGCCATGATCTCCTTGGATTTCTGGATGGTAGTATCTCAGTCCCTTCTCCTAAGATTACTGGTACTGATGGCTCTACCCAGGTGAATCCAGCCTATACTTCTTGGCTGAATACAGATCAGACTTTACTAAGTCTCCTCTATTCTTCCCTCACGGAGGAATCTATGAGTGAGGTACTTGGTCTGAAACATGCTCATGAAGCCTGGACTGCCCTTGAATCCTCCTTCTCTCACAGATCAAAGACACGGGAGCTTCAAATCAAGGACGAACTTCAATTGATGCAACGAGGGTCCAAATCAGTGGCTGAATTTTCTCGCCTCTTCAAAGGACTCTGCGATCAACTGGCAGCCATTGGTTGACCCATCGATGATTTGGACAAAGTGCACTGGTTCTTAAGAGCTTTGGGTCCAGATTTTAAAATCTTCTCCACCACAATGCTTTCCCAGTTTCCATTACCTTCTTTTGCAGATATCATTCCGAAGGCCTTGAGTCATGAAATCTTTGAAAGATCTGTTAATCAACAATCTCATCCCACAGCCTTTTATGCCCAGCGTCAGTTTTCTAATTCCGGCGTCAGAACAACATCCAGATCCTCTTACAGAGGAAAGCCCAGATTGCCATCTGCCTCTGCTTCAAAATCCAATTTTTCTTCAGTTTATTGCCAGCTTTGCGACAAAGAAGGACACTTGGCTAAACGTTGTTGGACATACCTTAATTTAAAGAAAAAGCAATCTGCCAATCTTGCTGAAGCATTCTCTGCTTGTTCTCTCCCGGCCTCCTCTGACTCTGCTTGGTATCCTGATTCTGGCGCCACCTCTCACATGACAAATGATCCCGAGGGGGTTGATACACCTTCACTTTATTCTGGTAATGAAAGGGTGATGGTTGGTAATGGTCAGTCTCTTTCCATCTCTCACACTGGCTCCGTTTCCTCTCTTGTTCCACACAGTCCATTACTTTTATCTAATGTCTTGGTTGTTCCTGGTATTACCAAAAAGCTTATTTCCATCAGTCAACTTACAAAGGAGAATAATTGTAAAGTTATCTTTTTTGACTATGGTTTTATAATACAGGACCGGACCACAGGAGTAGTGCTGGGAGTCGGCAGATGTGAAAATGGCTTGTACGTTCTCCAACAACATCATCATGCCCTTGCTTCCATAATCCTTTCCAATAAAACACGCGTGTCTTCTCATTTGTGGCATGCTCGTCTAGGTCATCCTAGTTTTCGTACTGTGGATTCTCTCATCAAGTCAGGTTTTATTTCCTGCAGTGATAAAATAAATGCTTTGGACTCTAGTTTATGTGTTGGATGTAACCTTGGCAAAAGTCATCGTTTACCCTTTTCACTTAATAATACTCGTTGTGATTTGCCTTTTGATCGTATACACTGTGATTTATGGGGTCCTTCGCCCGTTTGTTCCACCACTGGTTTTCGATATTATGCAGTGTTAATTGATGATTGTACCAGATTTAGTTGGTGTTTTCCACTAAAACATAAATCTGATTTTTTTGATACATTTATCAAATTTCAAAAGTATATTAAGACTCAATTTTCATCTCAAATTAAGTCTTTCCAATGTGATGGTGGAACCGAATTTACCAATAATAAATTTCGCTCTCACTTAACATCTTGTGGTATTGTGTTACGAATTGCCTGTCCTTATACACCCAGTCAAAATGGAATTGCTGAACGTAAACACCGACATGTCACCGAAACGGGCCTCACTCTTATGTTTCATGCATGTGTTCCATTGTCTCTTTAGGTTGAGGCCTTCTCGACAGCCGTTTATCTCATCAACCGACTCCCCTCACAAACTCTTGCTGGCAAAACTCCATACGAGCTCCTGTTTGGTAAATATCCTGACTACACTATGCTTCGCACCTTTGGATGTTTATGCTTTCCTTATTTACGAGATTATGCTCCTAACAAATTGTCTCCCAAATCTAGTCCTTGTGTTTTTCTAGGTTATAGCCCCCTTCACAAGGGTTTTCGCTGTTTTGACCGCAAGACACAACGTCTTTATATCTCACGTCATGTCCAATTTTATGAAACTACATTTCCTTATGCGGGTGATATTGTTCCTCAAACTCATAATTCCACACCATATATCACTTTCTCTGATTTTTTGGACTCCCAGAATACAGTGGCTCCTGTCTCGCCAAATTCTTTATTGTCTTCTCCTATTTCGACTCCTACTTGTTTGCCATGCAGTGATAATCCTGTCGACTTCTGTTCTCAGACGTCTCCTGTTGCTACTAATATACCATGCACTAGTCCGTCCTCTTCATCCATTCCAACTCCTCTCATGACGACTTCTACCAACCTTCACCCAATGGTTACTAGAAGGAAAGCTGGTATATCTAAACCTAAGGCATATCATGCATTAACCATTTCACCATCTTCTCAGTTTTTTCAGGTACTTCTTGCTCTTAATGAGCCTCGGGGCTTCAAATCTGCTGTCAAACACCCTACATGGCTTTCGGCTATGGATGCTGAAATACAAGCCTTAAAGACCAATGATACGTGGGACCTTGTCCCGCGTCCTACACATCATAATGTGGTTGGTTGTCGCTGGATCTTTAAAACCAAGCTCCGTTCTGATGGATCCATTGAACGTCATAAGGCCCGTCTTGTGGCTAAAGGCTTTTCCCAAATTCATGGCCTTGATTTTGAAGACACATTCAGTCCTGTGGTGCGCCCTGCTACCGTTCGGATTATTTTATCCCTGGCAGTCTCTTCTGGATGGCCCTTACATCAATTAGATGTTCAAAATGCATTTCTTCATGGTCATCTCTCTGAATTGGTCTATATGGATCAACCACCTGGCTATACAGACCCCCGGTTCCCTAACCATGTATGTCGACTAAAGCGTGCTCTGTATGGCCTCAAACAAGCCCCTCGTGCTTGGTTCCAACGCTTTAGCTCATTTTTACTTCAGCTAGGTTTTCTTCTCAGCAAGGCAGATTCCTCTTTGTTTGTTCATCAATCCACAGCTGGCATCGTTTATCTCTTGCTATATGTAGATGATATGGTTCTTACTGGTAGCAATCCATGCCTGATCAAGACTCTTATCACACAGTTGTCTAGTGAATTTGCCATGAAAGACTTGGGTTCTCTCCATTATTTCCTTGGTGTCGAGGTCCAACATAATTCAGATGGCTTATTTCTTAGCCAAACCAAATATGCTCTTGATCTACTCCAACGTGCTGACATGATTGAGGCCAAACCCATTACCACTCCTTATGTGGTCGGCCAACATCTCTCAACTGAAGGAAAGCTATTTTCAGATCCCACTCTATTTCGGTCTCTTGCAGGTGCTCTACAATACTTGACCATTACTCGCCTTGATCTCTCATTCAGTGTCAATTCCATTTGCCAATATATGCATGCTCCGACTGAAGATCACTTTCGTGCACTCAAACGCATATTGCGTTATGTTAAAGGGACGGTCCATCATGGCCTTCAACTTCATCAAACCCATCCGCGTGACTTGATTGCTTACTCTGATGCTGACTGGGCTGGTTGTCCTGATACCCGTCGATCTACCACGGGTTATCTTATTTTCTTCGGTCCCAATCTTGTCTCCTGGTGCTCCAAGAAACAATCCACTGTTTCCCGCTCCAGTGCTGAAGCAGAATATCGATCCTTAGCTGTAGCCACTGCAGAAGTAGCTTGGATTGTTCAACTGCTTCGTGATCTCCATCTATCCCTGCCTTCACCCCCGAAGATGCTTTGCGACAATAAAAGTGCTATCTTTATGGCAGTCAATCCGGTCACTCGGCCTCGATCCAAGCATATTGCAATTGACTATCATTTTGTTCGTGAACTCATTGCCAATGGTTCTTTAAAGGTCGTTTTTGTTCCCTCCCATCTTCAACTTGCTGATTCATTTACGAAAGGAGTCTCAAAACCCCAGTTCCTTCTTTTTCGTCACAAGCTTCACGTGGTTCCTTCTTCCATGCTCAGCTTGACGGGGGGTGATAAGGAATCAGATCCTATCCCTTACTTTTAGCTAATTTATTATTATCTTGTAAGATATACGTTATGTTTATTTACTTCCTATTATATAGGATCTGCCAACTGTATATACTCTATATATTGACAATCAATCACCTCAAGAGATTATTGAGGGATTACAGCCATTCTTAAACATTATTAGCTCTCTACTCCTGAAATCAGTTTATGAACTCCAGTCACTTAGTCCCGTTGTTTGTTTATTATTTGAAATATGCTTGGACAGAAGTAAACATCAATACGATGATCTTTTAGAACCACTTGAATAGCCAGTCCACTAGTAGGGAGGGAGGGAGGCTCAAACTGCAGAAATAGCTAGACCATGGTAACAAGGGACAGCTACCTTTCTTCTTAGAAAACGCTCACAACATCGTTGAATTGATGTCCCTCGTTAAAAACAGTTTAGGCTCAAACTACGCTGTTTTTGGATTTAGCAAAAAAAAACAACAAGAGAAATGCATGGCTTTTTTTAATAAATAAATAAACAAACTGAGTTATACTACTAACTCAGTCTAAGTTGAACCTCAAGTCAGCGAGTGATTAAACTACATAACCCGCGAGGCAGAGCAGAATATTATTATAACTATGAATTTCCCCATTTTTAGAGCCGGGAGGGTGGTAACACCAGGAAATTTACAAGCTGATCTGAAATCGAGTTCATATCAGAGACTCGGTCTTTCTTTGTCTTTTTCTGTCTTTCTCTGGATGTCATTTTCATTTTTGTTCTGCTTCCTTCCTTCAATGCCCCGAAACTTCGTATAATTCTTTTTCCTTGCTTCGTCAATATCATTCCATATTATTGAGGGTGTGCTGGATTTGTTCACGGGATTTTAATTAAAACAATTATACCCCTCTTTCATATAAACTTGTTCCCCCAAAATAATATTACAAAGGAATACATTTTGGCATGCCATGAGTTTAAAAACAAATACATTTTGCTCCTCAAATTTTAGAAATCACACAAATTATATAATTTTAGTATATTTATATTTTTCACAAGTTCGTTTTTGTTTAAAAATAAAATTACATGATTTTCACATAATCAAACTTTAATATAATAAAATAAACAAATTAAGAATATATTAACAAGTTGAGAGTACTTTAGAGATGAAATAATGAATTTGCCTTTAACTTTAATCTATATATTGTCGAACATCAACTTTCACAGCTCCAAGTCAAGTCAAAGGAAGGCTTCTTCGTCTCAGCTACTGAAACCCAATGTCACGCTATCGGTTTTCATTGAATTTCTCCACAATTATTGCGGGTTGTGGCAGCCCTTTCCCCAGAATAAATAAATAAATTTTTGTAGTCCACTAAGCATTCAAATCTAAGTCTTGCGTTCACATGTATCCCTCTCTGATGTATTTATATACCTGAAACTGATGATCAGCATGGAACTATCCCTGAAACGACCAAGCCCATTTTGCTAACACACAATTCCATTTCTTTTGCACTGCTTCCTCTTGCCGGAATGAATTCCTCAGTTTTTTCTTTCCTTTCGGATTTTGTTTTCTTACTGTTGCTCTTCATTCAAATTCCTTCATCCTTAAGCGACGACAACCTGTACACTGCCTGTAGCAAAGAGTTTGTATGTGGGGGTATTTCCGCGGGTTTTCCTTTCTGGGGAAATGGCAGACCCTCCGAATGTGGAATTCCTGAATTGGAGCTCAAGTGTCATGAGAATAATAGCGCCACGATGAACATCAGTCAGGTTGCCTATCGTGTTTTGGAAATCAATCGTGAATTTAAAATTCTCAGGATTGCAAGAGAGGACTACTCGGATGGATTGTGTAAACCTCACTTTATGAACAGCACGTTCAATCTTAAGATTTTTGAGCTTATTGAGGATTACAGATATTTTACTTTAATTTATGGTTGCGAGGATGCTCCTATAACCATAACTGGTCCCAGACCTTTCAAGTGCAAAATAAACGAAGTTGATGATCAAAGAGTTTATATCCAAAAAGAGAATGGTCCTGGGGAATGCAATGGTAGCGTCACTGTGCCAGTTTATGTAACATATTCTCCACCAGTCGGGAACATGCCAGATTTGGAAGAACAGTTGAAAGAAGGATGTAAGGTGAGATGGAAGGACGATATGGAGTGTTGGGAATGCAAAAGGAGGTGGGGAGTTTGTGGTTTTAACAATGTTATCAGCCAACCAACTTGTTACAATCGAGGTATGCACTCTCCTTCTGAAATCAGTTTATGAACTCCAGTCACTTAGTTCCGTTTTGTGTTTATTATTTGAAATATGCTTGGACAGAAGTAAACATCAATACGATGATCTTTTAGAACCACTTGAATAGTCAGTCCACTAGGAGGGAGGGAGGGAGGCTCAAACTGCACAACTAGCTAGACCATGGTGACAAGGGACAGCTAGCTTTCTGCTTAGGAAACGCTCCCACCATCGTTGAATTGATGCCGTCGTTAGAAACAGTTTAAGCTCAAACTACGTTGTTTTTGGTTTTAACAAAAAACAACAAACAAGAGAGATGGCTTTGTCTTTTTTTTAAATAAAAAATAAACAAACTGAGTTGTACTACTAACTCAATCTAAGTTGAACCTCAAGTCAGCGAGTGATTAAACTAAATAACCCGCAATGCGGAACAGAATATTATGACTATGAATTTCCCTATTTTTAGAGCCGGGAGTGTGGTAACACCGGGAAATTTACAAGCTGATCCTGAAATTGAGTTCATATCAGAGTCTCGATCTTTCTCTGGATGTCATTTTCATTTTTGTTCTGCTTCCTTCCTTCAATGCCCCGAAACTTCATACAACTCTTTATCGTTGCTTCGTCAATATCATTCCATATTATTGAGGGTGCGCTGGATTTGTTCATGGGATTTTAATTAAAACAATTATACCCCTCTTTCATATAAACTTGTCCCCCCAAAATAATATCACAAAGGAATACATTTTGGCAATCACGTAAATCATACAATTTTAGTATATCTATATCTTTCACAAGTTTGTTTTTTTGTTATTTTCTAGTCCCTAATTGAGAATAAACATAAAGGAGTCCCCCAGTTTCAATGATAGAGGGAGAAATATATTGTTAGCTTAGATTTAGACCACCAAAATAAATGAAATTTGTGACAAATTATTTCATTTGATAAGAGGAGTTCTTCTTAGTGTTTTTGTTTTACCTTTAGGGTTCATCAAAAAGCATATATGAACTCGTGTTTGTTTTTAATTTCTAATTGATTTTGTTTTTTAGAGTGATTTTATTTTATTTTTTTGACGTCATAATTTCTAAAGGGTTTTGCGGGTGTTTGGGGTAAAAAAATAAGTTCAAAACAAGTTTTTAGATTAAAAAAACTCTCAAATCCTAATTTTTCAGTCATTATAGTGGAATGAATCCAGGTAATATCAAACGACATGTCATCTACCTTGAAAGGTGAAGCCTCATCTTTTTTAGAAAATAATTATCGAACATGCTGTGACATTAAGAATTTAGGATCTATTTGGTAATGTGTTATTGAAAAAATTGATTTATTTTAATTTATTATTTACTTTAAATTATTTTTTTTATATTTTTAGATCATTTTGACGTATTAATGTAAAAAAATATCATTCTGATATTTTTTGAATGAATTTAAAAAAAAACAATATAAAATATTAAACAATTTAAATAACTCACATGAAAATATATTTTATCGAATTCGATTTAAAATGAACTCGTATGAAAATTATCTAATGTAACCCAATCGACCTAATAATTTTAAAAACAATTTAAATATCCAGTAAAAAACAAAAGCAACGCAAATTTCATTTTTTTTTCTTTTTCTTAAGAAAGTTTTGGACAAACCCTATCATGCTCGGAATCTCTCTTAATTTTTTGTTATGAGGTATGAGAAAGGCCCGGTTTCATGTTATTATCATCAACCAAATGATTTTCCAAACTATGGTAGACTTCTTTGCGTGTCCTTAGCAGTATATTTGACTGATTCTATTCTGCTCTGTATGACCAAGACGAAAAGAAATTATTGTAGTTGCCCTTTTCCCAGAAAAATAAATAAATTTTAATAGTCAACAAAGCATTTAAATCTAAGTCTTGCGTTCACATCTATCCCATTCTGATGTTTTTATATACCTGCAACTGATGATCAGCATGAAACCATCCCTGAAACGACCAAGCCCGTTTTGCTAACACACAATTCCATTTCTTCTGCACTGCTTCCTCTTGCCGGAATGAATTCCTCAGTTTTTTTTTCCTTTCAGATTTTATTTTGATCAAGTAAATAACTTCCACCCACGTGTTTTATCCTTTTAACTCAATGCTTGAAAAATACGACTGCTTCTCCGTCAGGCCATGTCTTGGCTTAGTATAAAGCTATATATTTAAGACTTGAAACTTGAAAATGTTAAGAAGAACACCGAATTTGACTATAAGGATTCAAAATACACATCATCTTGCTGAAAAAATGACCACCTCAATTTACGTTGATGCCACTCTCACCATTCTAATGGAAGCTTCTCTTTGACAAAATCCCCTTTGGTCAAATACGGCCTGCCATTTCCTTTTAACTCAATGCTTGAACAACGTTTCCTGTCAATCCCTCTGCAAAAACACAACTGCTTCTCCTTCAGGCCATGTCTTGGCTTATCCTACTCCCACTCATAGCCCTGGTCTGTAGTTCAGCACCTGTGTTTTCTGATAATGATGATGAGCGATATCTGAGCTGCATGAAGTCGTTTGATTGCGGAACCATTAGGGGTGCTGGTTATCCTTTCTCGGGATCTGATAGGCCTGGTTACTGTGGCTATCCCGGGTTTGAGCTCAGTTGCAGAAACCAAGATCCGGAGATCACAATCATGCGATCGACTTACAAACTCCTTGGCATCAACAGCCAGTCGCGAACTTTCAATGTTTCTAGAACAGATTACACAGAAAATCTATGTCCTACTCTCCTTTCCAACTCCTCTTCGAGTCCAAATCTCTTGATTTCCAATTCAGATCATGCTGAGGTAACGCTGTACTATGGTTGCCCTAGTCCAATCCCAGCAGGGTTTTCAGCTCAGTTTACTTGCAAAATTAACAGCACTGATATGACGGGATGCTTTGTAACAGTCAACAACTCTGTCCTTAGTATGACTGCTCCCAGCTTAATCACCTACCTGACGACATGCAACAATAGTGTTATAGTTCCGGCCCGTCAATCAGCACTTGTGTCAATTCTAGGGAATCCAAATGAAGCACAGTTACTTGGAGCTATTAATCAAGGTTTTGATTTGGTGTGGAGTGCAAATGATTCGTTATGTGATACATGTAAATCTTCTGGTGGTCAGTGTGGGTACAACCAGACCACTACTGCATTCACGTGTTACTGTGCGGATCAACCTCATGATTTTGATTGCACGACACCATCAACAAGTATGTCCTCTTTTCTTTCTTGATGCCATGATTGGATAGACAGAGATAGCTGAAATCTAAGATATGCCCTTTAGGCTAGGTGATGTCGGAGATACTTCAGTATATGTCCTTTTATCTTTTCATATTCTTCGGTATGAAATACATATTTTTTGATTAAATACTTCCATCACTACCATTTTGTTTAGAATCCAGATTTGGTAAACACATTGTATCACTAGCATTTCTTTCTAGTGTATAAACCTAGTACATGAAGTGTATATATGAACCATTAAGGGAAAATGTGTAATGAAATTAAGTATTCTAAAATATAAAAATAATTATAGAGTACTAACAAGTGTTCTGAACCAGGTGAAAAATTATTCATCTTGTAATCAAAAGATTTGGGATTCAGTCAGTTGTAGGTTTTGGGACAGTAAAAATAAGTGATGTTATCTATGAGGAATTTAATAATATATTACTTTAGCCTGGTAAATGATTAATTATATATGCAACAGACAACACTCTATCAGAACAAATGAATTTAGGAACAAACATTTATATCAATTGTAGGTTGGATCGAGGACGTGTTCATCTCATGACCACTATCCTAACATGGACAACTCTTTAACATTATTTGATGTTATGTTACAGGATCTACTAATGGGACTAGGCAACCATGGATTGTTATAGGTAAGTAAAAATAATCATAAGATAGCCAATATTATATTTTGATGAAGATATGAATGATGATGCATCTTAATTATAGGTTCATCAGTAGCTGCAGCAGTGATAATAACCTCTTCCATAATTATAATATGTCTCACTCGAAGAAAAGGTTCATTCAGTGCAGTCATAACAATGACCTTCAGGCTGAAGAATTCGCATCATGTTGACAGTGTCGAAACATTTATGATGGACTACCATTCACTTACTCCAAAGCGTTTTTCATATTCAGATATCAAGAAAATGACCAACTCATTCATCCATACACTAGGTCATGGGGGGTTTGGTAATGTATACAAAGGAAAGTTACCAGATGGTAGTCTTGTGGCTGTAAAAGTCCTAAAAGAGTCCAAAGGTGATGGAGAAGAGTTCATGAATGAAGTTGCAAGCATCAGTAGAACTTCCCACGTGAATGTAGTTACCCTTTTGGGCTTCTGTTATGAGAGGAATAAAAGAGCTTTGATTTATGAATTCATGCCCAATGCATCATTAGATAGCTTCATATCTGAAAAAGGTACAAACTATCGTTTAGAATGGAAAAAATTATATGACATTGGAGTTGGCATTGCTAGAGGTCTGGAGTACTTGCATAGAGGTTGTAACACTCCGATTGTGCATTTTGACATAAAGCCTCACAACATTCTTCTAAATGAAGACTTTCATCCAAAGATCTCTGATTTTGGTCTCGCGAAGCTATGCAAGAGCAAGGTAAGTAAGATTTCGATGATAGATGCTAGAGGGACTATAGGTTACATAGCACCCGAAGTATTCTGCAGATCTTTCGGAAGAGTAACTTACAAATCTGATGTGTATAGTTATGGAATGATGGTTCTTGAAATGGTTGGACAAAGTAAAGATTTTGATATGGGATCGTCGGAAACCAACGAGATGTATTTCCCGGATTGGTTTTATACTTATCTTGAACCAGGAAAGATTACAACACTTCATGGAGATAGAACGGAAGAGGAAGAAGAGATTGTTAAAAAGATGATCTTGGTGGGTTTGTGGTGCATCCAAACCATTCCATCACATAGACCATCGATGACGAAGGTGGTAGAGATGTTTGAAGGTAGTCTTCAGTCTTTGCAAATTCCAACGAGACCTTCCCTTAATTCTCCTAGAAGGCCCGTTCAAGAGCAGTACTCTTCCACTGCATCATCACTGCCTTGCGAGTCATCCCAAGGGGGTCGGGTATACAAGCTGTCTACAGATGAAAGTGATTTGTAACTGAAAATTGCAAATTTCATATATCCCGATAAAAGTAAAAACAAACATGTTTTTATTCTATCATCAATATGAGAGGACTAAAAGAGCCTTAATCTATTAGCACATCCGGATGGATCTCTTATATCTGATAAAGGATCCCCTCAAATAAACTCTCATCTATAATGGAATACATTAGGCAAGATCGCATTTGGAATTTCAAAATAAACCTTCATTTTGACATAAAGTCTTGTGAAGTTCTTGTTGAAGAGAGTTTTTGTCCAAAGATCTCTGATTTTTTCTTGGAAAGCTATGCAAGAGCAAATAGAGTAACCTTTCAATGGCAGTTGCAAGAGGGATTGCTACATAGATAGCACAAAAAGTATTCTATAAAATTATGAGAAGCTTTTTACAAGTCTGATGTGTGTCGTTATGGAATGTTGGCTCTTCAAATGGTTGGAGAATGAAGAAACGTTAATGCTGAATTGTCTCAAACCATATTGATAACACTAAGACTATTCATAGTGACTCTCTCTTCTCTCAGACGGGAAGTAAAAAAAAAAAGTGTGGGGATGAAACATAAAAGGTAAAGACAAGAGAGACCGAATAATACATAAGCTTAGACTTTAGGGACTAAAGTAAAGTTTCCATGCAAAAACCAAAATTTTGTTTTTTTTATTAAAAAAACTAATTCGTACTGGTTCATTTATTTTTTAAAACTACAGTCTAAAATTCTATTTTGGACATGGATATTTAATTTATCCTATTTTTTTTTAATTTAAGAAAAAACACGTGGATTATTTTATACCAAGTATATAATATCTTTGTGCAATTTTTTTAATATATGAAAACTATAAGAAAATACTAAAGTAATATTTTTATTAAATAAAAAATATTTGAAAAGCGGTTAAATAAAATAATCAAACAGAGATAATGTTTCTGTCATCTTTTGCTTTATGTCTTGTCTGCTCGTTACATTATGAATTATTATTTAATCTGCCACGTGCTCACATAATGGAATGGGGTACTGTGTGGTAATATATAATATTATATATAAAAAATAAAAATTAAGGCCTATTTTATCTCCTTCCCGGGAAATAAATACAACACCATCTCTTTACTACCAAGTTTAGATAAATCTGGCTTTTCATTGTTTCTACAGGATTGGGCTCTTGACGACTAAAGTATTATTTTATTTAATTTTTTTAGCTTTCAATTTCATCATTATAGTCCTTCAATTATAATTTCATATATGTTTTATTTTTCTTTTTGGTATTTTATTTAATTTTTTAGCTTTCAATTTCATCATTCAATTAAAATTTTTGTTGTTTAATTTTTTTTCAATTTCAAGCTCATTATTTTGATTTGTTTTTTTTTTTTTAAGATTATTTTTTAATTAAATTTAATCCTCCAAATGAAAGTTTTTATTTGCCCTCTAATTAATGTTTTTTCTTCACCCTTATTTTTTAGATCCTTAGTGTAAAATATTTTTGTTGTACTTTGATAACTAATGTAATTAGATAGTATTTGTTTTTGCTTTTATATATATATATATTATTTCCAGCAAACGTTTTCTTTTTCTCGAGTAAAACATCATTTCTTTTCTAATAGAGTGGTATCACAAGAAAGAACTTTGTAAATCAACAATTGAAAATCACCACGAGAAAGATTTTAACATGCAAAAATATTGAAAAGCATGTCTCTACGAATAAAAAAAATCATATTTTTTTAATTTCTACAAAACTATAGTTTAAAACATAATCATATATAAAATTCAATATAAAAAATATATATTTAATTTACAAAAAAAAATATTCTTCTTTTATGGGTTAAAGAATTAAAGCCATCACAATTTTCATCCTTCCATCTTTAAACAAGCAAACTATTCTAAAAATTACTCATAAAAATCTTTGACCGACGTTGGATCAGATCAAACAAGGTTGCGCAAACTCTCTTGAAACAAAAACAAAATTCTATTTCTCACACTTTACTCCTTGGACTCGTTCACTTGTATCAGCTCCAAGCATCCCACTCTCCTCCACTTGTCACCACGTAACCATTACCACCCCCATCGAATCCAGACACCAAAAAAAATAAAACAAGCCCTCCCCCCTTCATCTCCTCCACAAGAACCAAACGGAAAGAAACCCGAATGAGTTTTAAATCTCAGTAGATCTCAGAATTGTTAAGAGAAAGAAATCGTGGGGTTTTCTTGATTAATGGCGACGCTGCAAAAATTCAAGCTTTTAGCCACGCAATGTACAATAACAGCTACACCAACACAGAGTCCAACAACAAGTCCGGTTTTTCACATCCGCCGCAGGAGGAAGACTCTTCGGATGCTACTTTCGAAGAAATCTGATGCTCGCTGGAGGGTCCCGCGGCGAGAAGATCAGTCAGAGGTGGAGGAAGAAGATCCGTTGCCCGAGAAGGGGGTAAGGAAGAAACTGAAGGATTTGTTTGTGTCTTCCCCGCCCTTTGAACAGAAGGAGAGGAGGGCCGGCGAGCGTGGTGGCGGCGAGGAGGTGGGGTTGATTAGTGGCGGCGGAGGCGGCGCTTCGAGAAGAGGCGGCGCCGCCAGCTCGTTGAGACCGGTGGCTGCGTCGTTTAGATATAGACTGTTAAGGAGAGCTTGGAGACCTGTATTAGTCACCATCCCTGAGTAATTCTTACCGGTAAATGGGAATATTTTTTCTTCTTCTTTTTCATTCTGTGCAGTAATTATTTATCTCCGTCGTCCAAAAAAATTTCGTGTTTTACTGATGCTAGAAGCTAGTGACTCTCAAGGAAGACGATGGGTGGCAGTTTATTAGAGAAATTTACAAAATTTTATAGCTGTTTTAGTAAATTAAAGGTCTTTTACCTTTCATCTCAAGAACACATTGGCATGTCATAAATTAAATTAAATTAATAATTTTACAAATTGAAAATCAAATCAACACTCGTAAAAAAAAAAATCAAATAAAAAATCAATCGAATCTTAGGAATTAAATCCATTTCGGAAAACTACAATCAGCCCGTAAAATTCCCGGAAAATTAATTCCGGCGTATGTTAGCCTGGTCGGCGCATGTTAGATGATGGAAGGGGAAAAGGTGAAGGGGATGCTTTTTGTTAGCTACGTAATTATTTTTATAAATAATATTTGTTTTTTTATATGAGAGGGACGAAGATTCCAATGAATGGATCGATTCGTCAAAGAGTTTTCGTTGGGCAGGTGGGGTAGTAGGAGCATTGAGGCTGCTACCTTGTTCTATAATTATATCATGAGAATATTCAATTTATGTATTTTCAATTATTTGTAGACCATGGTGGAATTGTGGATCATACATGCATGGTCACTATTGAATGTAAATTTGTACTTGCACATTTTGGAGAGAATAGTTCTGGATCGACGTGGCGTGATGATAAAAAATTTATAATATACGTAGCAAATCTCGAGTTCAAGTCGAAATGTATATTTCTTATAAGAGTTTTGGATAACCAGGTTTTTATTCGCTTACCTGTGCTCATAGAATATGCTTTTCGAGAGATGTTATTTTCCTCACATCCAAAAAAAAATGATGGGGAGAATAATTAATGGTTAGATTTTATTTTTTTAAATGTATTTAATTTGAATATACATTAAAATAATTTTTTTTAAAATATAATTAATATCGTTATATTTTAAAACAAAATCAATTTAAAAAATTATATGTTTTTTATTATAAAATATATTTTTTCTTGAAAATCATTAAATTGATACTCTTAAAAAATATTTTTTTTAATGATTTCAATGATGTCAGAAATTAAAAAAAAAATGATATGTTTTTAATTAGAAAAAATCATGCATTAAATATAATCGTATTCCTAGGAGTTTGAGTGGCTACATTCCTAATTCAAATTTGATGTAACTCAGCTTTGAAAGGCCTACGAGATTTTCCATTATTAGCGTCTTCAAGAAATGTGATTTTATTTTATTTTTTATTTTTTAATATTTTTAAATAGATTTCTCATTTGTCCCGTGAGGTATTTATCCCTAGTTAGATTATTTGTTTTAGATTAGGAGTGAATTATATAATAATACAGTAGGGTGCAGAAGTTGACAAGAGATTTATCCGATTAATCAATTAGCTTTTTTTATTAGTTTATTATGGTTTTGTTGGACATTATGTTTCAAAAATATTTTTTTATTTGTTATTTTAATTTAAAATAAAAAAATAATATTTCTAGATATTTTTATATATTAATATTAAAAATATTTTTAAATAAATAAAATTATATTATTTTAATATATTTTTAAATAAAAAATATTTTTAAAAACAATCTCAATAATATTCCATCTGAAAGACGGTTAATATTATAAAAAAAGTTCAACTGCTATTTTTTATTTTAATATCTAGATTATA
This sequence comes from Salix dunnii, assembly GCA_015731905.1. Taxonomy (NCBI): domain Eukaryota; kingdom Viridiplantae; phylum Streptophyta; class Magnoliopsida; order Malpighiales; family Salicaceae; genus Salix; species Salix dunnii. The sequence continues at coordinate 13,281,407 of CM027675.1, read as the reverse complement.
TTTTTGTCATCATTATATTTTCTATCACTTGCTGTCATTGACACAATTAAATAAAGATATCCGTCAGTCGCTCCCAATTTAAAAAAAAAAATCTCATTGATTTGCTTGTTTTGTCTCTAAGTTTATTGAGAAAGATAATTTGGTCCCTATATTTGTTTTCTTACATAAGCCCTTAATATAAAGTTTTGGTCCTCGTATATTTAAAATAAAATAAATTTAATCTCTTTTTAAATAATTCCCTATTTAATAAATCTTAAACTTGATGAAATCTTGCTAGTAGATAAATGATATTATAGAAAATAAAATGTTTATTTTTTTATCCAGTATATATATTTAACTTTTACTTGTTCATCAGCCTATTTAAATTATAAAATTATAAACACATACACACACATATGTAAAATATTTATGGACTAAATTATGTTTATTGTTAAATAAGATGTCCGAAAGATTTACAGTAGAGGCCTATTTATAAGAAAACTGAAATATAGGGACCAAATTGAATTTTAAAATAACATTTAGGATTTGAAATGTACATTAGCTAAACATTTCAAGAGAGGAGCGACTAACACATGTCATTAGTTTTCAATTCTTTGACACCGTCCATAGGAAATTGCTCGTCGCTGGTTTTATGTGCAAATCAATGTAGAATGAAATGACCGAATATATTATTTTAATTTAAAAAATAAAACAAATCAAAATAGATTTTAGCCTCCTTAAAATATTAACCTGATCGGGGAGTTTTGCTTGAAATTCAGTTAGAATATTCTAACTCTGTTTCTATAAAATATTATTTAGTTTTATAGTATTAATTATATTTTTTTATTTAATTATTGAATAAAATTAAATTTTTATAAGGAATTTCATTATATATTTCTATATCTCATTTTAAAATTATAGAGCATTAGAGTCTAAGAAGTCCCTGATAGGTTGACGATGTTATTTTTATAATTTTGTTTATATTCATAATTTTGTTCTAAAATATTATTTTATTGTCTTATTTTTTAAAATTGATTTTTTTATTTTATTATTTAACGATAGGTTAATTGGAATTGAAATTTATATTTTATATTTTATTTATCTTATTTAAGATTATTACAGTTTAATGAATCGGGTTATGAATTTAAAAAATTAATCCAGGTCAATGTAATATATTATTATCTCTATTTTTTTTAAGAAAATAGTTAATTTTAAATTTTAACTTATTGACTTGTCTATCGAAGATATAACCTAACTTAGGTTTTATGTTAAATTAAACTGAGAGTTAATCTGGTTAATCTTTAGTCAAAACTCAAATAAGATTTAATTTGATTTAAAAAAACAAAAATTGAGAATAATATTATTTTATTTAAAATAAATAAATAAAAACATAGTACAGATCTTTAATTATGAGAAAACATTTTTTATTTATTTTTAGATGATATATTCAAATATTTTTTTAAACCATATTTTTCCAACTTTCACTGTTTATATTTTTTTGCTCTTTGGGATCAGCTTACGTGTCTTTCTCTCGTCCGATGAACAAAAGAGAGATACAGTTTCATATAGAGAAAATCCAAGGCTTTGAGGCCCATATATACACATCCAAAATCTTCTCCCAGGGCCTTTTAAAGCTAAAGGCTTCGCTAATCTGCAGTTATTACTAAAGCCCAGAATCTTAATAATATTTTATATAAAGTTTATATTTATATAATAAAGTGTTGAGAATTACTTTTTTTTTTTGAAAAATATTTTAAAAATTTATAAAATACTGTGAAATTTGATGCTTAGAGTAGACGAGGTATTTTTATGGCACTACTTTTGAGTTGCTGGTCACCGACTCGGAAATCGAGTTCATGGCAAGAGTACATGAAAGCATATCCCCTGTATTATTTATTTTGAAATGATAAATCATTTTAAAAAATATAAATATACATTAATCTCATATATTTTTAAAATAAAAATAATTGAAAAATAAAAATCATCACACAATCACTAAATATTAAAGCTATTAAATTATTTTAATGTATTAATGTCAAAATTAATTTTTTTAAAATAAAAAATATTATTTTAATATATTTTAAAACAAAAAAGATATTTAAAAAATAACCTAAATTATATTTCCAAACCATCAACTAAATATGTGATTAGATGCATGCATGAATCCAGCTCCGGCTCGTCTTGACTTGATGCTTTGAATATTCCATGTCGGCCTAATATCGTAAGTGAAATTACTTTTTAAAATACATATTTTTATATTTTTTGAATTGTTTTTTTATATTTAAAAACTTTAAAAAAAAATTCAAGTAAAATCATAAATAATTTTGTTAAAATAAATTGTTAGTAAAGACAGGAGCATGGTCCCAAAATAAAAAAGTGGGCATGGAAGGTCGAGGGGCTTTTCCGATGAAAGCAAAGTGAAAAGACTTTGCATGGAGAAAATGGAGTCAGCAAAGACAGAGAGAGAGACATTTGACACTTGGAAAGTGAACGCAACCTTTTCAGTCCAAACTTTTGCCGGACCATGATGATTTTTGATGCCACTAAAACATATTTTCTGGAAATTATAATTTTTAGATTTAATTAAATAAATAAAATTCCAATTATTCTATATTATTTATAAATTATATATATATATATATATATTTAAATTTAAATTTGAGATCTGTTATACCCGCTCCCTTTAAAACTTTGCCAGATGATGATTAGAGAACTTAACCTAGGATTATAGTTCATCTAATTTGGTTTACGTCCTTTTCTTTCGGGATTCCCCATGTAATTGAACCCTTCAAAAAATTAAAATATATATTTATATAAAAAAGTGAAAGCAGTCAATTACACGGAATTGTATATTTAGACTCGGTTGATTTGACTACCCATTCAAATAATCTAATCCCAACTCTCTCTCTCTCTCTCTTTTTATTTTTTTTTGAAAAAAAAAGGGATAAAAAGAGTATATTATATCAATTAAGGTTGGTATGATTACTATACAAATGTTTATGAAAAAAAATTATTTTTTATTTTAAATAAATTTTTTATGTGTTTTTAAATCATTTTAATATGCGAATGTTAAAAATATATTTTTAAAAATAAAATATTTTTAAAAATAACCTCAATAATACTCTCAGTCACTAATAAATCAAATTTAAAAGAATTAAAACAGTGTTTACTTACTATTTTTTTTAAATGAAAAAAATATATTCATGTGGTTTGTTTCATTTAGAATTGTTGAAAAGATTTTTTTTTTCTTAACAAGATATATTCTTATATATCTTTGTTTTTATATTTTTAATTAAATGCATTTATTATTTGTTTATTAAAACACCAATCAAATCTAAGCCTTAAACCCCAAATAAAAAATAAAATTACGTGATTGTGGTGGGTTTTTTTGATCAAAATGTGATGATGTTTCAACAAAAATGTAAACAATGATGAGCATTTTACAATATTAAAATAGTACAGTAAAAAGTACAAAAAAGAAAAACCCACCGTGTTATTAAATGAGTGCTGGCATTTCAAAATTGATTTTGAAAAAATTGAAAATATTTTTAGATTGTGTTAATATTAAAAAATATTTTAATTAATTAAATAATATTATTTTAATATATTTTTAAATAAAAAATAATTTTAAAAATAACATCAATTACCAGAATAGTTACCGCGACAAAAAATAAATAATGTTAAATCACGCGATATAGTTAGCGCGTGGGATCCTTCTTTTTGCTCTTTAAACGACATAGCCTCTTTTGCCCACCACAGCTCCACTACAGGAACAGAAAGGGTCACCAAGGTGGTTCATATGCTTTGCACACGTCATTACAGGACCACCACCAACGTTATAAATAATAATAATAGAACAACAACTCCTGCCACGTGTGAAGAAAACCCACCTTGAAACCTAGATTATTTAAATAGTAATAATAATAACTACTCCTGCCACGTTTGAAGAAAACCAACCTTGAAACCTAATCAAATCACAGCACACACATAACACATCAATATTTTCCAAGCATATAGACGTAACATGCGGATTTTTATTCAAAATATAAAGAGATGATTTTTTATTTATTTATTGCTTTAAAAATATTAATTTAATATATTTCTTTCATGCAAAAATAATAATAATTTGAAAATCATAAGCTGCCAACCGAGCAAGTCAACACCCTACCAAACATGCGTGATTGATTTTATTTTTAATTGTGATTTTTCTTTATAAATGAATTAAAATAATAAATTTTAATAAAATTATTTTTAATATAAAATATTTAAAAATACTAAAAAATTTAATTTAAAATAAAAATATTATTTTTAGTTTTTTTTTTAACTTTTTAAAATATATTGTCATATAATACCTTAGTCCCTCAACAAGCATGGTTAGTAAAAAAATGTTTGGTATTATATTTTAAAAATATTTTAAAAAAATATTTTTTTAAATTAAATTAAAAAAATTAATATTTTAAAATTATTTTAATATATTAATATCAAAAATAATTTAAAAAAAAAATATTTTAAAAAATAATCTCAACCATAGTTACAAACTATATTTCGGGAAGTTCAAGATTACAAATCAACTACTTAATTCATATCAATTAAATTATTTTTAAAAAATATAAAATGATATCACTTTGTTTTTCTAAAAAGAAAAAGAAATCTTTTACCGGGTTAAACAGTTTACAAGTTGACTTATCGAAACAAGGAGGTTGGCTTCGGGTTGATTTTTTAATGACGCCTAACTCAAGCTCAGGGATGGGTCAACTGAATCCCGGCCAAGACAAATACGTGTAAGCTTGGAAGGTGTTTAGAATTGCAGTTGGATTGTGCCTATGAAAAAAAATTGATTTTTTCATTTTTTTTTTGTTTTTAGATTGTTTAATATGATGATCTCCAAATGAATTTTAAAAAATAAAAACATATTATTTTAATATTTTTTATATAAAAAACAATTTTTACCATACTCTCAAATAAATACTTACATGTTGGTAGACTATATAAGCATAATAATACAAATAACTTTTTAGCTTATCAAACCAATTTGATTATGGTCATGATTTTTATTTAGAAAAAAAACTAAAAGAAAAAAAAAAACATTGTTAATCTAAATACAATTCATTGTTAATCTAAAAACTTGATGTTTTTCTAACATAAAGGCTCTCAGACAAATATTCTTTGCATTAAGATAATTTTGGTGTTTTAAAATTGATTAAAGGCATAAGAAGTATTTGTTTTTTGATTTTACATTAAATTTACATCATTGTATTTAAAATAAACATTTTTTTAGCTTTTATGAAGGGTTATTTTTGTAATTTCATTAATAATATGCACAATAAAATAACCTATCTCCCTTTAAAATAACTGACGATGCATGGCCTTTTATGATTTTAATTTGTTTTGCATAGTAAAGATCTTGGTGTCCTTAATATCAAATAATTTAACCTCTATTTTTTTTTTAATAATTTAACCCTTGTTAGATATTCAACTCTATTTCTTCCCAAATTTTCCATGTCATTTGTTCTATTATTTGTTGTTTTACTTGATGGATTTCTCTAGAGTGTTTTTTTTTTTTTTTTTTACTATTATTAAACTTATTTTTATAGATAAATTTTGTTTTCAAGTCAAATAAATTAATTGTGTGAGTACAGATGGATGAACACTCCCTTTTTTTCCCACAACATTGTTCTAATAATCCATGCAACTTCTTTTAATGTGATAATGCATTCTTATATAGTGAGGTTTAGACTATTTTGACAAGGACTTTGGGTAATGGGAATTATCCATAGCAGAATGACAATGAGTCTCCAATGATATTTTTTTTCTTTTATGTTCGAGAATAATATCAATGGAGAATTAAGTTTTTTTTTTACTTCTTTATAAATATTATCATTGTGTTGAACATCCATGTTGTATTGTATGTTAAAAATATTGAAAGACATGTGGCACATGTCTAAGCTTTTAGTTTGGATATTAAAAGTTAATTTGGTATGGATAAGATTTCCTCATGCTTTTTATATATATATATATATATAAGATAGGGCTATTTTGGATCCAAGAAAACTATTTGGACAAACTTTATTCTATTATTCACATTCCAAGAATTTTAAGTTGCTAAATAAAATATTTGTAACATCCCCATTTTAATTTTAAATTGTTACACATATTCTAATTTTTTAGATATTCTTTTTTATATCTAGTGCATTCCAATTATCAATACTATTAAATTATCGGTTCAAATATGCAATATTTCATGATCCGATCATCTTGCATCCTCCACCGTCCATAAACTCACAATAAATCCATTAAATTCCCCATGTTATTCATTCATCTAATATTCCATAATTTTCCAATCAACATATGTCAACTCTTGATGTCATAATATACAATAATACAAATATGTAGTAATGGAAAACAATAGCATATTACAAAAAGGTTAAACTAGATTAATCACGTCATCCTCATTTATACACAAAATAATTATAACATAATGCACACTAAAAAAAATTCATGCCCATCCAAATATTAGTTGAGAGGTGTCTTTAAAGGTACGTGGCGTGATGACAAAATTTTTTTGATCTGTATAACAAGTTTCGAGTTTAAATTAGAACATATATTTCTTTTTAAAGTTTAGAATAATTATAATTTTACTTGTTTATCTAGACTCATAAAATCTTTTTTTCAAAAAATAAAATTTTCTTACATGAAAAAAGTCATGCTAGGAATTTTTAATATTTTTATGTTCATTAGTACATAGCTATATCTATTAACAATTTATTCATTTTATTTAATAATAAAATTTTATTTTCACATGTCTTATTAAATTTTGATATTTTTATTTAATTGTCTTAATATAATATATATTTTTAAAAAATTATTATTATCACGCAAATATAACCACAGCTATACCACTTGGAACTAGATGGATGGAAGGGGCATGACATGATGCTTGGAGAGCTCCTCACACAACCAAAACCCAATGCACACTCATCTTTCTAACACAGCTCCCTTCTTCTCCTGACCATAGTTGAGTTGAAGCTGACAGGCACACGAACAGTTTTGAGAGTGAAAGAATAAGAATATCTGACGCAAGAATTTGATGATGGAAGTTCAATCTGTTATTGAATACTACCACTGGCTTTATAGCCATTGACGAAATAGTTCATCATGCAATACGCATGTGTAACTGATTCGTAACATACAAAACATGTGAAAAGAAATGAATAACAGAAAATACAACTAACAAGAAAAAAACAGAAAAACTGGAAACAAACAATCTTCATCAACTGAAAAATGACACGTGGCTTAATTTTGTGTGACGTGGCTAAGTGAGCTGAATGACGTGGCTGATTTTCCCTTTCAATCCCTCCCTTAAGCTAAATTGTTTGTAAAACAATTAGCTTAATTCTGCAACATCGTATACTCCAAGTAAACTTCGAAGCCTTTGGAAATCATCAGCTTTTAATGGCTTGGTCATTATATCAGCCAACTGATCCTTGCTTCCACAATGAACCAAGTCAATCAAACCTTCCTTCGTAAAATTTCTCAAAAAATGATACCTCACGTCTATATGCTTACTGCGTCCATGCATCACCGGATTTTTTGAAAGCTTGATAGTAGAACTGTTATCACACCAGATATGAGTGCAATTATCATTATTATATCTCAGCTCCTGTAAAACCCTTCTTATCCATATGGCCTGACATGTACATACTGCAGCAGCCACAAATTCCGCTTCGGTCGTCGACAAGGTGACGATTGGTTGTTTCTTCGAACACCATGACACCGCTCCAGAATTTAATAGGAATACGTACCCACTTGTGCTCTTCCTATCCTCCACATCTCCAGCGTAGTCGCTATCTGTATACACTCGCAATTCACCATTTCCATCTCTTCTATAAAAAATCCCATAGTTCACTGTCCCTCTGAGATACCGAAGAGCTCTCTTCGCAATTTGCAAGTGTAGATTAGTGGGCTTTGCCATATACCTGCTTACAAGACTTGTAACAAACATCATATCCGGCCTTGTAGCTGTCAGATACATCAAACTTCCCACTAGTTGCTTGAAGTATGTCTCATCCACCAAAATCCCATTTTTGTCCTTGCTGACTTTAAAACCTGGGATAATTGGACTATTTACCTCATTACTCTCCAGCATCCCAAACCTCTTCAGAATTTCCAATGCGTATTTTCGTTGACATATGAAAATACCATCCTTTCTTTGCAACACCTCAATTCCAAGGAAGAAATGCATGCTTCCCAGATCAGACATATCAAATTCTCTTAACATAGATTTCTTGAATTCACACAGCAAATCACTATCATCACCAGTGAAAATTAGATCATCAACATAGATACTAACGATAATGATCTTACCCTTGCTGTTTTGCTTAGTGAACAAAGTCTGTTCACTCTCACATCTCTGAAAACCTTCTTTCAGAAAATGTGCTTCAATTCGATTGAACCAAGCTCGTGGGGCCTGTTTTAAACCGTACAGGGCTTTGTGTAATTTGTATACCAGATGCTCCTTTCCTCTCTTTACGTATCCCTTAGGCTGTTCAACATAAACATCTTCATTTAATTCCCCATGAAGAAATGCTGATTTAACATCCAGCTGCCCAATTTTCCAACCCTTCTGCGCGGCCATGGACAAAATCATCCTTACTGTATCCAGTCTGGCTACTGGTGCAAATACTTCATTATAGTCTATTCCAGCCTTCTGCGAATAACCTTTTGCCACCAAACGCGCCTTGTATTTGACAATCTCCCCATTTTCATCATATTTGGTTTTATACACCCATTTGACACCGATTTTCTTTGCCGCAGCTGGTAAATCAATCAATTTCCACGTATTATTTTTTTCAATGGACTTAATTTCACTATCCATTGCCTTTACCCATTTGTCATCCTTCACTGCGTCTTCAAAGTAAATTGGGTCTTCTGTGATCTGCACAACATATGCTTCTTCTTCATCTTCACTGAAATTTTCTCCAATCACATAATCACCCATCCACGCTGGAGCATATTTTGCTCTTCCTTCAACCAATTCATTTTCATTTCCCCTTTCTGCCACAGTTTCTTCTGCTCCAACTGTTTCTACACTCTCTTCTGGCTCATCATTTCTTACTTCATCTTCACTTGACTCGTCTCCTTCTTCACAGCTATCTTCCCCACTGTCAGTGGTTTCACTCCCCTTATCATCACTCCTTTCATGTTGCTCACCCCACTCCAGATCCAACAGGACCTGTTCCTGATAATTTGCTCCCCAATCCCACTCCTTATCCTCCTCAAACACCACGTCTCTGCTCACAATTACTCTGTTTGCAACTGGATCAAATAGCTTGTATCCTTTAGTCTCTTCACTTAAACCCAGCAGAACACAGGTCAAGCTTTTATTGTCCAGTTTTCCCCTTCTTTCATGTGGGACATGGACATGTGCAAGGCTCCCAAAAATACGAAAATGCTCCAATGTTGGTTTTACCCCATTCCAAGCCTCTTGTGGTGTTTTTTCCTTGACAGCTGCTGTTGGGCATCTGTTTAAAATGTAAAAAGTCCAAACCACAGCTTCTGCCCAGAAGCTCTTTGGAATTTTCTTGTCTGTCAAAACACAACGCACCATATTCATCACTGTTTGATTTTTTCTTTCAGCCACGCCATTTTGCTGTGGCGTGTATGCAGCAGTTAGGTGTCGTTTGATCCCATTTTGTGTGCAAAATTCACTGAATTCTGTTGAATTGAACTCTCCACCCCTGTCTGTTCTCAAACATTTCAGTGGCAATTCCCTCTCTTTTTCAACCAGCTTGTGAAAAACTTTGAAACACCCGAAGGCTTCACTCTTTTCTGCTAATAAAAACACCCAAGATTTTCTGCTGTAGTCATCAATAAAGCACAATATGTATCTCTTTCCACCATTTGACTTAGGAGAAATGGGTCCACATATGTCTGCATGTACCAATTCTAATGGCTGCGATGCTCTCCACACACTCTTCTTTGGAATTGCTTCTCTTTTCTGCTTCCCTGAGTAGCAATCTGTGCATGCTATATCTGCCACTTTGAAATAAGGAAGGCCACGCACCATCCCCTTTTGTTGTAATTGTTGCATTCCCTTAGCACTTAGGTGTCCATATCTTCTATGCCATAATTGTGACAAATTTTGGGAATTAACATGCAAACACCTTTGCACATTTGATGTTCTGTGAGTTTCAGCCAACAGAATGAACATTCTGTTGGCACTCATTACTGTCTCAATTATCAATCCCCTCTCGGGATGATAAATTCTACACATTCCCCCCTTGATTAGAATCGCCAAACCATTCTCTTGTAACTGTCCAAGACTCAACAGATTATTGCTAAGTTCTGGCACATAGTATACTTCACTCACTACATGATTCATGCCATTCAGTATCAATTCAACACTTCCCTTCCCAGTTACTTTCATTCTGCTGCTATTCCCTAATTTTACTGAATGCTGGAATGTGTGATCTAGTTTTGTGAACATACCTTGTTCTCCACACATGTGGTTTGAGCAGCCCGAATCCAAAAACCAAGCATCTCTTCGGTTTTTCTTCTGTTGGTTAACATGCACCATCAATGACATCTCATCTTCTTCACCCAAATCCAAATCAACCTGTGCCATTAGGAGCATCTCCTCTTCTTGATTCACCTCTGCAAAGTTTGCTTCTCTGTTGGAACTGGGACATTCATATTGAAAGTGTCCCAGTTTATGGCACCTAAAACACTCAACTGTGGTTCTATTGTATGTTTGAGCTCCTCTCCCACGGCCTCTTCCTCTGTAAGTATTTCTCCCTCGATTTCTGCCCCCAAATCGATCATCATAGACCCTTAATGCTTGATCATCCTCTCTACTTCTTCGAAACTTCTGCTCATGAACCAGTAGTGAACTTTGCAATTCATCTACTGTAAGGGAATTGATATCCTTTGACTCCTCAATTGAGCAGACAATGTAATTAAAATTTTCAGTTAAGGTGCGCAATATCTTTTCCACAATCTTCTCACTTGTCATGTTTTCTCCAAAATTTCTCATGTCATTTGCAATCAACAGCACCCTTGAGAAGTAATTTGTCACTGTTTCTCCAGCCTTCATTTCCAAAACCTCGAAATTTCTTCTCAAAATTTGCAGCTGTGCTCGTTGAACTCTAGCATTCCCTTGATATTTTGTCTTCATGGAATTCCAAATTTGCTTTGCAGTGTCCTTTTGAGCAATTGTCTTCAATATTGACTTGTCAATTGATTGGAACAAATAGTTCTTGGTCTTTAAGTCCTTCAATTTCATCTCCTCCGCAGCTTTCTTTTGTACTGCTGTCAAAACCTCCCCAGAACTTGTTTCCCCACAGCCTACCTCAATAACACTCCAGTATTCCTTTGAACGCAGTAGATTCTCCATGAGCATGCACCAATGATCATAATCCCCATCAAACTTAGGAATACATGGCTGTGCAAAATTGTTTGGATCTGTTGACATTTCTGTGAAGAGCAAGACTCTGCAATTCTTGGCTTTAGCCTTGTTAAGGCTCTGATACCAATTTGACAGGCACACGAACAGTTTTGAGAGTGAAAGAATAAGAATATCTGACGCAAGAATTTGATGATGGAAGTTCAATCTGTTATTGAATACTACCACTGGCTTTATAGCCATTGACGAAATAGTTCATCATGCAATACGCATGTGTAACTGATTCGTAACATACAAAACATGTGAAAAGAAATGAATAACAGAAAATACAACTAACAAGAAAAAAACAGAAAAACTGGAAACAAACAATCTTCATCAACTGAAAAATGACACGTGGCTTAATTTTGTGTGACGTGGCTAAGTGAGCTGAATGACGTGGCTGATTTTCCCTTTCAGAAGCAAGCATTGTAGTGGGCAGTATTTTATCCTATCGATTTTGCTTGCTTTCCTGTCCAAAGTAGAAGGAAAGCTCCCCTTCCCCTTCTCACCTCCCTTCTTCTGAACAAGAAGTCGCCGCCGGGCGACAATTTCCAACACCCCTCTTTCTAACTAAACTGGAAGCTATAACATCAAACGTTTCCATAATATCTTGGATTCCTTCTTCCCCCAACCCACGCGCCCCGCCACCTCTCTTATTCGATAAGATCGGAACAAGGGTTCCTTTTTTTTTTATGAATCCAAAGCATCTGATGTTAGGGAAGATAACAACAATAACATGGGCGGAGTCACTTCAACAATTGCCGCGAAGTTCGCTTTCTTCCCACCAAGCCCGCCTTCTTATACGGTGGTAACTGATGACTCGTCATCCGCCGTGTCTGGTGGCTCCACCACCAAGCTTTGTATACCCGAGGTTCCGAGGAAGGATGACGTGGATGTGTTGAGGCTGAGGACTCGGCGTGGAAATGAAATCGTGGCTGTTCATATTAAACATCCAAGAGCTTCAGCTACTTTGCTGTATTCTCATGGAAATGCTGCTGATTTGGGTCAAATGTTTGAGCTTTTTGTTGAATTGAGTAAACGCCTTCGCATTAATCTTATGGGGTTAGATCCTTAATTCTTTACCTTTTGAATTATTATTATTATTATTATTATTGTTTGGTTTGGTTTAGTTTTTCTAGTACTACTAATGGAAAGCATGGAATTTTATGAGTGTTGGTTTGGTCGATTTGGTGGTTGTTGCACTTTTATTGGATTTTTTTTCTCCAATGTAATTTTTTGATTAAGAGAATGGGAAAGGCTTTCCATGTATAGTCTTCGTGTTTGATGGAGAAAGGATCTGGTTTTTAATGTTTATGGTTGAGTTTGAGGGATGGCTTTTTAGTAGTGAATTATGTGGTCGTGACGAGGAAGTAACGTATGCGTGTGGTGAGGGGAGCGTTTAATCAACTGGTATTGAAAATGAGTTTGGGAACTCTAATGGTGGAAAGAGAGGTTTAGGCGTGGTTTTTTTTGTAAGTCTGTAATTTCCATTCTGAGTATTACCCATTTGTTGGGATTTGGGAGAGTTTGTTGAAAATTAAATACGAGTTTTAGTGAGGATGGAAGCTAAGTTATGGTTAGGGAAGTTTCAAATCCTGAAGTGAACTGGGCCAGTCTTTAATGTAGATATACCTTTTTTCTGTTTTCTCTTGAATCCCACTGATACAAAATTACTGCCCTCTCGGACATAACTGAAATAGAATGATGTTCATGGCAATAAGAATGGTCTTTGAAGGTAGAGCTTTGGTTTTATTTCAAAATCACCATTGGAATGGTTTTTACCTTTTAGGATATGCCTTATGGAAGCAATGTAGAAGTTGTGGTATTTACTTGCCAACGCTACATGATAACAGTTGTACTTGCTCCTGTTGCATTATAATGGAGATATATATTCGTATAATAACCTCATAATCTTTTGAAAAATCAGAAGCAATGCCTAAAAGAAAAAAAACAATATTCACATTCTTTATAAATCATGTTCTTTCCATTTCATTTTCAATTTTATATTACTGTTGTTTGTTTTCAGGTTAATTTTTAATATTTAATTTATGTTTCTTTTTTCCAGATATGATTACTCTGGCTATGGGCAATCAAGCGGAAAGGTTTATACCAGCTTTCCTATTCCTGGTTGCTAATGATCAAAAGAAAGTTTCATGCTCTGCTCAAGCTTTAACAATTTCACATGTCTTTATGGATGGCTTTTGCTCATGCATGCTTAGATATCCTTGTTTCAGAACTTAGATATTCAAATTCAGACATGAAACATGCAGAAGTTATCCTTATGCTTATGATATGCATATTTTCCCCTTGTCATCCCTAAAGCAAGAATTATATGTTAATTGTTTCCTTTTTCATTCTATTTCACATCTTCAAATTTTTTCTATTAGTCAAGGACCTACTTGACATTATATGTAGTTTCACAAATGTTCAATGTTGTTTGCTTGTAATAAATGGCATTGATCTCAACGTATGCTACCTTTCTTTTGAAACAGCCAACTGAATGTAACACATATGCGGACATAGATGCAGCATATAGATGCCTCAAGGAGCAGTATGGGGTTAAAGATGATCAACTAATATTGTATGGCCAGTCTGTTGGTAGTGGTCCCACAGTTGATCTTGCTTCGCGTTTACCAAACTTGAGAGGTGTGGTTCTGCATAGCCCAATATTGTCTGGGATGAGGGTATTGTACCCAGTCAAAAGGACTTACTGGTTTGACATTTACAAGGTAGTTTTTGTGGTGTTGATTCTATTAAATATGCCTGTTTAATTCTCTGTGCGAGCCCTTATGTTACTTTATCCTTTCAGAACATTGACAAAATTGGTATGGTGAGCTGTCGTGTTCTCATAATTCATGTAAGTATTATTTCCCTGTCTTCAATTTCTTTTGAGCTGTTCGTAGTCTCTCTTTGGGACATTATTTTATGCATTGTAAGAGTTGTTGGCTAAAATAAAAGATGCAGGTCTTATGGTTTTGATATTTTTCTTGTGCTAGATTACAAAATTTCAGACTATCATTGGAAAAATAAATAGCTGCATAACCTCTAGAGACACAAATACAGGAAATTCCTCAGCATCACAGTTTCATTTGAAGCCTTCAACAGGATGTAGCTCTAGTTGCAGTCATAAGTCATAAACCAAGTAAAAAATACAGGGAAAATAATTTCCTATTAGCAACTACTAGCCTGTATTCAGCGTTTACCTAGTTCAATTTGGTTGTTAACAAATGAGCTTTTCCTATTCTATCTATATGATGTAATTGATAAAAGGCCAAAGATGAAGTAAAATAACAAAATGGGGTCTCTTTAAACCTTTTATTTTTAATTATTCATTTGCAAAGGGCGTAAAGGTGGCCTGATTGATTTCCTTGGACATGTAGTTTGCAATAAACTGCTTTGGCATTTGGTACTTTGCTTAACCTGGATAGTTTTGTAGAGACAAGTTCATTATAGGTTTTTATTGTTGGTTCTAAAAGTCAGATGGATAAAACAAAAAGGTTGATATTTGTTGAACCCCCATTTGATTGCTAAAGCTTTTTGTTAAACTGTTCAGTTTGCAGTTATCTTTATGTACAATCATGGTTAGCAGTCAGAGAGTTATGGAAATTGGAGATAAAATTCACATTGGATAAGGGATTATAATATTATTTTTTTTAACTTCAGGGAACATTAGATGAAGTGGTTGATTGCTCGCACGGGAAACAACTTTGGGAGCTTTGCAAAGAGAAATATGAGCCATTGTGGATCAATGGAGGTGGGCATTGCAATCTTGAGCTTTATCCAGAATTTATCAAGCATCTGAAGAAGTTTGTTTTGACGATAGGCAAATCAAAAACAGCTACAAGTGATCCTAAAACAACAGCAGAGTCTGAAAATCAGAACAAACCATCTGAGAGTGCAAGTTCAGACACTTTTGAACTGGGTGACCTTCCTGAAATCTCTAGAAATAGCTTAGATAGTAGGCTTGAGAAGTCTAAGAAGCCAAATAAGCCTGAAAAGTCTCGGATGAGCACTGACCGCTTTGATAGATTTAGAAGAAGAAAAGGCTTGGTCTGGTGATTATTTATGCCAAGAGCTTCATAAATAAATTACATGCATTGGTTGACTTGAGAAGGTAACTTATTCACTCCTACTTTTGTAATGTGCATTGAGTCTAGTACAAATTATTAGATTGAGTGTAATTTTCCATATAAATGTTGTATCTGTATGAATGCTTGGAACGCATGTCAAATTAAGTGAAATCTTGTGTTTAACTCTTCTGTGGAATCAGCTGTTCATTTGAAGATAAAATCATGTATTCCAACTTTCATGTGTAGCATTTTTTCATTTTTCCTCAGTAGATTTGAGAGAGTTATATATGCTAGTTGTGAGCTGAAGTAAAATATGCTTATCCGGTGCTGACCCCCTTCTTTCTTGGTCATGATTTGCATTAACAAACTAGAAACGTTTTCTGTTTTTGGATTCTTCAACTCAGATTTGGGAAACTCTCTGCATTTTGCTGGATATCCAGAGTGATTTTGATATCAGGGCTTTTAGTAAGAAAGAATCGAGATATTTCCTGCTTTTCCTCTCAGGGGTTATGTTTCAAGGACATGTTTATCAACAGCGCGTTAAGCTACTTTGTCGAACTATGTGTCCCCATGCAAGCAGCCAGCTCAAACCTATTCTTTATTGAAAGCCATACTCTTCTTTTCTTGGCAACTTGTGTTTTTCTAAAGTGATGAATTTTCTTCTTCTTTTTGAAACCTCCGTTGGTATGGAAAAGTCGAATAAAAGGTATACGTGTCAGTCTAGGGAGGGATCATTGACCAACCAATTGAAAGGACCACAATGCCCGCTAACACCAGTCGCTCTGTTTACCAGTAAGCGGAACAATTTGCATATTGACAAATGAGTGAGACAGAAGTGCTTGGTTTTGCACTATGGGCTGCTGGACTGAAGTGGAGGAGTCTAATTTGAAAAAATCACTGTAGATGTTCAGGCAATAAAATCACGGATTCACGTCTGGAATTCAGTACGGCGTGAAAAAAAAAATCAGGTCCAATTTTCTACGACATCTACAGATTGTCCCTGTAACCTCTCTCCATCTGCGAAATGGAACGCCATCTCTTTCCTACCAATTCTTGGTTCATCATATTCCTAATACTAATCTTTGTCCATGCTCCATCATCTACCTTTGCGGATGATGGTATTCGATATCTGAGCTGCATGAAGTCATTTGATTGCGGAAACATTAGGGGCGTTGGTTATCCTTTTTCCGGGATCCGATTGGCCTGATTACTATGGCTATCCCGGGTTCGAGCTCAGTTGTAGAAACCAAGATCCGGAGATCACAATCATGCGATCGACTAGCAAACTACTTGGCATCAATAACCAGTCGTGGACTCACAATGTTTCCAGAACAGATTACACAGAGCATCTATGTCCTACTCTCCTCTCCAACACCTCTTTGAATCCAAATCTCTTGAGTTCCACTTTAGACCATGTTGAGTAACACTATAGTATGTGTTAAAGAATCATCTCACTTAAAACTTTAAGTTGTTAGGTGAGGTCTCAAAATATAATTTATATTATTCTTTAACACACCTCTTCAAGTGAAAGTCATTTGGGCTTGAAACTTGCATACATGCCTACACTATCTTGTGCTTGATTTTTATCAAATAAAATAAGAGTGGTGAGATTCAAACTTATGAACGCTAAGTGAACAAGGTTCTAATACCAAGTTAAGGTACCATCTCACCTAAAAGCTTAATCTTTTAAGGGATATCCTAGAATATGATTTATATTATTTTCTAACACTATCGTTGCCCTAGTCCAAGCCCACTAGGGTTCTTAGCTCAGTTTACTTGCAACATTAACGACACTGATATGATATCAGCAGGAATGCTTCCAACTTAATCAGCTACCTAACAATATGCAACAACAGTGCTATAGTTCCTGCCCATGATTGTTAAAATCATAATTTTGACACGACAACAAAGAAGCTCCTAAAACTCGGATCGTAAAATTAGATTATAAAATTGTAAAATCGAATCGTAATATTGTAAAATCGTACTTGGATTTTTTCATACAAAAATCATAAAATCACAGCTAAAATCGTGTAAATAGAAAAATTATAAAATCGTAAGTAAAATATTTCCGAATACAATACATCATAATTATGGCCATAAAACTTCATTAGTTCATACATAATTTAAAATAACTTAAAAAATAGATTACAAAACAATTATGTCCATAGAGTTTCATTAGGTAAAAACTAACAAATTTAAAATAAATATTCTGCTGGCGTGCTATGTAAACTAAAATTAGTCTCATTAGTCATTACCGTTATTTTCCTCGTTATTTTTAATACATTCATCAAAAGTATTACTATTAAAAATATTATTAGTACTACCACTGTTACCAACACCCTAACACTGATATTGATAGTACTAGGTCCAACTCCAACAAATTATTTTGACATTAGTACATAAAAATGATCTAAAAATACTAAAAAAATATAATTTAAAGTACAAAATAACAATAAAAAATCAATTATTTAATATTTAAATAAACATATAAAAATTAAGAAATTTTTATTGTTCAAAAATAATTTGTGCATGCATTTAACAAACCGAGAGAGAGAGAAGGGGGGGCTTAGGCTATGCCTAGGGGGCTATGCCTATGTGGTTAGGTGGAAAGAGAGAGAGAGAGGCCTGCGCGAATGTAGAAATTATAATAGTTTGGGATCGTAAAATCGGACCAATTCGGTCTGATTTTACGATTCCACACGATTTTAATGGTTTTGGTCTGATTTTAATCGAATTTGATTTTTTAATTTGATTTGACCAAATTTATTATTTTAACTTACAAAATCATACTCGATTTTAACAACAATATTTCTGCTGGTTATTTAGCTATAGTAATTCCAGAGAATCCCAATGCAATTCAGTTGCTTGGAGCTAGTTGTTGTGGAGCGCAAATGATTCGTTATGTGATACATGTAAATCTTCTAGTGGGCAGTGTGGGTGCGCAACCAGACGACTAAAGCATTCACTTGTTACCGTGCGGGTGGATTTTAATTGCACAGCTTCACCACCTAGTCAAGTCGAGAAAGGTTCAACTGAGGCTTTGTTCTATTTTGTTTTAAAATCTCAGCTTTCAATAACTTATTAATTGAGGTTTTCTTTTACAATACGTTGGTTATTTGTTGATGTTTCTGTTTAAAAAACAATCAATGTATCAATCGCTATAGAGATATGGCTAAAATTAAATTAAAGAAATGATCTTTCCTTGTGATCAAACTACGTTCTCCTACCGCTATCAGCTCAAAGCTTCTTGTTCTGGACCTAGTCAAACTGCATGTTCAGTCAACATTTTACTTTTCGAAAGTACTGTTCAAGAATTGAATTTAGTTCGGTATCATAATGAGTAAAAAACAGGTCAAGTCTTCTCCAACCTCTACAGAATATCCCTGTGCCCTCTCTCCATCCATGGAAATGCAACACCATCCTTTTGCTACCAGGTTCATCATATTCCTAATAATAACCTTTGTCCATGTTCCATCATCTGCCTTTGCTGACGACGATGAGCGATATGTAAACTGCGGAAACTTATTTGACTGTGGAGATATTAAGGGTGTTGGCTATCCTTTCTGGGGATCCAATAGGCCTGATTACTGTGGCTATCCGGAGTTCAAGGTCGACTGCAGCGACCAAGATCCGGAGATCACAATCCAGAAATTGACCTACAAAGTTCTTGGCATCAATAACCAGTCGCGGAATCTCAGTGTTGCTCGAAAAGATTATGCAGAAAACATCTGTCCGACACTCATTCTCAACACCACTTGGATACCCAATCTTTTGAACTACACATCCAATGATCACAACATAACAATATACTATGGTTGCCCCCCTCAGGGTGCACCAAATTTTGCGAATTCATCTCTGTTTTCCTGCCCCATAAACACCACGGAGATGATGGGCTACTTTACAGCAGTTTCCGACTTGACGGAATTTGGCAACTCCGCTTCTACCTTGATCAATTACCTGGCATCGTGCAAAGATAACATTGAAGTTCCAGTACGTGAATCGGCTCTTAAGAAAATTTTAGGCACTCCAACTGTAGCACAGTTGCAGGGAGGTCTAAATGAAGGTTTTGATTGGGTGTGGAGTGCAAATGATTCATTATGTGAAACATGCCAACTTTCTGGTGGTAAGTGCGGGTACAGCGAGACTACTACAGCATTTTCTTGTTATTGCAAGGATCAAACTCGAGAATTTTCTTGCCCACAATCTCCGCCTGCAGCTCAATCCCCAAGTATGTCCTCCTGCCTGTTATTTTTTTTTTTCTGCTGATGTCGCACTGGAAGTAAATAGGAAAACAGCTTATGCTTGGATTCTGACCTTTCCAGAACCCAAGATTTGTCGTCCTCCAAAGACTTGGTATAACATGGAAATTAATAAAAAAAAAGTTATATTTATTGATCAATCTGTCGTCATCATATTTTTCTTTTTATCATTTTGTTACTCTATCTTCAAAATAAAAGAGTAATCTTTGTCATAAATTAAGATATATATTTTTTTACATTACAGTCATATGTTTTTCCTATATTTATGATAAACTTCAATCCTATGCTATTAACCGTTGAGTAACACTAATTGACCAATATTGTATGCTTTGTGATTCTATTTTAAAATAAATTGTTTAATCCATTTCCTTTAAAATTAAAATATTCATAATATAGTTGAAAGGCTGTGAAATTGTATTGTATATATAAAGATAAGTTCTTCCTATCTTTACTCCGGTGTATTTACATATAATTAATATATTTGTTAATGAAGTTTTAATACCTATATATATATATATATATATATATATATCCCCATCGATAACCAAAATACTCTTAGTTTTAGAGATAATATTTCTCATATATTTATGATTTTTACAAAATAAAAAAATAAGAAAGATTGCAACTTAGATATGCGTACGTAGCATCTCTCTACACCTTCCCTATTCTCCATATTATCGTTCTCACTATAAGAAATTTCAGAACATGGTTCCCATAATATTTTTTATTTATTATGCTCCTCTGTTATCATTGATATCAACTTAAGTCCTTAATCGCTACAAGTTGCCTCCTTGATCGATTATATGCTTCTTAACTCCGTCAAATTAAATAATATTATGTTTCTTTGTTTAGACCTATAATGTGCATAATATAACTCGATGTTTCCAAACAATTATGAAATAATTTAAGGCTATAGCAATTAAAATCATACAAGGCTTATGTTTGATTTTCACAAATGATTTATTTTTATAATCATAATTATGTTAATTGTAACATTATTTTTGCACCATTTCTTTGAGTTAAAACTCAAAATAGCTTTAACTTATTAACATAACTATAGTAAAAAAAAATCGACAACAATATAGCTTTCCTTTAATAGCAATTTAGATTTCCTTCAATACTCCCCCTAATTCTAGATCAATGGGATTAAATGATCCAAGCTTGGAATCACATACAATGAAAGTGAATAAAGGATAAAGCCTTAATGAACACATCAACAAGATGATCGTGATTGTGGGTGTGATGTGTTTAGTTATTTCATGAAACTTAAAATTAGCTTTAATATGCATGATATATTGGTTATCATAAAATAGAGTTATAGGAATACTACCTGAAAAACCGAGTTTAGACAGAAGACTTTTAAGCCAAATTAATTCATAAGCAACTGATGTCATTGCATGATATTCAATCTTAACACTAGAACGTGCAACATCATATTGTTTCTTGCAACACTAAAAGACTATATCACAACCAACAGACATCCAATAACCAGTGGTTGACTTGTGATATATAACATTTCAAATCCAATTCGAATCACTATATCTGGTGATTTGTCTATGACCATTATTATCCAAGACAATTCCATGCCCAATAGAACTCTTTAGATAATGCATGATTTGTTTGACAATACTAAAACTGTGGGTGCATGTAAAAGTTAATTAACAAGGCTAATCGTGTAGGTGATATAAGGTCAAATGATAATAAGATAAATGAGCTTACCCATAAGATATTGGTAGTGATTGATAAACCAAAAGGACTAAGTAGTTGTTTCAAGCTTCAATTTACTATTCAGTAGAGTAGCAGTAAGCTTGATGACTATCATCAACTTTTATTGTATAAAAATCTCTTTTACAATCATATTCTTTACATATATAGAAAACAAGTATTAAAATAGAAAATATACTAACAATCAATCTCTAATAATCCTGTCATATCAATGCTAGTAATATTTCTCATATAATCTTCACATATCAATATCTATCTTAATCATATCTAAATTTTGGTAATCCAGTCATCTTATAAACATAACAATAGTAAAAGAAATCAGCAACAATATAACTTTCCTTCAATAGCAATCTAGGTTTCCTTCAATAAAACTAAAGTGATATAGTATAAAAACATAATGTACCAGATTAATAAAGAATAAGAACATATAATGTACCAAATCAGTAAAGTAAATAAATATATAAGAAAAACATATGCCCAAAACAATTCATAATTAACTAACTATTTAGCCAAAAAAATAACCCACAAATATACTCCAAGAAGGGATAATAACATGAATTTAGAAACAAACATTTGTATTAATTGTAGGTTGTATCGAGGAAGTGTTCATCTCATGACTACTATCCCAACATGGATAACTCTTTAACATTATTTGATGTTCTGTTACAGGATCTACCAATGGGACTAGGCAACTATGGATTGCTATGGGTAAGTAAAAATAATAATAAGAAAGTCGATATTATTTTTTGATGAAGATATTGATGATGATGCATCTTAATTACAGGTTCATCAGTAGCTGCGGTAGTGATAATAATTTCTTCCATAATTATAATATGTCTCACTAGAAGAAAAGGTTCATTCAATGCAGTCATAGCAATGACCTTCAGGCTGAAGAATTCACAACATGTTGACAGTGTTGAAACATTTATGATGGATTACCATTCACTTACTCCAAAGCATTTTTCATATTCAGATATCAAGAAAATGACCAACTCATTCATTTATACATTAGGTCATGGGGGGTTTGGTAATGTATACAAAGGAAAGTTACCAGATGACGGTCGTCTTGTGGCTATAAAAGTCCTAAAAGAGTCCAAAGGTGATGGAGAAGAGTTCATGAATGAAGTTGCAAGTATCAGTAGAACTTCCCACGTGAATGTAGTTACCCTTTTGGGCTTCTGCTATGAGAGGAATAAAAGAGCTTTGATTTATGAATTCATGCCCAATGGATCTCTAGATAGCTTTATATCTGACAAAGGAACAAATTGTCGTTTAGAATGGAAAAAATTATATGAAATTGCAGTTGGCATTGCTAGAGGCTTGGAGTACTTGCATAGAGGTTGTAACACTCGGATTGTGCATTTTGACATAAAGCCTCACAACATTCTTCTTGATGAAGATTTTTGTCCTAAGATCTCTGATTTTGGTCTCGCAAAGTTATGCAAGAGCAAGGGTAGTAAGATTTCGATGATAGATGCTAGAGGAACTATTGGCTACATAGCACCTGAAGTATTCTGTAGAAATTTTGGAGAAGTAACTTACAAGTCTGATGTATATAGTTATGGAATAATGGTTCTTGAAATGGTTGGACAAAGTAAAGATTTTGATATGGGATCGTCAGAAACCAATGAGATGTATTTCCCGGATTGGTTTTACACATATCTTGAACCAGGAAAGATTTCAACACTTCATGGAGGTGTAACGGAGGAGGAAGAAGATATTGTTAAAAAGATGATCCTAGTGGGTTTGTGGTGCATCCAAACCATTCCATCACATAGACCATCGATGACAAAGGTTGTAGAGAAGTTTGAAGGCAGTCTCCAATCTTTGCAAACCCCACCAAGACCTTCCCTTAATTCTCCTAGAATGTCCGCTCAAGAGCAGTACTCTTCCAATACATCATCACTGCCTTGTGAGGTGTTCCAAGGGGATCGGGTATACAAGTTGTCTACAGATGAAATTGATTTGTAACTGGAAATTGTAAATTTCATGTAGCCCGATAAAAGTAAAAAACAAACCTGTATTTGTTCTTCATCTAAGTACAGCTCTTGGTTGAATTATTTTTTCTATGATATAGCTGATGTACGGGAGGAAACTCTCTCAGTGCTGGTAAGAGACACTATCCTGGCACCTTCATTTTTTTTTTGTCCATGCTGTTAACGAATTCTAGTTTGTACTTGATGTTCAATAAATGGGAAGTGTAGAGCTGATCTGTTCGTGATTGCTTGTAATTGTTTACCTGTGGTTAATTTCATCAAAGCTTCATTGCAATTTTCATAGCAAACTTCTATATGTTTCTTACTCTGGTCATAATAACGATCATGAACCTGAATGGCCAACATAGGAGGCACAGAGTGAATTCATTTATCGAAGATGAAATAGCAGGAACCAGCCAATCCCTGCTGACAAGGCTTTGGGAAAGACAACAACAAAAGGACGGGAGCACATTACAAATAGCTGTTCTGTACTTGAAAGAGAGAGAAATAGAGTTAAGGAACCCGCTGGTATAAGAATATAATCCAGTATGCCATCTAACTAGTCAGATGAAGTACAAGAAGTTCAATTAATCCTTCATGATCTGGTTTGTGCTACATGACTTTTGAAGAGACACTAGCGACTTGTCATTACAAAAGGTAGCAATCATCAAATTTATATCTTCTCCAACCTTTTTCAATAACCGGTGGTGGTAAGTATTTCATGGTTGTCACATTTTCTTCTTTTACTGTCATATCAACTCCTGTTGTGCTGTTATTAGTAGACTATATCATTTGGTTCGTTTCACTAAAAGAGAAGGATTATTTAGTGGCAAGAAATTGATCCTCAGCCATTCGTGGTGAACTATCGCTCTCCTATTCCAAAGTGAATAAAGCATGACGACGTTCTTCTTGATGAGAATATTTGTCCAAAGATCTCTGATTTTGCTCTTGCAAAGCTTCGCAAGAGCAAAGAGATCAACCTTTCAATGGCGGTTGCAAGAGGGACTGCTGCGTAGATAGCACAAGAAGTATTATGGGAAACTTTTGAGGAGATTTTCACAAGTCTGATCTGATGTGTGTAGTTATAGAATGTTGGCTCTTCAAAGGGTTGGAGAATGAAGATTATCAAACAGAGCTGATGCTTTTGTCATCTTTTGCTTTATGTTTTGAATTATGAATTGTTATTTAATCAATTTGATTAGTCGAGGGATAAGATTGTAATCTTCAAATCCAATTGTTGAGTGCCACGTGTTCAAATAGTGGAATTTGGTATGGTGTGGTAATATATATATAAAAAATAAAAATTCAGATCCGTAATATCTCCGTCCCTGGAAATACAACACCTTTGAGCAGTATTAGTTATCCTTTCTGGGGATCCAATTGGCCTGCATACTGTGGTTATCCGAAGTTGGAGCTCAATTGCAGTAACCGAGATCTGGAGATCACTATCAAGCAATTGACGTGCAACGTCCTTGACATCAAAAACCAGTCACGGACTCTAATTTTTGCTCAAACAGATTGTGCAGATAACATCCTTCTAAACACCACTTGGATACCCATTCTCCTGGACTACACATCCGATGATCATAGAATGGTTGGTCAGTTTCCCTGCAGCAGAAACACCACGGAGACGACGGGCTACTTTACCGCCGTTGCCAACTTGTCGGTCTTTGGCAGCTCCGCTTCTAACTTGATCAGTTACCCGGAATCGTGCAAAGATAGCATTGAAGGTCCAGTACGTCAATCAGCTCTTGAGAAAATTATAAGGGCAAGTACAACTGCAAGTAATTCGAAGAGGCAAAAGCTAAAAAACGTTTTTTTAGCTACTTTGATTAAAAAAAATTCACTTCAACGGAGCAGCTATTTTAAAATTTAAAATGGTTGTTTCGTGTGTCAGTAGTTATTTCTAGCATCTTCTGGATAAAAACCATAAATTATAAATTAATTTTTTATTTCATGCAGAGAGAGACAGGAGCAAGGCTGGGATGCTATTTATATTATATTAGTATTTTTATTTTAAATTTGATTTTTTATTTAAATATAATTAAAAAATTAATAATTATAATGTGAATTTTTTTAAAAATATTTATTTAATTATATAAATTACTTATATTAATTTTTAAAAAAATTAATTATTTTTAATTAGCTTTTCAAACATATAATTTATCATTTAGTAAAAGAATTGTAATCGTTATGAATGAAAATAATGTTAGATGTATGACTCAATTAAATAAAGGATACATTAAAAAAGATAAAACAAATCACATTTCAACAAAATTCTTTTTCAAACATAACTTAATAAGTGTTGTGATATTGATATTTAACTAATTCACTTTAAAAATAATCTAGTAGATTTGTTCACTAAAACATTACCAACCACAATATTTGAAGGATTAGGATACAATATTAGAATGCAATAGCTTAAGGACTTAAAGTAAATACATACATGAGGGGGGGAGTTAAATATATTTTATCGTATTATAAAATTAATTTCAATTCAATTTTTTTTAAAGTTCTTCTAACACTCAACGATAATAAGTAATATTGAAAATGATACATGATGAACTTTAACAAAATAAAATAAAGATGATTATTCTTAATAATTATATTGTTGGAGGATTTATTAAAATCAATTTATTTAATTGTATAACTTACTCTTATTAATTGGATAATTAATTGTATAATTAAACTACATACAAAATAATTATATTATATTTAAAATAATATAAAAAAAGATTATACAAAATAATCAGCAAAAAAATCATATATATACCATTCAAAAAACCATTTTATTTATTCAACTCTTCAAAATATTCCTTACCATTGTACTTGTACTAAATAATCCAACTGTAACACAGTTGCAGGGAGGTCTAAATCAAGGTTTTGGGTTGGAATGGAATGGAAGCACAGGATCATAACTCATGTGATACATGCCATAACTCATGCGATACATGCCAACTTTTTTTTTTTTTAGCGGTCAGCGTGGGGATCAAACTCGAAAATTTTCTCGCCAAGTATGTCCTCTGCTCTGTTATTATTATTTTTTACTAGTCCTGGATTACAAGAGAAAATGAATTGTGGGTGTCATTTATTGATTTGGACAGATACTTATTTGAGCAGTGGATGGGAAGTAGGAGGGTCATATTTAAAAACAAATTAATTGATAGGGACCGCAAAACAAATTAATTGATAGGGACCGCAAAACAAATTAATTGATAGGGACCGCATTCCATGTATACAAGTCTACACTAGCTGGCCAAAGAAATCATGATTTCCAAGGAAAGATCCCGGTACCTTACCTTCCAACTGGCTTGGTCAACTTTTTAGTGTCATCGGTCATGCAAATAACAAAGATATTTCCTAGCGAGTTCAGTCTTATGGAAAAGATCGTAGCTCGCACATGGAATCCAGTGAGGAAACAAATTATAAATTCAAATATATAACCACTCATGTTCTATACAACCACTTTCCCATTATCAACACCAATACACCCTCTTAACCTTACATTCCACCACCACCACCACCGCTTTTGATCCGTCCACCAATGCACCCATTCACTACCACCACCTCCTTCCTTCTCACCCTCCTTTTCTGCTTCCACTTAACGGCACCGTCTCCTTCCAATGACATCAATAATCTTTCAAACTGTAACCAAACCTTCTCGTGTGGTTCCCTCAAAAACGTCACCTACCCTTTCACTGGTGGCTTGCGTCCATCCCACTGCGGCCCGCCGGAGTTCGGCCTCACATGTGATGAGGACTCAGTCACCATCCTAAAAGATAACTCACTGAGTTACCGAGTCACTCACCTTGACCAAACCAGCCAAACCCTTAGACTCTCACGTTCAGAATTCCATGGGGACAGTCTATGCACCCTAGAGCTCACAAACAGCACTCTAAACAGTAGTATCTTCGATATTGATCCCAGCCATGAAACCCTTTCTTTGTTTTATAGATGCGATAATATCAATACCTCTATAATTGCATCAGACCCGATGCTAAGAAACTTTAGATTCTCTTGTGACATTCATGGAGAAACAGAAGAAGGGTTTTATTTTATTTCTAACCCTTATTTTGGATATTCTTCAACGGATACGATTGAGTGTAAAACTAGTATTCAAGTGCCAGTTCTTGGGAGTCAGGCACAACAGCTTCTAGTTAACGGGTCATTAGTTGGTGAGGTTTTGAAAGAAGGGTTTGATGTCAGATATATTGATCCATACAGTGCTGACTGTACAAGGTGTTACAAGAAGCACCCTGGTGGATATTGTGGGTTTGATGCACAGTTGGGTAAACCTATTTGCATCTGTAATGATCGGCTCTGTCCTGGTAAGCAAAAATCTCTAGTTTTCATGAGTTTGGTGAAGCTTACTGGGGAAATTGATGAGAGGAGGTTTTTATCAAATTATATAATGCTTCACTGATTTCAAGAATTGATGCTTGAAAAGATTTCTTATCAAGAATTGGTGTTTGGTGAGCCCTATTTATCGTTATTAATTAGTCAACCAAAGCTAGGTTTTTTTTCTAACTCTGTACGCTTGAAAAAGTACATTCAACTTTCATAAGTTTACTTTATAAAATTTACTTTTGTAATTATATAAATTTAGGGATATGCATCATTCAAAGCTATATATTTCCAAATACGTACAAAATAAATATACTTCGAAACTTTTTCATATAAATACATGTGTGGGGTTTGAAATTTTTATATAAAACATGGTGTAAATCATTTTTTTTTTACTTTTAGTGCTAATTTTGGCAACAATCATTAGTTTATTCATGATATATATGGATGTATGTTAAAGAATAATATAAATTATATTTTTAAGTTTTTAGATGAAATAGTTATTTGACATAAACTTGGCCTAACCTTGGGTCTTCTGGATCACAAGTCAACCTATAAGGTTAGGTCAGGTTTTGAACTTCTGAATAAATTTTTGAATTCAATAATAATAATAATCTCTAATAAGAAAATAAATAAATTAACATCCCTATTTATGCTAGTTTTAGACCTCAGATTCTTATAGAAAAAAGATTTTTATTGAAAGTTACATGGGTGATAAAATTCAATTAGTATTAGGATTTCTAAACTAAAAAAATCCTTCTAAATCTTGAAAATTAAATATATGTCACTATAAAAAATAATGAGTCATAAAATTAAGAAATAGTGTTATGTTAGGCTCCTTTACTGGAGAAAAACTTGTCCTCGAGTTTATAATAAAAAATTGAACTATTTCACTCCAAAAAAATAAAAACTTTGAGCATAGCATTGTGACTAATTTAATCACAAGAGACCTTTCCTTTTCAGTGGTTTAAATGTGATGGAAAGAAAACTTATTTATGTATTGAAAATTTAAGATAATCATTGATAATATCTCTAGATGATTTTTCAAAAAATCATCGTGTCTTTTATTTTCTTGTTTGCAAGATTTATATCCATGATAGAATGATCGCAATTTGCTTTTACCTTATCTAATTTAATCTCAAAAGACTAAAGTTTACTACTCTCGATTTGACCATGTTGTCTCTAGCATGATGGGCTAACTTCGAAATATCGAAACTAGATGGGTTTTTTATGTGATTTTTCTCTTTGTAATCTCTCAAATTCATCACCTTACAAATTAACATTAACAATAATTTATAGTTTCCACTTGTAATCTAGTAAAACAAATCAATCATTCAATAATAATCTTATATATAATCAACTATGAACATCCATCTTACCTTTTGCTAACAAAGTATTTTGAGCTTGTTTCCACCATAAGAAAGTTATTCCTCTCAATCTAAACTCTTCCATCTCATTTAATCTCAAATATTTCATCATTTTATCATAATTAGAAAGCTAATCTATAAATTCATCAATACTCTGATCTTTATTGAAAGTTATGACTTCAATCTTTGAGTGAAATTTATTTGTCTGATGAAAAATTATCTCAAACATCTCAAGCCTAGTCCTTCTGTAATCTATAAAATCTTTGTAGCCTTCATCATTCTTGTCCTCTATGTTTGGTATCCTTGAGAAAGTTGAATATATAAAAAGTAATAATAATTTATTGTTCATGTGCCTTGTATAAAATCTTTTTATAATCATCTTATACGAACTCCAAAATTTAAAATCTTCTCATAGTTTGCCATGATGAAATAAGCTTAGCAATATGAGTTCTATCTTTTAAGACTTCAAACCACCAATTTTAAGTTTACATATGACAAATCCTACTTTCTGATACCAAATAAAGAATCTTGTTCACATTAAAGTAATAAGCTTCTAACTCTAATAATCATTTGACAAAACCTTTGTTCAAGAGGATTCCTTCAAAGAAAGGAATCTCATCAAATTTAGGAATGTATTTATAGAAAGTTTGACTACAAAATAATTTCTAAGTGTATCATTTATCATCCATACCACTCTCTAAATAGACATGATGTATTTATTGATTGGTTTGCAAAATTAGTTATAAGGTTTTGTTCTCCTCGAGATAAGTCTATGAACTTATGTTTCTTTCCTCATCATGATTCATGTTTTTGCCTCCCTCCTTGGCACTTGATTTGATTGATCAAATGTTTGCAATGGATTCTTTATGATGTCTTTTAAGCTCTCACAATGCCTTATACAACCTTCAATACTACATATGAAATGTGGAAGATGTTGTTAATATCTCTATCTATCAAGCATGTCAACCTACTCTAATACCAAATGATAGTAATATCAATTGATACATAATATACAGAGCTAGGATTAATTAACCTATAAAGATTACAACAACAAAAAAATCTATAAAGAAAGAAGATAAGATTTCTCAAGCTCTAAACTATGAAAGAAATTAATTGAAAAAACCCCTCTAAAAGAAGATAAGATTTCTCAGATCCTTACAAATCTTAAAAATTAAATAAATATTATAATAAAATTGATTGTGTCTTTATTGAAGGATTTAAATGAGAAGAATCAAAGTTTTAGGAAAATTATTGTTTTTTTAGCTGTTAAGTTGAAGGAAGTATGCAATAACCTTGCATCTCAAGAGCAATCATTTGTTAAAGAAGCAATAACTAGACAAATAGATGATTTCTTGGTTTGATTTTGTGTTGTAAATAAAGTGTTTGATGAAAAGTTGTCATGATAATTTAATATGTTTATGTTTTGATAACAAAGTGATAATTTTATTAGTTTTTTAGTCACTAAAATAAAATAACAAATCTCTAAATAATTTAATTTATTTTTTTAAAGACAGTGTAATTTTTTAAAGAACGGGATAGAGGGAAAATAATGAAAGAGGTTTGATGATATTTTTTTTAATTATTAAAAACTGAAAGTATAAAATGATATAATTTTGAATATTTAAGCAAGTATTTCATAGTCTTGACAAGTGTTAACACTCGTAGCAGTATTTTATCTATAGTGTAGATGATGAGAAAAATGAGGTGGTGACCATAAAATATTAGTTTATTTGTTTGAGTTTAAGGCGGTAACCATCTTTTTGTACAAGATCTTTTGAGCATAATCCTAACTTGGTCAACTCCCTAACATTATTTGATGTCATGTTACAGGATTTTCTAAGAGTGGTAGGCGTGTACATATTGCTGCAGGTAAATATGAATATAATTATAAGAAATCCAATATTCTCTTTTAATGATGATGATGATGATGATGATGATGGATCTTAAATTACAGGCTTATCAGCACTTGTGATAGCAATAATAGTTTTTTCCATAATTACAATATGTCTCACTAAAAAAGAAGGTTCGTTTAGCACAGTCACAACAATGACCTTCAGGCTGAAGAATTCACAACATGTTGACAATGTTGAAACATTTATGATGGACTACAATTCACTTATTCCAAAGCGTTTTTCATATTCAGATATCAAGAAAATGACCAATTCATTCATTTATACATTAGGTCATGGGGGGTTTGGTAATGTATACAGAGGAAAGTTTCCAGACGGTCATCTTGTGGCTGTAAAAATCCTAAAAGAGTCCAAAGGTGATGGAGAAGAGTTCATGAATGAAGTTGCAAGTATCAGTAGAACTTCCCACGTGAATGTAGTTACCCTTTTGGGCTTTTGCTATGAGAGGAATAAAAGAGCTTTGATTTATGAATTCATGCCCAATGGATCTCTAGATAGCTTTATATCTGACAAAGGAACAAAGTGTCGTTTAGAATGGAAAAAATTATATGTAATTGCAGTTGGCATTGCTAGAGGCTTGGAGTACTTGCATAGAGGTTGTAACACTCGGATTGTGCATTTTGACATAAAGCCTCACAACATTCTTCTTGATGAAAACTTTTGTCCAAAGATCTCTGATTTTGGTCTCGCAAAGTTATGCAAGAGCAAGGCTAGTAAGATTTCGATGATAGATGTCAGAGGAACTATTGGTTACATAGCACCTGAAGTATTCTGTAGAAATTTTGGAGGAGTAACTTCCAAGTCTGATGTGTATAGTTATGGAATGATGGTTCTTGAAATGGTTGGACAAAGTAAAGATTTTGATATGGGATCGTCGGAAACCAATGAGATGTTTTTCCCGGATTGGTTTTATACATATCTTGAACCTGGAAAGATTTCAACACTTCATGGTGGTGTAACGGAAGAGGATGAAGAGATTGTTAAAAAGATGATCTTAATAGGGTTGTGGTGCATCCAAACCATTCCATCACATAGACCATCGATGACAAAGGTTGTAGAGATGTTTGAAGGCAATCTTCAGTCTCTGCAAATCCCACCGAGACCTTCCCTTAATTATCCTAGAAGGTCTACTCAAGAGCACTCTTCCACCGCATCATCACTGCCTTGCAAATTGTCCCAAGGGAGTGGGGTAAACAGATTGACTGCATATGAAAGTGATTCGCAACTGGAAATTGCAAACTTTATGTAGCCTGGTAATAATAATAATAGAAAAAACTGTATTTTTCCTTCATCTAAGTGCTGCTCTAGGTTGAATTCTTTTTTCTTGATATAGTTCATGTACGGGAGGACACTATGTATGGGTAAGAAACACTATCTCTCGCCTTAATATTTTCTTAAAAAAAGAAGCTGGTCTTAAATGATTGTCTTAAGTGATCTTATGGAAATTTTAGGGCCGTAAATTGGTTAGATCGTTTTTCATATATTGCCAAATTCAGAAATGGTTATGCCATACCAGTCATGTTTTCTCTGCAGTTTCAGATTGACCAGCACATTATCACTTCTTACATTTTCTATCCGTGCGAGAGAAAACTTCAGGAGCACTTCTTCTTTATGATGCAAGGCCCTTTTTATTAATCAACATGGTCTTGGATGTTTTCGGTGAATGAAATAAAATATTGGATTAGTTGTCCATAAAAAATGGTTGTCTTCACTTGCAAGTAACTAAGGTCAACTTGTTAGAGATTGGTTTGTGTTTTAATTGTCTTTAATACTTCAAAAATTTATTGAATTACTTATCTTAGCAGAAATTCATGATTTTTTTTTTCTTTTCAATATTTGGGCTGTATAATAAAAATGAATTGCTCCCTCCTTTAGCCTCACAAATTTTGGGTACGAATGGAATCTTTTATCTACTATTTCTTCATTTTCTTTTGGAGGCTTGCTGTTATTGTTTTTTAAGAGACAAAAAGATATATCTCATAGATAATTCAGATACCAAGAATCTCAGTTATTGAATGTTTGTGTTACAAGATCTTCAGAGATGACTGGCACATAAGATTGTCAGAGGTGATACAACCATCAAATACCATCCTTACCTCTTGTCATTGGATAAGTTTGTAGTTCTTACATTAATGCCTGCTTTTGACAAAATAAAATGTAACTCGCAGTATTTCACTCTGATTCTCTTATTTCAGTGTAACGTTATCCATGCACATGATGATGGATATCAGTATCATTACCCTATGTTCCAGAAGAGGATTTACAATGGGGAAAAAATATGAAATTCCTGTCCACATTGCTAGAGGTCTGGAATACTTTCTTAGAGGTTGTAGCATTTGGTTGTGCCTTAAAAAGTTACAATGTCTAGACAGAGATTTTTGTCCAAAGATATCTGATTTTGGTCTTGAAATGCTGCAAGAGAGAAGAAAGTTAGGTTTCAGTAACAGGTTAAGTGGGGCTGCATGGTATATAGCTCCAGAAGTATTCTGCAGGAACTTCGGAGGAGTTTCTTAAAACTCTGATGTGGAAAGCTATGGGATGATGGTTCTTGAAAATGTTGGATGAAGAAAGAACATTTATGTTAGAGCATCTCACAGTAGCGAAATATACTTTCCAGATTCTATATACGAACATCTTGAATCAGGTGAGGTTTCTGCTCTTCATGGAGTTATAACAGATGAAGAGGAAGGGACAGTAAGAAAGATTGTCATGGCAGCAGGTCTGTGATTCATTCAAACAATCCATCAGATAAATCATCAATGACAAAAGTGGTGGAGATGTTGGAGTTAGTCTTCAAATCCTGCAAACTCCATCAAAGCCTTTCCTATATTCTTCTACAAGATCACCTGAAATGCAACTTTACTCAACATTATCAAACATTTTCTTAAGTTGATAAAGGATCTTTGTTATAGATACATGTTCAAACTGTAACTATCTGCTTGATTTCCCATGATTTTGTGTACCTATTCTTAAATTTCAATCTTCAGAAATTGTGATCTAGGACTGCCGTTTTAATGTCCTTTGTTTTCAAGTTTTAAATCATAGATGAAGACAGAGAACTTAACAGTATTTGAAAATATTACAAAATTCGAAAAGATGAATAATTCTTACTATGATCCAGCACCTGAAAGATTGGAGCGCGCAATAGCATTTGTAAAGCAGAGCATCTATAAATAATAGAGGACAGTAGGGGTGGCAAAACTAGAGAGATTAATAGTGGCATCGAAGAAATAGAAGAACACCAGAGTTAATTTATTCAGCAGAAGCAGAATGCAACACAAGATTTTTATCTTATCATTATAATAAGCTTCAAATCAGCATCATTTGCCTGATATTTCTCACTATACAAATTTATTAGTCATGTGGAGGAAATAGTTTTTTTGGTTGACTTTATGCATACATAACATAAGTTTTCTATATTTCCTTGTAATTTCCTAAGATGGCACTGGAAATGGACTGGTTATATATATTGTCAACTAAGAACATGATCAAAATAAATAGTTACAACACTGCTTACATCATTGATATCATTATTGTCAAAATCATGAGTCGATTTAAAATCTTATGATTATATGAGTCAAAATGTATCTAAATCAGACTGAAACTCGAAAACCAGTAAAATCAGACTTGACTCGTGCAAAATCAGTAAAATCGATTTGATTTTAGGAATTTATTAAATTTATAATATGAACCAAATCAACTTTGAATTTGACTTTAAAATGTATGTTGACCAGTTTCATGAGATCAAACATATCTTTCAAAATATTTATTTAATCTAGTTGAAATTTTATAGGAAATACTAGACACATGAAAATATAATTTGGTAAATTTTTAGATCAAACAGAGTTCAGAAATATATTATTTCAGTGAGTCAAAATTATTAGATGAATCTTGTCAAATTTGTCAAACTAAACATCCGTGTATTGTTATGGACACATCTAGAGCTACAAATGGAATTTTATTGCAAATCTAGTTAAGATAAAAACTAGATATCTCAATATTTTCAAAAAATATATGAAAAGCTCAATAATTTATTCATACTAGAGAGAATTGAGTGTTTGAAATTATGACCGAAATCTACTAGGAGTTTGTGAAAATTAGAGATTCAGACTACATGCAAAAATTTTAACAAAAGACTTTATTTTTATGATCGTATTTTATTCAATATTGAATAATTATTTCCAATTTAAGTTTGTTCTTGCAGATTAAATATTGTTTAATAATTTATTTTAATTATTAGAATTATATTAATCAGGAAACTTCCACCTTCTGCTGGAAATTTTCCGAAGAGGCTCAAGAGTCTCCTAAGTAGCAACAATTGCCGAACGAATGCTCAAGGAAACTAACGAGGGAGATCTAATAGAAGCCTTCTACGATTCAGAAGCAAATTAGAGCATATGTGCTTGTTGGAACTCTTGCATTGCAGAATTTATTTTCTTTCTGGAAAAGAAGAGGCAGCTTAATTGTTTGGCACTTGACATGGAGTAACCATTAGTAAGGCTCAAGTCTTTAAAATTAATCTATACTAAAATTCAATTATCAAATTTTATATGATCAAGAATTACTATCAATTACATTGCACCAATTAAGAAAGTGGATATTTGTCGAATGTTGGCTACTTGATGTTCATTATGTTAGATAATAATATAAATTATATTTTATAGTTTTACTTAAAAGTTTAAGTTTTTAGTTAAAATAATTTCTTAACATGTATCAGAGCATTGTTAATCTATGAGGTCACGTGTTCGAATCTCACCTTCATTCTATTTTATAAAAATAAAACACAGGGTAATGTGAGTTTGTACAAGTTTCAGACTTAAAAGACTTTTATTAAAAAAATATATTAAAAAATAATATGAATTATATTTAAAAACTTTATCTATAAATTTAAACTTTTATTTAAAATTGTTCCTTTTAACACTTTATGCCAAAATTTTCGGAAGATAAAGGGTGTCGTCAGCTTGCAAGTGACTCTCTAATGGCTTGCTTTTTATTCTGATGGAGTCGTTACAAAAATTATCAGGGGAAAGCAGTACAACCTCTGGAGATGGCCATGTCCTTTCTAGCATTCCACGTACAAGAATGTTGATCTTACACGAAACATTTTTTTTGGTAGAATTTGCTGCACTGTTTATTTAATTTAAGAAGGGCCTGGTTCATCTTTACTTTTTCATGTATAATTTATTTATTTTTGTTTCTTTTTTGTTGATGAACACAAAATGAAATTCCAATAATGCAGAGATACAAAACAGATTGCAACATGGCGTAAACTACCAAACTAAGACATAACAGAACAACTATAACTTCATGAAACAATCATGCATGTTTCTCCAAAAGGACCAAAAAAATAATGACAGCCGAATTAAGGAATAAGAATCTCAGAATAAGAATGATGGAATTCTCACAAGAAACCTTAATTCAAGTTTTATCACTGAATAATTATTTTATAATAATTCTCTCAGAACCGAGATCACAGCCTATTACATAATCCTTAAACCACCTCCATCGAAAATCATAATTCAGAATCAAAAAATAAAAACAACATAAAATCCATAATTAAACAAGATATCTGAAAACAAAAAAGAAAATTAACAAACAAGCCATCTGTTAAGCCTAATTTGAAAGCTTTTGAAATCCGATTGGTAACAACAAGCCAACCTCTAGTAGAACTAAGCCTGCAGAATCTCCTAACCAAATTTGAGAGCAATCCATCGGTCAAAATGAAAGTTATGAGCTTTTCATTGCCAGACTAGTCATTTCACAAGACCAGGCCTCCTCTTAGCATAGCATGGTCTCATTAGTTCATAAATGAGTCTACCGGGCTTCCTACATGATTCAATTGTGGCAGATTCGATGCTTGACTGGTGCCACTCTCTGTTCATAACCAGATCCTTTAAACCTGCCTCCGTCAAACAATAAGCAAATATACTCAAAAATGAAATTTTTTGCTTCAGAAGCAACTAGCAGAGTCAAACCTGAAACGCTGCATTTGCTAGAATAGTTTTGTAGCTATGTTCTTCAAATCTTCTTAGCCTGCGCTCCTGTTATTACATAATGTGTAACTTATTTATTTTAACTAGTCAAGATGTGTTAACAGCATCCAAAAATAATCAAATCAAGGGACTGATTTATCTTCTTGAAATTCTAGCAATTGCTGTAATCTCCTAGCTGACAAGAATAAAGAAAAGATGAAATAAAAATCCCATCCTCTTAGTACCCAAGAAACCTTAGAGAGTCTCTAGCTTGTCCATTCCAATCGCTTTATCTATCCAATTCCCTCGATGAGTCATCATCTCCTTTTCCTCCGCATTCTCTCATTTGATATCTATCCATTTCCCTCGATGAGTCATCATATCATTTTCCTCCTCATTCTCTCATCTGTCATGGCCGATGCTGGTGCTGTCATGCTGAAATTAGCTGATTCCCTGAACCCCTTGCCATCTGGCTGGTCCAATGTGTCCTCCAAAGGCTTCTGCACCAATTGGATTGGTGTGCAATGTGATACCTCTGGTAGAGACTCCTTAATTAACCTCTCCGGCACCCTTCCTTCAGAGTTGTCTAAATTGACTCTTCACATTTACTGAGGATACGACATAGGCTTCAACAAAAGGCAAGTTTGCTAACAGATAATGCCGTCAAAGAATGTATATCACATATGTTGGCCTCAACTTCAAACAATCTAGCTTACCCTTTTATTGTTCCATATCATGCTAATGAAAAAACCATCAGTTCAGGAGATTGTACCCAGATCTCTTAAACAATAGTATAGTAAAGCATTACATGAGGTAACAAGCAAACCGACCTAACTTGTCTACAAGATCCAACTAAACTACAAGTCAAATGGTGATGCATACGTGTAAATATTGGGGCATTGACTGTCACAATTGAGCAGAAAATTTAAGTTTGCCAACTTCATTACCAGAATTCCAAGATGCCAAGAAAGTTTACCAGGATTTTTCTAGTATGGTATTGAAGAAGTGGGGAAGTCCTCCCTCTCAAAAATCTTCACTACACTCCCTTATATCATGTGGAATCACTATGTGGTCCACTATTAGCTCATAGTGTGTTGCTTTTAAGATGTTTTTCCTTGGATCCATGAAGCTCTGCCTGCAAAATTCATCAGTTGACAATTGGTTAGGTCAAAATATGAGGCCATTTTTATTCCACCTCTGTTTCATTTTTTTTAAGGGTCTGTCTTCATGGAGGATAAGACCAAGCTCCTGACAAACCATTTTAAGCTGATCCAGTAGAATGATTGAAGAAACATTCAGAGGAAGAGGAAGGGTAAAAATATACCAGTTTGAGTTTCAAATCTGAGATCACGCGCTCTATCTGATTTGCAAAAAACTTCATTGACTGGGAGCCACCACGAATCCATCCAAAAAAGAGAGAGAAGAACAAGAAGAGGAAAGAAGGTCAGGCTGAAATTCATCTAGTCAGAAATGACAGTGCAGGTTGGTGTGAAGCTAATGACATACTAGCAAGATGAGAAGAGTTTTACTTACTCCAACTCTCTGAATTAGAAGGGATCTTTTCAATGCTTCTCTTTTAGTTAAAAGATTCTTCTTTACAAGCCTTATAGGGCGTTTGTAATTTTTCCCACGGTAAATAATTATGGCATGACCTTCTTTTAGTTTGTCCACTGAAACAAGGATCCCATCACTTTCTGCTTCAAGCAATGTCGCTGTGTAAATGACCTGGGAAAACACTCTCTGCATTGTGATCACCTTCACCACTTCTCTGTGCTTCCAGTGCTGATGCAGACCTTCCATAACACCCTCAAAGACCCCACGCCTCCCTGAAACCCACCATCAAAACAAAAAAATCTGAACCATGCACAGACACAGAAGGGAAGGGTAGACTAAGCAGAAAAATAAATGTTATTCATGGATGGAAGAGTTGTAGTTCAATCCAAAAGTGATTAACCAACCCTTACCCCTTCTATTTTTTCAGAGAAACTATTGTGTGAGCCCAGCTATTACATTGTGAGTGTGCATTCAAGGTAAGCCAGGCTCATGTAATAATTTCTCCTTTTCTGGACCAATGAAAGCCCTACTTCATTCTTATGCAACAACACTTGAGGAAATTCTGTTTCACCGTATGAAAGTCAATGCTCTCACTGCTATTTCTCAAAAACGAGCTTCCTCACACAAAACACTTTTTAATGGAACCAAGGTAACTTAAAGGGAGAAGGGGGAAACCAAGCAACTCATCAAGCATCCAGATCAACGAAAAGGAACAAATGAAAATAGTCGTAACCAATGACTCAGATGTTTGAATACCTAACTGAGAGACAACTATGCAGAAAAAACATTGCACAATAAAGCTATCTGGAAAATTTTTTTTTTTTAAGAGGAAAAAAAAGTAATATATCAAACAGGGTTCATAATGATAAGCTTTTCTTTACCAAGCACCAAGCTACCACGTAGCTTCAGTCCTATCTTCCGGAAGCATTCTCTTTCCTCTTCTGTCATTATTCCTTGGTCTGCATCCCGCTTACTAGGTACCCATGCAGAATTCAACTTTGACAAGTCCCTCGCCGGCTTCTCTATCTTACTTTTAAGCTGCAAAATCCATGATGATTATTTTCCAAACCAGCATTGCAGTGATCCTGATAAGATAATGAATTGAATCTTACAATGCGAAGCCTGTATTCTTGATTCCTCAATTCCCTCTCTAGATTTTCTTTATAAGCTTCTAATTGAATTTCAGAGTCCTCTTTTGCCGTCTTTTGAAATTTGATTTGGAAGTACTGAAATTCATATAAAGTTCCACTTCTGCTTGTGTTTGTTGGTCCGCCAGGCATATAAGATGTTTCAATTGCTTTCAGTCTTGCACCTTCTTCGTTGGTTTGGCATTTTCTAAGTGCAATTTCTCTGTCAACTATCACATTTGCAACTTGGCCAGGAAGAAAATCTTTGCCTCTATATAGTATTATAAAGAACTTATTCCGAAGCAGCAGAACTCCTC
This sequence comes from Salix dunnii, assembly GCA_015731905.1. Classification (NCBI taxonomy): domain Eukaryota; kingdom Viridiplantae; phylum Streptophyta; class Magnoliopsida; order Malpighiales; family Salicaceae; genus Salix; species Salix dunnii. The sequence goes on along the minus strand of CM027675.1, from coordinate 13,241,367 downwards.
CAGTGAGACTCTGCACATACAACATCAACATTAGAGCAATCTATATGTGAGATGTCATTTATAGATATGCATGGAAAATGCATATTCGAGGAAACACTAGTAAGTGTGCCCGGTTGGGCACGGGTCAATATGCAACTCCTCAGACATCAAGCTTTTGAATTAATGAATCAAATAATAAGGGTGATCCACTACACTCAGATCACTGTAACAGTTTCCTGGAAACAAATGATACCAGAAGATGTGGTGCTTAAACTGAATACAGTCAGAAATGACCCACCTTGCTAAAAATAGGTCAACTTCCATAGACATAACATAAACAAATAATAATTCGGAAAATCAGTAAGTGCAATAGATGTTGCTTAATACATTTCTGGGTTTCAAACTTGCCTTAAGTTCATCTGCCATTTGTTCATTGCTAGTATTTAACGCTCCCCACTTCACAGCAATTTTAGCTATAATAGTCTTTTCCCACAACTTTAAGATAGCAGCAGCTAAGCCTTGAAGTCTTCTGTTCCTTCCTACAAGAAATTAAGCAAAACTTTAAAAGCCTTCAAGATGCAAAACATTCCTATATACACAGAAGCCTCTAGCATAACCCAATATATATGATGTGTTGCAACATTTTAAGCAAATAACAGTTCATGCCTGCCAGACCCATTTTTCTTAATCAATTATCAAGCACTATTTAAGAATGTTGTCTCTTAATATGATAGCATATTTCTTTTCTCTTTGTTACAGTTATCTTATGCATGTGATGCATTCATTGTCTGCCTATACTTTATGTATTTGTATGAGTGCATCTGCCTTTGGTCATAGGAAAACAATGCAAAAGAAAGCTTTATACAGTAAGAAAATACCAAGGACAAAATGTGTGGGTAGAGATTGAGCGAGCTTTCTTAAGTATGTCAGTTCATCATCTTTCAACTTTGATCTCATACGTGGAGGACAAAGCCTTGGTGGCGACCTGAATCCTTTAACTACTTCTGGAAGCAAATCTGCATCTACTGGCAATGGCTTTCGCATCCACCAGTCAGCAAATCGAGGTCCTAAACCATCTAATAATCTATCAGTTTCTCTCTCAAACAGTGATCCATTAATTAGTTGTGTATTCAAATCTGCTTCCATTAAGATGCCAGCTGATTTAGACTCCTCTTCTCCACCATTTCTGGGAAAACTCTCCTCGATCATAGCTGTATTAGAATTTTTCTTCCACTGATAATTGCATCCTCTGTAAACAACATGAATATCTTTTCTGGTCCAAACAACCAAACCTCCTGTCTTCATCTGTTTACAAAGGAGTGAAAAGAATGTAGTTGTCGCATTTTGTTATACCAGAAATTTTTTAAAAAAAAAAGATAACCAGACAAGTAGCCTTATTTTAGAGTTGCAACAAACAAAAACAAGAACATCTGAGAAAGTATGACAACCTCTACAATATGAGTAACAAAGCATTCTCCCATATACTAAGCAGTACAGTTTATACAGATCAATCACAAATAACTCTTTTCCAAGCAGAATTCTTACATCGGCCCAAAAAAAAGGTCAGTGAAGCTTTGCATAGAAAATGTGCTAAAAGCAGTAAGATGTGCAGTCTGAAAAGAATTATTACTGCGTAGTTTTTAATTGATCTTCTTTTCTTAGGAAAATAAGTTTAAAATGTGATATTTTTCTTATGAAAATACGATCTTTAAACACAAGTTCTTAATCAGGGTGGAAATCAAGCTTCTAAAAAGAAAGCATGTCTTTCCATGAATTACGAACAGTTATCTCCAAAGTAACTTCCAAAAAAATATTTACAAGAATCAATAAACCAACAAAAATTGATTACAAAATAGTAAACCAACTAACCTCAACAATATCTCTTGCTCTATTCATATTTCTACACAAAGGCATATAAAATTTAATCATAGCCAGCTCACTCGTTCTCCAAGTCAGTCTTATCTCATCAACTACACTCTGTGTCACCCCAGCTTTCTTCACCTTTACCCAAGTCCTCATCTTTGCAGCCTCTCCTCTCAATCTCTCAAGTAACTCCTTATCTAGACTCAACTCGGCCCTGCTAACCACCTTCTCTTTTTTCATTCTCCAATTCCCAACTCTTTCTTCTCTCACCCATGGCAGCTTTTTTCCCCTAAACCCCAAAACCCTATCTCCATTAAGCTGTTTTAAACCCTCTCCAATCTCAAAACCCCCACAGCTCTCTGAGGCTTCCTCCAAGTTTTGATCGTTTTGGAGTTTTTCAATACTTCTTAAAATCCTTTTATCACCAAAAACACTCAAAATCCTTTCTTTTCCGAGCTGCTTTAAACTCTCTCCCCTCTCAGAATTCTCTTGGGTGTCCTTCAATTTTTCATCTTTTTGCAGTCTTTCAACGCTCCTAACAATCTTTATCATTGCTTTGTTGCCTCTTACCCCACTCTCTTTAGCAGTCAAAGCTTTGTCATCTTTTCCAATCTTGTCATTCTTTATTGGCTTCTTGTTTAAGGGGTTTGTGAGGTTAAGGAGTTCGTGGGGTTGGAGAATGAGAGGACCCTTATTCCATGGAGGTGCTGGCACTTTAACATGGGAGGTGGCATCGGCTTGCGAAATGGGGTTTGTTGACACCGCAAGTTCTTTGGTGTTGTTTGCAAAAACAAATGAAGGGGTTGTTATTTGAGCATTGTTTAAGGTAGTATTACCATTCTTTTTTGCTGTTGGATTTAAGGAGGATGTTATGGGAGTGTAAGAAGAGAAAAAATTGAGAAACAGAGCTGATGAAGCCATGAGTGGTTGATTCACTTGTGAGCGAGCAAGAGTGGATTTTTTTCAAGAATGAGAGGATGCCGTTTTCTACCGCAAAAACGCTGCTATAAAAAATCGCTATTAAATCATATGCTAATCAGTCAAGAGACCCCTGAAACTTTCGGTCGGATCCAACTACGCCCCTGAACTATTACTTTTCTTATTTTAAGCCCTTAAACTATCCTGTCGAAGCAATACACAGCCTTCTTTTGGGTTCCTTAGGTTTTTTGCATGAAAAATGAGAGGTGACAGTCATTAGTTGCTAATTAATGAACTATTACGTTCATATCACTTGCTAATTAATGGTCTAGTAGTCATTAGATGATTTGATGGATCAAAATCAGAAAATTAAAAGTTTAAGGATCTCTACTGACTAGAATATAGCTACAGTTCACGGGCTGAGATATAATCCGAGTACAAATATTTTTATAATATATTGACCGGGTTAATCTACTGTAAAAAATAAAAATAAAAACAGGTTAAAAAGTCATTTATTTTAAATAAAAAATATTAATTAAAATAAAATTATTTTAACTTTTTGAAAAAATAGAATTACAATAATTCCTTTGACATTCCATTCAAATTTTAAAATTACAATAATTTTTATTATTATTATCCTTTCAGCTTAAAATCTAAATCAACTCTAGTTTAGTTTTTAAACTTTAATAAAACCCATTTTTATTTTTATTTTAAATCTTGCTCCCATCCACTCAAATTATATTTTAAAATCACAATAATAATTATTTTTATTTTACATAACTACAATTTTAAAATTAAAAATTTCAATGCATGACCCATCTTTTGTTTACAAATACATATCCATCAAATATAAATTATTATTATTAGTGTTATTATTTCTTACTAACATTACGAATAATAATTCTTGAATGGCATAATGCAAATGTACAATGGACAGAAGTCACTAAGCAGTCTCGCTGATGATTGGAAGTATTGTTGTTATTGTTTTTTAAAATATTTTTTGTACCGAAATGTATCAAAGCAAACCACAGGTGCAATAGCATTGCTAAACATGCTTTTAACTCTCTCTTTTCCTTCTGTTTTTTTCTTCTTTTTCCTGTGTCTGTGTAGAGAATGATCCCTCAAGTCCTTAGAACTTTTGTCAATTGAGCCACAGCTTGAAATAAAAATTTGACGACATAAAACCAACCTCCTTTCTGGTTTATCCAATCATCTCATTGCACTAGTCTCCGCTTCAACATTTGCATAAAAACATAAACATGGAGAAGATGGGGGGGGCTAACACTTTTGCAGCACAGTTTATTGATTGAAATACCTACTACATTGAGAACAATATTATAGTATCCAAATACATCATGCATGGCCACAGTTCCGCAGTAAAAGTTGCTGAAGATCTGTTTGGCATAGCTGTTGGCTGCACTTTCACGATAAAATCTGACACTGGGGACAAACACCCCTAGATTTTTGGAAAGCAGCTCTTATCTCTTGCTTCCTTGTACACAAAAACAAACAAAGAAAAGGCAACTAGCGAATGACCAAACACTGAAAGCTGTGCGTGGAGATATTAACTAGACACTAAACATTGGCTTGTGGAGCTTCTGACTAAATTGCAAGTTAAGCTCTCAATTCTCAAACAATGTTCTCTCCTCTTGAACCATTTTTTAGAATAAGGGCACAGAAATCATAAAAAACAAGAAAAAAGAGCACGTGCAAAGGCCACATACATGAGAAGCAGTCCAAACAAAACGCAAGTCCCCAACAAAGTACAGGAAAATATACTAGGAACAATGCAATGATAAGCAAATGTGTTAATGCACCTTCTGCACTTTCTGGCATGAATCGTCCTCAGGGTCACGAAGGGTTCCCAGCATCCAATCCATCCATATGGTATAATGGCCATAATTATGCTTGTATGTAGTATGATGAATAGTGTGGTACCCAGCACCCATTATGGGCCATAGGTTGGCATGGATGCAATCATGAATGTTCGCTGTCCATACAGCCTCGAGGAATAAGAGGCCTATGTGTGACCTAAAATGGATTGGTACAAGAAAGAGAGCTATAACATGTGGTACAGCTTGTAGAATCCCATCCAGTGGGTGAAATGCCAAACCTGAAATAGACAATTGCTCCTAATTAGTGATCCAGATAAGAAATCTGATTAAAATGGTGCACTGATAGTATATCTCACTAAAATGAAAGTAATTCCAAGTAGTTAAAAATGCTAAACAATTAAATATGACTTTGATTCAAATAAAAGCAATTGCTTAATGCAAAGTCAACAATACGTTCCCATAAAGGGAAATGCCATAATTTAACGTATTTTTGACAGTTTTTTCACTAATTCCTCATAACAAACACACTTAGTTCTAAAATTCAGTAGTAAATAAATCCCATATTCCTTGACCAGTCACCAAATTTCAACAAGTCATTGAATGTATAAGACAGAAGTCCCAAAGACACAGTGGATGCCCCTGTATAGAAGTCAGCTGATGTTGATGCAATTATCAACAAAGTTTCTACAAATTCATCAATAATTAACTTTTACACTCTTCTAATCAAGGGCGGCTTCTACATTTTAAACTAACATTTTGAACTTTGATTCCACAGATTCATTAACTAAATCATACTACATGGAATTCTTGTCCAACATGTTCAATGACTTGATCACACGAGGTGGGTTTTTTCAGTTATATCATTACCAAAGTCTGGAATTCAGTACGGAGTTTTTGTGAAATTCAAAGAAAAGTTGGTAAAGAAAACACAATTTGCAGCAAATTAAGTGCATTTCAAAGGTAATGCTAATAGAACATAAGAAAAAAGGTTAGTAGTCAACATTCAAAGAAAATAAACTTGTATTATAACCTATTCCAGTTATCTTAGTAAATAGTTAAAGTTTTGAATTTGTACCCAAACATGAGAGAAACATGAGAGAACCAGGCAAAGCACACCTTATAAAAGCTTTAAGCCAATAAGCTACAACATTCGTTTAGCAGCAAGTTCTGCAATGCCTTCCCTGTACACCTTTTCCAAAAACATCATACTTCATCCACGGTTTTTTCCTCAAAATTTTGCATTTTTTTCACTACATTTAAACAAGTGATCCAAATATGACCACGTAACTGGTAATGATGGACCATATCAGGTCACCTTCAGGCCAGATATATTGCTGAAATTCAGCAACAAAGAAGGCAGTTCTCTAATAGTCACATTTTCTTTAATTGTATCAAAGTACTGGAGCTGTTCTTTTCTAGGGAAGGAACTATTTTTTTGTCAATGTCAAATTTCCACTGTTGCAGAATACTATCCAGTGCAAAACTCATATCTAGTCAAGGTGTTACTGGCTATGGCCATGTTTGGTAATACTTTTTTTTTTTTATGCAAGGAAACACCGCCCCTCTAAAAATGCACTGGGGGCACAAGTGAGCGAGTAATACCCAGGCTTTCCTAGGCTCTTACAAAGGGTACACGCCCTGACTTGAACTCAAGACATATTGTGCAGATCACAAACCCTCTCCCACCACGTCACGCCCCTTGGGGACATGTTTGGTAATACTTGCAAACTAGCATTGAACCTCTTGCGAAACGAGATGAGAAATAACATGGAGGAGTTAGATTTGGGTAAAGGAGTTTTCGGGTACTGTAGAATTTGTTTTCACAAATAGTGGAACTAAATAGATTGGATTAAGAACATACCAGCAAATGGAGAAAGAGTGTTCTGTTTGTTGTAGATGTGATGGGTTGCATGAAGATGCTTGTACAAAGGTTTTATATCATGCAATTCTCTATGCATCCAGTATATCCCAAACTCCACAATAACAAGATATATAGCCATATACATGATATAGGCAAACCAGCCAACTTCAGATACGCTAGTGTAACACTTTGTCCAGCCATTTTCAATCATGTATTCAGAAACAGTTGGAAGCAGAGTGTACCATGGCATAGCCTTCATAGCAACATATATTTGTAAGAGCATGGCTCTATTTGAAGGGATGGCATCTGCAATGGGAATATGCAAGTGATCAAAAAAAGGTGTAATATTGAGCCGGTTAAAGAAACTAGCACAGCACGTTACCAAAGTGAATGATACAAGATTCTAAATAAAATCCAAACAATACCTTACATATGAAAACCTAGAAAGTTGGATCTACATTGGATCTCACCTGAATCGCCCAACCTATCCTCCTGAGGAGAAGTTTGGTTTCAAACCCCAGTTCGAACAGGAGTATCTTACATGAGAAAACTCTACCGATAAATCAATCAACAACTTTTAAAAGTCAAGCTTATTGGTTGAAATAGCAGAGCAACCTGATTAAATAGATTCGAACATGCTAGAGGCAAATTGGAACAGGAAAAAAAATTTAATGTAAAAATAAAGCTGTAATTTCCCAGAAAATAGGGACAGATGGCAGAAAAGGACGAAAAGCGTAACTTCTATACACATTATGACTTCTGTTTTCATAACCATGTAATGAGGTAATGTTATTATATGTGGCATTCGGGCTTCAGCACATCATGCCAATTAAATGGCTTTGTGAGCAATTGCGAATATAACTTGCAGAAAATGTGGTAAAAAAATATTACATATTCCCAAGTTAAAAGAGTTAAGCATGAAGGACAGGAATATGGCATAATATGTAATTATATTTAAAAGCAAAGAAAGGACAGCAAGCAATGCAGTTAAGGAAACAGAAAATACATCGTATGGGGGGGAACAATTGGAAGGTTGACATAAAGATCGATAACTGATAAGTAAAGAAACTCTGATTCGCACTCAGGAACATTTACGCTCAAAAAATTTAGAAACATCTATACTGAACACTTGAAAGTTTTGATGGAACAAGCAGACATTCGCACTACATCAATCAACTTAAAATTTTCATTGCAGGTCTGGAGGTGGAAAAAAATAAAAAGAAGAAAACCCAATATCATCCAGTAAATAGATCACTGGAAAGAACACAGGCATTAAACAGCTCATACATAAACATTAATTCACAATTGAGAGACATTCAAAATCCAAGTGAAAAAAATTCTTGAGAAGTTTAGAATAAGAATAGATGATACAGAAATCAAACTTGACAGCATAAGCACCTATGCAAAAGCAGCAATAATAAGGTCATCAATGAACTACAAACAGGCAAAAGGCTCACTTTACAACTGGCCATCCACAATGTGTTGAGAAAAGCAACAGCAACAGGACAAATGATTGGAGCAATACCAACTCATCAAAGCTTCCAACCACAAACGTATCATGTCAACGTCAAAATGCAAAGATTCAACAGTAAGAAAATTAAAAATCCAGAGAGGAAAAAGGAAAAAAGCATGATATCAGTAACATCAATACTCAACTATGAACAAGCATGTAAAAAAAATCCAGATTCAAAATCAACAACTGGATCGACCCATTACTTATCAATCATAAACATCACAAAAGAAGAGTTTTAAAACCAAAAAAATAAATCAAATCATGTCTTTTAATTAACTAGAAAAACTAAGGAAGTATTCCAAATTAACATCTAGACTGGATTAAAATACAAAATCAAACATAAAAAAATCCAAACTCCAAAAAAGGATTAAGAAATGGAACCAAACGTCAACAGTAAACAAAGAAAAAAAACCCAGATTCATGAATTCAGCAAGTGAGCAAAACCCATCTCACATAAAGAAAAACATCAAACAAGAAAAAGAAATGTGACCGTTACCTTTAGGGACATAAACGTTGTGTTTCAGGTAATAAATATAGAAGCACCAGAGAAATCCAGAGATGAAGTAAAGAAGAGTTCCACCCATGTAGTTCCGAAGCCAAGTCTGCAAGAAGTGAGGCAGCGTGACCCACCAACTGGAGGGTAACAAATGGCCCAAAACAATGTTATTGAATGTTGCTGTCTCGTCCAAGAACTGCTGCCAGTACTTGTCTCCCTCCATGTTTATGTTCTTTCAGATTCCCGACGACACACCGCCGGCGATATAAGTAGAGAGCGAAAGAGAGAAGTGTTGAATAGATGTCTGATAAAACAAGGAACTAAAACACGTTTGTGCGCTGTTCTTGTGAACTACTTGCAATTAAGAGTTCGGAATAGGATTTTCTTAGTAGTACAGTACTGTGCTAGACGATGTTTGTTTTTTCTGTCGTGTAAATTGAGTGGCTGTGATTATGATTTACGTTGATTTTTAAAGTAATTTTTATTTAAAAATAAATTAAAATAATATTTTTTTTATTTTTTATGAATTATTTTTTTTTATCAGTAAATCTAAAAATATTAAAAAAATAAAAATAATTTTTTTCTATTTTTATCAAAAATATTATTAAAAAACAGTGTAAATCACTCTCAAAGTGTTTAAAAAAAGATATTTTATTTTAAATTAATATTTTTATATAAAAAAGATTTTTATAGGTTGATATCAAATATAAATTTAAAAAAATAAAAAATATATATTATTTTAATATATATTCATATAAAAACTAATTACTGCAACAATTTTAAACAGTTCTAAAAATATATTTTGTGTTGTTGTTTTTTAACAATAAAATTGCTCAAAAAATATTACAATAATTATTTTTTAAATTTTTAATTAAATTATTATAAAATAAAATAAAAGAATTGGGTGAAGAAATAATGAGGATTCAATAGCAAGGCAAGCAATATCCATTACTATGAATAAATAAGTATAAACTATGTTATATAAAAAGTGTTTAGAGTGTAGCTAAAAATATAATTAAATAAGTTGATACAGATTAATAAATTATTATTTTTTAATAGCAGAGGGATCCAACCGTGCAAGTAGAGATGTTAGTTAGAAATTCCTTTGTTTTTAGTCAGGAAATAATGATAGACAATTTGAATATATATAGATACATAGATATATATAGCTGGAGATATGGATTTTGGGAATCAGACCACGTGCGTCTAATCCTGACACCTGTCCCCTTGCTGGGAATTCAATAAATAGGGCTTTTGACCGGTGATTTTATCAATAAATATATATATATATATATATATATATAAAAAAAAAAACAGCGAGCGAGTTGGGCCATGACAGCAGTATACCAAAAGATTATGGCAATATTTTTAAAAAATATTTAAAAAAAAATGATTTATGTTTTTTATTTTAAATTAATTTTTTTATGTTTTTATATATGGATATAAAAATGATTTTTAGAAAGAAAAAAATATTATTTGATGCATTTATAAATAAAAAATATTTTTAAAAATAATATTAATCACACTCTCATACAAATAATTTCTTGTATCGATAGGTAATTATTTGTGTTGATTGAAATTCAACAGTCAATTTTAGCTTTTGTTTTCTTTTTTCAACCATATGTATATTATGCCAAAACATTATAAAACTAAAATAGTATTTTGTTTTTTCAATTAGATATTTTGTTTTGTAATGTTTTGGGGTTATATAAATATTAACAAAATATTAACCGAAATGATATTGATAGTTAGAGTTCAATTAACACATTTGATGAAATTGAGTTTGATTTTGTAATTTAGATGTGTTATATTTTAAATGATAATAATATTGATTATATTTTGTTATTTTTATTGTTAAGTTAGAAATGTAGGGGAAATGATTTTTTTTATAATTGATAATAATTATAATATATTAATTTAAGTTGAATAGGTTCTAATTGAATACATAATGGATAATTAGTTGGGTATCAATTATATTTTATTATTTTTATTGTTTAGTTCATATTTTGATGGGTAAATAGAATTTATATAGAAATGATGATTAGTTACTAGATTAAGTGTTTATTTTCAATAAAAAAAAATTGTCGTTGATTTTTATATAGATTTTATAAGTGATGGAAAATCATTCTTGAGTGTATCAAGATTTGAAAAAAAAAGAATTGTATAGACAAAATTATCTTACAAATTTTAAAATATTTTGATAATCACATCATATATACACTATTCATGTGTGGAAGTGAATAGGTTTTGGTATAATCTTCTAATAGTAAAGCTTAAAATCAGTTCAATAAGATTCATCCTGAGTTTTCAATAGAGCAACAAAATGTATATTTTGACTTGTATATTGATAAATTTAATTTATTTTGGTCATTTTTGCACTGCATTCTTATTGGTAGGTTATACTAATATTTTATAGCCTGCATCCAAGGATGTGAATAAAGCTATATTTCATATTTTTATCTATGATCATATATGGTCCTTACAATTAAGGCAGGAATATAAATGATTGTATTCGATCATTGATTAATGAGTTGAATTAGTTATGGTGTTTAAAAATGCTATTTCAAATGAAGACAGTATTTAGGTGAATTATAAATGACTTTCTTGCATATAAGATGATTTTAGGTTGGATCACGTATAGAAAATTAAATTGTCCATATTGTATTCATAATGATGAGGCTTTTACCTTAATCAATGGTGGTAAAACATCTTTTTTTATTATCGTTGAAGGTTCTTAACAAGCCATCTTAGATTAGAAAATAATAAAAAAGACTTCTTAAAAGGTAAACTTAAAAAAGATATTGCATCGTTATCACTTTGGGAAGCAAAAGTTTTCTAGGACAACTACTTATTTATTTAGCATTTGAAGAACAAATTAAAGGTCATGTGTAGTATAATCAAATGTATATATTCAAAAGGTAAGAAATTAAATGCATCCAACGCAATTATTTATTTAAAAAAAAAAACACTAGGTATTTATACCTAATTACTTGCATAAAAATACTTATTAAATCTTAAGAAAATATTAAAAACAAAATTAATGTTAAAGCTTATATATGTAAGGCTAATGATGTTAAATAAATTTCAACATTTGCCTCGTATTGCTGTGAGCATCATATGAGAACAAGTATCAACCTCATTCCAAGAAATAAAGGTGGTAGTGAATTGACTTCAATTGAGAATTTGTCAATATTTGGTTATCTTAGGTGACTAGTATTAAAAAACACAATAGGAGTAAGATATTTAATATACAATAAATTCAAATAAACATGTTATTATATGTTATTTAATTGTAATAGATTGACATATGTTTTCAGTAAGTAAATTGTATAATTATATATTTTAAAATGATTTTCTCTTATATTATCATATAAACACAAGTTAGTTATCTTTCGTGTAAACAACATTATCAATTATTGTTATCATAAAATCCAAAAAATTAGTGAATCTTGATTTTTCCAATTACATGATGAATAATTTATCATATGGTTTAAAGCACATGCAAGTAGTTTATAACTCCTAGGTTTAGATTTAATTTTTTTTATAATATGAACCTCATTTTTCCCCCCCTTCAATTATTAATGGTTGTTAACTCTAACTAGATGTTCAACATAAGAGCCAATAATTGTTGATAGAAATCTCTATATTTAGATTGTGAAAGAAATGTCTAATTTTATGGTAGATTTTCTACCAATGAATATATATTTCATATTGAAAAATATAACGAGGGTAGAAAGACTAGTAACGGTTGTGCTTATATAAATGGTTGAAATTTTGATGAGTTTGGAATTGATTAACTGATAAGGTATAAGAAATTATTGAATTATGATATCACATATTGAAATATACAATATTTATATTCAAATGCTAGTAGTGTGATTTCAATAGAGAAACCATATTGCAATGTTCCGGACAACATGTTTCAATTAAGAATTTCATCATGAAAATATTTTCTAAACATGATGGGATATTTTATCAAGAGTTTTTAATTTTCTAGTAAGGAATTGAAATCTCAAAATGAGCAAAATATTTTAAACATATTATTAATTATTAAAGTTAAACAAAAATATACCTTTAAGAAATTAGTAACCTTTAAGAATTGACATCAATTTTCTTATCAAATCATTTTGCTTCTTCAACATAATCATCTCAACAATGGCCCACCACTCCTACACCATCTTGGCCCTTTTCACCCCTTTTAGAAAATTCAATCTCATGTTACTGTTCGCCAATTATATCTTATCAACCTCCCAATCTTGATAAGCCTTATCGAATCATTTTACTTTTTAAGACATTTTTATCTTCTAGACCATAAACAACCTCAAACACTTCTCTTTTACTTTGTATAATCTGTATATATATAATTTTAAATTATTTTGATATACTAAAATTAAAAATTATTTTTTAAAATATATATATATGATAAATTTTATGAAAAACATGGTTGCATGGAGAAAGAATGCTTTGGACGAAACTCAAAAGCATATCCACGTATCCTTTATCAATTGTAAAATCAGTTCTCGATTTTAAGCGCATCAAATCTGAGCATCCTCAAGCTATGTTATTTGAAAAGACTTGGACTTTCTAATATTAGAGTGTTTCTTGGTCAACGCTTATTATAATATGTTTTTTATGAATAAATTAGACTAAATTAATGTGAAATTATAATATATTTTGAATTAAATAGGTTCTAATTAAAAATTATTACTTTTACTTTTTTTTAAATAAAATCTCTTGGGTTCCACATTGGAATGTTTCGGCCCCGTTTGGTATTGTGATTCAATCTGTTTTTTGCTGCTTTTCATCGTTTTTTTTTTCATTTTTAAAACCGACGGTTTAATGTTTTTAGATCATTTTGATGTGCTAATATCAAAAATAATTTTTAAAAAATAAAAAAAATATCATTTTGATGCATTTTGGCATGAAAAGTACTTTAAAAAGCAAAAACAACCACACTCCCAAAAGCATTTTGATGCATTTCGTTCTTGTGAGGGGTATCGTAATTAGCACAAGGGCTTAAAACGCATGTTCTCTCACCGTTTTGGCCTATCTTAGAGAGAAGGCCTTTTCAAACGCACCGTTTAACTCCTTGATCTTCCGGGGAAGAGCTCCAGAAGACACCATCAAAAGAAGAGGAGAAAGATAGGTGACAATGCTTCAGAAAGGAGAGGAAGAAAGCGAGAAAAGAGAAGAAGCTATAGCATCAAACCCAACTTTGCAGCCGGATTTCAAGCCCAAACGTGTCACTCAAGACCAGATTTCCAAGCTACAAGTATGTATCTCTCCTTTTACTATAGATACCTGTGTGTAAGTATAGATATGCATGTGCGATTTGAAATCTTTTGATGGTCTAAGGACTAAATTTCTGATCTTTAATGTATTTTGATAAGTGGGTGATTTCTCTTTAATGTAAAGATGGTAGAATAAGTGTATGGAAGTGAAAGTTGATGTGAGTTGTAATTGGTCTCTTATTAGAATGCTTTAATGCGGCAAAGTTTTGAGATTTGTGTCTCAGATTTTTTATTTTTTTTTGGTGTGTGGGGGGGTAATGTTTAGAATTTCTGGGTTCTAAAAGAAAGAGGAGGGTATTACAAATTGGGGGTAAGACATTTCCAGTTCGTGAATCCATATACCTAATCGGTTATTTTCGTTTGCTTGAAGCGATTTTTCTAATTTTTGAACTTTTCGATATGTATCATGCATTTCTAAGCTGCCATCATGACGTAGGATTTTGCTTTGGCTTCTTGTTCGATTAGCATGCTGTTTATGAGATGTTTTCCATGAAGTGGTGAGCTTATCTAGTAAAAATAATGCAAGGGCATAGATGAAGGGATTGTTGTGAAAGATATGCATTCACTCGCTGACTATGGCCTGCATTTGGTTCTTATTTATTATCCATATTAAAGGTGAACCATTTTTCTTGATGGAACCTCGTGATGGAGTTTGGGTATGTGTGAAGTACACACTGTGGAAAAGAGAGTGCTTTTGTGGGCTTTGTTAGTCTGGTATTCCCTTTGTTTATCCTTAAACCAAAGGAATAGCATGAAGTGAGAAACTACCGGTTGAGAATGCTAGAGCCTTGACTAAGATCAAGCGAACGTCTTTAAAGCTCAAAGAGAATGCTTACTTGAAATCAACTCTTTCCAAATCCTTTTCTTGACATCTGAAATTTTGGATTCTGTGATATAGGAGCTACACAAAAGGCGCTTACAAATAAAATCAAAGATTCATAAGAAATCAAAAGGTATCATTTTTCATATTTCCTACTATAAAGTTTTTCATACTGAATTTTTATGCTGTTCTTATCTAATAACCTTTTATGTATTTCAGATGGTACTGGCAAATCTCATGGAAAAGACCCAAAAAGTAAAGGTACGGGCACAGACATTGAAGACTCAAGTGTTCTTGATTTGAAAACCCTTGATGACAATGCCAATTTCTCTACTCCACAAGACAATATGTCAGCGCATCATTCAGAAAAGAAACGCCAGAAATTACACTGGGGGTATGTTCTGCTATTAGTCCTGGGTGTAATTCTTAACTATGCTTTTAGGACACGTTCAAGTGGGTAAATGTACCAACTCACACATGAAAAATGAGATGTTTCACGGGTGTTTTTATTTCAAAGGTCCCTAGCTATTCTAGTTTGACATCCACAATAACCCCTTGGTATGAAACAGAACTCACTTGTGGAGTGCTAAATGGTGAATGATGCAATAACGTGGCTATGTTACAAGTGTGAGGGAGAGTATGCATGCTTATACATACAGTAGTTAATGTGACTGCATTATAACATGGATATGACCCCTTTTTTTCACGTCAAAGTTCTGGTTCTTTTTAATTCTTAACACTATATATATATATAGCAATAAGACATCGAAATCAGTGTGGGTGGCTTAGCGTTGCCATGTTTCTTATGCATTATAACATGGATGTGACCCTTTTTTTTCAAGTCAAAGTTCTGGTTCTTTTAATTCTTAACACAATATATATATATAGCAATAAAGTGTGGCTCAGCGTTGCCATGTTTCTTCCCCCGCTTTGTATCCTGTTTTTAATGGTGTCCCATGTATGCTACTTGGTTTGTAGGCTTGATACTAAGGAAAGATGGGAAAGAAAAGCCAATATGTAGACATCACTGGTTGCTTGAGATGCAGCACGCTTGATCTGAAGTTCGCCTCTCAAAAGATTTTCAAAAGGCGCCTAAAGTTCTGCTCGTATATTGGATTTCATTTGCATGTTTTGACAAACATCATATACACAAGCTCTTACTGATGTAACGAGGAATTATCTAGAAGGGATGGGAACGGTTAGGTGATATGGAAAAGATGGAATAGAAAGTATTTGGTTCGAATGTAAATGATTCTAAACGAGCGACGTAATCCATGGCAATTATTCTGTTACATGTAGCTAAAAGACCTGGCTCTGTGGATTGGAGGGTTTTTGCCCCCCTCCCTTTTGATTTTTTTTTATTTTTAAATAATGGTTTTTTCAACTAGAATGTCCCTTAACATCGCAACCATTACCATTTTAAACAGCATGATTCTGACAGTTATGTAAGCATGATTCTGAATGTTTGTTGCCTTTCAGAAAATGTTCGGTTAAACAGCATTCGGGAATAAACCAACTTCTGCTACATGTTCTTTTCAGGTTATCTCAGCTGTCTGATTTCTTAACTCACAGGTATATTTATCATTTGCGGTCTCAAAGGAGTCTTTTGTTTAAAGTTTAGAAGCGTAACCTGACAATGTGCTAATCAGTCGGCAGAAGGGCTATGTAAAATCTCATTCGAGAATCATATTGAAAAAATGTATTTGTAGTATTTAGCATTAAGCTTTGATGAAACAACTGATTATTGATGCTGCAGTTCTGATATTACACACAAAACATTCCAATATTATATATATAAAAAAAAACAGCCAGTTCACTAGGCTGGTTACAGCAGAGGGGACTGCAGCAATCCCAGTGACAGTACCTGCAAAATGATGACACCAAGGAGACAGATGCCTGAAAATCCTAAATATACAGAGCTGATCCCAAAGTTGTTCACGAAGCTCAAGAAGAACGGGCCGATAACAAAATTTGCAGCCTGTTACCACAGCAAAGCAAGTAATTATTAGCATGTAATGCCAACTAATCAAACATTCTCCAAAAAAATAAAATCAAGTAGATTAAACATAAGTTCCACTGGCATGTACCCGCTCAAAGACAAGAAAAGAAAACACACAAATACATGGATACAAATATGTCCAGAAAACTCCACAGAACAGAGGCATTTTGTTGGTGTTACCTCTAAAGCAAACACGGTCTCCCCTACAGAAATTCATGTGCTTTCATATTTATACAAAATGAACCATTCAAACTTGATTCAAGCCAATTCTTATCTATATGTTCGGGTTGTGTTTTGCTCTTATTGCATAGCAGTTTTTGAAGGTGGTAACTAGAGGCAAGATGCAAATCATTCCTGTGCTAACTCTCTGCTTTACAAATGTTCTTCTTCGTGACTTAACCAGTCCATGCCCAAGGATAAAGCAACTGCTTTCGTTCTAATTCTGGAGGCAAATATCTCTGGAAGAAGAAGAGCAGTCACAGGACCAGCACCAAGTGGACAAAAATAACACACCAGAAAAAGGAGAAGCTCAATTACATCTCAATCACATCTCATTTTAACACACCAGAAATGGGTTGTGAAAGTTCTGACGAGGTTTTACCCTCGTTTGACCGAGTAGCAAATCAAACTAGGTTTTTGATCGAGTTAAGCTGAGTCGATCCTTCCTTCATTTTATTTTAATCCCTGACATGAATAGATTCTGAATAAGCTAGGTCCCGAGTCGATTCATCATGCTAGTAATCATTCACAATTACCAAACATTATACATATAAAAACAATCATTTTATTTTATTCATAGCCACCAAACACAATTTTGTTTTCACCTCTCTGTTTTTTGTTGTTTCTTATACCTCCATTATCTTTTATCTCTTCAATTCCAGAACAGTAATCAATCACAGTTACAATATCTTTTATCTCTTCAATTCCAGAACAGTAATCAATCACAGTTACAAGACAACCCTTCTGGGTGCTGCTCATATTCCTGGGACAAAATCTTAATCCCACGCAAACAACTAGGAAACCCAACACTCGCGCGCGCGCACCACATTGAAGAAATCAATATAATGTTGCAATCTTCTAATGTTCATGAATGCATGAATTTCCAGGGCGACACCTACTTCTTGGTTTTCTCTTGCCAACCTCTCTTCTCGATGGACTGCTATTTTTTTCCACCAATGATCGCATCGCCTGACCCTCCCTCCATTAAAACAGCACCTACGTAATTCTTCTCCATCATTACTCCCTGCAACTTCACGCTGATCTGTAAGTTAAACTCATGTACGTGACAGAGAGATATAAATGCTTAATTAGGGTTGATAGATAACAAAACAATCAAACAAGATCACAGAGCGCAAGTTCGTATAAGTTCACATACCTATCACAATGCACACTCCTGCTTTTTTGTTGTTATACTTTCAGAAAATAAAGCATAACTTGTATAGTATTGTTTAATTTAGTTATTGTAGTATAAATTTATCAGAAAATTAAAAATTAAGCCAAAAGTGGTGAAACCGACAAGATTGTGGAATCGAGTCTCTTCAAATCCCGTCTAGTTCTAACTATTATCTCCAGGTCTTTTCAGTTTTATTGCATATTTTGTCCCATATAGAAACCGAACTGATTAATTATTCTGTTCATTAATTTCTCTTTTTGCCCTAGAGTCTGATATAAACTATGTTTTCAGCCATTTTCAAGGTGTATTTGCAGTTTTTTATTTTTATTTTTTCCTAGGACCATTGTCCTGCCTGTGTTTGTGTGGAAAACTAGAAGGAAATGCAAAGAACTCAGATCGATCCAAGCCCTTGGGAAGCTATGGCGCGATGATCACAACACTTCAAAGCTTGCTAACATATATTTCCTCCACTCCTAACAACTTAAACTAAGCACCGTCACAACCACTGCATCTGTTTATAAATTCTTCGAAGACAAGTTCTCCTTCCAAATTTCAAATCTTCGTGCATCGATCTGACCCTACTAATACGTGGGCACAACGTCATCTATCTTTAGGGTTCTTGAACCCTGATCTCGGATCCTTAATTATTTTAACTTCACGAGCTCTACATAAACTATGAAAGCAACAGGCTACTGTACCTGACATGTACACATAGCTCAGACAAGTAACAACAACCAACAAGCTTCATCAATTGAGATACACGATGGCTTATAATAATTGTCTAGAACCTTGCATTAATATGTGTCGTAGTCTGTCATTTCTACTTTTGTCATACAGGTTTAGTTATTAAATCTAGTTCGGAGTTAATCTGGAACAAGTCTGGTTATAGTTCGCAGTTAGATCGGTTTAGTCAAAATTGATCAACTATATATTAATTTTTTTATACCCGATTATGAGGTGGATTCAATATGGGTTAAATTTAATAACAATGTACTTGTTTTGAGAAAAAAGAATTTCTGTAGCAATTTATAATATCTACAAATCAGCCATCAAAATATGATTAAACTGGAATTAAACAGGTAATATCAATTATGACAATTAATACTGTATAAATAGTAGATAATCTAGCTAACTCTTAAGAACATTACTGCCAAGTTGGAAGTGAATATGAATATAAAAACTCCAAATTAGAGAAATCAAAGATCCCGATGCTCCAAAATGATGATCTTAACATAGTTTAAATACATGTGATCAAACAGGAGCATTGCAACCCTACAAACTTGTCGTACTTTCTACTGGACGTTAAATTACGGTTCGAGATTATAATAGTGGGTTTTTATTTAACAGTCTAGTAGGTTAATTGAAGATAAAAGTTTAGAATTAAATATATTAATATAAGAATCACTAAAAATATAGATGATTGTTCACTTTTAAAACATGTAGAATTAGTCGAGATATGTGTATCTAATCCGAACACAAAATACTTCGGGATAAGTGAAATAATAACTTTTAAAAGAGTATTTCACTGGTTAGGTAAGAGACAAATGTTATTGTTAAGGAATTATCTCACCTAAAAACTTAAACTATTATACGAGACTCCATAATATGATTTATATTATTTTATAACATATATCCTCAAGTGAAAGCTTTGTAGTCTTGAAACTTGCATACAAACTCATTATACCTTGTTTATAATTTTTATCAAATAGAATAAAAATTGTGAAATTTAAACTTGTAATTGCTAGGTCAACAAGATTCTAATACTATATTAAAAAATTACCAAAGCTAAAAATTTAAATTATAAATTGAACTTTCTTATTTATATTATTCTTTCATTATCACAGACGACTTTACGGGGAAAATCAAAGACCTTTCCGGGCAACAGTGAGAGCTTATAATGAAAGTTTTTCAAAATTAATTGAATGTTTCTCTAACATCCAATCCAGATTGAATTACTTTTTACTGCACCACTTAATTAAAATAAATAAATTATTCAAAACTGAAAACACCGATGGCCATCGTCGGTCAGAGAGGAAAACTAATCGAAGATGAAATAGGATGGATTTACCATGATTTGTATGAAGTGATTGGTGATAATTCCGAAGTCCATTTTCATTGCAGCACCACTGGCTATCTCGCCGGCCCCGACAAACAGTCACCATGATCTAAATCTTCGGTGATCTTGATGTGTGCCGATACAGAATCAAGACTGTAGCCGGATCACGATCCCATACCTTACTTGCGTGTGATGTAAATTGACAAGGCAACTATATATCAGTACACAATTAATTTAGTGTTTTTTAATATATAAAAACAATATTTGTTATTATCATTATTATTATTATTTAAAAATTATTTTGGGCATAAATATATTAAGATAATTTAACACGAAAAAAATCATTTTTTCAAAAATATTTTTTTAAAAATACAAATAAACTATTATTAAGTACATGGTGGGCCATCGAGTCATGGTAATTGAACCATTATTATAAAACCTTATGTGGGTTAAGATTTGGATTAACTTTGATTGATATGAGTTAATTTAAAATAATATGGATTTGATATTATTTTTAAAAAATATATAAAACAATACTAATTATTTAAAAAAAGAGGTTAAATTGAACTTCACCTAGGTTTCAACTAAGTTTAACCATGTAAATTTCTAATTCAATTTAAAATATTTTTGTTCAATTATCGCGTTTTGGAACCACAACGTGTAGTCAAATATCGCGTTTCAGAACCGTGATATTCTTAAATTGTATTATTTAGCCGATTTTATTTTTTTCATATTTCATGTGCTATTTCAGTATTTATTTAAATTATGGGTGCTAATTCCCGAATTTATCCCCGGGCAACTGATTTTGAGGATATTAATTTCAGATTTACCAGCACAGAGATGTCGTATTTAACACCACAACTCCCTTAGCTGCGATGACTTAATACTTGGTGTTTATGTCTTTAAACTTTGTCGGTCCAGCTAGCTCGGCAGTAAAGGGCACATCAGACAAATGTCATGGGGTTTATAATTAAGGAAACAAACAATTCGGAAAGTTTATCAGAAACATTAATATTGCTAGAAGGAAGAGACATAGACGAGACAATAAGGGGGTGTTTGAGAAACATTTTTAAAAAAAATTGATTTTTTAATATTTTAAATTAATAATATTTACTGGGTTTAGGTCATTATTAATATCAAAAATAGTTTTTTAAAAAATAAAAATAAAATTATTTTAATGTTTTTTTGAATGAAAAGTATTTTCAAAAACAACTTCAATTATCATTGTCTTTTCTTTTTATTAATTAATTATAATAATAATATATTTTTTCTATATATATAAAAAATAACTCCTTCTTTCTATTCCCCCCTCTCCAAAATGAGACAATATTTTATTTTTTGTATTCTTGTTATACTCTTAATTATCATTCTCCTTCCATATCTTCCAACCAAGGTTGTCAATATTATTTCGTTCCATTCAGAACGGCTAAAACATTCATTGCCATTAAAAAATCCGAGACGAAACATTGTCGTTTTCGTCTCAGTTTTAATTCCGGTCCGTTATGAAAATTCCGGCTAAAATCCAACTGGAATGTCTCGGTACCGTTCCAGCCTTAAAATCTTCTTTATTTTGATTAACTTGTGATTGTGTTTCTAATTTTGATATTATGTTTGTTTGACTTTGTGTTTGTATTGAATAATTTAAAATTAATTTATCTTGAATTTTAATTATGCTTGTTAAATAATATTTTAATTTTTTTTTCATATATATATAATTAATTAATTATATATGAACAGTATAACCTTGAAAAGGGACATCAAAATACTCTGAAACCGAAACGTTTTGTATCAATAGAAAAACCTTAACGGCGACCGGAACGGTATTGACAACCTCGCTTCCAACCAAATTCCTATAAAGTGGAAATTTCACCAATTTATTTTAAGGCATAATGATAATGATTGGAGTAATTTCAATAGCAACCTAGACTAATTAAATAGTTAAAATCGCATTATTTTGGTTAAAAAAACATTATAGTAATACTTTTAAATTGTTTAAATAAAGTTTTAGCTACGAATACAAGATGAGTGTTAGGATTTGTTTGATATACCAAGTTGATTTGATCATATTAGAGATATTTTTATAGAATTTAATCTTAAGCTAGAGTTAAATAAAAAGTTAGGTAAAGATATTTTAAAATAATAACATAAGGTTGGATTTAATAAAATACTAATTACTTCTCTCTGATATAATTTTTTTTCCCGCTAAAAACAAATTGAGACAATAGACAACATAGCTTGGCTAGGAAACTAAGTACTAAAGATGATAGGGGACTTAGTTAGTTTTAAACCTATGCAAAATTTACACCTATAATGGGTGCACCTATCATTATCCTTAATTATTTCTTATCGGATTTGTGACCACACTACTTGGACACCCATTAAAAATAAAATAAATAAAATAAAGATGAAAATGATATATGTTGAATTTAGCCATTTTTATTTGTTTTTAGTGAATAGCCATGAGAGCACTCATAATTGATGTAGTGATGACTATGTGAAATTATGATTAAAAAAATTTTAAAAATATTTTTGGTTTAAAAATATATTAAAATATTTTTTTTTATTTTTAAAGGAAAATGATATAAAAACATTATTTTTTCAATTTAAAATAATTTTTTTCAAAAATATTTTTAAAATACAATTTAAAAAAAAAATATCATTGTGAAATCCCTGTGAATCACAACAAAAAGGAGGAGGTGCTAATTAATTCAAGTATTCTAATCTTGATTATAATTACAAGATTTAAACTTGAGATTTTAAATCCTAGATTTAAGTTAAAAATTATTTAAAATGAAAATTAAAAAATCTTTAAAATTAAAGTAGATTGGATTATTGGGGTTTAAACGGATCAAGTTGAGTTAAGTTAATTATGAATCAATGACAAATTATCAAATCAATTCTGTAGTGGTGGACAAAAATTAACAACTACGCTCCTGATCTCACAGCTTGTCGACATGCATTCGCAATAATCTCGCATTATTAATCATATTAGCTTCACTAATATACACACACTAATATATATATATATATATATATATATATATATATATATATATATATATATATATATATATATATATATGAAAAGAAGAAATAGCGGTAGTTAGTAAGATACGAGGAGATCTTCTCTGAATAAATGAAGGCTAGATTTCAACTTCAATCACGCAAGCATCCAGGATTTATGGCATGCACAATTTGTCTCGGTGGTCCCTTTGCACAATTGTGGGAACCATTCTTTTTCTCTATCTTTCTGTTTGACAAACCTTCCACCATGAAAGATGTTTGGCTAGTTTGTCTTCAACAAATCAGGTTAGGTTTCATTTTTCTAATCTAACCCCTTCGATGAGGTGAAGTGTTTGAACTTTGATGACTGATCGAACTACTAATTATTAATTCAAGCGTATATACATCAAATCTACGGTTAATTATACTGTAAATGATCAGCAAAATACTCCTGAAAAACATGGTGATCATATACAATTGATTAACCAAAAACGTGATCATTTGAGAGAGAATTGCATCAAATCCAGCATGAATATTATCCTACTCGTTACAAGTGTGTGTTGCTTGATATAGCGAGTCAACCGTACAAAGCCTGGCTTCTCTACTGTTGAATACGTACAGGGGGCGAATGAATGGTGATTTTCATGGCAAGCTATGATAATCTATATAGGTTTAGGTTCTAGTTTTCTTGCTGTGGTGATTTTCTTGAATAGTCCTTGCTTGTTCCTCGCGATTTTCACAACCAACTAAAGCTCCCTTTCTTTTCATGTCTCAGCTTCTCGATCAAATTCTTTTTCTATAGATTAGACGTCCTACGTACTGTTTTAACCTTTTTATACATCCTTTATAAGAACTTGCAGACATATGTGCAAGCTCACTGATCGGCATACTTCAAGCTCTTTTGTAGCCAGGCTCCCTTTTTTCTCCCATGGATGATATTGTCTGTCACGAAAAACCTAGCACCATCACTACCAACAGCACAACCCTAAAACTTTTTGGCTTCAACATTTCAGAGAGCAACCCTACCGTACCTTTAGATTCAAGCAAATCTCCATCTGGATCGCAAGAATCAGAGACTAGCAGTCCCCAGTCCTCCAGAGGTAGAAAATACGAGTGTCAATATTGTTGCCGTGAGTTTGCAAACTCTCAAGCCTTGGGCGGTCATCAAAACGCTCACAAGAAAGAAAGGCAGCTTCTAAAACGTGCACAAATGCAAGCCACCCGCCGCCTGACTTTAGCTTCGTATGTTACCATACCAAATTCCATGTTCTCGACGTTCGTGCAATCTCCACCGGTCCTCCTCAATCCGGCTGCGGTTCCGGTGGAAGCAGCGAGGCAACAGCATGCCCCCTCCCCTCCATGGCCTTACAAGTCGTATCCGGGCCACATGTCGCATGACGGCCGATACCTTAATGGACCTGCTTCCATTCCCGGAAGGTGTCTGGATGGAAAGAGCAATTTGATTTGCAGTGGGGTTGGGCTTCGTGATAAAGCTTTTCCGGTGAGTGGATTTGCTAGAGAAGATGTAGAGCCTCGTCACCATAACAAGGGATTAGGCTTGGATTTGCATCTATAGCTATTTTGAGCCTCACTTGGAATGAATTTGTGCTGTGATTTCCTTAAAAATATGAAGAAGGAAAGCTTTGAAATTGCAGTAGTGTTCATTTTCCTGGTTCCAGAATCACTATATAGAAGTTCATCTTCAAGTTTTCTGCTGGTCGTATATGCTTTCATCATATGTTGGTGGCCATTTTGTATCTGGCATTCAGGAACGATAAGGAAAGTGAAAATTTGAATAGACATCACGCTCAAGTCTCAGCATTATAAAAAGAAAATTATCAGAAAAATAAATAAAAATTAATTGGTAGATCTCTAGAGTCTTAATCTCATATTCAGCAATCAGTTTCTAGTCTTTCAAAAAAATGACACTAGTTTTGAACAAATATATGGTAAAATCTTTCAATTTTGGAGGAATTTGTTGTCCCCTCTTTTTTCTTTCTTTCATGGTACAATTTATCGGTTGAGAGGCCTCTTCATGGTATGATGTGTGCCAATGATTTCTTAATTATCCTCTCAAAGATCATAGTTGTATGTTTATTTCTATTTCAATTGTAAAAAATATTTAGTATCAATAAAAAAAAATGATATTATTTTTATCTCGGTTTGAATTTTGATTTGTTCAGGATTTTTTAGTCAAATACCGGTCAAAATATTTTTATTTTGTTTTGTCCGTTCTGTTTTGGCTAAATAATATTTCTTTTTAAATAATAAATAATTTTATAATATCAATCATATCTCTTAATCTGACCGTTAGATTGAGATGCAATTTTATGATGAGTCTCTTGATACATTTATTTATATAATCTTAAAATTTCATAGCAATCACAGAATGTAATAACCTTACGAGATTGATGATGGTATTCTTGTAATATTATACATATTTATAATTTTGTTCAGAAAAATCATTTAATCGCATCTTTTTAAATTAAATTGAACAATTCTAAATAAATGTTTTTTTGGATATGAACTGATATTTCTTTGAATTAATATATACATAAACAATATAACCTCGAAACGACGAGCCAAGACGTTTTGAAACCGAAACATTTCGTTCCAATTAAAAAAGCAAAACAATAACCGAAACAATATTGAGAACCCGGTCACAAATCACTATTTATTTTGCAAAACTTTGTTTTTGATCCCTTATGTTGTTTGTTTGATTTATTTTGGTCATTCAACTTATGTTTCTTTGAATTATACCCACAAAAGCTCTTTCTTGTTAGCCGTGGCTCCTTTTATTCTCTTCAAATTTCAAGTTATCGCATGCCAGGGTTGTTCAGGATTGTTTCAGGCTTGCAAGGCATGACGACTTTGTGCTGAAGCATTTTTTATGGTTGCAATAAATAAAATTAAAAGGACAGAGTACATGTTATTATGCTTTCACTGCAAATCTATTTTTTTTATTTTTGTATGTGTAAATAAAATAAAATTTCAATGAGTACTATAGTTGAAAAACATGAATTTTATAGTTTTTTGCTATTCTAAATTATACTTTTTAATAAATAATATTAAATGGGTGGAAGAAACGTGATGAAAAGGAAAATAAAAGAAAAAAAATCATGGAGATACACTAAAATTATGATTACAACACTACTAGTATTATCGGAAAAATCTCGACGAGATAAATTCAACGATATCTATAAATATGAGTAATGGTGACTCGAATGAGTTGTATTTGCTACCCAAAGATGAAGGATGGTGTGATTCGATAGTATTTTTTTCTAGTATTATCGGGTTTATCTAGCCAAGATCTTTTTCTATGTTACTTGTAGTATTATAATTAGAATTTGGTTTGTATTCAAAATATTTTTTTATTTTATCTTATCTCATTTAATATTTCCTTATGAATATCATTATTGAATAAAAAATTATAAAAATAGCAGCTTCATAATAATGACCTATACAAGCTGTATTATTTCATCTTTTTTTTTTTCCAACCATGCTATTTTATAAAAAAAATTAAAAAAAAGTGCTAAAAACCAAGAATAGCCTGAGATTAGCTGTTCTTGTTTCTTCTAATTTCACATATATTTGCATTTATTCTCCCATCTGCATAAAAAAAAAAAAAAGAAGAACAAATACACCTCGATCGATCACGATAAATAATTCCTAGATGTACCAGTTTCTGTGGAAAGGAATCTACTCCATGTGTTCTGAATGTACCTTTGTCTCCATTTCACCCAACCTCTCATCTTCTCAGCAAGCAATCTCGTAGGGGGCAAGACTGATGGGATGACGGTTGAGCAGGAAGAATTTCTTGAAATGATGGCAGAATCGGAGAGATGGATCCGATCACCGTCGCACGATTACAGGGTTGCAGTTCGGGGGACGGGGAGGTGAATGGTTAGGCCAGCCACGCTTAATAAGGCAGGGTCCTTGAAAGTTGACAGATTCTAGAAGTAGAATTTCTGAGACAGGTCTAGCTGGTTAGAACTTGTAGACTCATGTATGCTGAGTGAGGGCAGGCTCATGGATTTGCAGAACTCCCACATGGCCAACTAGGAGTCCTAGTTTTGAGTTTTCCTGTGGCCTACGGGGAGACCTCATATTTCAAGATGTCAATGTAGTCCCTCATCTTTTTGTGGTGGCCAGTTTGGTCCCTAACGCTACCTGCAAAAAATTAATTGCTGACCATCCCACTTGTTTGACATCAATAAATAATTCAATTGAGACTCTCGTATTGAAAGAAAATTCCAAGTATGAGAATAGGGTAGAGGTTAAAATAATAGTTACAAATCTCCACATTCCCCCCCTTTTTTTAATAAATATATATAATTTGGGATCTTAAATATTAAAATTTTATAAAGGAACTACATTTCATAAAACAATATATAACACTTCAAGATTTATCATCATTAGATAATAATAATAATTAAAAAAAATTCACAATACTTATTACATCAAATAACATTCAATATTTGAAATAAAAATCTAACAACTTGAATAAAAACAATGTAATAATGGAGCGTCTACTACGACAACGAATAAAAAATATTGAATAGAACAAGATGAAGAGAATTCTGAGTATATTATTTCATATCATGCATATACACACATCCTTTATATAGAAAAGAATCACACTAAAATAGAAAATTTAGAAAAAAAATTTAGGCTAAATAATTGCTAATTGATTTACGATGATTTACACTAATATATGGTAACAAAAAGAAAAGTCTTGCTAAGCAAGCAAGGCATACCAAAAAATGAAATATCAAGAACTCTCAATTAAAAGTTAACCTACTAACATAAACTAAGAATTTAAAAATAATAATGGAATAGAGGGGTGGACTTGACCAACTCAATGAGAGAATAGTAGTTAATATATATTATAGATATTTAAAAGTTATAGGCCATAAATAGTGATATAATAAAAGTATAAGAGCTAGAAAAAGACACACATGCATGCATGCATGTGTACCATAGCAAGAAAATAATATACTGAATATAATTAAATTAACATAGTAAAAATATAAATCCAAGAAACTAATGAGTACTTGAAGAATAAATCAACATGTTTAGATATTCAAGAATTTCCCATGTACTCGTCATATAATTAACATACATAATTTATCTTTATTACATATAAATTAAAAATTATCTCATTAACTAGAAAATAAAACCAGAGACAACTGAGAATCGTTAGGAAAAACATCATTAAAACATATAGTTGTTAGTTTTATGGTTGTGATGATGATTCAATTATGTTTTGATAATAACATAAACACTAAGTATTTATATTATTAATAACACAACATGTTATATACAATATAAAAAACGAATACCTAAGGTATCCTAATTTTTTAAAAACTGGCATATCAACATTTTTAAATAGATCATACTTTATATTATATTAATATCCATAATGCAACTCCATTGGCCTCGTGATAAAGAATTGAGACTTGAAACAGTGTGCTACTGTTCAAGATTCCATGTTAGACTCTTGCTGGGTGTAAACAATTCTAAAGGCCAATGAGCTTGGCAAAGCTCACGAATGAATTGTGATGCCCTTTGCGAGAAACTCCTTTCTGAACATCTGTTCATCACATGATTAGTCGGGCCTTGACCTGATAACTGTGCTCATCCAAAAAAACAAAAACAAAAATCCATGACGCGCGCCTCCCAACCCAGAACACTAGCTGACTTACAAGCGGCATCTCCCTGTTCTGTGGTCTTAAAACACCACAGTAAGATAGATTTACTTCATGTAATGGAGATTTGAGAAGCTCATATGTCTTTTGAAGTTCTGTACTTTGTACCCTTTTAAAAAAACGAAAAGAATAAATGTATTTGTACTGGAAAATGCAGTAATAACTCATAAATTAGAGGTTACTATAACGTGGAACCTAAGCATTCATGGCTGTCTTTAGTTTGGAGTAGGTGAATCGAAAAGCCTGTCTTAAATCCGTGGGTCCAACGATCACTATCGTGAATTCATCATCATCGCTTTCACCACACCTCCAACCATGTTATCCAATTGACAATTGATTCCAAAGTCTCCTTGTCTATCGACATCCGCCTCGTGTTGGCTTTATCTTGAGCTAGTTAATTGCATTGAATCATTATAATCTAGCTTTTTTATACTGTTAATCGTGGAAAGAACAAAAAAATAATTAAAATGTCAAGCAAAATCTATTCTGGCTAGTTCTGCAGCTCTTTTATTATATTTGACGATCATATATATCGGATGCACCAAAATGAAAAGGGAAAGGTTAGCATGTTCGATCCTTATTTTATTACCCAGGTCAACTCTTAACAGCCTATGAATAATCACTCCATCAATCCTCTTAATTAGCACTGATGAACTGTCAAGTTTTTGGTCTTCCCTTCTGATTTTTATCAATGGAGATTAAGATGGTATTAAATGCTAGATGCTTTACGTTTATTACTTTGGCTTCTAATTTCCTTGAGCTCTCTTCAACTAGGGCAGGAAATAGAAAGGATGGTTAACATGGGAAACACATCGAATAGCACCGCCCTTCTTCTGTCACCATCAATCTTAACTTCCTCTTCTCTTCATTACCATAGCCAACGTGGTTAAAGTTTCCAGTTTCTTACACACACCACCCCCAGCCGTAAAGTTATAAGAAGCCACACGAAAAGAAAAGAAAATATCCTCAGCCTATCATCGATGAGGAGTATAGCGACCTGTTACAGTGAACATGCCATCAAGGTATCCGACTCGTATTGCTCAGGTCCTTCAAACCAGGCATATGTCTCCCCGAACTTTCCCTCTTCGATCCCAGACACAGTTTCTTGTACATACAAAGTGAAACGCTCCCCTCAAAAGCACATCTTGATCACCCTCACTTGGTGCAACAAATTCATATTCCAAGGCCTCAGCATCAATATTAGCAGGGGTAACGTCTCTTCTCCTTCAAGAAAAAGAGCTGGTTCCGGCCACCAGCTTCAAGAAATTAAAGGCGCCAGCGCATTCCAATCTTGCAATTCAAAAATTGAAGTCTTTTGGGATCTGTCCGCTGCTTATTTTGACGGAGGCCCTGAGCCCATCAGAGGGTTTTATGTTGTTGTTTTGGTGGACTCGGAATTGGGTCTGGTCCTTGGAGATATTAATCATAATGAAGAAATCAGCACAAAATACTTGAAGAAGAGATTGCCGCCACCACCGAGACCCTCGTTGGTTTCTCGAAGTGAGCATTTCTCAGGCAAGACAGTGTATTCAACCAAGGCACAATTCTGTGAAACAGGAAAAGCTCATGACATCCTGATAAAGTGCGGCGGGGATCAAGAAGATGGATCAAAGAATCCTGCACTGTCAGTGTGGATTGATTATAGGAAGATTTTCCAAGTTAAGAGATTAAGGTGGAACTTTAGAGGGAATCAGGTCATATTTTTGGATGGTTTATTGGTGGATGTGATGTGGGATTTGCATGGATGGTTCTTCAAGGAAGAATCTGGGTGTGCTGTTTTCATGTTCAGGATCAGAAGTGGGTTGGATAGCAGGCTATGGCTGGAGGAGGAGGACAGGAATTCGGAGCACAAGGGACAAGAAAGGCCTGAATTCTCGCTGTTGATCTGTGCTTGTAAGAACCCTGGATGATTCTCAGGACTGTATTATAGAATTAATCTTCCTCCCATTACCTTGTTATAATCCAGCAATCTGTATTTACTGGGATTTGTAAACTTGTGAGATACACAGAGACTAGGGTATAACTTTTCTGTCTGTTTGTGTGATCATCTTTTTGTTTTTTTTAATACACAAACACACACAGTCACATGGAGTAGTCGGAGCCCTTGCCCATTGTATTTTTTTTTTTTAATCTTTGGAACTGTGATAATTTATGTTTTTTGTCCCAAAAAAATTGATTTATTGATTAAATAGCTTATGTTTTTTTTATATCAGGTGTATCATTTAATTTCATTTTAAACATTGATTTTATATTAATTAAAATAGTATATTTTATTTTTTTATAATGTTTTTTGTATTTATTTGAAAGTAAAAAATTCATCTTCAAGAACTATTAATCAAACACATATTTTTATTTTTTTTTAAATCACAACTAAAATTATTTTTTAAATATATTTTTCTGATAACTTTTAATTTTTATTTGATTTGCAAAATAACTTCTGCTTCTTGCATCGAAACTTCATATATAATTACATTTCAAATTTTGGTTTTGTATAAGTTAAAGTGTGTGTTTTGTTCTTGAAGGGTTTGAAAGCTATAGTTGATCTCGAGTTCGAATAAGTATATTTTTTGTAAAAAATTTAGATAATTAGGGTTTTTATTTACTCATTCAGACCAATAAAATGTGTTTTCCAGAGATGAAGTTTCTAGGAATCTAAAATAAAATAAATAAAATAAAATGTGTGTTTGAGAGTATTATCAAACCATATTTTTTATTGTTTTAATATGATAATATTAAATATATATTATGTTAATATATTTATGGAGAAAAAAACATTTAAAAAACATTATTTATTATATTCTCAAACAATCTTAAAATAACATAATTTTCAATCGTGAATACCTGTTTTTCATTTATTTTACATGTGAAGATTCATTTCACAATTATTTTAACTAAAGCATACTCTTTTAAACCATATCTAAAAGTATTTTTCAATATATTTTTTAAGAACTATACCATAATAAAAACAATACTAAACTTAAGCTTCTTGTTTTTAAATTAAAATTACAAAAACTATCATAAATGCCTAAACACACACACCTGTACATGCATGGAATGCGTAGTTGATTGCTATTCGGGTGATGTGTTCATGTGTCCACTTCATGTAATTAATTTTCTTTTTTACTATTGTATAGCAACACTAACACTAATAATAGCGATGATTTTATTTATTTATTTATTTATGATTGAGTTGGAATTTCGAGGGTTGTTTAAGAAAATCAAAATATATTAGATGGAGAAGTTCTTAAAACTAATTAAAGAGTTATAAATTAATGCTCAAATTTATTTGAAGATTTGCATTTAATTGTTATCTTAAGATAGAGTGGATCAAGACAAAAAAAAAAAAAAAACAAGATATACTTGATAAATAAATAGATATAGAGATATAAAGTATATATCTACTATTTTTTTAAATAACTTCTATATTTTAAAAATAAAATAAGGAGTTTACTCTTCTATATATGAGGAAGCTATCATCTAAACTAACTAAAAATCTATTAAAAAAAATGTTTAGGAAGCACTTAGAAAATATTTTTTTCATTTAATTTGATTAAAAGCTTATTAAATAAGTGCTTAGGAAGTACTAAAAAGGATTTTTCAAAAACAAATTGATTTTTTTGTTTTAAATAAATATTTTTAATATTTTAAAATCATTTTAATATATCAATATTAAAAATATTTTTTTTAAAATAAAATAAAAATCATTTAAATATATTTTTAAATAAAAAAAATACTTGTAATCACAACCACGTTGCAAATAACCTCTATTTCCAATGAAGAGTTTGATAGGCAATAATTTCATTCTGAAACTCCTTGATCGTTAATACCATATTCTAAGTAGAGCCGATAAATTAAATAATTGTTTTTATTGATCATCGCAAATGAGCATATAATATAAAACATAAACATAATTAACTTAATTATGACTTTTAATATATTCAAATAATCTAAAAACACAAAAAAATTAATTCAGATTATTATTAAAAAAACAATTTCAACTTCAATTAAAAAAAAAAAAAAAAACTCAAATGAATTTGCTATCCTCTCTCTTTCTCTGCCTTTGATTATTTTCTTGTTTCTTCTATATCCAAAAATATAAAACCACAAGCCTGCATTTACCGGCTTCTAAAACCAGCAGCAAGTACTTAACGTCTACGCTTCAAAGCTGAGCTCATTGATTTATTGGCTCTCCCTCTTCCTCCAAGCAATTAAGTTGATCTCTGAATTCAAAGTATCCAAAACACAAAGGGTTAGTTCTTTTCTTCTTTTCTAAGCTTTACTTTTTGAGTTTCAATCATGGAATGCGTTCTCTTTTTCGCTCTCCTTTTGAACTTACCTTGTTTAACTCTCTCTCTCTCTCTCTCTCTCTGTATTGTGGGTGTCAGTTCAGAGGTTAATGGACATGGGTTTTCTTTTTGGAACTTTAGTTTGTGAAAAGTTCCAATCTTTTTTTGTGCTTAAGTGGCAGGAATTTTAGCTACCTAGCTCACAAAATTCTCTGATTGTTATGATGTTTTTGGCCACTTCCCTTGGCTCTTTCCTTTTAGCAGTTCATACCTAATAATTTAAAGAGCTCTTTAATGATGAGTTTTCAAGAATTTTTCCTTTGAAGTTTTTGTTTAGTTGATGTGAAATGTTGGGAAAGGTGGAAGTTAATTCTTGGAATTTCGATGCTGAAACTTCAAGTTAAATCTACCCTAATTTTTTTCCTTTTCGTTTATTTGATCTTCTTCTTCTTCTTCTTCTTTTTTTTTTTTTTCTGTGGATGGATATTTATAATCTAATTGGCGCTTATACCAACTATTTAAGTGCTGGTGATTTTGACAGTAGGTCAATGCTGTATGCAGTCTCTACCCCAAGGGCCTGCATTTCCTGTCCGAGAAGTTCCCATTTTCATCGAAGGGATTTAGTTTCTTCCAGGCTTTGTGTGCATGCTTCATTGCTGGATAATAGCAATGGAGTTAAAGTGGAGTATACGCCTTGGCTGATTGTTGGATTGGGTAACCCTGGAAATAAGTACCATGGCACTAGGCACAATGTAATTAAAGGGGCATATTAATTAGATGGTTTATTGTTTTTTTGCTTTCTTATATTAGTGATTTGGCAAGTTTATCGTATCAGTTGGTTTTGAAATGAATGATCAGATTGCTCAAGTGGAAGGTATTTTGTTGAACACGATAAATTCAAAAGGCTTTGATTGGAATAGGTTGTTAATTCAAAATCTCTTTGCTAATTTTCTTTCAAGTAAATTCCTTTTGTCCTTTTGCTTTCTGTGTATGTGGTTGATGGTTTATTCAGATTATTTGTGTGAGTAGTACAGGTTGCATTTGAGAGGTTCCGGTTCTGTTGGCAAAACCTCAGGGATAGATGAATTTTAGTGGGGAATTGGTTAGTCCCATCTCTCGTTTAAAAAATGATTTTATTGTGCTTTCATTAAATTTTCGCTCTTGATTTGCACATTAAGTGATTTAATTAATAGGCACCTGGATGTGATGTAAACAAGATGTGCTTTGTTGCCCCAGAAGACAGCTGATTTCTTTGCCTGATCTGTTTTTCTTTTCAATGTTTTTAAGGTTGGTCCACTTGCGGCAGATTATGAAATACTTCTTTGTCATATTTAACTGGTATGCATTTTTATATCTCACTGCAGTTCAAAAGAATTTTAATTGCCTTATGTACTTACAATTTAAGCTATACTGACATTATGTTCGTGGATTGCACATGTAGATCTTTGATGTGATGAGCTTACCAAATGGCATTCTAAGGGTTCAGCCAAAAGGTGGACATGGCCATCATAATGGGTATCTTTATGGTTATGACTTCGACTTTGATTTACTGCATTCATCTTTAACCAATCCCCTAGCCTCCAAGTTCTTAAATGACTTTCATTTTTGGCAACTGTTGCATTAATTTTGATTCCTCCACGGCTAATTTTCAACTGAGAACTTTAGTTGTTAAATTATGTAATCGATTTACAAAAGAGAGGTTGTTTAGTAAAGATTTGTTCTTCAATTAGCTTTTCTCCTCTCCTTTTAAGAAGACATATATATATATAGGTGACTTTTCCTGGCTTAATTTTGTGCTCAAGCTACTACACTCAGCATATCCATTGAACATCTGACAACTAGTTGCTAACCCAGCCAATCCAATACGGAATTAAAATATGTTTCAAGGAAATGAAAGAAAATAGCTATTACCTTGAACAAGTCAAAAGCATCTAAAATCCACCATAAATTTAACGAATTTAATGTGCAGCATGCACACATCAATTGCCATACTATATTTAGGAAGGATTTTTTTATTACCTTGAACAAGTCAAAATCATCTAAAATCCACTGTAAATTTAATGAATTTAATGTGCAGCATGCACACGTCAATTGT
The DNA here is from genome assembly GCA_015731905.1 of Salix dunnii. Taxonomy (NCBI): domain Eukaryota; kingdom Viridiplantae; phylum Streptophyta; class Magnoliopsida; order Malpighiales; family Salicaceae; genus Salix; species Salix dunnii. The sequence continues at coordinate 13,206,251 of CM027675.1, read as the reverse complement.
CATACTATATTAAGGAAGGATTTTTCTGCTCTTTGGATCCCTTATTATGGAAATTTGAATGGGTAGCTTATCACATGTACTGTATGTACATGTTTTTTTTAAGAGGCAAGAACTTGAACCTCCATATCGTAACTGTAGAGATGCAAATCAATTAGTTGATAACTGATTCATGAATTACACTTTGCAATAGTTTCATTTCGAGTCTTTTTTCTTGATCAATCTATGTTTTTTTTACCACTTAATATGAAATTCCTTGGAGAACATTATTGTTTTAATTGAACTTGATGGCCTCATAGTATTGCATCTCTTATATTTTAAAGATTTCTCTTTCTGAATAAAAAGCAAGTGATGCAGACGAGTTTTCATCTGTGATCTCCTGTTGCAGAGTAAAGAGTGCGATGGACTATTTGGATGGTTGCTTAGAATTTCCTCGATTGTGTATGGGTAGGTAGTTTATTCTCATGTTTTAAAAACAGTATTTTGTGTGCTTAAAGCCATTCTGGTCATTGCTTTTAAAAGTTAAAAAGTTACATTCTTGCAGGCATCAGGAACCCATCTGGCACAATGGACATAAAAGCTTTTTCTTCTGCAGAAACTTAGTCAGACACAGCGACAACAGGTATGTCATTGTTAGATTTAAACCAAAGTTTTTCCACATGAGGCATGATCAAGGCACCAGACTTTCATACCTTATGCAAAATCATTAAGAAAATATATTGGCTCAATCATTGTATTCGTAATGTACAAGATTTTCTGAAATCTATTTGAGCTATTGCAATTAGTGGCATGTCAGGCTTTAAGGTTTGCTGGTAATGATATCATTGATCCTGCATTTACTGTTAAATTCTTTGTAACGAAGTCGATGTCCACTCAATTGTTCAGTACTCGCATGTTCAAGCAGAACAACTGTTGTATTTAAAGTTGCCCCCCGTTATTATATGGGTGCACTTGTATTTCCCTTGAAACTGCCCCTTCAACGTTTTGACTGTTAATCTCTGCTGGACAGATTGATGCGTCATTCGAACAAGGGATTGAGGCTGTGATGACCTTGATTCTTGGTGGGTTCACCCACAAAATTTCTAGATTTAATTCGGGGCAAAAGTACAAGTATCACAAAGTTTGGATCCAAGTAAAGGATAGACAAAAACCATCTCTGTAGAGTTGGGAACTTCTGAAAGACTAAGCTTCTTGTGAGCCTCCTTGCATTAATTGCAGTATGGATACTTGGCAATTTATTGTCAATGTCACCCGAGGCTTATTTTGGCTAGTAGTGCCAGCATCTCATGTTAATTGAGAGAGGTCATAAGAATGAGAAAGATGAATCGTGAAATTATTTCATTACAAAATCCTGTTTGTTGCTACAAAAATTAAGTTAATAATTAATAGTGGATGCTTTATCCCATTAGACATGCAAATTTTATATATATGCATATATATTCACTGGCAAAAATTTTGACACGTCTAGACGCATACTCTTTTGACTCTCCTGTTTGGCATTGCGCATAAATCTGTGTTTGGTTGTGGTTGGGGTTTTTTTTTTTTAAATGAATATGTTTTGGTGTTTTTAGATTATTTTGATGTGCTGATATCAAAAATAATTTTTAAAAAATAAAAAAATATTATTTTGATGTATTTCGGCACGAAAAACACTTTGAAAAGCAACCGCAACCACACTCTCAAACACCCCCTTATAACTTGTTTGGCTCGGCGGTGCAACTGTCGTTTTGTATAAATTCAAAAAAAAATTTATATAAATATGTTTTGGTGTTTTTAGATTATTTTGATATGTTGATTTCGAAAATAATTTTTAAAAAATAAAAAAATATTATTTTAATATATTTCAACACGAAAAACACTTTAAAAAGTTATCACAACTGTATTCTCAAACACCCCTTCTATATAGATAGGCTGTGGGATTATGATAGAATTCACAAAAAATACAATACTTGTAAATATTTAATATAATGAGAAGAAGAGAAAAGTTTTGTAGCCCGGTTCGTGTCAATTTAATAACCTATCAACTCGAGAGTAAATCAATTAAAAACTATTTAAAAATTAATATTCTGTGTTTCTTTAAGGGTTTGAAACATTATCTATGATTTTCTTCTAAAAAAATAAGGATTGGAATTAACCCATTTCATCCATGATCCGAGTTTCAAGCTGAGTTAACCCAAAAATGTTTTTTTTTCATACCACGGTCTGTAGTGGTTTGTAATCCAATATGTCGGCAGATCTAATGCGGCAGGCTGCCATCCATATGTGAAATCTTAGAAATAGCCTCTTGCCATTAGGGATGGCATCTTTTTTGAAATAATAATAATAATAATAATAATAATAATGAAAGAAAGAAAATCCTTTTGTTTTACCGTTCAAATTAACATAAAGATAATTGCCGTGTCCCTTTTATTATGCGTTTCTTCACTGTTCACTCAGGCACAGATTACTATTCATTGCGACAATAAAATGATGTTTTTACCCCCAGGATCGAAAATCTCCAGCCACCGGTGCCGGGGTCATTTTCGGCTTTTCCACGGGATACGGGCGGTATTTTCAAATTTGTTGCACAGTGAAACGACGCAAATAGCCCCTCTAAATGACAAATTAGTTCACAGTACCAGGGGCTGAACCGGATTTTCAACTTTATTTGCACAGTGAATCGACAAAAAAAACCCTCTATAACGACAAAATAGAACACAGTAAACGGGGGCAGCGCCGTCCTTTCCCCTCAGGTTTTCTCGTAAATATTGTTGGGTGAAAGGGCATGTATATCATTAACTATTATTTTATTATTTTTCCCGATTAACTGCTGGCGCGTCGTCCGAACGCGCCAGCAGCGTTCACCACTTACGCGCCTTATCGGCGGCGCGTGCGACTTATTCCCACCGTTAAAATTTCACTACCGCCATGTCAGGAGATGCGCTGATAGGTCCTCTATCTTCCGTCGTGGCGAGTTCCGGTCCGATATGTGCCGGTAAACGGCAACGGACGGTTGTTTATCTGATGTCCGTTTTCTCTCTCTAGCCGAACCAAAGTCGGCTTCAGTCCCTTACGTTAGTAATAAGTTTCTTTGGGTCCCTGAAGTGTTTATTTCAATTTTATTACTGATTTCTTTAAATGAAAGTTTGATTGTTTTTAATTGTGCCCTTCAATTAAAACTGATTATATAAAGAAGTTTTATTTCAGTTCCTATACTTTTGATTTTTTATTTATTTTTGGTCCCTTGAATTTTTCTGGTACAGATCTTTTGATTTCTTTGATTAGGCCCTCCAATTGAAATTGTTCATATATCCAAAGTTTGATTTCAGTCCCTCTTCTTTTTATTTTGTTGATTAAATTACAGCAATATCATTAATTATTTTTGGTCTTCCAATTATTTTTTTTTCAAATTTATCCTTCAATTGAAATTAATTTTCTATATGTTATTTTTCATTTCAGTCCTTATTCTTTTAATTTTTTATTTTATATTAATTCATTTGTTTTTTTTATAATATTTATTTTTTTTATTGATATTTATGCATCTATGCTTTTAATTTTTGTCTTTTTTTTAGGTTTTATTTTTAATAATTTCAATCCTAAAATTTTAATTTGTGTTGATAATTATTTTAAATTAATATTGCACATTTTTTCCTTTTATTCTTTTTTTCTTGTTATTTTTGTTTGTTCTTTAGACTAAATGATTTTTATGATTTTACTATTTACGCAATGATAATGACAATTTTAGTTATTATTTTTTAACTGTTTTTTATTCAATTTTTTTGTTTTGTGATTTTCCAGTGCAATTTAATTATTTTAATTGTTATGACAGTAATATTAATAATAATTTTTATTGTTATAGTAATTATTTTACTATTAATATTGTTCTCTTTTTCCCTTTATTCTTTTTTTTTCCTTTTGATTAGATTATTTTTATGATTTTACTATTTATGCAATGAAAATGATAATTTTAGTGGTTCGTTTTTTTTTTTTTAAGAAAAATCTTTTGCTTTTTTTTATTGATTTTCATCTTTTTTTGTTTTTTTTTTGTTTTTTTTACAAAATAATTTTTATTTGATTTTTTTATTTGATCTTTTGTTAAAGTTTTTAAGATCTTTTTAATCTTTCATTTATTTTATTTTTTTCATTATTAACATACTACTACTACTACTACTAATAATAATAATAATAATAACAATAATAATTTAATTGTTTTTCTTGCTTACTCTTTTATTACTGTTTTTTAAGTTTTTTTCAAAATAATTTAATAATTTTTATTGTTATTACAGTAATAATAATGATAATTTTCATTTTCATTTTATTTTTTTGTTTGATATTTTGTTAAAAAAATTAGGAATTTTTTAATCTTTCATTTTTTTTTCTTTCATTATTAGCACAAATATAATAATAATAATAATAATAATAATAATAATAATTTAATTGTTTTTCTTACTTGCTCTTTTGTTACTGTTTTTTAGGTTTTTTACCTCTCGGAATAATTTGATAATTTTTATTGTTGTAACAGTAATAATAATAATAATAATAATTTTTATTTTTATTTTATTTTTTTATTTGATCTTTTGTTAAAAATTTTAGTATTTTTTTAATCTTTCATTTCTCTTCTTTCATTATTAGCGCAAATATAATAATAATAATAATAATAATAATAATAATAAAAATAATAATTTAATTTTTTTCGTACTTGCTCTTTTGTTAGTGTTTTTTAGGTTTTTTTATATTTTTTCCTCTGGGTAATTTATTAATTTATTTTTTAAACAGTTATAATGATAATAATCATAGATGTTAAGACTTCAATGTTTTATTTTTATTTTTATTTGCTCTTTGGATTAAGTGATTTTACTATCTGCACAATAATAACAATGATTTTAATTATTAATTTTTATATTTTTTCTTATTAAATTATTTTGCTTTTTTCAAATTATTGTTCAAGTCAATTGAATTATTTTGATTGTTTTAACAATAATGTTAATAATAATTTTAATTGCTATAACAATGATAACGACAATAACGTAAGAATGAATTTTCAATTACTGTTTTCATTTTTTTTATTGGTTGAAAATTAACTATTTATATTTTTTATTTGATTATTTCAAATTTTTATTTGGTATTAATTTTTTTTTAAATTCTTAGATAATGTTTATTCTTTATTTGTCTATATACATCTATGCTTTTAGTTTTTATTTTTTTTGTTGGGGTTTTATTTTTAATTGATTCATCCCTAAAATTCTTATTTATGTTAGTAATTATTTTAAAATTAATATTACTCCTTGCTTCCCTTTATTCATTTTTTTTTTGCTGTTTTCTCTTATTTTTATTTTGTTATTTGAATTATATATTTTTTTTTACTATTTGCGCAATGATAACGATAATTTTTGTGATTTTTTTAATTATTTTTTTATAAAAATATTTTGTTTATTTTTTTCCAGGGAATTTATTTATTTTAATTATTTTGATAATAATATTGATAATAATTTTAATTGTTATAGCAATGATAATTAAAATAACATGGGGATAAATGTCTCATTTTGAAGAAAGATTTTAACTTCGTTCTTCATGTCAACATGTCTTTTTTTTGCAATAACCCGCAAATTATATAGTTTGCACTCTTTTGTTATTTTTTATGACGCTGTACCTACATTCTAAAAAATATAATCTATTCTTACATAACAAACTATATTTAAAAATTTATATATTTTATCTCACAATTTATAACTTTTATTTAATTATATTGTATAAATTTATTGTTGTGGATTTAATTATATTAAATTATATATATAAAAATACACGCAGCAACGCGCGGACAATATAACCAGCGAATACACACAACCAAAATCAAATGATAACATCATCGTCAACTCGATGAACCATTCCCATGATCCTGTTTTCGACCCCACAAAACACCAATCAAAACCATCGTCTAGAATCAAACGGTAGATCAAGAATCCAATGTGATTCGACAACTTTAATCCCTTTTCAAAAGGGACCCACCTCAACAATAACGTTGTAGTGGTAAACTATTATAACAAAAACCTAAAAGGGTTTCCCTTTGTCTCTCTGTTTTTTTGACCGTTGCAAAATCAAATTCTTTAAGAAACTCAACCTTGAAACTACCAACAAGAAATAAAGAAACAGAAAAAAACAGAGAACCAAACCCATCAACAATGGTAGATACTAACGGTTCTCTGAATCAAACCTATCAACAAAACCGTAGTATGCAATCTCTCTTTCAAGCCCTTGATCCCGTCTCTCTAATTCTCTCTCAAAATTCTGCAGATTCTGATAATCCGGTGCCTTTAAAACTGACTACAGAGAGTTATATCATGGAAAGAGGACCAAGATACGGAGTATATGCAGAGTTAAGAGAGACAAAGCTAAGGATGAAGATGTTAAGGCAACAAGAATACGAAGAGAATGAGATTAAACAAACTCCGCCAAAGAAACAAGTGAAGTTTCAAGAAAATTTGAGGCAACAAGAATGTGAAGAGAATGATTTTAAACGAACCACACCAAAGAAACAAGTGAAGTTTCAGGAAATTTTGGGCAAATCAAGAAAAGGGCCCTCTGCTTTGGCTCAATCCGTGCCTGATTTCTCTGCTACTTTAAGGAAAGAAAACCGGAAGCCACGGCAAGAATTGACGCCTCCTTCAAAGAATGTGCTGAAAATGAATAATGGGTTTTTATCGAACTCGAGAGGGAGTAAGTCTGCTAATGCAGGAGAGAAAAGGAATGGCGGGTTGTTAATGGCAAGGAAGAGTTATGCAAGTGTTGAAGAGCTGAAAGGATTGTCTTTGGCTGCAGCAAATGCTATTAATGGTGAAAACAGAGGAAACAGAGGAGGTAGAGGAGTTGGTACTGGCAAGACTGTTCTGGGGTACAGACAGTTTTGAGTTTGATAAATCTTATATTGGTTTCTTAATTCTTGTGAGATTTGTTGATCTCTTAATTGGGTTTTGTTCTTTTCTTTTCTTAGTTGGATTTGATTTGATGATAATTTTTATCACTGCTACTGCTATTTCTGTAAGTTGTATTCTTTGATTGCTTGTTTATCAGGGATATGTGATTGTAAAGCTCTGGATATAATCATGTTTTACATATGATTATAATAAGTAATACTGGAGATACTGTCTTTCTACGATAAAACTGCTTGTTATTATTTGCATAGAAATTGGGTTTCTTCTTTTGTTTCCTTTCTTCCGTTTTTGGTTGTAAAACCTCGGGGAAGAAGACACTCTTTAATGGAACGGCGAACAAGCATCCTAGGATAGAGTTCACTCCATGCAATGGAACGTTGAGTTCAGCTACCAAACATTGCCTTGATGTCCTGCTTGTTTTCTAATGAATGTTGCTTATATCTAGCAATTGATGACAATTGCATGAAAAGCAAGCAGGTTTGGATCCAAGAAAGTCAAAATTTGTAACAGATGCATCTGTTAAGCTGTAAATGCAAGCCTGTGAGACACCGTGAAGCGACTTGGTCTTGTATGCTTGGTATAGGGAAAATAACATTCTGCAATTGAAATTGGGAAGAGCGATGGAGAATTGCTTGTTTTTGTTTGAAACATAATTATAAACAAGAGTGTTTTTTTCAATCATTCAGGATACCAACTACTACGAAAAATTACGCAGAAGACCATTTGAAGCTGCTTTATCCGTGTCATAATATGTTACACCCAACCATTGCTCATCGTTTTGGAGAGAGAAAAAAAACATCCCACTTGCACGGTAGACACAGGTTTAGTGGCATGATAATAGAGCAAAAATACATCCTACATACAGCAACAAAAAAACAGCGCAGCATCACAAGAGAACAAATTCCGGCATGTTAACCACACCTCAAAAGGTATCCACCCTGCTCTCCCAAAGGTCAACAGCAATCTCCTCAACCAAAGTCTGAAGTATGTCCCAGTCGATTTCTGCACCAGTTTCAAATCCTTCGATCTCAAAATCTGTCCATTTTCCCAATGAATGACTCATCTCCCAGTCAATTATCTCATCAGGTATCATCCCAGCAAAGCCTGACCACCTTCTTACCTCCTCGCCTATCTCTTGAATCAACATCTCTACATTCATGCATGAAGGTACTCTTTTCCATGCGTTGAATCCAGAGTAACAGTACCGGCTGTATTTTGAATCTAAGCATTCAATCACACAATCAAGTAGAAACCATCTGAGTTGATTGCCATCTTTGCTGTCTTCAAAACCAAGAAGGCAATTAAGATTTTTCCACATGGCACCAGCAAGAGCTTCATGTCCATCAAGCAGAAATGGACCGATGAGAAATCTCTTCATGCTATCTGAATTACATAGAATTGCATTACCAAACAAGAGTTCAGTATTCAAGATAACCTCCTTTGCATGAGCGAGCTGATTTCCACTTAACCTTCCCCCAGCAAGATTGATGCTCAGTAATATCCCAGAAACATGGTTGAGAAGATCAGTAGCTATCTTGCTAACTGTCCTCCCTTGTATCAAAGAGGTTGCACAATCCAGATGATCAGCATCAGTGACTACTGGTTGTGGTTGATCATAGGAGTAATCCATGGAGTCTAGCAGCATCCTACATCCTAGAATCACAGACCCAAGTTGTATACGGAAAGAGCTCAAACTATTAGATATAAGATTAGATTAAATAGTGGTTAATGAAAACAAAACTTTTTTTTTAATCTATTTCAGAAAATCCATACTCAAGGTTCTAAAAAGATCCATAAAAGAATGCTCATGAGTTTCCTCATTCTGCTTTGTCATAAAATTCAACTTTCTTACCTGAACTATCATCCAGACTGCTTGAAAAGCAACTGTCATTTGAGAAAGAAGCTTCAAGCACAGATCCAGGACTAAGATGATCGCCGTCAAGTGATATTCCAGCCGAATTCCTCCTGATTTTTCCTTCCTTCTGAGAAAAGTAACACCAGCTAGATTTGTTACGGTCCAGAAATTGCCAAGGTCCATTAAACACAAAACATTGCATAAATGTAAAGGATGAACTAGAAAATTAAATTTAAAAATCACAAACCTAACACACAACACTATCAAGGAAAATCTAGCTTCATATAAAGGCAAATGTTAATTTCATGACAATGCCAACCTTAATCCAAATATAAAGTTCAACATAGAATTTGGTAACATTGGCATACAATGCAACTACTTCAACAATTTGACCAGTTCTACAACATGAATTCCATTTATAATCATAGCATACAGGTTTACGGTGCTTAGCTTCAATATGACCTTGAATTGCTTTACCTAGGATTACTTCCACGAATCCTAGTATTCTGTTCTGTCGATGCATCTCAGATCCAACAAGATCTCTAGCTTATTTGACAATACGAACCTTCCTCATTGCCTCAAAATACTTGGAAAGGCAGCTTATTATTGCAGCCAATAACTACAATTCCAGTGCCTCAGTGTGCTCCTTTATCATTTTGATTTTTGACCATCAAATAATGCATTATGTTAATTTGATGATTTGCAAGCCGAGGCTATCACTTCAGTGAACCATGGAAGGCACTATTTAACACATCCATTTGCCTTGCAAACTTTCAATCAAAGCGAAACAATTGGATACTCCCTATACGCTTATTGAATTCCCACATTTGCATCCACTCCATTTCTATTAGCTTTGCCCTTACGATGTACCATCTTCACCACATCCAACAGTAACTTCAATTCATATTCTGCACATTTAATTTATACCCAACTCTCAGTCACCAGCTCTACACACTCTTCTTAGTTAAAAAATGCACTCTTTATCTTACATTCTCTACACCAGTCCGCTGCCAGTTTCCCATTATTAATCATTGTTGTGCAAAACCCAGAAAATGAATAAATAATCAAGCACATAAACAAATTTGGTTGGACTAATTTTCATACATCCAAAAACTTCCACCGTTATAAAATAATAGCACAACTTCAAAGAACCCTTCCAAGAAAATACACTTTTCAATGAACTAAACCCTTCAATAAAACCACTCAAATAGATGATTTAATAGGCCATGCGACAAAATCTTCAATTCTTCATACAAGAGTCTTCTACTAATCTCAGGGACAAAAGCCAAACTTCTGATACTACTAACATCTATTTATTGAGGTAATAGAAACCCTACTGCTTGTTGCACGAGGAATCCATACTGAACAAGAAATCCCTCTAAATAATGAAACCTAAACTAAACAGGAGAACCTAAATAGTTTTTACTAATTGGAATTTGATACTTGATATTCAACCATCAAAAAGCTGCTGGACTTCAGTTACCATGACAATGACTACGAATATTTAGATTCTAGAGATTTGGACTGCACTTTTTGAACCTAATCTCTATTATAAACTAATATTTTCATTGAAATCAATTGAGAGGAAGGGAGAGAAGAAAGGCCAACATTTTCATTGAATCAAATAGAAATAGGGGCTTATTTTGTTTCTCAGATGCCAGAAAAAAAAATAGAAAATAGAAAAATGAGGGCAAAGCCAAAGAGTTTCAACTCCAAAACCCCTAAATCTAACCATTGACAATTACTATCAACAAGATGTGATGTATGGTGTACAAATTTCAAACAGCAACTCTACTATTCAGCAAAATCAAATTAGGCAAGCTTCCAAACTACTATAAAACAAAGAGAGCAAACTATGGGATGTTATTCATTGAGAGCCCCTTGAATGAAAAGCAATCATTACACCATTTTAATAATTTCACAGTTCTGTTTGTCTTGATTTTGCCAATTGTATAAGAATTTCAGCCAATAAAAGGAAGCCCCAGAATCAGTTTTCTTCAAGCAGGTGTACAGACTAAAACAGTTCAAAATAGTGTATTATGAAGAGCTAAGGTAGGAACCAATATATGGGGGCATTGCCATAGTTTTGGCTCTAAGAATTGATGCTCGATTAAGTCAAAAACCAAAAGTAAATAAGAACACAATGTCTGGACCATAAACATCTTAATAAAATGACATCAAGATGCCAAAAGATAGCAAACCAACCTCGCAAGTTTTGTCCGCATTAAAAACATGAGCATGTGGAGACATGGGCTGATTTGCAGTTAAAGCAAATATTAACTCCTGAAGAATCATAGCAGTAGATCTCTTCGGGTGACTGCCTCCACTTGTCATTTCATCCTCTTCTTGAGAGGCTAATTCCTTCAGTTTTTGCTCTAAAATAGTGCTCAGCGCATCTCCTTTCAATGGCAATTCATTCTGCAAAGATGTTTTGCCATCATTCTCATCCAACACCAGCCTTCTTTGGTAAGAAGCGTTCTTATCAATTTGGTGACTCCTCCCTTTCAGCCCCATGGAAACAAAATTTGTGTGCCTCAATGGAGAATTAAATGTACAAGAAACATCACCCTCCCTACAGCAATTATTTTTATTACATTCTCCATTAAGTGATCTGTTTTTTATACATGCACAGTCCATGGAGCGAGAGCTTGATTCAACCTCTTTTCTACTCACACTATAAGACTTGGTGTTTCCTTGTCTTGTAGACATCGGATTTGCAGATCCAGTACTTTCAACTCGACCATTGACACTGACTGTCCTCCTCTTGCGCACCGGGCTCTTATGTGGTGACAAGGAATCATTTCGTCTGCAACAAACTTTTCTGTCTTTGTCAATTACAGAATTACCAGCCAGGGTAGAAGCCCTTGGTTGGCCACGAATGATTATACTTCTGTTCAAAGCAACAAAATCTGTCACCCCACTAATAGCATTTGTTGCTGATGAAGCTCTCCTGCTTTGCAGATTATTTATTTTGGCCCTTGGTGGAGTTCTATTTCTGCTTACAAATGTCTCATTTTGAGTCTGGATCCTCTGCTTAAATGTAAAAGAAGATGACTCTTGCTGTTGAGGTCTGCGCTGGTGGCTTCTGAATTGCCGCTGTGATTGGCCTTCTTGAGACAGTGGTTTGATAACTGTGATGGTTTGACTCTGTACTCGAGTGTTATCCTGTTGTTTCACAGCAATGGACTGTTGGTCCCAATGTCTCTGATAAATTACATTTCTTTCTTGATCAGGAGTGGATGTGGGTAACCTAGGTTTGGTCATTTCTGATTTATGGGAGGACATATAATTTGAACTAGTGGATGGACAAAAAAACTGCTCCTCCTTGAAATTGGGTCTGGAATACACTGTATCAAACAAATTACTAGAGTTTTTGTAAGAAGTTTTTCCTGTAAAAGATTTACCTACACCCTCATTACAATCTGCAATATCTTGTTGTTTCACAATGTTTGGTAACATAATTCCAATATCCCCTGTCAACACTTCATCCCTCGGACAATAATTCATAGAACTTGAATAAGTAAGAGCACTTTTTGCCCTATTGGTAGCTTGCAACCCAGGTTCCAAAATTCTAGTAGCAACATCAATCAACCTAGACGTCCTAGATGCAGTCTTGGAAGAGGAAGTCCTAGGACTCTTAACTGGCGGTGCAAGCTTTGGATGATGATGCTTTCTAGACCTTGACAAAACACCCTTAATTTGCAAGGCATCAGCTCCAAACCTAGTCACTGCTCGTCTCTCAAACTGCCCTGTCTTTTGAAGCTTTTGAGGCCTAGATTCAACCCTTGTGCTCCCTTTCACCATATTCAAACCATCCCTATCAGATCCACAGTGACATTTGTCAACAAATTTCTCTTCTGTGACATCACAATCAACAGAATTTGAAACTTTCTTGTGCTTATCTCGATGAGCAGCTGGCATAGAATCAAGGCCCATCAGCTTAGCAACCAAACCAGGAGCTCTCATTTCATGCTTTTGCACAGCCATATCACCATTACAATTCCCATTTTTCTTCACATTTGGAGGAACCCCTTCATTCTCATCAGCAATCTACATTAAAAGCACAGACTAGAACCCTCTTAATAAAGTACAAAATAAACAACCTAAGCTCAGTCAAAATCTTTCTGCGGTGCGGTAAAAGTAAATATCCCTTAAAAACATCTATGAAAAGCAAGATCAAGCTATGGAAACCAAAATGCGTACCAGGTGGAGCTTTGTTTTGGGCCTCTTCTCATCCCCTCCAAACTTCTTTAATGGCTGTTTTGCACGAGCTGAGCAACAACACAGGCATTAAACAGCCAGAGCAATCAATTTTAAACATTCTAGGTCAAATGGGTGTTTTTGGTTTGAGATAAATGGACTGACCTGCTGGAAGCAATTTCCTGGAGAAGAGCTTTTTCTTCGCAAATCTCTTGTTCCAATCCAATAACTGAAAGAAAATACCAACACAACCACCAGGCCTATGAGCCTTTTTCTCTGTTATCGCCAAACATGTCCCTGATGTTTCATTCATCTCTCCAAGAAGCCAAAAACCCCTCGCTTTCAAAACCAAACACACCCAAATCTCAAATACCATCTATCTGGCAAATCCATGTGAAAAAACCTCTTCTTTCCAACAAAATAATAGTGTAACTAACCAAGTAAACTCTAAACAGCAACGGAATACCAAGAGAACAAAAAACCAAAACGCCCTACAATGACGCAATGGGAAGGAGTGAAAGGGACAGAAGAGAAAGCAAGAGAAGACAACCAAGAAAACCCTGTAGACTGTAGAAACTAGAAAGAGAAGAGGAAAAAAAAAAAGTAGTCTGGCCTACCTGTACTATTCTGTTACTCAAATAGTAGTTATAGTATTATATTACCTGCATGTCTCAAAGTACAGAGCAGGTGATTCTCTAGAGCAAAGAAAGAGAAAGATCAGTGAATGAAAGCTGTTGATGATTGAGAACATAAAATGAAAAGACGTGAAAGAAAGAGAGAATCATGTAAGAGATTGGATTATGCGCAGACACCGAGAAAATGAAGCTCGAGGGAGTGAGAGAGGGACTGGCAATGTATCGTAACAGAGATTGAATAAAAAAAATGATAAGAAAAGTTTGTTCTGTTCTGTTGCTTCTGATCTATGAAAAGGGCTGGTCTTTCGCCTCTGGGGAGAGGGAGGGAGAAAGAGGTGGCGCACGCGCAGTGCAGTACAGCGATTCACGGTGGTGATCAAACGTGCGAGAGCGGTATAGGCTATAGAAACTGCTGTGCCTGTGAAGGGACCAATGTTCTCTTCCATGTCACACAGTTTCCTGTAGATTTTTGGCAACACAGCTAGCTGGTTGCCATTATTATTATTTTCGAAAATTATAAAAGGGAAGAATGATGCTGCTATTTAGATATTTTGTCGCTGTTGAACCGGCTTTGATGTGATGACTTACGCTATATTATGATTAAAATTATTTAAATAGTTTTTTTATTTAAAAAAATTTATTAGATGTGACATGATTGTTTTGATATATCTAATGGAAATAATAAAATCAATAATAACAAATTATAAATCAAAATTTATAAGCAATCCAATATTGATGTAATTAATAAATAAATAAATTTTTAAAAAATAATTTGAGTTATTCTACTTAGACCAAATATTTAAATTATAATATCATAATGATTTTATAAAAAATTAAAAATAATATAAAAATTAATGATCGATCAACTCAATATCAAAATATAAAACTCAATTAATAAAAAAATACTACAAAAACTTTGGTCAACTCAAGGTAATTGACTAAAACTCTTGATCTCAGTTAATTCAAGTAGTCGAGTTAACTTGTGATCTTAATATTAAGGCTAAGTTAATCTCATTAAAAAAAAATATAAATCATCCAATACTAATATGCAAAACTCAAGACCAGAGTTGTGAGACTGAAATAATCTAATTTAAAAACAAATTATAAATCATATTTTTCAATAATTTAGTGTTAAATAATGAGATTATATATAAAAAAATAATTTTAAAAAATAACATGATTCATAAAACTAAGATAACTCAAAAAAAAAAATCATGAAATCTAATTCATAACAAATCAAATAATGAGAGAAATAAATCATAAATTTCAATTTATAACAATTAAAAAATTGAAAAAAAAAATAATGGCTAGTAATTTATGAGATAGTGAATAGTAAAAGCATTGTCATTTTTAATATTCACAGAAAAAAAAATAATGCAATGTAAAAGATGAGAGATGATTAAATAAAAAAATTTACACCCAGCAACAATCTAATAAACTCACTCAGTACTCGAACTCACCTTTATCAATAAATAAAAAATATTTATATCCCTTGTTAGGAGGTATATAAAAATATGTTTAGAAAATATTTTTGAAAATTTTTTTTTATTTATTTTTTATTTTAAATTATTATTTTAATATTTTTGGATTATTTTGATATGCCGGTGTAAAAAGATATAAAAAAATAAAAAATAAAATAAAATTATTATTTTAATTTATTTTTTAACTTAATTTAACCGACTAAAATAGTGGTCTTAACGTGCGTTTCCATGGAAGATGGGTAAAGTGAGTTCTGTCTTTATTGATATGGACGAGGAAAATGTGAGTGGTGAGGACGAATTACCGTTTTGTTTTCTTCTTTATTATCTTATATACCAAAATAAATATTTTAATTATTTGTTTTTGGTGAGGAGAACATCGGAGCCCATGGCTGCCGCTGCATATGGAGGAAGTGTCGGGTTGCAGTATCTTGACCGCCAACTGTTTTTGATTGGTCATGTGCCCCAATACGACAGGGTTTAATGAAAATATATATACAGTTTTGTCCCTAGATTCTTGACTTTTTGCTTTCACATTTGTTAATCTAAACTTATATTATATTAAGTGACTGTTTACTAAATTATTTTTAAAATATATTTTTGATATAATCACATAAAATGACCTAAAACTAAATAAAAAATATCCAATTTTCTATAAATATTTTTTTTTGAGTTTCTAAACACCTTGGAGTATCAATTTAACTTGAATTTAATTGTTACGAATCCAAACTAATTGAATTGAATAATTTTTTTATATAGTTGTATTATTTGATAAATAATAAGTTTAATATATAATATTAAAATCAATAAAACATTTAATTCAAGCGCAGTCTTAGTATGAATAGTTTCAACTAAGAGTGGATTAACACAAACTAGTTTTTAAGAGATATGGTATGACGACAAAAAACTTATAACTTGTATATTTAATTTCGAGTTTAAATTAAAATATATATTTCTTAAAAAAACTTAAAACAACCAGAATTTTATAAAAAACAATATAAAATCCAGTAGATATTTGACCGTTAATTCTCATAATTCATAACCAAGTCCCATAATTCTAAAAATGTGCTACCATTGTCATGGAGCAGTTCATTCACCATGTGCCATCCGTTTGTAATAGCAATTATTTTTTAAAGTATTTTTAATTAAAAAAAAAAAAATATATATATATATATATATATATATTGAAATTTATTTCTAATATTAAAACATAAAATAATCTAAAAATATTATAAAAAAAATAATTTCTTACAATAACTTTATAGCCGAAAAGGATTTCACTCGTTGAAATGGAGCTAACCCACCATGAAAGGGACTCCAGTGAGCAAATGTCAATGCGATTTGCAGAGACCCAGGGGCATGGACCAAGCAAATAATCTGGTCCAAAGCTTGGAAAATCGGACCGACATTTTCAACTATATATATATATATATATATATATATATATATATATATATATATATATGTTTACTACACGAATATTTAACACGTGTTTTAAAAAAAAAATTCTTTATTTTTTATTTTAAATTAAAAATTTTATAGTATTTTTAAATTATTTTCATATATTAATATAAAAAATAATTTAAATAAATATAAAAATTAATATTTTAATATATTTTTAAACTAAAAATACTTTAAAAAACAATAATAAAAAATTGTGTGAATCACAAGCGGTGGACAGGGAACAGATGTGACAAATGTCAACAACGACGTGTCACCTGCTTCATATTGAGATGCATGATGATGGAAAACGACAGCTAAAATCATCGTATCCTTTGGTTCGTGCTTGTCTTGTCGACAAGTTGAGGAGAAGATCACTGCTCGATTTGAAAAGGTGTTAATGACGCTCTTGTTCAAAGAGTCGCTTTACGTTTTGTCAAAATATTAGATTCAACTAATCTACAGTCTTTTTACTATTTGTTTCTGTTTTTCGGGAAGCAATTCTTGAATCTTTTATTAATGGATTTTTTTTTTTAAATAAATGGCAATAACATAGTTTAAAAAAGTTGAGAAGATTACACAACCTGGATATAGTTAGGAAGTGTTTGGAGTTCGATTGAAAAATATTTTTAAAAATTTTAAATTTTTTTATTTTTTATTTTAAATTAAAAAAATAATATTTTTAAATCATTTTAATGTATTAATATCAAAATTACATTCTCAAACAGACACTAAAAATAGAAGGTGTTTTTTTTTCCAGCATGGTTGTGATTTAAAAAAAAAATGTTTTAAATTAGTTTTTTTATATATATTTATATCATTTTTATGTATTGATTTTACATTTAAAAAAAATATATATAGTTTATTTTTTAGCAAAAAACACATTAACAAAACAATTATTATCACAATGTTAACCATTACCTTAATAGATTATGCTATTCTTAAGGAGATGTTCAACATTAAAATATATATTTTTTTTAATTTTTAAAATTTATTTTTATATCAACAAAATAAAATAATCCACAAATATAAAAATAAATCAAAACTCACTTCCAAACACCCATGACACAAATAATGAATTGCACCATTAGAAATAGCGTAATTTCTCAAGCTTTTTATTATATTAATTTTTAAAATACTTTTAAGTCTGCACTATTTTTTATTTTAAAAAAGAAAACTCTATTTAATTATGAGAATTCCAAGGAAAGGTGGAAATAGCTGAAATAAGCTAAAGATACACTTAAGACTGAAGTCGTGGACTAGAAAAGGTTGTCTCGCACAAAAGGTTTGCTACATTAAATGGGATCATGAGATTCATAATTATGGGGTCAATTTATATATTTTTTTTCCTTTTAGATCAAAGTTTAAAATGGAATTGGGAACTTTGGCTTTGATATTATATAATTTCGTAGGGCCATGATGAAAAAGGTTTTTTTTGGACAAATATCCAAAAAAATTATAGGATTTTTTTTATTATAGGTATCTGGGTTAACTCACGTATATCTGTATTTAACTGATCTCACAGGTTTTAGAATTAACAATCATCTAAACATTTAATAATTATCGTATTAATAACTACATAACTCATACATGAAATAACAGGGAGCAAACCTCAATTATAGGATCTTTAGCTACACCTAGCCAATATCCACGTTTCTAAAAAAAATAAAAAGTTTTTGTGAACATTGTTAACACTTTTTTCATCATTAGTGAATATTTTGATTGCGAACAAAAACATCTTTTGCACGCGCGCATGCACACACATATATCACTAAATATTAAGAATTAATGCTAAATAAAAATATTTTACATCTCAATATATTTCATTGCGGAACTATTAGTTTTTTTAATTAATTATAAATTATAATTTTTTTTTAAAGTATTAATTTTAACTATATTAATTTCATGGGGTTAAAGAACACGAGCAGGGTTCAGTTTTGGTTTCTTCCTCACTTTGATATTATAGATGCAGGGGTTCATTTCTATGAAGATTAGCCCATCATAACAGCAGGTCCTCAAGGAATAATAATTATAAAAAACAAATAAATTCAGTGTTAGGAACACCACCACCAAGTCCATTAGAAACATCAGTCCAATAATGGCGGGCCAGAAGCCTAAGTATTTAAATGGTCTCGTTCTCTGAAAGCAGCTCAGCAACAAAAGATCAATTGAATATTTGAATCAGGGAAGAAATAATACGATGAAGTGATTGAATATTGTTCATCTTGTCGGACCTGCCCGGTTTGACTTGGTTTTTGGGATCTAGTTATTGGATAATCAAGTTAGTTCAAAAGCTATTGTATTATTAATTATTATTTTTTTATTTTTTTTATAATTGACCTGTAACTTGTCAGCTTACAGGGTCATACAAGTTTATCCGGATTAATGTCACCAAGTGGAGAAAATGGTGGCGGAATGTTCTTCTTCTTCTTGAATTTGAGAGGAATAATGATTTCCCGATTGAGGAAACGTTCCCTCAAGGATGAAAATTCCTGATCAGTGCTGTTTCCTTTGCTTGGATTGATCTTGTGTACATTCAAGCTCTCATGCCTTAATCCTTTCCAGTGGAGATTCTAGACTGATGGTGTCGTTGTGAAAGCAAAAACCTGAATTCAATGAACTTGATTGGGGAAAATAATGAGAAAAGGAGACTCTAGGACTCACATAAGAATCATCCAAGCATGGTTCATTAGCCATACTTGAAAATTTTTAGGATAGCACAGCAAGATATTTCAAGGAAAACAACAATTGCAGTTTTAATGGTAAGCTAGCTAGGAGAATGAAAGTCATCTAAACAGAGAATAGAGCCATCTAAACAGGCTAGAAACAGAGCTATCCGGCATCCTGAGTTTGCTGAAACGGCAAGCTGTTCGTTTATTTTAGGAAGTCTTGTTTGGAGTGGTTATGGACGACAGGAGCACAAGACACTTCCGTCTCAGTCGTTTTGTATTTGGTATCAGATTGGGAATCAGTAAAATGATGTTGTAAATTGGCTAAGCCTCATGATTGGCTTCCATTAACTATCAAAAATATACAAAAACGGGTGGAGGAAGAATAATTGATCGATAATGATCAGAAACAATCCGAAAAATCAGAGAATACAAGTGTTCAAATGCTGGAGGAATGTTTGCCAATTTGAATCATCAAATGCCATTGGCCAATATGAATCTTTCACGTATATGTTACTGCCTGGTCAGTCCCTGAGTACAGCTGCATGGGCCATGAAGCTGGTAATCTAGCTAGTGTTTGACCAGATTTTGCGTTGGTTGCAAGAGGCCATTAGACCATCAAACGTGAAGACAAAATTCTCAAGTATCAAGAGGGGTCATTAGATACTCTAATACGGGTTATGATGGTGCTCATGTGTCCGGTTTTTAGTATATTTATATCCATGCATGTGTCTAAAACAATCTATCTATCTATATATATATATGTAAAAAAAAATTATAATGAATTAAATTCTCATGCTGGGTAGAATTCAAGTGAGGTACCATAGATTCCTTCTTGAGTTCTGTTTTTTCTTTTTTATAGAGTTTGAGGTAGAAGGTAGGAATCTTCATTGCAGGTATTATGCTGCCTGTAATGTAGTTGTCAGGATGGTTCTGAGAACTGGGATCCACAGGGCTGCTCTAAACATTGGTATATGTATTAGTTTTCTTGAGATGGAAGCACAAAAGCTGAAGATACCACATTGCAGAACATGACAAAAGCTGATGAGCATTTGGAGGAGAGGAAGCGAAATTGCAGTGTATATACACCATGAAAATGAGATTAAATAAATAAATAAAGGACGACCATGAACTAAGGGTTCATGTCTTTGTTTGTGACGCACAACATGTGCCATGATTAAGCTCGATCTTCCGGTCTCTTTCAGCTCTGAATGCTGTCTATATAGTTCTTACAGTAGACTTTTTTCTTACCGATTACCTAGCTGGCTAGTTGCCGAGCAGGCAAGAAGTAAAAGGAAAACAACAAACAAATAAAAACAGGTGTATTACCTCGATTCATTGGACAAGTTTGGAAACATTTCCTATAGAAAAGAAACATTTAAAGAGACTCAACTAGAATTAATTACCATTTTCTTATATCATATCCGAGCTTATAAATAATGACTCCAAAAACTTTGGTTTTGATCTTATGAATCACAACTTGCACAGGAGGGAATCGAGATTTCAAGTTGGAGTTACGTGGGGTGTTTTTAGGAACTTGCAAAAAAAGAAAAGGCATCTGCATCTGGGGACTACCAGCCATGACTTCTGCATCTGGGGCTGCTAGTCATCAAAGAAAATGCAGAGTGTCTTTAACAGAAAAAGAAGAGGAAAACTAAATAGCAAGAGGGGAAGAGTCCCGAGGAACATGGTATGATGACGAAGAATTTCAGATTAACATTATAAGTTTCAAGTTGATATATATCTCTTATAAAAAATTTAGGATAGTCAGATTTTACTCATTACTTTTAATTTCCTCAGATAAAAAAAATAGGGAAGGGGTATTTAATTTATGTTACTGAAATTCATCTTGAAATCAGTGATCAAAATTATTTGTTATTAATTTTTGAGCTTCCAAACAAAAGCAAGCAACGCACCATGTTCTCCCCAGCCAATAGCAACAACACACCATTTCACTTACTATAGAATCATAGCCACAAACTTAAATAACCTCTTATTGTATAAAATGAAGGAAGAAACCAGAAATCAAATTATTTACACCATGTATGAGCAAATACTTGTATGAGCAAATACCCAAAGCAATGGCTACCTGTCATTTTGTGCTCCAAATTAAACCACATCTGCCTTGAATTTTATCATCTTCTGGTCCCTCATCCACCTCCTCCACATTTCACTCTCCTTGTCTTCTTGGGAATCTTTTCGAATGGTAAATCAAGTAAACAGAAATATTCAAGCAAAGAAAGAAAAACATCAAGCCATAAAAAAAAAAAAAAACAGCATTCAACTTTAGTCTGAAGGAAGTTTTTAATTAAAGCACATGTATGGTAAGTCACTTCTTCATGTTCTTCTTATCTTTGCCATTGAAGAAGATGGAGCCTAAACCAAATAGGTTCCCTGGTGGAACATTCAGAACTGGACTAACACGAACACCATTTCCATAAGGTCCATAGTTCTTCTTCAACGGAGGCTTCTGATAATTCTTCGTAGACGACGTCAATTGTGATGACTTGAAAAATGCTTGTTTATTCTGCTTATGATTAATTTCTTTCGTTAATGGTGCTCGCTTACTTCTTGGTGTAGAACCAGTAGAGTAGCTTCGCGATAAGAGTGGCAAATGACACAAACTCCTTCCATAACCACTGGCACAATTTAAGCTACTACTTCTCTTGAAGCTCCAAAAAGATTTTGAAGTCTGCTTTTGATCTTCTGCTTCATAACTCGAACTCTTCATTTCTTTCAAGCAATCTCTCTTCAAACTATCATCACTCGAAACACCATCTTGTAGGACTTCTCTTGAAGGCACACGCGAATCCATTTGTTTAGCAGAAGCAGTCTTTTTCTTGATTTCAGTGGGAAGAATTTTTCCATCAGAGAAAAGCTCGTCTGCTAACGACGAGTCGAAACTCTTTCGGACGCAGAAGTCGAAATCAATGCTACCTAATGAACCTGATCGAAGAGGGAGGCGTTGTTCAACAGGAACAATATCTGATACGCGAAGATCATGAGAAAATGAGATTCTTGGACTAACACCAGCAGAATTTCCTGAACAAAGTTCAATTGCCATTTCTTGATTTACCCTTCCAAGAAAACAAGAAAATCATTCAAACCCAACAGCAATAACAGCAACCATATCAAGAACAAATATAACTAATGATCTGATAGAAAAAGACAAGCCAGCCAAACTTTGAGTTTTTTTCTTGTTAAGAAAGAAGCATTCAAATCTAGAACCTAGCAAAAGCTACATTTAAAGGTCATCACAAAAACTGAAGACTTTGGTATCTAAGAATTTAGCAGGTGAGCACTAACGAGTATCAGAAAAAGAAGTTATATCTTGGGTATCGACAAAAAGAAGTGAAGATAAGGACATGGGAACTGAAGTCATAAATAACCAAGGCAAGATTAAATGGAGTGACTGATTTTAGGTAGAGAAGAGATGGAGACTGAGTCTATTGTTCGAAGGGATAGACAAGAAGACGTCTATCGAGAGAGATATGAGCACTCAACCATTCATTGGAGAAAATAATAGCGTGCTCCTAGCATGAAACAGGTACGCATGTTTCCTTTGACGTGAGGGGAGATAATTAGCAATTATGGTCACCTTGTAATCCCTTTTTCTTTTTTTAATATCGATCAGTATTTGAGCAGGGATAGTAGATGAGGATATATGGAAGTCAAAATTGAGTATAAATAAAGAGGGTCGGGAAAATGGGGTGAACCAAGAGTTATTGCTCGGTTAATTTGTCTTACAATAAGGTGTCATGGGCTGAACCACCACCACCACCACCACCACGATAGCTTTGAGCAAAATAACATACCATTAACTGTATAGTAAGTAACACAGTGATATAAGTTTGGAATTGGTAAATTTGCTTCTCCTGTAGTCTCAGTTTTTTTAGTACTATGATTATTAGTATGATAATTAGAAGAGATTTATATAATTATTAAATTTAAAATATGTGAGATTAATTAAGGAAAATCACATTAATAATAATAATAATAATAACGTACCATTATTTTCTGACAGATTCATGTAATAGATTAGATTATTGAGGCAATCAAAACCCAACGAGCCTGCCTGTCTGTGTGTGAGACCCTAAAGTCAAAATCACCCTGTCACAGCCTGCAGACAATGGAAAAATAAGTGGCCAGTATAGTTCGTGTACTAGGAGGAAAAACAAACAAGAGCCAGAGTGACTTGAAGACTCTTTTAAGATTTAATCATGCAAGGCTGGCAGGGTTTTTAGCTCTGAACACATCTTCCACAAATAATGATCAAATCTAGATTCTTCAGAACTGGTCCACTTGCTATCACATTATAATTATCGAGCTCCTCTCTCTCTCTCTCTCTCTCTCTGTGAAAATCGACGGGCCTTTTTCTTTTTTTCTTCTTATTTTGAGAAAATGAATAGCATCTTTTTTAATACTAATAAAAAATGGATGGTGTCCCTTCTTTGTTATATAGGAAATGGACGGTATCCTCCTCCTCCTCCTCCTGTTTTTATATATTTATTAAAACTGTATTACAAGAGAGAATTGAGCTAGGGATTTTTCGACAATACCAGGTATAGTGAAATGAGGTGCCTTGGAATTTCTTTTTATGTGTATGTGTTTTTATGGCTAGATGCCTCTAAAGAATATGATATGATGATGAATAATTTGAAATTTATATAGTAGATCTCGAATTCAAGACAGGATGTTTATTTTTTATAAAAATATAGGGCAATCAAGATCTAACTTACTCACCTAAATCCATAAAATATAATTTCTAGAGAATAAAGTTTTCTCGAATCCAATTTTTTTTATGGCTGGATGATAACCGTACCGCTTATTTCTTGGAAAAAATACAAGAAATTATATATATAATATTTAAAAATTAAAATTCTAATAAAGTTTCATAAAACTTCACATGTTTCACATCCATATACAATTCAGTTTTTAATCCATTCTTTATCATTACACAAATTAGTGTTTTTTTTATAGCTAAATAACATCCAATAAAATTGTATAGAGCAATGATTTCAATCCTTCAAGACTTCAATATAAACTTAACTATACAAAAGTATTAGACAACATATAGTATTAGCAGCAAAATATGAGCATTTGCAATTACATGTTAGAATAAATAATACATAATTCAATAAAACTCATGCTTAAAATTTAATTTAATCTTTGACTAAGGTTTCTCGCTTTTTAACCATGAATTCTTAGGAAGAAAATGGCAAGAAAACATATTTTTCCTTCACCTCTCTCCCCCTTCCTTTTCTTCTCCAAAATTGCCTCTCAAGCATCCAATTCCATGGTTTTCTCCAATTTCTAGCTTAATCTCCTCCTATCTCCTCTTTGTTTTATCTCTCATTTCAAGTGTTTGCTTGGAGTTTTCAAAGAAAAAATGAAGAATTTTATGAAATAGTTCCCTCCTCCCCTCCAATTGGTCAACCATTCTTGGCTTCTTTTAAAAGCCAAAAATGTATTTATATCTTCTAAGAACAAAAAATACTCATTTGAAACTCATTGACATTAAAATTGATCTTTTTTATAATGGGATTGGTGTCAATATGGACTCGCAACTAAATTTTAAAACCCTATTTTCTCTCTCAAACCAACAACTAAAAAATAAAACAAATAAAGTTTTTGTATCAAAAATGATTTTTCAAAATATTGAGAAACGTTAAAATTTATCATTTTAAAAGCAGGAGGATTAAAATAAACTTTTTTACACGAGTTTAAAATTGCCATCCATTTTCTCCATCTTATATATTTTGATATTCGAACTTTCAATCCTATCATTTCTTAATAAAAATTATTTAAATTGAACATTAATTTGATCCTAAAATGGCGCATTCCCCAAAAATAAAAGAAGTTGAGGGTTGAAAAAAAAGGCACTATAAAAATAAATAATGAGAATTTTATTTCCCTTAGTAAAATCATTTTACAAATAAAATTGCCTTTAAGAAAATATCAGAACCATTCAATTTATGAAATTCATATTATATATTTTGCTATAGCAAGTAAAATAATAATAATCAACGAATGCCTTTCAAATCTATTCGCTTTAACTTGGCATGATTTTGACTTGAATACATTCTAGCCCTTTTCATTCATTATAATGTATAGCTTTTTAAAATAGTTTTTATAAAAAAATATTATTTTTTATTTTTTAAAATTATTATAAATATCAATACATTAAAATAATATAAAAAATTTAAAAAAAAATTATTCATCTTATCGTGTCAGCTCCTTGGAATCTTCAATCACTCCATCACATGATCAAAATCATATAATTATAACGAAAATAAAACCCTAAAAAATGGGTTTAAGAAATTAGCAAAGGGAAGCAAAGAGAGATCGGCTCTTTGGATTGTAGCTGTGCAGCAGAGAAGCCTTTGATGATATATAATATTTAGAAACTAAACATTTATGCTTATTAATTATTTTAATAAGAATTACATGGTACAATATTAACATGGTGGTGGGGGGAGAAAGGGAGTCAGAGCTGTGTCGACCATGGCTGTATAATAACAATTGCAGGCTCAAGAAAGCACATACGAGAGCGTAGGCAGTGTCCTTTGCCTGTTCATCATCTTTATGGATCTTATGTCCACCATGGCTGACAGAGCGACTCGGAGCAGAAGTTTATGCATCTTTATGAGCAGAACTTTATTTCATTATTTTTGTTGGTTGTGATAACTCTATTCTTTACCTATATAGTGTACTTTCTGTATCTAGATAAATATATAAAATCCTAATATATATATTCTGAGGAGATTTATTATATAAATTATAAGTTTTTTATCATCACGTCATATTTATTATAACAGTAAAAACCCATATTCCCACTCAAATCAACGCAGATTTTTCTTTTTTTCATTAGAGATTGGGACTTGAATCTACAAAGTGTACTTTATAAATCTAGATAAACGAGTAAAATATTAGTTGTTCAAGACTCTTATAAAGAATATACATCTTGACTTGAATTCAAAACTTGTTATACAAATTACAAACTCAAGCTCTTTATCATCACGACACATCCTTGTAGACAGTAAAAACCCATATTCCCTCTCAAATCAACACCCATTTTTCTTTATTTTGTATGAGATGAGCAACTTGAATCCACAAAGCGCATTTTGTAGATCTATAAACAAGTAAGATCCTAGTTGTACCATAATTTTATAAAAAGTATACATCTTTATTCAAACTTAAAATTTAATATTTAAATCATAAGTTTTTAATCATCGTGTCAGCGACTTGAATCTACAAAGCATATTTTATAGATTTATAAACAGTTAAAATCCTAGTTGTCCTATAATTTTATAAAAAATATACATCTTTATTCAAACTTAAAATTTAATATAAAAATTATAAGTTATTTATCTTCATATATCATATTTCTTATATACAATATAGACAGCAAATCCTGTATTCACTCACAAATCAACATAGATTTTTCTTTCTTTCTTCAGAGATCAGCGACTTGAATCCACTGGTGATTGACTGGAATTTACGAAATGAGCTGAGATGTTCATTTAGTTAAAATTCTCAAATTAATTAATTAATTAAATTAAAATAATATTATTCTGAGATAAATTTGAAAATGAATCGTTAATCATGGTTGTAACTATACTTGATTGGTGGTGTTCCAATAATAAATGGTCCAATAATGGACCCATTGAATGCTTTTCAACCTCTGTTCATCGTCTGATCTCAACTTTTTTCTTTTTCCCTTTTTCTTTTCCTCCCGTGGCGACTTGCATGTGACATAACATTCTGAGAACACTATAAACCCTAAAAAAAAAAAAACACAGATAAAAATAATAAAAAATAATCTAACTTTTTTTATTTATTTTCCAGTTCTAATGTAAGAAATAAAATGACTTTTATGTTGAAAAAAATCATTCTTATACATTTATTAAAAAATCAAAATATCAAAAAATAAATTAAAATCTCACTATTTCAACCTCACAACTTCTCTCAATAACTTTTCTTAAGAGCAATAAAAAATACTAATATTAAGAGCGTGTTTGGAAAGATAACTGGAGATGTTTTTTAAAATATTTTTCACTTAGAAATATATTAAAATTATATATATATTATATAATTATTTTTGATATTATGACATCAAAATAATAAAAAATTATTTAAAATAATTTAATTTAAAACAAAAAAATAATCATTTTTTAATAGCATTTTCCCAATGCTTCCCAAACCTGCCCTAAACATATTAAAATACAAATAGATTGTTAAAATCATATTTATGCTATTTAAAAAAACAATATCGATAATATGAATATTCTAAATAGCTTATGCAATTACGAATCACAAATTCTGGACGTAGTTTTGTCGCAGTCGTTTATGGCCTCTGTGTCTGGACTTTTTGACTGGCGCTCAAGAACAGGCAGCAAAACCAAATCTTACACGCTCTGATGCGCTATCTGAGCTATCCCTGATTGTCTAGCTCTACACCGGTGAGTTGAGCTGTAGATTTTGGGATCTATATCAGAAGTCGGTCTGGCTGTGGACCTGTGCTGTACGTGGCTACTATAGTGGCTGAATTATTAGGGGCTACACTTTCTAGGGTTTTAGCTGGTTCTTAATTATTATCTTACAGTCTCAAATGCACTTCGGCATGCATACTAATGAGAGTCAAAAAGAAGAAGAAAAAGGTGTTTTTTACGAAATAGATTTCCATAATTATCATGGAATTTTGTGGTGGGGTAAAGGGTTTTTTCAAGGACAGAAAATGAACGTTGTACAATTTTTCCCTTTTTTTTTGGAATTTTAATTTTCTACAGCCTCTAAATAATTATATAAAACTTAATTTAATTCACTTGGAGGCTCACTAGTAATCTTCGTAGTTAAATTTAATTGAATATTCCTGGGAAACGCTTTTAATATTTATCCTTGAAATGTTTAACCTGGTTTAAAATTTATCTCCTGCCGCTTTCAATAATTAGTTTTCCCAGAGAAAGGAATTCAAATACATGGGACGATAAAATATAATCACGATTCCATCACTTGTTTGGCCCAGCCAGAAGGGACAGCAGGAATCTGCAAGGAGGGTGTAAAGTGAAGAGCAGAAAAGTTGCAGAACTTGTCAGCAGGGAGACCACAGCAGTGGCCACTAGTCAGTGCCTTACAAGTAGGCCGTGATGGGAATATATCCAAATTCCAAGCCGATAGCTCGCACAAAGTTTCTGCCCAGCAAAGTGCTCTTGCAAAAAGAAAAAGAAGGGTCTAAGAATCTGTGCTTCGATATGGATAAGCAGCAGCAGCAGCACAGAAAGTGATATGCTGATATTCTCATCTGTTGCATGTTTGATCTCTGTTCTTCCTCTTAAACCTATTTCGAGACAGAAATATGCAAGAATTATTAATATATGTCATGTAATTAGATGTCTGTCCCTATGATAACGTGCGCATCGCTATCTCAGACTAGTGAGAGTGCATCTCTGTTGACGGGTGATGAAATTTAATTTCTTTCACAAAACTCGTCTGAGTAGACTTTTGATGTTTATATGGTTGTTTCTGCAAGTGTTTTGGTTACCTAAACCCTACCTTCCATATCTTCTACGCATCAACAATTTTGAAAATAGGGTTTATCGCAAGATATAAAATAAAGGGTGAATCTTTTTCCTTTTTTTTTCTTTTCTGGCCGACATGCCATGTCTCCATCCCTTCACAATTATGCTGTTATGATTGTGCTTTTGCTCCACTAATCAATCAAAAGAAGAACAGGGAGGAGCCCTTTCATTGATAATCCGAAACTCTGAACTATAGACACCAATCAAATCGAAGGGGAGAGAGAGATCCTTTGCAGGGCACATCATATCTTTCATTGACAAAGCAAAACTTTGAGCAAGACTGGTGCGAGTGATCTACACTCGATGAGATGAGAACTTTTACAAAAATGGGTGTTCTCTAGCAAAAGAAAAAAATGAAAGTTCTGTGATCATCATACAAATGCATGCTTGTTTTTGTATTTTAAAACATTTTTTTATATATTTAAAATTAATTTTTTTAATGTTTTCATATAATTTTGTGTGCTGATCTAAAATAAATTTAAAAAAATATCAATTTTATATAATTTTTAAACATATACTAGATATTCTGTGATTTCATCTAATAATTTAAGTTTTTAGGTGAGATGATTTCTTGACATGGTATCAAAAATTTGTTGACCTAATGGTCACGAGTTCGAATTTCACTATCCTCATTCTATTTAATAAAAATCAAATACAAAATAGTGTGAGTCTATACAAGTTTCAAGTTCAAAAGGTTTTCACTTGAGGAAGTGTATTAGAGAATAATATAAATCATATTCTAAGATTTCATCTAATAGTTTATAATTTTAGGTTAGATGATCTATTAACATAATAAATATAATTAATATTAAACGGGCTATAAATATGAATTTATTTGCTGGGAAGTCTGTTTTTTTTTTTTTTAATTTCTATTTGGGATACTCATAGTGATTAATCGTACGTATCTAAGAAATATTGCTGTTGTGTTTGGTAATATATTTGAAAATTAATTTTTAAAATGTGTTTAGTAAATTAATTTAGATGCTTTTAAATAGTTTTAATATGTTAATGACAAAATGAAATGTTTAAAAATATTAAATTTGTTTTGTAAAAAATTAAAAACAATTTACATCACATTTCTGAACTCACATTATATCTAATTACATTAAAATAATAATCTCATTTTCATTGTTAGAATCCGGCAACGCGTGCAACAGTAGCTAGCTAGCCACACACCACCACCAAACCACCGTGATCCATCTCATCCCACACTAGTCGACCCATAACCACACCTGGACCTCTAGTTTCTCTACCGTAGCAGAGCCGACAACCTGGCCATAAACCAACAATCACAGCAGCTCCTTCAACCATTGCGCCAGGCATCGATCGTCTCCTCTTTCACTGCACTCGAACCAACCCTAAACTAAGACAGCAAGTCCTTACGCACCAATTAATCTCAACCCGAAATCATATTGAGAATTCTAGCCCTCCTCCAATCGAAACATTCAGCCTTCAAAGCAGAACGTCTGCTCCTCCTATGCAAGTACAATGTCAGCGCATGGAGCACAGACATCGTCGTTGCCCAAATCATCCCAACACGCCAACGCATGTGAGCCAAGTGCCATCGTTACTCCGTTCAATTCCAAAACTACGATCAATTCTAAATAGTTTTTGAAGGATAATTTTGAATCCTGAAAAGAAAAATGTGCATCTTGAAAGTTGTTTTAATGTATAATTGATGTAAAATTGATGCCTGACTGATCAATATGAAATCCTCTTGTTTATTGTCATTTTGCTGTGTTGGTGAGAGCCCCCGGCCGCCGTTTGAGGGTTTTATTGTTCGATAACATTATTAAAACCATCTCGAAAAACTTCTTGAAAGCTATATCGAAAAGGCATTTTAAGGTTTAATTCATTGAAATTTATCGTTAGTGTTTGGGAATCGTATATATCCATATCATCGTCTGGGTCATCATCAGAATCTGGCATCTCATCATCTGAATCACGAAAATATATGATCTCTCCTTCATCAGTCTTCAGCTTTTTGTGGATCCCCAATTGAACCAAGGGCCGCCTCAATTTTGCCCTCAGAAAGAGATCTTCGGTCGTCGTGGATTTGAATAGGTTTGCCATTTACTAAATTGTTCCACAGGCAAAGATCGTTGTAATTTCCACACCTTGGTGCTCAAAAGGCAGTACAACCTTAGCCCTACCAATGCGTTCTTTCACTGATAGATCTAGATAAAACTGCACCTGTTAAAAGAAGCCCCAGTTACACAAAAATAAGTGAGGTTACACAAAGTAAATCTGTTATCTTGGGTGGAGGCATGAGCATGGGCGCATGCATAACAGTGTATTTTACTTGAGAAGCGTGCACTGGTGTGTGTATGAGACGGAGAGCACTCCACACGAAATGACCTTCGGCAGAAGGCCTCGATTGATATGGTTGAAGAGCTCATCTTCAGATAAAACAGGTGTAAAATTTATTTTGGGGGGGCGGGGGGGGGGGGGTTCACCATCACACGAACACGCCCATTTCGGCGCTTAAATCGGACTTGAAGCTTTCCTTTCCCAAAGAGGACAGATATTCGAGAATAGATGTAACCTTGACTTCATGAAGGTCTGAATGTAACAACCAAACGACGCTGGAAATCTGTTCTGCAACCATGAAACAACAGTGAATATATGCCCAAATATTAAACCACATCAATGTCATGTTATCCCTTCTGCATATCCGGAACTATTCATTTAATTAGAAGGAAAGGTAAAACATTAATTTTATGTGTATTTAAACACCAAAGTTGCTTGTTCTCAGCCAAGTAATTGCAGAAATATCAAGAGAAAAAAGTGAATAAACGCTACCTATTATTAGATAAAGTATTGAAAGAGCAGAAATGCTTATACCATGGCTACGAAGGTTGCTTAACAGGCCTGCAACTGTTGTTGTCAATGTATGTATCAGCATTTCATTTATCTGGTTAAAATTGTTAAGGAGCCATCAGAATGAAAAAAGAGAAGAAAAGGAGCAAATATATGAACTGCATATAAAAGACTACCCGACATTGAAACTGCGTGTTCTGACATTTTACGCTGTTATCAGAATTTTATATAAAATAACATACTCCCACAAGCTCAATATCTCATAAATATACTGTGTATTGATAAGGAAAAGTAATGATGAACCTTGGTGCAGTTCCAAAAGAATAGCCAACATCATATCTATTTCCTAGGATCCATCCTACTGCATTAGTACATGACTCAAGAAAAAAGGACAATGATTTGGATATCAATCAACAAACTCTCAAGGGTTCCAAAGACACTGATATGTGAGCAAGCAGCATCACATGGCCATACAGGGTCCATGGCAGCTGTCTATCCATTTGAGCATGCCCGCTCAGCTACAATGAGATCAAAAGGCACCAAGTATCTTTTGACCTGAGAAAAATATTTCAATTTTTTTTTCCAGCAGTGTTAGGAAAATACAAAAGTGCTATCAAATCCATCCATTTCAGCATATAAACCGCCTAATCTTCTAAAGTAGGGCACTGGGCATACAATCCCTAATAATGCCTTTCCTATGGCCAAGCCTATCCTCGTTAGAAAGCGTTGGCAGTTCACAGGAAGTTTCCACGTCTCACAAGCAAAATAAAGTGATACTTTGAGCTGAGGCATCCGATATTGTAATGCAGAATCCTTCTTATTGGTTCATGTCAGTATTTGACCAGTGTCAAAGCAACCCACTGTTCACATTAACACACTATAAAAAGTGGAACTTAGCTACAGACCTAAAGCATCAATTTACTAGAATATCATTAGCGCACACCAGCAAGATCACTTGAACTTCATTTAAACTTAACAATGACAGCCTGGGCCCTGGTCTTGCATAATAGCAACAAATACAGTTAACAGAAATTCAAACTTGCAGGTTGCAGAATTACTGAAAATGGCAACAGAATTTTTTTTTTCCTTGTCCAACCAATCCTGCAAGCATAAATACAAAAAGAAAACTCCCAAAAATTACCCAACATAGAACACATCCAGTTCACCAAAGGAAATGCTTATCAGAATCAAATTTTGTGATATTTACATTTCTGCCATATTCTTCACAGACAAAACCAAGCATCAACAAAAATTCTATACAGTACCTTTCCCCAGTTCAAGAATCAAAGAGTACAACCTGTCAAAATCCTTCACATTCTTACAAACACAACTCAAACTCAAAGAAGCTTCATAGGAAACATCCGTGAAATTTCCCGACGTCTTAAGCTGATCCTTCCAACCAAGCGGATCCGAATAGCAATCCAATATCTGAAAGCTACACCAACAATAACTCAACCCACATGTCCCCACCCATAAATCACTTTACAAATTCTACAATCACACATAAAACACATTTTTACCAAAACATAAAAGGATAAGGTAAATTAAAACCTTAATTTTCTTTCCATTTGCTTCACTTTATCAGCAACCAAATAGAGTATGTACAAAATTACCATTTTAAGATTTTCCAACAATTTCTCGTCTCTTTAGTAAATCCACGTAAAGGGACGGGCTCCGTGAAAATGCAACAATCACAATACAACTGCAGCATCCACCAATCAACTAATTTATTATCTTAATCTCAATTAAATTACTAATAACAATGAAAACGCCAAAAAAACATGGTTTTGAATGGGAACCGGGACTGGGATTTGCAAGCTAAAATGAATGAGGAGAGCTGGGAGAGAACGTGAGAGAAAACGTGGAAACCAAAAGGCGAAGCTGTGGTGTCTTTGATTGTGAGAACTCTCCGAGATGGGAACTCTCCTTCTTATGATCCATCTCGGAGAGTTCTGCACATAGATTCT
Source organism: Salix dunnii (assembly GCA_015731905.1). Taxonomy (NCBI): domain Eukaryota; kingdom Viridiplantae; phylum Streptophyta; class Magnoliopsida; order Malpighiales; family Salicaceae; genus Salix; species Salix dunnii. The sequence continues at coordinate 13,172,704 of CM027675.1, read as the reverse complement.
GCCAGTGTTGAAGGCGAGAGATTAAGGTTTTTGAGAGCTGGAAGTGAAACCCTAATTTTGAGGGTTTTGGAAAGATTTGGGGGTTTTGTGTTTAGGTCCCTGCGATTTTCTGATATTGCTAAACGGCCCTAACTTTTGGATTTTCGTTAAAATTACTAATCCATACACGATCGCTGCATGTCATTATTAATTAATTGTTAATTAAGAAGAATATATTCCAGCTCATGTTCTCATGCTTCATCATCAACAGTAAATTTTTGTTTAATTTTTTATTATTTAATATTTTATTTATTGAAAATTAAATTTTGTAATTTGTTTTATTACTTTTCTATAAAAATATTACGATTGATTTTGCAGAAATTAATTTAAATTTAGTGTTTGCACAAGGTTCAAAATTAAAAGATCAATTTAAAAAAAAAAATGACAATCCTTTTTATAAAATGGTGACAATGCTTTTTGTTAGATTTTGTCATAGTTTCTTTTTGGTTTTTTTAGTGTCTATTTAGGAGTGTAGTTATTGTTATTTTTTAAAGTGTTGTTGGTTTAGAAATATATTAAAATATTTTTTTTAAAAAAAATTATTTTTGCATTCAACACATCAAAATGATTTAAAAATACCAAAAAAAATAATTTAAAATAAAAAAATAATTTTTTTAATAAGCACCCCTGAACACCCCTTAGTTTAAAGATAAAATATTTTGCATTTTGATCCCTGGTTTGATAAAGGATAGAAAAATGTTTAAAAACGATTATGAATAAATTATTTTATCAATTAATCCATTTTAAGAATAAAAAAAAATCAGTTTTGATGTTAATAAAATTCTTTCAATTTCAAAAACTTTTTTTTCCCACTCATTCAACCTATAATTCTTTAGATTTAAGCCTAATGCTATTATTTAAAAAAAAATACCTTCAATTAATGATAGAGATATTTATAATTTTGGTTGTACTACTTTTTTTATAATAAAAATAATATCAATATATCATCTTGATTATAAGGTTTTTATAACATAAGAGACATAAACGTGTTTGGTTAAAAGAATAAAAATATAATTATTTTAAATATCATGCTTGATTAGTATTTTAAGATAGAATAAAAAACGTGTTTGTTTTAAAAGACACTATATTATCTCTAAAATACTTTTAGAGAAAAATTATATACTTTTAAAACAAGAAATGTATGTAACACATGTTCTTTTAAGGGTATGATGTGATGACATAGAATTTATAATCAATACAAAATGTTCAAATTCAAGTTAGGGGGTGTACCTCTGTAAAAATTTGAAACATTCAAAGTTTTACCCGTTCACCTAAATCTATAAAATATGCTTTTTAGAATACAAAATTTTAAAAAATATTTTTTTAAGGGATGTAGCGTAATGACAAATAATTCATGATCAACACAAAATATTTTAAATTCAAATTAAGATATGTATCTTTTATAAGAATATAAATCCGACATCGCATGGGCTTGCAATCATTCGACTGTAAAAAGACTTGGTTAGGCTTCCCAAGTAGTTGAAAATAAATATAAATGTAATAATGTTAGATCAGAGATAGAATATATTTGATAATTGTATTGTATTTTAAAAATATTTTTAAAAGATAAAAATAAAATTATTAAATTTTTTTGAGTATTTTAAATTATTTTCATATTAAAAATAAAAAATAACCTTAACTGTACAAGAGTTTTTGTTTTGTTTTTGAAAGCTATTGATTTGATTCCAGAAATTAATGCAGCAGCCCACCACTTCCAGATTGAGATGCGAATGGGAAGACAGTAACCAGGAAACGAGAAGGATTTTTTTAGAAGCGACGTCGTAAGGTGGAATAACTCAACAAAGTATGCTACTGGAGAGTAGAGTTATTGACAAGAGGTATGCTTGTCTTTTTGCTTATTATAATACGGATAAAAGGACACATTTACGTTTTAAAACACCCCAGAAAAAGCATGTGTCTAAGGGGTGTCTTTGTCATTTTCATGATTTTTGGTAATTCTTAAGAGACGCTGGGACATTTTAGTATTTTTATATTGAATAATTAGTTATTTTATTTTAAAAAGATGTTAGCGCATGTTAATCATATGTATGTGAAAAGATGACATCCTTGCTATTTAGATTCTAGAGAGCGCATAATATGTCAACTTAGTGGGTAAGAAGATGTTGTACGCTATATTTTAAAAATATTTAAAAAATTAAAAAAAAAATTTAAATTAATTTTTTTTAATATTTTTAGATAATTTTTATATGTGGATATTAAAAATAATTTTTTAGGTTTTTCAATTTTAGTTTTTATTATTTTAATTTTTATTCTTATTCCCTACACAAGAATCTTTGTGCACTTTAAATATAGTTCTTCAAATACAAATTGTCATATGTTAAGTTTTTTATTCTTTTGATTTTTATTTATTTTCCTTGGCTTTTTTATTAAAGTTTTACTTCTTTTTTTTTTTATTATTTCACTTGATCAAACTTTAAGATCTTTTTTTTTTAACCAAACCCTCATTCTTTTGATGTTTTTTTTTTTGTTAAAAATATTTTTATTTTCAATTTAACCATCTTATTGAACATTTCTTGTTGCCCTCTAATTTATTTTTTAATTTAATTTCACCCTTGTTCTCTTAATTATAATTTTTTTAGATCATTTTATGTAGTTGATTTATCATTTGGTGTTTGATTTGTTGAGCTTTGTGATTTTTCTATTTGAATAGTTCCAAATTTAATAATTTGATTCATGATTTTAAAAAGTCAATGCGGTTTGATATTTTTTATATTTTTTGTGATTTTACCATTCTATATTTTTTTTAAAATATTTCTACTAATCTATCATATTCTCATGACCCTAGGTCATGAGTTTTATAATTCTTTTTTTGAATAAATATTTAAAAAAAAACTTATTTGTGTTTAATTTTTTAACTTATTATTTTGATTCATCTATATCTTCTTTTTTTTTTGCATATATGAATTTTATTTTAAAAAAATAATATTTTTTTAATATGATATGTTTTGCATAATATTTTTTTTATCCAACAAGTCTTCATGTGTGCTTCTATTTTTAAATATTTTATTTTATGAGATAAAATATATTGATTTTTATTTTACAAAAGGGCGATCTCCTTCTTCAGCACCTAAAGATGCTTCCATCGTGGCTTAATAATAAAATGCTGTCAGAGAGAGAGAGAGAGAGAGAGAGAGAGGGGCATTTTTCTGTGGATTCTTTCTATTCGCTTGGTGGAGCGAACGACACGGAACTGGATCGGCCTTCAACTTCGCTGGCACCTGTGGCACGACGTGTTCGAAGTCAAACCGCCCGAGTTTCACGTGTGCTTTGACAAAACTTTTCTCGAGCGTTAAAATTAAAAAGGACTAAATAAAGTCCTCATATGTTGCACAATGTTTCATTTCAGGATATCTTCTAATCATAAACTAAATGTTTACCCCTCTCTTATCGTTATCAAACTCGGCTCGTCCCAGCTAGCTAACCTGCTAAGTACCTGTTTGACATTATATTTTAAAAATATTATTGAAAAAATTTTAAAAATCATTTTTTTATTTTAAATTATTTTGGAGGTGTTTTTAGATTATTTTGATGTATTGAGGTTAAAAATATTTAAAAAAAAAACTCTAGTCCAAATAGACCATGATCTAGAGCAAACTCTACTTCAATTTCATTCTGAACCGATTTGATGATGAATTTGATCAAATTTACATGAGACTTCGACTAAATCAACTTCAGAGAGTTTATTTTAAGAAAATAATATCATTTTATTGTTAGAAAAATTTATTCATTTTTTTTTAATAATTGATATGAGTTGACCATAAACCAACAATAAGCCATGTTATTCCTTTTGATTTTGTGATTAGCCAATAAAAAAACTCAAAAATCTTAGTTGAAACGATTATAAACCATCTCTAATAGGTATGATGTAATGACAAATAGCTTGAGATCTGCATAATAAGTCTCAAGTTCGAGTTAAGACATACATCTCTTGTACTCACTCACCTGGATCCATAAAATATATTTTTCAGGAGATGAGTTTTCCTCGAATAAAAAATAATAATTATAAATCTCAAAATCTTGTTTGATAATTTCATGAGTATTTTATATTCTTATACGGCGAAATAGAAGGACCTATTTGATCTTTACCAAAATCAATCAAAATTAGAAGATTTTAACTAAAATCAAACCTCATTCATCTATTAATTAACGTCCAAAGCACGAAAAGAAATAGTTAAGAAGAAGAAAATGAGAGGCACCTAATTTTATTAAATTAGGGTAGATAAAATATATATATTCTCGTGCTAGTAGTAGGAGGGCGAAGCATCCACGTGGTCCTCCTCACTCGTCGCCTTTTTGGTGTCCCATGCCCACAAAAGCCAACGTAACATAGGCCGACGATCTTCACCGACAAATCTTATTTCTTATTATTTTTATTATTATTTTCATGGGTTAATATTAAAAATATATTTTAAATTAATAAAAAAACAATTTTATTATAATATCAAATGAATACTCTGTATTTTTCTCTAGATAAATCATTGACGTCGACGATTATGAGTGCATGGAGCAATAAAATGAAAAACAAATTGATTTGTCAATGAATCGACGTCTAACTTTAAGGATGAGATTTGATGGTCAGAAAAGTCGATCTTGATTTTTTTGTTGACTTGTGATTTCTATCTTGGGCTTAGCAGCTAGCATTAACATGTTTTTTTTTTTTTTTTTTAATTTATATAAAAAATATGTTCAAAATTCATTTTAAAAATAAATAAAATCTTGATTTTATCATAAAATACTTCTTAATATTAATTAAAATTTCTACGATAAGATTAAAACGGTCCAAATAATTATATTTTCTAAGATCATAAAGATTAAAACGGTCCCAATAATTATATTTTCTAAGATCATACTTAAAGTGGGTTTTTATTTTCTTAGTCTTTAATTTGTCCAATTGTGACTGTAACTACAAGTTATGTTTCTGAACCTATGCAGGTTTCTTATTAAAGCTTCTTGTTCTCCTCTTTTTTAAGGAAATTTCGGACGAGATTTTTAAGGTTTAACCTTCAAGTTTTGGTGATCATGAAGCAAGCTTCATTGTCAGGTCTACGCATTTGACAGTGCATGCTAATTAACTTGACCAAGAATCTATCCTCGAAGCAAATTTTTTGAGACATCCAAATTTTACAATAAATATCGCATAGCATATATTATTTTTTACAATCAGGCCATGTATGATTATTATTATTATTATTATTTATTTTTGCATATTAAGATTAAGTTTCCTCTTAAATTCAAATGAAAATGAACTCGATGTTATAAGAATTTTACATTTGATATGAAAAGTATTATTATATGTCGAAAGTTAGATTTTAAGAAACTTCCGCATGAAAGTGGGGTACGCAATGGCAGGATTTACCGAGTCACAAGATTTATTTTCATTCTCGTTTCTACCCCAGGGAAAGATATGCTGACGAAAACAGAAACTATTCTCAGCAACGACGAAAATCTTGGGAGATGATAACTAATCTGGAAAGGAAAACGATAGCTTCATAGTGAGATCAGACCCCACCACATATAATTTCGTTTATTCTTTATCTTTTTTCTCAAGCCTCGTCTTCTTTTTCTCTCAACCTGTTTCCCCCTCTCATGTTACCCTTTCAAACACTTCAAAATTCAATAGTGTCTATATATACTTGTGTGTGTGTGTATATATACGCATTCCCTTTTCTTCATGGCCTTTATTATTTTCAAATCTCCAAAGTTTTCTTCATTTTGTTTGATATAGTGTAGTAAAAATCTCGTCTTTGAGTCAATGGAGATTGAATTGAAGAACAACCACCAAGGAGGAGGACTGAAGAGACTTAGATGTTCAGTTCAAAACTATGATTGGGGCAAGAAAGGGACAGAAGGGTCTGAGGTTGCAAGGCTTTATGAGATGAATTCTGGGTCTGATATAGAACTGGAAAAGAAGAAGCCTTTTGCTGAGTTTTGGATGGGTACACATGGTTCTGGGCCTTCTTTTGTGGTGGAAGGTGGTGTGGAGAATGGGGACTCAATTGGGTCTGGGAGTATGAGTTTGAAGGAATGGATTTGTAAGAATCCTAATGTGCTTGGTGACAAGGTTTTGGATAAGTGGGGTTGTGATCTTCCTTTCTTGTTCAAGGTATAATCTTTTTCATCATTTTTTGTTTCTGTAATGTATGATTTTGCTTGTGATGTGTCACAATTTATGTATTGGTTGAGTCATGAGTGTTATTTTTTGCAGTTGGTTCTTTCATGATCAGGCTTAATCATCTGTGAATTATGATTTCTGCGTCGCTGTATTTCATCAAGCTTCTTTTTTTGTATTTGATTAAAAAAAAAACACTTCTTTTTGTGCGTTTTGATTGGATGTTGCCCATCCTTCTTCATGTTGAGGAATTGGGCAATTTATGTTTCTGTAGTAGAATTGGCTGCTCTGGGAATCAAGCTTAGAGCTGCTGACAATTGTAGGGTCCTAATTTATTGGAAAGTAGTGATTTGTTATGGCAGTTTTGTTTTTCTCGGCAAAATGTCATTATTTAGTGGCAGTTAAAGCTAATTTCCATTTTTACTACCCTTGTTTTTATCAAAAAGCAAAAGGGTTTCTTCCTTTCCACTTGTCATTAGCATATAACATTTCCATTTAACTCTTTACTTTTTTATCATCATTTCAAAATCTGAATCAGAATTCATGGCGACCGGTGATGTGGGTAGTGAGTCAAATGAGGCTTCGAAGGCAGAGATGTTTTGTTCAAATCACAATTGGGAGAGTTGGTTTAGAATTACTGTTTGCAATATTGTTAGCATTGAATTTTGTGGCTTAGTTGAAAGAGAAAGGGTTTTGTGCAGAGTCCTGGATCGGCATGATGAAGTTTAATTTTTTATGTCCTGGATTTTGAATAGCCGTAATGGTGCTTGGAGATAAGATCTTAGACAAGCGAGGTTGCTTCTCCTTCTTCTGAGGTTGTTTTATTGCACTCTGATAGAGATGAGTGATTTTCCCATTTATAATTATTGTTTTCTACTGTTTAAAATATAGATTTGGACCATTATGTATGGTTAGTTGATTTTTCTCCAATTCTTTTCTCAATTATAGTGGACATCTCATCTTTGATCATACATTCAAGGACTTTTTCGTGATAGCTGTGTTTGAATTTCATGGATCTTAGAAACTTGGATGTTTGAGTATCGAGAAGTTGTGTTTGATTTTCACAGTTTGGTCTCTGATAGGTGCTTTCTGTGGCAAAAGCGTTGTCAATTCAGGCTCATCCAGACAAGGAATTGGCGAAAGTTCTAAACAAGTTGCATCCAAATCTTTACAAGGATGACAATCATAAGCCGGAGATGGCTTTGGCTGTAACAGAATTTGAAGCCCTCTGTAGTTTTATCAGCCTCGAGGTGGTCTATTGATCTCTATCTTTCTTGCATATCTCTATCTTGTAAATGCTCTGAATTGATTGTTGTTCACTGGTAGTTTTGTGAATCTTGGCAAAAGTTGAAGGACATTTCGAGGCCATACAGATGCTTGTGAAGCAAATAGGTCATGGTTTTTTTCCCAAGAGAAACCTAAAGATTCAGTTAAATGAATGTGATTCAACCATACCTTGACCCACATCTCCTATTGATTTTTTTATTAGTATTCCTAATTGGCTAGGACTGTGATTTTCACTTGTAATAGTTATCAGTTCGGAAAAACTTAATATCATGTGAGCATGATTTATTTTATTGCTTTGTCAAGACGATGAGAAACTTTGAGTTCCTTATCCTTCATTGATGCACTTCTGAGTTGCTTAAATTTCTGAGAAAATTAGCTAACGTTCAACAAACTGCTCCCTCTTTCTTATATAACATACATTTTTAAAAGAAACCTAAAAAAGGAAATGGTTACCTGCAGACTGCAGACATAATTGAAAACCCACTACTTTTCACTGTTACATAGGAATGTCTTTAATCAAAAGAAAATGCAGGTTAATCTCTTATGTGTTGTTGTTTATTCTCAGTATATCAAGGTCATGATAACTTTCCTCTGAGAACCCTGACTTCACTTATTGTATCTACAAATTTCCACTGATAAGCATTTTGAAATCAATTCCATATTTTTATTTACTTGATGTAAATTAATAAATTTTACAGGAGCTTAAAGCTGTGCTTCGAGATGTTCCTGAGATTGTAGAGCTGGTTGGCAGTGCAGAAGTAAACGAACTCTTGCAAATCAACAAGCATGATCATGAGGAGAAAGTAAAATCTGTTCTGAGATCAGCTTTTACCAGACTCATGTCAGCAAGCAAAGAGATGACAGCTGAAGTAATATCCAACTTAAAAGGCAGATTGTATACAGAAAGCAAGGTTAGTTGAGTTTTTCTTTATTAAGGCTGCTGTTTTGGAAGGTGATCTGAATTCTGTGATTAACAAGTCTAATAGATTTGCTAGTAGTGTTAAAGGCATTAATGCCAAGTGTTTCTTGATTGAACAAGAAGATAGGTAAGACATCTAATAGTATAATTGGCATAAAGATTGTTTTATGAATGACTTTTAAGCAATACCATTCTTGATTTTCTGTCATGCTGTCGATCTTGCCTTGATTTTACACCTGAACTTTTTTATCTGTCAGATAAGACAGTTGACAGGAAAGGAACAGCTGGTATTGCAGTTAGAAAAGCAATATCCAGCTGATATTGGTGTCGTATCAGCCTTCTTTCTTAATTATGTGAAGCTCAATCCTGGTGAAGCTTTGTATCTCGGGGCAAATGAACCCCACGCATATCTATATGGCGAGTGTATTGAATGCATGGCAACCTCAGACAATGTTGTGCGGGCTGGTCTTACGCCCAAGAACCTGGATATCCAAACGCTTTGTTCCATGCTCACATACAAACAGGTAATTAGTTCATACATGTATGTAGTTAATTTGTGACAAAAACTCTATGAATGTGTTTTAATGTTTATTATAATTTGATAATCATGTCGAGCTTTCCAAATTAAGTAGTCACTTATAGTGCGTAGTAATACTCCTGAAACCATATGCCTTGCATTTTTAAAAAAATCATCTATTAGAAAGGGCCAAAAGAGCAGGATGACTGCATTATCTTGGCGTAAGAATTCTAATTCCTGGACATTTTTATACCATAGGAATGAATTTCAAAGATTATTATGGAGAAATACACTTTTTAGTGGCAAAGGAAAATGATTTAACCACGGTTGATTAGAACCTGGACCAATGACATTGTTACATAGAGAAGAAGCACTACCATTGAGACCCTCTCTGTGTTAGAACCTGGACCTTCGTTTTCAAGTGGGAACTCAAGGTTGACTAGCCAAAGGAAGGTAGATCATTGGCCATTGAGTCGTGAATCTTGACCAAATTGTGATGGACTGCACATAAATTGACATTGAATTTTCATATTCAAGCTTTTAGAAGGCAGATGAGATTTCTCCTAAATTTGGTTTTTAGTGTCATTGAGTCGGAATTCCATGTTGCAAAATCATTAATGATGATTCCGGTTCTGATCCAGGGGTTTCCTGAAATCTTAAAAGGATTTCCATTGAGTCCATACATAACAAGATACCTACCACCTTTCGATGAATTTGAGGTTGATCGCTGCATACTTCCAAGAGGGGCATCAACAGTTTTTCCTGCGATTCCAGGGCCTTCCATTTTTCTTCTCACGGCTGGGAAAGGTAAAATGTGCACAGAATCATCCAAGGATGTAGTCATGGAAGGAGATGTCCTTTTCGCACCTGCCAACACTGAAATTAGCGTAACAACTACGTCTGAATTGCATCTGTATAGGGCTGGAGTGAATAGCAGATTCTTTCAAATCTTGTGAGTCGGTAAAAACAGCAGCTTTCGGTTCTTGGGTTGATTCAGTTATCATGCCTTCTACTATTTATTTTCAAGATTATATTTACTTGCGCATTGCATTATATATATATATATATATATAACATGGCATTCTAACTCATCGTGTAAATGTAACAAAAATATAGTAAAATTTAGCCATAATCATATATACTGTTATTGGAGTATTTTTTTTTTTTTTTACAAATTATATATATAGTTTATTAGGATAAATACATAATATGCCACAACTTCCAGAAAAAAATTCCATAATAAGCCTTAAAAAATAATTATTACTAAAAGAGTTAATGATTTTTTCAACATTTTTTTTCTAATTTAGCTTTTTTTAAAAGAGAAAAATAAGGTAATGACATTGATATTGCTACGCATCCTTGCAAACAAATTGAAGGGTGGCCGAGGGGCTTGCCCTAAGAAAATTATAGGATTTTGATTCCATGGAGTTCTTGGATAAGTTGCATCCATCCTTCTTTTTTTCTTTATTCCTTTTGCACACCTCAAATCAGTAAATTTATTATTAGTACTGATAAACACCTGTCAATCTGGATGAGTTTCATCCGCTTATAGTGAACTGATAACACTCCTGAGATCCGAGCAAATCGATTAACAATAGATAAGCTGATACTGTGAGAATTTTAATGAAAGACTTGAAGAATTTCTTTTGCACACTCACTTCTGCCCGCTTAAACTCCGCTTGTCAATCTCCAACCTGTCTTTGCACAACCTGCCATATACTCAATGTGATAAGACAGGAAAAAAGAAGAGATGTCTACATTCTAAGTTGCCTTAGCCTAGTAGCCAATCTATCAAATAGTGCAAGCCATGAGATATAGCTATGTCTAGGAACCATAAAGGATCCGCAAACTAGTTTGATAACCTCTCGGGTGCTTTTAATAGAAAAATGCCACTCGAGGATGTACATCTCGTAGAACCAGCAGCATTAGGATTAGGGTGGATAGAACCACACGAAGAAGCTTGAAATTAGACATGACTTCCAGATCTGTCAGCAGCAGGCCAAGTCCAATATTCAAACCCATTGAGCTGAAGGAGTCATAAATAGAGGGGGGCTCCATCGGGATGCCATAACCCTCACCAAACACAAGCACATCATACGCTTGATCATTACTCCAGACACAGCCCTCAGTTCCGGAATTTAAATCAATAATTCATAGTGTTTTGAACAGCTTTTTGTAGTTATTTGGTTTTTATACAGCCTTACTAGTTATTATAATTATTTCATCTCCAGTCACGATTACCGACAACCGAGTGTTAGAATCAATTTAAAAACCACAGATTTTGGTACCCCTATTCATCCAAGTACGCTTTTGGCATCCATACCTTAGACAAGGATGAAGTCTATATTGCTTGAATTTAACGAAGACAAATTATACCATCGTTGAACATTATCAGCAGCTCGGCTTCAATTAACTGCGTCGCCGCACATTCATGTTTCATCCCGCGTCAATGGTAATAACACTTTTAAGGTATCAAATTATCACATCAGGAAAAGCTAAATCTGACATACATGCAAGAGGAAAGAGGCATCTCATGCACCCACTAATACCCCAAACACTACATAAGCCAAACTGCAATGGATGCATGAAAAAGACAAAATCACATGCAACGAAACTTCCATGGAAGTGACATCTTCCACAACCAACAAACCGTAGGAGTTTTTGATAAATTATCCAAAGGATATTCAACCAAATTCAAGTGCATTGTAATAGAAACCTCGAAGAAAGTTTTATGCTATCCAAAATGACATTCAACCAAATTCAAGAGTCAAAATTTCCAAGTAGGATCCTATCTGCTACAATTATAGAACTCTTGAATAAAATAAAACTGCAAAAAAATCAACTTCAGGCCTCTGTTACGGGGAAATCAAAAACCACATCTTTTCCTGTAAGCTTCCTGTAAACTCCAGCATATGACTCCAGCTTGTACTCGGTGTTGTTGCGCTCCTTGGGATCCAAGAAGATCTGACAAAAACAAGAACATAAAAAAGAGAATTCATGAGAAGGGAAGGTGTTTATGGTTGCTGCGATTACAATACCAACTGCAATTTTGTGTTCCTCTTAATTGTTAAACTACCTTGCTAATTTTGGATCCATCAATCCTGTATCTGGTGCGTTTTCCAACAATCTCAGCAGGATACACTAAATCCTCAAGCATGGCTTCATGCACAGCAGTTAGGGTGCGGGAACGGGGGCGCTGAGCAGCAGAGCCTTTCTTGGGTGGACGCACAATCCTTCGGGTAGCAAGCAGAACAACATCCTGCCGCATTATCAGAGCAATTGAAACATAACTCGGAATTCAGATTCAAACAAGTATTAAACTGAAACTGGGATTGACTTTATATATTGATCATGATTAGGAACCATAAATGCTGAGAACCTTCTTACTGCCCCTCCATTACAGATGTAAAAAATCTAAGAATACATTATAATGTTACCTTCCCACTGAACTTTTTCTCCAGCTCTCTAACAAGGCGAAGATGAACCTTGCGATATGCCTTCCTCAGTCTATAGGGAACATAGATGACAATAGCTTTACGATTTCCAGCAACATCTATTTGACTGCAAAATTTACAAAGTTTAAATTAGGAAAAGTACTTGCACCAGAAGGAAAGCAGAAAATCAAAAGAAAAGGACAGATAAGTTTCACTAGGAACAGCAAGCATACAATTATTTACGTACACTGCAGAATTTATGAAGAGATCTTTTAGCTCACTTTTCAGGTCTGAGTTGCTATTTTCCAAATCAAATAAAGCCTGCAGATGAAAAGAATAAAGAATACAGCATAGACAGCTCAGTTATGCCAAGAGCCCAAAGTACTCGAAAAGCATATAGAATACATCATAGACAACTCAGTTAGGCCAAGAATCCAAAGTACTTGAATAGAAACCAAAGGATTTAACCTGAGCAACTGTCTCCTCAAACTCAGTGGGTTCAGCATCCTTGTCCTTTTGGATCTTCTTCTTTGTGGTGAACATCTTCACAGACCTAATTAGTAACACCAAGAGATTATTTTCAATAACGACAAGAATTGACAAATTCAAACTCATCATATTAGACACCTGCACATTCTTTTGTGAGTTAATCTAATGGGACCTAATTTACGGTCGCCCATCCACAAGAAGTTTCCTTCTACATAAATAAACTACAAGTTGGAGAACAAAAACTTCCATGAATGATGAATCCATCAGGTTGAGAAATAGCAAAGGGTAGACCAAACTCCATGCTTATCATAATTCCAAACTCAATCAATACAAGTTATTCGCTGCAGAAAAATTCTCTTTTTCATCATCCTAACAACCCATTCTCACATTTTATCTTCGTTCAATTTATAAACAAAACGATGACACTGCATCAAATCTAACCACACACATGCAAATTGTTAGGTTTATGCATCAGCCTAATCTAGGGCTTCAACATAGTAGAAGACCACAAAAGCACACAGAACTGCAGCTTTAAGCTATCAAAAAAGAGCAAAGTAAGTGAAAATAAAAACAACACATTTCCTTTTGGAGACAAAAGGAAGCATATAACAAAACAGATGTCAAAATTCAATCTGTAACGAGAAAGCAGTTGATGAGCAAGAATAATAAAACAACCCATATGATCTAGCAGCTAAAATAGTCACAACTAGCAGAAATATAGCAAGTACAATCTCAGATTAGAAGGCTTGGGATTTAACAAGGGAATTTAAAGAGAACCCATTAGAGTTTATGAGGTTTACCAAGTAGAAGGCGTCCTGGTTGCTGCCGATGCTGCTGCTGCTGCTGCTGAGAGACGACGACAGTGATGAAAAGAAGTGACTGTCTTTTGGGTTTAATAAGAGGGAGATCTAGGGTTTTAGTCTGGCTATGCTTTGAACGGTTAGGATTGGTTGAGGGAATTTTATATGGCTTCTTATTTTTAATTTGGGCCGGCAAAATCGTATATGCCCATTGTTAATTTTCTATTATTGTATATTAGTTTTTCACATATTTATTAAATTAAATGGACCTGAGGGTCGATCCAGCACAAGATTTGATGAGAAGATAGCCATGTTAATCTTGATTGTTTCAGTTTTTGTTTTTATTTTTTTTAATCGATGATATCAATCATATTGTAATTTGATATATATATATATATATATATATATATATATATATAATCAAATTATATTTTATTTTGTTTAAAATCTTTTTAAATTCTAGTCGGACTATTCTAGTTCTATTTTGGTCATTCAGATCAAATAATTTATTTGTTTGTTTTTTTTTAAAAATAAATAATCTAGTTTTATGGTATACACTATATTTTTCAATCTAACTGTTAAATTAAGTCTAGATTTTTCAAGGAACCTTTTGAAATATTATTTTATTTCAGGTTAAAATTTTAGAGCAATCAATGTTTTTAATAGTCTTGCATGACTATCAATAGTATTTTTATAATTTTATTAAAATTTATAATTTTATTTCAAAATGTTATTTTTGAGTCCCTTATCTTATAATATTGTTTTTTTTTTCAATTTTTATAATTCAAAAATAAATTTATTGAGAAAAAGCTCATAATTTTTCAATTTGTTTTATTTAAAGTTATTAAGGTCACGCGACGTATGTTATTAAATTAAAAGATTAATTTGGATTAATTTCAATCGATTTAATATATTATTGTTTTTACTAATGTGTTAAAAATATATACTTTTGATTTATTTTTTAAAATTATATTATATTTTTATCGGTTGTCCATGTTTATTTTTGGAATCATTGAGTCGATAAATCATATTAGTTTAACTTTTATTTTCTTAATTGTATTTAAAATTTTAATTATGTATTTTAAAATTAATTTATTTATAAATTTAGATTTAAATTATATTTGTTGAATATACATCGACATTAATCCAAAGATATAGTCTCTGTTTGTCCTTTCCTTTTATTTTCTTGGGAAAAACGTATCGTCTGGGAATTTATTATTATTTTCAACCGTATGGTTATAGTTGTTGTAGAATTAAAAACATTATGCAAAACATGATAAGATAATTTTACCGGTGGAGTAATGCTATGTTTACAAATACATATTCAACATGTAATTTAATATTTATTGTGAGCAAAAAAAAAAAAAAAAAAACTAAAAAGCATAGCATTATCAATGTAGACTCTCTAACATCTTGAGCTTTCTCCCTTTAATTCCTGGTAAGTTGAACACCAAGTAGCTCCATTTCGGGTCTGATCTCATGTCTTGAAATGCAGCTTCCTGTTTGTCAGGGCAATATATGTTTAAATCAACAGAACCATGGACACATGAATATATATATATAGATAGATAGATAGATAGATAGATATACAGATCATTCTCCATTTGTCATTTCGAACAACATGGACAGTAAACTAGGTTTTAAGAAGATGGAGAGGAACTATATAAACTAACAGTTTCACCAGATGATCCTCCATCGTTGGTGAGAAGAATGTTTTCTTACAGGGTGAAAGATCTGTTTGGAAAGCTTAGCTGAAAAGCTGCGTGTCACCTGCTCATGGGTTCAGATAATGTAAATATCACCAGAATACACTTGTTTGACCAGCCTGTCTTATTCCCTGGGACTAGAAAATTAGGATAAGAAATTCCCATGCCGTGTTTTAGATGAAAATGTAATTTGTAAGAAAGTAATGCATCCAGTTTTTCTTCATCGAGGTTCCAGGATTGAAGAGGGAATACAAATTGAAGAGACGCACTAATCTGTGAAGGATTTCATCAACTCTTGTATAGTGCTAAACTACCTGGAGAGAACCAGCTACTGGACTAGCTGCTGCGTCATTATCACCCTGCATTAATGTAGGCAACATAAATTAATCAGTGCTATAATGGCAGTCGAAATAATTCCAAATCTTGCAAACCCTTTCAGAAATTGTAAAAAAAGAGTGATTTTGAACCCTATCAATCATGCAAGTTTTATACCAATTGATCCAGATAACGAAGAGCAGATTTACATTTTATTGTATCAAAAATTCAAGAAAATGGCACACCTGATACTGAAATCATAACAATAATTAAGAAACCAAGAATTCAAAAGTCAAACATCAAGAAACTCAAACGGTTGTGGGAAAGAGTGGGGAATGACAGAGACCTGACCTGACACAACAAGCTAACAGAGTAGCAGTCAAAGCCAAACCATGAAAAGAAAGGCAGCCAGTGCTCAGCCCTGGACCAAGCAGCATGATAACTTCCATGAACAAAAAACAAAGGTGGGTTCTTTTCACTTCTTCTTGTGTCTCAATTATTTTCTTTATCTGCTAAGACAAGACCCTCCTGCTCAATCACTCCCACGTTCAGACCAGAAGGGAGTTGGTGAAAAAGACGTGCTTGCTCTTTCTTTAATTCATAAGGGACTTGCATTTTGTAGGTCATTTTGGGGGTGTAGAGGCTTGGTTGGGATAGAAAGAGAGGAGAAAATGCAGCCAATGTTATCAAGCTTAGGTAACTAACAAAAACTTCAGTTTCTCACTCACTGATAAGCGTTTGTAATCATCTCATTTGACCTATTTTCTTTTCAAATCTTCATTTACCACATTAAATTTTGACCCTTCACAGCCTTCTTTCAATATTATATGGCATTTTTAGCCTTTCCATTAGTCCTTGCCTCTGTAATCTTTGTTTTTTTACAGTTTTATGTGAGTGACAGATTAATCAATTAGAAGTTTGTTATAAATGACAACAGAGATTTTTATGATCATTAGCTACAAAAGATTGTTTTATAAAACATGATTTTAGTGCACGAATCTGGAAGGCAGGTGTCTTGTGGTTTTTGCTCACTTTCAACTCTATCACCATAAATATATTTGCCTTTGCCAGCTTATATTTTTGTTTTTGCCAGCACATATACGTGTTTGATGCTGAGTTATGTTCTGGAATTATTGATTTCAACAAGTTACTGTCAGCATTACACAGTAGAACTGGTGGCAGATTGTGTGCAGAAATAGTGTATGCTGCTAACCTGCAGCTCAAAAGATTGCCCATATCACTTCTTTAATAAATTATGAAAGGTCCCAAGTCGGTCTTAAGCTAGATAGAAAGGAAGTTCACCTTCTGCTTTAACCTTTTCTTTTCTTTTCTAGCAAAGGAAAAAAAGAAGTGTACTTGTATCATATTTCTTTTGATATTAAGTCCCACTCTAGAAACATGTATGACCTACACTTCTGGATATACATTTATATCCTTTGCATGGACCTACCAATAAAATTCAGATTCAGAAAATGAGATTTTCCACTTGTAATTTTCTCCAGCGCTTTCAATTTTTAGTTGCTTAGCTGTAAAGCAAAACACAATTCCATTGATACCCATATTTTAATAACCCAAGATCCAAGTTTCTAGTATTTATCCACTAATAATACAAGCTCTTAAGATAATAATACACCATGTTGGCATCTTATAAATTCTATTCCAGAACTCCATTTTATGTAAACAAAGTTAGGCCCCTTAAGTTTTATGGCTGAGTTTGCAGAATATCAGCAGAGGTTTAGGCCTTCTCAGCCTTTGACAGAGATGATGAACATGAACATGGAAATCCTCAAGCATCTTCCAGATCTGAATCCAAGCATCTTGGAGAATTTCAGCACCGCTGAATTCTCAGCAGACTCTTTTTTGGCCCACCAACAACCTGAATTCACAGCAACATATAATCACAACAACCTTTCAAGTACTTTCCATCCTGACATCTTGAGTACAACAACAGCTGTTCATACTGTTACCTTGAATCAAAATGGTGCCAATAAGACCAAGAAGCGAAGATCAAAGGAACAATCAACGAGAAGCTACAAGAACATCTCTCCTACAGCGTCTTCAAACGAAACAAAGAAAAAGAATGTGTGTAACTGTCTGTTTTCATGAAGTTTTTATCATTTGTTTTCTGATTTCAGTTTTTTCAATTTCTAGGCTCTGTAACAGAAAGTTGATTGATACCTTTTCTTGGTGTTTTTAGAACCTAGGAGGAGGTAAGAAAGGTGAAAACAAAGATAAAGAAGGGGACCAAACAGAGGAAGTTATTCATGTTAGAGCTAAGAGAGGCCAAGCAACAGACAGTCACAGTATAGCAGAAAGGGTAAATTTATATGTACTTGACTGAATAGATTTTGTCTCGTCAATAAAGCCTCGCTGTAACCATTGGTTAGGCTTACTTTTTTCTTCTAACAAGCAAGAACAGGAATGGACTAATAAAATTCATGAACTGGAGAATCTTACTGTAAATGTTTCTGTTTGTTGTCTCAGGCAAGGAGAGAGAAAATCAATAACAAGTTAAGGTGCTTGCAAGACCTTGTTCCTGGATGCCACAAGGTAAGAACCTTCGTACAAGTTTAATTTTGATTATAGTCCGTGCTTGTATTATTCTTGAATAACTGTTAAAAGCATGCACTCCTACATATTTTAAGTTTAAATTAGTTTATTATACTCACAAGTTTGAGAATAATATGAATCGTATCTAGAGGCCTCACCTAATAGCTTAAGTTTTTGGGTTGAGATGGTTCTTTGTTAATAAAATGTTGCTGATTTTATCCCATGAATGTACAGTCAATGGGGATGGCAGTTATGCTAGAGGAGATAATCAATTATGTACATTCATTGCAGAATCAAGTTGAGGTAATTTCCTACGACAGAGTCTGGTACTAGTATTTTTACAGTTTCATCTTATAATCCCACACACTAACATGTTTTGAATAAACTCGTTCTGTCAAATTTCAGTTTCTTTCCATGGAGCTTGCAGCTGCAAGTTGTTCGGTTGAATAAACTGGACAATGTAATAAGATCTTCAAACAGGGCGGCTCAGGTGCTCTTAAAATAACTTTTTGAATCTTGAGCAGCTAGGAAGCTGCCGTTTTTTTTTTTTTTTTTAACTGGATTATTAATATGTTGACCTTCAGCTGATTAGATAATTTGGTCACTATGTGCTGCAAATTCCATCTCAAATAAGTCCACAATGTATCTCTAACTGTGGTGACCTGAAAGTCCGAGTGCATGTATAAAAATGACTGAAGCTGGAATATTAATTGTGCAGGGAACAGACTCAACTGAAGCACAAAAGACACAGAAACGGTTGGGAGAAAGATATGGAGAGATCACTTGCTTCCACTCTACACGGTCCATTTGACTGCATTTTTGGCAATTACTCTTTGTCGCTATAAAGCACATGGATATGCTCCCTGGCTATCATCCTTTTCCATAGATCAAATATGTCTGTATTTATGTGGCAGACATGCTAAAGATATATGCGTTACTCCACAAAAAAATGTCCAGAAATTAAGTACAAAAAAGGAGAGATTGTATTGCTATTTAATTGTCCAATTCGGGGGCTGATTTTTCTTTCTTATTTTTTATTAATATATCAAACTTGAATTTCTTCAGTGATTGATCAGTGGGGTGTAACATCCTATGCATTGATATGCCTTGTCGGCATGAGCAGTTAAGCATCAATTTGATTCAGGAGGTTCTCTTGGCTTTATGTGTTGCTTGTATATTCATTGTCCATTCTGTGGAAAAATTATACATGCACCCTCTTTATGATTTGAAATTTGGAATTTGGGGCACTTACAGAGTCTGTTATACCCTTTAACTAGACACTTCCATGTGGTTCATGATTTTTTTTCTGGTGTGCAAGAGACAAAGAAAC
Organism: Salix dunnii; assembly: GCA_015731905.1. Taxonomy (NCBI): domain Eukaryota; kingdom Viridiplantae; phylum Streptophyta; class Magnoliopsida; order Malpighiales; family Salicaceae; genus Salix; species Salix dunnii. Next base: position 13,153,188 of record CM027675.1, on the reverse strand, counting down.
AGGAAGAGATGGAGTATTTTGCACCTGTCAACAGAATCTAATTGATGATCTTATCTGAACATGCATATCAGAAATCTAATCTCTATACTCCTACCATATACCAGGTATATGCAGGAAAATTCACAATCAAAATGATACTTATCAAGTAACATGTGATTGTAATTGGTGTCTGTTTCCCTGTGGATCAGATCAAGTAGACTTCCCCTTGACTACCACCAGCATAAATCAATCTTTGTACACAAATTACTAGTAGCTAAAGCAAAACCTTCTATAATGATCAAAAGCCCTGAGAAAAATACAATTCCAAGTAGGTAGCTAGCTATAGAGATGATTCAAAGATAAGTTCAATGGGATATACTTTACAAGCAATGTTCTAGAATTCTCCTAGTAGCTCTCTGGTGTCTGTTCTTTTAAGTAGTAGGTTTCTATCATGCCATTGCCCTCCATAATTCTTTTTGACCAAGCAACAATCATCGATGCATGCATTATGTAAACAACTGTAGTCCAGAAGTTAATCGATCAGAAATGCATCGCCATATGATCAATTGCTTCACCATCAAGGCTCAATAACATTAAAATCATGGAAACATACAGTGGCCTTTACCCCACAAAGAGTGAGGACACAAATTCGATCCCTCGGAAACGTTGCTGGGAGGGCTTAACCTTCGCGCTCCCGGCCAGAATGGGGATTAGTCTCAGTCCCAATAGGGCTGGAGATACCCCTGGTAAGAAAAAAGAAGAGATTATTAGATAAATCTTCGAAGGAACACACACATGATCTTTTGAATAATTACTTGACCTTGAACACCTTTTCCTTTCATTACCGATGAGTTTCAATCAGATGAAAAGCGCGGTTTGCGTTGAAGGGACAAACAGACCTCATACAAAAGACTTAATTTGTGACATACAACAATAACGATAAATGGACACAAACAATGTAAAGGATTATCAGAATCATAGGGCCTACAGACATATGGATGAACAGAATCTCATAGATGTTGCCAATTCATCGACTTGAATGAGTGTAAGGAAGAAATTGTAGAATATTTTAATGGCACTAAAGAAAGAAAAGAAATTTACAGGTGCATTGCATCCAAAGATACAAGATAGAAGACAGCTTGAATGGGCCATATCATGCTGACAAGAAGATAGAGCAACATGGGTTCGCAGATTTCTTAAGGGAAAATGACCTTAAGAATCTTAAAAGCTTCTACTACCTGAATTACTCTTGTTTTCTGACTCCTTTTTGAAACAAATCTCCATCACCTGGCTTTTTGCTGGTGCCTGCACAATGAACACAGACAAATTGCCTGTGTTGACTACTTGTCCAACGAGCCGACTGAGTAATGACCACCACACACACACACACACACACACACACTAGCACTGATCATCCTCCTCCCTTATCTAACTTAGATCAAACAGAGGAAATAATTATTTTAAAATAATAATAATAATAAAAGCAGATAGAACATCTTATCTACATTCTATACAAGTAGATCAACAAAGCAATCTATCAGGAGTCCACTTTATTTCCTTTCTCCAAAACGTGACCAAGAACAGCATTTTAAGATGACTTGATAGTTGATTAGGGTGTTGTCTCTAAGACCAAGAGTCCATGTCATATATATATATATATATATATATATATATATCACCAATTAAAATTTGTATACTTTAATGTCGTTGCAATATTTTTATTATTAATTTGAGTTAACATATGCCTTGCTCTAAATCAATTATAGGACATATTATCCTTCCTCCAAAAACAATTATTGGAAATATTAAATAGCTATGATAATAATAATAATAATAATAAAATAATTTCTTGTTTTTTTATTATTTATTAATCTTAATCCGCATAATGTGAGTGCCAAAATCAATCATTTATATAAAAAAGGAGACATGTCAAACTAGCTAAAACAGGGTCCGAATTGTTATTTGGTCGACAAGTGCCGACTTAAAAAAATAATAATGTAGGGGATAGACAATTAGACACGCACTAGACAGGGGCCGCTATGTTGTGAGCTGACCAGAATTTTTTCAATGTAAAATAAAAAGGCTAAGGCTACGCAAATATTTTTTAAAAATAAAAAAATAATTCTAAATTATTAACTCAATTGAATTTAATAAAATCAATTATATGAAGAAAAAAGTGCACCAACAATAAAAAAAAAAACTATAAGAAAATAATTATATATATAAAAAAAATATCCCAACTTGATTGAGTTAACATGCCGAATTTATAACATGATCATTATATTTAGGTAAATTAATTAAATAAAATCATAAAACTCAATTTAATGGCGTTTACTGACGCACACATGATATATGCGATCCACTTTTCTTTTTAAACTAACATCTATACGAAATCACCTCCAATTTAACTTATTTATTGCTAAAATTTAGTTTGAAAAATACAAAATCCCTATAGTTGCAAGTTTGAGATGTTTTATTTTTAAGAGTATTGTAGTCTTTACATTGCCTCCAAAACATTAAAAAAAAATAACAAATTATTCTCGTGATATGAATCTCTTGATCATGTGATCAAGCAACCCTAATGAAGATGATATTTCATTGAGAAAATCAAAAATCAAGTTTGTGGAGTGTAACATAATAAAAATCTGACTCGAGACAACAAAACTATAGGAATTGAGTCGAATGACGCCACAAGTTTAGTTATAACTTGATGAGTTGATTTGACTTTTGTCACAACAAAGAAAACATGTTGCATCATACAAAATGTAAGTTTATTTTATTAATTCATGGCCAGTAGGTTTGCAATATACAATTAACTTATATGATGTTTTAAATAATTATAATTGAATCTCATAGGTGGGTTGATTAGAGTTCACTTCCATGATTGACCCAAAATAATAATAATAATCCAAAAAATAATAAAAAATTCAAAATTAATATCTTAAATATGTCAGTATTAGATTTGTCATTTTTAAGAAATCCTAAATAAATTAAAAAAACTTGATGTAATTTTGACATCTTAATTAGCCCAAACTAATTTTGAATCCCATGTAGCCCACACTTATATTAATTAATATGAACTAAATAAAATCAAACATACAATTCAAATTTTTTTTTGTTGCCCATAAATAATTGAATAACAAAACTCGTAAAGCCTGTTATAATATATATCACAAGGTCTTCTAGGATTATGATTGATTTGAAATTTCATCATAACATAGAAACATAGCTCTAGAATCATTTGATAATGTTTTACTACAATACAATGATTAAATATGAAGATATACTCAGTAAAATATAATTGAAAAATATAAAAATTTACGTCAAAGTTCAAAATTAACAATATATGGATCGTATCACCTCTATTAATAAATTCTAGTTGAAAAATAATATAATTTTTATACATTGATTTTAAAATATCAAATATCAAGCTAACCATGATTACTTTGATGGTAATAAATAATGAATCCTAAAAAAAAAATACCATATTACTCCGGTCAAGAAGATGGAAATTATGCATGAAAATAATAACTATACTATTTTCATGCACAATAATTTATACTTTGGTGCAAAGTGCCTCTCATTTTTTTTGAAATAAATAAATAATTAAATAATGTGCTTTGACAATAAATAGAGAGAGATTGAAGTGACCACCCAGAGATGCTTGTGATAACCAGCAGGAATGCATATATCTATCCTTTTCAATTGTCCACGTGGTGTCTGTCTGTCTGTCTGATCTTAGTGTTCTTCGAGAGGAAAAGCATCACGTAGCTATGTGCCCTGAAATTCAAGTCCTGTGCTTTAAATGCCTCTAGAAATCCATGGATTTGATGCTTTTAAATGTGATTTTTTTTTTTGCGTTTATATATATATATATATATACTAGCTATATTGCCCGCGTGTTGCTGCGGGCATTTTTGTGTATATAATTTAACATGATTAAATTTATGATAATAAATTAATATGATATCATAAAATAAAAATTATAGATTAGGCCATAAAATATATAAATTTTTAAATAGAATTTATTGCACAAGCATAGATTGCATCTTTTAGAATGTAGGCACTGCGTCATAAAATATCACAAAAGAGCGCGAACTATATAAATTGCGAAGTATTGCAAAAAAAATGCATATTGACATGAAGAACGAAGTCAAAACCTTCTTCAAAATGAGACATTTAATCTCCCTGCTAATTCAATTATTCAAATAAACATCATAAGCTATTAAATGAAATGAAAGAAAAAATTGATGTGAATCAATTGAAAATGTAGCTAATATTGAAGAAAAAAATTGGCGAGGATGATCTATGATGCGAATTGTAAATTTAGTCAAAATGATAAATTTATTTGAATATTTTTTTCCTAAAATATATGAATTTTAAATCATTATAAATTTATTTATTTCACAGTTTTTAATGGAATAACCAGTATTAATTTATTATCATCATCAAGAAAGCATGAAGATTCGGATATTTGAATTATTAAATTTATTGCATTAAGATTAATTTATTTTATAATCTAATTTAAACCAAACAAAATATAAATGGTGAAAATAGTTGTAATATTCAAATAACAAAAATAAATAGTTAATTTTTTATGTACAAAAATTCAAAAACATAAATTAAAAATTTATCCCCACGTTATTTTCATTATCATTGCTATAACAATTAAAATTATTATCAATATTATTATCAAAACAATTAAAATAAATAAAATCCCTGGAAACATATTAAAAAAATAAACAAAAGATTTTAATACAAAAACAATTAAAAAATGACAAAAATTATCATAACTAATTAAAAATAAAACTCCAACAAAAAAATAAAAATTAAAAGCATAGATGCATATAAACGTAAAGAATAAACATTATCAAAGTATTTTTTTTAAAAAAAAAAACTAAATGAATTAACACAAAATAAAAATTTGCAATAATCAAATAATAAATATAAATAGTTAATTTTTTATTGATAAAAAATATCAAAACATACATTGAAAATCTATTCTCACGTTATCGTTATTATCATTGTTATAGCAATTAAAATAATTATTAACATTATTGTCAAAACTATAAAAAAGATTAACAGAAGAGTAAGCAAGAAAAACAATTATTATTATTATTATTATTATTATTATTATTATTATATTTGGGCTAATAATGAAAGAAAAAAAAATGAAAGACTAAAAAAAATCCTAAAAACTTTAACAAAAGATTAAACAAAAAACATAAATACAGCAACAACAATAAAAATTATCAAATTATTTCTGAACTAAAAAAACCTATAAAACTTTAAGTCAAAGTCCAAAATTAACAATGTATGGATTGTATCACCTCTATTAATAAATTCTAGTTGAAAAATAATATAATTTTTATACATTGATTTTAAAATATCAAATATCAAGCTAACCATGATTACTTTGATGGTAATAAATAATGAATCCTAAAAAAAAATACCATATTACTCCGGTCAAGAAGATGGAAATTATGCATGAAAATAATAACTATACTATTTTCATGCACAATAATTTATACTTTGGTGCAAAGTGCCTCTCATTTTTTTTTAAATAAATAAATAATTAAATAATGTGCTTTGACAATAAATAGAGAGAGATTGAAGTGACCACCCAGAGATGCTTGTGATATCCAGCAGGAATGCATATATCTTTCCCTTTTCAATTGTCCACGTGGTGTCTGTCTGTCTGTCTGATCTTAGTGTTCTTCGAGAGGAAAAGCATCACGTAGCTATGTGCCCTGAAATTTAAGTCCTGTGCTTTAAATGCCTCTAGAAATCCATGAATTTGATGCTTTTAAATGTGATTTTTTTTTTGCGTTTATATATATATATATATATATATGCATGACTCGGAGTGTGAAATCCATGCAAATTCTAAACCATATTATTTTAAAGCTGATAAATTTGTAGATAAATAATAAAAAATAACATAATTTATTATGAAGTTAAAAAATTAAATATATCAAAGTTTAAAATGCATAAAGCTATCTCGTAATTTTAATACCATAATATTAGTAAGCATAAAATATAATAAAAATAAAATATAAGTCCTAATATTAACCTTAATCACTAATTAAAGTTATTTTTCTGATTAAAAATAAAATTTACGAATCTAAAAATCTTTAAAAAATACAAGTCTTGGAAATAACAAACATCTTGCCCCCTTCCAGGACTTCTTCCTAAAAATAAAAAAAAAATATTTCTAATATAAATTACAATTAATCAAATATTAATTTTGACAAATGCATTTGATAAAGTAAAAAAGAGTTATTTATTTAGATTTTTTGAATATATAAAAGCGAGAAAAGTAAGCCCATGGACGGAGGCCGCCAAAGTCCATATAAGCCCTAACTAATTATTGGGCCGATGAGAAATGGACCAAGAAGAGAGGAGGTCAAGGTCCAAACACTGGCTGAGCCCGAAATTCTCAACTTCAAGAGAAAGAAATCAAAAAGTGAAGACTGGAGAAGAGAGAAGAGACGGATTCAATTTTGAATTTATTGATTTATATATATATTTTTTTTGTGAAAAAACACTGACGAGAAGCAAAACACTAATCACCCATTTTTTTTCTGTTATATTAATTTGGCATTGGATCACATTATCCATTAACTTGATTAGAAATGATGACCCCAAGACAAATTAGTGAAGATCGAGGAGTAGGATCTTCTCCTCATTTCAGGTATGCAAAGTCGCTTTCACTTTCCAAAACCCTAATCCTAACCCCAATGATGTCTCTCTTAGCCTCTTTATTTGGTTTTGAATGATTTTTTTTTTCTAGTGTAAGCGGCTAAGATTGTTTGTTTTTTGAATTTTCGAGGTTGTTATTAAGGTGGGTTTATTGCGAAATTAAAGTCAGTTTTGTTTGGGGTTCTTAAGGTAATTTTGAGGATAGAGAATAATGTAATGGCTGTAATAAGTGCTTGATTTAGCGCTCAAATAGCTGCTTGGAGCTTAAGGAAATCTATAGTTTAGTAATAACTGTATTAGGTTTGAATGTTGGGGTTTTTTATTGGAGGGACGGTAATATACGATTTTGGTGCATATCTGGTGGGGTTGGGATGGTTTCGGTTTCAGTTCCGTGTTAATTGATTCGAGATTGTCTGGCAAATGGGTTGTTTTAAGTTTAACATGGAAGCATGTTGAGTATTCAAGCTGTTTTGTTTCTGCTTTACGAGCTCTTTTTCAATGTGTTTGTGCTTTGATATAGTGGAAGCGGTTGGTATCGATGATTTTATTTTTGGTGTTTCGGTGTAGGCACACTCCATTGCAGATCATCCATGTTATTGGCAACTTCTTGAGAATATGGTCAGTTTATTCGATGTACCGCTATTTGTCTCAGACTGGCGCTTCGGTGGTACTTTTTATATTCACTTGTTTGATTCCATCGTCAATCCTATTTTTAGCTTTGCAAAAGCCTTGGAAGGGGAGAGCACTCTCTAATCAGCAGGTGAATGACTCTAAATGTGTTCTGTTCATTTCAGATATTGTTGTGGGAGTATGTGCCAGCTGATTTTTAAATGGTGTTAACTGTTGTTCAGGTAGTTCCATCGGTTATAAATGGTGTGATAACAGCTTTATACTTCATCTTGTGGGGAAAGGGACTTAAGTCATGTGGACCAGTTAGGTATGCTTGCACAGCTTGAACAATCTGAAATTATTATTCTAGTGTTTCAAGTGGCTTGTTCAATTGTAAATGTTCTTTTTCTCTGGTCTGTTGGGGGCTCTATGAGATTCAACTTTGGCAATTTGAGAAATGACCGCTATTTACTGATGATCATAGGTGTATTTATAGGTGTAAACTGTCTTGAATAGTGCACAAGATACAAGAGGCTTCTGAAAAATAAAGCTTAAATGCCAAATCATTTTTAAACATGCTCCAAGAATAATTTATGGTTGCCCGGGATGATCTCGTGTCTTGTCGAGGTAGTAAAGAGTCCTCTCACAATTTATCTTTAATTGATATGTCGTGAATTTTCATTCTTCCAAGTTTTTTAAGTTTCACTAACTAGTGGTGTTTTGCTTATTTCTAGGTCTAAAATTACTTCAAAATTGTATATATTTATGCAATCTCTTTCAATAAGACTTGAGAATAATTTTATGGAAATTTTAGATAGCTCACATATGCCAGGATGCCTAAGGAATTTGCACCTAGAATCTTGTATTAATACCAATTTTAAGGGATAGTGCCCTATTCTTCTTTTTCTTTTCTTTTCTGTTTATTCTTTTACGTATTTGTAGTTATAGACTTTTAGTAAATTAATTCTTTGTTACGACTCTAGAGCTATCTTGGCGGAGTATTCTGGTGCTGTTCTGGGAGTATTATCTGCTGCATTATATGGACGGAGGGGCCATATCTGGAAAAAGGTGATGGTCTCTGTTCTTTTGAGCACTTCAATTTTATAATTGACATGTTTCTCATTTTCTGAGGTGAAATCATTTCCTACTGGTTGCCTAAGAAACAGAGGTCATCAACTAGTATGTGATGCTGATAACATAGATGCAACCATGGTTCTTTTATATGCATGTATGATTGAACGGAGCCCATCGAACATGTAACATTGAGAGATTCATTATGGTAGGATTTAATATATACTTGTCAAGGGAGATCCTTATGACATCAGAGAGATTAGATAACTGAGTTGTGCTAACTTGGGGGAAGCCTTATCCTCCTTATAATATTCCATCTCCTCCTCTTTCTTGATAGCATCTTCATTTAACATGTGGTTTTTAATTTTATAGCAATCTGATGAACATATGCACTAAATCATTTAATTGCTGTCAGTGTAAGATTTTGAAGATAATGGTGTTTCCTAATTTTCTTCAGATTGGTGGGCTCATTGCGATGCTGGCATCTTTCTACTTCTTATCTCAAGGGTGGGCCATGGCCACATATTCCCCCTTTTATATCCTTGTGTATTTCCAATTTTTCTCATTGAATTTGTAATAATAAGTTTTAGTGATTTACTAGCATCAGTTTCCTTGTTTGGGTTTTATTCCTCTTTTTTTCTTACTGTTAGAGATCTTCAAGCTTGTTTTGACTTAATGAGAAATACCTTTCAAAGACAACCCTACTACTGAGGATCAGACAGAGGAAGTTTTGGGTATGGGAGAAATGGTAGTTCCAATTATCGCTGGAATCTTATCAGCTTTAAGAAGGGTTATTGCACGCCGTGTTTCACTCAAGGTGTTAAAATTCATCCATTTACATTATTGTTTAGTTTCCTGTTGGCAAATGATTGCAACTAACCATTGTTCTCTTAACTGCCTTTTTCCTCTGGGCATTATGTGAAACTCTAATATTAATTCTGGCCATTCCTTGTTGTCAGAATCAACTTAAAAGGAGGCTTAATGCAATAACCATTACTTCTGCTACATGTTTTCTTTTTCCTGTAGCCATGTGGGACTTCATCACTGTAAGTTATAGATCTGAATTTTTCAGTCCCATTTTTAATTTTACTGTATCAAGCTTTGGAAATTATTTCTTTGGTGGAGCTCTGGCCTGATTAAAAATCTTCTGGTTTTTATTTTTTGAGTATTTCAGGGATCAACTTCTGGCAGCAGTGTACAACTTCCGTTTTCAACCTGGGCATTTCTCAGCACTACTCTTTTTGGAGTTATCCTGATATTCTATGTTGACAGTATTGCAGAGGAGAGGTACCTTTTTCTGGGTCACTTCTCAAGTGATGATGAGTCTTTCACTGTACTCATGTTTTGACTAGCTTTTGTTGAATTAGTTTGTTAAAATAAAATTTAACGCATGCATTAGCTGACCACTTCAGCTTTGGCATAATTACAAGGCTCCTTCGGTGGGGCACATTTACTAAAAACACTAGGAGCATTTTTGCTACAAGATTTTAAGCTCGTTCTCATTTTCTTGAGGTCCATGAAGATGAGCTAGCCATTTAGTTGCATCACTGTTGCTTATACTAGTCTAGAGGCCTAAATGCATCAATAAAGGGGAACATTTATGACACTGCCATGGTAGACAATCGTTCCATTTTATTATCGTTTCACATAAATTTGACCTATCATGCTTATACTTGTTTATGACTATGTTCTGTGCACTCACTATTTTTTAATGGAATCTGTTGTCTTTTGTATTTAATTCAAGAGTTAAGTGGATGTTATTCATTTTCTTAATGGAACATTTTTGTAGATGCTGGTTGTTTGCAAGTAAATGTAAGTTGCTAGTTTGACAATTATTTAAAACACTCAAAAGAACAATATTTGTTTGCAGACTACACATGGTGTTCTCTTCACCAAGGCACCTTATGGTAGCTGGAGGATGCATCATTGTCATGGAAATTGTCTACAAAATGGATTTTTCTCTTCCAGGCTTCATAATATGTTCCTTGATTCTGGGCTTTGGTATGTTTAAAAGTCTTTCGTTAATGTTTCTCCATTCAATGTTTATGGAAAATTCCTTGCAATTCATAAATAAGTTATCGAGTCTGCAACAGAGAGAAATCCTTTGTTTTTAATGGTCAGCCTGTGGACAATAAGCTGACTACAATAGTTAAAAGATTTTGATAGATGTCATATTCGAGAAACTTATTATTTCCCTAAAAAAATGGAGTAGAAGAAAAGGATAAGCATGGCACATAATTTTTTACTATCGCTATTAAAACCTTTTGACCATAGATACAGTAACAAACACTAGCACATTGACGTGGGCATTGGTAGAAATTACTCCTCATGGTCTCCTTGTTTGTGTCATGCTGTAGGGATTTATGAGGCAACTGCTTTGGAGCGTGGTAAAAAGGGTTCGTTTCAGGAATCGGATCCATTGAACGGGGTGCTGGAAGATCAAGTTCAGATGTCCCCACTTCCTACTTGAAGTATGCTGTATTTCTTTTGCAAGTTTTTCACGTGTACACCACAGCTAGAGCAAGTGTTGACAGCTAGGAGACAATTACCATTTCTTATATATTTATCTCCTTTTTCGACAGAAGTGAAACATTTCCGGAATACTGGGGAAGAATGAGTGGAATCATAATATTCGAAATCTCACATTCTTCCTTTTGTTGTCCAACATGTGGTTGATTGATTCTTGTATTGATTTGAAGTGTATATAAATGATGTATATGCAAATAAAAAACTGAGATATGCCCTGATGTTGAACAGTTCTCGCTCCCAGATTGACTTCAAAGTGCTACATTTCTCATTGTTTGGTAGACGAAATATAGCATATGTGAGAGATTGATTGAATAGACTGTCAAGTTCTTCTCAAGTGTAGAGGGTTGAAACTTCATCTATTTGTATTCATAAACGGAACAAATATTAAAGACCTATCTGCTATTTAAATTCAAAACTTTCTTGCAAAAATTGGTAAAGCTCTTCTGCAATCATAGCTGGATACTCTTCCTGTGGCAAAAGAGCGCCAGGAACCTCAACAAATTTACTGACCCCTTTGCCTCCTTTGAGTGCTTGCATCACTGCCCTTGACCTCTTTGGAGAACTTTTGGTTGACACAACAAGGGCCGGCACTTTTCCATCCAGATCTGCGAAAAGCTCAAGGAATTCCTCCTGGGATTTAACTGGGTCAAGGAGACCTGTCAAGAATGCAGCAGGAGCGTAGCGAGCTCCCTTTCGTTTTGTCAGTGCAATTCTACTATCAACAACATCACGAGTCACATTGTCAGGATTTGCATAGACATGGGATTTGTACTGGGATGCAATTGCCTTCTCGTTGCTTACAAGCATGTTATACATCATCCATCCAACACCTGGGGTCCTTAAGCTGTCCCTCAGCAGCCCATACCTGGCAAGTCATCCATGAACAATGAATTGGGGAGATCAGTTTTATAATCTCAGAACTATGTCAGCCTTTTCTGATTAAAAACTAGGAGGATAAGTAAAGGTTACACTGAAATTTATGATACCTAGTTTCCATGCTGGAATCTCGACCAAACACGATAGGAAGAGGACCAGCCCAGGTGGGCGCTACAGCAGCAATGGCTGCTAGCTTCACCAGACCCTTCTTTGCAGCACAGAGAGTAATCGTGGGTGCATGCCCTCCACCAAAGACGACTAAATCTTTCCCTGAATTAATAACAGAAACTCATTCAAGTATGAGTAAAGAAGCACAATATTACTAACAATAATAAAAGAAAATCAAAACTCACCGAAGTGCTTCATTGGACCATCTGGAGCACTCGTGAAGTCTGTCAGAAATTTCACCATGACATCAACATTGTAGTCTAATTTAGGCCTATCAGAATAGCCCAAACCAGGCCAATCAACAATCACAGCCCTCCAGTTGATTTTACCGTCTCGTTGAACAATGTTCCCAGCTACCGATCTCCATTCTTCAACAGTGCTAACATCAGAAATACTTGGCAGCATTAAAATGTTTTTGGTTGGTTCAGGGCTTTCCTTCCCATGTTCTTCATAATAAATAGTTAAAAACTTGTCCTGGAATTTCCATTGCCAGCTATTTGCCTGAAAAAGGATGAAGATAAAGGTTTTGTCAGAGGAACGTAACTAAAACAAACAACAAGAATCCACAGTCGAAAACTCAGATTTACTGAAGCTAATTGTAAACCAGAGCAGGGTTTGCTCTTACCTTAAAAGGGAAGGCCCGTTTATCGGCTAAAGAGATTGTGGGTTGTTGACCAACAGATGTGGAAGAGGCTTTGATAGAAAAGGGTTTTAAAAAGTAAGCTGTTTGATATTTTGTGTAAGTGCTGGGAGAGAGAGTAAAGGATGGTGACGAAGAGATAAACAACGAGGCCGTGGCCATGGTTCTGGGTTGCTGATGAGAATGAACAGGGGGGAGATTTTCCCAAGGAGTTCAAGCAAGAAGGTTATGAAAGGAACTTGCAGTATACTCCATGAAAAATATACTTATTTTTTTTAAAAAAAATTAATATAATAAAAGAAACACATGATTTTGAGTGGTCAAAGAGAATTTAAACGTGGAAATAAAATCTCTTGTCGGTATCAGTTTGACTTGAAGGGATATTTTTGCTTTTGGGAAATAAGACACTCACGCAAATCATTGCACCTTTTTAGGGGATGTGATATAAAATTATTTAAAAAAATGTTTTTTTACATTAAAAACATATTAAAATATTTTTTATATTTAAAATAAATAAATTTATCATGCCCCCAAACACGTAATTCTTAAAACAAGCTTTCACTTTGGACTTGGAATCACCAATGAAGTGGTTACGCCCAGCATTTTTACCCCTTCAAATCTATCTATATTTTATTAGTATTATTTTTTTAAATAGTCGTAAAATAACAGCTAAAGGGAATGATCTATTTTTTTTGTCAGACTCTCAAGAGGATTGATCTTAAGTTTGGTTGCCATGTTCTCCGTTTCAAGATATGAAAGACTTGGCACCTATTGCTGCAGTAACTTTCCAACTGCAGGGCTCAAGAACTGCAAGAATAAGGCAACAAGAATACTCTGATAGGTAGCCATGACAAGACATCATTGTGTTTTGTATTTGCTTAATAAATGATGCTTAGTATGGTTTCACTTGCAGGATGAGAGCTCAACCACTAAGAGACTGCAGTGTTGGCTCGGTGCTTACAGATCCATCTGAATTTGGAGTTGCAGCAGCAGAATTGATTGAGAAAAAGGTTGCAGAGTAGGTGGAGCAATGATTTCTAACATCCATTCGAACTTCAAAAATGCTTGTGGTTCATCTTCTCAAGACATGCTAGCCCTCATTGCTTTGGCTAAAGAGAAGATAGATCTAAAGTTCGGGGTGCAACTTAAGGAAGAAATAATAATGTTCATCCATATTGTGATAGTTTGATCCCCGGTAGATACAAATACCAAGTCATATAATATTTGATGATAAAAGAAAACGAAAGTTTTGCAGAGAACAAGTTATAAAAGTCTGATTTGATCCTTGGTATTTTTTTCACTTCAGGAAATCCAATTTTTTTTCAGCCCCCTGCAAATTGATTCGATTTTTTCAACACAAGTCAATCATGAATTACATGCCATGTCTTCTAGTTCCGGCACTTTTGGTTAGTTCTTTAGTGATGACATGAGTGATGATTCCTATCGGGCAAAAGAGCAGGCAAAGAGAAACTGAATGCCGGGTCTCAACTTCGTTTTCTAGTCCATCATCAAACACCTGCCTGGATAATCACAATGGCAGAAGTGTTAGAAGTGCAAAAGAGGGAGAGGGAGAGGGAGAGGGAGAGGGAGATGGAGATGGAGATGGAGATGGGGCATTCAAGAGATAGACCTTGCAGCAAAAAGATCTACTGTTAACAAATGAATCCATGCTGAAGCTAATGTCATCTCACTGGAGAACATCTTTGCCATACCAGATAGCTACATGCAGAAATCAGATAGAACTTTCCATTAACCTTTCACAACAAGCACACCTGCTCCAATTTTGTACTAAAAAAAACGCATGGATGTTTCATACCTCTGGCAACCAGTATTTGTTTGCAAAAATCAGATGTATTGTCTCAGGTGTCCAAGACAGGTATAACAGAAATGCATACAGAAGTCCCAGGACAACATATGGAATGCTACTTTCCATAGACTTTCTAGTCTGCAGTGTGCACAAATTTAACAAGTTATGTTGATTGTTTGAAAACAAGGCAATCAACGAGCTTACAAGGAAAATCACATGCAGACAGTAGTTAAAGGCCAGCACAGGATTCAGCAGCTCTGGGGAAAAATAAAAATATCGACTTGAAATTTATCAGAAGTGCTACTTGCAAGAGAAAAAAAAGATTCAATAAAAGCGTTGATTGATAGTGGATGATATTTATGAAGTGCACATAATTTAAGAATAAAAACCCCGACAACTTGAAAATCAGGATTCAAAACAGAATATATTGTAGCAACAACAACTAAGTCAAACATAAGATTTCTGTGCAAAATCAGAGAAAATTCAGGAAGAATATTCATAAACAATGAACAGATACTATGTGACTTCAAAGAGAAATACGGGTGAGCGTTCATATGGCATCCCTAACAAGCACAGAAAGCATACCACTTCCGCTTTAGGAGCTACAACCATAAGCGTGTAAAATGGGAGAACAGCTGCTGTTCCCAAAGTAAAAACACCGCTTGCAATCTGAGAACTTGTCAACCCTATAATATAGAGCAAGAAAATAATAAGAAATCACATCTACAAGATAGAGATGAAAGTATAGATGTTGCTAGCAGCACCGCATTTGAAAGAAATAAGTTGTGGACTCTTAGCAGTACCAGATAATAGCCAGGAAGGAAACTAGCTTGTTCCAAGCTAATTATCACAGAAAAACCTGGTTTTGTCCATGCGTCACCCAGAAAATATCCACGAGGGGATAACAAAACTATTGCTACCTGACCATATGTCTTTACTGGTATTTGTGACAGATAATGAACCAGCAAGAAGTCCTTCATTTTAGAGGCTATGATAACAAGTAATTCCAGAGGAGATCAAGTACGGGCATACTCAGTCAGTCATTCCAAACAAAACAAAAAAAGTTCAAGAATTGGGTTGCTCTATAAGTTGACTGTCATGAGCCAAATCACCATCTGACAACAGCTTATCTATGTTTTCTAAATAATTCAAACCAAGCAATCGACCTCAAACACCTTAAGGCAGCACATAATTCAAGCATCTGACCCTGATAACTTAGAATTGTTTTTTTATAGAAAACAGCAGGGAGTGGAGCTAAAATTAGGTTACATTCAGAAATGTGCAGGAACAGAGTCCAAGCCCATTAGGAGGGGGGGAATGAGTTACAATAAGATAATTTCCTATAAAATAGATTTCTATTTCTCTTCCTTCCCTTGTTTTTTTTTTTTTTTTTAAAAAAGAAAAGGCAGTCCCAAATTCATTTTGAAGAAGAAAAGAACACCAGAAAGTTTGCACAGTTAAAATTTACACAGACTAGACAAATCATCAAGCATTTAAATATTGGAGACCTTCAGCAACGAATCATATAGAATTCAAATAAGCAAATAAAAACGGAAGAAAAGACATGCTTGAAATCTCTCATGAATTATAAACATCATATATGTTGAATAACTAGGACAAATGGCAAAAACAAAGCATTACATGATGCATTTATTCCTGAGCTTTTTCGATAGACGAGGAAATTAGGAAGTTTTGGATGGATGACAATTGTTGAACCTCCTAGAAAACTCCAGTCTCTATGCAAGTCAGCTCCCACTCTTGCAACCCGCCGACCAAAGATTCCAGTGCTATTACTTTGGAGGGAAGAAAACAACTTTTGATCATTCCCAACAATGTGATGAGATCTTATAGTCTGCCCCAAGCAATCATTCTACAAGAAATCAAAATAAACCTTAGGAAAAACAAAACCTCAAGCTCGTCAACATAATCTGAGCTCTTCACTTTCACGGCACACTCTTATAGGCAATTCAAACACAAATTCAGTGCATTCAACACTTCGACTGGAGGGACAGAAAATCTAATACAACCTGAACCCATTTAATCTAGTTGAGATGCATAGCATGAATAAATGATCATTATACTTCATAACACACCCAAAAATCCATCTATTCACGTGATCAATAGACACTCAGAATTGAAAGATGCAAAAAGAACATACCTTGAGTGAGAATTGAGGATGGAAAAGGCAAGAAGAGAAGGCCATGACTGAAGCCAAAAAAAATTGCTCAACAACAATAATGGCCTCTTCATTCTGTTAGCACTAGCTACTAATAACAATACAAGTTACCGAAAATAAGGTTAGAAACCCACTAGAGAGAAAATGGGTAACAGGCAGGTAGGCAGCTGCTCAAGAAAGGAGAGAAAGTTAAAAGAAGGCATCTTGTTTGCCATACCCACTCAGTGTATAACACCCACTACACCTTTTAGCTATGGCCTAACTTTTATAGTACTATTAGCCGCACTAATAACATGAGAAACAGGGATTGATCTTGAACAGGGTTGACGATGGATTGATGGTCCACTTTAACTACATATGTTTTGTTGCTTTGTGGGCTGTTTCTGAACTGGATTGTTGGATGATGCCCTGGAGCTACTGACGTGGAGTTTAGTGGGCGAGAAGTTACATTACATTGAAGTTGTTAAAATTTGTCAGCTTTGACCTACTTTTCCCTATTTATTTATTTTTGGTAGTTATTGTTATGTGACAAACATCGGATTTAGTTGTGTTCTTTTATACTTCATCCGTTTTGATAAGTTATATAAACAAGTATCAATAAATATTATGCAATTAAGACACCAATAAATTGGTATAGGAGCAATAAGTTCTTGAGGACCTATGAGGTTGAGTTAGCCTAACTACTCACAATCTCCCCTATCCAAAACACAATAGCCTATAACCAATGCAAGAAAGAGAAATCCAATCATACATAAAAAAAAATTGTTGGTGGAAGCTGAATATAAAATATCACAAGTGTGGTTAAATAGAGCACAGGAAAAGGATACACAAGTTTTAATAGCAACAAAGAAAAATCAAAAGTGTTGTTGAGCAACCTTAAAAAGGGATAATTATTTATGGCATTATGCTTTGCTAACACTACCTCCATACAAAGTTGGCTTAAAAGAATGGCTATACAAGCTACATGACTTATGTTCAAGAGGTTTTTTAAAGAGCTTGACAAAATTATCATTTCTAAAGTTAGAATTGGAAATAGATCATATCTTGCAGTAAGAAGCAAATGAACAGTGATAATTGAAGGCCATACATGTTTAAAATTAATTTCTAAGATCTTATATGTTCCTAAACTTAATCAAAACTTCCTCAGCTGTTGAAAAAAAGATATAAGATGCTCGTTTGAGAACAATGATTGCTTGATTACTGATGCACAAAGCAGAGAGTTGTTTAAAGTCCAAATAAAAGATGAAAGCTTTGATTTGAATTTGATGGAAGAACAGCAGGCTATAATGCACAAATAAGATAGCAATATAATGTTTTGGCATAGGAAATTGTGGCACCTTCATCAAACAACCCTAATTTTTTTGAAGAAAAACTATTTTGGAAAGTATTTGCCTGGACTAAAAGATGAGTTTCCTACTTGTGTTGGAAGGAGATAAGACTTTATTTTCTACAAAACAAGGTATGAGGGGCTACATAAAAACTATAATTAGTACACACATATGTTAAAGGACCTTAGAAAACACCATTATTTATATTATTGATAATGAAGCTATAATTGTTAGATATTTATTTTATTAATTGTATTATCAATGAGATCAATATATATATAAAATACATCATCACTTGAGAAAAATATTGCAAGCCACTTGGAAAATAATAATGGGATAATGGAAATTATTTGGAAAAAAATTCTGTATTGGTGAACAGTACAAGTATACTTGTGAATTAATTATGTAGCATACAAATATATATGATATCTTTATGGATCATATTGGATCCATACAGACGTTTTTATTCATACGAATATTGACCATTTTCTTGTGGAGCGCCACGTGGATTCCTGCCATTGGCTTTGAGATAAAAATGTATTTTGTTCAACCGAAAGCACCCAGTAAATTGTCCAAGGGGTTTTGGCATGGCAATGAAGAATTTAAAATTATGTAAATAAAATTCTTGTAAATATTTTAATTTGACATAATATAATAAGCTTTATAACACAAATGAATGCAGTGATTTGAGATGTGACTTGGGAAGAACACTTTACAAATCATGGCAGCCTAGAAAGAAAGGCTCCTTATTATTCAAGCATTTGGGCATCTGCAATGTCCTCGGGAGAGATGGATTTTGTAGCTACTGCATCATGCTTTAAATTTGATGCTGTGTTCATCAAGCCAGGCGATAATGTCGTTGAGAACTCGGAAAATCATCTCATCTGTCTCACCTTCAAGAAGAGAATGGTAAGCATCTTTATAAAGCTTAAGCTTCTTGTCTGAACTACTTGCCTTCTCATACAGTGCCTTGCTCACTGATGGATCAGTTACCGCATCAGCTTCTCCATGCAGGATTAGTAGTGGCAGAGTTACCTGCAAAATGTTGCCATTTCGGATCAAATCATAACCTTCAGAAAAGATTACTTTAAGTAGAAAGAACTTTGCGTAGTCTATCAGAACCAGAATCCTGCAAATGTCATGTGATTCTTGGTCTGTAGATTGATGTCTAAAACCTTACACCAGGTTGGAAGCTCTTCATGAAGCACTAATGCATATGGTCCAGGTACCACATAATGCAATGAAAGAAAATAATACAGGGAATCGACAATTCAACATGCCTCTTCAAATCGCTGCTCGAGCTCTTGGGTGGTTTTCAGACACTCTAAAGCTGTCCCCAGGCGTGCCGTGTCCTTGTAAGCAATAACATTATACTTTGCCTGAATTTGAAGAGAAAATGGATATTTTCACCACATAACTTGTGTTAGTAGCTGTTGCAGAGCGGTTTCAAGGGCAGTAGACTCAGAACAAGTAGCGGTTATGGGCCCAGGAGAGCGAACGCCATTGATGCATAACAATAAAGCATTACATTTGCGTTTTATGCTAGTTCATTAGACTCGTATGCAAACCAGGAAGAGGGAGATAGACAAACCAGCTCTTGTTTTTTCAAGTCTCTGAATGCCATCTTGACAAAATCCTGGTGTGGAACTATTTTCAGCTTCGGAAAAACATGAGCTACACCGATTAGAATTTGCTTCACTAACCATGGTGGGATCATGTTATCTGTGAACTAAAGAAGTAATTCAGTTAAGCGCAAGCGCAAACCATGAACGCAAGATTTCTAACGAAATAAAGCTCAAGAGGATACTTTGCACATAGGCGCAACAAGAATGGCACCGTTCCATTCATTTGGTTGTTTCAAGTGCATCTTCAGGATTAAAGCTCCACCCAAAGACTGTCCAAACAGGTAGCTTGGGAGATTACAGAACATAGGATTCTCTGCAGCCAAACCAAGCAATCGTTGCACAAAGGAGTCTTAGTTTCTGTTTCGCTACACATGTTTCTGCAGAATCATCAGATTATATAGTTCAGGGCAGATAGTAAACCTTTGATTTTGGAGTAATGCTCAGCAACATCATCGACGAGCTTATCAAGGCTTGGAATAAAGCCATGAAGACCATCTGAAAGGCCAAACCCTGGATAATCCATGGCAAAAACTCCATAGCCAGAAGATGTCAACTTTCTTGCAATTCCTGTGGACAATTCCGTAGTTAAATTAAGTTCCACTTTCTACAAACTCCTCACCGTTAAATTTCCTTTCAATCTGCATACCTTCAAAAACAAAAGTGCAAGTTTCTCCATAACCATGACAATAGCAAACCAACGCCTTGGGATGAGTGTTCCCTGG
This sequence comes from Salix dunnii, assembly GCA_015731905.1. NCBI lineage: Eukaryota > Viridiplantae > Streptophyta > Magnoliopsida > Malpighiales > Salicaceae > Salix > Salix dunnii. The sequence continues at coordinate 13,132,956 of CM027675.1, read as the reverse complement.
AAGCCAGCTTTTCGCAAAATATTTCAATCCTCTAGAATTAACTTCATATGACTGCCAACTCAAAAAACAGAAAACCCACACAGTAATTCATCAATTAAAATCGACAACAACTAATCTGTGACACCATTAAGCTAGTTAGCATTAAACTTCTGTATCACTGAAAAGCTAAAGCTAAGCAGCAAGTGGAAAGAAAAGAAGGCTAAAATAACTTTAATCTAGTTATAATAAAGGGTGATCATAGTAAATGTGACAGATAATCTTATTTCTAGTAACATATAGATTGTTTACCGGGTAACAACAAGATGGAAAATTAGAAATCTACAACATCTCAAATCCCTTTTCAGCAAAGGGTGAGTCATAAAGAACCTAACTTTCTTCGAAGATTTCATTCTCAGAATGGATATGATCAGTCTGAAGCACAAATGAAACAAAACATGGCATGGCAGCTGTCTTAACACTATTATAGCATTTCCAACGGGAAAAGTTTATGAATTTTTGAATAATATAAATATAGTATTTTATATATATCATTTAGAAAAAAATATTTTTTTAATATATATAATATTAATACAACTATTTATTAATAATAACTAGCTAATATAACTCTCTCTTCTTCTTTTTTTGTTATTTTACTTCTCTCATCTCTTGACTTTTTATGTGATATCATTTATTTTTATTTTTATTCATTTTATAGTCTTTATAAAATATATATGTTGACTTATGAGATGATAAATTAATTTGCTGGATAAGAGAAATTCGAGTTGCGCTACATGCAACAAGTTTAATCATGCATATTAGCTATTATTTAAAAATTATTTTTTCAACTATACTAATTTGAAAAATATTTTATTTTCCTATAATTACGCTTACTTTTTTCCATAGAACATAACCCCGGATAATCATGACCGTTCAACCATTGTTTCACCTTCAAAAGGCAAGGTCGTATTTTTCTTGTCTTTCTACTTGATGAAGACAAAAAGAAGCTTTTCGATTGAAAATATATTAAATCTTTTTTTTATAATTAATAATATAAATATATTAAAACGTGAAGGTTCAAGGCTTGTTATTATGTGTTTATGATTTAACTATAAATATATTTTTAAAATTTTTTAATATAAATATATTAAAACCAATTTAAAATTTTAATATTATATATATCAAGGTACCAAACATTAAATTGTTGTGCACGATCTAGCTACAGAAGCCAAGCCATGGATACCAGCAATGGAAGTTAACGTACCTCTTCTATCTTCAGCCCCTCATCTGGCACCTGCAACACAAACAAGATCAAGGTAACTACAAGATCAAGGTCTGAAAGCCAATCAGCCCTTGACAGCAGATCTCCACTGATATTTAAGGTAGATAAATAGTAATCTTACAGATGTAGGATCGTTACTGTCTTACAGACAATTTAGTATTACAACAAAAACCCTGTAATTATCTTGATCAAATGTTGCAGAAGAAGAAGAAGAAGAAGAAACTTGGTCTTGTTTTTTGTTGTTGTTGTTGTCTTGCTTGCATGTGAAACTGAGCTTAGGGTTCATCAGGACATTCATGCAATATTGATCATTATCACACAAATTACTGAAATCATAATTATCCTATATAATAACGAAACACACCCCACGTCTCCACAGAATTAACGACAAACACAACCTTCATTAAGCAATGATCAATTCCAAGCTGAATCTCTTTGAAAGCCTCACGAGCTCTCCTTCTCTCTGATGCTGAGTCCATGTTGGCATCCAAGACCTTCTGCAACTCATCGCTGATGCCCAGAAACTTCTCCATTACTTCTCACTCTCTGCTAATCTTGCTACTGGCTACTCAATTAATGTTGCTGAACAAAATATATGTTGTCTTTGTACATGTGATGTGAGTGGTTGGTTTTTAAGCTAACCATTGCATCTGCCCATGAAGATGGGAATAAATGTGAGAACAGCTAGAAACAGTTGACATGCATTAAATGTGCTTTTAAGTATGTTATTTATTGTTGCTATAATGTTATATTACTAAAATAATTATTAATTTTAGAATAACATGAAATTAGTTAAGATGTACGCAAATTGATCTAAATACTTGTTCTAATAAAAAAAAATTCTAATAAAAAAAAATGTTATTCATTGAAGTCAATTTTTAGTTGAGAACTTGAGATTTCCTTTCCAGTCTAGGAATTAGAGTTTTTTTATTATTATTACTATTATCAAATCTTTAATAATTAAATAATTATAATTATAAATTTTATTGGTTTTATTCTCTTCTTCAAATTAAGACAATACATAATGGTTTTGGCCTGTGTAAATTTAACATTAAAAGAAATTCCAAGTGAAGAATTATTTTAAAAATTAAATTAAATTATATTTGAAAACTCACTTATCTTTGAGTTTTTGAATTAAAATATTTGTATGACAAGAATTTAAGCAGTAATTATGTTATAGTTCTCCCTCTCTCTCTCTCCGTGAACTTATATTATATCTTCAAATAAAACATGGGTATCAGAAAAATATGGTTGCCATCTAGCTTTATTAGCTTGGTAATAATTAATTAACTTGGCAAAAAAAAATGAAAACTTACTTGCATTTGGCTAGGATACAAGAAATTATGAGGCAAGAAGGATACTCATGCCAATTAACCATCTAGTAAATGGTTTAGTGATATAAATTTAGAAATAAAAGATTTGCACCTCTTGTGGTCTTAGATTTAAGTAATATTGTTGTTAATATAATGGTCATAATAAGTTTATATAGTCATTAATTTCAAAATCTATGAAATTAGTTGAGATACACGTAAACTGATTCAAACACCTATATTAATAAAACAAATAATCAAAAGAAATTATTATATGAACTTAAGCCGTTTCAATCTCTAATGAGTTTTAAAGATGAGGGCTATAATCACTTATTAATTTCTTATTTAACACTCAGTATTCTTTCCTTGATGAAACTAAGTTTCTTCATGATCATATTTTTAAATTATGTAGATTATTTATTAGGACGGATATATTCACAAATAAAATATTTACTTAATTCCAACTTAAAAACGATAATATATAGAGGGTATTTTCTATGTTTGTAAATTAAATGTAATTATTTGAAATGGTACTGCAATAAATTGAATTATAAAGTAAATTAAAAGGTAAAGTGAATTATAAAATGAGAATTATGTTGAATTGTGAATTTTGTATATTGTTTTATTTTTCTATACTACTTCAAAAAACAATCTACTGGTCAGGTTTCCTGCTATAAATTGACAAGGCAACAACAAGACACTGAACCTATTGCCATGTTTCTGCATTCTTTAGTCCTTGGGCCCTTTGGAATATTTAATAGAATCCCTTCCCTCACCAACCCATGCCAACATATTTGCCCAAAATGGGTTGTGAATAGCAGTTTGTTTGAAAAATATTTAAAATATATATATATTTTTAAATCGTTTTTTATATGTTGATGTTAAAAATAATTTTTATAAAATAATATTATTTTAATATATTTTTTAAAAAAATAACCGTAACTGTAATCGATTCATAATCAATACGGGATCCATTAGTAATAGCATCAAAATTTCTTCCGTTTGTTTTTCTCTAGTCATCTAGAAGCCAGACATACCTTCCAATGTCGGCACAACTGCTCGATCCTCGAAGCTGGTCCATCAATGGAGTAAGAAATGACTCGGAGGAAGGATTGTCTCTTCGGTTTCTTAAGAAGATGTTTGGGAGTATGGTGTCATTGGTGGTGAAAAAAAAATGGATGGTTTGGGTATTTAATTAAAATAAAAATATAAAAAAAAAGGAGAACTCCACCTTAAAAATTAATCAAAACACTGATTCATAAAAAATAATAAATTATTGTTTTCCGTGCGGTAAAGAAAGAGCTAGTTGAGGGGTTGGGAGAGGAGAATAATATATATTAGACCGGGGCTGGGTGAGAGAATAAATATATATTAATATTTTAATATTAAATATATTTTTAATATCAAAATAATCTAAAAATTGATTAAAATATATATAATATTTACATAATATATATATATATATATATAATATATATTTTAAAAGTAATTTTATAAGTTGAAAGTAATATGAAAAGTTTAGTAATAAAACATTTGAAACTGTTTTTCTGTGACCTCAAATTTAATTACAGTTTTAATCAAATACTTTAAAAATTATTTTAAACCGCAACTAAAATATTTTTTTATAAAACTTAAATCAATGGATACCTTTAATCGTTGTGCTCATTAATTTCATTATATAATTTATATAAATACACATTGTTGTAGATAACCCCTGAACTTCAAATATATATTGGCCGACTCTTGGGGAAAAAAACAAGTCAATGATTAGAGCTTTAATCCTGGCCATTCGATCATTTTACCAAATCCACGTCCCAATGTTCTTGCTTGGAAAATTACATTTAATTTTATGGAAAATAAATAAATTAAGGTTTTTAGATTTTTTTTTTCATGTTAAATAAGACCTTCTTCATTCTTTTTATATTTGACTCACTTAAAAAGAATTAGTAAAAGAAAAACATTTTATGACAAGAGAAAATAATTTAAAATAATGAAAAACAACTTATTATTCTTAAAAAATAAATATTTTTTACAAAAATATATATACTATCAAATTATAAATCCTTCACTAATTAATTCATTTCATCAAAGCAAATCATGCTGAAAAGTAAATAAAAGGGGTTAAAGTTTTAAAATTGAAAATAGTTGCCACCCAAAGCTAGGAGATTAAGAGGGTTTTTTTTATCTTCGGTTTAAATTATATTTATTTATTAATATTGATGGTCATAAATCATAGGAAATAGCTTATTATTAAAAATCTTGTTCAGAGAGAAGATATTCAATATCTTTTAAAAACAAAAAGTAATTTCGTGTGCATGTTATATACCGGTATATTTTATTCCAGTTTAGAAATAAAATAAATTAAAATTGATTTCATCTCGTTTAAAATCTCAATTTGCTCTAGAAATCTCAATCAAATTCTAGTTGAAATATTCTGGTTCTGTTTTATCCATCTTGTTCTTATTTTAAAAAAAAATATTGACAATTTACTATATTAATTATATCTCTTAATTCAATTGTTGAATTACGTTTAAATTTTATATAAAAAAAAATCCCTACATATTGTTATAATTCAAGTATGACTTCTAAAGTAATAGGAATTTATAAAAGCTTTGTGAGATTGCCAATGATATGTTTATAATTTTATTTAAATTCATAATTTTGTTCAAAAATGTTATTTTATTGTGTTTTTTAGATTGATTTTCCCCCTCCACTTTCATCATTCAATAATGAGTTTATTGGTAATTAAACTTCTATTTTTTTTCTTATTTGTTTCATTAAGTGCTATTGTAGTCTCATGAACAGAACCTTGAATTTAAAAGTTTAACCTAGATTAACCATGTTAATTTAATATGTTGTCATCTAAACTTTTTCTAATTAAAAAAAAAATATTGTACCAGATCTATAAACAACATCATTCATGAAAAGAGAATTCATTCAATTATTTTTTTTTTGATGTTAAAAATAAATTTTAAAAACTAAAAAAAATATTGTTTTAATATATTTTTAATCGAAAAATATTTTGAAAAACAATCATTAACATATTTTTAAATACCTATTAAAATAAAACATATGCGTTGAACATAACCAATAAAGATATATAAAAAAATTTAATCAATAGCTTTAGAAAATTAGAGAAGTGATTTATTTCATTATGTGAAAATTAGCCTTAAAATACCATATGTTGAAAACAATAATGTAATTTGCAGATTTATCTTATTTAACATTAAAAGATATCTTTAAAACATTTTATATGTCAATCGAGATAAAATCTTTTCTTACCTATGAGAGAGCAACCGCAAGTCTGCCTAAGAAAATCCCAAAAAAAAACCATGTAGCAGATAACATCTCAGTAATAAATGCAGTGATATCCAGTTTGAATCTTATAATTGCTAATATAATAATATAATTACTAATATAATAACATATGAATAGTCACTATGTACATGAACTAACCCCAACATCCCCATTAATAAAAAAAATATATGTTAAAATGCTAGTTTAACCAGCAGCAAGTCAAGGCCTAAGAAGATCAATTTATACTGTCATGAAGATTTGTTAAAGTTAATGATAATGAATTTAATTTTGAAATTTCATAGAAGAAGCGTAGTGAAATCAAATGATGAAACAATTGATAATATGTTTCATTTACATTGAAAATTTACACAATAAGCTACATGACTGGCAATGATAAAGAAACTGTGCAAAAATTAACTATAAATGAGGTGAGATCAATGAATGAGTACAATATTCCAGTACAGCACAATAGAGATTTTTGCACACATATACTGCCAGCCCTATTTTTATTTTTAATTTTTTACTCAAAACAATCAAAATACCCTCCCTCCATTTTCTCTAAATGGTGTACAAACGAGAGGGGCAAGGCAATGCTATCAGCAAGAATTAGTTTCCCTGCTATGCTCATCAAGCCAAGAAATTGTATCCTTAAAAACCTGAAGTATCACTTCATCTGGTTCGCCTTCCAGGAGAGCATGAAACGCATCCTTGTATAGCTTTAGTTTCTTGTCCGAGCTGCATGCTTTCTCATACAATAACTTGCTCACGGATGGATCGGTTACGATATCAGCCTCTCCGTGAAGAATTAGTAGTGGTAGAGAGACCTGCAATCATAACATTATCCAGTCAAGTGGTGGAGATTCCGAACAATATTAGGAGAAATATCCACGAGGATTTTTAGCAATTGTAGACTGCATAGGTGATATGGCATTAATATTCCCCAAACAACTTCCATTGGTCAAATCCGCGCGGGTAGGTTATCAAAGTCCTTGAAATGTTCTCAATGAAAACAATAAACAGAAATACAAGAGGGTGAAGGGAGGTTGAGCATGCCTCTCCACAATGCCAGAAATAAGATAGAATGAAACCAGATATAAAATAGTGGTTCATGCATTCAAGTTTCATGACATGATAAAAAAAGGGCAGAGGAAAATGGCATACTTGTTCTAGTCGACGTTCTATTTCTTGAGTGGTTCTGAGCATCTCCAGCGCAGTCTTCAAGCGGGGCTTGTCCTTGTAAGCAATGACATTATAGGCTGCCTGCATTAGATGAAAAGATCAATTCATTGAATAAATAAAAGACTCAGCATTAATTAATTTGATCAAGGACATCTGAAGTATATAGCAATGAGCTAGAGAAGAATAAAAGGATGTCAATATTACAAAATACTAAAGTATTTTACAATCAATTCTCATATAGAAGCGTAAAAAGCAATATGCGTAATGCTTATGACTTTAGAGGTAATCCAGGTAAGAAATAAACCAGGTTTCTGTGCTTTGGATCCCTAAAAGCAGCCTGAGCCAAATCCTTTTGTGGAACTAACTTGTGTTTTGGAAGAAAATTAGCCACACCAATCAACATTTGTGTCACTAACCATGGTGGAGTCATGTTGTCTGCAATCTACGAGAAGTGTTTGAATTAATAGGCAAGGGAACTACAGCCAAGCAGTGCAGGAACATAACTAAGTTGGGAAAACATACTTTGCACATAGGAGCTACAAGAATGGCACCATTCCATGCATTGGGTTGCTTTAAATGCACCTTCAGAGCTACAGCCCCACCCAATGACTCTCCAAATAGGAAGCTTGGTAGAGTACGAAACTCTGGGTTCTCTACAATCCAAAAGTATCAGAAATTTGAAGTAAGAACATAGCATATTTTGATTCCATTGTTGTTTAGATGACATTCAACTTATCCACATCATTGCTTGCATAAAGATCAACAATTTTGAGAATAAATTTGACATTGAAGAGGAGAAATCATTTTTGCCAAGAGCATGCTTCAGACAGTCATTTCCCACCTGATTAGTCTGGATTGTCTAGTCTTGGTGTTTCTTCTTTTTCTTTGGATGGATAAGATCATACTTGAACAAGGGGAATAACTGCAAGTCACTGTTCTTACCATTCATCACAGTACCCCTTGCCTGTTCTTATCCCTTGTTTTACGTATCATTAGTTTTTACATAGGGGGATGCACCCCAGAGATTTTTAATAACTAGAAGGGCACTACAAAAGATCCTTCAGATTCCATCACTAAAAGATTATATAAAACTGAGATTGTCAGATCACAGTTTTCTACCTTGTTTTGTATAATTAATTTTGAGCCATGTAATCAATGTGTATTATCTACATTGCAAGAGTGCACAATAGGACATGTTTGATGTAGCAAGACATCATTGTCGATCCATGCCAGGAAAGAATATGTCATCTATTAAGGAGCAGACAAGCAATTCATTGAGAAAAGCAAATTCACAGCACAGGGATATATTAGAGAAGAAAAACAAGAAAATTAAAGTATATTTAGCACGCTACTATGTGTAACTTGTCTCAAACTCACAACAAATAAGAGAGATTTACTGAATAAGATGAGCACTGTAGAGTTGCGCTTACACAAAGATGAACACTTAAGCAACTAACCCCAAGTTAAACAAAATGGATACATGCAGAACCACCTCTAACAGAAGATGCTGACGAAGCAGCATCAACCCATGCTTTTGGATCAAAACACTAAAATCTGAATTCTGATTACATAGAAAAACTCCTTTTGACAGATGACAGGTGTTCTAAGCAGTCAGCTATTCTACACTGAGGAGCCCAAAATTACAGCTCCCAAAAAAATCAGGACAATTCAATGAGACGCAACATGGATAAAATGGTTTTGAGAATCATTCCAAAATGCTACATTTTTTGTAAAGCATATATAAGCATTGATTTGTTGAATGTAGTGATCAATTTCAATCAACAAGAATGACATCTTGCTCCTTACTATTTCCAGCATGATCTGCCATGGACTAATTCATCCATTTCTATAAAATCCTAAGGATACCAACTAAAACATGAAAAATGGTAATAACTGCATGAAGAGTTTAATACTTCTCAATGGTCAATGGTTCTTCTATACTTCTCAAGACAAGACTTTGCCGCACATGAGAGTTTTACAGAAAGCTTAAAACAGCTGACTCACCTTTGACCTTGGAGTAATGTTCTATAACATCGTCAACTAGCCTGTCAAAGCTGGGGATATAGCCATGGAGACCTTCAGACATACCATATCCTGGATAATCCATAGCAAAAAAACCATACCCAGATGATGCCAACTTTCTTGCAATTCCTGAAAACAATGCCTAGAATTAGTAAAGTCCCATCATAAGATTATAAATTGGTCACTACTACTGGACGATAGCTACATGCCTTCAACAAAAAATGTGCATGTGTCTCCATAACCATGACAGAAACACACCACTGCTTTTGGGGAGGAAGACTTAGGAAGCCAACTCTTTGTGAAAATCTCCAGTCCTCTAGAATTCACCTCGTATGACTGTAAAGATAAAAAAAAAGAATATAAAAAAGGTCTACTGTCACAACTAAGAAGAACCGCAAAACAACAGTTAATTAGATGGCATTTAGTTCTAGCGTGCTGCCAGCACCATTTCTGTTCTACATTCAAAGATGTAAGGAATTGAACAGAATGCCAGAGTCAAAAGACACAATGAAGAAAAAAAGTAAAAGTATTTTGAAGATCCATGTAGTTTCTTATTGAGGCAGCTACTAACCTACACAAATCAATATGCCTCTAAACGCAATTTAAATTGAGCACCTTTTCTTCAACAAAGAAAAACACACTCGGAACCAATATTGTAATGCAACTAGATGATGAAAAGAAAAGGTGGGTTTTTAAAAAAAAAAAATTGAAGAGCTCTTTTCTGCACTTAATTACAGCAGCTAAAAGGGGCACAGCCCAATTAAACATCTTCCACAAAACATACAATTGAAGCCTTAATTAGAAACACTTAAGACCCCATTTCTTCCATCACAAACCACCGTCCCTTCTCTCACCACACACACACTATGCTATTTAAATTCCTGGGCAAATCTTCAACTTCACAGCCTTCAAATGCCTCAAAGGATGTGTTTGTTATTGCGGCCAAAATACCGTTTCTAAAAAAAACTTTCAAATTAATAGAGTTTTTTATATGTTTTGAGATCGTTTAAATATATGAATATAAAAAAAAAAGATTTAAAAAATAAATAAAAATCCTAGTTTAATAGATTTTCAAGAGAAAAAAAACTATTTGAAAGTAGAGCAGAGAAACAAAACAGCATCTAATTAATTAAACCAAACCAAATCAAACCGCCCCACCTACCTACATAAATTAGAACTCAAAATATCACTGCAAAAGGTTCCTTTTTTTTCCTCTTACCTCCTTCATTTTCAATCCATCACATGGCGTCTGCAACAAAACGAACAACCCTCATCAACATGATGAAAAATATATTACTCCACTCCACGGAAAATAATCACCTCAGTAATAATAATAAATAACAAAGTGCCCCACACAATTAGTACTGGAAAAACGATGATAAATGTTTATTCCAAAAAATAGAACCTTGAACAAGATATGGTCAATTCCAAGCTGGATATCTTTGAAGGCTTCTCGAGCAAGTTTTCTTGCAGGCACTTCATCCAAGTTAGCATCAATGATCTTTCTCAATTCATCGTCGATTTCTGGAAACTTCAATGGACGTGACGCCATTGATGCTGCTTCTTTTTCCCTGCTTTGCCTCCTCCACCTCTTTCCTCGCAACGAGGCACATCCTAAGACACAAAATATATATAAATAAATGTAAAAGATACCTTTTTATGCTTATTACATGTAAAAGATACCTTTTTATGCTTATTACTGAAAAGGAAAGCGAGAAAAAAAGCATAAACTGCAAAAGAAAAATAATAATTAATTAATAAATGATAAATGGCTGGTTTTTAACCTTCAAAGAAGCAGCGGCCACTGGAGACTTTCGCGGGTGTGAGAGACATCTGATGTTATTTTGACTATTTGATTATTTGGATCTATATTTATATAATAACAAAAGTAATTACTCTTAAAAAAAAGGGTGGTTTTAAATTTTAATTCCGATTTTCTGGACTTGTTATTTAGTCGCTGATTTTTTGTTTTGGAGTGTGGGGGGGGATGGAAGGGGGCACAGTCAGACAATACGTCATCTTGGAGATCGGATTGGTTTCCATAGCTGTCGTGAGACTTGTTAACGGGACAAGGTGACACCGAGTCAGCGTCGGTGTGATTTTAACAGACAACGCTGAAAGGTTGAGTTTTTAACAGCCTTATTTCTTTGACCAACTCAAGATTGACTCGGCCAAACAATTGTATAGATGGATAGATATCAGATTATTGAGATTATTGGCTAAGCTACAAGCGTAGCCTAAGAAACTATTTGATTTTTTTATTTTATTTTAAATTAAAAAAATATTATTTTTAGATATTTTTATATTTTAATGTCAAAAATAATTTTTTTTAATACAAAAAATATTATTTTAATATATTTTTGAACAAAAAATATTTTCAATAATAATCTCAATCACACTCACAAATGTGTCTGTTTAGAAGTACGAGTAAGGTTGTTTTTAAAAGTTTTTTTAGTTCAGAAATGTATTAAAATAATATTTTTTTAATTTTTAAAAATTATTTTTGACATTAACATATTATAATCATCTAAAAAATAAAAATTAATATAAAAAATAAAAATAAAAAATTTTCAAAAATATTTTGAAACGTAATTACAAACATCCTGAGTGAATTAACCTGAGTTCATTAAATTTTCTCTTTTTTATTTTAAAAATGAATAAATAAATAAATAATTACGTAGTTGAACGAGAAAAAAATTGAAGAGTGTTTGATTAATGTTTTTCATTGCTCATAGAAAGATTAATAATAAAAAAAAAAAAAATCACCACTTAGACAAGATATCGAGAATCCTGCGGGTAGAATCGACTCCCACCATGTCGCTTATCGGTGCCACGTATATTCTTTGTGCATGTATTTATCCGTAAATTTTATATTCAATTTCAATTTTATTTTTTAAAATTTGACTCTTATTATTTTTAATTTTATTTCACTGGCTTTTTGTTGGTTTTTAATTTGTATTCGATTCAAATTTATAATATATTTTTTTAATTTTATCCTAATTCTTTTAAAAAAATTTGTTCCTTTATTGAAATTATCTTTCTTTTTAATTTAATAGCTCAATTAGAAATCTATAATTATACTCTAATTTATTTTTTATCCATATTATTTTAATTTCTGTTTTTTTTTTTAGATCTTTTAAATGGATTGAGATTTTAGTAGTGATAACAATTTGATCAAAAATAAATGTTATCCTCCACGTGTCTATCTGCTTTTAAACGAGTTAGTTAGTAGCTTTAGCTATTAATTGATTTCAAACTCTAAAAAGGTAGAAGAAGACTAAAATTTTCAAAAAAATTATTTTTATTTTTTAAAATAAAAAAATAGATTATTTTTTATTATTTGATGTGATGATGTCAAAAATATTTTTTAAAAAAATATATACTTTTTATATATTTTAAATAAAAAATACTTTCAAAAATAATTACAAACACACTAAGAACTAAAAAAATCATTTCGTTTCTATCTCCAAATTTCCGAAGAGTAGAGCTGATTTTACATTGCGTTTCAAATTTTTTTAAAATAAAATTAATAGTTTTTTTCATTTTAAATAAAAAATTATGTTTTTTAAATTATTTTCATATGTTAATATTATAAATAATTAAAAATATTTAAAATATATTTTAAAAAATATCTTTAACCCGAATCCAGAATTGATTAACAAAATCGAAGAGGTGAAAGACATGAAAGGTTGACATGCACTTCGATCCATAGCCGAAAGGGCACGCTAAGAGGCAAAATGCATAGAACAAAAAGAAACGAGTTCCGCAAATAAAAATTGTCAAAAATATCAAGCGGCCTTTAGATATTTTCAATCAAATTTTCTTTTTGTTATTATTAGAGAATTTTTTATTTTAATAATAATTAATTATAATTTAAATATAAAAAAATGTTAGTGCATGTGACGTGTTTTAGTGGCAAAGAAAAAACTGTCATGTTATTAGAAGCATTGATTGCACATTAATGGAGTGATTTATCATAAGTGATGATTTTTTCTTTTCTTTTTTAAAAAAAATATAAATTAGTCTCTCTCTTATTTTTGTTAATTTTTCAACTTTAGTCTCTATCTTTTTTTATTTTTGATTTTTTTATAAAAAAATATTTATTTTCAATTTCACCCTTCAGTCTCGATTGATCATATATTATTATTTTTTATTTGGCCCTTATTATTTTTATTTCTAATTTTGTTTCACTGGGTTTTAGTAAAAAAATATTGGTTTTTAATCTTATTATTCAATTCAAATTTATAGCGTGTTATTGCTTTCCCGGATTCTCTTGAGGTCGGGATTGAAGAAGCTAAGAATTAAACAAATAAACAACTCCATCCGTGGAGTACTTCCTGTTTAGAAATGCGTTTGCTTTTAAAAAGATTTCTAACATCACCTTTTATATTCCTGCCTTATATTTCTATTTTATTCCACCATTAAAATAAAAATATTTTTTTAATTTTTATATATTAAAAATTGACACCTTATTAGCAGATAATATTTAATCAGAGTTTATTTTATTTAACATGGATGCATAATTATTCTCGTATATACACAATGTTGAAATAATGATACAAAATTTTACTCTTGCTCTAACCTTTTCAACTCAAAATTCACGAGCACTTTCTCTTAATCTGAACTTTTTTTTTTTATTTGAGTAAATTATACTTGAAAAGTATACTTTATAAGTCTAGATGAATAAATAAAACCATAATTATCCAGATTTTTATAAAAAATATATATTTTGATTCAAACTCAAGAACTATTGCGTAAATCTACAAATCGTTACTACAACCCTTGAGAACTTAACCTGACTTTTTGCTCGACTGTAACGTGAGCAAACCTGTGTGAATTAAGCATGACAGCCACGAGTAGCTCTAACATCTATAATGCCCTTGCAAACTACTTAAATATGAGATATTTTTATGATCAATAACAGATATAAAAAAGTGCAGCAATGTTATCCACAGATGGTTGAGGGTAGTGGAGAATGAGTTGCTGTTGGTTTCTGAGCAGTTGCCGGAATTTGCCTTGGTTGGGCTAACTACTTAATTAATGCAGTTTCTAGTGATTATGGTTCAGGTTTTTAGGGTTTAAGCTAGAGAAACCATGAATCTTGAGAGAGAAACCATGAATCTTGAGAGAGACACATCGGGGACGAAGAGAGTGACTGTCGATGGGGGTGTTATCCGTCTTCTTTGAAATACTATACGTCTGGGTAATTTTATTTTTTAATATTTTTATTTCACTCGGATACAAAGTGTAATTTTTAAAGTATATTGAGAAAATAAAAATATATTTGAATATTTTTTTAATCATCCTTGATATAAGTTATGAGTAAAAGATTTGTCAAAATATTCGAGAGTGCTGTTAAAATTGTTTTTTAAAATATTTTTTTGTTTAAAAATATATTAAAATAATATTTTTATTTTTTAAAATATTATTTTTAATATTAGCACATGAAAATTATCTTAAAAATATATATAAAAATCAAATTATTTTAAAAAAAAAATTCTAAACACATTCATTATTAGTTAGCGTGGTTGAATAAAGGAAGTTAATACATTACATTTATAAAGCATGACCTAATTTTTATTGTTTATGCTTCTTTTATTTTTATTTTTCCGAACCAAATCCGTACAATAATATCTTTTAAAACCCTTAATAATTGAAGCTGCAGCAGGTGGGGGCAACCCATTCATAATTATTGGTGCTAAAAATAATGCAGCGGGCTGCAATAAGAGCTTCATATGCCTAGAGATTCCAAAAAGCCCTTCTTAAAAAACAAAAAGTAATCTCCAAGCAGTCCCACAACGTTGTTCACGTGCGTAATCTTATTTTCTCCAAACCTGAATCTTTATCGTGAGCTGGACACGTGTCTTAATTAGACCTGTGAAGTCAAAGTAATAGACGTCTATGATTCTTACACGACTGGAATGGGACCCACGGCTTCTTTTTCTTACATGGTTCCTCATTTTCCGGTGCGTGAATGACGCCCGTGCAAGGAACAGAAGCGCACGCTCTCTCTCTCTCTCTCTCTCTCTCTACTCCCCCTCCTCTCTCTCTCTCTTTTCCCCGAGAACAAAAATAAAAAAATATATATTAAAATTATTTTTTTAAAAAATAAATTGTTTTAATATCGATATATTAAAAAAAATCTTCTTTTTTAAATGCTAAATTTAACTGTAAAATCCTAGAAGAAGAGTTCGTGCGAGCCAGCTTGATAAGAACTGAGATCCAGGTGGGCTAATGATATTCTTTCATGTGATTTTGTCCAACGTCAAATCATTTACAGCTCTGATTTCAAATCATTTAATGAAATCTTTTTTTTTAAAACAAAAGGGATTTCAGAGAGAGAGAGAGAGAGAGAGAGAGAGAGAGAGAGAGGGCACGCTTGAATGATAAGCATTTTTGAAAGGTAATGAGCAGCAAGTTCTCCTTTTATTTTTCATTTTTTATCACCAGTGAGCAGGTAGATTGTCTGGTCACAGTCAGCACTGTTTTTTTTTTGTTTTTTTTTTTGCTGGAAAGTGATTTATTTTAAAAAATGTATTCTATGAAAAATGAATTCCTAAAAATTAAATTTCTAGAAAGTGAATTTCAATATTTGGTAGTGTTATGGAAAATAAACTGGAAAACACTTCCCAGTGTTTGTTTATATTATGGAAAATGATCTGGAAAATAATTTATTAATAAATTAATTTTTTTTTCAAGTTTATTAAAATAATGAGGAACAAATCTTACAAATTAAAAAGTTGAATAAGAATGAAATTGAAAAAAAATATAATTTCATAAATTATCTCAAATAAAATAAATAATAATCAAAATAATAGAAATCAAATCTAAAATTTTTTTTTAAAAAAATAAAAGGTGAATAAATTAAAATAATAATAATTAACATTTCATAAATTATTTCAAATAAAATAAGTAACAATAAAAAAAATGAGGACCAAATTTGATAGATAAAAAATTTGAATAAAAAATGATAAGAAAAAAACAAATAGCAATTATAAAAATAAGAACCAAAATTAATATAAAAATTAAATTTTAAGAGATGGAATTGAAAAATAAATATTCAAAACAAATTATATATAGCAATCAAAAGTTTGAGGATCAAATTTGATATAATCAGCAAATAATGACATTTCTAAATTTTTCACAACTTCCGGAAAGTGTTTTCCGCCCAAATTTTTCGGAAAACACTTTCTTGAAAACCAAGCCAAATTCTTCTTTGACTGGAAAGTGTTTTCCGTTGACCGGAAAGTGTTTTCCGTTGATCAACTTTCCAGAAGACAAACAAACACAGGAAAGTTTGGAAAGTGGTTTCCCGAAAAGTGAATTTCGGGAAACAAACGGAGCCTCATTATGTGTTTTTTTTTAATATTTTTTTTATTTTAAATTATATTTTTTAATATTTTTATATGTTAATATCAAAAATAAAATAAAAAATAATATTTTAATATATTTTTTAATAAAAAATACTTTAAAAAATAATCTTTAACTACCATCTCAATGACATAGTCATGAACTTAAAAACATTAACTATAATCTTGTAATATTGTTTTTTTTATTAAGTGATCATGTTTTTATTGCCTGTTAAACATGAATTTGATACTGTGATACAATATTTTTTAGATTTTACTTGAAAATACTTTAAAAATTAATTAGATTTTAGTTATATCAACTAATTCAAATCATAAAAAAAAAAAAAACTCTAAAAACAATCAAAATGTTGCTTTTCAATACAAAGACATGATTAAAAATCACTTGAAAGCATAAGTTTAAAGATTGGAGTGTTCATAATATATTTCTATAAAATATTAAGATCCATTTATAATTATATTTATGAGAAATTTATTTTTGTTGAGTGTTCTTTTGAATTTTAAGCATAAATAATAGTGTAAATAAATAAATAAAATCCATTTATCACCGTGACAAAATGTAAAGAGTAACTGGTGCTAGTAATTTAATTTGTCCCACCATCATAACTAGGTCTTCAAAATAAGGGAAACAAATATCATCGACGGATTTTATTTTTGTTTGAATAGAAGGAGGTAAATTCCCCATCATCATTTGAGTTATCGAGGGAGTCCAATGCCCATATAAATCTATCTCAATAGTTGTTTTTCTTCAAAAAAATTATAATTTTTTTTTTGAATTTTTAATATTATTTTAAATTAATTAATATTTTTAGATTATTTTTATATATTAATACTAAAAATATTATTTTAATATATTTATAAAAAAATCACTTTAAAAATAAATGCAATCATATTCTCCATCAGGCAACTAGTCTTTTAGAAAGAGTTTACATTACCTACAAAGAAGTAAGGACTTGTTTAATATTGTGTTTAAAAGGTATTTTTGAAAATAAAAATGTTTTAAATTAATTTTTTAAAATGTTTTTAAATTTTAATATTTATCTACTAGATCAGGTCAAAGAGTTCACAACAACCTGTCTATTTTTTTAACATTAAAAAAAAACAATGTTGCTTAGCATATTTTTAACAACTTATTCTTTTTAAGACTTATCTAAATTTATAGTATAATTAATTATATATATCTAAATAAATATTTAAGACTTAATAGATATAGTATAGTTGTCACTCGAGGTTGGGACTAGTCTGGACCAAAGGACTGGAATATCCTAGTTATCACCGAAATAAAAATAGTATAGTTACTAAAAAAACAATTGCATGATGAATAATAAATAAATAAATAAAATATAAATATAGTAGTAACTCAATTCAATTTATAAGTACGTGTTGTTATCCTGAGAAGTTTAACACTTTCACCCTGAGATTTGGCTGTATGATTTGGAAAAGAAAAACTTTTGGATTTGTGTTCTAATTTGTGATGGACAAATTCTTCAGCTTATTCCTATCATATCTATTGGTGTGTGAGAATAAAATTTTAAAATCAGATTATGTTCATCGATATTAATTTATCAAGCAATTTACTTTACTAATCTTGAAACACTCTTTGAAAAGTCAATGTTAAACTTCTCACGTATTTTGTAGTGATTATTTGTGAATGTGATTGAAATTATTTGTTAAAATATTTTTTATTTAAAAATATATTAATATAATATTTTAAAAAAATTTATTTTTGATATCAGTACATAAAAATAATTTTAAAACAGTAAAATATTTTAATTTAAAATAAAAATTAAAAATAATATATTTTTTTAATATTTTTCAAATGCATTCCCAAACACTCAATTACACACACACACATTTCCCTTTGAATGATTAGAGGATGTCTAAGAGTATAATTATAGTTATTTTTTATAATATTTTTTATTTAAAAATATATCAAAATAATTTTATTTTATTTTTTAAAAAATATTTTTGACACGAGATATTAAAATAATTTAAAAATTCTGAAAGAACTTTTATTTAATTCTTTTTAAATCACTTTTATATTGCTTTCCAAACCCAGGCACATAAAGAAAATCAATAAAAAAAAACACTAAATTATTTACAAGATTACTATTACAGAAAAATCACTGTCCCACCATGACATCTCTTTTAAGATTTTTATCAGAAAAAAAAAATTTACAACTCCAACCTCCTAATCTATTTGCAAAACCACTGGTCTGATTTGCCAAACCAATGACATCTTCCATCTATATATATATATATATATATATATATATATATATATATTGTGCATGTGTTTAATTTTTAAATATATTATTTGAAATTGTCTATATTTTTTTAATGTTTTATATAAATGAATTTTATTTTTAAAAATAAAAATATTTATTTTTTGATAATATTTATAATATGTTCAACCTTGCATATTATTTTTTTTCTCTTTTATTTTATTTTATTCAATCATGTTTATTTATATTATTTTATTAAAAATATGATTTTAATAAACAAAGCTGTTGGGCACAATTCAATATATAGTCCGTTCTGCTGGACCAAATATATTTATCTCCGATAAAGTTTATTTTTACAGTTGGGCAGCACTTTTTAAGAAATTAAATTATATTTTATTTTGCTTCAATTTAATTATTCAGAGTGTTCTTATATTATATTAATATAATGATGTTAAAAATTAATTTTTAAAAATAAAAATATATTATTTTAATATATTATTAAACTAAAATATATTAAATAACACTATGACAATATCAACGGATCCCAAATATCTTTTTATTTTTTTTACCTTTATCTATTTTTTTTTAATAAATTAACATCGATAATTTTTAATTTACTTATAAGAATACATTTATATTCAGTTTTTTTTCATTAAAAAATATATTCCAAAATGCTGACCAAGTTTAACCGCTTAACCCTTTCCACCAATGAAAATCAAGTTATGATTTTTATAATATTATTACCAAAAGTCAGTCGACAAGGACAACTTCTTTTTTCTCTCCATTTTATAAATCCCAGCCCCGCATGGCTTTTCTCCTCTCCCTCGTGGCAGGCGCGCTCTCCTCTCCCCCCTCTCTCTACTTCAGGTACGCTTCTCTCTCTACCTATATTCATACCTTACATGCTTACGCTTGGACAGCTGTAAATTAAGCAGATCTGGCCTTGCTAATTTAAGTGTTGATCGGATCTGGCCTAGGCTTACTCAGTTTTTTTTTTTTTTAATAATTCATACATATCGTTTTAGAATATGTATTTACCCTTTTTTACAAATGGAATTTTGTTAATTTTTCATTTTTTTAGGGAAAATAAGAGGAATCTCTGGGGTTTTTGTTATGTTCATTATGGTCTTGATTTTATTGTTTTTATTTCTATTGGTTTTCCTCTAGATCTTCGAGTCCTTGTTTGGTCGCTTAGAAAGTAGAAGAAAATTTAAGGATTAGAAACGGATTTGTTCATGTTTTTATTATATTATTTCTTATGTCAAAATCTGATTTTTAATTAATTTTATTTTCGGTTCTAATTAGATCAGAATTATTTGATTTATGGGGATTAATTAATTTTTTATTTGGAAAAATATGATTTTTGAGTCTAAAATTATTGTGTTGTGGTTTTATTAAGGACTGTTGTCGATATTTTGTACAAATTTGAGGATGAATCAAGTCAGTCTTCAGCAGAACGCTATTACCTTTTGCGACGAGAGAAGAGGTTTGGTTTCGATTTCTGATTACAAGAGTCCTGTTGTTTGTCCGAAGCCTCGGCGAGTGGGAATCTTGGCTAATAATCCCATCAGGCCTTTGAGATTGCCCGTGAGGTATCTCCTCTTCTTCTTCTTTTTTACACTATTGGTTTCTGCTTCTGGGATAAGGTTATCAGGTTGTTTTGCAATTCTGGAGGATTTTAATGATTGTTTTGAATGACAGTCATTATGCCGAAATGTGTGATTCAAAAGCTGGGGCAGAGCTTCTGGACATTATTCTCATGAAGGTAAACTGGTGTTGTCTTTTTTGTTTGGAATTTAGTTAGGATGACGTTGCAGTTGTTACGCAGGAAGTATTCGAAACTGATAGTTTTGATGTGTGGAAGTGATATTGTTGATGCATAATCTTTGTTGAGCCGAAATTGTATTTGGAATGCATCTTTACTGGAATTATTTTATTTTGCTGAGGATATTTTGTTGTTATATTTGTTACTCCATTTAATTAAATCCAACTAGTTTGCTGGTCATTCAATGTTTCTGTGCGTGGATAGGATTCTGCAGGCTGAATTTCATTTTAAGGGCCTGTGCTGACTTGACTATGATCTTGGTGTTAACAGGAGGGGCACGGGACAGATTATTCTGCAAACCAGGTGGCCTCATCACCACCACCATTTTTTTGTGGGTCACCCCCAACCAGGGTTGGCAACCCATTAATTCAAGATGCCAGATTTGGGGATGAAAAGCTCGCTCCAATTTCTCCGCTATCAATACCATCTCCTTCGGGCTTATCATCTCCATCATCTTCTGCATGCAAGGGAGGGTGTGTGAGAATGAAGTTTGGGCTTAAGCCAGCTGAGGTTAGAGTAGAAGGATTTGATTGCCTCAACAGGGATCGCCAAAATTCCAGCATCCCTGCTGTGGCTTAGAACTCACAAAATTAAGTGTATATAAAACGAAGCTAAACCGCCACCAGAGTCACAGTTACAGCAGATTTAACAAGAGGAGTTTTGAATCTTTTTGCCGGGAAGAAATGCGTTTAGTATTGTATATATAATATGTTTTTGTTGGTGATCATTGCTAATCTCTTGTAAGTAGTTGATTGAACAAAGAAGAGAGGTCAGAACCTTGTGTTTTTACGCAAGGTTTTTCGAGTATGTTTTGAGAGCATAGGTCATTGTAATATATGTTAAGGTGGGGGTCAATATTGAGAGGGTCTTTGGATTTTTATTGGATGATCACCATGAAACAAAATTCCTGTATAGCCAAATTGGTGGTTGAATTTTTATCATCTACCCTGTAAATGTATATTGGAAAATTGTTAATGTATTTGGTCTGTTCTTGTATCCAAGTCTTTTCTTCTTAACTTGCCCAAATGCTTTTATTTGTTAATGTTATGACGTCAACTATAAACTGGGGAAAAACTATATGTTGCTTCTCTCATCGAAACCAACTCCCATGGCTTCGGTCTTTCAGAGACAAATATCTTAATTCTAGTTAATTAGTAGTTACATCGTCAAGCTGTGGATTGATAACAGTTGCTATGGGACAGGACATTGAGATTCATTTCAACCACCCGCTTAGCTGCCTCGAATTTGGTCTGGCCAGCGACTGATATTTATCCCAACAAAAGATGGACTCGTTAAACCTCCAAATCCACGCGTCGGTTAACTCCATAAAATTCATGAACTGTTTCAAACAGGCTATTGAAGTTACAGGAATGGAGTTTGAATTTGAGTTCAACCAAAGAAAACAAAAGGCAGAAAGAAGGAAAAGGAAAAGAGAAGAGAAGGAAAGGAGAGATCAGAGGAGAGATCCGTTTCAGAATATAGCACTTTACAAGTTATTTTAACCTTCTTTCTCTTGCTTTTAATCAACCCACTTACCTTTCATTTGAGACCTTTCTTTTTGCTGTTCATCAGAGGCAGGCTGCCTTCAAAGCTCAAATTACACACTATGGTTTGTAAGTATTATTTTTTATTTTCAAGTTAATCCACTTTCATCTCATTTTATTGTTTTCTTTGATTTGCTGTTTAAGCATGGCATGTTGAAAAATGGATTTTTTTTCAATGCCCTAATTTTATTCTTTCAGCAACCCCATTTCTTGCCTTGTGTTTATACTATGCTTTTGTTAGTTTCAAACACTCAAAAAAGAAGAAGAAGAAGAAGCTATTATTGTACTGATTCATTAGGTGAATGTCTTGTTCTGGTCTTAATTATGTGTCTTGAATTAATATGGGATTTCAGGGCCTTGTAACATTCTATTAGTTTTTTTTTAAGGGATTCCATGAAACCTCTTTACCGAAAAATATATTTTATAAGTTTAAATGAATGAATAAAATTTGGCTATCCAATTTTTTATAAAAAATAAATATTTTAATTTAAATTCAAAATTTTTATCATCACGCTATATCTCTTTATTTCTATTAGGTGTTGTTTACGCTTGTGGCCTTTGGCTACTGGTGGATTACGAGGGGAATGTGTTGAATAATAAAAGGAATTCCAAAACAGGAGTAGGTAAGGATTTGCTTTGATATATATATATTATCAGGTTAAACCTTGTTTTTAGCTTGGAAGATGTTCATAATTTTTTTCATTTTTCTAATTATTTTTGGATTTCTTTTCCTAGATAGCTTTTAATTTAATTAACTTTTTTTTAAAGAAAAAAAAAACTTGCAGAGAGAATTTTATGGTACTGACAAGTTAATAATATTTAGAATTTATAAAATAAATATTCTCTCTATAATTGTAACCTGAGAATTTTATTATTATTATTTTATATTTTGCTAGACCTGCATCATAAATATTTAAAATCAAGTTGAATTGCCCCTGAGATGGAATCGTGCGAGGAATCAAAAGGAAGAAGACAACCCAGGCGAAAATCTAATGGGCAAAAATAAGGGAAACAAGCTCTTATAACGGTTTGTACATTCAAAAAAAATTAAAATTACAAGTTTATTATTTAACGTACAATAAAATTGAAAAAAACTACCAAATACAATTCCAATTTTTTTTCCCCAGTAAAATAGTATTTTACGAATATATCTACAATTATTTGCTCAAGTTTTTTTCAATATATATATATATATATATATATATATATATATAACATGCTGAAACAGTAATTTCTTTAATTATATCTGCTGGTAATCTCATATAAACATCACGAGTACATACATGTGTATGTATTTAAAATTATAAACACAAATTCAAATAACCAAAGGTATATAAAACAAACAGAGAATAATAATAATAATATAATAATATCTCTTTTATATTTTTTTAATGCAAGTAAACTCAAAAAATATATTTTATGAGTCTAGTTGAACAAATAAAATTCTAGTTATATTTAAATTCTTATAAAATATATATATATATATATTTTGAGTCTAATTCGAGATCTAATATGCAAATAACAAGTTCTTTATCATTCCGTCGCAAAGATGAAAACTAATAGTCAAATTTAAGGGTTTGAAGTGAAACAAATCAACCCATAACTCTAAGCTCTCCTTTTCTTTGATTGAAATCGAACCAAAAACACCATCGATCAGAGAGATGTCACAATTTAGAGCATCGTTGTCAACGTAGTCATCGCTTGCAAAAATCAAGAATCTGATAGATAACTTCAAACAAGAATCATCATCGCCAGCCTTTTCCTTTTTCCTTTCTAGTTAATTACACTAAAAGATGAGACAAAACCCTTCACTAAAACCATGGAAAATTTACATCCAACGAGAGTACAAATTTCATGGCCGAACTACTTGCCGGCCCGTCGATGGCTCCCTTATTTTGCATGGCTACTCTCCACGTCCGTCCTAGTGTACAGATGAAGCTCTCGTATTTCCCTTTTTCTTATCTCGATTCTTTTCTAATATATTTTTTCTTCTTCCTTATTAATTAATTTTTGTCTCTATATTTATTTGATATTTTTATCAAGGAGAACAAATCTGATAGCTTTCAGTCGACTCATGGGATTAACGATGCAGATCTGATTTTCGAGAGAGAGACAGAATGAAGCCCTGGCTAGAAAATGAAACGGGAATTATTAACACCTGCATTTCAGTCCAAACCCTGATTAATGGCTCTTCACTACCTAGTACTCACTGTAAAAAGTAAAAACATCCTGCTCTCTCTCTCTCTCTCTCTCTCAGAATAAAGGGAGCAAGGGTGAGCATAGTGTATGAAGGAAGGATAGGACAGAGAAAGCAAAGAAGAGCATGAAATTTAACAAGTAATCATCTCATTTAAAATTTCAAATTTATAAGTAAAGTCCCATAATATAATTTATATTTTTTTATAACACATTCCCTCAAGTAAAAATCTTTTGAGTTTTAAACTTGCACAGGTCCACATTACTTTGTGCTTGATTTTTCTTATCAAATAAAATGATGGTGGTGAAATTCAAATTCGTGACCACTAGATCAACAAGACTATCATACCATAAAAAAACTAAAATTAGAATACAAATTGTTGTGCGTGCAGGTACCAGAAGATCATATGGGTCAGGCCCATTATAGAAGTTGAAGCCCAATTGTAATCATAGTTATCAATTCTAGCATCGCTTGGTGAGTCTGACTCAGTGACTAGCTGACCAGAGCCCATCAGGTTTGCTTTTGAATAATAATATAGGAAAGCAAGTGGTTAAACTCAAATAAAATTTAATTCAACCAGTCCCAATGATTTTTTCCTTTTAATTCTTATTTAAAATTTATTTTTTATTCAAACAATATCATTTTATTTAAAGCTTAAAATGATATTATTTTTAAAAAAATACAAGAAACCCGACCAGAATATAACATAGTTATTGCCGAGTAACTGTCATAATTCCATTAAAATGAAAGCTCTGTTCTCACGATTTCGATCATATGTGATTTCGTGGCGAATAATGTTTGGGAATCTCGTGAAAAACATCTGGTCGAGGTGGTGGTGGTGGTGGTGGTTTAGATTTTGAACCAATATTATAAAAAGACAGCACAAAAGTTGAAACTTCCTGCAAATGTTGGAGTGACAATGACCTGATTTAGCACAGCGGCCACAAACCATAAATTGAAATCTTCCACTTCTTTTTCAAGATTCATGGGAAAGAAACAGCTGATATTAGAAAATAATAAATGCAGTAATTTCAGTAAAATCATTCAATGATGGGAACCCATGCTTGGTTTTGGTTTTTGTAAATTGCTGTTGTCTTGAAGCTACCATCTGTATGGTGAAAACACCTTGACATTGACATTTTAACCAGAGAATGAAAATAAATAAATAAATAAATAATACTGCGCGGTGACTAAGATGAATGAGTGAAGGCTTCTTATCTCTATCTTTATCTTATCTTAGCGATGGCATGCCCACAAGTGTAGCTATCAATGACAGAACCATTCAAATTCATCAAGAAAAAAAAAGAAAAAAAAGACCTAACCATATGAGTATATTCTCTTAGAAGATTTAATTTGGGAAAATATTTTACTTGTCAATGCCGTTGCTATCAATGACTCAGCCATTCATGTTCATGAAGAAAAAAATAGAGACCGATACGTATGACTATACTCTCTTCGATATTTTCCACTCTACTTAGGCTGTCGAAGTGGGATTATATATATATATATATTTTGCTTAGAAATGGGGAGACTTTTCAAATAATCAAGAGGCCAAGCAAGCTCGAGACAAAGCATGATGAATATATATATATAGCTCGAGACAAAGCATGATGAATATATATATATTCATCATGCTTTGTCTCGAGCTTGCTTGGCCTCTTGATTATTTGAAAAGTCTCCCCATTTCTAAGCAAAAAAATAATTTTGAATTTAGACTTCCCAGAAAAAAAGGAGTGTACCGGTCAATCTACTTTGTAATTTCAAGCTGCTAATTGCTTTCCTTCGGGACGGTTGGGGCCCTTGCTAATTTGGGATGCCTGACGAAAATATGCAGGGGGAATGTTTGGATTCTCTGATGGATGTGACTGTTTCATAGAAAAGGTAGTGCATTAGATAGAAGCTCGGTCAGATTTATGAATTCCAGGCCATTGTACTTAGATTAAAGTTCTGATGAAAACCAGTGAGTCAGGAATTTGAATGCTCGATCCATTTGCTCGTACGTGTTCTTTAAACAGCTGGAAGTTGTGTTTTCAATGCTATCATCTGGCTTTCAAGCAGAAAGCTGCAGGCTGATGATGAACATTGAGGAGCATATAGTCAAAATTTAAAGAGGAATCTCACTACAGCTAGGCCACAATATACATATATTTGTAGTCATTGGACTTGGGAGTTGTTCTTTTTCTTCAATCATGAATGTCATTGCAAGCTAGAAAAGGCTATTTTCGTAGACAAGTGGCCTCTTAATTTGGCAGCCTAGGATCAGGAGGGAACGGCTGCATACGACAGAAAAACCCGTCTGCTGCGAATTAATAATCCACATTGGCGTTCTTGTTTAAAAACATAAAGTTATTATGCTCCACTCGATCTTGTTTTCAAGGTCTGGTGTAATTATTCATGCGGAATGGAAGATTAAGAGATGAACACTCGAAATCTTCAGGTTAAATACTCAATAATAACCTTTTGAAGACTAATTTAAAGTCACAAGAAATTAGAGCCATTCCTCCAATGGCACCTTAAAATCAAACATTATATGCATGTATAAACACCCATCAAAGATGCTTAAGCCGGCAAAGAGGAATGCCAAACCAATCATTTCACATGCATGGATCATCTAAAATTAAAAATAAAAAACTTTTTATTCAACAAGTCTCAGCGTTCGATTCAGCATCCGAATCCAGAAAGCAAAAACAAAGTAGAATATTCATCATACAAAACCCAATTTAAAAAAAAAACAAAAGGAAAAGCATTCTTTTTGCCAGAGCCTAAGTACAATTCGAGCAATACAACCCTAACAAAAAGCTAGGGACGCATCAAATCTTGGAACTTAGACACCTTTTGGCTTGGCAGCAATGAAACTGATGCACTGCACTTGACGAACGTTGTCGAATCCGATGATACGGACGAAGGAGTTAGGGTAAGCTTTCTTCGCCTCCTCGAGCTCAACCAACACTTGAGATGCCTCTGTGCATCCAAACATGGGTAGCTTCCACATAGTCCAGTAGCGTCCATCATAGTATCCTGGTGACCTAGCATGCTCACGGTAGACCCAACCTTTCTGCATAATCAAACATTTATAAGTGAGCGTGATAATTCTTTATATCCCGCAACTAAGAACCTGCTTAAATGCTTGATTAAGTTACATGATAATTCTTCGTGCAAATCCAGCAAATTTGAAGTGCTATATAGATGAACAAGTTACAGTCGTTTAATTTGTACGAAAATGAACAAGTATATTAATCTTCATAAATAATGAATCAAACCCAATAATTATATAATGTGTTCAATGTAAGAGTATAGGCACAATTCATTTAGCACGCTAGTGATTCAGAGCACAGAGCAGGGCTCCCATTCGAGACTATGTCCTAAATTATCACCTTGTAATAAATATCAATGATAATAATTAGTGAAGGTTGTATGAATATGAGATTTATCACCTCCAACTCGAATTCCAGGCAAGGAACCCACTTCGAGCGAAGAAGGTACTCAATCTCCTTGGCCAACTGCTCAGTGGTGAGATCTGGAAGGTAAGAAAGAGTCTCGAACTTCTTCAATCCAGTTGGAGGCCACACCTATCCAGAAAAAAAAATCAAAAAAAAGAAAGAGTGGCGAGCACATAAAGCTAATCTCCAGGCAAGTAAACTAAAACTAACGACGACGTTGTATAAAGCTGTTTAAAAGGTTTTACCTGCATGCAGCTAACTCTTCCTCCGTTGCTTGTGATGGAAGTAATGTCGTTGTTGGCCTTGCGGGTGACCGGGAAAGAAGCGGATGACTTCAAGCCGGTGAATGGAGCGACCATGTTGGCCTGAGCCGGGGAGCGGTTAACGGTGGTAACGGCTGCCGATGAGATCATAGAGGAAGCCATCTCTTGCAAGCTAATTAGCTAGTACCCCTTCTATATGTAAATCTGCTAGTACTGTAAGATTCAAGTTCTCCTGCCACATCGTATATATAATGCTTCAACATGTCTATCTCATATCCTATGGTCACAAGCTATCGGAGTTGATACTGAACAAAATGTGACCGTTGGATATCTGATAAGTGATCACATGACACCATTCTGTCCACATGAAGGTTGGGGAATGCTAGCCTTATCGCCAGGCACCGCAATGAATTTGCCACGTGGAAGAAGCTCCATGACCTTATCTCATCCCATGGAGGACGTGGATATGTGATACTAGTTAATTCCTTGCTATCGCTATTGACAATCTCTGGCTTCTACTCTCTCTTTCACCATGTCCATGACCACCTTTGTGGTTCTCTGCTATTGACAGCAGCATCTCGGTTAAGCTCGATCATACACATGGGCTCTAGTCATCTAAAAGCTCACATCACATTTCGATCGAGTGGCAGGCAACCGATATTTTTTTATTTAAAAATGTGTCAAAATAATAATTTTATTTTTAAAAATTATTTTTAATATCAACACATAAATTGCACAGTGGAGCTTTTACAAGAAAAACTTGAAACCAAGGTTGGCAATTCCATTTTAGTTGATGCTTTGTTATTTCATTTAGAATAAAATATTTAATTACAAAATATTGGTTCTCGCTGTTGACAACAACATCTTGGTTAAGTTCGATCATATGAACTTTAGTCATTTTAATATATTTTTAAATGGAAAATATTTTCAAAAACAACGTTAAAAACATTCTTAAACAAGCAGTTAAGTGTATCACTTTTTTTTCAAAATCAAACTCTTCTAATCAAGGGATTGAGCACTTGATTTCGATCCGCATGTCAATGTGATGGACAGTGACTCTTGGAGCCTCTTTTACACTCAATCTTGAATTGCACAATGGAGCTTTTAGGAGAAAAACTTGAAACTTGCATGAACTGAAAAGGGGTTGCAGCTTCCATCATCGAAAATGAAAGCCCATGGAGATCCAAGTCCCTGAAGCTTGGATCATCCGGTCCAGTGTATTTATGAAACCCATTGCACTATATTTAGGAGGAAACAAAGGAGAACCTCACCACTAGAAGCATCTCGTGGCCATTTGTATAGAGCATCTGGGCTCATACCGTATGCAGCCCGTTGTTATTTTTTCTCACTCCATGCTCTGCCCCACCGCAACTCCTCCTATTTCTTCCCTGCTAGCATGTTGCGACGATAATGGCTAAAGAAAAAGTTATGTTTTGCTTTATAAGTTATTTTTATGAAATTATTCTTTAATTATATTTTTTAACATTAGATTGGTTAATAATTAAGTTTTATAATTTATTTTAATTTACTTTATGTAAGGACGTAAAGATCTAATGATCCAGGTTATGGGTTTAACATGTTAACCTCGATCAATCCAGATTATTTTGTGTGTATTTTCTTAATATTTTTTTTTAAATTTATCATTTAATGTTAGAATGATTAAGAATTAAATTTCATAATTTATATTGATTTATTTTATATAAAGTTATCTTGGTTTCAAAATTCACATTACAGTTTTGACAAGTTAATCTAAATCCACTCAAGTTATTTTTTTATCTTTTTAATTATTTTTTTATATTTATCATTCAATATCAAGTTGATTAGGAATTGAATTCCATTATAATTTTTTTAATTTTTTTTATTAAATTATCATGATACAAGCATGGATTTGACATGTTGATCAGATTTACTTATATTGTTTTTATGGTTTTTTAAAATAAAAAAATTATCCTTTAAAACCAGGTTGATTGAGAATTAATTTTTATATATTTTTTTTATAATATTATCATAGTCTTGTAACTCAAGTAGCAAATTTAATAGTGTAACTTGAGCTTTACCAAATCGAACTAATATATTATTGTTTTAATATTTTAAAAAATAATATTACCTTAGAATTTTTTTATTAAACTATATTTATATCATTCTTTCTTGTTTTTTCTTCAAGCCCCCCTAGAAGATTAGATCTTGGATCAATCCTCATTCTATTTTAATTCTTTCTAATAGAAAACCTGTTAGTGATGTGTATAGTTTCTTAAAAACAAATTAATCCAACCCACATGGCAATTATTCAAAAAAAAAAAAAAGGACGAGTAATTTGTCCAAATAATTGTTCGTTGCTTTATTGCCAGTTGCTTTCAAGTTTCAAACGAATAGATTTTCCCACTTTTCCGCTTCTAAATTTGCAATAATTCTCTTAGTTGTTAAATAAATACAAGCAGGAATAAGCACATTGTGAAAACCTGGATAATTAGGGTTTTATTTATTTATTTAAATCTATAAAATATATTTTTTAAGAGTAAAGTTTTTTTAAATAAAAAAAATATAGGTGTGAGAATTTCCAAGCAAGTAAATAAATTATAAATCCTATAATTAAATTGTTTTTAATGATGATTTAAGTAATTTTATTAGCAATATAAAATAGAAGTTCATTATGTTTAATTTCACAACAATTTACAGATAACACGAGGGGTGCAAATTAAGAGGGTGTTTGGGAGTGTGGTTGCGGTTGCTTTTCAAAGTGTTTTTCGTTTAGAAATACATCAAAATGATTTTTTTTATTTTTTCAAAATTATTTTTAACATCAGTACATCAAAATGATTTAAAAACATCAAAAATTTTTAATTTAAAATAAAAAAATATATATTAAATTTTGATTAAACTCCGGTTTGACAGTAGTGCCAAACAGACACTAAGAGGCAAAACAAAGAATATATTAAGACTTAAGGGCATAAAAGCAAAATTAAAAGATGGGTAAGGATGGAGAAGTTAGGCAGTCAAAGCATTGATTGTCAGGGAAACAATAATCAAAGTCAAAATCAAAATGATAGACAAGAACTGCTAAAACTTTGTGCCTGTGATTATTAAAGGTGGATGGAGAGCCATGGGTCCAGCTCCAAATTCTCAGCGGCCGCCCATTTGTTGGCGGGTGACCCAGAAAATAAAATAACTGCAAACCTGGCTGCTCTAGCCCACCTCTCTCTTCAAAAGGCGTGCAATCACACTCCAATATCTTGGTATATAGCTTTTGAGATGCTTCTATTATTATTATTATTATTATTATTATTATTTTGACATTGAATTTTAAAATAATAAAATAAAATAAAATTATTTTTATTTTAAATTATAAAATATTAGTGATTTTAAATAATTTTTATGTTTTAATATCAAATATAATTTAAAAAATAAAAAAATTATTTTAATATATTTTTTAATAAAAAAATATTTTTAAAAACCACTTTAACCACACTCCTTAGATAATAAATAAACATAAATGTAAAGTTTTAATTTTTTAATATTATTAAAAAAATATATTAAGTTCCCATCGTAGTTGAGAAAGCCTGGTTAAAGGTAAAACCAGCAGCACCACCAACAAAACCTAGAAATTGTTCCAACTTTTTTTTAAGAAAAACTTTAATACTAACCTAACTCATTAAATACCTTGAATAAGCGAATCAGCTGCCAAGTTTCAGAATCATGGTTTTATTAGACCTCATAATAATTAATTTATTATTATATATATATATAGGTTAGGAGTTGTATTGCTACTCTCTCTCTCTCTCTAGATATATATATATATATATATATATATATATAGAGAGAGAGAGAGAGAGAGAGAGAGAGAGAGAGTGGCAATACAACTCCTAACCTAGGGCATTATCCCTGAATAAAATAACCCCATTGTCGTCCAGGTGCAAAGGTATCGATATAGACAATTGATGCCCTTAGATAGATATCAAGACACCATTCGTTTGATATCAAGACACTTGCCAAGAAGAAAAGTATATGCAGACAACCTGATTAGCGGCATTTAATTATTGCCAGAAAGTAGTAATGTATCGAGTTGCCGACAATCTAGGGCTCGAGCACATATCTCTCTCGAAGGCTTCTGCTATAAGCTTACTTTAACCCTTAATTATAAGAGTCCTCCAATTTAAGATTAACGCCCATGGTCCTACACCAAAAACCACAAGCCATTCACCAGTTTTAGCTTCAAAAATAGGCTGTAATTTAAATAAATTAGTGATAAGAATTTGAGATTAAAAAATTATTATTTATTATTATTTTAAATTTAAATTCTATAGTTGTTAATATGATAATTACTGAAGATTTATATAATTATTAATTTTATAATTAATGAAAATAAATACAAAGCAGAGAGAACACCAACGTTGATCTAAACAAAAATTGGATGGAACCGTGGGTAAAAAGAGTTCCTGAAAACAAGGAGCTATCAAATAGCGTTTTCGAGGGGATGCATGCGGGGATCGGTCTTAGTTAGTTGCCTCTTTTACATGTCTGAACGCACTGCCATGTCATGCATGTTTTATTGGACCTTTACTTGCATGGATGCCACGTCTCTAATTTGACCTCATCCTCTTCCTTGTAAACTATGGGTTCCCCCTTTCCTAATTGGATTTTAATCACACTACTAATTCTCTCTCTCTCTCTCTCTAAAAAAAAAAGAACGATGTTTGAGCAACGGAGCCGGTTACTCTTGATTTATTTATTCCGGAGGGACGTTATTACTTGGTTCTTAAAAAAACCCATTATGAAATTAAAATATTATTATTATTATTATTGGAAGCATAAATTTTGTTTCATACATCACTCCTATTTTTCTTCAAAAATCCTTTTTACAGAAAAACTAACTAGATGGGTATTTAGAAAAGATAATTTCTTTTATTTTAAATGGTAAACAAGAGGGTTTGTTATTTAATTTAATTTAATTTTTTAGTATTTATAAATCTTTTAACTGAATTTAAGATAAAGGTTTCAAAAAATTATATTGACAGAGGATTTGTAACATGCATAGTGTTAGAGAATAATATTAATCATATTCTGGGGCCTCACTTACAAGCTTAAGTTTTTAGGTGAGTTGGTTCCTTAACATGGTATCAGAGCCTTGTTGACCCAGCGGTCACTAGTTCAAATCTCACCACCCCCATTGTATATGATAAAAATGAAGCACAAAGTAATGTGGACCTGTGCAAGTTTCAAGCCCAAAGGACTTTCACTTGAGGGGGGGTGTTAGAGAATAATATAAATCATATTATGAAACTTCACTTACAAGCTTGAGTTTTTAGGTGAGATGGTTTCTTAACGCAGATATCAAATTTAAATCAGAATATATATTTTTTATAAAAATCTGGAATAATTAAAATTTTATTTTTTTATTTAAACCCATAAAATATAATTTAATTTTTAGAATACGAGGTTTATCCTGTAAAAAAAATTCAAAACATTTAATTAGTGAAAATGGCTAGTTTTGGGATTTGGAACCCGAAGATCATGAATTGAATACTAAGAGGAGATAATTAGAGGGTGATGAAAAACTTCAATGACAATAATTGGTTGAGAATCTAATTAATTCTAGCATATAGCATCAATGACCTTTTCTAGGCATCGATCACAAGCCGAGATCACGGCACCCAGATTGCGAAGCCAATTGGTGTGGGCCACCTCGGTCTAATTGAGCACCTTGATTGGCTCGACGACAGTTTCCAGGGGGGGATGAACCTAAGGAAAGCAGCAATAAAAAAATACTCGAGGGAATGTCTAGCTACAAAAGATTGGTCGCACAAGCCTGTGAAAGTACCATAACATTTATTTAAACCTTACAGCGAAAATAGTAATCATGCACTCGCCATATATCGTCAAGTTGCTGATACCTTTGGGAAAACAATTAATTTTGTGTTCTGGGGATGGATCGAGTGGCTGGATCATACGAGTGAATAGACTTAACGGTTAAAAAAATATAAATTAAATTACAGATGGTGGGTTTAGCAAACGTATCGTAATTCACATCAAGATAATGGATTCATTAGCCGATGATTTATTAAAATTTCTTGCCTGATTACGGTCACTCGGCCTGGTTTTGGCAAAGGCAGTGTTGCTTTCTAAAACGGGGAGCTAGGTAGCTAGCTAGCTAGATTTGAAGAGGCTTGAGAAGGGAATCTTATTACTTTAATTGCTGTTTAGACGTGAGATTTTTCTCTTGGGTCATGAGATCAGTCCCACTTTTCCTCGCATTTGGATGAAATTGAACAGTAGCTAGAACTCGTCAAAGGAAGCGTGGAGTATTCTCCAAAATGGTATGAGCCTTTCTTTTCCACCCGAAAAACAATCTTGAGCCTAATCTTTTTGGGAGTCCATGGACTAGCAGGAACTGTACGTACGATCATTGCGAATAATCTCTCCTTTTGTTTCTATTAATCATAAATTGATTAACTTTTTTCTAGGCTCGTCAGTGGGGTGACTTGGTTGATTTGATGGTGATTAAAACTATTTAAGGCGGCAGGTTTTTTCCATGTTCGGAGGCTCTGTTCCTCTCGAGACATGCCAATGGTTTTCACGAAGATGGTTTTTGCTTCCTAAAAACATGGAGCTGATTTATAGATAGTGTCAACATGGTGGTTTCAAGAGAACTGACGTTCACGATGACCTCTTGCATCTTCAGATAGTGGAATTGCCACGGGTGATCTGCACATTTTGCATGCATTTTGGCCACTCTTTCATGAGAATTTCACTGCTTTTCTTCTCAAACTCGTCCACAGGTTTTGAGAACGTTCGTGATGAAGTTTTTAAACCTAATATGCTTGCTTGTACTGGGTTATTTGATGTTTTATATAGGGGTTAATCACATGTTTAGGTCAATAGTTTTTTCTCTCAAGATTACATAGTAAATATAGATGGTGATAAAAGATACAACACTTGCAAAATAATATTTTATTTTTGTAGATTTATAATTATTAACCGAGCAATCACATGCTGAATTAGACTCACTATGTGGACGAACCCGAATATATTAGATGTAGCACATCATTAAATATATTTTTATTTGAGCTCAACATATTAAGTTGATACAAGTGCAAAAAGATTTGCATCTATTTAATTAAATAACTTAAAAATTATTTACACAACTAGAACAAATTAAAAAACCTATTCTTAATTAACTCGAGTTAATTTGTTAAACTAATGATTTCAATCATAACTTAATTAGGTTCAGCAATATTTTTTAATAACTTTGCATTTAGTTATATGACAAGACAAACACATGCTCACAAAATTAAAAATTAACTAAATATTATGGTGTCTATTTGAGATTATGAGAAACCTACAAATAGCAAATCAAAACAAATTATGTTTCCAAATTAAAATTTATTAAAATATTAAATTAAAAAATAAAAACAAATAAGCAAAAAAATCAATAATTATCCAATTATAAAGGGATCAAATTAAAAAAAAAAACACAAATATATAAGTAAAATGTGAAAGAAAAGATTAGTTGCACTGACCTACTTGATTTTTTTAACAAGGACCTAGATTTCAGCTCATATGAAAGTAAGGTAAAAGTGTTTTACACCTAAAATACTCATTTAAAGCCTTTTTTTTTACCTAAAAATGCAAAACAAACACTCTAAATATTGAAATAAACTTGTTTAAGCCTTCAAATAACTCAAAAAATGGTCCAAATCAACCAAGAACTTAAAACTTCTAAAGATTGTGTGTGAATTTTTTAGACAATTTAAAGGTGAAATATCATTGTTGATGAAATTGATCTTATCAAATAGAATCTATAGACATTATTGAGATCAATTATTTTATTGGTCAAAACCATTATCAATCGTTATCTTACCTATTTACCATTAGAATATGGTGACTTTATCTCATTTACTCAATCATGAACTAAAAAAATAAGAGAGATGAAGTCTTGAATCAAATTGGAGTAAATGTTTTGAGTCACCACCATATATTTCCTTCCTTTTTTTCATATTGGTCCTTTTCATCTACATTCTACCCTTCCCAAATGAAATTGAAGTAAATTTTTAATGAAATCTTTTTTATATTATTATTTAATATATAATTATCTTTAAACCCCAAAAAACAGTGGTCACCTGATTATTTTTAATTATTTATTCCGATCCCTGGACTTTCCTACGTACATGGGATCCCAATTTCGATTCTCTGAAAGTGGCCGTTAATTAATTTCGAGGGCATCTGGGAAGTGGATTCTTCACTGACAATCTGGAAAGGTGACTGCCACGCGCTGGCTTCACAATTTGCATGACATTCTTGGACTCTATTGCATGAGACTTTAACTTCTTTATCATCTGGGCTTGTCCACGTGTCCTTTTCCCTCCAAATGTAACAGATCTTTCTCTTCGCCTTTGTAGTTTAGTTTGATCGACAACCTGTCCATTGCCGTGCTCGATGGTGCTTTCATGGCGTTTTTTTCCAGGAGTCGCAAAAAGCCGAAGCTGTGGCTGCATCAGTTTCCAGAAAGCTTTTGGACTCGTACAATGGATGCCAACCTGCGCAGCAGCCTGCTGACCCCTCGTCACCTTTAAATTATAATGTTTTTTTATTAATGTAATTATTCAGTTAATTTAAATTTGATGGTATCTTAATTAATTTTATAAATTCTTAAATTAATAATTATTATATTAATAATTATCAAAATCTGAAGCTATTACATAGCTTGTAATCTGATAATATCTCTATTTATATATGCATGGAAGATGGGCTTGTAATAACATCACTTTAGAAAAAAATAAAAAAATAAAATAGTAAAATCGTGTGAGATTTTTAGCAACGCTCGCTTGTTAGCATGATTTTTTTTCTTTTTTCTTTTTAAAAAATATAATGATTTGTTGAGGTTGGTGTTAGTTAATTAATTAATTAATTAACTAATTAAAGATTAAAGACAGCCGACAGCTGATTACAGGCGAGACTTATTAAAGCTCGGGGGCTCCAATTTGGCAGCCGATACCACTGGATTCTGATTTCTGGTTTTCGTTGGACTGCATTTTATATTTTAGTTTTGTAAAAGGTAAAATAATTTGATTAATTTTCATTCATGGAGATTTATTTTTTTTACCGGTATTTTTTTTTAATAACCGTTTTAATTAATTAAATGTGTTTCTTTTAATTTTATTTAAAAAAAATACCATATATATATTTTTTAAATAATCACAATATCAAACAAACTCTCAAATAATAAAGTTAAAAATAACAAGTGGTTGGGCAAGTGACCAACTAGAGGAGGAAATATCTAAGCTGGAATTCTGGAGTCTTACAATGAATTATGCAAGTAGCAATAAATAAACTATGGTCATATTCATAGATGTTTTACAGTGTGGTTCATGTTGTTTTTTATAGTATTTTTTATTTAAAAATATATTAAAATAATTTTTATTTTATTTTTTAAAAATTATTTTTAACATCAGTACATGAAAATAATCTAAAAATACAAAAAATATTTAACTTAAAGTAAATATAAAAAAAAAAATTTCAATAAAAACTTTTAAAATGTGGGGAAAATAAGATTGAACACGATTCCACATGGGATTAAAGCCCCGTTTGGCATTGCGATTCAATCTGTTTTTTGCTGTTTTTTGTCGTTTTTTATTTTTTCATTTTTAAAACAGGCGGTTTAGTTTTTTTAGATCATTTTGATGTGCTGGTGTCAAAAATAATTTTTAAAAAATAAAAAAATATCATTTTGATGCATTTCGGCACAAAAAACACTTTGAAAAACAAAAACAATCACACTCTCAAACACCCCCTAAGATGTGGAAAGATAGAGGCTTGCAAGAGGTCAAATCCCATGACTTAAAATCTAAACAAATCACATTAAGGTATTTGACGAAGGCGGGGAGTCTTTTGCCTTCCAAATTCCTAGCAGCCACCTACCTGCCCGTTATATATATTTAATAATTAGTCGATGTAGAATCGTAACTTGCAATTACGGATCGTAAAGATCATTTCCTAATCACATGCATTAATAATAATAAGAAAAAAAATCTATAA